>OY979713.1:6092393-8910393 GCA_963855925.1 Inga laurina
TCTGGTAAATCTCAAACACAAACTAATTTCAGTTTTTCCTAGTCTATCATCAAACTTGTAAGAGACCCAGAAAATACTAGAGAAGGACCAACATTATTTTAGAAAATACCATATAAGGACCTATATGAAACTAGAAACTTAAAGTTTAAGGATCAGAGTTAGATGCTTGATGGGAGGAGAGAAGTAGCCAACACCCATGAAAAAAAAGGAAGCTTCTATTATCATCATCACCACACTTCACCATCATGAATCATCGCCCTTCCTCAATCCTCACCACTATCATGACATTGACTTCATCTACCAGGAGAGAATGATTGTAATATCTCAACTTTTGGGCCTAGGACTTTGAGGATAAGCCTATATCATGTAGATTACTAAGCCCAGTTTGGGAAGAGTCCCAACAATGTTGAGAAATAGACAGACTCTAGGGGACTATGGATCCGGTCCTATCGGTCAGAGGGTCTATTATGTATAGGTAATAGAATCAAAGTGTCGGTGCAGATGTGCACAGGATAGATATATGGTGCCATTGGGTTGGTAGAAGATGCCATCAAGCAATGCCATGAGGTAAGGGATGGATTAGGTGGGCGAAATAGGCCAGTGTAAGTGTGTACATGAAATTTTTAGGGCAAACATGTGTACCTTACCTTTTTTGGGAATAGACACCAGTGTATGGCACTATGTGGGGCCCACACACATATACTCTGGCCTGGCATCATTTGGCAGGCCTCAGTATACTTGAAGCAATCCCGATTAAGTCCAGAGTAGACATTGATAAAGTAACTTTGTTAAAAAAAATTTAATAAAGTAAGTCATGATGAGTAATGATGACTAAACTTTTGTGTTGGACAAATAAGAAAGTGACACTTGTCCATTCATCATGGCAAAGTACAAATCAACTTTTGTGTTGGCATATTAAGAGAGTGACAAGTGTCCCTAATGATGAGGGTCACCTTTTTCCTTTTGTGTTGGCACATTCATAAGGCACCACATGTTACCTCAGCAGGGGAAATAAACCGGTCTCTAGTCCGGTCACCCGACTAACTTTCTCGAACACTGAATCTGGGAGTCCAGGGAAATTGTCAGGCCTCTCCTTCAGCTGACCAAAAAGGCACCACCTAAGAGAGAGAAAGAGAAGTTGAAATGCTTTATTGACAGATGGCAATGTTGAGCTCACATCATGTGACACTTGGCATACCATAAGAACATCTAATTGCATGATCAAATCACAACCATTCCTTTCCCTTTATGAGAATTTTGTCCAAGCACTAGGGAGGGAAGAGACAATATAAAAATTCACTTAAAATGGTTAGAGGAAATAGAAAGAGTGAATAATAAACATTCCTGAACTCCGGAGCCGATTTCGACCCTGAATCATCGTTATTGTTCAGTAAGTCCTTCAAGAAACTTCCTCTACTTACTGTAAGCTTTAATTCTATGGTCTCAGAGTTTCTCATCTAAGGTGTTTTGTGTTAGTTAGTCTATTAGAGTACTACTAGAATACCGAACCACTTGTAGAAATGCTAAGAGGTAAGCCTCATCTTCATTTTGAACCGATTACTTCTTGTTTTTGTTGAGTATTTATTGACTCTTGTGCCACCCTTGATTCTTTTCCAAGAGTATTTTTGAAGCAAGATGATGTTTTTAATTATGTTTAAGGGGATATATGATGTTTGTTGAAGTATTAGGCTTGTTGGTTGTTAAAAACACAGTTAGATTTTTGTTGTTTTGGGAGGTAGGTTTCGGTCAGGGCCAAAACTGGGAGAAAGAGATTGATTTTGGTATTTTTGAGTTTTTCATTGGATTCTACATGAAAAATTTTGTAGGAATATTCTCTGATTATAATTTTTGGAAGACTGGTTAAAAAGCTCAAATACTGGAAACTTAGTTCACTAAGCTGCTAGTATGCCTTTTTGTCTGGAGTTTTTGTTGTGGTGAAAATTGCACTATTCAAACTTCATCTGATGATTATGAGATTTTCTAGAATTAAAGTACACTTAAATAAATTTAATTCAATAGGTAATGGGTAGAAAATGGATAAGTACACAAAAAGTTATGAAAGTTTTAAATTGGACCATTAAAACTGGAAAGATTTCTGGCAACAAGGGAAAATGTAAAAATTGGGAATTTTGTGTGGACAGAAGATAGTGGGAAGTATTTTTTTTTTAAAAATAGACTTAATAAGGGTCACGTAGAATTTTGAATCATTGCAATTAAAGTTTTCTAGAATTAGTTATGATTTTTCAAAGTTCAGTGAAAAATCTGCCAGCTATTGGTAATTGTGTAAAATTCAAAGTAAAGGGTTTTTGTAATAGAATTGGACCTTAAAGGGTTAAGTTTAGCATTTGGGGTTAGCTTGGGCCCAGTAGCTACACATTGGGCCTAATGTACTGATCCTAATGTTAACCAACATAAGAGAATGATTTATGAAAGAATTGGACTAAGTAATAACTCATCACCTATAAATTATAATTGATAGGATTTAACATTGCCCAAGACGACCGAAGCACGTTAATCGAGGCAAGAATTGGAAAAATTGTCAGGTCGTAACTTATCCCTCACATACTATGTGATATGTTATATGCATGTTTGTACCATCGTGAATTTAAGCAGTCGGATGAGAAGGGCTTAGGCCCAGTAGAAATTCCTAGCACTGTGGCAAGGGCTCGTTGTAACACCCCAATTTTTGATTAAAGGCTAATGGTAATTATTGAGGATAATTATCGAATTAAAGTGGAATAATTATGTGTTGTATGGCAATATTAATTAATATGCCATGATTAGTGGAAAATTGAAAGAATGAAAGTATTAGCCATAAGTTAGTGATTAATGGAGAAATTAATTACTAACTAAGGAGAAATGAGATATGTAACTAAATGGCTAATGGAATGAGTAGAGTAACCAAGTGGTTACTTACTTTATGAGAATGCATAAGATGTGGACAAGTGTCACTTGATGATGAAGAGAGATGAGAAGAAAAGTCAAGGGACCATTTTTTATTCATTTCCTCTCTTTTCTCTCTCTCTCTCATGCACATAGAAAGGGGCTAGGGTCAGATTTTCTGCACTTCATCCCTCTTCTCCATCTCTCTCTCACGTTCTCTCTCTTCTTTCTTCATTTCCTCCATTGTTGGCCAAGAGAGAGAAAAGAAAAGCTGGATTTGAGGTAAGCAAATGGCCTCAAATGCCAAAATGCTCTTCATTAACATTGTTCCTTGAGCTAAGAGCTTTCATCCTATGGTTGTATTTTCTCCATTGGTGGTGATTTGAGGAATCACGAAATTATGGACTTGGGAGAATCATGAAGTGCCTTTGGGAAAGTTGTTAAGGTAAGTGAAAGCTTTAATTTCATATAAGTTTGGTGGCCATTTGTTGGGCCTTGAATTTCTGGAATTTAAGCCCTAATTTTCGTGATTTAGGGTCTTGGGGAGCATAACATGTTGTTGTCATGGAATTGGTGCCTTGTTTAGTGTTTTGAATTGATAGAAGAGAATTGAAGCTTAAATGTGAAAGTTGATCCCTTTGTGATAGCCTTGGTGCTTTGGTTAAAACAGGGCATGTAAATGGGTTGTGATTTTGGTCATTTTGAGGTTACCATTGTGTTCCTTGAGTGATTTTGTATGGGAATAAGCTTGGTTATTAATTTTGGAGTTATTGAACACTTTGGTAGAAAATTGGAAATCTGTTTGGTTTAAGCTCTGTTTTGCGCAGTAATTTTTTATGAGCGTTTTGAATGACCAAATGGTATTGGAAAATTCTGAAACTTTCTAGTCTTAAAGTTCACATCCCAAGCTTCAAAATGGACATATATTTTGTATCATTTCGTTGAGTATTCTGTGACATATGGTTGTCCAAAGTTTGGGATTGAAACAGAACTCTGTTTTGGGGGCAGTGATGAGTGTTGTGTAATTATGGAATTGTGTAGTGATTTCCAGTGAAGGGCTATATTTTTCCTTGAAAGAGGACTCATATACCTTTCATTTGGCTTTGGAATCACTTCGTTTTGATTTTTCTAGAATTAGTTATGGTTTTTCGAAGTTAGCCCAGAGTCAGGAAATTTCTGGGCCGCGGCCCAAGAGTGGCGGACCGCGGCCCAAGCCTTTCTGACCTGTTTTGGGCCGCGGCCCATGAGTGGTGGGCCGCAGCCCAAGACTTTCTGACCATATTTGGGCCGCAGCCCAAGGATGGGTGGGCCGCGGCCCAACCCTGTGTTCCAGCACTTTGTGTTTTCGAAAGGAGACCTCTACCCTATTGTTTCCCAACCTTTTAGGGGTTTCATTAGAGGCATTTGTGGCCTCTTAAGGGTCAATTATGATAACCAAATCTAAGTGTTATGAAAGTGAGAATTTGGAAAAGAGAATGACCATATGTTCTTGATTTGGTTATAGGGTTTGATACTTACCCTGAGCATGATTTGATACCCGCTTGGATCGTGAGTAGCCGATGCTGGAGCATACGTGGAAAGAATAAGAGTAGGGAACTTACCTCTCCTGCATGTATTGATATTTGTGTTTGTGTATTGATGCATGTTATTGCTTTGCTTGATTATGTGAAACATATATGAATGATTGAAGCTCTATTTCTATTTATGCTATGGCCATGAGTATGTTGTTGAAACATTGAGCATGCGGATATGTCATTATGTGAACATGAGTTATTGTGATGCAAGCATGTCATGCATTAAACACTTATCTTACATGCATAGTGGTATTTGTTTCCTACTCGGATTCTCTAGAATCTCACCCTCCCCTACCAACATTTTAGACAGGACAAGTGGCTCGAGGAAGGAGCAAGCGACTAGGGGCGGCGAGAATCCCTTATGGGCAATTGTATTTGTGTGTTGGTTATCATTTCTATTTGGGAAATTGGTAGTCGACTTGGATGTATATGGAGTTGTATATGTTAGGATGGATATATGGTTGTATATGTTGTGGAGATATATTTGGATATTTATTTGGAATGGAATTTGTGTAATCCCCGTTGAGGAATTGTAAGGGGCGTTTTGCCCTATGAACCTTCAGTGAAGATATGAACCCGGAATTGTTATTGTGCACTCTGATATATTATGAATGTTAATTGTCTTCGCAATGTAATTGTATTCGAAATGTGAATGTGAGACCAAGTTAAAGGGTTCGATTTCGAAATGTATTTGTGAAAACCCTATCTTAAGGATGGGGAATGTAAATGAATTTTTATTAGTATTGGTCTCTATTTCACTCTAATGTTGTATTTCGGGTAGAATTACGGAGGGGGTTACACTCGTTATCCTTGAATCGGTAACTTATATGCTTTCCTTATATCATAAATTTATCTCTGAATGTTGAATATGTTGCTTGTATTGAGACTTTGGTTGACATTGCATGATATATGTATGCATCTTATATGAGTGATATCTGTTAGTACTGAGATTCATTGAATCTCACCATATTTTTTCAAAAACAAATTTTCAGCTCAGGCAGGTAGCTCCTTAGGCAAGAAGGTAACATCAGGCGAATGAAGCGATCAACTTAGAATTTAATTTTCTGTTGGTTATCTCTTTATTTTTGGGAATTGTACTTAATATGTATTTAAGTGAAGTCAGTCCTGTACTGGCAAGTTAGTAGACATGTAAGTAAGCACCTATATATAAGCAAATGCATAGTGACATCTGAACCAGCAGTGGACAACCGTCCATCTAGGGCCATTAATTAATCGTAGTAGTTTGAGTTCTAGCAAAGAACGTTTTGGTAAAAACTCTGATATGAGGAAATGAACCTAAAATGGATGGCTTAAAATGTATCATAAAATAATATGAGACCGAATTTGAAAATGACTTTCAAAAAGATTTTTGAAAACCTACTCAAGTACAACTCCATACTCTGCTTAAGGTTGGGACTCCTGCTATTTAAAAAGGATTGTCGGTCTCCCTTTTTAAAGATATTATTGCACTTAAGCCATCCACACGCTTTGAAAATAAGGGTGATACAATGATCATTAGAGAGCTAGATCATCTCCATAGTTCCTCTCGCATTCCATTCTCCACTTCGTCCCCTTCACCACTCAGAAATCGTCGTCCTCATCATCGTCGTTGGAAATGCACTTCCATCGCCATTATCAATCTACAATTAGTTCAGTTCCTTCCTCTTATCCATCACCATTTCCTTGACATGGCCCCATTAAGATGAATGAAAAATATGAATAAGCACGGACTAAATCAGTAGACAAATAACTAAGGTAAGATCTTTAACAACACATATTAGAAAGGATAGAGGTGTGGTTTTTGGAAGGAGATGAAATGGAAGACAGAGAGATGAGAAAAAGGTATGGGGGAGAGGTGAGATATAAGGATAGAAAAGTGAGACAAGAGGGAGAGAATTAGCCTTCTTTATTTATTGCTAGGAGAGAGGAGATTCTTTATATACTAGGAGACAGATGAAAAGAAATAAAAGAGAGAATAAGAATTTTAAATGGAGGGCATTTTAAAATTTGAAATCATCTTGCAAGAAAAAGTGAGCAACAGAGCCACATGCATAATACGCACTGTTTATAGAGCCAGTATGTAATATCCCAAAAAGTGACTAAGGGCTAATGACTTCAAAAGTGGATGTAATTATTGTTGAATAAACACTTTTGGAGAATGTGTGATGGGAATTTGGATATTTTAATGATTCCAATGGCTTCCTTGTGAAAATTCATGTGGGGAGAGTGTTTATTGTGAAGTTGGAACCATTGGGAACAATTGTGCAAAAGTTGAAAACTCTGTCCATTGAAACTCTGTACAGGGCAGCCAATTTGTATGGACGTTTTAAATAGGCAAATGGTGTCTAAAAATTCTGAACTTTTCCAGTATTAAAGTTCACATGTCAAGCTTCAAAATGAACATATAATTTGTATCATTTTGATTTGTGACCTAAGAGTTTTGGATTTTTGAAGTTTTCCCAGCGAAATTAATTATTTTCTGGAACAGTATGCAAAGATTGAAAGTCTGGGAATTTTGTGGTGATTTTCAGTAATGGCCAATATTTTTCCTATGAATAGGACTTAAATATCTTTCATTTGGCTTTGGAATCACCTCATTTCGAATTTTCTAGAATTAGTTATAATTTTTTAAAGTTTGGGCAGAAAAACTGTCATAAAATCCGAAAATGGGATTTATGACATCAGCATAATAAAACATGACATCATCCTAATGTTAAAACACTTTTTATTCATCATCTTCATCAGCTATTCCCGACGCCATTCTGCAGCCAAAGTAAAGAAAAAGAGTTGAGAGGGTTTTGGGAGAAAAGGAGAAGAGAACTCGCAAGGTAAGCCGATTTCTCCGACGATCTAGCTCCTAACGCGTATAACTCCGATCCTAAGCTACTCCTTTATGTTCTTTAAGGTTTGGAAGCTCCTCTTTTGGTGTTAAAACACCTAGGGTTTTCATTCAAGTCAAGGAAAATCTATTGGGAGCTTGAGGTAACTTCCAAACTCTTGTATATTGACTATTCTGGCTGCTGTGGGCAATTTAATCGGTGAAATTTCGCCGGATTGCCATTGGTTTTAATTCTTGGAAATGGGTTTTGCTAGGGGTTATGCTGCCCAAATTGATACTAAATGGTAGTTGTAACTTAATGAAATAGTCAATAAAGTGGTTAGGAGTAGAAAGGAACGTGTTTACGGAGCCGAAATCGTAAAACCCCGATTTTCTCCGAAGAGCTCATATATTTCGGTCAAGGGTCTAAATGGGTCTTAGAGTTGGATTTTCAATGATTTGATGGTTCCATTGAGTTCAGGGGCGAAAATTAGGTGGGGTTACAGTTGGGCACTTTTTCAAAAAAGGCCGAGAAAGCATAATTACGGAAACACCTCTAAAACCCTAAAAGTAGGGCTGCCAAGGGCAATTTCGTAATTTGACATTGAATTTGATAATTCTGAGTACGGAAATGGATTCCTTGGGTGGAAATATGTTAGGATAGCCCAGATTAGAATTTCGGGAAAAGTGCAACCAGACCGGGTACGGCGGGCCCGGGCCGGGTCCCCGAGGGTAGTTTTGTAAATTTTCATTATAGACTAATATAACCCCAAGTAACACTATGGAAGTGTCTAAATGGTGCATTTGGAATTGTAGGATTCGATATTTGCCGCCCTCGGGAGCCCGCAGTGCCAAGAAACGTCGGGAAAGGATCAGGTAGTGACTCTCTCTCTTATACTATGTATAATGCTCTGTATGTGTGTGTTATCATTGTTATGTGATGATTCTTTGATGCTGCTGCGATTACAGCTGGTGATAGCTGTCGTTTACAGCGCAAGCTGTCGTTTACAGCGTAAGCTGTCGTTATTCTGATTACAGCGTAAGCTGTCGTGATTATTATTACAGCGAGAGCTGTCGTATTATGCATACAGCCGTGAGTGCTGTCGTTTGTGGTGAAAACCATGTATCTTTGAGATTGCTGCTGCTGTTGCTGGTTGTGATTTATATACATGCTTTGTGTTATGCATTGTGTGAGTGGTTTGTTACTACTGGGATTCGCTCGAATCTCATTCTTTCCTATGACTAACATTTCAGACAGGGCATGTGGCTCAAAGGAGAAGCGGCCAACCCGAAGCACTTAGGATCTTTAGTGATACTAAGGATTTTTGAGATGTTGGTTATCTACTTTAAACTCGGGATTACTGTATATCCTGAATCAGGAACACTACATTCGATTTTGGTTGTGTAATCCCCTAGTAGATACTTGTAACCTCTAGATTATATATGTATAGGACCCGGGAGTTGCCGGGGATTTGGTTATACACTCTGTCATACATGAATGTAGATAAACTGCACAGGTAATTATATTCAAATTTTGAAATGGAGACCAGGAACAGGAAGAGATTTTGAATGTTTTGTGAAAACCCTACTACAAAGTAGGAGATTGAAATGAGTTTAAGTTATCCGATGGTCTCTAATTCGAATTAAATGTGCATTATCGAATTATAATTACGTGATTAAAGGCAGGGTGTAACACAGTACTGTTCATATGAACAGTAAAAGTAGAGAGAAGTTGCATAGCTTGTGCTATTGGCTCGGCTCAACAATGATTGAGATTTATTATTGTATACAGATTGATATTTTTCATGTAACACATTTTATGCTGCCGATTTTTATGACTTTAATTTTTAATTAAATTCAAAATTTCTAATTAATTTTTTAACTTAACTTTTGTGTTTTTGTTTAAGAAAACTATAATTTTTGCCTAGTGTGTTAAATGGGTGAAGCACAAGTTTGAGATGAAACCTAACCTAATTGTAAATGGCTCTATCAATCATTAAAAGCCACTATTGCTATGCTCCATCTATCCAGGAACCTTGTAAATTGTTAATGCCTAAGATGGAGTTCAATATGTTTGATTCATTCATATTCATACAAGGAAGTGTACATAGGAAACCTAAAATTATCGTGCCCCATCTATCAATTTCTATTTGAATTAAGGGTTAATGATGATGTTAAGTACTATTTATTTGACATAATGTTTGGTTTGAGGAAAATTGAGTGATCAAAATAGAGGGATTTTGCAGCCTTTCCCTTGTTTGGCTTTGTAAAATTTTTTCTTTGATATTGGGGGTGTAACCCCCTGCAGTAATTATATCCGAAATACGCGATTAAAGTGAAATAGAGATCAATAAGAAACAAAACTACATTTTACAAACCCATATACCAGACAGGGTTTTCATAAATACCTTCCGAAATCATTCATAACCTGGTCTCACATTCACATTCCGAATACAATTACTACACAAAGATAAGAGTACGCAATATAATAATCCCGGCAATCCCAGTTTCCCTATATTAACTCAAGCTTTATAGGGCACATTCGCCCATACAAGCCCTCATATGGGGATTACACAAATCTTTCTCATACATATACAAATATCCAATAACTAATTTCAAATACATAACCAAATATACTCATCCATATGTACACATCCAAATCCAAATATCCCATCTAGGATGATAACCAACTACCAAAATGACAACCCGAAGGAAGTCCCCATCGCCCTTAGCTGCATGCTCCATCCTTGATCCACTACCGTGTCTGAAAGGTTAGTAGGGGAGGGTGAGATTCTAGAGAATCTCAGTAGGTAAACAATATCAATATGCATGTACGATATATGTTTAATGCATGATATGCTTGCATCACATAACTCATGCTAACACAATGACAATTTGTAAGCTCAATGCTTCGAACAACATACTAATGGCCATAACATTAATTAAAACATAGCTTCAAATTACCCATAATCATGCAAAGCTAAGACATGCACCAACACACTAACACATATATCAAATACAAGCAGAAGAGATATGTTCCCTACACTCTTAGTCTTTCCACGTAAGCTCCAGCACCGCTTACTCAAGACCAGGCGAATATCAAACCACGTTTAGGGCGAACATCAACCCTATAATCAAAGCAAGGACATAGGGTTATTCTCTATTCCAAAACCTTACTTCCATATCACTTAAAGTTGGTTATTATTCACGACCTTTAGGTGGCTAATCAAAACCTAAACATATGCCTAAAGGCTTGGGAAACACTTGGCCAAACATCACCTTTTAAAAGTCCAAAATGCTGATTTTTGGGGGTTGGCCATGGCCCACAAATCCACTGGCCGAAGCCAGAAACTGCCCAGAAATATTTGGGCTCTGGCCCAGAATCCACTGGCCGCGGCCAAGAAAATCCAGTTTCTTGGCTGAATTTCCAAAAATCATAACTAATTCCACAAAAATCGAAATGAGGTGATCTCAAATCCAAATGAAAGCTATTCAAGTCCTATACACAGGAAAAATATTGGCCAATACTGGAAATCACCACATAAATACAGAATTCCCCAAAACTCAAGACTGTCCCAAAACAGTGTTCATTTTCGACCTCAAACTTTGGACAGCTATAACACACAGAAGACAAAACGAAATGGCATAAATTATGTGTCCATTTTGAAGCTTGGGATGTGATCTTTAAGACTAGAAAGTTTCATAATTTTCTGACTTCATTTGACCAGTCAAAACGTCCACACAACAAGACTGCCCAGACAGAATTTACACTAGACAGAATTTCCAATTTTGCAACCAATGCGTCTAATCCAATTCAAATCAATTCCAATGATTAAATACCACAATATGGCACCATTTTCAACATAAAACACAACCCAATTCATCCAATCCAAACTCTCAAGAAAATCAGGGCAAAATTCGAAATTCACTAAACTCAACCAAAACTTACAAAACTTAGATCAAAAGGAAGCAAATGCTCACCTCTTCCTCTTTCCCAAACCAATTCCTTGATCCTTCATCTTTCCACTTTTGCTCAAGCTCCAAAACACCTCCTCTCACAAATCTAAAACCATAGAGATGAAGCTCTCATCACTATGAACAACTTTATAGAAGGTGATTAGAGCATTAGAGGACAAGAAACAAGCCAAATCTCACCTATAGCTTTCTCTTTCCTCCCCTTGTGCTTGGCGTCCATGGAGGCATAAGAGAGAGAGAGAGAGAGAGAGAGAGATGAGTTGATGAAGAAGGAGGGTCAGTTTTTGGGAGCCAAAACCGACCAAATAAAGAGAGGAGAGAGGAAAAATGAGTTGAACATGTTGACCCAATCCAAGGGTCCACAAAATGCCACATGTCAACATCTTGCAACATCCTCCATGAGCTCACATGCACACAAACACATGGGATTCCACCCTTTGATCTCTTGCAAAACCAATCCTAACCATTGATCTTTGAGTTACCAATGAGCTTCCTCTTCAGTAACCTATCAATCGGTCGGTAACTTTACCGTTTTGCCCCTGATTATGGCAATTCACACTGAATCACCACCAAATACATTTTCTCATTCATTTTCTTTCACAATGCGCCCTCCCCTCTATTTTAAGTCAATTTAGAGGTTAATCCATAATTGAACTTAAATACAGGGTTTCGGCGCTGCTCACAACATGAGCGACTACAATCCACTTTATATTCTCCAAAAGGGTTATTTATCACTAACCACATCCACTTTTGGAGTCATTATCTCTTAATCACAATTTGGGATCTTGCTAAAATGGGGCTTAGCAGTCCACTTCTCTCAGGCTTATTCTCTAGCCTCAAGTTTCAAAATTCGGGGTATTACAGGGGGTTTTAGAGGGTAGGGCATTTCTTTTATCCTGACTTTGAATCAAATATTGTATCACTAAAATCCATTCCCTCCTAATCAATTCAAAGAGGTAATATTAATGTCATCCCCTTCATTGAACCAAACAGACTAATTTACATCACCAAGTTCCTTTTCAAATAAAATAACATTTTTTGAAAAATAAAAATTGTAACGATACCATAAAATCATCGAGCTAAACAAAACATACATCTCACAGTTGATACCAAAGAGCACTATGCTTGGCCACAAAACATATTACAACTAAGATGCCATAATTTCATTGAGGAACATGGTAACAAATACCAAATAACAGTAACTAACATTCTAAGTGTCATTCTTCCTAGAATGCATCAGGCCCATCAAACAGAACAAGTCCTGTGCATCAAGCTCTACAAAATTTACATCATAAACAGACTTGCCAGAAAACTCCATTGTTCAAACTTGTTGGAAGAATTGCTGCAACCAACAACAATTTTTTGCATCATTCTCTAAATCATCCTTCAACTTTCTTATTTTTGGTAGAGCTTGCCTTCTATCCATAACTCCCAATGGCACAACAATAAAAGCTTCAAGAAATTGCCTACCCCTTGCTGCTCCTGAATGCTGAGGTGTTGTTGTCTCTAAAAGTTCACTGACCTTCTTTGTCTTCTTAGATGTTTTCTTTGCTCTACCTGACATATAATGTAAAGCTCTGCAAAAACAAAGAGACAAAGATCAAATATCAAACTAAATAAAAAATATTAAGCTTAAAATACAAAAATTCCTATAATACTAAAAATTAGTTGCCTTGATTCCCTAACAACGATGCCAAAAACTTGATGCACTCCGTAAGTATGTGAGTCGTGCTAAGTAATAAAGTGATAAGTAAGAAATTGTTCCTACAAGGAATCAAGAAATTAATTCTAGATATTAAAATCTCAATTTTTTTAAAGTTAAACGAATCTAGTTATAAATAAATTTAAAAGAAAAAACATAACCAAAAACTACTAATGTCAAACGTAACCTAGAGTCACTAATCCCTCACTAGCTCCCTAAATCTTATTTCCACTTAGTTAGTTAGTTTAAATGTTAATTTTGTCAATCTTGAGTATTCATAGCTATAAGTACCTATTTGTTCACTCACAACCATCTCTTAAAATTGTATTGTCTAACATAGTTATTCAAGAGGCAAGATAACTCAAACACACTCTTCAACAATCATATGGGGCTGTTAGGTATATATCTATCCTAATCACAAATTAAATCATAATCAAATCACATATCACTTAATCTTAGAGCCTAATTAAAATCCTTTTGTCAAGATAAATCCTAATGCTCAAATTCACATTTACTGGTAGCCAATCATTAAGAGGATATGTCAAAACAAAACTTAATAACCAAAATTAACATAAATCATTTATCATAAATAATGAAAATAAAATCTAGTTTAGTATTGAGTTCGTAGTTTCCCTTGGTCTAAAAAATAAAATTAGTTACTCATGGCTAAAGCAAAATCCATGAAAGAAATAAAATCCATATTCAATAGCAAAAAGAGATGAAACAAAGAGAACAAATGTGTGGAAATCTCCCTTTTTCAATGTCAAACCGCTCTGCCATCACAGTTAAAGGCCATCGTTGGAAGCTCTAAAAGATGATGACCCTATTTTCTACATGATGCCCTCTGTTTCAAGACTCTTTCTTTGTCGTGGTCTGTTCATGATGTTCACTGCCCTCTCCCCCTAATATATATTGCTTGGGCTGGTGTATTGGGCTTTTCCAGCTCTATCCTAATCTTTTCCTTTATCAATCATATATATATATATATATATTATATTTTAATATATAGATATTTAAGCATCAACTCACATGTTTTTTTGCCATGTAAAAGGATTCGTTTAATACTTAAAATATCAATACAACAATTCAACTATCAATATTAACTAATATACATCAGCACAACTGCATATAAGCTATTACAACCAAAATATTAACTAATCAAGTTCCCTCAAAATAGATCTCGAGTCCTTCTCTAATAGATTCGATAGTTGCACCGATGTTTGCATAACCCAGTCAGACGAGCAAGACCTACCTAATGAAACTTTAGCAACCCAATTGGCTACTAAGTTCGCTTTTCTGGAAATTCACATTCAAGAATGGTTTCCTATTAGGTTCCTTGAGTTCTAAATATTCTCAAGGATATTAAGGCATCTCCAGTCATTCGGAGGAGAATCCTTAACAAGGCAATTTATCAACACTTGACTATTAGACTCAAACTGGAATCCTCTAATTGGTTATCTTGGGGAATTGCACCGCATCTAGGAATTCAAGACCTTTCGCCATTAAGGCTGAGCTAGCATCCATAATGGTTGCTTTCCCATTTAATAACCAACCATTAGAGTCTCTTACCACAAACACAACAACTTCTCTATTTTCCAATTCTGAGAAAGCATTATCAGAATTAATTTTAATACCATTACCTTCGGGTGGCTTCCATAAATGTTGATCGTTGCTTTCTACCTCCCTTAGAATAGGTGACTGTATCTCCAAGTTACTCCATCCTTTTGCTTCCCAAAAATCATTTAACAATCTACATGCTTGAGAGAAGGTAAAGACTATATCAAGATTCACATTTTCAAACAAGAAAGCATTATGAGATTTCCATACTTGCTACATAATCATAGTTAAAAGGGCTTTTTGTCAATAGGGAAGGATCTTCCCACTTAGACAATTTGCTAGCCACTGAAGCATATCAAAATTAACAAAATCCTCAACTTTAAGAGATAAATTATTACCAAATTAAACCACACCAATTTAGCGCAATCACAAGAAAAGAATAAATGTTTCGTAGACTCAGACTCCTGTTGACAAATTAAACAAATGTCTAGAGCACAACAATTCCTTTTGGTTAAGTTCTTGAATGTAGGCAAAGCATTTGACATCAGCCTCCACAAAAAGTTTTATCTTTTGGAGGTATCTTTAAATTCCAAATTTATTTCCAAACTCCCCTATGAGAATTGTTTGAGGATGCTGGGATATTTTCAATTCTTCTCAAGACATTTCTTTTCGCAATCTCATACCCTTCTTTCACAGAATACATGGTTTCTTTTCCCCTATCCATACCCACTTATCCTCTCTATAGTTTGATGCTACTATAGTATTCTTAATAGCCTCCTTTCAAACTCTGTAATCCAGCCATTAATGGACAACAAATCCCACTACCCCTCTCTTATTAAATCTGCCACTCTTAGGTCTAGGAAGGATTCATGAGGGCAAGGAGATATTAACTTTTTCATCGGCAAATCCCCTAGCCACAGATCACCCCATACTCTTGTACCTATCCCATTTCTAATACTCATAACAACTTGATTTTCTAGTACTCTCCTTACTTCTAATATACCAAACTATTGTAATGAAGGAGTTATGCCCTTCTTAGCTTCTAGAAAAGAGCATTTGGAAAAGTATCTAGCCTTGATAATTTTTACTCAAATCTGATTTAGGTGTTGGAGAATTCTCCACCCTAGTTTAGCTAACAAGGCAAGGTTGAATGCTTTAAAGTCTTTAAATCCCAGCCCCCTTTTAAGTTTATTTCGTTTCATCCTATCCATTAACACCCAATAAACCTTCCTCTTTCCTTCTTCCCCAATCCACCAAAATATTGACACTAATCCATCCAACCTCTTTAATACATTCTTAGGGTAAAGAAAGCATGACATAAAGTATATCGAATTTGCTATGATTTAATCAAGACTTCCCTACCGGCCTCATATAAGAGATTTTTCCTCCACCCCTAAACTCTTTTTTCGTTCTTACAAACACAAAATTCAAAGCTCGAGACTTGGACCTGCCCCAAGTGATTGGTAGTCCCAAGTAGTTACCAGGGAATTCTACTGCATAAATTTGAAAGATATGTCTAATTTCCTCCCTTAGGACTTCAGGAGTGTTTTTGGAAAAAAACAAGCAAGATTTTCCTATATTACTTCTTTGACCTGAAGCTTTGTAATTTTCATCAATAATATCTTTCAGATTCCTGTAGTAGTCATTCTTAGCTCGAAGAAAGAGTATAGAGTCATATACAAAGAAACTATGGGTAATTTCTGGACAGCCCCTAGCAACAGTAATGCCTTTTAACATGCCCCTTTCTTTATCCCTTTCAATTAATCTAGACAAAACATTGTTAACCAAGATAAACAAATAAGGAGATAAAAGGTCGCCTTGTCTCAATCCTTACTAGGAATTCACATTTGCTACTCTTTTTCCTGACAACATCATAGAAAAGCTAACTAAGTTTAGACGCCATAAAATCCTATCTACCCTTCCCCTATCAAATCCCATCTTCAGCAGTGTGGCACATAAAAAATCCCATTCTACTCTATTATAGGCCTTGTTCATATCCAATTTAATCTCAACTTCGCAATGGCCTTGTTTTTTTTCTTTTCATATGATGAAAGACTTCATGTACAACCACTATGTTGTCCTGAATTAGACTACTCAACACAAAAGCACATTAACTCTCATCAATTACATTATTCAACAAAGGTTTCAGTTTATTTTCCATCACTTTTGAAAATATTTTGTATGAGAAATTGCACAAACTAATTAGTCTATAGTCACTGACTGATTTAGGACAATCGATTTTTAGAATTAAAACCAAATCAATCATATTAATAGAACTTAACGTGAAACCATTTTGGAAATAATCTTTCACTAGATCACATGCCTACTTTCCAACTATGTCCCAAGCTTTTTGGATAAGAGCCCAGTAAAACCATCAGGACCCAGCGCCTTTTGTCCACCCAGTTGATGCATAGCTAGCTCGACTTCTTCAGGGGTAATTTCTGTCATCAAGGATCTATTATCCTCTTTAGTTATCACCTGATTCATACATTCTAGCACCATAGAGAAGTCTCTCGAGCATGCTAATGTGAAGAGTGATGAATAGAACTAAGCAAAGTAATCTAAAATCTCCTTTTCTATCACCAGACATTCATCATCATTCCCTTTTACTCTTGTGATCTTGTTTTGTCATCTCCTTCTTATAGTTGTCATGTGAAAGAACTTAGAATTCTTGTCTTCACACTTCAACTACTCCACTTTGGATTTCTAAGAGCAATATATCTCTTCTTGTTCCCATAACTCCCCTATCTTATTTTTCATCTCAACAATTTCTATAGCTTTTTTTAGAGTCAATTTTGAATCTAGGCATTCCTACACCTTTGTTACCAGGGAATTAATTTTCTTGTACCCATTTTTGAACTCCTTTCTTCCCCACACATTGAGGCCTTCTCTTAACTTATTCAACCTTTTCATGAACTCATTCATATCTTCATTGCTCTCTTCTATCCTCCAATTTGCCTTAATAACTTCCAATGAGTTGGGATGGCTGACCCATCTAGCATCAAAGTGAAATAGAGATGGAGTTCTCGCCTCCATATGATCATACTCAATATATATTAGACAATGGTTTGACCCTATTGCTACCAACATTTTCCCTATCCTTTTTTGAAATAGGGATCTCTATCGCATATTGACTATGGCCTAGTCTAACCTTTCCCTTATGAATTTAGCTCCTTCTTAGTTGTTCATCCATATGAATCTACACCCAATGAATTCAAGTTACATTAGATCACAATTAATCATGAAACTTTGAAACCAATCCAAATCCCTCTGTGGACATTCTCTCCTTCCTTCTTTATTAGAGGAATATTATAGATCATTAAAGTCACCTAGAACAATCCAAGGTGTTTTAGGTCTAGGATTAAGATTTTCCAATTCTGTCTACCACCTCAGCTTAAAATTTAGGTCTATTGGCCTATAAATCATGCTTATGTTCACTACCTTCTTCCCCTTCATTTGCACCTCTTTTAGGTGGATTATGTATCTACTTAGTGCTTTTTTGAGTTAGCAGTAGAAGCTGCTTTTCTAATATGATTTATGGTGTACGAGGTAAGTATGTGAGAGGAATTTTACCTTAACTTAAGTGAACATGCTTTTCTAATGCTTACCCAAACAAGCCCTTAAATACCCCACTTTTAATAGCACCCCTTCTTTCCACCAGACTGCCAGTCCTCCTGATCTCCCTGTCGGCTCAAAATATTCCCCAAATCATACTTGAGCTTTTTCCTAATTTTCTTTTTTTCCCCTTTGTTTTCATTTTTGTCTTTGAGAGAAAAGCTATTTGAGGCTTCAGCTTACCACAATGAAACTTTAGGTTGTGAACTATCAAGGTAGTTCCAAGGCCCTAACAGTTCCATCCCAAACAACTTATAGCTCTTTAGTGGCCGTCTCAGGCCAGCCACAACACCTATCAGTCCCTCCATCATTGCCAAAACCCCTATTCTCAGCCATTGTTATATCTCCACTACTGGAATCATTTCTCAGAACAATTTGAAGATTGGAATGATTTTCCAAAAATAATGCCTTCCTTATCTTCTTTTGTCCCCTAGCAAATTTCTTAGGGCTACTACCAATAAAAAGCTCAAATTTCCTTCATACCAGTAATTAAAATGATTCGACCCTTCCTCGACTACCCACAGCTGAAGCTCTATCTCTGCTTTTTCTCGTTCTCTTGCACTTTTTATAGACTCCTGCTTGTGATCTTTACATCTTTTACATACTAGTAAGTCATAAAGAATATTTGCCTTCCTCTTAAAAGTAACATTTCAAATCCTTGCAGTCAGCTGTCCAATTTCTCTGCTCTTATATGGCACTAATGCCCCTGAACTTTTTAATCCGTCCTCATCCTCTTCTACCAATTCCACTAAATATTAGCTTGGGTTTTAAAATTTTTTTCCTTTTTAGCCCGTAAAGCACTCATTGTCCCATCCGTTTTCTTTAGCAACCGGTCCAACTCACTTTCACAAGCCTTTTCTCCTTTTGATTGGGCCTCCCATACTGAGCCTACATTAAAGCCACCCCTACATGCTAATTTAAATTATTAAAATTAATTTCACTCACCTGGACCACCTGCCACCATTTGGAAAGATTGTGTCAAATCCCTTAGATTGACTCTCTCCTCTGATTTCTGAGTCCCTGAGCCTTTTCATCTCTCTATGAATACATGCACCCAACACATGTCTCTAGATGGGCAATTAATGCTCTCAACCTCCCTATGTATCCTCTCATCTCCAACAGTTTTCCATAATTCCAGCTAGCCTAAAAATTTCCTTGCTCCCTGAAAGCTTGAGCATACAAATAGCATCATAGCCACTCACCACCCCCTGGACTACACATTCCATTTTCTCATCTTCACACATTCTGCTTTCATAACCCAGCCTGCCATAGTTAAAGCAAAACCTCACTAGGTTTTCGTACTTCACCTGGATCCAGACATCATCCAAATTATTCAATCTAGGAGTCTAAAATCCAGGGAGCAAAGTTTCCTCGATATCAATCTCAACTCTTTAAAATCCAAGGAGCAGATTAAAGTGGAAGCAGTACTGGACTGGAAAAGGCTAGAATCTGTGGCAAAGGTATGCAGTTTTCTGGGTCTTGCTGGTTACTACCGGAGATTCATTCAGAATTTCTCACGTGTCGCTTTGCAGATGACCAAGCTCACGAGGAAGGATCATCCTTTTGTGTAGGATGAACATTGTGAAAAATGCTTGTGGAGTTGAAGGAAAGGTTAACTACGGCACCTGTGTTGATTATACCTGATCCTAGCTTGACCTACATTATGTATAGTGATGTAAGTAAGCTGGGATTAGGGTGTGTCTTTATGCAGCAGGGACGTGTTGTGGCCTATGCCTTTTGACAGCTCAAACATCATAAAATAAATTATCCTATACATGATCTGGAGCTTGCGGCCATTGTGTTTGCCTTGAAAATTGGGGGACATTATTTGTATGGTGTGACGGTAGAACTGTACTGCGACTACAAGAGTCTCAAGTATCTGTATGATCAGAAAGAATTGAATATGAGACGTTGTCACTGGATGGAGTTGCTTAAAGACTACAACTTGGAAATTAAATATCATATGGGTAAATCAAATGTAGTTGCTAATGCTTTTAGTCGAAAGATTGTGCTGGTAGTAGCTATGATGATACAAGAAGGGAAAATCATTGAAGATTTTCACGATTTGAATCTGTCAAATCAGATCCTATGTGCCAATTATACTGTTTCCCAAGGGGAAAGTGACTTGAGGGCTGAGATTGAAGAAGCTCAGAGACAAGATGGCTAGATACAGCGCAACCTAACTCGGATGGAACGGGGAGAAGCTCAGGGCTATGATCTATCGCTCAGTGGATTGGTTTGCTATTAGAAGAGAATCTGCATTCCACTTAAGGCGGAGTTGAGACAGAAGATTCTGAATGAGGCGCACAAAAGCCGATATACTCTTCATCTTGATATGACTAAGATGTACCATAATTTGAAATCTGTGTATTGATGGCCGGGTTTGAAGAGTGATGTGACGAAATACGTGGCACGGTGTCTTACTTGCCAGAGGGTAAAAATTGAGCACCAGAGACTGCCTGGTTTGCTTCAGAGTCCTAAGATCCTGAAATGGAAATGGGAGAGTGTAACCATGGATCTTGTTGTGGGATTTCCCAGGATCAGGAATTTTGATGCGATTTGGGTAATTGTAGACCGGTTAACAAAATTGGCACATTTCATACCGTTCAATGATAGTTATCCTCTGGACAAACTAGCTGAGATTTATATTCGAGAAATCGTGAAACTCCATGGTGTACCGAAGAACATCATTTCCGTCCGAAATCCCCGATTCACTTCAAGATTCTAGAGGGCGTTGCATGAGGCCCTGGGTACTCAATTGAGATTCAGTATAGCTTACCATCCCCAGATGGATAGACAGTCAAAGAGTGTAACCCCCTTCCCACCTTAGGCCGAGATTAAGTTCTTAAACTCATAATTAAGTTGTAATTAGAGACCATAATGAAATTGGGACTTAATAAGATACTCATTTGCCCAATAATCGGATTTGCAAAAACTTTTTCAAACATATTCACAATGGTCTCAAATTCCCAATACAAAATAATAATGGCCTGAGCAGGTGGATTCCATTTACAAATATCAGAGTGCAAGTAAATTCCCGACACACTCGAGTTCCATTCATAACAAAAAGGGATTTACACAAGGCACAAAGCCTACAATTCATACCCTTTTACTTGGGGATTACACAAAATCCACTATATACAATTCCAAAATATACAATGATAACCATAAACTCCAAAATATACTCCTAAACAGGAGCTCTAACTACTCTTCGTCACCCGCTTGCCTTTCGATCCTTCAGCCCTGTCTAAAATGGTTAATTTTGGGAGAGTGAGATTCTAAAGAATCCCCGTAGTAACAAGTCAATCATATAATGTACAACAATAATGCATGTAAGCAAATCATTATCAACAACAAGCAACTACAATGGCAGTTACAACGGCAATGGTTAGTATGGCACATGCCATCCCTGACGATTGCTCACGCTGAATTGCTCACGTTGTTTTGCATCACAACAATCAACACAGTATAATTCACCACAGCTGGGATCCATATAAAGCATATCATAATCGCAAGCCATATAGGCAAGATACACACACACAGCCCACGGCTGATTTCACAAACACCGTCCCACGGGTCGGATTCACAATATCCATGCTGATTACGACGGCAGTCCAACGGCCGACCTAGAGATGACCACTGTCACTCCCTATACGGCTCACGCTGACCTGATCGCGTCGTAATGGACCATGGCACACATTTCACAAATTCAACGATAAGTTATGCATGCCAAAACATCATACAAGATATGAGAGAAAAGTCACTACCTTGATCCTTCCGGACGTGCCCTAGCGTCGGTCTCTCCCGAGGAAGGCAAATATCGTATCCTAGAATCATGATTAGGGACGAAGAGTTACATTCTATTCCAAGACTTAATTAACTTGAAACACTTAATTTTGGTTATCATAATTGACTCTTAAGAGGCCCCAAATGCCTCTAATAAAAGCCCTAAAAGGTTGAGAAACAATAGGTTAAAGATCCCCTTTCGATAACACAAAGTGCCAAAACACAGGGTTGGGCCGCGGCCCACCATTCCTTGGGCTGCGGTCCAAACATGGTCAGAAGGCCTTGGGCTGCGGCCCGCCACTCGTGGGCCACGGCCCAAAACAGGCCAGAAAGGTTTGGGCCGCGGCCAGCCACTCTTGGGCCGCGGCCCAGAAGTTTCCTGACTCTGGGCTGAACTTCGAAAAACCATAACTAATTCTAGAAAAATCGAAACGAGGTGATTCCAAAGCCAAATGAAAGGTATATGAGTCCTCTTTTAAGGAAAAATATAGCCCTTCACTGGAAATCACTACACAAATACAGAATCACCAAAAACTAACCACTACTCCAAAACAGAGTTCTGTTTCAATCCCAAACTTTGGACAACCATATCTCACAGAATTCTAAACGAAATGACATAAAATATATGTCCATTTTGAAGCTTGGGATGTGAACTTTAAGAATGGAAAGTTTAATAATTTTCCAATAACATTTGGTCACTCAAAACGCTCGTGCAAATAGACTGTGCGAAACAGAGCTCAAACCAGTCAACTTTCCAAATTTTCCCAAGTGATTTTAGTGAACCCAAAATCAACAACCAAGCTCATTCCCACACAAAATCACTCAAGGAATTCAATGGGAATGCCAAAATCACCAAAATCCTATTCCATTATCATGCTTTGGTTTTGGGTAACATTAAACACTAAAATCCCAAAATCTCCAAACTTAGCAATTTCAAACCCAATCAATTCTATCTATCCAAAATGCATTCCAAACATACAAATTCCATACCAAACACATACCAAACTCCTAATGGCCTTCATTTTCGAAAACGAGCCCAAAATTCCAGAAAATTCAAAGTATTTCAAATGGTATGAAACTTAGATAGAAAGATAGGTCTCACTCACCTTATCAACTTTCTCAAAGGGAGTTCTTGATTCTCCAACAATCAATTTTTGTGTGGCACAAATCACAACCAAATGACCAAACTACACACACCAAAATGAAGCCCATTACTCAAGGATCAACTTTAATGAAGGGAGTTTGAGCAAAGGAAGGCATTTACTTACCCAAAAATCAAGCTTTCTTCTTTCTCTTGCCTTCAACAATGGTGGACTAGAGAGAGAAGAGAGAAATGAGAGAGGGAGCACGAGAGAGGGAGCACGAGAGAGAGAAATGAGATGGAGAGGAGGAAGGCAAAAAGTGATCATTTATCCTCATGTGCTCATATCCAACCACCCCCATATTGCCACTTGTCAACATCTCATGCATTCCCACAATGAGCTCACCACATCGCAACACATAGGATTCCGACCCCCGGTCAAGGAATCACAACCCTTGATCTTAAATACCACTCACATGCACCAATATTTCCAATTTCCACTAATTATGACATTAATTAATATAGTCATAAAACACTTAATAATCCCATTTAAATTCATAATTATCCATAATAATCATGATTAACCCATAATCAAAAATTGGGATATTACAAAGAGGACTATTCAGACGTTGGAAGATATGTTGCGAGCATGTGTTCTTGACTTTAAAGGGAGTTGGGATCGCTTCCTTCCACTTGTTGAGTTTGCCTACAACAATAGCTATCATGCGAGCATCCAGATGGCTCTGTATGAAGCGTTGTATGGAAGGAGGTGCCAATCACCTTTATGCTGGAATGAGTTATCAGAAAGGAAGCTGTATGGATCAGATCTTGTTGATCAAACCTCAGCACAGATTCGGATTATTCGACAGAGGTTGCTTGCAGCGCAAAGTCGACAAAAAGCTACGCTAACAAGAGGAGACGACCTCTTGAGTATGAAGTTGGTGACCATGTGTTTCTGAGGGTATCTCCTGTCACCGGCGTTGGGCGAGCAATCAAGCGAAAGAAGTTAAGCCCAAGGTATATAGGTCCTTTTGAGATTCTTGTGAGAATCGGGCATGTTGCCTATCGTGTAGCCTTACCCCTGAACTTGAGCAGGCTCCATGACGTGTTTCACATTTTTCAATTGAAGAAGTACCAATCGGATCCCTCTCACATCATTAAGTATGAAGAAGTCGAGCTACAAGACAACTTCACGTATGAAGTGGAACCAGAGTAGATAATTGACCGAGAGGAACGATGGCTCAGACACCGAAGCATTCCGTATGTAAAGGTGATCTGGAAGGGAATGACTCAGAGAGAGGCGACTTGGGAAGCGGAAGAAGATATGCGAAGACGGTATCCGGAGTTTATAGCTCAAGTTGTGTAACAATTTCGAGGACAAAATTTAATTTTCAGGGGAAGAATTGTAATATCCTAAATTGTAATTAAGGATTTATAACTTCAAAGTGATGTAATTAATGTTAATTAAGCACTTTTGAAGTATTTGATGTGCAATGTGGTACAAAATGTACTGAGTGATGGTTTAGTAAGCATTGTGATAATTAGGGGCAAAATGGTAAATTACCGACCGATTGGTCAGTTATTGAAGAGGAAACTCCTTGGTAATTGAGATAAATGGCTAGGATTGAAAAAGCGAGAGGGCGAATCCTACGCATGCAAGCCTATGGTAGGGAGAATAAGATGTTGACATGCGGCAAGTTGTTGACCATTGGATAAGGTCAAACTTTCAAATTCATTTTCTCTTCCCTCTCCTCTTCCAAGTCGGTTGAAGCATGGGAAATGGGAAAAATCTGTCATCCTCATCCTCATCTCATTTTCTCTCTCTTCTCCTCCATTTTCGCTGAAACTAGCCAAGAAAGAGAAAAGCAAAGGTGAGTTTTTGACTTTGGAAATGATCTCTTTAGCCCAAATGTTATGTTTTAAAGTTGTTCATAATAGTAAGAGCTTCATGGCTATGGTTTCAGATTTTTGGAAGGTGGTGTTTTCGTGTTTGAACCAATTTGAAAGTGGTGAAATCAAGAAGTTGGTTTTGGAAGAAATAAGAAGTGAGTAGTTGATGCACTTCGGTATAATTATCTTTGTCATTGGTTACGTTTTGAGAATTTTGTATTATTGCCCTGATTTTGGCTTAAATTTGAAATGCATGAATTGTGTAGTATAAGGTGGTGGAATAAATGCCAAATTGTGTTTTGGAGTCCATAGTTTTGGTTTGGATTGAAAAGAGGAAGTTTGGTCATTAGGTGATTTTGGTTGCAATGTGGTTAGAAGTGTTGAATGTTTCATTGTGGTAAGATTTTGGTTGTTTTAAGTTTACCAATAGGTTCCTTATGGAATTTTAGAAGGGAATGAGTTTTGGTATAAGTTTTGGGACCATTGGAACCAGTTTTGGTAAATCTGGAAAACTATATCAGTTGATGCGATCTGGCTTCTTATAAGCTTCACTTGAGTGAGGTAGGGTCTCACTCGAGTGCAGTATGAAATTATGGGTATTTTGGTTAAGTCTTCAGGAAGAGATCACGAGTAAACTTATTTATCTCCGAGTGACATACGTTATCACTCGAGTGCATATGGTATTACTTGAGGGCAAGTGTATGTAGCACTATGGGTGTGCGTCTCGGGCTATCACTCATACACAAATGATCAAGAGTGCGCATGGGCACTCACGAACATTGGGAAGTCACTTGAGTGCTAGGGCTAGTACTCGAATGCACTTGTCACCTGGGAGTTGTAGTTGCTCTCATGTTGTCACTTCTTGCACCTCACTCGATGGGACTCGGGTGACTAAAGTGCCATCACTCGAGTGCTTGTGTCTGTGCTCAAGTGAATTGACCACTCTAAGGAGTGTCAATGCTCTCAGGTACACACTTTCTGTATCTCACTCGCTAGGACTCGAGTGCAATTGGGGGTAACACTCGAGTAAGGCCTTCTTCGCTCGAGTGAGTTAGCCCAAAATTAGTGTTCTTTTTCTGAAAAAGGTATCTTTGGGGTAGTTTCTCCCAACCCTGTAAGGATATGTTTAGGCCTATAATAGCCACCTAAAGAGTTTAAATGATAACCAACTTAAAGTATTACGAAATTAAGAACTTGGGAAAGAGATTGATGGGTTGTCCCTAACTTGGTTTATAGGATTTGACATTTGCCGCCCTCGAGAGCCCACAGTGCCGAAGAGCTTTAGGAAAGAACAATATAGTGACTCTTTCTCTTATATTGTGTATAAAACATTGTATGTATGTTTGTCATGCATTGAGAATACATTGTGAATACATTGTGATGCCTTGAGATCGCAGCGAAAGCTGACGCTTAGTGATACATTGTGAATACATAGAGATCGCAGCGAAAGCTGGCGCATAGAGTTTATAGCCATGAGTGTTGTCATTTGTGGCGTGAGCTATGACACATTGTGATGCTGCTTAACATGATCATATATGCTATGTGTTTGTGCACTATATGAGTGATTTGTTACTACTGGGATTCTCTTGAATCTCATGTTTTCCAATGACTAACATTTCAGACAGGGCTAGTGGCGCTAAAGAGAAGCGGGCAACCCGGAGCGATTAGGACCCTAGGGGGTATATTTGATTTTGGGGATATTGATTATCTACTTATGAACTTGTAATTACTGTATATTTTGAGATGTAAATATTACATTTGATTTTGGTTATGTAATCCCCTAGTTAAGACTTATAAACCCTTAGTTTATATATGTATAGAACCCGGGGGTTGCCAGGGATTTGATTATACACTCTGATATGTATGAATGTAAGTTAACTGCACAGGTAATTATATTCGAGTTTTGAAATTGAGACCAGAATGGGGAAAAGTTTTTGAAAGATTTTGTGAAAACCCTTGTAACCCCTTCGTAATTATTATCCGAAATACGTGATTAAAATGAAATAGAGATCAATAATAATCAAAACTCATTTACATTCCCATCCATAAGATAGGGTTTTCACAAATTTCTTTCACAAACACTTTAACCTGGTCTCACATTCATATTTTGAATACAATTACTTTGTGAAGATAAATCACATTTATACAAATATTAGAGTGTACAATAATAATACCGGCAATTCCGGGTTCATACCTTCACTAAAGATACATAAGGCACAATTGCCCATTACAATTCCTTTACGAGGTTACACAAATCCATCTCCAATACATAACCAAATAATCCAATATACATCTAAGCACATATACATCCAATATCCAATTATACATAATCCCAACTACCATGATAACCAACTACTAAAATGACAACCCGAAGGAGTCCTCGTCGCCCTTGGATGCTTGCTCCATCCTTGTTCTACCTTCCCTGTCTAAGATGTTCGTAGGGGAGGGTGAGATTCTAGAGAATCCCAGTAGGAAATAGATACCAATATGCATGCAAGATAAGTGTTTAATGCATGACATGCTTGCATCACAATAAATCATGCTCACATAATGATATATCCGCATGCTCAATGTTTCAACAACATACTCATGGCCATAGCATAAATAGAAACAGAGCTTCAATCATTCATATATGTTTCACATAATCAAGCAAAGCAATAACATGCATCAATACACAAACACAAATATCAATACATGCATTAGAGGTAAGTTCCCTACACTTATTCTTTCCACGTATGCTTCAGCATCGGCTACTCACGATTCGAGTGGATATCGAACCATAATCAGGGTGAATACCCAACCCTATAACCAAATCAAGGACATAGGGTCATTCTCTTTTCCAAATTCTCATTTTCATAACACTTAAAGTTGGTTACCATTCATGACCTTTAAGTGGCTAATCAAAGCCTAAACACATGCCTAAAGGCTTGGGAAACACTTGACTAAAGGTCACCTTTTAAAAGTTCAAAGTGCTGATTTTTGGGGGTTGGCCGTGGCCCAAGAATCCACTGGTCGTGGCCAATAAAAATCATGTTTCTTGGCTGAACTTCCAAAAATCATAACTAATTCTAGAAAAATATAAATGAGGTGATTCCAAAGTCAAATGAAATGTATCTAAGTCCTCTTTATATGAAAAATATGGACCGTTACTCAAAATCACCACAAAATTCTAGAATTACACAAAACTCAACACTACCCCAAAACAGAGTGCAGTTTTGATCCCAAAATTTGGCAAAGCATAACTCTCAGTTCACAAAACGAAATGACACAAAATATATATCCCTTTTGAAGCTTGGGATGTGAAATTTAAGACTGGAAAGTTTTAGGATTTTTCAACACCATTTGCTCATTCAAAACTTTCGTACAAACTGACTGCCCAAAACAGAGTTCACATTGATAGCATTTTCCAATTTTCTACCAAAGTGTCCAATAACTCCAAAATCATTAACCAAACTTATTCCCATACAATTTTCCACAAGGAATACAATGCTAACCTCAAAATGACCAAAATCACAACCCATTGACATGCCCTATTTTGCCCAATGCACAAAAACCAACATAAAGTGGCTAAACTTCACATTTAAGCTTCAATGCAATTCTATCACTTCAAAACACTAAACAAGGCACCATTTCCATAACAATAAGATACCATACTCCCCCATGACCCTAAGGGTGTGTTTGGTTTAAGGGGAGGGTAGGGGAGGGAGGGGAGGGGAGGCTGGAGAAATTACTATTTTGGACAAAAGAAACTTAAAATTTACCCTCTCATTTTTTTTTAAATTTTGGTTTCCCGCCCAAAATTTACTTTCTCATTCTTTTTAAATTTTGGATTCCCGCCCAAAATTTAAATTCTTTCAACCCAAAAAGGTAATTTACCCACCTTCTCATTCCCTCCCCCCTCCCCTCCCCTCAAACCAAACACACCCTAAATCACGAAAATTAGGGCAAATTTTCCAGAAATTCAAGGCCCAACAAATGGCTACAAAACTTATATGAAAATGAAGATATCACTCACCTCAATAACTTTCCCAAAGAAGTTCCTTAGTTCTCCAACTTCTAGATTTCCTTGTGGCCACAAAACACCACCAATGGCAAATCTAAAACCATGAAAGTGAAGCTCTCAACTCAAGGAATAACTTTATAGAGGTCATTTACTCACCCTAATATCAAGCTTTCCTTCCTCCTTTCTCCTTCAACAATGGCGCAAGAGAGAGAACAAGAGAGAGGGAGTGAGTGAAATGATGAAGATGAAGGATGAGAAGCAAGAATTTCTACCCCCTGCCACACTCATTCGGCTAAAAGAGAGGGAAAGAGAGAGAAATAGATTTAATATTCATTGTTTGACTTTCTCAACCATTCTCTCACCATACCCACTTACCAAGTGTTTCAATATCATTTGTTCTCATAAAGTAAGTAACTCATTAGTTACTCTAACCACACCATTAGCCATTTTAATTTCACATCTCATTTTCCTCTTAGTTAGTAATTAATTTCTTCCTTAATCACTAACTACTGGCCCAATAATTCCATTCTTTCAATTTTCCATTAATCATGACATATTAATTAATATTGCCACAAAACCCATAATAATTCCAATTTAAATTCACAAATTATTCTAATTAATCATCATTAGCCTTTAATCAAAATTTGGGGCATTACAACCCTACTATAAGGTAGGAAGTTGAAATGAATTTAAATTATCCGATGGTCTCTAATTCAATTTAATTATGTGATATCGAATTATAATTATGCTAATTAAGGCATGGGGTTACACAGACACTCTCACCCTAGGGAAGTTTGAACTCATATGAGGCATCATGGATATATTATTATCCCCTTGAACTTTAGGTGCTCGTGATCAGCCTTGTTCATTTGTGTGGGGTCCACATCAATAAATATATATATATGTGTGTGTGTGTGTTCATTACTTGCTGCTGGACGTGTGCTTTATATATATATATATATATATATATATTCTAATTTTTCTCTCTCCTGAATCTCATAATAGTACCTACAAAATAGAATAGGATATAAATAGATTTCCTATCAAAATTTCTTTTTATCCTATAATTAATTAAAGGGAATATAATCTATAAAAAAATAATTAAATAGGTATAAAATATCAATAAATTTAATCAATTATGTCTCAAACTCTATACCTATTTAATTATGAAATATATATTTACTATGAGCTGCGACACTATGTTTCTTTGTACTTCAGTGATTGGCTTATTTACTTTATGTAATTGAGAGATAAACTTCATGTATTACATATTCTTTGTGAGTAGCTTAAGATTGTTGAATCTTGAGTGGGTATTGATTTGAAAGTCGGAAGGGGAAGCATTTTATCTCTATGAGAGATTGAGTTGTATTGAGTCACTAAGAGCCCGATAAATCTTAGAGACTATTGTGGAACTCTCAAAAGTATTTATGGGGACTGGATGTAGGTCAAGTGGTTGAGACCGAACTAGTATAAATTTCTTGTGTTCATCTTCTCAACTCTCCTCAGTGATATCCTTTTGACTTAGTCTTTTTCATTACTTTAATTTTAAGTTTAAATTTTTTAATTATCACCCAAATCACCTATCAAGTGAGAGTCTTGTCTAACAAGTTGCTCTCTTAACTACTTCATAAGACAACATATATTTGCATTATATAACCATTCTATTTATAATCAAATTCATCATTGCAAATTATGAAAATCCTCTTTATAAACAACATTTGTAGCTGTTGAGATCTCTGGCTATAGCTTATATCTTTTAATTCCAATGAATAGTCAAGGAATGATAACTTATAGCTTGTTATTGCCAGAGGTTGATTAGATATATTTCCCAAAGATGCTTGACGTTGATTAACATTTCAAGTGTTTACTCTGTCCTTCAAATATGCAAATCTTCTTTGGACTAGTTGGATGCATGATAGAGCTGAAACAAGCACATGACTCTATTTTCCTATGTGCAAACCATTTCTAGGGGTTTTGGCTTTTTCACATACACATCATGATTTTGTTATTAACTGCCTCTATACATAGAGAAAAGAAAGTGATACTTTAGTTTCAAGTATATATTTAAATATTAGAATCGTATTTCATTTGTAGATTTAAATATTAGGGATTTCTTTTCTGAGTTCCAGGCATGTTCTTAGTCGCTGTAGACTTTTATATTAGGTTTGGAGGACCAAGGAACATATCAGTCTTCACCGTCCATTCTCTAAAGTTTTACATTCTGTTATTTCTATAATTATGACAAACCTACTAATTTTTCTACCATTTTGCTATAATGCAAAGTGTTACAGGTGGACATGGCTTTTGTTTTGAAGCTTAGGTTGTTGAATTGTAGATCCTTTTTGAGTCTTGGAATATAGAGTGAGGGTAGCACCGTTATTGACGATTAAAAGTAGGAAGTTGGGAAGCAGTTAAACTTTGTTCATGTAAAGCTCATATTTTTGGTCGTTAACTTGGAGAATGACTATTTAGTGAATGTTATTAGACTGAATTAAGGTAATTAAGGGTAGTATGTAAGGAGCAATTGCTCGTGAACCGCAATACTCTTGTATTCTAGCACATTTGCGTTAGTTGAGAATTGAAAGCCCATAGCCTTATTTATTACTATCACTTGTGCTTAATATAAGATTCAATTGACTTTCTTAAAAAGATTAAGGAAGTTAAATAAATTATTTTAAAATATTTATATTTATCAGTTTTATACCAAATTAATTCATCTGAATTATTAACCAATATAAAATTTAATAATATACAACATATATTATGATTAAGTTACGTATTTAATTTAATTTCTCTAAAAAAATCAACTAAATTTTATATTAAACAACGAAGGAATACTATAATATCATTCAATCATTTGTGCTATACACTGATGTACTTTAACTAGTTTAATGCGGTATTCTATGTTATTATTTTTTTTCTGGGTCATGAATTTTAGGGGGCCTGCAATGTATTTAAAACATCGTGGATAGGTAGCTTATTTTATTTTCATTATTATTATTTGAGGTGCTGGTCGTCCATGCTCATCAATATTTTTCATTTTGTGGCCTTTCTTTTATTTAAATAAAATTCATAATTTTGTTGTCATGACATATTCCATGATCGGAACTGAGGATTGTAAATTTGTAATCCATACTCTACAATGCTTCATGTTTTCTGGTTTGGACTATTTGAAATTAAATTAAGGAATTTAATTAAGTTAGTTAATATGACATATTTTTTTTCTAAAGCACCCTAATCATCTTCATTAATCCCCTCCATCTCTCCTTTACTTGATTATTGATTATTATTTTTATATCATCAATAGGCATAAATTAAAAAAAGATTGACAAATAAAGAAAATAGATTTTACAATTATGATTAAGATTACCTCTCATCCTTCATACAAGATCTACTTAACTAATTTGAATATAAAGAAAATTAGTTAAATTAACAATTTGAATATATTTAGTTCCTAAATGGATTTATACTTATATCTCTGCTTGCTGTCAAGTTCGTCATTTTCCCAACGCAATATATGCTTGGAATGCTTACAGAAGGCTTTATTTAAAAAAATTGGAACAGAATGATTTATATAACCCAATATTTAAAATATAATGTGTAACGCCTTACATTTCTATCCTTTTTATATATGTCAAAAGTGTTACTATTCAATTCTTTAGGGGGTTCATTTATCATTTCCAGCTATTGAGCCGTTATTCTTACCATGTTTATATATCAAAGTTAGTTCTATTTCTTCGCTCTTACTTTTAGTTTCAGTGATCCGGATTATCGTTCAATTTTTATATGCATCTATTCATACTATGCACACAAATATGCAGGTTGTGCAAAAAATTTACATACAGTAAATTATTACACATTTTTATTTTCTTCCAAGTTCTTTGTCTTCTTTCCTACTGGTACATATGTAGCATTCTTTTCTATCATACTCCTGTACCTATATGGTTGGTGGGGGTGAGATTCAGGAGAATCTCAGTAGCAAACATTACAGACAATACATGTAAGATGAATGCTAGTGTATGATATGCTTGCCTTACATAGGCTCATGCCTCCAGAATTTGCTAGTTTTCTAGATCAAAGTTTGAAAATTCATAATTAATTCTACAAAAATCCAAATGGGTTGATTTCAGTTTCTATAAAAATATCTTTAAATGTACATTAAGGGAAAGATATCCTAGTATATCAATGGCATCCAAATATTTACTAAAAAATCATCAAACCCAGACTGTCATAGATTTCATTCCAGAATTAAGGTGAAACTTTGAAAAATCATAACTTTAAATCTATTTATCCAAATGGCTCATATTACCTATCAAATTAAAGCCCAGGATGTCTACTTTAATCACGTAAAATTTTGTAGCATTTGGACTTAGTTTGGCCTATCAAAAACACATTACAAGTTCACCACCTCTAGAAAACAAATTCAGGCAGCATTAACATAAACTTCTAAAATAATCATAAATCATCATTTAACCATAAATACATGATGAAACCATGATTAAACCTTAAAAACACCCCTTGGATGAAATATGAATAGTACCTCACCCTCATAAAAACTCATCTAAACAACAAACAAATCAGTTCAAAACGAAGCCCACGCTTACCTCTACGTGTTTCTGCAATCGGTCAAGCTCTTGTTTAGCCAACACAAAAGTTATGCCATCATGAGTCATCATTGCTTACTTTATTAAACTTACTTTAATAAAGTTACTTTATCGATGCATACTTGGAATTTTACTCAGGACCGTGGTACGCATAATGAGGTACAAAAGATGACACCAGGTCGGAGTATGTGTGTTTAGGCCCTACATGGCGCCACATACCGATGTCTATTTCAAAAACGTAGGGTACACATGTCTGCCCTGAAAATACCATATACACACCTAGACCAGCCTATTTCGCTCGACTAATCTGTCCCTTACCTCATGACATAAATGGGTGGTGTCTTCTACCAACCCAATGGCACCGTATATGTGTCTTATGCACATCTGCACCGACACTTTGATCCTACTATCTACACATACTGGGCCCTCTACCCGGTAGGGCTGGATCATATAGTCCCATAAAGTCTTTCTATGTCTCGACATTCTTGGGACTTTTCTCGAATTGGGCTTAGTCGTCTGCCTGATATAGGCATATCCTCAAGTCTCTAGGCCCAAAATTCGGGATATTATAATTCTTCCCCTGTTCAATAAACTTCATTCTCAAAATTTGCTATTGTTCCGATTCTTAATAATACTTCAAAAGGACCATTGTAGTGAGGGTTTCATTTCTTTACTTCTACATTCTATTAACACCTCAAATTCTAGAGTTTATTGACATTTGAAATTCTAGAGGTCACATTAAATTCTAGAGGACACTCTAAATTCTCAATACCTCAAATTCTAGAGGACACCTCAATTCTCAATTCTTCAAATTCTAGAGGACACCTTAATTCTGGAGTTTTTCTCATTCAATTCTATTCTTATAGACCTTACTCGTCTATCCTGCATAAGAGCTTCTTCAATATAAGCTCTCAAACTACTTTCCTCTTGACTAGCACGGTAACTAGCAAGTACTGTATGACTTCATCAGTTCAGATATCTAGACCCTTTTATCAGTTTTTGTTCCTGTATCATTATGACTATCAATTGCCTTGATTTTCAATTTAAAACATCAATGATGATAGTCGTGTCATTGCTTTTTTGTTCATCTACATTGGCTCATATTCTATTCTTCTGATTTTCATATGTTCAAAATTCTTGTAGTCATAGTACATTTTTGCAACCGCGCTATAAAAATAGTGTTGTTACATTTTCAAAGCAAATAATCGCTGCCAGCTCAACTCACAAGTGGCGTAATTCATCAAGTAAGGTTTCAACTGTTGAGAGGCATACACCACCATTCCATCCTGCTTCACCAGGACATATCCCAATCCTTTCTTTCTTTCTCATTCTATTGTAGAACATACTGGTTGCTTCATTACAAACCATACAGGTCACAATTCTCTGCATACCACATAGGTTGCTTTATTCTTTCTTTGCAGACCACACACGAGTCGCATTCTAGGATCAAGAATATTCAATACTGGTGCAAGTTTCAAGCTCGCCAACAGTCCTCTGAAAATCCTCTCGTAGACATCATCCCACTTAAGAAATTCTTTATGCAATTCTTTGTTTCAATTCTTTCTTTCAAATGACCTTTATCAATGGCAAAGGGATTCCAAGAAAAATTATGTATTCATCTGGCAAGGCCCAGCAAACTGAGTATTTCTGCAACAATTTTTGGCCTCTTCCAGTTTTGTATTGCTCCCACTATTCTGGGTTCCTCTGAAGATCCCTTCTTTTGAGACAACATAGTTCAAAAATGACCACTACAAACTAGTTAAAAATTTTGTTTGATAATTCTGTTCAAAAATACAAATCTTGAAAACAATTATGTTCACAATTCAGTTCATACAACTTATGAAAATAGCAAGTTCATTGGTCAGTTTAAAATTCAATTTTCAAAGATACTTAGGAACCATATAACTATTCTAGAATGTCATTTAATCTGTATACATTCCAGGCTCCACTCTTGCTACTCAAGCCATTCATACCTTCATGTAATGTTCACGAAGCACGCAAAACAAAACATCCATTCTCAAGCATTCACAAGACTAATCGGTCAAGTTTAGCATTCATAGGACATATCGGTCCCTACTCCTAGCGCTGGGTATTCACAATTCACGATATGCAACAAGGCATAAAGTTAAGATACCAATTCATGATATGCAACAAGGCATAAAGGTAAGATACCAATTCACGATATGTAGTAAGCATAAAGTTTGGGTAAATTTAAGGACAACTGTCCCTTGCCACAGGTCTAAGTAATTCTCATTCTTAGATATTGATTTTACACATCGCCTCTCAGCTTAGGGAAAATTCTTGCCGATGCAACCTCTACCGTAGTGCAAGGCCATGTTGGGGATGAAAGCCCACGATCATGTGGAAATTCTACTAAACCAGTTGTGATTCTACACTAAATGTTCATCAAGTCTAACTGCCCGGGGTATCGCCCCATGCCATAAGCATGTCAAGTCTTACTACCTACCATATATTTATAACATGAATATATTCTATGGTATACACATACGTGCATAATCATTACATAAGATGCAAGAGAAAGAGTTGTTTTCCTTTATATCGTTGAGCCCGCTCTTTCTTAATTCCCTTCCTTATTCTATCCATCACTCTGTTCCATCAAGGAACAAATTCTCATTCGTTCATTCTTTCTAAGGGAATATTCTATAATCAAGATCTTTACCTATGCTATATTAGCAACTAGCAACCTCCAAAAACCTCAATTCATTCAAGTCATTATAATACCTCAATTCAATTCAATTCAATTACCTAGGAAATCAATTCAACTATCGTTTGATTCTTAGGTCATGATTCAGTTGGTAGCAATCCTCTCGATGCCTATCCAACTTCTAGGTCCATCAACCTAATTCTAGAATCCTCAACATTAAGTAGATCGAAAAATCATTTTTCTTAGTTCCTCAACAATACCCAATAAGCAGGCTAAGATCATCGTGATTCTTCCTTTTATTATATTCTCATAACATTCAGATAATATCCTTAAATATTCCCAAGGCATTGCTGACACAAGGTTCATACTTTCATGTATCGAAACCATTGTGCAACCTTAATCATATTTCAACCTACACACTATTTTAGCTTAGATCGGATTCAAGCCTATTCTCAACCTTCACCATATTCATTCTAACATTCTCGTAGCATCCCTAAGAATCACTATATTTCATACCTTAAGGCACTCATCCTTTAATGAAGGGGTTTTCAAAGTTCTATAATACTTCCCAGGGGGTCACCCATCCCGGGATTTATCTCACCTGAGCACTCTTAACCACAAAATTATGTTGGAAACTGGGTTACAAACTAGCTCGGCATCAAATCCTCCAGAGCTCATACCCCTCCTTACTGGGTATACATCACTAATGCTCCGTTTAATTTTCTATATACCACTTTACCCCTTCTTTTATACTAGCCTACCAACTAGTGATCGGGGGAAAATCTATTTCTTTAGGTTTAGCTATCACCCATATTTCATTCTAGTTATGGGATCATTAACAAGGTATCACTATCCTATTTACAACAGTAGAACATATTAGCTAAATGCAAGAATCTCTACTCTGATACCACCTAATGTAACACCCTAGTTATATTATCATTCTGATGAGTCTTTCATAGTGAATCTGAACCACTAAGTGATATTTCTTGATAAACAATTTCAAATCCCAACTCCAATACAAGATGCGAACCTACACCTGAAGGGGGTTTCTGAATAACTTAAAACTTTCTGAAGATTGTTCACCGTGGTTTGTAATATCCCAATTTTTGATTAAGGGCTAATCATGATTAGTGTGGATATTTATGAATTTAAATGGGAATTATTATGTGTTTTATGGGTATTTTAATTAATACGTCATAATTATTGAAAAATTGGAAGAATGAAATTATTGGGCAATTAGTTGGTGATTAATGGGAAAACTAATTACTAACTATAAGAAAAATGAGAAGTGTGATTAAATGGTTAATGGAGGGATTAGTGAAGCTAATTGGTGATATATTGTATGAGAACCAATGAGATTTGGACATGTGTCAAGAGTGGGTGAAGAGAGAAGGAGTAAGAAAAGTCAAAATCCCAATTGTTTAATATTTCTCTCTCCTCCCTCTCCTTACTTTACGCTGGCATCATGGGTGAGAGGGAAAATCATCATTTTCCCTTCCTCTTTAAGCTCTCATATCCCTCTCTCTCACGTTCTCTCTCTTCTACCTTCTTTGGACACCATTGTTGCAGAAAAAGGGAGGGGAAAAGCTTGAAAAAGAGGTAAGCGAATGCCCTCCATTGCTCAAACTCACTTCATGAATGTTGTTCCTTGGAGTGAGAACTTCATTTTGGTGTTTATAGTGTACCCATTGGTGTTGATTTATGGCCACACAAAATTTTGAGAAGCGGTGAATCAAGAACTCCCTTTGAGAAAGTTGAGAAGGTGAGTGAAACCTATCTATCTATCTATCTATGTTTTGTGTCAAATGGATTAGTTTGTAATTTCTGGAAATTTGGCCTTGAATCCAAAAATGAGTGCCACTATTCATTTGGCATGTTTTGACATGAGAATGGTATTTTGGGATGATTTTAGGATAGATAGATTGATTGGTGATTGGAATTTGATGTTTAGATGAGATTGGAATTTTGATGTTTGTATTGCCCAAAACCAAAGCATGATAAAGGAGTAGGATTTTGGTCATTTTGAGATTTTCATTGTGTTCCTTGTGGAAAATTGTGTGGGAGAAGTGTTGAATATGAATTTTGAACCATTGGGAACTTAGTGTTAAAAGTGGCAAGTTTTGGTTAGTAAGAAACTCTGTTTTGGCAGTGATCTTGCATGGACGTTTTAAAATAGCAAATGGTATTGGAAAATTATGAAACTTTCCAGTCTTAAATTTTACATCTCAAGCTTCAAAATGAAAATATTTTTTTGTGTCATTTCCATTTTTGGGCTAGGAGCTATGACTATCCAAAGTTTGATGTTAAATCTGGGAACAATTCTGGAATAGTGTGGACTTTTCTTGAAAGCTGTATTTTTTTTGGTGATTTTCAGTAATGACCCATATTTTTCCTATGAAAATGACTTAAATACCTTTCATTTGGCTTTGGGATCACCTCATTTCAATTTTTCTAGAACTAGTTATGAATTTTCGAAGTTGCCTTGGCTGTAGTAGAAAAATCTTGGCTGCAGCGCAAAAGTTTCTGTGCATGAACGGCCGCAGCCAGAAACTTTCTATGCTGCTTCTGGCCGCAACCAGAAAATTCTTGGCTGCAGCCAAAAACTTTTTGTGCTGTTTCTGGCCGCAGCCAGAGGTTTTTTTGGCTGCAGCCAGCCCCTGTTTTCAGCACCTTGTGATTTTGAAAAGTGGTTTCCAACCCGATGTTTCCCAATCCTTTAGGGCTTTTATTAGAGCCAATTTTAACTACTTAAAGGACATAAATGATAACCAAATCTAAGTATTGTGAAGTCAATTGAGTATTAGAATAGAGAATAACTCTTCGTCCCTAATTATAATTATAGGATACGATATTTGCCCTCCTCGGGAGAGACCTGCGACAAAACACGCACAAAACGAACCAGGTAGTGACTTTTCTCTCATGTTGTGTATGATGTTTTGGTATGCATAACTTATCATTGAACTGTGAAATGCATGTACCATGGTTCATTACAGCGCGAGCAGGTCAGCGTGAGCCATGTAGGGATTGACGTTGGTCATCTCTAGGTTGGCCGTTGAACTGCCGTTGTAATCGACATGGAACTTTGTGAATCCGACTCGTGGGGCGGCGTTTGTTAATCCAGCCGTGGGCTGTGAGTTTTGAATCTTGCCTATATGGCTTGTGTGATGAAATGCTTTATATGAATCCCAGCTGTGGTGAAATATATTGTGTGGATTGTGTTGTGCAATGCAGCGTGAGCAATCGTAAGGGATGACATGTGTCATACTAACCATTACCGTTGTAACTGTCATTGTAGTTGCTTTATGTGGATAATGATTTGATTTCATACCTTATTATTGTACATACTATGATTGATTTGACACTACGGGGATTCCTTAGAATCTCACTCTCCCAAAAACCATGTTTTAGACAGGGCTGAAGGATCGAAGGGAAAGCGGGCGACGAAGAGCGGGTAGAGCTCATTGATAGGAGTCTATTTTGGAAAAAAATTTGGTTATCATTTTGTAAATCATTTGGATATATTTTTTGGGAATTACATGTGCATATTGGATAGTAATTATGTAATCCCCTTGTATGGGAAACTACTTGGGCTTTATGCCTTGTATAGACCCTGAATTAGTAATTGAACCTCGAGTGTGTCGGGAATTTGCATTATACTCTGATAATTGTGAATGAAATCAACCTGTACAGGCCATTTAGTATTGAAATGTGAATATGAGACCGTCACAAACAGGTTTTATAAAAGTTTTTGTAAGCCATGATTTTGGGAAGTTTGATTTTGTTTAAGTCCCAAAATCATCTAAGGTCTCTAATTCTACATCAATTACGTGTTTATGAACTAAATCTCAGCCTGAAGCGTGAAGGGGGTTACATGGTTCCTTACTCATTATGACTCATCTTTCCTTAATTCTCCTTATTATCTTAATCAGAGCGATTCTTTGCTCATTTTTATGTGCAGAAGGTTTCTTAACTAATGGGCTCGTACTATACAATTACCCATTTCTAATTCAATTATGGCGCTTGGATAATTAATTAATTCTTCATGTGGATTATACAGGTAACCATTGCAAATATATTAATTTACATAATGGACAAGTGAATGAATAATTTTTCTCTTCTTCATTGCAACTTCTTTCTTAAAACAGCGTCCTGTACTCCTTTTATATGATTAGCTGCATATATGGTTGGTGGAGGAGGGTGAGATTCAGGGGAATCTAAGTAGAAAACATTATAGACAATATATGTAAGATGAATGCCGGTGTATGATATGCTTGCCTCACATAGGTTCATGTTTACATAATGATATTCTGCATGCTCAATGTTTCGTGCAACATACTTATGGTCACAACAATAACAGAAACAAAGCTTCATTCATTCATACATGCTTCACACAATTAAGTAAAGCAATACAGTAAATCAATACATAGCATAAACATCACATACATGCAAGTAAGTAAGTTTACTACCTTATGGACAAAGTCCCTTCTTCTTGTCCCCTTTTCTTCCAACCATTGAAGTTTCTTGGAAATTCTTCCATGCTTCATCTTTCTTGGCTTCTCATGGCCTTAAATAAAAAATGACATTATTAGAGCCATGATCAATGAACCTCTAGTGTGGCTACACTAGGCCTAAGTGCTCAACTTAACCTTTAGAGTTCAAAAAAATTACATTTGTCCCTTTCTTTCTTAAATTCGTATGGTAGCTAAAAGCTGCCAGCATTTTGACACAATTTTGAAAATTTATAACTAATTCTAGAAAAATTCAAATTAAGTGATTCTAAGTCCTATTTAAACCTCATTAAGTCTACTTTAAGGGAAAAATAAGGGTTAAATTTCCTAGAATCTTTGGACAACACAACTGGTCCAAAACACGTTCCAGATTCAATGTCTAATTTCAAAAATTCATATCTCACAATCTACATACCCAAATGACGCCCTTTACATATCAAATTAAAGCTTATTATGTCAACGTTAATTTTGGAAAGTTTCATGGCATTTGGATTAGGTTTGGTCAGTTAAAACTCATCACAAACCGACTGCCACAGATTTCTTTGTAGAATCAAGGTCAAACTTTGAAAAATCATAACTTTCAATCTAATGGTCCAAATGACTCATATTACCTATCGAATTAAAGCCCAGGATGTTTTTTTTAATCCTGTAAAATTTCATAGCATTTGTACTAAGTTTGGCTGATAAAAAACACGTTACAAGTTCACCGCCTCCAGAAAACGAATTCAATAGCTTTAACATGAACTTCCAAAATCATCATAAATCATCATTTAACCATAAATACATGATTAAACTATGATTAAACCTTAAAAACACCCCTTGGATGAAATATGGACAGTACCCTACCCTCATGAAAAACTCATCCAAACAACAAACCAATCGATTCAAAATGAATCCCACGCTTACCTCTATGCATTTCTGCAACCGGTTTGGAAATCTGGCAGTACTAGGACAAGCGAGACGACACCAAACACCTCTAAATGTAAATCTAAAACCGAAGAAATGAAGCTTGGGATGAGTAGAAGAAGGTTTGTGAAGGGTATTTTGAAAGAAAACGCCGATTTGGAGGTGAAAGCGGCTCCGAAGCTCAAGAACGGTTACTATTCAAGCTCTCTCTTACCTCTATCATTTTTTCATGATTTTTCTTTGATTTTTGATGAAAATGGATGAAGTTTTAAGGCCCTAAATGAGTCTTAAAGTTGTCCGCCATGTGTCGAATTCCTATGGTGTAACACCCCAATTTTCGATTAAGGGCTAATGGTAATTATTGAGGATAATTATCAAATTAAAGTGGAATAATTATGTGTTATATGGAAATTTTAATTAATATGCCATAATTGTTGGAAAAATTGAAAGAATGGCTCTAAATTAGTGATTAATGGAAGAGATTAATTACTAATTAAGAGGGCATGAGATGTGAAATTAAAATGGCTAATGAAGTTGTTAGAGTAACTAATTAGTTACTTGCTTTATGAGAGCCAATGAGGTGGAGACATGTGGTAAAAGGTGAGGATGAAGAGAGAGGAGTAGAAAAGTCAAATGCTACATTTTAAAATGATTTTCTCTTCTCTCTTTCCTCTCTATGCGACTGTCACAATATGGGAGGGATGAAAGTAGTTCATTTCATCATCATTTCATCTCTGTCCACTCTCTTCATCTCTCTCATTCCTCTCTCTATTCGGCTGCCATGGCTGCAGAAGAAGAAGCTCTTGAGATAGGTAAGCATTTGACCCTCCAAATGACCTCAAATGCTCAAACTCTCTTCTATAAAGTTGTTCCTTGTGTTGAGAGCTTCAATTTCATGGTTTTAGATTTTTCATTTGATGGTGTTTGAGCTCTCACGAAATTGTGGACTTGGGTGAATCAAGGAACTTCTTTAGGAAAGTTGTTGAGGTAAGTGAAAGCTTTATTTTCATATAGGTTTTGTGGCCATTGGTTAGGCCTTGAATTTCTGGAATTTTAGCCCTAATTTTCATGATTTATGGTCTTGGGGAGTATGGTATGTTGTTGTTGTGGAAATGGTGCCTTGTTTAGTGTTTTGAATTGATAGAATTGCATTGAAGCTTAAATGTGAAGTTTGGCACCTTTTGTGTTGGTTTTGTGCTTTGGTCAAAACAGGGCATGTAAATGGGTTGTGATTTTGGTCATTTCAAGGTTACCATTGTGTTCCTTGTGGAAAATTGTATGGGAATAGGTTTGGTTATTGATTTTGGAGTCATTGAACACTTTGGTAGAAAAATTGGAAAATCTGTCTTGTGTGAACTCTGTCTGGGCAGTCAGTTTGCACGAACATTTTGAATGATCAAATGGTGTTGGAAAATTCTGAAACTTTCCAGTCTTAAATTTCACATCCCAAGCTTTAAAATGAATATATATTTTGTGTCATTTCGTTTAGTATTCTGTGAGATATGGTTGTCCAAAGTTTGGGATTGAAACAGAACTCTGTTTTGGGGCAGTGATGAGTTTTGTGTAATTCTGGGATTGTATGGTGATTTCCAGTAATAGTCCATATTTTTCCAATAAAGAGGACTTAAATAGATTTCGTTTGGCTTTAGAATCACATCATTTTGATTTTTCTAGAATTAGTTGTGATTTTTGAAAGTTCAGTCAGGAAACAAAATTTTCTTGGTCGCGGCCAGAGGTTATGAACCGAGGCCCAAGACCTTCTATGCATCTATTGGCCGCGGCCCATGGATAGGCTGGCCGCGGCCAACCCCCAAAAATCAGCATTTTGGACTTTTAAAAGGTGACCTTTGGTCAAGTGTTTCCCAAGCCTTTAGGCATGTGTTTAGGCTTTGATTAGCCACCTAAAGGTCATGAATGGTAACAAACTTTAAGTGTTATGCAAATGAGAATTTGGAAAAGAGAATGACCCTATATCCTTGATTTGGTTATAGGGTTGGGTATTCGCCTTGATCATGGTTTAATATCTGCTCGGATCGTAAGTAGCTGATGCTGGAGCACACGTGGAAAAATGAGGGTAGGGAACTTACCTCTCCTGCATGTATTGATATTTGTGTTTGTGTATTGATGCATGTTATTGCTTTGCTTGATTATGTGAAACATATATGAATGATTGAAGCTCTGTTTCTATTTATGCTATGGCCATGAGTATGTTGTTGAAACATTGAGCATGCGGATATATCATTATGTGAACATGAGTTATTGTGATGCAAACATGTCATGCATTAAACACTCATCTTGCATGCATATTGGTATCTGTTTCCTACTGGGATTCTCTAGAATCTCATCCTCCCCTACCAAAATTTTAGACAGGACAAGTGGCTCGAGGAAGGAGCAAGCGACTAGGGGCGGCGAGAATCCCTTATGGGTATTTGGATTTGGTAGTTGGTTATCGTTATATACTGGGATAATTGTATATATTCGGATTATATATTAGAATGTATATTTGGATATTGGATGTATATGTGCTTGGATGTCTATTGGGTTATTTGGTTATGTATTGGAGATGGATTTGTGTAATCCCCGTTGAGGAATTGTAAATGGTGTATTGCCCTATGAATCTTTAGTGAAGATATGAACTCGGGGTTGCCGGGATTATTATTGTGCACTCTGATATATTATGAATGTTAATTATCTTCGCAATGTAATTGTATTCGAAATGTGAATGTGAGACTAGGTTAAAGTGCTTGTGAAAGAAATTTGTGAAAACCCTATCTTAAGGATAGAGCCGGTAATTTGGGCCGACCCGCCAGCCCGCCCAAAAAAGCCTTAAACGGCCTGCCATTTTGGTAGCCCGTTTAAATGCGAGCTAAACGGGCTCAGCCCGCGGGCTAGTTGGCTGGCCCGCTTTTTTTTTTTTTTTTTTTTAAATAGTTTTTTGATTTTTTTTATTTTTTTAAATAAAATAAATTTAAATACCCTTATTATTACCTTTCATTTGATGCCGTGTTTAATTAATTTCTCATACTTTTTATTTGACATTTTTATTTTTATATTATATTTATTTATTCTATTATTATTAAATTTAAAAGAGATGTGTTTATATGTTTTTGTTATGTGAGTAGATGGAAAAAAAAGGAAAGTAAGAACAAAATTGACTTCATAACACAAATGTATAAAAAAAAGAAGTGTGATATGAGCGGGTGAAAGAGAAAGAGAGTAAATATTTTTTTAAAAAAAAAAAGAAATTAAAAAAAAAAAAGAATGGCGGGCTGGCGGGCTAACGGGGCCAGCCCGCGTTCAGCCCGCCCCGCGAAACCCTCCAACTCGCGCGGCCTGGCTCGCAACCCCCGGGCCAACCCGCATTCCCAGTCCTACTTAAGGATGGGGAATGTAAATGAATTTTAATTATTATTGGTCTCTATTTCACTTTAATGTTGTATTTCGGATATAATTACGGAGGGGGTTACATATGGTGCCATTTGTCCAGTGATCTAGTGATTCAGTGATACGTGTCACTTACTTTAATAAAATGGGTCCCGCCTCTTTTCTCAGGTTTCTGGACTCCTAAGTTCAGTGTTCCGAAAGTTAAGCGCACACACTCTCTCTCATCTTTAATGTTTTAATGTAAAATCTATTTACCTAATTTGATTATATTAAGAAAGTTAGTTAAATTAATGAATATGATATGTTTTTTTCTAAAACACCTTAAGCATCTTCTTTAACTTCTTGTATCTTTACCTTACTTGATTGTTATTAATGGAGTATTAATAGGAGCAAGTTGTTAAAAAATTAATATATATGAAAAATATGTATTACAACTAAGAATAAAATTATCTCCCCATTCAAGTCCTACATTAAGGATCGGAGGAGTACTATCTATATTGATTAGATAATAAACTTTACCATGTTGGCAAAAGAATAACAAACTTTACAAGATGATACAAAATATTTAATTACATGTCACTGGAAACTGCAATATCAACATTATACCTTCATCATGACCCATTACGAATCCATTAGACACTTGCAGCTATGGATCAACGTCTCTTAGAGCCCATTGACTAAAACTTTTGCTCTCCTCCCGCCAAAAATGGAGGGACTTTGAGGGAATAGGCATTTTAGTTTTTTTTTATAGAAAAATTGTGAAAAATTACCTTATTTAAAATATATTTATTAAATGGGACGTTTATATATATAATATCTTCTTTGTGTATAATAATTTTTCTTATACATATGTAAAAATCTTTCATCCATGTACAGATATCTTTCCAAATCTCATTTAATAATTATGTTATAAATAAGATCTTTTTTTAGAAATTCTCCCTACTTTTTTTTTATATCCCAAGCTTATTTCTCTCGCCGTCTCGTTGCTTCCTCGGGTCCTCTCTTTCTCTCGCCGTCTGCTCCGCCGTCACTTGCCGCCGTTGAGGTTTGACTCTCTTCCCCGTCAGTTGATCTTCGCTGTCATTCTTTTTTCCGCATTTTCGTTTACCGCGTTTTCTCTATCTTTCTGTTTTTTTTTTTTTTTTTTTTTACGGGTAAAAAGGAGATTTTATTGCTTGAAATATTTACACAATGATGACTTCAAAACGGAAATCGCTGGCCTGGATAGTATGCTCTATAAGCTGAGAGTGTTTCATCGACTAGCCAGAAAGTGTTTAAAAGAGTTTAGGATTCCCCCATTTTATCTTTCAGTTTCATACTTTCATTTGCTTTGCTCTTTCTGCTATTTCGCCCTTATCTGTCGTTTTCTATTTCTATGTTGCTTCCCTCTTCGCCATCTCCTTTCTAGTTTTCTTTATGAATTCGTATCAGCTGGTAGGAATATTGTGTCTTAGGACGATTCATAGATAAATAAACAGAGTGAAGGAAAAGGAACACAGGACGGTTTCTTTGTTTTGATCATTATCACTAACTAACATGTGGGGCAACGTGATACTTGTGTTGGTGATTGCTTTGGTGCCAAAAACTTGTACTTGTTTATTAAATTTTTGGTACTTGTTGTAATGGACTTGAAATTTGATAAAATAGAAGCTCTCTTCTGCTGGAACCTAGCTCTTTCTGCTACATATATTATACATTCGGCAAATGTTGTATAACTATAATAGTCGGGTTAAAAAAAACTATAATTTTATATAATAAATACATGGTAAAAATGTACATTTGATACTTGATACCTTAACTTTACAAAAGATTGACATGAAAAAATGGTCAATCTTGTGTACATTTTTGGTACTTGTTGTAATGGACTTGAAATTTGATAAAATAGAAGCTCTCGTCTGCTGGAACCTAGCTCTTTCTGCTGCATATATTATACATTCGGCAAATGTTGTATTGCTATAATTGTCGGGTTAAAAAAAACTATAATTTTATATAATAAATACATGGTAAAAATGTACATTTGATACTTGATACCTTAACTTTACACAAGATTGACATGAAAAAATTGTCATTTGAGATTTATGAAATTTTACATGTCGATACAAAACATTTACAAAGATTGATATATTAAGTTTAGTTTTTTTAATTAAAAAATAACAGAGATTGACATGAAAAAATTGTCATTTGAGATTTATGGTGTTAGAGGAGTTATACCATTGAAAAGATGTTTTATAAAATTAAAAGGGCAAAGCGAAACCTTTTATTAAGTTAATACACTAAAGGTGCATTTTTGCCTAAGAACATTTATAACTATATTTTAGTAAACATTCACACACCATTCTTGTTTCGTTAGTTCATTCCTTGACTTCATTGTTTGGGTATTTTCACGTCTGATTCTATGCCGCAAGCCTCACTCCTTGGTGTGTTTGCAGGTTTTTTGGTTTCACTTTTTCTCAAGCAATGGACTTCTTTGAAGATTGGAAGTCCCACATCCCAGTTTCTCCATTTCATGAACGCCTACTTGTTTCAGATTCTGATCGATCTGCAGTGGGTCCCCTCATCTTCAACCCCAACCCTCAAACCTTAACCCAACTTTTCTCTTCCTCTTCTCTCTTAATCCCTCCTATTTGTGCCCCCCAACTATCTCTTCCTCAATTTCTTGCAACTGCTACACCTGATGCTCCCATCCTTCCCTCCACTGCATCCTCTATTGCCTCGCAGTTTGGTTCTCAACTCCAAGATGACCTCCCACCTGCCTTCCGTTACAACCAACTCGAGATTCTTAAATATCAAAATGGTGCTATTCTCTTTTTACCAACCGGTGAGAATCATGATCGAGTTGGTTATTTGACGCTCTTTTTTGAAGATTCGCACTTGCGCGTTAAACTTGACAATAATGAAGATATTTTTCAAGTTCCTTGTGGAGCAAGTGATCATATATTAAGAATTTTAGTTAACTCAGTTGCTAATAGGGATGAGTCTTCTCTTGTTGGATATTTGTTGGTTACCACATGCTATGCTGTTTATTGGTTTTCTGTACTCCACGATTCACATATAGAGAGACCTCATGTAGTTCGTGTGGGCAATAAAACTTTCAAAACATGCTCTGTTGTCCATGCTTGTTGGAGTCCTTATATATTTGAGGAAAGTCTTGTTTTGCTAGAGAATGGATGCCTCTTCTTATTTGATTCAGGGGATGGCAAAGCCGCTCCAAATTTTAAGGGAACTGGGTCACAACTAATATGTCCTAGTCCATATAGTTCTAAAGATCTAGTTTGGGTGAGTTGCGAATTTAGTTGGAAGCCTAGAATTTTTATTGTGGCAACTTCCGAGGTGGTTTTCTTAGTTGATTGGACGGAGGATACCCATGTTGTAATTTGTCTATTGACAGTTGATTTGTTACATATGCATCCTCAAAACGAAGAGTTTCTGGCACTTTCAAGGGCAGGTCCTGATAACTTATACTTTATTGTGGCCTCTAACAATTTTTTACTTTTATGTGATGTGCGAAAGGAAATGACGCCTATTATTCAGTGGGCCCATGATCTTGACAATCCTACCTATATAAATGTGTTAAACTTGTTTCAGCTGAGGTCACATTCTAGGAAAGATACATTTGATTCTGCTTCAAAAGCTGGATTTTGTATCATATTGGGATCATTTTTCAATGAAAATTTCAATCTCTTTTGCTATGGACCCGCATTACCATCCAAAGAAGGATCTTTTGCTTCAAAGTTTTCAATGACTAGCAAGACCATCTATGCGTGGGAGCTTCCATATGAGCTTGCGATATCTGGTCATTATTGTCGTTGTGGAAGTTGTCTCTTGAAAGAAGAGTATACAAAAGAAAATCTTCCTAAATGGATTGACTGGAGGACGAAGAAAGAGATGGTTTTGGGATTTAGCATTCTGAATAATGATCTTGCCTCCAAACTTTGTGAACAGGATAAACATGGTGGTTTCACATTGACAAGGCTAATGTCATCAGGAAAGCTTGAGTTGCAAAGATATCAAGCGTCTTGGGTCACTGAAAAAAAATCAAAAAATTGCAATGGACAAGGGGTGCAGCTGAATAGATATTTGTTTTCTACTGCTGATGAGAAATACGAGTTTTCCAAGAGTTTTACTTTCATGAGATCAAACTACCTCAACTCATATTTTAGAGGTAACCTTACTGAATGCTTGGTTGAAAAAATAAAAGGTATGAATGTCAGGAAGAAGAAATCACTAGATGAGGAAGTGCATAAAACCTTGTGTGAAAAATTGAATGCTTGGGGGGTTGGCTTTTCTAAATCTTCTCGCACAACTATTTCTTTCTTTAGTGATGTAATGCCATCAGCAAGCCTCTATGAGGTTGCTCTAAGAGGATTGTGGGCTAAATTGCCTTTGCACATATTACAATTGGCTTTTTCAAAGCGATCTGAATCCTCTGTTGGTGGTAAAAAAAAGGTATCTCTGGAATTTTTGGTTGTTCCCCCATACAACAATTTGCCACCGTTTTTCTTGAGGAAACCACCTCCCCGCAGCAAGAAGTGTTCTGATAAGGTTCAGTGTAATGATGATAATTCCGGCAAAAAAGAGTGTAATGATGATGATTCCGGCGAAAAAAAGTGTAATGATGATATAGTGGGCCCAACTCTTCCTCTTGCAATTCTAGTTGGGCTTCATAAAATTGGTGATGGATCTTCAGATTTGGGAGATTGCAGTTTTTCAGTAGAAACAGAGGTTAGCCTTCAATGCAAAGAAGTTATGAAGGTGGCTGGTAAGATATCTGTTTCAGCTCTTGGGTCTGAGTTGTTTGATGATCTTGCAGTCTCCCCCGGTGATCGTGATCCTTCTACACCAAAACCTTTCGTGCTATATCATCCAAATTTATTTGATTGCCCTGCACCAGACCTTCTTCGTGGGAACTTTATTGATCAGTATAAGATTCATCATACATTAGCTTTTAATGCTCAAGAGAACAAGACTGTTCCCAATGAGAAGTCTGAAGCAGTGGGTCAAGGGATAGTTGGTGATATTAGCTCTGCTGAGTCGAGGTCTCATGCTTCTGATGAGGAATTTGGACCTTGTGATTTAAAGGCTTATGATTTATTAAAGAAACAAATGTCTAGATGGAAAGAAGGCTTTGATTCATACAAGGAGTTTTGCATTCAGACTAAAATCCAGAAGGCAATCAACAAGTGACCCCTCAGTGCGCCATGCTCATGGTTGGTTCTTGGGGACATAACCTGAGGCCTTTAATTTTTTTGTGAGCAAATGCATTTAAGGTTAGATTTCTTCCACTAATTATACTTTTTCTGAGTAGTGTAGATTGATAACCATTTATCTACCTCACTTGCATGGATAAGGTTTGTTTTTATTGTTGTTGATATGATACATAGGTAATAGGGATAAATTATTATATGTCATTTTATAATTTTATAATTGTATTTTAGACTTTGGTAGAAAGTGAACCAGGATTTTTTGAAATGCATTGCTGATTTATTTATTATATCTCCAATGGTTTGCTGATTAATTTGCGATCAAAAGGGGCAAATCGTTATGCTGGTTTATATGTTAAAGATTTAGAAAAATCTAAACCAGTATGGTGCTTTAATGTTTTGCTAATGTTGTTTAATGAATAAATCAGAAGCATCAAGAATATTATCTTTTTCCTGCATAATAGTTAAAGTGATGTGACTTAAAAAGTGAAAGTACTCGTAATCTTGCTTTTCTCCTAAGTTGTTGCTAGTTGCTAACCTTACTTCTAACACTGCCACATACCTCGCTTCCTTTCATTGTATTTCTTTTAAGCCTAATACGAGTGTTTCTTTTAAGCCACCTCATTCTATTTTTCACTAGCTTAATTCAATTGACCAAAGAACCAAGTAATTCAATTTTCCTCATATCTCACCTCATTCCATTTCCCATTACCTCACATATATGTCCGGATTGGATTATCTGGCTGGACCAGGCCAGTTTCATCACTTGAGTTAGCATTCTGTTCTTTTCAAATTTACCAAAAAAGGTGGCATTTAGTTTACATGTTACTTCTGCTTGCTTAACATTGAATATGCCCTTGATTGGGATTTCCTTTTTGGTTCAACCACGTCTTTTATTTGGCTGCTGACTTTGGTTTTTGGAGAATCAAAGGACGTATCAGTGTCTTTCTCTCAATTTCCCTTTGTCTGAAGTTTTTCATTCTGTAGTATAATTATACTATATTTAATCTTACGTCATCTAATGTATGATATAATGAAAAGTGTAAGAAGTTGACATGTCAGTGTTTTTCAAGCTTTAAGGTGTTGAATTTTTGAATCTTTGCAGCTCAGCAGTTGGAATACAATGATGGCAGCGAACCTTTTGGACATATGAATCTGATATTATATATAAAAGTAGCAAGTTGTAAAGCATTTATAGCTTTTTGTTCAAGTAAAGTTGATATTGCTTTGGACACTTCTTTTTATGGTTCAAGCGGATATAAAAGTAGTAAGTTCCTGTGCGCTGGGAACTTATTTATTTCGTTAACTTTCTTAAAAGGGGCAATGCAAACAACAATACTCATTTACCATAGCAGTCAAATGGGCATTTGTAAATAACTATCCACCAAAACATGGAGTTCATTACCTTAGGTTATACACCCTTGGTCCTTAATGTAAGACATTTATTTAATTTGGAGAGGTTAAAAAAGCTAAATAAATTATTTAATTATAACATATACGATATAATCCCTCTAAAATACTTTTGTGTAATATTAAATTATATATCAATTTAAATATTAGGTAAATTAGTTTAAAGAAAAATGATAAATATGAGAAATAAAATAAAAAATGGGTTTTTTATTTATGATCAAATTTACCTCTAAATTTGAACTTACGTTTAGGACCGTTGGAGTAAGTAATTGTCCCAAAAAAAAAAAACATTATAGTTACATTTTGCTAAATTATTTTCATAACCAGATGCATTCTCATATATTGCTTTAGATCTTATATTGCAGAATTTGAAAATTGAGTATTATTGTTTATTTATGTTTAAATTGACTTGTTATAAATTTTTTATCCAAAAAAAAAATTGACTTATTATAAATGAGTATGATTGATGATACAAAAAGAAGTTGCACACTAATTCTTGAACTTTTATGATTAGGTTAACTGTGTACTGAGAATTAATTCAAACTTATGTAGGCAAAGCTGAAATGTTTATTTAGATTTTCTTTTCAGTGTATTTATGTTATCTCTCTCTCTCTCTCTGCCATCAGCATATTTGTTATGTTTCAATAGGAATAAATATGACCACCGAGTACCTTTGGCAAAAGGAGCAGCTGCGATGGATGTGTAAAGAATTTTGCACGTACAAGTAAAAGCATATTATGAACGAATATAGGCCTGAAGATGAAAGATTAGCTTGTCACTATAAGTGAACTTGCAAGCTGTCTTGATTGACGTATAATTTTATTTTAAAATTGCATTTTTAATTTACTTTTTATTTTTATCAGTGGCTTGTGATTTTTTTAATTCCAAATAAATACCTTTAAAATATTAAAAGGAAAAATAAAAGTGTTAGTTTCAATAATCCCAAATGGAATTATTTGAAATGTTGAAAAGTTTGGGAAATTATATTTTTTCCCTTACTTTTTTTTTTTTTTTGTTTTGGAAAAAAATGAAAAGAAATAAAACACTTGCTTGCAATTGGAGTTCCGGCGCTAGTGACCACCACAAGTGGCCAATCACTAGAGCTCTGATGGCCGGTCTACCTCTGGCAACCTTTGCATTGTCCATTCTATCATGGCTATGGCATTGTAACCGGTCATCAAAGCTTCAACAGCTTCATATATGCTTTTTTGAATTTCTAAAATAGAAGTAGTTAATAATGAAAATAGAGTAGTGAAAAATGTCGTTGTTAAGTTTTTCCTAATAACTACTTTTGTTTCACCATTTACTATTCTAGTTTCACAATTCACTGCACTTGTTTTATACTTTAAAAAAATGTATTAGGAATTTTGTAGATAGCCAATCAAAGTAGTCAATAGCGAAACAAAGTAGTTGTCAGGAAATATTCAACGTCAAGGACCCTATTTACTATTTTAGTTTCACTATTTACTACTCGGGTTTTAATATTGACTACTTTTGATTTTGAAATTCAAAAATTCAACGGCCCATCGTCGGTCACTGGAGCCAGCCACCGGCTACAGGTGAGGGGTGCTGAGGTGGCATTTAAAAGAAATAAAAGTGAAGGGCAACAATGTATTTTCCATAACATTTTAAAACTTCAAAAATAGAATTGGGATTTGTGGAATTGGAATCAATGATTTGGAATTTCTATATTTTAAATATATTTATTTGGAATTTTCCCTATTTTTGGTTTAAAATTTAATTTTCTTTTATTTAATTTACTTTTTATGTGTTTATTTATCTTAATATCAAAAGTTTAGTGATACTCACGTATATGATAAAAAAAGGATAAAGGTGCAAATTTGGCAATGAACAATTTTGCCCGGAGCATCCATAAGAACTATATATTTTGGGGTCCAAAATTGGCAATAATCAATATTTTTAGTAGCTGATTGAACCATGACGTTAAAAAGCCCAAACTCCCGTTAAATATGTTCCAAGTGGCAACAAATCTGCAATTTAGAGTTTCAAACGTGGTAGTTGAAGTAATAAATTGCTTCTTTATTGACAAAAACCTAACAAAGTCTCTTTTCTTCAATTTGGTACCTCATCTCCCGACAACGAAGAACCAAGTCAAACTCCTGTAGAAGCTAAGAGAAGGTGAACTGGTTGTAAAGTTTGAGGCAGATGGCATCGTCGGCATCTTTGACGACGGGAAGAAGTAGAAGAAGGGTTGCATTGCTGAGACAACCAAGTCAGGAGGTTGACTACGAAGGTCCAAGGAGGTTTTGCCATCACAATTTGGTAGCCCCACAATGGATGGCATGGACCGACGAGAACCTAGGTAGGAGGTTTTATGGATGTCCATTCTACAACCAGGTATGAAGTGGAATTTGTATTAGTGCGATTGATTTGTGGGTTGTGTAGGGAAGGATGTTTGATTGTGATTTTACTTCTTATTTTATTGTTTCGAATACTCACAGGATGGTGGTTGTGGGTATTTCTCCTGGCATGATAGTGACTTTGGGGAGAGGGAAAATACTGTGATCAAGGAGCTACTAGATGATGTTGACAGATTATATGACGAAAATAACAGGATTAGAAGAGGAGAGGATAGGATTAGAAGAGGAGATGATGGGCATAGGCTAAATGAAGAGATTGAGGCTATTCATGGTGAACTCAGAACTCTTAAGCGCATACATGAGCTGAATGATGGTGAGCTGAGGATGTGGGAGTTGAAGTTTAAAAGAGCAATAACAATGCTAGTGATTACATGGATTTTGTTAATTGTATTTTATTTTGGAAGATAGATGGTTTTTGTTAATTGTGCTTATTTTGGAAGTTAGTTGATATTTTGGAAGATATATGGGTTTTGTTAGTTGTTTATTTTGGAAGTTAGTTGATGTAAGGTAATGAAAAATGATGTTTACAAGTTAATATGCAATAGTTGGGTGCAAGCTGAACAATGATGTTACAATGTGCTCATTTATCATCACACAAAAAAATTCAATGAACAGATCACTTCTCTACCTGCAGCAAATTGTGCCATAAGTATTACAACAATCATTTCTCTACCTGCAATAAATGGAGTTTAGTGAGAAGGTGAGAGGAAGGTGAGGGTTCTGTGGATTGTGATGCAAAAAGTGAGTTCCATCTTGCGCGACATTGGGGATCCTTGCCTCTCTCAGTTGCATGCAAAGGTTGTTTTAATTGTAAGATTATCAAACCATGGGCGTTACTGGGTTTATATGTTATTTTTGACATTCACTTCCATTTTAACTTGTGAAAATTCGCAACATAGTAGAGTCAATTCTCAAGTCTCAACCACTGTTATTTTACTGCATTCTGTTATTTTCCGCACCATTGGTTATCCTTGTTGAATCAACTCAAGGACACTCCAGGATTTGTAGCCAGGTTCTTTTGTATTCAGGCATTAGTCCCAAAAATGAAAGTGTGGGATCCATAGAAAAAGCTTAACATAGTACTAGGGGAAAAAATTCAAAATCTGTCAGCAAATTCAAATTGTTCTAACAAAATGTAATGTAAAGCAAATTCAAATTCAAATTGTTCTTACAAATTCATAATCTGTCAACAAACTATACCATTTTGTTGGTTACTGCTATTCATATTCGCACAGTGACTGCCAAAAAGAATGACATATTATATGGACTCATTGGTCCCAAAAATTGGCCAACATATTCGCACAGTGATTGCCAAAAAAAATGACAGATTACATGGAGTCATTGGTCCCAAAAAATTGCTAACATATCACACAGTGACTGTCCAAAAAATGACAGATTACATGGACTCATTAGTCCTAAAAAATTGCAAACAGATTCGCACAGTGATTGCCAACATCAAAGTGACTAAGTACAAAAGATTAAATACTTAGAAGCAGCCTATATAGTTGGCTTGCTTGAGTGGCTTTTGCTTCTTGTCATCATCTTTTGAGTCTAAAGTTGGAGTTGGGAGCTTGTGATACTTGGTTTACCCTTCCACTTCAATCCAAATGGTTCAATAGAGGATGGCGATGGCTGAGAAACACTTTCCTTACCTCTAAATCATATCCTCCTTGAGCCAACTGGTGCAGTAGAAGCAGCAGCTTGGTCCTTTCTAATCCCATTCTCATTGGGGATAGGGAAGTTGGTTTGCACATCTGCATAGTGGGCCATATACTCTTGTGCGGTGCCTTTGTGGATAACCATCTCTAAACTCATTCCAGGCTAATAAATGAAGTGGAATAATCAAAACATAATATTCCAAGCAAAACACAACACATGTATTTAACATTACAAATTTAAGTGTAACTCACATTGTAGAGTGTTCTTCCAGTGTCGACATCTATTGTTATGCCTATACCACATGTGAGCCTTGATTTGTATACACATCTTACATTTATTTGTTGTTTTGACTACTGGGTGGGCTTTACGAGTTGTTGTTCCTTACTTGGAGTTTGTTGGGCTTCAGTGGAAGCTTTCATAGGTCTGCCTGGTCGACGTTTAGTTGATGGAGGTGCCTGCTGTAACCCCCTCACGGTAATTATATCTGGATTGCTAAATTTAAGTGAAATAGAGACCAATAAGACAAAGTAATAAATTACAATCCCTCATCTAAGAAATGGGGTTTCCTGAAAAATGGTTCAAAATCATAATTCATCCTGGTCTCACATTCACATTCGAATATAATTACTTGAGAAACCAAATCACATTAATAAACATCAGAGTGCGTAACTAAAATCCCGCCAACCCCGGGGTACTTACATATATATATAATGGGTTCAAAGTTCCCAAAAAGGGGATTACATATCCAAAATTATCATTTACATTTTATATACATTTGGTAATCCCAAACCAAAAACAGATAACCAACAATCCACTAAATGTCTCTGAGTAATCCTAACTACTCCTGGTTGTCTGCTTCCCTTTCGAGCCACTCGCCCTGTCTGAAAAGGTTAGTCATTTGGAAAGAGTGAGATACTAAAGAATCTCAGTAGTAACAAATCATTCATACCACACGTAATCACATAGCATGTAAACAAATCATCACATATTAGCAACACACAAATCACACTCCATCCTCATCTCCTTTTACCGCTGGGAAGGCACACCATCCTAACCCGAACCGTTGTTAGCGATTCAGGGACTGTTGGTATGACAGTGCATACGAATAGCCTTACGGCTCACATATAGCATTTCGGCCCACAATTAGCCTTTCGGCCCACATGATCACATATATCACACCCTAACCTCATCCCCTTTTACCGCCAGGAAGGCACACAGCCCTTACCTGAACCGTTGTTAGCGACTCAGGGACTATTGGTATAGCGGCGCTTTCACAATTTCACAAATATTGCAGCATACGAATCCATTACGAACCAATGATATAATACACATAAAATGTATCACATAAGGTATAAAGAAAGAGTCGCTACCTGTATCTTTCCTAACTGGCTCTAGAACCGTGGTCTTATGAGGGCGACAGATATCAAATCCTATACCAAATTAGGGACAACCGATCAATCTCTTTTCCAAATGTATATTTTCATAATACTCTAAGTTGGTTATCATTTAGGACTCTTTAGATGACTGTTAGAGGCCTAGACATATGCCTAAAGGGTTGGAAGAAGCTACCCTCAAGACCCCTTTTTCGAAGACAAAATAGTGATTTTCAGCTGGCTCACTCGAGTGAAGACGACCTCACTCGAGTGATGAGAGACTCGTGCCCGAGTGAGAACGACTCTCACTCGTGAGTGTTTGACAGTGAGCAACGACCCTGACCCACAAGTGCTCACATCACTCGAGCATGAAACTTTGCACTTGGGAGATGACTCCAAATCTGCTTGAGTACCCAAAAGTGCAACACAAAGAGTGACAACCCGAGAGCACACACAATATCAGAGAGACAAGCTCACTCGAGCATACCCTCCAGTGCTCGGGTGAGACAGCCGTGCTTGCGAGTGTCAGAGCACACCCTTGAACAATGGCCTGCGAGTGCAACCCTAGAACAACCCTAACCTTGAACATACGCTATCACTCGAGCAATCCCTTGCTCACTCGAGTGATCATCGACCTCACTCACGGATACAGAAGTGCACTCGAGCTCCATCCATAAAACCCAAGCAAAACTCGAAGTAGAAAAGGGAAAACACACGCAGCACTCGAGCATGATCTTCCCTCACTCGAGTGTTGTGCATCAGAGACCAAAAACACAGCAAATGACAGGAAAATACCAGATGGTCAAATCCAATCCTAATGGTTCCCAAACTTCTCACAAAGCTCAAACACACTTAACCATACCTAAGGAACACATTGGCAACTTCCAAAACACCCAAAAACCCTTTTTACCATAATTAACACTTAGGTCTCTATGATACACACAATATCCAAAATTCATTCAACTCAATTCCAAACTTCAAAACCATATCAACTACTCAAAGAACTTCACAATGAACTAATCCCAACATCAATCACTTTGAAATTCATTCATTCAACATTTGGCATATAACCAAGGCAAAATTCCAGAATTTACCAAACTTATCCAAAAATCACAAAATATATATCAAAATGCATCAAATCCTTACCTCTCCGCTTTGCCAAATCCAGAATCTCGATTTTCCAACTTTCAAATTTCGACCAACACACAAACCTCCACTATTCAAAATTCTAAAAACACCACAATGAAGCTCTCAATGAGGTGCACAACATTAGAAAAGAGGATTTGAGCATAGGAGGATCACAACTCACCCAAAATCAAAGCATTCCTTCCCTCTTTTCTTGCTTGTGCGCCGGAAACAGAGAGAAGAGAGAGAGATGATAATGATAAAGATGCACCAACTTTTCCCTCGTCCTCACACAAAAACGTATAGGAGAGAGAAGAGAGAGAGAAAAGTGGTTTTTTGTCCTCTTGTGCCATCCAATGGTCTACCAAAGTGCCACTTGTCACCATCTTACTCACTTCCACAAAGAGCTCACACAACCAACTGCAAAGCATAGGATTCCGACCCACAAACAATGAATCTCAACCCTTGATCTTAAATACCACACACATCCATACCAAATTCACATCACATTAATTCCAAAAGTGTTTAATTACACTAATTACAATCAATTTCATAGTCATTAGCCCTTAACCATGAATTGGGATGTTACAATTCTCCCCCCGACAAATAAATTTCGTCCTCGAAATTTGCTACACCACTTGAGCCATGAAATCCAGATATCGCCTTTACATATCTTCTTCCGCTTCCTAAGTTGCTTCTTTCTATGACATTCCCTTCTAGATCACTTTCACATAAGGAATACTTTGGTGTCTAAGCCGACATTCTTCTCGATTAATAATTTGCTTTGGCTCCACCGCATACATGAAGTTATCTTGCAACTCTACATCCTCATACTCAACGATGTGAGATGGATCCGTTTAGTACTTCTTTAATTGGGAAACATGAAATACATCATGGAGTCTGCTCAAGTTCGGGGGTAGGGCTACTCTATAAGCAACAAGCCCAATCCTCTCAAGGATCTCAAAAGGACCTATATACCTTGGGCTCAACTTCTTTCTTTTGATAGCTCACCCAATTCCGGTGACAGGAGAAACTCTTAAAAACACATGGTCACCAACTTCAAACTCTAGAGGCCTTCTCCTCTTGTTAGCGTAACTTTTCTGCCAACTCTGAGCAGTAAGAAGCCTCTTACGAATAATTCGAATCTGGGCTACAGTTTGATCCACAAGATCCGGCCCATATAGTTGTAATTCACACCATACTCACTCGAGTGATCACCAACATCACTCACGGTGAAGGAAGTGCACTTGAGCCCCCTTCATGAGAACCCAGGCAAAACATGAAGCAGAAAGACAAAACACAAGGCAGCACTAGAGTGAGTTCCTCTCTCACTCGAGTGAGGCTATCAGATTGCCAGATCGCAACAACTGATAGAATTTTCCAAATTTACCAAACTTAACCCAATGGTTCCCAAACTCCCCACAAAGCTCATACTTACTCAAAATGACTTAGGGAACCCATTGGCAACCTCCAAAACACCCAAATACCATTTTAATCACAATTTATGCCCTTGGGTCTCTATGACACACAATACCCAAATTTCATTCAATATTCTTCCAAACTTCAAAACCATATCAAATACTTAAAGAACCTCACAATGAACTAATCTAAACATCAATCACTATGAAATTCACACATTCCAAAATGACCATAAACCAGGGAAAATTTCCAAAATTTCTCAAACTTATCCAAAACTCATAACATATATATCAAAAAGCATTAAATGCTTACCTCTTCACTTTGCCAAATCTAGAATCTTGATTCTCCAACTTTCAATTTCGTCCAACAATCAAATCACCACCTTTTAAGATTCTGAAATTACCACAATGGAGCTCTTAACACTATGAACAAAATTAGTGAAGAGGATTTCAGCTTAGGAGGATCATTACTCACCCAAAATCAAAGCTTTCTCTTCCTCTTTCCTAGCTTCAAGGTCACCGAAAATGGGAGGAGGAAGAGAGAGAATATGAGAGATGTGAGATAGAGATGATAATGATGATGATGAAGTGTGTACACTTCCCTTGCCCATACTCCACCGAAAAAGAGAGAGAAGGGAGAGAGAAAAGTGGATTTTTGTCCCTTATGCCATATCCAATGGTTCACACTATGCCACATGTCAACATCTTCTTCCTTCCACTATGAGCTCACCTAGACGCAAAGCATAGGATTCTGACCCATGGTCAATAAATCTCAACCATTGATCTCTAATCACCAAATACACTTATATCAAATTTACATCATATTCCTCCCAAAAGTGTTTAATTACACTAATTACAATTAATATCAGAGTCATTAGCCCTTAATCCCAAATTGGGTAAGTACAAACTGCGCGCTAACCTAGATCCCACAAAGGGTGTTAGTCAATTAAGACTGCAGGATGGTGGTCATGGAAGTCGAAATCCGCTAAGGAGTGTGTAATAACTCACTTGCCAAATCAACTAGCCCCGAAAATGGATGGCGTTGAAGCGCGCGACCTATACCCGGCCGTCGGGGCAAGCACCAGGCCTCGATGAGTAGGAGGGCGTGGTGGTTGCCGCAAAACTTGGGGCGTGACCTCGGGCGGAGCGGCTGTTGGTGCAGATCTTGGTGGTAGTAGCAAATATTCAAATGAGAACTTTGAAGGTCGAAGAGGGGAAAGGTTCCATGTGAACAGCACTTGCACATAGGTTGTCGATCCTAAGAGACAGGGGAAGCCCGTCTGATAGCGTGCAGCATGCGTACTTTGAAGGGGAATCGGGTTAAAATTCTTGAACCGGGACGTGGCGGCTGACGGCAACGTTAAGGAGTCCGGAGATGTCGGTGGGGGCCTCGGGAAGAGTTCTCTTTTCTTTTTAACAGCCTGCCCAACTTGGAAATGGCTCAGCCAGAGGTAGGGTCTAGCGGTTGGAAAAGCACCGAACGTCACATGGTGTCAGGTGCGCCCCCGGCAGCCCTTGAAAATCCGGAAGACCAATTGCCTCCCACGCCCGGTCGTACTCATAACCACATCAAGTCTTCAAGGTGAATAGCCTCTGATCGATGGAACAATATAGGCAAGAGAAGTCAGCAAAATGGATCCATAACCTCAGGAAAAGGATTAGCTCTAAGGGCTGGGCACGGGGGTCCTAGCCCTGAACCCGTTGGCTGTCAGCGGACTGGTCGAGCTGTTCTGCGGTGAGAGCAGGTTGCCACATGCTGACTGGGGGACGGACTAGGAACGGCCCCCTCGGGGTCCCTTCCCCGGACGTCGAACAGTCAACTCAGAACTGGTACGGACAATGTTATATTAAATAAGAGTAAAGTTGAAAAGTTGTAAACTTTTAAGGTAGAGGTTTAAGATTTTTCTCTATTCCGATAAAATTTATTGAAGATGACTTAAAAATAAGATAAGAAATATTTCCCTAAATTAAATAGTTGAGTACTGCGTCTCCGCCTAAACTTTGTGTTACAAAGCAAACTAAATAAAAGTCAAATGTCAGTGCTTCCGCTTTAACCCAATATAATAAAAAAGTTGTAACTAAATTTTCAACCATTTATTAAAATTGATTGTGTTTCAAATATCAAACACTCAATAATTAAGAATTTAATTCTTTTGTTTCTAAGATATACATTTCTGTTTAAATATTAAAATTAAATTAAATTTTTTGTTACAATATGAAAATTTTTTGTTTTAAATGAAAATGATTATTTTTAAAAAAACATCCTCACTCCCTCTCTCACCCCTTCCCCTTTCCCGTCAACCTTCCTCTCTTTCTTCAAACCAGATTTTGTTCACCTTGTCCCCAACATTCTCCAGCCACCCCACAGTTGCCGCCGAAGAGAGTTGTTGAAGTATGAGACATTATTATAGTTGGGGGTGACTTAATTTGGTGTTAAAGTATGAGAAAGAATCCTTGAGGAGGGGGTACAATGAAGAGAAGGAGTATGAGAAAGTGACACTTGTAAATGAAGGGTGGATGCATGTTGGAGGGGAATAGAGAGGACGACATATGGGAATCGAGAAGCAAAGAGAGTTAAGGAGAAAGCATAGTGATGAATCTTTCACGCCAATCAGGGATGCTGCCTGGCTTCTAATTATATGAAAAGTAGGTATAACCCATGGAGGTGATAGCCATACGTGAAAACACCAATTGCTACTGGTTAGTCGCCTGGTCACAATTTTTATCCTAACACAACACTCCCTCTTTAGTCAGTTATATTTGTTCACTTTCTTTATGGTTTTCTTTTATGCTTTCTTATCATTGATCAGAGCTATCTTCTTCCTTTATCTCCAGGCGGTGCTGTAGGTTGGTCAGAAAATGTTGGGAATAGAGTGAACAATGTCTGGTTGGGGGAATCATTAACAGAGGGGGCAGTGGGAAGGGAGAGAGGGTGAGGATATTTTTTTTAAAAAAATAGAATCATTTAAAACAATGCTATGCGGCCATAAAGCTAAAAGTTAACATAAGGTTTCATTACTCGACTGATGTGGTATTTTTGCTCTATTTTGATAAAGTTTATGTGTATTTTTATACCTACGTAATATATGTGGTGTTGGATGCATATTTGAAAAAAGTTTATAGATATTTTTATTCTTAACCCTTGTTAAAATATGAATTTGGTAAAACAATTTTGAGTTGATGTAGTAGTCAACTTAGATTCATAACATGTGACAGTATTTCTCATTAGATGAAAGATGAGAGTGTGAGACAAGCTGTTTTTAAATTGAATGACTAAAAATACTATTTTGAAACTTAAGGAATTTAATCCAAGTAAAAAAAAAAACTTAAGGAATTTAAATGAAATTTGATATAAACATAAAAAACCAAATGAATACTTTAGTTTATTAAAGGGTTAAGGAGAAAATTTACCAATAAGGTTTTAACGAAGGAGCGCCTTGCACAATTATGTTTTAAAGAGGCCAAAATACACATAAGGTTTTAAAAGTGGAGCATCCAGCAAAAAATCGTTAAATTTGACCTAATGTTGTTCTTGCTTTTCTTCTCTAATAATTTAACGCCACTAGGTCAAATTTAACTGTTTTGTGCTGGATGCTCCACTTTTAAAACCTTATGTGTATTTTTGCCCCTTTTAAAATATAATTGTGCCAGGCGCTCCTTCATTAAAACTTCGTTGGTAAATTTGCTCCTTAACCCTTTATTTAAATGTAAGCACACTACTGGAAAAAACCCTTTTTAGACTGCCACATTTAGACCGATTTTGGCGGATAAGGTCTTAAAAACTTGCGCAGTGGTAGTTTTGTAATTATATTGAACTTCTTAGATCGGTTCCTAAAAAAACCGGTCTTAAAAAATTTATTCAGACTAGTTATAAATAAAACCGGTCTTAAAGTCTTAAAATTTTTATGAATTTAAAATGTTTTAACATTTAAGACGGTTTAAATATATAAACCGGTCTTAAATGTTAAATATTTAAGACTGGTTTTGTATTAAAACCGGTCTAAAATATTTGACATTTTAGACCGGTTTATATGTAAACCGGTCTTAAATGTTATCACATTTTAAATTCAAAATGTGATAATGTTTTAAGACCGGTTTTGGTGAAAATCGGTCTTAAATGTGTTACATTTAATATCGGTTTTTGTACAAACCAATCTTAAATGTGAGATTTCCCTCTTTTAAGACCGGTTTTTAATAATAACCGGTCTTAGAGGTAAGATTTTTCACCCTTATTTTTTCACCCGCGCCCAGATTGCACACTCTGTGAACTCTTTCTTCTCTCTTTGCCATTTTTCTGTGAGCTTTGTCAGTTCTTGTTCTAAACTCGTCTATGGCTCCCGTCCCTCATTTGCTCAACTCTCCTCCGTCATTACCGCTGCCATTGCTGTGTTTGTCATCGTTGTTCTTTGATTATCATCAGTCTTTTCCGCCGCCACCTCTAATCTCTGCAGTTATCATTCTCCTCTGACTTGACTTCCTTTTGTCAGTGCCGTGAATTTGAAGACTTCATTTTAACCTCAGTCGACGCCATCATGACTTTGGGTTGGAGCTCACTCCTTGGTCTTCATTCAGGTTAGTGTTCAATCTGTTATTTAGTTATACGTTGTTTTATAATTAATAATGTTCAATGAAAAAATGGTTCTTGTTGTTGCTTTGAGCACTTAAACGTAATCTGGAAAAAATTAATTCTGCACATTCTTGTTAGATATATGCTCTGACTTTTAATTATATCCCTGTTATATTTGGCTTGGATTAATACCACTCTATGTTCTGTTTTAGTTTAGTGCGATTGTTCGATTATTATCAATGTTATTGGTTTGTTAAAACAATACTAGTTTCAAATGGTGCCTGTTAATTTCGTTGAAATATCTAAAACTCTATTGTTGTTGTTTTTTTGTCTATTCTTTTGTTGTTGGATATAGGGTGCTAGAAGTGTTGAGATATATATGGATCATAGTTGGATAAACGCTAAACGAACGAGTGTTGAATATGATAATTTTAGACTTCACTAGTAGAAATGCCGATGATGGTAGTGGAAAGTTTTATTGCCCTTGTATAGTATGTTTGAATGAGAAGAGACTAAGTACTGCATATATATACATACACATTTAATTTGTGAAGGATTCTGTAAGAGTTATACAGTGTGGGTATGACATGGTGAAGAATTAGAAATGCCAAGTTCATCTCAACCGGGGGAGTGAACTTTGATGATAATGACACGGATACGGATGATCGAATAGAGGATATTATTCGTGATATAGGAGAAGAGACTTTTGAGCAATCACATGCATATGGTAATATGTGTAGTGATGCTGAGACGCCGTTGTACTCGAGGTGTAAAAAGTACCAATTGTTGAAAGCAGTATTGAAATTGGTAAGCTTGAAAGCACGGCATGGATGGAGCGACAAGAGTTTTTCAAAAACGCTTGAGGCTTTTAAGGACATGCTTCCGGATGATAATGTGTTGCCTTCTTGATACTATGATGCTAAGAAAATAGTGTGTCCACTAGGGATGAAGTATAAAAAGATCCATGCATGCCCTAATGATTGTATATTGTATAGAAAAGAGCATGAAGAGGAACAACAGTGTCCAATATGTGAAACCCCGAGGTACAAATCAAATAACGCTCCTGCAAAAGTATTGTGGTACCTTCCAATCATACCAAGGTTCAAGCACTTGTTTGCTAATGAAAACGATGCAAGAAATTTGAGATGGCATGTGGATGAGAGGATATCCGATGGAAAGCTTCGACTTCTGACTAATTCTTCTCAATGGAAGAAAATCGATCAATTATTTCCTACCTTCGGTGAAGAGCCTAGGAACCTTAGGCTTCGGCTTAGCACGGATGGCATGAATCCTTTTGGAAGCCTGAGCAGAATACATAGTTCATGGCCTATTCTGTTGGTAATTTACAACTTATCTCCTCTGTTATGCATGAAACGAAAGTACATCATGTTATCTATATTGATTTCGAGACCAAAACAACCTAGAAATGATATAGATGTTTACCTGGAGCCCTTGATCGAAGACTTGAAAGAGTTGTGGGACGAAGGTGTTGATGTTTTTGACGGGAACAAGAAGGAGATTTTTAAAATGCGAGCCATGATCTTTTGTACTATAAATGACTTCCCTGCATATGCAAACTTGTCAGGCTATAGTGTTAAAGGCCATAAAGCATGTCCGATTTGTGAAGAAGGAACATGCTACCATCAACTTCAACATAGAAGAAAGACAGTTTATCTTGGCCATAGGAGATTTCTTAGACGAGGCCACCCGTATCGCAGATTAAAGAAAGCTTTTTTTGGTGGACAAGAGTTTGAAGATGCTCCGAAGGCATTGACTAGGGAGCAAGTTTATGTAAAGGTGAAAAATATGAATGATATATTTGGTAAGACTACAAAGAAAAGTAATGAGAAAAGTAAATGGAAAAAGAGGTCTCTCTTCTTCAATCTTCCATATTGGCCGAAGCTTGATGTAAGACACTATATTGATTTCATGCATGTAGAGAAAAAGGTTTGTGATAGTATTGTTGGGACACTACTTAACATACAATGTAGTTTTAAGAATGGCGTGAAGGCAAGATTAGATTTGCAAGAAATGGGGATATAAGAAGACTTGCATCCAAAGCCATATGGTAAGACAACTTTTTGTCCTCCAGCTACTCATACTTTGTCTAAGGATGAGAAAAGAAGCTTTTGTCAGTGTTTACATGGCATCAAAGTTTCTTCAGGGTATTCTTCAAATGTCATAAAGCTTGTGTCGATGAAAGACTTGAAGTTTGTGGGGCTAAAGTCTCATGATTGTCATGTCTTAATGCAATAATTGCTCCCAGTAGCTATTCGAGGCATTGCCGAATATGATCTTCAACATATTTTGACTAGACTTTGTTTCTTCTTCAATGCTATTTGTAGTAAAGTCATTGAGACAGAAAAATTGGATGAACTGGAAAATTAAGGATATATGATCTTGTGCCAGCTTGAGAAGCTTTTTATTCCTTCTTTTTTTGACATCATGGTACATCAAATTGTTCATCTAGTCAGGGAGATCAAGTTGTGTGGCCCTATCTATTTACGATGGATGTACCCAATTGAAAGAACTATGAAAATCTTAAAAGGGTATGTGAAGAATCCTAACCAACCTGAAGCATCTATTGTTCAAAAATATGTTTTTGAAGAAGCCATGGAGTTTTGTCAAGATTACTTGTCAAATGTAGGACACATTGGACTTCCTGAACGTCATGACGAAGAAGGCGGTAGACGCGGGGCTTCAGTAAAGAGTATGGATCCTGATGAATTGCAACAAGTTCACTTGTACATCTTGAATAATGTTGATGAAGTTCAAGATTACATTAATACTTATAAAGAAATTGTACGGAAGGGAAATAGTTGAATGACTAAACAAAGGTTAATTAGGGAGCATAACAAAACTTTTGCACATTGGTTCAAACAAAAGGTTGACGGCGAAGAATGTGTTTCTGATACAATTAAATGGTTAGCACATGGTCCTGAGGCTGATGTCATAAGTTGGACTTCATTTGTGATAAATGATTTTATGTTTTACACGAAGTCCCTTGATGATAGGAGCACCATCCAGAATAGTGTGGTTATGTTAGTGGCTGAATCTATGCACTTCTCTAATTCAAAAGATAAGAATCCTAGATTGGCAGCAATACCTTATTATGGGGTGATTGAAGAGATTTGGGTGATTGATTATGTTAAATTTAAACTTCCCATTTTCAAATGCAAGTGGGTTGATGTCAATAATGGTGTGATGATTGATCAGTTGGGATTTACATTGGTTGATTTGAATAATAGAAGTTTTAGAGATGAACATTTTATTATGGCATATCAAGCGAAATAAGTGTTCTATATTACTGATCAGGCAAATAAAATGTGGTTTGTAGCTCTCCAAGGAAAAAGGGTTGTTGATATTAATCAGGAAAGTCATTCAATGAATGATCTTCTTGAGACTCCTTCTTTTTCTAGGGGTTTACCAGAATTGAACGAAGAAGATGAAGCAGACAATGAACACAGCACAAGAAACGATCATCTTGAAGGGATATGGGAGGATATCCCTTTATAAAACTACATTGAAGGTTAGTTATTAGCTAAAATAATTATCATGAAATATATTTGATTTATGTATATTGTTATTGGTGTATATATATAACTACTTTTTTTGTTGTCGTCACAGCAAAATGAAGGATATGAGGTGTACGTTTTAGTGTGGATTCTCCGAAGCCAGGCCAGCTAGTGATCATTAGCCTGAGAAGAGTGTGTATAAAGTATTTTGGCCCTAATTAATAACAAAATTGTCATTAATGTAATTTAATCTTTGATGTATATATGTAAGTGAAAAGATAAGGAACTTGGTCAAAACAGCATTGTCATGGTTGTATGATTTCCTTGCATTATGATTCTGTCTATGATAGTAAGTTGATTATTCATGGTTGTTTTCCTTGCTTCTGTTTTGGCCAGCACTATTTAAGCACAAGGGAGTTGAGTTTTAATATGTTCTAATGAGTTTTAAGTCTCTCACATGTCATTAAGATGTTAGTTATATAATCTGTAAGAGAAGATTTATTTGAATGTCGTTGAACTGGCTGCTGCTTGCTGAGTGAAATGTTTTAACAGGGGAAATGGCTTGCTAGGTATATCTTTTAAACGAAATTTTTTTTTTAAAAAAAAATCCACTTTTAAGACCAGTTCTCTCCAAAACCAGTCTGAAAAGTACATTTAAGACCGGTTTTGGAGAGAACTGGTCTAAAAATTTGAGTTTTTAAACCGGTTTTATTAATAACCGGTCAAAAAGTAATCCTTTTTAGACCGGTTTTATTACTTTTTAGATCGATTATTAATAAAACCGGTCTAAGAATTCAAATTCTTAGACCGATTTTTTATAAAACCGGTCTAAAATTTTAACATTTTAGACCAAATCCTATTATAACCGGTCTAGAAATATTTATTTTTAGACCAGTTTTATAATAACCGGTCTTAAAACGTTTTTTAAGACCGGTGCTATAACCGGTCTAAAAAGTAGCAGACTTTTTAGACCAGCTGTATCAAGACCGGATCCAGAACCGGTCTAAAATGTCTTTTTTAACTGGTCTTAAAAGTGATTTTTCCACTAGTGGCATAGTATATGAATAGAAAATATTTAGGGAAAATGTAACTTAGATCGCAACAGCAAAAAATAAAAAATAAAAAAAGTATCAGTGTAGATTCCTCAATCAAGAAAATCTTAATATAGAATCATCTATCAAAAAAGTCTCTAGATATCTCAGTGAGATAGATTCCAAATGTGAACTTGCCTTATTGACAAGTGACTATATTGATAAGTCATAAAGTGACAATTGATAAACTTATATATGTTAATCAAAACATCTCTCATTAACAAGTGTATGCGAATATATTGACAAGTCATAAAGTGTTCATTGACGAGCACATTTATGTTAACTAAATTAGCTCTCGTTGACAAGTGTAAGTCATTATATTGATAAGTCATAGAGTGATCATTAACAAATCCATCTATCTTAACTAAACAGCTTCCGTTGGCAATTGTATGTAACTATATTGACAAGTTATAGGGTAACCATTGACAAGCCCATCTATGTCACTAAGGTCCTTAGAGACTTTTTTGATAGATAATTTTACACTGGATCTTTTTTATAGAGGAATGTGCACTGGGATTTTTTTTTTTTGTTGATATTTTTCTTGATTCTTGGAATCTGAGAGAGATTTTCCCAAATATTTAACACACGTGGAAACTATTATGTGCCATGTAAAAAAGAATAAGAATAATTTTTAAAATGTGACTTATAATAGGTACCAGGATAAACAATAATTAGCATGTAAAATAATATTTTTACGATCTTTAATATAAGACATATTTACTTAATTTGATTAAATTAAGGAAGTTAGTTGAATTGGTTAATATGTTATGTATTTTTTAAAATGCCCTAGTCACTTTTCTTAATTCTCATATTCCCTCCCCTCCTTGCTTGATTATTGTTAAGAGAGCATTAAAATAGGTTAATTAGGAAATGATTGACAAATATAAAAATTATATTTTATATTTAAAATCAATATCAACTCCACAAATTTATCTTATGTTAAAGATCGAAGTAGTATTTTGTAAATCAAATGTCATTAATAGTATTAAATTCAATTGAATGCTTAATTTATTGTGGGTATATGCTTGTACCATTACCCCCAATTCAGCATTAATTAAATTCAATTGAATGCTGAATTTATTGTGGGTATATGCATGTACCATTACCCCCAATTCAGCATTAATTAAATTCAATTGAATGCTGAATTTATTGTGGGTATATGCATGTACCATTACCCCCAATTCTTTTTGCTCCATAAATGGTCACTCCCACCATTGCTTAGAACACACAATTTAAGCCTTAATATTAATTGAAGATAGCGAAACAAACAGAGATTAGAGCCGCTATGGCAAACATTGTGTTTCTTCGCTCTGCCTTTCTTGCAATCCTCGCTGCCGCGTTTGTGATTCAAGCTGCTCATGTGAGTTGAATTTCCTCTTTCTTTATCTTTCTCATTGAGAAGAGTTGTCCAAATTACATAAAATTCTTAATTTTGAATGTTTACAAATAAACCTCTTAACTTTTAAAACTTAATATAAACTTTCAACAATATAGGGATAAAACACAATCATCAATATTCCTTTGGTCATGTTCATAAAGTAGGGAGAGTAAATTTTTTTTCTTCTTATTTATAAATCACATTATTAAATTTTTTATATGAATTTATAATTTTAACATCCATTTATTATTATGTAGACTTTGTTTTTATGGAATACAATGTTATATTAAATAAGAGTATAGTTGAAAAATTAACTTTTAAGGTAGAGGTTTAAGATTTTTCTCTATTCCGATAAAATTTATTGAAGATGACTTAAAAATAAGATAAGAAATATTTCCCTAAATTAAATAGTTGAGTACCGCGTGTCCGCCTAAACTTTGCGTTACAAAGCAAACTAAATAATAGTCAAATGTCAGTGCTTCCGCTTTAACCCAATATAATAAAAAAGTTGTAATTAACTTTTCAACCATTTATTAAAATTGATTGTGTTTCAAATATCAAACACTCAATAATTAAGAATTTAATTCTTTTGTTTCTAAGATATATATTGCTGTTTAAATATTAAAATTAAATTAAATTTTTTGTTACAAAAATTATATAAAATTTTGATCCTCGCATACACACATAATTGCTATAATATTTCTGAATATCATAATTACTAATTTAATTTTTTTTATTTCGCAAAATGTTCAGGCTGGTGGAGAAGGATCACTACGTCCGGAACGTAAGTATACTAATTAATCTCTTAAATTTATGTATTCATACATTTTCAATTTAGGCTAAATTATTCATTTGGTTCTTTAAATTTACATTAAGTATCGGTTTAGTGCTTTAAGATTGTAAAGTGTATTTTGAGTATCTAAATGCTAACACCATCAATTTTCACTAGCAGAAATGCTGACTCAGCCATGAAATGCAGAAAAAACATATTTAAAATTATATTATTTTAAAATAATATTTTTTTTATATTTAAAATTAAAATATAACAAAAAAAAATTGAAAATGCCTTCTCTTCTACCCTGTGCGACAATGGCTTGGGATGGGGATTGAAGAAATTCAACAAAGGGTCCAACATATATGGATGTGGTTTTGCTGAGGCAGGGGCTTAGAACCGGTGACGGGACGATGTGCACGGATGGATTGTTCGAGAAGGTGGAGATACTTGAAATATAAATATGCTTTTTCTGCATTTTATTGTTGATTTAGTATTTTCTATTAGTTAAATTTAATGGTGTTAACATTTAGGGATTAAAAATACACCTTATAAACTTAAAACACTAAATTGATATTTAATATAAATTTAAAGGACCAAATGTATACTTTAGCCTTTAATTTATCTATCTCTCTTTTTCTGAATACATCATATACATTATTATGTGGGAAAAATAAGATGGAAGTGCTTGTAGTTTGACCTCATCTTTAATTAAGTTGACATATTTTTTTCCTTTCGTTTGGTACATTTAGTTTTAAAATTTTAGATATTAGTTCTTATACTCATAATTTGTTATAAGACAAACAACATCAATATAACTAGTGACATGACACACTCTATTTATGGATGGAAATAGGTCAGATCAAGTTTTATCCTTAACAAATCATGCCTATTTTATAATAAATTGGCTTGGGCATGACATGTGACCTGTCAGGCTTTGTTTAGGCTTGAGCCTAACTTGTCCCGAAGCTTGTTAACAGGCTTGCATTTTTTTTAATATTTATTTTTTCATTACATTTTATTCTATTTTTTTCAATTTTTAATTTTTTTTCTGTCTTTTCTTTGTACTTTTTAACTCATTTTCTTTTATTTCTTCTTTTATCTTGTCTTTTTAGTATAATTTTTTTTATTTTGTAGTATTTTTATTTCTAATATCTTTTTAATAATCTCTTTTACTTTAACAAATCATATTTTAGGTAAATTCTTGTTACCCAACTAATTACATGATAAAATCTCTTTATTATGATATAATTATTTCATAATGATAATTGAATCATAAAAATAAATACTAGGATGCTACATTCAATATTTATTTTTCACACAATTTTTTATAATATTATATATTTATAAAAGGTCCATACCCGCCTGACAAGCTGAACAGGCTTATCAACAAGCTTGAACCTGGTCTCTTAAGGGAAACATGCTTTATAATAGGCCTGGGTTTGTTACTATATCCAAACAGGTCAAGCCATAGGTCGCCTGACATGTTTCCACTTTCCACCCCTAAATTTTTGACACAAGGATCTAAATAAAATGAAAATCAACCATATTACATATTATACATAGATGCAAAGAGACAATTATGAGTATAAAAATAATTTATTTTTATGTTGACAATAAATAAATTTTATTCCATCTTTTTATTTTGCATTTTGTTACAACTTAAATGTCACTTAATCAACATTCACACTAGCTCTAATTAACATATTATGAGTATATGGACTAATATCTATAATTGAGGAAATTGTAAAAAAACCCAATAAAAAGAAAAAAAAAAACTACAAGGACCTAATCAAGAATTAGGTGAAACTATACTGATGACGAAATATTTTTTACTAATGAAAGGGATCAGATCGTTTATGTTTTAATTAATTAATTATTCTAATGATGCTTAATTATTTGTTTAATCACTCAGAATGTGGTGGTGCATGTGATTATCGGTGTTCAAAAACACAGTACAGGAAGGCATGCTTATTTTTCTGCAATAAGTGTTGCCAGAAATGTCTGTGTGTGCCATCAGGAACAAATGGCCACAAAGAGGAATGTCCTTGCTACAACAATTGGAAGACCAAGGAAGGCAAACCCAAGTGCCCGTAATTAATGTTTCAAATAAACACTTATGAAGTATTATATAAAATGATCTTAATTAGGCATATTTATTGAAATGTTCCTCATATAATAATGGCAGTTCAGCATCTATAAAGTGAAGTTTATTTGGAATTTGTTTGAGTTTTTCTTTCCTTTTCTTTTTATGGCAAAGGAGCATTTTTGGTATTCTAATATTATATAAGGTTTCAAACTGGTCCTTTGATTTTGTAAAATATTTCTTTTTTCAGTCAATTAACCCTAATGCTGTTAATTTCAAATGATTATTTATGTGCTAATAATTATTTTATAAAATTAAACTTAATGTGCGATGTGTCAACATTTACAATTTTGACAAAAAAATGTTTAATAAACCTCTTAGTCGGAAATGCCAAGCTCAGGGATGACATTCATGTTGACAAAAGATGTTGAGGAATGAGAGAATGAGAAATTAGAGCTTGATATGAGATATGGAGTTACTTCGGACGGAGACCGAGAGAGAAGATTACCCAGCGTCTTTCAACGGAATTTTTAACCGTGTTCAGTCTTAAAGCAAAAATATTAACACGAGTTTAAGAATTAGTTTGCATGAGTTTGTAAGCTACAAAAATATCAAAACAGCAAGCTCAATGTGTAAACTCAAAAGTTTACAATTAATGAGTTCAAATATGACTTAACATAATTTTGTAAGCTAAAAAGGTAAAAATGCTAAACTCTTGAGAGTCAACTCATAAGTTTATCAACAATGCTCCTAACCACCTCATGAATTGGTTATTCCTAAGGACTTGTTTGGTGTAATGAGAGCGGAGGGAAAGTGAGAGTAGAAAGTTTTTTATAAGTTGGATTTTTTAAAAAAAATTAAACAAGTGTGATTAAAGTTTTTGGGTTAAGATGCAAAAATATCCATAAACTTTTACTAAAAGTATGTCTACCACCATATACATTTCGAAGGTGCAAAAATACCCCTGAACATTCAAAATAGGAGCAAAAATGTCAATACCGTTAAATTTAACTTAATATCATCAATTTTTTTATTGAGACCCACACTCTTTATTTGCACATACATATATAACGGTGTTATATTTAATTTAACAATGATGACATTTTTCTTCCATTTTGAATGTTCATAGATATTTTTGCACTTCTAAAACGTATATAATATTGAATGTACTTATGATAAAAATTCATAGGTATTTTTACTCCTTAATCCAACATTCTTTTTTCAAATTTTCTTACTCTTTTATCTTACTTATTTTCTTTATTAAAATTTTATAACAATACTTCTTCAGTTTTTTAAAATCCAACTAACAAATTTCACTTCCCCTACCCTCCTAATCCCCATACCAAACAGACTCAAAATCAGTCAGGAAGTATATAACAAACATATTTTCCTCCCTTATTTTTATTTACCAATCTCAAAGCCGATCACTATCACATAATAAATGAACAGGAGACAACGCATATACATCAAAAGTGGAACACTTGCAACTAAGAAAACCACTGAACCAGAGTACATGTGGAGGTAATGTTTGGTGTAGTAGTATATATAGTACAAGCCTTTTGAGATTTCTTCTGCAACAAAGTTCAACACGATTATGTGCTAACGTCTGGTCTATTTTTGACGACTTTATTATGTACATGGATGGTAAAGGTTTACAGACATAGAGCTATTATATCAGACTCGTCTTTTGAGTCATGATGAGAAATGCTACAAGTAGAACTGCGTGTAAAAGCCACTCCATTAAGACACACACAACCACATAAACGTGCATCTACTCTGTAAGTAGCATAGGAATTTCGTCATCCACTGGAGCTGGAAGCTGCAACATGCAAAAGTAAAGATTTGTACAAGTTAGTAAATATCATCCAGAGTTTGATATGAGATGGCCAGACAAACAGCATTTAAATAATGATTACGCCAAAGACTAAGGAAAGAATAAAAAGTTCAAAGACAAGTAAAAAGGGAGGGAAGTGGAGCTGGAAACAGGCTGCACCAAAATAAGTCATTTAATAAAACAATCAACCTCAACAAGTCTATGCGTTTGGTTTTCGGAAAATCTGTACCTTTGCAAGACTGCAAATTTGCAAAGGGAATCCAAGGAAAAATAAGGTAATATAAGGGATAAAATAATGTCCATGTCCTTGTATGTTGAAAATAAATAAGGGCAGAGAAATGAAAGGTCAAGTAGAAAGGACTTGTTGCTGCTGCTTCTGCAGCAAATGGTTCATATTATTTCAGCATATAATTTTTCCATCAAATACTACTAATATTTCGCCTCAAGATCAGTGATTCCTGTAACAACAGTTTAGCCAGGCTGCAAGTTAAGGGCAGAAAAATGAAAGTTCAAGTAGAAAGGACTTGTTGCTGCTGCTTCTGCAGCAAATGGTTCATATTATTTCAGCATATAATTTTTCCATCAAATACTACTAATATTTGGCCTCAAGATCAGTGATTCCTGTAACAACAGTTTTGCCAGGCAGCAAGTTCAGTGGCCAGCTGCCAACATTGAGAAGAATCGAAGAAGAGATAAGCCCAGACATAAGCATCTTATTTGATTTTCTGCAATTACATCCATTAGATTGTTGAGTGCAATGCATTTATTTAGCTAAGGGTAAATTTGTCAGTTATTTTCCTTTCTTAACTCAATCGATATACAAATCATCATAAATCAGGTGTCTTCATATCTGTATATTCTGATGGTAACTTTTGCTAGAGGACAAACAAGAAGTTTCAATATGCACAAGGGAAACCCTAAATCTCACTAAATTGATCATTCGTTAAATGAATAATAGCAAGGCGCATAAGATGGAGAAAATTCTCGACTGTCAAACATTTTAGTCATTTGCTTTTGAAACACATACATAATCAATATGTTATGGTATTACCAGAAAACCAAGATAGACTAGAGGGAAGAAACAGAGAAGAAGTATAGAGAGACGAGAGACTGAAACTCACAGAATTCTAGTGATAACAAATCAGGTAATTGACAAAAACCACGTAAGAGGCATAAGAGGTATTTATATATTCCGCCCCTCACTAATATTCCAACGGCTACTATACTAACTAACGGCCTAATCAACTAACGGTTTAATATCCTATTTATATTTTACATAACAATACCCCCCCCCCAAAAAAAACATCCTTGCCCTCAAGGATGATTGACAACAACAGAAAAATACAGAACTGACAAAACAAAACAGAAGCTTCATAAGCTGCTAAATTCTAGAAAAAATTCTGGTAATCATTGAAGTAATATGGAACTTAAGCTTCTGCACACTGCTCCCTTTCTTTTCTTCCTACTTGGAGAAAAGATTCGCCCATGAAGCATTGCAACTAACTCTCCCCTGAACCAAGGTCGCAGCAGAATTCTTGTAGAAAGGAGTTTAACATGAACAACCCAATTAATAGACATGGGTACAGGCTTAAAAGAAATAACCCATTGCAACCACGAGCTTCAGCCCTTTTCATGAAAAACAAAGCCTAGATAGTTATCTGCTAGTGCTAAACCCAGTGTGTTTCCCCAGTACTTCTGACTCTTGGAGAAAATGGAGAACAGCTATACCCCTATCCACCCAGGAATAATAATTGCAGTAGGATGAACAGTACTGGAAACAGGATAAGTTGTAAAAAATACTACTCTACATGGCACCAGATGGAACCCACCAACATCCACAGCCTTACACCTGTCCATAAGGTACGAAACCACCTGTAAACCTCCAACAAAGCCAAAGAATGAAGACCCCTCAACAGCAACAGTGTTCTTTGCATCATCCCTAAGTAATACAGATTCGGCCTAAGAATTGGAAGGAAATGAACCCAAATTTAACACAGATTCCTTGGGTTTGACCAGAAACATATTTCTGACCTTAATTAACTGGGACCCACTGTCCACACATGTCATGTTTGAACTGTTCCAAGCTTCTGGAGTTCAAACATCTTGATTAATCTCATGTGATGGCCCATTAACTCCAAGCTTTACTTCCGTCGTTAGTGAAACTTGGTGGTGGTGTCCAAGAATTTCAATATTTGAGACGTTTCCACATCGATAAATGTCCTTTGCATCTTTGGTCCTCTCTGTTGCAGTTGAAAGCTCAATCACATCACAACTTGTCTTCGTGTCGTCATTCTGCTCTGTCGTCATTCATCATGGCTCTTGGTTTCTTGCTGAAGATCAAAGGCTTCTAGGCTTTCTTTTTCATCTATCATCTTGCTGGGTTTCTTGCGCACGTCTTTGCCAACATCGTCCTGTTTAATAAACAATTCTTGCTCTTTGACATCTCGCTCCTGGGCAACAAAACAAAAACAACAACAACAAAGCCTTTATCCCACTAGGTGGGTCGGCTACATGGATTGCTCCTGGGCAACGAAAGTTTCTTGCATTTTTGGGTGCACTTCTCGTGTGTCGGTCTTGACGAACAAAGGCATCTGCTGCTGCCTTTGATCTTCCCAAGCCTTTCTTGCCTTCTCAACTTGCCTCTGCAAGAATATCTCTTGCGCTCAAGCCATGGAACGAGCCTCTTGCATCGTGCAAGGGTAAAACAATCAGACTGAATCTGCGATCTCTTTCTTTAGCCTCACCACATATGTCATGACGAGATATCGTTCTGGCAGCTGCAATTTACTAGTGGCCTAATCAAAGAAGGCATTAAATTCCTTAAAATTGCCCTTTTGCTGAAGCCACCTCTAGTTTTCATCGAAGTCTTGGAAAGTAGGGGGAGGCATGGTTCTTTCTTTCTTTCTTTTTTCTGAGTTTTAACTTTTTGTCGTGAAAGAAGCGGACAGGGTGGGAGAGACAGCTAAGGAAGAACTGCTCTGATACCACTGTTATGGTACTAACTAGAAAACCAAGATAGAATAGAGGGAAGAAACAGAGAGGAGAAATAGAGAAGAAGAATAGAGAGACGAGAGACTGAAACTCAGAATTTTATTGATAACAAATCAGGTAATCGACAAAAACCACATAAGAGGCATAAGAGGTATTTATATATTCCGCCCCTCACTAATCACCACTTCTTATTCTTATTCCAACGGCTACTATACTAACTAACAGCCTAATCAACTAACGGTTTAATATTCTATTTATATCTTACATAACACAATATCTTCAAAACTTGCCATACACCTTGATAGATCACAATTAATCATTTCATCTTTCCTATTTTTTGAGAAATTTGTCTATTTTCCACTCAAAATTTGGAACTCATGGTGTTTTAATTCACAATACAGAAAACCTGTCAAGCACCACGCATTGCTATAGTTCAAGTTCAACTTGAACAACCTGAAATCCAGCCCTTTTACTTGCTAGCTTGTCAATTACAGATGACAGAATCTTAATTCCACAATAGACTTCCTGTGTCCTAACTCCTAACTTCAACGTCACAAAACATTGAACATTAAGGTGAATTCCAATTAATAGATCAAAGCCTCTTTCGGCTTACCGGTGAGTTAAGATATTTTGACATTAAAGGTGTCCTGTTAATCCTAGATGAAACACTGAAAAAACATAGGGAAGTTACGTGGTAACAAAACAAGCATAAGAATATTAATGGGATGTTTTAATTCAGAAAATTTAATTTCAGGCCAGACCATACAATAAATAGGAATTCCCCTAAACAATATCCGGTTCATCGCTAAACCTTGTAGAAGATGGTAAAATATAACCAGCAGAGTGCTCCATACCTCGAAGACCCGTTTCAAGGATCCAAGACAAGAACCCATGACGGAATCACGGCAAGAATGGATAGTTTTGAACTGATCAATATCGAGCTTCTTGTTAATGAACCCGACTTGGAAATATATGCTCTCAGACGGCGGTAAATCGACCCTGATCTCGTCAACATCGAGCCACAAGAAGAACCGGCGCACTTGGATGCCTTCTAGGTCGGTGATGGAACCATAGCTGAGCTTGCCTGTAATGGTGGTATCGTAGTACACCAAGTACTCAAAATCAACATAGCAAGGCTTCTCCAGATGCACGACGAAACGACCATCGGAAGAGTAGGAGTAATCGGCGACGGAATCCGGTAAAAGGCCCCTTGGGAGGCCAAATTTGGGGAGGATTTCGTACACCGTTTGGTTAGATTCGTCGCCATGAGAAAGAGAGAGAGAAGGTGTGAATATGGTGAAGAAGATGAATGAAACTCTGAGAATAGTCAAACCGAGAGGGGATTTAGGGTTGATTGCCATGTCTGGAGAGGATCACGAAGATGAGAGTTGCTGGAGATTCTGTCGACTGCCGTTCTGGGACCGAAAGTTCGGGAATTTGTTTTGAACGAGCGAATTGCATTTGGCTTTTTAAACTAACAGTTTTCTTGAGTTTTTTTTTTTTTTTTTTTATTTCAGAGTTTAGTTGCAAAAATATATATGGGTTTTATTTAAAGTGCATATAACACTAAATATTTTTTAAGGTGTAATAGTAACCAAAATACCAAAATGCCCCTAACTCCCAAAAAACCATCCCCTCTCAACCTTTGATTCTTGATATGAGACGCATCAAGATCCTAGATCAAAGAGTGGCGGCGGCATAATCCTCCACCAATAATGACAACGGAGGCTTGGCATCTTCTTCCTTCTCTTTACTGATCAGTGGAGATGAAGATTAAGAGGTAAAAGTTGAGGGCTACGATGGGTATTCAAAGGCAATAATAGTAGGGGTGGAGATCATTATTGCTTCAGCTACAACAACGGTGAGGTCTGAGATGATGAGCAATGACCACTTCAAGATTTTGATTGGCTAAGAAGGGTCTTTGCAACAGCTCGATGACTCTCCTATTTCCGTTGAGCTCGAACCCATTTCTAGCGAAACCATGTTCAATTGGGTTATTATAGAGGCTTAGGAGCCCAACGATGCTGTCATAATTGTTTGGTAGGTTCATGGTCGTTATGGTTTTTGTTTTTTTCCCTAGAAATTAATGGTTATGGTGATTTTTTCATCAATTTCTACATTTCAATTAACACTTTAGAATCAATATATTTCAGTGAATAGTTTATAAAGCTTGCTTGTGCTTGTAGTAAAGGATTAAGCAGTAAAGGTTCAATTGATACTTTGTTTTTTGATCTTCTTCCTCTCGGTATCTTTTGTCCTTATGTTTTGTCCCTTATCCTTCCCTCTCTCTCCCTTGTTTGCGCCCTCAATCGACCTTCAAGATTCTGGGTATGGTCCGATCATATATTTATTTTATTTGGGAGATTTGTATTATGGTTCTAAAATATTGCCTAGTTAATCAGTATTTTCTTCCTCTTCTTCTTCATTGGTTTAGCCAAAGCTCAAAAAATTGCTATTGCGATTATAGTTTCAAAATATTGCCTAATTAGATCTATATTTTCTTGCTCTTCTTCTTGTTCACTCATTTAGCTGAAGCTCAAAAAGTCACAATTTTGGAATTTCTAAAAGCTTAATGATCGTTTATCTATTGGATGTCTACAGCGATTGTTTTCTCCTAATCTTCCTAGGATGTGCTCTTTTGAAAGCTAGACAATCAGAGGTTGGGAGGGTGTCTTTGAGTTGGGGCTAGTTATTTCAGAGGTTGGGAGGGTGTCTTTCAGAATAATAGTGTGGGCCCTACCCAAATAACTAGCACCATCAGGTGGGATTTAACGCTCAAGTGACTTTTGCCCCTATTTTTAAAGGTCATGGTTATTTTTCCATCTTTGAAAAGCATTTGGTGTTGGACGCATTTTGAGTAAAAATCCATTTGTATTTTTGTACCTTAACCCTTTGTTTTATTTTCTGCACTTATTTTTCTTACACTGCCCCTCGTTACTTTTTTGGATTATAAACAACATGGATAGTCGTCTTAAATATAAAAAATAATTTTTTTATAAAATTTTAAACTAATCTTTCTCTTTCTAGCCTCATTTAAATACTCTTTATTTTTACTTGTTTGTCTAATAAATTTTCACTCATTTAATTTTGTAGACTCTCTTTATTCACAAGAGTATAATTGAAAAAAATGCAAATATTTCAAATTTGTTGTTTCAAACTAAATTTAACTAACTCCTAATTATCAAATTGTGTCTGCAATTTATAATTTTTCTCTAAGTTAGATTTGAGCTTTTTTTTATTAGATTAAGGGTTTCCCCCTCAAAGCTTAGAGGATAAAGGATTCTCATATCTTCCAACAAATGCGCTTCATGGGATTCGAACTTGTGTTCTTTTTCTTATGGGGTGAGGCCTTTTACCATCTCAACCAACAACTTATGGTAGATTTGAGCCTATTATCGATACGGGTAGAAACATACCAGACACCTTGTGGCCTGGCTTGTTCGAGGCCTGGTCAGGCCTAGCCAATCAGTATAAAAGGCTAGGCCAAGGCCTATCTTAAAGCCAATTTTTCTTAACAGGCCAGCCTAGACTTACTAATAATCTTGTTAGGCCTGTCAGGCCGGCCTGGACTATTAAGTTCTGAAAAAAAAAAAATCATTAGGATAAAAAGGTAATTACACTCCCTCACTCTTCAATCTTCACTAACGCCTAAAACCTAACCCTCTGCTTGTGCTTACTGGCACTCCTTCATTGAAACTGAGTCTAAAACCTAACCCTTTGCTTGTGCTCACCGTCATCGAGTGACCATCATCTCGTCTCTCTATCATAGGCTTGCAACTCTCTTGTCTCTCGCCTTAGCTGGTTCTCTCTAGCTAAGTTGCTTTCTCATTCTCAAATCGCAATCTTTCAAGTCAATCTCTCGCTTTCCTCCTCTTTGACTTGCCACTCTCAATCTCCCTCTCTCGTCTCCACCCACCTTTGTGAATTCCCCAGCAATGGTGGTTTCTGAAGAACATTTTTTTGTTCAGTTACCATTGTCCTATACCTCAGTATCTCGCTTTAATGTTGAAACCATCAATGCTGTGAAAAATAGCATGATGATGACATTGGATCTAGAGGTGCAATATTGAATCTCTATTAATGTTACAGTTTGGTCTTGCATACATTCTTTAGGTGATCTTTTCAACGTTCCTTTTCGGTCTAAGATTTTTTTGACCTTGGGGTATGAGATTTTGAAAGTTCCTTTTAGGGTCTAAATTTTTTTTGACATTTCAGGTCTGAGATTTTTAATTCTGCCTATAGCGTAAATACTTGTTTCTTTTTGTTGTGTTGATTCCCCCATTAAATCCTCCATAGTATGAAACTACAAATGTAATGTAAGAGATATAGCTATCTGGCTGAACTATTGATATTTCATCTCTTTTTGTCTTGTAATTTCTGGGTAGCCAATCACTTTTCTCAAGTAATTACAATATACAAGTGTTCATGTTTTTTTCCTATGTGAATTGTCTTTATTGACTAGTTAAGAAGCATATTTCTAATGTTAATTCATACTTTAAATTCAATCCTATAGACTAGCATTTTAAAGATAGTAAGACTCAACTCCAACCTATTTTGTAATTTTGGATTTTATTTATTTAATTATGGTTTATTTTTGGCCTACTTAAAGGCATGTTTTCCTTTGGCCTGTTAGCCTATATGAAGTTTTTAAAAATACATGCCATTTTAATAGGTTTCAAGCTAGACCAGGCCTTTGTATAGGCTAGGCTTAAGTTGAAAAAAAGGCCTGTAACAGGCCATAGGCTAGACTTAGGCCGCCTAGTTACAAAACATGTTTGACCTATTTCCACCCCTAATTATCAAGTTCAACTGGAGATAGCTTTGCCAAAAGGTTTTTTTTTTTTGTATTCACATAAGTTAGAACTCGAGATCTTGTAAAGTCCATTCTTTTAAACTAACATGGGATGTGTAGCACCTGTCATTTATACTCCTTTATTGTGCATCCAGAAGCGTTACAGCTCAAAAGGAACAATAGTTAAAGCCCCCAAACCAAAACTAGCATGTTTATGTTTGGAGTCACTATTCATTTGGTAAAAACTGTAGTTTCTGGATTTCTTATCTTAATTTTCAAAATTCATAACTTTTAACATACAAATCTTCTTGAAGTGATCTACTACTTCATCTAAAGCTTAAGATGTGTACTTTAAGTTTACCAAGTATCAGGAGCTAACTCATTCTTCTTTTAAATTTCAATCACAATATGACATCTTCAGAATTACTTTTCCATTCTCAACTAGTCCAACATTTAAGTTGTATTGTCTAGTTAAGCTTGCATTATCATACTCATTCCTTCTTGTTCACATATGTACATGCCATGGGTGAAATACCCAATGACATCATATAGCTTTGCATGTTTATACAATTAATCACATCACACAATAATTTACACATAACAGATTATCATGTATCAATATTCAATTCTCCATCATATTTTCCTTTTGCACATCTTGATGCATTCCTCTTTTGTGCTCAACATACCTATTTGGTTAGGTGAGAGAGGGTGAGATTCAGGCAAATCTTAGTAGCAAACATTACCAATTATGCATGTAAGATAAATACTTAGTGTATGACATGCTAGCCTTATATAAATTCATGCTAACATAATTACATATTTGCATGCTCAATGTTTCACACATCATACCTATGGCCATAACATACATAGAAATAGAGCTTCAATCGTTCATATATGCTCTACACAATCAAGCAAAGCAATTACACACATCAATACACAAGCATACATATCAAGTACACACAAGTTAGGTAAGTTCACTACCTTTTGTATTTATGTCCTCCTCTTGTTCCATTTTCTTCCACCCATTGTAGTTGCTTGAAAAACTTTCCATTTGCTCTTTCTTGACATCTCATGGCTCTAGATACATAACCACATTATGCATTTAACTTGTTAGAGCCATGAAAGCAAGACATTACTCATGACTTGTTCCCTTACATAATCTTTAACTTTAATTTTTGGATTCTTAGTCCAATCCTTCAAAAATTATTCCAACAAGCTATTCCTACATAATTTTGCATGTAGAGTTCATTTCTAATCTCAAAGTTGGCAAAAACCAACTCCTTTCCTTAGAAATCATTAAGGCTAAAACTCTAGGGTTTTTGGGCCAAAGTTTCGTTTTCAATTCCAATACTTCAGAAATTGTTTCCTCACCTTTATCCCACAAATTTTCCATTCTAAACTCATTGGAAACCTTAGAATCATCAAAATCACATTCCTTTCCTATTATTTAGGTCTGGCTGAAACTCAACCCTAAGGCCACACAAGGTGATTTTGCAATTTAATCACAAGACTTTCTAAATTCCATTTCTCTCATATTCAGACCTCATCTAACATCATGTTTATATTCACAAGATCATTCAAACCCTAATATTACTCTTTAGCTGAAATTAGGTCAGCATAGTATCCTCTTGAAAACTTAAACCAAAACTCAAGATACTATATTCAAATCGGAGCTTACGCTTACCTCTATTTAATGCTATTGTGGGTTCTTGATTCCGGCAGCACCTACACCTTAGAAACAGCATGAAACTCATATGTTTAGGAATTTAGAACCATAAAAATGTTGCCCTCAATGAGAGGAACAAGATTCATGAAGGCTCTACAGGTGATGAACCCATGTCGTGTGAGTTCACAAAATAAAACTAGGTTTGAAAATGTAGCATAGTAGCTCAACCTAGGTCGTTCTTGTGAGGAGATTAATTTCCAAGTTCCTAAGCAGTAAAGTGATAAAAAACATTAAAGTTGTGAGAAATCATTTTGAGAATTTGACTTTTAAACTCATGAAGTAATTTAAGCTAAAGCAATATTTTTGTATTTTTGGGTTTATAAGACAAAGAAACAAACAGAATTGAAATTAACAACAACAACAAAGTAAATTTAATAAACTAGAATAATAATGAAATGAGATTCCCTTGAGTTGAGGTTTTAGTCTTCCTTACTTGCTAATGATATGAATTCCATAATGAGCCAAGAGGATGGAACTAAGCTACCACTAGCTTCATACTTGTAATAATCATTTAATTCATTCTACCGAAGCAATTAAATGAATATCACCAAATAATTTAGACTCAAGGAGATGAATAATCAACTTCCAATTCTAGCTTATAATTACCATTACAAAAGTTCAAAGCATTCAGTTTAGTCATTTACAATCCACTTAACCAAGTTGGAATAAACAACTTAACCTACTCCTAATTTGAGTCATACAAAGCTTAATTAATCAATTCCTAGCTCAACCACCAAGTTTATTCACTTGGCATAGAACAATCTAGATCACAATTACATACTTAACCAAGCTACATAATTATGAACTAGAATGAGAGCTTAAAGGAATTTCATTGAAATTTAGAAGCTCAAACCATTACCTAACTCAAGGAAATCACCAAAGCTTAGCTACTCATGGAGTAGAAAGATGAAGATTGAAGAATGAAGGAGAAATTAACCATGGGGATCAAGAGACCGATTAACTCTCTCTAGTCTGCACTCACGCCTCCTCTTGGTATTTCATTCGGTCCTCCTACCTTCATACACAGCCACGCCTCTTTTCTTTATTCCCTCAGTCTTGGTCTCTTCTTTCACAGCCGTAATCCCTCTCTCCCTTTATTCACTTTGGTGTTGTTTCCTCTTTTCTCCACACACAGCTGCCAAACCCTTTCTTATTCTCACGTGGGCTCTCCTTCTTTTCAATTCCTCACTCACGGTCTAGCAGCTTTATTCCTTTTTCCAACAGTCAGCCCTCCTTTTTCTTATTCAACAATTTCGGCTCATCTATTCTCTAACTCTCCCTTTTATTTCTGTCCAATAGTTGCTTGTCCTTTCTTTATTATTCAATTCTGCATTTTGTCCATTTCGGTCCAGCAACCTTTTCCTCTTCAATTTGGTGAAGTTCATCCTCCCTTCTTCATTGAACAATTTTGGTCCCCTTTCACACTTCAGCCCTAATCGGTCCAACACTTCTTGGTCAATTCCTCTCTTTATTCTTCAATTCCCATTTTCAGTCCAAAGGCTTCAAGTTAGTCAATAATTTCAGCTGATTCTCTTTTGTTAGCCCAATTCATTTCAATTCGGTCCAACCATCATCTTCTTTTTCAATTGATCAATTTTGGTCAGCAATTCTCAATTCTTGTGGTCCAATTACTCTTTCATTTCAGCAGCCACTTGCCTACTCATTTCATGTGGTCCCCCTCCTTCCAATTTCTTCAATTGTCTTTAGGTTAAAATGAGTTGTGCCTTGTTATCACCTACAAAATTAGATTCATAAAATTAATATCTTTTGCTCACAATTTAAGAATAATGGGAATAACAAATATTAATTAAAAATATAACAATTTAACCACTTTAATTCCCAAATTATTCTTTCACTAAAATCTCACATTAACACTTGATTATGCCCAAAATATTCAATTAAGTCCCACAAAAGCCTAAGATTAATTAATAAAAATATATAAATATTAAGCTCTATCAACAGACTAGAAACATGATTTCGGGGGTGAAATCACTCAAGAACACTTTCTCTCTCTTTGTGTTCTTCAAGAACTCTGTACCTTCTCTCCTCTAACTTTTTCTCACTATTTTTCTCCCTTATTTTCCTCCATGGCCGGGATTTAAGAGTGTGAGGAGGTATTGGGAGTATTTAATTTCCTAGGACGCCAGGCGCTCTTCTTTTCCCAGGGTGCCAAGCGCTCTTCTTGAAATCCAGCCTCCTTCCTCTCTCTTGTTTGACCAACTTACTTGTTAGGGGAGGGAAGTCCGATAATTTCTTCTAACTTTCATATGCAATGCTCGGGAAAGTCAAACATGTGGCGGGATCGGAGACCAGTGAGTTGTCCCGGCTATTTTGAGCATGTGACACATGAGGACTAGGTGGCGCCACACTACTAGGCCAACCTAAAAGCACAAAGTTTAAGGGCTTAGGTGGTGGCTTCTTATGGATCCAACCTAAAAGTAAAAAGCTATTTTATCAAAGCTACATTAATAAAATTACTTTATTGGTATAGGCTCAGATGGTGCCACACGTGTCTATATACCCCATGATTGCGCCACATGGATGCCTGTATTCCCTAGACAAATAGCACCAAGTCTGAGTAGAGTGTGATGATGCCAATGTGCCATCAAAATGCTTCCAAGAGTTGCTTATGTGTCCCACAAATATGGCGCCATGTGTATACATACTCATGGTGCCTTTTATCTTGATAGTCACACACATTAAGCCCTTATATAATTTGGAGAATTACTCTCTACTCAAAGGGGCTGAATCATATAGTCCTTGAAAATAATTCTATCTCTCAGACATTCTTGGGACTTTTGCTAAACTGGGCTTAGTAGTCTACTTGATTTAGACTTATTCTTAAGCTTCTAGGCCCAAAATTTGTGATATTACAATTCTTCCCCCGTAAAATAAATTTTGTCCTCGAAATTTAAAATGTCGTATAGAATTGACTATACCTTGGGGGAATTACCTCTTGTTACTTAGTCTATCCCTTTCATATGCAAGCTCCCAAGCCATCATATCTTCAACAAAGAACACAAATAGCATTCATCAATCAATATGCAGCATAAACATATTCACAGGATCCACTAGATTAATACCATAATGTTAGGCAACATAGGTCTTTAGGCCTAGGGCCTTTGCCCCATACAAGCATGCATATCGGGTTTTATTGCCATCCGGTCTTACAGCCTAGGGTCATTGCCCTATGCAAGCTTACACATTGGATCTTACTACCTCGAGCCTTTACCTGTCACAATTCTGAATGCATACAATCTGTCGGCCTAAGGACACATTAGTCCAATAAGTCTTATAGACTCAGGACATACAGTACAATAGACACAATCTAATATCCATGTTGAATGCATATCAAGACTTACACCCTCAGGACACACAATCCAAAAGTTACTTTGAACACATTCTAGGCTACATCTCTTGCTACTCAATCTATTCATATACTTATGTAATATTCCCGAAGCATACAAAACAAACCATTTAATAATAAGCATTTGGCAATCATGGGACACACCGGTCCAATACAGCATAGATGGCATGTCAAGTCTTATAGCCCAGGGATACTCCCCATGCAACAATGCACATTGGGACTTACAACCTCGAGACACTACCCAATAACCACTCTGTATGCATATCAGGTCTTACTACCCAGGGATAGCCTCGGGATACTTCCCGTCTCAAACACAAATTACATAGCAGGTCTACGACCCAGGGACGTTGTGACTCCTATATTTTTAACATGTTTTGATGAGTCATTATGCAATATGTGTTCAGACCACTAAACTAGGTTTCAATCCTAGGACAACCATACCTTAGATTGATTGGGTGTCTTGACAAATTTTGAACTTTAAAAGCATTCACTTAATGTGTCTCATATTAGTTCTTAACTTTATTTATAATTAGTATCAGAGTTGCTTCTCTGCTTGTACCTACTATTTGTTTATTAGCTAATAGGCCATTGTCATACAATTGCCTAATCTTAACTTAGTTATCACGCCATGGGAACATTTTGATTTTTTACGTACTACTATTGGTAATACGATCTTGTCTTTATATCTATATATAAAGTATCAAAGTTACTAAGACTTCCTAAGTCTTAGTGAAATTAATACAAAGATAACCAACATAAAAACTTAGTTCCTTCGTCTCCGCCCTTTTATATATCAACGGCTACTACATTACCTTTTGAGCTACTTGCCTTCACTGTATAATTGATATAGGAAAGGATGAGATTCACGAGAATCCCAATAGCAACTACAATCAATCATATTATATGCACATTCATAAAGCATGCACTATAAACAATCATAATTAATCAATCAATCATCACAATAGCATTCAGTAATCAATATGTAGCATCATAACAAATATGGGACCTATTGGCCCAATACCACAGCGCTTGGTAAAACAAGTCTTACAACCTAGGGCCTCTGCCCTGTACAATATGCACATCGGGTCTTACAGCCTCGAGTCACTACCCAGCTCATGTCTTATACCTTAGGGTCACTGCCCCATGCAACCTTGCACACTAGGTCTTACTGCCTCCAAATGCTTATCAGGCCTTACTGCCCAGGTCCTCTACCTCATGCAAGTATGCACATCAGGACTGAATGCCATCACTGTCTTACAGCCAGGGACACTACCCTATGCAAACTTGCACACCTGGTTTTACTGCCTCGGGCCACTTCCCGACATAATTTAAATGCTCATGAAACATATTTGATGGCAAAACATACATGCAGAGCATTATATAGTATATGAGGGAAAGAATTACTACCTGGTCGCCTATCCTAGTCCTTGACCTTTATCAACGGATCTCTTTTTTGGCTCAGGCAAATGTTGAATCCTATAATTTAGAATTCATCAGTAGATGGGTCACTACTTATTCCAATTCCATTGACATAATAAAGATTATGTTATTCTTAACCTATTCCAATTCTTATTCTTAACTTTTGTTGGTTATCTTTAACACTTCTCTTTGTGCTATGTCTCATGTATACTTAGCCTAAGACATCCTTGTGACTTAGGTGGTCAATGTGGTCACATTAGTCTCTAACTCATGCTTCTAGTCCTCACATTCTCACTAATCACAAATCCTATCAAAATCTGAAAATTCCAGCATCATTCCTAATCTGCCAGATTTCACAGATCAACTTTGAAAATTCATAACTTAATCTAGAAAATTCTAAATGAGGTGATTCAAACTCCTATGTGAAGCTCTTTAAGTCCTCTATATATGAAAAATATCACTCGGTATCAATTAGAGACATAAAAGCCTAGGAACCCATGACCAACCTGACTGCTACAAGTTCATTCCAGATTTAATACCTAAACTTTAACAAGTCATAACTTACAAACTGCTAACCTAAATAATGCATTCTATATGTCATACCCTGTCATACCACCCGCCGGCCCTACCACCGACGGCATGGCACTCCACCCGTAGGCTGGACAGAGGTGCAACTCACAAGGATATAAGCGCACCCCTTATGCTTTCCTCTTGCCTCCCCACGACTCGAACTCTCAACCTGGGGGTAAGTATAAGAGTTTGGCGAGAGGTGGAACCATTGAGCTACTACCTCTCGCCAAACTCTCATACTTACCCCCAAGTTGAGAGTTCGAGTCATAGGGAGGTGAGAGGAAAGCGCAAGGGGTGCGCTTATATCCTTGTGAGTTATACCTCTATCTAGCCTGTAACCCCCTTCACGATTAAGGCTGAGATTTAGTTCATAAATACGTAATTGATATAGAATTAGAGACCTTAAGAGATTTTGGGACTTAAACAAAACCAAACTTCCCAAAATCATGGCTTACAAAAACTTTTACAAAACATGTTCATGATGGTCTCATATTCATATTTCAATACTAAATGGCCTGTACAAGTTGATTTCATTCACAAATATCAGCGTATAAAGCAAATTCCCGACACACTCGAGTTCCATTCATTAATAAGGGTTTTACAAAGGCACAAAGCCCACAATTCATTACCCCTAACTTAGGGATTACACAAAACTAAACTACCAATCCCATTATATACAATTGTTTCCCAAAAATATCCAAAAGATATACATGATAACCAATAACCCAAAATATACTTCTAAATCGGAGTTCTATCCGCTCTTCGTCGCCCGCTTTCCCTTTGATCCTTCTGCCCTGTCTAAAACTTGGTTTTTGGGAGAGTGAGATTCTAAGGAATCCCCATAGTGTCAAATCAATCATAGTATGTACAATAATAAGGCATGAAATCAAATCATTATCCACACAAGCAACTACAACGGCAGTTACAACGGCAATGGTTAGTATGACACATGTCTTCCCTTACGATTGCTCACGCTGCATTGCATCACAACAATCCACACAATATATTTCACCACAGCTGGAATTCATATAAAGCATTTAATCACACAAGCCATATAGGCAAGATTCAAAACTCACAGCCCACGGCTGGATTAACAAACGCCACCCCACAGGTCAAATTCACAAAGTTCCATGTTGATTACAACGGCAGTTCAACGGCTGACCTAGAGATGACCAGCGTCAATCCCTACATGGCTCACGCTGACCTGCTCGCACTGTAATGGACCATGGCACATTCACAATTCACAGTTCAATGATAAGTTATGCATACCAAAACATCATACACAACATGAGAGAAAATTCACTACCTTGATCCTTTCGGGCGTACTCTGGCACCGGTCTCTCCCGCCTAGGGCAAATGTCGTATCCTAGAATCATGATTAGGGAGGAAGAGTTATATTCTATTCCAAGACTTATTTAACTTGAAACACTTAAATTTGGTTATCATAATTGACCCTTAAGAGGCCACAAATGCCTCTAATAAAAGCCCTAAAAGGTTGGAAAATAATAGGTTAGAGATCTCCTTTCGAAAACTTAAAGCGCTGGAACACAGGGGTTGGCCGCGGCCAAAATATGGTTAGAAGGCCATTGGCCGCGGCCAGCCACCCATGGGCCGCGGCTAGAAAGGTTTGGGCCGCGGCCAAGAAATCCCCTGATTCTTGGCTGAACTTTCAAAATTCATAACTAATCCTAGAAAAATTGAAATGAGGTGATTCCAAAGCCAAATGAAAGGTATATAAGTCCTCTTTCAAGGAAAAATATGGCCTATCACTGGAAATCACTACACAAATACAGAATCACCAAAAACTAAACACTACTCCAAAATAGAGTTTTGTTTCCATCCCAAACTTTGGACAATCATATCTCCCAGAATTCTAAACGAAATGACACAAACTATATGTCCATTTTGAAGCTTGGGATGTGAAATTTAAGACTGGAAAGTTTCAGAATTTTCCAATACCATCTGGTCATTCAAAACGCTCGTCCAAACTTACTGCGCAAAACAGAGCTCAAACAAGACAGATTTCCAACTTTTCCCAAGTGATCCAAATGAACCCAAAACCCCAACCAAAGCTATCCCCACACAAAATCACTCAAGGAATCAAATGGAAATGTCAAAATCACCAAAATCCTATTCCATTATCATGCTTTGGTTTTGGGTAACATTAAACACTAAAATCTCAAATTCTCCAAACTTAACAATTTCCAAGCCAATCAATTCTATCTATCCAAAATGCATTTCAAACATACCAATTCCATACCAAACACATACCAAACTCCCAATGGCCCTCATTTTCGAAAATGGTCCCAAAATTCCGTAAATTCCAAGTTAATCCATTTGGCACAAAACATAGATAGATAGATAGGTTTAACTCACCTTATCAACTTTCTCAAAGGGAGTTCTTGATTCACCACTTCCCAAAATTTCGTGTGGCCACAAATCAGCACCAATGGACCAACTACCACCACCAAAATAAAGCTCTTATGTCAAGGAACAACTTTAAGGGAAGGTGCTTGAGCAATAGAGATCATTTTTCTTACCTTTTCAAAGCTTTTCTCCCCTTCCTTTTGCTGCAAAAATGGCGCCCAGCAGAGAGAAAAGAGATGAGAGTGAGAGATAGAGAGAGATGAGAGTGAGGAGGAGTGAAGAAAGAGAGAAAGTGATAATTCCATCCCTCCCCCAAACCATTTCAGCGCCTAAGAGGGAAGAAGAAAGAGAAAGAAACATTTTAAAATACCTTTGACTTTTCTCATATCCCTCCCCACATGTGAGCTTGCCATGTGTCCACTCCTCATTGGCTCTCACTCACTAAATCCCCAATTAGCTTCTCTAATCCATCCATTAGCCATTCTAATTTCATTTCTCATTTCTCTCATAGTTAGTAATTAGTTTCTCTATTAATTACCAACTCATGGCCAATAATTCCATTCTTCCAATTTTTCAATAATTATGACATATTAATTAATATTGCCATAAAACACATAATAATTCAAATTAGATTCATAATTATCCACAATAATCATGATTTGCTCTTAATCAAAAATTGGGATATTACATAGCCTACGAGTGGAGTACCACGCCGTAGGTGGTAGGGTCGGCGGGTGGTGTGTGTTGGAAATTGTGCCCTAAGGGCCAATCATTGTACTTTGAACATTATTATTTTAATGAAATTTCTCCATTCTGTTATCATATTATTTGCATGTTAACTGTGATAATTGTATCCTTGGATAATTCATAATGATTGTCCTAAAATGTCCTTGGTCAATCATCTATATGAGAGCAGAGATGAAACAAGATCAGTATGACTTTGATAAGATATGGAGATACGAATCAAAGTCTTAGGCACTTGTAAGAGTACAAGGTGCTGGACCGACCCACTATGAGAAAGCTATATAGATCAAGTCATAAGCTTTTCTCATGTATAACCACTCTACATGAGAGTTGCTAAGCTTTAAACTAGTCAAAAGTCACTTTTGACCGGGTGATGATAAAGGCTACGATCGGGCTTGGTGGTTTTTCATGCAGAGGAATATGAATGATCAAGATGGAATTTGTCCCTCACATTAATAGAGAGATATTACTGGGCCCCTCGATGAGTGAGTCTGAGAAATGTATGGCCATACTATGATGAAAGGAGTTTCTGTCTCTGTTATCAGGCTACTCAGGAATCGAGAAAGTAATGGTCAGGAACAAGAGGATGACATTATCCATACCTTATCCTTGATCGATATATCGTGTGACAAAAGGGACGTGACATGGTTGTATGACATGTTGCATCGTGATAACGATCCTTATATGAATTGGGTAGTCATAATGTCTTGCTAGAGGCCGCTTGCGACTTTTGGGTTAGTATAGTTATTGGCCCACTGCCAACTTCATATGGGCCTATAGGATCGCACACAAGAATGGCCCAACACGAGATAATGTTTAATTCAGGGTGGACAAATTTTATATTTATATATATAATATAAAATTCATTAATAATATTATATAGATATATATATATATATATATTTTCGAAATATATATCTTATATATATATATATATTATATGATATTATTATATTGTGTTAGTTTTAAATTTAATTTATTAAGATATATTAAATTTAATAAGTAACATGATAGAGATATAGTATCTCAGATTTAATTTATGAAGATAAATTAAATCTAATGGCTCTTTATTTGGATTAAATAAATAGGTTAAATTAAAACTGTTGGACAGGTTTAATTTAAACTGAATTTATTTAATTAGCTCATCAAGATAATTAATTGTTAATTAATTTCGAAATTAGTGATGATTAATTTTGAAATTTGAAAATAGTCCTCATAGGTTATAAACTTGATAGAGCAGATATATTCATACACACATGAGAATTGAGAGCCGCAAGTGAAACCCTAAGAGACATTAGAGGCGCTAGCACGCAGTCTCGGTTGGAGAACATTCGTGTGGATACCGGTAGAGGGAGCGGACTTGACGTGTTGGCTCCTAGAGATCGTGAAAACTCTGAATCATCAAAAGGTATGAATCCTTCCAACTTGGTTTAAACGCCGTTGATAGATCCTCGATTATGATCAGTGAAAATTTTTAAAATTTTTCCACTGTGCCTACCAATTCTAACAGTGTGGCGGGGTGTGACACTATACCTTATTTTAAAGCTTAGGGTGTCTCCTAATAACTTGTAAAATTTCATAATCATTGGATAAGGAATTCGCACCTTAAGCAATTTGACTCCCTGGAATCAAATGTGACAACACTAATCTTTAACAATTCTTAAATTCCAAACTTAGGGTTTTCACTTCAATCCATCCAAAATTATAATCACAAGTTATTCCTACATAATTTTGCATTTAGAATCCATTCCAACCCTCAGATTTGACAAAATTCAATTCCTTCCCTAAGAATCTGCTATGACCGAAAGTTAGAGTTTCAGGGTTAAAATTTTGTTTTCGATTCTGATGCTTTTGAAATCATTCTCTTACCTTTATCCCATACAATTTTTCATTCTAAATCCATTGGAAACCTCAAAATCATCAAAATATCATTCCTTCCTATTGTCATGTTCTGGCCAAAAATCACCATAAATTCAAACAAAGTAATTTTGACAAACATTAACAACAAGGCTTGTTAAACTTTCTTTCTATCATGCTTAAGCCCTAATTAAGCACATGTTCATGTTTATAAGATCAATCTAACACTAAGATTGCCTCTTAAATGAAATTTAGGGTAGCACAATAACCTCATAAAAACTTAATCTTATCTCAAGATACTAAGTTCAAATAGAAGCTTATGCTTACCTCTTCCTGGTGTTATAGCTCTTTCTTGATTCTCCCGACTTCAACACAACTTAGATAGCACCAAAATCCTCTTTTTAAGAATCTAAAATAATAGAAATATTGCTCTTGATGAGAGGAACAAGTTTGGTGAAGGCACCAGGACCGACAAATGTGATTTCATGGATGAAAATTGCTCAACAACACTTTCTCTCACTTGTGTTCTTCAAGATTTCATCCACCTTCTCTCTTCTTTCTTTTCTCTCTATTTTCTCTTATTCCCCCATTATTTTTTGCCCCTTGGACAAATTTAAAGAGTTAGGAGGTGTTAGGATTTTAATTAGACAAGTGTTTAAGTGTACAGGGTGCCTGGTGATCTTTTGTTCTAACTTGGCCGACCTACTCACTGGGGAATTTATCGGGCCTACCTGAGGGGTGTAAGGGGATTGGTCATGTGTCAAGGCATAATCATTCTCTTTTCTTCCCTTACTTGGCTGACTTTCTTGTCAGGGGAAGGAAGTCTAATGATTTCATCCTACTTTCATGAGCGGTGTACGGGAAAGTCGGACATGTGGCCTGATTGGAGACCGATAAGTCATCCCGACTAATTTGACATGTGAGTTCCATGGGCTAGGTGGCATCTTACTATAGTGCAATCCTAAAAGCTACTTTATAAAAAGTTGCTTTGTGAAAAGCTACTTTACGAAAAGTTACTTTATTAAAGCTACTTTTGTGGATGTGCAACCAAATGGCGCCATATGTGCTTGTGTGTGTACAAATGGTGCCAAATATGTGTACATATGGCATAAAATGGCACCATGTCTATGTCCTGTGTACATCTGTACTGATATATTCTATCTGACTAATCACACACACTAAGCAATGCCAGTTACTAAGTGTATATAGACACTGGTATATTTCATCTAACTAATTTCACACTAAGCATACCGGATACTTAATTTCAGTATGTTATAGACGTTGCCCCATACAAGAATGCACATCAGGACTTACTGCCATCACGTCTTATAGCCTAGGGTTACTGCCTTATGCAAACTTATACTCTCAGGCCTTATAGCCTTACTCTAAATGCATATAAGATCTTACTACCCAGGGCCTCTGCCCCATGCAACTAAGCACATCGAGTCTTATTGTCATCACGATCTTATAGCCCAGGGATGTTGTCCCATGTAGACTTGCACTCTTATGTCTTACTAACTCGGGTCTCTGCCCTTCAGGTCTTACTACCTAAGGACACGCTAGTCCAACAGGTCTTACTGCCCACCGTATATTCATGAAATGAATTTACTCGATGGTAGAAAGATACAAATAGAACATTACATAATATATGAGAGAAAGAGTTACTTAACTTTCTCTATCTCGTCTAAATTGTTTTCCCTAGTCTTAGACTCCTGTCTTTCTTTTGACAAATAACCCTAGAGCTAGTAAGCAATATCTTATTCAACAAGTTCATATCTCTAAAACTTTTTAACAGTTTTGGTTCCTATATCATCATAACTGCCACCTACACCGCTTTTCGACTCAAACTATCGACTACAATATTTGCTTTACCTAGATGGTATTTGATTTCTAGGTTATAATCTTTTAGCGACTACATCTATCTATATTGACTCATATTCAATTCTTTTTTATCATGCTAATATTTGAGACTTTTGGGGTTGCAGTATAGTTCTATGGTCGCGCCGTACAGATAATATTGTCATATTTTCAAAACAAACACAATCACCACCAGCTCTAAATCATAAGTGGGGTAATTCATCTCGTGAGGCTTCAGTTGTTGAGAGGCATACGCCACTACTCTACCCTATTGTATTAGGGCACATCCCAATTCTTGCTTACTAGCATCATTGAGACCATATAGGTCAAACTAGGATCTGGGATCATTAACATTGGTGTGAATATTAGCCTCTCTTACAGCTTTATGAAGCTCCTCTCACATTTATCATCCCATGCAAGAAGTAATTCTTTCATGAGAGGTTTATCGACGGCAAGACGATTCAAGAGAAATTTTGAATAAATCTCCAATAATAACCAGTAAGACCCAAAAAACCATGTATCTTTACAACAACTTCTAGCCTCTTCCAGTTTAGTACTGCTTCTACTTTACTAGGATCCATCAAGACCCCTACTTCCGGATCACATGGCTTAGAAATTGAACTTTTGAAAGCCAAAACTCATATTTGGTCATCTTTGCATAGAGTTGCTGTTTTTCAAGATTCTCAACACTATTCTCAAGCGCTCCTCATGCTCTTCTCTACTCTCAAAGTATATCAGAATGTCGTAAATAAAGACCACTACAAGCTGGTCTAAGTATTATAGAAAAATTCAATTCATGTAATCCATGAATATAGTAGGTGCATTGGTCAGTCTTAATAGCACCACCAGGAATTCATAATGCCCATACTTGGTTCTAAAAGCAATTTTTGACACATCATCTGCTTTTACTCACAATTGATGATATCCTGATCTCAGGTCACTTTTCAGAAGCACACAAGAACCAGATAACTGATCTAGAAGATCATCAATTCTGTGAAGTAGATATTTATTCTTGACGGTCGCCTTAGTCCTCTCTTTATAAATAATGCATAGCCTCAGGCTTCTGTCTTTCTTTTTAGCAAACAGCACTGAAGCACCCCATAACGATACACTAGATCATATAAACCCTTTCTCTAGCAGTTCTTTATTCTGCTTCTTTAATTTTACCATTTCATTTGGGGCTATTCTGTGTGGGGCTTTAAATATCAACTCAACTCTGAGCATGATTTCGATCGCAAAATCCACTTCCCTTTCTGGGAATCCACATATATCTTTGGGAAATACTTTAGGGAATCTGTTAGCCACTAGTATATCTTCTATAATCTATCTAGACCATGAGACCATAATTCATGGTTACCCGTTGTTGTATCAGAGAACTAACTCTTAATCAATCTTTTTAGGGTAATATTCTATGATCAAGATCTTTCCCTGTGTTAAGTTAGCAGCTAGCAACCTTCAGTAATCTCATACACATCTTTAACATATTCTAGTACCTCAAACTGTTCAAGCCATTTCAAATTTCTAAAGAATCAAACTCAATAGCTGATTCTTAGGTTACAATTCACTCGATTGCAACTCTTCCAATAACTAAATTTAGAACCTCAACATCAACTAAGTCAAGAAATCATTTTTCCTTAATTATACCCAACATACATGTTAGGAATCATTATGATTTATAATTCCTATTCTAACATTCACAATATTCAATCTAATATCCTTATAGCATTACTAATCATATTCTAATTCAGCATCAGAAACTCTAGAGTTAGCATCAGAATCTGAATCACGTTCTACCTCATCTATCTGTAGAGTCTCATTTTCACTAGTGGAGGAATCTATACTAGGACTAGGCGCCACTAAAATTACTGTCATTGGAGCTCGTACCCTTTTTCTCGGGGTATACATCATTGTTGCTCTGCTTCTTCCTCTGTGTATACATCATTATTGCTCCACTTCTTCCTCTGTATACGACTTTGTCTGTTCCTTCGGTAGGTTGGTTAACAAACAGGGGAGATCTATCTCTTTGGGTTCATGTATCACCCATAACTCATAATCACAGTATCACTAAGGGTTATCAATATAAATCATATAATCAAAGAATACTAGCAATAGGCTAGTATTGCCAGAACTTTCTGCTCTAAGCAGAGAATCCTATTGCCAAAATCTCTGCTTTGATATAAAAAATGTAACACCCGTCATTTATACCTCTTTATTGTGCATCTGGAAGTGTTATGGCTTAGAAGCAACAATAGTTAAAGCCCCCGAACCAAAACTAGCATATTTATTTTTGGAATCACTATTCATTTGGTAAAAATTACACTTTCTAGATTTCTTATCTTAACTTTCAAAATTCATAACTTTTAACATACATATCTTCTTGAAGTGATCTACTACTTCATCTAAAGCTTAAGATGCGTATTTTAAACATCTCGGCCCAAAATTTGAGATATTTACAGGCTGGTTGAAAACTGATATTGAAATTTTAAATGTTAACTGTATTAGATGAAAGGATCTAAAAGAGGCTTTATAAAATTAAGGGGTCAAAATAAAATCTCATGTGAAATAAAAAAACTAAAATTATACTGAAAAAATTTATTCTCATTAAATCTCATCATAATTAATGTGAGGAGCTAATTGCTTAGCATATTGGAATTAATTTGTTACAAAAATAAATTATAAAGACTTTAATTTACTCAAATTACAATGATTAAAAATTTATATTTTTTTGTTGGCAAAAAAATTGTATTTTTCTGTTACATCCTAATTTTTGTTTTTATAATTTAAATCATTCTAAAAATGAATTATTTTATGGAAAAAAAATGAAATTTTACTAGGTAATTATATAAGTAAATAGAATTTACTCAAATATATGATTTATAAATATAAAAAGCACTAGTGGAAAAATCACTTTTAAGACCGGTTAAAAACAATATTTTAGATCGGTTTTGGATACAGTCTTGATACAGCCGGTCTTAAAAGTCTGCTACTTTTTAGGCCGATTCTTTTAACTTGTCTTAAAAAAAGTTTTAAGACTGGTTATTTATAAAACAGGTCTAAAAATAATTATTTTTAGACCGGTTCTCAAACAAATCGGTCTGTGAACTTTTTAGACCGGTTTTCTCAAAAACGGGTCTTAAAGTAATACTTTGAAGACCGATTTCTCATAAAACCGGTCTAAAATGTACTTTTTAGACCAGTTCTTTACAAAACCAATCTAAAAAGTTTTTTTAAAATAATTGCTCCGTTTAAAACATTTACCTAGCCAGCAAGCTAGCTATTTCCCCTGTTAAAATATTTCACTCAGCAAGCAGCCATTTCAATGACATAGATAGAATCACAGACAGAATAAACTCTCAATCACAGGCTGAATCATAAAATTATGGCCAAAATTAAATACTTCATACATTGTCTTCTCAGGCAATCCAAACTAACTGAAATGGAAACAAAGTTCATCATCATCATCAACACTTATTCATTAGCTGGCTTTGGAGCATCTACACTAAGACACCTCATATGCTTCATGTTCCTGTGACAACATCAAAAAAAGTAGTTTTAATTTATATATACCAATAACAATAAACAAAATTCAAATATAGTTCATGATAATTATTTTAGCTAACTAACATTGAAAGTAGTTTTATAAAGGGATATCCTCCTATATCCCTTCATGATGATCGTTTCTTGTGCGTGTTCATTGTCTGCTTCATCTTCTTTGTTCAATTCTGGTAGATCCCTAGAAAAGTGTAACGCCCCAATTTTCGATTAAGGCCTAATGATAATTATTGAGGATAATTATCGAATTAAAGTGAAATTTATGTATATTTGTGACAATATTAATTTATATGTCATAATTGATGGAAAATTTTAAGGATGGAATTATTGGCTCTAAGTTGGTGATTAATGGGGAAATTAATTACTAACTAAAAGAAAAATGAGAAGTGTGATTAAATGGCTAATGGAAGGATTAGAGAGTTTAATTGGTGACTAAGTGTGTGAGAGCTAATAGGAAAATGACATGTGGCAAAGTGGGTGTGAGAGGAAGATAAAGAAAAGTCAATTGGGATTAAAGAATGAATTTCTCTCTCCTCTCTTCCCTCTTGTGCGCTGCAGAAGTATGAAGGGAGTATTGTCATCATTTGTTCTTCTTCTTCACTTCTCCTCACTCCATCTCTCATCTCTCTCTTCTCTTTCCATATTCTGACGTCATTTTTACAGCAAAGGGAAGGAAGAAAAGCTTTGAAAAGGTAAGGAAAATGGCTTCCATTGCTCAAACTTCCTTCTCTAATATTGATCCTTGAATGAAGAGCTTCATTTTGATGGTTGTAATGTGTTCATTGGTGTTAGTTTGTGACCTCAAGAGATTGTGAAAGTTGAAGAATCAAGAAATCTCTTTGGCAAAGTGAAAGAGGTGAGTGTTAACTCCCTTTTGATATATATATATATTGTGGTTGTTGGTTGAGCATTGATTTTCTGGAATTTTCTGCCCTATTTTCGAAAATTAGGGTCTTAGTGAGTTTGGCATGTTGTGATCATGAAAATGGTATATTGTGATGTCTTTTGGACAAATGGATTGGTTTGAATCATTAAAAGTAAAGTTTGGGAACTTTGTGTTGGTTTTGGTGTATTGGTCAAAACAGGGCATGTGGTTAGATTGTGAATTTGGTTATTTTGAGATTACCATTGTGTTCCTTGTGGAAAATTGTATGAGAATATGTTTGGTGAATGATTTTGGAGTCATTGGACACTTTGGTAGAAAAGTTGGAAAATGCTGTCAATGTGAACAATGTCTGAGCAGTTTCTTTGTGTGGACGTTTTGAATGACCAAATGATTTCAGAAAATTGTGAAACTTTCCAGTCTTAAATTTTACATCCCAAGTTTCAAAATGGGCATATATTCAGTGTCATTTCGTTTAGTATTCTGGGAGATATGGTTGTCCAAAGTTTGGGGATGGAAACAAAACTCTGTTCTGGAGTAGTGTTACGTTTTGGGTGATTCTGTATTTTTGTGATGATTTGAAGTTATGAGCCATATTTTTCCTTGAAAAAAGACTTAAATAAATTTCATTTGGCTTTGGAATCACTCTGTTTTGATTTTTCTACAATTAGATATGATTTTCCGAAGTTCAGCCAAGAATCAGGAAATTTCTTGGCCGCGGACCAAACCTTTCTGGCCTGATTCTGGCCGTGGCCCATGGGTGGCTGGCCGAGGCCAGTGGCCTTCTAACCATATTTTGGCCGCGACCTGTAATATCCCAATTTTGATTAAGGGAAAATCATGATTATTGTGGATAATTATGAATTTAAATTGAATTATTATGTGTTTTATGACAATATTAATTAATATGTCATAATTATTGAAAAATTGGAAGAATGGAATTATTGGCCATGAGTTGGTAATTAATGGAGAAACTAATTACTAACTATGAGAGAAATGAGAAATGTAATTAGAATGGCTAATGGATGGATTAGAGAAGCTAATTGGGGATTTAGTAAGTGAGAGCCAATGAGGAGTGGACACATGGCAAGCTCACATGTGGGGAGGAATATGAGAAAAGTCAAAGGTATTTTAAAATGTGTTTTCTCTCTCCTTCCCTCTTTTTGTGCTGCACAAGAATGGGAGAGGGAAATATAATCATTTTCTCTCTTTCTTCACTCCTCCTCCCTCTCATCTCTCTCGTCCTCTCTCTCCATCTCTCACTCTCATGTCTCTCTCTCTCTGCTAGGCGCCATTTTTGCTGCAAAAGGAAGGGAGAAAAGCTTTAAAAAGGTAAGGAAAATGATCTCTATTGCTCAAGCACCTTTCCTTAAAGTTGTTCCTTGACATAAGAGCTTCATTTTGGTGGTGGTAGTTGGTGCATTGGTGCTGATTTGTGGCCACACGAAATTTTGGGAAGTGGTGAATCAAGAACTCCCTTTGAGAAAGTTGATAAGGTGAGTGAGACCTATCTATCTATCTATGTTTTATGCCAAATGGATTAACTTGGAATTTCTGGAATTTTTGGCCCATTTTCGAAAATGAGGGCCATTGGGAGTTTGGTATGTGTTTGGTATGGAATTGGTATGTTTGAAATGCATTTTGGATAGATAGAATTGATTGGGTTGGAAATTGTTAAATTTGGAGAATTTGAGATTTTAGTGTTTAATGTTATCCAAAACCAAAGCATGATAATGGAATAAGATTTTGGTGATTTTGACATTCCCATTGGAGTCCTTGAGTGATTTTGTGTGAGAATGAGCTTGGTTATTAATTTTGGATTCATTTAGATCACTTGGGAAAAGTTGGAAATCTGTCTTGTTTGAGCTCTGTTTTGTGCAGTAAGTTTGGATGAGCGTTTTGAATGACCAAATGGTATTTGAAAAATATGAAACTTTCCAGTATTAAAGTTAAGATCCCAAGCTTCAAAATGGACATATATTTTGTGTCATTTCGTTTAGTATTCTATGAGATATGGTTGTCCAAAGTTTGGGATTGAAACAGAACTCTGTTTTGGAGTAGTGTTTAGTTTTTGGTGATTCTGTATTTTTGTAGTGATTTCCAGTGATGAGCCATATTTTTGCTTGCAATAGGACTTATATACCTTTCATTTGGCTTTAGAATCACCTCGTTTCGATTTTTCTAGGATTAGTTATGAATTTTGAAAGTTCAGCCAAGAATCAGGGGATTTCTTGGCCACGGCCCAAACCTTTATGGCCTGATTCTAGCCGCGGCCCATGAGTGGCTGGCCACGGCCAGTGACCTTCTGACCATATTTTGGCCGTGCCCCAAGGAAGGGCTGGCCGTGGCCAACCACTGTGTTCCAGCACTTTAAGTTTTCGAAAGGAGATCTCTAACCTATTGTTTCCCAACCTTTTAGGGCTTTTATTTGAGGCATTTGTGGCCTCTTAAGGGTCAATTATGATAACCAAAATTAAGTGTTTCAAGTTAATTAAGTCTTGGAATAGAATATAACTCTTCGTCCCTAATCATGATTCTAGGATACGATATTTGCCCTAGGCGGGAGAGACCGGTGCCGGAGTACGCCCGGAAGGATCAAGGTAGTGACTCTTCTCTCATATTATGTATGATGTTTTGGCATGCATAACTTATCGTTGAATTTGTGAAATGTGTGCCATGGTCCATTACGGCATGAGCAAGTCAGCGTGAGCCGTGTAGGGATTGACGGTGGTCATCTCTAGGTCGGCCGTTGAACTGCCGTCGTAATCGACATGGATATTGTGAATCCGATCCATGGGGCGGCGTTTGTGAATCCAGCCGTGGGCTGTGTGTATCTTGCCTGTATGGCTTGTATATGAAATACATTATATGAATCCTAGCTGTGGTGAAATGTATTGTGTGGATTGTTGTGATGCAATGCAACGTGAGCAATTCAGCGTAAGCAATCGTAAGGGATGACAGGTGTCATACTAACCATTGCCGTTGTAACTGCCGTTGTAGTTGCTTGTTGTGGTTAATGATTTGCTTACATGCATTATTATTGTACATTATATGATTGATTTGTTACTACGGGGATTCTTTAGAATTTCACTCTCCCAAAATTAAACATTTTAGACAGGGCTGAAGGATCGAAAGGCAAACAGGCGACGAAGAGCAGTTAGAACTCCAGTTTAGGAGTATATTTTGGGTTAATGGTTATCATTGTATACCTTTTGGATATTTTTGGTAGAAACGATTGTATATAGTAGATTTTGTGTAATCCCCAAGAAAAAGAGTATGAATTGTAGGCTTTGTGCCTTGTGTAAATCCCTTTTTATTAATGAATAGAACCCGAGTGTGTCGGGAATTTATGTTGTACTCTGATATGTATGAATGAAACCAACCGGTAGAGGCCATTTTGTATTGAAATGTGAACGTGAGACCATTATCTAACAGGTTTTGAAAAGATTTTTGTGAACCCTGATTTGGGAAGATTGACTTTGTTTAAGTCCCAAAATCTATTACGGTCTCTAATTCCACATTAATTACGTTTTTACGAACTAATCTCGGCCTTAATCGTGAAGGGGGTTACACGGCCCAAGGAAGGGCTGGCCGCGGCCAACCCCTGTGTTCCAGCACTTTAAGTTTTTGAAAAGAGATCTTCAACCTATGGTTTCCCAACCTTTTAGGGGTTTTATTAGAGACATTTGTGGCTTCTTAAGGGTCATTATTGATAACCAAATCTAAGTGTTGATGAGTCAATTGAGTATTGGAATAGAGAATAATGCTTCGTCCTTAATTATAACTTTAGGATTTGATATTTTCCCGGAGCATAGAAGGTCCGTGCCTGCTCAAGAGCGGAAAGACCAAGGTAGTGACACTTTATCCTATATCATGTGTATTGCATTGCTTGTTTGCATTAGTCATTGAATACAGTGAAAGTGAAGAGGACGTGGCAAAAGCCCGGACTCGATTACAGTGAAAGTGAAGGGGACATGGCGAAAGCGCGGACTCGATTACAGTGAAAGTGAAGGGGACGTGGCGAAAGCCCAGACTCGTATATAGTGAAGGGAACATGGCGAAAGCCCAGTCTCGAATATTGATTGCTGCATTGTGATATATGTGACTTGCTTTGTATATATGCATCATATAAATAAACTGTTGCTACTGGGATTCTCTAGAATCTCATTCTTTCCAAATAACATTTTTTAGACAGGGCAAGTGGATCGAAAAGCAAACAAGTGGCAAAGGACGATTAGGACTGCCAACGGTAGTTTTAACTATATATTTTGGTGTTATATTGAACTGGTTATCATTTTGGATAAATGTACGCATATTGAATAGAATTGTAGTGGTATAGTTTTGTGTAATCCCTGGTATGGATACTGAGATGGGCAAAGATGTCCTGTATAAACCTTTGGATTAATGTTATTATCCAGGGTGAACGTCGGGAATTATGCTTACTCTGATATTGTGTATGTACAGACCAAACAGGCCATTTGTTTTAATGAATGAAATGAATGGAGATCCATTTGTACAGGTGTTTTAAAAATTTTTTAAATGTCCCGGATTTCTTATTCGATAATTAAATGTGCTTAAACACTAATCCGGGCCTGATTATCGAAGGGGGTTACAAAAAGAATGAGTATCAAGAAGATCAATCATTGAATAACTTTCCTGATTAATATCAATGACCCTTTTTCCTTGGAGAGGTACATACCACATTTTATTTGCCTGATCAGTAATATAGAACACTTGTTTTGCTTGATATGCCAAAATAAAAGGTTCATCTCCAAAACTTCTACTAATAAGATCAACCAATGGAAATCTCAACTGATCAATCATCACATCATTGTTGATATCAACCCACTTGCATTTGAAAATGGGAAATTTAATTTTAACATAATCAACCACCCAAATCTCTTCAATAACCCCATAATAAGGTATTGCTGCCAATCTAGGGTTTTTATCTTTCAAACTAGAGAAGTACATAGATTCAGCCATTAACATAATCCCACTTTCTGGATGGTGCTCCTATCATCAAGGGATTTTGTGTAAAACATATAACCATTGATCACAAATGAAGTCCAACTTATGACATCAACCTCAGGACCACGTGCTAACCATTTAATTGTATCAAAAACGCATTCTTCTCCGTCAACCTTTTGTTTGAACCAATGTGCAAAAGTTTTGTTATGCTCCCTAATTAACCTTTGTTCAGTCATATGATTATTCCCTTTCCGTACAATTTCTTTATGAGCATTAATGTAATCTTGAACTTCATCAATATTATTCAAGATGTACAAGTGGACTTGTTGCAATTCATCAGGATCCACACTCTTAACTGAAGCCCCGCGTCTACCACCTTCTTCATCATGATGTTCAGGAAGTCAAATGTGTCCTACATTTGACAAGTAATCTTGACAAAACTCCATAGCTTCTTCAGAAACATATTTCTGAACAATAGATGCTTCAGGCCGGTTAGGGTTCTTCACATACCCTTTTAGGATTTTCATAGTTCTTTCAATTGGGTACATCCATCGTAAATAGATAGGGCCACACAACTTGATCTCCCTAACTAGATGAACAATTAGATGTACCTTTATGTCAAAAAAAGAAGGAAGAAAAAGCTTCTCAAGCTAGCACAAGATCAGATATCCTTCATTTTCTAGTTCATCCAATATTTCTGTGTCAATGACTTTACTACAAATAGCATTGAAGAAGAAACAAAGTCTAGACAAAATATGTTGAAGATCATATTCGGCAATGCTTCAAATAGCTACTAGGAGTAGTTGTTGCATTAAGACATAAAAATCATGAGACTTTAGCCCTACTAACTTCAAGTCTTTCATCGAACAAGCTTCCTAACATTTGAAGAATACCCTGAAGAAACTTTGATGCCATGTAAACACTCACAAAAGCTTCTTTTCTCATCCTTAGGGTGTGTTTGGTTTGAGGGGAGGGGAGGGGTGGGAGGGAATGAGAGGATGGATAAATTACTTTTTTGGGTTAAAGAAATTTAAATTTTGGGCGGGAATCCAAAATTTAAAAAGAATGAGAAAGTAAATTTTGGGCGGGAACCCAAAATTTAAAAAAATGAGAGGGTAAATTTTGGGTTTCTTTTGTCCAAAATTGTAATTTCCCTACCCTCCTCTCCCCTCCCCTCCGTCTCCTACCCTCCCCTCAAACCAAACACACCCTTAGACAAAGTATGAGCAGCTGGAGGACAAAAAGTTCTCTTACTATATGGCTTTGGATGCAAGTCTTCTCGTATCCCAATTTCTTGTAAATCTAATCTTGCCTTCACGCTATCCTTAGAACTACCTTGTATGTTAAGCAGTATCCCAACAATACTATCATATACGTTTCCATATGCAGGGAAGTCATTTATAGTATAAAAGATTATGGCTTGCATTTTAAAAACCTCCTTCTTCTTCACGTAAAAAACATCAACACCTTCATCTCACAACTCTTTCAAGTCTTCGATCAAAGGTTCTAGGTAAACATCTATGTCATTTCCGGGTTGCTTTGGTCCCGAAATCAACATAGAAAACATGATGTACTTTCGTTTCATGCATAACAGAGGAAATAAGTTGTAAATTACCAATAGAATAGGCCATGAACTATGTATATTACTCAGGCTACCAAAAGGATTCATGCCATCTGTGCTAAGCCCAAGCCTAAGGTTCTTAGGCTCTTCACCGAAGGCAGGAAAAAATTGATCGATTTTCTTCCATTGAGAAGAATCATCACTATGTCGAAGCTTTCCATTGGATATCCTCTCATCCACATGCCATCTCAAATTTTTTACATCGTTTTCATTAGCAAACAAGTACTTAAACCTTTGTATGATTGGAAGATACCACAACACTTTTGCAGGGGTGTTATTTGATTTGTACCTCGAGGTTTAATATATCGGACACTGTTGTTTCTCTTCATGCTCTTTTCTATACAATATACAATCATTAAGGCATGCATGGATCTTTTTATATGTCATCCCTAGTGGACACAGTATTTTCTTAGCATAGTAGTTTTGAGAAGGCAACACATTATCATTTGGAAGCATGTCCTTAAAAGCCTAAAGTGTTTCTAAAAAACTCTTGTCGCTCCATCCATGCCTTGCTTTCAAGATTACCAATTTTAATGCAGCTTTCAACAATTGGTATTTTTTACACACAGGTATAGCGGCGTCTCAGCATCACTGCACATATTACCATATGCATGTGATTGCTCAAAAGCCTCTTCTCCTACATCACGAATAATATCCTCTATCCGATCATCTTTATCCGTGTCATTATCATCAAAGGTCACTCCCCGCTGTTAAGATGAACTTGGCCTTTCCAATTTTCACCATGCCATACCCATATTATATAACTCTTACAAAATCCTTCAGAAATTAAATGTTTATATATATCTGCAGCACTTAGTCGTTTCTCATTCAAACATATTACACAAGGGCAACAAAACTTCCCACTACCATCATCGGCATTTCTTCTAGCAAAGTCTAAAAAACCTCTCACCCCATTATCATATTCAACACTTGTTCGTTTAGCGTTTATCCAATTATGATCCATATATATCTCAACACTTGTAGCACCCTATATCCAATAACAAAAGGATAGACAAAAAATAACAACCATAGAGTTTTAGAGATTTCAACAAATTTTAACATGCACCATTTGAAACTAGTATTGTTTCAACAAACCAATAACACTGACAATCAAACAATCACACTAAATTAAAACAGAACTTAGAATGTTATTACTCCAAGCCAAATATCACAAGTCAGAGCATCATATTTACTTTTGGTCAAAAACAAGAAAAATGTATATGTAGTAATAAAGTCATCACACAGTTTTCCCTTTCACCTTAGTTACTTTTTTCTGCAATTATTTCGTGTCTAACTATATTGTCAGAGTTAATATTGTTGAGAATAAGCAAATACAAGTTGAAAGTTGAGGGCTTTTAATTAACAGAACACTAACCCGATTGAAGACCAAGGAGTGAGATTCTACCCAATTTCACGGTGGCATCGACTGAGGTTAAAATGAAATCCTCAAATTCACGGCATTGAAAAAGGGAAGCAGAGGAGAATGGTTACTATGAAGAATAGAGGTGGTGATGGAGGAGAGTGACAATAATCAAATAACAGTGACGATGAACACAGCAACAGCAGCGGTAATGACAGAGGAGAATTGAGCAAATGATGAACGGGGCGCAATGGACGAGTTCAAAACAGGTAGGGACATAGCTTATAGAGAAATAGAGAAAAGAGAAGAAAGGGTTCATAGAATGCGGGATTTGAGCATGGGAGTAAAAATACGAGTGAAAAAATTCACCTTTTAGACCGGTTTTTGATAAAAAAAAACGTCTTAAAAGGGGGTGAAAAAAATATTTTTTTAGATTTTTCACATTTAACACCGGTTTTAATTAAAACCAGTCTTAAAAGGTTCAAATTTTTTATTTTTAAATTATTTTGATATTTTAAGATCGGTTTTATTTATAACCGGTCTAAATAATTTTTTTAAAACTAGTTTTTTTGAGAACCGGTCTTAGAAGTTCTATATAATTACGAAACTGCCACCATTTAATTTTTTTAAACTTTATCCGCCATAATCGGTCTAAATGTGGCGGTCTAAAAAGGGAATTTTGTACTAGTGAAGTGATTATAAAAAAGCAATAGTAGGGGAAACAAAATGAAATGAAATGAAATTAATTATTGTTATTAATATTGTGGTTGTGGTCATCATCATTATGAGAACCAATGGACCTTATTTTTTAGAGAGATAGAGAAAGTTAAATAAATCACTTAATTATAATATATGTTGTATATCAGTATATTATATATCATTTTATAAATAAAATAAATTAATTTGGGGGAAAATGATAAATATAAATATTTTAATATAACTTAATTAACTTCTTTAATCCTTCCAAAAAAAAATGTTAATTGGCTCTTCTATTTTGAATGGGAGGTGGTAATAGTTAAAAAAAGAGAAAGAATGAAATTCAAAGAAAAAACAGAAAGTATAAATATATTACTGTGTACATATTACATACATACATACATATAGGGACAATTATAATAAAGTCCCACACAAGAGAAAAAATGAAAAAATGGTCCCTGAAGTTGTTGATGACAAGTCGAGGAGCGTTTATTAACAAGTCGAGGAGCTTACACTGACAACTTCTAGGACAATTTCTTCATTTTTTCTCTTATATGAGATTTCATTCTAATATACATATATATATATATATATATATATATTAGATTGACGGAGACTAGAAGATGAAAGACACTTTCTCCCTCTCACGCTGTACGCCATTGGAAGAAGAGACCATTTTTTTTTAATCAAAAGAAAGAAGAGACCATGGGGAATAATATATTTTGTAACTCCCCACGTGCTGTGCAAGCAGCGTGGGTTGATTATTTTGCATATATAAATATATGCCACGTGCTCTGCACGCAGCGTGGGTTGATTATTTTTCATACACACAAACACGTCCCCCAATTTTTGTTAGCGCAAGCTTTCGAGCTGATTTTGCTAAATAAAACTGCTCCTATTCTAGCGGTGAGTATGGTGTCAATTGGTCTAGTGCGTCCATCCTGACCCTATAAAAAATTGCTTAGCCAATCCCTAAAAAAGTTGTCCGAAAAAATTTTGGGCAGCTTTGGGCGAGTTTATAACCAGGCTGGGCCGGACATTGGGCAAAGGGTGTTGCCCTGCCCATTTGGCCCTGCTCAGAAAATTATTTTCATTTATTTAAAATATAAAATTTCATATCAATTAAATATTATTTCATATCTATATTTTTATTTAAAATATATATTGTCTATTATATAATACTCTTCTGGTAATCTTTTTTTGCCCTAGCCACTAAACACTATTTACAAGTAGATTTCTTCCTTTCTTCTTTACTTTATGATGTATTAAATTATAGTTGCTTTTTATTTTTTTTCCAAATGCTTTATCATTTGATCAACTTTTGGGACATTAAATCGACGCAAACTACTTTGACTTCAAGGCTTTAATTACAATCGTTTTGTTTTCTTATTTATAATGAATTTTGGATGTTGTTTAATTTTTAAAGTATGGATATTTGTTAAGACATATGGTAATTTTTAAATTTCAAGACTCAAGTTGTAGACTTATTTTGAAATATCTCAAGATGTGGAATTATCGAATGTATTTGAAGTTTATATTACTTAGTGCGAAGTTAAGACATATGGTATTGATAACTACAGAAATATTCATGAAATTTACATGAAATTATTTTTTTATGTGGACAAGACAATGCGTTATCACTTGGGCAGGAAAACCCACCTAGCTCAGCCCAAAATGGTTAGCAGTTTTAGCGGGCAAGGCAGGGCATCGGGCTGCAACATCCAACCCATTCATCCTTCAAGTTTGGCATCGAGTAGGGGTCTCACCTTGCCCAGCCCTGCTTATGCCCACCCATATCCTATTCAATAAACTTTGTTATGTATATAAGTTTTTTTTAGGCTCTGAGTCTTCGAAAGACCTAGTTTGACCTAAAGCCTTTTTAAAATCATACTTATAATGTAGGCATTTAAAGAAGTTTTAAAAAAATCATGTCTTCAAGGCTTTAAGTAGACTTAACTTAGGGTCTGTTTGAGTTAGCGGTGATAGATGTTGTTATTTTTTTTTAATTTTACTTTTACAAACTTTGGATAGGATAAAAGTCAGATCATAAATGTGATTTGTGTTTAGATTGGAGGTGACAGAAGTGACTTTTTTTTTTTTCAAAAAGCCAGACTTTTAAACTTCTTCTCAAAAGCTGCTTTTAGAAAAATGGCCAGTTGCCAAAATGCCAACTCAAACATTCCAATTTTTAAAAAGCCAGAAGTCATCGTGACTTTTTTTTTTTAAAGAAAAGCCTGTTTGGGATGGCAGAACGCTATCCAAAACAGGCATTAAAAGGCCCTATTTGGTATATGGTACTGAATTTTAATGGACTGAGACTGTGATTGGGATTGGCCCTGGGATAGGGACAGGGACTGAGATTGATATTTTAAAAATATGTTTGGTATGAAGTAATAATTGGAGGGAATAATTTCATTAATCTTATTTAATAAATAATCGCTAATTATGAAAAGACCCAAATACCCATGCCCTATATCCCAAACTTAGTCTACTACTTAGATGCAAACTCCGCCTTCACCATTCATGGTAGATGGTTTCTGGAATTCGTCGAGAACTTTACGATGGCAATATCTTATATAGTGAAAACTGATAATTTGGTCCTGTAATTTAAACATAGACGGAATCAAAAATCATAAAACGTATTTAAAGTTCTTTCCAATGATGTGAATGGATTTCACAATCCAAGTTCTTTGGCCACACTCTTCATGTTATCTAAATTTAATTTATTGATATAACAAGCAATATTCCAAAAATCTAATAATTTGTAAATTATTGATCGGAACATAGATTGAATAACAAGCAAGTTTTTCACACAATTTTTTGAAAGTCTTTTAAAAGTATTGAAAGATATAGAAGAGCATAACGTAATGGAGACGGTATGGCCTTGACTAATTCAGATAAGTAGATAAATTGATGAGTTATAATTTAGGGCAAAATTTGCAATCCCAGGATCCAATCCTTTAGGGCAAAATTGATGAGTTATAATTTAGGGCAAAATCGATAGAGGATATTTTTGTCAAGAAAATATTATAAATAGGGATATTTTTGTTTCTCAAATTTGCAATCTCAGGATTGACAATGCAATACCAGGGGGGAGGTGGCTTTGCAGCTATCACACTTTCGTGGTACTTCCAATCCCTAGTTATTCGTAGTCCTTCAAACCAAACGATATATTCTGGCCTAATCTCTGATCCAATCCCAGTCCTTACCCCCTAGTGTTTCGTACCAAACAGGGCGGGCTATAATTTAAAGCCTGCAATGGTATTTAAATAAAATTTAATTCTTATAATTAAATAAATATAAATAAAAATTAATTTAAAAATCTATAATTATTTGAATTTTAAATTATAGAGAACAAACCCACTATGATAATTTAATAATTTTTTTAAATTCAAATAAAAATAAAAAATATAAAAATATAACACACACATAATATAAATAAAATTATATTTTTAAATGTGTAAACAAGTCAGACCTTTATAAAATAGGTATAGTATTTTTATATATTTAAGTCTCTAAATAGACTTTAGCCTGATCTCTTTGTTAAATAGGTTAAGCCTTAGGCCGTCTTATAGGGGTATGGCTTATTTCTATCTCTAAGGGCAACTTTGAGATTAGAGTATAGGGTAAGTATTGAGTTTTGACATTAGGTTAATATAGGATTCTAGAAGTTAAATTAGTAGTTAATTTTTATTGGTTTATATTTGTTTATTGGGTGACTTAAGGATTTAAAATTTGTTTGACAAAAAAAAAAAGGATTTTAAATTTACCTTTTATTGAAAAAGCTTATGATTTATGATAAATATGATATTTGTGCCGATTAAAGTTGAGTTAAGTAATTGGTTTAGTTTGATTTTGTTGGAAGTACTATTAAATTTTTTATGGTTTAATTTTAAGATTTAAGCTTGAAAATGAAGATTAAAATTTTAAATGGAATTCTATATTTGAAAATTTTGGGATTTTTGGTTAAGGAGATAATTGGGGAGTTATTAAGGTTTTAATTGACTGATTTGGATTTTTAGAGAAAATAGAAACTTGTGTTGAATGATTAATTAAGGTTTATGGAAGATTTGAGAGTTTTCAAATGAAAATTTAAAATTTTGATTGCATGAATATTTGTATATAGTTAAAGTGTTGTGATATATATATATATATATATAATTAACAATTATTAATATAAACACACTCATTATTAATTTTGAATACATACACAATTATCAATCATCAATCAATCAATCAATCATCATCAATTTTATATATGAAATCTTATAATACTCGTTTTAAAACCCATTTAACTAAAAACGGGTCGGGTAGTCGCATCATTGAATTTATCCACGCACAATTATATTTGCACTCATTTAGTTAATTTTTGGTAATGCAGTTTATTTTTATACTTGACTTTATTATTATTATTTTTTATTTTTTCTTTAGGTGGGGGTTTATAAAAATTTCTTTTAATTTTACATTGAATTATATTTATCTCCACAACGTGCAAGGTATAAATGCTTGTTAATTTGGAAATTAGAAACTTTAGATGTGTGTATTTTAATAAGTTATCCAAATAACGTAACAAGTTATTAATATGTCGTTAAATGTTGTATAGATTGATTTGTGTTTTGCTGGCTTTAAGCATGAGGCATATTGGTATTGGTAGTTTCTTCTTATTTGGTAACATGTAACCACTTTTATCTTGTTATATATGCTTTTTTATTGTTTGTGAGGGATTTTTTAACATGAAATAACTAAATGAGATTTGATATTACTATGAATACGATATATTCTTAAAATGTGGAATCTGTCCCTTGGGACTTGTGATTCCGGACATATAAAATGTGGGAAAAAGAATATGTTGTGATTAATATTTTGGAAGTTTGAGAAAATGATATATCATGCAATGTTTGATCATGCAATTTTTTTAATTGGCTAAAAAAGATTATGGATTCTTTTTTTGCATTTGAGGTAGTTGCGTTGAGTTTGTTGCTATCACGTGATAAGGTTGGTGCCCATTGCTTGGCTCTCTTATCTCATACCTTAGTGGGGATGGGCCCTAGAAGCTCCTTTTTGTCACCGAGCGCAGGGGATAGGTTTTTGGGACTTGTAAGATGATTCTCACAGCAAGGGATAGGCCTTTTATGACTTGTATGTATTCCTCCACAAGGAGAAACTTGGTTTGAGATAGAGTTGGGAATCAGGGTCGGCTCGGCCCTACAGGACCGGCCCTAAAGGGCTCGGGATTAGAAAAATTACAGTTTTTCAAAGCTCGGCCCTTAAGGCCGAGAAGTCATTTTCACAATATTTAACTATTTTTCCTGCGTATTTTCTTTTAAAGAGATATAAAAAGTTCTAATTTAACATATAAATGTTGTCAACATTAAAGTTTAAAACATGTATCACGTAAGAAACAAACACAGTTACTAATGCATAATCAAAAATAAAATTATGCCTATAATAACTTACATAAAGACCAAAGCATAAGAAGGCAAGAAACTGAACACCTAACCTCTACACAACATTAGTATGACGACTATCATTTTCATCTTCTTCACCACTAATCCATTATCATCAATTTTAAGGACATTTGACCGTGTTTCACTTTGTGTAGTAGGCTCTACTTGAGGAGTAAAAATATCAAGAATTTCTCGACAAGGGGTGACTGGCCAAGGGGTAGGGAGGGGGTATCGGCAAAAAAAAAATTAAAAGGGCCTAACAGGCCAGCCCTGCAGGGCCCTCGGCCCTATAGGGCTGGCCCTTTTAGGCCTGACTTCCTTTGGAGGCTTTAATTTACAAGCCCGCCCTGAGACTTAATAGGGCTTAAACGGGTCGGCCCGATGGGCTCGGCCCGATTTCCCGGCTCTAGTTTGAGCTATTGAGGGATGAGAGAGGCATGATCACTAGGCTAACAAAGATCTTGGAAAAATTACAATGAAGTCCCAATGACCATAAAAAATTATAAAATAGTCCTATAGCAAATTTCCCTATTAAAAAGGTCTTTAGGGACTGCATTGTGATCAATTTTGAATGTGAAATTACTTTATTGCTCCCATGATCTATTTTCTCAAGTCTCTGTGCCAATTTTGACAAGTTTGTCAGCCTATTTTGACAACCTTATTTGCTTACTTTGACAAATTCATTTTTCCTACTTTCACAAATTATAAAATGACAAGTTAAAGTGGCTATTTTGACAAGCCTCTATGCTAATTCTGACAACTTCGTCAGCCTATTGTGATAACGTTATTTGCCTACTTTGATAAGTTCATTTTCCTACTTCAACAAGTTATAAAATGACAAGTTAATATGGATATTTTCACAAGTCTCTGTGCTAATTTTGACCAATTTGTAAGCCTATTTTGACAACCTTATTTGCCTACTTTGACAAGTTAATTTTCCTATTTCCACAAGTTATAAAATAACAAGTTAATGTGGCTATTTTGATAAGCTTCTGTGCCACTTTTGACAAGTTCGTCAACCTAGTTTGACAAGCTCATTTGCCTACTTTGACAAGCTTATTTTTCTACTTCCACAAGTTATAAAATGCCTATTTTGGCAACATTATTTGCCTACTTTAATAAGGTCATTTTTCTACTTCCAAAAGTTATAAAATGGCAAGTTAATGTAGTTATTTTCATAAGCCTCTATATCAATTTTGACAACTTTATTTGCCTATTTTGTCAAGTTCATTTTCCTACTTTCACAAGTCATAAAATGCCAAGTTAATGTGGCTATTTTCACAAGCCTCTGTATCAATTTTAACAAGTTTATCTGCTTATTTTGACAATTTTATTTGCCTACTTTGACAAGCGCTCCAACTCCTCCTGCTGCTCCTTTTCTTTTTTTATTCAATAGGGGCAATAAAATAATTTCACATTCAGAATTAATCACAATGTGATCCATAGGGACCTTTTAATATGAGAATTTGCTATGGGACCTTTTTTATAATTTTTTAAGGTCCTTAGAACCTTATTGTGATTTTTCCAAAGTTCTTTGGTTATCATATACAAGAAAAAATATATGTAATAATCTTATATCCCTACCAACATTAAATCATAGTCAACAAGTCTTTTACACTTCATGAACAAGTAGAATAACCCTATAACAAGTGGAACATTTTTATTAACAAGATAAATTAATTTCTTAAGAAGATCAAATTTGCAAGTGCCTTATACATCATGAGCTAGTCAAATAGTCCTATGAACAAGTGGGATAGTCTTTTAAACAAAATAAAATAATTTCTTAACAATTACTCATTTATAAGTTCCTTGCACTTCATGAACAAGTGGAATATAGGAACAGTCCTATCAACAAGTTTTAATAAAGTTTAAATTAATTTATCTTATTACAAAAAGTATTTTAAAATATAAAAATTTAGAAAGTAGGACCACGAAGTGGTAAAGACTATGAAGAGACTAGCAACATCTAAAAATTAAAACTGATGTGTTATAATTATGCGTTATTTGATTTTGAAAAATAACTAATTAAGGATAAAAATATATAATATGGTTAACTGAATTGAAATTATCCTTTAGTTCATTATCTATTAAACCTTTTCACACCAATTAGATTATTCAAATAATCTAATTGAAATATTCCCAATATTTTCATTCACCCTTTAATAATATCCATCATTATCTATTACTGTATATTGCCACTTACATAGCTACTCCCTCCGGTCCTAATTATAAGACAAAGTTGACTTTTTTGAAGAAATTAAGGAAGCCAATTAAATCATTTTAGAGTATTTATATTTTTAGTATCTTTGGATTATATATTAGTTTATTAATCAAATTACTTAGTTTGAAGAAAAATATATAAATATAAATATTCTAAAGTGATTTAATTGGCTTCTTTAATTTCTCCAAAAAAGTCAACTTTGTCTTATAATTAGGATCGGAGGGAGTATTTTGTATATTCTGATTTATTATGATACTTTTTTATTAAACTGTCATTGAGGAGTGTTGGTAGAAGGCTGGAAGCCTTTAGCTTTACATGTGAATGAAATGTGAATCCACAAACTTATTTTGGTATATTGGATATCGAAATGTGAATGGAGTATTGTTCAGAAATGGTTTTTGTTATTCAGCTTGTGGTGAATGTTATATTTTGGGCTTTGGCTCAAGGTTCAAGTGTAATACTATAATAAGGTTTTGAAGTCATTAAAACAGATGGTTCTTGGCCATTAGGCAAAGAGGGTTTTTCTTGTACTGGGAAATTCCTGTTAACACCTCAAAGTCTATATCTTCCTTCTTCATGCCTTTAGGCATTTCCCAGTCAAATGAATAAGCAAGATTAGCAATAATAAGCTCTACTGTGGCAACCCCCATTGGTAAACCTGGGCAAATTCTTCTTCCTGAACCAATGGAATCAACTCAAAATCTTGTCCCTTAAAATCTGTCACTGTCCAAGAACCTCTCAGGATAAAACACTTTTGGGTCTTTCCAAGTCTCAGGATCTCTATGAATTGCCCATGCATTGACATAAACTGATGTCTTTTCTGGGATTTCATAGCCTTCAATGATACATTGTTTATTTGTTTGTCACATAACAAGGAGCAGTGCTGGTGGGTGCAATCTAAATACCTATTTTACCACGACCCTTAGATATGAAAGCTTTTGAATGTCATTTTCTTCTATGAAACCTTTTGAGCCACATAGATTTCTAACTTCCTCCTGAACTTTCTGCATAATTTTTGGGTTTTTCATTAGTTGGGTCACAGCCCAAACTGATACTACTGTGCTTGTATATGTTGCTGTTTTTTTTTGCCAACTGCTTGTATATGTTGCTGCTGCAAGTATGTCCTACACAATTAATATATACCTTATGTTGTCATAAAAAGAAGGAATATAAGATAGATTAAATCATTTTATACAAGAAAATATCTTTATTTTAAAACCCATTTTGGTTTTCTTCTTTATCAAAGCAAAATAAGCATATCAGACCATATTGCAATTCACTTTGTGAGCACTGGGTTGTCCCTTGTTAATATGATAAGCTTTTAATAGCTCATTTCACCCAAATGAGATGTAATGAGGATCTGTGTTCTATCATTTTTTCCCTTTCGTTTGATCTTCTCTCAATTTTCCTTATACATATATAGTTATTATGGTATTGAAAACTAGACTAGTCATTGAATTGATTGACATACTAGTTCAAGGATCAGTAATCTAATCGTGGTTGAACTTGGGATTAACCCAGTCATAATTAAAATAATATAATTCAATTAAAATAATACAAAATAATTCGCATATAACTATAGAAAGAGTAATATATACTTAAATAAAAATGCAGTAATCCAGGAGTAAATAGAAAATTTATATGTATAAATTGCACACAATTCAACAAAACAGAGTTATTAAAGTATAAATCTTATGAATAATTTTTTTAAACAACCTCAAAATAATGTTGTTTCACGCTCAATGGAGAAGAAAAAAGTATAAAATTCAACCCAGTCAATCCATCAAAAGTCTTGACCAGACCGACTAGCTAGGAAACAATCGACCACTAGTTTGATTGGTCAACCTGAGTTGGATTTTAATACCATAAGTTGTATATTTGTTATAGTTTCTGGAATTTATAAAAAAATAAAATAAAATTGAAGAATTACCATGACTAAAGCTTTAATGTGATCAAAAGTGAGATCAAGAGAAAACCACTGTTGCTTCTTGAGGTGAAGCAAGACATCAACTATATCTTCTTCTTCTTCTTATGGCTTTTACCTTCTGGGATTAAGATGCTCATCAATAACTTGTTTATAAAATGCATCCAACTCTTTATATTTCTTCTCAAGACAGCTAGTCAATCCTCTTAGTCTATCTATCCACCCTGTGAAATGAATATAATCTTGCAAGAAGAAGCTACCCATCAAGGCTTGCAACTCATTAAGCATCCCATGGAACCTTCAATAGGATCAACAACAAATTAATTTCCAACATTTTGTATATGAAGTTAATCCAGTTAGGAGGAACACACACACACACACATATTGCATTTAATATTTTGATAGATATTATATTTTTGATATTGGAATTAGAGGACATCCCTAGCGTGTCTCACTGAAGTGTTCTAATTAATCAATCAATCATCAATCATCAATCATCAACTATACTCTTGAAATCTTGTAAAAACTAGTTCGTAAAGAAATGGGTCAGTTCAGGTTTGTCAATCATATTTGGATCCTTCAACAATATAATTTATTGGTGCATTAATATATGAAATAATACCCTAATAACTTCCTTTTTATATTTATGAGAATCTCTTGTCAAATAAACCTATATCCCAATTAATATTCATAGCATTACAAATAATTTAAAATTATATTGTCTAATATCTCTTCATTTATGTAATTTATACAAATCATTTAAAATGTGATTAACATTCAGATTAATACAAACACTTGTGTCTAATAATTGACTAAGTTGGTTTATAAGGGTTTTTATACCCAAAAAAAAATGTGCATAGAGATTTAAAAGCTAATATTATAGCATTGGAATACTTCATTGTGTGATATTTATATTAATATTATATTTTTCTGAATAATTCATCATCTCTTGATACTCAAATATTAATAGAATGTTTTATCATTTCATAATTTAAATTTAAAAGGGTTAAATGCTAAAGTAGTGACTTTGATTTCATTCACAATTAAAATGAAAAATAAATGCTAAAGTAATGGTTGACTTTGATTTCATCATTTTTTTTCAAATATCATATTTGACAATTTGATTTTATTATTATACACAATATTTGATTTTATCTCAACTAATAATATCTGAATAACTTCCTTTTTACAATAATATCCCAATAAATTTTAATTGAGTATTCCTATTTAATTCTTTTAATGCTATTAATGAGACATTATTAATGATAATTTCTTTATTTCCTTTTATTTATATGCAGCAATGAGTGATTCTCATTTACTTTAATAGCAAAGCAAAGAGTACGTAGTTATGGTGAAGGAATGAAGGGGACAATTGATGCTAAAGGTTCTTCACTCTACTTAGGTGTGACTAGCAGTCTTTCTCTCTATTTGTAGCTTCCTTTCAAGCACCAGGTGCCCCCTTTTCCTTAGTTAGGTTGCCTCTCCCCTCTTTTTTATTCTTTTTTCTCCTCCTCTCGTGGTTGTTGGTTTGGAAGAGCATGGGATAGTGGTTTCTAAAGAATGGGACCATTACTTGGCATTTTTTGATTGTCTTATTGTATGGAGGGGATTTTGTCATTAACGATTACCTTTTACTTTAAACTAATGGAGTATAGCTTAACGTTTTTTAAGAGTATATAACAAAATATTGAATATTTTAATTTTGTGTACTATCAATTTCATTTCGACAATAATGTTAGGGAAAATTTCATTTTGAGTGATATTAGTTTATTATTATTGTTGAATCATATTGATTTTAATAACTTCTATTATTTTATAAATGCATGTAGAGATTTGTTGCGTTTAACTTTAATCTCTTAGTGCAATATTAACTAGATGCATATTTCAGCAACACATTCCTCAATTTTGGGTGATGTAGTTTATATCTATATTTAACTATTTTATTTTCTTTTTAGGTGGGCGTTTATAAAGTTTCTTTCAATTTTACATTGAATGATATTCATCTCATGCAATGTGTGGGGTGTAAATGCTTGTTTTAGCCTAAATCAAAAGGACTTTTTCATTCTCCCACCTAATTGGGGGCATTTTGAACACTATATTAATATATTAGATTAAATTTTTTATTGTGTGGATTAGCATTAATTGATTAATTAATGTAAATATTTACTCTTAATTTAAGGAATCATTATTGTAATAATATTATGTTCACACACAAATCCATTTGGATAGAGGCTTCAATCTATAGCCCTTTAGTTGTAATAAGTGATTCCCTATCACAATTTGGTTATTTATCACAATCTGGTTATAATAGGAAAACAGTGGGATGTAATTATAATAATCTCTCTATTCATTTTTAGAGAAAAATAGTGGGACATGCCTATCCACTTTGTTTTGTTGCGTGCTAATGAAAAAAGGAACACCCCTAGGACCCACATGAAATACCAATTTTTTTTTTTAAAAGGACCAAAGTATAGATGGCGGTATGTAATTTGTCAACACCCATTTCTATTTTGATAATCGAAGAGTAATGAAGACGGAATTCCATGGGCATACAAAAAAGTACAATTATACTGATAAAAATATTCATTTGCAATCCCATTGTTGTTCATCAACGAAATACAGAAAATACAGCGGAAACTTAATATTTACAGAATTCTCCAAAATATCTAAACATAAACTAATTATAACCACGATCATGTCCTTGCCTCGCGACACATGCCAATCACTTCCCAGCGTCTATGCCTTTGCCCTTTGACCCATTGGCACCTATTGAGATGTTTATTTAAAAATAGGGTGAGATTCCGGAGAATCCCTTTCTAGATGTGCCTTGTAAAATGTGTCGTGTTCGGCTTCCGACTTGGTCTTAAAATATTAAATATACAAGAAATAGATCATAACCTATCTGAGTATCGTTTTAGACTCTTCCATAGTGTTTCTTATGGTTATATTAGTCTATAGTGAAAATTTAACTTTGGTTAAAAGCTCATTCAAGTTTGTAACCTTAGATGAAGTAGCATGGCTTGAGATTTTTTGAATCATTTGTTGAACCTCATAGTGTCTCATAGATGAGAAACTCAAGGCTCGTTTGGCGCTAAAGATATGAACAACACATATTTTTCAAATTTCTCTCCAATAATCTCCATAAGGAGAGAAAAACAACTCAATCCCATTGTATGATAGCTTTTGCTGGCTGAACAAAAATGGCCTATCAAAGAACTCAACGTCATGGTTTTTAAGTGTCTCTTTGGCCATTTTAGGAGATGAGACAACAAGCAGAGTTCTATGACCTAGTTTCAGCGAAAATAAGGGTCCATATTTCTTTGAGAGGTTCCATAGGTCAGGTAAAGGTTTAGGTCTATATTTCTTTGAGAAGTTCAGGCTAAATTAGCAAAATTATGATTTTACTATAACTTTTGTAATTTAATTCCTTTCTTGAATTAATTTGCCCATTTCCTCGTGAACATGAATATTTCAAAATTCATAAGATCCAATTTTCATGAATATTCACCATTTTATTGAATTTCTCAATTAATTATAATATATTTTTGGTGAATATAAAATTTGGGATGTTACAGTTCTCCCCCACTTATTAAATTTCGTCCTCAAAATTTGCTACGCTTATACATTCATAAACTCTGGATAACGCTTCTTCATACTTTCTTCCGTTTGCCATGTAGGCTCTTTGGGCGATGACCCTTTCCAGATGAATTTAACAAAAAAAATACTCTTGTTTCTGAGTTGTTTTTCCTGCCGATCGATGATTTGGTCGAGCATGACTTTGTAAGTCAAATCTTCACTCATTTCCATATCTTCGTACTTTATTTTGTTTCTGGATCAGGTTGATACTTTTTCATCTGGGAAACATGGAAAACATCGTGTAGCCTGCTCAGACTTGGTGGCAAAGCGATACGGTATGCTACAGGCCCAATCTTCTCTAAGATCTCGAACGGACCAATATATCTTGATTGTAGCTTCTTTGCTTTCAATGCTCTGCCAATACCCATAACAGGTGATACTTTCATGAACATGTGGTCACCGACTTCAAATTCTAGAGGTTTTCGTCTCTTATTTGCATAAATTTTTTGTCGGCTTTGAGCATCTAACAATCTCTGGTTGATCAACTTTATCTACTCCGTTGTCTGATCAACAAGATCCGGCCCTAGCAATTCCCTCTCAGACAACTCAATCCAGCATACTGGCGATTGATACTTCCTCCCGTAGAGTGCCTAATATGGAGACATCTGGATGCTCGAATGATAACTATTGTTGTAGGCAAACTCAGCCAACGGAAGGAATTTGTCCCAACTACTTTTGTAATCAAGCACAAACACCCTTAGCATATCCTCAAGGGTTTGAATCGTTCGCTCTGACTGCCCCATCAGTTTGAGGATGGTATGCTGTGCTAAAACAGAGCTTGGTATCCAAAGCTTCATGTATCGCCTTCCAGAACTTGGAAGTGAAGGATGGCTCTCGATCAAAGATAATGTTCTTTTGGGTACCATGTGTTAGATCCCATATGTTTTAATGATAACAAAGATTGGATTAATAATAAAAGAGGATATGATAACAAATGAATTTGAACAAAGTAAATAAATGGCAAAGCTTTACTTGAAGTAAGCACTGGAGTAATGAAGAAGATCTGAGAGAAAAAGCAAAGGAAAAACCTCAGTGGCAGTTTTTGTGTATGTTTACTCTAGTGACCACTCGAGTAAGAAACATTGTTACTCGAGTGGGCACTTGAGTAATATTGAAAGACAACGTTTTGGAAAGCACTGCCAAAATTTGGATGACGTTACTCGAGTAGCCACTCGAGTAATCTGCAAACTTATATAAGCCATTACTCGAGTAGCCACTCGAGTAACACATGAGAAAAGGTTTTACTTGAGTAGCCACTCGAGTAACCAACACAAAAATCTTCCAGTAGCTCTCGGCCAAGAAATACAACACTTTACTCGAGTAGCCATTTGAGTAACCAAGTAGAGAAAGGCATTACTCGAGGGAGCACTCTAGTAATCTCCAGAGTTATTTGAAGTATTACTCGAGGGGTCACTCGAGTAATTAGGTAAACAAAGAACAATTACTCTTGGCCAAGAATTTGATGCAATTACTTGAGTGAATTTTTGAGTAATGTGCAAAGTTATTTGGAATTTACTCAAGGGGTCACTCGAGTAAGATATGAAGAAAAGACATGGCCACTCGAGTAACCACTCAGTAATCAGGTATTTCCAAGGTTTCTGATGTATTGCACTCCATGTCTTACCCGAGTAATATCTTGTGAAAAATGTTGAATTACTCACTGCTATATTTTTTATAGGTTTACTCAAGGGACTACTCGAGTAACAAATATGATCACTCGAGTACTAGTATTCTAAGTACATTTGTAGAGAAACAATGAAGAGATCATGCTAGAAGGAAAAAGTCAAATAAAAGTCCGAACGTTCACCTACCGCTACCTACCATAAACGGATAGTTTTCAAATTCGAAGAACAGTCAACCGTTGCTGCACGACTCCAATAGACATGTTTGAATTGCTTCTAATGGATACTACAAATCATCTATATATATGGAGCATTCAAAGAGAAGAAAACAAGAACTGAGAACACACGAACATTCATCGATCAACATACTCTTTGTGCTTTGTTTTCTTATACTTATTCATTGTACTTCAGTGATTATATATTTTCTCTATGAGAGAGTTTTCATTACAAAGTCAATATTTTTTATTGAGACAACTTAAGGTTGTGAAACCTTGAGTTGGGGATTTGATTGCAATGTGTAAGGGGGAGCGAGGGTCCAGGTGAAGGAACTTGCTGTATACTGAGGTATCAAGAACCCACTGAATCTTGGAGAATATAGTGAAACTCTCAGAGACGCTCTGAGGACTAGACGTAGGTCAAAGTGGTTGTGGCCGAACCAGTATAACTCCTGGTATACACTTCAGTGATATTTCTCTTTGCTCTCAACTGCTTTAAATATTCTGTCAATTTTCTTATACATAACGAAATTTCTGGTATTACCCAATTCACCCCCTCTTGGGTGAAACGCTTGCACTAAATTTGGTATCAGAGTATAGGTCTTCTTGTTAAGGTTTAATGGCCTAAGAAGGATCCAATGGCAAGCATGGGTGAAGGCATTCTTCCCGACGGAGCTTCTATCACAAGGCCTCTGGTTTTCAATGGTGAACACTTCTCATTCTGGAAAGAAAAGTTTAGAGTCTTCGTAATGGCTACTGAATATGGGCTATAGGATGTGATTAAGAGTGGAACCTAAAAACCTGAAAAGATTGTAGATTCATAGAGAGTTCCCAAGACACCGCAAAATATGATAAGAATGACAAGAAACTCATTACACTCAACAGCAAGGCAATTCTAATGATTCAAAGTGCCTTAAATCAAAATGAGTACTTCAAAATCTGTACACTCGCAACAGCTAAAGAAATATGGGAAGCTTTGGAAATAGCTCACGAAGGAACTTTAGGAAAAAAAGAAAACTGGATCAATACTCTGGTTACTGAGTTTGATTTACTTCGAATGAAATCAGGTGAGTCGATAGCTGAATTTGAACTTAGATATACTCACATTGTTAATCAAATTGCAGCACTTGGAAAAGTCTATGATCAACATACCCAAGTACGAAAGATTCTAAATATTCTTTCTAAAGATTGGGAGCCAAAAGTCACTGCAATTGAGGAAGCAAAAGGTGAATCAATGCGATCGGTTGCTTCTCTATTCGGAAGCCTTTCTAAATATGAAAGCAAATTAAAGTTCAAACGAGAACTAGATGATATTGGTGACAAGAAGAAAAGAGGTCTAGCACTAAAAGCAAAAGAAGAAGAACAAGATGAAGATGAAGAGCTTGACGACGACGAAATGGGCCTAATCATAAAATGATTCAGAAAGTTTTACAAGAAAGGCCAAGGATTCAAAACTTTCAGAAAGGAGGAACAAGCAATAAAGAACACATCATTTGCTATGAATGTTGAGAGCCAGGACATTTCAAATCAGAATGTCAAGAACTGATTCAGAAGATAAAGGAAAGAGAAAAGGCAAATCTACAACAAGAAGAAAGCCTTTGTATCTGCCATATGGGGAGATAGTTCTTCTGACGAAGAAAGTGATGAAGAAGAAGTAGCCAATATCTGTCTACTTGCTCAAGAAGAAATAGAAGAAGAGGTAACTGATTCTGATCCTACCTATGATGAATTACTTTCCGAATATAATGCTTTACATTTTGAATTCATCAAAGTAGTTAAAGAACTAGTTGTTTTCAAAAAGAAAAACAAAGCTCTTGAAAAATTCATTAAAGGAAGTGAGATGCTAAATGTAATTTTAAAAGCTCAACGATTTGTGAATGATCGATTTGGAATTGGATATGATCCAAAATCAGACAGAAGGAAAGGAAGAAAGAAAGCTGGATGTAAATCATACTTGAATTATTTTCAGCATTCTGTGCATACATCAAATCCTTTTGAATACTGTAATTATTGTAATAGAAAATGTCATTATACTTCATAATGCATTCATAGGAAGAAAGCAAATATAGGAACCTACAAATGGGTACCTAAAGGATTATATGTTCCGAAAATTTTTTGTACTAACCCAAAAGGACCCAAAAAGATGTGGGTACCTAAGATTTAATTGTATTTGATTGCAGATATGTCTTAAAGCATCCAAAAACAGCAAGTGATACATAGACAGTGGATGTTCTAGACATATGACCGGCGATTTCAAAAGTTTTACCACATTGCAACCTAAGGAAGGTGGAAAGGTAAAATTTGGAAGAAATCAATCCAAAAAGATAGCAGGAATTGGTGAAATCAAAAATGACAAAGGAATACAAGTCAAAGATGTATATTACGTTGAAGGTTTATGTCATAATTTGCTGAGCGTAAGTCAAAGTGCAGATAAAGACAACTGGGTAATATTTGATTCAGAAGAATGTCTTATTATCAACAAGAAAGACTTACAACTTGATAAGAAAAATATCAAGGCAAAGCTTTGAGCAAAAAGGGAAGGTAACTGCTATACACTTGATATCAATATAAATAACTTTGAAAATTGTTTTATGAGTAATGTCGATGAAAGTTGGTTATGGCATAAGAGACTAGCTCATATCAACATGCACCAACTAGGCAAACTACTCAAAAAGGATTTAGTTCTTGGATTACCCAAAGTAAGTTTCAAAAATGATTTAATTTGTGATGCATGTTAAAAGGGTAAACAAACTAAATCTTCTTTCAAATTGAAAAGTGAGATATCAACCAATAGACCACTTCAATTATTACACCTGAATTTAGTTAGACCAGCAAGAGTTATGAGTCTTGGTGGCAACCTATATTCATTGGTTATTGTTGATGATTTCTCTAGATTTACATGGACCATTTTTCTATAATCAAAGGATGAAAACTTTGGAGAATTTATTTTTTTTGCCAAGAAAGTGCAAAATGAGAAAGGTATGTCCATTACAGGTATTAGGACAAATCACGGTGGAGAGTTTGAAAATCAAGCCTTTGAAGGATATTGTGATACTAATGGTATTGATCACAATTTCTCTGCTCCAAGGACACCTCAACAAAATGGAGTCGTGGAACGTAAGAATAGAGTGATCATTGAAATAGCTAGAGCAATACTGAATGAAAAGAACGTGTCTCAAGTTTTCTGGGCCGATGCAATGAGCACAACATGCTATATTTCAAATAGAGCCTATATTAGAACAAAACTTGGAAAGACACTATATGAGCTATACAAAGGAAGAAAGCCAAACCTTACTCATTTACACATCTTTGATTGTAAGTGTTTCATTCATAATAATGGTAAAGATAACTTAGGAAAATTTGATTCTAGAATAGATGAAGGAATTTTCTTAGGCTATTCTAACCGAAGTAAATCATACAGAATTTTCAATAAAAAACATGTGTTGTTGAAGAATCAATTCATGTTCTATTTGATGAATTTGAATCCTTTGACAAAACTATTGATGATGAGCAGGAAGTTGTTTTAAATCAAGAAAATGGTCAATCTATTTCTAAATCTCTTATTCCAGAAGTTGATCAAACCAAGGAGGAAGATCATTCATTAGGACAACCTAAAGCCTGGAAATACAATAGAAGTCATCTCCTAGATCAAGTCATAGAAGATGTGATTGAAGGAGTTAAAACTAGAAATAGAATTTTCAATGAAGTTAGTTTTTCTGCATTCATTTCTGAGTTTGAACCCTCTAACATTGATGAAGCCCTATCATACAATGATTAGGTTATAGCGATGCAAGAAGAACTAAAACAATTTGAAAGAAATCAAGCTTGGGATTTGGTACCTCGACCTAAGGATCATCCGATCATTGGCACTAAATGGGTATTCAAAAACAAACTTGATGAATCTGCAATCATTGTTAGAAAACAAGGTAAGATTGGTGGCCAAAGGTTATAATCAGGAAGAAGGAATTGATTATGAGGAAACGTATGCTCCAGTGTGTAGATTGGAAGCTATACGAGTACTCTTAGCCTTTGTATGTATCAAAGGATTCAAACTCTATCAAATGGATGTAAAGAGAGCATTTCTAAATGGCTACATCATGGAAGAAGTATATGTACATTAACCTCCAGGTTTCGAAGATGTAACCAAACCTGACCATATTTTCAAACTCAAAAAGGCTTTGTACGGTTTAAAACAAGCTCCTAGAGCATGGCATGAAAGGCTCATTAAATTTCTTATTGATCAAGGTTTTGTACGAGGAAAAGTTGATACAACAATTTTTACAAAACGAAAACGTGATGATATATTAATTGTGCAAATATATGTTGATGATATAGTTTTCAGTGCTACTAACAAAACTATGTGTAAAGAATTTTCTGAGATAATGCAGGGGGAGTTTAAGATGTCAATGATGGGAGAATTGAATTTCTTTCTCAGTTTGCAAATCAAACAAAGAAAGAATGGAATTTTCATATCTCAAACGATGAAGAATAGCAACTAGTCGAATGGGTGAAACACATTCTTCTGCTCCATCCAACACATCTTCTCCATCTTTCTTTGGTGCCACAATGCAAAAATTCATGGAGAACATTTTGAAGAGTTTTCATATCGACATTGCAAATACCAATGCGGAGTTGGTGACCTATATGAATGAGAAGATGGGACAACTTGTGGAGAGGATAGATAAGAGGCACGAAGAGTTGTTAGCTGAACAACATGCCCAGGGTGAGCTTCTGAGATCTATTGTTGCCAGATTTGATGCTATGGCATCTGGCTCCTCTATTCTTGGTCCTTCTGTTATTCCTGAGCCAATACCTGTCTCTGAACCTGGACCCTCTATACCTACTGAGCATAGACCCTTTGAGATTGGACCCATTAATGTCCTGTTCTCTATGCCTGACCATGACACATTCGAGCCAATCCATATCACCACTGATGATCCACCTCAGCCTGTTCAGCCAGAGCCCATATCTACTCCCATTGCCTCCCCTACACACACTAGGAGGTGCTTGGTCTTCACCGGTTGCTACAGAGGAAGTAGAAATTACTTTCTCTGGTTCCTTACCCATCATCTTCGGTGAATCCTCCAGAGGATCTTCAGACACCCCCAGTGAACATTCCTAACCCTGAACCATCATCTTCAGATCCTTCAAGTTCAGATGGTTCATATGAATCATTGGCATTTCCTGTCACTGCTATATTAGCAGCCAAGCCACCTACTCCTCCTCATGATTGATTCCATCTTTGTGATGAAGACAAAAAGGGGGAGAAGAGCCTGAGTGATTTTGTGATGAATGACTGAGTTAATGTATTGGGATTTGGGTGTACAGGGCTTTAGGGCATTTTTAACTTTAATTCTAAGTTTGATTATGTATTGAATTCTTCTTTGTGCAATTTGTTCCTTTATGCTATTAAAGTTAAATTTCATTGAAGTTATATTGCATTGTGGGACTAATGAGTTTTTGATTGTGTATGCAAGGTGAACAAGTAAATAAGAACAACAAATTTGAAAAGATCTTTAAAGAGCTATTTCAAAAGAGTTTTCAAGGTTAAATTGAACAAAAATTTCATATGAAAAGTATATAAGAAGCATATGATTGAAAACTCAAATTCAAAAACTTTATTCAAAATCACCAAGTTTTATCATCATCAAAAAGGGGGAGAATGTAGGATCCCATATGTTTTGATGATAACAAGGATTGGACTAATGATAACAAATGAATTTGAACAAAGTAAATAAATGGCAAAGCTTTACTTGAAGTAAGCACTGGAGTAATGAAGAAGATCTGAGAGAAAAAGCAAAGGAAAAACCTTAGTGGCAGTTTTTGTGTATGTTTTCTCTAGTGACCACTCGAGTAAGAAATATTGTTACTCGAGTGGGCACTTGAGTAATGTTCAAAGACAATGGTTTCGAAAGCACTGCCAAAATTTGGATGACGTTACTTGAGTAGCCACTCAAGTAATCTACAAACTTATATGAGTCATTCCTCGAGTAGCCACTCGAGGAACACATGAGAAAAGGTTTTACTCAAGTAGCCACTCGAGTAACCAAGGCAAAAATCTTCTAGTAGCTCTCGGCCAAGAAATTCAACACTTTACTCGAGTAGCTACTCGAGTAACCAAGTGAGAAAAAGGCATTACTTGAGGGAGCACTCCAGTAATCACCAGAGTTATTTGAAGCATTACTCGAGGGGTCACTCGAGTAATTAGGTAAATAAAGAACAAGTACTCTCGGCCAAGAATTTGATGCAATTACTTGAGTGAATAATCAAGTAATCTACAAAGTTATTTGCAATTTACTCGAGGGGTAACTCGAGTCAGATATAAAGAAAAGACATGACTCTTCAAGTAATATGCTTACTGGAGGTAATACCCGAGTAATGTGTGAAGAGAAGACATGGCCACTCGAGTAACCACTCGAGTAATCAGGTATTTCCAAGGTTTCTGATGTATTGCACTCCATGTCTTACCCGAGTAATATCTTGTGAAAAATGTTGAATTACTCACTGCTATATTTTTTATAGGTTTACTCGAGGGACAACTAGAGTGACAAGCATGATCACTCGAGTAACCACTCAAGTAATAAAGTTCAGAAATCATGTTTTTAACTGAATGATTATTAATTTATTATCTATATGATTAACTTTTCATTGCACTAGTATTCTAAGTACATTTATAGAGAAACAATGAAGAGATCATGCCGGAAGGGAAAAGTCAAATAAAAGTCCAAACGTTCACCTATCGCTACCTACCGCAAACGGATAGTTTTCAAATTTGAAGAATAGTCAACTGTTGCTGCGCGACTCTAACAGACATGCTTGAATTACTTCCAACGGATACTACAATAATCTATATATATGGAGCATTCAAAGAGAAGAAAACAAGAACTGAGAACACACGAACATACATCGATCAACATACTCTTTGTGCTTTGTTTTCTTATATTCATTCATTGTACTTCAGTGATAATATATTTTCTCTATGAGAGAGTTTTCATTACAAAGTCAATATTTTTTATTGAGACAACTTAAGGTTGTGGAAACTTGAGTTGGGGATTTGAGATCAACGTGTAAGGGGGAGCGAGTATCCAGGTGAAGGAACTTGTTGTGTACTGAGGTACCAAGAACCCATTTGAATCTTGGAGAATATAGTGAAACTCTTAGAGACGCTCTGAGGACTGGACGTAGGTCAAAGTGGTTGTGGCTGAACCAATATAACTCTCGGTGTACACTTCGGTGATATTTCTCTTTATTCTCAACTGCTTTAAATATTCCGTCAATTTTCTTATACGCAATGAAATTTCTGGTATCACCCAATTCACTCCCCCTCTTGGGTGAAATGCTTGCACTAACACCATGTAATCTCACAATCTGCTTAAGTAGATCTCTGCCAGTCTGTTAGGAGAATAGTGAATACTAATCGGTAGGAAGTGAGTTGTCTTTTTGAATCTATCAACTATCACCCATATAGCGTCTCAGTTTCTGACCTTAGGCATTCCTGTCACAAAATATATAGTAACGCTTTCCCACTTCCATTCAGGTATCTCAGGATTTGTAAAAAGCCTCGATGGTCGTTGATGTTCAACTTTCACTTTCTGACATGTCAAGCAATGAGCAACGAACTCAGTCACCTTTCTTTTCATCCCTGGCCAATTGTATTGAGCCTTCAAGTCATGGTACATCTTTGTAGCTCCTGGATGTAGAGTATACTTACTCTTATGTGCGTCCTCAAGGATTTGTTATTTCAGTTTTGGTTGTGGTGTAACATAAATCCGCTTCTTGTACCTGACTAGCTTGCTGGGAGACAAGTCATAATCCTGAGTCTTGCCCCTATCAATCATACCTCTGATAGATAGCACTTCATCATCATTCAGTTGGGCTTCCTCAATTATTGCCCTCAGATCGTTGTATATTTGGCTGACCCCATTGCCTAATAGAATCTGACTAAATAGATTTAGGTCTCTGAAATCCTTGATCAGTTTCTGCTCATAGATAATCATGGTTGCTACTTGCACTGATTTCTGACTTATTGCATCAGCGACAACATTAGCCTTACTGGGATGATACTTGATTTTGAGGTTGTAATCTTTCAGTAACTCTATCCATCTACGCATTCTCATATTAAGCTCTTTCTGATCATATAAGTACTTTAAACTCTTGTAGTCATAGTACAACTTTATGGTCTCACCATAGAGATAATGTCTCAAGATTTTCAAAGTTAACATGATTGCCGCTAACTCAAGATTGTGGTTGGGATAGTTCAATTCATGATATTTCAGCTGATGTGATGCATACGTCAATACTCGGCCATGCTGTATCAATACGCATCTTAATCCATGCCCACTGGTATCTGTTTACACAACATATGAAAACTTAGGATTTGGGATCGTTAACACTGGTGCTGTAGTTAACCTCTGCTTCAACTCTGTGAAGCTCTTCTCACAATTCTCATCCCACACAAAATGTTGAGCTTTCCGTGTCAATTTCGTCAATGGTAATGCAATTTCAAAGAAATTCTGTATAAATCTTCTATAATAACCAGCTAGTCCCAGAAAACTGCATACTTCGAATACCGTTTTTGGTCTCTTCCAGTTCAGTAATGCGTCCACCTTACTAGGATCAACAGCGACCCCTTGTTGTGAAATAACGTGGCCCAAAAACTTGAACTCTAAAAGCCAGAATTCACACTTAGCTTGGCATAGAGTTGCATATCCCATAATACGTTCAATACAATTTTCAGATGCTATTCGTGTTCAGCCTCACTCTGTGAGTACACCAATATATCATCGATAAAGACTACAACAAACTGGTCCAAGTATGGACAGAAGATTCGATTCATGTAGTCCATGAACACAGCAGGTGCATTGGTCAGCCCAAATGGCATCACTAGAAACTCATAATGTCCATATCTAGTCATGAAAGTAGCCTTCAATATATCTTCTACTTTGACTCTCAACTGATGGCATCCCGATCATAAATCGATCTTTGTGAATACACAGGAACCAGACAATTAATCGAGCAAATCATCAATTTCAGAGAGTGGATACTTGTTCTTAACGGTCACCCTATTCAACTCTCAATAATCAATAGAGAGACACATGCTTCTGTCTTTCTTCTTGACGAAGAGCACTGGAGTACTCCAGGGTGATACACTGGGTCGTATGAACCCTTTCTCAAGTAGTTCCTCAATCTACTTCTTTAGCTCCGCCATCTCGCTTGGAGCCATACTATGAGGTTTTAGAAATTGGACCTGTTGCAGACCTTAAATCAATCGAGAACTCTACTTCCCTATCTAGAGTTAATCCATTGACATTCTCTAGTAAAACATTAGGAAACTCACTTACTAGAGGGATACTTTCCAAGGCTACACCGACCTCTGATTGCATAGAGGAGAATATCATGTACCCTTGACAACCCTTCTGCAAATATCTCTCAACCTTAGCCGTGGATAGAAGGTTAAGAGTGATTTTAGTGTCAGCTTGTGGTTGTGGATTCAGATATAAGAGTCTCTTCTATTTAGAATCCAACAACACACCATTTGTTGTCAGCCAGTCAATCCCTAAAATTACTTCCAACCCTTATAGTGGTAAACTGATTAAATTTATCGTTGATTCACAACTCGTATACCCATAGATGTAGATATGACAAGTCATACGAGGATTTATTCATAGGTAAATACAACCATCTCACGCAATCATTTGCGATGGATGAATGGCTTACACTAGAATCATACATAACGTGCACTAAACTACCATTCAAAGAGTTCATACCTTGAATCAGTTCTGAAAACTTTCTAGCTTCTTCCTATGTCAGTGTATAGACCTTGCCAGAAACTCTGGGTCTCGTCTTTTCCGGTTGCTGCTTCTGTGGACAATCCCTGGCCATATGCCCCAGCTTGTTACAGTTATAATAGATAGGTGGTTTACTTAGGTTCGGCCTAAATGGAATCCTGTTGCAAGGTCTACCAGGGTGAATTGGCTTTCGACAATGCCAACAAGTTCTGTTTCTCGAAAAACCCTAGCCTCCTTGGCCCCCAGATTGATTCGACCTCTTAGGATCCCCTCTGGAATATCCACTTTGATCTTTTCACTTCTGCGCTGAGCTACCGCTTCCAGAAGCACCTTTATTTGCAGTCTAAGTCGCCCAATTTGACATGCGCTTCTTAATGTATCGGCACTCCTCTACCACTTTGCTGAATTCTGTGAAGTATTGAGAAATTAGCCTATCATTAAACTCAAGTCTCAGCCCTTTGATCATCATGTCTGCATTCCACTCTTCATTGTTATTCAGCTTGGCATATGATGAGTAGCGCGACAATCGGATATACCAGGCCAGATAGTCATCAAAGCTCTCCCGGTCTTGCTGCTTGATGAAGAGGAATTCTCTCTTTCTCTCTCTTGACAATCGAGGGAAAGTACTTCTCATTGAACTTTTCTTGGAATAGTTCTCAAGTGATAGGAACATTCTTCCCCTTGAAGATGCGATCCATGCCTTTCCACCAGTGATTAGCACCACCTTCCAGCTTGTATATGGCTAATCGGGCTTTCATCTCATCTGGACATTGTAGCATATCAAAGATCTTTTCCAAATGAGCTAACCAGTCTTCAGCTTGTTGTGGGGTCAAACTTCCCCTTGAACATAGGTGGCTGCTGCTTACTGAATCTGGTCAGCCAAACTTGGATATCCACCTCAGGCTTTGATGGTAAATTAGCTAGTAGAGGTTCCTCATATATTTCTTCATAATTTCCCCACATAAACTCAACTATACGGTACTCCAGATGGTCCTGCCTTTGGGTTACTCCCCAAAGATCCACCCTTATCTCATTCATAGTTTATTGTTGTTGTTCTAACATATCTAGTATTCACTATTGGATAGGGTTAGGCCTTGGTTCTTCCTCGTTGTTACCATGTCTACCATGCCCTCGGCCTCGACCTCTACCTCAACCCCTACCACGGCCTCTACCACCTTCTTCTGGTTGTATCATTTCCATAATTCACTCTACATAAAATATAAAGAAGAGTAAATTTTGATACAAGAGCAACGGTATAGATGTCATTTGATAAAAAGTCAGGGTACAAATATGTCATACAGAACACATAGCGACTATTTACAGTAGTTATGAAGAAACAAAAAAAGTACATATCCTACATACTACTGTTCATGACATATTATCTTTTACATATACCAAAATATTAATTTATAAACTTTCTCTGTACCCTCCCCAAAATACATCTTCCGACTAAAATTTCTTCTGTCTGTCAGTATCCTATGACTGTTGTAGCCTTAAAATACATGCCGGTACCTCCTGGTCACACAAAATATGGGTCGGGCCCACATTACTCCTCCTCATCTAGGTACTCCCTCGTGTACTCATAGATGTGGTCTAGAAATTCCAGAAAGTCACTGTTGGGACCCTCCTCGATGATGCTAATCTTCTTTTAGTTCCAGAAAGTGGTATTCGGAAAGAAGCTCATAGTAGTGAGAATCCAGGTCGGGCTAGTAAGTTAATATCCAGAAGGCATTGTCGGCCATACTGTAACCCCCTGCCGTAATTAAAATCCGGATTACGCGATTAACGTGAAATAGAGACCATTAAGACAAAACAACCTTTATAATCCCATCAACCAGACGGGGTTTTCACAAATACATTTCGAAAACATTCTAACACACGGTCTCATATTTACACTCCGAATATAATTACTATGCGAAGATAAATTACATTTATATAATTATCAGAGTACGCAATATAAATTCCTGGCAATCCCGGGATCATATCTTCGCTCAACAATCATAGGGCACATTAGCACATACAACTCAACCAATAGGGATTACACAACCTATTCAAATACATACTCAAATATTGATCCAGTTATACAATTCATATTCCCAATTACGCATTGATAACCAACTACTAAGCTCTCACCCAGAAACGAGTCCTCTTTGTCCTTGGATGCTTGCTTCATCCTCAATCTTCCTTCCCTGTCTAAAATGTTGATAGGGGAGGGTGAGATTCTGGGGAATCTCAGTAGGAAACAGATACCAATATGCATGTAAGATAAGTATTTAATGCATGACATGCTTGCATCACAATAACTCATGTTCACATCATGATATATCCGCATGCTCAATGTTTCACAACATACTCATGGCCATAGCATAACTAGAAACAGAGCTACAATCATTCATACATGTTTCACATAATCACGCAAAGCAATAACATGCATCAATACATAAATACAATTATCACTACATGCAGGAGAGGTAAGTTCCCTACCCTCTTTCCACGTAAGCTCCAGCTCCGGCCGCTCACGATCAGGGTAATCATGAAGTCCTATAACCAAAATCAAGGACATAGGATTAATCCCTTTTCCAATTCCTTAACCTTTAGACACTCAAGTTCGTTATCATTACTGCCCTTTAAGTACCCTCAAACACCTCTATCGATAGCTCTAAAGGGTTGGAAGACTATCCCCAAAGATCCCCTTTTTGAACACTTAAACTTGATATTTTTCACTGCCTCACTCGAGCACAGATGCTCTCACTCGAGCACAAGTACGGACATCACTCGAGCACAAATGCTCTCACTCGAGCATTGGTACGGACAGTACTCGAGCACAAGGGAAAGTGAGACTGCGAGTGAGCACCCGAAAGCACACACACAGCTCTCCAAGCACTGGATCACTCGAGCACACACCTCACACCCGCGAGCACAACGCCACGAGTGACAACCCGAGAGCACCACTCTCACCTGAGGCACAGGCTCACTCGAGCACAGCCATATGTGCTCGAGCACATCCCCCATACCCGCGAGTGAGAAAGCACACTCGTGCCTCTTTCCCGCGAGCATCCACCTGAGAGCAATCCTCAACTCTGGGCTTACACCTTCACTCGAGTAGAACCCAGCTCTCTCGAGCATGTTCTTCGCTCACTCGAGCACAAAGCGATGTGCTCGAGCATCACTCATAAAAAATCCCAGGTGCAACTCGAAGCACAAAGGGAAAACTCACATATCACTCGAGCAGGACCTCCCTCACTCGAGCAATGTTCCTCCTTCACTTGAGCACACCCATGTCTGCTCGAGTGAATCCATCAGATTCCAGAAAACGCAGCAAACATACCACATTTTCCTAACTCTTGCCCAATTGATCCAAATGGACCCAAAACTTCTACTAAAGCTATTCCCACACAAAATCACTCACTGAATTCAATGGAATCAACATAATTACCCAATTCCCATTCCATTTACATGCTTTGGTCTAGGGCATCACAATCATCACTTTCCAAAATCACCAACCTTACCCAATTCCATCCCAAATCCATTCTATCTATTCAAAACTCATACCAACATACCATTTCCATAACCATAACATGCCAAACTACCCATTACCCATATTCTCGAAATTAGGGCAATAAATCCAGAAATTCCAAACATAATCATTTGGCATGAAACATAGATAGAAAGATTGGGTTCACATACCTTAACAACTTTCTCAAGAACACTTCTTGATTCTCCAAACTTCATATTTTCGTGATCCTCAAATCACCACCAATGGAGAAACTACAACCACCAAAATAAAGCTCTCAACTCAAGGATTAACATTGGAGAAGAGAGTTTGAGCTAAAGAGGCCATTTGCTTACCTCAAAATTAGTTTTTCCTTTCTCCCTCCCAAGCTCCATGGCCACCGAAACAGGAGAGAGAAAACGAGAGAGAGAGAAGAGAGGAGATGGAGAGGATGATGATGTGTCTCACATCACTTATGCCTCATCCAAGGGTCCACACCTTGCCACTTGTCACCATCTCACTTCAACTCTCATGGGCTCACATGCACACACATACACATGATTATGCCCCTTACTCAACTTCACAAATCAATCCTAGCCATTGATCTTGAAGCTACCAATGAGTTCCCTCTTCGGCAACCAATCAATTGGCCGGTAACTTTACCGTTTTGCCCCTGATTATGGAAATTCACTTGGAATTACCACTAACTCATTTTTCATATTTCTTAATCACAATTTGGACTCTTGCTAAACCAGGGCTTAGCAGTCCACTAATCTCAGGCTTAATCTCTAAGCTCAAGTATTAAAATTCGGGATATTACACATACAGTGTCTTGATGGGATTGAAGTACGACAAGTAATAATCATCTGGGTTAGCATACTCCTATCTTGCATGCCTCAACTTGATCCACAGATAATCAGTAAGCTCCTTATCTGGCTACAAGTTGTATGGTACGTATACCACCTTTACCCTTGAGAAACCGTCACTTAAATCAGCCTCGATAAGGTCCTCCTTTGGATCATATGCTATCAATGTCTTGACTCACCTACCTAAGATCTTAACAGTGTCTTGGGTCTCGGCTATGGTCTGTATACTGGCAGCATGGGCATGCTCTTCCTTACCGTATAGTGTATATGCCTACCACTATTACCGAAGTAGTCAATCAACGGTCCTCTCGGAATATCCATGATATCCTGTCACCATACAAACAAAACCTTATCAATATACATTTTTGATAATGCCAGAACCACTTATTAGCTCTGATACCAAAAATATCAATACCCATTTCCATTTAGATAATCAAGGAGTAATAAAGACACAATTCCATGGGCGTACAGAAAAGTATAATTATACTGATAAAAATATTCATTTACAATCCCATTGTTGTTTGTCAACGAAATACAGCAAAAACTTAATATTTACAGAATTCTCCAAAATATCTAAACATAAACTAATTATAACCACGATCATGTCCTTTCCTTGCGACACGTGCCAATCACTTCCCGGCGTCTACGCCTTTGCCCTTTGACCCACTAGCACCCGCTAGGATGTTTATTTAAAAATAGGGTGAGATTTCGAAGAATTCCAGTAGAAACATGTTATCGCTAATAGAAAATGTGAAAAGTAAATATGACATGCGCTAAGGTATGCACCAATTAATGAACAATATAAACACTTTATCGTCATGCATACGTGAGTAGGGCCTAGCCCTACAATCTACATCAGTTGGACTTCCGCCAACTCCTAGCATAAGTGCATCCTGACACTAAATGCCCCTCTTTAGGCAAACCATGTTGATTAATAAAGCGCATTTACAAACATTGGCATCCACACAAGCATATAACTATGACATAATGTATGAAGGATAATGTTCCTACCTTAAAGCTTTATAAACCCCTTTTTAGATATGCCTTGTAAAACATGTCGTGTCCGGCCTCCGACTCGGTCCTAAAATATTAAATGTACAAGAAATAGGTCATAACCTATCCGAGTATCATTTTAGACTCTTCCATAGTTTTTCTTGTGGTTATATTAGTCTACGGTAAAAATTTACCAAAATGCCTCTAGGACCCCAGCCTAGCCTGATGGCACGTTTTTTCAAAATTTTAACTAGGGCTATTCTAACGTATTTTCACCCAAGGAACCCATTTCTGAGCTCGAAATCACCAAATTCACTATCAAATTACAAAAATACCCTTGACAGACCTGATTTAGGGATTTTTGGGGCGTTTTCGTAATTATGCTTTTTCGGCCTTTTCCGAAAAAGTGACCAACTGTAACCCCACCTATTCTTGTGCATTGAATCCAATGGAACAATTTATTTCGTAAAAATCCAGCTCCTAAACCCTAAAACAGTGATAGCCAAAAGTTTCAAGAAAATTGGAAAAATGGAGTTGTGTTTTAGCTTCCAAAACTTGTACCTTTTCATTTCTAATCCTTTATTAACTTATTTAAACCCATCTTAACCATGATTCAAAAAAATTTGGGCAGCATAACCCCTTAGAGTTATGGCTTTTCCAATTTTTCAACTCAACGAAAAATCACCAAACTTCAAAACCAACTTCATACAAGTAGAGATTTGGGTTTGGTGTAGTTACCTCTTAGGCTTCTTGATTCCTCTCTCCCTATCTAAACCCATCTTAACCATGATTCAAAAAAAAAATTTGGGCAGCATAACCCCTTAGAGTTATGGCTTTTCCAATTTTTCAACTCAATGAAAAATCACCAAACTTCAAAACCAACTTCATACAAGTATAGATTTGAGTTTGGTGTAGTTATCTCTTAGGCTTCTTGATTCCTCTCTCCCTATGCGTCCTCTCTCTATTCTCCTTGAGCCAACAATGTGTCTTTAAGATTATGGATTCATGAAGAAACAAGGTTTAGAGAAGGATTCCATGACAAGATCACAAGAAAGCCTTAAGAGATTAGCTTCTTACCTTAAGTTCCTTCTTCTTTTTCTCTCTAGCGCTCAAGAGTTTCTTCAAGCTCTGTCTGTCCCTCTCTTTCTCCATGTTGGACGAAATGCACAAAGGAAGAGGAAGGAATGGCTTCATAAATTTTGCTCCCTTCATCTTACACCATTTATTTCACCAAGGGGTGTCATGGTCACACTTGCCACCACCATACTTCCACCCATACCTTCTTTACTTTATGACTTACTTGCCCCATTAGGTTTCATTTAGCATTGGACTAAATTCTTCCCTTGGCTTGCTACACAAAAACCATCCCCCTCTCCCTTGATCTAACTAAACCAATTTCTCTCCCAACTAACCGAACTAGCACTCAACTTCACCCCTCCCTTCACTTAAGCTACTCCTTTACCATCACCCATCATGATCACCATGTCCATACCTTCATGTAATGTACACCTTACCATGTCATCATTACTCTCTTTATGTAGCATTTTGACATGAGCTCTTGAAATTTCATTCCCCCCCCCTCATTTTCATGTGTTGGATGAAAATATGGAAGAGAAGGGAAGGAAAAATGTATTTCACTAATTCCATAATTCCCATAATTGATTTATGCCTGAGTTCCTCTAATTTTACAATTTTTTGATTTATTCCATTAAGAATAATCCACTTTATAGATTTTCCTTTATTTTCCTTGATTAATTGAAATTAACTCCAATTAATTGGAAAATAATTAATCTTGAGCTAAATTGGCAAAATTATGATTTTGCTATCACCTTTGTAATTTACTTCCTTTCTTGAATTAATTTGCCCATTTCCTCATGAACATGAATATTTCAAAATTCATAAGATCCAAATTTCATGAGTATTCACCATTTTATTGAATTTCTCAATTAATTACAATATATTTTTAGTGAATATAAAATTTGGGATGTTACATAATTGTGTTTGTAGTATCGAATTAATACAATATTTAGTCTTTTAGTTTGCCATCATGTTAGTTTTGGTTCCTAATCGTTAAAGATAGGGACCAATGTTTTAAACTCTAGGGGTGACAAAAATATATATATGGTTTGAAATGTAAAAGACTAAAGATTATATTAAGCTAATATTTTTAAAATAAATCCAACAACCATCTCAGATAAGTAGGGACTATATATGGATCTAAAGGGAAAAAAATAGTAACAAACCTGCTCCTTTCAGCTCCTTCTTCCTCTAGCTTCTCCCAAAAGTAGACCAACAAATTATGGTACTTGTAACAGACATCAAAAGCTCATTCAAGTTTGTAACCTTAGATCAAGCAATATGGCTTGAGATTTTTTGAATCATTTGTTGAACCTCGTAGTGTCTCATAGACGAGAAACTCAAGACCCATTTGATGCTAAATATATGAACAACACATATTTTTCAAATTTCTCTCCAATAATCTCCATAAGGACAGAAAAACAACTCAATCCCATTGTAGGATAGCTTTTGCTTGTAACATCCCAAATTTTATATAAACCTGTAATTGAGAAATTCAATAAAAAGGGTGAATATTCATGAAATTGGATCTTATGAATTTTGAAATATTCATATTCAAGAGAAAATGAGTAAATTAAATCAAGAAAGGAATTAAATTACAAAGGTGATAGCAAAATCATAATTTTTCCAATTTAGCCCAAAAATTAATTATTTTTCAATTAATTGGAGTTAATTTCAATTAATCAAGGAAAATAAAGGAAAATGCATAATTGGATTATTCTTGGTGGAGTAAATCAATAATTGTGAAATTAGGGGGAATTATACATAATACAATTATATGAATTATGGAATTTGTGAGAAACATTTTTCTTCTCTTCTCCTCCCTAAGTTTCGGCCAACACATGGAAATGAGAGGGAAAATTTAATTCCAAGAAGCTCAAGTCAAATGCTATATGAACATTTCAATGATGACAAAGGTGGAGTGTACACCTAGTGAAGAAATGTGCATGGTGGTCATGATAAGTGAAGGTATGACATAAAGTAGAAGGCATGATTGGAGTTATGGGAGGAGGGATGGTGCAAGAACAAGTGGTGAAATCTCAACCTTAGATGAGATCAATGGTTTGGAATCAAGGGAGCATTTTTATGAAGGCTTTCTCTTCCCTTCCCTTCATGCATTTTTGTTCAACATAGAGAGAGAGAGAGAGAGAGAGTTTGGAGAAACTTTGAAGAGTTAGAGAGAAGAGGAAGAAGAAATCTTAAGGTAAGGGTTGATTCTTAAGCTTTTCTTGTAATATTTCCCTAGATCCTTCTCTAAACCTTGTTTCTTCATGAATCTATGATCTTGAAGACTCATCCTTAGCTCAAGGAGAAGGGAGAGAGGACGCATTAGAGAGAGAAACCAAGAAGCCAAAAAGGGTACCTTCATGAACTTGCTTTCTTGTGGTGTTGTTGTTGTTGTTTCTTGACTTTTCAAGTTTCTTGGTTGAGTTGAAAAATTGGGAAAGCTATAACCCTAAGGGGTTATGCTGCCCAAATTTCTTTGAATCATGATTAAGAAGTGTTTAAATGAGTTCATCAAGGATTAGAAGTGGAAAAGTACAAGTTTTAGAAGCTAAAACACAAAACTACATTTTTCCATTTTCCTTGAAATATTTCGGCCAGCACTGTTTCAGGGGGGTAGGAGCTGGATTTTGTTAAAATAAATGGTTCCATTGGATTCAGTGGCAAAAATAGGTGGGGTTATAGTTGGGCACTTTTTCGGTAGAGGCTGAAAAACATAATTACGAAAACGCCCATGAAATCCCTAAACCGGGGCTGTCAAGGGCATTTTCATAATTTGACACTGAATTTGGTGATTTTGAGACGAAAAATGGATTCCTTGGGCGAAAATACGTTAGAATAGCCTTAGTCAAAATTTTGGGAAAACGTGCCATCGGGCCGGGTATGGCAGGGCCGGGCTAGGGTCCCGGGGGCATTTAGGTAAATTCTCACTATAGACTAATATAACCACAATAAACACTATGGAAGAGTCTAAAATGATACTTAGATAGGTTATGACCTACTTCTTGTAAATTTAATATTTTAGGATCGAGTCGAAGGCCAGACACGATATATTTTACGAGACACATCTAAAAAGGAATCTATAAAGCTTTGAGGTAGAGACATTATCCTTCATACATCATGCCATAGTTATATGATTGTGTGAATGCCATGGTTGTAAATGTACTTTATTAATCAATATGATTTGCTTAAAGAGGGGCCAGTAGTGCTAGAGGCACTTACACTGAGTTGGTGAGAACCCAACTCGTGCAGATTAGTGGGGCTAAGCCCTACTCATGTATACATACAGATGATATGTTTACATTGTTAATTAATTAGTGCATACATGACATATATCATATTTACTTTTTGCATTTTCTATGAACGATAGCGTGTTTCTATGGGGATTCTTCGGAATCTCACCATATTTTTAAATAAACATCTCAGAGGGTGCCAGTGGATCGAAAGGCAAGGGCGTAGACACTGGAAAATAATTGGCACATGTCTCCGCTGTATTCAGTTGACGAAGGATGTGGGATTGTAAATGAATATTTTCATCAGTATAATTGTACTTTTTTATATGCCCATTAAATTCCGTCTCTATTACTCTTTGATTATTGAAATGGAAACGGGTGTTGACATTGCTGGCTGAACAAAGATGGCCTATCAGAGAACTCAACGTCATGGTTTTTAAGTGTCTCTTTGGCCATTTTAGGAGATGAGACAACAAGCACAGTTCTATGACCTAGTTTCAACGAAAATAAGGGTCCATATTTCTTTGAGAGGTTCCATAGGTCAAGGTAAAGTGAAGAAGTATTGAGTTGATGAAGATTTGCTGGGAAGGCCTTTAGGAGGCGGTGGAAGGTTAGGTTTGTGAATTATGGTTTCTCTGATGTATTTAAGAAAGAAGAAGATGAATAAAAATAAAAGAGGAGAAATTAGAGTGAGAACAAGTGAGAGTAGTGAGAATAATACCATTTTGGTAATTAACCTCTGGGGTCAAGTGATTTGTGAACTTGGCTTCCATACACATGCATTTATATAGATTATTTGCTTATTTTTAATCTTATTACATTGACTTCTTTTTTTTAAAAAAAAAAAATCGGTCTTTTTTAATTAAGGATGTATGGGTATAAGTTTTAATTAGATGGTTGGTGGAACGCTGAAATACTATAATTGATGAATAAAATAATTTGAGAAAATTAATCTTTTGATTCCTATAATTTTAATTTGGTTGTAATTCAGTCCTTCAATCCTAATTTGGTTTAACCTAGTTTCTATAGTTTTGACTCAGCTAAAACTGGTCTCTAAATTTTGACTCATTACTATTAAGTCCCTGCAGTTTTATCCATTTGAAACTTTATTTCCTAAGTTTTATGAAATATATACTTTTTATTCTAAAATATGGTGAATAATATTTAAATGATTTAATTTATAGAAATTAAGTTGTACCAAATTAAAATTTAGGAATTGGGTTATAATCAAGTCAAACCTATTCAAAAAAAAAAATTATAATACAATTACATCATCCATACATCAAGCAATGATATGGCGATGTAATTGATTTTTTAAGATAATTGAACCCATGGGTACGTATCTTAAAAAAAATATGGAAGCCATATTCATATATGAATAAATTATAGAACAATTATATAATTCATGTATAGGCAGGGCTTTAAAGCTTAAATGACACTAAGTACCTCGCTTTAAGATTTTGTTAAGTGTGAGGTTCTCAATTTGAACCCTTTATTAGAATATAATGGGCAGATGAAAAAATGTACTTCCTTCGATCTTAAATATAAGACATAATTGATTTTTTTTTGGAGAGATTAAGAAAGCTAAATAAATTATTTAATTATATCATATATTGTGTATCATTAAATTATATATAAGTTGATTAGTCAAACTAATTAGTTTGAAGAAAAAAATAAAAATACTCTAAAATAATTTAATCAACTTCTTTAATTCCTAAAAAAAAATTAATTTTATCTTATATTCAAGAAGAGAGAGAGAGAGAGAGAGAGAGAGAGAGAGAGAGAGAGAGAGAGAGAGAGAGAGAGAGAGAGAGAGAGTATCATCCATGTCTATGAACCGGAGGTAAAGTCCTGACGTTACAATGATTGAGGGCCCATATGCTTTGAATTTTGTAAGAACCGTGCCCACATTTTTATACGGAACCATCTCCCCCACTTATTTAATATCTTGTGTTTTTCAAAGGTAGACGCAACAACGCGGCCGTTGAAATATGATGATCCCAAATAATAATTCCTCATAATGACTTAATTCTTATAAAATTTTTATGGACTGAAATGAAATTAATTTTTTTAGCGGAATGATTTATTTCCTTCGTTAAAAATTAGTAGTTGCCACCTTAATTGTTATCATTAAATAAGTTAAAGTTATTATTTATTAAACTGTTTTTTCCATTAATATTTACCAAGAAGTTTTACTGAAATTAGTTGTCACCATTTTAGTTGTGATTATCACAAGTTAAAATTGTTAATTGTCAAGCTATTGTCATTTATTTTTTTTAAGAACATTAAGATAATTTCGCAAAAAAGTTAATCTCAGCACCAACATCAAGTAATTTGACCATTTCAAAATCCTGATTTGGATTTAGGGGATTTTTATTTTATTCTTGCTTTTTTTTAGTGTGTACGTTGAATCGATTTCAAGACATTAATCCCTTGATATTTCTGGTAACGTAATCCCTTGATATTCTGTTTCCTATATGACTGGGTAATATCTTCTTTTTGAACAAATATGACTGGATAATATCACACAGGTAAGGAAAAGTGATATTAACGGACGTATACGTACGGATGTTTTAATGTCAATATATGCGACGCCAAATATGACATGGAATATAGCAGTGTTTATTTCATTAAAAAGATACTCCTTCTGGTCCTAAATAATATAGGAGCTAGATATAAAGTTTAGCATATTGTTGATTATATGTATTAATGGTTTCAGATAATATCCATTAAGAAGAGAACAACAACCCTATGGCATCGTTGTAGGATACTTTTTGCTGGCTGAACAAAGAAGGTCTATCAATGTCACGATCGGTGAGTAGGCTAAGCCAAATAATTTCATTTAGCCTAACAAACCTTAAACAAAGTACACCAACTCTAGAACAAACATTTGTATGATAATAACAATACTTATTGAACTTCTATATTAAAATCCTAATTAGAGAACAAATCCACAACAATTAACTTTAGGGAGGCACATGTTATCCCATATACTACACAACACAATGTCTTTGACACCATAATAGTAGTCATGACATCATGGAATCCCCCGCCACTCACAATATATTCCATAGGTTTATAAAGCATATCAACCACAATCCAACTCACCAGTTGCATTATTTGGGAAAAAAAATAGAGAGATGAATGAGTCTATCACTGATTCCATGAAAACATAAATAACAAAGTACGCTGAAGGTAAACAAAGACACAAATTTTTTCGCAAACTGTTTTTCTCAAAATAAATAAATGTAATAAAATTCAAATGTTGAGTTGAAAACAAATAATGAGGGCAAATGTTCGCAAAATCCTTATCTCAATAAATAATAAAAAATAATTAAAATCAAATATTCAACTACAATCTTTCAATTAACACAATCACTCAATATAAATCCTGTAGGGAATAATCATCCTACCTATACTCACTGTTCCATATGCTGTATGTCATAATCATATAACTTATGGTGAGGAATAACGGTCCCACCTATACTTATATATCCATCTATCTCATATACCAATTATTAACATAAATCATGGTCTAGAATAATCGTCTCACCGATATATATCACACACACACACACACACAAAAAAACAAACATTATCAATATATATAAGGCTGAAAAGATAGCAAAGGTGAAATGAAAGGTGCCACCTTGCTATTCATGTTCTCACCTATTAGGACAGATAGCATAGATCCCTTTTAACCATACTAGATCTAAGATTGAATACTTGTTAAGAAGTCTTCACGAGTATCACCTATATATAAATAACAGTTTATTTAAATATTATTATATGTTCATAAGGATCAAGTTTCCTTATTTCCTTTCTTTTTAATCTTTTGGAGTCCGAATAGGGACAAATCTTTACATGATTGAGGAGAGTTAAGGCCTATGAATGAAGAAATATATTAAAAAAGAGTAGGAGGATTGTCTACAAGAATTGAAGAAATAATTAAGTGAAACATGTATCCTTGGTGTACGTGACGAGAGTTGATTTAACAATTAATTATGAAATAGCACTAGAAGGAAGAGTTGTGATTCCTCACCTTATGTAAGGTCTGGACAACATTAAATTAATGAATTGATGAGAGCAGTGCCACATATCTGAGAGGATGAGGAGGTCTACTCAGTGTGGAGCTAGTGGAAGAAACAACATAAAGAAAAGAGGAAGAGTGAAAGAAAAAGCAGTGTGTAGGGTGTAATGCCCCAATTTTTGATTAAGGGCTAATGACAATTATTGAGAATAATTTGTGAATTAATCTGAATTATTATGTGTTTTGTGGCAATTTCAGTAAATGTACCATAATCAGGAAAATTGGGAGAATGGAAATTATCGGTTAATTAGTCAGTGATTAATGAGGAAATTAATTACTAACTAAGAGAAAAATGAGATGTGTGATTAATTGGCTAATGAAGGGATTAGAGAAGCTAATTGGTGACTTATTTTTTTGTGTGAGCCAATACAATGTGGACATGTGTCAAGAGGTGAAGAAGATAGAGTGTGTGTGCAAGTCAAATGGGTTATTTTAATATTTTCTCTCTCCTCTCTTCCCTCCTTTTCGGCTGATGCATAGGCATAGGGGGTTGATGATTTCTTCTTCTTCTCACACTCTCATCTCTCTTGCGCCATTGTTAAAGGAGAAAGGAAGAACGAAAGCTTGCATTTAAGGTAAGAAAATGACCTCTAATGCCAAAAATCATTTCATTAAAGTTGTTCTTTGAGTTAAGAGCTCCATTTTGATGTTTATAGATCTTCCATTGGGTGTTGTTTGAGCTCTCAAGGGATTTTAGAGATTTGAGAATCAAGAAATCTCTTTGGAAAGGTTGAAGAGATAAGTGAGGCCAACCTTTCTATCTATGTTTTGTGCCAAATAAATAAGTTTGCAATTTTTGGAATTTTTGCCCTATTTTTGAAAATATGGGTCATTGGGTGGTTTGGCATGATATGGTTGTGAAAATTGTGTTTTGGGAGGAGCTTTGAATAGATAGAATTGGTTTGAGGTTGGAATGTGAAGTTTGGTGAATTTGGGATTTTAGTGTTTAATGTTGCCCAAAACCAAAGTATGATAATAGAATAGGAATTTGGTGATTTTGATATTTCCATTGGGTTCCTTGGGTGATTTTATGTGGGGATATCTTTGGTTGAGAGTTTGGAACCAATGGAAACATTTAGGTAAAAATTTGGAAGTGCTGTCAGTTTTCAGCATTTTTAGTTTCTGATCTGTATCACTCGGGTGGTCAAGGGTCTACTCGAGTGCGGGATGAATATCATTCAAGTGGTGATGGGTTCCACTTGAGTGCGGTAGTGTATTTTCCCTTTTTGCTTCCAGTTTCATATTGCACTTCCGTGTGTAAAGGCAAGAGTGTGGCTTTACTTACGGGTGTTGAGAGTTCCCACTCGAGTAAGCCTCATCCCACTTGAGTGAGGGTGTATGAGACACGGTGAACTCGCGTCTAGGGTTGCCTCTCGCAATCAACTTCTTAAAAGTGTCTTAGCACTCGTGAGTGCTAAGCCATCACTTAAGTGCTTCTATTCCTGCTCGAGTGATGTCCCTCTCTGAAAGTTTCTTGTGCTCTTGGGTGAGCACATCTTGAACCTCACTTTGGGGTACTCAAGTGATCATTAGGCTTCCACTCGAGTGATAGAGGTCATGGTCGGGTGCAGTGAGCAATTCTGGTTGCTATCATTCCTTTCTGCTCTCGGGTGAGCACTTTCTGCACGACACTTCCTAGGACTTCAGTGAGGGTGAGGCTAACACTTAAGTGTTGCTTCCATAACTTGAGTGTCCATACATTATTACTCGAGTGAGGTCATCTTCACTCAAGTGTCTAAGTGAAAGATACCAGTACTTGTACTTCCAAAAGGGGATCTTTGGGATAGTTCTTCCAACCCTTTAGGGCTTTTGTTAAAGTCATGTGTAGCTTCCTAAAGAGCATAAATAATAACCAATTTAAGTGATATCAAGTTATTTGACTATTGGTATAGAGAATAACACTTCTTCCCTAATTATGAATATAAGATTTGACATTTTCCCTACTTGGGAGAGACCGGCACCAGAGAACGCCTGGAAGGATCAAGGTAGTGACTTTTCTCTCATGTTGTGTATGATGCTTGGTATGCATGACTTATCATTATTTGTTGTATCTTTGGCATGAGGCCATTGTGTTATCTCCCATAGTGCATTATAGCGTGAGCAGTTCATCATGAGCAGTCGTAGGGGGTGATGGTTATCACACCTACCCCTGCTGTTGTTTTTGCTGTTGTAATTGCTAGGGGTGCGTTGTGGAATCGTGGATTCCTATTTGAGTATCCGGCCAGTGTGGCTGTGTGTGTATGTGAAATATTTTATATGGATCCTAGCTGTGGTGATATATGTGATATGATCATGTGATTGTGCAATACATCGTGAGCAAATGTAAGGGTGACATGAGTCATACCTGCCCTTGCTGTGTAACTGCCATTGTAATTGTTGTGTGTTGCGTGATAATTTACTTTCATGCTTTATTGTTGTGCATATTATGAGTGATTTGACACTACGGGGATTCCTTAGAATCTCACTCTCCCAAAAACAATTTTAGCAGGGCCGAAAGATCAAAGGGGAAGCGGGTGACGAAGAGCGATTAGAGCTCTAGGGAGGAGTTTCACTTTGGGATTATTTGGTTATCATACTTGTAATTTTTGGACATATTCTTGGGAATCAATTGTATATATTTTTGGTATGATGTAGTTTTGTGTAATCCCCAAGAAAAAGGGAAAGAGATTATGGGCGTTATGCCTTGTATAAACCCTTTATTAATCATTGGAACCCGAGTGTGTCAGGAATTTATGCTGTACTCTGATATGTATGAATGAAATTAACCTGTACAGGCCAGTTATGTTTGAAATGTGAGTATGAGACCATTGTGAAACATGTGTTATAAAAGTTTTTGAAAACCCTGATTTTTGGAAAATTTTATTTTGTCTAAGTCCCAAATCATACATGGTCTCTAATTCAAATTTAATTAAGTTTTTATGAACTAATCTCGGCCTTGATTATGAAGGGGGTTACACAGGGGAAAGAGGGAAAAAGAAACGGTGATTAAGAAACCGTGCCTGTATTTATCACTTGGAATGGAGAGGTTGTTTTAGAAGGCAGTGGTGTGGATGAGCACAATTGAAGAATAAGCGATAAAGAATATGTTTAGGTTAGTTTTGTTTGTTTGTTTTTTAATATTTAAGGGTCCTACAAGATTTAAATCCAAAGAACTTATCATTTTTGTTATTGATGAGAATAGATACTAGAACTAAATGAGATTAACTTGATATTCACGAACTGTCCTTTGATAATATGACATGAGATTTACTAATATCTATTAAATATCCTTTTGGCCACACCATCAAATATCTTTTGATATGATAAGATTAACTAATATTTGCTAATTATTAGTTTCCACTTTATCATTCCTCATAAAAATATCTTCCCATCATCATCATCATCATCATCATCATCATCATCATTATATGTTTGGGTTATCACAATCAAACTCAAGGTCATTATTCTTAGGGGTACAGAAGGCACTTTTAGCATCCGTTTTTATGCCCTTTAGATGACCATTTTCAGGGGGATATGTATGCCAGTGTCGTTGAAAGTTTTGAAATAGACAACTATTTCAAAATGGTCGTTATAAGTGACTTATGTAAGACCCTGTCTTACATACCACTTACCATTGATATTAGTTAGAGTACTGGAGCACAGTTCGATGGGTAACATAGGAATAGCAGAAATTTACTGATATTAAGTACATGTTTAGATCCAGGAGTCGTCCCGTAGGGTTTGATAATATATATACAAATTGTCCAATATGCTCATAAATTAGATTAATATAACCCAACTGCTCCAGTCTAGGGATCCACACCCTTCAATTGCCCGTATCTACCACTTTATCCTTGGAGCCACTAGTTCCCGCTGGAAGATTTATTTATGAAAAAGGATGATTTTCTGAGAAATCCGAGTAGCAATATACAATCAATCATATAAAATGTGAAAATTTTGATATGTAATGCACCATATAATGTAAAATGAAAATCCATATCATAACGTGTGTGTACATAATGCTCAGGGCCAAATGACTCTTTGAATCCCTTACATGTATCTTAGCTAAGTCCCTGACTATAGCTAGGTAATACCCCTATACCTTAGCTAGATCCCAAACCATAGCTAGGTAATGTGCCCCAGGCATGTGTTCATATCATAGAATACAATAACACGTAGCATATTAATAATCACATAGTGTATGAGAGATAATAGTTATTACCTTAAACCTTTTTCCAACTTGGCAAGTGTTCCTCGGTATGCGTGTCAACAACTTAGTTCACTCAGTCCTAAAATTTCAAATGTACAGGAATTAGGTTAAAGCCCATTCATGTACTAGTTTAGATACTTTCATAGTCTTTTTAGTGGTTATATGAGTCCTTACTAAAAAATTACCAAAATGCACCTGGGACCCGGTTCGACGGACCCGGTCCGATCATACTTGGGCGTGAGCTTGGTCATCGGCAAGACGATCTGGGAGAAATTTTGAATGAATCCTCCAATACTATACAACAAGACCTAGAAAATTGCGTATCTCAGCTATAGTTTCTGGCTTCTTCCAGTCCCATACTACTTTCACTTTACTAGGATCCACTAAGACCCCTTCTCAAGATAACAAGTACCGGAAACTTACTTTTGAAAGCTAAAACTCGCACCTGCTTAGTTTGGCATAGAGTTACTTTTTACACAAGATCTTCAACACTATTCTTTTGTTCCCACAAACTGGCAATACATTATTTGCTGTCAATCAATCAAAAACCAGTAGGACTTCTAATTGACAAAGCGGCAAACAAATCAAATCAACCGTGGACTCATACCCCTCAACGGTTATGGCATAATTCAACCAGCATCAGCAGTCATAGCCTTCACACCCATTGGCATTGACATAACCAAGTCAAATGGCAGTTTATGAACATGCAATCCCAGGCGCTTCACACAGTCATAGGCAATGAAGAAATGACTTGCGCCCTAATCAAATAACACTTGTAGTAAACTACCATTGAGAAGAATTTAACTTGAATCAAGTTGGGAGACTTCTGTGCTTCTTCATGTTGTTAGAATCGGCAGGCACAGTGGAAGAATTTTAAAAAATTTTCACCGATCCTAATTGAGGATCTATCAACGGTGTTTAAACCAAGTTGGAAGGATTCATACCTTTTGATGATTTATAGTTTTCACGATCTCTAGGAGCCAACACGTCAAGTCCGCTCCCTCTACCGGTATCCACATGAATGCTCTCCAACCGAGACTGCGTGCTAGCGCCTCTAATGTCTCCTAGGGTTTCACTTGCGACTCTCAATTCTCATGTGGATATCAGTATATCTGCTTTATCAAGTTTATAACATATGAGGGCTATTTTAAAATTTCAAAATTAATCATCATTAATTTTGAAATTAATTAACTATTAATTATCTTGTTGAGCTAATTAAATAAATTCAGTTTAAATGAACTCTGTCCAACAGTTTTAATTTAACCTATTTATTTAATCCAAATAAAGAGCCATTAGATTTAAGTTATCTTCATAAATTAAATCTGAGATACCATATCTCTATCATGTTAGTTATTAGATTTAATTTATCTTAATAAATTAAATTTAAAACTAATATAATAATATAATATAATATAATATGTATATATATACATATATATCTATATATAATATATGTATTTCGAAAATACATATCTATATAATATTATCAACGAATTTTATATATTACATATATATATATATATATATATATATATATAAAAAATTCGTCTACTCTAATTAAACATTATCTCGTGTTGGGTCATTCTTATGTGCGACTCTGTAGGCCCATATGAAGTTGGCAGTGGGCCAATAACTGTATTAACCCACAAGTTGCAAGCGGCCTCTAGCAAGACATCACGACTACCCAATTCATATGAGGATCGTTAACACGATGCAACCTGTCATACAACCATGTCACGTCCCTTTTGTCACACAATATATCGGTCAAGAATGAGGCATGGATAATGTCATCTTCTTATTCCTGACCATTACTTTCTTGATTCCTGAGTAGTCTGACAATAGAAATGGAAACTCCTTTCCATTGTAGTATGGCCATACATTTCTCAGACTTGCTCATCGAGGGGCCCAGTAATATCTCTCTACTAATGTGAGGGACAAATTCCATCTTGATCATTCATATTCCTCTGCATGAAAAACCACCAAGCCCGATCGTAGCCTTTATCATCACCCAGTCAAAAGTGACTTTTGACTAGTTCAAAGCTTAGCAACTCTCATGTAGGAATCCATGATGACCTCAGGTCTAAGGGCATTGTGACGTGGTTATACATGAGAAAATCTTATGACTTGATCCATGTAGCTTTCTCATAGTGGATCGGTCCAGCACCTTGTACTCTTACAAGTGCCTAAGACTTTGATTCATATCTCCATATCTTATCAAAGTCATACTAATCTTGTTTCATCTCTATTCCCGCATAGATGACCGACCAGGGACATTTTAGGACAATTTTTATGAATTATCCAAGGATACAATTATCACAGTTAACATGCAAATAATATGATAACATAATGAAGAAATTTCAATAAAATAATAATGTTCAAAGTACAATGATTGGCCCTTAGGGCACAATTTCCATCAGTTTCTTACCATTGGAGGTGTTGTTGCCATATGAACAAGATGTTGAGGCCAAATGATGAAAGTTCCTATTGCCTGACCTAGTTTGGCAACCTGATCATTAGGGAATGGGACATCTACACCTTCCTCCCCCTGTCGAACACTTGTGACATTAACCTTATATTGATCATCCTGAATTTGCTTATAATGGTGGGTGGTAGCATGCGTGTATACAATAGCATCGACAACAACACACAGTAACGTGACATCCAAAGAAAGAGAGTAAGGTTCTTTAGCCTTTGGTGTAAGTCCAAGGTTTCCATGTCTAATCTCTAGTAGATTGTAATTGCATTTGGTGCTGGGAAAGGCTGGGGATTCTTGACTAAGAGAAATGAAAGAATTAATTAAGCTAACTTAAGAAAAAACTCAATATTATGTTAATTGAAATTATTTACAACTTGAGATTTATTTTCCTCTTCACCCATCCTGACTTGAATGCTAGACAACACCATCGATCTCATCTTACCTCGTAGCTCATGGAATAGCTCTTCTTGAAGCTCTTATAGAAGTGATTGACGCATTTCCACCTTGAGCTCTACTTAGGCTACCTCTTGAACCTTGGCTACAAACTCTCTACTTGGTTCACTTTGTGCTTAAGGTTATCAACTTCATCCAAAGTCATACTGATCTTGTTTCATCTCTGCTCCCACATAGATGATCGACCAAGGACATTTTAGGACAATCTTTATGAATTGTTGAAGTATACAATTATCATAGTTAACATGCAAATAATATGATAACAGAATGGAGAAATTTCATTAAATTAATAATGTTCAAAGTATAATGATTGGCCCTTTGGGCACAATTTCTAACACATGTGTCATAGCAAACACCCTGCCCTGATTCCTAGGCCTTTACTTTATCAACTGCAGCTTACAATCATTAGTGATGTGTCCTATATGCTTGCAGTTATAGCAAATTACTTGCCCCGAATACGTTCTTCCAGTATGCGCCTTGCCACAATAAGGACATGACCATGTCACTGGGGCCTCTGGTACTCGTGATCCTCAGGTTGATAGGGTTTTTTATCACCACCCTTAGATGAGGATTCTTGCCCCTTTCACTTTTGGGAAGAATATCCCTTATTGGGCTCACTGTGACTGCTACTACCCTTAGTTAGGTACAGATCCCTCAAATTGTTCTCTGTGATTTGGCACTCCTCCATGGCTTTATTGAATACAGTGAACTTTCGAGTGGCTAACCTTTTCCTCAACTCACGCCTCAAGCCTCAGATCAGCATATTGGAGCTCCACTCCTCATTATCCATGCGTCATAGATAAGAGGAGTATCGGGCAAGTCGAATGAATTGAGATGGGTAGTCATCGAAGGTTTCTTTATCACCCTGCTTTATTGACAAGAACTTTGATTTTTCTTGAGTCTAACTAACTTGGGAAAGTACTTGTCATTAAACTTTTCTTGGAACAACTCCTAAGTCAATGGCACATTCTTGGTTCGCAACATCATGGCAATGTTCCTTCACCACCTATTTGCGTTTCCCTCTAGCTTGTAAATGGCTGGTCGCACCCTCACCTCGGCCGGGCAATCTAACACCTCAAAGATCATTTCAAGTTGGACTAGCCAATCTTCTACCACTTGAGGGTTAAACATTCCCCTGAATACTGGAGGTAGATGCTTACAGAATTTGGAGATTCAGAATTGCAGATCTCTCTCATTTCGGGCTAGCACCCCATGGGATTCCTGATTCAGTTTAGTTTGCGGCAAGGACTCCTGAGGTCGAATCGACCCTTCAGTTGTTTCTTCATGGGTTGTCTCTTCTTGTGCCGATTGGACTCTATCTTCATTACATTTTTCTTTTACCTTCCGGAGCTCATCCTTCAGTTCATGAATCATATCCGCTACTCCATTAACATGCCCATCATTTGTTGTATGGGATAAGGTGGATTGTGGTTTATCTCTTCCACCTTCAATTCTACCTGTCTAACTTTTGGTCAAACCATAGCTTCTTTTCACTCTACAAATGATTCACCACATCAATATCACATTGAATGTATACACATATTCCTTAAAACTCAAACACTAACAAGTAACTGTAACATTCATGTGTACACAACCAACAATCATGGATTAACTATTGTTACTAGGTCAAGGAACTATTGTAACTATCATAGTAAAACCTACCCTTGCCAGGAACTATAGCTCTGATACCACAAATGTAATCTCCTACCTTGAAAGTCGTTAATATAGTTCAAAAATGTGTCATAAAGTCAAGGAACGAAAAATCGGACCAGGCAATGAACCGGTTACAGCACAGGTTCAAGGGTTAATAGGTCAACTGAGGTCTAACCGGTAGTTGAACCGGTCATAACCAGTCATATTAAAATATTATAATTTATTAGTGATAATATATATTAATATATTTTTAAACTTCTATAGATAAAAATAAAGATTTTTAGAAAAAAATGTTTAAAATCTATTAGTATTAGTTATAATACCTATACTTATACAAAGATATCTCATTTCCTATAATTATTATATCTTTTTAAATAATTCTTTTCATTATTTTCTTCATTTTTTTAGATTTGTTCTTTCTTTATCTATTTTTCTCTTCATTTTAGTCTTCAACTTTCCATTTTGCCCTCAAAAAACACAAAATAAAAATTTAGAAAAAAAGAAAGAAAGAAACCGGTTCAACCGGTTGGACCACTGGTTTTACCGGTTTTAACCGGTTCTGACTGGTCCAACCAGTTCAACCGGTCTGACTGGTTTACTGATCAAACCGGAGCAGACCAGGGACCGGTTCCCGGTTCAACCGGTCAAACCGGCCGGTCCGGTCTGGTTTTTTGTACTTTGCATAAAGTTAAACTAGAGATCAAATGTCAATTTTAAAACTTATTTAATATGGTCTCCCTTTCACTTTTTGAATCTATTTATCCTATTCGGTCTAGTTGCATTTATCAATATAAGAGTGCTTAAAAAAAATTTCCTGATGACTCTTGGGTTATATTCATTAACTTTAAGGGGTCTATAGGGCATATTCGCCCATTTTCACTAAGAACCTTTTAGCCACGGCCAAGAAAATTCCTGTTTCTTGGCTGAATTTTTAAAAATCATAACTAAATCTAAAAAAATCAAAATGGGGTGATTCCAAGTCCTACTTGAAAATTTTTAAGTCCTCTATATAGAAAAAACATGAATCACCACCATTTACAACCACAAAAATACTAACTTTAACGAATTTCCATATTGCTTCAGAATAACTTCCAGTTTCAACCTCAAATTTTGGAAATAGATAACTTCTAGCACACACATCAAAATGACAACCATTTTATATCAATTTAAAGCTTGACATGTCTAATATTAGAATAAAAATTTTCAGAATTTTTAGACACCATTTACTCATTCAAAACTACCATGAAAACTGACTGCCCTACACAGAGTTTTCATTGATGAAACTTCTAACTTTTCAACATATGTTTCCAATGGTCAGAATTCACAACTTGGTGTAATGCCCCAAAATATGATTAAGGACCAATGACTTCAAAAGTGAATGTAATTAATGTTAAGAAAACACTTGTGGAGAATACAATGTGAATTGTGGGCAGAAAGAGCAGCAGTCAGTGCCCAAACCCTGTATTTAAGCTTAATTGTGTTGTTAAGACTTAAAATGAGTCAATAGGTATAAAATGTGTTAAATGGTAAACCAATGGTATTGCTATAGTTAGGGGCAAATGGAAAAAAGAAAAGTTACCGACCAATTAATCAGCAACCGAAGAGGGAATCCACTAATAACATAGAGATTCAGTGGTGTGATTAATTGCTAAGTAAATAAAAGTGAGGAATCATATAGTTGCATGCACATGGAAGGAGTTGCAAGATCATGACAAGTGGCACCATAGAGACCATTGGTTAAAAGTCAAAGTTTTCAACTCATTTGCTCTTCTCTCTCTCTTTAGGTCGGCTAGGGGTGTAAAGGGAGTGAAAAATCTGGTTCATCATCATCATCTATTCTCTCTCTTCAACTCCCATTTTTGTCTAAGTTGAAGGAGGAAAGAAAAGAAGTCCAAGGTTGAAGGTAAGCTATTTGACCTTGTGAATGACCCTGAATGCCAAAATCCTCTTTATTAATCTTTACCACCTTGATGAGAGCTTCATTTCTATGGTTTTAGATTTTTAAATAGAGGTGTTTGAGTGCTCAAGAAAAATTGAAGGTTGAGGAATCAAGAAACAAGCTTGGGAAAGTGGAAAAGGTAAGTAAGAGCTACATTTTGACATATATGTTGTAATCGTTGGTTGAGACTTTGAAATTCTAGAATTTTGCCCTAATTTTTGTGCACATTAGGGTTGTATGAATTGTATGGTGTTTTGTGATCAAAATGGTGTTTGGTTGTGTCATTTGAACAATGAAATTAGTTTTGAGTCTTGAATGTGAAGTTTGGTGAAATTGGGTTTTGGTGTTGTAAAGTGGCTTCAAAATAGACATGTAGATAGAATGAGAATTTTGGTGTTTTGATGTATTCATTAGATTTCTTGTGAAAAATTGTGTGGGAATGGTGTTAATTGTGAAAATCTAACCTTTGGAAACACTTGGTGAAAAACTGGAAATTCTGGAAAAGTGTTAAGTTAAAATTCTGTGCAGGTAACCAAATTTGCATAGGGTTTTGAAATAGCAAATGGTGTCAAAATGTTGTGAAATTTTCTAGTATTGTAGTACATATTGCAAGCTTTCCGATGATAGAAAGTTTGACTCATTTTGATGTTTGTGCAAAAAGTTATGGTCATTTGAAAATCAACTAGGAAATAGGCCAATGGTTGGTCGCGGCCCAAAACCTTCTGACCAGTTCTTGGCCACGGCCAACAGGGTCCTGGCCGTGGCCCAAACTCTTTGAACTGTTCTTGGTCGCATCCCAAGGATGTTGGCCACTGCCCAAGAGTTTCTAACCTATTTTTGGTGGCATCCAGTGGATCTTAGCCGCAGCCCAAAACTTTCTGACCATCTCTTGACCACGGCCAGTGGATGGCTTGGCTGCGGCCAACACTTCAAAAATAGCATATTGAACTTTTGAAAGATTGTCTTTGGGTAATCTTTCCCAAGCCTTTAGGCATATATTTAGGCTTCTAGTAGCCACCTAAAGGTCCCAAATGATAACCAACTTTAAGTGTTTTGGAGTTAAGTATTGGAATAGGAAATAACTCATCGTCCTTGCCTATGGTTTACAGGATTTGACATTTGCCCTGCATGTGATCAACCAGTGCCAGAGCACGTACGGAAAGAATAAGGTAGTACTCTTTCTCTTATATTATGTGTAATGCATTGTATTTGTGTCTTATCATTGAATTGAGTTTTCTGCAAATGCTACATGTTAGAGCAAGCATTTCACCCAAGAGGGGGTTGAATTGGGTGATACTAAAAATTTCGTTGCAAATATGAAAACTTGACGGTGAATATAATGAAGTAAAGAGTGAGAAGAAATATCACCGAAGTGTACACCGGGAGTTATACTCGTTTGGCCACAACCACTTTGACCTACGTCTAGTCCTCATAATATTTCTGAGAGTTTCACTATAACTTCCAAGATTCAATGGGTTCTTGGCACCTCAATACAAGCAAGTTCCTTCGCCTAGACACTCGCTCCCCCTTACAAGTTGTAATCCAATCCCAACTCAAGGTTCCATAACCTTAAGTTACCTCAATAACAAATATTGAGTTTGAATGAAATATCTCTCTTACAGAGTGAATAAGAATCACTGAAGTACAGAATTACAAGTATATGTAAAACAAGTATTGAGCGTGAAATTGATAATGCGTTCGTGTGTGTGTTCTTGTTATTTCTCTGTTTGGATGTTCCCATATATATAGATGTGTTGGTAATGATTGTTGGAACATTTTTCTTCTTGCCCGTTAGAGTGTGTGCAGCCATTATTGACTTTTCCAGTATTTGAAAAATATCCGTTTGTGGTAGGTGGCGGTAGGTAACATTTGAACGTTGCATTTGACTTCCTTATTTGGTAAGATCTCTTCATTGCTTATATGTGGATATGCTAAGAATACTAATACAATGAAGTGTTAATCACATAGAAAACAAATCAATGAACGTTGGAATGATTTCCAAATTTCTGAACTTGCATACTCGAGTAGTTACTCAAGTATTCATTAAGTTTACTCGAGTACTTACTCGAGTATTATCATGAGAGTAATGATAGCAAGTTAATGAATGAACATCACATAACTCGAGTAGTGTATGAAGTAAACAAATTTACAAACCTTAGAAATATCTGTTTACTTGGGTACTTACTTGGGTATGGCACACTTTTCTTCATAGGTTACTCAAGTAGCCACTCGAGTAATCTCTCAATTAAACTTTAGGTTACTCGATGCTTTACTCCAGTAATGTTGGCAGGATTTCATGGCCGAGAGTACTTCAAGTTTGCTTACCTGGTTACTCGAGTACTTACTCGAGTAAACAACAATTTTCTGCATAGCTTACTCGGGTAGATACTTTAAGTGTTGTGTAAATAACTCTGCAGATTACTTGATTACTGACTCGAGTAATCTCATTAAAATATTTGATAAAGAATAATTGAATTCCTGCATACTTGAGTAGTGCCTCGAGTGAAGTGTGATAAAAGCATTTCATGTTATTCGAGTATTACCTTTAGGTTTTGCTTACCATAGTGAGTTACTTGAGTAGCTCCTTGAGTAACATTGGTAGGATTGAAAATGCTGAGAGAAACATATTTCTTGAAGTAGGGGACTCGAGTATAGACTTGAGTAACGTTGGCAGGCCGAGAGCAACTGGAAGTGATTTCCCTGCTTACTCAAGTACTTACTCGAGTAACATTGGCAGGCCGAGAGCAAGTCCAAGTGATTTACCTGGTTACTCGAGTAGCTACTTAAGTAATGTTGGCAGGCCGAGAGCAACTGGAAGTTTTTTACCTCATTACTCGAGTAACGTTGGCAGGTTACTTGAAGGTTGACTTTGGTTACTTCAAGTTTCTGTCTCATTACTTGAGTGTTTACTCGAGTAACCCTTTAGAAATTTTGCCAGTGATGAAGTTTCTCAGCTTTTTCTCTTGGCCTTTCTTCATTACTTCAGTGCTTACTTCAAGTGATGATTTGCCCTGTTATTACTTTGTTCAAACTTATTTGTTTATTAAATCTTTTTCATACCATTCTTTGTTATCATCAAAACATCTAACACTAAAGTGTATGTTGCTGTGAAAGCTTTGTGTATACAGCCGTGAGTATTGTCAATTGTGACGCAAGTCACGCATCATGTGGATACAATTGTAAGCGCTGCCATTTGTAACACTAGTCACATATCATGTTATACAGCCGTGAGTGCTGTTGACTATGACGCAAGTCATGCATCATGTGGATACAGTCGTGAGAGTTGTCATTTTTGATGAAATTCACGCATCACTGTGATTATTGTTGTTGTTGCTGTTTGTGATTTACTTGCATGTTATGTGATTATATATAATATGAGTGATTTGTTACTACTGGGATTCTCTTGAATCTCATTCTTTGCATTGACTAACCTACAGCCAGGGCAAGTGGGTCGAAGGAGAAACAAATGACCAAGGGCGGCTAGTAGTCTTCTCTAAGGATGCAATTTTAGTAGTTAGTTGTCATATTTTGGTTGGGATTACTGTACATATTGTAAATGTATATTTTGAAAGGCATTATGTAATCCCCTGAATGGGAAATTGAAAGGGGTGAAAATGCCCTGTAAACCTTTTAGTTATGCATGAGACCTGGGTGTTGCCGAGAATTTTGTTTACACTTTAATATGTATGAATGAAACTTAACTGTATATGTTAATTATATTTCAAAAAATAATTGTGAGACCATGTTAAACAGGCTTTGAAAGAAATTTTTGAAAACCCAATTTATCACAGGGCCTAACCATATCTTGAAGTTGGGGCTTTAATAGGTTTTGTATTAACCATTGGTCTCTAATTTATCTTAATGATGCATTTTCGAACTACAATTATGACTGCTAAGGTAGGGGGTTACACCGGGGCTACTCCCCACATAATTTTTCATATAGAATCCAATGGAAACATGAAAACAATCAAATTCATATTCCTTTCACAAGCTCTGTTTTGGGGCAGAAATTTAACACAAAACTCACAAATGCCAAACTTTCCATTCAATCCTCAAATCAATTTCAAACATCCAATGGAAATCACATGACACCATGGTGCGAACCCACAACCAATTCTGAAATATACACACCCCAAGAAAGCTAAACACAGATCGACGATCCACTTGAACCCTTGAACACGAAAGAACAAGGACCCGAAGTGTTGGAAAAATGCCACAAGGTTGATCAAGCCTTGATAAGTTTGTTAGTTCTAAAAAGAACCCTTAGAGAGAATCTACTCTCAAGAAACAAAGTGCAGAAGTGCAACTTTCATTTATGATTCAAATCTGAATTGTGTGTCTTACAAATGAAGAAGCACCAAGTATTTATAGGAAAATATGACCTAATTGCAATAAGTGCAATTTTGAAAACAACCAATACAAGTTGTAAAACCATGTGCTAGGAAACCTAAAAGTCTAATACAATAAACACAAAAGTCTAATACAATCTAGAAGAAAGTTAAAAAATCAAATACAACATGCAAAAGAAAACAAAAGTCAAATCTGCCACCAACTCCTTAATGATTTTCGCACACCTAACTTCAAAAAAATGTAATCAGTAAATTAAGGCTCAAAATATGCTTATTTAGGCCCAAATGAGCCTCCTATGTGTAGTACTTGGTCCAAGCTCTTTAGTTTCAAGTTTGCAAGCCCAAAACTTGATCAATATCTCTATTTGCAGCCCATATGAAGTTAGTGACGTTTTCAGCATTTTTGTCAAGTTTTGATCCAATTGCTACTTGCTTTGTCCAAGTACCTTGCACTAGCCCATTTAATGCTTCCTTGATTTGTTTGGCTGTTGCTTTTGTGATTGGTCCACTTGGTATTTGCAAAGGATCGCTTGAATTTGACACAACTTTCTGGATCGCATCCCACCATGACCATCAACAAAACACCATGAACTCACTAAAACCACAAAAACAGGGCAAAAATCCAAAAGTTCAAATACTCAACCAATGACCGCAATATATATGTCAAAAGGTTGCTTTTGCTCACATCTATCTCTTGCACTAACTTGTTCTTTGGTTCTCCAACCACTAGCTTTTCTTGGATTCACAAAACACCTCCTGTTGAAAATTAAAACCATAGGAATGAAGCTCTCATCAAGAGGAACAAGATTTGAGAAGAGGGTTTTGGTGATAGAGGTCATCTACTGGTCAAAACACCAGTACAAGAACTCACCTTCAACCTTCACTTCCTTCTCTTTCCTCCTCCACACTTGGATGACTTGAGCTTGAGAAGAGAGAGAATAGATGATGAGATATTAGATTTTAGTCCCTCATAGCCGATATAACCGACTTTGAAAAAGGAGAGGGAAGAGAAAATGAGTTTGACACTTTGACTTAATCTAATGGTGCCAAGTGATGCCAAGTGTCATGATCATAAAGCCTCTTCAAAAAGCATGTAACTATATAGTTACACTAATCAATTTCATTAGCCATTTAGTCACACCTCTTGTTCATTTAGTTGATGGTGAATTTCCTCTTTGGTAGCCGACTAATTGGCGAATAATTTTTTTTCTTCCCGTTTTGCCCCTGACTATGACAATTTTAGCCAGATTGCTACTTGGGTATTATTTAATTTCCTTCCCCCTTTCCATGTGCCCTCCCTTCACTTTTAATTCAATTTAGGCTTATCAACATAATTGAGCTTAAATATAGGGTTTGGGCACTTTCTACTACTTATTTGGGTCATAATTCATACTTTATTCCCTAAAAGAGTTCATCCACATGAGTCACATTTTTTGGAACATTGCATTTGTGGCATTTTTGGAGGATGTGATTATGTTGCAGGAGAAAATTTCATGTGAAGCACTGAGTTTGGCATATAATTTTTGATGACCACATGATGACAAAAAAGCATGAAATTTTACAGGAAGAAAGTAGACATCTTAAGCTTTAATTTGATAGGTAATGGGTAATTTTTGGGGTTGTATGTAAAAAGTTATGAATTTTTAAAGTTAGCCCATAAAAATTGTTGATTTTCTGGAACAATGTCCAAAACCTTAAATTCTGGGAATTTTGTACTGCTAGTTGGCTAAAGAATATATTTTTGCATGAAATTATACTCAATAAGGGTTCTATAGCCTTTAGAATCACTCTAATACGTTGTTTACAAATTTAGTTATGATTTTTCAAAGTTTGGACAGAAAATCTACCTGAATTGCCAAATAATCCGAAATTCAAGAAAATAATGTGATGGCAATTTTAAAATTATGAGATAAATGGGAAAGAGTCATTTAGGCTGATGAAAAGACCCTAGGCATGAATATGGATGGACTAAAGAGGGAAATATTAGTTGAATTATAATTGGGCTTATGACAACATTACATAGAGATAAAATTGTGACACAAAAGTCAACAATTTGTAAACTTGGGTAATTAAATAATTAAGAGATAAAACAAGATATTTTATAAAAGCTTTTCCCTTCATCTCTTTCCTCTAAAACCATCAACCATTGTTCAAGCGAGAGAGAGAGAGAGAGAGAGACATCTTTTGAGTTTCTAGAGAGAAGGAGGAGCAAAAGTTCAAGTTAAGTGTGATTTCCTTGGTGCTTTGGCTTCTAGATTGTGTAATCCTTCCTCTAAGCTTCTCTTTTTCATGAATCAAGGTGTTTTTGAAGCAAAACTTCAGAGTTTGAGGAGGTTAGGGTTTCGGCTAAGAGGAAAGAGGAAGAAGGAATCAAAGGTGGCTTCCTAAATTGCAGATACTTTTTGTTCTTCCTGTTGTTGTTGGTTTAAACGATGATTTTGTGGTTGATTTACTGTGGATTTTAAATTTTGTAAATGATAAAACCTAACCATTATGCTGCCCAAATTTAGTCTAAATTATGTTGGGAATATAATTAAATAGTTAATAAAATGATTAGAATTAGAAAAGAGCAAGTCTGTGGAGTCAGAATTTAAAAACCCCAATTTTTCCTATAGTATCTTAAGTTTTGGTCAGAGCTAGATGGAGGGGTTAGAGTTGGATTTTTTGATAATCTAATGATTCCATTATGTTCAGGAGGGAAAATTAGGTGGGGTTACAATTGATCACTTTTCCAGAAAAGCCATAGAAAGCGAAATGACCAAAAAGCCCTTGAAACTCTAAATTAGGGGTTGCCAAGGGCCTTTTTGTCTCTTGACAGTGAATTTGATAATTTCAAGGCTGGAAATAGATTCCTTATATGAAAATATGTCAGTATAGCTTGGGTCAAAATTTCAGGAAAAGTATGGTCGGACTAGGTATGGCAGGGCCGGACCTGGTCCCTAGGGTCATTTTGGTAATTTCTTAGTATGGACTTATATAATGACTAGTGTGCACACCCTATTTTGTACGGGCTCCACTCAAAATATAAAAATAATTGATGAAGATTGGTGTCCAAATTGGCAATCACCATTGAAAGAAAAAAGAAACGAAAATAAAGAAAAAAGAAAAGAAAATCCTCTTATTGATGATGATCGGTGTCCAAATTGGCAATCATCATTGAAAGGGAAAAATAAAAAAAATGAAAATTAAAATAAATCCCCTTATTGATGATGATTGACATTGTCATTCATTAAGGGAAAATAATAAATAAAAAATCGAAAAAAACAATTAAAAAAAATCTCATTTATATTGATAGGTTTAAATTATGAAATTACTTGTGGGGAGAATGAAAAAAGTAAAAAACAAAAAAATCTCCACTAATGTTGATTAAGTCAAGTTAGGAAGTTTTATCAATAGAAAATACAAAAAAAGTAAAAATAAAAAATGAAAATTTAAAAAAATATCCATTCATGGCAATTAAATCAAGTTAGGTAGTTCTTCTTAACATAAAATACAAAAAAAATAAAAATTAAAATTAAAAAAAGAAGGAGCATTTATGAAGAAAACCCTATCTTGAGACTATAAATAGGAGAGCAAGGGTTGAAGCAAAACACAAGAATTTTGAGAGGAAAGAGAGGAAAGGTAGTGAGCTAATTTTAGTTTCTCACTTTTATTGCTCATACATAATTCTCATGGGGTAGGGGAGTTGACATAAGAGGCTTTCTTGTTTTGCTTTGTCTAAATAAGGTCTTAATATTCTTGCCCAAGCCAACGAACATTTCTTGTTAGAGATGGAGGCATACACATTTAAATGCTGGGCAAATCCTTATATATAAGGCTTGCAAGAGTTTTGTTGGTTTCCATTTGCTTGCCTTATACTTAATGCTTTGTGCAAATGGATACACCTATATGGAGATGCTTTTGATTTTATTTTCGTTCAGCCACTTGTACAAAAGATATTTTTGACGACCTCTCCCTTCACTATGACTTTGGTCTTGTCTTTTTGCTCATCTAATGTATGTTACGTTGACTATCGCTCCCTCCTCTATGACTTTATTCCTGTCTTTTAGCATATCCTAATATATGCTAATCTTGTTGGACGTTGAATATGGGATCAAAAATTAAGTGGACTTGCTTTGTCCCATTGAATCATCATATATATATATATATATTGCTGGACGTGTTCTGTTTGGAATCAAGAGGTATGTGTTGTCTTATGTTCTAATGGTGTTAGGTGTCATGCTTAATAGATATAGGTAATGTGATTGTAATTGCCTCTTGTTTATAATGTGATTCTATCACCTTATCTCTTGTTATAGTGGGATTTAAATCATAAAAGGTAAATGCTCTCACCATGTCTTTCTTGATTTTCTTATCATCTTGAATTTTCTACTCTGAATGGTATGATGAGAATGCAGTTCTTTTCTTCTTCTTTGCAAATAAAAATGTTTCAAAATAAAAAAAAAAATCTTTTCTTAACGTAAATGAATTTGGTTTCATATGAGATAATAAAAAAATGCCTTTTTAAAAAAATTAAAAAATACAAACCAAACAAATATTTTTCTAAAATAAATTAAAAAAAAATTTCTAAAAAACACCAACAAAGTGACATTCATTTCTACCCCTGAACTATGTGAGCTTTGATCCCTTTAAAGGGTAAGTAGGCCCTAGGCTTTCATGCTAGGTCAAGTCCAACCTTGTAAATAAATACTTTTTTTTCTTATTTTCTTTTATGGTAAATAAATGTTCATTTTTTTCTTTAGTTTTTATTTCATTTGTTTTTGTAAATATTATCTTTTTTATTTGGGTAATTATCATTAGATTAAAGGCCATAATATTTTTAAATAATTAATTTAGGGTAACCATTCTTTTGAATGGGTGTTATGGGGTGCCTAACACCTTCCCCATACACATTCGACTCCCGAATCCTAAATGGTTTTTGTAGACCATTTTCATTCATTTTTAAAAAGGTTTTCAAAATTATCCTATTTTAAAATTTTTGTGGCGGCTCCATATTTTCTAAATTTCAAGTGCTACAGCTTGGCGACTCAATTAGAGAACTTTTGAGAGTCAAGCTCATTTAAGTTAAGTATTTAAAAATAATATGGCCTTTATCTTATTTTAATTACCTTTTTCTTTATTTTTTTTGAATATTTGTTTTATTTTATTAAATTCCTTATTCATCTATTTGTTTCGTTGTTTTTTCTTTTCTATCTATCTTGTGATCTACTTAACAGATGAGGGTTGGGTAGAACCTAGGCCCATAGGTTGGTATGCTCTCTACACACACTGAACACATACACTATTCTCCTCACACACATTTTGGGCCCTATACCCGGGTCTGTGAGTTCATTAGGTGAGTGGAAGTTTCTAGCGGTCTCCCTGTGGGGTTTTGAGAACCCCCCGAGGTTACAGTGAATGCTTCATCCTAGCTATTACTCATTTGGCGAGATTAATCCCTGTGGGGTTTTTAGAACCCCCTGACGGTCAATTTTGTTAAATGGGTTCTTCATCTTTATGATGGTGGCAGTTAGGAGGCCTTTATTTGTGAGAATTTGAACCACCTTGAAACCATTGCACCTATTAGTGGAAATTATCAACCTACCTAATTAATTAGTACCTGCCTTTCTTAGGGTAGACATCCCCTAACCTAGAGTTATTCCTAAAATAGGACACTGGAGGGCATATATTTATTTTTTTTATCATCTTTATTTTCATCTATGCATAATCAATGAAACCCCTAGGATCAAGTGACTAATTGTCGCTTCACCTGAGTATGTATATCTAGCATCACTTCACATAAATATACATCACAAAGACCGCGTAATAGCTTGTGTCGTTCGCAGGTTGATGGGCACTTCATCCTCCTTATAGGGTATTAGATCTCTTGAGGAGGTGAAGTTCTTTTTCGTAATGTCCATCACCCATATCAAGGATAGAAAGCACATGTAATCATCTGCATAGCCTACATTTGGAAATACTTTCTGACTCTTCCTACTCTTTTCTTTAATAAAGAGCAAGCTGTTATCCAACAGCTAAAAATTTGACATAAAGGTTAAATGGCACAAAAACCAAGTTTAAATCAAGTTCCTACAGGAAAGGTATATAGAGGGAAGGGCATTAGACTGACTGTAGGACCAGAACCACTTGAAGACATAATTTGATTAAGTTGCTACATTTAAGGTTTGGTCAAATTGGGTTTAATGAAGAAGTATGGAAATATCATTGATTTATTACACGTGCCTGTAAATAATGAGGCTATCATAAAACTGGGCCAGTATTGGGATGCCTATTTAAGATGCTTCACTTTCTCTGATTTTCAACTAGCCCCAACCCTTGAAGAATACAGGGAAATTCTTAGGATGCCAATTAAGAGGAGTGATAAGATCTACCATTATCCAAGCCTACCTTCTCAAGGGAGGAATAGTGAAGTTGTTAAGGGTTCACATGGAAGAAGTACAAATTGTAGGCACTGGACAGGTCAAGGGGATTAAAAGGACCATAGTGGAAGCTCACTTAGTAAGATTAGCAGAAAATAAAGATTGGGAGAGTTTTTATAGGGTTTTTTGCCTTGGCTATTTATGGCATGATCCTCTTTCCTTCATCAGTAGGAATAATCGACTTGGGAGCTATCAGTGTCTTTCAATTAGTCAAACACTCCAAATTAACCCGGTACCCACAATTTTAGCAGAGAACTACATATCATTATCTTAATGCCACCTAAAGAAAGAAGGTTGAATAAAATGCTGTCTTGCCTTGCTTGAGGTATGGATGCTGAGTCATGTGTATGGAAAGAAGTGCTTCTGAGAAAGGCATGACAAGTTTACTAATTCACTTATGGCTTTTAATCATCTTCCATTAAACAAAAATGATTGGAGGAAGGAGTTCTCACAGCTAAAAGAAGATTCTCTCTTATGGAAAATAGAATGGTGGGGGGATGAAGAGATTATCCATCACTGCGGGGACTTTTCTAATGTGCCTCTTATAGGACCAAGAGGATGTATTAACTATAACCCTTCTTTAGCATTAAGGCAATTAGCATTTCGGCAAAAAGTTCCCTCTCAGGAAGAAGTGCAAGCCATCCACTTCTCGTATGGAGAAGATAGTGGCAAGGACTTATGTCGAGAAATCAAAGAAGCTTGGAGCAAGATAGCATACAATGGAAAGGATGAGTCGGGGAAGTGAGAAATAGCTGCAACTCGGGGCTATAAGGGCTGGCTCAAGGATAGAATTAACGAAGCCAATCCATCTTATTCTCCCTAAGATGCTTTGTTAGGAAATTATGCCTAAGAAGTAAACAAAAAGTTGGCAAGGCACCTGGAAACAAGAGAAAAAGAGTTGGAGGAGTTGTGTGTGATGGAATCATAAAATAAGAGAAAGATGAGTTAGCTAGAAGACAAATGTGCATCCCTTCAAGAAAAAACTGACAGAAAAGAGAAAGAGAAGAGATTATGAAGAACGCTTAAGGATCATGAAGCTGGAAGAAGAAAACAAAAGCTTAAAAAGGGTTATGCAAGAGAACGATAGGCAAATGAAGGATAATAGAGTTTGACTGCAGCAAAAGAGTTGCTCGAAGAGAAACTACATGACAATGCCCCTCTTAAGAAATTGTAAGGGGAAGTTGATATTCTTACTCAACTCCTAGAAAATAGGAAGGGTGAATTGGTTGCTGTAAGGACCAGTAGCGTTGAAACTATCCAGAGCCTCATGGATAAGCTATATCATGAAAGGAAAATCTTAGCCAACTGGGAACTCCTCTGCCACAAATAAGTTTTTGTGATAGAAGAATGGGTAAAGAGATGTGGTAGCTTAATCAACTTTGCTAACACCAGGATCCCAGAATTTGCTAGCACATTCAAGCGCACTGAAGGCATGATTATTCCTTTGAATCCACCAGTAGAGATTGTTGAATTCTTCAACTTATGTAATCAAATTGTATAGGAACTCAAACTTGTAACCAAATTTTGATATTATCGAATAAAAGCATATCTCGCTTCTTTTACTGTCATGTTTTTGTATGCTTATCACTACGATCAATAACAAGATCTTTGGCTAGGGTTGGATTCAAGGTCCCCTCTGTCTAATGATCAACTCTAGTTCTCCCTATAGAATAATGGATTCTCTAAGGAGGCTAGAGGACACTCGTTTTAGAAGACTATGTGCCGACTAAACACTCACCAAATAAAAAGATCTTGGCTAGGATAGGGCTCAAGGTCCCTCCTATTTAATGATCAACTCTAGATTCTCCCTGTGGAATAATAGGTTCCCTGAGGAAGCTAGAGGATACTTGTGCCAGAAGACCTTTATGCCAATACATCGTGATAACTCGCTATGCCTGCATGAAATTGTAAGTTTAAATAAACTAATGATATTTTATTCCTTCTTAAGTAGGTGATACAATATTGCTCTGTCTAAACGTCCTAACCAGCTACCCCCTGTGCATTCATACAACACACGCTCACATAGTCATCAAATGGCAGCCAGTCCCGGTGAAGCCGAATCTAATATGAATCATCAGATGTCCCATATAGAGGCACAAATGGCAGATTTGGAAGAAATGATTCCCATCTTGACTATAGCTCTTCAAACCCAGAATAATGAGAAAGAGTCAGTAACATCTGATCTATTGAAAAATGATGAGATAAGTATACCAGAAAATGGCAAGAAAGAAAAAATGACAAAAGAGCCTAAGAGTAAACAGAATCCTCAAATTCCAAGCACAAAGGAGGAACAACCAGGTGAAGATTTAACATACACTTTTAACATTCCCTCCCTATCAACTGAAAAGGAGGGATGGAAGGAAGAGTTAGGTGAAGTGAAAGACCAACTAAAGGCCCTCAAAGGACCAAACACTTGGGGTTCACTTGATTTAAAAGATTTATACTTGGCACCACATGTCTCGATTCCCAAGAAATTCAAGATGCCAGACTTTGATAAATACAATGGTACGGGAAATCCGATATACCATCTTAAGGCATATTACACCAAGATGCTTGTGTGGTCACAAGACAAAAACATTTTGCTACTATTCTTCCATGAAAGCTTAAAAGGGCCAGAACTGGAATGGTACATACAACTTGATCTGGAAAAGATAAAGAAGTGGAGAGATCTAACCGATATATTCATGAAACAATACAGGTTCAATCTTGACACTGCCCCTACCAGGGAACAACTAAAGTCAATGAGCAAGAAAGCCACTAAAGTTTTCAATGATTATGCCTGAAGATGGAGGACGGTCACAGCACAAGTTCAACCTCCCCTTATACCATCTGAGCTAAGCTCTTATTTTATTCGTACTTTACATGAACCTTACTATAGGTACATGGTTAGGACACACATCACCAATTTTTCTAATTTGATTGAGATTGGTGTGCGAATCGATACTGACATACACAATGGTAGGATTCTTCAAAACAAGAGCAACACCAAAAAGGGGAACAACGTGAACAAGAGGGAAGGCGACGTTAACTTCATCCAAACCACTAGACAACCCCAAGCAATACATCAAGGTAGTAATGATGGGTTTCGACAGATGAAGAATGATTTGACACAAAAAAGGCAAGGTCAAGCTGGAGAATGAAGGAATTGGTAGCAACGAGATAGTCAACAATGTCTAGATTTTGGCATGACAAATACTGAACTATATTGCCAACTTTTGGAATCTCAGCTGTTAGGGCCACATACTTACAAACAGCTTCAACCGCCGTTCCCCGCTTGGTATGACTCTAATGCCTGATGTGAATACCATATGGGCACCCTGGGACACTTAATAGAGGATTATGCAACATTCAAGAGGAATGTATTAAACTTAATTGATTCTAATCACATTCAATTGAAGAGGAATGACAACTCCACTATCAACGCCAATCCTCTTCCAAGCCATGAAAACTAAGTAAATGTTGTTGATGAAATTGAGTTCTCTAATGATCCTCTACTAGTTGTAGAAGATATTCATGCCTGTTTGAAGGCAGTAGGTTATATGCCTCGAGAAGAGAAAGAAGTAGGCATGGTGGACAAAAGACATGTCGAGTTTGTCATTAAGGAACCATATGAAAAAAGAAATTCTCATGTTGTGTCTTTCGCCATCTTAACTCCATTGCAACAACCTGCGGTGACCATTAAGGTACCAACCCCTTTTCCATATTAGAGTAATCGTGCCGTACCATGGAAGTATAAAGGTATTATTGAGAATCCTTTAGGGCAAGTAATGGAAGCCGAGGCCAGCAATGAAACAATGGTTTGCCCAATAGGAGTAACACGAAGCGAGAAATCTTATCTGCCACAAAATGTTGGATCGTTAAAGAAGGGAAAATAAGCCAATATTGATATTCCTTCAAGTTCGGGTCTAAAAGGCATGGAAAATAAAGATGAAGAATTCCTTCAAATCATGAAGCAAAGTGAATATAGCATAGTAGACCAATTGAATAAAACTCCAACCAAGATCTCAATTCTCTCTTTGATCTTGAGTTTTGAACCGTATCGTCATACGCTACAAAAGGCCCTAGATGAAGCATATATGCAGTCTAGTGTGAACCCAGAGAAGGTTGCAAGCATTATAAATGTAGTGAGGGTGTTCTCTACCATCTCATTTTTAGGAGAAGAAGTTGTTCAATCAGTCGTTGATCAGTATAAAGCCCTCTACATTTCCCTCAAGTGTAAGGGTTTATTGTGGCCAAAGTGTTAATAGATGGAGATTAGCGTTAAATGTTTTACCACTATCCGTATTTGAGCAATTGTTAGTAGAGGCATCAGAGGTTGACAAGAGTAACATGGTGGTTAGAGGGTTCGATGGTACTCAGAGAGGCATGTTAGGAGCGGTGTGTTTGCCTTTACAGATTGGACCAACTTCATTCGTAGTGGACTTTCAGCTTATGAACATTGACCCATCCTACTCTATGCTGTTGGGGAGGCCATGGATATACTCAACTGGGGTAGTACCTTCTACCTTGCACTAGAAGGTAAAGTTCATTGATAGCAGGAAGATAGTGATAATCAAGGGTGAAGAAGAAATCATGGTGAGCAAGCCGAGCTCTCTTCCAAACATTGAGGCTGCCGAGCATAAGGAAGGAATGGTTTTCCAAAGCTTTGAAGTCGAAGGACCCAAGGGATATAAAAATGTCAACTCCATTGTAACCAAGATAATAGAGAAGAATAGGTTTAAGCATGGCAGAGGATTGGGCACTCACCTCTAAGGCATCAAATCCCCCACAAATCTGCAAGAGAATCACAAGCGCCAAGGGTTAGGATACGAGCCACCATTGGAAAGATAGTTGAAAGAGCAAGCAAGCTTGAAGATAGGGAGGGAAGATGAGCACTTTAAAATCCCCCACATAAGGAAGACATTCTCGATATCCTTGAAGTGCTAAACAAGCTGACTATTGCAATGGTTTCAACAATAGGCAAAAAGATTTGTACGTGTATTTCAGCTGATGATTTTGGAAGAGCTCTGGAAAATTGGGAGTTTGAGGACACCTTCAATTCTATTATTTTGGGGTAACATGCTTAGCTAAAAGTTATCCTTTTATGTTTTGTATGCATCTTTAGGCAAGCTCTTATATGAACCATGAATAAAGAATGATATGCGAATAGAATTCACTTATTTATATTCATTTTTTCCCTTCTATTCATTCGTTGTTCATTTTTTGGCCTCCAGGAAATCAATTTCCTCAGAACTCTTGTCTAGCGCAGAGGTTTCTGAGTCCCTGAATGATGATTCACTTGTTGCCATTGATATGCATGATTATGAGTATGATGATGATAAGATCATTCAAGTATACAAAAAAATCCCCGAATCCTATGATAATAGAATGGGCCCACATGAAGATATAATTGAAGTAATAAATATGGGCACAGAGGAAGAAAAGAGAGAACTAAAGATATTAGATAACCCCAAAAGAGAGTAAATGGTTGAACTCTTTAAAGAATTTATGGATGTGTTTGCATGGTCCTATCAAGACATGTCAAGCCTTGATCCAGGGATTGCCTCTCACAAGATTCCCTTATTCCCAGACACCAAGGCTAAAAAGCAGAAATTGAGAAGGCTCATTTTTGATATGTCCTTAGTGGTTCGAGATGATATGATGAAGCAATTAGAAGTGGGTTTCCTGGAAGTAGCTAAATGCCCACATGTATAGTAAATGTTGTTCTTGTCCCAAAGATGGATGGCAGAATTCGAATGTGTGTTGATTATCGAGATCTGAACAAAGCTAGCCCAAAAGATGATTTTCCATTGCCTCAATTGATGTCCTAGTTGATAATACGGCTTGTAGCTATAACTCATTCATGGATGGGTACTCAGGGTATAACCAAATCCCTATGGATGAAAATGACAAAGAAAAAACCACATTTATTACATAATGGGGCACTTATTGTTATCGCATCATGCCATTCGGGCTAAAGAATGCTGGGGCAACTTATTAGCATGCCATGGTGGCACTCTTCCATGATATGATGCATAAAGAACTTGAAGTATACGTGCATGATATGGTAGCTAAATCTTCTGAGGGAGAAAGCCATGTTGTGGTGTTAAGAAAGCTGTTTGAAAGGCTACGTAAGTACAAGATGTGGCTAAATCCTAACAAATATGTCTTTGGGACTTTATCTGGGAAATTGTTGGGCTTCATTGTAAGTTAAAAAGGGATTATGGTAGATCCTGACAAAGTAAAGCAATACGGGAAATGTCCCCTCCTAAAATAGAAAAAGACATTAGGAGCTTTTTGGGGCGGTTGAATTACATTGCACAATTCATTGCGAACTTAATTGCAACTTGTAAGTTGATATTCAAGCTTTTAAAAAAGAACTGCACAAGGAAGTGGGATGAAGATTGCTTGCAGGTATTTGACAGAATCAAGGATTATTTGCTAAATCCCCCCATTTTGGTTCCTCCTACACCAGGACAACCTTTAATTTTGTATTTGACAATATGACCAAACTCTATGGGAGCCATGTTGGGGCAACATGATGATCTAAGCAAAGAGAACAAGCGATGAATTACTTGAGCAAGAAGTTTAATGATTATGAGTCACGTTACCAGATGATCGAGCGAATTTGTTGTGGTTTAGTCTGGGCTTCAAGGAGGTTGAGGCAATATATTCTTTATTACACCACTTGGTTAATTTCTAGAGTGGACCCACTCAAGTACATCTTTGAAAGCCTACATGTAGCTGGAAGAGTCTCCAAGTGGCAGGTAATATTTTCTGAATATGATATAAGATATGTCACCCAAAAATCCGTCATGGGTGGTACGATAGTCGATCACCTAGCGGAAAACCCCATAGATGAATGCCAACCAGTAGATTTCAAATTCCTAGATGAAGACATATGTGCTAGAGTTGATAAAAAATTTTGAAGTAATCAATTTCCATCACATGACTAGAGAAAAGAATTGCTTCGCTGAAGCTTTAGCTACTTTAGCAACTATGATCTAACTCAATTGTAGGGTCCAAGTTCAGCTAATGGAGATTGAGACTAGAAGATTTCCAACATTTTGCTTCAATATTGGAAGAGAGCATGACGAGCAACCTTGGTACTATAGTATTAGGATGTATATGGAATATGGTACTTACCCTCCAGATACGACACACAATGAAAAGAAGACCATCCGGAGGTTGGCCATGGGCTTTTTTATTAGTAATAATGTCCTGTATATGAGGAGATTTGATGGGACATTGCTACGCTGTGTAGACATGAGGGAGGCACACAAGATTATAGCAGAGATCTATAAAGGCATATGCGGTACACATGCAAATGGCTACTTATTAACTAAACAAGCTCAAAGATTCGGTTATTATTAGATAACTATGGAGAATGATTGTATCAATTATGTTAGAAAGTGTCATAAGTGCTAGATATATGCCTAAAAAGCTAATGCTCCTCCGACTATGATGTATAGTCTTGTATCTCCATGGCCATTTTCCATATGGGGAATCGATGTCATCAGGCCGATTAACCCAAAAGCTTCGAATGGTCATCGTTTCATCCTCATTGCTATTGACTATTTCACTAAGTGGGTAGAAGCCAATTCTTTTGCTAGTATTACTCAGATGGCTTTCATCAAGTTCTTAAAGGCCAATATCATCGTAGATATGGGTTACTGGAGAGGATCATAATTGACAATGCTCTAAACCTCAACGGGCAGCAGTTAAAGAATTATGTGATCAGTTCAAGATCAAACATCATAATTCCACACAGATGAATACTACAGTTGAGGCAGCCAATAAAAATATTAAGAAGATCATCAAAAAAATGATAATGACCTATAAAGACTGGCATCAAATGCTTCCATATGCATTACACGGATACCGTACCACAATGCGTACTTCAACTGGGGCAACCCCTTACTCTTTAGTTTATGGCATTGAGGCTGTTACTCCAATTGAAGTGGAAATATCTTCCCTGAGAATCCTTGATGAATCAAACCTAGATGAAAGTGAATGGATACGCTTTTGGTTTGAATAATTAAATATGATTGAAGACAAGAGACTCATAGCAATATGTCATGGGCAGTTATATCAGTCACGAGTGGCAAGGGCCTTTAATAAGAAACTGCGACCCAAGGGGTTTAAAGTAGGAAGCCTAGTCCTCAAGAAGATCCTACCAAATCAAGAAGATGACAGAGGTAAATGGGCTCTGAATTATGAAGGCCCATATGTTGTTAAGCAAGCTTTCTCTAGAAGGGCATTGATATTGACAAACATGAATGGCCAAGATTTACCAAGACCAATCAATTAAGATGCTGTAAAGAAATACTATGCGTAAAAAAATAAAAAAAAGGATCACTAAGTTAAAAACCCTAAAGAGCGGCTTAGGAAAAGTTAGAGCAAAAAAAAAACAAGAAGAAGAAGAAAAAAAGGGCTTGCTAAATTGAAAACCCGAAAGGGCGACTTAGGCAGAAGTTAGAGTAAAAAGAATATATAAAAATAATAGCTCGCTAGGTTGAAAACTTAAAAGGGTGGCCTAGGAAAAAGTTAGAGCAAAAAAAAGCTCACTAAGTTGAAAACCCGTAAGGGCGGCTTAGGCAAAAATTAGAACACAAAATTGGGAGCTCATTGAGTCAAAAACCTGAAAGGGCGGGTTAAGCAAATATCGAAGAAGGTTATCAGTTCTAGCCCCATGACTTTGTTTACTTTGTCTATTTGGAAGACTTAGTAATCATTTATCAAAAAATGCATATCTCTGGAAATTAAGGAAGGCATCATCAGGGGAACTACATAGAACTGAAAGTGAAGGACCTCATAATAGCATCACGTCTACACCAATATATGCTTATCATTATGCATCCACTTGAATATTAGAAGATCATTTCTTTTAAATGAATCTTCATCCTTAGTATATCTTTCCCTTCTATTAAATAGCATGTCAAACTTTGTGTCATGATTTTTATAAGGGTAACTCTTTTTAATGGAAGCACAATTTTTTTTGGATAAATACTCATGATGATATACATGGTATCCTCTACTCCCATTTAACTTGTATAGTTTCAGGATCTTTAGCGAAGGTCCCAATTGGAATCTCTGTTATGGGGTCAAACAGTTGACAAAGGGACACAATCTAAACTGAGGGTTCTAGGCTGTGGAATCTATGCAAATCTGATTATACACATCTTCATACCTTTGACAAGATTGCGTTAGTAAGGGGGTACTAGTTAGGCACCTAGATGAAGAAGGAGCAATATCACCTACCAGGCTATTCTTTAACACCACCATTATTACGCTAATTCTCATTAGCATGTCATCACCTCTATTATCAACATCAACATCACCATCACCATTAACATCATCATCATCGTCGTCGTCGTCATCATCATCATCATCAGCATTATCATTATATTCATCATCCTCATTAGGATTCCATCATCAATGTCATTATTATTATCAATGTCCTCATTTCATAACCACTACTCCAAGGGGTATCACATGTTCATAACACCCTTTTCAAAGCCCTGTACCAGCAGGCACCCTCAAAGCTCAGTAATGGCTGGCATCCTTTTAAAGCTCTGTACCGACAGGCACCCTTAAAGCCCAATAATGACCGGTACCCTTTCAAAGCCCTATACCTAAAGGCACCCTTAAAGCCCAGTACCGACTGGCTCCCTTTCAAAGCCCTGTACCGGCAAGCACCCTTAAAGCCTAGTAATGGTTGGCACAATTCTTTTAAAGCCCTATAACGGCAGGCACTATTCTTTCAAAGCCCTATACTAATAGGCTCCCTCAAAGCCTAGTAACGGCTGGCACAATTATTTTAAAGCCCTGTAATGGCAGGCACTATTCTTTCAAAGCCGTGTATCAGCAGGAACCCTTTAAGCCCAATAACGGCTGGCATAATTCCTTTGAAGCCCTGTAACGGCAGGCACTATTCTTTCAAAGCCTTATATCAGCAAGCACTCCCAAAGCCTAGTACCAACTGGCACAATTCTTTTGCAAAGTCTGATGCAACTAGGCTCTTCACTTCTACTCCAGGTAATCATCTATCTCTACCTTCATTCTTCTCCCCTATGAACCAAGTAAAGAGGGGCACGGGCACTGTATTTTATCCAAACCCTCTTTGGTTTCAAGGGGGCACCTTGTTCTTTTGCCAGACAAAATACATGTTCTTATCTTTACTTGCTTTATAGACGAGAATCCCACTTTTTTCAGCTACGAAACAAGTAAAGAGGGGCAACTATGAACACCCTATTTTGTTCGGGCCCCACTAAAAAATACAAAAATAATTGATGATGATTGGTGTCCAAATTGGCAATTATCATTGAAAGGAAAAAAAGAAAAGAAAATCCTCCTATTGATGATAATTGTTGTCCAAATTGACAATCATCATTAAAAGGGAAAAAATAAAAAAAATTAAAATTAAAATAAATCTCCTTATTGATGATGATTGACATTGTTATTCAATAAGGGAAAATAATAAATAAAAAAATATCATTTATGTTGATAGATTTAAATTAGGAAATTACTTGTGGGGAGAATAATAACAAAAAGTTAAAACGAAAAAAATCTCCACTAATGGTGATTAGGTCAAGCTCGGAAGTTTTATCAATAGAAAATACAAAAGAATAATAATAAAAAACGAAAAATTTTTAAAAAAAAATATCCATTGATGGTGATTGGGTCAAGTTAGGTAGTTCTTAACATAAAATACAAAAAAAATCAAAAATGAAAATTTAAAAAAGAAGGAGCTTTTTTGAAGAAAACCTTACCTTGGGACTATAAATAGGAGAGCAATGATTGAAGCAAAACACAAGAATTTTGAGAGGAAAGAGAGGAAAGGTAGTGAGCTAATTTTAGTTTCTCACTTTTATTGCTCATACATAATTCTCATGGGGAAGGGGAGTTGACATAAGAGGCCTTCTTGTTTTGCTTTGCCTAAATAAGGTCTTAATATTCTTTGCCCAAGCCAACGAACATTTCTTATTAGAGATGGAGGCATACACATTTAAATGCTGGGCAAATCCTTATATATAAGGCTTGCAAGAGTTTTATTGGTTTCCATTTGCTTGCCTTATACTCCATGCTTTGTGCAAATGGATACACCTATATGGAGATGCTTTTGATTTATTTTCGTTCAGCCACTTGTGCAAAAGATATTTTTGACGACCTCTCCCTTCACTATGACTTTGCTCTTGTCTTTTTGCTCATCTAATGTATGTTACGTTGGCTACCGATCCCTCCTCTATGACTTTATTCCTGTCTTTTAGCATATCCTAATATATGCTAATCTTGTTGGACGTTGAATATGGGATCAAAAATTAAGTGGACTTGCTTTGTCCCATTGAATCATCATATATATATATTGCTGGACGTGTTCTATTTGGAATCAAGAGGTATGTGCTGTCTTATGTTCTAATGGTGTTAGGTGTCATGCTTAATAGATATAGGTAATGTGATTGTAATTGCCTCTTGTTTATAATGTGATTCTATCACCTTATCTCTTGTTATAGTGGGATTTAAATCATAAAAGGTAAATGCTCTCACCATGTCTTTCTTGATGTTCTTATCATCTTGAATTTTCTACTCTGAATGGTATGATGAGAATGCACTTCTTTTCTTCTTCTTTGCAAATAAAAATGTTTCAAAATAAAAAAATCTTTTATTAAAGTAAATGAATTTGGTTTCATATGAGATAATAAAAAATGCCTTTTTTCAAAAGAAATAAAAAATACAAACCAAAAAAATATTTTCCTAAAATAAATTAAATAAGATTTTTCTAAAAAAAGACCAACAAAGTGACACGCATTTCTACCCCAGAACTACGTGGGCTTTGATCCCTCTAAAGGGTACGTAGTGTTAGTTTCAGTGTTTTGATGATAACAAATCTTGTTGGTAATATTTTTGCAAAAGATCTTAATCAATTATTCATTGCAAAGGTAAAGAAAAGAAAGAAATTGATCTGTTAACAAATCACTTGAAGTGATTCCACAAAAGTCAAAATCGCTTCCAGTGAAGACAAATCACTTCCAGTGAATATCGAATCACTTCTAGTGAAGTCCAAAATCACTTGAAGTGATATCTAGTGATTATCAGAATCACTTCCAGTGAAGACCAATCACTTCCAGTGAATATCAGATCACTTCCAGTGAAGTCCAAAATCACTTGAAGTGATATCCAGTTATATCAGAATCACTTCCAGTGAAGTTGAATCACTTTCAGTCAATATCGGATCACTTCCAGTGAAGTCCAAAATCACTTAAAGTGATATCGAGTTATATCATAATCACTTCTAGTGAAGTCGAATCACTTCCAGTGAATATCGGATCACTTACAGTGAAGTCCAAAATCACTTGAAGTGATAACCAATAAATAACAGAAACACTTGAAGCAATATAAGAACACTTCCAGTGATTGTCAGAATCACCTCCAGTGATAAGAAATCACTTCCAATGAATCAGAATCTCTTGAAGTGATAACCAAAACATCATATCACTTCAAGTGAATTGGTAGTGAACTTGAGTGATGTTGTCAGGCGCATGAAGACAACTTCTAGAGATGATATCACTTGAAGAGAAGTTTTTAAAAAATTAGTATTAATAAATTAATTACAGTATTAATCTTTTTTTCTGAGTGTGTTATAGGTAATACACAACGATTAGAATATAAAGACTTTCAGAGTGCAACAGTCAATAATAATGGAGGGAGCATTTGACTATTTTACAACGGGAAATCAGAATTCAAAGATTGAGGAGCGCAATAGTAAACAACGACGGGAGCATTTGTCAATGCAATAATTATTCTACAACTAGCAAATGTTTGAATGATCTCAACGGCTCTCAAACAACCTCTATATAATACTGAAGAATTCAAGATAGAAAGCACATACAAAAACAACAACTGAGAACACACAAAAATACACTGATCAACAAATTCATAGTGCTCTGTTTTTCTTATACTCATTCATTGTACTTCAGTGATTATATATTTGCTCTGTGAGAAAGTTTTTCATTACAAACTCAATATTTATTATTGAGACAACTTAAGGTTGTGGAACCTTGAGTTGGGGATTTGAGTACAACGTGTAAGGGGGAGCGAGTGTCCAAGTGAAGGAACTTACTGTGTACTGAGGTGCCAAGAACCCATTGAATCTTGGAGAATATAGTGAAACTCTCAGAGACGCTTTGAGGACTGGACGTAGGCCAAAGTGATTGTGGCCGAACCAATATAACTCTCGGTGTACACTTCGGTGATATTTCTCTTTACTCTCAACTTCTTTAAATATTTAGTCAATTTTCTTATACGCAACGAAATTTCTGGTATCACCCAATTCACCCCCTCTTGGGTGAAACACTTGCACTAACATTTGGTATTAGAGCGTAGGTCTTCTTGTTAAGGTTTAACAGCCTAAGAAACATCCAATGGAAAGCATGGGTGAAGGCATTTTTCTCGACGGAGCTTCTATCACAAAACCTCCGAGTTTCAATGGTGAACACTTCTCATTCTGGAAAGTGAAGTTCAGAGTCTTCGTAATGGCTACTGAATATGGGCTATGGGATGTGTTTGAGAGTGGAAACTACAAACTTGAAAAGATTGTAGATTCACAAAGAGTTCCCAAGACACTAGCAGAATATGATGAGAATGACAAGAAACTTATTACACTCAACATCAAAGCAATTCTCATGATAGTTCTTCTGATGAAGAAAGTGATAAATTGGAAGTAGCTAATATATGTCTAGTTGTTCAAGAGAAAACAGAAGAAGAGGTAACTGATTCTGATCCTACCTATGATGAACTACTTTCTGAATATAATGTTTTACATTCTGAATTCATCAAAGTAGTCAAAGAACTAGTTGTTTTCAAAAAGAAAAACAAAGCTCTTGAAGTAGAACTTAAAGAGAATTTTGAAAAGGATTGTGAAAATTGTACTTCTTTGAAAAAGAAAAATACTGATCTTACTAAATCTCTTGAAAAGTTCACAAAAGAAAGTGAAATGCTTAATGTAATTTTAAAAGCTCAACGGTTTGTGAATGATCGATCTGGAATTGGATATGATCCAAAATCAGACAGAAGGAAAGGAAGAAAGAAAGCTGAAGGAAAATCATACTTGAACTATTTTCAATGTTCTATGCATACATCAAATCCTTTTGCATACTATAGTTATTGCAATAGAAAATGTCATTATACTTCATCATGCATTCATAAGAAGAAAGGAACCATAGGAACCTACAAATGGGTACCTAAAGGTTCATATGTTTCGAAAATATCTTGTACTAACCCAAAAGGACCCAAAAAGAAGTGGGTACCTAAGACTTAATCATATTTGATTACAGATATGTCTTAAAGCATCCAAAAACAACAAGTGGTACATAGACAGTGGATGCTCTAGACATATGACCGGAGATTTCAAAAGTTTTACCACATTGCAACCTAAGGAAGGTGGAAAGGTAAAATTTGGAGGAAATCAATCCGGAAAAATAACAGGAATTGGTGAGATAAAAAATGACAAAGGAATACAAGTCAAAGATGTATATTACGTTGAAGGCTTGTGTCATAATCTGCTGAGTGTAAGTCAAAGTGTAGATAAAGACAACTGGATAATATTTGATTCAGAAGATGTATGATTGTCAACAAGAAAGACTTACAACTTGATAAGAAAAATATCAAGACAAAACTCATAGCAAAAAGGGAAGGTAACTGCTATACACTTGATATTAATAGAAATAACTCTGAAAATTGTTTTTTGAGTAATGCCGATAAAAGCTGGTTATGGCATAAGAGACTAGCTCATGTCAACATGCACCAACTAGGCAAACTACTCAAAAAGGATTTAGTTCTTGGATTACCCAAAGTAAGTTTTAAAAATGATTTGATTTGTGATGCTTGTCAAAAGGGTAAGCAAACTAAATCATCTTTCAAATAAAAAATGAAATTACAACAAATCGACCACTTCAATTGATACATTTGGATTTAGTTGGTGCAACAAGAGTTAAAATCCTCGGTGGCAACTTATATTCATTGGTCATTGTTGATGATTTCTCTAGATTTACATGGACTTCTTTTCCGTCATCAAAGGATGAAACCATTGCAGAATTCATTGTTTTTGCCAAGAAAGTGCAAAATGAGAAAGGTATGTCCATTGCAGGTATCAGGACAGATCACGGTGGAGAATTTGAAAATCAAGCCTTTGAAGAATATTGTGATACTAATGGCACTGATCACAATTTCTCTGCTCTAAGGACACTAGAACAAAACAGAGTCGTGGAATGTAATAATAGAGTGCTCGCTGAAATGGATAGAGCAATACTAAATGAAAAGAACGTGTCTCAAGTTTTTGGGCCGATGTAATGAGCACAGCATCCTATACTTCAAACAGATCCTACATTAGAACAAAACTTTGAAAGACACCATATGAGCTATACAAAGGAAGGAAGCCGAACCTTGCTCATTTACACATCTTCAGATGTAAGTGATTCATTCATAATAATGGTAAAGATAACTTAGGAAAATTTGATTCTAGAACAGATGAAGGAATTTTTTTAGGATATTCTAACCAAAGTAAAGCATATAGAATTTTCAATAAACGAACATGTATTGTTGAAGAATCAATTCACGTTGTATTTGATGAACTTGAATCCTCTGACAAAACCATTGATGATGAGCGGGAAATTGTTTTAAATCAAGAAAATGGTCAATCTATTTCTAAATCTCTTATTCCAGAAGTTGATCAAACCAAGGAAGAAGATCAGTCACTAGGACAACCTAAAGCTTGGAAATACAATAGGAGTCATCCCTTAGATCAAGTCATAGGAGATGTGAACGAAGGAGTCAAAACTAGAAATAGAATTTTCAATGAAGTGAGTTTTTTTGCATTCATTTCTAAAATTGAACCTTCTAACATGGACGAAGCCCTATCAGACAATGATTGGGTTATAGCTATGCAAGAAGAACTAAACCAATTTGAAAGAAATCAAGTTTGGGATTTGGTATCCCGACCTAAGGATCATCCGATTATAAGCACTAAATGGGTATTCAAGAAGAAACTTGATGAATCCACAATTATTGTCAGAAACAAGGCATGATTGGTGGCCAAAGGCTATAATCAGGAAGAAGGAATTGATTATGAGGAAATGTATGCTCCAGTAGTTAGATTGGAAGCTATACGAGTACTCTTAGCCTTTGCATGCATCAAAGGATTCAAACTCTATCAAATGGATGTAAAGAGTGCATTTTTAAATGGCTACATCATGGAAGAAGTATATGTAGATCAACCTCTAGGCTTCGAAGATGTAACCAAACCTGACCACGTTTTCAAACTCAAAAAGGCTTTATACAGTTTAAAACAAGCTCCTAAAGCATGGCACGAAAGGCTCAGTAAATTTCTTATTGATCAAGGTTTTGTACGAGAAAAATTTGATACAACACTTTTTACAAAAGGAAAACGTGATGATATATTAATTATGCAAATATATGTTGATGATATAGTTTTCGGTGCTACTAACGAAACTATGTGCAAAGAATTTTCTGAGATAATGCAGGGGGAATTTGAGATGTCAATGATGGGAGAATTAAATTTCTTTCTCCGTTTGCAAATCAAACAAAGAAAGAATGGGATTTTCATATCTCAAACAAATATTTGAAAGAGTTATTGAAGAAGTATGGATTGGATGAAGCAAATGGAACGAACATACCCATGAGCTCAACCACATTGCTTGATGTGGATTTCAAGGGAAAGGATTACAACATCACAAAATATAGAGGAATAATTAGATCATTACTCTATCTCACTACAAGCAGGCCTGACATTCAATTTAGTGTAGGTATGTGTGCAAGATATCAATCAGCACCAAAAGAGTCACATGCTGAAACCGTTAAGCGTATCTTCCGATATCTTGCTGACACGACAAAATTAGGTCTCTGGTATCCCAAAGGAAGAAGTGAATATCTAATTGCATACTCAGACTCTGATCATGTAGGATACAAGACAGACAGAAAGAGTACGAGTGGACAAGGCCAATTTCTTGGAGGATCACTTGTTTCATGGTTTAGTAAGAAACAAACTACAGTGTCTCTTTCATCAACGAAAGCTGAGTATGTTGCAGTATCAAGTTGTTATCTACAAGTAATATGGCTAAAGCAACAACTCCAGGATCTTGGTATTTATTTGAAAGAGACACCAATATACTCTGACAACACTAGCACAATAAGCTTGGCAAATAATCTTGTTCAACATTCCAAAACCAAGCATATTGATGTTAGACATCACTTCATTAGATAATATTATTTATTGATGTTTTGATGATTTAATTACTAACCTAAGCATCGGAGTATCTAAAAATATGTTTTGCAGGATGCTTTGTTTTCTAGTTTAATAATAGAGGAAAGCAACAAGGTAATCACTTGGAGTGAATGTTTAAATCACTCAAGTGATCAGGAAGTATAAGGGAAGGACTCGAGTGATAATTACGATTCACTCAAAGTGATATGAAGTTAGCTTGAAATTCACTAGAAGTGACTCGAGTAAATGGAACAAACAACTCGATGAATATGTCTCTAGAAGAGCAACTCGAGTGAATTCAAAACGTAACTCGAGTGAGGTAAGTATTTCAAGCCTAACTGTACTGAGTTTAAATATCACTTCCAATGATAAATCAATTAACTTGAGTGAATCAGCTCAAAAGAATATAACTCAAGTGATTTCTTCAGTTCACTGCAAGTGATCCCCAAATCACTTGAGTGCATTTTAAAATCCCTCGAGTGATGGTTATATCTGCTTCTATATCAGTTCACTGGCCGATTGTGTCGATTCATTCTCTCATCATCGTCCTTCTCATCTCTCTCTTTTCTCTGCAACTCTCATCTCCAAAACTCAAATCCTCACCAAAATAATCTATCAAACTTCTTCAAAGCCTAGATTAGCCATACTGATCTCTCTATTTCAATTCCTAATCTCTTTAAATATCTTCTTTGCGGCTGTGTTAATTCTTGTCGGAACCTTAAAATGGCCAGAACCAAAATGCCCAATGTTTCTCAATACTCACCGCCTTCCAAGAAACCCAAGTATAAGCCAAAATTCAGAGAAGATATACCATCGAAGACTCCTCAGAAATCCAAAGGAATAGTTATTCAAGAACCCATGTCTACAAGATCCCAATCTAAATCCACAGTTGCACTGAAAGGAAAAGGGAAAGAAAGGGAAGCTGATGTTCAGGAATTAACCTTGAAAGTGAAACTTACAAGGTCTCAGCATATTCTCTCAGAATCTATTCCTAAGAGATCTCGTTATAGCACTGGTTCAGAACAAGCCACTGAAGTGCAACTCCTACTCCCTCTGCTACTCAGTCTCAACCCAATGTATCTGAGCTTCTAATTCCTCCTCTTGGTTTCAATATTTGGTGATCTCAAGGTAAACAATGTCATAGCTTATGAATCTGAGTTTGCTAGAAGGCAAATTTGTCCAGTAGTTTATGTTGATCTTGCTGAACTTAAGAGGGAATATCATTTGGATTTATACCCGTACTTAGAACAATATCTTTACTGGCTAAGTTTGAGGATCTCTTATAATCCAGTAGTTGTTAAGCATTTTTACTGCAACATGAAAATAGCTGATGTATCTGATAGCAAAGGAAGAGTGATTGAGGAGAGAATTGAGACAAGTGTTAGGAGTCAAAAAATTTTGCTTTCAGCAGCTTTAATTAATACCTATCTTGGTTTAGAAGATGTTCCTGAAAGCTCTCCTAAAGTATTTCATAATTATGAGCTGACAAGTATCTTTAGACCAGAGGACCCCAGTGAGCCTTTACCTAAAACACCTGCTGCAATGACTGATCTTCAGAGAGCCATCTTTTACATTTACTCACGCAGTATGGTTAATAAAGCAAGGAATTTTACTCACATTACTGCAAAAGATTTGTAAATGATGGCATCTTTATTGACAGAAGAAAAGAGGAATGTGGGAGATCTAATTTTGCTAGAAATAAAAAGATTCATATTCCAATCTACAAAAACTACTACAATTCCCTATCCTCAGCTGGTTTCTTTCATTCTCTCTATGCACAATATTTGGCACTTAATACCTAAAGGAGAAATAGTTAGGATTCCCAAATTTGGGAAAATTCACTTGAACAGAATGGGAATCTCAGTGCCACTTGGAATTTCTAAGACTCAAAGCAACCACTCTTAACCTCAAGTCAAACAAAGGAAGAAGAAGAGCCAGGCAACAGAACCTTCTCCTTCTAAGGTGGATGAGGCTCAATCCTCTAGAGCAGCTTCTCCTAGACCGTCTTTTATTGGGGCTACTCTTCAGTCATATATTCACAATTCCTTTCAAGAGATAGCTTCAAAACTGAAGAAATCTAATGATTGTCTAGCTGAGAAAATTGACTATCAAGTCAAGTTGTTGGTTGAAGGGGTTAATCACAATTTCCAATATCTCTTTGATCTTCATAATGCTCAAGCTAACCGGATTCAAAAAAATGGAAGAGATGTGGAGAACCCACCTTGGTGTTCCTTTTCCTGAGCCTGTTGCTACTTCAACAACTGTTCCTTCTTTCTTCACTCAACCTCCCAATCTCCCTAATCCCTCTACCATACTAGTTGTTTTCCTTACCACAGATACTCCAGTTGCGACTACTAATACCATTCCCCATTGCACCACCATACCCTTATCAGATATCATTCCAGGTGGTGATCTTCCTCAGGAAGATCCTATTGTTTAGTCTCCTTCTCATTCATCTTCTTCCCATTCATCTCACTCTCATCACTCAGGTTCCAGCTCTCATACAGAGGAGATTGTGATTGTAGATTCTGTCCCTACTGATATTCAACCTATTACTGAGTCTGATCCCATCTTACCTTCTTCTCCTACCTTCAATCCACATTCCACCACACATTCATCTTCACTTGATCATACTTCAAATCCAATTGACCCAATGACAACCATGGTTCTTCACATTCCTCCTCCTTCTGATATTACTTTTCCTACCACTATTCCAGATGATGACAAAAAGGGGGGAGAAGAGTTCTGGATGATTTGGCACATTTTGGCACTTTTTATATTGAACTGATATAGCTTGATACAGTCTGTACTGAACTAATTTAAGATATGACTTGAATAGCTAATATCTAATTGATCTTGATTTGGCTTGTATTGTATCCAATTGAATGTGATTATTAGTTCACCAAATATGATTTGGGATATATCTATGATTGCAATATAATTTGATAGGTTTTTGGTTTCATGTTTAAATTTTTTTTTAAAAAAATCTCAAATATTTTTTAATATAGTTGGTCAAAAATTTGGTGAAATTTTTAATCATCAAACTCACAAGTTTTGTCATCATCAAAAAGGGGGAGAATGTTAGTTTCAGTGTTTTAATGATAACAAATCTTGTTGGTAATATTTTGAAAAAAAGATCTTAATCAATTATTCATTTCAAAGGTAAGGAAAATAAAGAAATTGATCTGTTAACAAATCACTTGAAGTGATATCAGATCACTTGAAGTGAATTATCACTATACTCATGTTATGACCAAAATAACTTGAAGTAATTCCATAAAAGTTAGAATCACTTCCAGTGAATATCGGATCACTTCCAGTGAAGTCCAAAACCACTTGAAGTGATATCCAGTGATTATCAGAATTACTTCCAGTGAATATCGGATCACTTCTAGTGAAGTCCAAAATCACTTGAAGTGATATCCAGTGATATCAGAATCACTTCCAGTGAAGTCGAATCACTTCCAGTGAAGTCCAAAATCACTTGAAGTGATAACCAATGAATAAAAGAAACACTTGAAGCAATGTAAGAACACTTCTAGTGATTGTCAGAATCACCTCCAGTGATGATAAATCACTTCCAATGAATCAGAATCTCTTGAAGTGATAACCAAAACATCATATCACTTCAAATGAATTGGTAGTGAACTTGAGTGATGTTGTCAGGCGCATGAAGACAACTTCTAGAGATGATATCACTTGAAAAGAAGTTTTTAAAAAAGTTAGTATTAATAAATTAATTACAGTATTAATCTTTTCTTTTGAGTGTGTTACAGGTAATACACAACGATCAGAATACAAAGAATTTCAGAGTGCAACAGTCAATAATAATGGAGTGAGCGTTTGACTATTTTACAACAGGAAATCAGAATTCAAAGATTGAGAAGCACAGCAGTAAACAACGACAGGAGCATTTGTCAACGCAATAATTATTCTACAACTAGAAAATGTTTGAATGATCTCAACGGCTCTCAAACAACCTCTATATAATACTAAAGCATTCAAGATAAAAAGCACATACAAAAACAACAACTGAGAACACACAAAAATACACTGATCAACACATTCATAGTGCTCTGTTTTTCTTATACTCATTCATTGTACTTCAGTGATTATATATTTGCTTTGTGAGATAGTTTTTCATTACAAACTCAATATTTATTATTGAGACAACTTAAGGTTGTGGAACCTTGAGTTGGGGATTTGAGTACAACATGTAAGGGGGAGCGAGGACTGGACGTAGGTCAAAGTAGTTGTGGCCGAACCAGTATAACTCTCGGTGTACACTTCGGTGATATTTCTCTTTACTCCCAACTGCTTTAAATATTTATTCAATTTTCTTATACGCAACGAAATTTCTGGTATCACCCAATTCACCCCCTCTTGGGTGAAACACTTGCACTAACTCGTAGACCCTAGGCTTTCATCCTAGGTCAAGTCCAACCTTATAAATAAATATTTTTTTTCTTATTTTCTTTTTTTGTAAATAAATGGTCTTTTTTTTCTTTAGTTTTTATTTCATTTTTTTTTTGTAAATATTCTCTTTTTTTATTTGGGTAATTATCATTAGATTAAAGGCCATAATATTTTTAAATAATTAATTTAGTGTAACCATTTTTTTGAACGGGTGTTATGGGGTGCCTAACACCTTCCCCATACAAAATCGACTCCCGAATCCTAAATAATTTTTGTAGACCTGTTTCATTCATTTTTAAAAAGGTTTCCAAAATTATCCTATTTTAAAATTTTGGTGGTGGCTCCATATTTTCTAAATTTCAGGCGCTACAGCTTTGCGACTCCATTGGGGAACTTTTGAGAGTCAAGCCCATTTAAGTTAAGTTTTTAAAACTAATATGGCCTTTATCTTATTTTAATTACATTTTTTATTTTTTTTTGAATATTTTTTTTATTTTATTAAATTCCTTATTCATCTATTTGTTTATTTGTTTTTTCTTTTCTATCTATCTTGTGATCTGCTTAGCATATGACGGTTGGGTAGAACCTAGGCCCATAGGCTGGTATGCTCTCCACACACACTGAACACATACACTATTCTCCTTACACACATTTTGGGCCTTATACCTAGGTTTGTGAGTTCCTTAGGTGAGTGGAAGTTTCTAGCAGTCTCCCTGTGGGATTTTTAGAACCCCCTGAGGTTACTGTGAATAGTTCATTCTAGCTATTACTCATTTGGTAAGGTTAATCCCTATTGGAATTTTAGAACCCCCTAAAGGTCAATTTCGTTAAATGGGGTCTTCATCTTTATGATGGAAGCAATTAGGAGACCTCTATCTGTGAGAATTAGAACCACCTTGAAACCATTGCACCTATTAGTGGAAATTATCGACCTACCCAATTAATTAATACCTGATTTTCTTAGGGTAGACATCCCCTAACCTAGAGTTATTCCTAAAATAGGACACTTGAGGGCATATATTTATTAATTGTTGATCATCTTTATTTTCATCCATGCATAATTAATGAAACCCCTAGGATAAAGTGACTAACTGTCACTTTACCTGAGTATGTATCTAGCATCACTTCACATAAAGATACATCACAAGGATGGTGTATGCATTAGATAGCCAACCTTAGTTTAAGGGTCTATGACCCTAAAAGACCATGATCTCATCACATCAACCATGTTAGAAAACATCTCAATGAGAGATAATCCTTTAGGACTCATGAGGTATCATTATATCATTCATTTGTATTTTAGCTTTATTTGATATGGGCCTTGAACATAATCATCATTTTTAAAACCCTTAGCCGCGTGATGGCTTGGGCCATTTGTAGGTTAATGGGCATTTCATTCTCCTTATGAGGTAATAGATCTCTTGAGGAGGTGAAATTCTTTTTCTTAATGTCCATCACCCATTTCAAAACTTGAAGTATAAGTCATCACTCTTTCATGTCTCATGAGGTATCCTTGCATCATCCATTGGCATTTAGCTTTATTTGATATGGGCCTTCGACATAATAAACATTTAACAAAATCCTTAGCCATGTAATAGCTTGGGCCGTTCTCAGGTTAATGGGCACTTCATCCTCCCTATAGGGTATTGGGCCTCTTGAGGAGGTGAAGTTCTTTTTCTTAATGTCCATCACCCATATCAAGGCTAGAAAGCACATGTAATCATCTACATAGCTTGCATTTGAAAATACTTTCTGACTCTTCCTTCTCTTTTCTTTAATGAAGGGCAAGCGAGTTATCCAACAGCTGAAAATTTGGCATAAATGTTAAATGACACAAAAAAACTATGTTTAGATTAAGTTCCTAAAGGAAAGGTATATAGAGGGAAAGGCATCAGACTAACTGCAGAACCACTTAAAGGCATAATTCGATTAAGTCACTACATTCAAGGTTCAATCAAATTGGGTTTCATGAAAAAAGTATAGAAGTATGGTTATACATGATGAGTGGTGATTATGCTGTATGTCAATCCTAGAGAATCCAATCCGATGATACTAAAGGTGGGGATAGGCTTGAATCAGATCTTAACTGAAATAGTGCTTAGGTTGAAATACGAATCAGGTTGCACTATGGTTTTGTTCCATGATGGAAGTTGAGCCTTGTGAACCTTGTGGATAGTGTTGAACCTTCAGTAATTGTTTGATGATAATACCTAAATAACGTAGAAGTTAGAATAGACGCTATTGACCCTGATTCTTAGTATGCCTATTGGGTATTATTGAGGGTAATGATTTCCAATATGTGTGATATTGAGGTTCTAGATTTCATGATGAGCCTAAAAGTTGGTTTAGAGACCCTAGACTTTGAAATCCTAAATGCCATATATGTTGTAGTAGACTTGTGTGTCTAGAGGCCCTAAGACCTAGTAGACTAGTATGTCCTTAGGCTTGCAAATTTATTTAGTATTGTGTTGAGTTAGTGCCAATTCGTTGAATCAAGGAACAAGATTCTTACATACTTGAATCCTTATCGAAAGGGAGTTTGAAAGGTTGCTAGCTGTTAAGCCTAGCATAGGGAAAAATTTATGATCGTAAAATATTCCCTTAAAGGATTGAATGAGGTGATAGCTCTCTGATGAAATGAGAGACAAATATGATTTTTGTGCTATTCCACTAACTTGAGGCTATACTAGGAATAGATTGGTTGAGGGCAAATGAGGTGATGAAAGGTATAAGTAGAAGAGTTACCAAGTAATCCGTAACGTAGGAATCAATTGTTAAGTTTTGATTCCATAAAAATTTGAAATGGCCCAAAATGATTTGAGTTGAAATGGACCAGGAACTGGCATAAGGAAATGCATATTTTTAGTGCAATCAAGTGTTATAGGAGGTTCTTGTGGGACTCCTACTAAATAATCCTGACATTATTAAAAGCTTATATGAGGAAAAAACAACATCAGAGTAACGCAAGAGAAGCCAAAATGAAACAGTAACACAACTGGGTGGGACAATAAATTTATGTGTAGCATTTAAGGACAGCTGGAGAGGCTAATATTCGCATTAGTATTGATAATCCCAAATCATGACTAGACTCGTGTGATTTACAGTGACATAGCCTGTATGGCATATGGTGATTTACCCTATGTAATGTATAGTGGTGTGGTAGCCCATCAAATCATGTTAATCAACCCAATGATCAGATGCAACCTTGACATGGCCAAGAGAGAATCCTGGTTGCATTGGCGGAAATCACGAGTAGCCTGGAGGCCAAGAGGCGGTGCTTAAAATATGCTACTAAGCGGTGTGCTATACAGTGATATGACTTGTATAGTCATAGTAATACGACTTGTACAGTCACAGAATATGACCTATGTGGTCATAGTGATATGCACTTATGTGGTGTACAATGTTGTACCCATGTAATCCTGTGTGGTTTATAGTGACATGATCTATGTGGTCAATAGTCACAACCTATATGCTTTGTGGTGACATATGTAAGTAAAGATTGGAATGAGCCTTAGTGTAGTAGGGTATAATGGTGGCGAATACTCTCAACAGTGTAGGCTCACAGAATGATTACCTACTCGTGATATAGTGCATACAGTAAGTGGCGCACAAAGTAACCAATGCACACAGTACGACAAGTAAATAGTGCATATCGTATAGCTAGTAAATATTGCACACAGTATGGCTAGTAAGGGCCAAACAGTTAGTTGATCCTTAACACTGAACAGGCAGGCATAAATTTAGGCAATCATATGTACAGACATATATATTGGCAGTATGTCCTAGTGTACATGTTTTATAAGGTGGTAAGACTGGGATATTCAGTGTTATGAGAGTAGAATGACATAAGCCAAGAGGCTAAGTACACTGGGTAGTGTCCCAACAAGATAATGAGGCCTAGAATAATGAACTAAGTGTCTTGATGGCCAATCAGTACAGTAATGGGTTGGGTGGCCCATGAGTACAAAACAGAGAACAAAGGCAGTAAGACTCGATATGTATGTTTTCCTGGGGTAAAGTCCCTGGACAGTGAGACCAGACAAACATTTTATGTAGTAATGGACTGCGTGGCCTATAAATAACAAACAAGCAGCATGTGTGAATAGTGACAGGTAAAATGTGTGTTGGCTAATAGGGCATTTAACACACATACATTAGAAATAGAAAAAGAAATGTGGAAGCGTTACCAGGAGTTTATGGCAATGTATGTGTTGCAAATTTTAGGGACAAAATTTATTTAAGAGGAGGAAAACTGTAACACTCCAAATTTTATTCCCCAATATGCCCTGCAATTATTTGTGGCATTTAATAAAATAGAAGGATGAATTTTGGAGGATGTGATTATGCTGCTAGAGAAAATTCCCTATAAGGCAGTGAGTTTGGCATGTGACTTTGGATAAAAAAATTATGAAATTTTATAGGATGAAATTATACATCATAAGCTTTAATTTTTGGGGCTGTATGTAGAAAGTTATGAATTTTTGAATTTAGCTCAAAAGAACTGTTGATTTTCTAGAACAATGTCCAAAACCTTAAATTTTGGGAATTTTGTGCTTCCAGTTGGTTAAAGGCTATATTTTTCCTTGAAACTAAATTCAATAAGGGTTCTATAGCCTTTGAATCACTCCAAAGCAATGTCTACAAATTTAGTTATGATTTTTCAAAGTTTAGGCAGAAATCTCTGCCAGAGTTGCCAAATAATCCGAAACTGAAGAAAATAATGTGACGACAATTTTGAAATTATGAGATAAATGGGAAAGAGTCACTTGGGCTGATGAAAGGACCCTAGGCATGAATATGGATGGACCAACAGAGGGAAATATTAGTTGAATTACAATTGGGCTTATGACAACATTACATAGAGATAAAATTGTGACGCAAAACTCAACATTTTGTAAACTTGGGTAATTAAATAATTAAGAGATAAATCATGATATTTTATAAAAGCTTTTTCCTTCATCTCTTTCCTCTAAAACCATCAGCCATTGTTCAAGCAAGAGAGAGAGAGAGAGAGAGCTTTTAAGTTTCTAAAGAGAAGGAGGAGCAAAAGTTCAAGGTAAGTATGATTTCCTTAGTGCTTTGACTTCTAGAATGTGTAATCCTTACTCTAACATTCTCTTTTATATGATTCAAGGTGTTTTTGAAGCAAAACTTTAGAGTTTGAGGAGGTTACGGTTTTGGCTAAGAAGAAAGAGGAAGAAGGAATCAAAGGTAGCTTCCTAAACTTCAAATACTTGTTGTTCTTGTTGTTGTTGGTTTAAATGGTGATTTTGCGGTTGAGTTACTGTGGATTTTAAATTTGGAAAATGATGAAGACTAACTTTTATGCTACCCAAATTTATGTACTTTTATGCGGCCAAGGGTATTTTTGTCTTTTGGTAATGAATTTGATAATTCTGATACTGGAAATTGATTCCTTGGGCAAAAATATGTCAATATAGCTCGTGTCAAAATTTCGGGAAAAGTACGGTTGGACCGGGTATAGCGGGGCCAGACCGGGTCCCCTAGGGCTTTCTGTAATGTTTCAGTATTGACTCATATAACCACTAGAAACACTATGGAAGTATCTAAATGAGTACATGAATGAGTTTTAACCTAATTCTTGTATATTTGACATGTTAGGATCGAGTTGAGAAGTAAGATGTTGGCACGCATACCGAGGAACACTTATAGAGCTGGAAAAAGGTTTATGGTAGTAACTATTACCTCTTATACACTATGTGACTATTGATATGTTGTGTGTTACTATATTCTATGATATGAACACGTGCCTGGGGCACATTACTTAGCTGTGGTTTGAGACCCAGCTGAGGGACACGAGTATTACCTAGCTGTAGTCATGGAATCAATTGAGGTACATGTAGGGGATCCAAAGAGTCATTTGGCCTTGAGTATTGTGTATACACACGTTATGATATGGATTTTTATTTTACATTATATGGTGTATTGTATATCTAAATTCTCGCATTTATATGATTGATTATATGTTGCTACTGGGATTCCTTAGGATCTCATCATTTTTCATAAATAATTCTTCTTGCGGGAACCAGTGGCTTCAAGGGTAAAGTAGTAGATATGGGCAATTGAAGGGTGCGGATCCTTAAACTGAAGCAGTTGGGTTATATTAGTGTAATTTATGAACATATTGGACAATTTGTATATATATTATCAAACCCTGCAGGGAAACTCTTGGATGTAAACATGTATTTAATATTTGTATATTTATGCTATTCATGTGTTGCCTACCAAACTGCGCTCTAGTACTCTGACTAATATCAATGGCAAGTGGTATGTAAGATGGGGTCTTACAACTTACAACAACTATTTTAAGAAAATAGTCATTGAAAGCCTTTTTTAAAGGTATTATTCGCATTTTCTTCCACAGCCTTTGAAAGACCACCAATTCCTAGGAAATATGCATCTATATTACCCAAAACATAACACTACTATTAGGGGAGAGCAACAGCCAGGTTGGGCAGTCCGTACATAAAGTTTTGAATCACCATATTAAATTTTTTTTATCTTGAAAGTTCAATCATCACATATTACACAAAAGAATTTAAATTTATACATATATAATCATAACATCATTTTAATGTTCAAACTTCAACTTTCAAACTAAGTCATGACAATTATAAGCCCAAAGATTTATGAAATGACATGCTTCCATTAGATCATCATGCTTCATCATCATTTTCAGATTCACGTGATGAAGGGGATGTAGCACAAAGAATTGTTCTTCTCATTGTGAAACAGAACTAATCCATAATACCAATAAACAATTATCCTAAAACTTTGGTCCTTGTTAATTCATTATGCAGCCAACAGTAATGAATTACTTCCTTTGCTAAATTTTTCTCCTACAAAATAGAAATAGACAGGATTGAGTTCAAAAACTTAAAATCATAAAATTCATAGTATTTATATAAACAAGAAACTAAGAAACAAACAGGAGGCAAAGAAATCAAGGATGCAGACCTAACACTACTAAGCAAGTATATATACAGCTAGCGGTTCATAAATATAATCAAGTGATGCAAAACTAAAACATGGATAAACTTAAACAAATATAATCAAGGGTCTAAAAGTTCTGTAAACCATTGCACTATGTAAAAGAAACCTCTACACAACATCATCTATCTGTTGTAGAAGATATCTTGCCAAAAGGTCTTGGATCAAATTAATGTCTTTGACTGTGTAGGCATCCTCATTACAAAAAAATCTTGCACAAATTGGAGAATAAGTTAATATAAACCAATTAATTGAATAAATAACTAACAATTCAATTACGAGAACAAAATTGAAATTCAGTTAAGAATCAAGAAATGATCACCTGTTTAAAATTGGTGGTAAGTCCACTAAAAATGATGTTATATATATAGTAAAACTTAGTATCTACACTCAGTTTTCCCTAGTTGCCGAGGGCACTATACATCAAAAGCAAATGATAAAAAAGAATAAAGATATATATAAGGTGATTGTCAATTAAAGAACTTGAATTTAAACAACTTACTTTCAGCTGGAACCACTTCGTCGAACCACTTTTACCTTCATGCTTCCTACCCAATTTATAATATGTCTTCAGTGCACTATAATTAAAATGAAAAACAAAGACATTAAAAAAACCAGTGATTTACAAACAAATGAACTTATGGGTTGAAAATGGTTTTTATCTCTTCGTCTAGCTTGCGACCTAAGGAATCAAACTAAAAGATGATGTTGATGAAGGAGCAAGCAACACATAGACTCTAATGATAACTATAACAACATATAGAGATTAAAATGAGGTTAGATAACATGACACCTCTTAGCAAACTGAATATGTACAAATAGATAAAATTAAGTTACTTGCCTTTCAAGAATTGGTGCTAGATAATATCACAACTTAGTCTGTCCGATTGTGTAGCCCACATAGCTCATCCTATCTTCCAACTTATTATTATTATGCCTTGCCAGATTCGTAGGAAATAAGAATTCATACAAAGTATGGAGCTCCCTTTCAACACATATTCTGTGGAAGCAGCTACCATAGAATTAAAATGAGAAATGACTTAGTGAATATAGAAACCTAAAAATCCTAAAAATCAGTACATCAATTAAAGTTAAAAATAAAAAATGAACTCACATAATTGCAAATATGACCCATCATATGTCTTTCTCCTACAAAGATAAGAGCACTCTAATATCTTGGCTATCGATTGCAAAAGGATCCGATATTGTACGACCCACAATCTCACTAGGCATCTTCAAGTCGACCTTATTAATCTTCTATGCATATTTTGTAGTTGTGCCAATAAGGAAAATTTGTTTCTTCTTCTTGATCCTAGCAACACATAAAATAAAGATTATAAGTAGGATGTCAAGCAAAATTCAAGTAATAGTAAGGTGTTTCTATTAGGATCAGCAGGCACAGCGGAAGAATTTTAAATTTTTACCAATCCTAATCGAGGATCTTTCAACGACGTTTAAACCAAGTTGGAAGGATTCATACCTTTTATGATTCTGGGTTTTCACGATCTCTAAGAGCCAACACGTCAGGTCCGCTCCCTCTACCGGTATCCACACGAATGCTCTCTAACCGAGACTGCGTGCTAGCGTCTCTAATGTCTCATAGGGTTTACCTTGCGGCTCTCAATTCTCATGTGCATATCAATATATCTGCTCTATCAAGTTTATAACCTATGAGGGCTATTTTCAAATTTCAAAATTAATCATCATTAATTTCAAAATTAATTAACTATTAATTATCTTGATGAGCTAATTAAATAAATTCAGTTTAAATTAAATCTGTCCAACAGTTCTAATTTAACCTATTTATTTAATCCAAATAAAGAGCCATTAGATTTAATTTATCTTCATAAATTAAATCTGAGATACTATATCTCTATCATGTTAGCTATTAAATTTAATATATCTTAATAAATTAAATTTAAAACTAACATAATATAATAATATCATATAATATATATACATATATATATAAGATATATATATTTCGAAAATATATATCTATATAATATTATTAATGAATTTTATATTATATTATATATATAATTCGTCCACCCTAAATTAAACATTATCTCGTGTTGGGTCATTGTTGTGTGCGACCCTGTAGGCCCATATGAAGTTGGTAGTGGGCCAATAACTATACTAACCCAAAAGTCGTAAGCGGCCTCTAGCTAGACATTACGACTACCCAATTCATATGAGGATCGTTATGACGATGCAACCTGTCATACAACCATGTCACGTCCCTTTTGTCACACGATATATCGATCAAGGATAAGGCATGGATAATGTCATCCTCTTGTTCATGACCATTACTTTCTCGATTCTTGAGTAGCCTGATAATAGAGACAGAAACTCCTTTCCATCATAGTATGGCCATACATTTCTCAGACTTACTCATCGAGGGGCCCAGTAATATCTCTCTACTAATGTGAGGGACAAATTCCATCTTGATCATTCATATTCCTCTGCATGAAAAACCACCAAGCCCGATCGTAGCCTTTATCATCACCCAGTCAAAAGTGACTTTTGACTAGTTCAAAGCTTAGCAACTCTCATGTAGGAATCCATGATGACCTCAGGTCTAAGGGCATTGTGACGTGGTTATACATGAGAAAATCTTATGACTTGATCCATGTAGCTTTCTCATAGTGGATCGGTCCAGCACCTTGTACTCTTACAAGTGCCTAAGACTTTGATTCATATCTCCATATCTTATCAAAGTCATACTAATCTTGTTTCATCTCTATTCCCGCATAGATGACCGACCAGGGACATTTTAGGACAATTTTTATGAATTATCCAAGGATACAATTATCACAGTTAACATGCAAATAATATGATAACATAATGAAGAAATTTCAATAAAATAATAATGTTCAAAGTACAATGATTGGCCCTTAGGGCACAATTTCCATCAGTTTCTTACCATTGGAGGTGTTGTTGCCATATGAACAAGATGTTGAGGCCAAATGATGAAAGTTCCTATTGCCTGACCTAGTTTGGCAACCTGATCATTAGGGAATGGGACATCTACACCTTCCTCCCCCTGTCGAACACTTGTGACATTAACCTTATATTGATCATCCTGAATTTGCTTATAATGGTGGGTGGTAGCATGCGTGTATACAATAGCATCGACAACAACACACAGTAACGTGACATCCAAAGAAAGAGAGTAAGGTTCTTTAGCCTTTGGTGTAAGTCCAAGGTTTCCATGTCTAATCTCTAGTAGATTGTAATTGCATTTGGTGCTAGGAAAGGCTGGGGATTCTTGACTAAGAGAAATGAAAGAATTAATTAAGCTAACTTAAGAAAAAACTCAATATTATGTTAATTGAAATTATTTACAACTTGAGATTTATTTTCCTCTTCACCCATCCTGACTTGAATGCTAGACAACACCATCGATCTCATCTTACCTCGTAGCTCATGGAATAGCTCTTCTTGAAGCTCTTATAGAAGTGATTGACGCATTTCCACCTTGAGCTCTACTTAGGCTACCTCTTGAACCTTGGCTACAAACTCTCTACTTGGTTCACTTTGTGCTTAAGGTTATCAACTTCATCCAAAGTATCTTGAGAGACCAATTCCCCTTGGCTCCCCTCTAAACAAGCAAGGTGATGTAGCTTCCCAAGCGCCATTACTAAGATGTCCATCCTTAATCTTTGAGTGAAGGAACCTTGTTTACTCTGGTTTTCAATTCATCATGTAGCATACAAATGATAAATATAAATTAATTACATGCAATCTTTTAAGAAAAATGAAACACACTTAAATATACTTTATATTAGTTCAACAACAATTGGATTTATATATTTTTCTCCCTTTTTCCTCCCTACTTTCCATTTTCTGTGACATGGGAGAGGAGGTGGCACCTGTACGACAATACTAGGATCTGATTTGACTGCTTCCTCCATTTTTTGCAAATTAGACTACATAATCTTCTTTTCAATCTTCTGATAACCTACAAGACATGTAATATGGATAATTATTTTTAGCTTGCCTCTCTTTATTTGATTCACTTAATTCCTATGAATAAAGAATAAAGAAAACTGAGTCAGTGTGGTCAAATAAATTCAAATAAAATGTTTCATACTATGATGAACAAAATATACCAGAAATATGAGATCCTATCGTGATGCCACAAACAATCTCCAATCATCTGAAGAGAGATAAGAATAAGCTTAACTGGATCCTTATTTCTCTTTGGCCCTCAAATGCACTTAGTTGTGAGCATGGACTTGAAGTCTTTCCATCGCTCTTGAACTCCCCCATCTAATGCTTGTACATTTGCTTGGTGTTGGAGACACCATGGGCTTGTTACAAAGTACAACATAACATAGTTATATATGAACCAATAGAAATAAAGATATAAATGAAAATACAAATTTATATACCAAAAGTTGTTCCCAAATCATAGCCTTCCTATCTTTCAGAACTTCCTTCCAAATAGGCCATAGAATGCCAACTTTGCTTTGACTCAAATAGCTAATATAGCTAATGAACTTGTCTTCCTCTTCAACAATTGAATTCAAATCTGCATCAAATTCCACGTGCTCCCTCTTCCTTTGTTCTATATGTTGTACAACCAACAGTCTCAACTTTGTACTTCCTCTAACCTTTTTCTTAAACAGTAAGCCACCTGAGTTCCCTTCTTTTGAACTTGCCATGTTCCTTCTAAGAAATAAAGGTGACATAGGATTAGTAAATTACAATTAAATGAATACTTTAAACAATAAAAAATTGTACTTTATGTGTTTTCCCAAATTCCTTCACAATGTTTAATTCTAGTTGCATATTCTTCATCATCTACCAATTCTACTTCAGTTGGTATAGGTGGATTTGTAGTGAAAGATGGTGTATTGTCAAGTTTCAAACTTGGATCACCATCCTTCTATTTTTTAATTAGAAGTACAATGGACAATTTTTCATTTGTAGGATCAGTGACATAAAATACTTGTTTTACCTAGCTTGCTAGAATGAAGGGCTCATCTTTATAACCAATTCTATAAAGATCAATGGAGTGAATTCAAATTGATCTTTTTCAACAACATTATTATTAACCCACTTACATTTGAATATAGGAACTCTCAACTTAGTTTAGCTTATCTCTTATATGTCTTTAATAACTCAATAATAGGCCATGCATGCCAATGTAGGGTTTTTGTCTTTCAAGTTAGAAAAGTTCATTGCTTTGGCTACCACTAACACCCCATTATTTTGCATAGTACTTCTATCATCTTGGGCTTTTGTGTAGAAAGAATACTCGTTTATATCATAACCACTACAAGTGACGACCTCAAAAGAAGGCCCCTAAGCTAACGATTTGATTGTCTCAGAGCATTGGTCTCATGTGAAACCTTTTCCTTGAACCACTCTATGAATATCTTGTTTTGCTCATTAGCTATTTGCATGTCATTTTTCTTAGATATATCTGCTTTAAACTCTTTTTGTGTTTGTCTAGGTAAGGATGAACTTCTTCTATATTAGTCAAGATATACAAGTGTTCTTGCAACACCTCATCATGATGCATATTTTTCACTCTAAGCCTTTGCGTTCCCTTACTCCTACCCTTTTCATCACGATATTGCACCTTTGACCTTGATAGATATTTTTTTGCAAAAGTCCATAGCCTCTTCAACCTCATATCTCTCAAGAATTGAGGCTTTAAATTGATAAAGTTTTTCATAATACTCTTTTAAGTTCTTCATGTATCGCTCAAAAGGGTACACCACTATAGAGAAACTCGGCTGCATAATCTTATCTCCCTTACTAAATGAACTATTAAATGCACTATTATATCAAAAAAAATATGGGAGCAAAATGCATCTCTAGTTGAGATAGAGTAATATAACCCTTACTTTCCTATTCATTCAAATTTTCAATGTCAACAATTTTGCTACAAATAGCATTAAAGAAAATATACAACCCTGTTATCTTGCTTTACACATCATCTTTCATAATAACTCTAATAGCAAATAGTAATAGTTGTTTCATCAAGACATGGCAATCATGGGACTTCATTGCTACTAACTTCAAATCTTCTATTGAGACTAGCTTTCTCACATTAGAAGAATACCCTTATGGCACCTTAATGACATGCAAACCCCACACAAACTTTTTTTCTCATCTTTTGATAAACCCCACGCAAACCCCTTACATTATCTCTTACTTGTTGATACAGTCATTCTCTTATTCTCATTTCAACCAAGTCTTGTCTCACACTATTTTGTCTTTAGTTTTCCTTGGTATGTGAAAAAGCATGCTGACAAGGCTATCACATACATTTTTCTCCACCATGCATCACATCAATACTATGTCTCACATAAAGACTATGCCAATATGGAAGATTAAAGAAAATTGATCTTTTTCTTCCATATGTTCTTCTTACCCGAAGTCCTCTAATTCTTACTGAAAGTGACATTGATTCTTTCCCCTGACTATAAACTTCCTTTCCAGTTAATGCCTTTGAAGCCATTCTATTCTTTGACAAATCGTTAAAAGTATTTATTAGCCTATGGTATGGGTGGAACTGAGGAAGAAATCGCCTATGACCAAGGTAGATTTTTTTTCTTCTATGCTTAAGTTGATGGAAGTGTGTGCCTGCTTCACATATCGGACATGCTTTATTATATATTGCATGATTTAAAAAATGCAAGTGAGAATTATTCAGGGTTATTAAACCCGGACCGGACCGGCCGGTAAACCGGTCCGGTCCGGGTTGGTATTTTTAAAATTTTTTTTTTAATTTTTCCTTTAGAATTTCATACTATAAATCTAAAATTTTCAATTTCTCACCGGTTTGGTCCCGGTCTGACCCACTGACCCTTAACCCAGTACCCTAACCGGTTCAATGACCGGTCCGAGTTTTAATACCTTGGAATTATTAGAGACATTAAAAATGTCAACGATGGAAAAAGGGAAAAAAGACAAACCTTTTCATAACAACGTGATTTCTTTTCTTTGCTTTTCTAAGATTGTTTGAAGTAAAGTGAAAAATCAACATGAGGGACTTCTATACTTAGTAACTTTTTTTCCTTTAAAACGAAGTGTATTGCTTCTTAATGGAAATCATATTTCTTCCTCTACAGAGTGAAACTTCTGTAATTCTTTGAAACTTGACTTGGAGGTTGATGGTATAGCTGGGAATGTGACACTGTTGGAGCATCTAATTTTAACAGTAATAATTGCAATTCTAATTGTTGAGGAATGAGCAGGGGAAAATTTGACTTGAGAGCTTGGGTTATTGCAAAAGAGACAGACAAAGATTGTAACCCCTTGCCTTGCAATCAGTAATTATGATTCAAAAATGCTTAATTAAATGAATTAGAGACCAATGGATAATTAAAAATTCATTTTTAATCCCCTTTTCATGATAGGGTTTTCACAAATTGCTTTCACAATCCAATTAACCTGGTCTCATATCTAAATTTCTAATATAACCACCCTACGCACTTAAATCACATTTATACCTATCAGAGTGTATAACAAAAATCCTGGCAGCCCCTGGGTTTCATATATTAACTAAGGGTTTATAGAGCGCATTTGCCCATTTACAGTTTCTCATTCAGGGGATTACATAAACTACTTAAACATTTATATCCATAATATATACAGTAATCCCAACCAAAATTCGATAACCAACAACCAAAATATGAACATCCCTAAGGAGTCCTAGCTGCCCTTGGTTGTCTACTTCCCCTTGGAGCTACTTGCCCAGTCTGAAGGTTAGTTAATGGAAAGAATGAGATTCAAGAGAATCCTAGTAGAGATAGATCACTTATACCACATATAATCACATAGCATACAAATAAATCATCAAGCATCAAATAGCACAAACACAATATATACAGGCTGTCACATATACACATTACCTTCATGACATTCACATATACAATGGTATATCAACGGCCGGAGTAGAGATGACTAGCGTCACTCCCTAGGACAGCTCATGCTGACATGCGCACACTATATTTCACATAGCCTTACGGCTCACAAATTGCCTTTCAGCTTCCACATAGACCTATGACTTTCACATAGCCTTTCAGCTTTCACATTCATAATGAATTCATTATCACACTGCACCCTCATCCTCTTTCACCGCCAGGGATGCACACAACCCTTACCTGAACTGTTGTTAGCTATCAGAGAACTATTGGCTTGGCTATGCAAGTCAAAGGAATATACACAATTCAATGACATTACAAACATACAATGCATTATACATAGTATAAGAGAAGGAGTGACTACCTTGTTCTTTTTGAGCGTGCTCTATTACAGGCTACTCTCGAGCAGGGAAAATATCAAATCCTATAGATCAGAATCAAGGACGACTGATTAATCTCTATTCCAAATTTTTACTTTCATAACACTTAAACTTGGTTATCATTTGAGACCTCTAGGGGTTACTAAAAGCCTAAACACATGCCTAAAAGGTTGGGAAAATCTTGACAAAAGGCCTGCTGTCGGAAGTGAAAATGCTGATTTTTAACTAATGCACTCGAGTGATGGATGATGCACTCAAGTGATGAGATGACTTGCACTTGAGTGAGGACGGCTCACTCGCGCTAGTGCTTGATAGAGAGCAATGACAGAGACAGAAAATGATCATTGCACTCGAGTCTTGAACTCAACACTACTCGAGTCCTGAACTCAATACTCGAGTGGTAGCCTCATGCTCACCCGAGTCCTATAAAGTGAGGCATAGAAAGTGACTACCCAAGAGCAAAGGAAACCTTAAAATGGAACGTGCACTTGAGCGACAACTCTAGTACTTGAGTGATTGCATGACACTTGGGATTGCTAACATACACTCTTGACAAATTGGCTATGAGTGTTACCCCGAGACAATGGCTCATAGTGCAAAATGTACACACACTCGAGTGATACGAGGCGCACTCGAGTGAAGTCCTATATCACTCGCAAGTGAGGAAATGAACTCTTGCTTTTTAGCAGAGACATGCAACTAAAAATTGAAGAAAAAGAGAAAATATGATGCTGCACTCGAGTAAGACCCTAGTGTACTTGAGTGAGGCTCTATCAGAAGCCAAAACGCAGTAGATGACAGAATTTTCCAAATCTTAACCAATGTGTCCAATGGCCCCTAAAATCAACAACCAAAGCTTTTCCCACAAAAATTTTCATAAGGAACCCATTGGAAACACTAAAACAACCAAATTCCTATCGCAACGACACATTCCATACTTTCAAACACATTGCAATCCAAAACCACTAAATGACCAACTTTGCTTTCAAGGTTTCAAACCAATTCTTTTGTTCTCAAGACACATTGTGACACTTGTTCCACCACAATACACTAGGCAATTCATTCATTCCAAAATCACACCAAAATCAGGGTAAAATTCACAAATTCCATACTCATCTAATGACCATAATCAATATGTCAAAATGCAATAATTACTCACCTCTTCCACTTTCTAAAGCTTGTTCTTTGATTGCACCACTTTTAATTTTTCTCAAGCTCTTAAACACCTTCTATCAAAAATCTAAAACCATAAAGATGAATCTCTCATCAAGGTGATCAAGATTAATGAAGAGGTATAGAGCATTCAAGATCATTTACAAGGCCAAAACTTTACCTTTCACTTTCTCTTTCTTCTTTGAGTTGGGACGAAAATGGAGGCTTGGATAGAGAGAAATGAGGTGATGATGAAGATGATGAATTTTCCCTTGCTTCCATTCCTACTAGCCTACTTTAAAGGAAAGAGCAGAGAGGAAAATGTGTTGAAAGTTTGACCATCATCTATGACCTAAATATTACCATGTGTCATGATCTTGAAACACCTTCCATGAGCCCTAATGCATGTGATTCCACCCTCTTAATCTCTTGACCATTAACCATAACCATTGATCTTTAAGTTACTAATAAGTTTCCTCTTTAGTAATTGACTAATTGGTCGGTAACTTTTCTTTTTCCCATTTTGTCCTTGACCATGGTAATTTCTGTTTAATAACCATTTAACACATTCCTTTTATTCCATTGCCTCACACCATGCGACCTCCCTCTATTTTAATTCAATTTAGATGTTAATTCATAATTGAACTCAAATATAGGGTTTAGGCACTGATTATAACATATTCGGATCACAATTCAAGTCACATTCTCTAAAAATGTTTATTTATTAATAATTACATCACTTTTGAAGTCATTAGCCCTTAACCACATTTTGAGGAATTACAAAGATGTTCTGCTGTACACTAACAGAAATTTTAACATCTTTTCATACAATGGACTACAAAAAAATGCAAACAAAAATAAGCCTAAGTAACAAGGATATGATTCATATACTCTGATAGAGCCTCTAAACTTAAAACATTTAGGCTCATAGCTTAAGAGCTTTTTTTCGCAAGAGATTCTGCAATATGGTTAACGTCCCTATTCATAACTTGAAATTCAACTTGCCAGCTCCTCTTGATCATATTCTTGATCTCTAAGATCACTACCCTATCCTCATTTGTTGTAGGAACCTCGGTATGAATCGACTGAATAGCTTCTACAGAATCACTTCTTAGGATTAAGTCCCTCACTTCATAGTCCCATGCTCTTTTAAGATCCACTAGGCACCCCTATAATTCATTTGTAAGGTGGTCACCCCTTTTTAATCTAAGTAGTAATCCCTTAACTAGGGAACAAAAAATTTCATAGTGTTTGGTCTTATTTAAGAGGAGGGATTAACATATCTAACAGTTAAATAACTTAATAGAAAGAAAAACAAAGTTTAAGGACCTAATTTAAAACTGGAGAAAACTATAAGAGCTTTACATTAATTTTCCCTTTTAATTTTATTTACGTCATTTAATCATAATCATAACTATAATATAAAAACGATATCTTACAAGAAGTGTTTGTTGATCCTATCACTGGTGGAAAAATGACTTTTTAGACCGGTTCTAGATGAGGTCTTTATACAACCAGTCTAAAAAGTCTGGTAGTTTTTAGACCAGTTAAGAAATCAGTCCAAAAAAATAACATTTTAGACCGGTTGTCTAAATAACCAGTCTAAAAAACAACTGGTCTAAAAAGTGTGTTTTTAGACCGGTTGCTTGATAATCGGTCTAAAAAGTGTACTTTTTTCTGCTTGTCTATTGATTACTTACTCTATGTTAGTGTACTTGGGAGTAATCTTTACACATCCTAAAAGCATGCTTTCAAAGCCATACTTATATATCCATACTTATAATTACCTATCACTCATACTTATATATCCAAATATACATACCAAGTTCCCATATTCAATTTATACAACTTATGGAATTTGTTATGCAATCAATAACTTATAACAAAATAATTGTTGCCATAGGGAGTTCACTTCTCCTTCCACTTACCATTGCCTCTTTCTTTAGCTTTCTCATTGAAAGCTTGTAGCCTAACATGCACCTTCATCATGCAATGACATGTTTAAAACTATTAGGCATTACCTGTAAAACACATAAGCCTATGACATGTCTCATGTAATATCCTAAATTGTAATTAAGGACTAATGACCTTAAAATTGGTGTAATTAATGTTAGTTAAATACTTTTGAAGTATATGAGGTGAATTGCATTATAAAATGTGTTTGGTGATGGTTTAATGCATATTTTGATAATCAAGGACAAAATGGTAAATTACTGATCAATTGTTCAGTTACCAAAGAGGGAACTCATAGTTGACCTGAGATCAATGGTTAAGATTTGTTGACAAGAGACCAAATAGGGTGGAATCTTGTGTAAATGGGCTTATATGAGTTCATAGTAAAGGGAGTAGGATTATACCAAGTGTCAAATTGTGGACCATTGGATTAGTCAAAGGTTCAAACTCTCTTCCCTCTCTACTCTCTCCCTCAAGGTCAGTTGTGTGTGTGTGAGGAGCAAGAAAATATGTTCTTCATCATTCTCATCTCTTTCATCTGCCTCCATTTCCGTCTCAACGCAAGGAAGAAAAAGGAAGTGAAAGTGAAAGGTAGTATCTTGACTTGCTAAATGGCTACTAATGCTCAAGAGTTCTTCATTAATCATGTTCCTAGTGTCAAGAGCTTAATTCCTATGTTTTCAGATTTTTGATTTGAGGAGTTTGAGAACTTGTGGAAATTTGAAAGTGGGAAAATTAAAGAAGTAGCTTTGGGAATAGTTGAGGTAAGCATTTGTGATATTTTGGCATATTTGTTATGATTTTTGGTTAAGCTTTGTAAATTCTAGAATTTTTCCCTGATTTCATAAGAATTGGATAATGGAGGAGTTTGAAATGGTATGGTGTAGAACATGATTCTAGAATGTGTTATAATGTCAATTGTTTTGTTTGGAATTTGATGACAAAGTTTGGTAATTTGTGGTTTGTGTGGCCTTGTGAGCTAGAGTTGAAAATGTGTTTATGGAAGGGGAATTTGGTAGTTTTGAGGTGACCAATAAGTTCCATAAGGGATTTTGAATAAGAATGAGCTTTGGTAAAAGTCTTAGAGCCATTGGAATCAGTTTTGGTGAATCTGGAAAACTCTGTCAAATTATGCATTTTTGGTTTATGATGAACAACACTCGAGTGAGGGAGGGTTCCACTCGAGTGCGTTAGTATAATTCCCCTTTCTTTTTGCATTTTGTAATATCTCAATTTTTGATTAAGAGCAAATCATGATTATTGTGGATAATTATGAATTTAAATTGAATTATTATGTATTTTATGGCTATTTTAATTAATACGTCATAATTATTGAAAAAAATGGAAGAATGGAATTATTGGCCATAAGTGGTAATTAATGGAGAAATTAATTACTAACTAAGAGAAAATGAGATGTGTGATTAAAATGGCTAATGGAGAGATTAAAGTAGCAAATTGGTGACTTAATTGGTGTAAGCCAATAGCAAGTTGACATGTGGGAAAAGTGTGTATGGTGAGTGATGAGGAGAAAAGTCAAATGGAGAGTATTTTAATCATTTTTCTCTCTCTTCCTCTCCTCTCTTTTTGCTGAAGTCATGGAGGGAGTATCATTATTTATTCTTCACTCCTCCTCCCTCTCATCTCTCACGTCCACTCTCTCCATCTCACCATCTCTCTCTCATTCTTGCTCTCTCTCTCGTCAGCCATGCATGGAAGAGGAAAGGGAAGGGAAGAAAGCTTGAAAAAGGTAAGGAAAATGACCTCTATTGCTCAAACTCCCTTCATTAAAGTTGATCCTTGAGTTAAGAGCAACATTTCTATGGTTGTAGTTTGTCCATTGGTTGTGGTTTGTGGCCACACAAAATTTTGGGAGGTGGTGAATCAAGAACTCCCTTTGAGAAAGTTGATAAGGTGAGTGAGACCTATCTATCTATCTAAGTTTCATACCATTTGAAATAGTTTGAATTTTCTGGAATTTTGGGCTCATTTTCGAAAATGAGGGCCATTGGGAGTTTGGTATATGTTTGGTATGGAATTTGTATGTTGGAATGCATTTTGGATAGATAGATTTGATTGGGTTTGAAATTGTTAAGTTTGGAGATTTTGAGAGTTTAGTGTTTAATGTTACCCAAAACCAAAGCATGATAATGGAATAGGATTTTGGTGATTTTGACATTCCCATTGGATTCCTTGAGTAATTTTGTGTGGGAATGAGCTTGGTTATTGATTTTGGGTTCATTTGGATCACTTGGGAAAAGTTGGAAATCTATCTTGTTTAAGCTCTGTTTGCACGAGCATTTTGAATGACCAAATGATATTGGAAAATTATGAAACTTTCCAGTCTTAAATTTCACATCCCAAGCTTCAAAATGGACATATATTTTGTGTCATTTCGTTTAGCATTCTGTGAGATATGGTTGTCCAAAGTTTGGGATTGAAACAGAACTCTGTTTTGGAGTAGTGTTTAGTTTTTGGTGATTCTGTATTTGTGTAGTAATTTACAGTGATGGGCTATATTTTTCCTTAAAAGAGGACTTATATACCTTTCATTTGGCTTTGGAATCACCTCATTTCAATTTTTCTACAATTAGTTATGGTTTTTCGAAGTTCAGCCAAGAGTCAGGAAATTTCTTGGCCGCGGCCCATGAGTGGCTGGCCGCGGCCCAAGCCTTTCTGGCCTGATTTTGGCCGCGGCCCACGGCCTTCTGACCATATTTGGGCCGCAGCCCAAGGAAGGACTAGCCGCGGCCAACCACTGTGTTCCAGCACTTTAAGTTTTCGAAAGGAGATCTCTAACCTATTGTTTCCCAACCTTTTAGGGCTTTTATTAGAGGCATTTGTGGCCTCTTAAGGGTCAATTATGATAACCAAATTTAAGTATTTCAAGTTAAATAAGTCTTCGAATAGAATATAACTCTTCGTCCCTAATCATGATTCTAGGATACGATATTTGCCCTTCTCGGGAGAGACCGGCGCAAGGACACGCACGGAAGGATCAAGGTAGTGACTCTTCTCTCATATTATGTATGATGTTTTGGCATGCATAACTTATCGTTGAATTTGTGAAATGTGTGCCATGGTCAATTACAGTGTGAGCAGGTCAGCGTGAGCCATGTAGGGATTGACGGTGGTCATCTCTAGGTCAGCCCTTGAACTGCCGTCGTAATCGACATGGATAATGTGAATCCGACCCGTGGGGCGGCGTTTGTTAATCCAGCCGTGGGCTAAGTTTTGAATCTTTCCTGTATGGCTTGTGTATGAAATGCATTACATGAATCCCAGCTGTGGTGAAATGTATTGTTTGGATTGCTGTGATGCAATGCAACGTGAGCAATTCAGCATGAGCAATCGTAAGGGATGACATGTGTCATACTAACCATTGCCGTTGTAGTTGCTTGTTTTGGTTAATGATTTGCTTACATGCACTTTTATTGTACATTATATGATTGATTTGTTACTACGGGGATTCCTTAGAATCTCACTCTCCTAAGAAAACCATGTTTTAGACAGGGCAGAAGGATCAAAAGGCAAGCGGGCGACGAAGAGTAGTTAGAACTCCAGTTAGGAGTATATTTTGTGTTATTGGTTATCATGTATATCTTTTGGATATTTTTGGGAAACAATTGTATATATTGAGATTTTTGATGTAGATTTGTGTAATCCCCAAGTCAAGGGTAATGAATATTGGGCTTTGTGCCTTTGTAAAACCCTTATTAATGAATGGAACTCGAGTGTGTCGGGAATTTGCTCTATACTCTGATATTTGTGAATGAAATCAACTTATACAGGCCATTTAGTATTAAAATGTGAATACGAGACCGTCATGAACAAATTTTGTAAAATGTTTTGTAAGCCATGATTTTGGGAAGTTTGATTTTGTTTAAGTCCCAAAATCATCTAAGGTCTCTAATTCCACATTAATTATGTTTTTACGAACTAATCTCGGCCTTAATATTGAAGGGGGTTACATTTGTGGTATCAGAGCTGTAGTTCCTGGCAATGTGAGGATTTGCTAGGATAGCTCCTTAGTTGACCTTAATCCTTTGAGTTTAGGGTAGCTTAATGATTGATAAGTGCTTGTTGCGTATACACATGAGTATTTCTTTTAATTGTGGATTGAGATGAATGTTATGATAAAAACGAAATGGTTCGACCTCTTACTAGAGTTAGGCAACAGGACCCAGAGGTGGAGGAACTTAATGACAATCCTCCTGATCCAATGCAAGAGATGATGGATCTCATACGGGAACAAAGGGACATGATTGCTGAGTTGAGAGAAGAGCTCAGAGAGGAAAGGGCCAAGTGAAATGAGGGAAGGGCCCAGTCAACTCATGAGGAGACTCAACCAGAGACTCATCGTGAGGAGACAGCTGAGGGTTCCAATGGATCTCATGAATCCCCACCTCACACGATACCTAATCAAGAGTCTCAGGGGGTGCCGGTTCGTGAGGGGAGGGACTTGAATTCTTGGGTCTCCAAGTTTTGCAAGCATATGCCTCCGGTGTTCAGAGGGAGGTTTGACCCCCAAGCTGCTGAGGACTGGTTGAATCGGTTAGAGACGATTTTCAAAGTCCTCGAGTGCCCTACAGAGGTCAAGGCAAAACTAGCTGTGTATAAGCTAGAAGGGGATGCAGATTGGTGGTGGAGGAACATCGCCACGTCATTGAAAAACCGGAATATACCATTGACTTGGGAGGTATTTGAAGAACAATTCAACGAGAAGTATTTCCCCAAGTCGGTGAGGCTTGAGAAAGAGTCTGAGTTCCTGGCCATCAAGCAGGGAGATACGGAGAGCTTTGACGAGTATCTTTCCCGTTTCACTCGATTGTCACGGTATTTTACCTACCTTCGGGAAAGAGATAATGAGGAGTGGAGCTCCGCTATGCTAATCCGAGGATTGAGGCGCGAATTGAAGAAGATGTTAGCTGCTCATCAGTTTACTAACTTCAATAAAGCCGTGGAAGAGTGCAGAATTGTTGAGTATAATCTGAGAGAGTTGTACCCATCTAAGGGTAGTGGTAGCCGGAATGAGCCTAGCAAGGCTAATACTTCCCAGAAGCGGAAGGGGAAAGGATCCTCATATGGGGATGGAAGCAAGAAGCCCTACCAACCTGGGGGTCGTAGTGATCAGAGACCTCCAGCGGGACCAATGTGTAATCAGTGCAGAAAGTACCATCTAGGCAGAACCTGTGCTGGAGAGGTGATCTGTTTTAATTTCAAGCAAGTGGGTCACAATTCTTCTAAGTGTCCACGACAGCCGGCAGAGCAAAGGCCCAGGAATCAGGGTCGAGTGTTCACGATGACACATGAGGAAGCCCAGAAGTCGCCTGAATTGATCCAAGGTAAAATTCTTCTTGGTGATAAAGAGTTAGATACTTTGTTCGACTCGGGTACAAGTCATTCGTTTATAGCTTATGACTATGTAAAGCGCCTGGGATTGCATGTGCATATATTAGCATTTGATTTGGTTGTGTCGACGCCGATGGGTGTCAAGGCTGTGACGGCCGAAGCCTGTTTAAATTGTGTGATAGTTGTTGAGGGTCGTGAGTCTACAGTAGATTTAATCTGTTTGCCACTCCAACAACTGGAAGTTATTCTGGGTTTCGACTGGTTAACAGCAAATGATGTATTGCTTGATTGTGGTAATAAAAGGATCACTTTCTGTAGTGCACAACGGGATAGCAATGTAAATGCCAGTTTGAACTTGCTTTCATCGACTAAAGCAGAGAAATATCTGGAGAAGGGATGCCAGGGATATATGGTGTTCTTCTCTGTTCAGGGAGAATCAGGTGAAGCTCAAGAGAGTATACCTCTTGTGAATGAATTCCCTGAGGTATTTCCAGACGATCTTAGTGGATTGCCTCCGGAAAGGGAAGTGGAATTTCCAATTAAGATTGTGCCTGGAGCTGGTTCGATATCGAAAGCCCTATATCGTATGGCCTCGAATGAAATGGCGGAGTTGAAGAAGCAAATTGAAGAATTGCTTGAGAAAGGATTCATCGACCCAGTGTATCGCCGTAGGGAGCTCCAGTGTTATTTGTGAAAAAGAAAGATGGAAGCTTGAGGCTTTGTATCGATTATCGAGAACTTAACAAGGTAACTATTAAGAACAAGTACCCTCTCCCAAGGATTGATGACCTGTTAGATCAATTGTCTGGCTCGTGCGTATTCTCCAAAATTGATCTAAGGTCGAGATATCATCAGTTGCGTGTGAAGGCGGCGGACATTCCGAAGACTACTTTTAGGACGAGATATGGGCACTATGAGTTCCTTGTGATGCCCTTCGGTTTGACGGATGCACTGGCAGTATTCATGGATTATATGAATCGCATCTTCCGACAATATCTTGACCAGTTTGTGGTTGTGTTTATCGACGACATCTTGATCTACTCCAAGAGTAGGGAGGATCATAAGCGACATCTGAGAATCGTGTTGAGAATTCTGTGGGAAAAGCAACTCTATGCCAAACTGAGCAAATGTGAGTTTTGGCTTACGGAAGTAAAGTTCCTTGGCCATGTGATCTCTCGAGACGGGGTATCAGTGGATCCCAGTAAGGTAGAAGCAGTACTTGATTGGAAAATACCAGAAACTGTTTCTGAGATTCTCAGCTTTCTGGATCTTGCTGGTTATTACCGGAGGTTCATTCAGAATTTTTCATGTATTGCATTGCCGATGACCAAGCTCACGAGGAAGGATAAACCGTTTTTATGGGATGAATGTTGTGAGTGTAGTTTCACTGAGCTGAAGGAGAGATTGACTACAGCACTAGTGTTGATTATACCTGATCCCAGTGAGGCTTATGTCGTGTACAGTGATGCGAGTAAGCAGGGGTTAGGGTATGTCCTGATGCAGCAGGGACGTGTGGTGGCCTATGCCTCTCGACAGCTGAAACCACATGAGATGAACTACCCCACTCATGATCTGGAGCTTGCGGCAATTGTGTTTGCATTGAAAATTTGGCGTCATTACCTATATGGTGTGACAGTGGAACTGTACTGCGACCACAAAAGTCTCAAATACCTGTATGATCAAAAAGAGTTGAACATAAGACAGCGTCGGTGGATGAAGTTGCTGAAAGATTACAACCTAGAGATCAAACATCATCCGGGTAAGGCTAATATTGTCGCGGATGCTTTGAGTCGAAAGGCGGTGCTAGTGGCAACAATGATGATCCAGGAATGGAAACTGATAGAGGATTTTCGGGATTTGAATCTCTCGAAGGAAATCCTGTGTGCCAATTATGGTATGGTCCAAGGGGAGAATAACCTGAGGACTGAGATTGAAGAGGCTCAAATGCATGATGAGCTAGCCCAGTCGATCCGAGCTATGATTGAGCGAGGAGAGACTCAAGACTATGACTTGTCACCAAGTGGACTGGTGCGTTATCAGAAGAGAATCTATGTACCACTGAAGGCGGAGTTGAGATTGAGAATTCTTGATGAGGCTCATAAGAGTCAATATACTCTTCACCCCGGTATGAGCAAGATGTATCACACTTTGAAGTCTATGTATTGGTGGCCAGGGTTGAAGAGTGACGTGACTAAGTACGGGGTGCGGTGTCTTACCTGTCAAAAGGTGAAGATTGAACACCAGAGACCGCCAGGTTTACTTCAGAGTCCAGAAATTCCAGAATGGAAGTGGGAGAGTGTGACCATGGATCTAGTGGTGGGTTTACCCAAGATCAAGAACTATGATACGATCTGGGTGATTGTTGATCAACTCACGAAGTCGGCGCACTTCATACCTATCAACACTAGCTATTCTCCTGATAGGCTAGCTGAGATCTATATCAAGGAGATTGTGAGACTCCATGGTACACCGAAGAATATAATCTCTGATAGAGATCCTCGGTTTACTTCGAGATTCTGGAGGGCTTTACATGAAGCTATGGGTACTCAATTGAGGTTTAGCACAGTCTACCATCCTCAGACAAATGGACAGTCAGAGAGGACTATCCAGACTTTAGAAGATATGCTGAGAGCGTGTGTCCTAGACTTCAAAGGAAAGTAGGACTACTATCTTCCATTGGCTGAGTTTGCTTATAACAACAGTTACCATGCGAGCATTCAAATGGCTCCGTATGAAGCACTGTATGGAAGAAAGTGCCAGTCACCGTTGTGCTGGTCAGAGTTGTCTAGAGGAAGTTGTATGGGCCGGATCTTGTTGACCAAACCGCTGAGTAGATCCGAGTTATCAGGAAGAGGCTCCTTACATCACAGAGTCGTCAGAAGAGCTATGCTGATAAGAGGAGAAGACCTCTTGAGTTTGAAGTGGGGGATCATGTTTTCTTGAGAGTGTCTCCGGTCACAGGCATCGAGAGAGCGATCAAGCGGAAGAAGCTGAGTCCGAGATACATTGGTCCATTTGAGATTCTGGCACGAATCAGACCTGTAGCATATCGGATAGCCCTACCCCCGAGTTTGAGTAGATTGCATAATGTATTCCATGTCTCGCAGCTCAAGAAGTACCAACCAGACCCTGAGCATATCATTGAATATGAAGAGGTTGAGTTGCAAGATAATTTCACTTATGCGGTAGAGCCAGAGCATATCATTGATCGAGAAGAGCGGCGGCTCAGGCACCGAAGCTTACCATTTGTGAAGGTGGTCTGGAAGGGTATGTCACCAAGGGAAGCCACTTGGGAGGCGGAAGCGGACATGAGGAAAAGATTTCCTGATTTTATGCCCCATGATGTGTAAGAAATTTCGAGGGCTAGATTTATTGAACGGGGGGAGAATTGTAATATCCCAATTGTTGATTAAGAGCAAATCATGATTATTGTGGATAATTATGAATTTAAATTGAATTATTATGTGTTTTATGGCTATTTTAATTAATACGTCATAATTATTGAAAAAAATGGAAGAATGGGATTATTGGCCATAAGTGGTAATTAATGGAGAAATTAATTACTAACTAAGAGAAAATGAGATGTGTGATTAAAATGGCTAATGGAGAGATTAAAGTAGCAAATTGGTGACTTAATTGGTGTAAGCCAATAACAAGTTGACATGTGGGAAAAGTGTGTATGGTGAGTGATGAGGAGAAAAGTCAAATGGAGAGTATTTTAATCATTTTTCTCTCTCTTCCTGTCCTCTCTTTTTGCTGAAGTCATGGAGGGAGTATCATTATTTATTCTTCACTCCTCCTCCCTCTCATCTCTCACATCCTCTCTCTCTATCTCACCATCTCCCTCTCATTCTTGCTATCTCTCTTGTCAGCCATGGAAGGGGAAATGGAAGGGAAGAAAGCTTGAAAAGGTAAGGAAAATGACCTCTATTGCTCAAACTCCCTTCATTAAAGTTGATCCTTGAGTTAAGAGCAACATTTCTATGGTTGTAGTTTGTCCATTGGTTGTGGTTTGTGGCCACACAAAATTTTGGGAGGTGGTGAATCAAGAACTCCCTTTGAGAAAGTTGATAAGGTGAGTGAGACCTATCTATCTATCTAAGTTTCATACCATTTGAAATAGTTTGAGTTTTCTGGAATTTTGGGCTCATTTTCGAAAATGAGGGCCATTGGGAGTTTGGTATATGTTTGGTATGGAATTTGTATGTTGGAATGCATTTTGGATAGATAGATTTGATTGGGTTTGAAATTGTTAAGTTTGGAGATTTTGAGAGTTTAGTGTTTAATGTTACCCAAAACCAAAGCATGATAATGGAATAGGATTTTGGTGATTTTGACATTCCCATTGGATTCCTTGAGTAATTTTGTGTGGGAATGAGCTTGGTTATTGATTTTGGGTTCATTTGGATCACTTGGGAAAAGTTGGAAATCTATCTTGTTTAAGCTCTGTTTGCACGAGCATTTTGAATGACCAAATGGTATTGGAAAATTATGAAACTTTCCAGTCTTAAATTTCACATCCCAAGCTTCAAAATGGACATATATTTTGTGTCATTTCGTTTAGAATTCTGTGAGATATGGTTGTCCAAAGTTTGGGATTGAAACAGAACTCTGTTTTGGAGTAGTGTTTAGTTTTTGGTGATTCTGTATTTGTGTAGTGATTTACAGTGATGGGCTATATTTTTCCTCAAAAGAGGACTTATATACCTTTCATTTGGCTTTGGAATCACCTCGTTTCGATTTTTCAACAATTAGTTATGGTTTTTCGAAGTTCAGCCAAGAGTCAGGAAATTTCTTGGCCGCGGCCCATGAGTGGCTGGCCGCGGCCCAAGCCTTTCTGGCCTGATTCTGGCCGCGGCCCACGGCCTTCTGACCATATTTGGGCCGCAGCCCAAGGAAAGACTAGCCACGGCCAACCACTGTGTTCCAGCACTTTAAGTTTTCGAAAGGAGATCTCTAACCTATTGTTTCCCAACCTTTTAGGGCTTTTATTAGAGGCATTTGTGGCCTCTTAAGGGTCAATTATGATAACCAAATTTAAGTGTTTCAAGTTAAATAAGTCTTCGAATAGAATATAACTCTTCGTCCCTAATCATGATTCTAGGATACGATATTTGCCCTCCTCGGGAGAGACTGGCGCAAGGACACGCACGGAAGGATCAAGGTAGTGACTCTTCTCTCATATTATGTATGATGTTTTGGCATGCATAACTTATCGTTGAATTTGTGAAATGTGTGCTATGGTCAATTACGGCGTGAGCAGGTTAGCTGAGCCGTGTAGGGATTGACGGTGGTCATCTCTAGGTCGGCCGTTGAACTGCCGTCGTAATCGACATGGATAATGTGAATCCGACCCGTGGGGCGGTGTTTGTTAATCCAGCCGTAGGCTGTGAGTTTTGAATCTTGCCTGTATGGCTTGTATATGAAATGCATTATATGAATCCTAGTTGTGGTGAAATGTATTGTGTGGATTGCTGTGATGCAATGCAACGTGAGCAATTCAGCATGAGCAATCGTAAGGGATGACATGTGTCATGCTAACCATTGCAGTTGTAATTGCCGTTGTAGTTGCTTGTTGTGGTTAATGATTTGCTTACATGCACTATTATTGTACATTATATGATTGATTTGTTACTACAGGGATTCCTTAGAATCTCACTCTCCCAAGAAAACCATGTTTTAGATAGGGCAGAAGGATCAAAAGGCAAGCGAGAGACGAAGAGTAGTTAGAACTCCAGTTAGGAGTATATTTTGGGTTATTGGTTATCATGTATATCTTTTGGATATTTTTGGGAAACAATTGTATATATTGGGATTTTTGATGTAGATTTGTGTAATCCCTAAGTTAAGGGTAATGAATTGTGGGCTTTGTGCCTTTGTAAAACCCTTATTAATGAATGGAACTCGAGTGTGTCGGGAATTTGCTCTATACTCTGATATTTGTGAATGAAATCAACTTGTACAGGCCATTTAGTATTAAAATGTGAATACGAGACCGTCATCAACAAATTTTGTAAAAGTTTTTGTAAGCCATGATTTTGGGAAGTTTGATTTTGTTTAAGTCCCAAAATCATCTAAGGTCTCTAATTCCACATTAATTATGTTTTTATGAACTAATCTCGGCCTTAATATTGAAGGGGGTTACACATTTCACATGAGCTTTCACCTAGAAAGCATAAGTGTACTTTCTAACCCACGAGGGATGAGGGCTATCACTCGAGTAAGAATGGGTTCACTCAAGTGTAAGTATAGGTTCAGGTTAAGAGTTGCTCTCGACCAAGCACTCGCAGGCCGAACTCCAAGAGTGTGACTCGACACTCGTAGGTATGGCATGATCACTCGAGTGCTTGTGTCTGGTCTCGAGTGAACCTTTGCCTCTAAGATTCTTAGTTGCTCTCGAGCAAATACTTCTTGTGCCACACTTTAGGGAACTCGAGTAAGATTTGGGGTTATCACTCAAGTACAGGTCTTTGTGCTCAGGAGAGCCATTCACAAATCATTTTTTTTGCTTCCTAAAAAGGCATCTTTGGGGTAGTTTCTCCCAACCCTTTAGGAATACGTTTAGACATTTAATAGCCACATAAAGAGTTTAAATGATAACCAACTTAAAGTACTATAGAATTAAGAACTTGGAAAAGAGATTGATTGGTTATCCCTGATTTGGTTTATAGGGTTTTGACATCTATTGCACTCGTGAGCCCGCTGTGCCAACGAACGTCAGGAAGGAACAAGGTAGTGACTCTTTCTCTTATACCATATGTGATGCATTGTATGTTAGTTATATCATTGATTTGTGACAGATTTGAATGCTGCAATATTTATGAAATTGTGTTTGCACCGCCATGCCAATAGTCCCTGAGTCGCTAAAAACGATTCAAGTAAGGTCAGTGAGCCTTCTGTTGGAAATTGTGCCCTAAGGGCCAATCATTGTACTTTGAACATTATTATTTTATTAAAATTTCTCCATTCTGTTATCATATTATTTGCATATTAACTATGATAATTGTATCATTGGATAATTCATAAAGATTGTCCTAAAATGTCCCTGGTTGGTCATCTATGCGGAGTAGAGATAAAACAAGATTAGTATGACTTTGATAAGATATGGAGATACGAATCAAAGTCTTAGGCACTTGTAAGAGTACAAGGTGTTGGACCGATCCACTATGAGAAAGTTACATGGATCAAGTCATAAGCTTTTCTCATGTATAACCACGTCACAATGCCCTTAGACATGAGGTCATCATGGATTCCTACATGAGAGTTGCTAAGCTTTGAACTAGTCAAAAGTCACTTTTGACCGGGTGATGATAAAGGCTACGATCGGGCTTGGTGGTTTTTCATGCAGAGGAATATGAATGATCAAGATGGAATTTGTCCCTCACATTAGTAGAGAGATATTACTGGGCCCCTCATTGAGTGAGTCTGAGAAATGTATGGTCATACTATGATGGAAAGGAGTTTCTGTCTCTATTATCAGGCTACTTAGGAATCGAGAAAGTAATGGTCATGAACAAGAGGATGACATTATCCATGCCTTATCCTTGATCGATATATCGTGTGACAAAAGGGACGTGACATGGTTGTATGACAGGTTGCATCGTCATAACGATCGTCATATGAATTGGGTAGTCGTAATGTCTTGCTAGAGGCTGCTTGCGACTTTTGGGTTAGTACAGTTATTATCCCACTACCAACTTTATATGGGCCTATAGGGTCGCACATAAGAATGGCCTAATAGAGATAATATTTAATTTAGGGTGAACGAATTATATATATAATATAAAATTCGTTAATAATATTATATATATATATATATTTCAAAATACATATATTATATATATATATATATATATTTGTATATATATTATATAATATTATTATATTGTGTTAGGTTTAAATTTAATTTATTAAGATATATTAAATTTAATAACTAACATGATAAAGATATAGTATCTCAGATTTAATTTATGAAGATAAATTAAATCTAATGGCTCTTTATTTGGATTAAATAAATAGGTTAAATTAAAACTGTTGGACAGATTTAATTTAAACTATATTTATTTAATTAGCTCATCAAGATAATTAATTATTGATTAATTTCAAAATTAATGATGATTAATTTTGAAATTTGAATATAGCCCTCATAGGTTATAAACTTGATAGAGTAGATAGACTAATACGCGCATGATTTTTAAGAGTTGCAAGGAAAACCCTAGGAGACATTTGGAGGTACTAGCACGTAGTCTCTATTGGAGAGCTTTCTTGTGGATACCGGTAGAGGGAGCGGACCTAATGTGTTGTGTAATATCCTGAATTGTAATTAAGGGCAAATAACTTCAAGTGATGTAATTAATGTTAATTAAACACTCTTGAAGTAAATAATATGAATTATGATGCAAATGTGTTTGATGATTGTTTAGTAAGCATTGTGTTAATCAGGGGCAAAACGGTAAATTTACCGATTGATTGGTCAGTTACTGGAGAGGAAACTCCTTGGTAATTGAGATCAATGGCTAGGATTGAAAGAGGGAGAGGTAGACTCATGTGTGGATGAGTTCATATGAACTCATGATAGGAAGAGTAAGATTTTGCCAAGTGTCATCATAAGGACCCTTGGATCAAAAGTCAAATATTCTTCCCTCTCTCTTTCCTTGTCAAGGTCGGCTATAAGTGTGTATGTGTGAGGGGAAAAACTGCATCATCATCTTTCTTTTTCTCTCTCATTTAACCTCCATTTTCGTTGAGCTTGAGCAAGAAAGAGAAAGAGAAAAGCTTGAGTTGAGGTAAGTAAACATCACCGTATACTCAAATGTTCTCTATTAATGTTATGCAAGAGGTTGAGAGCTTTAAACCTATGGTTTCAGAATTTTCATTGGTAGTGGTTGAGAGATTGTGAACTTTGGAAAGTTGAAGAATCAAGAAGTTGGCTTTGGAAGATATAAGAGGTAAGTAGTTAATGCATTTTGGTATGGTTGCTTTGATCATTGGTTGAGTTTTTAGGACTTTGGAATTTGCCCTGATTTTTGGTAAATTTCGAAAAGCATGACTTGGTTAGTGTTTAGTGTGGAAATTAGTGTCATAGAGTGTCTTTGTGCATTTAGAATTGGCTTGGAATTTTGGGTTGGAATGGATTGCAATGTGTGTGTTGATTGGAGATGTTAAGGTGACATGTGGTGATTGTGGTAGAACATGCCCATGGATAATGAATATGGTCATTTTGATGGCTCCAATGTGTTCCTTGAGCCAAATTGTGTGAAAATAGTATGTGATTTGAAATTAAGGACCATTGGGAGCCAATTGGCAAAATCTGGGAAATTTGGTTAAGTCTGGAAATTTGTTAAGTTCAGAATGTTATGCAGGGACCTGACTTTGCATGACATTTTGACCTATTAAATGATGTCTAAATATTATGAAACTTTTCCAGGAATTGTGGTTCATGTTGCAAGCTTACCATCCATATAAAGTTTAAGTCCTTTTGAGTTCTGTGCACAAAGTTATGGTGTTTGAAATCAGACAGGAGTCAGTACCACAATTTGGCCGCGGCCCATAGGGCTGACCGCGACCCAAAACCTTCTGGCCATGTGTTGGCCGCGGCCCAAGACTTTCTGACCTAATTCTGGCCGCTGCCCGAGGTGGTTGGCCGTGGCCCAAATCCTTCTGTGCATTCGTTGGCCGCGGCCCACAGTTGGGCTGGCCGCGGCTAACCAGTGAAAATCTGCATTCTGAACCTCTGGAAAGGTCTTTTGGGCAAACTTTCCCCAACCCTTTAGGCATATGTTTAGACCTATAATAGTGACCCAAAGAGTTCAAATGATAACCAACTTAAAGTATTATAGAGATAAAACTTGGGAAAGAGATTGACGGGTTGTCCCTAACTTGATTACAAGATTTGATATTTGCTATCCTCGTGAACTCGCAGTGCCGAAGAGCGTCAGGAAAGGATCAAGTAGTGACTCTCTCCCTTATACTTTGTGTAATGCTCTGTATGTGTGTGTTATCACTGTTATGTGATGATTCTTTGATGCTGCTGCGATTACAGCTGGTGATAGCTGTCGTTTACAGCGCAAGCTGTTGTTATTGTGATTACAGCGTAAGCTGTCGTGATTATGATTACAGCGAGAGCTGTCGTATTATGCATACAGCCGTGAGTGCTGTCGTTTGTGGTGGAAACCATGTATCTTTGAGATTGCTGCTGTTGTTGCTGGTTGTGATTTATATACATGCTTTGTATTTATGCATTGTGTGAGTGGTTTGTTACTACTGATATTCTCTCGAATCTCATTCTTTCCTATGACTAACATTTCAAACAGGGCATGTGGCTCGAAAGAGAAGCGGTCAACCCGGAGCAATTAGGACCCTTAGGGGTGTATAGTTGAATTGGAAACGTTGATTATCCATTTTGAACTCGGGATTATTGTATATTTTGAAATAGGAATGTTGTATTCGATTTTGGTTGTGTAATCCCCTAGTGGATATATATTAACCTTCAGGTTATATATGTATAGAACCCGGGAGTTGCCGGGAATTTGGGTTATACACTCTGATATGATTGAATGTATATTAACTGCACATGTAATTATATTGGAATATTGAAATTGAGACCAGGATGGGAAAAAGATTGTTGAAAGTTTTGTGAAAATTTTACTGTAAGACAAAAAGTTTAAAACGAGGTTAAAGCATCAAATGGTCTCTAATCCGATTTAAATGTGTTATCGAATTATAATTACGTGTTAAAAGTCAGGGGGTTACATGTTGGCTCCTAGAGATCGTGAAAACCCTAAGTTAAAAAAAAGGTAAGAGTTCTTTCTAACCTAATTTAAACGTCGTTGATAGATCCTCAATTAGGATCGGTAAATTTTTTAAAATTCTTCTGCTATGCCTGCCGATCCTAACACTTTCTTGGCAGTAAAAGGGGATGAGGATGGAGTGTGATATTTGTGAATATGTGGAAGCTGAAAGGCTATTTGTGGGCCAAAAGGCTAGATGTGAGCCGTAAGGCTACATGTATGCACTGCCATGCCAATAGTCCCTGAGTTGCTAACAGCAATTCATGTTAGGACGATGTTCCTTCCTGGCTGTAAAAGGGGATGAGGGTGGAGTGTGATTTGTGTTGCTACTACTATGTGGTTATTTGCTTACATGCTATGTGATTATGTGTGGTATGAATAATTTGCTACTACTGGGATTCTGTTGAATCTCATTCTTTCCAATGACTAACATTTTAGACAGGGCAAGTGCTCAAGAGAGAAATGGACAACCTGGAGTAGTTAGGGTCTCTTAGAGATACTTGTGTAGGCGTTGTTGGTTTTCTTTTTTGGATTTGGGACTACTGTATATGAATATTATTTTGGATGTAGTAGTGTAATCACCTTCAAGGAAAATTTTGAACCCTTTAATGTATATAACCCGGAGATTTGCCAGGATTTTGTTCTACACTCTGATATGTATAAATATGATATAACTACATAGGTAATTATATTCGAGATTTAAATTCAAGACCAGGATAAGAGAAGAATTTCAAAAATTTTGTTAAAACCTTACCGTAAAGAGGGAGTTTAGAATGAATTTTAAATTATCTGACGGTATCTAATGTCACATCCCCCCTTCAGCTAACCGGCCTACCTACCACTGGGCCTCCCAACCAGGGCGTGGCAAGGATGCTGGACTCACCTATAGGTGCAGTCCATTGGACTTATGGGCCAATGGATTGAGGCGCTACTTACCCCCAGGTAGTGGTTTCAATCCCCACGGAGGCGAAAAACCTCACTTGGGGAGTGAGTGAATCTTGTGAGTGAGTCCAATGGACTGCATCGGTGGAAGAGTCCAGCATCCTTGCCATGCCCTGGGTATCCTTGCCACGCCCTGGGTGGGAGGCCCAGTAGTAGGTAGGCCGGTTGGCTGAAGAGGGATGTGACATCTAATTTGTTAAAATTACGCATTTTCGAATCATAATTACAGATTTCAAGGCAAGGGGTTACATCTCAAATAAGTTCACATGTATAAATGCATGATTTCACAATATCACAAAAACAATAAACATTTCAATTCTTGAAAGCAAAAACCAGGCATATAAGAGGAAGGTAAAGTTATTTACTTTGCTACCTTTAAGCTTAAACTTCTCTTACTTTCTTGGTTTTCCTCTCTTTCCATACTATGAGTTTTATTGTACAAGCCTCCAATTTCACTTCCATAACATAAAATAGTTCTAAGTAAACATAAAATATCAATTGCTAAACTTATTATGACCACTGAAATCATTAACATCATAAAACTACTCTTACTTCTCACTTAAATCTCAACTTTGCACTTTCAATTCAACAAGTTTTGTAGAAAACCAGAGGGAAGAAAAATTCTTCAGTACATACAGAAATTCCTTAGTTTTACAAAAAATTAAAGAAAAGAAAAGGTACAGTGGTCAATCTTTCAAATCCCATGCCTGTATCACCCATCTCCCAGAATTGTCCTATATAGAGACATAAAGCTAGATAGATATGAAAACCACAAGGAGTCTGACATAGATAATCAGTAGACAGTAATCCAGCACACAACATGTAATTGAAATTACAGCAACAATATATAGTTCACTATTGGATTGAAAAAGCAATACATATTAGCACAACATTGGATTGAAAAACTCACTATTATTGTAAAAGTTCATAAATGAATTCATCACAATATTTGTGGATGAAATCAATATCTTATTCAGGAAAGGAGTTAGTAAGATCAAACATCTGTAACACTAAAGGCAAACAAAACATTAACTTGCTAACTTAAAAAAGAATAAAAGTAATAATTTTTTTTTGAAATATACATTTATCTCTTGAGTGAATTCAATCATGCCCAAGGTGATAATATTATAAATTTGTCTCAAAACATACAACCCATATAAAGTTGGACCTCGATGGTTGCCTATGGCTCTGAAAAAGAACATTAAAATATGTATAAAGCTAAGCATAGCTTATTGAACACATTCTTAAAGAAAACAAATATGTACCAACCTTTGGAATGATCTATTTATGCTCTTTTACCTTATGAACATGCTTATGACAAGCAGCGTCTCGGAGTATCCCCATAACCCTATCATCAAAATCATAAAGGTTACTTATTTTGCACAAATTCCATGAACTGCTAATAATAGGTAATGCAAGAAAACTTATGAGTTCATGGTCTTCTTTAATTAATTCACTGGTTTGTAGTAGAGGAAGCATAAGAGGATGACAGTATAACTCTTCTTGCATAGAAGAACCAATTGCCAATGATCACTAAAAAAAGGGATGACTATTAAGCAAATATAAAGTATTATATATATTATGAAATATAAATTTGTTTCTGACCCATATACATATGGAGCTGAGAAACACTTAGTTGCAGTTTCACTAAGCCTCTCTGATAAGTATATATGTTTGATAGCAGAAGTAGTCCCTTTGTCGTGGATTTGAACTGGGCATACAAATCCAAAATTTATCGCTTTTGCCAGAGGAAACCAGCCTACAATTCATGTACCTATAATAATGCAAGAACACAAATTATAACGACATCATTTTTAAAATATTTACTTCTAATTGAAGAAGATACTTACATTAAAAATAAATGGACAATCACAATTGTAAGCTGTTGTCTAGGAGCTACTACGGACATTAAATCATCCCTCTCAAGATAGCATGCCACCCTTGACTTGCCAACAACTAAAACCGTAGGCCACAATCTTGGTTCAAAGGATGTATCATATGCCATTAAGTCACTTGTTGCATGACATTCAGTTAAGGCTATGAAACTTCTTGAGTGGAGGGAGCTGCAATTGGGGATATGATTGGGGTTTCCTCAGCTCGATCAGAAACAAGGTTCTTTAGCCATAAGATGAAAGAATTGAGGACATCGCTCACAATCTTAAAATCATCAGTAAGGATAGGGACATGTGCATCTATAGCAATCATCTCTTCAATAACCACTCTGACTTGATCATCTTTTATTTGTTGGTGGTGAACAGTTGATCCCAAGTTATGTACACTCCCCCGTGCAACTAATTGTCTTAAAGGATCCTCCACAAAAAGGTCACAAAGCTCAGTAATTTCTTTTCTAGGACCCTATGATGACTAACCAATATTGCAACAAAACCCTTTAGTGCTCTGCTTAGGTGTAAACGAATGTGTCGGGGAGTACTGGTATCTTATCTTGTGCTTACCATGATCATCATTTCCTCCTGTATCTTGCTCAACCGAGCTTCTAATCGTGCATCAAATGATGCTTATGCCTTAGCCATTTCTTTCGTCCTCACAGTGGCCAACATATGGTCCATTTCCACCTTAGTCACCATACTTGAGGAATGGCACGGGGATGCTCCAGAGTAATCCCTTATGCCTACCCCTCCTCCAACTCCCGTGACATGGCCTGGATGCTCATGTTTTCCTGTATCAGCCGTCAAGATATCATTTCTCCCATCCAACCTAAAAGATTCCTCAGCTTGTTTTTTTGAAGCTCCTCCTGTAAGACACAGATGATAAACAAAAGAAATGAAATTTGTTTACTAAATAATTAATAACAACAATGATACTTATAATTTTTTCACCAACTATACGAGATTGTTCACTTGTATAAGACCCACTCCTCTTTTGGTGAGCAAACAACTATTTTTCTTTGGGACGTATCAGAGATAGTGGAAAAAGAAGAACAGAAGGATCAGATTGAGCTACTTCTTCCAATCTCTTCCATTTGGCCGCCTACAAGTCTTTTTTAGCCTTTGCATAACCCCCACGAGACATTGTATGAGATCAATCATTCTTTCTACCACTCTCTTGTGCTTTTTACCTATGTATAAGAAATAAAAAAAGGTTACAATCAATAAAGACAATTGATAAGTAACAAAAATGTAAAATAAGTCAACTCACTAAGGCTTCTAGAGTACTTCAAAGCCTAAAAATTCTTGCCAAATGTGTTCATTAATAGATGAATACTTGTTGCACGGATTAGGATGAGGCTCACTATCTTTCACCTTGATATACACATAATTGTTGCCGAGAATTGTCTTAAACTTCCTCCAGCATTCACAACAATATCCTGTCATTTCTAAGTTGTTTTAGGTTAATATCCATGTCATTTCTAAGTTGTTTTGGTCCTAAAATCAATATAGACAACAAGATGTACTTTCATTTCATGCATAATAGAGGAGATAAGTTATAAATAACCAATAGAACAAGCTATGAACTATGCATATTGCTTAGGCTACCATAAGGATTCATGTCATTTGTGCTAAGGCCAAGCCCAAGGTTCATAGGTTCATTACTGAAGCTAGGAGATAATTGATTGATTTTCTTCCATTAAGAAGAATCATCCAGATGTCGACGCTTTCCATTAGAAATCATTGCCTTCTCAAATTTTTTGCATAATTTTCATTAGCAAACAAGCGCTTGAACCTTAGTATGATTGGAAGATACCATAACACTTTTACTGGGGCCTTATTTGATTTGTTCTTCAGGGTTTCACATATTGGACAATGCTGCTTTTCTTCATGCTCTTTTCTTTACAATATGCAATCATTAGGGCATGCATGGATCTTCTTATACTTCATCCCTAGTGGACACAATATTTTCTTAGCATTATAGTATCGACAAGGCAACACATTATCATCAGAAGCATGTCCTTAAAAGTCTCAACCGTTTCTGAAAAACTCTTATCTCTCCATCCATGACGTGCTTTCAAGCTTACCAATTTCAATATTGCTTTCAAAAAATGGTATTTTTTACTCCCTGGGTATAATAGCTTCTCAACATTACTGCACATATTATCATATGCATGTGATTGCTCAAAGCCTCTTCTCCTACATCACGAATAATATCCTTTGTCTGATCATTTATATCCGTGTCATTATCATCAAAGGCCACTCCCCCTGTTGAGATGCACTTGGCATTTCTAATTCTTCACCATGCTATACCCATACTGTATAGTTCTCACAAAATCCTTCACAAATTAAATATGTATATATATTTATAGAAATTAGTCACTTCTCATTCAAATATTCTATACAAGGGCAATAGAACATACTAATATCATCATCAACATTTACTAGCATAGTCTAAAAAATCCCTCACCCCATTATCATATTCAATACTCATTCTTTTAGCTTTTATCCAACTACGATCCATATATTTCAACACTTTCTTTTTTCTCTTTTCTATTTTTCCCCTGGAAAAAGTAGGAATATGATGAGAGCATGCAATCATTACATTCAAGTACTTAGCTATTTTAACTACTGGAAAATGAACAAGTATATAGAAAATTTTTTATTATAATGCATTATATATAGAAAAGATCAATTAGGTAAGCATCATTTCAATTAATTAATGGCAAAGACTAATTTAATTACCTATCAATCACTTGAAGAAAGGTTTTGAAGATCGAAAACTACACAGCAAAGATTAGCTTGGTATATGATAGGGTGGATTGCACATTGGAAGAAAGGCTTTAAAGACTAAGCAAACTACCTGGCAATAATCAAATGCAATATAAGCCTCAGCAGCAACTATAGAATAGCTGAACTTTAACAATAATAAAACCCAGATTCACAGAAAATCATGGTTGATTAAAGAGAAATGATAGTACATATCTCATGAAATAGTTGTAAAAATCATATTTCAGGTTTGAGTTGAAACAAGCAATGTTTTTGGCAAGAAAGGTAATAGACATTGCTGAAGATAGTACAAAACGAGTAATATCCTAACATAAGGAAATAAAATCAAAATTTTGTGGAGCTACACAAAGTAAAAGCAAAGGGGCTATGCTTTTGGATTATAATGTATGAACAAATAATCACTATATTTTACACTTCAAAATATTGTGCTCTATTGGAAAAAAAGTAATCACTATAGTTACATTTTAAGTGGGAATTATAATATATGAACAAGTTCTTTGTTTCCATCACTTTAACAGGCCTGCAAAGAAAGGTTAATGGGAGGCGATAAAAACAAGATTAATTAAAACTTTTCAGCTATAAACTAAACCTACCAAGAGAAAATACTAGACAAAAGGAACTAAGGGATAAGACCCAGGTTTCAACCACTATTCCTACTTTCCAAAAGTTCCACATAAACTACTGCAAGAAACTAGAATCAACCCTTTGGAACATCCAAGCAAACATGAACGACAGTTGGTAACCTCTAAAAGTTCAAGGCTGCTTGGCCATTAAATATCATCTTTAGAGTAATTTATCACTTGCAAAACTAATGTTAGACCATTTTTTTAGAACCCACTGACACCCAAGAAAGGGGTTGAATTGGGTGTAAGTTAAAAACTTAAGAACTTTAAACATCTTAGTGGAAGCAATAAATATGAAAGAAATAAATCATAAATCAACAATTAATATATACTGGAAATATAATAGCTTAAGGAAGAGAGTATGCAAATTGTGATTTATCCTAGTTTGGTCTAATCCGCGATGGCCTATGTCCAGTTCCCAGGCTCCTCCTGATATTCTCAAATCTACTATCTTCTTGTTTAATCCAGGCACAAGAACAACCTTTACAACTCACAAGTTTCTCTAGGCACTTGTGAAGCCTTTTACAAATCTCTCACAGAGTTACTCCCCCTTACAAACCCGGTAAGTATACATTTTTGATTATGAAAGATTATAATCGATCTTCTCTCTCGGAAGTGAATAAAATGAACATTGAAGTACAATACAAGTAATCTCTCTCTAAAAGGTAAATGATATAGAAACTAGAGAAATAGAGAGTATGTACGATGAGCATTTATGTCAGCATGTTGGCACTTAGATGATGCATGCACTGGGTCTCTCTTCTCTTTTGGATAATCTTCTATTTATAGTTGATGAGGATTGATGACCGTTTGAGCATTTCAACTTGTTCGTTAGAATCTCGTTGCTTCATTTGATCGTTCTTCATATTTGAAAAACTAGCCGTTACGTATCATCTCTTCATATTTGAAAAAGTAATAACTACAGTCAACTTTTGTCTTTTCACATCATCTCTTCATTGTATTCCTGGAAAAACACATTAAACACTAATACAATAAAGTGTAAGAATAATTGGAAGCAAGAAGAGTGAGTTTGATAATTAATCCCATGATTTTCGAAAGCTTTAGTACGTTGTTTTGTTCTCCTGGGAAGCATTACTCGAGTGGTCACTTGAGTAAGCTTGGGTCATTACTTGAGTGATCCCTTAAGTAATCTACTTCAAAATCTGGCCAAGAGCATTTCCAACTTCATTACTCGAGTGATCCGTCAAGTAATGTTTCAAATAACTTTGTAGATCATTCGAGTGATCCCTTCGAGTAATATTTTCATTTTAATTCTAAACATGGCAAATAATATATCATTGGAAAGCTCTCATCGTCTACATTCCAATGCAACAAGAATCAGCTCTAAACTCATTATATATAGAAAGTTATGATCCGAAGAGTATCTTTTGGTCTTAAACAATCTCTAAAATCACTAGCAGCAACTTCCAGAAGCCATAGTTCTTAGTATATAGCTTCAAATGTGAAAAATTATATATCCATGGAAATCTCTTCAAGTCTACTTTCATATGGCACTAGCTTTATTATGATCTGAAGTATAGTCTGAAAGTTATGTCCAAAATACCAAAGCTGTTTTGGAATATGACACTGATTTGAGTGACAACTTCAACAAACCATATCTCCCTCATCTGATCTCCTTTGAATGTGATCTTGGTGTGTTTTTGTTTCATATTGGAAGTCTAGTTTCATATGAATTTGTTTCAACTCATTCTAATATGTGGTTAGAGAGATATCAACAAAATACCGAACCTCTATCATGCCACGTGAAAATAGAGCACATAAGAAATCCTATTACTTAAGGGGAGCCCTTGAGTAATCATGGGTTATTACTCAAGGGAGCCCTCAACTTATCACCTCAAAAATGAGGCAGTGGCATATTACTTGAGGGATTACTTGAGTAATCACCTCTAGAAGTTGCATAAGTTCTGTATACGTCATTTTAGCTTCATATTGACTCATTCCAACCTCCGGTATCAATTCTAAGATCTTGAATCTTGATATTCTCATTAGTTCTTGCAAGTTATTCTTTCTTCAATCTTGTTCTTTCTTTGCTTAGCCAATGTACAAGATATCTTCTTATTTTTCCTCTTGATGATTATCCTTCATAACCCAACTAGATATCTTCTTGAATTGATAATCATTCTTCATAATTCAACTAGATATCTTCAATCTTTGCTTGATATTCCCATTGGTTCTTGCAATGCCTTCTTTCTTCAATTCCTTGCCTCTTGATTTTTTTTCTTGATGATCATTCTCCATATATGAGGCATTATAACATCAACTTACCGTCGGGTTTATGACTACTCTACACGATATACAACATTAAATACAGTAGTTAGTCAAAATAGAAGATAAGTATATTATACAAACTTTTTGCTCTTAATATTTGACATCATCAAAACTATTCATATCTAGCATTCTCCCCCTACTTGATGATGGCAAATCCTTTAAGAAAAATATGTATGACTTATAAAAGCATTATAAGAGCAACATATTTTTCTTGCCTTTCTCTGCCCCTATTTGACATCAACAAAAAGTTTGAAGTATAAGGAAAAATATTTGTAGAGAGGTAAATGTGTCAAGAAAATTTTCTCTTCTTAGATTTGAAGGTAATTTGATGCAAATGAAAAATGGTGAAAAGTTTGAAACATTTTGGAGAGGCTTTCAAGAAAAATTTTCATAATCAAAGAAAATTGAAATAAAAAATATGAAAAATATTCCCAAAATATAAAGAGAGTTTAGAAATGCTCATTTGGATTTGGTAAGTTGATGATAGATCCATGAGTCTAGTTCTCCCTGCTTTCACTTTGTAACTTTGATGTATATTCATGGTGTCTCCAACATGCTCTTATTGAGTTGAGCTTATGTTCTACATGCTTAATGCTCATATGTATTCATTGCTTTGAATGTTGTAACCAATATATTTCCCTTGTTTAAGCATTAAAACATCATTCCTCAAGGTTGATAAATTCTTGTAGTTAAGTTGAGGAATGATCTTACATAGATCAAATTCTCCTGCCACAAGTTAAAAACATTCTTGCAAGGAGAATAGTTAGTGCAATCAAGTATCAAAAGTTTCTTATAAAATACATGCAAATTAAGATCATGAAAAGAAGATATATAAGTAACTCATCATCAAAACTAATCAATTGAGAGTGAATGCAGATGAGTATGTTATAATGATTTTCTTTAAATAAAGGAGATAACCTTTTAAGATATAAAAACATGTGAATGTGAAGCTCCCCTTTAATGAATGCATGGCTTAAAAGAAAATCATTGTGAGTAATATAATTAATAACTCTCCTAAATTTGTAAAACCATTGGAAATTTTGAGTATGAAAATATGAAGATTTGGAGATAAATCAAGTATTGAAAATGACAATGCTATTTAGGATTTTAAGGTTGTAACCCTATATCCCTCGAGTAGTTGATAAGTAAAATATTTGCATATTTATTTTCCCTTATATGATTATTTTATGGATGATATTTGAGCTTAATATAATAAATTTAGATGTAATTAATAAATAAATAATGTTTTTGGAATAAATAGTATTTAAAAATAAAAAAAATAGAAGTTACTGTAGCAATGTCAGTACTGTAGTAGTTCACTGTAGAAGCCATCGAATACTTTAGCTGTTGCCGACATTCACTGTAGCAGCCGGCAGATCACTGTAGCAGTCTACGTAAATATTGTGTCGATCATGAGAGTAGAAACACAAATAATTTCTATTTGAACATTTTTTCTTCCCAATAAATTTTCCAGCATGATTGAAAATATTTTTGGTTTTCTCAATAGAATCAATAATTGGTTGGGAAACAATTTTATGCAATCTTTCAAAATCATTTTTCTTAAATGCACAAGTAGAATTGGAACTTTTTACCATAACAACATCTTGAGCTTCTGATATGAATTCATCAAGTTTATTCATGCTAAGTTCTTCTTGGGAATCGTCTTTAACTTGTTTATCCATGTTGACTGTATGGAAGTGTTATATGATTTCTCCTTCTTCATCATCAACTTCCAATTGTTCATACACCGTAGATGCATAGGTTGTAGTTTCACATGAACTGTCAGGACTTTCAACTTCAACACTTGTTAGAAGTATACAGAGAATCAAGAGTATCCCAAATATCTTTAGCAGTAGAGCAAAATCTAATTTTCTCAAAATCATTTTTGGTTAAAGCACTATACAGAATTTTCATTGCTCTAATGTTCAATGAAAATATTTTCTTTTCTCTTTCTGTCCAATCTCTTTCTGTCCAATCCTGAAAGCAGTTTTTGGAACGTCCTCTGCTTTCACTTGCAGCTGATGATACCCTGACCTTAGATCAATCTTTGAGAATACACATGATCCAGATAACTGATCTAAAAGGTCGTCAATTCGAGGAAGTGGGTACTTATTCTTAATAGTAACCTTGTTCAGCTCTTTGTAGTCGATACATAGTCGAAGACTCCCATCCTTCTTCTTAACAAATAGCACTGGAGCTCCCCAAGGCGACACACTGGGTCTGATAAACCCTTTTTCAAGCAGATCTTCTATCTGTTTCTTTAACTCCGCCATCTCATTTGGGGCCATACGATATGGGGCCTTTGAAACAGAACCAGCTCCAGGTACAATGTCAATTGGGAATTGAACTTCCCTCTCAGGAGGCAATCCGCTAAGGTCATCCGGAAACACCTCAGGGAATTCATTTACCACGGGTATATTACTCAAGGTTTCACCAGTTTCTCCCTGAACGGAGAAAAATACCATATACCCCTGGCAACCCTTCTCAATATACTTCTCAGCTTTAGCTGTCGAAAGGAAATTCATACTCGCATTCACAACCTCAGCCCTCTGAGAAACAGGATATACTATCCTCTTGTTCCCACAATCAAGTAACACGTTGTTTGCCGTTAACCAATCAAAACCCAAGATGACTTCCAATTGGTAAAGCGGCAGACAAATCAGGTCTATAACAGACTGGTGCCCTTCCACAGTTATCACACAATTCAGACAAACTTCTGTGGTCAAGGCTTTAACACCCATCGAAGTTGACACTACCAGATCAAATGGTAACTTATGCACATGCATACCCAGGCGTTTCACACAATCATACGCAATGAAGGAATGACTGGCACTCGAGTCGAACAATGCTTGTAACAAATAACCATTTAGAGAGATTTTACCTTGTATCAACTCAGGAGATCTACGGGCCTCCTCGTAGGTCATCGCGAACACTCGACCCTGTGTCTTCGGCCTCTGTTCGGCTCTCGGTTGCTGACAATCTTTAGCAAGATGTCCTGGCCGCTTGCAGTTGAAACAAACCATCTCTCCCTGACAGTTTTTCCCATAATGTGATTTGTTGCAACGGCGACATTTCTCCTCAGTCCCAAATCTCTGAGACTCGCGACCCTTAGGCTGATAGGGCTTTTTGTCACCACCCCTGTATGAAGAAGATCCTTGGCCTTTCCGCTTCTGAGCGGCGTTACCCTTACTGGGTTCACTGCGGTGGCTAGTAACTCCAGCAGGATACAACTCTCTCAAGTTATTCTCCGTAATCCTGCACTGTTCAACCGCCTTGTTGAACTTAGTAAATTGATGAGTAGCCAGGCGCTTCCTCAACTTCCGCCTCAGACCGCGAATAAGCATATCAGAACTCCATTCTTCATCATCCTTAAACCGGAGATAGGAGGAGTATCGAGCCAACCGAACAAAACGAGACAAATAATCGTCAAAGCTCTCTGTGTCCCCTTGCCTGATATTCAGAAATTCTGTTTCCTTCTCCAGCCGCACTGATTTGGGAAAATACTTCTCGTTAAACTCTTGTTGGAACAGCTCCCAAGTCAATGGCATCTTATTACTCTTCAATGTAGAGGCGATATTCCGCCACCAACGATCCGCATCACCCTCTAGTTTGTAGACTGCCAACCGTGGCTTTACGTCGTCTGGACAACAAAGTACTTCAAATATTTTCTCCAGCCTATACAACCAGTCTTCAGCCGCTTGAGGGTCAAACCTTCCTCTGAATGCCGGAGGCATATGCTTGCAGAATCTGGTGACCCAAAACTGCAGATCTCTTTCCTCTCTGAGCGGCATTCCATGAGACTCTTGATTCAGAGCAACATGAGGTGGGGACTCCTGAGGTCGTGCTGACCCCTCAGCAGTATCCTCATAACGAGTCTCTTCTTGAGTTTCTTCCGGAGTAGACTGAGCCGGAACTTCCTTATTCTTTGCCTTCTCTGCTCTGAGCTCGTCTCTCAGCTCAGTTATCATATCCCGCTGATCTTTAATTAGACCCATTAATACTTGCATTGCATTTGGTGGGTTTTCACCATCGACATCCACAACAGGGTCTACACGCGGAACTTTGGGGCGTCCTCTAGTTTTCTTCATTCTACAAACAACTTGCCCCATTAATTCAACAGAGATAGTATGCACATATAGTCACAAAACTCACATATACACATCCATGTCAATAAAACATATGTGTGCATACACCACAATCATTTACAAATACCTTTATATCCCTAAAACCAACTAAGGGATCTATCCTAGCAACCTCTACCCTTGCCAGGAACTACAGCTCTGATACCAAAATGTAACACCCTGCCTTTAATCACGTAATTATAATTCGATATTAAGTAATTAAATTAAATTAGAGACCGTCAAATAATTCAAAACCTATAAAATGTTCCCTTTAGTAGTAGGGTCTTTACGAAATTTTCAAAACTTTACTCTTCTTCCGGTCTCAAGTTCAATTATCGAATATAATCACCTGTGCAGTTTATCGACATTTATGTATGACAGAGTGTATAACCAAAATCTCGGCAACCCCCGGGTTCATCTATATACACCTAGAGTTCTATCACCTGATTAGGGGATTACAAAACCAAGTATTCCAACTATTTACCACTCAAAACGTTATACAGTAATCTCTTGTCCAAAATGAACAGCCAACAAAATCCATACTATGTCCCTAGGAGACTCTAACCACTCCGGGTCACGCGCTTCTCCTTGGAGCCACTCGCCCTGTCTGAAAGGTTAGTTCAAGGAAAGAATGAGATTCAAAAGAATCCCAGTAGTAACAAAACATTTATACCACATATAAGCACACAACATGTAAGCAAATCATCAACAGCAGCAGCACATATCACACTCCACCCTCATCCCCTTTCTCCGCCGGGAAGGCACACAGTCCTAACCCGAACCGTTGCTAGCTACTCAGGGACTATTGGCGTGGCAGTGCATAACTATAGCCTTATAGCTCATACAGCTATCCAGCTCTCGCAAATGGCCCGTCGGCCTCACAAATAGTCTTTCGGCTCACATATCACATATCTCACACTTCATCCTCATCCCCTTTCTCCGCCGGGGAGGCACACTGCCTAAACCCGAACCGTTGTTAGCTACTCAGGGACTATCGGAATGACAGTGCTAACACAAATCCACAAAGATCGCAGCATACGAACCCATTTCCAATCAACGATAAAACACACATGCAATGCATCATATTTGGTACAAAAGAAAAGTCACTACCTGATCCTTTCCTGACGGCTGCTGGCACAGTAGGCTCACGAGGATAGCAGATGTCAAATCCTATAATCAAATAGGGACATTTGGTTAATTTCCTTTTCCAAGTTCTTAATTCAATAACACTCTAAGTTGGTATTCATTTGGACTCTTTAGATGGCCATTAAATGCCTAAACATATGCCTAAAGGGTTGGGTTAACTATCCCCAGAGATCTCCCTTTAGAAAGCTAAACACTGATTTTTGGACTCTTCACTCGAGCACAGAAGGCCGTGCTCGAGCATGACCTCTTTTCTCACTCGAGCACACATGCGAGTGAGACGCAGGAAGTGCTTGCCCGAGAGCAACTCCCGCTACAAACCTACACTCTCACTCGAGCACAAGAGGCTGTGCTCGAGCGAGACCTCAGACGCACTCGAGCACCACGGAAGTGAGGCCTGCGAGTGACAACCCGAGAGCATCTCTCAACATCTTCCTCCACCTTCACTCGAGCACAAACACCTGTGCTCGAGCACTGACCCTCAGTGCTCGCGAGCACAAGGAAGTGAGGTCCCGCGAGTGTCCACCCGAGAGCAACCCAACTCCCAGGCAACAGATTCACTCGAGCACAAACCCCAGTGCTCGAGTGATCTCCCAATGCTTGCTCCCAATACTCGCGAGTGCCAGCGCACTCTTGGCAACCACTCACGAGTGATCACCCGAGACGCTCACCCCCAGTGATTTCATGCACCCTCACTCGAGCACGTTCATCCTGTGCTCGAGTGAGTTCTTCCCTCACTCGAGAAATCCTAACAGATGCCCAAAACGCTGAACTGATATGGTTTTCTCAAAATTTACCAATTGATTACCAATGGTCCTAAAACTCATACCATAACTCATTCTCACTTATTTCAACACAAAGAACCCATTGGTAACCACAAACAACCCAAATTCAACTCAAACATCAAGATCACCTCTCTAAACCATAATCCACCAAAACCACTACTTAACACCTTTCACTTATTCAACTTCAAGTCAACTTCTAATCACTCCCAAGTGTCAAAACTGACCAAATGAACAGTGACCCACTAATCAAAGCCTTCCCTTTAATTAACATCATAATTAGGTCAAATTTCCAGAATTCTCATTGATTAGGCAAACATCTTGACATATATATCAAAATGCATCACAAACCTACCTCTTTAACTTGCTGAAATCAACACCTTGATTCCACCAACTTTCAGATTTGTCCAACAATCATACACCACCAATGGAAATTCTGAAATCATAGAAGTCAAGCTCTCAACCTCTTGATCAACATTAATGAAGGGTACATAAGCATATAGGATCATTTACCTTAACAAAATTCAAACCCTTACTTTTCTCTTTCTTGCTTACTCGCCGGAAATGGAGGAATGAAGAGAGAGAGATGAGTTGGTGAGGTGATGATCATTCTTTCCTTCTTCCCATGCACAAACCGACTTGAGAGGGAGAGAGGGAAAGTTTGAAAACTTTGACTCATCCAATGGCCCTTTTCTTGCCACTTGTCATCATCTCCTTCCTCCTACCATGATCTCACAAAAATCTACATACACAAGATTCCACCCTTAGATCTTTCAATCTCAACCATTGATCTTGATTACTAAGGGGTTTTCTCATCAATAACTAACCAGACGGTTGGTAAATTTACCGTTTTACCCCTGATTAATACATTACTCATTAAATCATCACTAATGATCTTGATATCACATTACACAATATATACTTCAAATATGCTTAATTAGCATTAATTACATCATTTGAAGTTATTATCCCTTGATTACAATCCAGGATATTACAATCCCTCAAGTAATTTCCTTCAAAATCTGGCCAAGAGCATTTCCGAATTCATTATTCGAGTGATCCCTTAAGTACTGTTTCAAATAACTTTATAGATTACTCGAGTGATCCCTTCGAGTAATATTTTCATTTTAATTCTAAACATGGTAAATAATATATCATTGGAAATCTCTCATCGTCTACACTCTAATGCAAAAAGAATCAGCTCAAAACTCATTGTATACAGAAAGTTATGATCCAATGAGTATCTACTATTCTTAGACAATCTCTAAAATCACAAGCAGCAACTTCCAGAAAGCATAATTCTTAGTATATAGCTCAAATATGACAAATTATATATCAATGGAAAGTTCTTCAAGTCTACTTTTATATGGGACTAGTTTCGACACAATCCGATGTGTATTTTGAGAGCTATGTCCAAAAAACCAAAGCTATCTTGGAATATGATACTGATTTGAGTGGCAACTTCAACTGATCATGTCTCCCTCATCTGATCTCCTTTGAATGTGATCTGGGTGTGTATTTTTTTTGTTGGGAGTATAGTTTCATATGAAACTAGTTTCAACTCGATCCGACATATGGTTAGAGAGATATCACTAAAATACCAAACCTCTGTCCTACCACGTGAAAATAGAGCACATCAGAAACCTCATTACTAGAGGGAGCCCTCGAGTAATCACCTCCAAAATGAGGAAGTGGGATATTACTTGAGGGATTACTCAAGTAACCACCTCTAGATGTTGCATATGTTCTGTATACATCATTTTAGCTTCATATTGACCCATTCCAACCTCTGGTATCAATTCTAAGAGCTTGAATCTTGATATTCTCATTAGTTCTTACAAGTTATTCTTTCTTCAATCTCTTTCTTCAATCTTGTTCTTTCTTTGCTTAGCCAATGTACAAGATATCTTATTGTTTTTCCTCTTGATGATTATCCTTCATAACTCAACTAGATATCTTCTTGAATTGATAATTATTCTTCATAATCCAACTAGATATCTTCAATCTTTGCTTGATATTCCCATTAGTTCTTGTAATGCCTTCTTTCTTCAATCCCTTGCCTCTTGATTTTCTTCTTGATGATCATTCTCCATATATGAGGCATCATAACATCAACTCACCTTCAGGTTTATGACAAATCTATAAGATATACAACATTAATTAGTCAATGTAAAAGATACCTATATTATACAAACTTTTTGCTCTTAATATTTGACATCATCAAAACTATTCATATCTAACACAGTTTGGTAATTTGAGCTCAAATTGAGCAAAATAAGCCTCCTTCCCCTTCATCTAGTCAAAACAAAAACATAAGGGCCTTATTCCCCAAAAATTGCATTTTGATTTCTAATGCTTCCAAATTTGCTTTCTCACTTGTACCCTACAAAATTTTTCTTTTGAACTCATTGGAAGTATCAAAATAATAAAATTCCAACTCTAAATCCATGCCCTGTTTAGACCATAATTCATTGATAGTATATTGAATTTAATTTAATATTTATCTCTATATATAGTGACAATTCCAAAGATGCCAACAAATAATATTCTACATTTATGCTCACAAGTTAAGATAGTTCAAAAAGGAGAACAATGCCTCAAAGCAAGCAACAAAAAAAGCCAAATGTATCTCATAATTACTTGGAGTCTAAGCTTGAGGAAGAAAAAGAGGGGAGGCAAGCAACGATGACGTGGGAATACAATCCAATGTACCCCTGTATCCACCAGTAGTGTTGGTTAAGAATGAAGGAGAGATGTGGGAAGGAGGAGCTTGAGGCAAGAAACTGAGGTGAGGCAAGAAAGCGAGCTTGAGGAAGAAACGCCGGACCGAGCCATATAGGAATGGATTCCACCATACCTTTGCGTCCACGGTGGTGATGGTTAAGGACGGAGAAGCAACGTGGGTAGAAGGAGCTATCGCGACTTGAGGGAAGGTTTATGAAGAAGCTTGATTTTTAGATTTGAGTGTTGAAATTAGGTGTGAGGCCACGAGTGACGATCTGAAATATTAGGGCAGTATTTTTAAGACCAATTATTTGAAAAAACTAGTCTTAAAAAGTCATACATTGACTGATTTTTTTTCAAATAACTTGTCTTAAAAAAAAGGAATTTTTATTTTTTTGTTTCTTTTTTTAGACTAGTTCCTAAATACAACCAGCTTAAAAAGTTTAATCTTTTAGACCGGTTATAAAAGACAACAGATTTAAAAAGTAATAAACATATTATTGTTTTAATTACCTTTAATTTCGAAAATATATTAGATCTGTTATAGGTAGAATAGGTCTAGAAAATATTATATATATATATATATATATTTAATTATTTTATCTTTTTAGACCGATTCTTTATAAAACCGGTGTAAATAATATATCTTAGACCTTATATTAAGGGAACCAGTGTCAGAAGTTGTTCATAATTATAAAAATGCCACTAGTCATATCTTTTAGACCTTATCCACTATAACCGGTCTAATTGTCCTGATCTAAAATGTTTTTTTTGTATTAGTGAATAAACATAAATGAAGGATTTGAGAAATTCATTTATCCTTTTAAAATAAGATAAAGCAAAATTTGTCATTCTAAGTCTTTTTTGGGTTTCTCTACCACTGTAATTTGACTTTCTTCTTATCATTATTTAGATGTATATAAATAAAAGCTTTTGTGACAATCAGATTTTAAAATACTAAGCACCCGAACAAAAAAAAATTTAAAAGTCTACAATCAACCACGCACATGCAAAGCAATTTATCCTCATTAATTTGTACTACTACAACCCTTAATCATTGTATCCTCATTAATTTGTACTACTAAAACCCTTAATCATTGTTCCCCCTTCTTGGAGCTAGAATCCAAACACCCCACGTCAAAAGAAACCACCCAATCACAAAAATAAAAGTCTCAAAGAGGCTTAGGTGCTTACCTTGTCGGGACTGAGAAGAGGGAAAATAGGGAGGTGCAGAATTGATAGCAATGGAGGGACTGAGAAGAGGAGAGATGAATCATACTCCAGGTGTAACAAGTTATGTCCGTAATCAATCTGATGAGTTTTTCGCAGTGAATTTGAACCACTAAGCGATATTCTATTTCCAAAACTCTTTCAATTCCCAACCTCAAGATAGGATTTAAACCTATAGTTGAGTGAATTTTTCTGAAAATTTCAAAATCTTACAGAAGCGTATTCTAGTGGTTCACGACTTTGTTATTATTTATCGATTCTTATCTTTTCTTTTAATTCAATCAGAGTGATTCTTTGCTCATTTATTTAGACTATCAAATTTTGGCGCAATCTGTCAACTCTCATGTAACTTTTTCATTTATGTATACAAATTCCACAACACTATTCAACTTAACATGTTTATACAAGTATTCACATATAGTGATAATTTACACATAACCAATTATCACATATTAATCTTTAATTCACCATTGCATTTTTCTCTTGCATATATTCATGTACTCCTCTTCAGTGCTCATTGCACCTATATGGTTGAGTAAGGGAGAGAGAGATTTGAGGGAATCTCAGTAGTAAACAATGCTAACTATGCTTGCAAGATAATGCTATGCTTGCTTACATAAATTCATGCCAATATAATGACATTTGCATGCTCAATGTTTCATGTAATACTCCTATAGCCACAGTATAAAACAGAAAAAAAAAAAAGCTTCAATAATTCACATATATTCCATACAATTCATCAAAGCCATAAAACACATCAACACACAAGCATATACATATCAAATACATGCAAGTCAGGAAAGTTTACTACCTTTTGTCTTTAGATCCTCTTCTTGTTCCCTTTTCCTCCAACCATTGTAGCTTCTTGCAAAGCCTTCCATTTCCTCTTCCTTGTCATCTCATAGCTCTAGATATATATCCACATCATTAGAGACATGACAAATGAATATCCAAGGTGGCTACACTAGCCTCAAGTGCTTATCTTTAGCCTTGGAATTCAACTTTACTACAAAATACGCTTTCTTTCTTATTTTCTCATATTAGCCAAAAACTGACAGAATTTTCAACCAACTTTGAAAATTCATATCTTGGCATAGGAATATCTAATTTAGGTGGTTCAAAATCCTATGTGATCCTTATGAAGTCTATTTTTAGGGAAAAATATCTCCCTCAGCCAATTACACATACAGAATTCCAGAAACCACAATTCAATTCACACTATCACAAAAACATTCCAATTTTAAAGGTTTACTACAAAAAGGAATAACTCTTAGTGTATAGATCCAAATGATACAACAAATTAAATCTTGACATGTCAACTTTGTTCTGTAAAAATTTCACATTCATTGGACATCATTTGGTTATCAAAAAACACGTCATATTCTTATTGCCTTGTAACGGCAGTATAGTTTCAATTCCAGTTTTCAGTGTTTTATTTCAGTAATCCAGAATTTATAGCCAGAAGCTATTTCTACATAGTTTTTCATGTAGAATCCATTAGTGACATCACAATTACCAAATTTCTATTCCTTCTATTCATCTTGTTCTGAGAGAAAATTACTACACAATCCTATAATCACCAAGTTCCCAATTTAGTCATCAAACAAGTTTTATATGCCCTCTAAACATAACAAGACCACATGTATATGATCAAAACAACATGAAACCTCAAAATCCTAAAGCAACCAAAATTAGGGTAGCAATACAAGTTCCAAAATTCCCAACTAATCAACACAATATATAGCTTAAAATGAAGCTTTAACTCAGCTTTATCACTTTCCTAAGGTAGTTCTTTGAATTTCCAACTTTAGCTCTTCTTTGACAACTCAAAACACCTCCTCCTGAGAAAATAACAATAGAATTAAAGCTCTTAAAGAGAAGAACAATGTTAACAAAAAGACTTTGAGCTAGAAGGTGATTATCAAGGTGAAAATCAAGATTGAAATCTCACCATACTTGTTGCTCTTCAAGATGACTCTTTCTCTTTCCTTTTTCTTTTCCTTCTTGTTTCCTCTATTTGGCCATCCCTTTTAGAGTGTGATAAGAGAGTAATGTGTTGAATTGATTAATTCCTATCCACTTATAAGACTTGATCGAAATTTGAGAAAGAACTGAGAGAAGGTGAGGTGTCAAAATTTTGTGGCCTCTTGCATAAAGTAACTTGGTTAATTAACCAAGTGTGGATTGGGTTAGACGATGGATATCTTCTCCTTCCTTCTCTCATCTTAACTTGACTAAATTTCCCTTGAATCTTGCTTTTGGTCAAACTTTCAAAGTTGTACCATCTTGCAAGACTTATTGACTTTTCCTTCTTCTCTTCTTTTCTTTTACTTTTTGGCTTGGCCAATGACTATAGAGTTGCTTGAAGTCTTTATCTCTTTCCTTCCCCTAGTCTTGACTAAATGTGTCATAAAAAAGGAAGGAGGAATGTTAATGAAATGCCTATTGGTGTAAGGATTCAAGTTGACCAAAGTCTTCTTGAAGAGTGAATTGAAACTTTGACCAACTCCTTTTTCTTCTCCCTTTTATGCATGTAGACATATTGTGGTCATAAGGGGAGGGAGGTGATTTGCTTTTTCATCTTCATAATTGTTCTTGCTTTACAAGAGCAAATCCTAGCCCTTCATTTTGTCTTCTAATTTTAACCTCAAGATCAAGTGGCAATTGTTTCTTTTACCCTTGATCATGGCAATATTAATTGTTTTGCCATTAGTTCTCTTCTTTCTTTTTATTTTTCTTCCTTTCTTCTTCTAAGATGCCATTTCTTCTTTTTGGATCCAAGTTAGGCCTTCGATCATATTTGACTTTAGAGAAAGGAGTCAGGTATTTTTCTTTGACTATTTGCAACTAAATTTGTACTTTAGTTCCCAAATTAGTCTCTAAAAGTCATTACAGCTCTTGGACACTCTTGGGACTTGTCCTACACTGGGTTTAATCATCCACTTAATCCAGGCTAATTCTCAAGCCTCTGGTCTCAAAATTTAGGATATTATACTAGGAGAGCACAGTGATGGTCGGAGAAGTTGTTAGAGGTTCGTTTGGGGTCGAAGAGTGGGCTAAAGATAGAGGCGCAAGATAATGTATGAGAAAAAGGTAGATCCCATTTGTTAAGAAACCTTTTGCACGTAAAAATGAGCAAAGAATGACTTTGATTAAGATAATAAAATGAATGATGGAAAGATGCGTCACAATGAGTAGAGAACCATGGTGAATCATCTTTAAAAAGTTTTAATTTATTCAGAAAACCCCCTTCAAGTGAAGGTTCGAATCCTGCATTGGAGTTGGGATTTGAAATTGTTTACCAAGAAATATCACTTAGTGTTCAAATTCACTATGAAAAACTCATTAGAATGATAATGTAACTAAGGTGTTACAATTATTGTATTAGAGAAGCGATTCTGGCATTTGGCTAGTATGCCCTGCTACTATGAATAGGATAATGATACCTTGTTAGTGATCTTGTAACTAGAATGGAATATGGGTGATTGACCAACCCAGAGAAATAGAATTTTCCCTAACCACAAACTGGGCAAACTGGTTTAGAGGAAAGGGTAAAGCTATACATAGAGAATGAAATGGAGCAGTAGTAATGGATACCTAATATAGAAGGGTATGAACTTTAGAGAATTTGATGCCGAGTAGGTCTGTAACCTAGATTCCAGTTAAACTCCGCGGTTAAGCGTGCTCAGGTGAGAGTATCCCAGGATGGGTGACCACCCTGGGAAGTTAAGTTAGTAGGGTTATGGGGACTTGAAGAATAGTGATTATCTTAAGATTTCTCTATAACTATGGATCATCTTAGTTAGATGAATTGTATTTAAAGGCATATAGAATGAGAACTTTGAACCTCAGGATTAAGGTTTAATCTTCAGTGAAGCTTGAGGTTAATACTTGAATATTGTAAAGAATAGAATTAAAGCTATAAATCATGATGATTTCTAGCTTTCATATTGGGTATGATTGAGGACTCAATTAACATTAAGGTTATAGATCCAGTATGAAGTTAAGAATTTGGATTGTGATCCAAGAATCTATTTTGAGCCTTAAGTTCTTAAGAACACTGAAATAGCTCATAGTTGTTTGAGGCATAGAATATTGTTAAGGATACTTAATTGATGACTTGGCATGACCTTGAGGTTACAAAGCAGTGAAAGAATGGAAGAATGTTATATATTGCTTCTTGACCTAGAATGATGTTTTAGTAATCTAAATAATGACTTAAGGTGATTCAAGGTATTAAGATAATGATTTAAAAAATATGCTAGAATCTAGAATCCTCTGTAAGACAAATTGAATTCGAGGCAGAAGAATGTGATAGATGCCTGACCATACACCCCAGTGAATTATAACCTAAGAATCAAACAACAGTTGAATTGATTCCCTAAGTAATTAAATTGAATTGTATGAATCAAGGTACCAAAAATGAATTGAATAAATTGAGGTACTACAATGACTTGAATGAATTGAGGTTTCTGGAGGTTACTAGTTGCTAATCTAGTATAGGGAAAGATCTTGATAATAGAATATTCCCTTAGAAAGAATGAATGAGAAAATTGTTCCCAGATGGAACAAAGTAATAAAAAGAATGAAAATAGTCTTGAATTATGGTCTCATAGTCGAGACAGAGAATAGAATGTACAAGTAGCTTACAGATACCCTGTGTGACTTGGGTAGATTACCTCAGTAAGTAAAGAAGTAGAATTACGCATGGAACTGGACTGATATCAAAAGACCATACAGAATGACCCCATATGAGATGGCAAAATGTAGAATTGTTAAAGAAAAGGGTTTATGACCTGATAAGTCACCATGGGGTGCACCAGTACTATTATGGAAAGGACAGAAAAGAGAATTAAGAAAGAACAGGCTCGACAGAACAAGTCAAGTGAACTCTTGCTCTTTATCTTATGTAATGGTTCTTTACGTATGTATATACCATCGAGTATATTCGTGTCATGAATATACTATGGGCAGTTAGACGTATTAGGCAAGCTAGCCCAAAAAACATTCAGAATTAGAAGGGTAAAAGCCTACGATCGTAAGACTAAGAGTTGTTAGGCAGTGTCCTGAAGAGATTGCAAGCCTGAGAATGCCGGGTAGCATCTCGAAGAGGATGTAAAGCCTAAGAATTTCCTAATGGACTATGAGTTACTGGAATAGAACGGCCAAAAGGCTAGAATTGAAATAGCGAAAATGCTGGAATAACAGCTATAAGGCTAGAATAGAAGGGACTGTGTGTCCTGAAAATTTCCTAATCGACTATGTGTCCTGTGAATGAATATGAATGCTTGAGAATGGATTGTTTGTTTTGTATGCTTTGTGAGCATTACATAAGGGTATAAATGGCTTGATTAGTAAAAGTGGAGCCTGGAATGTATAAAGAATTAATGACCTTCTTAAAAGGTTGTCTAGTTCCTAAGTATTTGCGAAAATTGAATTTTGAACTGACCAATGCACCTGCTATTTTTATGAATTGTATGAACAAAATTGCGAACAAAATTTTTTTCAAGAATTAAATTTTTGAACAAAATTTTGACTAGTTTGTAGTGATCATTTTTTTAACTTTGTTGTCTCAAAAACAAGGGATTCTCAGAGGAACCCATAATAGTAGAAGCAGTACAGAATTGGAAGAGGCTTAGTTTGCTGGGTCTTGCAAGATAAATTCAGAATTTTTCTTTAATTGTTTTGCCACTCACTTGAAAGAAAGAATTGCAAAAAGAATTTCTTAAGTGGGATGATGTCTATGAGAGGATTTCAGAGGGCTGTCAGAGAGCTTAAACACTTACCAGTATTGAATATTCCCAATCCTAGAATGCGACATGTATGTGGTTTGCAAAGAATGAATAAAGCAGCATGTGTAGTCTACAGAGAATTGCAGCCCGTATGGTTTGCAGTGAAGTGACCAATATATTCTGCAATAGAATGAGAAAGAAAGAAAGGATTGGGATATGTCTTGGTGAAGTAGGACAAAATGGTGTCAAGTGCCTCTCAATAGTTGAAACCTCACTAGATGAATTACCCCACTCATGAATTTGAGCTGGCAGCGATTATGTTTTCTTTGAAAATATGAAAGCACTATTTTTGTATGGTATAATTGTGAAAATGTACTGTGACCACAAGAATTTCAAATATTTGAAAATTGGAAAAGTAGAATATGAGACAACATAAATGAACAAAAAGGAAGTGACATGACTATCGTCACTGATGCTTTGAATTGAAAAGCAAGGCAATTGATAGTCATGGTGAATAGAGGAACAGAAACTGATAGGATAGTCTAGAAATCTGAACTGATGAAGTCAGATAGTACTTGCTAGCTACTGTACCAGTCAAGAGGAAAGTAGTCTGAGAGCTTAGATAGAAGAAGTTCTTATGTAGGATAGACGTGTAAGGTTTATAAGAATAAAATTGAATGAGAAAACCTCTAGAACTAAGGTGTCCCCTAGAATTTGAGGTATTGAGAATTTGGAGTGTCCTCTGGAATCTAATATGACCTAAAATTTGAAATGTCAGTAGACCTCTAGAATTTGAGGTGTCAATAGAATATAGAAGTAAAGGAATGAAACCCTCGCTATAATGGTACATTTTAAATATTATTAACAATCGGACCAGTAGCAAATTTCTATGACAAAATTTATTGAACGTGGGAAGAATTGTAATATCCTGAATTTTGGGTCTAGAGACTTAAGGATATGCCTATATTAGGCAGACGACTAAGACCAATTCGGGAAGTGTCCCAAGAATGTCAAGGATAGAAAGACTCTGGGGGACTATGTAATTTGGTCCTATCGGGCAGAGGGCCCAGTACGCGTGGTAATAGGATCAAAGTATCGCTGCAGATGTGCACAGGATAGATATACGGTGCCATTGGGTTAGTAGAAGATGCCACCTAACTATGTCATGATGTAAGGGACAGATTAGTCGGGTGAAAAAGGCCAGTGTAGGTATGCACATGGCATTTTTAAGGCAGACATGTGTACATTGCGTTTTTAAAGTAGACACCAATATGTGGCGCCATGTGGGGCCCACACACATATACTCTGACCTAGCATCATTTGGCGGGCCTCAGTATACATGAAGCACTCCCAAGTAAAACCAAAGCGGAATCCCGAATGAGCACCGATAAAGTAACTTTATTAAAATAGTTTTAATAAAGTAAGTCATGATGAGTAATGATGACTCAACTTTTATGTTGGATGAATAAGAAGATGACACTTGTCATCAAAATACACATCATCATGACAAACACTATTCCTACTTTTTTGTTGGTACAATTGGAAGGTGACACTTGTCCCTTCATTATGAGGTGTCCTTTTTGCCTTTTGTATTAGCATTCCAAGATGCTGACATGTGGCATAGTAGTCAGATTCACCGGTCCCCAAATTAACTTTTTCGAACACCAAACTTTGGAGTCAGGGAAAATCATTAGACCTTTACTTTTCTTGACAAATTGGGCAGGTAGAAAACCTGAGAAAAGAGGCAGGACCTACTTTATTAAAGTAAGTGACGCATGTCACTGAATCACTAGATCACCGGACAAATGGCACCACATAATTTTGACACGTGGTGGACAACTTTCAAGACTCATTAAGGGTCATATATTTTAGACCAAACAACCCCAAAATTTAGGGAAAAAAATCCCAAAAACTATTGAGAAAATTGGTAGAGGAGACATGAAGATGAATAGAAACTTTAATTTTTTAGATATGATGAGTTTTGATGATGTCAAAAATAGATGTCAAGTAAGAGCAAAAAGTTTGCATAATATACTTATCTTCTACATTGACTAACTACTACATTTAATGTTTCTTATCTTATAGATTAGTCAAGTCAAGAAAGAAGAAGATTGAAGATATTCAAGAAGATATCTAGTTGTGTTATGAAGAATGATCATCAATTCAAGAAGATATCTAATTAGTCAAGCAAAGAAAGAAGAAGATTGAAGATATTTAAGAAGATATCTAGTTGGATTATGAAGAATGATCATCAATTTACGAAGATATCTAGTTGAGTTATAAAAAATGTTCATCAAGTGGAAAAACAAGAAGAAAGAGATTGAAGAAAGAAGAACAACTTCACGATCGAATGGGAATATCAAGATCCAATCTATTAGAAGTGATATCGGAGGTTTTTATGGTCAAACAGAAGTTGGAATAGGTCATTATGATGCTAAAATGACTTATATGGAAGTTATGCTACCTCTAGAGGTGATTACTTGAGTAATCCCTCGAATAATTTGCCACTGCATCATTTTGGAGGTGATTACTTGAGGGATCCCTTGAGTAATGACCCAAAATTACTCTAGTGACCCCTAGAGTAATCAGAAGTTTGATGTGCTCTGTTTTCACGCAACAGGATAGAGGTTTGGTATTTAGGGCATATTTGTCTAACCACACGTTAGATTAATCTAAAACTAGTGGCATATAAAAACTAGACTCCTAATGCATCATTTTGACCAAATATCACATTCAAAGGTGTTCAGATGAGAGAGATATCAGCTTCAAAATTGGACACTGAAATCACCATTATAGTACAAGGCAGCTTCAGTATTTTGGATATAATTCTCAAACTACACGTCAGATTGAGGTGAAACTAGTGCCATATGAAAGAAAACTTAAAGAGCTTTCTATGATTAAATAGTTTTTCATATTTAAAGTTAAATGCTAAGAGTTATGTCATATGGCAGTTGATGTTGGAAACTTTGAAGATTGTTGGGAATAGTAGGTACTCTTTGGATCATAACTTCCTGAATACAATGAGTTTGGAGCTAATTCTTGTTGCATTGGAATGTATACGGTAAGAGCTTTCCGATGATATATTATTTGTCATATTTAGAATTAAAATGAAAAGATTACTTGAGGGATCACTCGAGGGATTAGAAAAGAAAATGAAGTATTACTCGAGAGATCACTCGTCCAAGATTTGAATGACACTCGAGGGAGTACTCGAGTAATCTGAATTGAAAAAGAAAGAATTACTCGAGGGACTACTCGAGTAATGTGACCGACAACATCTCGAAGATTCTAGAAATCAATGTAATGATCATGTAACTCATTCATCTTGCTTCCAATCACTCTAACACTTTATTGTATTAGTGTTTAATATATTTCTCTAGGAATGCAATGAAGAGATGATGTGAAGAGATAAAAGTTGACTTTACAGAAGTGGAGTATCCGACGTTCTAACGGCTAGTTTTTCAAACTCAAGCAAACAAATAAAAGAAGTAGTCACACTCCAACGAATATGTTGAAATGCTCAAATGGTCATCAATCTTCATCAACTATAAATAGAAGAGCATTCAGAGTTCAAAAACAACAATGAGAACATAACAACACAAATATACTTATATCATGAATCGTCCACTCTGACCCAAACTCTTATATCATAAATCATCCATTTTCTCACTAGCTGGAAAACTGGGTAGAATTTTCGTCAAACTTTGAAAATTCATATCTTTATTTATAAAGATTTAATTGGTGTGATTCTAAAGGATATGTGACCCTTATTAAGCCTATTTCAAGGAAAAAATAGCCTTTAGCCAACTAAAAGCTTACAATTCTTAAAATTATTATTTCTGGACGCTACCACTAAAAATTACTAGTATCACTAGGCTAACTTCAAAAATACATAACTCTTTATGTACAACTCAAAATGACCTATATGACCTGTCAAATAAAAGCAAGTCTATTTTCATAGTGCAAAATATCATAGGCATTAGACATCCTTTGCTATTCAAAAATGTCACACAAGATTGCTACACAGGGAAACTCACTGGCAGCAAATTCAAATGTTCACAATTTATGTTCTAAACATACTGATGTTGTGTGTGACCACTAATAGCCTTGTTTTATCATTTTATTCCCTTAAATTCCATAAAGATATGTGGAATATTAAGGAATATCATTATGCCTTCTTGGGATACTTGCTTAACTGGGCTTAGCTGTCTACTGAATTCTTGCTTATTCTCTAGCCTCTAGTCCTAAAATTTGGGATATTACAGGGGTACTATTCATTTTTCATCCAGGGGTTATTCTTTCGGTTTGATCATGGTTTAATCATGTGTTTAAGGTTAAATGATGATTTTGGAAGTTATGCTCAAGTGCTGCCAGATTTCATTTTCTAGAAGCATTCAACTTGTGATGAGTTATTGATTGAACAAATCTTGTTTAATGGCCACAAAACTTTCCATATTTGAATTAGACATCCTAATCTTTAATTTGATATATAATGTAATCCCATACCTTGATAACCGTAATTAAGATTCGAAAATGCGTAATTTAAAGGAATTAGAGACCAACGGATACGTTTTTCTCAAATCTATTTTCTAAAATTCGTTCAATATGGTCTCATATTCATCTTCCGAATCTAATTACTCTCCGCAGTTCAATCACATTCATACATATCAGAGTGCATAGACAAATTCTCGGCAACTCTCGAGTTTCATACATGTATAAACTAAGGGTTGTAAGTTCCAACTAGGGGATTACATGACCAACATCAACGTAATATCTACATTTCAAAAATAAACAGTAATCACAAGTCCAAAATAGATAACCAACAACCTAACAACACATCTCTACAAGATCCTAGCTGCACCTAGTGGTTTGTTTCTCCTTGGGGCCACTTGCCCTGTCTGAAATGTTAGTTAATGGAAAGAATGAGATTCAAAAGAATCTCTGTAGTAACAAATCACTCATACAGTGTATAAACACATAGCATATATGATCATGTTAAGCAGCATCGCAATGTATCATGGCTTTCGCCACAAACGACAGCACTCATGGCTGTAATCTCTATGCGTCAGCTTTCACTGCGATCTCTATGTATCACAAAGTATCACTATGTGTCAGCTTGCACTGCGAACTCAAAGCATCACAAAGTATTCTCAATGCATGACAAACATACATACAATGTTTCACACAAAGTATAAGAGAAAGAGTCACTACCTCGTTCTTTCCGATTGTGCTCTAACGCAGGTGGATCACGAACAGGGAAAATATCAAATCCTACAATTCCAAATGCACCATTTAGACACTTCCATAGTGTTTCTTGGGGTTATATGAGTCTATAATGAAAATTTAAAAAATGCCCCCAAGGACCCGACCCAGGCCCGCCGTACCCAGTCCGGTTGCACTTTTCCCGAAATTCTAATCTAGGCTATCCTAACATATTTCCGCCCAAGGAATCCATTTCCAGACTCAAAATTATCAAATTCAATGTAAAATTACAAATGTACCCTTGGCAGCCCTACTTCAAGGGTTTCAGGGGCGTTTTCGTAATTATGCTTTTTTGGCCTTTTCCGAAAAAGTGGCCAACCGTAACCCCACCTAATTTTTGCTCCTGAACGCAATGGAACCATCAAATCATTGAAAATCTAACTCTAAGACCCATTTCTAGAGCTGTCTAAAATTTATGAGTTCTCCGGGGAAAATCAGGGTTTTACGATTTCGGCTCCTTAAACGCGTTCCTTTCTACTCCTAACAACTTTATTAACTATTAAATTAGGTTATAACTACTATTTGAACCAAAATTGGGCAGCTTAAACCTTAGGAAACTCAATTTCCAAAATTTAAAACCAATGGCAATCCGGCGAAATTTCACCGATTAAATTGCCCACAACAGCCAGAATAGTTAATATACGAAGGTTTGGAAGTTACCTTAAGCTCCCACTAGCTTTTCCTCAAGATGGCTGAACCCTAACCCTTGAAACACCAAATTTTGAGCTTCACAACCTTAAAGAATAAAGAGGAGTAGCTTAGAGTCAGAGTTATACGAGTTAGGAGCTAAATCGTCGGAGAAATTGGCTTACCTTCTGAGATCTCTTCCCTTTCTCTCTCTAAACTCTCTCACCTTCTCTCTCTTGTTTCAGGTCTGGAACAGCACGAAAATGGCTGGAGAAAGAAGGCTGATGGTATTTAATATCATATATTATATGATATTTAATTATTGATTAATTTCCAACAATTTCGGATTTTTCAGAAATTCTGGCAGATTTCTGCCCAAACTTTGAAAAATCATAACTAATTCTAGAAAAATCAAAATGGAGTGATTCCAAAGCCTATAGAACCCTTTTTGAGTCTATTTTTAAGGAAAAATATATAAGTTTTCTGGATGGAATCACAAAATTTCCAGAATTTCAATCTTTGCATACTGTTCCAGAAAATAATTAATTTCCCAGGGCAAACTTCAAAAATCCATAACTCTTAGCTCACAAATCAAAATGATACAAATTATATGTCCAGTTTGAAGCTTGACATGGGAAATTTAAGACTGGAAAATTTCAGATTTTTTAGACACCATTTGTCTATTTAAAACGTCCATACAAATCGGCTGCCCTGTACAGAGTTTCAATGGATAGAGTTTTCAACTTTTGCACAATTGTTCCCAATGGTTCCAATTTCACAATAAACACTCTCCTTACACGAATTTTTACAAGGAAGCCATTGGAATCATTAAAATATCCAAATTCCCATCACACATTCTCCAAAAGTGTTTATTCAACAATAATTACATCCACTTTTGAAGTCATTAACCCTTAATCACTTTTTGGGATATTACATATAATATCTGTCATTTGGGTTTGTAGATTGTGAGATATGAATTTTTGAATTTAGGCATTGAATCTAGAATGTTTTATGGACCAGCTGTGTTGTTCGATGATTCTGGGAAATTTAGCCTTGTAATTGGTAATGGTTAATATTTTTCTATTAAAGTAGAATTAATGAGGGTCACATAGGAATTTGAACTACTCCAATTCAATTTTTCTAGATTTAATTATGATTTTTCAAAATTGAGTGAAAAATTTGATAGATTAGGTAGACCCACGAAATTATGGCATTTAAGGTAATTTGAGCCAAGTATGGGTCCAAATAATAGAGTCAAGTCCTAGAGGTTAAATTAGCCTATTGGACACTCAATTGTCATGGCTCTAATAATGTGGCTATATATATCTAGGACCATGAGGTGACAAAGAAGAAGCAACTTCAATGGTTAGAAGAAAAGGTACCAGACAGGGGACTCGAAGACAAAAGGTAGTGAACTTACTTGCATGTTTGTGATTTTTATGCTGTGTATTGATTTGCTATATTGCTTTACTTGATTATGAATAAGGGAGGGTGAGATTCGAGAGAATCTTAGTAGCTACCAATACTGAAATGCATGCATAATAAATGCTGACTACATGACTTGCTTGTCTTACCTCAATTCATGCTCACATAATGACATATTTGCATGCTCAATGCTTCACATCTCATACATATGGCCATATCATCAATAGAAATAGAGCTTCAATCATTCATATATACTACACATAATCAAGCAAAGCAATCATGCACAACTTCACACAAGCATACATATAAATACACGCAAATTAGGTAAGTTTACTACCTTTCTACATTTCTGTCCTCCTCTCATACATTTTCTTCCAACCATTAAAGATACTAGGAAACCTTCCATTGCCTCTTCCTTGCCATCTCATGGCCCTAGATATATAACCACATAACTTATTAGAGCCATGAAAGTAAGCCATATCTCTATATCTTGTTATCAAACTTAACACAACTTCCTTTAAATATCACAAATCCGCATGTTAACCCCAATTTTCCAGATTTGTCACTTAACTTTGAAAATTAATAACTTAATCTATCAAAATCCAAATAGGGTGGTTCCAGGTCCCATGGAAATATCTTTAAGTCCTCTTTCAAGGAAAAATATCGCTCAATGCTAATTACAAGGTCAAAACCTCAAAAATTCATGACCAATATTACTGCCTCAAAATGCATTCCACTATTGGTGTCTCAACTTCAACAGAGCATAACTTACCATTGACAGGGACAAATGGTGCATACTACATATCATTGGAAAGCTTGGGATGTCTAATGTAACCCTGTAAAATATCATAGCCATTGGACAAGGTTTGACTATTCAAAAACAACTCACAAGCAGACTGACTCGAATCTGGTAGAATTAACATCAATACTTTGAATTCCAAAATTAGGCTTTTCTAACCAATCATCTAAAAATCACATCCATATGCTATTCCTATACAATTTTAGCCATAGAATCCACTTGTTGGATGATGATCAAGAATTTATTGATGCAATAAAGGAAGCTTTGCGATGGGCATTAGGTCATTATCTTAGGAGATTCTTTGTTCGCATGGTTTTATTGCTCTGTTTGTGAGATCCTCTCTCAGTTTTGGGAGCAACTAAGATTCATCTTTTAGAAGATCTTTTATACGTTGGTCCTGCTTGTAACCCCCTGCCTAAATTAACGTAATTAAAATTCGATAATGCATGCTAAAAAGGGGTTTGAGATCGTTGGGTAATTAAAAACTTGCTAAATCACCTACCAAACAGTAGGAACTTACAAAATTTTCAAAACTTCTTTCCTATCCCGGCCTCGATTTCATTTATCGAATATAATCACCTGTGCAGTTAACTTACATTCATATATATCAGAGTATATAACTTAAACCCCGACAACCCCCGGTTTCATCCATACATATATATATATAGAGTTTCCACTCCATATGAGGGGATTTCAAAACCACGTCATCAAACTATTTACAACACAACGTTATACAGAAATCCCTATCCAAAATGAATAGCCAACAAAACCTATACTAAATGTCCCTAGAAAGCTCTAACCGCTCCGGGTCGTTCGCTTCTCCTTAGAGCCACTCGCCCTGTCTGAAAGGTTAGTCAAAGGAAAGAATGAGATTCAAGAGAATCCCAGTAGTAACTAAACATTTATACCACATATAAGCACATAACATGTAGGCAAATCATCATACAGCAGCACAAATCACACTCCACCCTCATCCCTTTTCTCCGCCGGGTAGGCACACCATCCTCACCTGAACCGTTGCTAGCTACTCAGGGACTATTGGCGTGGCAGTGCATAAACATAGCCTTATAGCTCATATAGCTATCCGGCACTCACAATTGGCCCGTCGGCTTCACAAATAGCCTTTCGGCTCACAACTAGCCTTTCGGCCCACATAATCACGTAATCACACCTCATCCTCATCCCCTTTCTCCGCCAGGAAGGCTCACAACCCTTGCCCGATCTGTTATTAGCTACTCAGGGACTATTGGACTGACGGTGCTTACACATATCCACATAAGTCGCAACATACGAACTTATCACAAATCAATGAAAATACACACATACAATGCATCACATATGGTACGAAAGAAAAGTCACTACCTGATCCTTTCCTGACGGTCGCTGGCACAGTGGGCTCACGAGGATAGCATATGTCAAATCCTATAATCAAAATAGGGACATTAGGTTAATTTCCTTTTCCAAGTTCTTAGTTCAATAACACTCTAAGTTGGTATTCATTTGGACTCTTAAGATAGCCATTAAATGCCTAAACATATGCCTAAAGGGTTGGGATAACTATCCCCAAAGATCCCTCTTTAGAAAGCTAAACACTGAATTTTGGTCGCTTCACTCGAGCACGGAGGGCTCACTCGAGCATGACCCCCGATTTCACTCGAGCACTAGCGAGTGAACCCCAGAAAGTGTTTGCTCGAGAGCGAACTTGGACAAAACCACACACTCTCACTCGAGCACAAGAGGCTGTGCTCGAGCAGAGCCCTTAGGTGCACTCGAGCACCAGGAAGTGAGACTCAGCGAGTGACAACCCGAGAATGACCCTTCCCTCCAAACCTCAAATGCACTCGACCACAACCCTAGTGCTCGAGTGATCCCTCAATACTCGCGAGTGCCACGCTTACCCTTGACAATCCACCCACGAGTGATTTCCTGAGACGCTCACCCGCAGCACCAAAATGCACCCTCACTCGAGCATGCCCATGCTCACTCGAGCATGTTCATGTTTCACTCGAGCATGCTCGCGCTTTCTGCCCGAAAACCTTCACAAAATACCCAGAAACTCGCATCATGCTCGAGTGAACTCCTCTCTCACTCGAGCATGCCCATCAGATGCCCAGAAACACAGCAACTGATAAGATTTTCCAAGATTTACCAATTAACTACCAATGGTCCTAAAACTCATACCATAACTCATTCTTACTTGTTTTAACACAAAGAACCCATTGGCAATCACAAAACACCCAAATTTCCACTCAAACAACAAAATCTCATCTCTCATTCTCCAAAACCACTCCAAGACACCTATAGCCAACTTCCTCTCCACAAATCCAAACCAAAACTATTGGCATCTATGCACCATTTGACATCTATTACACCACCAAATACTACTCAATTCATATCTTCTAAAATCTCAAGGAATCAGGGCATAAATCCAGAATTCACAAAACTAAACCAATGGCCAAAACAATTACATCAAGCTTCATCAAAAACTCACCTCTTTCACTTGCTGAAATCAAAATTTTGATTCCTCCACTTTCAAATTTCCTCAAGTTTCCACACACCACCAATCACAAGTCTAAAAACATGGAAAGAAAGCTCTTGACCTCTTGCACAATATCAATGAAAAGTGTTTAAGCTTGTGAAGTCATTTACCTTCACAAATTTCAAACCCTTCCTTTCTCTTTCTTGCTTGGTTCGCCGGAAATGGAGGAAATGGAGAGAGAAAGTGAGATATTGATGATGATCATTCTTTCCTTCTTCCCCATGCAAAAACTGACTAAGAGGAGAGAAGGAATGAATTTGAAAACTTTGACCTCATCCATGGTCCATAACTTGCCACTTGGCATCATCTCCTTCCTCCTACCATGATTTCACATATTCCCATCCACACTTGATTCCACCTCTTGTTCAACACATCCTAACCATTGATTTTAATTACCAAAGAGTTTCCTCTCCAGTAACTGACCAATCGATCGGTAAATTTACCGTTTTGCCCCTGATTATCACAATACTCATTAAACCATCACTAATGATATTTATATCATATTACACAACATATACTTCAAAAGTGCTTAATTAATATTATTCACATTACTTTGAAGTTACTAATCCTTGATTACAATCCAGGATATTACACTGCTCATCAAGACTATGTAGGTCAATTCATTTTTCTTTAATTTAACAACCATAACAGTAAGCCATTACAATTAAATAGCTACTACTTATGCATCTTTAACATTATCTAATGTTTTTAACTAACTAACTAACTAAATCATAAAATTATTATTCAATTGAAATCGTAATTTTTAGTAATTACTACTTTTTTTGTGCATGTATGTAGTAAATGATGCTCTATCATACTTTTATTTTTAACTCTTTCACCTATAGATCCAGTTAGAAATACATTGCTCTTTTAATACTACCAATCATTCACCCACTCTATATATCTCTTTGGCAAATAAAGTGTCTAATCAGGACAAACAAGTTGCATGCTTGGTTGAAATTGAGAATATACTAATTAGCAATGGAAAGTCCCTAAGGGATTTTACACCTATGCCAACTCTTGCAACTACAACCTACTTGGACATGTATAACCATTTAATTGCTGAAGAACTGAATTTCAACAGGGTGAAGTGCAGTATACAAAACATGAGGTTAATTGGCTCACTCACAGAAGAGCCATTAGCAATTTTTCAGAAGATTAACTAGTCTCTTCAGCCAGGTAGCAGAGGATTCTTTTTTGTTTATGTTTTTAGAGGGATTGGGAAAACATTCTTATGGAATGCACTTATATCAGTAGTAAGGGCAAGTGTCAACATTGTCCTAAATGCTACAACAAGCGATATTACCACTACCTTACAACCTTGTCGCTAAAAAGCTAGCTCATTTATATTTCCTTATATCAATACAAATAAATGAGGATTCAATGTGAACCCTTTCACAAAACTCCCCAAAAGTTAAACTATTAAATATGACAAAGCTAATAATAAAGGATTAAGCACTAATGGTGAAGAAGTTCTGTATAGAGGTGCTTGATTGCATTTTGAAAGATAGCATGAAGTGCCCAATATCTTTTAATGGTAAGCATGTCGTAACGGGTGAAGATTTCAAGAAGATACTACCTATTATTCCTAAAGGTGGAAGAGCTGAAATTGTTAACTCCAAACTCTTCGCTTTTGTGGGTTCAATGCCAATTGTTTAAGTTGACAAAGAACATGGGTCTTCAATCGAATAATGGCCACGCTGGAAAAAAAAAGGATATATGGTTTCTCGAATTGGTTATTTCATATTGGGGAAGTTAAAATAAGCTTGCCCCATGATGGGATTACTGACATTGAAGTGCCATATTAGCTGCTTATAACTGTGGCAATCTTATGGAAGCAATTGTCAACTCAACATATCCAGATATCATAAAAAATATGTGCAATGCCCCAATTTTTGATTAAGGGTTAATGATAATTATAATGAATGATTTTGTAAATCAAGTTTGAAGTGAGACATGAATTAGTTAAAGGAAAATGTTTTTGGTGAAATAAAAGTGAATTGTTATTCGAATTAGTTATTGGAAATGCCTAACACCCTGTATTTTAGCATAATTATGTGATAAGTAATTTTTGGAGAAAAAATAGGGGTAGATGATGCATGGAAGAAGGAAAAGAATTTAATTATGTGTTATGTGGCAATTTAAGTTAATATGCCATAATTCGTAGAGAAATTGAAAGAATGGAAAGTTATCGGCCAATTAGTCAGTGATTAATGGAAAAATTAATTACTAACTAAGACAAATGAGGAGTGTGACTAAATGGCTAATGGACTAGTTAATGTAACCATGTTGTTACTTATTTGGTTGGAAACAAGGAGATTGAGACACTTGGCAAGATAGGATGAAGGGAGAGATGATGGAAAAGTTAACTTGGCATTTTTTTTAGACTTTCTCTTCCCTCTCTCCTCTCTATTCAGCTGTCACAAGCATGAGAGGGATGGGAGTAGTCCATTTCATCATCATTTTCACCATCTTCATCTCTCTCTCTCTCTCTCTCTCTCTCTCTTTCTCTCGCTCTCATTCGGCTGCCATTGAAGACAAAGAAAGAAGAAGAAAGCTTTTCACAAGGTAGGTCATTTGACCCTTAAGATGAACTCCTATGCCAAAATCTCCTTCCTTAAAGTTGTTCCCCTTATTGAGAGCTTCCTTTCTATGGTTTTAGAATCTCAAGGAGAGGTGTTTTTGTGCTTGAGAAAAGTTGGAGATTGGTGGAACAAGAACCAAGCTTAGGAAAGTTTAAGAGGTGAGTGTTAGCTATTGTTTGGTATATGAGTTATGACTATTGGTTGAGTTTTTTACTTTTGGTATTTAGCCCTAATTTTCTCCTGAATTTGGATTGCATGAGTTTCATATTGCTTTGTTGTGGAAATGGTATATTGTGATGTCTTTTGGACAAATAGATTGGTTTGAATTATTGAATGTTGGGTTTGGCAACTTTGTGCTTGGTTTTGTGTATTAGTCAAAATAGGACATGTTGATAGGGTGTGATTTTGGTCATTTTAAGGTTGCAATTGTGTTCCCTGTGGAAACTTGTGTAGGAGTAGTGTTGGATGTCAATTTTGAACCTTTGGAAACTTAGGTTTAAAAGTTGCAAGTTTTGGTTAGTAAGAACCATGTGCAAGCAGTCAGTTTGTATGGTCATTTTGAATGGGTGAATGGTGATGAAAAATTCTAAAACTTTCCAGTCTTAACATTCACATTCCAAGCATCAAAATGGACACATAATTCCTGTCATTTAGATTTGTGAGATAGGAGTTATGATTTTCCAAAGTTTGGGGTTGAAAATAGAAGCAATTCTGGAGCAGTATAGGATTTCTTGTAATTTTGTATTTTTGTGGTTATGTAAAGCCTTGATTCATATTTTTCTTGTAAAGAGGACTTAAAAATTTTTAATTAGGGCTCTATTTCAATTTTTCTAGAATTAGTTATGATTTTTTAAAATCTAGCCAAGAAACAGGATTTTTCTTGGCCGTGGCTAGAGGATTCTTGGCCGCAGCCCAAATTTCTGACCTATTTTTTGCCACGGCTAGGGGATTTTTGGGTCACGGCCAACACCCAAAAATTAGCATTTTACACTTCTGAAAAGTGGTTTTTGGTATAGTCTTTCCCAACCCTTTTGGCATTCTTTTAGGCTTCTAGTAGCCGCCTAAGGGACTTTAATGATAACCAAATCTAAGTGTTTTGAAGACATTTGAGTATTGGGATAAGTGGTAACCTGTCATCCTTAATTATAATTATAGGATTTGATAATTGCCCAAAATGGAGAAGGCCTGTGCCTGAACAAGAACGGAAAAAGTACGGTAGTGACACTTTATCCTATATCATGTGTAATGCATTGCTTGTTTAGTATTTATCATTGAATGAGTGAGGGGACGTAGTGTGAGCCTGGACTTGAATATTGTTGAGGGGATGTGGTGTGAGTCTGGCCTTGAGTAGGGGACATGGCGGTTAGCCCAGCCTTGAATATTGACATGCTGTATTGTGATATATGCTTACTTGCTATGTTTAATTATGCATTATATACATAAACTGTTGCTACTGGGATTCTTTTGAATCTCACTCTTTCCAAATAACATTTTTAACAGGCCAAGTAGATCGAAAGACAAGCAAGTGAGCAAGGGCGACTAGGATTGCCAGTAGTAGTTCTAGTTATTTTTGGTTTTTGGTTATCATTTTGACAATTGTTGTATATATTGGATTGATCATAGATTTGTAGTTATTGTGTAATCCCCGGTATGGGAAATTAAGATGGGCGATAATGCCCTGTATAACTCTTGGATTAATGATATTATCCTGGGTAAATGTTAGGAATTTTGTTAGTACTTTGATATTGTATATATGACAAACCAAACAAGCCAATTGTTTTACTTTGAAATGAATGGAGATCGTATTGCACAAGTTTTGTAAAAAGTTTTAATTTCTCTCGATCTCCCATTCAATTATTAAATGAGTTTAAACACTAATCACGGCCTTGATGAGGACAAGAGTTACATTTGTGCAATGATGTATACCTAACAAATAAGGCAATTATATCCCCAACAATAAAGGTTGTTTACCAAGTTAATTATTACATCTTATCAAAGATAGATAGAGATATTGTTAAATATTTTAGCTGGATTCAATATCCAAAACTGATCAAGACGACTCCTCCTATTTTGGAGAAATCTGACATAGAATTTTTTTAATTCTATCAAATGCTCTAGTATACCTCCTTATAGGTAAAGAATGAAGGTTGGGCATCAGCTATGTTATTGAGAAACAAGTAGTAGGATTATAAAACGGAACAAGGCTATGGATAACATTCCTTGGAAAGCATTTTCAAAAGGCAACAGCACTAAATGGAACAAGTGTAGGTCAGGAGGTGCTCGTTCATTGGATGGATATGAGTCCATCTCGGTCTAAGCTTCCCTTATCAATGAACAAGAGATAATTCTCTATTATTATATCATTTATAATGACCATCAACAAGAGCAAAGGCTATTGATGATCATTGTTGGCCTCTTCCTACCAAACCCTGTTTTCTCACAAAGGCAATTCAATGTTGCAATTTCAAGGATCAAAACAAAAGGTGGACTTAAGAGGCTCATTCTTGACTCATACAAAAAACAACCAACAAGAAAAGGAATGTTGATGATCTTAAGCCTTGCAAAATGTGACCTGATGTAAGTCAGCGACTCTTAGCATACATAGTTTATTCTCTTCTATTTAATGACTATCCAATCTGTGCATGATTCGAGTCTTTGTTCATGTGTTTGTCATCAAACAATATCAATTAAATGATGAGATGATTCATTTTGCATAACACATCTAAGGATTCTAGCAACTACACATGCAGTTGTTGTAATATTTGATTATGTAGAACAATCATTAAGGAAGGTGTTGGAATTTGCCTGGTCCACCCTTAGCAGATCAAGGCCCAAACCCAATTCAGTTGGGACTATTATGAAATTATAGAGAAGTATGGGTCTAATTAAGGAGTTTTATCCTTCTTATTTGAATTTCAAATCATAATTGTAACCTCCTACCTTAATAAGTGTAATTATAATTCGATAATGCATAGTTAAGATTGATTGGAGACAGACGGATAATTAAACTTAATTCAATTCCTTCCTTACCATAGGGTTTTCACAAATTCTTTCAAAAATTTCTCTTCCTATCCTGGTCTCAAATACAAGTTTTGAATATCACTACCCGGTGCAGTTAAATTACATTCATATATATATCAGAGTGTACAGCAAAAATCCCGGCAACCCCTGGGTTTCATGTAAATGTACTAAGGGTTTACAAGATTCCCTTTTTGGGGTTACATAATTATATCCCAAAATAATATTTACATTCCAAAATTATACAGTGATTCCAAATCCAAAATAGATAACCAACAATCCAAAAATAAATATCCCTACACGGTCCTAGCCGCTCCTAGCCATCTGTTTCTCCTTGGAGCCACTTGCCCTGTCTGTAAGGTTAATCAATGGAAAGAATGAGATTCAAGAGAATCCTGGTAGTAACAAATCACTCATACAGTATATAAACACACATCATGTAAGATCACATTTTGCAGCAACACAATGATACATGGCTCACGCCACATACGACAGCACTCACGGCTGTATACACAATACGACAGCTTTCACTGTAATCTCTTTGCTCAATGCGACAGCTTTCGCTGTAATGGAAGTAGTATCTCAAAGCATCACAAAGCATCACAAATGCATGACAACATATATACAACGCTTTACAGACACAGTATAAGAGAAAGAATCACTACCTTGTTCTTTCCAATTGTGCTTTGGCACAGGTGGATCGCGAACAGGGCAAATATCGAATCCTATAAACCAAAATTAAGGACAACGAATTATTACCTATTCCAATTCATTAATAACTCATAATACTTGGGTTGATTATCACTATGGTCATTTAATCAAGTCAACTAAGGAGCTAAAGTGGTCAATTAACCTAAAAGGCCAATTTCTAACCACAAAGTTTCACAATATTACATTATGCCATAAAATCTTCAATTTTCGCATAGGTGACCAATCTGCCAGAATTTTTTAGCTTCTTTGAAAAATCATAACTAATTCTAGAAAAATAAAAATGAGGTGATCCCAAATCCTATTGAAATCTCTTTAAGTCCTCTTCATAGGAAAAATATGAATCATTACCAAAAATCACCACACAATTACAAAATTTCAAAAAATTCACCACTGCTCCAAAATAGATTCTAGTTTTAATCCCAAATTTTGGACATTCATTACTCCCAGCACAAAAGGCGAAATAATACAAATTATCTGTCCATTTTGAAGCTTGGAATGTGAAATTTAAGAATGGAAAATTTTAGAATGTTTACATACCATTTGCCATTTAAAATGTCCAGACAACCTGACTGCCCTGTACAGAGTTTCACTTGACAGTTTTTCCAATTTTCAACCAATGTATCCAATGGCTTCAAAATCAACAACCAAACCTATTCCCACATAATTTTTTGTGTAGAACACAATGGTAACATCAAAATGAACAAATTCTCACTCATTCCCCATGTCCTGTTTTGGCATAATTTTAGGGTATTTCACAACAAACAACCACTTCACTATCTAATCACTAAGCTTAGCTCATTTGCCTCCAAACCAACATATAAGCACATACATAGTGTTGGAATTTGTGTCCAAAGGGCCAATCATTGTACTTTGAACATTATTAATTTAATGAAATTTCTCCAATCTGTTATCATATTATTTGCATGTTAATTGTGATAATTGTATCCTTAGATAAATCATAAAGATTATCCTAAAATGTCCCTGGCCGATCATCTATGCGGGACAAAGATGAAACAAGACCAGTATGACTTTGATAAGATATGAAGATACGAATCAAAGTCTTAGGCACTTGTAAGAGTACAAGGTGCTGGACCGACCTGTAATATCCCAAAAAGTGATTAAGGGCTAATGACTTCAAAAGTTGATGTAATTATTGTTGAATAAACACTTTTGGAGATGTGTGATGGGAATCTAGTGGTTTTAGTGATTCCAATTGTTTCCTTATGAAAAATTGTGTGGGAATAGGTTTGATTGTTGATTTTGGAGCCATTGGACACATTGGTTGAAAATTTGAAAAACTGTTAAGTGTAATTCTGTGCAGGACAGTCAGTTTGTATAGACATTTTGAATGGGCAAATGGTGTCTAAAAATTCTGAAACTTTTTAGTTTTAAAGTTCACATGTCAAGCGTCAAAATGAACACATAATTTGTATCATTTCGATTTTTCAGCTAAGAGTTATGGATTTTTGAAGTTTACCCAGCGAAATTGATTATTTTCTGGAGCAGCGATCAAAGAAATTAAATCTGGGAATTTTGTGATTACATATAGCAAAAGCATATATTTTTCCTTGAAACTAGACTCAATAAGAGTTCTATAGGCTTTGGAATCACTTCAATTCAATTTTTCTATAATTAGTTATGATTTTTCAAAGTTAGGGCAGAAAATCTGCCAGAAATCTCATTAAGTCAGAAAATAAAGGAATAATGTGATGGCAAGTTTTGAAATTATGAGGTACATGGAAAACTCATTTGGGCTGATGGAAGGACCTTCTAAATGTCATTTACATGGGCCAAGAGATGGAAAATATTATTTCCATGTCAATTGGATTTATGGCACAACATTATGTGTACACAAAAGCTTCAATTTTGGAAATTAGAAAAAATGACATAAGCATACTATAATGATGACATAAGCATGGGATTATAAAACAAAACTTCATCAGCTTCCCTTGCCATTTCCCGACGCCATTTTCAGCCAAAAAGGGTGAGAGAGATCTTGGAGAGAAAAAGAGAGAAGGAAGGAGAAATCTCGCAAGGTAAGCTGATTTCTCCTACGATCTAGTTCCTAACACGTATAACTCTACTCCTAAGCTTCTCTTTCATGTACTTTAAGGTTGTTGGAGCTCAAATCTATTGTATAAAGAGTTAGGGTTCAGCCATAAGAAGGGAAGAGCTAAAGGGAGCTTGAGGTAACTTCCAAACCATCATATATTGACTATTCTAGCTGCTGTGGGCAATTTAATCAGTGAAATTTCGTCGGTTTGCTGTTGGTTTTAAAGTTTGGACATGATATGGCCTAGGGGTTATGCTACCCAAATTGGGTCTTAATGTTAGTTGTAACCCAATGTAATGGTTAATAAAGTGGTTAGGAGTATAAAGGAATGCGTTTACGGAGCCGAAATTGTAAAACCCCGATTTTCTCCTAAGAGCTCATAAATTTCGGCCAGCTCTAGAAATGGGTCTTAGAGTTGGATTTTCAATGATTTGATGGTTCCATTGAGTTCAGGAGCGAAAATTAGGTGGGGTTACAATTGGTCACTTTTTCGTAAAAGGCCGAAAAAACATAATTACGAAAACGCCCCTAAAACCCTTGAAATAGGGCTGCCAATGGTAAATTTGTAATTTGACATTGAATTTGATAACTCCAAGTCGGGAAATGGATTCCTTGGGCGGAAATATGTTAGGATAGCTCATATTAGAATTTCAGAAAAAGTGCAACCGGGCTGGGTCCCCGGAGGCATTTTTGTAAATTTTCATTATAGACTTATATAACCCCAAGATACACTATGGAAGTGTCTAAATGGTGCATTTGGAATTATAGGATTCGATATTTTCCCTGTTCTTGATCCACCTACGCTAGAGCACAATCGGAAAGAATAAGGTAGTGACTCTTCTATTATGCTATGTGTAAAGTATTGTATGTATGTTTGTCATGCATTGTGATACATTGTGATGCTTTGAGATCACAGCAAAAGCTGACGCATAGTGATTACAGCGTAAGCTATTGCATTGAGATAGCAATGAAAGCTGACGCATAGTGTTTATAGCCATGAGTGCCGTCGTATGTGGCGTGAGCTATCATTGCGATGCTGCTTAACATGATCATATATGCTATGCGTTTATACACTGTATGAGTGATTTGTTACTACAGAGATTCTTTTGAATCTTATTCTTTCAATTGACTAACATTTCAGATAAGGCAAGTGGCTCCAAGGAGAAACGAACCACCAGGAGCGGCTAGGATCTTATAGAGATGTGTTGTTAGGTTGTTGGTTATCTATTTTGGACTTGGGATTACTGTTTATTTTTTAAATGCAGATATTACGTTGATGTTGGTCATGTAATCCCCTAGTTGGAACTTAAAACCCTTAGTTTATACATGTATGAAACCTTGGAGTTGCCGGGAATTTGGCTATCACTCTTATATGTATGAATATGATTGAACTGCGCAGAGTAATTAGATTCAAAAGATGAATCTAAGACCATGTTAAACGAATTTTAGAAAAGAGATTTGAGAAAAACGTATCCGTCGGTCTCTAATTCCTTTAAATTACTTATTTTCGAATCTTAATTATGGTTATCAAGGTAGGGGATTACACGACCCACTATGAGAAAGTTACATGGATCAAGTCATAAGCTTTTCTCATGTATAACCACGTCATAATGCCCTTAGACCTTAGATCATCATGAATTCCTACATGAGAGTTGCTAAGCTTTGAACTAGTCAAAAGTCACTTTTGACCAGGTGATGATAAAGGCTACGATCAGGCTTGGTGGTTTTTCATGCAAAGGAATATGAATGATCAAGATGGAATTTCTCCCTCACATTAGTAGAGAGATATTATTGGGCCCCTCGATGAGTGAGTTTGAGAAATGTATGGCCATACTACGATGGAAAGGAGTTTCCATTTCTATTGTCAAGCTACTCAGGAATCAAGAAAGTAATGGTCAGGAACAAGAGGATAACATTATCCATGCCTTATCCTTGACCAATATATCGTGTGACAAAAGGGACGTGACATGGTTGTATGACAGGTTGCATCGTGTTAACGATCCTCATATGAATTGGATAGTCGTAATGTCTTGCTAGAGGCCGCTTGTGACTTTTAGGTTAGTACAGTTATTGGCCCACTTCCAACTTCATATGGGCCTACAGGGTCGCACACAAGAATGGCCCAACACGAGATAATGTTTAATTTAGGGTGAATGAAGTTTATATATATATATATATATATATATATATATATATGTATAATATAAAATTCGTTAATAATATTATATAGATATATATTTTTGAAATACATATCTTTTGTGTGTGTGTGTGTGTATTATATGATATTATTATATTGTGTTAGTTTTAAATTTAATCTATTAAGATATATTAAATTTAACAACTAACATGATAGAGATATAGTATCTCAGATTTAATTTATGAAGATAACTTAAATCTAATGGATCTTTATTTGGATTAAATAAATAAGTTAAATTAAAACTATTGGATAGATTTAATTTAAACTGAATTTATTTAATTAGCTCATCAAGATAATTAATTGTTAATTAATGAAGATTAATTTTGAAATTCGAATATAGCCCTCATAGGTTATAAACTTGATAGAGCAAATATACTCATACACGTATGAGAATTCCAAGCCGCAAGGGAAACTCTATGAGACATTTAGAGGCGCTAGCACGCAGTCTTTGTTGGAGAGCATTCGTGTGGATACCAGTAGAGGGAGCAAACCTAAGGTGTTGGCTCCTAGAAATCATGAAAACCCTAAGTTGAAAAAGGTACGAATCTTTCTAACTCAATTTAAACGTCGTTGATAGATCCTCGAATAGGATCGATAAAAATTTTAAAATTTTTCCACTGTGCCTGCCGATCCTAACATGTAGGATGAAAGCTTCAAGATCCCTAATATACCCTAAAAACCAAAATTAGGGCTGTCACAATAGCCTACCACAACTCAGCCAATTAAAGCGTCATATACATCAACATAATTCTCTTACTCACCTCTTGCTTCTTCTTGTGTTCTTTTCTTGATTCCTCAACTTTTGTTCTTGCAAGGTGGCTGAAAAATCCTCTTCTTTAAAATCAAAAACCATAGAATGAAGCTAAGGAAGAGAGGAACAAGTTTCATCAAGGTCAATTGAGCCATAGATGAGGTTAAAGAGGTGAGAAATCAAGATCAAACTCACCTTGAAACATTGATTTTCTTCTTCTACGTTTTTAGGCTGCTACAAATCGACTTGAAGATGGAGAGAGAGAGTAATAAATGATCAGATTTTTCCTTTACCTTGTCACTTAAAGTCCAAACAAAAATATGGTGCAAAAGTAGAGAAAAGTTGTGGTGAAAATTACTTCACTTGGTCATGCACTTATGGTGAATTAACTAAGTGTATTTTGCTTCAAATTTTCTCTTTCCTTCCTCTTCCCTTTTTGACCAAAATGGTTTCCCTTTGTATTCAAGATGTCAACTTATGTTTGGCCTACAATTATTGACCAATTCCTCATCTCCTTACTTGGTATTTCATGTGTTTCTCTTTCTCTCTTTATTGTTACCAAAAATAGCTCTTAAAGTAACCAAAAGAAAGCTTCTTGAATTATCAATATTTACCTCCTTACTTTAGTTGTAATTATTGACTAAATTCAATATACTTTCTTTTCCTCTTCATGCCATACAAATTGTAGCCCATGGAATAGCCAAAAGGGCTTCTTCAATTAATCATAATTTCAACTCTTCAAATATTACTTCTTTAGTTGAAATTGTTGACTTAATCATCATCTTTTACAACTTGATAAAATTGCCTTCACATGTCATATGTAATAGCCTATATTGTTTCCTTATTTCTCTCTTCCATACGCCATGTTCCCCTCTTCTCATGTTCAAATTAGTCCTTTGGTCATTTTTGACTTTAGGCGAAAAACTAAGTAGTTATCTCTAGTTAATCAGAATTAAAGTCATAAAAAAATTCCAAAGGTAATTCTATCATGAATCCCACTATCTATTCTGTACATTTATTCTCACTTAGTGGAGGGAAGTTAATAACATCACTCAAAAAACTTCCAAAAACTCCTCTCTCCCTGGGTTCTTGTAATATCTTAATTTTTGATTAAGGGCTAATCATGATTATTGTGGATAATTATGGATTTAATTGGAATTTTTATGTGTTTTATGGCAATATTAATTAATATGTCATAATTAATGGAAAAATTGGAAGAATGGAATTATTGGCCATGAGTTGGTAATTAAGGGAGAAATTAATTACTAACTAAGAGAAAATGGGATGTGTGATTAAAATGACTAATGGAGAGATTAGATAAGTTAATTGGTGACATATTTTGTGTAAACCAATGGCATGTGGACATGTGGCAAAAGTGTGTATGGTGAGTGATGTGGAGAAAAGTCAAATGGGAGAGTATTTTAATTATTTTCTCTCTCTTCCTCTCCCTCATTTTCGCTGGTGGAAGCATGGAGGGAGTATGTCATCATTTCTTTCATCTCTTCTCACCATCTCTCTCTCATTCTTGCTCTCTCTCTCTCGTCAGCCATTGTGGCCCAAAGGAGGAAGAAGAAAGCTTCAAAAGGTAAGGGCAAATGGCCTCTTTTGTTTAAGTTCTCTTCCTTAATGTTGATCCTTGAGTGATGAGCTTCATTTTGGTGGTTGTAGCTTGTCCATTGGTTGTGGTTTGTGATCACACGAAATTTTGGAAAGTAGTGAATCAAGAACTCTCTTTGGAGAAGTTGATAAGGTGAGTGAAACCAATCTATCTATCTAAGTTTCATACCATTTGAAATAGTTTGTAATTTCTGGAAATTTGGCTTGAATCCAAAAAATGAGTGTCACTGTTCATTTGGTATGTTTTTGGCATGAGAATGGTATTTTGGAATGAGTTTAGGATAGATAGATTGATTGGGGGTTGAAATGTTAAGTTTAGTGATTTTGGGAAAATTGATTATTTGTGTTTATTCAACCCAAAGCATGATAATGGAGTTGGATTTTGGTCATTTTAATGATTCCATTGAATTCCTTGGGTGTTTTTGTGTGGGAGTAGCTTTGGGTTGGTACTTGGGTTCATTTGGATCACTTGGAAAAATTTCTGGAAATGCTATCATACCTTCTGCGTTTTCTGGTTTCTGATAATCATGCTCGAGTGAGAGTGAGTGTGCTCGAGTAAGGGAAGAACATCACTCGAGTGAGGGATTTTGTGCTCGAGTGATCCTCTTCTTTGAAAATTTTTGTGCTCTCGGGCAAGTGCTTTCTGTCCTCACTTCCTTGTGCTTAAGGTGATGTCCGTACAATGCTCGAGTGAAGCCTTTTGTGCTCGAGTGATCCTTTTCTGTGAAAGTTCTTGTGCTATCGGGCAAGCACTTCATGTCCTCACTTTCTTGTGCTTGAGGTGATTTCCGTACCAATGCTCGAGTGAGGATTTTGTGCTCGAGTGTTCGTACCAGTGCTTGAGTGAGACCATTTTCACTCGAGGTGAAGCAGTGAAAAATGAGTTTTTGTGCTTCTAAAAGGAGATCTTTGGGATAGTTCTCCCTACCCTTTAGGAGTTTTGTTAAGGGTATTTAATGACTCTAAAAGAGCAATAATGATAACCAATTAAGTGTTATGAAGTGAATTAAGTCTTGGAATAGAGAATAACTCTTCGTCCCTAATTGTGAATATAGGATTTGACATTTGCCCTACTCGGGAGAGACCGGCGCTAGGACACGCACAGAAGGATCAAGGTAGTGACTTTTCTCTCATATTTTGTATGATGTTTTGGTATGCATAACTTTTCATTGAACTTGTGAACTGTGTACCATGGTCCATTACGGCGTGAGCACTTCAACGTGAGTCGTATAGAGAGTGACAGTGATCATCTCTAGGTTGGCCGTTGAACTGCCGTCGTAATCGACATGGATCTTTGTGAATCCGACCCGTGGGGCGGCGTTTGTGAAACCAGCCGTGGGCTATGTGTATCTTGCCTGTATGGCTTGCATTATTAAATGCTTTATATGGATCCCAACTGTGGTGAATTATATTGTGTGGATTGTTGTGATGCAATACAGTGTGAGCAATCGTCAGGGATGACATATGTCATACTAACTATTGCCGTTTAACTACCGTTGTAGTTGCTTGTATCGATAATTATTTGATTTCATGCTTTATTATTGTACATTATATGATCGATTTGACACTACGGGGATTCTTTAGAATTTCACTCTCCCAAAATTAAACATTTTAGACAGGGTTGAAGGATCTAAGGGAAAGCGGGCGACGAAGAGCAGTTAGAACTCCAGTTTAGGAGTATATTTTGGGTTAATGGTTATCATTGTATATCTTTTGCATATTTTTGGTAGAAACGATTGTATATAGTAGATTTTGTGTAATCCCCAAGAAAAAGGGTATGAATTGTAGGCTTTATGCCTTTGTGTAAATCCCTTTTTATTAATGAATGGAACCCGAGTGTGTCGGGAATTTATGCTGTACTCTGATATGTATGAATGAAACCAACCGATACAAGCCATATTTGTTTTGTATTGTGAATATGAGATTGTTATGATAAGGTTTTGAAAAAGTTTTTGAAAACTCTTATTTTGGGAAGTTTAATCTGAATAAGTCTCAAATCATCTTACAGTCTCTAATTCAAACTTAATTACGTGTTACAAACGTAAATCATGGCCTAAATCGTGAAGGGGGTTACAGTTCTCTTCTCCAATGGTGAATCTGCAGTATAACGTGATCAGAGTCCGAATCAGTGCTCCAATCTCGTGTGGGCACTTAGTGAGTCAACAGATTCCAGGTACGCCCAAAATCCTACGGAAGGAAATGAATACTACCCTCTGCTCACAAAAAAAAACTTGCATGTCAATTTCATCCGTAGGATAAGCCCATTCACATTGAAAATCTGCATACATCTCTGTTTGGTAAACACACAAATTTACTTTGTTCACATGTTCAAGCTAGATGATGACATTTACAAAACATTTTGTTTCTTTCAACATAGGATGGTTTAGAACGGTGTCATCTAGAAGAAAAATGCAACAAGAGAGATGGTTTGAAATGATTTTACCTAAGCCAAATTTAAAAAATATTTATAACCATCACACAGATCAAAATATATCTTCAACTATAAGAAGTAGATCTTGTATTGCTTTTGAACTAAATGCAACATTTACCTAACTTCTAAAATGTTCATATGCATTTCAATTCCTATATATAAAATGGGTTTTCAAGATCCATAAAATGGAGACTGTCAAAGCACTCACCTTTGGATATATCAGAGCTTGCATGTAAGATGTATGCACCAATTAACCACTTCCAGCTACTAGTCCAAACTCATCATTTCCCCCGTCTCTTAACCACTACTAAGCAATCTTGTGTCAAAGCTAGCAACAATGAGCTCTAGGGTTTCAAAAATGGAAACAGTGCCATTTGGTGAAAGCAAATACATGTTTTCTTCCTAGACAGCAACTTCTAATTAGACATGGAATCATACATGTTAGCCATTACAACCACAAGTCCATATATATGCTTCCTTTAGAAAAAACTATTATATCCCTTCATTCTTTAATGTAATTATATATTAATAAATAGTGATTATATAATTATATAATAAATATTTTCTACTTCCTCATTAACACCAATTCGCTCGCTCTATATAATCTTCCAATAATCCTTTAAGTTGAGAACTACATTATTCATTGATATTGTTATAATGGACAATAAATGTAACTTCGATAAACATATATCACATTGATGCCATTCACTTAAAACTTGGTTAATTATACTTCAAATGTATCTTAATTGAAGAGAACCAACTATTTGCAGGTAACATTTTATTCAATGAAATTGTTTGCTAAACCGACCCTAATCGATTTTTTATAATTAAAATTGCTTACACTAAATCTACCATTTTATAGCTTTCAAACAAATCTTCTTGCATACCTCTCATCAAATAACTAAATATTATAATTAAAGAATACTTGTAGAATCTATTTCACTTAATTTCATTCCAACTATAAATTATGTGATGTCTTAAAGCAAGAATCTCTATTTTGTTACATTGTGACACATATCATTGAACATGGCTAACACTATGTACTCTCCAAATCTCACACCTATTAGAAATTTCCATTTCACTGTAAAATCATAAGGTCGCATGGGATAGTCCGTCTAATTATGCTAAAAGGCGCATCCAGGTTCAAGTTTATTTCAACAAAATGGAATTCCATGTTTGGTGGCTATCCAGCAACAACGGTATGTTTGGACCTACTGCTATTCCATTGTTTTGTAAACTTGTTAATTTTTTTTTAATGGAAAGTGAAAACTATCATTAAGATACAAATATTAAGTTAAAAAATCTGATAACAAAGAACTCTTTCATCAAACACCATCTTTAAACAAAATGTGGTTTTTAATCAAAGATATTCATAATACTATCTAGGGAAAATCACTCCCAAGTCCCAAGGAAGCAAGATAATAACAGAAAAGTCCCTGGGAAAAGTCAAATATCAGAAAAGTCCCTAGGGACTTTTCTATGATTATTTCATAAAGTCAAATGACAAAGTTGCCCTTAGTTCATCAATTATTCACAACTTCACTAGTTATTTTCACAATAACTTTTTATGCAATGAGTTAATTTCAAGTTTGCAAAATTCCTACGCTCACAACTATCATTGCGTGTTATAACAACCGCTTGAGTGATTTTTTACACATTTTTTTATTGCCTAAATGAAATGACCTTTTTCAAAACTCCAAATATAACAACTGCATATGCTTTGTTTAACAACTGGTTATGCTTGTGTTTACAACATGTTTAGTATTTTTTACAATATATTTTTTAGGTCACAATGAAACTACTTTTTTAACAACTGTTCACCATTGCAAATTACTTAGTTTACAACTCATTGAGGGTGTTTTCACAATATGTTGAGTCATTTTAACAACTTCTTTCTCATGTCTGAATAAAACTATCTTTTTACACCTCCAAGTTCAACACTAAAAATTCCTCAATTACAACTAGTTAAGTGTGCTTTTACAACATATTGAGTCATTTTTACAACTTATTTCTCGTGTGTGAATGAAATTACCTTTGTTCACATCTCTAAGCTTAACACTGCAAGTGTAACTATAACCCCCTTCAAGATCAAGGCCAAGATTAGCTCGTAAAAACGTAATTAAGTTTGAATTAGAGACCATATATGATTTGGGACTTAGACAAAGTAAAATTTTCCAAAATCAAGGTTTTCAAAAACTCTTACAACACATGTTCACAATGGTCTTATATTCACATTTCAAATATAAATGGCCTGTACACATTGATTTCATTCATACATATCAGAGTATAATACAAATTCCCAACACACTCGAGTTCCATTCAATAAATAAGGGTTCTACAGAGGCACACAGCCCATAAACTATTTCCCTTTTTCTTGGGGATTACACAAAACTATACATTAATCCAAAATATATACAATTGTTTCCAAAAAATATATCTGAATGATTTTTACATGATAACCAAAGTAAAACTCCTAGACTGGAGCTCTATCTGCTCTTCATCTCCCCCTTTCCCTTAGATCCTTCAGCCCTGTCTAAAAATTTAGTTTTTGGGAGAGTGAGATTCTAAGGAATCCCCGTAGTAACAAATCACTCATAATATGCACAACATCAAAGTATGGAATTAAATCATCCATACAACACACGACAATCACAACAACAGTTGCAACGGCTAGGGTAGGTATCATAGGCATCGCCCCCTACGATAGCTCACGCTAAACTGCTTGTTGTATTGCACATCCACATGAACATATCACATATATCACCATAGCTGGGATCTATATAAAATATTTTACAACATGCAGCCCCACGGGCTGGATACTCAAACAGGAATCCATGATTCCATAACGTAACCTCGGCACTTACAATGGAAAATACAACGGCCGGAGTAGGTATCATGAGCATTGCACCCCTACGACGGCTCACGCTAAACTACTCGCGCTGTAATGCCCTATGGCTGATAACACATTTACAATGATAAACATACATACCAAGTATCATACACAACATGAGAGAAGAGTCATTACGTGGTTCATTCCATGCGTGCTCTGTCACAGGTCTCTCCCGAGTAGGGAAAATATCAAATCCTAGAATCATAATTAAGCACGAAGAGTTATACTCTATTTCAAGACTTAATTCACTTAATAACACTTACATTTGGTTATCATAATTGACCCTTAAGAGTCCACAAATGCCTCTAATAAAAGCCCTAAAAGGTTGGGAAACAATAGGTTGAAGATCATTTTTCAAAAACTCAAAGTCCTAGAACACAGGGGTTGGCCGCGGCCAGCCCTCCGTTAGGCCATAGCCAAAATATTCTCAAAAGGTAACTGGCCGGGGCCAGCCACCCATGGGTCGCAGCTAGAATTAGGACAGAAAGGTTTGGGCCGCGGCCAAGAAATTCCCTGATTCTTGGATGAAATTCCGAAAATCATAACTAATTCTAGCAAAATTGAAACAAGGTGATTCTAAAGACAAATGAAAGGTGTTTAAGTCCTATTTACTAAAAAGATATGGATCGTAACTAGAAATCACCAAAAAATTCTAGAATTACACAAAACTCAACACTGCTCCAAAACAAAGTCCAGTTTTTGTCCCAAACTTTGGCAAAGAATAACTCTCAGTTAACAAAACAAAATGACACAAATTATATGTCCATGTTGACGCTTGGGATGTGAACCTTAAGACTAGAAAGTTTCATAATTTTCCAACACCATTTGGTCATTCAAAACTTTCTTGTAAACTGATTGCCTAGAACAGAATTCACACAAGATAGATTTCCAACTTTTCTACCAAAGTGTTTAATGACTCCAAAATCATTAACCAAACCTATTCCCATATAATTTTCCACAAGGAACACAATGGTAACCTCAAAATGACCAAAATCACAACCCATTGATGTAACCCCCTTCCCACCTTTGGCCGGGATTTAGTTCTTAAACTCATAATTAAGTTGTAATTAGAGACCATAATGAAATTGGGACTTAATAAGATACTCATTTGCCCAAAAATCGGATTTGCAAAAACATTTTTCAAAACTTATTCACAATGGTCTCAAGTTCTCAATACAAAATAATACTGGCCTGAACAGGTGGATTCCATTTACAAATATCAGAGTGGAAATAAATTCCCGACTCACTCGGGTTCCATTCATTAGATAAGGGATTTACAAAGGCACAAAGCCACAATTCAATACCCTTAACTTGGGGATTACACAAAATCTATATATACAATTCCAAAATCTACAATGATAACCATTAATTCCAAAATACACTCCTAAACAGGAGCTCTAACTACTCTTCGTCGCCCGCTTGCCTCTCGATCCTTCGGCCCTGTCTAAAAGGTTTAATTTTGGGAGAGTGAGATTCTAAAGAATCCCCGTAGTAACAAGTCAATCATATAATGTACAACAATAATGCATGTAATCAAATCATCATCCACACAAGCAACTACAACGGCAGTTGCAGCGGCAATGGTTAGTATGACACATGTCATCCCTGACGATTGCTCACGCTGAATTGCTCAAGCTGTATTGCATCACAACAGTCAACATAGTATAATTCACCACAGCTGGGATCCATATAAAGCATATCATATTCGTAAGCCACATAGGCAAGATACACACACACAGCCCTCGGCTGGTTTTCACATACGCCGCCCTCACGGGTCGGATTCACAAAGATCCATGTCGATTACGACGGCAGTCCAACGGCCGACTAGAGATGACCACTGTCACTCCCTATACGGCTCACGCTGACCTGCTCGCGCCGTAATGGACCATGGCACATATTTCACAAGTTCAATGATAAGATATGCATACCAAAACATCATACAAGATATGAGAGAAAAGTCACTACCTGAGTTCTCCCGGGCGTTCCTTAGCACCGGTCTCTCCCGCGTCGGGCAAATATCAAATCCTATTTTCACAATTAGGGACGAAGAGTTATTCTCTATTCCAAGACTTGATTCACTTTATAATGCTTAATTGGTTATCATTATTTCTCTTTTGGAGTCATTAAACACCCCTAACAACACTCCTAAAGGGTAGGAAGAACTATCCCAAAGATCCCCTTTTGGAAGCACAAAACTGAGATTTTACACTGTTTCACTCGAGCACAGATGACCATGCTCGAGCACAGATTGTACGGACACTCAAGTGAAAACGGTTTCACTCGAGTGATGGTACGGACATCTCTCGGGCACAAGAGAGAGTGAGAGGCAGCGAGTGAACACCCGAGAGCACAAGGGAGATTTCAGAAGCAGGCTCACTCGAGCACAAATGCCCTCACTCGAGCACACGTACGGAAATCACTCCAAGCACAAGGAAGTGAGACAGAAAGCACACGCCCGAGAGCATCATCCCACACTAGAAGCACAAGCTCACTCGAGCACACACGGCTCACTCGAGCACGGTGCCCATACCCGCGAGTGAGAAGGCACACCCGTGCACCTACTCGCGAGTGACAACCCGAGAAGCAAGCCCTTTGGTGTCAAATACACTCATCACTCGAGCACAAAATCCTCACTCGAGTGATGTTCATCCCTCACTCGCGAGTGAGGCTCTGCTTGCTATGACCCAGAGAGTGCAATAAGAACACAGAAAGCAAGAAACGAGAATTGCACTTCCGCACTCGAGCAGACCCATCTCTACTCGGGTGATATTCATCCCTCACTCGAGCAGACCCATCTCTGCTCGGGTGATGTTCATCCTTCACTCGAGCAGACCCCTCCCTGCTCGAGTGAATCCCTCAGATAGCAGAAAACGCAGAACAGAGGCACTCTCCTTAACCTTTGCCCAATTGATTCCCATTGATACAAAACTTAACCCAAAGCCATTCCCACATAAAAACACCCAATAAATTCAATGGAATACTCAGAATCGTCAAAATCCTACTCCATTATCATGATTTGGGTTTTGGGCAACAATTTCAATAATACACCAATCTTAACCAAACTTCTCATTTCAATCTCTAATCAATCTATCTAACATAACTCATTCCAAAATGCCATTCTCATGCCATAAACATACCAAATGAACAGTGGCACTCATTTTCATGATTAGGCCAAAATTCCCAGAATTTATAAACTATTCCAAATGGCATGAAACTTAGATAGATAGGTTAGATTCACTCACCTTATCAACTTCTCCAAAGAGAGTTCTTGATCCACCACTTTCCAAATTTTCGTGTAGCACCAATCAACACCAAATGGCTACATTATACACACCAAAATGAAGCCCATGATTCAAGGATCAACATTTAAGAATGGTGTTTGAGCAATGGAGATGATTTACTTACCCAAAAATCAATCTTTTCTTCCTTCCTTCTTCCTTGTTCAGCGAAAGAGAGAGAGAGAAAAGAGAGAGAGAGAGCACGAGAGAGAGAAAGAAATGGAGAGATGGAGCAAAAAGTTGTCCTTTGTCCTCATATGATCTCATCCAATGGCCACCACAATGCCACATGTCAGCATCTCCTTCATTCCCTCAATGAGCTCACCACATCACAACACATAGGATTCCAACCCACGGTCAAGGAATCACAACCCTTGATCTTAAATACCACACATATACACTAATATTTCCAATTTCCACTAATTATGACATTAATTAATATAGTCATAAAACACTTAATAATTCCAATAAATTCATAATTATCATTAATAATCATGATTATCCCTTAATCAAAATTTGGGATATTACAATTGACATGCCCTGTTTTTCCCAATACACAAAACCAACACAAAGTTGCCAAACTTCACTTTAAATGATTCAAACCAATCCATTTGTCCAAAAGACATCACAATATACCATTTCTATGATCACAACATGCCAAACTCACTAAGACCCTAATTTTCAAAAATAGGGCATAAAATTCCAGAAAAATCAATGCTCAAAAAACAACCACAATATATATATATATATATATATCAAAAGGGAGCTAATACTTACCTCTTTCACTTTCTCAAACTTGATTCTTAATTTTTCAATCTCCAACTTTTCTCAAACACAAAAACACCTCTCCTTGAGATTCTAAAACCATAGAAAGGAAGATCTCAACAAGGGAAACAACTTTAAAGAAGGAGATTTTGGCATTTGAAATCAAAATCTTACCTTAATCTCAAGCTTTTCCTTCCTCTTTCTTCTTCAAAAATGGCGCACAAGAGAGCTTGGAGGGAGAGAGAATGTGTGATGATGAAGATGAAGATAAGATGCAAAATTTTCCCCTTTTTCCCATGCCTAAACGAAATAGAGAGACGGAGAGGGAAGAGAAGAGATTGTAATATTGCTTGCTTGACTTTTCTTCTACCAACCACTCTCTTGTTTTATCCACATGTGCCATATATCACAATCTTATTGGCTTTCATAAAGTAATCAACCAATTAATCACCTTAATTCCTCCATTAGCCATTTTAATTTCACATCTCATTTTCCTCTTAGTTAGTAATTAATTTCTTCTATTAATTACTAATTTATGGTCATTCTTCCAATTTCTCACTGATTATGGCATATTAATTAAAATTGCCACATAATAGATAATCAAATTCTTTTCCTTCTTCCATGTGCCATTTACCCCTATTTTAGCCCAAATAATTATTTGTCACATAATTATGCCAAAATACAAGGTGTTAGAAATTTCCCATAACAAAGTCGAATATCAAATCCACTTTAATTTACCAAATTATCCACAATAATCATCATTAGCCCTTAATCGAAATTTGGGGCGTTACAGTAACCCCCTCCATAGTTATTATTCAAAATACATGATTAAAATGAATTAGTGACTGTCGGACAAACAACACTCATTTCAATTCCCCATCCTTAAATAGGGTTTTCACAAATACCTTTAAAAATCTAATACATCTGGTCTCATATTCATATTTTGAATACAATTACCTCGCGAAGATAAATCACATTCATAACATAGCAAAGTGCACAACATAATAATACCGGCAATCCCGAGTTCATACCTTTACTAAGGATTTATAGGGCACATTCGCCCATTACAATTTCCCAAACAGGGGATTACATAAATCCATCTCGAATACATAACCAATTACTCATTCAAACGTATACACATCCAAATATCCAAATACATATCTCAAACATATACAATTATCTCAATCCATAACTGATAACCAACTACCAAAGGGAAAAGAGGGAATATGATGCTGCACTCGAGTGAGACCCTTGTTCACTCGAGTGAGGCTCTATCAGAAGCCAAAATGCAGCAGATGACAGAATTTTCCCTATCTTCCAAATGTGTTTCCAATGGTCCCAAAACTTTAACCCAAAGCTACTCCCACATAATTTTATACAAGGAACCCATTGGACACCTCAAAACACCCAAAATCACATCAAAATGACATTTTCCACATTGGTCACACTTATTACACATATTATCCAATTCCAACACTTTTGCTTCCCATATTCCAAATCAATCCCAATGGCACCAAAACACAATATGACACCATTTTTACCACAATACACTATCCAATTCATTCATTTCACAATTAAACTAAATCAGGGCAAATTCCATAATTCACAAAATTCAACCAAAAATAACAAATAATATATCAAAAGAAAACTCTTACTCACCTCTTCCTCTTCCTCAAGCTTGTTTCCTGATTCCTCCAACTTCAAGTTTCCTTAAGCTCTCAAAACGCCCTCTTTCACAAATCTAAAATGATAGAGATAAAGCTCTCATCACTATGAACAACATTATAGAAGGGTATTTGAGCATTAGAGGACAACTACAAGGCTAAATCTCACCTTTTTCCTTTCTCTTTCCTTTCCAAAGATTGGCAAAAATGGAGGTTTTGGAGAGAGAGGATGAGATCAGTTTTGTGAGCATGAAAACCAACCTAAAAGAGAGAGGGAAGAGGAAAATCAACTTTGAACATTTGACTTGATCCATGGCTCATATTGTGAAACTTGTCACAATCTTATTTCCTCTTCCATGAGCTCACATTGTTAGAATCGATAGGCACAGCGGAAGAATTTTAAAGATTTTCACCGATCCTAATCGAGGATCTATCAACGGCGTTTAAACCAAGTTGGAAGGATTCATACCTTTTTTGATTCAGAGTTTTCACGATCTCTTGGAGCCAACATGTCAGGTCCACTCCCTCTACCAGTATCCACACGAATGCTCTCCAACCGAGACTGCGTGCTAGCGCCTCTAATGTATCCTAGGGTTTCACTTGCGGCTCTCAATTCTCATATGCGTATGAATATATCTGCTCTATCAAGTTTATAACCTATGAGGGCTATTTTCAAATTTCAAAATTAATCATCATTAATTTTGAAATTAATTAACAATTAATTATCTTGATGAGCTAATTAAATAAATTTAGTTTAAATTAAATCTGTCTAACAGTTTTAATTTAACCTATTTATTTAATCCAAATAAAGGGTCATTAGATTTAATTTATCTTCATAAATTAAATCTGAGATACTATATCTCTATATTAAATTTAATATATCTTAATAAATTAAATTTAAAACTAACACAATATAATAATATCATATAATATATATATATATATATATAAGATATATATTTTGAAAATATATATCTATATAATATTATTAATGAATTTTATATTATATATATATAAATATAAAATTCGTCCACCCTAAATTAAACATTATCTCATGTTGGGCCATTCTTGTGTGCGACCCTGTAGGCCCATATGAAGTTGGCAGTGGGCTAATAACTATACTAACCCAAAATTCGCAAGCTGCCTCTAACAAGACATTACGACTACTCAATTCATATGAGGATCGTTATCACGATGCAACCTGTCATACAACCATGTCACGTCCCTTTTGTCACACGATATAGCGATCAAGGATAAGGCATAAATAATGTCATCCTCTTGTTCCTGACCATTACTTTCTCGATTCCTGAGTAGCCTGATAACAGAGATAGAAACTCCTTTCATCATAGTATGGCCATACATTTCTCATACGCACTCATCGAGGGGCCAGTAATATCTCTCTACTAATGTGAGGGACAAATTCCATCTTGATCATTCATATTCCTCTGCATGAAAAACCACCAAGCCCGATCGTAGCCTTTATCATCACCCGGTCAAAAGTGACTTTTGACTAGTTCAAAGCTTAGCAACTCTCATGTAGGAATCCATGATGACCTCAAGTCTAAGGGCATTGTGACGTGGTTATACATGAGAAAAGCTTATGACTTGATCCATATAACTTTCTCATAGTGGGTCGGTCCAGCACCTTGTACTCTTACAAGTGCCTAAGACTTTGATTCATATCTCCATATCTTATCAAAGTCATACTAATCTTGTTTCATCTCTGCTCCCGAATAGATGACCGACTAGGGACATTTTAGGACAATCTTTATGAATTATCCAAGGATACAATTATCACAATTAACATGCAAATAATATGATAACAGAATGGAGAAATTTCATTAAAATAATAATGTTCAAAATACAATGATTGGCCCTTAGGGCACAATTTCCAACACACATAAGCACACAAGCATGGGATTCCACCCTTTGATCTCCTGCACCTTCCATCACAACCATTGATCTCCAAATTACTAATGAGTTTCCTCTTCGGTAATTGACCAATTGGTCGGTAACTTTACCATTTTGTCCCTGATTATGGTAATTGCTCTTAAATCAACACTAAACACATTTTTCTCATTCCATCACACCAATCATACGCCCTCCCTCTATTTTAAGTCAATTTAGATGTTAATCTACAATTAAACTTAAATACAGGGTTTCGACACTGCTCATAAAACATTTGAATCACCATTCACATCGTATACTCCAAAAGTGTCGGTTTAACAATAATCACATCCACTTTTGAACTCCTTAACCCTTAATCGAAAATTGGGATATTACAGCAAGTTGCTCAGTTTACAACTTGTTAAGCGTGTTTTCACAATATGTTGAGTCATTTTAAGAACTTCTTTCTCATGTCTGAATAAACTATCTTTTTACACCTCCAAGTTCAACACTAAAAAATTCCTCAGTTTACAACTAGTTAAGCATGTTTTTACAACATATTGAATCATTTTACAACTTATATCTCGTGTGTGAATAAAATTACCTTTGTTCACATCTCCAAGTTTAACACTACAAGTTGCTTAGTTTACAACTCGTTAAGAGTATTTTCACAATATGTTGAGTCATTTTAACAACTTCTTTCTCATGCTGAATAAACTACCTTTTTACACCTTCAAGTTCAGCACTGAAAATTCATCAGTTTACAACTAGTTAAGCGTGTTTTTACAACATATTGAGTCATTTTTACAACTTATTCCTTAGTTTAAAAGGTAGTTTATGTTGTAAAAATGACTCAATATGTTGTAAAAACACGCTTAACTAGTTGTAAACTGAGGAATTTTCAGTGCTAAACTTGGAGGTGTAAAAATGTAGTTTTATTCATACATGAGAAAGAAGTTGTTAAAATGACTCAACATATTGTAAAAACATGCTTAAAAAGTTGTAAAATAAGTAATTTGCAATGGTGAACAGTTGTTAAAAAAGTAGTTTCATTGTGACCTGAAAAATATATTGTAAAAAATACTAAACATGTGGTAAACACTAGCATAACTAGTTGTTAACAAAGCATATATAGTTGTCATATTTGGAGTTTTGGAAAAGGTCATTTCATTTAGGAAAAAAATGTGTAAAAAATCACTCAAGCAGTTGTTATAACACGCAATGATAGTTGTGAACGTAAGAACTTAGCAAATTTGAAATTAACTCACTGCATAAAAACATCATGTGAAAATAACTGATGAAGTTGTAAATGACTGATGAACTAAGGGCAACTTTGTCATTTGACTTTGAGAAATAATTATTAAAAAGTCCCTAGGGACTTTTCTGATATTTGACTTTTCCCAGGGACTTTTCTGTTATTTTCTAGCTTCCTTAGGACTTGGGAGTGATTTTCCCTACTATCTAACTCATGTAAACTTGTTGAATTCTCTCATTTTAAAATACTCATGTTAAACAAGTAGAAATAGGTTAGGCTAGGCTAGGTTAGTTTAGATAGGCCAATAACAGATATCCAAAGCTTAAATCTGGGTCTGAGCTTGTATATAGGTTTTTTTTGGCTTAAGCCCAAGCCTTTAAAAAGCATGATAAAACTTGAATTCTTTTTAAAGGCCTACTTAAAATGCAGCCTTTTAAATAAGCTTATACATCAAAGTTCATAAATAACCCCTAAAACCTATTTAAAAGCCTATGTTATGTCTAAAAAAAGTTTATGACACATGTTCACCTACAATATAATAGTTTAGTAAGGAAAAGAAAAAAACACCTAGTGGCTACAATTGTCCAAACAAGTAGGAATAAGAAAAATTAAACATCTGTTGACTAAAGAGATACATTTTCTAAAATCAACCAAGTAAAACAAGTGGCATGTAAAACTGGATTTTACTTCTTTTGCTTTTCTTGCAGGAAATATGACAAATTCCTCCTACTAAGATTATTATATTTCATTTGGGCATCACCAAAATAAACTTACCGCAATTATTATACTTCAGCGAACGACGCAAATCAAGGGAGAGGGAGTGAGCTAATATAACCATATTGAGAGATTGAAGATAAGAGAAGTATATGTAATTGATGAATTGATGGGTTGAGCTCATGGGTGAATGATAAGATTAGAAATTTAGGGTTAAGATTAAGATAACAATTTTATAAATAATTTATAAAATTAAATTAGATTATATTATATATAGATATACATAATAATGCAATTTTTAAAAAAAAAAAAACTAAGCAGGCAAGGTTTGTAGGCTAGGAGACTAAGTGGTATGGTTTATTTACCTAAATAAACCTAGCAATAGGCATTAGTTTGATATTGACCTATTTACTAAATAGACTAGAGTAGGCTTAAAATAAGTTAGGTTATAAGCCTTTGACTAGCTTATTTCCACCCCTACTAAATACGATGGTCCCCAGAATCTGAGCCACTTAGGGTGTGTTTGGTTTGAGGGAAGGGGAGGGTGGTTAAATTACATTTTTGGCCTAAAGATATTTAAATTTTGGGTTGGAACCCAAAATTTAAAAGAAATGAGAGAATAAATTTTGGACGAGAATCCAAAATTTAAAAGAATGAGAAGGTAAATTATAGGTTTCTCCTATCCAAAATTATAATTTACCCTCTCCTCCCTCCCCTCCCCTCCCCTCCCCTCAAACCAAACACACCCTTAGGGTTTGTTTGGTCTGAGGGGAGGGGAGGGAAAGTGGGCGGAGGGAAAATTTTTTTGAGTTGAATTTAAAAAAATTAAAGAAGTGGGGTTAAAAATTATTAATTAATTTTTCTTACTCTTTTATCTTATATATTCTTTTTATAAAAATTTTATTACCCCATTTCTTAATCTTTTAAAATTCAACTCATAAAAATTTTTCCTCCCCTCCCTTCCCTTCCAAATCCCTCACACCATGGGTCTGTTTGGTAAGAGGGATTTAGAGGGAAAGGGAGAGGAAGGAAAATTTTTATGAATTGGATTCAAAAAAATTGGAGAGGTGGGGTTATAAAATTTTAATATAAAGAATATGTAAGATAAAAGTGTAAGAAAACTTAAATAAAAACTTTATACCCCACTTCTCTCATATTGTTAAATCCAACTCAAAAAATTTTTTCCTCCGCCCACCTCCCCTCCCCTCATCTCATATCAAACAAGCCCTAAATGTATGTTTTCAAAATATAAGGGTGTTTATGCAATTAAGGTAACATATAAGGAAAATTAGAATATTTTTCCCTATAAAAATTAACTCAAAGGATTGAGTGATTTATTAGACCAAATCGTATACAAAGTGCAAACATAAATATCGTTTAAGCAAGGTCTTGAGTCTAGTGCACCATCATCACTCCATTACTAACCATACAAAATTACAAACACTAAAATAATCACAACACAATGGCTTTGCCCGAGACTTGAAAAGGTCACTAGAGTCTACTTTGAACTGATGATAGCTCACGCTTCATTTGATCCCTCAGAACTCTCCTTAGTAATTTGTTGGAAGCCGTTCGAGGAAACTCCTGCACAATTCTAACAAGTCTTACCTGTAATGTAGAGGAAATATGAACATCAAATCAGTAGTCATACTAACTTATGTCAGGTTAAGATTACAAGACACTATTTGTTGTCGTCCAAAGACTCGTTCACATGGATCTACATTTCAAATGGTTTGCAAAGTATTCCTCAGCTCTTATTTATAACCAACAACTACTAAAATCACACAAAGCAAATTATTGGTTAAAATTAGTTAAAAGATGAATGTGTAATATAAACAATTATTTTCCCAAACATAATCTTATTTATAAAGATGATAAGTGACAGAGAGGATGAGTGAGAGAAAAGATGAGAGAGACATACAATTAATTGAGGTTAGAATTTAAAAAAGTGCATTAAATTTTGAGACAGGCAAATTGTTGCTATATGTAGGGCCAACCCTATGTGAAAAAATATTATTTATAAATAGCACCGGAGGGAGGGAGTACTGTAATTGGAAAGTAGCGTCACCTTAAACAACGGATTAAGATTCCTCTGAATGGCCTTAGAGAACTTCATCTTTAAGGTTTCTACATCAGAGTTGTATCCTTTCTTTAGAACCGCAAATATAACCAGTTGTTCCGGACCACCAGTTGCCGGCGCGACGCTGATCGCAGCCGTCTCTAAAAGGCATTCATCAGCCTGGTCACAGACACGCTCAATTTCTACCGAACTTGTCTGCATATCAGAAGTCAAAATTCTGAGTACGAACAAAGCAAGATCCTATAATGCCAGATTAAGAAAAATGGTCATGTAAATTTAAGAACTTACTGAAGAATTCATGATTGATTTCAGAGCATTGAACATCCTTACTAAATTTAGGTCTTGCTCGATTTCCTATTTCCAAAACAATTTTTTATTTGTTTAAAACAAAAAAAAAACTTCTTTGATGATTAATTTTCAATTAATTGTTTTGCAAAAAATAATGTTTTTAAAAATTTAAAAAAAAAAACTTTTATATGTTTTCTTATTTTTTTTGTTTTGTAAAATCGTTTTTTGCTTGGTAAAATCAAGCAAAAAGTGAAGCACCCCTATCGTCTTTCAGCTATTTGACAGCATGAGGTCTCGCTCCCCAAACTCGAACCCACCAAAGCTTTCACTCTCTGATCTCAATTTGCTCGTTGCCTCCTATCTCCTGTCTGCTTGGGACTCGTCGTCTCCTCAAATATATTTTTTTTACATCAATAATTCCAAACAAGTTTTCATATATTTTGTTATCAAATATGATTTTTTATAACAAACCTCCAAACAGATTTTATTTTTATTTTTTTCCCAAAACTTGTTTCGAAAAACACATTCTTAAAACTATTCTAAGAACAAAAAAAAAATTAAAAACAGAACCAAACAAGGCCACAGCCTGGCATCATCCCACACACGCGTACACACACACACACACACATATATATACACAAATACCATCAGACTCTAATCCTTTAGAATCTTCCATTGGTGTAGAACGAGGAGAATTATCAGAAAATAGGAACAAGGCGTATGACGTTATACCTTTATACCACCAAGATTCATGGTGTCATCGGCCCTTCCTTCTACAATGATATAGCCCCCAACGGATCTCCTGATTATATCTCCATGTCTCCTAAGTTGCTGCTAATAAATACATCAAGTTAGACATTTACAGATTATGAATAAATCCATCAGTTGAAACAGCAAATGAAACTACTAATTATAGAATGAATAATACCATTAAAAATTACAATGGCATCTATGCAAACATACATAATTTACAAAGAAGGGATTGCTGGAAAGTCAGTACGGAGATCTTAGTAGTCTACAGTACACGAAATTTATAGTTACTATTGAACCACATTGATTTTTTAATTGTTAAAACCTCCAAAATTTAACGTTAAGTACTCCTCCGGTCCTTAATATATAATCTAATTGGGGCGTTGATCTTTGTCCTAATTGTATGACTTATTTCCCATATATATCAATTTTTTCCAAATTAGCCCTATTGATACTCCCTCATATAGGAAAGGAAGGGAGGAAATTAAGAAAGATTACTAAGGTGTTTTAACAAAAACATGTCATATTTATTATACACAACTAACTTATCTAACTTCTTTAATCTAATCGAATTAGTTAAATAGGTTTTACATCAAGGACCAGAGAAGTAATTTATTTATGTTTTACTCTGCCTCTATAACTAAATTGATTTCTGTATCTTCTACTAGGTGAGCATGTGCTATTTGGTCAGTAAGTGCAGCTTACCATTTGAGTCTACATATTCTAACGAGATAGTTCAGCAAAGAAACTCAAAATTTTCTATTATATCAATATGAAGCAAAAAAATGTAAGTAAATGATTACCTTCCCTTTGTAAATGGGCATCCCCTTAAAGTAAACCTGCTCATGATCAGCATTAATCAATCTATCAGTTGCTCCAAAATACTCAGGGAGAAGACCCACTTCACCAGCACAAGCAACATCATCTGGCTGTCATATTGGTCAAAGAAATAATATGATGCCAAATTAGAATATGTAACTGTAATTGGAATTGGTAAAATGAAGATAAAGTTCAACAGACAAGTGCAATAGGAGATCAAAGATCTAACAAGAAAGAATTGGCTGCAAATTGGTTGACAAATTGCTAGACCTTTACAAAAGTCAGAAGCATAAGGAAATACGTTCAGATAACCCTGATTGATTTCTATCAGTGTTCAAGTAGTTGATTCCAAGATATTGAAGTGTGTACTTCTGGTTGATCATCATTGATCCAATTTTTTTTGGGTTAGAAACAAAAGGTATCCCCAGATGAAACTAGAGACTTAACCCCCCGGGTCGCGTAACAAGCAGAACCATCCCCAAGGTCTTTTTTAACAGGTGGCTTAGCCAGTCACCCCCAGACCAAGAACGCTCGGGTAATCCAACTTTTAGTTTCAGATTTCAAGGAAATTCTTTGAAACTTTAGTAACTACATGGTATTGTCATATCATTACGGTAATATGTTGATGGAAGCTGATGTCAACACTTCAAAGCAAAAAATGAGAGAAAGAAGAAGAATGTCAAAAGAAAAGAAAAAACAAAGAGCCAGAAAAAGTTCTTACATAAGGCACTCCATTCTCGTCCAGAATGACAATGCCAGTCGTCATTGATGCTGTGCTAAATGCTCCAAAAGCTTGAGGCTGAAGCTGGTTTCCAAGGATGTAACAAGAAGCAAGCTCCGTCCCACCACAGCATTCAATGATTGGATTGTAATAGGATTTTGATGAAAGCCAAAGGTCATCATCGACATTTGAAGTTTCTCCAGTGGAACAAAATGTTCTGCACATAACCATATTATAGTTAATTTATCTCTTCAGTCACTTATTAATTAAACCTTCTTAAGAAACTACCTTATCTTTGTCCAATCTAAGCCTTCCATACAATTTGTATTCTTCCAAGTTTTTACCAAGCTCGGAACTGTTCCCAAAATAGTAACACCAGCATCCTGAAATTGTAGTGAATATTAGATATACAAGGGCTTTCATGCAATGTGTAAATTCTTTTGATGCAAGGCACAACAACTATTTAAGAAGATGTTGCAACTTGGCTTCCTACAGGCATACTCAAACACAATACCATAAATGAACTCCATTAATGGGTGTCAAAATATTTCTACATATACAAGAATACTAGGCCAAAGAATTCCTCTAGTCAATCACTGATTTGGTTCTTATAGTTTAAAATTTCATAATTAAATTTGTGCTTTAAAACATTTTGAAGGGATCCCCAAAATCAAACAACAATACCATACAAATAACTCATGATGTTTAAGCCATACAACCGGAAGCAGTCAAGCATCCAGCCCAGTCACCTTCTGAAAAACAAAACCAAGAGGTATGTTGATGGTCATCTGTTATTCAACTTCTACTCAAACTGTAGGAAAAAAATATTTAACTAATAGGAGATTAGGCATACCTGGACGAATCCATGTTCAGATCCGGGTCAAAGCTCCAATACTCCATACTTGTGCCCACACAGTTATTAGACTACTAGAGCCTAATTGTGATTTGCACAGCAGATCACCAGAACCAGAAAGATGGTAGGAGAGAAGGGAATTGCCAGAAAACTCAATGGCGGGGTGAGTTGCAATTGAGGAGGCACACCCTATTTATAGTGGTTTATAGAGGCCACTAATTAGGAAACGTGTGCACTCCTACTTGCCCTCCAAGACAGCAATTAATTGTCTCTCAATTAATTCCCTAATTATGGTAATTTGTTCCTCTTTTAACAAATCCATAATTATTGCTGAAATATTCCCAAATCTGCATCTTACGCTGATTTTATTCTTATTTGATTAGGCTACTTATTTCCTAATCAAATAGTCCGGCCCATCAAGGGCGGACTTGGACCCAAAGTCCAACACAAACAGTGAAAGGCAACGGACATATATGGAGGCGTAGCCCTGATTAAACAAGCCTTGTGCCTAAGGGAAAGCAACAGAATCTGAACAATAAAATCTTAATTATCTCCAAAACTAAAGAATTCTGAGTAAAATAAAGAAGATAAAGAATGAGGGTAATTCTGTGTTAAAGCAGCAAAATCATACAGTTAATAACATGATCACATGGTCATGTGTGGCAGAGTGATCTCCAAAACAATATATTATATGTGCTTAAAAATATGCGTATTCCAAACATGATGAAATATTCTGGGATACTGAAAAAGTACATTTGCTATAGAAAGAATTTCATGGACAGTTTGAATTCTGAAGGGCAAGTTCAAAAGCCAGCAATAGGTCTACAGGTCTAGCATTCTAGTTTCTGTAGCCACTTAGCCAGATAATAATGATAACTACAACATACCAACTACTATTGATAATACTACAACTAAAGCTTTTATAATGATTATAATGATAATTATGACTATTGTTATGATGGGATCTCTTGCAAAATATAGAGCATAGGCTATGTAAAATTGAAGTTGGAGGAATCACCTGAACAAATTTTCCAAAACCATGACCAAGAGGAGATCCATGGTAAAGAGCAAGAGTTGCCCCAGACAGAAAGCATGAATAGATTAGAGTCGGTCCCATTACCCACCCTAAATTTGTGGGCCAGCAATAAGTATCCCCAACTTGAACATCAACGAGAGCCCAGGCATCAGCAGCACTTCGAATAGGCGAAAGATGAGTCCATGGAATAGCTTTTGGTTCACCTATTGAAAATGAAAAGAGAATCAGGAAATTTAAAATAATGCCATTCTTGCATTTGATGTGTACTTGGAAAGAATCATTACCGGTGGTTCCTGATGAGAAGAGTATGTTAGTGACAGACTCAATTGATTCATAGAATGGAACTGGAGAGTAATAATTTGATCTGCCAATAGTAAAATGATCATGTAAGCCTAAACAAAAGAGAGATGTAATATCTCTATTTTATTTTTGCGTTTTGATTAAACTATAAAGTAGTATAATAAACATGTTCCAATAGACATTACCTGGGATGCTGACTCCCAGCAGAGAGAAAATCTTTCCATGACTGGTCCTGTTCCCTTAATTGTACTCCTACATCATCACCCAACACTGGAAGCACAATAACTGTACAAGAAGCTGCCTCAATGACGCGACTGCAAAGAGAAACACTCAGAATGATTCTTCCATGGGTTAAGGGGCAAAAATGCCCCGGAAATTTTCATCCAAGGCTGTGGGTGTTTGAAAGTTTTTGAGGGGGCATTTTTGCCCCAAAAGTTGTAAAAATGGAGCAATTTGCCCCTCCGTTAACATACACACAGTCAACGTTTGCTAACCAAATTCTGCATAGGCATGCCACCTCACCCTTTTTCCACGTCATATTTTTAAGTGGCAAAAATGTCCTGGAAGTTTTCACTCAAGGGTAATAGGTTTCTGGAAGTTTTCTAGGGCGCCATTTTGCCCCGAAAGTTTTAAAAATGAGGCAATTTCACCCCTTCGTTAGCATACCCCAACGGTCAACGTTTGTTGACAAAATTTTATAGAGGTGGCATGCCTATATGGCATCCGCCTCACTTTTTTTTTCATGTCATACTTTTCATAAGAATAAATAAAAAAAAAAACTCAAGGTCGCTGATTATGCAACTCTTCATTTTGTCCCTCTGATTCGCCTAGAAATTTGTATCCAAAAAATCACTCCCCTTAGATTTTTTAGCAAGAAAATATTTTAAAAAAACAAACTCATATTGCTCTCCTGGATTGTGTGATCCCTCAAACTCAATCCCCCCTTCCGACTCAAACCCAAAAAATCGTATCTAAAAAATTTGCTTCCACTTCAGATTTTTTTAATAGAAAAATATTTAAGAAAAAATTAAATCACCCCTACGTGCAATTTCTCATATTCATTTGTTTTTTCTTTTCTTGGTGGGTGAGTGATTGAATAAGAATTTAGCAAAGTTAGCCTTCTTCAGACTTTTCCTTAGTGCTCCCTAGATGCGATGGAGAATTAAACTTTACAAATCGGTAAAAGTTTGCTGCAATTAACCATGTGTTTGAGGGTTGATCTGGGTTCCATTTTGTTGACTCTCCTTTCTCTCTAAACTCAGAAGTCAAATTGTCGAAGAAGTGTCACCAGAGAAGACCTAGTTCACCAACCAAACTAACCTTACTACTCTCTGCCACTGGAAGCTCAAAATTGTCGCTAGTAGACACAGTCCCTAGGTCTCTCTGAGATTTGAGTAAGGGAGATTGATATGTCTTCTAAGTTTTTTTGGTGCAAATTTATGGGTGAATCAGAGGGAGAGACCGAAGATTTGCACAATTAGCGACCTTGAGTTTTTTTATTTGTTCTTATGAAAAGTATGACGTGGAAAAAAGGTGAGGGGATGCCACTTAGGCATGCCACCTCTACAGAATTTGGTCAACAAATGTTAACTATTTGGGTATGTTAATGAAGAGGCGAAATTGCCCTACTTTTAAAACTTCTGGGGCAAAATTGCCCCCTAGAAAATTTCCAGACACCCAATGCCCCTGAGTGAAAACTTCCGGGGCATTTTTGCCCCTTGAAAATATGATGTGGCAAAAGAGTGAGGTGGATGCCACATAGGCATGCTACCTCTGCAAAATTTGGCCAACAAACGTTGACCGTTTGGGCATGTTAACGGAGGGGCAAAATTACCCCAATTTTAAAACTTCCAGGGCAAAAATGCTCCCTTGAAAATTTCTAGACATCCACAGCCCCTAGACGAAAACTTCCGGGGCATTTTTGCCCCTTAACCCTTCTTCCATTGATTTGTTCAAAAAAGAACAGAAAACTTAAGCCCATCAAACAAAAGATTCAAACATGAAGAAAATCATGCTATACAAGTTTCGACTTCGGAAGTGGAACATGGCAAAATAATCATCGTGACATCTAGGTTGGCCTCTTCAACGAGAAATTCAAGCCTCAAATACAAGTTTTGGCCCAAGAACAACAATATTACATCATTTGATATACAATTTTGCAACAAAATTCCTGTAGACGTCAAAAATTTATGCAAGTATTAATTTCACTATACAATTGAATGCTCTTGTCATTACCATAAAGGCAAACTACGTAAAATGAAAGCCATCAATGACTGTTAGCACAATTCCCTCAGCGAGTAATTAATTTGGCTGTCCCTCAGCGAGATTTATTTTATGTCCTCAGTAATTTATGTTGTGACTATTTTTTGTGAGATTTATTTGGTGACTTTACTGGTTTTTTAGGCTTTTTTTTTTTTATAACTTTAGGCTTTCTTTTATCGTAAGTTGTTTCCTTTGCTATGCTTTTCTTTTAATTTAGTGCTTTAGGATTCCGATAAATAGACCTGGGTAGTTCTCTTTTTTAAAACTTAATGATTTGAATATTTAGAATTAGTACTCCTTCATTCTTCTTCCCTTTCTCCTTTTATCTCTCTATTTCTCCCTCTTTCTGCTCCTCTTTTTCTTCCTTGTTCTCTATCAATTAATCTCAAATAAAAATAATATGACATGTTTTCCCCTGCATTTTAGAAATTTGAAAAATAAGTCACACTATTCATGGTTTGTGAAAAGAACATTTTGTTGATACATTGATTCCCCTCATCAGGTTGAACACAACAATAAGAAGAAAACATAACAATAAAAGAGAGAATTCAGAATGCTTCCATCAAAGCTCTTCCATGCACCAAACGGGGCATAAGTAAATGGTTAATAATACTAATGGATAGCATCAGGAAAATGCTTATGCTGTACTATATTTAAGCAATCTCTCCAAGATCATCAGATGACCATGCTGTCACCTGGGTTGGATTATCATTTATACCAAATTTTTGGAATAAAAGGAGCTGGCCCTACCTTGTGAGATAAGGCTTGTTGTTGTTGTTGTTTGGAATAATAGGACATAATATGTACTTGTAAAGATTCACATGTTAACAATAAGCTAGAAAGATCACATAGACACAAAACTCAATGGAGTGAACCAAGTATGATTTGATTTTATAGTTCAAATCATGAATTCAGAGACGCAGCAATGAAGTATAACAGTTTAAGTATTTACCTGTACAAAGGGAATTTTCGGCCACCTCTTGATATGAAATCCTGAACAAATTGAAAATTAGCTAGTATTTCCATGTACCAAGAGAGAGTACTAAATATCTAAGCTGCAACACCATAATATTAGTTATTGGCAAAAAACAAAACACCATAATATTAGTTTAAAATTGAAAATTTGTAAGTTCATTGCATAGGTTTTTTTAAGGGGGTATGCTAGGAATAAATGTATAGTCTTCTCCAATCTTCTCACAGTTGGCATGGTTTCAAATTGACAGGTCACCTGTGTAAAGATACACTTTGCTTTAGAGACACGCAGACGAACTGCAATTTCCTTTGGTGCAAAGCTATCAGCTATTGATACCACAACACATCCTGCTACAATAATGGCCAAGTATATTATAACAGCATTGACTGTCATTTGCATGTCAATTGCAATTGCATCACCCTTTGAGAACTTAGCAGATATCACTTTTGCCACCATCCTGTAAATAATTTTGATGAAGATCAGCATGACGAGTAGACAACATATTATGAATTGAAAGCAGATGCAAGCGTAAAATCAGAAAAGAGAAGAATCAAATCATAAAATGAATGCTAGGGGACATAATGAAAGAAAATAAAAACTTAATTATGCTAGAACATTTGTAATTTAAGTGTCCAGTTTCAACAAATAACGTAACTGAAAATTTAGCTTTCGATGATAAAAATTTTAAAACTCAGTAGATGTCACAATTTCTTTCAATTTTCAAATATAGAACTTGTATAATACCACAAAGAAATATATACACAACTAGAGAAAACAGAATCTGTATTCTAAATGAACTATTATTTTGATCACTACAATGATTATTTTCCCGAAGAATTACAATCAAATAAAACAGGTATGTGACGGATGCTTAAAAATATTAAAAAAATGAAAGGAAGATCACATAATACCTGGATATACAAGTATTAATAAAATAATTTCCAAAAAGAATTTGTAGTTGCAATCTTTTTCATCAAAAGTTCAGTGCTATAACTCAGAGGACATGGAGCATAACTAACAAGGCCAGGACTAAGGTAACATAAGAAATTCTGCTTGGCAATTTTCTACGTAAAGCAAACAAACAACCATGGATATATATAATTTGTATATTTATAGTCCAGGAAGCTCTTTACCCTAACGTTTCAATAAAATAAATTTGACTTTTTGACAAACATATAATTGTTATGAACAGACAGAAGGAAGATACCTATAGTAGGTAATGACTAGAGGTGTCAGAATGTGGCACACATCCTCAGATTATTCAAAATTTTGTGTATATGCAGAAGAGTGGCAAGTAAATAAGCATAACTGAACCTATCCATCAGAGTTATCATACGAAAAAAAAAAAGCTGAGACCATGATTGTCACCTAAATAAAACAATTATCATAAATCTGGTCCAAAGAGACTACCAGCAGTATTGTAGCTACTGATACCTAAGTGAGAGCATACATTACTTGTTCGCGAAGCTCTTTCAATGTCATCTGATTAACTTTGGAATCATCAAACCCTTCATCTCTCCATACTATGGCTAAACTGCCATCGTCTTTCTTTGGACGATCACTAGGTAACAAACAACACTCTGCAATATTCAAGACTGAACCTGGAAGCCAAGTTCCACCATGTTTTGATTTGTCAGAAGCATCTAAGATACACTTTGGAGCCTCAATAAATGATACTGCAACCTCCTTCAGAATAATCGACCAGTATACCTGATATCGGTTGATAGATGTCAATGCACTTACTACAAAGGCCTGTACTTCAATGCACTGAGCGAAATTGAAGTAAGGTCTTGTACTAATTTTAAAATAACTAACACAATCAGTACTTACCTCAGGGTGCTCAACTGAAAATTTATGAAAGAGATTAAAACTAGTTATAGGATCTTGATACGCTGCTCCCAAAAGCTTTGGGCCATAGGTTTCCATTATCCGTCCCAAATTTGTCTGTCTTGCGTGCCATCTAGAAATGGTCCAAACCAGAAAATGAAGCAAATTTACAGTGACAATAATCGAAAATTCCATCCAAGTACTGGATGCAGATTCCAAAAGTAAACGATTAAACAAATAAAGACAACTATTCATTCCCACAAATATTACATTGATAGGAATATGCAAATCCTAGCAGAGTAATAGAGCAAAATCACTTACAGAGAAGGGAACCAATAAAGCGGTGGACCTTTGGTGGTGGCATCCCAAGTTGCATATACAGAATAGTACACAAGCTGATGCAGAGAGTGTGGGTGCCATGGCTTTAGCAATCTTCGAGCCACAAGATCGCGCCAAAGCTCTCGTGGGTCAGACCCTTTGACTCTTTGAAGGATTAATTGCTTCAAAGCTTGATCAAATCTCTGAGCTTCCTCGCTCGTTAAACCAGCTTGCACAAAATCTTGCACTTGCAATTTGCTTATGCTTTTTATTACCATTTTGATCAAAGTTATTCTGCTTCGTTCTTCCAAATTCCGTTTCGGTTTCTGCTCGAAATGTGGGTATTCCTTCCCCAGTGGTTGCAGACGTAGTAGCCAGGGGTAGTTGGGAGCTTACGTTGAAATACAAGGCAGCAGCGGAAATCAATAATTGAATATATAGACTTGATAGCTAGAGCCGCGAAAACCGGGATATAGCCACGATGATGATAGCCATAAAAGCTTACAAGATGTCCATGTGGCCACTCTATAATGCACTAACAAAACAATTACTCCCTCGTGTCTTAATTATAAGATAAAATTGATTTTTTAGAAGAAATTAAGGAAGCCAATTAAATCACTTTAAAATATTTATATTTATATTTTTTTCTTCAAATTAATTAATTTGACTAATAAACTTATATATAATCTAAAGATACTAAAAATATAAATACTCTAAAGTGATTTAATTGGCATCCTTAATTTCTCCAAAAAAATTAAATTTATCTTATAATTAGGACCGAATGCAGTAATATTTAATAATTCTGAATTCTTAGTAAAAGAACTAGTTAAGGGAAGTGATGTGTACTTTTGTCGCTAAAGCAATCAATTAATAATTAGGACAACCTACTAATATAATATAGTGATAACCTAGGTCATTCTCCCAAGGGGTAAAATATGGGTTTTCTCTATAATTGAATTTAGGTGATAAAAAATACAATGAAATGGACCTAAACTAAATACAACACTCTAAAACCTATATGAGTATGAAATTAACCTAAATGAACGCAAATACAATTTTTTTTTTTGGGCGTTTTATGAAAGACGAATTAAAATCTTAAGCAAAAGATTGATTAAAAATAAGACAAATAATAAAGATTTGATTCAGTTATGATGATTAAGGGGACAACTCAGGATTCACATAGACTTAGCTTTCTTAACCATTCAATTTATTAGACCAAAGGGGTTGATGAAATATTGGAATTAATAAATTTAATCATTTAATTGAAATATTGGAAACCCTCAAACTTAATAACACATAATCCACTAGAAAACTCATAATAAAAAAAGTGGTGGTTAATTAAATTTATTAAAGACCAATCACAATTGTTTAAAATAGTTTTAAAAATTGTGTTCACAATTGCCTAATTAAACAATTCGAAAATTAATCACCCTAATTAAATAATCAAGAGATTAAAATATGAGTATTTTAATAAAAATATGAGTATTTGGTTGAGGACCTCATAATTGATTTTAATTAAAATATATGTGTTTGTTTGAGAGCCTCAAAATTAATTTTAATGAAAATATGGATGTTTGGTTGTCAGGTAATTGATTAAGTGTATGTTTAGGAACACTTATTTTTTTGAATATAAGTGCTTATTACTCAAGTCGAGATAAAACTTCTCTCACATACTTACCTTGTATAACTTAAATCACGATTTATAAACACTTAGGGTGTGTTTGGAAGAGCGATGGGAAAAATAGAGTTTCTCAATTTAGCGTTTGGTCATTTTGGTTTTGGTAAAAGCTCGATTGTGTAATATGATTTATGTTTGGAACAACAATAGGAAAAATGAATTTTGTAAAAATAAAACTTGTTTGGATTGACTTAAGCACAAGTGACTTTTGTGATAATAGTAAGAGAGAGTAGGTGGAAAAATATTTTAAAGGGTTAAAAACACTAAAAAATAGTTTAAAATAATTTTTGGAACTGAAAAAGTATATTAAAGATAAAATTGCAATCAGTCTGATAACACATTGGCTACAATTGAAAAAATATTTTAAGGGTTAAAAGCACCAAATAATAGTTGAAATTAATTTTTGTAGCAAAAAAAGTACATTAAGGGTAAAATTGCAATAAGTCTGATAGTACACTGGACACAACTGAAAAAATATTTTAACCATTCTCACTCTCCCCAAAAGCTAAATCAGTAAAAACTAAGAAATAGAGCTTATGGCAAAAGCTATTAAGATAGAATTAAGTTCAATTGCTCAACGCTGAAACCAAACACTGTATTTTTTTTTTTAATTGGGCTATTGAACTTAAAGAGTTAATTGAGCGTTTGGGGGTGCAAACGCTCCACCCAAACACACACTTAATAAATCAAACTATGTGCGTTTGGGTGATTGCCTGAGAAAATCAAGATTCTTACAGATAGTTGACTAAGATTGGCCAGTGGTTCTGGAAATGGAAACAGATAATCCAAAAAAGGACGCCAACTTTGGTAGTTGAGTTATTTGGGTGGATGGAGAAAGAAAAGACGGTGTGTGGGCGGGGAATTGTTCACGTGTTGTTGGATTACAAATTTGGTTCAGAGAATGAGGGCGCCACCTAACTAGTTAGATAAAGATTGATGGGTTTCAAGTTTTAACTTCCAGGTAGGGGTGAAAATAGGTTAAATGGCCTGTCAGAGACTTATAATTTGGCTTATAATTTGTTTGTTCAGACCTAATTTGTCAAGTTAAAAAATTAGGTCAAGGTCAAAACAAAAATTTGTTTTGCTTAATAAGTCAGGCTAAGGCCTATTGAGGCCTGTCAGGCTGACCTAAGCCTATTAAAATATTTTAAAAAAATAAATTAGATAAGGGTTAAAGGATAATGTCGCCCGAGTCTATAAGTTTTAGCCTGTTTTTGACCTGTTTAAGGAGGCTTGTTAAGGACGCCTGTTTTCGGCCTGTGACCTATTGGCCTGTTTTACAATGTAGGCCTGTCGGTTTGCTCAAAAAATTTTAAAAATTCAGACCTCCTTAACAGGCTTCAAGCCAGACCGGGTCTGTAAATAGGTCAGACTCAGATCAATTTATACCTTAACAGTTCTGACCTATTTCCACCCCTACTTCTAGGATATAGTCTAAAGTGACACAAGTTTGCTCTCATTTCCAGCCTACGGTGTAAGTGTTTGCCCCTCTATTTTTTTTTTTTTTTAAAAAATATCTTGCATTATGCATAAATACCTTCTATATTATACATAATTAAATATAGGTTATACACAACTAAAAAAAGGGTTGTACCAACTAGAAGTACGTTTGTGTCAGATTCTTTAAATAAATTTCAAGTACCCTCGGGCAGCAAATTTCACATTTAAAAAATTATATTTTTCAAACACTTAAACAATAAAGTATATAAAGTAATTTATTTTGGATCGAGTAGTGAAGTTGTGTAAATGACCCACATCTCATAATTACACACGAGGCTTATTACCCAACTTTGTCCTATTTATACATAAATATATATTTGATCGTAACAAGGGTTTTATATAACAAAAAAATTGTAATAAGCCCACAAGAGATAAAAAGGCAATGACTCAAATGATTTTCAAACAAAGCAGAGAAAAAACCAGGGTTCAGGGACCCGGACCGGACCGGCCGGTCCGGCCCGGAACCTGCCGAACCGGTCACTAGACCGGTCCGGTCCGGGTCCCAAATTAAAAAAAAAAAATTTAACTTTTTTCTTTAGAATTTCATACTATAAGCCTAAAATTTTCAATTACTCACCGGTTTGGTCCCGGTTTAGCTCTGATTTGGCCCCGGTTTGACCCACTGACCCTTAACCCAATACCCCGACCGGTTCAATACCCGGTCCAGGTTTTAATACCTTGGAAAAAACAATACCATCAACATAAACCATAACTTGGATTTGAAAATAGGAAGCTAGCCGCTCCCCCACTACCAGATAGGGTATAGAGATTCTAGTAAACACACCGCATAACTTGGATTTGAAAATAGGAAGCTAGCCGCTCCCCCACTACCAGAAAGGATATAGAGATTCTAGTAAACACACCGGATACAAAGGGTAGGTTCATTGAATCACCTCATCAAACTCATCCCTCTTGTAAGACATTTATCTTATTTTCACATTTTTTAGAGTGCTTGCGCATAGTTTTGTGGGTACGCAGAAATAACATAAAAATACTGATAATAAGTATTTGACTACAGAAATTCCCTATAGGAATTGTACATAATAATTATAAATAATGTAGTTGCATAGAGCTACTTAGGTGTCTAAACCCGTTATAATGAAACGCAGGCATCTTCCCGTTTTGGTTCTACCACTACATTCCTCTCATGCAGTTCTCTTTTCTGCTTTCACTTGTCTAAATGATTGGTTGGGGAGAGTGAGTTTCGAAGGAATCTCAATAGTAAACAGTTATCATAATACATGCAAGATATAAGCTATGTGCATGACATATTAGCTTTAACTAGATGCATGTCCGATAATGACATTTCTGCATGCTCAATGCTTCACATACTATATTCATGGTCATAACATAAACAAAAATAAAGCTTCATCATTCAAGTATGCTCTACACAATCAAGTATAACAATCACATACATCACTACACAAGCATAATTATTAAATATGTGAAAATAAGGTAAGTTCACTATCTCTTGTCTTGGTGCAAATAAGGTAAGTTCACTTCCCTTTATCTTGAGTCCTCCTTTTATACATTTTCTCAACCATTATAGCTTCTTGGAAAATCTTCCATTTCTTCTTCCTTAACCTCTCATGGCCCTAGATACCCAATCACATCATTAGAGACATGATAGAGAGTCATTGGAAGTGTATATTAATGTCTAAGAAGTTAGGGAGACTAAACAGTTTGACATTTCTTGGTAAAATCTGAAATGCTGGAAATTGGGGTCTTGGTTGCGGCCAAGGAATCCTTTAGCCATGGCCAAAAGGGTTCAAAAACATTTGGGCTGCAGTCAAGAAATCATCTGGCCACGCCCAAGAAACCACACCTCCAGGTTTTCCTCTATTTATTGGCTGAATTTCCAAAAATCATAATTTAATCTAGAAAAATCTAATCGGACTGGTTCAAAATCATTATAGATCATTATAAAACCTCTTTTAACATCATAATCATCATCATATAAGTCAACATTTAAGGTTTGAGTACCAAGAAATACTCGAAAAAATCACAGAATATTTGGTTCAAATAAAATCTTATACTTACCAAAACTTGAATCTGTGATATATTCTTGATTCCGGCAACACCTCCTCTAAGTAAATGGAATCAAACACTTTTGATTGAAAATCCAAAACCATAGAAATATTGCTATTCATGAGAGGAACAACATTAGAGAAGATTCCATAAGCTAGAAAAGCCGAATCAGAAGTAAATCGGCTCCGGAGCTAAAGAGCTTTCATTATTCATCCTTTCTCTTTCCTTTAACTTTTTCCTCATTTTTTCATGATTTTTCTCTTATTTTTATGACTGCTGCACAAATGAATAGGGAGAGAAGAGAGACAATTGGCCAATTTCCCAATTTGCCCTTGGTTTGTGTAAAAGTTACCAAATTGTCATTCGATTGGATTTTAATCGTCCAGTTTCTTTTTTCTTTCCTCCACTCTTACTTCTTGTTTTTAGACAAAAAATGAGCTCTATGAAAAGGATAAAAGCTTTTAAAAATATCCACCTCCTCAAACAATAGGATTTTAACACTAATTAACCATATGTTAGCTTTTTGACTTTTCAACTTATTTTACTTGGCCTATATTGCTTCTTTTTTTGCTTAATTTGGACCAAGTGTTTTATTTCCCTCTCTTTCCCTTGCTTAGACGAAACTTAGCCTTTGGAGAAGCAAGAAGGCTTCATAAATTATCATAATATTACCTCATCATAATACTATATTTAATTGCCAATTAACATGTGAAAATTGACTTTTGTGGCATCTTTTTCCATATGGCCAAAAATACTTCCTTGTGGCATTATTTGCAGCCAAATAAATATTTTTCCTTACTTTATTTTCTTTTTGGCTAAAACTATCATAAAGAAAAGGAAAAAATAAAAGCTTCTTGCTTTATTGGTGAAATGACCATTTTACCCTTACATTTTTATAATTAAATTAGGCTTCCTTCCTTTTCTTTATGTTTGGCTGAAATTCACTATTAATTGGGTCCAAAAATTGTACTCTTTCAATCTCTATGTTTTGGATTTCCATAATGAGCTTTATTGAAGACACAAATCATATTTTATGTTTTATCGTGGCCCAAAATTCATGTGACGACTAATTGCATTGTGTGGCCATTTCAAATGTGTTCATAATTCACCATTTTACTCCATTTGATATAAGAAATTTTGGTGACCGAATTTGGAACATTACACCTTTAATAATAATCATAATCGCTATCTTGAAAGCAATTTCACAAGAACCATACAACTGTTGTTCCAAGGTGAAGGGCACCGATACTAGTAACAACATGTCAGCCAACAGCAACATTAAAAGGTACCCTCAAACTTGCCCCAAGTAGACACCAGATTTGTGCAAAGCCACCAATAATCACAACCAGTCCAAATAGATCCAAAATATTAAAATTAGAGGACTTACTAAAGTGAGAACTTCGTGGTTTTATCCCTAATATATTAAAAACGGTGTACTTTTATCACGTCAAGCACTCTAAAATATTAGTGGTACAATTTTATATCTAATAATATATTACAAATGGGTTGGCAAAAAAAAAACTAATGGAGCAATTTCCACTCCACGCTAACCTAATTTAGCAAGGTTTTCTACTACTACTACTATTAATGGGAAAAAACATAAAGCTCCATCATATTTGAATTAAACCCAAATTGCCAACAACCCCAATGTAACCCTTTAATTTTAGTTGTATTTATTATAAGGTTAAGGTGCAAAAATACATATGTGATTTTCCTCAATGTGCACCCAACACCAAATGTTTTTTTAGATGTAATAGTGACTATGTGGTTACAAAATAGGTGCAAAACTACCATTTGATCATTAGTTTAACTTTTTGACCCTGAAAGTAGAGCCGGGAAAACAGGCCGAGCCCGTCGGGCCGGCCCTTTTAGGCCCTGGCCCTTCAAGGGCCGGGCTTGTAAATTGGAGCCTCAAAAGGAAGTTGGGCCTAAAAGGGCCGGCCTTGTAGGGCCTTGGGCTAGCCCTTTAGGCCCGTTTATTTTTTATTTTTTTTACTTGGAAAGGAACCATATTACATTTTTGAATTACCTTATTGAATCTATATGTCATTCTGTCCTCATATTGTATAGAGTATGATTTTTGAGTATATTGTTTTGTCTAATTGAATCATATTGTGATTTTTGAGTATGATTTTTGAGTATATTGTTCTGCCTATTTAGACTAAAATCATATTATATACTATTCTGCCTGATAGAATATGATTTTTGATGGAGGTTGTGGTTATTTGACTACTTGAACCTACTGCTCAAAGTGAAACACAATCAAATGTCCTTAAAATTGATGATAGTGGCGAAGAAGGTGAAAATGATAGTCGTCATACTCATGTTGTTTAGAGGTTAGAGTATTTAGCTTCTTGCCTTCTTATACTTTGACCTTTGTGTGAGTTATTTATGGACATGATTTTACCTTTGATTATACATTAGTAACTGTATTTGTTTGTTGCAAGAGATGTGTTATTTAAACCTTAATGTTGACAACATTTATGTATTAAATTAGAACTTTAATCGTTGTTATTTACTAATTATATCTCTTTGGGGAAAATACGCAGGAAAAATAGTTAAATATTATGAAAAGAATTTTCCGACCCTATGGGCCAGCCCTGGTCCTAATGCTCTTAGGCCGGACCTTAAAAAACTGTAATTTTCCTGACCCTGAGCCCTTTAGGGCCCGCCCTGTTAGGCCCTTGCCTGTCAAGGGTCAGCCCTGTAGGGTCGGGCCGGCCCTGATTCCCAGCTCTACCTGAAAGTGATGACATGTACGATGACATGGACACTGGAGTAACATTCTAGAAAAAAAAACTTGCTGACTGGTGATGAAGCTTTGCAATTAATATTAGCCACGTTTCACTATTTCAGTACCACCTTCGCTAAAGTATATTCAAATCTAAATACAGAATGCTTAACTTACTCAGCAGAGCTGCTGCACTAAAAAACATACTGATTGCTCAATTTTTCCCAACCCTAGATTCCCAATATTATTAAATTAAAATCATTATAATACATATATTATATTACTAATTTTTATTAAATTATATGATTTATTAGGAAAATTTGATTTTCAGGAAGTTTTTTTTTTTTTCCAGAATGTCACTCCAATGTCCATGTCATCGTACACGTCATCACTTTCAGAATAAAAAAGTCAAACTAACGGTTAAAGGCTAGTTTTGCACCTATTTTGTAACCACATAGTCATTGTTGCACCTAAAAAAAGCATTTGGTGTTGGGTGTACTTTGAGAAAAATCACATGTGTATTTTTGCACTTTAACCCTTTATTATATATAGTTTTGTTTTATTAATTTTTTATTCTAAATATCCACGCATCCAAACTTTTTTCATTTTCTACATTTTAATTTTACTTTTTACTCATCTGACTTTCTTTATTAGTCACCTCTAGCATGTTTCACACATGTTAGAACAAATCTTAAACTTTATTACTCTATTTTAAAATTGAACAACTTTTCATCTTTCCCTCTATTTAATTTACATTATATCATATGAGAATCAAGTCAATATAATAATAAATGAAGGGTAAAATTGCATATTTATATGAAAAATTTCTCTATATTCCCTATAAATAGGATAAAAAAATTTCTTCTCTCTTTTCCTTACAAAAAGGATCAAAGGAATCCATTTTATTTTTGTTAAGGTGCTAATTTGCCCGAAAGTCCATGTGTCATTTATTTTATTTTTTTTCAAAATTAGATTTAAAATTTTCAAAGCAAATTTGTACCTTAACAAAAATGACGTGGAAAATATATAAACTGTTATCTCAACATATTTGGTCAACTAGTAGTCAAAATTAATTAGGAGAATGGTCAGAACAAAATTGTTTATTTTTTACACTTTTGACACAAAATCGTCTCTCAAAAAATTTTCAGGATAAAATTTTCCCTGGTTGACAACTTTACTAACAAATTCGCCCATTAATCCTTAAAAACGACAAAAGTAACTACGGGTGCTGCCAGATTGGTGCTTTGATTCATCCGGGTTGGCAGCCTGAGGTCCGGTCTATGGGGGTCCATAGGGATTGTTTGGTGGATTAATTTTTGGGCCTTCAAAATTTGTGAGTGGAACAGAGTAATGGTCCTCTATAGGGAAAATGTGGGTATGGGATTGGGCTTGGTAGAGGACTTGGAGTTGGATGCGAAGGATCAACCGGGGAATTGATATGGATATTTAATTTCTGAACCACTTGTAAATATATGCCCACCCACTTACCATTTTTTTTGCCCCCTATAAGTGTAGGCATTTTTCTATTATAGAAAATTATGTTCTAGTAATTGTCAAACATTAAACGTGATCATCTCTCTCTACCAATAGGAAACGCACTCACTCAATTTTGATGGTTATTTCTGTGATAGGCGTTCGGAACATTACCAATAAAAGTAAGTGATAGTAAATAAATCTAAAATAACAATGTGCGGTCGCAAATAAAAAATATTTTTATTTAAACCTTGTAGTAAAATTACATGAGAAAAAGTTGTGCAAATAAAAAAAACTTCCGTGCACCCATAATTTTATCATTTAGACAAGTTAGGGCATCCATTAGAGTGGATCCACAAAATCACACAGAATATTTTTGCGTGCTCATAGAAGTCCACACACAGCAATTTTAATCTAGCATTTTTCTCATATAATTATTCAGTCAAAAAATATAAGTTAGAAATATATATATATATATATATTAAAAAGCCAAAGCCAGTTTATAAAATAACATAATCTAGCAGGGCATTATCACTTAGGAAGAAGAAAGTTTTACGTTGTGGCAAGTCAAGGCCATTTCCTTCTTTCCCTTTTTTGACTTGTCCTCTTATTATGTTTCCTTATCAGAAACAATAGACAATTATCATATAGTGATTGCATTGATTGATGCTTGGCTAAATCCTTATTGGCAAACTTATCTTCATTTGTTAGTTTCTTACCCTTTGTTTTCTTCCTTACCAAGTCAAAAGTTTCTACGTTCGCCCAAGTCTTCTTATTTAGGGTCATTTTATCCCTTTGATGACACCATGTGTAGCACTCATACTTATGCCAACTGAGTCAAATATATATATATATATATCTTCTTATAATAATCCACTTAATCTAATAATTTTATATTTTCATATATTAATTTTTATTACTTAGAATATTTTTGGTATTTATATATTTCTTTTCTGGGATGTTACCGCTGACACATTCATCTCCCACATATTAGCTTCTGCGGATCAAAGCTCTTCAGTTGACTCTTCTGCAAATTCTTGACAACTTTTAGAAGAGTAATCATACTCAAATATAAATTATGCTCCAACTATCAGCAAGTGCCAGTGATAAAAATATCAACAACTTGATCAGAGGTTCTACAATAATAAGTCAGTTCAACTTCACCAATTTGTTGAACTTCTCAGATGAAATGTAACTTGATGTTGAAATGCTTAATGTAACCCGCATTCCGTAATTATATCCGAAATATGTAATCAAAATGAAATAGAGACCAATAAGAAATAAAACTATTTCAAAATCCTATCTTCACGATAGTGTATTCATAAATATCGTTCAAAATCCATTTCACCTGGTCTTGTATTCACGTTTCGGCTACAACTACAATGTGAAATCACATTTGAATATATCAAAGTACGCAATGTAATTCCCGGCCAATCCTAGGTTCCATACATTAATCAAAGCCTTATAGGGCATATTCGTCCAATACAATTCCTCATACGGGGATTAAACAAAGTCATTTACAAATACCAAATACATAATACTCCCAACTATGATAACCAACAACCAGAATGATAACCCGAAAGAGCCCTCATAGCCCTTGACTGCTTGCTCCATCATTGATCCACTACCCTGTCTGAAAGGTTAGTAGGGGAGGGTGAGATTCGAGAGAATCTCAGTAGGAAATCAATACCAATATGCATGCAAGATAAGTATTTAATGCATGACATGCTTGCATCACATAACTCATATTCACACAATGACAAATCTGTAAGCTCAATGCTTCGAACAACATACTTATGGCCATAGCGTAAATTGAAACATAGCTTCAAATCATTCATACATGTATCACATAATCAGGCAAAGCAATAACATGCATCAATACACTAATACAGTTATGAGAGCATGTAGGAGAGGTAAGTTCCCTACACTTGTCTTCCACGTATGCTCCAGAACCGGCTACTCACGATCCGACGAATATCGAACCACGATCAGGGTGAACATAAACCCTATAATCAAAGCAAGGACATAGGGTTATTTTCTATTCCAAAATCTTACTTTTATATCACTTAAAGTTGGTTATCATTCATGATCTTTAGGTGGCTAATCAAAGCCTAAACACATGCCTAAAGGGTTGGGAAAACACATGACCAAAGACCATCTATGGAAGTCCAAAATGTCATTTTTAGGGGTTGGCCGTGCCCACAAATCCACTGGCCATGGCCAAAAACAGGTTAGAAACATTTGGGCCGTGGCCCATAACCTCGGTCCGCGTCCAAGAAAATCTTGTTTTCTTGGTTCAACTTCCAAAAATCATAACTAATTCCAAAAAATTTGAAATGAGGTGATTCCAAAGCCAAATGAAAGATATTTAAGGCCTCTTGATAGGAAAAATATGGACCATTACTAGAAATCATCAAAAAATTCCAAAATTACACAAACTCAACACTGCTCCAAAACAGAGTCCAGTTTCCATCCCAAACTTTGGACAGCCATAACTCCCAGTTCAAAAAACGAAATGACACCAATTATATGTTCATTTTGAAGCTTGGGATGTGAGATTTAAGACTGGAAAGTTTCATAATTTTCTGACATCGTTTGCCCAGTCAAAATGTCCACACAAGCACACTGTCCAGAATAGAGTTTCAAAAGACAGAATTCCAAATTTTGTATCTTTGCTTCCAATGGTCCCATTTTCATACCAAACATTATTCCCACACAAATATTCATGAAGAATCTATTGGAAACACCAAATCAACCAAATTCACATTATATTGACATGTTTCTCAACAATCTCAATATGTCAACACAATTCACATTTCAACCTCACATTGCAATTCTTTTCTTTCCAAAGTTCCAAACCAATTCAAACCAATTCCAATGAACACATAACATAATAAAACACCAATTACACCTCAAAACACATGACAATTCATGCATTTCAAAATTACCACAAAAACAAGGCAAAATTCAACAATTCTCAAAACTCAACCAAAAGCCACAAAACTTATATCAAAGTGAAGCTATCACTCACCTCTTCCTCTTCCTCAAATCACTTCTTTGATTCCTCCAACTTCAAGATTCCTCAAGCTCTCAAAACACCTTTCACAAATCTAAAACCATAGAGATGAAGCTCTCATCACTATGGCAAGATTAATGAAGAGGATTTAAGCATTAGAGGCCATTAAGCAAGCCAAAAACTCACCTCAAGCTTTCTCTTTCTTCCTTGAATTTGGATGACCATGGGAGCTTTAGAGAGAGAAAGATGAGATGATGAATAAGCATGGTCAGTTTTTGGGTACTAAAAGCCTCATTAGGCTCACCAAAAAGGAAGAGAGGAGAGAGGATGAGTATTGCAAATTGACCAAGATCCAAGGGTCCAAAACTCACCAAGTGTTATGATCTTGTTCCATCTCCAATGAACTCACATAAACTCACACACATGGGATTCTATCCACTAAATCTCACAACAAATCAACCCTAACCATTGATCTTGAAGTTACCAATGAGTTTCCTTTTTGGTAACTGACCAATTGGTCGGTAACTTTATCGTTTTGCCCTTGATTACGGTAATTCTCACTGAATCACCACCAACACTTCACATCTTTCCATTTAGCCACAATATGCGCCTTCCCTCTATTTTAAGTCAATTTAGATGTTAATCCATGATTGAGTTTAAATACAGGGTTTTGGTGCTGTTCACAACACATACGAATCACATTCGAATCTTAAATCACATCGGATTCTCCAAAAGGGTTTATTTATCACTAATCACATCCGCTTTTGGAGTCATTATCCCTTAATCGCAATATGGGATCTTGCTAAATCGGGGCTTAGTAGTCCATTTATTTCAGGCTTATTCTCTAGCCTTAAGTCTCAAAATTTGGGGTATTACACTTAATTTTCCAATGAAAAACTCATAACATTATTGTAACTGCTATTAACACTTTACTTCCAAGGATATAAAATTCTTTTGTAAGTAGTGGATATTCAATGATCAACAGCTAACTCAACTACCTAAAGAACTCTCTATCAGAAACATTGAATGCTCTGGAGCATTCAAGCAAATACTCTAACGAGAAGATTGATGAGTCTAATACTATTGCATAAAACACTTTTAACATTTATTTTTAACCCCTTTCTATGTCTGTTTTCTGGGGGACGCATATGTGAGTGATGTTGTAAAGTTTGGGAACTGCGTCCATTAAAAAACAGACGCTGTAAGTTCTTTTTTTTTAAAAAAAATTTGTATTTTATTTTTCATTATGTAACTCCCTTCTTCATCAAGGCCAAGATTAGTGTTTAATAAACACAATCATGTTGAATTAGAGACCATAATACCGTTTGGGACTTAATAAAAGTCTCTTTTGCCCAAAACAGGGCTTCCAAAAACTTTTCTAACACCTGTTCAATAATGGTCTCATATGCACATTTCAATACATAAATAGCCTGTATAGAACGATTTCATTTATAAATATCAGAGTACAATGTAAATTCTCGACACACTTGGGTTTCATTAATCAAATAAGGGTTTACAAGGCACGAATGCCTCTAATCCAATTCCCTTAACTAGGGGATTACACAAAATTATACCATAATTTCAATATACAATTGTTTCCCCAATAAAATACCCAAAATATAAAAGTATGATAACCAATTTATCCAAAATAAACTCCTAGCCTAGAGCTTGATCCACTCTTCGTCACCCACTTTCCTTTAGATCCTTTGGCCCTGTCTAAAAATGTGTTTTTGGGAGAGTGAGATTCTAAGGAATCCCCGTAGTAACAAGTCACTCATAGTATGCACAACAATAAGGCATGAAAGCAAATCGTCACACACACACAACAACGGCAAGGGCAGGTATGACTCATGTCACCCTTACGTTTGCTCATGTTGAAGTGCTCACGCTGTATTGCACAACCACATGTTCATATCACATATATCATCACAGCTAGATCCATATAAAATATTTCACATACGCACAGCCACACTGGCCGGATAATCAAATTGGAATTCACAATTCCACAATGGAGCCTCGGCAATTACAACGGCAGGGGTACGTGTGATAACTATCACCCCCTACGACTGCTCATGTTGAACTGCTCACGCTGTAATGCCCTATAGCCAATAACACATACAACATAATAATAAGTCATGCATACCAAGCATCATACACAACATGAGAGAAAGTCACTACCTTGGTCCTTTCGGGCGTGCTCTGGCACCGGCCTCTTCAGAGTAGGGCAAATATCGAATCCTAGAATTCATAATTAGGGACGGAGTGTTATTCTCTATACAACATTCAAGTGACTTCACAACACTTAGATTTGGTTATCATTAATATCCTTTAGGAAGCTACAAATGTCTCTAACAAAAACCCTAAAGGGTTGGGAAACACTGGGTTGAAAACCACATTTCAGAAGTGCAAAATACTAATTTTTGGGGGTTGACCGCAGCCCAAAAATCCACTGGCTGTGGCCAAAAATAGGTCTGAAACATTTGGGCCATGGCCCAGAATCCACTGGCCGTGGCCAAGAAAAATCCTGTTTCTTGGATGAACTTTCAAAAATCATAACTAATTCTAAAAAAATCAAAATGAGGTGATTCCAAATCCAAATTAAAGATATTTAAGTCCTATTTAATGGAAAAATATTGACCATTACTAGAAATCACCACAAAATTCCAGAATTACACAAAACGCAACACTGCTCCAAAACAAAGTCCAGTTTTAGTCCCAAACTTTGGCAAAGCATAACTCTCAGTTCACAAAATGAAATGACATGAATTATATGTCAATTTTGAAGCTTGGAATGTGAAATTTATGACTAGAAAGTTTCATAATTTTCAAACACCATTTGCTCATTCAAAACGTCCATGAAATCAACTGCCAACATAGAGTTTTTCGCTAACCAATCTTGCAACTTTTAAAACTAAGTTCCCAAAGGTTCAAAATTCATATTCAATAGTACTTTCAAACAATTTTTCACAAGGAACACAATGAAAACCTCAAAATAACCAAAATCCCAACCTATCACCATGCCCTATTTTGACCAATACACAAAACCAAACACAAAGTTGCCAAACTATACTTTTAAGCTTCAATTCAATTCTATTCATTCAAAACACTAAACAAGGAACCATTTCCATGACAACAACATACCATACTCCCCATAACCCTAAATCACGAAAATTAGGGCAAATTTTCTAGAAATTCAAGGCCTAACCAATGGCCACAAAACTTATATGAAAATGAACCTTTCACTCACCTCAACAACTTTCTTAAAGAAGTTCCTTGGTTCTCCAACTTCTAGATTTCCTTGTCTGCTCAAAACACCACCAATGACAAATCTAAGACCATGAAAATGAAGCCCTCAACTCAAGGAATAACTTTATAGAAGGGATTTTTGTCATTATAGGTCATCTTCTTACCTTAAATCTCAAGTTTTTCTCCTTCTTGCTTGAGCTCCCATGGCAGCATGAAAGAGAGAGAATGAAGAGAGAGATGAGAGTGTGAAATGGTGAAGAAGAGCACAGAAATTCTGCCCTTTATGCCTACTCATGCGCACAAAGAGAGAGGGAGAGAGAGAAATGATAAAATATGGTATTTTAACTTTTCCTCTTATCTCTTTTCATCCATCAAGTGACACCTGTTCACATCTTATGCATTCTCATAAAGTAAGTAACCACTTGGTTACTCTAACCACTCCATTAGCCATTTAATCACACATCTCATTTCTCTTAGTTAGTAATTAATTTTTTTCCATTAATCACTAACTAATTAACTGATAGTTTTCCATTCTTTCCAAATTTTCCACTATTATGGCATATTAACTCAAATTGCCACATAACACATAATTACTTTCCTTTTCCACTTTCATGCGCCATTTACCCTTATTTTAGCCTAAATAATTATTTCATCACATAACTATGTAAAATACAAGGTGCTGGGCATTTCCAGTAATAATTCGGATATCAAATTCATTTTGATTTACAAAATCATTCACAATAATTATCATTAACCCTTAATAGAAGTTTGAGGCGTTACACATTACCCAGCAACTAAACCTCATATAGAAACATCCAGCGCTTCTTCATAAATCAAGTATCCTTACAAATAGTACATAAACATCCAGCACTAAGTAAACAAAGTGTCAACAAGTACTATCTACAATAATCAACACACAATGTCCAAAACTTGTCTAAACGACTACTATCTAAAATAAACATTTTATCAAAATAAACTTTACTCATCATCTATATGTTAAAGAAGATGTCCTACCAAACGATCTCGAATCAAATTAATGTCTTTGTTTGAGTAAGCATTCTCATTACCAAAAGTTTGCAAATTGAAAAATAAGCTAAGATAAATCAATCAAATGAATGAATAATTAATAATTCAATTATGATAATAAAAATATTATCATTTGAGAATGAAGAAGCGATTACCTGTTCGAAATCTCTAATAACTCCACTCTAAATGATATCATATATATAAAATATAATATAGTATCCATACTCAGTTCTTCCTAATTGTTGAGGGCACTATAAATTAAAAGCAAATGGTTAAAATGTATAAAGACATATCTAAAGTGACTGCCATTAAAAGAACTTGAATTAAAACTACTTATTATTAGATAAAACCACTTTGTCTCTTGATTTTTACCTTTCGTGTTTCCTACCTATTACTCTATATGTCTTGAGTGCACTATCATTAAAATGAAAATCACAAGACATTAAAACAATTTATTTAAGTCAAGAACCAATAATTTACAAATAGATTGACTTAATTAAAGATAGTTTTTATCTCTTCGTTTGGCATGTGACCTAAGGAATCAAAGCAATAGACGACATTGATGATGGGGCAAACAACACACAGACTCCAATTATAAGTATAGCAACATATACAAATTAAAATGGAGTTAGATAACAAGCTAATTTTTAGCAAACTAAATATGTTTTAAATAGACAAAATTAAGTTACTTACCCTTCAACAATTGGTGCTAGATGACAAGGCAATTTAGTCTCTCCTATTTGTAGCTCACATAGCACATCCTAAGTTTCAACTTATTATACTTCTTTGCCAAGTTCGCAAGACATAAGAATCCATATAAACTGTTTCTTTCCCTTTTGACGCATATGTTGTCGAAGAAGCTATAATATAATTAAAATGATAAATGAATTAGTGAATATATAAAATCTAAAAACCACTGCATCAGTTGAAGTTAAAAATAAAAAAAATTACATGATTACAAGTTTAACCCATCCTATATCTATCTCCTCCAAATATTTGAACTCCTTATGAATTGTAAAGGGATACGACATTCTTTCTCCCATAATCGCATAAGGCATCTACAAATTGATCTTGTCAATTTGTTTATGAATATATTGTAGTAGTGACAAGAGCCCCTTACCAAATGAACTATCAAATGCATCATTATATCAAAAAATGTAGGAGCAAAATGCATCTCTAGTTAGGATAGAATAATATAACCCTTATTTTCCAATCATGTTATAGTGGTTTGCATGTCATCTTTCATAATGCCTCTAATAGCTAATAGTAATAGTTGTTGCATCAATACATGATAATCATGGGACTTCATTCCCATTAACTTCAAATTGTCCATTGAGGCAAAGCTTCTCACATTAGAAGAATACCCTTGTGACACCTTAATGTCATGCAAACAACTACACAAACTTTTGTTTCTCGACTTTTGACAGTATATGTGTTGCTGGCTCCATGTACGCCCTCTTACCATCATCTCTTAGTTGTGGATGTAATCGTTCTTTTATTCCCATTCCAACAAAGTCTAGTCTTACACTAATTAAAACCTTAGTCTTCTATGATATGTGCAAAAGCGTGCTGATAAGGCTATCACAAGTATTTTTCTCCACATGTATCACATCAATACTGTGTCTCACTATTACCACGTCAATATGGAAGATCAAAGAAAATTGGCCTCTTCTTCAATACGTTCTTCTCACACACAGTCCTCTAATTCTTACTGAAGATGACATTGATACGTTCCACCGGACTATAAACTTCCTCTCTTGTTAATGTCATACCCCTTAACATTTCAATATTTGTAGAGTATTAAGCACATAGTTCCATAAGGCATACAGAAATAACAGAAACATGCTAACATTAGGTACTTGTGTATAATACAGGAAAATCCTCGCAGGGTTTGACAAAAAAATATTTATAAATCTACAAGTGTTCCAAAAGAAACTAAACTACAATCTTAGATAACTACAGTAGCTTCGTAGTACCCCGAGACTCTAGCCACCACCTTGTTTCTAGAGCCACTAGCCTCAGCTGTAATGTTTTACTATTTGGAAAAGAATGAGATTCAAGCGAATCTCAATAGCAATATGCTTTTCAGACATAAAAAATGCAAAAATAAATATGCAATACACCATGTCATGTAAGATGATAGAATGCTGCATGCACCCTGTCTAAGGCAAAACGACATGTTTGCACCCTTGCTTAACCCTGCGCCTCTATTGTGTCCTATACCACAACTAGGCTAATATACGTGTCTAAGACACTATACTCATATTACAAATAATGCCATATATATACATATAATAATCACATAGTATATACAAGAAAAGGTTACTACCTGACTTCTTTCTCAATTCCTCAGTCGGTCCTAACCTTGGTTTTGGCTCAGGATATTTCCAATTCCTATCAAAATTAAAGTTACAAGTAACTGATCATTACTTGTACCATTACTACCTTCAAATGAAATTTTGCTAGTTATCCAATGTAGTTATAAGAGGTTCTGCATAGTATAATTCTACACAGTGCAGTTGCACAGTTTCCAGAAACTAGCAGATTTTCAGTGAATTTTGATAAATCATAACTAATTCTAGGAAATTCTAAATTGACTGATTCTAAAGCCTATGTGAAGCTCTTTAAATGTATTTTTATGGAAAAATATCCAAAGCTGGTCGATGTTATCACTTTTTTCCCAAAAATTCACAAAATGTTCCCTATTCCATATTACATTTCAGAATAGGGTGCAACTTCAAATTTCCGTATCTTTTAGTATACAAGTCCAAAAATTACAACTACCTATCAAATTAAAGCTTCAGATGTCTACTTTAATCCTGCCAAGTTTCATAATTTTTGGATTAGGTTTGACTAACTAATTTCATTGCACAATCACATTGGCCCCAGTGAGACAATCAAACAACATGCACTTACAACTTTATAAATCTCCAAATTTGCTTACCAACATCCAAAAATCATGAAATCATGTATACCTACACAATTTTCCCTTTCAAATCCAATGGAATCATCAAAATTACAAAATAACATCTCCTCCCTATTGTTCTACACTTGGCCGAAACTAGGGTTCTTAAGAGGGAGCATGTGTTTTCTTGATTTCTCTTGTTTAATCACTTCCTTTCCACTTCTAATCACACAATTAACTACTTAAACACTAAATGAACATCATTTGAGGAAATTTTGGTAGCATAACATTTTAAGGTTCATCATCCCAAAATCACAAAACAATCAAAAACCAACAACAACACCATCAATAGCATAAGAGGATCAAGTTTATCTGATTACCTCTTGGATTCCCAAATTTCTCTCTCCTCAACGTCTTTTACCCTCTCTCTCTCTACATTTTTGATTTGGCTTGCTATCTATGGATTTCAAGCGGAAGAAGAGATTAGAGGAAGTTTCAAGGTGATTAGAAGGCAAAATCACTAAGATTACAAGTCTTTACCTTGAGTTCTTGCTTCTTGGAGCCTTATATTTTCTTCTTGACTTCTCTTTTGTGTTCTTTCATTCAGCAACCTCTCTCCATATTTCCTATTGCTTGACCGAAATAAGCAAGAGATAAGAGTTGAGAAGCTGTTAAAATATCCCTCCTGCTTTCCTCTTAAAATATTGCATTTTATTGTAATTATCACATGACAATTTAATTGTCATAATATTTTCTCTTTCTATATTACTTTTTGACCGTAAAGTGTAATACCCCGAATTTTGAGACTCGAGGTTAGAGAATAAGCCTGAGAGAAGTGGACTGCTAAGCCCAATTTTAGCAACATCCCAAATTGTGATTAGGGGTTAATGACTACAAAAGTGGATGTGGTTAGTGATAAATAACCCTTTTGGAGAATATGATGTAATTTGACACTCGAATGTGATTCGTGTGTGTTGTGAGCAGTGCCGAAACCCTATATTTGAGTTCAATTGTGGATTAACATCCAAATTGACTTAGAATAGAGGGAAGAATTGAATGTGAATTGTGTTGACATGTTGAGATTGTTGTGAAAACATGTCAATGTGATGTGAATTTGATTGATTTTGCGTTTCCAATGGATTCCTTGTGAAAATTTATGTGGGAATGATGTTTGGTATGAAAATGGAACCAATAAAAGCAAAGATGCAAAATCTGAAATTCTGTCAAGTGAAACTCTATTCTGAGCAGTCAGTTTGTGTGAACGTTTTGAATGCTCAAATGGTGTCTAAAAATTCTGAAAAGTTCCAGTCTTATAGTTCACATCTCAAGCTTCAAAATGGATACATAATTTGTGCCATTTCGTTTTGTGAACTAGGAGATATGACTGTCCAAAGTTTGGGATGGAAACTGAACTCTGTTTTGGGGCAGTGATGAGTTTTATATAATTATGGAATTGTGTGGTGATTTTTAGTAATGGACAATATTTTTCCTATGAATAGGACTTAAATATCTTTCATTTGGCTTTGGAATCACCTCATTTTGAGTTTTCTAGAATTAGTTATGATTTTTCAAAGTTTGGGCAGAAAATCTGCCAGAAAATCCGAAAATGAGAATTATGACATCACCAAAATAAAAGATGACATCATCAAGGAATTAAAATATTTCCCATCTTCTTCTTTCTCTCATTTCTGTCGTGAGTTTCAGCTGAAAAGAGAGAGAGACGTTTGAGAGCTCTTAGAGAGAGAAAGAGGAGAAATCTCACAAAGTAAGCCGATTTCTCCGACGATCTAGCTCCTAACGGGTATAACTCCGATCCTAAGATACTCCTTTATGTTCTTTAAGGTTTGGAAGCTCCTCCATTGGTGTTAAAAAAACTAGGGTTTCAGCCAAGACAAGGAAAAGCTAGTGGGAGCTTGAGGTAACTTCCAAACTCTTGTATATTGACTATTCTGGCTGCTATGGACAATTTAATCGGTGAAATTTCGCCGAATTGTCATTGGTTTCAAAAATGGAAAATAGGTGTGTGGGGCTTTTATGCTGCCCAAATTGATACTAAATGGTAGTTGTAACCTAATGGAATAGTTAATAAAGTGGTTAGGAGTAGAAAGGAATGCGTTTACGGAGCTAAAACCGAAAAACCCCAATTTTTCCCGGAGTACTTGTATATTTCGGCCAAGGCTATAAATGGGTCTTAGAGTTGGATTTTTAATGATTTGATGATTCCATTGAGTTCAGGAGAGAAAATTAGGTGGGGTTACAGTTGGTTACTTTTTCAGAAAAGGCCGAAAAAGCATAATTACGAAAACGCCCCTGAAACCCTTAAAGTGGGGCTGCCAAGGGTAAATTTGTAAATTGATATTGAATTTGATAATTCTGAGTCCGGAAATGGATTCCTTGGGTGAAAATATGTCAGAATAGCCCATGTCAAAATTTTAAGAAAAGTACAGCTGGACCGGATACGACGGGGCCGGGCCCGGTCCCCGGGGGTATTTTAGTAAGTTTTCCATATAGCTTCATATAACCCCTAGAAACACTATGGAAGTGTCTAAATAGTACATTTGACATTGTAGGATCGAATGTGAAGCCCCAAGTTGCTGGCACACAAATCGAGGAGAAAAAAACTGGAGGTAGGGAACTTATCTCTCCTGCATGCTCTGATAACTATATTAATGTGATGATGCATGTTATTGCTTTGCTTGATTATGTGGAACAGGTATGAATGATTTGAAGCTATGTTTCAATATATGCTATGGCCATATGTGTATCGTTCGAAGCATTGAGCTTATAGATTTGTCATTGTATGTGTGCATGAGTTATGTGATGCAAGCATGTCATGCATTAAACACTTATCTTGCTTGCATATTGATAATGTTTCCTTATTGAGATTCTCTCGAATCTCACCCTCCCTTACCAACAATTTAGACAGGGCAAGTGGCTTGTGGAGGAAGCGGCTAGGACTCCTTCGAGATGAGGTTGTGTAATCCCTATTTGAAGAATTGTAATGGGCAATTGTGCCCTGTGTATCTTTAGCGAAGGTATATACCCGGGATTTTTGGGATGATTATATTGTGCACTCTGATATTTATATGAATGTGATTTATCTTCACGTAGTAATTGTATTCGAAATGTGAATATGAGATCAAGTTAACTAGATTTTAAAAGGTATTTTTGAAAACCCTATCTCAAGGATGGGATTTTAAATGAGTTTTGATTATTATTGGTCTCTATTTCATTTTAATTGTGTATTTCGGATATAATTACGGAGGGGGTTACATAAAGCATCTTGAAATGGCAAGAGAAAATGGTCTTGTAATATCTTCATGCATTCCATTATAATTAGCATGTAATACTTTGCTTTATGACACTTACATTTTGACTTTTCAACTCTCAATTTTACTTGGCTATAAATTACTCCTTCTTGATTCATTTTAAGCCAAGCAAATTATTTCTCCATTGCTTTTCCCTTTTTAACCGAAAATGCCAAGGGAAAAGGAAAATATTTGTTGCTTCTTGCATTATTGGCAAATTACCATTTGCCATTACATTTTTGTAAAAATTCATGTACATTACAATTCACCTTTTTATTCCATTCAATGTATCCATTTCATACAAGGAATATGAGTGACTAAAAATGGGATGTTATAGTTATTGCTTTTGGAGCCATTCCATTCTTCGCTAAGCCATTAAAACCCTTTCTTAACCTAGATATGGGTGGAATCAATGAAGAAACCTCCAATGACCAAGGTAGACTATTTTTCTTCTACGATTAGGTTGATGGAAATGTGTGTTACTTTACATATCGAACATGCTTTTTGCCTCTTCATACTGTACCCTGGTAACTTTCCATATGCAGGAAAGTTGTTCATTCTAGTAAAAATCATTGCTCTAGATTAAAAGACTCCTGCTTTATGCATCAAACACATCTACGTTTTCTTTCTGCAACTTTTTTAAGTCCTCAATCAAAGGCACCAAGTAGGCATTGATATCATTCCCTGCTTATTTTAGTTCAGAAATCATCATAAAAAGCATCATATACTTGCGTTCCACACACAACTAAGGAGGTAAGTTGTATATCACCTGGAGAACTAGGCATACACTATATGTGCTACTAAGAGTTCCGTATGGATTGATTCCATTTGTACAAAGCTCAAGCCAACGGTTTCTTAGCTTGCTACCAAATTGAGGGAACAATTCATCTATTTTCTTCTATTGTGGAGAGTTAGTTAGGTGTCAAAGATATTTTTTATCAGATATTCTCTTATAAGAGTGCCATTTCAACTTCTTTGCTTTTGTTGCATACACAAACAAATGCTTAAACCACGGTATTATTGGAAGATACCACAACACCTTTAAAGGTTACCTTTTAGTTATCTCATCACCACAATCACCATTTTTCTTCACTTTATACTCCTTTCTATACAATACACAGTTATTAGGGCAAGATTGTATCTTTTTTTACTCCCCCCATCCTAGATAAGATTTTATTGGCTTCATACATACGATTTGAAAGTACATTATCATCTGAAATCATACCATGAGATAATTTAAACAACAATGTAAAACTACTATCAATCTAACCATAAGTTACATTTAAATTAACCAAATGCAAAATACTTGTCAGAGCGTGTATACTTACTCCCAGGGTTCAAGTTGTCTCTATATCAGTTTGTGAGCAGTCATATACATGCAATTATATAAAGGATTCTACCTCAACATCATGAATCATTTTCTCCATCTTATCATCATCTATGACATCCACAACTTCCTTCTTGTGCAATGTACAACAACTACTTCCTCACTATATCATATCCACCTTGTGTATCGAAGATTTATTCCATCATAAACTAGGTGATCTATTATATCATCAATATCTCATCAACTTTCATTTAAACAATTGACAAAAGAAAAAAAATACTTCCCATTTTTGCTAGGTGCACTCCTTTTAGCAAATTCAATAAACTCTTCCACCCAATTTCGTATTCTTCACTAATTCTTAAAGCATTCATCCAACTATGATCCATTTTATTACCACCTAAGACATTTTCAACAACACTCAAGTTTAGAACAATTGTCAAGGAAGGGATTGCTTTTACCTTATTTGTAAAAGAGATTTGGCAGCATTTCCCCTTAAAAGTAAGACATCCCAAAATTCCAATAACAACCCAATTCAGCTTAATTCAAACAAAACTAACTAACCAACTAAAGCAATTTAGGACAATCTCAATAATTTAATCCAACAATTTGATTAGTACAAAAGATAAAAAAATAGCTAAGTTGTCTAATTCATAAACTAGAAACCATAGACTTCCAAGCATCCACATTCATATAAGTTTACAAAGTTGTCTAATTCAATACACATAAACAAACTAGCCATATTACAAGGATTATGTCATTAGAAACTAAATTCCAAATTGTAATCAAGTATTTAACCTTGATTTATTCTAAAATCATGCTTTACATTCAACACTAGATCATGTCCTCTTATATTCCTACATCCCAAAATTAGAAAATCTCAAGATCAATACAAGGCATCATCAACATCATCACCATAAACAACAACAATAGTATTCAACTCTAATTACCTGAACTTTAAATTTGGATACTTGAAATTTATCTTCTCTCAACCTTAACATCAACAACAACAAAGGGAACGGTAGAATCTTTTACAAAGTAGAAACATAATCAAGTCTTCTTTCTTTTATAAAAACTTAGATTGGGGATTCAAAAGGAATCAAAGTGGAAGACAATTACCTTGGAAAAGCATAAATGGTGGACTGCCATTTCTCAAAACGGATGACAAAGTCCAAGGCTCTCAAAATAGACACCAAAAGCACATTTAATGTCCGTTTAAAAGAAAATGGAGGACAAAAGTAGTGTAGAAAATTGGAAAAATGCCATAGCCTTCATTTTGACGTCTGTTTTTATAAAAATATACCTTAATTATGGATGTTAAATCTTTCCTCTATAGTAGTGTAATGGCTAGATCATTGTATATGTAATACCTCAAATTTTAAGATTTGAGGCTAGAGAATAAGCTTAAAATTAGTGGACTGCTAAGCCCTGATTTATCAGAAGCCCAAATTTATTCCCTAATGATTCTTATATCCTTGGGGTATTAAAGAAAGTAAAATGGTGATTTTAGAGCAATTGCCATAATCAGGGGCAAAATGGTAAAGTTACCGACCAATTGGTCAGTTATCAAAGAGGAAACTCATTGGTGACTTCAAGATCAATGGTTAGGATTGATTGTTGTGAGATCAACAGGGCTGGAATCATATGTGTGTGTGTGCCTATGTGAGCTCATGGAAGATGGAGCAAGATGGTGACACTTAGCACAATGTGGACCCTTAAATCATGGTCAAGATTTCAACTCTTCCCACTCTCCTCTCTTCTCCTCCAAGTCAGCTAGGAGTATGAGAAAAGGGAAAAAATTTTGATCTCTCTCCTCTCTCATTCTCCATGTTCGCATAAGCTCAAGGGAGGAAAGAGAAAGCTTAAGGTGATGTTGTAGCCTTGTTCTTGTCCTCTTTAGCTTAAACACTCTTCTTTAATGTTGTTCCTAGTGATGAGAGCTTCATTGCTATGGTTTTAGATTTATGGAAGAAGGTGTTTTGAGAGCTTGAGGAATCTTGAAGTTGAAGAATCAAAGAATTAGTTTGATAAAGAGGACGAGGTGAGTAAGAGCTGTCTTTTGACCTATATATTGTGATTGTTGGTTAAGTTTTGAGAATTGTGGAATTTGCCCTGATTTTGGTGTAATTATGAAATGGATGATTTGGTTTGTGTATTGTGGAAAAATGGTGTCATATTATGTTTTGGTGCCATTGGAAGTGGTTTGAAATCTTGGAAGCCAAGATAGTCATTTTGTGGTTTTGGGTTCAATATGTTTGGAAATGTGGAAAATGTCATTGTGATGTGATTTTAGGTGTTTTGAGGTTTTCAACGGGTTCCTTATGTAAAATTGTGTGGGAATAATCTTGGATAAGAATTTTAGTACCATTGGAAACATATTGGTTGAGTTGGGAAAATTCTGTCATCTGCTGTATTTTGGCTTCTGATAAGCCTTACTCGAGTGCACAAGGGTGTCACTCGAGTGCAGCATCATATCCCTCTTTTCCCTTCCGTTTTTGATTGCACTTCATGCCAAAAAGCGAGAGTGCATTTCTTCACCTGCGAATGATGTGGTTATTACTCGAGTGGGAAGGTTCTCAATCGAGTGCATTTGTATTTTTGCACTAAGGCCGCTTTTCGGGTAAGTACTCGCAGTCAGTTTGTCAAGAGTGTGTGTGTGCACTCATAGTTTTGTGCCCTCATCGAGTGCTAGAGCTAGTGCTCGAGTGCACTTCTAGCTCTGGGTTTTCTGTGCTCTCAGGTGAGAACTGATTGTGTCTTACTTGGTGGGACTCAGGTGAGTGTGGGGGCATCACTCGAGTATTGATCTTAATGCTCAAGTGGAATGAGTATTTTTGGTCTCCGTCTATGCTTTCAGTTAGGCACTCACACAGGTAAGCTTTCATGCTCGAGTGGAAGTTATCCATCACTCGAGCGATGCAGTCAAAAATAGGATTTTGAGGTTTCAAAAGATGGTCTTTGGGTCAAGTTTCTCCCAACCTTTTAGGCATATGTTTAGGCTTTGAGTAGCCACCTAAAGCTCGTGAATGATAACCAACTTTAAGTGTTTGAAGTTAAGAAATTAGAAAAGAGAATAACCCTATGTCCTTAATTTGGTTAATAGGGTTCGATGTTCGCCTTAATAGTGAGCAAGCTGTGTTGGAGCACACGTGGAAAGAACAAGCATAGAGAACTTACCTGTTCTGTATGTATTTGATATCTGTGTTGGTGTTTAGATGCATGTTATTGCTTTGCATGATTATGTGTAACATATATGAATGTTTGAGGCTATGTTTCTATGTATGTTATGGCCATAAGTATGTTGTTTGAAGCATTAAGCTTGCATATATGTCATTGTGTGAATATGAGTTATGTAATGCAAGCATGTCATGCATTAAACACTTATCATACATGCATATTGGTATTGTTTTCCTACTGAGATTGTCTTGAATCCTACCCTCCCTTAATAACCTTTCAAATAGGGTAGTGGATCAAGGATGGAGCAGGCTGTTGGAAATTGTACCCTAAGGGCCAATCATTGTACTTTGAACATTATTATTTTAATGAAATTTCTCCATTCTGTTATCATATTATTTGCATGTTAACTGTGATAATTGTATCCTTGGATAGTTCATAAAGATTGTCCTAAAATGTCCCTGGTCGGTCATCTATGCGGGAGTAGAGATGAAACAAGATCAGTATGACTTTGATAAGATATGGAGATACGAATCAAAGTCTTAGGCACTTGTAAGAGTACAAGGTGCTGGACCGACCCACTATGAGAGAGCTACATGGATCAAGTCATAAGCTTTTCTCATGTATAACCACGTCACAATGCCCTTAGACCTGAGGTCATCATGGATTCCTACATGAGAGTTGCTAATCTTTGAACTAGTCAAAAGTCACTTTTGACCGGGTGATGATAAAGGCTATGATCGGGCTTAGTGATTTTTCATGCAGAGGAATATGAATGATCAAGATGGAATTTGTCCCTCACATTAGTAGAGAGATATTACTGGGCCCCTCGATGAGTGAGTCTGAGAAATGTATGGCCATACTATGATGAAAGAAGTTTCTGTCTCTGTTATCAGGCTACTCAGGAATTGAGAAAGTAATGGTCAGGAACAAGAGGATGACATTATCTATGCATTATCCTTGATCGATATATTGTGTGACAAAAAGGACGTGACATGGTTGTATGACAGGTTGCATCGTAATAACGATCCTCATATGAATTGGGTAGTCGTAATGTCTTGCTAGAGGCCGCTTGCGACTTTTGGGTTAGTATAGTTATTGGCCCACTGCCAACTTCATATGGGCCAACAGGGTCGCACACAAGAATGACCCAACACGAGATAATGTTTAATTTAGGGTGGATGAATTTTATATTTATATATATATATATACATAATATAAAATTCATTAATAATATTATATAGATATATATTTTTTCAAAATATATATCTTATATATATGTGTATATATATATTATATGATATTATTATATTTAATAATATTATATAGATATATATATTTTCAAAATATATATCTTATATATATATATGTATATATATATTATATGATATTATTATATTGTGTTAGTTTTAAATTTAATTTATTAAGATATATTAAATTTAATAACTAACATGATAGAGATATAGTATCTCAGATTTAATTTATGAAGATAAATTAAATCTAATGACTTTTTATTTGGATTAAATAAATAGGTTAAATTAAAACTGTTGGACAGATTTAATTTAAACTGAATTTATTTAATTAGCTCATCAAGATAATTAATTTTTAATTAATTTCAAAATTAATGATGATTAATTTTGAAATTTGAAAATAGCCCTTATAGGTTATAAACTTGATAGAGCAGATATATTCATACACACATGAGAATTGAGAGCCGCAAGTGAAACCCTAGGAGACATTAGAGGCGCTAGCACGTAGTCTCGGTTGGAGAGCATTCGCGTGGATATCGGTAGAGGGAGTGGACTTGACGTGTTGGCTCTAAGAGATCGTGAAAACTCTGAATCATAAAAAATGTATGAATCCTTCCAACTTGGTTTAAACACCGTTGATAGATCCTCGATTAGGATCGGTGAAAATGTTTAAATTTCTTCCGCTGTGCCTACCGATCCTAGCACAGGCAACCAAGGGCAGCAAGGACTTTCTTTTGGTTATTTGAGTTTGGTAGTTGGTTATCATTGCTAGTTGGGATAATTGTATATGAATTGGATGTGTATATGTTTGAATGAGTAGTTGATTATGTAGTTGAGCTGGATTTGTGTAATCCCTGTATAAGAATTTGTAAATGGGTGAATATGCCCTATAAAGCTTGGATTAATGTAAGGAACTCGGTGTTTGCCGGGATTATTATTGTGTACTCTGATATTTATGAATATGATTTATCTTCGTGTGGTAATTATATTCGAAATGTAAATATGAGACTAGGTTATTTAGATTTCGAAAAATATTTGTAAAAAACCTCATCTGGTAGATGGGTTTAAGAATGAGTTTTGATTATTATTGGTCTCCATTCCACTTTAATCACGTATTTCATATATAATTACGGCAGACGGTTACAGTATACAAAAGCTTTATTTTTATACTTTGTATTTGATAGATTGAGCAACTGTCATAAACTTTAGTGTTTATCAAAATCTATTTCTTGGTAAGAGAGAGTTATTACTTGCAATCTTCATTAGCTTGAAGAGTTACTCAAGGTATTGAAACTCTTAGGGTTGTTACCTTACAAGTAGTTAGGGGAATTTAAAGGTTCTCAAGTACCCTACAAAACTCAAGGGGTTGACCTTCTCAAGTACCTGAGTATTATACCTGTGGAATTTGGCTTTAAAAGTACTAGTGATAAACTTGTGGGATTGTATTGCGGCAACAAGAGCCCACTGAATCTTAAGGACATAGTAGATTAAAAATCTTAGAGGTGTTTGGGGACTTGATGTAGGTTAGTAGAGCACTGAATTAGGATAGCATCATTTGTGCAAGTGACTCTTTCTCAGCCTTTACTGTTCAAATTCTTTGGTGATATCTTTCCTTAGTCTTTTATTTCCACATTAGATTTAATTTTAATTACTTTTAATTTCATTTTCACCAAATTCACCCCTCTTGGATGTAACGCTAGTGCCACTAACAAAGCTAACATTAATTGTAGTGAAATTTTTACATGTGGTAGTGATGCATAAAAGCCTAAAATGTTTTACATTGTTCATGGAATATTTGAGTATGATGGTAGTAGTATGCTGCATTTAGGAAGGAATAAAAAAAATTGACCAAAATTTAATTAATTCTTTTAATAAATGCATACATGACTAGATGTGTTTATAAATGTTTGTAACAAAAAAATGTGTTTATAAATTTAAATAACTTATAGAATCTCTCAAACTCAGTTCATTTGCACCTTATGACAAAAAAATATACGTATTTTAAACATATTTTTTTCTTATGAATAATATAAATTTAAATAACTTATAGAATCTCTCAAACTCAGTCCATTTTCCATTTTCCTATTATGTAATCTCAATTATTGTAAGTTATAATGTTATGCCTATAAATAGGAGGCATATGTTATGTATTGTACACATATCTGACTAGTGAATAAGACTTTTCTCTCCTTTTCTTCTCATCTCTCTTATTTCATAAACATTATCAGCATGAAGCTCTAGTTATGGTATAATTTTTTTTTGTTTCGAATTTTCTCCACTATTTCTTTTCCCCCCTTCTACTCTCATGTGACCTAAAGTCACCATTTTCAATGAAATCTGAAGTTCCAATTGATATCTTTTTCTCCCTCTCATGATGACCTAATGTCACCATATTTGACAGAAATTGAAGTTTCAATCTATATTTGCGGTCTCTCTAAATGATTACCGTCATATCTATATGCTTTATATTTTTCTTTTTATTCATTTTCATTATTGTGCCCTTGGGTTAAGGGATAGAAGGAGAATACATTTTTTCTCCAATGACTATCACGTACTTCATTTAGATTCAGAGAACCCAAAAATTACAACCTTTGTTTGCGTTGAAATATTTGAATTTTATTATTAATTGACTCATTTTCTGTTCTTTTCATATGCTATCATATTATATGATTTTATTTTATATTTTGATATTATATGACCATAAGCTATATAACTTTTATTTCTTTTATCTTATTTAATGTCCAGAAGCCATATTATTTTTATTTCCTTTTTTGGTATTATATAACCAAAAGCCATATAACTTTTATTTCTTTTATCTTATTCAATGGCCAGATGCCACAGTTTCAATTTTTTATGGCCAGAAGCCAAATAATAAATATTTTTTCTTTTCACTATTGAATTAAATGGCCTAAACCCATCGCGTTTTAATGTATAACATTCATTATCCTTTTTTCCCAAAATACCGGTCATCTTATTGTGAGTAACATAATATTTTATTCATATTAATTGACTTATTCCTAACTTGATATCTTATTCGTGTGTAACATGATATCTAAATAAAATCAAAATACATCTTATTTCCTTTAGCGTGGCCTGAAGCTTTTTGTTTTTTATGGATTTTTTTACTTTGAGAATTATTTCCTATTGGGAATTGGGCTTAGTCCACCCTTGGTGGATTAGGCCCAAACCCATTAAGCTTTAAGTTTTTGGGGCCAAATAAAATACCCAAATGAATGTGGGGTATTTATTGGTAATTTTCCCCAAGGGTTTAAAATTGAAACCTGGTGGGAACAGTTTCCCTGTATGTTTTGGGTGGAACGGTTTTTGGTTGCGTCTGTGTGTAAAATAGAACTGCACATGAAAAATAGTCACAGAGAAAGATTTCTCTATAGAACCTCTTCCCTCTCTTCCCTTCCTGTGTGTTTGCTGTGTGATATAGCCAGTGTCCTGAGAGTGATCCAGTTCATGTGGGTATTGTAACAGTTAGAAACAATGCTTAAGGTACGCCCGAAATCCGACATTGTTATCAGAGCAAGTAGTTTTCTATCAGTCCTGAATGTGGCCTCTGCAGTGCGTCTGTGTTCTTGAACATGAAAGCATGTATATGAAAAATTTACTGTCCGTCTATTTTTCGTTTTATGTTCATGATATACCTATACGGAAGTTTTCTTAGTATATATATGAATATATGATTATCTGTATGAGAATGAATTTTCTGTTCATATGTATATAAATGTTTGCGTCGTTTCTTCGATATCAGAGTTATACTATAGGTTCATTTAGTTTTTTTGAATTCTTGTAATGTGTTTGAGTTTTGGTACTATGAGTATTAGTATATATATAAAAAAGGCCTCATAACATACATAATAAGGCTATGAAACAAAAGAACTCAGGTTGTGCGAAATATTATAAAATAATCAGAAGAATGAAAAAATAATTAAATTGGATCATCATAAAACGAGCTTTTTAGGATTTAAAAATAATCCCATTGCGTAGAGCTCAAAAAAAGGATGAAGATAGACACCAAGAATGCGCAAAACAGACATCGAATGATGAAGTTACGGAGGAGAGAAGGTTTCAGGTCGGCGGACCCGACCCGCTCCTGAAATCGGGTCTGGGTTGACACGGCTGGAGGTTGAAGACAACCTCCAGTAACTTCAAAACGGCGCCGTTTTACGCCTAAAAAAAAGGATCGGGTCCCAGGCCTAACCTGATTTAGTGACAAATTTTGAAAAAAAATAGATCGGGTCACAGCCCAACCTAATTCGGTGCAAACAAGAAAAACATATAAACAATAACAGATTTGGGCCATAGGTGGGCTTTATGCAATTTTTTGATTTTTCCTAGATTTTTCCTTCTTGGGGTTCGTGAGGGAGTGTGGGAACTCTGTTTGAGACACGGTTTGTTTCTAAAATTCCTTAAATTTGAGATCTTCATAATGATATGGTATTTTCCTATTTTTATGGCAATTCAGGATCTGTTTGTGAGGTTTTAGTACTTATTTAAGTATTTTTTTTATGCATTTAAAAAAACCTAAAATATGATAATGTCTTACATTTACTTATTTAGGTAAAAAATGAAGCAAGAGGCTTCTAACAGCACTGAAACACTTGAGTATGGGTCATTGAGCATTGAGTTTATGGAGGGTCAAGTTCATATGGATGATCCTGAAAAGGATCCTAAAGAATATGAATTTTTTGAAGAAGATCCCGAGGACGATCTCCATCTTATTCCTGAAGAAGATTTTCTGGAGCCTGTTCTAGAGGAACCTCAAGTGGTCTCCCCTGATTCTGGACCAAAGTCTGTGCCCTCCTGTCCTGATGAACCTCATTATTTAGAAGAAGAGGTCGAACAACCCTATTCTGCTGCTATGGCTGAGAAGATAGCGGAACTTGACGCGGACAAAATAACTAGAATAAATAATGTAAAAATCATATACTCAATCATTGTGAATTATGTGGAAAGCATAAAAGACAAAAAGAGTCTAGAGTTCTACGTGAGCGTAATGATGAAGTACTGCATAGCTGTAAGGGCAAGGGGCACATTCTCAATGATTGTTGCTTGGGTTGATGCTGTGACGAAAACAACTAGATTCATGAAGAAAAAGAAAAGATTTTTTAGGAAACTAAGGAAAGCTATTATTGAATATTGTTGTTCTGACATTTAATGGTGTATTATGTTCTTATTTCCTTTTATGTTGTTTGTATTGAGAATACGACTCTAAATGTTATTGTTTGTATGTTTCATGTATGGACATGGTATTTTTTCATGTAATGAATTATGTTTGTAAGTTAATGCTAATTTTTTATAATTGTGCATTATAATACCATGTATCCCTGATGAGTGGGAGCTTTTAGAAGGTGAAACTTCTACAAGCTGATGACTTATTTAAAGTACTTATATGAAATTTTTGATAGACAATAATAAAGTTTCTAGTATTTGTGTGATGGGAGGTACAAATGTATTTTCCTGATCATGGATCTAGTAACAAACTTATTTTCTAGTCAAGAATGATATAAGTACAAATGTTGTATACCATGCTGTGCTATATAATCATTTGGTTATGTTCTCTTAAAGAGAACAATGTTTCTAAATATGAAAAATGTTACTTCAGAATTGACAAATGGCCACGAAAGGTATCATTGCTGAACTGAATAAAGGGGAGAAACTGAATGGCGACAACTGGGACATTTGGCACCGTAAGGTGCAGTACATTTTGGAGGAATATGAGGCTGTTGAACCACTAACCACTATTTTAGTGGAACCTGAATTTGGGACTACTACTCAGCATAGGAGAAACTTGGAAGTTTACCAAGCGTGGAAGAGGAAGAACAACATTACAAGAGTCACCTTATTGAGCACAATGGAGAATGACTTGATGTGCCAATATGAGAAATACCAAACTGCTCAGGCAATGTGAGCTGCACTCAAGGCTAAGTTTGGTGGCACATCAACCACTAACCTTAGAAGGCTGACAATTAAGTTTGATACCTACAAGCTTAGAGAAAATACTCCTATGAAGCAGCATCTGAGAGAGATGTCCAACATGATAAGAGAACTTCAGGAAGCTGGGCACACCTTGATTGATGAACAAGTTCAGGCTGTAATTAGATCGCTTCCTTCTAGCTGGGAGCACATGAAAGTAAACTTGACTCATAATGACAACATCGTCACTTTTGATGATGTAGTGAAATGTCTTGAGCTTGAAGATGAACGCCTAGAGGCGTATAAGGCTTCTAGACAAGCCTACTACACTGAAAATGCTGGTCCTTCTAATGCAAAGCCTGATTCTAAAAAGGGCAAGAAATCTCAAAAGAAAGGCAAGAAGGATGGCTTTAAGTTCAAAAAAGGGTAGAAAGCAATTCAAGAAGAAAGGTAAGAAGGGCGGCAAGAAGAAAGTTGACTTGAATAAGGTCAAGTGTTATGCTTGCCAGAAAATGGGTCACTTCGTAAGGGACTGTATCGAGTGAAATGACCATGAGAAGGTACTAATGGATTATGTGAATTCACACATTTCTTTTGTTTTAAGTACTTCTTTTCTAATAGAACCTGTTTGTTCTTCTTGGATTTTGGATTCAGGCTCAATAGACCATGTGATGAGGGATTGGGGATCCTTCGTGGAATACTCTCGGTTGACGCATCTAAGCAAATAGCTTTACGTGGGCATCAATGTAAAGTCAAAGTCAAAGGAATTGGCACCTGCAAGTTACCTTTGTGTGGCAGGAAGACTTTGATCCTACATGATTTCTTCATACATCTGACATCCGACAGAATTTAGTTTTAGTACTTTGTTTTTTAGATTATGAGTTTGATGTAAACTTTCCTGGCAAATTTGCAGACATTTTTAGCAACAAGACCTTTTATGGTTTAGCTTTCCTTTCTAGAAAGTTCTTTATTATGGATATTGTTGGTAATTTTAATGTGCATGACTGTTTCATTATTTCCTCTAATATAACTATTGGTATGAATATTTGGCACGCTAGACTAGGACACATCAACCAAAATAGAATGATTAAACTAGCTAGACAAGGTTTTCTAGGTGAAATTTCAAATATGGAAATGTCCTTATGTGAGAATTGTGAGCTGGTAAGGCAACTAGGAAATCTTTTAGTAAGGGAACTAGAGATGAGATTCCGTTGCAATTAATCTATTTTGATATATGCGATCCAATGAGTGTCAGGGTAAGACACATAGCTTGGTATTTCATACCTTCATTGATGACTATTCGCTATATGGTCACATCTATTTGATCTCACATAAGTCAGAAGCTCTTGAATTCTTTAGACGGTACATGAATGAAGTAGAGAATCAAACGGATTGTAAAATTAAAGCTTTGTGCAATGATCGGGGTCGTGCATACTTATCTGATTAGTTTAAGGAGCTTTGTGAAGAAAAAGGGAGAATTAGGCAACTAACCATCCCTAGCACTTCACAACAAAATGGAGTTGTTGAAAGGAGAAATAAAACTCTTCTATACATGGTTAGGTCAATGATGGCTCAAGAAAATCTACCAATTTCATATTGGGGTTATGCTTTAGTATCGGCTGCCTTCATTCTTAACCGTGTCCCTTAAAATCTGTCACTTCTACACCCTATGAGTTATGGACAAAACGCAAGCCAGATTTAAATAACCTGAGACCTTGGGGGTTTGCTGCGTACATTCATAATGATTCCCATAGGTATGGGAAATTGGATCCTAGAGGAAAAAAGTGTTTCTTTATAATATACTCTGAGCAATCAAAATGATATGTTTTGATAGGTGAAAATGAAGATGGAACTGTGACTGAAATTGAATCAAGAGATACCGTATTTCTAGAAAATGAATTTCCTAGCAGGGGAGATATTGATCACACAGTATCTCTTTGTGAGACACAAGAACAAGGAAGTATAGAACAAACTCAGACTAATGATCCTCAATCGTCTTGATACATTGACTTGAGTGGGAGCTCAGAAAGGTCTTTACAAAGGGCTAGACAAGAGAAGTGAAAGAGACAGGAAGTTCCCACAAGAAGGAGTGATAGGGGAAATGTACCTAGGAGACGTTTCTCTATAGAAGGAGAGGCACTTATTGTTACTCCATACGGAGATGATGAGCTTTGTTGTAACCCCCTTCACGATTAAGGCCGAGATTTAGTTCATAAACACGTAATTGATGTAGAATTAGAGACCATAAATGATCTTGGGACTTAAGCAAAACCAAACTTCCCAAAATCATGGCTTACAAAAACTTTTACAAAATTTGTTCATGACGGTCTCATATTCACATTCCAATACTAAATGGCCTGTACAAGTTGATTTCATTCACAATTATCAGAGCATAAAGCAAATTCCCGACACACTCGGGTTCCATTCATTAAATAAGGGATTTACAAAGGCTCAAAGCCCACAATTCAATACCCTTAACTTGGGGATTACACAAAACTATACTATTAATCCCGATTTACACAATTGTTTACCAAAAATATCCAGAAGATATACATGATAACCAATAAAACCAAAATATGCTTCTAAACCGGAGCACTATCCGCTCTTCGTCGCCCGCTTTCCCTTTGATCCTTCTGCCCTGTCTAAAACATGGTTTTTGGGAGAGTGAGATTCTAAGGAATCCCCGTAGTAACAAATCAATCATATAATGTACAATAATAGTGCATGTAAGCAAATCATTAACCACAACAAGCAACTACAACGGCAATTACAACGGCAATGGTTAATATGACACATGTCATCCCTTACGATTGCTCACGCTGAATTGCTCACATTGCATTGCATCACAACAATCAACACAGTATAATTCACCACAACTGGGATCCATATAAAGCATATCATAATCGCAAGCCACATAGGCAAGATACACACACACAGCCCACGGCTAGTTTCACAAACGCCGCCCCCACGGGTCGGATTCACAAAGATCCATGTCAATTATGACAGCAGTTCAACGGCCGACCTAGAGATGACCACTGTCAATTCCTACACGGCTCACGCGGACCTGCTCATGCCGTAATGGACCATGGCACACAATTCACAAGTTCAATGATAAGATATACATACCAAAACATCATACGAGATATGAGAGAAAAGTCACTACCTTGATCCTTCCGGGCGTGTCCTAGCGCCGGTCTCTCTGTAATATCCCAAAAAGTGATTAAGGGCTAATGACTTCAAAAGCGGATGTAATTATTGTTGAATAAACACTTTTGAAGAATGTGTGATGGGAATTTGGAGATTTTAATGATTCCAATGGAGTCCTTGTGAAAATTTATGTGGGAATGATGTTTGGTATGAAAATGGAACCAATGGAAGCAAAGATGCAAAATCTAAAATTCTGTCCAGTGAAATTCTATTCTGGGCAGTCCGTTTGTGTGAACGTTTTTAATGACCAAATGGTATCTAAAAATTCTGAAATTTTCCAGTCTTATAGTTCACATCTCAAGCTTCAAAATGGACATATAATTTGTGCCATTTCGTTTTGGGAATTGGGAGATATGACTGTCCAAAGGTTGAGGTCGAAAATGGACTCTGTTCTGGGGCAGTGATGAAATTTGTGTGATTCTGGAATTTTGTGGTGATTTCTAATAATGGTCCATATTTTTCCTATAAAGAGGACTTAAATACCTTTCATTTGGCTTTGGAATCACCTCATTTCAATTTTTCTAGAATTAGTTATGATATTTCAAAGTTTGGGCAGAAAATCTGCCAGAAAATCCGAAAATGGGAATTATGACATCATCTCATTAAAAGATGATGTCAGCATGGAATTACATATGTTATCATCTTCCTCAGCTCATTTCTGTCGCACACAGCAGCTGAAGCAAGAAAAAAAAATGTGGAGAGAGCTTGGAGAAAAGAGAGAAAAAGAGGAAGGAATCTCGCAAGGTAAGCCGATTTCTCCGACGATTTAGCTCCTAACGCGTATAACTCCGATCCTAAGCTACTCCTTTTTGTTCTTTAAGGTTTGGAAGCTCAAAATCTGTTGTTGAGCACTTAGGGTTTTCAGCAATATTTGGGAAAAGCTTGTGGGAGCTTGAGGTAACTTCCAAACTTTCATATATTGCTTATTCTGGCTGTTGTGGGCAATTTAATCGGTGAAATTTCGCCGGATTGCCATTGGTTTTAAAGTTTGGAAATGAGGTGGCCTAGGGGTTATGCTGCCCAAATTGGGTCTTAATGTTAGTTGTAACCTAATGTAATGGTTAATAAAGTGGTTAGGAGTAGAAAGGAACGCGTTTACGGAGCCGAAATCGTAAAACCCCAATTTTTCCCGGAGAACATGTATATTTCGGCCAAGGCTGTAAATGGGTCTTAGAGTTGGATTTTCAATGATTTGATGATTCCATTGGATTCAGTGGGCGAAAATAGGTGGGGTTACAGTTGGGCACTTTTTCCAAAAAGGCCGAGAAAGCATAATTACGGAAACACCCCTAAAACCCTAAAAGTAGGGCTGCCAAGGGCAATTTCGTAATTTGATATTGAATTTGATAATTCTGAGTACGGAAATGGATTCCTTGGGCGGAAATATGTTAGGATAGCCCATATTAGAATTTCGAGAAAAGTGCAACCGGTCCGGGTATGGCGGGCCCAGGCCGGGTCCCCGGGGGTATTTTTGTAAATTTTCATTATAGACTCATATAACCCTAAGTAACACTATGGAAGTGTCTAAATAGTGCATTTGGAATTGTAGGATTCGATATTTGCCGTCCTCGTGAGCCTACTGTGCCAGCAGCCGTCAGGAAAGGATCAGGTAGTGACTTTTCTTTTGTACCAAATATGATGCATTGCATGTGTGTTTTATCGTTGATTGGAAATGGGTTCGTATGCTGCGATCTTTGTGGATTTGTGTTAGCACTGTCATTCCGATAGTCCCTGAGTAGCTAACAACGGTTCGGGTTTAGGCAGTGTGCCTCCCCGGCGGAGAAAGGGGATGAGGATGAAGTGTGAGATATGTGATATGTGAGCCGAAAGACTATTTGTGAGGCCGACGGGCCATTTGCGAGAGCCGGATAGCTGTATGAGCTATAAGGCTATAGTTATGCACTGCCACGCCAATAGTCCCTGAGTAGCTAGCAACGGTTCGGGTTAGGACTGTGTGCCTTCCCGGCGGAGAAAGGGGATGAGGGTGGAGTGTGATATGTGCTGCTGCTGTTGATGATTTGCTTACATGTTGTGTGCTTATATGTGGTATAAATGTTTTGTTACTACTGGGATTCTTTTGAATCTCATTCTTTCCTTGAACTAACCTTTCAGACAGGGCGAGTGGCTCCAAGGAGAAGCGCGTGACCCGGAGTGGTTAGAGTCTCCTAAGGACATAGTATGGATTTTGTTGGCTGTTCATTTTGGACAAGAGATTACTGTATAACGTTTTGAGTGGTAAATAGTTGGAATACTTGGTTTTGTAATCCCCTAATCAGGTGATAGAACTCTAGGTGTATAAAGATGAACCCGGGGGTTGCCGGGATTTTGGTTATACACTCTGTCATACATAAATGTCGATAAACTGCACAGGTGATTATATTCGATAATTGAACTTGAGACCGGAAGAAGAGTAAAGTTTTGAAAATTTCGTAAAGACCCTACTACTAAAGGGAACATTTTATAGGTTTTGAATTATTTGACGGTCTCTAATTTAATTTAATTACTTAATATCGAATTATAATTACGTAATTAAAGGCAGGGTGTTACACTCTCCCGAGGAAGGCAAATGTCGTATCCTAGAATCATGATTAGGGACGAAGAGTTACATTCTATTCCAAGACTTAATTAACTTGAAACACTTAATTTTGGTTATCATAATTGACTCTTAAGAGGCCCCAAATGCCTCTAATAAAAGCCCTAAAAGGTTGGGAAACAATAGGTTAAAGATCCCCTTTCGATAACACAAAGTGCCAAAACACAGGGTTGGGCCGCGGCCCACCATTCCTTGGGCTGCGGCCCAAACATGGTCAGAAGACCTTGGGCTGCGGCCCGCCACTCGTGGGCCGCGGCCCAAAACAGGCCAAAAAGGTTTGGGCCGCGGCCAGCCACTCTTGGGCCGCGGCCCAGAAGTTTCCTGACTCTGGGCTGAACTTCGAAAAACCATAACTAATTCTAGAAAAATCGAAACGAGGTGATTTCAAAGCCAAATGAAAGGTATATGAGTCCTCGTTCAAGGAAAAATATAGCCCTTCACTAGAAATCACTACACAAATACAGAATCACCAAAAACTAACCACTACTCCAAAACAGAGTTCTGTTTCAATCCCAAACTTTGGACAACCATATCTCACAGAATTCTAAACGAAATGACATAAAATATATGTCCATTTTGAAGCTTGGGATGTTAAATTTAAGACTGGAAATTTTCATAATTTTCCAATACCATTTGGTCACTCAAAACGCTCGTGCAAACATACTGTGCGAAACAGAGCTCAAACCAGTCAACTTTCCAAATTTTCCCAAGTGATTTTAGTGAACCCAAAATCAACAACCAAGCTCATTCCCACACAAAATCACTCAAGGAATTCAATGGGAATGCCAAAATCACCAAAATCATATTCCATTATTATGCTTTGGTTTTGGGTAACATTAAACACTAAACTCCCAAAATCTCCAAACTTAGCAATTTCAAACCCAATCAATTCTATCTATCCAAAATGCATTCCAAACATACAAATTCCATACCAAACACATACCAAACTCCTAATGGCCTTCATTTTCGAAAATGAGCCCAAAATTCCAGAAAATTCAAAGTATTTCAAATGGTATGAAACTTAGATAGAAAGATAGGTCTCACTCACCTTATCAACTTTCTCAAAGGGAGTTCTTGATTCTCCAACAATCAATTTTCGTGTGGCACAAATCACAACCAAATGACCAAACTACACACACCAAAATGAAGCCCATTACTCAAGGATCAACTTTAATGAAGGGAGTTTGAGCAAAGGAAGGCATTTACTTACCCAAAAATCAAGCTTTCTTCTTTCCCTTGCCTTCAACAATGGTGGACTAGAGAGAGAAGAGAGAAATGAGAGAGGGAGCACGAGAGAGAGAAATGAGATGGAGAGGAGGAAGGCAAAAAGTGATCATTTGTCCTCATGTGCTCATATCCAACCACCCCCATATTGCCACTTGTCAACATCTCATGCATTCCCACAATGAGCTCACCACATCACAACACATAGGATTCCGACCCCCGGTCAAGGAATCACAACCCTTGATCTTAAATACCACTCACATGCACCAATATTTCCAATTTCCACTAATTATGACATTAATTAATATAGTCATAAAAAACTTAATAATCCCATTTAAATTCATAATTATCCATAATAATCATGATTAACCCATAATCAAAAATTGGGATATTACATTTGTTCTATGCAAGTAGCCTTATCAGGTCCTTCTAAGGATGAATGGAAGAATGCAATAGAGTAAGAAATTGATTCAATGAAGAAGAATCAAGTTTGGGAACTAGTTGATCTACCAAAAGGGCGAAAAGCCATTGGGAACCAATGGGTTATCAAAATTAAAAGAAAAGTTGATGGATCAATTGACAAATACAAAGCTCGATTAGTTGTAAAGGGGTGCACACAACAGGAAGGTATAGATTACGAAGATACCTTCTCACCTGTCGTACGTTTCAATTCTATAAGACTTATTCTGGCAATAGTAAATAGTTTAAATCTGGAACTGCATCAGATGGATGTAAAAACCGCATTTCTAAATGGTGATATGGATGAAGAAATCTATATGGAACAACTATTAGGTTTCATTAAGAAAAGAATGGAGAGCAAAGTTTGTAAGCTCAAGAGGTCCATTTATAGACTAAAAAAATCATCCAAACAGTGGTATTTGAGGTTTCACAGAGTGATAACCTCTTATGACTTTCAAATGATTGAAGAGGACCACTGCGTCTACATTAAGTGATTTAAGGGTAATTTTGTAATATTATCCTTATATGTAGATGACATATTATTGGCTGGAAATAGTCTAAAGTCGGTCTTAGCTATTAAAGAATGGCTATCATCAAATTTTGAGATGAAGGACATGGGTGAAGCAGAATATATACTTGGAGTTAAAATCCAAAGGGATAGCTCTAAAATAATTATCTCTCTTTTAAAAGAGAATTACATCAAGAAAATTCTTGAGCGATTCAATATGAGAGACTGCAATCCCTTAGATACCCCAGTAGCTTCTGGTGTACCTCAAGTCTTGATATGTGTCCCAAAACTGAGTCAGCAAAGAAGAAAATGGACAGGGTTCCCTATGCTAGTACCGTTGGAAGTTTGATGTATGCAATGATGTGTACAAGGCCAGATATTTGTTATGTAGTTGGACTGATTAGCAGATTCCAGTCAAATCTCGGTGAGCAATATTAGAAAGCAGTGAAAAGGATTTTGAGATACTTGAAGAGCACGTCAGATTATGCACTCTGCTATCAAGGTAGCGATATATGCTTGGTTGGATACTTTGACGTTGATTTGGGTGGAGATGAAGTTGAGTAAAGATCAACTTCAGGATTCACATTCTTTCTGAATAATGGCGCCATATGTTGGAGCAGCAAGAAGCAGACGTGCATTGCCCTACATGCTATGGAGACTGAATTTGTGGCTTGCACCTTAGCAGTGCAAGAGGCTATATGGCTCAAGAGATTTATTGAACATCTTGGATTTAGAAATGAAAGCATAAATCCGGTGTTAGTGTATTGTGGCAATACCGCAGCCATAGCCTATATGAAAGATCCCAAATATCATAGCAAGACTAAACACATAGATATAAAGTATAATTTTGTGAGAGATTATGTAGCACAAAAAGTTGTTACTATACAACATATTTCAAACAAGAGTATGGTCGCAGACCCCCTAACCAAACCTATAGCCAAGGAAATATATGACAAACATGTGAAGGCTATTGGGATGAACAAAATGTAAACTTGCAGACACTATGTAATATGTTTATGATTAATAAAAATGTTTCTTCATAAAATTTTATGTGCCTATATAAAGGTATACAATATCTAGTATGTCGTACATGCAGGTAAGGCTGGCTCTCTCACACGAGCAACCGCCTTTGATACTCATGAAGAGTATGCCAAGATGAGACAGTTGTGTTCACCAATAAAGCAGCAGGATTGATGATATGGTAGAGAAGAAACATAAATTATGTCACCGCGATAAGAGTGTAGTATGTCGAGATGAGATCCAATAAGACATAATATAAATATAGATCGAATCATGGATACCTACTTCCATGATGCCTGTTGCCAAATAACAAATTCTTCAACATTAACGTCATGATAGATAAATGGAGTAGAAGAATTTGGGTTTAGATACTGGGAGCATCTAAACTCATGTCTGTACAGTGTTAATAATAAGATTCAAAATGACATACGCTCTTATAGTACAAGAGTAACACATGATTCCACCCTTTGATCTCTTTCAAAACCAATCCTAACCATTGATCTTGAAGTTACCAATAAGTTTCCTCTTCGGTAACTGACCAATTGGTCAGTAACTTTACCATTTTACCCCTGATTATGGTAATTCACACTGAATCACCACCAAATACATTTTCTCATTCATTTACACCATACATATGCCCTCCCCCTTATTTTCATTCAATTTAGATGTTAATCCATAATTGAACTCAAATACAGGGTTTCAGCGCTACTCACAACACATACGAATCACATTCAAATCTCAAATCACATCAGATTCTCTAAAAGGGTTATTTATCAATAATCACCTCCACTTTTGGAGTCATTAACCCTTAATCAAAATTTGGGATCTTGCTAAACTGGGGCTTAGCAATCCACTTATTTCAGGCTTATTCTCTAGCCTCAAGTCTCAAAATTCGGGGTATTATACTTGCTAAAAAGCGAACAAGGTGTAAAGAAATTTTAGTGATTGAAATTTGGGATGTTACATATAACTTCCATAAATCAGGTACCATTATTAATATTTACCATTTTATCAACAACCTTCTTCATGCAAGGATTGTTTGTTCTGCCGCCTTCCAAAGTTCAAAATGGGCAAATCTAATACCCTTATCATTTTGAGCAGAGAACTATTGAGTAATGCATGCATACCCCTTTCAACCTACCCTGTAAAGATACACAATCTTCTTCACCCTCTCCTTTTTTGTCTATCGTATTTTCTATAAAAATGAACAACACTCCGATTAATGTTACATAGATACATGTAAGCCTTTTGAATTGCGAATAACTATTACCTTGAATTAAGGGTGCTCAAAGTGTTCCAGTCCCCGTTATCTCAGCTCAAACCAGGACATTTTAGTCTTGGAATCTTCTATCCTGTAACACCTCAAATTTTATTCATAAAAAATATATTGTAATTATTTGAATAATTCAATAAAATGGTGAATATTCATGAATTTGGATCTTGTGAATTTTAGAAATATTCATATTCAAAAGGAAATGGGCAAATTAATTCAAAAATTGAATTAAATTACAAAGGGGATAACAAAATCATAATTTTGCCAATTTAGCCCAAGATTAATTATTTTCCAATTAATTGGAGTTAATTTCAATTAATCAAGGAAAATAAAGGAAAATGTATGAATCGAATATTCTTGGGGGAATAAATGAAGATTTTTGGAATTGGGAGGAACTTGTGCATAAAACAATTAAAGGAACTATAGAAAATGTTGGAACAATTCTTATTTCCCTTTTTCCTTGATAATTTCTCTTAGCTTATGGAAATTGAAGGGAAAAGTAATTGTTGAAATCAAGATATGCCAAGTGTCATTAATCTAAGCTAAGAGGAATAAACAATGATTTTTCAATATGAGCACATGGGTTAATACCTTAAAGATAATATTTCTTAAACCAATAAGCTTATGACAAATGGAATGAAATTCCATTTGGTTTCTTAAGGACCCTTTATACGTGATGGGCTAGAAGGAAAGGAGAAGAAATTGGTTCAAACATAATTGGACTCTATGACATAAGTTTGAAGGAGATAAGGCCTAATTACTAAAGTGATGTCATAAATCAAATTACCACCATTTATTAAATGAAGAGAAAAGGTGAGATAATTTATGAAGCCACTTCCTTCATCTTTCCTTGCCATTTTCGTTCAAAGCCAAAGAAGAGAGAGAGAGAGAGAGAGAGAGAGAGAGAGCTTGAGAAGCTTCATGCTCTAGAAAGAAGGAAGAAGAGAAATGTAATACCCCGAATTTTGAGACTTGAGCTTAGAGAATAAGCTTGAGATTAGTGGATTGCTAAGCCCCGGTTTAGCAAGATCCCAAATTGTGATTAAGGGTTAATGACTCAAAAAGTGGATGTCATTAGTGATAAATGGACCCTTTTGGAGATTATGGTGTGATTTTGCACCCGATGTGATTCGTATGTGTTCTGAACAGCGCCAAGACCCTGTATTTGAGTTCAATTATGGATTAACATCTAAATTGAATGAAAATAAGGGGAAGGGCGTATTGTGAAAGAAAATGAATGAGAAAAAGAATTTGGTGGTGATTCAGTGTGAATTACCATAATCAGGGGCAAAACGGTAAAGTTACCGACCAATTGGTCAGTTACCGAAGAGAAAACTCATTGGTAACTCAAGATCAATGGTTAGGATTGATTTGTGCAAAAGATCAAGAGGTGGAATCATGTGTGTGTGTACCTATGTGAACTCATGAGAGATGTGATAAGGGTGTGACACTTGGCACAATTTGAGCCCTTAGATTTTGGTCAAATTGTCAAAGCTTTTCCTCCCTTCTCTCCTCTCTATTTGGTCGTCCAAGTGGCCCTTATTTCTCCAAAAAAACTGATCCTCTCTTCATCTCTTCATCCTCATCTCTCATCTCTCTCTTCGTCCTCCATGGATGCAAGCACAAGGAAGAAAGAGAAAGGAAGAGTTCAATGTTTAGGTAAGATAATGTCCTCTAATGCTCAATTCATCTTCTATAAAGTTGTTCATAGTGATGAGAGCTTCATCTCTATGGTTTTAGATTTGTGAGAGGAGGTGTTTTGTTGCTTGAGCAAAAGAGGAAAGATGAAGAATCAAGGGATTGGTTTGGGAAAGAGGAAGAGGTAAGTATTTGAAGCCTTTTGATCTAAGTTTTGTGAATTATGGTTGAGTATTGTGATTTGTAGAATTTGCCCTGATTTTGTGATGAATTTCGTGTGGTTTGGATTGGATGAATTGGGTTGTGTTTTATGTTGGTAATGGTGCCATGTTGTGGTATTTGGTCATTGGAATTGATTTGGGAACTTGAATTGGAAGAGTTGTAATGTTGTGGTTTGAAATGTGATATTGTGTGACATGTTGCAATTCATTGTGAAACATGTCAATATAATGTGAATTTGGTTGATTTGGTATTTTCAATGGATTACTTGTGAAATTTTGTGTGGGAATGATGTTTGATATGAAAATTGGACCATTGGAAGCCAATTGTACAAATTTGGAATTCTGTCCAGTGGAAAGTCTGTTTGGGCAGTTCTGTTTGTGTTGCCGTTTTGAATGGGCAAATGATGTTAGAAAATTCTGAAACTTTCCAGTCTTAAATTTCACCTCCCAAGGTTTAAAATGGAGATATAACTTGTGCCATTTCGTTTTGGGAACTGGGAGTTATAGCTGTCCAACGTTTGAGGTCGAAAATGGATTCTGTTTTGGGACAGTCTTGAATGTTTGGGAATTCTGTATTTGTGTGGTGATTTCCAGTATTGGCCAGTATTTTTCCTGTGTAGAGGACTTGAATAGCTTTCATTTGGCTTTGGGATCACCTCATTTCGATTTTTCCTGAATTAGTTATGATTTTTGGAAGTTCAGCCAGAAACTGGATTTTCTTGGGCCGCGGCCCAAAGATGTTGGGCCGCAGCCCAAATGTTTCTGTGCGTCTCTGGACAGCCTTGGGCCGCAGCCCAAGGATTGTGGGCCGCGGCCCACCCCCAAAAATCATTGTTTTGCATTTTTGAAAGGTGATCTTTGGTCAAGTGTTTCCCAAGCCTTTAGGCATATGTTTGGGCTTTAATTAGCCTCCTAAAGGTCATGAATGATAACCAACTTAAGTGTTTGAGAGTTAAAGAATTGGAAAAGGGATTTAACCCTATGTCCTTGTTTGGTTATAGGGTTTGATATTCGCCCTGGTCGTGGTTCGGTGTTCGCCCTGGTCGTGAGCAGCCGGAGCTGGAGCTTACGTGGAAAGAGTGTAGGAAACATATCTCTTCTGCTTGTATTTGATATATGTGTTAATGTGTTGATGCATGTCTTAGCTCTGCATGGTTATGTGTTATTGAAGCTATGTTTCAATTTATGCTATGGCCATTAGTATATTGTTAGAAGCATTGAGCTTACAGATTTGTCATCATGATAGTTATGTGATGCAAGCATGTCATGCATTAAACATTTATCGTACATGCATATTGATATTGTTTTCCTACTGAGATTCTCTCGAATCTCACCCTCCCCTACTAACCTTTCAGACAGGGTAGTAGATTGATGATGGAGTAAGCAGACAAGGGCGATGAAGACTCCTTCGGGATTAAAGATTCGGTAGTTGGTTATCATCATAATTGGGATGATTTGTAATTGTATATGGATTTAGATATGTATATATGTATGTGGATGAGGATTTGATTATGTGTATGAGAAAGATTTGTGTAATCCCCATATGAGGGCTTGTATGGGCGAATATGCCCTATAAAGCTTGAGTTAATAAATGGAATCCGGGATTGCCGGGATTATTATATTGCGTACTCTGATATATTTAAATGTGATTTATCTTTGTGTAGTAATTGTATTCGGAAGATGAATGTGAGACCAGGTTATGAATGATTTCGAAATGTATTTATGAAAACCCCGTCTGGTAGATGGGTTTGTAGAATGTAATTTTTGTTCCTTATTGGTCTCTATTTCATCTTAATTGCGTATTTCGGATATAATTACGGCAGGGGGTTACAAGAAAGACTAAGGTAAGTTATGATTTCTTAAGGTTTTTTCTTCTAATCTTCCATAAAACTCTTCTCTAATCTCTTCCTTTCCATTAACTCCATGGTTTAGCAAGAAAATCTTGAGCCCGTAGAGAGAGAGAGAGAGAGGAGAGGAGGACTCCTAGAGAGAGGAAAAGAACTCAAGAAGGTAACTTCACAAATCCTAAAATTTTGCTAGTATGTGGTTGTTGTTGATGATTATGGTTGGATGTGGTTATTTTGTTGAGTTTGTAAATTTGGAAAGTCCTAATCCTAAGGGGTTATACTGCCAAAATTTCTTTAAAACATGGTTAAGATGTGCTTAAGTAAGTTAATAAGGGATTTGAAGTGGAAAAGTACAAGTTTTGGAAGCTAAAACACAAAACTCCATTTTTCTATTTCTCTTCATATTTTCGGCCAGACCAGAAATTGTAGTAGGAGTTGGATTTTCATGAAATAAATGGTTTCATTGGACTCAGTGGGAAAAACTAGGTGGGGTTACAGTTGGGCACTTTTTTGATAGAGGCTGAAAAAGCATAATTACGAAAACACCGCTGAAATCCCTAAATAGGGGCTGTCAAGGGCATTTTCGTAATTTTACACTGAATTTGGTGATTTTGAGCCTGAAAATGGATTCCTTGGGTGAAAATAAGTCAAAATAGCTTTGGTCAAAATTTTGGGAAAACGTGCATCGAGTCGGGTACAGCGGGGCTGGGCCGAGTTCCCGGGTGCATTTTTGTAAATTTTCACCATAGACTAATATAACCACAATAAATACTATGAAAGAGTCTAAAATGATACTTGGATATGTTATGACCTATTTCTGGTACATTTAATATTTTAGGACCGAGTCGGACGTCGGGACAACACGCTTTACGAGACACTATTAAATAGAGGATTATAAAGCTTTGAGGTAAGGACATTATCCTTCATACACTATGCCATAATTTATGTGATTGTGTGGATGCCATTATTTTGTAAATGCACTTTATTAATCAACATGATTTTCCTAGAGAGGGGCAGTTAGTGCCAGAGGTGCACTTACACTATGAGTTGGCAGAAATCCAACCGGTGTAGATTGTGGAGCTAGGCTGAACTCATGTATACATGACGATGATGTTTATATTGTTTATTAATTTGTGCATACATTGGCGCGTGTCATATTTACTTTTCGCATTCTCTATGAACGATGTTATGTCTCTACGGGGATTCTTCGGAATCTCACCCTATTTTTAAATAAACACCTCAGCGGGTACCAGTGGTGCAAAGGGGAAAGACGTAGACACCAGAAAGTGAATGGCACGTGTCTCAGGGCGAGGATAAGATCGTAGGCATAATTATTCTATTTTGTGATATTTAGGTGAAATTTAACTATTAAAACTTCCGCTGTATTTTCTGTTTCCGTCGACAAACAATATCGGAATTGTAAACGAATATTTTTATCAGTATAATTGTACTTTTTTGTATGCCCATTGAATTCCATCTTTATTACTTTTTGATTATCGAAATGGAAACGGGTGTTGACATGTCCCATCCAAGATCAAGATTTGGACATATTAGAACCGGGACCGGGATTGGGATGGGTGTAAGTCGCTACGTAATTATTATTTGAAATACGTTATTAAAATAAATTAGAGACCAACGTATAGTAAAACTCATTTTCAAACCCATATACACGATTGGGTTTTCACAAATACTTTTAGAAATCCAGATAATCTGGTCTCATATTCACATTTCGAATATAATTATTTTGCACAGTTCAATTACATTCATATATATATATATATATATATCAGAGTGCACAATAAAATTTCCGGCCATCCCCAGTTTTCATTCATTAACTCAAGCTTTACAGGGCGCATATGCCCATTACAACTTCTATACGGGGATTACACGAAATCATCTCAAATACATATCCAAATATACATCACAAATCCAAAGACAAATATAAATTATATAATACTCCAATCTATGATAACCAACTACTAACTATTACTCACTAACAATGATGACACATACATACGCTGCATTTACACATCGTATAAGGGAAGAGTCATTACCTTATTCTTTCCATGTGTGCTCCGGCACAAGTAGATCGTGATCAGGGCACATACCGAATGCTGACAATCAAATCAAGGACATTGGGTTATTCCCTTTCCCAACCTCTCAACTTCCAAACACTTAGAGTTGATTATCATTTAAGACCTTTAATTGGCTACTAAAACCCAAACACATGCCTAAAGGATTGGAAGAAACTATACCAAAAACTACCTCTCAGAAGTGCAAAATGCTGATTTTTTGGGTTGATCATGGCCCATAAATCCATTGGCCATGGCCAAAAATAGGTTAGAAACATTTGGGCCACGGTCCATAATCTCCAGCCGCAGCCAAGAAAATCTTATTTCTTGGCTAAACTTCCAAAAATCATAACTAATACCAAAAAAATTGAAATGAGGTTATTTTAGAGCCAAATGAAAGGTATTTAAGTTCTCTTTACTGTAAAAATATGGACCATTACCAAAAATCACCACACAAATACAGAATTGCTCAAAATATAACACTGTACCAAAAAGATTCCAGTTTCAACATCAAACTTTGGACAACTGTAACTCCCAGCTCACAAAACGAAATGACACAAATTATATATCCATTTTGAAGCTTCAAATGTGAAATTTAAGACTAGAAAGTTTTAGAATTTTCAGACTTCATCGACCCATTCAAAACGTCAATACAAACGATTGCCTAGAACAGAATTCACACTAGATAGAATTTCAATTTTCACACTTTGGCTTCCCATGGTCCCATTTTCACATCAAACCACTGATAACTCTCCATATTTTGTACATTTAAAGAATATTTTGAAGATAATTGGAGAGTTATCTATGCAATTTTAGAAGATTCAATGAGATTTTATTATGAAAAGATCAAATCAAAGTGGTGAATTATTTGTGGGACTTAGATTGTAAATATTTAGGATAAAAATAATTAATTTTAATAAGATAAAATTTCTAATTAAAAAAAAAGAATTTGTTTTTATTTTATTTTCTTATCTATTATTTTTATTTTCTTCTCTTGATTGTATGACAGGTGACGTGGTTTCTAGGATGAGTAGAAGTTGTGAAGCAATTTCCTAATGTAAGAGGAGAATACGTGGGCCACATGGAAGGATCTTTTAACCAATTGGAATTTGCTAACAAAAGAAATGGGCCGATGCTTGACTGAAGCAACTGTAAAAAAATAAAAAGCATTAAGCCCTAAAGAAAGACCTAATGGACTTGGGAGCTGTAGAGTAAAAGGGAGGAAAAAGGAGAAAAACAACGGAATAAAGAAAAATAGAAAAGGAGGGAGTAGCCGCATAGGGGGAGGCACCGTTTTCTTAAGAGACTACTCAGCATCATCCTGAACTACAAAGAATAAAGGTGCAGCTGAGGAATAGAGGAGGCTGAGCCATCATCTTCCTTAATGCAAGAAAACCAGAGAGGGAGCATCGAGCTGAGAATCAAAAGTTAACTCCAGCAGCACCGTTGTTGGAGGGAATCGAATTTGAAGAAGAAAGCTAGAAGGAAGGCTGAACCAAGGAGCTGAGAAAGTTGTGACTAACATTCTTGAAGATTATCATCAGTGGCGGAAAACAAAGGAGAGGCTGTTCTGGATTCGAATCTTTGTTTGCTACTCCAAGACTCTTCTACAGCAATGGGAATCGATAGACAACGATCAGTAGATAGTGATTAGTTATGATTTCTGCCCACTATATTTTAGTCTGATTCTTCTTGTTTGCATTATGATTTTCAATCTGAACTCTGGATTTGTTTCTACTGTGACGATGTTTAAAGCAATCTGTGGCTAGTTCTTTTTCAACCTAGAGTAGTTATGAACTAATTTAAGGATTTGAGCATGTATGAACCATTTAATTGTGTTTATGTTAATTTTGTTTACTTGATCTTGATTTATTTTGTCTACTTAGTTCTTGATCACCACTAAGTATGAATTTGGGAAATTTAGATTATCCTTGGGAGAGGAATCTTAATTAGACCATAAGATTAAGTAATGTAGGATTAGAATTATTTCTAATTTGCCAATAGGATAGGAATATACCTATTGGACCCATATATTCATGTTAGAGTGAATTTGGACATTTATTGCCTCTTGAGTAAATTAGTTAGGAATAACAATTTTAACTTGAGAGAGGAGTATAAGTGATTAGAAGACACTTATATTCATTTAAACTCTAGATTAACAATTTAACATTAAGTGTTTTTAATTGGGTAAATACATGCTCTGAGACTTGAAGAATGGATTAACTACTCTAGGTTGTTTTTATCAATTGAAGTCTTTAAATCATTAGATTTGTTTCTTTTATATTTATTTAAATTGTGTTTCAATCTCTCTCTTTGATTTGTTCAACTTAAATGAAAATGAGAATTTTAATGCCTAGTTATCTATTACCTTAAATCTCTATGGGATAACCTTGATTTGTTACTATACTATTCTAACGACCCGTACACTTGTGGTGCTTATTTTAAAATTTAGTAGCATCAACCTCATTCCCACACAAATTTTCACAAGGAATCCATTGGAAGCACTAAAACAACCAAATTCCATCACATTGACATGTTTCCACAAGATTCACAACATGTCAACATAATTCACAATACAAACTCAACATTGCACAACTTTCCATCTCAAGTTCCCAAATCAACACCAATTGCACCACAAAACACAACATGACACCAATTGCACCACAAAACACCACTTAATTCATTCATTTCAAAATTACACAAAATCAGGGCAAAATTCCATAAATCACAAAACTCATCCACAAATCACAATACTTAGGTCAAAGTGTTACAAATACTCACCTCTTCCTCTTTTCCATGCTAATTCCTTGATTCCTTATCTTCCAACTTTTCCTCAAGCATTCAAACACCTCTTTTAAAAAATCTAAAACCATAGAGATGAAGCCCTCATCACTATGAATAAGATTATAAAAGAGTATTTGAGTATTAGAGGACATAAATAAGGCTAAAATCTCACCTTTCACTTTCTCTTTCCTCCTCTTGGTTGGGCGTCCATGGAGCTTGAAGAGAGAGGATATGAGATGAAGATGATGAAGTGAGAAATCAGATTTTCCTTGCCCTTAACCGAAATGAGAGAAGAGAGAAAGAGAATTTTGCATAAAATAATAAATTGGACTTTTTGACTTTAATCCTATGGAGCCATTTGTCATGATCTTAAAGCTTCATCTCCCTTGAGCTCACATGGGCACACACACATGTGATTCCACCCTTTTAATCTCACAACAATTAATCACAATCATTGATTTTTGAGTTACCAATGAGCTTTGGTAACTAACCAATTGGTCGGTAACTTTACCATTTTGTCCCTAATTATGGAAATTCATCTTGAATCACCACCAAACACATTTATATCACATTTCATCATGCCATGCACTCTACCCTTCCCTTATGATGCATTTTAAGCTTTGGCACACAATTATGCTTAAATGTAGGGCTTAGGCACCGACTACAACATATTTGAATCACAACGTATATTGTATTCTCCAAAATTCACCATTTTACTTTCTTTAATACCCCAAAGATAGAAGAATCATTAGGGAATAAATTTGGGCTCTTGCTAAATCGGGGCTTAGCAGTCCACTTATTTCAGGCTTATTCTCTAGCATCAAATCTCAAAATCTGGGGTATTACAATTGGGATAGGAATCAGGATCACCCTTAAGATCCTAGTCCTAGTCCTAGTCCCTTTTTTTATTTTCTACCTCATAAATTAGTTATCCTTTTATTTTTTATATTTTTTTACCCTATAAATTAAGTTATCCTTTAATAAAATGTATATTACATCTTTAGTTGGAGTTATATTGCATATATTGTTATATTAATCCTAATTATATAGTATTTAAAGATAATAATTAAGATGATGATGATACTGATGATGATGATGATAAAATGTTATTCTTCAACTCTAGATCAATTTGTGTAATTATTATGGCCTTATTAATTGTAATAAATGATTACTTTAAATAATAGAATATAAATAATTTAACTAATATAACAATATTTGTAAGTTTATCCTTTTTTAAAAAAATAAGCCAGGATTGGGACCGATATGCAATTTGTATCCTAGCCAAAAACCAAAACAAGAACTAGGATTAGGGTATCTCGATCTTGTCCTTGGTTTTGGGTACCCCTACCTTGAATGACTCCTGGTGGCAGAGAGGACAAATTCTATCAAATTTCACTGTTTAATCGTGGACCGAAGTTCATTAAGAACTATTGTCTCATTGGCCTTTTCTAGATTCTGCAAATACGCCTTCGTTAATACATGATGGAATGTGTGTAGTGCATGCCCAATCTTCTTGAGGATAAATTTGTTCTAAGTATAGTCTATAGCACATACTAACTGTAAAGCACATAATTCACATTAACATTTTTTACAAGTAAATAGCAAGTAATTAGCATGTGTGAGTGTGTATATATATAAATATATCTTACCACATGTAATATCCCAAAATTTGATTAAGGGATTACAACTTCAAAAGTGAATGTGATTATCGTTAAACTGATACTTTTGGAGAATACGATATAAGTTGTGATTTGAATGTGTTACGATCAGTGCCCAAACTCTGTATTTAAGCTTAATTGTGTGACAAAGCCAAAAATTCATTGAAGAGAAGGGGAGGGCACATGATTAGTGTGATGGAACAAGAAAAATGTGTTCAGTGGTGATTTAAGAGCAATTACCATAATCAGAGGCAAAATGGGAAAGTTACCAGCTAATTGGTCAGTTATCGAAGAGAAAACTCATTGGTAACTTGAAGATCAATGGTTGTGATGAAATGTGCAAGAGATCAAAGGGTGGAATCATGTGTATATGAGCTTATGTGAGCTCATGAGAGATAGCATAACATCATGACAAGTGTCACAATAGGGACCCTAGGATCATTGTCAACTTTTCAACACTCATTCCTCTCTTCTCTCTCCCTTTAGTCAACTAAGAGCACTTAGGGAAGCCAAAATCTGATCCTTCTTCATCCTCTCCACTTTCTCTCTTGTTCTCCATTTTCGTCAAGCTTAAGGGAGGAAAGAGAAAGGAAAAAGGTGAGATTTAGCCTTGTTGTTGTCCTCTAATGCTTAAACACCCTTCTATAATGTTGTTCATAGTGATGAGAGCTTTATCTCTATGGTTTTAAATTCTTGAAAGGAGGTGTTTGAGTGCTTGGGGAAAATTGAAAAGATGAAGAATCAAGAACCTAGCTTGGGAGAGAAGAAGAGGTGAGTAAGAACTTCCTTTTGATCTATTTATTATGACACTTGGTTAAGTTTTGAAACTTATGAATTTTGCCCTGATTTAGTGTGATGTTGGAATGAATGAATTGCTTAGTGTGTTGTGGTTGAAATGGTGTTATATTGTGTCTTTGGAACAATATAATAGATTTGGAATATTGGGAGCAAAAGTAGTGAAATTGGGTAATGTGTGGTAATGTGGTGTTCAAGAAAAAACTTGTACCTAGAATGTGATTTTGGGTGTTTTGAGATGTCCAATAGGTTTCTTGTGTAAAATTATGTGGGAGTAACTTTGGTTTAGAATTTTGGGACTATTGGAAACACATGTTGGAAGTTAGGGAAAATTCTATTATTTGCCGCTTTTGGCTTCTGATAGAGCCTCACTTTAGTGAACAAGGATCTTACTCAAGTGCAGCACCAAGTTTCTTCTTTTCTTTCAGTTTTCAATTGCACTTCCATGCCAAAGAGCAAGAGTGTGTTTCCTCACCTGCGAGTGAAGTAGTTCCTCACTCGAGTGCGAGGTGTCTCACTCGAGTGCATATGTATTTTGCACTAAGAGCTGCGTTTTTGGAAAGCACTCACAGTTAATTTGTCAAGAGTATGTATTAGCACTCGCAAGTTTTAAATTGTCACTTGAGTTCAAGGTCGTCACTCGAGTGCACCCTCCACTTCAAGGTTTTCTTTGCTCTCAGGTAGTTACTTTATGTGCATCACCCTGTAAGACTCGAGTGATTGTGAGGCCATCACTCGAGTGCTGAGTTTGTGAATCGAGTGCAATGATCATCTTCTGTCTCTGTTATTGCTTTCTATCAAGCACTTGTATGAGTGAGCCGTCCTCACTCGAGTACAAGTCATCCATCACTCGAGTACATCATCTATCACTCGAGTGCATCAGTTAATATCAATATCTTCTCATCCGAGAGGGGGGTCTTTGGTCAAGTTTCTCCCAATCCTTTAGGCATGTGTTTAGGCTTCTAGTGGCCGCCTAGAAGTGTCAAATGATAACCAACTTTAAGTATTTGAAGTTAAGGAATTGGAAAAGGGAATAACCCTATGTCCTTGATTTGATTGTAAGGATTCAGTATTTGCCCTGATCGTGATTTACTTGTGTCAGAGCACACGTGAAAAGAAGAAGGTAGTGACTCTTCCCTTATATTATGTGTAAATGTAGTGTATGTATGTGTCATCATTATTTGTGATGTTGTGGATGCTGCAAAGCTTGTGTATTTGTGTGTCTTTTACTTGCGGCTGCATGGGGGTTCCCATAGTGGAGGACCGTCCCGCTAGGGCAGTAGTTTACGAGAGATTGACTATATGAGCTGAAAGGCTATTTGTGCTGCTATGTTGCATGATGATATGCTTACATGCTATGTGATTATGTGTGGTATGAGTGATTTATTACTACTGGAATTCTTTTAAATCTCATTCTTTCTATTGACTAATCTTTCAAACAGGGGAAGCAGTTTGAAGGAAAAACAAGTGACAGAGGACAGGTTAGGCTCCTATTTAGGAGTATTAATTGATAGTTGGTTATCATAGTTGGGAGTATTATATAATTTGTATTCATCTTTGGATTTGGTATGTATATTATGGAAAAGTATTGGGTAGCCCTTTGTATGGGAAGTTGTAATGGGCGTATGCGCTCTGTAAAGCTTGAGTTAATAAATGGAACCCTGGGTTGGCTGGGAATTATGTTGTGCACTCTGATATTTATGAATGTGATTTATCTATGTGAGCAATTGTATTCGAGACGTGAATGTGAGACCAGGTGAAATGGATTTTGAAAGACATTTGTGAAGATCCTATCATAAAGATAGGATTGAAATTAAGTTTTGTTTATCTGTCGGTCTCTAATTCATCTTAATTATGTATTTCAAATAATAATTACGGAGGGGGTTACACCATAAGATTGTCCTAAATAACATCTTTGTACTATTTATTTTCCTTACCCTAGTGACGCAATGAAAAAAGAATTTTGGTCCTTGCCACTATGCCGATATAGCTGATAAAGTGTGATAGTTCAAATGCTTGATCATCAAAGTTCCAAATCACATGATATTTTCTCCCCTCAGACTTTGCTTAGTTCATAAAAGTTGAGGCGCAATGACCCCTCTTTACAATATTGTTCACTTTTTCTACTGCATGTTCCTAAGTCATGTTTCTAGTTTCATTATAGGGATTATCAAAGCCGAAGCTACTATAACTGCCTATTTTAACTGGAAAACATAACTCGTTCAGTCAGCCATAAAGAACAGAGCAATAAGTTTTCCAAAAAAACATGACGCACGATGTAACATCCTAATTTTTATTTCAAGGATTTAATTGCCATTAATAAAGAATTATTTCATGATAAATGAATTTTATAATGTAATTAATTGAATAAAAAGAATTTACTCAAAATAAGATTTTATAAAGAAATAAAGTAATAAATGAATTGTAATGAAAATGAAATAAAAATTAAAAAAAGGGGGGAAGAGAAATTGATACATGAGACCATAGATGTTAATGGGTGCATGCAAAACCATTAGAGTTAATTTGAAGGTGTACATTAACTTCATCAATATCTACTTGCTATTTTGATAATTTTTCCATGATTTCTTTCTCTTCCCACCATCCACATATAGAAAACCACAAATGTTGATATTGGATAATCAAATTTTGAGATAAGAATAGGTAAGATGAACAAAGTGTAGAAAATTATATTCTTAATTTTTAACAACAGCTGCATTGTGTTTCCATTTTATGTGCTTTTGTGGGTTTTTGTTATGTGTCCAAGTTTTACGGTAATTGCCTTTTAATTTTTTTAGATGTAGTCCCCTTTAATTAGTTTTGGACTAGACAAGAGAACTAGATTCACATTGTTGTGTATTTCTAAGCTCTAATAGGTCCGTAACAAGACATTTACTTTTACAATTTGGAAGGCTAAATTTGTTGGGGTTCCATTTACTTTTTGTGGTTATGGAATTTGATTGAAATTAGTCTCTTGCTTGAGTATGATTATGTACCGCATATTGGCATAGAAATATAGATAGCAAAGCTAATTGGGATGATGAGACAACTGAGATTTTTATCAACGCCTGCATTGAGCAAATATACAAAAAAAATGCGTGGGTTGACATTTTCAAAAATAGGCTGGCAGAATATTGTCTCTACATTTAATGAGAAGACTATGAAAGAATATGACAAGTGTAACCCCCTCACTGTAATCATATCCGAATTTCGAAATTTAAGTGAATTAGAGACCAATAAGATAAAATAACCATTTATGATCCCTCATTCAAGAGATGGGATATTTCAAAATCATTTCTAAAGCATACTTAATCCTGGTCTCACATTCACATGCGGATATAACTACCAGAGAAATCAGAGTACATAATAAATATCAAAGTGTGGAAACCAAAATCCCGGCCAGACCCCGGGTTACTTGCATAAATAACTTGGGTTTAAGATTTCCCAACTATGGGGATTACACAACCAAAATAATCATTTACATTCTTATGTACACTTGATACCCCAAATACAAAACTATGATAACCAACTACCACATAGATTTCGGAGTAAGCCTAACTACTCCTGGTTGTCCGCTTCCCTTTCGAGCCACTCGCCCTGTCTGAAAAGATTAGTCATATGGAAGGGGTGAGATTCTAAAGAATCCCAGTAGTAACTACAATTTTATACCACATGCAATCACAGAATATGCACACCAATCATCTCATACAGCAACACAAGTCACTCCACCCTCATCCCCTTTTACCGCCGGGAAGGCATACGACCTTAACCCAAACTGTTGTTAGCGACTCAGGGACTATTGGCGTGGCAGTGCATACAAATAGCCACACGGCTCAAATATAGCCTTTCGGCTTTCACAATGGCCCGTCGGCCTTCACAAATAGCCTTTCGGCTCACAATTAGCCTTTCGTCCCACATATACACATATATCACACCCTAACCTCATCCCCTTTTACCGCCGGGAAGGCATACGACCTTCACCCGAACCGTTGTTAGCGACTCAGGGACTATTGGTATAGCGGTGCTTCCACAGTTTTCACAAAACTTGCAGCATACGATATTCATTTCAAAACAATGACATAATATACATACAATGTATCACACAAGGCATAAAGAAAGAGTCACTACCTGTATCCTTCCTGACTGGCTCTGGCACCTTAGCCTCACGAGGACGACAGATGTCAAATCCTATATCAATTAGGGACAACCAATCAATCTCTTTTCCATATGTACATTTCAATAATACTCTAAGTTGGTTATCATTTAGGACTCTTTGGGTGACTATTAGAGGCCTAAACATATGCCTAAAGGGTTGGAAGACACTACCCAAAAGACCCCTTACTCGAAGGCAAAACACCTATTTTTGACAGTCTCACTCGAGCACAAATGCTCTCACTCGAGCACGAGTACGGACATCACTCGAGCACAAGAGAGAGTGAGCCTGCGAGTGAGCACCCGAGAGCACACACACAGCTCTCCAAGCACTGGATCACTCGAGCACAGCCATGTGTGCTCGATCACTCGAGCACAGCCATGTGTGCTCGAGCACACACCCCACACCCGCGAGTGAGAAAGCACACTCGTGCAACTTTCCCGCGAGCATCAACCCGAGAGCACCAACTCACACCAGAAGCACAAGCTCACTCGAGCACGACCCTCAGTGCTCGAGTGGAACGGCTATGCCCGCGAGTGTCAGAGCACACTCTTGGCATCAACCAGCGAGTGAGGACTCGAAAGCAACCTCAACTCCGGACTCGCACCTTCACTCGAGCAGAACCATGCTCACTCGAGCACAAGGTGATGCTCTCGAGCACAACCCATAAAACCCAGATAACTCGAAGCACAACAGGGAAAAACTTGCATATCACTTGAGCACGTTCTTCCTCTGCTCGAGTGATGTGCATCAGAGACCAGAAACGCAGCCAAAAACCAGAAACTCCAGATGGTCAAATTCACTCCCAAAGGTTCCCCAAACTCTTCCCAATGCTCACACACACTAAGCACTAACTAGGGAACATATTGGCCACTTCAAAAACACCTCAAAAACCAATTTGACCACAATCATTCATTAAGGTCTCAATGACACACCATATCCAAATTCCCTTAACACCTTTTTAACATTCCAAATTACATCAAATGATTATATATCTCCAAACTAAATCATTTTCAATCATCAATCATAATGATCTTCACATTTCCAGAAATAGGCATATTTAGGGCAAAATTCCAGATTTGACCAACTTAGCCAAAAATCACAAGCAATACATTAAAATGCACTAAATGCCTACCTCCTCTCTTTGCTCAATTCAGAACCTTGATTCCTCAACTTTCAATTTCGGCCAAAATCCCAATCAACACCATTCAAGGCTCTACAATCATCACAATGTAGCTCTCATTGAGATGAACAATATTAGAGAAGAGGATTGGAGCAAAGGAGGATTACAACTTACCAAGATTCAAGCTTTTCTTCCCTCTTTTCTTGCTTGTTCAGCGAAACAATGGAGGAATAGGAGAGAGAAAAGATGAGTGAGATGGTGAAATGATGATGATGAAGATGTCACTCACCCTCCACACACACACACTCAACCGAACCAAGAGAGAGAAGAGGGGAAAAAGTGGTATTTTGTCTTCTAGTGCTTCATCCAATGGCCTCCATTAAGCCACATGTCATCACCTACTCAATTCCCTCTTTAAGCTCACCAAATCACAACACATAGGATTCCGACCCACGGTCAAAGAATCACAACCATTGATCTTAAATACCACATGTATTTATTCCCAAAACTTACATTATATTAATCATAATAGTGCTTAATTACACTAATTACAATGATTATCAGAGTTATCAGTCCTAATCACAAATCGGGATATTACAACAAGAAACAATTGAGGAATAGGTTAGATATCCTGAGGAAAGATTTCAAGACTTGGGATTTCTTAATCAAAGAAACTAGTGTGGCAAATTGGAACAATCAAAACTTCACTGACATGGTGGAGGAAGATGACTAGCTTCGAGTAGTATCTCTTATAGATGAAGAGTTAACAGAGTATGAACAATTGACTGCGTTGCTATGTCAATATTGAGTGTCTTTTGTGCACAAAGAACCACGTAAAACTAATAAACACACTGGTCATTTATGGATCCAAGAGATACTGGCAACCCATAGTTTGCATTACCATGACATGTTTAGAGTGGAAAAACATGCATTCTACAACTTATGCCATAAATTAGTTGAACATGGGTTGTGGAATTCAACAAACGTCGATGTCAAGGAAATGGCTGCCATGTTTTTGCTCATTATTGGCCATGGAGTCAACAATAGGGTAGTACAAGAACTATTTCAACATTCAGGGGAAATAGTCAATAGGCTTTTGCACACAATATTAGATGTAATGCCTTATACTTTATATGCTTGGATGAGTGCAAAAGCACAGTGAATTGAACCGTTAACCCAGGAGTTATCCCTGGAATAAACAAGCTTTAAAATGTTTATTAATCCTAACTACAAACACCAGACATGAACCGGGTCTGCTTGGGCTTTTTAGAAGAAAATAAAAACTTTTCAAAACATTTTCACAAAGGTTTATTTCTTCACTAAGTCTCATTGGCTTTTGGTTTCCTTTTTCAGAGTATGCGAGCATTTCTTTACTTAAGCGTTACATTCCATATATTGTTTAACATTCCCTTATTGTTCAAAAGTGTTACTCAACTAAGCTACTACTAGTTCTACCAAGTTATTTACATCATATACAGTACCAAAAATAGACTGTATAATATACAGATCAAAAGTAGACAACCAACAGGAAATATAATCTCTTCGCTTTATCTTATAGTTGTCCAGGTTTACCTTCTTACCCCTTGAGCTACTAGCCTGTGATGTTGATTGGTTATAGGAAAAGAGTGAGATTCAAAAGAATTCAAGTAGTAACAAACATTCAATCACCTATATACAAGAACATAGAGCATGCCACCCAGTCATCATATAACACAAAAATAGCAATCAGCATTCAAAATACATTGTGTAGCATATCACATTACCATAGCTCTAGGTATTTAAATCAATTGGCCCTGAGTGTTCACCCGTGCAATAAGCCACGGGATTCTACTCGTACTTAATAGTAATTTTCATAGCCCAAGTGTCCACCCATGCAACAAGCCCTGGGTAACCACCTCAAAAATTGTGAATGCTTCTAAAACTCATGATGAAACCACAACCATACAATGTATCTCATAACATATGAAAGAAAGAGTTACAACCTGGTCGCCTTTCCTAACAAGTATCCAACTGTTTCTCTGAGCTCAGGGCGGGTCTTAGATCTTGGATAGCTACTAGGTCCTATAATCAAAGTTCTACTGATGGCATGTTAATACTTAGTCCAATATGTTTGGAATAATGTAAACTAAGTTATCCTTGACCTATTCTCATGTTTATCCTTTGTTTTGAACTTGTTGGTTGTCATTTGAGTTACTTAGGTAGCCATTAGAAGCCCAAACATATGCCTATGAGGTTGGGAAATGCTAGAATAATCAATATCGTTCAGAAAGTTTAAGTGATAAAAAAAAGTCTTGGCTGCGGCCAAAGGTGTTCATAAACATTTGGGCTGTGGCCAAGAAATCTTTTGGCTGAAGCCAAAAAATGTCTTGTTTCTTGACTGAACTTCCAAAAATAATAACTTAATCTACAAAAATCCAAATGGAGTGGTTCAAAGTCCTACTTGAAGCTTTTTAAGTCCTCTATATAAGACAAATATTAACCACAACCATCTACAACCAAAACAATATAGAATTTCATGAATTGTCCCATGGTTCTAGCATCAATTATAGTTTCAATCCTCAAACTTTAATAATTAATATCTCCCAATGTACAAACCCAAATTGAGCATATTATATATCAAATTAAAGCTTATAATGTCTAGTATTGTTCTAAAAAATATCACATCCATTAGTGTCATTTGACTAATCAAATTCTTCACACAACCAGACTGCTTCACAAGAAAATCTCATTAGCAGAAATTGGCAATGTTACAAACTATATTCCAATAATCTAGAATTCATCATGAATCATCATTCAACAACATATACATGATCAAAACATCATCAATTCTCTAAGAACCCATGTTGGCTGAAAACCCTAGGCCCCACAAAACTCATCAAAGCCTTAAAATAACTGGTTCAAATTAAAGCTTACGTTTACCTCTACACGTTTCTATGACCAGTTCTAAAATCTGGCAGTACTTCATCTAGCAAGGGGTCACCAAACACCTCCAAATGAAATTCTAGAACAGTAGAAATGAAGCTTTTGATGAGTAAAAGAAGATTATAGAAGGGTTTTTTCAGACAAAAATGTCAATTCAATAGTGATTTTTGAGATTGAACTCAAGAAAAAGTCACTATTCACTTTTCTCTTTCCTTTTTCCTTACTAGCCGACTTTGAGAGCTTGGAGAGAGAGTGAGATGTGTTGAAAAGAATTAACTTCAACCCCTCCCATGCCTTTGATCGCAATTGAGAAGAGAGAGGGAGTATGAGATGATTTTCTTCACCTAACCAAAGCACTTAGCTCACAATAATACTAAGTTAATTTGGAATTAAAAGAAAAGAGGGAACGATGCATAAAAAGGGAAAAAGGAATAACAAAATACCAAATGGAAATTTAATTAAAATTGCCATAGTCAAGGGCAAACAAGGGAAGAAAAGAATTACTAGTCAATTAGTCAAAAATTTCCTCTCCTATTTCAAGAAGAAATTAGTTAATAATCAACAGTTAAGTCACAAGCTCATGGTCAAAATACGTACAAGGGCTCAATGACTCTAAAGGAAATCTAAATCATGCTAGAAAAATGATTTTGGGAATAAAGTGTGAATTATGACCCGAATTAGTTGTAGATGCTTGCATTAGTCTACCGCTGGATATGGGGATGGGATGATAGAAGAGGACATATGGAGAGTTGCGTGGGACCCACCAAACCAAAAGTAACAATTGTTTACTTAAGTTAACGGAATAAGTATTTTTGCTCCATTTAGATAAGTTCATATGCATTTTTGCACCTAGTGAAAGTTTTTGGCCAAAACCAAACCAATGGCCAAAACAATTATACCAAAATGCATTAAATGTTTACTTCTCTTTTTCCTAAATGTGGTTTCTTTGATTCCTCAACTTCTCAAACTTCATAATCTCTTAAATACCACCAATGAAAATTCTGAAACCATCAAAGTCAAGCTCTCAACCTCTTGAACAACATCAATGAAGAGTGTTTGAGCATATAAGGGCATTTTCTTACCAAAACTTAAGCTTTTCTCTTTCTCTTTCTTGGCTGGTTCAGCGAAAAAGGAGGAGGATGAGAGAGATGGGTTGATGAAGATTTTCCCATTCCTCATACTTCACCGACTTGAGAGAGAGAGGGAAGAGTGTTTGAAAATTTGACCTCATCTATGGTTCATATTTTGCCACTTGGCACCATCTCCTTCTTCCTACCATGATTTCATATGGACTTGCATGCATAGAATTCCACCTAATGCTCTTTCAATCCTAGCCATTGATTTCAATTACCAAGGAGTTTCCTTTTCAATAACTGACCAGTCGGTTGGTAAATTTACCGTCTTGCCCCTGATTGACAAAATGCTTATTAAACTATCCACAAGCATATTTTACCCCCACAATCCACATCACATACTTCAAAAGTGCTTAATTAACATTAATTACATCACTTTGAAGTTATAAATCCTTAATTACAATTCAGGATATTACAACCTCCACCTCCGAGTCTACACATCAAATTCTTGGGCGAACCACACTGATTCACCACATCCACATCATAGATAATGTATATACATAGACCTTATATTCATATATCCATAATAGTAGGGACATTAATGTGTATACCACAACCAATCACAAATCATCCTCTATGACTTAAGGCAGCAACTACTACCACCATCCTAGCAAATCCTAGCTTTATCAGGAACTATAGCTCTAATACCACAAATGTAACCCCCTCCATAATTATTATTCAAAATATGCAATTAAAATGAATTAGAGATCATCGGATAAACAAAACTCGTTTACATTCTCATCCTTGAGATAGGGTTTTCACAAATATCTTTCAAAATACAATTCACCTGGTCTCATATTCACATTTCAAATCCAATTACTTCTCACAGATAAATCACATTCGGATTAATATCAGAGTTCACAACATTATTTCCTGGCGAACCTCGGGTTCATACCTTTATTAAAAAGGATATACAAATTCCCAATTAGGGGATTACACAAAATCACTTTAAATACATAACCAAATACTCATCCGAACATATACACATCCAAATAACCAAATATACATCCAAAACATATACAGTCATCCCAACCCATATTGATAACCAACTACCAAACTCAAATCTCCAGAAGGAGTCTTCACCGGCCCTGGTTGCTTGTCTCCTCCTCAAGCCTCTTACCTTGTCTAAATTTTTGGTAGGGGTGAGATTCAAGAGAATCTCAGTAGGAAAATAGTACTAATATGTATGCAAGATAAATATTTAATACATGACATGCTTACATTACATAACTCATGCTTACACAATGACAAATTTGCAAGCTCAATGTTTCAAACAACATACTTATGGCCATAGCATAAATTGAAACAGAGCTTCAATCATTCATATATGTTTCACATAATCAAGCAAATCAATAACATGTATCAATACACTAACACAAATATCAAAGCATGCAGAAGAGGTAAGTTTCCTACACTTATTGTAATATTCTAAATGGTAATTTAGGGCTAATGACTTCAAAAGTGAAGTAATTAATGTTAAGCAAACACTTTTGGAGAATGTGATTAGAATTTTGACCTGAATGTGTTAGAACTAGTGCCTAAACCCTGTATTTAAGAAAAATTGTGGGTTAATATTCGAATTGGGTGAAAACATAGGGGGTGCATGGTTGTGATAATGGAATGATATAAATGTGTTTGATGATGATTTAATGTACATTGTGATAACAAGGGGCAAAATGGTAAAGTTACCGACCAATTGATCAATTACCAAAGAGGAAACTCATTGGTAATTTGAAGATCAAAGGTTGAGATTTGATGTAATAGGGTGGAATCATGTGTAGGGGGTTATGTGATATTATGGAAGAAAGCACAAGATCATGACACATGGCATTATTTGGACTATTAGATTTGGTCAAATGTTCAAACATTTTTTCCATCTCTCCTCTCTCACTCTAAGGTTGGCCAAATGGTCAAGGGAAGGGCCAAAAATCTGATTCCCATCATCATCTTCACCTTCTCTCTCTATCCTCCATTGTCGTCCAAATCTAAGCAAGAAAGAGAAAAGAAAAGGTAAGATTTTGACTTGTGGGATGCTCTATTTATCTCAAATGGTTTTCATTAATATTGTTCAAGAGGTTGAGAGCATTATTCCTATGGTTTCAGAATTCTGAAAGGTGGTGTTTAAGTGCTTGAACAAATTTTGAAGTTGGAGAATCAAGGATTTGGTCTTAGCAAGTTAAAGAGGTGAGCATTTATGACATTTTGGTATATTTGTTGTGATTTTTAGTTAAGTTTTGATATTTGTGGAATTTTCCCTGGTTTTAGTCTCAACTTGAAATGAATGAATTAGATAGTGTATTGTGGAAGAATCGGTGGTATATTATGTCTTTGAGCCATTAGAGTTTGTTTGGAAATTGAAAGGGAAAGTTTGGTTTTTGGATGGTTTGTGTGCAATGTGTGGATCCAAAACTAAAGTTGTTGTTAGGCTGTGACTTTGGGTGTTTTGAGGTTACTAATAGGTTCCTTATGGGTTTTTGTGTGGGAATAAGCTTTGGTATGAATTTTAGGACCATTGGAACTATAATTGGTAAGTTTAGAGAAATTCTGTCAACAACTGCGTTTTGGCTTTTGATAAGCCTTACTCGAGTGAGGTAGGCTCTCAGTTGAGTGGTGCAGCATATTTCCTCTTTTCCTTCAACGTTTCAGTAGGATTCTTAGGCAAAGTTTAAGAGTGCACTTCCTAACTTGTGAGTGATATGGGGGATCACTCGAGTGCTTAGGGTGTCACTCGAGTGCTTGTATGTTCTGCATCTTGAGAGTTTGCCTCAGGTTAACACTCGTAGGCTATTTTCTAAGAGTGTGCCTTGACACTCACAAGTGTTGGGTAATCACCCAAGTGCTAGAGCTAGTGCTTGAGTGCACTCCTCATTCTAGTGTCCTTGTTGCTCTCGGGTTGTCACTTTATATGTCTCACCTGATAGGACTCAAGTGAGTATGAGGCCATCACTCAAGTGCTGGGTTCAGCAGTCGAGTGCTGTGACAACTTTCTGTCTCAAGTTGAGCTCTCTGCCAAATACTCGCACGAGTGATCTTCAGTGCTCGAGTGTAGGTCACTCCATCACTCGAGTAAGGTCTTCTTCACTCGAGTGTATGAGTCAAAAAATTAGTGTGTTCACTTCTGAAGAGGAATCTCTGGGGTAGTTTCTCCCAACCCTTTGGGTCTGTTTGGTGTGAGGGAGTTGGAGGGGAAGGGAGAGAAGGGAAAATTTTTATGAGTTGAATTTTAAAAGATTGAAGAAGTGGGGTGATAAAATTTTAATAAAGAGAATATATAAGATAAAAGAGTAAGAAAAATTAATTAAAAATTTGTAACCCCACTCCTTTAATTTTTTTAAATTCAACTCAAAAAAATTTTCCCTCCACCCAATTTCCCTCCCCTCCCCTCAGACGAAACAAGCCCTTTAGGTATGTGTCTAGGTTCCTAGTAGCCACCTAAAGAGTTCTAAGGATAACCAACTTTAAGAGTTATGACAATAAGAATTTGGAGTAGGAAATTAATCTATCGTTCTTGATTTTGGTTATAAGGTTGGTCATTTTCCCTTAACGTAGACGTGCAATGCCGGAAGACGTCAGGAAAGAACAAGGTAGTGACTCCTTCTCTTATACTGTATATGATGCATTGTATGTTTGATTAATCATTGTGTTGTGAAAGCCAAAGCGGCTATGTGATTGTCAGAGAGACAATGTGATATGTGATTGCTAGAGAGGCAATATGATATGTGAATACCGAAGAGGCAATATGAAAGCCGGAGTGGCTATGTGCATCATCAGAAAGGCAATGTAATATGTGTATGCCAGTGAGGCAACATATATGTGTGACAACTTGTATGCTGTGTTTGGGCTGTTGTATTGTGTGATGATTTACTTGCATGCTATATGATTGTATGTGGTATGAGTGATTTGTTACTACTAAGATTCTTTTGAATCTCATTCTTTTCCTTTGACTAACCTTTAGATAGGGTAAGTGGCTCCAAGGAGAAGTGAGTGATCAGAAGTAGCTAGGACCCCTGTAGTGATCATAATTTGGATTGTTGGTTATCTATTTTGGAATGGGATTATTGTATATTCTTTTTGGGATGTAAATAATATTTTGGAAGCAGTCATGTAACTCCCCATATGGGAACTTGAAACCCTTAGTAAATATATATGGAACCCAGGGGTCGCCAGGACTTTGCTATTCACTCTGATATACTTAAATGCAATTAACTACACAGGTAATTATACTTGGAATTTGAAAATTGAGACCGAGGAAGGGATGAAGTTTTGAAAGAATTTTGGAAACCCTACCAAAAGGAAGGGATTAGAAATGAAATTTAATTATCCGCCGGTCTCTAGTTCGTTTAAATCACGCATTTTCGAATTATAATTACGCAAATGAAGGCAGGGGTTACACTTGTGCTTTTCACGTGTGCTCCAGCATCGGCTATGCACGATCAGAGCGACATTAGACCCTATAACCAAAGCAAGGACATGGGGTTATTCTCTATTCCAAATTTTTACTTCCATAACACTTAAAGTTGGTTATCATCTACAATCTTTAGGCGGCTACTCAAAGCCTAAATACATATGCCTAAAGGGCTAGGAGAAACTTGACCAAAGACCATCTTTCAAAATCTCAAAACATCATTTTCCAAAGGTTGGCCACGGCCAGCCCCACCTTGGGCCGTAGCCAACAGATGGCTAGAAACTCAAGGGCTGCGGCCAGGGATATGTCAGAAACATTTGGGCCGTAGTTAGCCCCTCATGGGCCTCGGCTAGAAGCAAGTCAAAAGGTTTTGGGTCGCGACCAGCCCCTTGAACCTCGGCCAACCACAGACCTATCCCCTGGCTCATTTTCCAATGACCATAACTTTGGCCACAAAACTCAAAATGACCAAAACTTTATATCAAGGGAAAGCTTGTAATGTGAACTACAAATATAAAAAGTTTCACATTGTTTCAACATCATTTGCTATGCCAAAATACCATACAAATTTGGTCACTTGCACAGCATTTCAGACTTAGCCAAATTTCTAGATTTCACAGATTTTCCAGTTTTGGTTCAATTGCTTCCAATGGTCCCATTTTCTTATCAAACACCATTCACACACAAATTTTCACAAAGAAACCATTGGAAACACCAAATTAACCAAATTCACATCACATTGACATGTTTCACCAATAATCACAACATATCAACACAAATCACAATCCAAAACCCACATTGCATTTCCTTTCCATTCAAAATTCCAAACCAATTCCAATGGCATCAAAACACACTATGACCCTATTTTAACCACAATACACAAACCAATTCTTCCATTTCACAAATATACCCAAATCAGGGCAATTTTCACAATTCACAGAACTTAACCAATAACTACAAAACTTATGTCAAAGAAAAGCTATCACTCACCTCTTCCTCTTCCCAAGGCCAATTCTTTGATTCCACAACTTTCCAATTTCTTCAAGCACTCAACACATTCTTTCACAAATCTAAAACTATAGAGATGAAGCTCTCATCATTATGAACAACATTATAGAAGGGTATTTGAGTATACAAGACCATTTGCAAGGCCAAATCCTTACCTTTTCTTTTCTCTTTCCCCTCTTAAACTCAACGAACATGGAGAATAGAGAGAGAAGATTAAGATGATGAAGATACAGATTTTTAGAGGCATAAAGGCCTCTTGACCAACCTAAAGAGAAGAGAGGAGAGAGGGAAGAGTTTGACAATTTGACCCAATCCAAGGGCTCACATATTGCCACTTGTCACAATCTTGTTTCATCCTCATGAGCTCATGTGAACTCATACACACATGATTCCACCCTCTTAATCACATAACAATGAATCACAACCATTGATCTTTGAGTTACCAATGAGCTTCCTCTTCAGTAACTAATCAATTGGTCGGTAACTTTCCTTTTTCCTGTTTTGCCCCCTGATTATGGTAATTCCTCTTGAATCACCACCAAACACATTTTCTCATTTCCTTTAACCAATCATGCGCCCTCCCCTTCTCCCTCAATGCATTTTAAGCTTTGACACACAATTAAGCTTAAATGCAAGATTTGGGCACTAATTGTAACACATTCGAATCACAAATTATATCGTATTCTCCAAAATTCACCATTTTACTTTCTTTTATACCCCCAAAGATATAAGAATCATTAAAGAATAAATTTGGGCTCCTGCTAAATTGGGCTTTGCAATCCACTTATTTCAGACTTATTCTCTAGCCTCAAATCTCAAAATTCGGAGTATTACACCTTGTATTTTGAAAGCTCATAAACCTTCGGTCCACTTATTTCAGGCTTATTCTCTAGCCACAAATCTCAAAATTTGAGGTATTACACCCTGTATTTTGAAATCTCATAAACCTTCCTTGAAATCAAAATATATGTTACACAAACCCCCTTGTGTCACACCCTTGCTTATTTTGACTTGCAGAAGAATATTAATGCGTGGTTCGGTGGGCAACATAGGAATAGCATGAATATACTGATAATAAGTGCATGATTACAAAAATTCCCCATAAGGGTTCATACATAATAATTACCATTAATGTAGCCGTAAAGAGTTACTTGGGTGTCTAAACCTGTCCCAGTGAGACGCAGACACCTCCCCAACTTCGTTCCACCTCTGCAATCCTATCGTGTAGTTTTCTTCTCTGCTTCTAGGACACCTCTTGTTTTCACCTGTCTAATTTGTTGGTAGGGGAGGGTGGATTCGAGAGAATCTTAGTAGGAAAACAGTACCAATATGCATACAAGATAAGTGCTTAATGCATAGTGTAACACCCCAAATTTTGGTTAAGGCTTAATGATAATTATTGAGGATAATTATTGGATTAAATTTGAATTAATGTATATTGATGACAATATTATTTATATGTCATAATTGTTGGAAAATTGAAAGAATGGAATTATTGGCATAAGTTGGTAATTAATGGGGAAATTAATTACTAACTAAGAGAAAAATGAGAAGTGTAATTAAAATGGTTAATGGAAGGATTAGAGAGATTAATTGGTGATTTAGTGAGTGAGAGCCAATGAAGGGTGGACACATGGCAAGCTCACATGTGGGGGAGAAAAGTCAAAAGGGAATTTTTAAATACATTTCTCTCTCCTCTCTTCCCTCACTTGTGCGCAGAAAAAAAAACTGAAAAGGAAGGGAGTAGTGTCATCATTCTTTATTTCTTCACTCCACCTCCATCCCTCATCTCTCTCGTTCTCTCTCTTCTCTCCTTGGGGGCGCCATTGTTGCAGAAAAACAAGGGGGGAAAGCTTGCAAAAAGGTAAGGAAAATGGCTTCCATTGCTCAAACTCCCTTCTTTAATATTGATCCTTGAATGAAGAGCTTCATTTTGATGGTTGAAATGTGTTCATTGGTGGTAGTTTATGACCTCAAGAGATTGTGAAAGTTGAAGAATCAAGAAATCTCTTTGGCAAAGTGAAAGAGGTGAGTGTTATCTCCCTTTTGATATATATATTGTGGATGTTGGTGAGCATTGATTTTTTTGGAAATTTATGCCCTATTTTTTAAAATTAGGGTCTTAGTGAGTTTGGCATGTTGTGATAATGGAAATGGTGTATTATGATGTCTTTTGGACAAATGGATTGGGTTGAATCATTAAAAGTAAAGTTTGGGATCTTTGTGTTGGTTTTGGTGTATTGGTCAAAACAGGGCATGTGGTTAGAGTATGAATTTGGTAATTTTGAGGTTACCATTGTGTTCCTTGGGGAAAATTGTATGGGAATAAGCTTGGTTAATGATTTTGGAGTCATTGAACACTTTGGTAGAAAAGTTGGAAAATGCTGTCAATGTGAACTCTGTCTGGACAGTTTATTTGTGTGGACTTTTTGAGTGATCAAATGATTTCAGAAAATTTTGAAACTTTCCAGTCTTAAATTTCACATCCCAAGCTTCAAAATAGACATATATTTTATGTCATTTCGTTTGTTATTCTGAGAGTTATGCTTTGCCAAAGTTTGGTGCAAAAAACAGAACTCTGTTTTAGAGTAATGTTGGGTTTTGGGTGATTATGTATTTTTGTGATGATTTTAAGTTATAAGCCATATTTTTCCTTGAAAGAGGACTCAAATACCTTTCTTTTGGCTTTGGAATCACTCCGTTTCAAATTTTCTAGAATTAGTTATGGTTTTTCGAAGTTCAGCCCAGAGTCAGGAAATCTCTGGGCCGCGGCCCAAGCCTTTCTGACCTGTTTTGGGCCGCGGCCCAAGAGTGGTGCGCCGCAGCCCAAGACCTTCTGACCATATTTGGGCCGCGGCCCAAGCCTATGTTCCAGCACTTCTTGTTTTCGAAAAGAGATCTTCACCCTATTGTTTCCCAACCTTTTAGGGGTTTTATTAGAGGCATTTGTGGCTTCTTAAGGGTCATTATTGATAACCAAATCTAAGTGTTGAAGAGTTAATTGAGTATTGGAATAGAGAATAATGTTTGGTCCTTAATTATGACTTTAGGATTTGATATCTGCCCGGAGCCTAGAAAAAGGCCTATGCCTGCTCAAGGAAGGAAAGACAAAGGTAGTGACACTTTATCCTATATCATGTGTATTGCATTGCATGTTTGCATTAGTCATTGAATACAGTGAAAGTGAAGAGGACGTGGCGAAAGCCCGGACTCGATTAAAGTGAAAGTGAAGGGGACGTGGCGAAAGCCCGGACTCGATTACAGTGAAAGTGAAGGGGACGTGGCGAAAGCCCGGACTCGAATATTGATAAAGTGATGGGGCGTGGCGTAAGCCCGACCTCGTATATAGTGAAGGGAACGTGGCGAAAGCCCGGTCTCGAATATTGATTGCTGCATTGTGATATATGTGACTTGCTTTGTATATATGCATCATATAAATAAACTGTTGCTACTGGGATTCTCTAGAATCTCATTCTTTCCAAATAACATTTTTAGACAGGGCAAGTGGATCGAAAAGCAAGCAAGTGGCAAAGGACGATTAGGACTGCCAGCGGTAGTCTTAGTAAATATTTTGGTTTCATATCGAATTGGTTATTATTTTGGATTATTGTAAATATATTGAATAGAATTGTAGTGGTATAGTTTTTTTGTAATCCCCGGTATGGATACTAAGATGGGCAATGATGCCCTGTATAAACCTTTGGATTAATGTTATTATCCCGGGTGAACGTCGGGAATTGTGCTTACTCTGATATTGTACATGTAACAGACCAAACAGGCCATTTGTGTAATGAATGAAATGAATGGAAATCCATTTGTACAAGTGTTTTAAAAAGTTTTTAATTGTCCTGGATTTCTTATTCGATAATTAAATGTGATTAAACGTTAATCCCGGCCTGATTATCGAAGGGGGTTACACATAGCATGTTTGCATTACAAAAACCCATGCTAACACAATGACATATTTGCATGCTCAATGTTTCATGCGACAGAACTATGGCCACAATGAAAATAGAAAAGGAGCTTCATTTATTCAAATATGCTCTACACAATCAAGTAAAGCAATCACATACATCACTACATAAGCAGAGATATCAAATACATGCAAACAAGGTAAGTCTCATACCTCAAGTTTTTCTCCTCGATTTACGTGCATCGTAATGCGTGCCAACCCCTCAGGCTCTCAACTCGGTCCTACAATTCCAAATGTACATTTAGACACTTCTATAGTGTTTCTAGTGGTAATATCAGCCTATAGTGAAAATTTACCAAAATGCTTCCAGGACCCTGGCCTGGCCCCACTGTACCCGATCCGACTATACTTTTCTCAAAATTTAGTTTGAGGCTATTCTGATATATTTTTACCCAAGGAAACCATATCCAGACTCAGAGTTACCAAATTTACAGGTAAAAGATAGATATGGCCTTGGCAGCCCCGTTTCAAGGGTTTCATGGGCGTTTTCGTAATTATGCTTTTTTAGGCTTTTCCGAAAAAGTGATCAAATGTAACCCCATTTAATTTTCCCTTCTGAACTCAATGGAATCATCAAATCATTGAAAATCCAACTCTAAGGCCTATTTCATGCTCTGGCCAAAATATGTAATTCCCCATGAAAAATTGGGGTTTTCAAAATCCAACTGTGAAGACGTGTTCCTTTCTACTCCTAACCACTTTATTAACTATTTAATTATGTTATAACCACCATTTAGACTCAATTTTGGTAGTATAATGCTTAGGCCAACTTCTTTACCAAATTTAAAATCAAAGCAAATCAATCGGAATTTCATGATTAAACTACTCACAACAGCTAATACCATTAAAGATTGAAGTTTCGAAGGTTACCTTAAGCTCCTTTTGGCCTCTCCTTCTTATGGCTGAACCCTAGCCTTTTTGAACAATAAAATTCCTTGTTTCAAACCTTAATTCACATAGAAGAATAACTTATGAGAAGGATTATACACGTTAGGTATGAATTCACTGAAGAAATCAATCTACCTTGTGAGATTTCTCCTTCCTTCTCTCTATTTTTCTCCAAGCTCTCTCTCTCTCTCTCTCTCTCTCTCTCCCTTTTTGGCTGAAATGGCATCGGGAAATGGCTGATGAAGATGGAGAAATTTCTTTTAATCCTATGCTTATGTCAGCTTGCCTTATGATGATGTCATAATTCCAAAATTTGACATTTTTAGATTTTCTTGCATATTTTCTGCCTAATCATTGAAAAATCATAACTAAATTTGTAGACATTATATTAGAGTGATTCCAAAGCTGATAGAACCTTTATTGAGTCTAGTTTCAAGAACAAATATACACTCTTGCCAATTGGAAGCACATAATTCCCAGATTTTAAAATTTTACATGTTGTTCCAGAAAATAATCAATTTCGCTGGGCAAACTTCAAAAATTCATAACTCTTTATATATAACTTCAATTGGTTCATATGACCTATCAAATTAAATTTTAGGATGTCTACTTGCACCCTGAAAAACTTCATAATTTTTACTTATCATTTGATCATACAAAATCAGATGACAAGCTCACCGCCTCACAGGAAATTTCACTGGAAGCATAATTATATTCTCCAAAATTCACCATTTTACTTTCTTAATACCCCAAAGATTTAAGAAATATTAGGGCATAGATTTGGGGTACCTGCTAAACCGAAGCTTAGCAGTCCGCTTAATTTAGGCTTATTCCCAAGCCCCCAAGCCCAAAATTCGGGATATTACACCTAGTATATTTTTAAAATTCCTTTCTCATCCATCCAACTATTAGTATATCGTTAAGTTTGACTCTCAAAATTTTTTTGGCCCAAAATACCCCTCTTTAATATAAGAATAATTTAAATAGGGTTAAGGAGCAAAAATACCTATGAATATTAAAATGAGAGCAAAAATATCAATACCTTTAAATATAACCTAACACTGTTAAATATGCATATGCAAAAAGAGAGTGGATCATGTAATATCCCGAATTTTGGGATTGCAGGCTTTGGAATAAGCCTAAATTGAGTGGACTACTAAGCCCCGATTTAGTAGATGTCCCAAATATATTCCCTAATGATTCTAATATCTTTGGGGTATTAAGAAAGTAAAATGGTGAATTTTGGAGAATATAATTATGTTTTCGATAAAATCGCCTATGAGGCAGTAAGCTTATCATAACTTTTTGGTAGACTAAATGATAATAAAAAATTATGAAATTTTACAGGATGAAAGTAGACATCCTAAGATTTAATTTGATAGGTCATATGACCCAATTAGAGCTATACACAAAAAGATATGAATTTTTGAATTCAGCACAGATAAACTGTGAAATTTCTGGAACAATATGCAAAGATTGAAATTCTGAGAATTTTTTTATTCCAGAAAGAAAAATTCTATATTTTTCCTTGAAACTAGACTCAATAAGGGGTCTATAGGCTTTGGAATCACCTCATTTCGATTTTTCTAGAATTATTTATGATTTTTCAAAGTTTGGGCAGAAAAACTGTCATAAAATCCGAAAATGGGAATTATGACATCAGCATAATAAAACATGACATCCGCATGATATTAAAAATAAAATCTGCATCTTCTTCCTCTAGTTTCCGTCATTTTTTCGTGAAGCAACATGGAGAAAGAGAGAGAGAGAGAGTTTTAGAGAGAGAAGAGGAAGAAACTCGCAAGGTAAGCCGATTTCTCCGACGATCTACTTCTTAACGTGTATAACTCTTCTCCTAAGCTCCTCTTCTATATTATTTAAGGGGTTGGAAGCTTGAATTTCAGTGTGGGGAAGAGTTAGGGTTCAGCACGAGAAGGAAAAGCCAGAAAGAAGAGGTAACTGCCTGAACTTTAAATATTGACTATTCTGGCTGCTGTGAACAATTTAATCGATGGATTTCTGCTGATTTTGTTCTGAATGTAAATTTGGGAAATATTGTGTTCTAGGCGTTATGCTGCCAAAATTGAGTCTAAATGGTAGTTATAACGTAATTAAATCGTTAATAAGGTGGTTAGGAGTAGAAAGAAGCAAGTCTGCGGAGTCAGATTTGGAAAACCCCAATTTTCCCCGTAGTTCCTCTAAGTTTCAGCCAGCTCTAGAAATGGGTCTTAGAGTTGGATTTTCAATTATTTTATGGTTCCATTGAGTTCAAGAGCGAAAATTAGGTGGGGTTACATTTGGGCACTTTTTCGGAAAAGGCCGAGAAAGCATAATTACGAAAATGCCCCGAAAACACTGAAAAAAGGGCTGCCGAGGGCAATTTCGTCTTTTGGTAGTGAATTTGATAATTCTTAGTCCGGAAATGGATTCCTTGGGTGAAAATATGTCAGGATAGCCCAGGTTACAATTTCGAGAAAAGTACAGCCGGACCGGGTACGATGGGGCCGGGTCCCCGGGGGTATTTTGGTAATTTTTTAAGATAGACTCATATAAACCCCAAAAACACTATGGAAGTGTCTAAATAGTACATTTGACATTGTAGGATCGAATATGGAGCCTTGAGCTGTTTGCACGTAGATCGAGGCACGCGTTTCGAGGCAGATAAGGGTGTGACAGATCCCACTACAAAAAGTAATGGTGTGAGGTTAAATTTAAGGGCGTTGGTATTTTTGTTTACATTTTGAATATTCATACGTATTTTTGTACTATCAAAATGTTTATGATGTTGGACGTACTTTTGATAAAAATTCAAGGCTATTGTACATCTTCACCCATTTAAATATTTATATTAGTCAAAAAAATTTATAAAAAATTATTCTAATATATATTTTCAAAAAAATTTATAATATGTTTGAAAATTTATTAATTTTGATTATATTATGAAATTTTATAATTTTAATTGCTTACTTCATTGATTGAAATGTGTTTATTTTATGTTTTCTAAAACGAATAAATACATATTTCAAATATAACTTTTTTGCTATCATATAGTATACATAATATAAGTTTAAGATATTATATAAATAATATTCATTACTGCGGCCATTAATTTTTTTTTTTTCCATTATGGATTTGATATGATGAAGGAAAAATTAGTAATAGAATTTATTTTAATATAAATTTTTATTAACAATACTTTTAGAATATTTTTAACAGAGTTAATGATTTGGATCTAAGTGTATATTTTAGATAAGAGATTTGTGTAATTAAGGCAAAACAGAAGGATAATCGGAGTATTTTATTATAATCCTAAATGTAAGATCTATTTTGTGTATTTATCAATTTTTCTCAAATTATCCGTATTGATATTCCTTTAACAATAATTAAATAGATGTGGGAGAGAAGGAATTAAAAAAATGTTATTGAAGTGTTTTAGAAAAATTATGTCATATTAACTAATTTAACAAACTTCCTAAAGTTTTTTATCATTAACTTCTTTAATTTAATCAATAAGATAATTAGGTTAACCGTGGGCCAGAAAAAAAAAATTTATACCATCCCATTCCGGGCGCACCCAAAAGTACACTACAACTGCATTATCCTCTGTATGTGTTCAAATAAATTTTGAATATATATATATATATATATATTAAATAATTCAGGTCATTAAGAATACTAATTTTTATAATGTTATGACGATTCATTTCTTCTCACATTTTCAACTTCCCCAATTAATAACTTTCATTAAAGATTCTGCTGCCGACTAGTGAAGATGGATATGAGCTGGACATTTATCCACCGCCAACCTTAATATAAAATTCATTTCAATGAAGAAATAAAACTATAAAGTAGATTTTATAATAAGGAATAGGGTTCGTACTAATTAGTTTTAACGTCTGGCTATCTAAATATTGATATATACTCCCTTTTTTTTAGGTTGAGCTATTTGAAGAGCAATTAATATTTATTTATCAATTTTGCTCATTGTAACGTGGTTCGTTGTTTTTTCTCTTTATTAAAATATCACTTAATATGGGTAAAGCTAGAGGGACAAAATTTTACTTTAAGACAAATTTAATAAGTTAATTATCTTTTTTTTATTGAATTTGTTGAGGTGACTTACATTTATAAGATATTAACAAATGAAACACATTGATCAAAAACTTGTTTAAATATAATAAATATGTAAAATATATAGCTTTCTCTTATCCTTATTATAAAGCATATTTAAGATGAAATACATGGTCATTATTAAGTCACCAATCGTGGTATTCATTATATTTCCAAGATTACCCCTATTTAAAATATCCTTAATTGCAACTTTTATGCCTTCTTTTATTTTTATTTTTATTTTTTTTGCCAACCTTTTATGCTTTCCAAAATATAATTGATGTATGAATGAGAGGGTTAGGATGCTTTATTTTGTAATAAGGACCATATATAGTACTCCCTCCGATCCACAATATTAAGCACTTCTACAAAAACTGCATAGTTCATAATATAAATCACTTCTTGTTTAATTAATGCTCTTTTCATCTATTTTGTCCCTATAATTAATATCCACTTTCTAACTTTGCCCTACTCATTATATCCCCCCTCCCTCTAAAGTAACACTCTCAATGTAATTAAACACATTTCTCAAGAACAGTAAAAATGGAAAAAAAATTACATTTTGAGACATATTAAATGACTTAACTATCATTTTTTATTTTCTATAATATAATTACAATACCCTATATTGTGGACCAGATAGAGTATTTTCCAAAAACAACGTTATTTATGATGAGAATGAGTAGATCACAGACCAACCAATAATTAAGGAGTAATAAAGTACTACTCTCTTTAGTCTTTATTATAAGACACCAACTAACAAGTGTTTTTAGTTCTTTTTATAAGGTACTTAGTACTTGTTTCTAAAGAACATTAAATATTCTTTTCCAAATGCTCATATTTAATAAGGGTAGTGGAAGAGAGTAATAATTAATACTCCCTCCAGTCCACAATATGAGTAGAGGTGGTAATGCGGGCTGGCCCGCGGGTTGTAAGCCAGCCCGCGCGGGTTGGAGGGTCTGGAGGGGCGAGCTAGCTTAGCTCGCCCCCTTCTCGGGCTGGCAAAGCCCGTTTAGGCGGGCTGGCAGGCCGGCCCGCCAGCCTGCCAATTTTTTTTTATTTTATAATTTCACTCTGTTTTAAAAAATTTTACTCTCTTTCTCTTTCATCCGCTTATATCACACTTCTTTTCTTTTATATATTTGTGTTATGAAGTCAATTTCATTCTTACTGTCCTGCTTTTTTATCTATTCATATTACAAAACTATATAAATGTCAACACCCGTTTCCATTTCGATAATCAAAGAGTAATAACGACGGAATTCAATGGGCATACAGAAAAGTACAATTATACTGATAAAAATATTCATTTACAATCCCAACGTCGTTCGTTTACAATTCCAATATTGTTCGTCGACGGAAACAAAATACAGCGGAAGTTTTAATATTTGCAAATTAACCAAAATATTGAGGCATAGACTAAAGCATAACCACGTTCATATCCTCGCCTCGGGACACGTGCCACTCACTTCTCGGTGACAACTTCTTTGCCCTTTTTCCCACTGGTACTCACTGAAGTGTTTATTTAAAAATAGGGTGAGATTCCGAAGAATCTCCGTAGAGACATAATATTGTTCATAGAAAATGCAAAAAATAAATATGTCATGCGCCAAGGTATGCACAAATTAATGAACAACATAAACACATCATCGTCATGTATACATGAGTAGGGCCCAGCCCCACAATCTACACCGGTTGGACTTCTGCCAACTCCCAGTGTAAGTGCACCTCTGGCACTAACAGCCTCTCTCTAGGCAAATCATGTTATTAATAAAGTGCATTTACAAAACAATGGCATCCACACAATCACATAACTTATAGCATAGTGTATGAAGGATAATGTCCCTACCTCAAAGCTGTGATATTCCCTATTTAGTGGTGTCTCGAAAAGTGTGCTGTCTCGGCGTCCGACTCGGTCCTAAAATATTAAATGTACCAGAAATAGGTCATAACCTATCCAAGTATCATTTTAGACTATTCCATAGTGTTTATTGTGGTTATATTAGCCTATGGTGAAAATTTACAAAAATGTCCCCGGGAACCCGGCCCGGCCCCGCCGTACCCGGCCCGATGGCACGTTTTCCCAAAATTTTGACTAGGGCTATTCTGACTTATTTTCGCCCAAGGAATCCATTTCCAGCCTCGAAATTGCCAAATTCATGGTCAAATTACGAAAATACCCTGACAGCCCCTATTTAGTGATTTCAGTGGCGTTTTCGTAAATATGTTTTTTCGGCCTCTACCGAAAAAGTGTCCAACTGTAACCCCACCTATTTTTGCCCACTGAGTCCAATGGAACCATTTATTTCATGAAAATCCAACTCCTACTACCAGATCTGGTTCTGGCCGAAATATTAGGGAAAAAAATGGAAAAATGAAGTTTTGTGTTCTAGTTTCCAAAACTTGTACTTTTTCACTTCTAACCCTTGATTAACTCATTTAAACACTTCTTAACCATGATTCAAAGAAATTTAGGCAGCATAACCCCTTAAGATTAGGACTTTCCAAATTTACAAACTTAACAATACAACCAAATCCAACCATAATCATCAACAACAACCACATCTAACATAATCTTAGGATTTGTGAAGTTACCTTCTTGAGTTCTTTTTCTTCCTCTAGAAGTTCTCCACTCTCTTTCTCTTTGGCTCAAGATTTTCTTGCTAATCCATGGAATTTATGGAAAGGAAGAGATTTATGGAAGATTAGAAGAAGAAACCTTTAAGAAATCTTAGCTTACCTTGGATCTTACTTCTTTTTGCTCTCTAAATCTCCAAGAGCTCCCAAAAATCACTCTCTCTCTCTCTCTCTCTCTCTCTTTTTTTCTCTTCTTGTGCGTGAATGGCATGAAAGGAGGAGGAAAAATTTTATGTACTACTTGTCTTCTCTCATCTTTAATCTTAACCCTTGATCTAGCCAATGGTCAAGATTTTTGCACCTTTCATGAACACTTTAATTGCCCTCATGACACCTTGCATTATGCCATACTTTGTGATCATGAGTGTACTTAAATCTTATCTCTTCCACAATTTGTGTCATATAATTAATTAAAATTAAACCATTTCCTTTTCCCTTCTTTTTCTATGTAGGGGACGGATTTTAGGGAAGTAAAGGAGAAAGAAAAATGTTTTTCCTATATTCCATATAATTGACCAATGTATAATTCCCCCTAATTCCCCTAATTCTTGATTTATTCTACCAAGAATAATCCCATTTATGCATTTTCTTGTATTTTTCCTTGATTAATTGAAATCAATTCCAATTAATTGGAAAATACTTAATCTTGGGCTAAATTGACAAAATTATGATTTTTCTATCCCCTTTGTAATTTAATTCAATTCTTGAATTAATTTGCCCATTTCCTTATGAATATGAATATTTCAAAATTCACAAGATCCAAATTCATGAATATTCACCATTTTATTGAATTATTCAAATAATTACAATATATTTTTGGTGAATAAAATTTAGGGTGTTACAGTTCTCCCCCACTTAATTAAATTTCGTCCCCGAAATTTGCTACACTTATACATTCATGAATTCCGGGTAACGCTTCTTCATACTTTCTTCTGTTTCCCACGTAGCCTCTCTGGGTGATAACCCTCTCCAGACGACCTTGACAAACAGAATGCTCTTATTTCTGAGCTGCTTTTCCTGCTGATCAATGATTCGGTCAGGGATGACTTCATAAGTCAGATCTTCACGCATTTCCACATCTTCATACTCTATCACGTGCTCAGGATCAGGTTGATACTTCTTCATCTGAGAAACATGGAAAACGTCGTGTAGTCCGCTCAGACTCGGCGGCAAAGCGATACGGTATGCTACAGGCCCAATCTTCTCTAAGATTTCGAACGGGCCAATGTATCTTGGTTGCAACTTCTTCGCTTTCAGTGCTCTGCCAATACCCGTAACGGGCGATACTTTCATGAACACGTGGCCACCGACTTCAAATTCTAGAGGTTTTCGCCTCCTATCTGCATAACTTTTCTGTCGGCTCTGAGCAGCTAACAATCTCTGCTTAATCAACTTTATCTGCTCCGTTGTCTGATCAACAAGATCCGACCCCATCAATTCTCTCTCAGACAGTTCAGTCCAGCATATAGGCGATTGACACTTCCTCCCGTAGAGTGCCTCATACGGAGCCATCTGGATGCTCGAATGGTAACTGTTGTTGTAGGCAAACTCTGCCAATGGAAGGAATTTGTCCCAGCTACCTTTAAAATCAAGAACACACGCCCTTAGCATATCCTCAAGGGTTTGAATTGTTCATTCGGTCTGCCCATCGGTTTGAGGATGATATGCCGTGCTGAATCGGAGTTTGGTACCCAATGCTTCATGTACCGCCTTCCAAAACTTAGAAGTAAACCTCGGATCTCGATAAGAGATAATGTTCTTTGGAATACCATGTAATCTTACGATCTCGCTAATGTAGATCTCCGCCAATCGATCAGGGGAATAGTGAATACTAATCGGTAGGAAGTGAGCTGTCTTTGTGAATCTGTCAACTATCACCCATATAGCGTCATGGTTTCTGACCTTAGGCAATCCTGTCACGAAATCCATGGTAACGCTTTCCCAGTTCCACTCAGGTATCTCAGTATTCGTCAAAAGCCCCGATGGTCGTTGATGTTCAACCTTCACTTTCTGACATGTCAAGCAACGAGCAACGAACTCCGTCACCTCTCTTTTCATCCCTGGCCAAAAATATTGAGCCTTCAAATCATGGTACATCTTTGTAGTTCCTGGATGTAGAGTATATTTACTCTTATGCGCCTCCTCCAGGATTTGTCGTTTCAGTTCTGGTTGCGGTGGCACATAAATCCGCTTCTGATACCTGACAAGTTCGCTGGGAGACAAGTCGTAATCCTGAGTTTCGCCTCTTTCAATCATTCCTCTGATATAAAACGCTTCCTCATCGTACTGTTGGGCTTCTTCAATTGCTGTCCTCAGATCATTATATATCTAGCTAACCCCACTGCCTAACAAAATTTGTCTGGACAGATTTAGGTCTCTGAAATCCTCGATTAGTTTCTGCTCATAGATCATCATAGCTGCCACCTACACTGATTTTCGGCTTAATGCATCTGCGACGACATTAGCCTTATCGGGATGGTACTTGATTTCGAGATTGTAATCTTTCAGCAACTCCATCCATCTGCGTTGCCTCATATTGAGTTCTTTCTGATCGTACAAGTATTTCAAACTCTTGTGGTCGCAGTACAGCTCTACGTTCTCACCATAGAGATAATGCCTCCAGATTTTCAATGCAAACACAATTGCCGCTAGCTCAAGATCGTGGGTGGGATAGTTCAATTCATGAGGTTTCAGCTGACGCGATGCATACGCCACTACTCGGCCATGCTTCATCAATACGCATCCCAATCCATGCCCACTGGCATCTGTATATACCACATATGTAAACTCAGGATCTGGGATCGTCAACACTGGTGCTGTAGTTAACCTCTGCTTCAACTCCAGGAAGCTCTTCTCACAATTCTCATCCCACACAAAATGTTGAGCCTTCCACGTCAATTTAGTTAATGGTAAATCAATTCTGGAGAAGTTCTGTATAAACCTCCGATAATACCCGGCTAAACCCAGAAAACTGCGTACCTCGAATACCTTTTCTGGTCTCTTCCAGTTCAGTACTGCTTCCACCTTACTAGGATCAACAGAGACCCCTTGCTGTGAGACAACGTGGCCCAGAAACTTTACCTCTGAAAGCCAGAATTCACACTTACTCAGCTTGGCATAGAGTTGCCTGTTCCGTAATACGTTCAACACAGTTCTCAAATGTCGTTCATGTTCAGCCTCACTCCGTGAGTACACCAGTATATCATCAATGAAGACTACAACGAACTGGTCCAGGTACGGACGAAAGATTTGATTCATGTAGTCCATGAACACAGCAGGTGCATTCGTCAGCCCAAATGGCATCACTAGAAACTCGTAATGCCCATATCTAGTTCTGAAAGCAGTCTTCGCTATATCTTCAGCTCTGACTCTCAACTGGTGGTATCCCGATCGCAAGTCGATCTTTGAGAATACACAGGAACCAGACAATTGATCGAGCAAATCATCAATTCGAGGGAGTGGATACTTGTTCTTAACGGTCACCTTGTTAAGCTCTCGGTAGTCAATACAGAGACGCAGGCTTCCGTCTTTCTTCTTTACGAAGAGCACTGGAGCGCCCCAGGGTGATACGCTCGGTCGTATGAACCATTTCTCAAGTAGTTCCTCGATCTGTTTCTTCAGCTCTACCATCTCGCTTGGGGCCATACGATAAGGGGTTTTAGAAATTGGACCCGCTCCAGGCTTCAAATCAATCGTGAACTCCACTTCCCTATCTGGAGGTAGTCCGCCGACATCCTCCGGAAAAACATCAGGAAACTCATTTGCTACAGGGATACTTTCCAAGGCTACACCGGCCTCTGATTGCATGGAGCAGAATACCATGTACCCTTGACAACCCTTCTGCAAATACCTCTCAACTTTAGCTGCGGGTTTTCGGTGGCCGGATAAAATTCGGGCTAAACGGGTTTAACCATGTTTATTGATAGAAAATTCGGTGGCCCCAAATAAACGGGTTTTCTGAGCCCGTTTAGCCCGAATTTTATCCGGCCACCGAAAACCCGTTTATTTGGGGCAAGCTGGCGAATTACCACCTCTAAATATGAGGCACTTCAACTATATCATGAGCAACAAAAAAATAACAATTAAGTCATTTAATATATCCTAAAATATAATTTTTTTGTTTGCTTTTACCCTTCTTGAGAAACGTATTTAATTGCTTTGATAATGTTATTTTAGAGAGAGATAAGAAATATAATGAGTGGGCATAGTTGGAAAGTGAGTGTTAATCACAGGAGCGAAACAAGAAAAAGAGCATTAATTAAATTGAATGTGACTTATATTATAGATCATACCTCCTTCTAGAAGTGTCCTATATTGTGGACTAGAAGGAGTATGATATTAGAGTTTCATATAATTAATAAGGGTAATATTGAAAATTACTTAAACTTTAGGATTAATTTAATGTTTTAACCATGTTTATTGATTTATAAGAATTATTAATTGGTAGCTTATAATAAAAACTAGAATAAATAATTTTTATTAATATAATATTTATAGAGATGTCTATATTCCTTATTATCTCTTCATAGGAGGCATGTCTTATGTACTTGGCACCGGAATAGTAATTGACAATTATTCTTGGGAAAATCACTGTCAGGTCCCAAGGAAGTAAAATATTGTCAGAAAAGTCCCAAGAAAAACTGAAATATCTGAAAAGTCCCTAGGGACTTTTCTGATATTATTTTCTAAAGCCAAATTACACACATGCCCCTCTTCTATTTCTCCCTCTCTCACGTTTTCAGCTCACTCTCTCTAACCGTTTCAGATCGCAAATCTCTTTTTAATATTTGTAGATTCAGTTTTTATAATGGTGGAGGGTGAAGCTTTGAGGTGGTGAAAGATTTGTGGGATGAAAAGTAAGATAGAAGGAAGAAGAAGATGGAAGGAAGGTGGTGGGATTTTTTTGATCTCAAGCTTCCGCCATTTTTAAAGAAGGAAGGGATGAAGGTGATGATGATGATGAATAGTCCAACCTCATTGACAAGTGAAAACGCTGAAATGGGAAAAAATTAAGTAGTTGTTAATTTCCGCAGTAGTAGTTGTTAATATAACTCTAGTAGTTGTTAATACGAAAAATGAGGTTTGGGCGCCATTTTGCTCTGTTTTTGGTAAAGAAAACAGAAGAAGTGGTGTGTTTTAAGTGGTTGGGTGCTATGAAAACGCTGATATGGAAGAAAAATAAGTTGTTGTTAATTCGCACAGTGGAGGTTGTTAATACGGAAAATGACGTTGGACGCCATGGTGCTCTGTTTTTGGGAGAGGAAATAGAGGAAGTGGTGCGTTTGAGGTGGTGGGGTGCTATGAAAATGATGATATGGAAGAAAAATAAGTTGTTGTTAATTCGCACAGTGGAGGTTGTTAATATAACAGTGGAGGTTGTTAATACGGAAAATGACGTTGAGTGTTAGTGGGTGCTCTGTTTTTGGGGAATATAATAGAGGAAGTGCTCTGTAAATTGCTCAATTGGTCATATTTAACGTAAGGCAATATAGTGTCAGAGAGAAAGTCATTGGAGGTTGTGAAAACAACTCAAAAGGCTGTTAATACACGCTTTATGAGTTGTAAATAGCTTAATTTGTCATACTTAATTTGAGGAACAATAGTGTCAGATAGAAAGGTGTTGGAGGTTGAGAAACAAACCGAACATGTTGTTATTACACGCTATACGAGTTGTAAATAGCTCAATTTGTCATACTTAACGTGAGGAAACATAGTGTCAGCGAGAAACGTGTGGGACGTTATGAAACGAACTCAAAAGGTTGTTAATACACGCTTTATGAGTTGTAAATACACGGTTTATGCATTGTAAAAAGGTGATCTCGGTTTTGTTTCGCTGTGGCATACTAAAAGCGAACACGGTCAGAAGAGGCCATTTTTTACATCATTTTGCTTTTGTTTCACTATGGCAAAGCAAAAGCAACTGGCCACACCGTCAAGTTGTTCCGTATTAACAACCTCCACTGTTATATTAACAACCTCCACTGCACGAATTAACAACAATTTATTTTTTTCCATATCATCATTTTCATAGCACCCCACCACCTCAAACACACCACTTCCTCTGTTTCCTCTCCCAAAAATAGAGCACCATGGCGTCCAACGTCATTTTCCGTATGAACAACCTCCACTGTTATATTAACAACCTCCACTGTGCGAATTAACAACTTATTTTTCTTCCATATCATCATTTTCATAACACCCCACCACCTCAAACGCACCACTTCCTCTGTTTCCTCTCCCAAAAACAGAGCACCATGGCGTCCAACGTCATTTTCCGTATTAACAACCTCCACTGTGCGAATTAACAACAACTTATTTTTCTTCCATATCAGCTTTTTCATAGCACCCAACCACTTAAAACACACCACTTCCTCTGTTTTCTTTCCCAAAAACAGAGCAAAATGGCGTCCAAACCTCATTTTTCGTATTAACAACTATTAGAGTTATATTAACAACTACTACTGCGGAAATTAACAACAACTTAATTTTTTCCCATTTTAGCGTTTTCACTTGTCAATGAGGTTGGACTATTCATCATCATCATCACCTTCATCCCTTCCTTCTTTAAAAATGGCGGAAGCTTGAGATCAAAAAAATCCCACCACCTTCCTTCCATCTTCTTCTTCCTTCTATCTTACTTTTCATCCCACAAATCTTTCACCACCTCAAAGCTTCACCCTCCACCATTGCAAAAACTGAATCTGCAAATATTAAGAAGAGATTTGCGATCTGAAACGGTTAGAGAGAGTGATCTGAAAACGTGAGAGAGAGAGAGAAATAGAAGAGGGGCATGTGTGTAATTTGGCTTTAGAAAATAATATCAGAAAAGTCCCTAGGGACTTTTCAGATATTTCAGTTTTTCTTGGGACTTTTCTGATAATATTTTGCTTCCTTAGGACCTGACAGTGATTTTCCCTTTATTCTTTCCTGCTCCTCAACTCTCTACCTGTTCTTTCTTTGTTCTTATATTTTCTTTTATGTTATAACACAAACTAAAAATTAATTTGGGGGTAAAAACCAAAAATTGTTATTAAAATTTCATAAAGAGTTATTGGTTGCGAAGAGTGAGTGTGAATATATTTATATTATTGTTGGAAACTTCCTCTAATCTTCTCGTTAGAGCCGGGAATACGGGCCAGCCCGGCCCTACAGGGCCGGCCCTTCACGGGCTAGGGTCTAAACGGGCTGGCCCGTTTAGGCCCATTGGCTAAAAAGTACAATATTTTTTAGACCATCGGCCCTACAGGGCTGGCCCTTCACGGGCTCGGGCCTAAACGGGCTTAAACTCATTTTAATTTAAAAAAAATTTCTTTTTCAAATTTTACAATTTATTTATTATTTTGCTTTAAATTGAGATACATTATTTTTAAAACTCATAAATTTTTAGTTAAAATAATCATCTAATGTCCAAATTAGCCTATTTTTTAAAGTTTAAATTAATAAATCATTGTAGAAAATAAAATAAATCAAATCAATTAATAAATGTTTGCCTGTTATTAATACTTTATTGGGTACTTAGGTGTTTCTCATATTGATAATTTGATATAATGATATTTTATGTATTAATTTATTTTAAAAAAATATTAAACGGGCCTAAAAGGGTCGGCCCTCAGGGTAGGGCCGGCCCTTTTAGGCCCGCTTTTCTTTTTAGCCTCTAAATCATAAGCCCGGTCCTTGAAGGACACGGGCCTAAACGGGCCGGCCCGACGGACTCGGCCTGAATTCCCGGCTCTACTTCTCGTGTGTTGCAGATTGGTTTGACTTCGACTTCAGCGTATGCTATGAGCTAATAACAACAAAAATACTGTTCAGTAGTTGGACGAGTATATTATCAAAAGGGATCATCCATAGAAATTACAAAACCAATCTCCTTTTGCCATAAAAAAACCAGGGTTCATTAACCCCAACCGGACCGGCCGGTCCGGCCCGGCTCGGAAACCGGCAAACCAGCCGGTAGACTGGTCCGGTCCGAGTTACTAATTTAAAAAAAAAAAAAGTATTTTTCCTTTAGAATTTTACACTATAAATCTAAAATTTTCAATTTCTCACCGGTTTGGTCCCGGTTTAGCTCCGGTTTGACCCACTAACTCTTAACCCAGTACCCCGACCGGTTCAATACCCGATCCGGGTTTTAATACCTTGTAAAAAACAGAACAAAAAAAAAAGTATTTTCTCTTTTTGCTTCGTAGACCGTATTTCATCTTGGGGTGGCAAAAGCGTATATTTTCTGTCAATTCATAATGCCACGAAAACTTTTTATCAGAGAGTCAAGTTTTGGGTGAGCTTGTCCCAAGAATTTATTAGAATTGAAGCATGTTTCACCACTCAAAAAAAAAGTATTTATAAAAGTGTCTCCTAATAAACTTTTCATATGGTTAAATCTTTTTCTGCTTACTCTTTCTATAAAACTAATCTACTCCTAATTCCTCCTTCCCAAAACCCAATTATATCAACTCTAGCTTCTTCTTTTTTTCTTCCATCAGCTCTTCAACTGTTTTCATTTTATATAATTGATCATTTTATTAAAAAACAAAAACCTTATCATATCAATTTAAATCCACATTCTATATGTGTCTAAGTTTTACATAATTTTTTTTTAAATGTTGTGATAAAAGGTGTTAGCCTATTTATTTTATACTATTATCTAACCATAATTAATGGATTGTGTTGTGAAATTCAATCCACCAAAAGTGGGCAATTTAGCCCACTTTTTGTTATCCTGACCTATAATTTTTTTTTTTTTTGGCCAGTTATCCTGACCTATAATAGATTAGTCTCAGGCTAGCGGATGTATTATTTTTAATTTAAAATTTATAAACCATATATATGGGAATGTTACATTAACTCATAATATGATACTGTATATCATGCCAAGAGTTGGTAAAATACTCCAATGTATTAATTACTTTAGCGTCGGACCTATATATAGGTCATTAGTTGGGTCAAATCAGTATAAATTGAATGTGTTTATTATATTCTACTATGGAATGGTCAATACAACAGTATTTTTAACTGGACCGAATGTCGAACTAAAAAAAGACCAACAACTTAGAGTTCTCATGGTCTAATCAATTAGATCATCAATCAGATCGATTACCTAATAACTAAATAAAATTTAATTAACAAAAAATAATTATATACATATAACATATATATATATATATAAAGAAATAAATCCGCAATAAATCTAATTGTCAACAATTCAACGTAATAATACCACAATATATATGGGGTTTTCAATAAAATAACATCATATAGGGCTACAAATTGTTAAAAATATACGGGACTTTTTTATAGGGTCACTTTTTCTTATTTGTTATAGATTCTTAAATATTTTTCAGCATTTTTCCATCGGACCAGGAAAAACCATTTGATTTTCTAAAAATCCAGGACTCATGGCTCAATAATGGGGGCTTGAATCCGTTCCAACCAGCTCACCCATGGAAAGGTTTTATGGCCTAAACAGCCGGTTCCTTAACCACTGATATAACTTACCTATTCAGTCTTTTTTATAAATAATTTTTTCCTTTTTATATTGGTCCTCTTTAGAAGCAATTTTCTTCTTGTGATTTAAAATTTAAATTACTTATTTTTTTTCTATCCTTATTAAATACGCATTTTTATATTGATATGCTGCACTCACTATTAAATCTCTTTCATTTACTCATTTATTACTTTTTTTTTTCATATTTTATAATCATACTCTCTTATATTTGTTACTCATTTTCTCTCCTATGCTCTTTTAAAAAATATGGGCATATTTAAAATAAACATAACATTTTTTACACATTTATTGTTTTTAACTAATTTTAACTGTCAGTTCGTTTTGGGTAAGAAGGATAAAACTTACTTACAAAAAAGACATGAGGGAGTATTTATCAAATTTCACAACATATATATATATATATATATATATATATATATAATGGACATTAAATTAATTTTAATATTAATTCATCCAATTTAAAATATGAAATCTAGGAGTTTTTTTTTTTTTTGTACGGGAAAATGTAGGAGTTTAAGAAACTTAACTCTTTCCATATATTTGTACGTGAGATAATACTATCATTGGAACTTGAGAATGCGTGAGACCGGAAACTGTGGTGTCTTGTGCTTGAGGAAGTTAGCTTTGAACATTTTTTCTTTCTTTATTTTAATTGTTTTCTAAAGCAAGAAGCTTCATTGAATAAAAAAGGGGACCGGACCGACCAGTCCGACTGAAAAACCTGCAAACTGGTCCCAGGTCCGGTCTGGTCTGTCGCCTGGGAAGGGAGGGGGTCGGCTCAGTGTTGACCGAGTCGACTCGGGCGAGTCCCGGTTGACTCAGGCAAATCGCCAAGTCAGGCGGTTTGCTCGAGTCAAAAAAAAATTGCCTCAAATGTCCCAAAACGACAACGTTTTGGGACTTAAAAAAAATAGATATCAGAAGCTGAACTTCAAACCAAGTCACGATCCATCTCAGTTTTCTCAATCTCCCTCCCCGACATTGTGCCCTAGCCGGACGCGGCGACCTTGTGGCTTGTGGCCGGTCGATCATCCTCATTAAAATACCCCAAATTCTGAGACTTGAGCTTAGAGAATAAGCCTGAGATTAGTGGACTGCTAAGCCCTGGTTTAGCAGGATCCCAAATTGTGATTAAGAGATAATGACTCCAAAAGTGGATGTGGTTAGTGATAAATAACCCTTTTGGAGACTATGATGCGATTTGGCACTCGAATGTGATTCGTATGTGTTGTGAGCAGCGCTAAAACCCTGTATTTGAGTTCAATTATGGATTAACATCTAAATTGAATAAAAATAAGGGGAAGGGCATATATATGGTGTAAATGAACGAGAAAAACATTTTTGGTGGTGATTCAGTGTGAATTGCCATAATCAGGGGAAAACGGTAAAGTTACTGACCAATTGATCGGTTACCGAAGAGGAAACTCATTGGTAACTTCAAGATCAATGGTTAGGATTGATTTGTGCAAGAGATCAAGGGGTGGAATCCCATGTATGTGTGCCTTGGTGAGCTCATGGAGGTGTGACAAGATGTTGACACTTGGCAAGTTTTGGACCCTTGGATCTTGGTCAATTTGTCAACTCTTCCCTCTCTCCTCTCCTCCCTTATTTGGACGGTTTTTGAGTCCAAAAATCTGATTCATCTCTCTTTCCTCTCATCTCCATGGACGTGCAAGCTTGGAGGAAGAAAGAGAAAGCTTGGTGAGATTTTAGCTTGTTTGGTGACCTCTTTAGCTCTAATCACCTTCTATAAAGTTGTTCATAGTGATGAGAGCTTCATCTCTATGGTTTTAGATTATTTATTGGAGGTATTTTGTTGCTTGAGCAAAAGTGGAAAGATGAAGAATCAAGAAATTGGTTTGGGAAAGAGGAAGAGATGAGCATTTGCTTCCTTTTGATCTAAATTTTGTGACTTTTGGTTAAGTATGGTGAATTGTGAATTTTGCCATGATTTTATGGTATTTTCGTGTGGTATGTAATTGGATGAATTTGATGTTGTTTTATGTTGAAAATGGTGTCATGTTGTGGTATTTAATCATTGGAATTGATTTGAATTGGATTGGACACATTGGTTGCAAAACTGGAAATTCTGTCCAGTGTGAATTCTGTCTGGGCAGTCTTGTTGTGTGGACGTTTTGACTGGGCAAATAATGTCATAAAATTATGACCCTTTCCAGTCTTAAAGTTCACATCCCAAGCTTCAAAATGGACATATAATTTGTGCCATTTCGTTTTGTCTTCTGTGAGTTATGGCTGTCCAAAGGTTGAGGTCGAAAATGCACACTGTTTTGGGACAGTCTTGAGTTTTGGGGAATTCTGTATTTTTGTAGTGATTTCCAGTAATAGCACATATTTTTCCTATGAATAGGACCTGAATAGCTTTCATTTGGCTTTGGAATCACCTCATTTCGAATTTTTTGGAATTAGTTATGAATTTCCGAAGTTGCCTTGGCTGCAGCTGAAAATCTTGGCTGCATTGCAAAAGTTTCTGTGCACGTTTTGGCCGCAGCCAGAAATTCTTGGCTGTAGCCAAAAACCTTTTGTGCGCATTTTGGCTGCAGCCAGAGAGTTCTTGGCTGTAGCCAACCCCCATTTTCAGTACTTGGTGATTTTGAAAAGTGATTTCCAACCTAGTACATCTCAATCCTTTCAAGCTTTTGTTAAGCTTATTATTAGACACTTAAGGGACTCAAATGACATCCAACTTTAAGTGATATAAAAGTAAGGATTTGGAATAAAGAATAAACCTATGTCCTTGCTTTGGCTATAGCTTTGATATCCACCCTGAACGTGGTTCGATATTCGCCTGATCGTGAGTAAACGGTGCTGGAGCTTATGTGGAAAGAACAAGTGTAGGGAACATATCTCTCCTACTTGTATTTGATATATGTGTTAGTGTGTTGGTGCATGTCTTAGCTTTGCATGATTATGTGTAATTTGAAGCTATGTTTCAATTTATACTATGGCCATTAGTATGTTGTTCGAAGCATTGAGCTTACAAATTGTCATTGTGTTAGCATGAGTTATGTGATGTAAGCATGTCATGCATTAAACATCTATTGTACATGCATATTGATATTGTTTCCTACTGAGATTCTTTCGAATCTCACCCTCCCCTACCAACATTTCAGATAGGGTAGGTGGATCGAGGATGGAGCAAGCAACCAAGGGCGGCGAAAACTCCTTCGGGTTGTCAATTTGGTAGTTGGTTATCATTATGGTTGGGATTATGTATATTTGGATATTGTACATGTTTCGAATGTATATTTGGTTAATTGGGATGAGTATTTAGATATGTATTTGAGATGACTTTGTGTAATTCCCATTGTTATAAATTGTAAAGGGTGAATGTGCCCTATGAATCCTATGTAAAGGTATGAACCCGGGAGTTGCCGGGATGATATTGTTGTACACTCTGATATTTGTATAAATGTGATATTCCGCGTGACGTGATTATATTCGAAATTTGAATATGAGACCATGTCCGTTAGATTTTGAAACGTATTTGTGAAAACCCCGTCTGGTAGATGGGTTTGTAAATGTTATTTAATTGTTATTGGTCTCTATTTCACTTTAATCACATATTTCGAATATAATTACAGAAGGGGGTTACACTCATCAGATAGGAGAACCGAAAGTCCAAAACTCCCTTCGCGAATCGGTGAATTGCAATCTTAGTCTCGCCATTGTGGCTCCCTGAAACTCCCTTAGCGACCCTGTGACCTTGCCCAGCCGCATCCGATGACGACGGCGCCCCTGTGGCCGACAGAAGAACGGCGACGTCAACCCCCATTAACGATGGTGACGATTGTAATACCCCAAATTTTGAGACTTGAGCTTAGAGATTAAGCCTGAGATTAGTGGACTGTTAAGCCCTGGTTTAGCAAGATCCCAAATTGGATTAAGAAATATGAAAATGAGTTTGATGGTGATTCCAAGTGAATTGGCATAATCGGGGGCAAAACGGTAAAGTTACCGACCAGTTGATCGTTTACCGAGGAGGAAACTCATTGGTAGCTTCAAGATCAATGGTTAGGATTGATTTGTGTATTAGATCAAGGGGCGGAATCATGTGTATGTGTGTGCATGTGAGCTCATGGGAGGTTGGTCAAGATAGTGACACTTGGCAAATTGTGGACCCTTGCATTTGGGTCAAGATTTCAACTCATTCCTCTCTCCTCTCTTCTCTAGTCGGTTGTATGTGTGTGTGGGGACCAAATTCTGAACTCTTTCTCTCTCTCCTCCAAGCCTCCATGGTCGCCATGCTTAAGGGAAGAAAGAGAAAATGGAAAGGTGAGTTTTGGCCTTGTTCTTGTCTCTTTTGGCTTAAATCATCTTCTTTAAAGTTGTTCCTAGTAATGAGGGCTTCATTGCTATAGTTTTAGATTTGGGAAAGGAGGTGTTTTTGGAGCTTGAGGAATTTGGAAAGATGAAGAATCAAGGAATTTGTTTGGGAAAGAGGAAGGGGTGAGTGATATCTCCCTTTTGATCTATATATTGTGTTATTTGGTTGAGTTCTGTGATTTGTGGTTTTTGCCCTAATTTTGGTACAATTGTGGAATGGTAGTGTTTTGTAGTAAAAAATGGTGTCAAATGATGTTTGGATGCCATTGGGTTTGATTTGGAACTTTGGAAGTAAAGTTAATGAAATTGGGTTAAGTGTGAAATTAGTATGACCATAAGGGGAAAATGTCATTGTAGTAGGATTTTGGGTATTTTGAGGTTACCAATGTGTTCCTTAGGCAAAGTTTAAGTGGTAATAAGCTTTGTGAGAAGTTTGAAAACCATTGGGATTGGTTTTGACCATCTGGGAATTTTCTGTCAATGACTGTGTGTCTGGTCTCTGATGCACAACACTCGAGCAGGGGAAGATCATGCCCGAGTGCTGTGTGCATTTTCCCTTTTTTTGCTTCAAGTTGTGCCTGGGTTCTCATGAGGAGGGCTCGAGTGCGTTTTCTCACCTGCGAGTGAAGTAGGTCATCACTCGAGCACAAGGTGTGTCACTCGAGTGAGCATGAATATTGGTGCTTAGAGCTGCTCTCGGGTTGTCACTCGCAATCGGATTGTCAAGAGTGTGAGCGAGCACTCGCGAGTTGTGTGCCATTACTCGAGTACTGGGGTTAGTGCTTGAGTGAGCTTGCCATTTTAAGGGTTCAGTGCTCTCGAGTCATCACTTCTTGGGCTTCACTCGGTGGGACTCGGGTGAGCATAAGTCCATCACTCGAGTGCTTGGGTTAGTGCTCGGGTGAAGTGATCCCTTTTTGTCTTTGGTTGTGCTTTCGGGCAAGCACTCGCCAGTGAGAGTTGTCCTCACTTGGGCACGAGTCGTCCATCACTTGAGTGCGCCATTCCTCACTCGAGTGATGAAGCTAAAAATGGGTTTGTGAGGTTTCAAAAGAGAACTTTGGTCAAGTTTCTCCCAACCCTTTAGGCTTGTGTTTGGGCTTCGGCTAGCCACCTAAAGGTTGTGAATGATAACCAACATAAGTGTCTAAAAGTTAAGGAATTGGAACAGGGATTAATCCTATGTCCTTGTTTGGTTATAGGGTATGATGTTCGCCCTGATCGTGAGCAGCCGGAGCTGGAGCTTACGTGGAAAGAGTGTAGGGAACTTACCTCTCCTGCATGTATTGATATTTGTATTTGTGTATTGATGCATGTTATTGCTTTGCTTGATTATGTGAAACATATATGAATGATTGAAGCTCTGTTTCTATTTATACTATGGCCATGAGTATGTTGTTGAAACATTAAGCATGCGGATATATCATTATGTGAACACGAGTTATTGTGATGCAAGCATGTCATGCATTAAATACTTATCTTACATGCATATTGGTATCTATTTCCTACTGAGATTCTCTAGAATCTCACCCTCCCCTATCAACATTTTAGACAGGGAAGGAAGATTGAGGATGGAGCAAGCATCCAAGGACGAAGAGGACTCATTTCTGGGTGAGAGCTTAGTGGTTGGTTATCAATGCGTAATTGGGAGTATGTATTGTATATTCGGATTAGTATTTGAGTATGTATTCAAGTGAGTTGTGTAATCCCTATTTGAGGAGTCATTGGGCTAATGTGCCCTATGATTGTTTAGTGAAGATATGAAACCCGAAATTGCCGGTATTATTATTGCGTACTCTGATAATTGCATAAATGTGATTTATCTTCGCATAGTAATTACATTCGGAGTGTGAATGGGAGACCAGATTTTAAATAATTTCGAAATGTATTTGTGGAAACCCCGTCTGTTAGATGGGATTTTGAATTGTTATTTGAATGTTATTGGTCTCTATTTCCCTTTTATCGCGTAATCCGAATATTAATTACGGAAGGGGGTTACAATGATCACAGTGTAGCAGCGAGCATCCAACGTTGAGATATTTGGTATTTTGAAATTTTGATTTTTTTTTATTCATTGGCTGCAGTTTCTGATTCAATACTTCACAATGATAGGTTGATAGCAGTGATAATTTGATTAATTTCTTATTAGTATTTACAAACTGGACTGTTTGGTATCCTTCTGATTAGATTTAGATACTTCCAATTCCTCTATTTGCTACTCCCTCATGTTCGATATCTGTCATGATTTGACTACACATTTGATTTGATTATCTCTTCCATGTACAGATTTGATCATAACCACAACTCTCTCTGCTTTGCTTTGTTATCTCTTCTATAGTTCCATGCACAAATTTGATTATAAATTTATAATATGCTCTCTGCTTTTTCCCCATAGACACAACTTCTGATTGGTAATTGAAATATGTAGAAGTGGCAATTTACTGTTGTATTGTAAATTTTGTAATATTTATTGATGATTTTGATGCTGTTTGGGCCTCCTGTAACCCCCCTGCCGTAATTATATCCGAAATACGTGATTAAAATGAATTAGAGACCAATAAGAAACAAAACTACATTTTACAAACCCATCTACCAGACGGGGTTTTCATAAATACCTTTCAAAATCATTCATAACCTGGTCTCACATTCACATTCCGAATACAATTACTACACAAAGATAAATCACATTCAATATATCAGAGTACACAATATAATAATCCCGACAATCCCGGTTTCCATATATTAACTCAAGCTTTATAGGGCACATTCGCCCATACAAGCCCTCATATGGGGGTTATACAAATTTTCTCATACATATACAAATATCCAATAACTAATTTCAAATACATAACCAAATATACTCATCCATATGTACACATCCAAATCCAAATATCCCATCTAGGATGATAACCAACTACCAGAATGACAACCCGAAGGAAGTCCTCATCGCCCTTAGCTGCATGCTCCATCCTTGATCCACTACCCTGTCTAAAAGGTTAGCAGGGGAGGGTGAGATTCTAGAGAATCTCAGTAGGATAACAATATCAATATGCACGTACGATAAATGTTTAATGCATGACATGCTTGCATCACACAACTCATAATAACACAATGACAATTTACAAGCTCAATGCTTCAACAATATACCTATAGCCATAGCATAAATTGAAACATAGCTTCAAATCACACATAATTATGCAAAGCAAAGACATGCACCAACACACACTAAAACATATATCAAATACATGCAGAAGAGATATGTTCCCTACACTCTTTCCACGTAAGCTCCAGCACCGCTTACTCATGACCAGGTGAATATCGAACCACGTTCAGGGTGAACATCAACCCTATAATCAAAGCAAGGACATAGGGTTATTCTCTATTCCAAACTCTTACTTTCATATCACTTAAAGTTGGTTACCATTCATGACCTTTAGGTGGCTAATCAAAGCCTAAACATATGCCTAAAGGCTTAGGAAACACTTGACCAAATATCACCTTTTAAAAGTCCAAAATGATGATTTTTGGGGGTAGGCCGCGGCCAAAAACTGCCCAAAAACATTTGGGCCGCGGCCCAGAATCCGCTGGCCTCGGCCAAGAAAATCCAGTTTCTTGGTTGAATTTCTAAAAATTATAACTAATTCCACAAATATCGAAATGAGGTGATCCCAAAGCCAAATGAACGCTATTCAAGTCCTCTATATAGAAAAAATACTGGCCAATACTGTAAATCACCAAATAAATACAGAATTCCCCAAAACTCAAGACTGTCCCAAAACAGTGTTCATTTTCGACCTCAAACTTTGGACAGCTATAACTCCCAGTTCCCAAAACGAAATGGCACAAATTATATGTCCATTTTGAAGCTTGGGATGTGAAATTTAAGACTGGAAATTTTCATAATTTTCTGACTTCATTTTCCAAGTCAAAACGTCCACACAACAAGACTGCTCAGACAGAATTTACACTGGACAGAATTTCCAGTTTTGCAACCAATGTGACTAATCCAATTCAAATCAATTCCAATGATTAAATACCAACACATGACACCATTTTCAACATAAAACAACATCCAATTCATCCAATCCAAAATCACAAGAAAATCAGGGCAAAATTCGAAATTCACTAAACTCATCCACAATTCACAAAACTTAGATCAAAAGGAAGCAAATGCTCACCTCTTCCTCTTTCCCAAACCAATTTCTTGATTCTCCATCTTTCCACTTTTGCTCAAGCAACAAAACACCTCCTCTCACAAATCTAAAACCATAGAGATGAAGCTCTCATCACCATGAACAACATTATAGAAGATGATTAGAGCATTTAAGGTCACATAGAACACTTACCATGAACTCCTTTCTTTCTCTTTCCTCCTTAAGCTTAACGAAAATGGAGAATGAAGGAGAGAGATGAAATGAACATAGAACATCAGTTTTTTGGCTCTCCAAATGCATATAGCCGACCATGAGGGAGGAGAGGAGAGAGGAAAGAGTTTGAACCTTTGACCAAGATCCTATGGTTCACCTTGTAACACTTGTCACAATCTTGTTCCCTCTACCATGAGCTCACATGAGCATCAACACACATGATTCCACCCTTTTGATCTATCACAAATCAATCTCAACCATTGATCTTGAAGTTACCAATGAGTTTCCTCTTCGGTAACTGACCAATTGGTCAGTAACTTTACCGTTTTGCCCCTGATTATGGTAATTCCTCTTGAATCACCACCAAACACACCATATCATTCCTTTTATTCCACAATGAACCCTCCCCTCTATTTTAAGTCAATTTAGATGTTAATCCATAATTGATCTTAAATACAGGGAAATTGATCTTAAATACAGGGTTTCGGCGCTGCTCACAACACATACGAATCATATCGGGTGCCAAATCACACTATAATCTCCAAAAGGGTTTATTCATCACTTACCACATCCACTTTTTGAGTCATTATCTCTTAATCACAATTTGGGATCTTGCTAAACTGGGGCTTAGCAGTCCACTTATCTCAGGCTTATTCTCTAGCCTTAAGTCTCAAAATTTGGGGTATTACACCTCCCATTTCAATCTGAGTTTGTTTCTTTGTTGTTATAAGGATGGATATATTAAGTCCAGGAAATGAAAATATCACTCCTAGTTCTAATACTGAACCTGACACTCGTAATACTGAACCTCACACTTCTAATTCCAACACTAATCCTTCTCCGGCTTCCAATACCACAATTCATTCTAAAACTGATCCAGCATGGGCATATGTTGCCTATAAGAAAGAACGGACACATAATGTATACACATGTCTCTTTTGTGCTAATAGCTATAGAGGAGGAGGCATACACACGATGAAGCAACATTTTGCTAGCATGTCTGGTCAAATTGCTTCTTGCAAAAAGATTACTTCTGATGTGTGTTACAAGATTGCAGAGTCTTTGAAAGAAAGTTCAAAGAAAAAGGCAATTGAAAATATAAGAGAAGAGGAAGTTGAGGAAGAGGAGGTTGAAAGTATATCTAAGAAGAGGAAATCTCCTAGGACAATGGACAAATATTTCCCTCCTAGGACAACTCCTGGAGCTCAACCAACCATTAAGAGTGCCTTAGCATCAAAAGAAGCACAATACAATGTGAAGATGCTTATTGTTGAATGGGCTATAGTCAACTGCATTCCATTTAAAGCATTGGAGTGTCCTTTATTTCAAAGAGCTTTGGATGGAATGTGCTCTATAGGGCCTAGGTTTAAAGCCCCTAGTGCTTATGATTTTAAAACCAATTTGTTAGGAGATTGGAAAAAGGAATGCCAGTTACTCATTAATGATCATAAAGCTAAATGGAAGAATAACATATGCACACTTATTGTGGATGGATGACTGATGTGAGACAACAGACTTTGATAAACTTCTTAGTTTATTCTACCCACGGAATAGTGTTTGTTAATTCTGTTGACGCATCAGATTTAGTGAAAGATGCTAAAACTTTATTCACATTGTTTTATAAAGTGATGGAGTGGGTTGGTTCCAAGAATATAGTTCATGTGGTGACTGACAATGCTTCCAACTATGTGGCATGTGAAAGGTTGATCAAGGAGAAATATAGAAATATTTATTGGTCTCATTGTGATGCTCATTGTTTAAATATTGTATTGAAAGACATTGCAAGCAGGCCTCATGTGCAGGACATTGCAACAAAGGGATCAAAGATAACAGTATTTGCTTACAATCACATGATATTCTTCTCTTGGCTGAGGAAGAGGACATGTTGGAAAGAAATTGTATGTCCTTATGCTACAAGGTTTGCCACTACCTTCATTTCATTGCATAGCATATACATGTACAAACATGACTTGCAAGCCTTTGTTGTCGATAAATACTTTGTGGACCATAAGCTATCTAAGACTACTCCTAGGAAAATTTTTAGTGCGATCATATTAGATAGCTGGTTTTGGAATGAGTGCTACCAAATTATGAAGATTGTAACTCCTCTGATAAAATTGTTGAGAATTGTTGACTCGAATGAGAAGCCCTCACTTCCATATGTTTATGAAGGCATGCAAGGGGCAAAAAGTGGAATTAAGGAGATGTTCAAGAGAAATAAAGATCACTACAAGCCCTACACAAATATCATTCAAGGGAGATGGGATAAACATTTGAAGACCAATCTCCATACAGTTGCCTATTTATTGAACCCGGCATTTGTATATGATCCAAACTTTGTTCACAAGGGAGGGTTAATGCAAACTTTGATTGACGTGATGGAGGCTAACTCAGATGAAAATGTTGATTGTTATAAGGTAATGAAGCAAGTGACATTATATCTTGATGGCAGTGAATCCTTCAGCAGAGAGACATGTAAAAAGGGAGCTGAAAAACTAGATCCTTGTAAGTACTAAGTAACTAAGTATTTATCTTTATTGTTTAATATTTAAGTAACAACATATTATTATATTAATTGATTGCAACTAATATTATGTAGATGAATGGTGGATGTATTATGGCTATTCAGTTCCAGAATTGCAATGTGCTGCAACATGTGTTCTTAGGCAAACGTCTGCTTCTTCTGGTTGTGAGAGAAACTGGAGCTTATTTGAGCGCATCCATACAAAAAGGAGAAATAGATTGCAGCATCAAAGGCTGAATGATTTGGTTTACATTAACTATAACTTGCGATTAAAGCATAGGTAACTTTAGATATTATGAAAACTGCTTTCAATTAATATGGATTAAGTTTTAAATTTTAACTGAAATTATTTGTTATTGGAAAATTGAAGGAGTGCATTGAATAAAAAGAAGACAAGTTATGATCCCATTAACTATGAGTCTATTGATGAGGTGGATTTTTGTGTAACTGAAGAAGATCCCATTCCAGAATTTAATGATGAAGATGTAGAAAATTTTGAAAGTATTCTTAATAATGAAGGCATTGCACTTTCACAACTTTGGATAGGATTAATGAAGGTTTATATAATTATATGTCCTATTAATATCATGTTACTAATTTATTATCCATCTATATAATTATTTGTTATACATAACCATTGATATTAATTATTGTTGTGCATTTGCATAGGTGACGAAGATAGGGATATTCCTGATCCCCCGACTTTGAATGATGATGTTACTACTACTTACCCTTTCCCCAATCCAGTACCTATTGACTCATTTCCAATAGATCAGCTTGATGAGTTGTAGAGTTTGTTGAATGATGATTTACTCATTTGGCTATGGTTGATGATGTTAGGATTGGCAGGCATAGCGGAAGAATTATAAAAATTTTCACCGATCCTAATCCAGGATCTATCAACGACATTTAAATCGGGTTAGAAAGAACTCGTACCTTTTTAACTTAGGGTTTTCACAATCTCTAGGAGCCAACATGTTAGGTCTGCTCCCTCTACCAGTATCCACACGAATGCTCTCTAACAGAGACTGCGTGCTAGCGTCTCCAATGTCTCCTAGGGTTTCCCTTACGGCTCTGAATTCTCTTACGTGTATGAGTCTATCAGCTCTATCAAGTTTATAACCTATGAGAGCTATATTCAAATTTCAAAATTAATCATCATTAATTTCAAAATTAATCAACAATTAATTATCTTGATGAGCTAATTAAATAAATTTATTTTTAAAATAAATCTATCCAACAGTTTTAATTTAACCTATTTTTTTAATCCAAATAAATAGCCGTTAGATTTAATTTAACTTCATAAATTAAATCTGAGATACTATATCTCTATCATGTTAGTTATTAAATTTAATATATCTTAATAAATTAAATTTAAAACTAACACAATATAATAATATCATATAATATATAAATACATATATATATATAATATAAGATATGTATTTCGAAAATATATATCTATATAATATTATTAAAGAATTTTATATTATATATATATAATTCATCCACCCTAAATTAAACATTATTTCGTGTTGGACCATTTTTGTGTGCGACCCTGTAGGCCCATATGAAGTTGGCAGTGGGCCAATAACTGTACTAACCCAAAAGTCGCAAGTGGCCTCTAGCAAGACATTATGACTATCCAATTCATATGAGGATCGTTATCACGATGCAACCTATCATACAACCATGTCACGTCCCTTTTGTCACACGATATATCGATCAAGGATAAGGCATGGATAATGTCATCATCTTGTTCCTGACCATTACTTTCTCGATTCCTGAGTAGCCTGACAATAGAAATGGAAACTCCTTTTCATTGTAGAATGTCCATACATTTCTCAGACTCACTCATCGAGGGGCCCAGTAATATCTCTTTACTAATGTGAGGGACAAATTCCATCTTGATCATTCATATTCCTCTGTATGAAAAACCACCAAGCCCGATCATAGCCTTTATCATCACCCGGTCAAAAGTGACTTTTAACTAGTTCAAAGCTTAGCAATTCTCATGTAGGAATCCATGATGACCTCTGTAACCCCCTCCATAATTATATCCGAAATACACAATTGAAATGAAATAGAGACCAATAATAATCAAAACTCATTTAAAATCCCATCCTTGAGATAGGGTTTTCACAAATACCTTTTAAAATCTAATTAACTTGGTCTCATATTCACATTTCGAATATCATTACTACGCGAAGATAAATCACATTCATATAAATATTAGATTACACAACATAATCATCCTGGCAATCCTAGGTACATACCTTCGCTAAAGATACATAGGACACAATTGCCCATTACAATTCTTCAAATGGGGATTACACAATCTCATCTTAAATTCATAACCATATATTCAACCGAGTTATATACAGTCTTCACAACCCATTGGTAACCAACTACCAACTCTCATCTCGAAGGAGTCCTAGCCGCTCCCTCCACGAGCCACTTGCCCTGTCTAAATTGTTGGTAGGAGAGGGTGAGATTCAAGAGAATCTCAGTAGGGAAACATTATCAATATGCAGGCAAGATAAGTGTTTGATGCATGGCATGCTTGCATCACATAACTCATGCACACATACAATGACAAATCTATAAGCTCAATGTTTCAACATGTGCTATTCTAACATATTTTCGCTCAAGGAATCCATTTCCGGACTCGGAATTATCAAATTCAATGTCAATCTACAAATTTACCCTTGGCAGCCCCACTTTAAGGGTTTCAGGGGCGTTTTCGTAATTATGCTTTTTTGGCCTTTTACGAAAATGTGACCAACTGTAACCCCACCTAATTTTCGCTCCTGAACTCAATGGAACCATAAAATCATTGAAAATCCAACTCTAAGACCCATTTATAGCCATAACCGAAATATACAAGTACTTCAAGGAAAATTGGGGTTTTTCGGTTTCGGCTCCGTAAACGTGTTTCTTTCTACTCCTAACCACTTTATTAACCATTACATTGGGTTAGAACTACCATTTAGCAAAAAATTTGGCCAACATAACACCTAGGCCAACCCATTTTCCAAATTTACAAATAAAGACAATCCAGTGAAATTTCACCGATTAAATCAACCACAGCAGCCAGAACAATCAAAGATTGAAGTTTTGGAGGTTACCTCAAGCTCCTTCTGGCTTATCCTTCTTATGGATGAACCCTAGCCTCTTTAAACAATGAAATTTCTTGCTTCAAGACCTTAATTCACATAGAGGAATAAATTAGGAGAAAGATTATACACGTTAGGTACGAATTCACCAAAGAAATCGACCTACCTTGTGAGATTTCTCCTCCCTTACTCTCTCTAAAAGCTCTCAAACTTTCTCTCTCTCTTGGCTTCTGGTTCAGCACGAAAATGAGAGTTGAAGATGATGAGAAAATGTTTTAATTTCCATGCTGATGTCATCTTTTTATTTTGATGATGTCATAATTCCCATTTTCAGATTTTCTGGCAGATTTTCTGCCCAAACTTTGAAAAATCATAACTAATTCTAGAAAACTCAAAATGAGGTGATTCCAAAACCAAATGAAAGATATTTAAGTCATCTTCATAGGAAAAATATTGTCCATTACTAAAAATCATCACAAAATTCCAAAATTACATAAAACTCATCACTGCCCCAAAACAGAGTTCAGTTTCCATCTCAAACTTTGGACAATCATATCTCCTAGTTCACAAAACGAAATGGCACAAATTATTTGTCCATTTGAAGCTTGAGATATGAACTATAATACTGGAAAGTTTCAGAATTTTTAGGCACCATTTGGTCATTCAAAACGTTCACACAAACTGACTGCCCAGAATAGAGTTTCACTAGACAGAATTTTAGATTTTGCATTTTTGCTTTTATTGGTTCCATTTTCATACCAAACATCATTCCCACATAAATTTTCACAAGGAATCCATTGGAAACACCAAATCAATCAAATTCACATCACATTGACATGTTTTCACAACAAGCTCAACATGTCAACACAATTTACATTCAATTCTTCCCTCTATTCTAAGTCAATTTGGATGTTAATCCACAATTGAACTCAAATATAGGGTTTCAGCGCTGCTCACAACACACACGAATCACATTCGAGTGCCAAATCACATCATATTCGCCAAAAGGGTTATTTATCACTAACCACATCCACTTTTGAAGTTATTAACCCTTAATCACAATTTGGGATCTTGCTAAAATGGGGCTTAGCAATCCACTTCTCTCAGGCTTATTTTCTAACCTCGAGTCTCAAAATTCGGGGTATTACAACCTCAGGTCTAAGGGCATTGTGACGTGGTTATACATGAGAAAAGTTTATGACTTGATCCATGTAACTTTCTCATAGTGGGTCGGTCCAGCACCTCGTACTCTTACAAGTGCCTAAGACTTTGATTCGTATCTCCATATCTTATTAAAGTCATATTGGTCTTGTTTCATCTCTGCTCCCACATAAATGACCAACTAGGGACATTTTAGGACAATCTTCATGAATTATCCAAGAATACAATTATCACAGTTAACATGTAAATAATATGATAACAAAATGAAGAAATTTCATTAAAATAATAATGTTCAAAGTATAATAATTGGCTCTTGTGACACAATTTCCAACAGATGAATGATGTTATTGGCTATCTTTTTGACAATTTTGATGCTATTAGCTATGTTTGATAAATGATATTATGTTTTGACTATATTTTAATGTTAGTTATGAGTTTGCTTTGAAGAACTAACTAGGTATTTTAACTATTTTGATGTTAGTTATGACTTATGAGTTATGAATGTTGATTATTTTGTTATTGTCAATTAAATTATAATATTTTAATATGACCGGTTCGACTACCGATCTGACCTCGATTGACCTATTAACCCTTAAACCTATATCACGACTGGTTCATTGACCGGTCCGATTTTTCGTTGATTGAGAAGCTTTGAATTTTTGTTGTTAATATTATTAAAAAAGGTTGGCGTTATTTTTGGTATTTGGTGCATTTACTGTCTGTCCTTTTGGTCAACCCTGGAGGCTCAAAACTACGAAAAGGCCAACACGCTAATGTAGTTATGTAGGCATCATGAAGCACCGACTACTAATTTTCTAATCCTGTGTGTTGGCAAGCAGAGTTATTTTTTTTGGTCGAAAGCAAGCACAGGTATTTATTCATCTACTTTTAGTTTTATTTCAAACGTTATTATATTATCAAAAATGTAATCTTGTCCTACCATGAAAAAGTTGTACTCCGTCCAACCCAAATTATTCGTTTTCAATTAATTAACATGTACCAATAAATATTTTTAAAGACTTGAAGTTTTCAATTTATCATAAAATTTAAGTGATTTCTATCCACACCTCAGTGATTACACTAAAATCTAATATCATATTCATTTATAAAATGAGAGAAGTGGAGTATAAAATTTTTAATTAAGTTTTCTTACTCTTTTATCTTGTATATTCTCTATATTAAAATTTTGTAACTATATCTCTCCAATTTTTTTAAATTCAACTCATAAAAATTTTCTATTCCCTCTTTTCCGCTCAAAATCCCTCACACTAAACAGACTCTCAGGGAAAAAATATTTAACTTTAGAAAATACAAGTTAAAGACTTTAATAAAGCATAATTTAAAAATATTATGACAATTTTTTATAAATACTTTTAATCATGGTTCTTGGACCCGGACAGGAACCCGCCGAATCGGTCACTAGACCGATCCGGTTCCCGGTCCGGTCCGGGTCCCAATTTTAAAAAAAAAAAATTAACTTTTTCCTTTAAAATTTCATACTATAAACTTAAAATCTTCAATTACTCGTCGGTTTGGTCCCGGTTTAGCTTCGGTTTGGTCCCGGTTTGACCCACTGACCTTTAACCCAGTACCCCGACCGGTTCAATACCCGGTCCGAGTTTTAATACCTTGCTTTTAATCAATTGTAACCAAGTTTCTAGATAAATTTAATTGATTCAGTTCAAAATTCAAATGGTTTTATAAATCAGACAATAAGTGAATGTATAAAATTAGTAAAGCACAATACTTGCGGACTACCCTCTCCATTACTCCCTTCGTTCCTTATTATACGTTTTTAATTTGTGATAGAGAATCTCTTAAAATATAAGTTTTATTTTAGGTTAATTTAAGTATTTATTTCATTTTTCCAACTTTATACTGTATTTATTCTTTCTCACTTATGTTCTTTACACATAAGGGCATAATTGAAAAAATAATATATATTTCTTGTTTTTAACTGTATTCTTCATTAATGTAAATTGGTTATTTAAAACGTATAATAATGGACAGACATAGTATATTAGTATTAATTAATAGAGTAAAAATATTTTATAATTCTTATTTACCTTCAATAAAAATACATAGTTAGGCCAATAATTATTTGTCTTCATTAAAAAATAAAAAATTCCCATAATTATTTATGAGGGGCATTTTTTTAAATTTAGCAAAAAATTTTTTATTTAATCAAGGGTCTCCCTTTCTAGGCTTATAAGGTAAAAGATTCTCACATCTCACAATAAGTGCATTTTTCGATATTTAAACTTGTGTTTTCTTCCTTACTTGAGTGAGGTCCCTTACTTACTCAACCAACAACTTGTTGATAACATAAAGCTGTTATGAATGATTGCAACATTTTTTATAAATATTCGATAATAAAAAAACTTTTCTAATTTATTATTGGTTGGAGTGTACGTCTGATCATCTAAATTTATATCATATTTCAGTTTAATCTTTAAATATACATTTGGCTATTAACAATTTTAATCCCTTAAGTTGTATTTTTAATCCTTTTGATGTTAAGGCCATTAGTCTCGTTGACAAAAAATGTTGACTTAGCAAATTGAAATTATGACTTTTACAATTAAATGCTGATATATTATTTTTAATTTAAAATTTATAAACTAAGAAAGAATATTTAAAATAAATCTTTCCAATATACCAACTAATAAAAACTTTAAACATCAATAACTCATATTTCAAAATATAAAAGTGTTATATTAAATTATTAAATTGTAAACATGTTTTGTTAGCATTTGTTAAGTCATTAGTTTCAATAAATAAGATTAATGATGTTAACATTAAAGAACTTAAAATACACTTTATAATTTAAGAGACCAAACTGAAACTTAATGAAACTTAAAAGTACAAACATATATTCGAGTGTTTATTATTTATATTTTTTTGTTCAATACAATTTGAACAGCAGCATGCAAACATGTCAACACCACTGTAAAATTAAGTCCTCACCTAAATATGACTAGGGGCATTACTACAATGTAACTAGCGGGTTGCTATTATCTGTACTTGACAATGAAGGAGTAAATTAAAATTTTATTTTCTTTACATAAAAGTTTTTTTAATATCATATTTTACATAAAAGTTAGGAAAAATCTTAAATAAATACTATTTGAAAATACAAAACCCTAAAAATTGTATTAACATTTTAAAAAGACTTAGAAGTATCAAATACCAAATTGAGTTTTTCAAGTTTTGACACATTTACCATTTTACCCTTCAAATTTTTTTAAAAATAATAGTAGTGCTTCGGCACTGCCGGCCGGCCGCCGCTCCGGTGGCCGGCCGGTAGGGACCCCCGATGGGGGGAGCTCCGGCTGGCAGGAGCTTTTTTGGTGGGGAAGGGTTTTTTTTTCTGAAATAGTGAAATGTGGGTGATATTAATTGCAAAGCTTTTCCAGTCAGCAAGTTTTTTTTCCAAAATGTCACGCTAGCATCCATGTTAGCGTACACGTCATTACTTTTAAGGTCAAAAAGTCAAACTAATGGTCAAAGGGTATTTTTGCACCTATTTTGTAACCACGTAGTCACTGTTGCACCTAAAAAAAGCATTTGGTGTTGGGTGCACTTCGGGAACAATCACATGTGTATTTTTGCACCTTAACCCTTATTAAAACCATTACAATTCTTGTAATGAGATTGGCAAGTTTAGTAATGAGATTGACAAGTTTAGTAATGATATTGACAATAATTGTAATAGTTTTGACAATTTTATTATGAGATTCCATTATGAAAATATTCATAATATAAATAAAAGGATTTTAACAAATTCAGTAATGAGATTGACAAGTTTAGTAATAAGATTGAGAAGAATTGTAGTGGTTTTGACAATCCCATTATGAGATTCTATTATAAAAACATTCATAATATAAAAAAAAGGATTTTAACAAATTTAGTAATGAGATTGACAAGTTTAGCAATGATTTTAACAAGAATTGTAATGGTTTTGACAAAAACGTTTTGTGCAAAAATGCTAATGAAAACATGCAAGTCAAGGTTCATCAGTAAACGGTTTTGTCAATACCATTACGAATTTTATTATTTCCATTATTGAATTTGTTAACGTCATTATTAACTTTGTCAAAGCTACTACACCTTAATTATATTATACATATTTAACAATGTATATATATATATCAAAGGAGTTTTGGTGGCCCAATGACCACCATGCTACTTTGCTAAAGGGGTGGGATGGGTTCGATCCCACCCCATACCATTTCTTCACAAATTTTTTTTTGAAAAAAAAAGATCCTTCCCCACCAAGAAAGCTCCCGATGGACAAAACTCTGGCCGTTGGGTCTGGCCGTTGGGGGTCCCTGCCGGCCGGCCACTAGAGCGGCGGCGCTCTGGCAGGGACACCACTATTATTTTTTAAAAAAAAATTTGAGGGGTAAAATGGTAAATGTGTCAAAACTTGAAAAATTCAATTTGGTACTTGGTACCTCTAAGTCTTTTTAAAGTATTAATAGACTTTTTGGAGTTTTGCATTTTCAAATTGTATTTATTTAGGATTTTCCCTAAAAGTTAATTGGAAAAATTAAAATAAAGAACCAAGAGAAAATAATATTTATTATAAAGGATCATAAAATTATAATTATTTAGAAGGACTAAACATCATAATATAAATTTAAAATTATTAAATTGCTCCTAACCAATTTTCCTATATTATATTTTGTATTCATAATTAGAAAATAACTAAAATTAAAACTAAAATCACCCATCATGACTTGATCATATTTTTTTGATAAAAAAAAGATATGATCATATCTTTTTTTTTTAATTTTTAATTTATTATTTAATTAAAAATAATTGAACTCGTATTTTCTTAATTTTTATTTTTCACCAATTAATATAATCAAATGATCTGATTTATATAATCAATGCTAATATCAATTAAGCTCTCTTCTCAAGTGAAAAAAAAAATTAAGATTTTTCATAAAAATAAACATTAAATTCATTTCATGTTTTTCAGAATATAATATATTACTTGTATTTTTTCCTTAATTTTATTAACATTAAATGAATGTTTTAACCCACATAAATTTCTTCTAAGACAAAGATAAATCTTATAAACTTTCTTGGTTTAACATATATGATAAATTATAAAAAAACCTTGAGTTTTATTAAATTATATAATTCTACTTTTAATTAAAATTTTTGTTGATTTTAATAAAAATTATGATTTTTTCATAATTGAAGAATGTGTAAGTTTTTTTACTATAGATATATCTGCAAGTCGTGAAAAATAAAAATTAAGAAAACTGTTGTTTAATTTAGTGAAATTTAGAATTTTGTATTAGTTTTAAAACTAGAATGTGTGATAAGGTAGGAGGGAATGCAAAATATTTTGTTAAGGGTATTTTAGTATTTTTATATTTGATCCTTTTAAATAATTATAATTTTTATGGTCTTTCTTCATAAATATATTTTCTTCTAAGTCCTTCATCCTAATTTTTCCAAGTTAATTTTATTAAAACTTAAACGTAAAACGATCACCGGCTATCTTGAACTTTGAAGTCGGAAGATACAATTAACATGTTGAATGTGCTACCTAGGTGAGGTATGTGCACGGGTGTAAGACAGTCTTGATGTGGATTCAATCCGTAGGAAAAGTTGTACTTTGCCAACTGGATTCAGTTTTTGTTCTTATTTTTTATTTTAATAAACCCCATACTTCAGAAATGGGGCTGCTATTAGCTCAAGGAATGTTTTTAGGGCCGGTTTGATTCGACTTTATTATGTCCTGTAATGTAGTGTAATATGATATAATAGTAATGGAATAAAATATTAATTATAGGGATAATGTTTAGTTTGATTTTTAAGCAAGATGCAATGAGTTAATATTTTAACAATGATTTAAAATTATTAATTGCACAAAGTCTATTTTACTCTTAATATAAGCTTTATAGAAAAAATAGTTAAGAGCTGGCAACGACGGGGATGGAGGAGGAGGTAGTGACAGGGGCAACTATAGGGGGTGGAGGGGGTGGCGGCAAAGGAGGAGGTAGTAGCGGCTGCAGTGAGTGGAGGTGACAACGGTGGAGGAAGAGGAGGGGGCGGTGACAGTTGTGGCATGATATGACAAATGAAATGAAATAAATAAAACAAAGGAACAAGAAACTAAATGGTACATTAGATTTTTTTTACCATGCAATGAAATGGTAATGATGATTTATAGGGGAGATATGAATGAGGATTACTGATTTTTTGGTAATCATCATTACCATGGTAAACCCTATTACCATGCTAAAGAGTAACCAAACAATCTTCTCTTGATAATACAATCTTGATTATTATTATATGTATGTAATATGGTTGAACCAAACTTAATTCACATTAATTTAGAATATAGCCATTTATATTAGCAGCAGCGAAGTGTTTTTTTTTTAAATATGACTTTTATAAATTTAAAATAGGTTAAAAATCTAACTATAAATATGATTTATATTTAGATTAATAATAATAAAAGTGACTTTATCCTTGAGCAAACCTTATTTTCCCAGAATAGTACTGGTATAATTGACATGAAACTCCCTTTTAGAGACTATAAAACAAGCGCGCGATGAAAATGGAGTTTTAAGTTGGCAGGATGCGGTGATATGTTTATCTTTGGAATTGAAGAAAAGTTGGTGCAAATATATGGATTAGCTGGTAACTGGCGAAGAAACTTGTGTCTGCTTGTCCCCCTTCACATGGTCGGAGCCTCTCTCTCTTCCCCCCCCCCTCTCTCTCTCACACACACATTCTCTCTCACTCTATCGCTGTCATACGTGTATTGACACAGTCTCGCTCTGTAACGACCCCCATGCCTCTTCCGTTCCATTTATAAAAGCGAGTAAGCGCTCCGAGACTTCCTCCATTCCCAAGCCTAGTGTTTTTCAGCGTTACCATTCTGAGCTTAGAGTTTGTTCCCAACGCTCCTTCCCAACTTCATATCAAACGATTCTCATCCTTTACAATTTCTCGGTTCTCGAATCTTCAGGTACTGCCTCCTTTCTCTCTCTCTCTCCATTCCCTTAATTTGCTTCTCTGATTATTGAAATCACTACAATGGTGTTCATTTCCGTGCATCGTTACTGAATGTCCTAACGCTATTCAGATTCTCTTGGAGTATTCGAATCCAGATCAGAGGTAGAATGGTTGTACTATGTCGCAATGTATATGATTTTCTTTTTTTTTTTTTTTTTTGAATTTACGATTTAGTGAAAATTTCGACGATCCATATGACCATCTCTAACTGAGTTTATCGGCAGTTTGTTATTTATCTTGATTCGGAGAACTGTTTGGTTTCTTAGAAGAGCATTTTTCAGAGTATAATGGGAATACAACATTTTTCTGGGAATTATTTCTTGATAGAGAATGAGTCTTTTACTGATGGCTTTTGCAGATCCGGAGCTAATTCTAACATCCCATTTGAAATTTTTGTGATCAGTTTGATAAGAATGGCTTTCATTCTTGCCAGTAAAATGCATCTATTTTTCAATAAGTTCCTGTTATACGTTCTTCTCCCCCAAATTTTTGCTTGCATTGAGTATTGATGGATTTTTGTGTTCTAAGTTCTTTGATGGACTTGTTGAACTATGAAGAGTGCTAAGAGTTCTCACAGCTTGTAGAGTCATGAATATCATATTGCATTAGTTATTCCTTAGACACTTCACTGCTGCGAATGACAATGAAAACTGGAAAATGCATTATATGTTATTGCAATTTTGATGATTTTGTAAACTTTCTGTCGTTTTACAGGATCTTGGACTTCATATATCTGAACGGATTTGTTTTATTGCTGTATGGCGATTTCCTTTTCATGTTCATTTGCAAAGTACAATGATGTAGATGGCGGCTTAGACTCTTCTATGGCAAGATCACTCAGTTTTGGCAAAGAAGTCAAGACCCTGGTTCGGTCTGTTAGTTTCAAACATCAAGATTCGGAACCCACGATAAGGAAATGTCTTGGTTCTGGAAAGATAACAATAGAGAAATCTGTGAGCTTCAAGAGGAAAGATATGGAGAGAATTATTACAGCTAAGATTCAGTCGTTTGACAGTGAGAAAATCATGCCTACCTCAAGAATTAGCCAAAACAGGAAAGAGATGGATGATCTTGATCACTCTCCTAGATTAGAGCGTAAAGAGGAAAACATCCATTCACAAACTTTGGTTCTGAGCAACCCAAAGCATATGGCTGCTGTGAAGTTGCAGAAAGTTTATAAGAGCTTTCGTACCAGAAGAAAGCTAGCAGACTGTGCAATTCTTGTGGAACAAAGCTGGTACTTACAAATTTGACAATAAGAGCTCTGCTATTCTTTATAAAATATCTTTTTTATTTCCATTAATCTGGTCCTTTGTTTCATTCTTAGGTGGAAGCTCCTGGACTTTGCTGAACTCAAGCGCAGTTCAATCTCGTTCTTTGACATTGAGAAACATGAAACTGCCACTTCACGCTGGTCAAGAGCTAGAACCAAAGCTGCCAAGGTACTTCTCATGCCTGATGCTTTGGAAGTTTTTTCTCCCTTTTTATGTCATGTCAGCTCTTAGACCGGATAAAAAGGACCATAAGCATTTCTTTGTTGTTTCAGGTTGGAAAAGGTCTATCAAAAGATGACAAAGGTCGAAAGCTTGCTCTACAGCATTGGCTGGAAGCGGTTAGTAAAATGCATGATCTTACTATTATTTCTTTGGTTACAAACCAATGTCTGGATCTTTCAGAAACTAATGCCCTCTGAAATTCTCATGTGTGGAACAGATTGATCCACGTCACCGCTATGGACATAATCTAAACTTCTATTATGATAAGTGGCTCCAGTGTCAGAGCAGGGAACCTTTCTTCTACTGGTAATATTCTTTGTAAAATATCTTTCTTGGGGTCACAACTTAGACTATTACTCTATTTTTTGACATTAAACTCGTCCTTTGACATTTTCAGGCTAGATATAGGACAAGGAAAGGAAATAAATCTTGAGAACTGCCCTAGTTCTAAACTTCAACACCAGTGTATTAAATATCTGGGTCCAGTAAGCTTTTCCTACATTTAACACAGACATCCACTTATCATGCATATTACTCGAACGGCCTTTCATTTGAATTTATATTCATTACTTTTTTTCTCTCATTTTGCAGATGGAGAGGTTGGCTTATGAAGTTGTTGTTAGTGATGGAAGGTTCTTCTACAAGCAATCTGGTGAGCTCCTTCACACTAATGGAGAAGGTGGGAATGCCAAATGGATTTTTGTCCTAAGCACATCGAAGATCTTATATGTTGGTAAGAAGAAAAAAGGTTCTTTTCAGCATTCTAGCTTCTTGGCTGGAGGAGCCACATCATCTGCCGGGAGATTAGTTGTTGAACATGGTGTCTTAAAGGTATATAGAAGTAGAAAGCTCATAACTATCGTAAAACAAACATGTAGTTTGGTTTTTATAAGATCCACCTCCCTAAATTTAGTCCTTGTATTTATTCTTCCATAGGAATTAGTCCCTCATATTTTTTTTAACTTGTAACACATTTATATTGATTAAGAATACAATTTAGTCCAGCAAAGAGACTGAAGTGTAACAAGTTACAAACCGAGGGATTAACTTATGTAGAGGAATAGATCAAGGAATTGAACATTAAAATTTATATCTTCCTAGGGCCAATTTGTTGCATTTATTCATTTTTACTATTTTAGTTGTATCGCAAAAAATGATGATGTTATTTGTTTTCAACAGGCAGTTTGGCCTCACAGTGGCCATTATCGTCCAACTGAAGAGAATTTTAAGGAATTTATTTCATTCCTTCAGGAGAACAATGTGCACCTTTCAGATGTCAAGGTATCAAGAGATAAATGCCATGTTTTACATTTTATTGTAATGACTTCGATCCTTGTAAAACATGTAAAATACAGAAGAACTATGTCTCATGGTACTGTTATGTGTTTTGGGCAGATGAATGCAATTGACGATGATGACTTAGAGTCAGAGAGAAGCAAGAAGCATCTTAGAAACCCCTCATCTATAATGGACATGACTGAGAATATGAGTTGCTTGGAGGTTGAAGAGATCATTGGTGAAGACAGAGATTTATTAGAAGATAAAGCCAATTTACCACAAAAAGACAGTGCTTCTACCACGGCAGCACCTAGAACAAAGCTTTCTATTTTAGGAAGAGAACTAAGCAACCTTGAGATCCCAAAGAGGGGTCAAATTTGTGAGAGTTTCCAAATGGGATCTCCTAAACAAGTTCAAGAAGGTGCACAAGCTTTTGCATCAGAGGTTGATCACATGGTTCAGAAGCAAAACTTTTCCAAGGAAAAACAAGATGACACAGATGGAGAAACCATTACAGAAGAGTCAATACTTAAAAGGATTAACTCCCACAAGGGAATGAAATCATACCAACTGGGAAGACAGTTGTCTTGCAAATGGACTACCGGAGCTGGACCTCGCATCGGTTGCGTGAGGGATTACCCAAGTGAGCTTCAGTTCCGAGCTCTGGAGCAAGTTAATCTGTCTCCAAGAAGTAGCTGCCTCTCTAAATCATCACTATCTCCAAGAACCCCAACCAGGTTGAGCCGAAGAGTTTCAACACCGCAAAGTTTGTTTAGTGAGACAATGACTGTGGGGATGTCATCTGAAAGTGGTGATCATGACTCAAGGTCAGACTCCTTGACAACATTTCGAGGAACATCAGTAAAACCAATTATTTATACTTCATAACTGATTGAAGAGGATTCCTAATTTTTCTTCAGGAAAGCAAAGAAAGAAGATTCATAATTTAATTTGTTCTTTTGTGTGAATAGGAACAAAGGCATTAGAATATTTGGTCATTCAATCCATTAAATTAAAGGGGCAACTACAAATGGGATCAAACTCATGATCTCCCACTCATAGGCAAGCTTCCATGCCATTAGGCTATAAGGCCTTTGGCATAGAGATTATTTTTTTAAAAGTAGAGTGGAAGCTGTAAATTTTTATATGGTCTATACTCTTGCTCTCCTAATAGAAAGGAAAACAGATTCAATCCTCTTCCATAACATTTAGAAGCCATGGCAGATTTCTTATTTCAGATGATTTTTTACCATATCTTGATTGTAGGTACACTCTTTATGTGATAACTGTAAAAAATGTGGCTGTACCATTTGCTGATATGTTCCTATCCATTACAAAGAGACACAAGGTTTATTTATTACCCCTTTTCTTTAGCAAGGCATATTATGGTTCTGCTTTAAAATAATTTTGTTTCCAATGCATTGCTTTGAACTATTGAAATAGTCAGCAATGGTTATTTAGAGAAATAAGTTGATTGATTGATTGATGATTAATTACAAATAGGTGTTAATTAAAAAAACTTAACTATCTGTGTTGTGTGAAATTGCCTGGTTCGAACTCATATTCAACAGAATGAAAGGAAAACACTTTCACCATCAAGCCTAAAAAAAAAAAAGTTAACTACCTAAGAGACTTCATTTCAACTTATTTGGGGGTGGGTTCAATTTTTTTATTTTTTATTTTTTTGCCAACAAGGATATTCATTAATAACTGAGCACCAGGTCTACAATACAACATAAAGACTTAAGCTTGGATCTTCTTCTGCACCGGATATGTCCTTTAAAATAAGAGCTAGTAAAGCTGATGGGGGTTCGAAAACCCAATTAAGAGGGCATGACCCACCTAATGAAGCCTTGGCAACCTAGTCGGCTACTAAGTTTGATTATTTGGAAACCCATACAAAAAGGTGGTTCCTATTAGTGTTCCTTGTAGCAAGGATGTTTTCTATAATTACATCACACTTCCAGTTAGGAGACACGCATACCTCCTTTAAGCATTTAATTAAAGACTGGTTGTCTGACTCAAAACAAACGTCTTCTAGTTGATTCTCTTCTACATATATCACAACCTCTTGCATTGCCATACATTCTCCCATGAAGGCTAAATCCATCAAAATTTGTTTTGTTCTTCCATCTAATATCCATCCATTGGAATCTCGGATAACAAAAGAGACAGCTACCCTTCCTTCTTTTTGGTTGAAAGCACAATCCATGTTGAACTTCAGCTCCTTCCCCTCTGGTTTGCGCCACTTCCTAGCCACTCGGCTTTGTGATCCTGCTTCAGGCATGGATTCTAGGTTGACTTGCAACCATCCTCTAGCCTCCCATAATTCCTGTAGTAAGGAACTTGCTTGAGAAAAAGTAAATATTGGATTAAGCTCCATTTTTTCATAAATAAATTGATTTCGGCTCTTCCATATTTGCCATATAGTCATGGCAATGAGCTTTTTGCCATTCAGAAAGCATTTTTAAAATTAAAGGAGAAATTGCCCCTAAACCAAGTGTGTTGTACCCAAGGACAAAAACAAAATAGATGGTTCATAGTTTCAGCTTTGGACTTACATATCAGGCACACATCTGCCACACAAACCTTTCTTTGATTCAGATTCGTAAAGCTGGGCAGAGCATTTGATAATACTCTCCAAATAAACATCTTCACCTTATGGGGTGTTTTTAAATTACACACCTCTTTCCATATGTTCTTAATTGAATTTGATGAATGGCTTGCATTTATTCTCTTATTATCACTCACCAACAACTTAGCTATCCTATATCCATCCTGTTAGCTCTCATGATGTTTTGATGATAACAAACATTGATATATAAGTATATTTTGACAAACAAGAAAGATGACATAAAGTTGACTTGATGATTCAAGTCACTTGAGTGATACAAGTGTTTATTGAAAAACTTGAATAAGCAAGTCACTCGAGCGATGATTTTCCTGCATCAAGTGATTGAAAAACAGAAAAGTGGAATTCTGTAGTGATCTTCTCTGCCTTGGAAGAATCACTTGAGTGATGGCTAAGTAAGAACAAGATTAATCAAAGAGGATCACTCAAGTGATAATGTATACACTCGAGTGATGAAGCTTCACCTTCAAAAATCTAGCGAGTCACTCGATGGTGTTCAGATCAAGTTAAGAGTTTGAAGATAAAATCACTTGAGTGATATGGTAAGCACTCGAGTGATAGGCATCACTTGCAGGTCACTCGCAAGTGATATGAAAGTTTGTGATATGATGGAAGTAGATCACTTGAGTGACAAGTTAGACACTCGAGTGATTAGCATCTCTCATAGGTTACTCGCAAGTGATCACAGAGTTTGTGATATGAAAAGAGCATATCATTCGAGTGACAAGTTGAGCACTCCAGTGATCCATATCTTCTCACTTGAGTGACAGAAGGAGCACTTGAGTGATAAGCTCAACTTTCGAGTCACTCGCAAGTGATTCTGAAGTGATGTGATCTTTAATGCAGAGATTACTCAAGTGAATGGCAAATCACACAAGTGATTCAAGAGCACTTGCAAGTCACCCGCAAAAGATCAGAAAGAGCTGAATTGTCTAAGGGAAGATTACTCAAGTTATAGTTTTGGGAGCACTTGAGTAATATGAATCACTTGCAAGTCACTCGGTAGTGATAAACAACTGTTTGAAAAAACCACAAAACTACCAAGTCACTCGTTAGTGACTATCAGTGTGCCATAACAAAGATCACTCAAGCACTCGAATGACAAAGTAGGTACTCGAGTGATAAGAGATCACTTGAGTGATTTAGAATCACACTCGAGTGATTGTTCTTCGGAACTTAGAATCAGTGTCTTGATAATTTTAATACCTATCATAAACATCTTGATTAACACCATAACCTCATATATTACTTTCAAATGTTACTAATCAAACTTATGTATGAGTTTCAGGTGTTTAATCTCCAGATTAGCTTTAAAATTTCAAAAAAGAAAACATTGTCAGAAGCATTAAATGTGAAGTAGCCTCAACCAACCAGAACGCTCTCTTTCATCAATGGCTACATTTATTCTCTAACAGATAGATTGGAATGATCTCAACGGTCATTAAAGACATTCTACTTATAAATATGAAAGCATTCAAGATAGAGCAACCAACCAATGACCAAAAAACTCTATTGCATTAAGTGCTTCTAATTTTTCTGATATTCTTTGATAACTTTGATATTCCTTTATTCTTCAGTGTTCATTTATCAACTCTTTGAGAGAGAATTTGTAAACACATTTATTACTCTTGTAAAGAGAATCTCAAGGTAGTGAGACCTAGAGTGAGGATATCTGTTTACAAAGTGTAAGGGGGAGTGAATATCCTATTGAGGAGCTTGCTTGTACAGTGGTACTAGAACCCATCGAATCTTGGAGCTTTAAGTGGAAATCTCAGAGGTATTCTGAGGATTGGACGTAGGTCAAATGGTTGAGACCGAACCAGTATAAATCTCTTGGGTATACTTCGGTGAAATTTCTCCAACTCTAATCTCTTGGTTAAATTTATTCATTAAAGTTTTTAAATTTTTTAATATAACCCAATTCACCTATTTGGGTGAAACGCTAATGCTAACATTTGGTATTAGAGTTTGGTCTTCTTGTTTTAGGCTTAATATCCTAAGAAGGATCCTATGGCGAGCATAGGTGAAGGAATACTACTAGATGGTGCCTCCATCACCAGATCACCCGATTTTTGTGGAGAACACTTCTCCTTCTGGAAGGCAAAATTCAAAATGTTTGTGATGGCCACTGAATATGGCTTATGGTAGGTGATTCAAGATGGAGATTATGTGCCAATAAAAACTGTGGAGAAACTCACGGTTCCAAAAACACTAACTGAGTTAAATGACAATGACAAGAAACTTGTAACACTCAATAGTAAGGCATTCTTTATGATTCAAAGTGCCTTGAGTCAAAAAGAGTATTTCGGAATTTGTACACTTCTTTCTGCCAAGGATATGTGGCAAGCTCTAGAAATAGCTCATAAAGGTACTTCTGGAATCAAGGAAAATAGAGTCAACACTCTTATCACATAGTATGATTTGCTCAGAATGAAATCAGGAAAACAATTGCTGAGTTTGAACTCAGATACACCCATCTTGTCAATCAATTGGGTGCACTTGGAAAATTCTACAATCAAAGGTCCCAAGTGAAAAAAATACTGAACATTCTTTCAAAAGAATGGGAAGCCAAAGTCACAGAAATAGAAGAAGCAGACGATGAAGAGGTAAATGATTCAATCCCCACCTATGATGAATTACATACTGAATATTATGCTTTACATTTTGAATTCATCAAAATTGTTAATCTATTGACATCAAATTCCAGCCATTATTTTGTCTCAAATTTGCCACTGTTAATCTATTGAATGACTCATGAAGGCAAACAGATAAGAGCTTTTTACTTGGGATCTCTAGCAGCCATGGTTCCTTCAACACCCTCGTATTTCTTCCATTGCCCACATTGGCCAAACTATTGCCTTCCAAGAAACTAGATCTGGGGAAGTATTTGGCCTTGAGAAATTTTACCCACATTTGTTCAAGTTCCTGTAGTATGCGCCAACCAAGTTTTGCAAGTAAAGCCAAGTTAAAAGTCTTGAAATCTTTAAATCCTAATCATCCATCAATTTTACTCATTTTTTATTTATCTTTTGAAATCCAATGAATTCTCCTTTTTTCCTCTGAACTTTTCCATCAAAAACTAGATATCAATTGGTCCATTTTCATTAGTGTTTTTTTAGGGAAAAGAAAACTGGACATTGGATATACTGGAATCAAGTTTGCTATAGATTTTATGAGTACTTCTCTTCTAGTTTCGGATAGAAAATTCTGCTGCTATCGTTGGATTATTTTCTTCAGTTTGTTAATGACGAAGTTAAGCACCTACGATTTGGACCTACCCCAAGCAATGGGTAAACCCAAATAGCTTCTTGGGATGTCAGCCGCATGAACCTGAAAAACATGACCAACTTCCTTCATTAGGTTAGGTGTATTTCTTGAGAAAAAACATGATTTATTGACATTGAACATTTGCCCTGGGGCATCATAGTAGGCATCCAAAATCTGCTTTAAATTCTGACAAGCACCCATATCTGCTTGTAAGAATAGAACAAAGTCATCAAAGAAGAAACTATGAGTGAGAGGTGGGCATCTTGGTGCAATTCGGATTCTTTTAATTAATCCCATACATTCAGCCTTTAATAAGTCAAGACAGGACAATACTAGCAATTATAAAGAGGTAGGGAGATAGTGGGTCTCCTTGATGAAGACCTTGTGAAGGAGTGACAGAAGAAATCTTTTCCTTGATAATATAACAAAAAAAAGAAACAGAAAATAGGCTCCCATTGTCACACTTATATCTTAATTTCATCTTTTTTTAGAGTATTTGCAGAAAACGATATGTGTAATATCCCGATTTGTGATTAGGGCTAATGGCTCTGATAATCATTGTAATTAGTGTAATTAAGCACTTTTGGGATTAATGTAATGTGAAGTTTGGAATAAATATGTGTGGTATTTAAGATCAAGGGTTGAGATTCATTTGATAATGGGTCGGAATCCTGTGCTTTGCGGTTATGTGAGCTTTTGAGGGAGTTCTTGAGATGATGACATGTGGCTTAATGGAGGCCTTTGGACAAGACACAAGAGGACAAAACCTCACTTTTCTCTCATTTTCTCTCTCCTACTCGACTAGAGGCATGGGCAAGGGAGGAAGATGTGTTTCTTCATCATCATTTTATCTACTCATCTCTCTTTCCTCCATTGATTCCGGCGACCAAGAAGAAAGAGGGGGAAGAAAAGCTTGAATCTTGGTAAGTTGTGATTCTCCTTTACTCCAATCCTCTTCTCTAATATTGCTCATCTCAATGAGAGCTACATTGTGATGATTGTAGAGCCTTGAATGGTGTTGATTGGGATTTTGGCCGAAATTGAAAGTTGAGGAATCAAGGTTCTGAATTGGGAAAAGAGAAGAGGTAGGCATTTAGAGCATTTTAAAGTATTGTTTGTGATTTTTGGCTAAGTTTGGTCAAATATGGAATTTTGCCCTAAATATGCCTATTTTTGGAAATATGAAGTTTATTATGATTGATGATTGGAAATGATTTAGTTTGGAGATATAAGAGCATTTGATGTAATTTGGAATGATAAAAAGGTGTTAAGGGAATTTGGATATGGTGTGTCATTGAGACCTTAGTGAGTGATTGTGGTTAAATTGGTTTTTGGAGTGTTTTTAAAGTTGCCAAGGTGTTCCCTAGTTAGTGCCAAGTGTGTGTGAGCTTTTGGTTGAGTTTGGGGAACCTTTGGGGGAGGAATTGACCATCTGGTGTTTCTAGTTTTTGGCTGCGTTTCTGGTCTCTGATACACATCACTCGAGCAGAGGAAGAACGTGCTCGAGTGATATGCAAGTTTTTCCCTGTTGTGCTTCGAGTTATCTGGGTTTTATGGTTTGTGCTCGAGAGCATCGCCTTGTGCTCGAGTGAGTGAAGAACATGCTCGAGTGAGCATGGTTCTGCTCGAGTGAAGGTGCGAGTCCGGAGTTGAGGTTGCTTTCGGGTCCTCACTCGCTGGTTGATGCCGAGAGTGTGCTCTGAAACTCGCGAGCATAGCCGTTTCACTCGAGCACTGAGGGTCGTGCTCGAGTGAGCTTGTGCTTCTGGTGTGAGTTGGTGCTCTCGGGTTGTCACTCGCGGCGTTGTGCTTTCGAGTGCTCGGGCATGAGTTGGGCCATCACTCGAGCACAGAGCTTCTTGCTCGAGTGATGCGAGCATTTGCGGGTGGAGAAGGTTGCTCTCTGTCAAGCACTCGCGAGTGAGAATGGCCTCACTCGAGTGATGTCCGTACTGTGCTCGAGTGAGACTGTCAAAAATAGGTGTTTTGCCTTCGAAAAAGGGGTCTTTTGGGTAGTGTCTTCCAACCCTTTAGGCATATGTTTAGGCCTCTAATAGTCACCTAAACAGTCCTAAATGATAACCAACTTAGAGTATTATTGAAATGTACATATGGAAAAGAGATTGATTGGTTGTCCCTAATTGATATAGGATTTGACATCTGTCGTCCTCGTGAGGATAAGGTGCCAGAGCCAGTCAGGAAGGATACAGGTAGTGACTCTTTCTTTATGCCTTGTGTGATACATTGTATGTATATTATGTCATTGTTTTGAAACGAATATCGTATGTTGCAAGTTTGTGGAAACTGTGGAAGCACCGCTATACCAATAGTCCCTGAGTCGCTAACAACGGTTCGGGTGAAGGTCGTATGCCTTCCCGGCGGTAAAAGGGGATGAGGTTAGGGTGTGACATATGTGTATATGTGGGCCGAAAGGCTAATTGTGAGCCGAAAGGCTATTTGTGAAGGCCGACGGGCCATTGTGAAAGCCGAAAGGCTATATTTGAGCCGTGTGGCTATTTGTATGCACTGCCACGCCAATAGTCCCTGAGTCGCTAACAACGGTTCGGGTTAAGGTCGTATGCCTTCCCGGCGGTAAAAGGGGATGAGGGTGGAGTGACTTGTGTTGCTGTATGAGATTATTGGTGTGCATATTTTGTGATTGCATGTGGCATGAAATTGTTGTTACTACTGGGATTCTTTAGAATCTCACCCCTTCCATATGACTAACCTTTTCAGACAAGGCGAGTGGCTCGAAAGGGAAGCGGACAACCAGGAGTAGTTAGGCTTACTCCGAAATCTAAGTGGTAGTTGGTTATCATAGTTTTGGATGTGGGGTTGACAAGTGTACATAATAATGTAAATGATTATTTTGGTTGTGTAATCCCCATAATTGGGAAATCCTAAACCCAAGTTATTTATGTAAGTAACCCGGGGTTTGCCGGGATTTTGGTTTCCGCATTCTGATATTGTTTATGTGATTTGATTTCTCATAGTAGTTATATCCGTACGTGAATGTGAGACCAGGATCAAGTATGCTTTAGAACTAATTTTGAAATATCCCATCTCTTGAATGAGGGATCATAAATGGTTGTTTTACTTCATTGGTCTCTATGTCACTTAAATTTCGTAATCCGGATGTAATTACGGTGAGGGGGTTACAATATGCGGTTCGGTAGGTAACACAGGAATAACATAACTATACTGATAATATGTGCATGATTACATAAATTCCCTATAGGGGTTTGTACATGATACTTATGATTAAGGTAGCTGCACAAGGCTGCTAGGGCGTCTAAACTCATCCCAGTGAAATGGAGACTTCTTCCCGTCTTCGTTCCACTACTATAATCCCCTCGTATGGTACTTTGCATTGTTGTTTGCATATCTTCTATCGTCTCCTGTCTAAATTGTTGGTAGTAGAGGGTGAGATTCGAGAGAATCTCAGTAGGAAACAAATACCATAATGCATGCATGATTGATGCTATGTGTATGACATGTCAGCTTTATCTAGATGTATGCCCCATAATGACATTTCTGCATGCTTAATGTTTCATATAACAAGACTATGGCCACAGCGAAAACAGAAACAGAGCTTCATTTATTCAAATATGCTATACACAATCAAGAAAAGCAATAACATACATCATTACACAAGCAAAGATATCAAATACATGCAAGTAAGGTAAGCCCCATACCTCCAATCTTTCTCCTTGATTTGTGTGCCAACAGCTCGAGGCTCCATATTTGATCCTACAATTTCAAATGTACTATTTAGACACTTCTATAGTGTTTTCGAGGTATTTTAGAACTTTTTTAATATAGACTCATATAACCCCTAAAAACACTATGGAAGTGTCTAAGTAGTACATTTGACATTGTAGGATCAAATATAGAGCCTCGAGCTGTTGGCACGCAAATCAAGGAGAAAGATTGGAGGTAGGGGGCTTACCTTACTTGCATGTATTTGATATCTTTGCTTGTGTAATGATGTATGTGATTGCTTTACTTGATTGTGTAGAGCATATTTGAATAAATGAAGCTCTGTTTCTGTTTTCACTATGGCCATAGTCTTGTTGTATGAAACATTGAGCATGCAGAAATGTTATTATGGGGCATACATCTAGATAAAGCTAACTGTCATACACATAGCATCAATCTGCATGCATTATGGTATCTGTTTCCTACTGAGATTCTCTCGAATCTCACCCTTCCCTACCTACAATTTAGACAGGAGACGACAAAAGATATGCAAACAACAATGCAGGTACCGTACGAGGGGATTACAGTAGTGGAACGAAGACGGGAAGAAGTCTCCGTTTCACTGGGGTGAGTTTAGACCCCCAGTAGCCTTGTGCGGCTACCTTAATTGTAAGTATCATGTACAAACCCCTATAGGGAATTTATGTAATCATGCAGATATTATCAGTATAGTTATACTATTCCTGTGTTTCCTATCAAACCGCATATCATTTTCCGCGAATACTCTGAAAAAAGTGAAATTAAGATATGGGTGTGACACCTATATATCCTTTCCACTTAGTCTCTACAAAAACCCATTTTCAATATCACAGCACACAGAAAGTCCCACTTCACTTTATTATAGGCCATGTTTATATTAAGCTTTAAAGCAACTTCACCAGGACCTGACCTTCTTAGTTTCATTTAATGAAATGCTTCATATTGTGTAACATCCTTGTTTTTATTTTTAGGATGTAATTATAATTAGGAAATAAATATTTATGAAAAATAAATTTAGTAGGTAATTATTGAATAAAAGAAAAAGGGGGGTTTGGTTAAATTATGATTTAAAAAGAAGAAGAAATAATTAAAAAAACAAAATTAAAAAAAGAGAGAGGGGAAGTCATATTAAAAAATTATTTTAAAATTAACTAAAGGCTTGTGGCCTTTTAGTCAAAGCCGACCCCACCCCCACTACTTTTATTCATCCGGTGAGTTCAACAATTTCCAGAGGTGCGATTCTGTCTCTATCACTATTTCAGGGAAGGTCTTAAACTTTTCATATAACTTTGGTATTTAAAATCATTTTTTTATCAAACTCACTTTATAAAAATTGTTTTACATATTTTTATCTTTCTATTGGTGGTAATATTGTACTGATTAGTGAAAGTTTTGGAGTTAGGATTTTGGGATAGTTTTGAGCTTTGACAAAAGATGACTATAAATATGTAGAGGAAGGCTAATAACTAATGTTAATCAGTTTAAATTTATCATTTTTTTATGATTTATAATTAATTTCTTTTTAAAAAGATCATAAATTATGCTTCTAGGACATTTTTGACTGACTAAGTTTGGTTTAAATAATTTATTTGGATTATTAGAGGTATTATTGAAAATTTAATCTGTTTAATTTGTTCGATTTTTAGCTATATGAAATTATAAGTTATGATTTGATATTTGAGTTAGAGTTTGATATGATTTTAATTACGTGGAGGTTTCAAATGTTGTTTAATAATTAGGTTATGATCATATAAACTAGAAAATAGATTTAATTGATCTAGGATGTTGATATTGATTATTTTGACTATGGGTGAGTTGGAAGTGAAATTTTGGCTTGTGAAATTGAATAATTAAAGTGAGCCAATCATGTAGGTTTAATTATTGTTAATTACTATTGTATTAGTTAACAACATTATTAATTTTATTAACATGTAATTATATATTTATTGTAGAGTAAACTTGAATTTAGCTGTTGAACTTGAATTCTTTCAAGTTTAGTTCTTATATCAAGAACTTTGGTGACATTAGGTGGTGTAACCCCCTGCCTTGAAAATCATAATTATGATTAGAAAATGATAATTAGAATGGATTATAGACCGTTGGATAATTAAAATTCATTTCCAATCCCTTCTTTCCAGTAGGGTTTTCACAAATTCTTTCAAAATTTCTGCCTTACCCTGGTCTCAATTTCAAATTCCGAATATAATTACCTGTGCAGTCAAATCACATTTATACATATCAGAGTGTATAACAAAAATCCCGGCAACCCCTAGGTTTCATACACACACACACACACACACACACACTAAGGGTTCATACATTCCCATTTAGGGAATTACACAACCATATCCAAAATAATATTTACATCCCAACAATATACAGTAATCCCAAACCAAAATCTGATAACCAACGACCCAAATTATATTCCTATAGGAGTCCTAGCCGCCCTTGGTCGTCTCCTTCCCTTTGGAGCTACTTGCCCTATCTGAAGGTTAGTCAAAGGAAAGAATGAGATTCAAAAGAATCCCAGTAGTAACAAATCACTTATTCCACACATAAACACATAGCATGCAAGTAAAACATCAAACCACACAGCAGCACAAAACACAGCATATCAGCTGTCACATATACATGTTACCTCACTGGCATACACATAACACATTGCCTTACTGGCATTTATATAGCCTTACTAGCTTTAACATAGCCTCTCTGGCTTTAGCATTGCCTCTCTGGCATTCACATAGCCTCACTAGTTTTCACATACAGAATTATCACAAAACAATGATAACACATACATAGAGAAAGTGTCACTACCTTGTTCTTTTTGAAGGTGCTCAGGCACAGGTTGTTCGCGTACAGGGCAAATATCGAATCCTATAAACCAAAATCAAGGATGAAGGATTAATCTCTATTCTAAATTCCCACTTTTATAACACTTAAAGTTGGTTATTATTGCACTTTTTAGGTGGTTACTATAAGCCTAAACACATGCTTAAAGGATAGGGAAGTACTAAGTTGGAAACCACTTTTCCAAAATCACAAAATGCTGAAAATAGGGGTGGCTGCAGCCAAGAATCCTCTGGCTGCAGTCAAAACGCGCACAGAAGGTTTTTGGCTGCAGCCAAGATTTTCTGGCTGCAGCCAAAACGTGCACAGAAAATTTTGCGTTGCAGCCAAGGAAACTTAAATAAATCATAACTAATTTTAGAAAAATCAAAATGAGGTGATCCCAAAGCCAAATGAAAGCTATTTAAGTCCTCTTTAGAGGAAAAATATGAACCATTACCAGAAATCACCAAAAAATTCCAAGATTACACAAAATTCCACACTGCTCCAGAATTAAGTCCAGTTTCGATATCAAACTTTGGGCAACCAGAACTCCCAGCTCACAAAACGAAATGACACAAACTGTATGTCCATTTTGAAGCTTAGAATGTAAACTTTAAGAATGGGAAGTTTCAGTATTTTTAGACATCATTTATTTATTCAAAACGTCCAGACAACCTGACTGCTCTGTACAGAGTTTTAAGGGACATAATTTCAGTTTTTGTGCTATTGTTTCCAATGGTTCCAAATTCACAAAAAATACCATTCCCACACCAATTTTTCACAAGGAATCCATTGGAAACACCAAAATGACCAGATTCAACTCATATTGACATGTTCTACAAGAGACACAACATGTCACACAATAACACAATTCAACACTCACAATGCAATTCCTTTCTATTTAAGGTTCCAAACCAATTCTATTGGCACTAAAGCACAAACTGACGCCTATTCCAATAGATCACACAATCCAATTCTTCCAAACCAAAATCACATGAAAATCAGGGGAAAAATTCAAAATTCTCAAAACTTGATCAATGGTTACAAAACTGAGCTCAAAATGTGTTAAATTCTTACCTCTTCTTCCTAAAGCAAATTCCTTGTTTCTCAAACTTTCAATTTTTCTCAAGTTCTCAAACACCATATTTCAAAAACCTAAAACCATATCCATGAAGCCCTCAACACCATGAACAATATTAATGAAGGTAAATTTAGCATTCATAGACAAATTCTCACCTATACTTAAGCCTTCTTCTTTCTCTTTCCTCTAACACCTTGAACAAAAATGGAAGATGGAGTAAGAGGTGAGATGATGAAGATAAAATCTGATTTTGAGATTGAAGAGACCTTTTAGCTAACGTAAAAGAATGGGAGGGAAGAGAAAATAAGTTGAATGTTTGACTTGGATCCTATGGCTCATGCTTTGACACTTGACAAGATCTTATTCTCCTCTTTTATGTCACACATGAACTCCATTGCACAAGATTCCACCCCTTGATCAATCAATCCTAATCATGGATCTCTAATTACCAATGAGTTTCCACTTCGGTAACTAACTAACCGGTCGGTAGCTTTCCTTTTTACCCGTTTTGCCCCTTGTAATGGCCCAAATTTCAATTAAGGGCTAACGATAATTATTGAGGATAATTATTAAATTAAAGTGGAATAATTATATGTTTTGTGGCAATTTTAAATAAAGTTCCATAATCAGGAAAATTGAAAGAATAAAATTATTAGGCAATTAGTTAGTGATTAATAGAGAAATTAATTACTAAGAGAAAAATGAGAAGGGTGATGAAATGGCTAATGGAAGGATTAGAATGACTAATTGGTTGCTTATTTTATAAGAACCAATGAGGTGGAGACATGTGGCAAAAAGAGATGAAGCAAGAGAGTGAGAAAAGTCAAATGGGAATATTAAAATCATTTCTTCTGTCTCCCTCTTCCTCCTTTTCGGCTGCACAAGCATAGAGGGATGGGGGTAGCTTGCTTCATCATCATCACTCTTATCTCTCTCTTGTTCGGCCATTGTTGAAGGAAAAGGAGGAAGAAAAGCTTACATTTGAGGTATGCTAATGTTCTCTTTTACTCAAACTCTCTTCTTTAAAGTTGTTCCTTGGTTCAGAGCTTCATTTTGGAGGTTATAGATTGGCCATTGGTGTTGATTTGTGACATCAAGAAAATCTAGAGGTTAGAGAATCAAGAAGTCTCTTTGGAAAAGTTAAAGAAGTAAGTGAATCAAACCTTTCTATCTATGTTTCATGCCATTTGATGAAGTTTAGAATTTTTGGTAATTATAGCCTTAAATTTCAAAATTGGCATGTTATTGGCATGGAAATTGGTATATTTGGAATGTATTTGGATAGATAGAAAGGGATTTGGGATTGAATGATTAAGTTTGGAATTTTGATGTTTATGTTGCCCAAAACCAAAGCATGATAATGAAATAGAAATTTCGTAGTTTTGATGGTTCTAGTTTCCTTGGGTGTTTTATTGTGAGAATAGCTTTGGTTGAGGTTTTGCGTTTATTGGAATCACTTGGGGAAAGTTTGGGAAGTGCTATCAGTTTTCTACTTTTTCTGGTTTCTGATAGCATTACTCGAGTGATCTGGGGTTCACTCGAGTGTGGGATGAACATCACTCGAGTGAGGATGGGTTCACTCGAGTGCGATAGTGTATTTTTCCTTTATGCTTCAAGTTTCATGTTGCACTTCCATATGTAGAGGCAAGAGTGTTGTTTCACTTGCAAATATTGTGAGTTCTCACTCGAGTAACCCTACTCTCACTCAAGTGCAGGTGTATTTGACACCATGAACTCTTGTCTTGGGTTGTCACTCGTGGTCAAGACTCAAGAGTGTGCCTTAACATTTGAGAGTGTTAAGCTATAACTCGAGTGCAAGGGTTCTCACTCGAGTGTTCCTTTTTGTTGAAAGTTCTTGTGCTCTCGGTTCTCACTTTCTGTGCTTCACTTCCTAGAACCCGAGTGAGCATCAGGCCATCACTAGAGTGAGGTCTTCTTCACTCGAGTGTCCGTGCATTATCACTCGAGTGAGGCTATCTTCACTCAAGTGCAACAGTGAAAAATCATATCTTATGCTTCCAAAAGAGGATCTTTAGGATAGTTCTTTCGACTCTTTTAGGGCTTGTGTTAGAGCCATATGGGAGGGCATATGCAACAATAATGATAACCAACATTAAGTGTTATGAAAGTGAGAACTTGGAGTGAAGAATAACCCGATGTCCTTGATTTGGTTTATAGGGTTCGATACTCTCCTTGATCGTGTGTAGTCGGTGTTGGGGCACACGTGGAAAGAACAAGGCTAGGGAACTTACCTCTCCTGCATGTATTTCATAATTGTGTTGGTGTACTGATGCATATTATTGCTTTGCTTGATTATGTGAAACATACATAAGTGATTGAAGCTCTATTTCAACTATGCTATGGCCATGAGTATATTGTTTGAACATTGAGCATGCTGATATGTTATTGTGTGAACATGAATTATGTATTGCAAGCATGTCATGCATTAAACACTTATCTTGAATGCATATTGGTATTGTTTTCCTACTGAGATTCCCGAGAATCTCACCCTTCCCTACCAACAGTTTAGATAGGGCAAGTGGATCAAGATGGAGCAAGCAACCAAGGGCGGCTAGGTCTCCTTATAGGCAAGTGCATTGGTAGTTGGTTATCATTATATGTTGGTAATTGTATATGTTTGGATGTATATATTTAGATGATAGATTGGAATGTGTATTTGGAATGAGTACTGTGTAATCCCCGTATGAGGGCTTGTTTGGGCGATTATGCCCTATAAGGCTTTGATCAATATATGGAACCCGAGGTTGGTCTGGAATTATTTTGTGTACTATGATATATTTAAATGTGATTTATCTTCGTGTAGTAATTGTATTCGGAATGTTAATGTGAGACCAGGTTATAAATAATTTTAAAAATGTTATTTGATTGTTATTGGTATCTATTTCACTTTAATTACGTAATCCAGATATTAATTACGGCAGGGGGGTTACACCCCTGATTATGGCATTTCCACTTGAATCACCATTAAGCACATTTTATCATTCCATTTCACCTTACCATGTGCCCTCCCACTTATTTAATTCAATTTAGATGTTAATCCACCATTGAACTTAAATACAGGGTTTAGGCACTTATTAGAACACATTCGAATCGAAATTCACATCATATTCTTCAAAAGTGTTTGTTTAACAATAATTACATCAATTTTGAAGTATTTAGCCCTTAATCACAATTTGAGATATTACAGATGGCGCTTCCTTGAAGAAGTGCCAAGTAAGGTGTTTTTTTTAAAACATGTAGTAGTTGTGGCGCTTGCTTAAGGAAGTGCCACATCTACTACGTATTTTGTGTGGCACTTGGCTTAGGTAGTGTAACCCCTTTACGGTAATTATATCCAGATTATGAAATTTAAGTGAAATAGAGACCAATAAGACAAAATCGCATTTATAATCACCCATCTCTAAGAGATGGGATGTCCAAACAAAACGTTCAAAACAAAATTCATTTGGTCTCACATTCACTTTCAAATACAATTACCTATGCCGATAAATCACATAATAAATATCAGAGTGCGTAACCAAGATCCCAGCAACCCCGGGTTACTTTTATATAGAATGGGTTTAAAGGTTTCCCAAGATGGGGATTACATATCCAAAATTTGCTATATACATCTCATATACATACAGTAATCCCAAAAGCCAACTAGATAACCAACATCCAAAATACAAAATGTCCCTAAAGCCCTAACCACTCCTGGTTGGCCGCTTCCCTTTCGAGCCACATGCCTTGTCTGAAATGTTAGTCATTTGGAAAGAGTGAGATTCAAAAGAATCCCACTAGTAACAAATCACTCATACAATATATAGACACAAGACATGTAATGTATCATGTTCACCAGCATCATCAGCAACACAATGATCCATGGCTTGCACCACAGACGACAGCACTCACGGCTGTATCACAATGCACTATGCCTGCTTGCGCGGTAATCACAATGACAGCTTTTGCTACAAACACTATGCCCGCTTTCACAGTAATCTCAATGACAGCTTTCGCTACAAACACTATGCCCGCTTATGCGGTAATCACTATGCCAGTAGCATCACAAAGCACAAGGTATCTCAATGCACAATGTATCACAAGGCACAATGCTCCACAATATATCTCAATGCATCTCAAAGCAGCAGCAACACACAATGCATGATAGGCAAACATACAATACATTTACACAAAGTATCTCAATGGAGTCACTACCTGAATCTTTCCTGACGTTCTTGGCACAGTGGGCTCACTTGTCTGACAGATGTCAAATCCTATACCAATTTAGGGACAATTGATTAATCTCTTTCCCAAATACTTATTCCATAATACTCTAAGTTGGTTATCATTTAGGACTCTTTAGGTAGCTAATAGAGGCCTAAACATACGCCTAAAGGGTTAAGAGAAACTACCCTGAAGACCCCTTTTTCGAAGGTGAAACACATATTTTTGGATGGCTCACTCGAGTGAAGATGACCTCACTCAAGTAATGAGACACTTGTGCCCGAGTGAGAACAGCTCTCACTCGCGAGTGTTTGACAGTGAGCAACCATCATAGCCAGAAAGTGGTCACCGCACTCGAGCACATAGCTTTGCACTCGGGTGATGACTCCAACTCACTCGAGTCACCAAAAGTGCAAGACAAGAAGTGAAAACCTAAGAGCACAAGCAACATCCGACGGACAAGCTTACTCGAGCATACCCCCCAGTGCTCGGGTGAGAGGCCTGCACTCGCGAGTGTCAGATCACACTCTGGAGTATGGCTAGCAAGTGACAACCTGAGAGTAACCCTAACCTTAAACACATACTATCACTCGAGCAATCTCATGCTCACTCGAGTAATCACCAACATCACTTGCGATTACAGAAGTGCACTGGAGCTCTACTCAGAGAACCCAGGAAAAATTTGAAGTAGAAAAGGGAAAATATACGCAGCACTCGAGCATGATCTTCTTTTACTCGAGTGTTGCTATTAGAATGCCCATATCACAGCACATGACAGAATTTTCCCAGATGGTCAAAACCAATCCCAATGGTTTCCAAACTTCTCACAAAGCTCGTACACACTTACTCATACCTAAGGAACACATTGGTAACTTCCAAAACACCCATATACCATTCTAAACACAATCTATGCCCTTTGGTCTCTATGACACACAAAATTCCCAATTTCACTCAAATCACTTCCAATATCAGAACCATATCAAATACCCAAAGAACTTCACAATGAACTAATCCAAACATTAATCACTATGAAATTCACACATCCCAAAATGGGCATAAATTAGGGCAAATTTTCAGAATTCGTCAAACTTATCCAAAACTCATAACATATATATCAAAATGCATCAAATGCCTACCTCTTCACTTTGCCAAATCCAGAATCTTGATTCTCCAACTTTCAATTTCGTCCAACACCCAAATAAACACTATTCAAGATTCTGAAATCACCACAATGAAGCTCTCAATGAGGTGCACAACATTAGAGAAGAGGATTTTGACAAAGAAGGACCATTACTCACCCAAAATCAAAGCTTTCACTTTTTCTTTCCTTGCTTGAGTTCAACGAAAATAGGGAAGGAAGAGAGAGAAAATGAGAGATTGTGAGGTGATGAGGAAGATGATGATGATGAAGTGTTTCCTTTCCCTTTCCTAACACACAACAGAATAGGAGAGAGAAAAGAGAGAAAAAGTGATGTTTTGTCTTTTTGTGGCACATCCAATAGTTCACACTATGCCACATGTCACCATCTTGTCACTTCCACAATGAGCTCACACAAGCTTAATGCACAGGATCTCGACCCATATGCAACAAATCTCAACCATTGATCTCTAATCACCAAATGCACATATATCAAATTTACATCACATTTCTCTAAAAGTGTTTAATTACACAAATTACAATCAATATCAGCGTTATTAGCCCTTAATCCTAAATTGGGATATTACAGGAAGTGCCACACAAAGTAATTTTTAATTTTTTTTTTCAAATTATTCTCTGTAATGACCCAATTGGAGATTAAGGGCTAATGGCTTTGAGATTGATTGTAATTAGTGTAATTAAACACTTTTGGTGAAATGTGATGTGAATTTGATATAAATGTTCATAGTGATGATTTAATAATCATAGTGAAGCCAGGGGCAAAATGGTAAAATTGGAAATTTACTGACCAATTGGTCAGTTACCAAAGAGGAAACTCATTGGTGATTAGAGATCAAGGGTTGAGATCTATTGGCTATGGGTCAGAATTCTATGCTTTGCATTTGTGTGAGCTCATGGAGGGAGTGAACAAGATGTTGACAAGTGTCATTGTGTAGACCAATTGATATGGCACAAAAGATAAAAACTCACTTTTCTCTCTCTTCTCTCTCCTATTCGGTGGAGGGCATAGATCAAGGGGAAAATAGGTACACAATCATCATCTTCTTCCTCATCTCTCATATTCTCTCTCCTTCTTCTCCATTTTCAGTGATCAAGCAAAGAAAGAGAAAGAGAAAGCTTGTATTTTGAGTGAGTAATAGTTCCCATATGCTCTAATCCTCTTTATTAAACTTGTTCATAGTGTTAAGAGCTCCATTTTGGTGGTTTAGAATTTTGAATAGTAGTGATTTGGGAGTTGGATCAAATTGAAAGTTGAAGAATCAAGGTTCTGGTTTTGGCAAAGTGAAGAGGTAAGCATTTGAAGCTTTTTGAGATATTTATTGTGATTTTTGGATAAGTTTGAGAAATTCTGGAATGTTCCCTGGTTTTATGCCAATTTGTTATGTATGAATTTCATAGTGGTTGATGTTGGAATTTGTTCATTGTGAAGCTATTTGAGTGTTGGTTTTAGTATTGAATTGTAGAAGTATGTTGATTGGTATTGAGTGTTGTGTGTGTTATAGAGACCCAAGAGTTAAATTGTTGTCAAAATGGTTATTGGGTGTTTTGGAGGTTACCAATGTGTTCCTTAGGCAATTTTAAGTGGAAATGAACTTTGTGTGAAGTTTAGGAACCATTGGAATAAGTTTGGTAAATCTGGGAATTTTCTGTCAGTTGCTATGATCTAGCAATCTGATAACATCACTCGAGTGAGGGAGGAGTTCACTCAAGTGCTGCCGTGTGTTTTCCCTTTCTCCTTTGTGTTTTGCCTGGGTTTCCATGAAGAAAGTTCGAGTGCACTTCTTAAACCGCGAGTGATGTTGGTGATCACTTGAGTAAGCAGGGTTTACTCGAGTGATGGGGTGAGTTCATGGTTAGGGTTGCTCTCAGGTTGTTACTCGCTGGTCAATGTTCATGAGTGTGTTCTAATACTCACAAGTGTGAGCTCCTTACCCGAGTGCCAAGGGTGGTGCTCGAGTGAGCTCTTCCCTATGATGTTGCATGTGCTCTTGGGTTCTCACTTTTTGTGTTTCACTTTCGGGGACTCGAGTGAATTTAGAGTCATCACCCAAGTGCAAAGCCTTATGCTAGAGTGTTGTGAGCACTCTCTGGCCATAGTTGTTGCTCACTGTCAAACACTCGCGAGTGAGAGTCGTTCTCACTCGAGTGCAAGTCTCTCATCACTCGAGTGAGGTCATCTTCACTCGAGTGAGTCAGCCAAAAATCAGTGTTGTGCTTCCGAAGAAGTGGTCTTCATGGTAGCTTCTTCCAACCCTTTTAGTATGTGTTTAGGCTATTAGATCCCATATGTTTTGATGATAACAAATATTGGACTAATGATAAAAGAGGGTATGATAATAAATGAATTTGAACAAAGTAAATAAATGGCAAAGCATTACTTGAAGTAAGCACTAGAGTAATGAAGAAGAACTTAGAGGAAGAACAAAGGAAGACCATCACTAAGACCATCACTGGCAGTTGTATATGTTTATTCGAGTGATCACTCAAGTAAGGAACATTGTTACTTGAGTAGGCACTCGAGTAATGTTGAAAGAAAATATTTTCGAAAACATTGCCAAAATTTGGAGGAAGTTACTTGAGTAGCCACTCGAGATATCTGCAAACTTATATGAGCCATTACTCGAGTAGCCACTCGAGTAACACATAAGAAAAGGCTTTACTCGAGTAGCCACTCGAGTAACCAAGGCAAAAATATTCCAGTAGCTCTCGGCCAAGAAATGCAACAATTTACTCAAGTAACCATGTGAGAAAAAGGCATGACTCGAGGGAGCACTCCAATAATCTGCGGAGTTATTTGATTAATTACTCAAGGGACCACTCGAGTAATTAGGTAAACAAAGAACAAGTACTCTCGGCCAAGAATTTGATGCAATTACTCAAGGAGTAATCGAGTAATCTTTAAAGTTATTTGGAATTTACTCGAGGGGTCACTCGAGTAAGGTTTAAGGAAACAACAAGGCCACTCGAGTAGCCAATCGAGTAATAGGCTTACTGGAGGAAGCACCCCAGTAACTTGTGAGGAAAAGACATGGCCACTCGAGTAATAAGGTATTTCCAAGGTTTGTGATATATTGCACTCCATGTCTTACCCGAGTAATATCTTATGAAAAATGTTGAATTACCCACTGCCATATTTTTGATGGGTTGACTCGAGGGACTACTCAAGTAACAAACATGATCACTCGATCAGCCATTCGAGTAAGGAAGTCCAGAAATCATGTTTTTAATCGAATATTTATTAAATTGTTTTCTACATGATTAAATCTTCATTGCACTAGTATTCTAAGTACATTTGCAGAGAAACAATAAAAGATCATGTCAGAAGTGAAAAGTCAAATAAAAGTTCGAACGTTCACCTACCGCTACCTACTGCAAACGGATAGTTTTCAAATTTGAAGAATGGTCAACCGTTGCTACGCGACTCTAATGGACATGTTTGAATTGCTTCCAACGGACACAATAAATCATCTATATATATGAAGCATTCAAAAAGCAGAAAACAAGAACTGAGAACACACGAACATACACTGATCAACATACTCTTAGTGCTTTGTTTTCTTATACTTATTCATTGTACTTCAGTGATTATATATTTGCTCTGTGAGATTTTCATTACAAACTCAATATTTGTTATTGTGACAACTTAAGGTTGTGGAACCTTGAGTTGGGGATTTGATTCCAACGTGTAAGGGGGAGCGAGTGTTCAGGTAAAGGAACTTGTTGTGTACTGAGGTGCCAAGAATCCATTGAATCTTGGAGAATATAGTGAAACTCTCAGAGATGCTCTGAGGACTGTACGTAGGTTAAAGTGGTTGTGGCCGAACCAGTATAACTCCTGGTGTACACTTTGGTGATATTTCTCTTTGCTCTTAACTGCTTTAAATATTCAGTTAATTTTCTTATACGCAACGAAATTTCTAGTATCACCCAATTCACCCCCCTCTTGGGTGAAACGTTTGCACTAACATAAGCCTCTAATGGTCATCCTAAAGAGTTTAAATGATAACCAACTTAGAGTATTATGGAAATAAGCATTTGGAAAAGAGATTGATTGGTTGTCCCTAATTTGGTTATAGGATTTGACATCTGTCAGACTCGTGAGCCTACTGTGCCGAAGAACATCAGGAAAGATTCAGGTAGTGACTCCCCTCTTATACTTTGTGTAAATGTACTGTATGTATGCCTATTGTAACCCCCTTTCGTAATTAATATTCGAAATACGCGATTAAAGTGAAATAGAGACCAATAACAATCAAGTAACATTTATAAACCCATATACCAGATAGGGTTTTCACAAATACCTTTTGAAATCATTTAAAACCTGGTCTCACATTCACATTCTGAATACAATTACTACATGAAGATAAATCACATTTAATTATATCAGAGTACACAATATAATAATCTCGACAATCCTGGGTTCCATATATTAATCAAAGTCTTATAGGTTACATTCGCCTATACAAATTCCCATACAGGGATTACACAAATCTATCTCATACACATAAGCAAAACCTCATCCACATATACATAACCAAATCCAAATATCACATCCTACCAAGCAATGATAACCAACTACCAAATCTTCAACCCGAAGTTAGTCCTAATCACCCTTATCTGCATGCTCTATCCTCGATCCACTACCCTGTCTGAAACGTTAGTAGGGGAGGGTGAGATTCTAAAGAATCTTAGTAGGAAACATACCAATATGCATGCAAGATAAGCGTTTAATGCATGACATGCTTGCATCACAATAACACATGCTCACATAATGACATATCTGCGTGTTCAATGTTTCAACAACATACTCATGGCCATAGCATAAATAGAAACAGAGCTACAATCATTCATACATGTTTCACATAATCAAGCAAAGCAATACATGCATCAATACACAAACACAAGTATTAAAACATGCAAGAGAGGTAAGTTCCCTACACTCTTTCTACATAAGCTTTAGCTCTGACTGCTCACGATCAGGACGATCAACAAACCCTATAATCAAAATAAGGACATAGGGTTAATCCCTTTTCTAATTCCTTAACTTTTAAATACTTAAGTTGGTTATCATCTATGACCTTTAAGTGGCTAGCCAAAGCCTAGACACAAGCCTAAAGGGTTGGGAAATACTTGACCAAAGACAATCTTTTGAATCCTAAAAATCCCCTTTTTGACTCTAGCACTTGAGTAAAGATGACCTCACTCGAGTGATGGATGCCTTTCACTCGAGTGATAACCTCAACACTCGAGTGATGCCTCCTTAAGCACCCAAGTCCTATCTGAGACTACCTGAGAGCCATTAAACCCTTAAAATGGCAAGCTCACTCGAGCACTACCCTTAGTACTCGAGTGATGTCACCACACTTGCTAGTGCACATTCACACTCTTGCCAAATTTCCTGCAAGTGTTAACTTGAGACGCAGCTCCCAGTGCCAAAATGCATGCTCACTTGAGTGCCACAAGGTGCACTCGAGTAATAACCCTCATCACTCGCGGGTGAACCAATGCACTCTCACAACTTCTACATGCAAGTGTGATCAAAACATAAGGGAAAAGGGAAGATACCACGCTACACTCGAGTGAGGACCAGGCGCACTCAAGTGATGCTTATCAGAACCCAGAAACGCAACAAATATCAGAACTTTCCCAAACTTCCAACTTTGTTCCCAATGGTTCCCAAACTCTAACACAAGGCTATTCCCATATAATTTAACACAAGGAACACATTGGAAACCTCAAAACATCCAAAATCACATCATAATATCATTTTCCCCCTTTGGTCCAATTATCACACACATTACCCAAATTTCACTAGTTTACTCCCAATGCTCTAACCCAATTCCAATGACACCAAAACACACTATGGCATCTTTTTAACCACAATACACCACCATTCCACAATTATACCAAATTAGGGCAAATTCCATAAATCACAAAACTCAACCAAATAACACAATATATAGATCAAAAGAGAGATATCACTCACCTCTTCCTCTTTCTCAAAGCTAATCCTTGATTCTATATCTTCCAAAATTCCTTAAGCTCCTAAAACACCTTCTTTCCCAAATATAAAACCATAGCAATAAAGATCTCATTACTATGAACTACTTTAAAGAAGGGTATTTGAGCAAAAGGAGACAAGAACAAAGCTAAAACTTACCTTTTCTATTTCTCCTTCCTTCCCCAAGCTTGGCGTCCATGGCTGCTTAGGTGAGAGAGAATGAACTCAGATTTTGGCTCTCCAAAACACACACAACCGACTTGGAGAAAGAGAGGAGAGAGGGAAGAGTTGAATATTTGACCCAAATCCATGGGTCCACATTTTGCCATTTGTCACCATCTTAACACACCTCCCATGGACTCACATGCACACATGCATATGGGATTCCACCCCTTGATCTCTACACAAATCAATTACAACCATTGATCTTTAAGTTACCAATGAGTTTCCTCTTCGGTAACTAATCAATTGGTCGGTAACTTTATCGTTTTTCCCCTAATTATGGCAATTCCCTTGGAATCACCATCAAACTCATTTTCATATTCATTCACACCATACATACACCCTTCCCCTTATTTTTTATTCAATTTAGATGCTAATCTATAATTGAATTCAAATACAGGGTTTTGGCGCTGCTCATAATACAAGCAACTACAATCCACTTCATATTCTCCAAAAGGGTTATTTTTCACTAATCACATCCGCTTTTGGAGTCATTATCTCTTAATCACAATTTGAGATCATGCTAAACTGGGGTTTAGCAATCCACTTATTCCAGGCTTATCTCTAGCCTCAAATCTCAAAATTCTGGGGTATTACACCTATCATGCATTGTGCTGCTGCTACTTCATGATGTTTTATGCCTTGTGATGTTTTGTAGAGCTTTGTGATACTTTATGCCTTGTGATGCTGTTGTATAGTGTTTACCGCTAAAGCGGGCATTGAGATTACAGTGAGAGCTAGTATAGTGATTACAGTGAAAGCTGACATTGTGATTACCGTGAAAGCGGGCATAGTGCATTGTGATACAGCCGTGAGTGCTGTCGGTTGTGGCGCGAGCCATGACTCATAGTGTTGTTGTTGGACATGATGAATTTACATGCTTTGTGTTTATATATTGTATGAGTGATTTGTTACTACTGGGATTCTTTAGAATCTCACTTTTCCAATGACTAACATTTCAGACAAGGCAAGTGGCTCAACAGGGAAGCGGACAACCAAGAGTGGTTAGGACCTCTTATAGACATTTTGTTAGGGGTTGGTTATCTGTTTTTGGTTTGGGATTACTATGTATATGAGATGTAAATAATAATTTTGGATATGCAATCCCCATTTTGGGAAACTCTAAACCTATTATATATATACAAGTAGCTCAGGGTTGCCAGGATTTAGTTACGCACTCTTACAGTTATTATGTGATTTAACTGCACAAGTAGTTGTATCCGAAGGTGAATGTGAGACCAGATTAATTATGTTTTTAAACTATTTTTTTCGCTATACCCCATCTTGAAGATGAGGGTTTATAAATGTGTTTTTGCCTTATTGGTCTCTATTTCACTTAAATTTCATAATTCGGATATAATTACGATGAGGGGGTTACATTCTCTCTCCTGCAATCTGCTTCTATCACATTTATCCTCTTAATCTCTGATCCCCATTTAACATGTGTCTCACTCCTTATCCTCTTAGTCCCCACATTTTCTCCTCTTCTTCTTTTTGTTATTCATCACCGTCTCTACTTCGATCGACACTTCACTTGTACATATACCAAAGATGATCAATAATATTTGTGCAAAAAGATATCACCTCAGCTTTCGGTATCTACAAAGCATTAAATTGGAGGATTTTCAAAAGTTCAATGGAGGATCTTTTCTAGATTTGATTGCTTCTTTACAATGAATACAATTGGATGTGAAAGCTCCAAAGGTAACACATTTAAATTATTGTTCCCAAATTTTTTTTTCAATGGACTGTGTAGCATTCAAACTTGAACGTCAAGATATTTTCTTGCCTAAAAAATTTGTCTTGTCAAGACATGAAATTTCTAAATTTTCATACATTTTCATTCAAAAAAATTGGGTTTGCATCAACACACACACACTCCTTTCCCAAATGATAATAGAATTTGTGAATCAAGTAAGTAGTAACCTAAAAAAGTTAAAAATTTTTGATATATACTTTAAAAGAAAGATTCACCATATGTTTATCAACTTCTAATGAATATAGACATTATATATGTAAGTTGAGGTACATATAGAGGGATCACAAAGATACTTTCAGGATCTACTATCTTCAAAATCTGAATATCAGAGCATGTAAAAAACTAAGAACAATCTTCAGTGGTGTCTCAATAGCATATAAATAAAATAATTATTTGTTTTTAACACTTGTATTTTACTTAGTTGTGATTTTTTTAATTAGTTATTTGTTAATTTATATCATTTTGGAGTTATTTGATTGTAGTTTGCTTTTTCTTCATTTTGTTTTGAATATGAAAATGTGTTCAAAGTGTCTTATCAACTATAATTATAGGGTTCTTTTGATAAAAAAATAATTATAGGGTTCTAAAATAAAAATACAAAAACAATTTTTTTAAAAAAATAATATTTCAGGTAGCACTTCTTTGAAGAAGTGCCATAGGAAGGGACCTCCTGTGGCACTTGCTGACGTAAGCGCCACAGGAGGGTGTGGTCTCCTGTGGTGCTTGCTGACGTAAGTACCACAGGAGACCCACCTCTTGTGGCACTTCCTCCAAAAAGTGCCATAAGAGGGTATTTTTAAAAAAAAATTAAAATGATGTGGTGCTTCCAAGCGCCACAGATTTTTTTAGTAGCGTCCTGATATATGACACTTCTTTAGCACTACAGCTAATGCAATTATAAGCGCCACATCTTTACTTTTTTATAGTAGTGCAATATGTTCTGTGGAGTTTTTAGATTTTGATTTGCATGATGTTCTCTTCCTAGATCTATTGATTTATTCTAGTGAATGATGTGTGCGCTACTGTTTTAGAGTCACTAATATTGAGCAAATGGTGTTTTAATGTGTCTTACCGACATGATTTGTACCTTTGACTACTTTTGACTAATTTGGAGACATTAAAGAAGTAAAATAAATTCCTCTAATATATTTATATTTATCATTTTCTCCAAATTAATTTACCTGATTTATAAAATGATATAATCTTAAGATATACATAATTAAATAATTTATTTAACTTCTTTAATCTCCTCAAATTAGTCAATTAGATTTTATATTATTGTTTATGACTTGTGTGTTGTACTATGGTCGTATGTGTTTATTGTTTGTACTTGTGCTTCTTATACTAACATTTTGCCTATATAAATATATTTGATCATTTTATAAAAGAAGACAATACAAAATAACAAGTAACTAAATGTCACCTGCATAAAAAATTATCATTGTATGTATAATAATTCTACAATAAGTATATATGTTAACTTCAAATACGTGTTGATTTTGTCAAATTTTAGCTGTTTTTAATAAATATGTTTAGAACATTCTGGTCCAAGTTAAAATCATAAATTTTCCAGTTCATTTTGAACTAGCTAATCCAATTTAATTTTATTCAAATAACTAAAAATGACACAGGCAGGTATTATATTAAGAGAATTGCACATGTTCTAAAAAAAATTATTACAATGTGTGTAGTAGTTTTTAGGCCAAAGTATAATTTTGGTCTCTTAAGCTTACATGAGGGTCTAGTTTAGTTCTTTAACTTTATAAAGTGTATTTTTAGTTTTTTACACTTAACACCATTGATTTCACTAATAGAAAATGCTAACTCACTTATTTAAGTGATAACTGCATAATGTTGACAAAACAAATTTAAATTTTTTAATATGATATTTTTATATTTTAATTTTGGTTAAGGTGCAGAATTAACAACAATGTTTTACTTGAGGAGTGTCTGGCACAAATATGTTTTTAAGAGGTGCAAAAATACACAATGAATTTAAAATGTGCAAAAATAACAACGTTATTAAATAATGCAAAATGTTTGTTATTTTTCATATGTGGGCCCTATGAAGTCAGGTGAAATTTTCTACCTCTTGTCCATGTCATCTCTCTTACTCTCATCCTCTTATCGCATCCTTGCCCTTCTCTCTCTCTCTCTCTTCTCTCACTTAACTTGACACCGCCGGCCACTCACCCCCTCCTAAATGAAAAAGGTGTCAACACCCGTTTCCATTTTGATATACACAGAGTAATAGAGACTAAGTTCCATAGGCATACAGAAAAGTACATATATACTGATAAAAGTAGTTGTTTACATCCCACATTCGTCCATACAGAATGTGACAATATTCACAACTATTACAAAATATCCAAAAGTATTCTAAATATAGACTAACTATAACCATGAACTTTAGCTTTGCCTCGAGACACATGCCAACCACTTCCCTATGTATATGTCTTTGCCTTTTGATCCACTAGCACCCGCTGTGATGTTTGTTTAGAAAAAGGGGTGAAATTCTAAGGAATCACAGTAGAAACATACTATTGTTCATATAAAATGCAAAAAGTAAATATGAAATGCGCTATGTATGCACCAATTAATGAACAATATAAACGCATTATCATCATATATACATGAGTAGGGCCCAGCCCCACTAATCATACACTGGTTGGATTCTCACCAACTCCCAATGTAAGTGCAACTCTGACACTAACTACCACTTTCTAGGAAAAACCATGTTGATTAATAAAGTACTAACAATGACATCCATACAATCATATAAACCATGGCATGATGTATGAAGAATAATGTTCCTACCTTAAAACTCTATCAACCCCTTATATTGTGCCTCATAAAATGTGTCGACTTTCGGCTCACGACTCGGTCCTAAAATATTAAATATATAAGAAATAGGCTGACTATAATTTTCCCAAAATTTTGACTAATGCTATTCTGATATATTTTCGCCTAAGAAATCCATTTTTGGGCTTAGAATTAGCAAATTCAATGTCAAATTATGAAATTTTCCTTGACAGCCCTACTTTTAGGGTTTGTTTGGTATGAGGGGAGGGGAGGGAACGTGGACGGAGGGAAATTTTTTTTGAGTTGTATTTAAAAAAAATAAGAGAAGTAGTGTATAAATTTGTTAATTAAGTTTTCTTACACTTTTATCTTACATATTGTCTATATTAAAATGTTGTAACCCTATTTCTCTAATTTTCTTAAATCCAACTTAAAATTTTTTTCCCTCCCCTCCCCTTTAAATCCCTCATACTAAACATACCATTAGGGTGTGTTTGGTTTGAGGGGAGGGTAAGGAAGGGAGGGGAGGAGGGAGAGGTTAAATTACCTTTTTGAGTTGAAGGTATTTAAATTTTGGGAGGGAATCCAAAATTTAAAAAGAATGTAAGGGTAAATTTAGGGCGGGAATCCAAAATTTAAAAGAATGAGAGAGTAAATTTTGGGTTTCTTTTGTTTAAAATTGTAATTTAACAACCCTACCCTCCTCTACCCTCCCCTTAAACCAAACACAACCTTAGAGTTTCAGGGGCATTTTCATAATTATGCTTTTTTAGGGATTTCTGAAAAAGCGACCAACTATAACCCCACCTAATTTTCCCTCCTAAACTTAATAGAATCATTAAATCATTGAAAATCCAACTCCTTCCCCCCTAAACAGTGCTAACTGAAATATCACTTAAGAAAAGGGAAAATTGCACTCTGAGATTTAACCCTTAAAGCTTGTACCTTTCCACTTCTAATCCATTATTTAGCCATTTAAACACATTCTGACCATAATTTAAAGAGATTTGAGCAGCATAATCCCTTAGGGTTAGCATTTTCCAAATTTACAAACTCAACCAAAAATCACCAAATCCAACCATAAATACTAGTATGGATTTGAGATTTATGAAGTTACCTCTTCAGTTCTTGGACTTTCTCTCTTTAGGCATCCTCTCTCTCTCTCTATCTCTCTCTCTCTCCTTGAGCTTAAGATGAGCTTGCTAAACCATTGATTCCATAGAGAAAAAGAGTTTAGAGAAGGATATCATGCAAGATTAGAAGAAAATCTCAAGAAATCACTACATAACTTGATCTTTCTCTTCTTCCTTCTCCCTAACTTGAACTTTCTTAAGGTTTCTCTCTCTCTCTTCTTTCTAGCTTTAGACAAAATGAGCAAGAAAAAGATGAAGAGGATTTATTTTATCATATATTCTATTTTCCTTTAAATTACTTGAGTATTTCACTCCCAAAATTACCTACTCTTTGACTTTTGTGTACATACAATATGGTCTTAAACTCAATTGTATTAAAACTTATGTTTTCCCTTCTTGCTTGATGTGAAATGACTAGGGGAAAGGTGGAGTATGGCTTCATAAAAATATCCTACCTTACCTCTTAATTCATAAATGCTAGATAATAGGAATTATGACATAAACCTTATCTACTTCCAACTTGTGTCATAAAGTCCAATTGGTTTTGAACTAATTTTCCTCTCTTTTCCCTCTAGTCCAACACGCCACTTTGATCCTTAAGAAGCCAAATGAGCTTTCATTCCATTTGTCTTAAGCGTCTTGCTCCAAGAAACAATATCTTAAGCTATTTACCCATGTGCTCATATTCAACAAGTATTGTTTATTCTTCTTGACTTGGATTAATGACATTTGGCACAACATAATCCCAATAACTGTTTTTTCTATTTTTGGACCTTACTATTAGGTTTTTTAAATTACTCAAATTAATTCCATAATTATTTTTCCCATTTTCTCATGAATATGAACATTTCTAAAATTCATAAATTGCAAATTCATGAAAATTCACCATTTTATTGAATTTCCAAATAATTACAATATATGTGGTGAATATAAAATTTGGGGTGTTACAAAAGGCATGATTTTGCTACCTTAAAGAAGCATAGATTCTACAAATGGGAGAAATCTGAAGGTAGCAATGCAAACATGGACCCTGAGAAGGTAAAATTCTTAATTCTAATCCAGATCAGAATATGTGGAATCCAACATCCCAGAACAAATTCAAATTCAAAACCAAGGCCATCACATATTGCATAGGCCAAACCAGAAATCAACAATATAATTAATTATAAAAATCATCTTCTCTTGCTCTTCTTCTTTTTCACTTCTCCGTTCCTTGTAGCAATTGTCACTTTTTGACATATACTCTTGACGAAAGCAAAATGGACCACTACCCCTCTTTGCTACTTTCTCCAGATTCCATCTCCCCCTTCTTCCCTCTCTTTTGCTACATTCATACATAACTTTCCAGATTCTTTTACAGGTAGCCAAAGAAATATTCATAAAAAAGAAAAAGATAAAAAAAGAATGAGTTTCTGTTTATTCAATAGCCCTCCTGCTTCTTCTTCTTCTTTGGCAACTCAAGCTTGTACTGATCTCTCTCAAGCCACCAATTTTTGCACAGATCAACCTCTTCCTCCTCATTATTATCATCCTCAAAATCACAACCCGACCACTGCTTCTCAATTCAACCACTTGAATTTGTCACCATCAGACGTTGGCCTGAGAACCGTCAAGGGGATTTCAGTATATAACAACCACCTCCGTTGATAGGGAAGAGAGAGAGCTAGGGGAAGGGTGAGAGGATAAGAGTAAGAGTGATGACAAGGACAAGAGGGAGAAAACTTCACCTGATTTAGTGGGGCCCATATATGTAAAATAACAAACATTTTGCATCAACTAATAATGTTGTTATTTTTTCACCATTTCAAATTCATTGTGTGTATTTTTACACCCTTTAAGACATATTTGAGCCGGACGCTCCTCAGGAAAAACTTTGTTGTTAAATATGCACCTTAACCCTTTTAATTTTATATTTAAAATTGCTATCCTTATTTCCTACTTGGACTGGCCTTTCTCTTCTTTAATCCACATCTATGAGCACTACAACTATAGCTAATCACCTCATATTCTTCCATACCTCCTTTATCTGTAAATCTACGATATTTAAGTAGTCTTATTATAGAGTTATTTTACAAACCTTTATATTAAAAAGTAGCAGATTTCAATAAATCTCCCCTCTTCTCTCATATGCATCCTTTTAATTTCCTATGGTGAGGGAAGAATTTCACAAGGAAATATGCCACAAGGACAAGAGCAAAACCCTATTGATGAACAAAATAAAAGGCAAACCCTACTTTTTTGATAATATAGAAAAAGAAAAAGGGGAAATGAGACTAAGATCCCAATTAAGAAAAAAATATTAGAAAAGTCCCACAACTTGTTAATGGTAGCTCTTCCACTTGTTAATGGCTACTCTTTCACTTGTCATTAACAAGCTATAAGACTTTTCTAACATTATTTTGCATATTTGGAACATTGGTATCATTTTCCCAAAGAAAAACAACCTACATCACTTGTGCTTGAAGAGGAGAGTTGTTGAAGAATATATAGAACAATTTGTTGATGATAATTGTTGAAGTCATAGAACAATTTGTACAATTTTCTTGTTTCCCCTTAAGATTTTGGGGATGAAGATAAAGGGTGTTGCAGTAGAAACTAGGGTTCCAGGATGAAGAAATTTAACCCAGGATGAAGAAAGTTGAGAGAAATTGATTAAAAAAAGAAAGAAGATACAGAAGGATTATGAAATTGATTAAACTAATTTATTTAAATTAGATTTTCTTCAAAAAATAAAATAATGTGAATTAAGTAAATGCCATGTTAGACTAAAATTAGATGAGGTGCAATGTTGCAAATCCAACTTGCTTTGTCAACATTGCATTGTCACCACCCAACTTTGCTTAATCAGCATTTTCCATTAGTAACATAAACAATGTTAAGTTTTAAGGACTAAAAATGCACTTTTTAAACTTAAAGGATCAAAATGAAACCTCATGTAAACTTAAAGAACCAAAAGTAAACTTTAACCTAATTTTTAAAACATACTCACTCTCTCCAATTCCCTTTAAATTGGCAGCCAATGCAATCTAATGTTCATAGGATTAATTACTTTAAATTAGTAAACTAATAGAAAGTGGGTCATGAGAAATTACACATACAGCTCCTAAAAAATTTATTGTCATAGCATAATTTGTAAAATAATTCTATAATAACCACTCATTTTCTCAAACCCCTTAACATTTTGATATACAAAGAGCAATAAGCGCACAGTTTCGTAAGGCATGCAGAAATAGCAAAAACATACTGATATTAAGTACTTGTTTACAAAACAGAAGTCTCCCTATAGGGTTTGATAATATATACAATTTTGTCCAAAATATCAAACTGTGGGGGAGGGATCAACTGTTTTGAATGTCTTATAATCTCAATAGCATCAGTGAAAATATCAATATCAGCAAAATCAAGATCAACACATATATCACAACTACTGATTCCAGCACATGAACAAGAGATAGCATCATCTAAACTGGCAATATCACATGATTTACTAAGCATGTTATCTCTAAGATCTACAACAGAATTATCCACAATAGCAACAACAACATTAACATCTATCTCAGCACAATTATCAGGGGGATGTCTCATGGATTTAAGCATATTAAATCTAATAGTTTCACTAGCAAATTCTAGAGTAAGGCTACCAGCATGCACATCTTTCATAGCTCTAGCAGTTTTAAGGAAAGGCCTACCTAGAATCAAAGATGAATGTCCTTTCTGCCTAAACCTACCATTATCCATATCAAGAACATAGAAGTCTGTAGGGAATATGAAATCTTTTACCTTAACCAGGATTTCCTCCAAAATGCCTTTTGGGACTGTACAATGTCTATCAGCAACAGATGCAATGAGATTTGTGGGTTTAAGCTCTACACCCCTGAGTTGATTGAAGACTAATTTTGGCATAACGTTCCCAAATCTGCTAAGGCATCTGAGAATTCAATGTCACCAATAGTGCAAGGTATGAGAAAGCTACCAGGATCCTTGCACTTTACTGACATTGGCATTTGATAAAGAGAAGATACAACTACCCCTAAGTCAACTTTGCCTTCATGTTTAAATTTTCTCTTTGTAGTGCACAACTCCTTCAAGAACTTTGCATATTTAGGCACTTGTGTGAGTAAGTCAATTAGTGGAACATTGATCACCATCTTCTTATAGATATTGTAACCCCTCCGTAATTATATCCGAAATACGCGATTAAAATGAAATAGAGACCAATAATAATCAAATAACATTTACTAACCCATCACATGACGGGGTTTTCACGAATACTTTTTGAAATCATTTATAAGCTTGGTCTCATATTCACATTTCAAATACAATTACTACGCGAAGATAAATAACATTCATATAAATATCAGAGTGCACAACTTAATCATCCCGGCAATCCCGGGTACATACCTTCACTAAAGATACACAGGGTACAATTGCCCATTACAGTTCTTCAAATGGGGATTACACAATCTCATCTCGAAGGAGTCCTAGCCGCTCCCTCTACGAGCCACTTGCCCTGTCTAAATTGTTGGTTGGGGAGAGTGAGATTCAAGAGAATCTCAGTAGGAAACAGATACCATAATGCATGCATGATAGATGCTAGGTGTATGACATGTTAGCTTTATCTAGATGCATACCCCATAATGATATTTCTGCATGCTCAATGTTTCATACAACAAGACTATGGCCACAACGAAAACAGAAACAGAGCTTCATTTATTCAAATATGCTCTACACAATCAAGTCAAGCAATCACATACATCACTATACAAGCAAAGATATCGAATACATGCAAGTAAGGTAAGTCCCCTACCTCCAGTCTTTTCTCCTCGATTTGCGTGCTAGCAACTCGGGGCTTCACATTCGATCCTACAATGTCAAATGTACTATTTAGACACTTCCATAGTGTTTCTGGGGGTTATATGAGGCTATATTGAAAAATTACTAAAATACCCCGGGACCCGGCCCCGCCTCGCCGTACCCGGTCCCGCTGTACTTTTCTTAAAATTTTGACATGGGCTATTCCAACATATTTTCGCCCAAGGAATCCATTTCCGGACTTGGAATTATCAAATTCAATGTCAATTACAAAATTACCCTTGACAGCCCCACTTTAAGGGTTTCAGGGGCATTTTCGTAATTATGCTTTTTCGGCCTTTTCTGAAAAAGTGCCCAACTGTAATCCCACCTAATTTTTGCTCCTGAACTCAATGGAATCATCAAATCATTGAAAATCCAACTCTAAGACCCATTTATATCCTTGGCCGAAATATACATGTACTCCGGGAAAAATTGGGGTTTTTCGGTTTCGGCTTCGTAAACGCGTTCCTTTCTACTCCTAACCACTTTATTGACTATTCCATTAGGTTACAACTATCATTTAGTACAAATTTGGGCAGCATAACAGCCCCACACACCCATTTTCCATTTTTGAAACCAATGACAATCCGGCGAAATTTCACCAATTAAATTGTCCACAGCAGCCAGAATAGTCAATACACAAGAGTTTGGAAGTTACCTCAAGCTCCCACTAGCTTTTCCTTGTCTTGGCTAAAACCATAGCTGTTTTAACACCAAAGGAAGAGCTTTAAAACCTTAAAGAACATAAAGGAGTAGCTAAGGATCGGAGTTATACACGTTAGGAGCTAGATCGTCGGAGAAATCGGCTTACCTTACGAGATTTCTTCCTCTTTCTCTCTTTAAAGATCCCATATGCTCTCTCTCTATTTCAGCTGAAACCCACGACAGAAAATGAGAGCTGAAGAAGATGAGAAGATATTTAATTCGATGATGATGTCATCTTTTATTGAGATGATGTCATAATTCCCATTTTCGGATTTTCTGGCTGATTTTCTGCCCAAACTTTGAAAAATCATAACTAATTCTAGAAAACTCAAAATGAGGTGATTCCAAAGCCAAATGAAAGATATTTAAGTCCTATTCATAGGAAAAATATTGGCCATTACTAAAAATCACCACAAAAGTCCAGAATTACATAAAACTCATCACTGCCCCAAAACAGAGTTCAGTTTCCATCCCAAACTTTGGACAGTCATATCTCCCAGTTCCCAAAACGAAATGGCACAAATTATATGTTCATTTTGAAGCTTGAGATGTGAAATTTAAGACTGGAAAGTTTCATAATTTTTTGACATCATTAGCCTAGTCAAAACATCCACACGAGAAGACTGCCCAGAATAGAGTTTCACTGGACAGAATTTCAGATTTTGCATCTTTGCTTCCAATGGTTCCATTTTCATACCAAACATCATTCCCACATAAATTTTCACAAGGAATCCATTGGAACACCAAATCAATCAAATTCACATCTCATTGACATATTTTCACAACAATCTCAACATGTCAACACAATTCACATTCAATTCTTTCCTCTATTCTAAGTCAATTTGGATGTTAATCCACAATTGAACTCAAATACAGGGTTTCGGCGCTGCTCACAACACACACGAATCACATTCGAGTGCCAAATCACATCATATTCTCCAAAAGGGTTATTTATCACTAACCACATCCACTTTTGAAGTCATTAACCCTTAATCACAATTTGGGATCTTGCTAAAATGGGGCTTAGCAGTCCACTTCTCTCAGGCTTATTCTCTAACCTCGAGTCTCAAAATTCGGGGTATTACAGATATCATATACGTCATCAAACATCACTGCTTCCTTCTTTTTCCTTTCAGCCTTAGCTACTACAGTATGAAAGTGCAGGGTTGGCTTGATTACTTGCTTTCCTTCCTCATCCTTTTCTTGTTCTTCATAAGGCAACACTTGTGTTTTTGATCAAGTGGATTGATCTTGAGATGTGGAAGTAAAAGGAAGAGTGGAAGGAGATTCATCAACAACTTCCTTGCCGTTTGAAGTATTGGTGGTAACAGGATTTGCAGAAAGGATTATCTTTCCAAGACTGAGAGATATAGTATTACCTCTACCAATATTAGGATTTTGCTAAGGTCTAACATTTGGATTGGTTACCACTTGAGATGGAAGCCTTCCTGAACCTTGACTTTGTACATTACAAGTGCATTAGACAGTTGACCCATTTGAGTTTGAAGAGCTTGAATTTCCTATCTATGTTGTTGTTGTTGCATCAAGATTTTCATCATAGTATCCATCTTGCTTTCTAACTTTGAACCTTCATCTTGGACTGACATTGATTGTCTAACTTGTTGAAACATCGTACCACTAGAATTCCTATTTTGATTGAATTGTGCTTACTGAGCTTGGCCATTTCCATATCGAAGATTTGGATGGTCACGCCATCCAAGATGATATGCATTAGAGTATGGATCATATTTTTGGCCACCTTGAGTCAAAGGCTTAGAAGGGTATATCGCATTACTAGATTCAACTCTATCATTCATGTAGGGGCAAGAGTTAGTACCATGAGTTGCTAGAGAGCAAATAGAATAGAGTGGCCCTACTAGAGCAGAAGAGTTAGCCTGTGGAGTAAAAGAAGTAGAGGGCCCCATATGATTGGCCATATTAGAAGAATTTTGCATATGAGACATAGCCATTTTTTCCAAAGCAGACGTAAGTCTATTAATTTTGCTCTTTAGGTGAGATTCAGAATTAGAAGAAAGTAGTCTCACTTTATTAACCTTGACCTATTGTCTAGAACCAAATTGTTGGCTATTCTTAGCTTTCCTTTTAATAAATTCCCAAACATGATCAACAATTAAGTGAAGAAGAGCACCACCAGCAGCTAAATTTAATAAATCTCTCTCAGAGGTAAGAGACCTTCATGGAAGTATTGGATCAGTAATGTATCAGGAATCTAATGGTGGGGACAGCTAGAACATAGCATTTTGAAACACTCCAGATATTCATATAAGGATTCCCCAACCATTTGTCGATACCATATGTCCTTCCTGATAGATGAAGTACGAGAAGCTAGGAAATACTTTTCCAAGAACAGTTTCTTCAATTGGTTCCATGAAGTAACGAATCCAGGAGGTAATTGAAGCAACCAACTTTTAGCAGATCCTTCTAAAGAGAATGGGAAGGCACACATCTTAATATGATCTTTAGTCACACCTAGCAGTGCAAACCATATAAAATATCTTCAAGTGATTGTACGCTTCCTCACCTGAAAGGCCATTAAATTTTGAAAGTAAGTGTATCAATCCAGATTTCAATTCAAAATTTGCATTAATATCAGGATAATTGATGCATCAATTGTGAAAATGCAAATTAGGTGAAACCAATTCTCTAATAGTCATAGTAGGATCAACAATAATAGCATTTGCATTTGCAGCATTTACAATTGCGTTTGCATTCACATTCGCATTCTCATTTGCATTCCCATTAGCATTGACAACAATATTATTACCATCTCTGTTGACCTTAGAATCAGAAGAATCAAAATATGCTTAACAGAGGAACTACTACCTAAAAGAGTACTAGCTCTAGGTCTTCTTCGATGGTGAAATGTCCTTTCAATCTCAGGATCAAATTTAAATAATTTTTTAGAAGGGGATCGGGTCATGCAATAAACAACTACCTAAGAAGTCGCCTAAAAACTCAAATCTAAAGCCTAACCGCTGCTGTAATACCCCAAATTTTGAGACTTGAGGCTAGAGAATAAGCCTGAGATCAGTGGATTGCTAAGCCCCAGTTTAGTAAGATCCCAAATTGGGATTAAGGGTTAATGACTCCAAAAGTGGATGTGATTAGCGATAAATAAAGCCTTTTGGAGAATATGATGTGATTTGGCACTCGAATGTGGTTCGTATGTGTCGTGAGCAGCACCGAAACCCTATATTTAAGCTCAATTATGGATTAACATCTAAATTGACTTAAAATATAGGGAGGGCACATAAGGTGGTGATATAGAATGATAAGATGAGTTTGGTGATGATTCAAGAGGAATTGTCGTAATTAGGGGCAAAACGGTAAAGTTACCGGCCAATTGGTCAGTTACCAAAGAGGAAACTTATTGGTAACTTCAAGATCAATGGTTAGGATTGATTTATGTAGGAGATCAAAGGGTGGAATCCCATGTGGGTGTGTGTATATGAGCTCATGATAGATGGAGCAAGTATGTGACAATTGGCAATTTGTGGACCCTTGGATTGGGTCAACATTTTCAACTCACTCTCCCTCTCTCCTCTTTTTTTCTAGACATCCAAGGGGCCATTTGTACCCCAAAATCTGATCCCTTTCTCTTTCATTTCAGCTCCCATGGACGCCAAGTTTGAAGGTGGAGAAAGAAAAGAAATAGGTGAGTTCTGGTTGGTTTGTGGTTCTCTAATGCTCAAATACCCTTCTTTAATGTTGTTCATAGCGATGAGAGCTTCATCTCTATGGTTTTAGATTCTTTATTGGAGGTGTTTGATGGCTTGAAGAAATTTGGAAAGAAGAGGAATCAAAGAATTGGCCTTAGTAAGAGGAAGAGGTAAGTATTTGAAGCATTTTGACCTAATTTTTGTGATTATTGGTCAAGTTTTGTAAATTTCGAATTTTGCCCTGATTTTCATGTAATTTTAGATTGGAAGTCTGTTCTGGGCAGTTTATTTGTGTTGGTGTTTTGAATAGGAAAATGATGTCAGAAAATTATGAAACTTTCCAGTTTTAAATTTCACATCCTAAACTTCAAAATGGACATATAATTTGTTCTATTTATTTTTGGGAACTAGGAGATATGACTGTCCAAAGTTTGGGATTGAAACTGAACACTGTTTTGGGGCAGTAGTGGATTTTGAGGACTCTTGTATTTTTGTGGTGATTTCCAGTAATGGTTCATATTTTTCCTATGAATAGTAGTTAAATAGATTTTAATGGGCTTTGGGATCACCTCATTTCGATTTTTCTAGAATTAGTTATGAATTTTTGAAGTTTCCTTTGCTGCAGCCAAAAGTTCTTGGCTGCAGCAAAAAACCTTCTGTGCACATTTTGGCTGACTTGGTAATTTTGAAAAGTGATTTCCAACCTAGTACGTCCCAATCCTTTCAAGCTTTTGTTAAGCTTATTATTAGATACTTAAGGGACTCAAATGACAACCAACTTTAAGTGATATGAAAGTAAGGATTTGGATTAGAGATTAACCCTATATCCTTGATTTGGTTTATAGGGTTCAATATTCGCCTTGATCGTGAGTAACCGGTGCTGGAGCATATGTTGAAAGAAAAAGTGTAGGGAACTTACCTCTCTTGCATGTATATGATATTTGTGTTGGTATTGATGCATGTTATTGCTTTGCGTGATTATGTGAAACATGTATGAATGATTTGAAGCTATGTGTAATATCCCAAATTTTAATTAAGGGCTAATAACTTCAAAGTGATGTAATTAATGTTAATTAAGCACTTTTGAAGTATTCGATGTGGATTGTGATGTAAAATATGTTTGTTGACGGTTTAGTAAGCATTGTGATAATCAGGGGCAAAACGATAAATTTGCCGACCAGTTGGTCAGTTACCGAAGAGGAGACTCATTGGTAATTTAGATTAATGGCTAGGATTTGTTAAGCAAGTGGTAGAATCAAGTGTGGATGGGTTATATGAGTTTATGAAGGGAAGAATTAGATCATGACAAGTGGTAAGAGATTAGCCATGGGATGAAGGTCAATTGGTCAAACTCTTTTTCTCTCTTCTCTCTCCATTCTAGGCGGTTAAGGGGTTTATGGGAAGAGGGAAGTGGATCATCATCATCATTATCATCATCTTATCTCTCTCCTCATTCTCGATTTCCGGCAAGCTTGGACAAGGAAGAGAAAGGAAGGGTTTGAACTCTAGGTAAGTATTTGACTTCAAATGCTTATCTTATATTTACTAAAGTTGTTCATGATGTTGAGGGCTTCCTTGCCATGGTTTCATAATTTTGATTTGTGGTGGTTGGAAGCTTACGAAAATCTAGAAGTTAAAGAATCAGGGATTTGATCTTACCAAGTTGAAGAGGTAGGAATTTGATGTATTTTGGTATATTTATGGTGATTTTTGGTTAAGCTTTGTAAATTCTGGAATTATTCCCTGATTTCATGAGAATTGAATGATGAAGGAGTTTGGAATGGTATTGTATAGAAAATGATGTTAGGAGGTGTTATAATGTTATTAAGTTTGATTTGAAGTTGAATGAGAAAGTTTGTCAAATTGTGGTTTTGGGTGGCCTTGTGAGTTAGAATTGAGATTGTGTTTATGGAAGGGAATTTGGGTATTTTGAGATCACCAAAAGGTTCCTTGTGTCAAAATGAGTGAGAATGAGCTTTGATACAAGTTTTAGGGTTATTGGTAGTGAAATGGGTAAATTTGGAAAATCATATTAGTTGCTGCGATCTGGCTTCTAATAAGCTTCACTCAAGTGAGGAGGGGTCTCACTCGAGTGCAGTATGAAATTCTGGGTATTTTGGTGAAGTCTTCAGGCAGAAACCACGAGTGCACTTTCGTTCTCGCGAGTGATATAGGTAATCACTCGAGTACAGCTCCCTGTGCTTGAGTGAGGGAGTAAGTTTAAGACTTTGGAATTTATAGTTGCTCTTGGGTAGTTACTCGTTGTGCCTCACTTCTTGGTGCTAGAGTGCATTTGAGGTTATCACTCGGGTACAGCTACCTGTGCTCGAGTGAGTGTGAGAGATATTTCGAGGTTTGCTCTCGGGCAAACACTTCCTGTGTCTCACTCGCTGGGACTCGAGCACGGGTGAGGGCAACACTCGAGTGAGACTTCTTTCACTTAAGTGAGCCAGCCCAGAATTAGTGTTTTTTTTTTCTGAGAAAGGTATCTTCGGGGTAGTTTCTCCCAACCCTTTAGGCATATTTTTAGGCATTTAATAGCCACCTAAAGAGTTCATATGAATACCAACTTAAAGTATTATGGAATTAAGAACTTGGAAAAGAGATTGATCTATTGCCCCTATTTTGGTTTTTAGGATTTGACATCTATCGTCCCTGTGAGCCCACTGTGCCAGCGAACGTCAGAAAGGAACAAGGTAGTGACTTCTTCTTTATACCATATGTGATGTATTGTATGTATGTTATATCATTGATTGTGATGAATTCGTATGCTGCAATATTTATGGATATGTGTAAGCACTACCATGCCAACAATCCCTGAGTCGCTAACAACGGTTCGGGTTAGGATGATGTGCCTTCCCGGCGGTAAAAGGGGATGAGGATGGGGTGTGATATGTGTGATTACGTGAAGAGCCGAAAGGCTATTTGTGAAGGCCGACGGGCCAATTGTGAAAGCCGGATGGCTATATGAGCTATAAGGCTATGTGTATGCACTGCCACGCCAATAGTCCCTGAGTCGCTAGCAACGGTGCAGGTTAGGACGGTGTGCCTTCCCGACAGTAAAAGGGGATGAGGGTGGAGTGTGATTTGTGTTCCTACTGTATGATGATTTGCTTACATGTTGTGTGCTTATATGTGGTATAAATGTTTTGTTACTACTGGGATTCTCTTGAATCTCATTCTTTCCTTTGACTAACATTTTAGACTGGGCAAGTGGCTCCAAGGAGAAGCGCACGACCCAGAGCAGATAGAACCTTGTAGGGACATTTGCTTTTGGATATGTTGGTTAATCTCATTCTTTCCATTTGGTGTTGTTTGAGCTCTCACGAAATTTTGGACTTGGGTGAATCAAGGAACTCCTTTGGAAAAGTTATAGAGGTGAGTAAGACAAACCTTTCTATATAGGTTTTGTAGCCATTGGTTAAGTTTGAATTTTCTGGAATTTTTGGCCCATTTTTGAAAATGAGGTCCATTGGGAGTTTGGTATGTGTTTGGTATAGAATTGGTATGTTTGGAATGCATTTTGGATAGAGGGAATTGATTGGGTTTGAAATTGTTAAGTTCGGAGAATTTGAGATTTTAGTGTTTAATGTTACCCAAAACCAAAGTATGATAATGGAATAGGATTTTGGTGATTTTGATATTCCCATTGGATTCCTTGAGTGATTTTGTGTGGGGATAGCTTTGGTTGGGGTTTTGGGTTCATTTGGATCACTTGGGAAAAGTTGGAAATCTGTCTTGTTTGAGCTCTGTTTTGCGCAGTCAGTTTGGACGAGCGTTTTGAATGACCAAAGGGTGTTGGAAAATTCTGAAACTTTCCAATCTTAAAGTTCACATCACAAGCTTCAAAATGGATATATATTTTGTGTCATTGCGTTTAGTATTCTAAGAGATATGATTGTCCAAAGTTTGGGATGGAAACAGAACTCTGTTTTGGAGTAAAGTTTTGTTTTTGATGATTCTGTATTTGTGTGATGATTTGAAGTAATGAGCCATATTTTTCCTAGAAAGAGGACTTAAATACCTTTCTTTTGGCTTTAGAATCACCTCGTTTTGATTTTTCTAGGATTAGTTATGAATTTTGGAAGTTCTGCCAAGAATAAGGGAATTTCTTGGCTGCGGCCCAAACCTTTCTGGCCTGATTCTGGCCGCGGCCCATGAGTGGCTGGCCGCGGCCAGTGGCCTTCTGACCATATTTTGGCCGCGGCCCAAGGAAGGGTTCGCTATGGCCAACCCCTGTGTTCCAGCACTTTAAGTTTTCAAAAGGAGACCTCTAACCTATTGTTTCCCAACCTTTTAGGACCTTTGTTAGAGGCATTTGTGGCCTCTTAAGGGTCAATTATGATAACCAAATTTAAGTGTTTCAAGTTAAATTAATTCTTGGAATAGAATATAACTCTTCATCCCTAATAATGATTCTAGGATACGACATTTGCCCTAGGCGGGAGAGACCGGTGCCAGAGTACGCCCGGAAGGATCAAGGTAGTGACTTTTCTCTCATGTTGTGTATGATGTTTTGGTATGCATAACTTATCATTGCACTGTGAACTGCATGTGCCATGGTCCATTACAGCGCGAGCAGGTCAGCGTGAGCCGTGTAGGGATTGACGCTGGTCATCTCTAGGTCGGCCGTTGAACTGCCGTTGTAATCGACATGGAACTATGTGAATCCGACCCGTGGGGCGGCGCTTGTTAATCTAGCCGTGGGCTGTGAGTTTTGAATCTTGCCTGTATGGCTTGTGTGATTAAATGCTTTATATGAATCCCAGCTGTGTGGATTGTTGTGATGCAATGCAACGTGAACAATTCAGCGTGAGCAATCGTAAGGGATAACATGTGTCATACTAACCATTGTCGTTGTAACTGCCGTTGTAGTTGCTTGTGTGGATAATGATTTGATTTCATGCCTTATTGTTGTACATACTATGATTGATTTGACACTACGGGGATTCCTTAGAATCTCACTCTCCCAAAAACCATGTTTTAGACAGGGCAGAAGGATCAAAGGGAAAGCGGGCGACGAAGAGCGGATAGAGCTATGATTTAGAAGTATATTTTGGGTTATTGGTTATCATGTATATCATTTGGATGTTTTTGGGGAAACAATTGTATATAATGGGATTGGTAGTATAGTTTTGTGTAATCCCCAAGTTAAGGGTAATGAATTGCGGGCTTTGTGCCTTTGTAAAACCCTTATTAATGAATGGAACTCGAGTGTGTCGGGAATTTTCTTTATACTCTAATATTTGTGAATGAAATCAACCTGTACATGCCATTTAGTATTTAAACGTGAATATAAGACCATCATGAACAGGTTTTGTAAAAGGTTTTTTTGTAAGCCATGATTTTAGGAAGTTTGATTTTGTTTAAATCCCAAAATCATTTAAGGTCTCTAATTCTACATCAATTACGTGTTTATGAACTAAATCTTGGCCTTAATCATGAAGGGGGTTACAACTCGAGTAGCCACTCGAGTAACCTGATTACCATAGTCAGCACCCGAGTAAACTGTGAAGGGAAAGACATGGCCACTCGAGTAGCCACTCGAGTAATCAAGCATTTTCAAGGTTTGTAATATATCACTCCATGTCTTACCTGAGTGATATCTGATATAAAATATTGATTTGCTCACTGCCATATTTTTGACAAATTTACTCGAGGGACCACTCGAGTAACAAACTTGATCACTCGAGTAGCCACTCGAGTAAGGCAGCCCATAAATTAAGTTTTTCATCTAATATCTTTTGATTTATTATCTATATGATTAACTCTTCATTGCATTAGTATCCTAAGTACATTTGTAGAGAAACAATAAAGAGATAATACAAGAAGAGCAAAGTCAAATAAAGTATCCGAATGTTCACCTACCACTACCTACTGCAAACAGATAGTTTTCAAATTCAAAGAACAGTCAACCGTTGTTGCGTGATTCTAACAGACATGTTTGAATTGCTTATAACGGACATTACCAATCATCTATATATATGGAGCATTCAAAGAAAAGAAAAAAGTGACACGAACTGAGATTACACTGATCAACACATTCTTAGTGCTTTGTTTACTTATACTCATTCATTGTACTTCAGTGATTACATATTTGCTCTGTGAGAGAGTTTTTCGTTACAAACTCAATATTTGTTATTGAGACAGCTTAAGGTAGTGGAACCTTGAGTTGAGGTTTTGATTACAACGTGTAAGGGGGAGCGAGTGTCTAGGTGAAGGAACTTGTTGTGTACTGAGGTGCCAAGAACCCACTAAATCTTAGAGAATATAGTGAAAATCTCAGAGACGCTTTGAGGACTAGACGTAAGTCAAAGTGGTTGTGACCGAACCAGTATAACTCCCAGTGTACACTTCGGTGATATTTCTCCTTGCTCTTAATTGCTTTTAATGTTCTGTCAATTTCCTTATACGCAACGAAATTTCTGGGATCACCCAATTCACCCCCTTCTTAGGTGAAACGCTTGCACTAACAACTATTATCCCTCATACACTATGTGATTATTTATATGTTATATGTTACTATATTCTGTGATATGAGCACATGCTTGGGGCACATTACCTAACTATAGTCTGGGACCTAGTTGAGATACACGGTTATTACCTAGCTGTAGTCAAGGACTCAGCTGAGGTACATGTATGGGATCCAAACTGTTATTTGGCCCTGAGCTTTGTGTACACACACGGTATGATGTGGATTTTCATTTTTCATTACATTGTGCATTGCATATTTAAATTCTCACATTTTAAATGATTGATCCTATGTTGCTACTGGGATTCCTTGGAAGCTCACCCCTTTTTGTAAACAAAAATGTCTCAGCGAGAACCAATGGCTCTAAAGGCAAGGTTGTAGATACGGGGAACTGACGGGTACGAATCCTGAGGAAAAGATAGTGGTTATATATGTAGTCTTATTTTGGGCATTTTGTATACATTTGTGAATATCATCAACCCTTGTAGGGAAAACCTATGTTGTAATCAAGTACCTTATATCAATATATCAATATATTTATATTATTCATGTGCAGCTCACCTTTTTGTAAACAAAAATGTCTCAGCGAGAACCAACAGCTATAAAAGCAAGGTTGTAGATATGGGGAACTGACGGGTACAAATCCTGAGGTAAAGATAGTGGTTATATATGTAGTCTTATTTTGGGCATTTTGTATACATTTGTGAATATCATCAAGCCTTATAGGGAAAACTTGTGTTGTAATCAAGTACCTTATATCAATATATCAATATATTTATGTTATTCTTGTGTAGCTCACCAAACTACGTGCAAGCACTCTGAAAATGGTATAAATAAGATAAGGGTATGACATTTTGGTATCTGAGTCAAAGCGGTTCTGGAAAAGCCCAAAGCGGTTCGGCATAGTGGCCATTCTAGCAACATGATAGTATATTGATATGGTCTTGATTACACAGTAATAGGAAATATGCACGGACAGGAGTACTAAAGGAATGAATCCTCCCAATCAGCGAATCATCCCCGAAAGATTAAAGAATACCCGAAAGGCAGTAAGTGGTGCAATACCGAACTGAGAATGGTCAAAGGAGATTGTAAAACTTGAGGAAGCGGGTACGGCCAAGGTTAATATACAGATCAGACATAGTATTTAGTTAGCTAGAGGTAGTTGGCATGATGTTTGAGATGATAGTAGTCTCAGGGTACTGGTAATCAGGAGCAGATAAAGTCGATATCTGCATTTTGAGACGGGCACACCAAAGTTAAGCGTGTCCAACCCAAAAAAATCTTAAGATAAGTGACCCCTTAGGAAGTTAAGTTGGCAAGGTCATGGAGATTTGAGGAATAGTTATTGTCTTAAGGTTTTCCATGACTAATGATCATCTTAATTAGATGATTTTGATAATGTTTAGAAGCATGGGGATGCTGACAAAGTAAGAGTTAATCTTGACTCAAACCATTTCTGTTGCAGTAATTACTGCCAAAGGTTCATTTGATGAGGTTATGGGAACTCGAGGCATAGAAAAGGTTTTGAGGTTTCTCCATGCTAAGTAATGATCCTTAGTAACTTTATGGTGTTAAAGGGAATGTAGATACGATATACGACGCTATATAATGAGTGGTGATCATACCATATAGTGATCATAGAGGATTCAATCTGATGATACCGAGGGTTGATGATAGGCTTGAATTTAATCTTAAGCTGAAATAATGCTTGGGTCGGAATATGAGTTGTTGCGCTATGATTCTATTCCATGATAGAAATTTGAACCTTGGGAATAGTATTGAACCTTCAATAATGTTTTGAGGATAATACCCAAATATCGTGAAGATTAGAATAGACGCTATTGATTCTGATTCTTAGTGAACCTATTGGGTGTAATTGAGGAAAATGATTTCCAATCTTTGTAATGTTGAGGTTCTAGATTTCATGAGGGACCTAATAGTTGGGTTAGAGACCCTAGGCTGTATGATATTACATGTCAGATATGTTGTAGTGGACCTGTGTGCCCAGAGGCTTTAAGGACTAGGGGACTAGTATGTCTTTAGGCTGGCAGAGGTATTCAAAATTGTGTGGGGTGATGATCCGTGGAATTGAGGAATAAGATTCTTATGGATACAAATCCTTGTAGAAATGAATTTTGAAAATTTGCTAGCTGTTAAGTTTAGCATAAGGAAATATTATGATAATGAAATATTCCCTTAGAGAATTGATGGAGGTATTAGCTCTTTGAAGAAATGAGAGAAGAGATTGATTTGCCTGCTATTCCATTAACTTAAGGCTATACTAGGAATCGATAGGTAGATAGAAATTAAGGTGATGAAAGGTATGAGTAAAAGGGTTACCAAGTAATCCGTAACCCAAGAATCAATTGTTAACTTTTAATTCCACAAGAATTTGAAATGGCCAAGAATGATTTGAGTTGAAATGGGCCAAAAACTGGCATAGAGAAATACATATGTCTAGTGCAATTAGGTGTTATAGGAGGTTCCCATGAGACTCTAACTAAATCACCTGACATTATAAAAGCTCATGTAAGGAGATGAATCTCAAAGTGCGCAACAGAAGTCTACGTCTCTGTGTTGATTATAGGAAGGTGAATAAGGTGACCGTTGAGATCAAGCACCCACTTCCTAGAATAGATTATTTGCTCAATCAGTTATCTAGTTCTTGTGTATTCTCTAAGATTGATTTGCGATCGAGATACCATTAACTCAGGGTAAAAGAAGATGATGTACCGAAAACTGCTTTTATAACTAGATGTGGCCATTGCAAGTGTCTTGTAATGCCATTTGGGCTAACTAATGCACCTGTCGTGTTCATGGATTATGGGAATCGAATTTTTTGTCTATTCTCAGACCAATTCATAGTAGTCTTCATTGGTGATATATTGATATACTTGTCGAGTAGAGTAGAACACGAGCAACATTTGAAAATTGTATTGAACATACTGGAATCTAAGCAACTCCATGCCAAGCTAAGGGAATAATTAAATTCTTTTTTTTTCATTCTTCCATTTGGTCCACGGGTCAACCTCTTTTCTTTGGTCTAACTAGCTTTTTAATTTAATTTAGCCCATCATCCTCTTCTTTCATTTCGGCCCTTGTTCCTCTCATTTCACCCATCGATCAAGCCCTCCTTTCTTTACAATTATCTCTAGGTTAAATAAGTGATTTGTGCCATGTCATCATCTATAAAATTAGATTCACAAAGGGAATATCTTTTGCTCGCCATTAAAGAATAATGAGAATAACAAATATTAATTAAAAATATAACAATTTAATCACTATAATTCCCAAATTATCCTTTCACTAAAATCTCACATTAACACTAGATTATACCGAAAATATTCAATTCAGTCCCACAAAAGCCTAAGATTAATTAATAAAAATATATAAATATTGAGCTCTATTAGCCAGTGTGGCTATGTATATGTGAAATATTTTATATGGATCCCAGCTGTGGTGATATATGTGATATGAATATGTGAATGTGTAATACAGTGTGAGCACTTTAGTGTGAGCAAACATGAGGGTGATGCACGTCATACCTGCCCTTGCCACTGTAACTGTCGTTGTAGTTGCTATGTTTTATGTGATTATTTGCTTTCATACTTTGTGGTTGTGCATACTATGAGTGATTTGACGCTACGGGGATTCCTTAGAATCTCACTCTCCCAAAAATAAATTTTTAGATAGGGTCGAAGGATCTAAAGGAAAGCGGGTGACAAAGAGTGGGTAAAGCTCCAGGCTAGGAGTTTATTTTGGATAAATTGATTATCATACTCTTATATTGTGGATATTTTATTGGGGAAACAATTGTATATGGATATTGAATAATTTTGGGTAATCCCCTAGTTAAGGGAATTGGATTATGGGCATTTGTGCCTTGTAAAACCCTTATTTCATTAATGGAACTTGAGTGTGTCGAGAATTTGCATTATACTCTGATATTTAAGAATGAAATCATACTGTACAAGCTATTTGTATAATTGAAATGTGAATATGAGACCATTGTTGAACAGTTTTAGAAAATTTTTTGAAAACCCTGCTTATGAGAAATTTACTTTTATTAAGTCTTAAATCATCTTATGGTCTCAATTCCACATAATCAAGTATTTATAAACTTAATCTCGGCCTTGATGATGAAAGGGGTACACCTATTCCATTATCATGCTTTGTTTTAGGCCACATTCAACACAAAATTCCTAAAATTTGCTAAACTCAATATTTCAACCTCAAACCAATTCTATCTATTCAAAACATATACCAAAATACCCATTTCCATGACCATAGCATACCAAACTCTCCATGACCATAATTTTCAAAAATAGGCCATAAATCCCATAAATTCAAAAAGTAATCATATGGCATAAAACACAGATAGAAAGGTTCATTTCACTTACCTCAACACTTTCTCAAAGACGTTTCTTGATTCACTAATGCTTAGATTTCCTTAAGAGCTCAAACCACCACCAATGTGTTAGATCTCATGTTTTGATGATAACAAAGAATATTATGAAAAAGATTTGGTTAATAAATAAGTTTGAACAAACTAATAACAAGGAAAATCATCACTTGAAGTAAGCATTGGAGTAATGAAGAAAGGCCAAGAGAAAAAGCTGAGAAACTTGATCAGAAGCAAGTTTTCTAAGGCATTGGAGTGAACACCACATACCCGTGAGTGAGAACGCACACTCATGCACTTTACCCGCGAGTGACAACCCGAGAGGCAAGTTTTTTGGTGTCAAGTACACTCATCACTTGAGCACCAGGAGGCTCACTCGAGTAATGTTCATCTCTCACTCGCAAGTGAGGCATCACTTGCCATGTCCAAGGAAGTGCAATAAGAACACATAGAGCAGAATGTTAGAACCGGCTATCACCCAAGAGGGGGGTGAATTGAGTGTATAATAAAAACTTAAGAACTTTAGAAATCATTTCGTATCTTAATGAAAGTGGTAAGTATGAAGGTTTATAAATCAACAGTTAGATTAAATAATATATGCTGGAAATATAAGAGCTTAGGGAAGAGAATATGCAAACTGTGATTTATCCTGGTTCGGTCCAATCTGTGATGGCCTACGTCCAGTCCCCAGGCTCCTCCTAAGATTTTCAATTCCACTATCTTCTTGTTTAAACCGGGCACAAGAAAAGCCTTTACAATCCCACAAGTTTAACCAGGTACTTGTGAAACCTTTTACAAATCTCTCACTGAAATACTCCCCCTTACGGCAAGTCTTACGAGCAGAGCAATCCCAAAGATCTTCGTCTCCTGCTTACTCATGCAAGTCTTACGAGCAGCAACGTTCTCTCCTGCTTACACCCCTGTAAGTTTTATGAGCAGCAACGTTCTCTACTGCTTGCACCTTGTAAGTCTTACGAGCAGAATGTCTTACTGGCAATTCTCTCTACAGCTTTCTCGGTAAGGAAATCGACCCTCTCAAGGTCCCTCTATCTTGAGATCAACTCAGAAATATAGTTAAAAGTGTTTACAGACTCTCTCATAGAGTAGATATAATACTCACTGAAGTACAATACAAATAATCACTCTCTCAATGATAAGTAATACAGAAACTGGAAAACAGAGAGTGTATGGGTAGAAGCAGAGGATTCATATTTCTATCATTTTTCACATAGTTGCTCGCTGTCTCTGTTTTTCATCGACGTTGAATGCTCTCTCATTTATAGTTGATGAAGATGATTACCGTTGTGAGCATTCGTCCGTTGGAGTCCTATTGCTTCATTTGACCGTTGTGTATATTTGAATAACAAGCCACTATGAAATGTCCGTTGCAGAGTGGAGCGTTTCGTTGAACAGCAGGAAGATTCATTTTGAGCTGTACATAACGTTGTGGAGCGGGATGAATATGTTTGAGTTTCCAGACAATCTCTCATGGTGGGTCAGTTGCTTGTCGTGGTAGGTAGCCGCCATTTGGTGTGTAATGATGTCACCCGCAACACTTGACTCTTTCATTTGAATCTGTAAGCTCACCGTTAAATTTCCTGTTTCACACTGTAAAATGCTTAATCACTAATATGATGAAGTATTAGTCATGGGTATGTTGGATCATTGGTCAAAAACTGAATTTCTGGCTTCTAGGACTCATCACGTTGAGTGAAGACTTTTCCATACGTGACCTCCATTCTTGAAGATGCAATCCAAATATTTAATCTCCTGTTTTACACTTGAAATATATGTTAGTTAATGTTTAGGAGCAATAACAAGTGAAAACATAATGATTGTATAACATTTAACCACGTTTGGATTGATGGCCGTGATAGTCTAAACTTCTACGTTGCTTTTGTCAGGACCTCACTCGAGTGCAATATGGCTCACTCGAGTGCATTTGATATTTTCACATTCTAGCTTCCTCTCGGGCAAACACTCGCTACTCTTCACTCGCATTTGCTCGAGTGAATTCTAGACATCACTCGAGCATAACATGTCCTGCTTGAGTTCGCCTCTTGTTTTCACCTACATGCTTCTTCTCGGGTTAACACTCTCATGTCAAAACTTGCATGTGCTCGAGTGAGAAATAGTCTAGTGCTCGAGTATGGATCCTAGTGCTCGAGTGTTGTAAGTTTCTTCATGATTCAGCTGCTTCTGGACATCACTCGCACAACATTTTTCAAGAGTGCGTTTTTGCACTCGCGGGTGATGTGGGGCCACTTTAGAAAAAAATTATTTATTTGATTCTAATGATGTATCATAAGAAAGCTCTTGCTGTAACTCCCCAAATTTTTGATTAAGGCCTAATGATAATTATTGAGGATAATTATCGGATTAAAGTGAAATTAATGTATATTTGTGACAATATTAATTAATATGTCATAATTGTTGGAAAATTGAAGTGCCCGTTTGGTTCACGGAATTGAAGGTAATGTAATGGAATGTAATACAATGTAATGTAATGATAATTACATAATTTGTTTGGTTCGTCATTAGAGAAAGATGATATATATACATAACAACGTTTGGTTGGATTACATTGAAAATGAGAAATACATGGGAATAATATAGCAAGGGACAAAATTACCCTTGTCTACATATATAATAATGTACACATTGGGTCCATGATATTTTTTAATTCTGTGCAATATACACATTGGGTTCATGGTAATTTTTTAATATTTAATGATGAAAATATTATTCAGTGTATAGGTTGGGTTCATGTTAATTTTTTTAATATTTAATGATGCAAATATTATTTAATGATATGTTTTAATATTTTTTTAAAGGTGGAATATAATTTTTTAATTTTTAATGGGGAATATTTCTTAAGTTTCTATATTATTAATTACTTTTTAATATTTACTGGTGATAAATAAAATTATTTAATATTTAACAGTATTTATGGGTGGGCACTTTGGTCAATTTAAAAAATTATGATGGCAATAATGTCATTTTCACTTGATTACAGGATGTCTGCATCCTCATTCATCAGTCATAGCAGTGTAATCCTGATTACATCAAATGATGTAATCACGATTACAAAATGTAATCCTGTTTACATTACATAAGTGCAATCAAACGCTGTAATCACTCTATTACATCAGGATTACATGTAATCCTCTCTCATGTAATCGAACCAAACGACCTAGAAAGAATGGAATTATTGGCATAAGTTGGTAATTAATAGGGAAATTAATTACTAACTAAGAGAAATATGAGAAATATGATCAAATGGCTAATGGAAGGATTAGAGAGATTAATTGGTGACTAAGTGTGTGAGAGCTAATAGGAAAATGACATGTGGCAAAGTGGGTGTGAGAGGAAGATAAAGAAAAGTCAAATGGGATTAAAGAATGAATTTCTCTCTCCTCTCTCCTCTCTTCCCTCTTGTGCGCTACAGAAGTATGGAGGGAGTATTGTAATCATTTGTTCTCCTTCTTCACTACTCCTCACTCCATCTCTCATCTCTCTCTTCTCTCTCCATTTTCTGGAGCCATTTTTTCGGCAAAGGGGAGGAAGAAAAGCTTTGAAAAGGTAAGGAAAATGGCTCCCATTGCTCAAACTTCCTTTTCTAATATTGATCTTTGAATGAAGAGCTTCATTTTGATGGTTGTAATGTGTTCATTGGTGTTAGTTTGTGACCTCAAGAGCTTGTGAAAGTTGAAGAATCAAGAAATCTCTTTGGCAAAGTGAAAGAGGTGAGTGTTAACTCCCCTTTGATATATAGATTGTGGTTGTTGGTTGAGATTGATTTTTCTGGAATTTTTTGCCCTATTTTTGAAAATTAGGGTCTTAGTGAGTTTGGCATGTTGTGATCATGGAAATGGTATATTGTGATGTCTTTTGGACAAATAGATTGGTTTGAATCATTAAAAGTAAAGATTGGGAACTTTGTGTTGGTTTTGGTGTATTGGTCAAAACAGGGCATGTGGTTAGATTGTGAATTTGGTCATTTTGAGGTTACCATTTTGTTCCTTGTGGAAAATTGTATGAGAATATGTTTGGTTAATGATTTTGGAGTCATTGGACACTTTGGTAGAAAAGTTGGAAAATGCTGTCAATGTGAACTCTGTCTGGGTAGTTTATTTGTGTGGACTTTTTGAATGACCAAATGATTTCATAAAATTGTGAAACTTTCCATTCTTAAAGTTCACATCCCAAGCTTAAAAATTGACATATATTCTGTATCATTTAGTTTAATATTCTGGGAGATATGGTTGTCCAAAGTTTGGGGATGGAAACAGAACTCTGTTCTGGAATAGTGTTGGGTTTTGGGTGATTCTGTATTTTTGTGATGATTGGAAGTAATGAGCCATATTTTTCCTTGAAATAGAACTCAAATACCTTTCATTTGGCTTTGGAATCACTCCATTTCGATTTTTCTACAATTAGATATGATTTTTTGAAGTTCAGCCAAGAATCAGCAAAATTTCTTGGCCGCGGCCCAAACCTTTCTAGCCTGATTCTGGCCACGGCCCATGGGTGGCTGGCCGCGGCCGGTGACCTTCTGACCATATTTTGGCCGTGGCCCAAGGAAGGGCTGGCCGCGGCCAACCCCTGTGTTCCAGCACTTTAAGTTTTTGAAAAGAGATTTTCACCCTATTGTTTCCCAACCTTTTAGGGGTTTTATTAGAGGCATTTGTGGCTTCTTAAGGGTCATTATTGATAACCAAATCTAAGTGTTGAAGAGTTAATTGAGTATTGGAATAGAGAATAATGCTTCGTCCTTAATTATGACTTTAGGATTTGATATATGCCCGGAGCATAGAAGGCCTGTGCCTGCTCAAGGAAGGAAAGACAAAGGTAGTGACACTTTATCCTATATCATGTGTATTGCATTGCTTGTTTGCATTAGTCATTGAATACAGTGAAAGTGAAGAGGACGTGGCGAAAGCCCGGACTCGATTACAGTGAAAGTGAAGAGGACGTGGCGAAAGCCCGGACTCGATTATAGTGAAAGTGAAGGGGACTTGGCGAAAGCCCAGACTCGAATACTGATAAAGTGATGGGGCGTGGCGTAAGCCCGACCTCGTATATAGTGAAGGGAACGTGGCGAAAGCCCGGTCTCAAATATTGATTGCTGCATTGTGATATATGTGACTTGCTTTGTATATATGCATCATATAAATAAATTGTTGCTACTGGGATTCTCTAGAATCTCATTCTTTCCAAATAACATTTTTAGACAGGGCAAGTGGATCGAAAAGCAAGCAAGTGGCAAAGGAAAATTAGGACTGCCAGCGGTAGTCTTAGCTATATATTTTGTTTTTTTTATTGAACTGGTTATCATTTTGGATAAATGTATACATATTGAATAGAATTATAGTGGTATAGTTTTGTGTAATCTCCGGTATGGATACTGAGATGGGCAATGATGCCCTGTATAAACCTTTGGATTAATGTTATTACCCTGGGTGAACGTCGGGAATTGTGCTTACTCTGATATTGTATATGTAATAGACCAAACAGGCCATTTGTTTTAATGAATGAAATGAATGGGGATCCATTTGTACAGGTGTTTTAAAAAGTTTTTAATTGTTCTGGATTTCTCATTCGATTATTAAATGTGATTAAACACTAATCCTGACCTGATTATCGAAGGGGGTTACACTTGCCATATGCATTCCAATGCAAAAAGAATCAGCTCTAAACTCATTGTATTCTGCAAGTTATGATCGAAAGAGTGTCTATTCCGCTAGACTGCACAAGCGTCAACTTCCAGAAGGCATAGCTCCTAGAACTTACGTTCAAATTAGGCAAATTACCTATCCATGGAAAGCTCTTTGAGTCTAGTTTCATTTGGCACTGGTCTCGTCTCAATCCGAATGTGTGGTTTGTGAGTTATGCTCAAAATACAGAACCTGTCTTGAAAAGTGATGATGATTTCACTGTCTTCTTCCATAGATCATATCTCCTTCATTTAAGCTTCTTTCAATGTGATCTTGGTGCACCTTTTATGTGTTGGGCGTCTTCGTTCATATGCCACTGGTTTCGGGTCAATCCGACGTGTGGTTTGAGAGATATGGCCAAAATACCGAACCTCTATCAGGCCGAACGTAAAACAGAGTAGAACAGAGTGTTCACCCCGTGCTCGAGTAAGTTCATCCTGTGCTCGAGTGAGTTCATCATGTGCTCGAGTATTTGATCCGTGCTCAAGTAAAACTCCCCTAGAAGTGTCATAACTCACATCTAAGTCATCTTAGCTTCATATTAACCTATTCCAACCATTATTTGATCATAGAAACCTCCGGTATCATCATAGAAACCTCCAGTATCACTTCTAACAACTTGAATCTTGATATTCTTGATAGATCTTCCAAGTTCTTCATTCTTCAATATCTTTCTTTTTAATTTTCCTCTTGATAATCATTCTTCATAATCCGAGTAAGCATCTCCTTGACTATCTTCAATTTCTTTCTTCTTCTCTCTCTTGTTCATTTTCATAAATTCAATCTTCTTCATTCTTTGCTTGACTAATCTACAAGATATGTAACATTAAATATAGTAGTTAGTCAAAGAAATACATTATATAAAATTTTTGCTTTGCTCTTATTATTTCACATCTATATTTGACATCATCAAAACTAATCATATCTAACATTCTACCCCTTTTTGATGATGACAAATCCTTTAAGAAAAATATGTCTGAATGAAGTGCAATATACATATATAATGCAAAGTGCAAACATACATATTATATATAATGCAAAGTGCAACATACATATATAATGCAACATACATATTTTTCTTACATTTTTCTCCCCCTATTTGACATCAGCAAAAAGTTTAAAATATATAAAGAAGTAAGGCTTGTGAAGAAGTAAATAGAGTAGAAAGTACTTTAATCAAAATGAATGAACCAAGAAAACAATTTACACTCTCTCTATGTGAAAGTACTTTCATTTTTAATGAGAGGGAACTAAAAAAAATTTGGAGAGTTTTTCAAGAAGACTTTTATAATCAAGATAAATGAAATATATGAAATGTATTCTTGAAATGTAAAGAGAGAAGGTTTAGAAATGCTCATGTAGATTTAGAAAAATGATGAAGCGCTCCATGAAGTCCGTTGCTTTATCCTTTGGCAATGCTAGTTCATGATGATGTACACCACACTTCTGTTATGTAACTCAGATATATATTCATGTTGTTGCCAGGATTCTCCAATTGAGTTGAGCTTTTGTTTAGCATGTTCAATGCTCATTTATATTGCTTTGAATGTTGTAGCCAATATATATTCCTTGACTGAGCGTTAAAAACATCTTCAAGGTTGATAGAGTCTTCTTTTAGTATGTTGAGGAATGCTATTGCACAAAACAAATTCTCCTGTCATAAATTTAAGTCTTTCTATGCAAAGAGAATTGTTAGTTTAATCAAGTAACAAACTATTCCTTTCCATATGAAATATTAAGATCATGAAAAGAGCAATATAAGAATAACTCATCATCAAAACTAATCAAGACATGGTGAATACAGATGAGTATGTTAAAAGGATTTTCTTTCCAATAGGAGATAAGCTTTCAAGATATAAAACACATATGAATATGAAGCTCCCCCTTAATTGATGTATGGTTTTAAAACTTGTCTTAGAAAAAACAGTTAATTACTTTCCTGGATTTGAGAAACCATTGGAAACTTTATAGAGAAAATGATTTTGACGGTATGAAGATTTAGAGAGAAATTAAATGGCAATGCTAATCAGAGGTTTTAAGAGATACAACCTAATATCACCTGAGTGGTTACTTGAGTGATTCTACTCAATCATGACTCGATTGTATACTCAAGTGATACAACTCAAGGATTTTGAATTAAGCAAGAATACAATACCTCACTCGAGTAATATCGTAATCACTTGAGTTATAATCCTCTATAGTCCATTGATACATCATTGGCTAGTTACTGTCTGAATATTTGATCTGACGATGTAATCTCTGTTGCTACTTGAAGATACCAAGTTGAGCTCGGAGTAAGACTTTATGCGCATATTGGCTTAGTATGTGCCCCTTGCTTAGCAAACATCATTGAGAACTTTTAATTTCACCATAGCACATAACACCCTTATTTTGTCATCCATCATCTCAAGTAGAACTTTGAAGTTCTGGTTCACTAAGTCACACAGCTACTTCATCTTATCATTGACTGATGATCTCAGCATTGTTTGTAGTAAGCTTTGTGTGAAAGAGTTGAACCTCCTTTCTCAGAAAGCCTTACATAAATGGACCAAAGAATGAAGGATCATGGAGACCAACTCTAGCAAAGTATTGTCTCTCATTTATTGGCCTTGTTCACCATAGCTCTAGTGTAGGTATAGCAGATAATCCAGTGAAGATTAGACATAGAGCTAGGATAGTAGTTAAGAATCCTCATAGGCTCATTAAGCTTGATGATTCTGTGCATCTCAGCATCTTCCTTTGAACATCTCTGTTGGCTCCATATCATAGTGAAAATATCTGATCACCTTGAAACGATAAGGAAGGTGGGTAGGCAACAAAGATTCATTTTGGATAAACTTATTCTTGGCTCTGTGCTGTTTGAAATAATCTCCGCTTGGTCTACTAAGAGATCTTCCTTCTCTTTCTCTTTCTTTGATTGTATCACTAGCTAGTTATTTGCTAGTGGTAGGATGTCATTTGAATAATATCACATATTCTGCTTCAACTCACGTTACAACACTATCAGTTATGCCTTTTCTGTTAGCCTCTGACCTTTGTATCCATAAGTAGAGCATTTTGGTCAACTCCTGCAAACGTATAATGATATGCTCTTTGGTACCCAACTTCTCTTGGGTCCGTACAATATTAGATATAACAACTCTTATGCTCTTATGCAAATAATCATATGAAATTTGAGCAAAGAGTATAATAATAAAAAAGGACCAAGATATAATTTTACCCATTTAAATAAATTTAAACCATTAGATCATGAAGGGTAACGAATAAGTGATATCAATGAATGGTGATTTTCAAAGATCAATGACAATTTGTAAATACACTTTATATAGAAAATATATCATTGATAAAATTTCATGCAATCGATGTAAGTCAAATAAAAGGGAGTAGAAAATCCATCCTCAATGATCAATTTTTATAAAATGACAAATCATGAATGGAATCAAAAATTTTTAAGAATGATAATGAGATGTGCTAATTGTTTCAAAATCTCAAATGTTCTTTCGAATCATAAATATGCATTATGACATTAAGATTTTGAATGCATGAAAACTCAGTTATGAAACTTGTTAAATATCAATGCTTATGTCAAAAACATTGGAAATCAACAGTTATAAATTATATATATCAGAAAGCTTCACTAAGGAGTTCAACTAAGATAACATGTTAATTATAAGAGTTAACATGTTGGAGAATTTTCCCAAGAACAAAAGTCATATGGAAAATGAATTAGCCAAAAAGCTTAGCTTCAAGGATGTATATAAACATAATGACTTTGTTATTGACCAAGAGATAAACTTGACTCTTAGAGAGATGTGTCTTAAAGAATCGGGATATTCAACTCAAAAATTTGAATAGAAGGCTCTAGTAACTCAAAATGGATGAAGACAAATGGTAATGCATTTGAGCAATAATATGAGTATAAGAATTTATGGATGATGAAGCACATACTCATTGATCCAAATGACTAGAGTTCTAGAATATTATCCTGGTAAGTTATTCCACAATAATGGTTAATGCATTAAGATTTAATGCACTAATGAACATTCATAATGCTTGGAATAACATGGCAACTAATGATTTATGCATAAGGCTTTCACATATAGAATTCTTTTCTAGGGAATACACTTGAAACTCATATAGATAGTTAACTTGTTAGACGTAAGGTCTAGCATATTAAGGAATAAAGACTGAAGAGAGTTCAAGTACTGGATAGCACATTTAAGATCAATGTGTCAATGATGGGAAAATACTTTGATAAATGAATTTGAAGCATTTTGACTTTCAGTATACAAAAATATTAACTTCCAATTTTGAAACTGATTTGAATGCAAACAAGATATGAATAATTTCCAAATAATGTGTATGCACTTTTATAAATAGAATGAATTGAAATCCAACTAAATTTGTGAAATATGTATTCCAAATTTCCCATGCATAGAAAAATCATGCATAATTCTATTTCAATACATTTAGCAATATGAAAATATTTTGAAAAAAACCATAAATCATTGATTGCTAATGGTATATAGTAATGAGCAAGAATTAACCACTCAAAATAAGTTGGAAAGAATGAGTACGATGGTTGAGTTTTGAAATTACTGATACAGCGTACCTGGCTTGAGTGTAACTTGTAGACCCCCAAGTTAAATTCCATCTCTTTGTATCTTTGTACTCAAGTCCTCCAAGATCACTTGAGTAATCCATGTTTTGAAGCTAATTTATGCATTTGTGTCTGTGGCTTTCATGAGTTCTTGTTGCACTTTCAGGTGAGTTCTCTATAAACTCGAGTGTGCTCCCGTCTCACTCGAGTGTATGACATTATTCTTGATGAACACGAGAGTGTCTGTAGAGTTTCTACATACTTTGTTAACCCCTGTTTTACAAACTAGAGACAGAGCATAGGATTCAAATCTGCACTCGAGTGACCAACCAGTACTCGAGTGTTAACATGCCTTGCACTCGAGTGTTCACTTCTGTACTCGAGTGTCATGCTTCTTTTTAAAGTTATTCCTGCAAAAATCATATAACCCTTTTTCTTCCTTCGATATCCAATTCTTCTTGGATCCACTCATGGTTAGCTTAAAAGAATCATAATTCACATGCTCTAAGAATATAATCACTTCAAAGAAATTGAACATAATGAATTAAGTATGACTTTATGCATAAACATTGTTTTCTCATGAAGTATGTATATGCATAACAAGTTAGACTAATGAACATTGCAACTCTTTATGTATGATTTTTCTAAAGATTGTGAAAACATATGTGCAATGCTCATACCTAAGGTAACAAGTAACAAGGTATAAACCTTAATAAATATTAAAGATGATACTGTAGGAGGTTTTTACCATTGATAACTTTTACATTAGATGCTTGAAGGATCGCTTCTGCATACCCACTGCATCTTTCTTTGAAGTTCTATTTTTGCATATTTAGCCTTGGGATTATGCAAAGCTTTCTCATATGATGTAGACTTCGAGAATCTTTTTCTTTGTGAATGAGAGATCCTCCTCTTCTTGTTCTTCTCAAGATAGTTGAATGGTACATTATGATAGCCCTTCGTTGAGGTAGAACATACTCCTTTTATCCATTGCTTCTTTCTCTGGTTATACTCTGTAGCTCTGACAATGGGTGCCTTGAGAGTTCTCCTTTTTGATATAAATGGTATGAACTTCTTTATTGGCACATGAGAAACTCTTGGCTTCTTCTTTATCTTCTCCGTACCCTTATGTCCATTCTTCTTATAATCAGTTTGCACACATAAAGTACTAGATGGACATTTTGGTACCCATATATACTTGGGTCCTTGATTGTTAGTATTAACCCTTACATGTTTCTTCGGTACCTAAATATACTTATTTCTCATATGGGAATTTCTTTTAATATAGCATGTGTGAGAAATATGACCGGATTTACCACAATAATTGCAAATTGTATCAAGATATGCATTATGGGATATCATGCAAGTATTATGTCGATCATTAGAGTAAAAATTTGAATGGATTTTATTTGAATATTCTTTCTTCCGAAAAAACTTTTCAGCATATTTGAAAATATTTTTGCTTTTCTTAATAGAATCAACAATTGGTTGAGAAACAAACTTTTGTAGACTTTGAAAATCAGTTTTACAAAAATCACACAAAGAATTGGAACTTTTTACCTTAAGTTCATCTTGAGTTCTAGAGAGTGATTTTTCATGTTCGTCCATAATGAACTCATTTCGGGAATCCTCTTCTTCTTGTCTATCCATGTTAACTGTATGGAGGTGTTCTATGATTTCTTCATCTTCATCATCAACTTCCAATTGTTCATACACAGTAGATGCATAGCGTGTAGTTTCACACGAACTGTCAACACTTTCAACTTCAACACAATTGTTAGAAGCATAAATAGAATCAAGAGTGTCCCGGATATGTTTAGCATTAGAACAAAATCTAAATTTTTCAAAATCATTTTCTGTTAAAGCACTATATAGAATTTTTATTGCTCTAATGTTCAACGAAAACATTTTCTTTTCACTTTCTGCCCAATCCTTTCTTGGTTTGAAATCAAAAGCATTTGTAAAAACATTCCACATATCAAAATCATAAGCCTTTATAAAACTAGTCATTCTAGCTTTCCAAAATCAAAAATCAATATCTTTCAAAAGAGGTGTGATTGTATAATCAAAACCTTCTAAAAGTACAAAACACCTAAAATCAGCCATTATAACTCTTGAGACGGTTAAGTCCTTTAAACAAGAGCCGGGGCTCTGATACAAAATGTTAGAACCGGCTATCACCCAAAAGGGGGGGGGGGTGAATTGGGTGTATAATAAAAAATTAAGAATATTAGAAATCATTTCGTATCTTAACGAAAGTGGTAAGTATAAAGGTTTATAAATCAACAGTTAGATTAAATAATATATGCTGGAAATATAAGAGCTTAGGGAAGAGAATATGCAAACTGTGATTTATCCTGGTTCGGTCCAATCTGTGATGGCCTACGTCCAGTCCCCAGGCTCCTCCTGAGATTTTCAAATCCACTATCTTCTTATTTAAACCGGGCACCAGAAAAGCCTTTACAATCCCACAAGTTTAACCGGGTACTTGTGAAACCTTTTACAAATCTCTCACTGAAATACTCCCCCTTACGGCAAGTCTTACGAGCAGAGCAATCCCAAAGATCTTCCTCTCCTGCTTACTCATACAAGTCTTACGAGCAGCAACGTTCTCTCCTGCTTACATCCCTGTAAGTTTTATGAGCAGCAACGTTCTCTACTGCTTGCACCTTGTAAGTCTTACGAGCAGAATGTCTTACTGGCAATTCTCTCTACAGCTTTCCCGGTAAGGAAATCGACCCTCTCAAGGTCCCTCTATCTTGAGATCAACTCAAAAATGTAGTTGAAAGTGTTTACAGACTCTCTCACAGAGTAGATATAATACTCACTGAAGTATAATACAAATAATCACTCTCTCAATGATAAGTAATACAGAAACTGGAAAACGGAGAGTGTATGGGTAGAAGCAAAGGATTCATATTTCTATCATTTTTCACGTAGTTCCTCGCTGTCTCTGTTTTTCATTGATATTGAATGCTCTCTCATTTATAGTTGATAAAGATGATGACCGTTGTGAGCATTCGTCTGTTGGAGTCCAATTGCTTCATTTGACCATTGTGTATATTTGAATAACGAGCCACTATGAAATGTCTGTTGCAGAGTGGAGCGTTTCGTTGAACAGCAGGAAGATTCATTTTGAGCTGACGTAATGTAACCCCCTGACTTTAAACACGTAATTATAACTTGATAACACATATTTAAATCGGATTAGAGACCACTGGATGCTTTAACCTCGTTTTAAACTTTCTGTCTCACAGTAAAATTTTTACAAAACTTTCAAAACTCTTTTTCCCATCCAGGTCTCAATTTCAATATTCGAATATAATTACCTGTGCAGTTAATATACATTCAATCATATCAGAGTGTATAACCGCATCCCCGGCAACTCCCGGGTTCTATGCATAAAAACCTGAAGGTTTATAAGTATACACTAGGGGATTACACAATCAAAATCGAATGTAGTATTCCTGATTCAGAATATACAGTAATCCCGAGTTCAAAATACATAACCAACGTTTCCAATTCAACTATATACCCCCAAGGGCCCTAGTTGCTCCGGGTTGGCCGCTTCTCCTTTGAGCCACACGCCCTGTCTGAAATGTTAGTCATAGGAAAGAATGAGATTCGAGAGAATCTCAGTAGTAACAAACCACTCACACAATGCATAAACACAAAGCATGTATATAAATCACAAACAGCAACAGCAGCAGCAATTCACAGATACATGGTTTTCACCACAAACGACAGCACTCACGGCTGTATACACAATACGACAGCTCTTGCTGTAATCAACATCACGACAGCTTACGCTGTAATCACAATAACGACAGCTTACGCTGTAAACGACAGCTTGCACTGTAAACGACATCTTGCGCTGTAAACGACAGCTATCACCAGCTGTAACCATAGCAGCATCAGAAATCATCATAAAACAGTGATACAACACACATACAGTGCATTACACAAAGTATAAGAGAGAGAAAGAGTCACTACCTTGTCCTTTCCTGACGTCCTTCGGCGCAGTTGGCTCCCAAGGGCGGCAAATATCGAATCCTACAATTCCAAATGCACCATTTAGACACTTCCATACTATTACTTGGGGTTATATGAGTCTCTAATGAAACTTTACAAAAATACCCCCGGGGACCCAGCCTGGACCCGCCGTACCCGGTCCGGTTGCACTTTTCCCGAAATTCTAATCTGGGCTATCCTAACATATTTCCGCCCAAGGAATCCATTTTCAGACTCGGAATTATCAAATTCAATGTTAAATTACAAATTTACCCTTGACAGCCCCACTTTAAGGGTTTTAGGGGCGTTTTCGTAATTTTGCTTCTTCGGCCTTTTCCGAAAAAGTGACTAACTGTAACCCCACCTAATTTTCGCCCCTGAACTCAATGGAACCATCAAATCATTGAAAATCCAACTCTAAGACCCATTTCTAGAGCTGGCCGAAATTTATGAGTTCTCCGGGGAAAATCGGGGTTTTACGATTTCGGCTCCGTAAACGCGTTCCTTTCTACTCCTAACTACTTTATTAACCATTACATTAGGTTACAACTAACATTAAGACCCAATTTCGGAAGCATAACCCCTAGGCCATAACATTTCCAAACTTTAAAACCAATGGCAATCCGGCGAAATTTCACCGATTAAATTGCCCACAACAGCCAGAATAAGCAATATACGAAAGTTTGGAAGTTACCTCAAGCTCCTAATAGCTTCTCCTTGACTTGGCTGAAAACCCTAGCCTCTTGAACACCAAATTTGCTTCTCAACACCTTAAATAACATAGAAGACAAGCTTAGGAACAAGGTTATACGCGTTAGGAGCTAGATCGTCGGAGAAATCGGCTTACCTTGTGAGATTTCTCCTCTTTCTCTCTCTAAGAGCTCTCAAACGTCTCTCTCTCTTTTCAGCTGAAACTCACGACAGAAAATGAGAGCTGAAGAAGATGAGAACATATTTAATTCCATGCTGATGTCATCTTTTATTGAGATGATGTCATAATTCCCATTTTCGGATTTTCTGGCATATTTTCTGGCCAAACTTTGAAAAATCATAACTAATTCTAGAAAACTCAAAATGAGGTGATTCCAAAGCCAAATGAAAGATATTTAAGTCCTCTTCATAGGAAAAATATTGGCCTTACTAAAAATCACCACAAAATTCCAGAATTACATAAAACTCATCACTGCCTCAAAACAGAGTTCAGTTTCCATCCCAAACTTTGGACAGTTATATCTCCTAGTTCACAAAACTAAATGGAATAAATTATATGTCCATTTTGAAGCTTGAGATGTGAACTATAAGACTGGAAAGTTTCAGAATTTTTAGGCACCATTTGGTCATTCAAAACGTTCACACAAACGGACTGCCTAGAATAGAATTTCACTGGACAGAATTTTAGATTTTGCATCTTTGCTTCCATTGGTTCCATTTTCATACCAAACATCATTCCCACATAAATTTTCACAAGGAAGCCATTGGAATCATTAAAATATCCAAATTCCCATCACACATTCTTCAAAAGTGTTTATTCAACAATAATTACATCCACTTTTGAAGTCATTAGCCCTTAATCACTTTTTGGGATATTACATTTCTCCCCCCGTAAAATAAATTTCGTCCTCGAAATTTGTCACACAACTTGAGCCATAAACTCCGGATAACGTCTTTGCATATCCGCTTCCGCTTCCCAAGTTGCTTCCCTCTGAGTCATTCCCTTCCAGATCACCTTCACAAATGGAATGTTTCGGTGTCTGAGCCGTCGTTCTTCTCTATCAATGATCCGTTCTGGCTCTATCGCATATGTGAAGTTGTCTTGTAACTCAACTTCTTCATATTCAACAATGTGAGATGGATCCGGTTGGTACTTCTTCAATTGGGAAACATGAAACACGTCATGGAGCCTGCTCAAGTTCGGGGGTAGGGCTACTCGATAAGCAACAGGCCCAATCCTCTCAAGGATTTCAAAAGGACCTATATATCTCGGGCTCAGCTTCTTCCTCTTGATGGCTCACCCAATGCCCGTAATTGGTGATACTCTCAGGAATATGTGATCACCAACCTCAAATTCTAGAGGCCTTCTCCTCTTGTTAGCATAACTTTTCTGTCGACTCTGCGCTGCAAGGAGCCTCTTACGAATGATCCGAATCTGTGCTGAGGTTTGATCAACCAAATCTGGCCCATAAAGCTTCCTTTCGGATAATTCATTCCAGCATAAAGGTGATTGACACCGTCTTCCATACAATGCTTCATACGGAGCCATTTGGATGCTCGCATGATAGCTATTGTTGTAAGCGAACTCAGCCAGTGGAAGGAAACGATCCCAACTTCCTTTAAAGTCGAGAACACAAGCTCGCAACATATCTTCCAGCGTCTGAATTGTTCTCTCAGATTGTCCATCCGTTTGAGGATGATAAGCCGTACTGAATCTCAGTTGAGTACCTAAGGCTTCATGCAATGCTTTCCAAAACTTCGAAGTAAATCGTGGATCTCGATCGGAAATGATGTTTTTCGGAACACCATGAAGTTTGACAATCCTCGGATATAAATCTCCGCTAGTTTATCAGGAGAATAACCAGCATTGATTGGTATGAAGTGGGCTGACTTCGTTAACCGATCCACAATTACCCAGATCGCATCATAGTTTCTGATCCTGGGTAATGCCACAACCAAATCCATGGTCACGCTTTCCCATTTCCATTCCGGAATCTCAGGACTCTGAAGTAAACCAGGCGGTCTCTGGTGCTCGATTTTCACTTTCTGACAAGTGAGACACCTTGCAACATATTTGGTCACGTCACTCTTCAAACCCGGCCACCAATACACCGATTTCAGATTCTGATACATCTTGGTCATACCAGGATGAAGAGTATATCGGCTCTTGTGTGCCTCATCCAGAATCTTCTGCCTCAACTCTGCCTTAAGTGGAACGCAGACTCTTTTCTGGTAACGAACCAATCCACGAGGCGATATGTCGTAGCCTGAAACTTCTCCCTGTTCGATTCGAGTCAGATTGCGCTGTATCCAATCATCTTGACTCTGAGCTTCTTCAATTTCCGCCCTTAGATTACTCTCCTCTTGAGAAATAGTGTAATTGGCACAGATGATCTGGTTTGTCAAATTTAAATCACGGAAATCTTCAATCAATTTCCTTTCTTGTATCATCATAGCTGCAACGAGCACAGTCTTTCGGCTAAGAGCATCAGCGACTACATTTGCCTTACCCGGATGATATTTTATTTCCAGGTCGTAGTCCTTAAGCAATTCCATCCAGCGGCGCTGTTTCATATTCAATTCTTTTTTATCATACAGATATTTGAGACTCTTGTGGTCGCAGTACAATTTCACAGTCACACCATACAGGTAATGACGCCAAATCTTCAAAGCAAATACAATGGCCGCAAGCTCCAGATCATGAGTGGGATAGTTCAATTCATGAGGTCTAAGCTGTCGAGAGGTGTAGGCCACCACACGTCCCTGCTGTATAAGGACACACCCTAATCCCTGCCCACTGGCATAAGAATACACAACGTATGTCGAACTGGGATCTGGTAAAATCAACACAGGTGCCGTCGCCAACCTCTCCTTCAGCTCCACAAAACAGTTTTCACATTTCTCATCCCACACAAACGGCTGATCCTTTCTTGTGAGCTTGGTCATCGGCAACGCAATACGGGAGAAATTTTGGATAAATCTCCAATAATAACCAACAAGACCCAGAAAACTGCGTATTTCCGCCACAGATTCTGGCCTCTTCCAGTCCAGTACTGCTTCCACTTTACTGGGATCCACAGAAACCCCTTCTTGCGAGATAACATGGCCTAAGAATTTCACTTCTAATAGCCAGAACTCGCACTTGCTCAATTTAGCATATAGTTGTTTCTCACGTAATGTAGTCAATACAACTCTCAAATGATGCTCATGCTCCTCCATACTCTTGGAATATATCAGAATGTCATCGATAAACACAACAGCAAACTGATCCAAATATTGTCGAAAGATACGGTTCATATAATCCATGAAAACCGCAGGCACATTGGTTAGCCCAAATGGCATCACCAAGAACTCATAGTGACCGTACCTGGTCCGAAAAGCAGTCTTCGGAACATCTTCTGCTTTCACTCGTAGCTGATGATACCCTGACCTTAGATCAATCTTCGAAAATACACACGAACCGGATAGTTGATCTAAAAGGTCATCGATTTGGGGAAGAGGGTACTTGTTCTTAATAGTAACTTTATTTAGTTCTCTATAGTCGATACACAATCGAAGACTCCCGTCTTTCTTCTTTACAAACAACACTGGAGCTCCCCAAGGCAACACACTGGGTCTAATGAACCCTTTTTCAAGCAAGTCTTCTATTTGTTTCTTTAACTCCGCCATTTCATTTGGGGCCATCCGATATGGGGCCTTAGATATAGAGCCAGCTCCAGGCACAATATCGATTGGAAATTGGACTTCCCTTTCTGGAGGTAATCCGCTCAAATCATCCGAAAACACCACAGGAAATTCATTTACCACGGGTATATTATTCAAGGTTTCACCAGTTTCCCCTTGCACAGAGAAAAACACCACATAACCCTGGCAACCCTTTTCAAGATACTTTTCAGCTTTGGCTGCAGTAAGGAAATTCATACTAGAATCCACAACTTCAGCCCTCTGAGAAACAGGATATACTATCCTCTTGTTCCCACAATCAAGTAATACATTATTTGCCGTTAACCAATCAAAACCCAAAATAACTTCCAATTGGTAAAGCGGCAAACATATAAGATCTACAATAGATTGGTGCCCTTCCACAGTTATGACACAACTCAAACAAGCTTCTGTGGTTAAGGCCTTAACACCCATTGGAGTTGACACTACTAATTCAAATGGTAACTTATGTACATGCATTCCCAGGCGCTTCACGCAATCATAGGCAATGAAGGAGTGACTTGCACCCGAATCATACAAAACTTGCAACAGATGGCCATTAAGAAGAATATTACCTTGTATCAGCTCAGGAGATTTACGGGTCTCTTCGTGGGTCATAGCAAATACTCGGCCCTGTGTCTTCGGTCTCTGGTCTGGTCGTGGCTCTTTGCAGTCAGCAGCAGTATGGCCCACACGCTTACAATTGTAACATATTATTTTGCCATCACATGTTTTACCCTGGTGTGGTTGATTACAGCGACGAAAAATCCACGATGCAAAATATGTTCTTTGCTGGTCACGGCTCCCAGACTGGTAGGGCTTCTTACCACTTCCAGATGAAGATCCTTGCCCCTTTCGCTTCTGTGAGGTAGCACCCTTACTAGGTTCATTGTGGTGGCTAATAGCTCTGGCAGGATACAATTCTCTCAAGTTGTTATCTGTAATTCTGCACTGTTCAACCGCCTTGTTGAACTTAGTAAATTGGTGAGTAGCTAGGCGTTTCCTCAACTCTCACCTCAGACCGCAAATGAGCATATCAAAACTCCATTCTTCGTCATCCTTGTACCGAAGGTAAGAGGAGTACCGAGCCAACCGAACAAAACGGGACAAGTAATCATTGAAGTTCTCTGTGTCCCCTTGTCTAATGTTGAGAAATTCTGTCTCCTTCTAGAGTCTCACCGATTTAGGAAAATACTTCTCGTTGAACTCTTGTTGAAATAGTTCCCAAGTCAATGGCATTTCTTTGCTCTTCAATGTTAGGGCGATATTCCGCCACCAACGGTCTGCATCCCCTTCGAGCTTATAAACGGCCAGTCGTGGCTTCACCTCATCCGGGCAACCAAGAACCTCAAATATTTTCTCCAGCCTGTTCATCCAATCTTCGGCTGCTTGAGGGTCAAACCTTCCTCTGAATGTCGGAGGCAGATGCTTGCAGAATCTGGTGACCCAAAACTGAAGGTCTCTGTCCTCTCTAAGCGGCATCCCATATGATTCTTGATTTGGAATAGCATGAGCTGGGGATTCTAGTGGTCTTGCCGATCCTTCTGCAATGTCCTCATGTCGAGTTTCTTCTTGAGTTTCCTCCGGAGTGGGCTAAACTGGACCTTTCTTGTTCTTCGCTTTCTCTGCTCTGAGCTCTTCTCTCAGCTCAGTTATCATATCTCTTTGATCCCAGATTAGACCCATCAGCTCTTGCATAGGATCTGGTGGATTATCATTGACGACCTCCACCTCTGGGTCTACACGCGGAATATTGGGGCGTCCTCTAGTTTTCTTCATTCTACAAACAACTTGCCCCATTAATTTAGCAGAGATAGTATACACATATAGTCACAAAACTCATATATATATCCATGTCAATAAAAAATACATGTGCATACACAACAATCATTCACAGATATCCCTACTACTATCTAAGGGATCTATCCTAGCTACCTCTACCCTTGCCAGGAACTACATCTCTGATACCAAAATGTAACCCCCTGACTTTAAACACGTAATTATAATTCGATAACACATATTTAAATCGGATTAGAGACCATTGGATGCTTTAACCTCGTTTTAAACTTTTTGTCTCACAGTAAAATTTTTACAAAACTTTCAAAACTCTTTTTCCCATCCAGGTCTCAATTTCAATATTCGAATATAATTACCTGTGCAGTTAATATACATTCAATCATATCAGAGTGTATAACCGCATCCCCGGCAACTCCCGGGTTCTATGCATAAAAACCTGAAGGTTTATAAGTATACACTAGGGGATTACACAATCAAAATCGAATGTAGTATTCCTGATTCAGAATATACAGTAATCCCGAGTTCAAAATACATAACCAACGTTTCCAATTCAACTATATACCCCCAAGGGTCCTAGTTGATCCGGGTTGGCCGCTTCTCCTTTGAGCCACACACCCTGTCTGAAATGTTAGTCATAGGAAAGAATGAGATTCGAGAGAATCTCAGTAGTAACAAACCACTCACACAATGCATAAACACAAAGCATGTATATAAATCACAAACAGCAACAGCAGCAGCAATTCACAGATACATGGTTTTCACCACAAACGACAGCACTCACGGCTGTATACACAATACGACAGCTCTTGCTGTAATCAACATCACGACAGCTTACGCTGTAATCACAATAACGACAGCTTACGCTGTAAACGACAGCTTGCGTTGTAAACGACATCTTGCGCTGTAAATGACAGCTATCACCAGCTGTAACATAGCAGCATCAGAAATCATCATAAAACAGTGATACAACACACATACAGTGCATTACACAAAGTATAAGAGAGAGAGAGTCACTACCTTGTCCTTTCCTGACGTCCTTCGGCGCAGTTGGCTCCCGAGGGCGGCAAATATCGAATCCTACAATTCCAAATGCACCATTTAGACACTTCCATACTATTACTTGGGGTTATATGAGTCTATAATGAAAATTTACAAAAATACCCCCGGGGACCCAGCCTGGACCCGCCGTACCCGGTCCGGTTGCACTTTTCCCGAAATTCTAATCTGGGCTATCCTAACATATTTCCGCCCAAGGAATCCATTTTCAGACTCGGAATTATCAAATTCAATGTTAAATTACAAATTTACCCTTGGCAGCCCCACTTTAAGGGTTTTAGGGGCGTTTTCGTAATTATGCTTTTTCGGCCTTTTCCGAAAAAGTGACCAACTGTAACCCCACCTAATTTTCGCCCCTGAACTCAATGGAACCATCAAATCATTGAAAATCCAACTCTAAGACCCATTTCTAGAGCTGGCCGAAATTTATGAGTTCTCCGGGGAAAATCGGGGTTTTATGATTTCGGCTTCGTAAACGCGTTCCTTTCTACTCCTAACCACTTTATTAACCATTACATTAGGTTACAACTAACATTAAGACCCAATTTCGGAAGCATAACCCCTAGGCCATAACATTTCCAAACTTTAAAACCAATGGCAATCCGGCGAAATTTCACCGATTAAATTGCCCACAACAGCCAGAATAAGCAATATACGAAAGTTTGGAAGTTACCTCAAACTCCTAATAGCTTCTCCTTGACTTGGCTGAAAACCCTAGCCTCTTGAACACCAAATTTGCTTCTCAACACCTTAAATAACATAGAAGACAAGCTTAGGAACAAGGTTATACGCGTTAGGAGCTAGATCGTCGGAGAAATCGGCTTACCTTGTGAGATTTCTCCTCTTTCTCTCTCTAAGAGCTCTCAAACGTCTCTCTCTCTTTTCAGCTGAAACTCACGACAGAAAATGAGAGCTGAAGAAGATGAGAACATATTTAATTCCATGCTGATGTCATCTTTTATTGAGATGATGTCATAATTCCCATTTTCGGATTTTCTGGCAGATTTTCTGGCCAAACTTTGAAAAATCATAACTAATTCTAGAAAACTCAAAATGAGGTGATTCCAAAGCCAAATGAAAGATATTTAAGTCCTCTTCATAGGAAAAATATTGGCCTTACTAAAAATCACCACACAATTCCAGAATTACATAAAACTCATCACTGCCTCAAAACAGAGTTTAGTTTCCATCCCAAAATTTGGACAGTTATATCTCCTAGTTCACAAAACGAAATGAAACAAATTATATGTCCATTTTGAAGCTTGAGATGTGAACTATAAGACTGGAAAGTTTCAGAATTTTTAGACGTCATTTGGTTATTCAACAAGTTCACACAAACGGACTGCCTAGAATAGAATTTCACTGGACAGAATTTTAGATTTTGCATCTTTGCTTCCATTGGTTCCATTTTCATACCAAACATCATTCCCACCTAAATTTTCACAAGGAAGCCATTGGAATCATTAAAATATCCAAATTCCCATCACACATTCTTCAAAAGTGTTTATTCAACAATAATTACATCCACTTTTGAAGTCATTAGCCCTTAATCACTTTTTGGGATATTACACGTAACGTTGTGGAGCAGGATGAATATGTTTGAGTTTCCAGACAATCTCTCATGGTGGGTCAGTTGCTTGTCGGGGTAGGTAGCCGCCATTCGGTGTGTAATGATGTCGCCCACAACACTTGACTCTTTCATTTGAATCTGTAAGCTCACCGTTAAATTTCCTGTTTCACATTGTAAAATGCTTAACCACTAATATGATGAAGTATTAGTCATGGTTATGTTGGATCATTGGTCAAAAACTGAATTTCTGACTTCTAGGACTCATCACGTTGAGTGAAGACTTTTCCATACGTGACCTCCATTCTTGAAGATGCAATCCAAATATTTAATCTCCTGTTTTACCCTTGAAATATATGTTAGTTAATGTTTAGGAGCAATAACAAGTGAAAACATAATGATTGTATGACATTTAACCACGTTTGGATTGATGGCCGTGAGAGTCTGAACTTCTACGTTGCTTTTGTCAGGACCTCACTCGAGTGCATTTGATATTTTCACGTTCTAGCTTCCTCTCGGGCAAACACTCGCTGCTCTTCACTCTCATCTGCTCGAGTGAATTCTAGACATCACTCAAGCACGACACACCGAATGGCGGCTACCTACCTATCACAAATCATTGCCTATTCCTTAGGCAATCATAACTCATTACTCATTCCCTAGCTTGGCCTAAGGCAAATATCCTAGCAAAATCCATCTTTGCCAGGAACTGGAACTCTGATACCAAAATGTAACCCCCTTCCGTAATTATATCCGAAATACGCAATCAAAGTGAAATAGAGACCAATAACAAACAAAACTACTTTTTACTAACCCACCTACCAGACGGGGTTTTCACAAATACCTTTCAAAATCATTCATAACCTGGTCTCACATTCACATTCCGAATACAATTACTACACAAAGATAAATCACATTTAAATATATCAGAGTACGCAATGAAATAATTCCGGCAATTCTGGATTCCATTTATTAACTCAAGCTTTATAGGGCACATTCGCCCATTACAAGCCCTCATATGGGGATTACACAAATCCATCTCAAATACATAGCAAATCCTCATCCACATACTTATATACACATCCAAATCTATATACTCCCAACTATGATAACCAACTATCGAATCTTCAACCCGAAGGAAGTCCTTGCCGCCCTTGATCACTTACTCCATCCTCAATCCACTACCCTGTCTGAAAGGTTAGTAGGGGAGGGTGAGATTCTAGAGAATCTCAGTAGGAAAACAATATCAATATGCATGTACGATAAATGTTTAATGCATGACATGCTTGCATCACATAACTATCATGATGACAAATCTGTAAGCTCAATGCTTCTAAGAATATACTAATGGCCATAGCATAAATTGAAACATAGCTTCAATAACACATAACTATGCAAAGCTAAGACATGCATCAACACATTAACACATATATCAAATACAAGCAGAAGAGATATGTTCCCTACACTCTTTCCACGAAAGCTCCAGCAAAGCTTACTCACAACCAGGCGAATATCGAACCACGTTCAGGGCGAACATCATCCCTATAATCAAAGCAATGACATAGGGTTATTCTTTATTCCAAAACCTTACTTTCATATCACTTAAAGTTGGTTACCATTCATGACCTTTAGGTGCCTAATCAAAGCCTAAACACATGCCTAAAGGCTTGGGAAACATTTGACCAAAGATCACCTTTAGAAAGTCCAAAATGCTGATTTCTGGGGGTTGGCCGAGGCCCACAAATCCACTGGCCGCGGCCAAAAACTGCCCAGAAACATTTGGGCCGTGGCCGAGAATCCGCTGGCCGCGGCCAAGAAAATCCAGTTTCTTGGCTGAACTTCCAAAAATCATAACTAATTCCACAAAAATCAAAATGAGGTGATTCCAAAGCCAAATGAAAGCTATTCAAGTCCTCTACACAGGAAAAATATTGGCCTTTACTATAAATCACTACACAAATACAGAATTCCCCAAAACTCAAGACTGTCCCAAAACAGTGTTCATTTTCGACCTGAACCTTTGGACAAATATAACTCACAAAAGACAAAACGAAATGGCACAAATTATGTGTCCATTTTGAAGCTTGGGATGTGAACTTTAAGACTGGAAAGTTTCATAATTTTTAAACATCATTTACCCAATCAAAATGTCCACAACACCAGACTGCCCAGAGCAAAACTTCAAGGGACAGATTTCTCAGTTTTGCACCAATGATTCCAATGGTTCCCAAATTCACACCAAATACCATTTCCACACAAATTTGCACAAGAAATCCATTGGAAAGACCAACTCAACTAAATCCACATTATATTGACATGTTTCACAATAAATTGCAACATGTCACACAATATCACATTTCAACTCAACATTGCACAATTTTCCATCTCAAGTTCCCAAATCAATTCCAATGACCAAATTACACAACAAAACACCATTTTCAACACAGAACACATGACAATTCATACATTTCACAATTCCACCAAAATCAGGGCAAAAACCAAAATTCACAATACTCATCCACAAATCACAAAACTTAGATCAAAAGGCTTCAAATACTCACCTCTTCCTCTTTCCCAAATCAATTCCTTGATTCTTCATATTTCCAATTTTCCTCAAGCTATCAAACACCACCAATTAAGAATCTAAAACCATAGAGATGAAGCTCTCATCACTATTGTAACCCCCTGACTTTAAACACGTAATTATAATTCGATAACACATTTAAATCGGATTAGAGACCATTGGATGCTTTAAACTCGTTTTAAACTTTCTGTCTCACAGTAAAATTTTCACAAAACTTTCAAAACTCTTTTTCCCATCCTGGTCTCAATTTCAATATTCGAATATAATTACCTATGCAGTTAATATACATTCAATCATATCAGAGTGTATAACCGCATCCCCGGCAACTCCCGGTTTCTATACATAAAAACCTGAAGGTTTATAAGTATACACTAGGGGATTACACAACCAAAATCGAATGTAGTGTTCCTTATTCAAAATATACAGTAATCCCGAGTTCAAAATACATAACCAACGTTTCCAATTCAACTATATACCCCCAAGGGTCCTAATTGCTCCGGGTTGGCCGCTTCTCCTTTGAGCCACACGCCCTGTCTGAAATGTTAGTCATAGGAAAGAATGAGATTCGAGAGAATCTCAGTAGTAACAAACCACTCACACAATGCATAAACACAAAGCATGTACATAAATCACAAACAGCAACAGGAGCAGCAATTCACAGATACATGGTTTTCACCACAAACGACAACACTCACGGCTGTATACACAATACGACAGCTCTTGCTGTAATCAACATCACGACAGCTTACGCTGTAATCACAATAACGACAGCTTGCGCTGTAAACGACAGCTTGCTCTTTAAATGACAGCTATCACCAGCTGTAACCGCAGCAGCATCAGAAATCATTATAAAACAGTGATACAACACACATACAGTGCATTACACAAAGTATAAGAGAGAGAGTCACTACCTTGTCCTTTCCTGACGTCCTTCGGCGCAGTTAGCTCCCAAGGGCGGCAAATATCGAATCCTACAATTCCAAATGCACCATTTAGACACTTCCATAGTGTTACTTGGCGTTATATAAGTCTATAATGAAAATTTACAAAAATACCCCCGGGGACCCGCCCCGGGCCCGCCGTACCCGGTCCGGTTGCACTTTTCCTGAAATTCTAATCTGGGCTATCCTAACATATTTCCACCCATGGAATCCATTTTCGAACTCAAAATTATCAAATTCATTGCCAAAGGACGAAATTGCCCTCGGCAGCCACTATTGAAAGGTTTCAGGGGCGTTTTCGTAATTATGCTTTTTCGGCCTTTTCCGAAAAAGTGGCCAACTGTAACCCCACCTAATTTTCGCTCCTGAACTCAATGGAACCATCAAATAATTGAAAATCCAACTCTAAGACTCATTTCTAGAGCTGGCCGAAATTTATGAGTTCTCCGGAGAAAATCGGGGTTTTACGATTTCAGCTCCGCAAACGTGTTTCTTTCTACTCCTAACCACTTTATTAACTATTACATTAGGTTAAAACTAACATTAAGACCCAATTTGGGCAGCATAACCCCTAGGCCATATCATTTCCAAACTTTAAAACTAATGGCAATCCGGCGAAATTTCACCGATTAAATTGCCCACAGCAACCAGAATAAGCAATATACGAAAGTTTGGAAGTTACCTCAAGCTCCCTCTGGCTTTTCCCTTTGATAACCAAAACCCTAACCTTCTCAACACTTAAATTCTAGCTTCAAACACCTTGAATCATGTAAAAGAGAAGCTTAGGGGAATGATTGTACAAGTCAAGAGCTAAAACACCGAAGAAATCAAACTTACCTTGAAGTTCTTGCTCCTTCTCTCACTAGATATCTCAAATCACTTTCCCTTTCTCTTTGAAGCTCAAGACGTCGGAAATGGCTGAAGTGGGAACGGAAAAGTGATTTATAATATCATGCTGATGTCACCTTACAACATGATGATGTCATAATTTCTAATTTCACATTTTCGGATTTTCTGGCAGATTTTCTGCCCAACTTTGAAAAATCATAACTAATTCTAGAAAAATCGAAATGAGGTGATTCCAAGGCCAAATGAAAGATATTTAAGTCCTCTTCATAGGAAAAATATTGGCCATTACTGAAAATCACCACAAAATTCCAGAATCATATAAAACTCATCACTGCCCCAAAACAGAGTTCAGTTTCCATCCCAAACTTTGGACAGTCATATCTCCTAGCTCACAAAACGAAATGGCACAAATTATATATCCATTTTAAAGCCTGGGATGTGAACTTTAAGACTGGAAAGTTTCATAATTTTCTGACATCATTTGCCTAGTAAAAACTCTATACAAATCGGCTGCCCTGTACAGAGTTTCAATGGACAGAGTTTTCAACTTTTGCACAATTGTTCCCAATGGTTCCAATTTCACAATAAACACTCTCCCCACACGAATTTTCACAAGGAAGCCATTGGAATCATTAAAATATCCAAATTCTCATCACACATTCTCCAAAAGTGTTTATTCAACAATAATTACATCTACTTTTGAAGTCATTAGCCCTTAATCACTTTTTGGGATATTACAACTATGAACAATATTATAGAAAGGTGTTTAAGCTAAAGAGGTCACCAAGCAAGCTAAAAACTCACCTCAAACTTTCTCTTTCCTCCCAAGTTTTGGGACGTCCATGGAGTGTGAGAGAGAGAAGATGAGATGGTGAAAATGATGAAGCAAGTCAGTTTTTTGGATCCAAAAACCGACCTAAAAGGGATAGGAGAGAGGAGAGAGGAAAGAGGTGTTTTGACACTTTGACCAATCCAAGGGCTCACATTGTGCCATGTGTCACCATCTTGACAAACCTCACATGAGCTCACAAAGGCACACCACATGGGATTCCACCCTTTGATCTATTACACAATTCAATCTCAACCATTGATCTTGAAGTTACCAATAAGCTTCCTCTTCGGTGACTGACCAATTGGTCGGTAACTTTACCGTTTTGCCCCTGATTATAGCAATTCATGCTGAATCACCACCAAATTCTTTTTCTCATTCATTTACACCATACATATGCCTTTCCCCTTATTTTCATTCAATTTAGATGTTAATCCATAATTGAACTCAAATACAGGGTTTTGGCACTGCTCATAACACATACGAATCACATTCGAAACTCAAATCACATCGAATTCTCCAAAAGGGTTATTTATCACTAACCACATCCACTTTTGGAGTCATTATCTCTTAATCATAATTTAGGATCCTGCTAAACCAGGGCTTAGCAGTCCACTAATCTCAGGCTTATTCTCTAGCCTCAAGTCTTAAAATTCGGGGTATTACAACACTCTCATGTCAAAACTTGCATGTGCTCAAGTGAGAAATAGTCTAATGCTCGAGTATGGATCCTAGTGCTCGAGTGTTGTAAGTTTCTTCATGATTCAGCTGCTTCTGGACATCACTCGCACAACATTTTTCAAGAGTGCGTTTTTGCACTCGCGGGTGATGTGGGGCCACTTTAGAAAGCTCTTGCCATATGCATTCCAATGCAAAAAGAATCAGCTCCAAACTCGTTGTATTCTACAAGTTATGATCGAAAGAGTGTCTATTCCGCTAGACTGCACAAGCGTCAACTTCCAGAAGGCATAGCTCCTAGAACATACGTTCAAATTAGGCAAATTACCTATCCATGGAAAGCTCTTTGAGTCTAGTTTCATTTGGCACTAGTCTCGTCTCAATCCGATGTGTGGTTTGTGAGTTATGCTCAAAATACCGAACCTGTGTTGAAAAGTGACGGTGATTTCACTGTCTTCTTCCACAGATCATATCTCCTTCATTTTAGCTTCTTTCAATGTGATCATGGTGCACATTTTACGTGTTGGGAGTCTTCGTTCATATGACACCTGTTTCGGGTCAATCCGACGTGTGGTTAGAGAGATATGACCAAAATACCAAACCTCTATCAGGCTGAACGTAAAACAAAGTAGAACAGAGTGTTCACCCAGTGCTCGAGTGAGTTCATCCTGTGCTCGAGTATTTGATCCGTGCTCGAGTAAAACTCCCCTAGAAGTGTCATAACTCACATATAAGTCATCTTAGTTTCGTATTAACCTATTCCAACCATCATTTGATCATAGAAACCTCCAGTATCACTTCTAACAACTTGAATCTTGATATTCTTGATAGATCTTCCAAGTTCTTCATTCTTCAATATCTTTCTTTTTTATTTTCCTCTTGATAATCATTCATCATAATCCTAGTAAGCATCTCCTTGACTATCTTCAATTTCTTTCTTCTTCTCTCTCTTGTTCATTTTCATAAATTCAATCTTCTTCATTCTTTGCTTGACTAATCTACAAGATATGTAACATTAAATATAGTAGTTAGTCAAAGAAATACATTATATAAACTTTTTGTTTTGCTCTTATTATTTCACATCTATATTTGATATCATCAAAACTAGTCATATCTAACACAGAAAACGAACTTGCACTACCGCACTCGAGCAGAGTTCATCGCTGCTCGGGTGATGCTCATCCCGCACTCGGGCAGACCCCAGACTGCTCGAGTGAATCTATCATATACAAGAAAACGCAGCAAAACATACCACATTTCCTAAAACCCCCAATTGATCCAAATGGACCCAAAACCTCTACCAAAGCTATTCACACATAAAAATACCCAAGAAATTCAATGGAATCAACAGAATTACCAAAATCCCATTCCATTAACATGCTTTGGTTTAGGGCAATATAAACATCCAAAATTCCAAACTTAACAAACTTAATCATTCAATCCTAAATCCATCTATCTATCCAAGACTCATAACAAACACCCATTTCTATGCCAATAATATGCCAAACTGCCCAATGATTAGCATTTTCAAATTCAAGGCTATAATTACCAAAAATTCCAAACTTCATACAATAGCATGAAACATAGATAGAAGGATTGGGTTCACTTACCTCTTCAACTTCTCCAAAAACACTCTTTGATTCTCCAACCTCCAATTTTCATGATCCTTCAAATTACCACCAATGGAGAAGCTACAACCATCAAATTAAAGTTCTCACTCCAAGGATCAACATTTATGAAGTGAGTTTGAGCTAAAGAGGCCAATTGCCTACCTCAAAATTCAGTTTTTCCTTTCTCTCTCCCAAGCTCCATGGATGCCGACAAGAGAGAGAGAGAATCAGATTTCTTTGCTCCCTACTCACACACCAACCGACTAAAGGAGAGAGGAGAGAGAAATGAGTTGAAATCTTGACCCAAATCCAAGGGTCCACAATTTGCCAAGTGTCACTATCTTGACCAACCTCCCATGAGCTCACACACACACACACACACACACATGATTCCGCCCCTTGATCTAAGACACAAATCAATCATAACCATTGATCTTTAAGCTACCAATGAGTTTCCTCCTCGGTAACCAATCAACTGGTCGGTAACTTTACCGTTTTGCCCCCGATTATGGCAATTCGCTTGGAATCACCATCAAACTCATTTTCATATTTCTTAATCCAATTTGGAATCCTGCTAAACTAGGGCTTAACAGTCCACTAATCTTAGGCTTAATCTCTAAGCTCAAGTCTCAAAATTTGGGGTATTACATTTCTCCCCTCGTTCAAATAAATTTCGTCCTCGAAATTTGTTGCACCATACAATTCATAACTTCGAATGCCTTTTCATAACGGCTTCCGTTTCACAATCATTCCATATTAGATAGTCCCATTTATACCACCCACACAAATGGTGCGCCACAAACTTGATTTTCAAAAGAATCCTAAACAATAAATGCAACCCTAATAGCCACAAACTGCAATCGGCCCATTTCACGATTGCTACCCGAATACAATCACCACACTATTTCCAAACAAGCGCAATCGCCTCCACACACGATTGCCACAAAACTCTATGATCACATAATCATAATATCCTGAGGCTCTAAATCATGAGCCATATCATAAGTTCTCAACAGTTGGGCGACATCGATCACCATTCTTCTAAACTCAATCTTGTTACCCCTTCCGAGAATAACTCAACATATCACAATTCAACGCATCAAACGACAGCCTCAGTTGTATACATTAACATTTCAACTTTCGCTATATCCACTTTCACAGCTTTACCCTCACCCGTACACCCACCAGTAACCTGCTAGTGGTAACCGGGACTCTTAGGTCTCAATCACAATATCACATTGCATGAATACCTCAGCTTCAGTCGTTTGTACGATCACGACAGCTCCTACTGTCTCACAGATACACATTGCCCTTCCCGCATTCACATAACAATTAACATTCACAACAACACACATCGTGTAATATCCCAATTTTTGATTAAGGGTAAATCATGATTATTGTGGATAATTATGAATTTAATTTGAATTATTATGTGTTTTATGGCAATATTAATTAATATGTTATAATTATTGAAAAATTGGAAGAATGGAATTATGGGCCATAAATTAGTAATTAATGGAGAAATTAATTACTAACTATGGAAAAAATGAGAAGTGTGATTAAATGGCTAATGGAGGGATTAAAGTGATTAATTGGATGATTACTTTATGAGAACAAACCAAATTCTGACATGTGTCAAGTGGAGATGAGGAGAGAGGTAATGGGAAGTCAATTAACCATAAAATATTCAGTTTTCTCTCTCTTTCTTCCCTCCATTTTGCTGACAAGAGAGTATGGGAGGGTGTGGGCCATCATCATTTCATCTTCAACCTCCTTCTCTCTCTCATTTTCCTCTCTCATGCGTCCTCCATTTCTGCAGAAGAAGAAGAAGCTTGTGAAAAAGGTGAGTATTTGACCCTCTTAATGGCCTCTAATGGAAAAATGTTCTTCTATAAAGTTGTTCCTTGTGTTGAGAGCTTCATTTTTATGGTTTTAGTTTGTCCATTTGATGGTGTTTGAGCTCTCACGAAATTCTTGACTTGGGTGAATCAAGAAACTCCTTTGGAAAAGTTATAGAGGTGAGTAAGACAAACCTTTCTATATAGGTTTTGTAGCCATTGGTTAAGTTTTAATTTTCTGGAATTTTGGGCCCATTTTTGAAAATGAGGGCCATTGGGAGTTTGGTATGTGTTTGGTATGGAATTGGTATGTTTGGAATGCATTTTGGATAGATAGAATTGATTGGGTTTGAAATTAAGTTTGGAGAATTTGAGATTTTAGTGTTTAATGTTACCCAAAACCAAAGCATGATAATGGAATAGGATTTTGGTGATTTTGACATTTCCATTGGATTCCTTGAGTGATTTTGTGTGGGGATAGCTTTGGTTGGGGTTTTGGGTTCATTTGGACCACTTGGGAAAAGTTGGAAATCTGTTTTATTTGAGCTCTGTTTTGCACAGTCAGTTTGGACAAGCATTTTGAATGACCAAATGGTTTTGGAAAATTATGAAACTTTCCAGTATTAAATTTCACATCTCACGCTTCAAAATGGATAAATATTTTGTGTCATTTCGTTTAGTATTCTGGGAGATATGATTTTCCAAAGTTTGGGATAGAAACAAAACTCTGTTTTGGAGTAGTGTTTAGTTTTTGGTGATTCTGTATTTGTGTAGTGATTTTCAGTGATGGGCCATATTTTTCCTTGAAAGAGGACTTATATACCTTTCATTTGGCTTTGGAATCACCTCGTTTCAATTTTTCTAGGATAAGTTATGAATTTTGGAAGTTTAGCCAAGAATCAGGGAATTTCTTAGCCGCAGCCCAAGGTGGCTAGCCGCGGCCCAAACCTTTCTAGCCTGTTTCTGGCCGCGGCCCATGAGTGGTTGGCCATGGCCAGTGGCCTTCTGACCATATTTTGGCTGTGGCCCAAGGAAGGGCTGGTCGCGGCCAACCCCTGTGTTCCAGCACTTTGAGTTTTCGAAAGGAGATCTCTAACCTATTGTTTCCCAACCTTTTAGGGCTTTTATTAGAGGCATTTGTGGCATCTTCAGGGTAAATTATGATAACCAAATTTAAGTGTTTCAAGTTAAATAATTCTTGGAATAGAATATAACTCTTCGTCCCTAATCATGATTCTGGGATACGACATTTGCCCTAGGCAGGAGAGACCGGTGCCAGAGTACGCCCGGAAGGATAAAGGTAGTGACTTTTCTCTCATGTTGTGTATGTGTTTTGGTATGCATAACTTATCATTGGACTGTGAACTGTATGTACCATGTCCATTACAGCACGAGCAGGTCAGCGTGAGCCGTGTAGGGATTGACGCTGGTCATCTCTAGGTCGGCTGTTGAACTGCCGTTGTAATCGACATGGAACTTTATGAATCCGACCCGTGGTGCGGCGTTTGTTAATCCAGCCGTGGGCTGTGAGTTTGAATCTTGCCTGTATGGCTTGTGTGATGAAATGCTTTATATGAATCCCAGCTGTGGTGAAATATATTGTGTCGATTGTTGTGATACAATGCAGTGTGAGTAATTCAGCATGAGCAATCATAAGGGATGACATGTGTCATACTAACCATTGCCGTTGTAACTGCTGTTGTAGTTGCCTTGTGTGGATAATGATTTGATTTCATGCCTTATTCTTGTACATACTATGATTGATTTGACACTACGGGGATTCCTTAGAATCTCACTCTCCCAAAAACCATGTTTTAGACAGGGCAGAAGGATCAAAAGGAAAGCGGGTGACGAAGAGCGGATAGAGCTCCGATTTAGAAGTATATTTTGGGTTATTTTTTATCATGTATATCTTTTGGATATTTTTAGGAAACAATTGTAGATAATGGGATTGGTGGTTTAGTTTTGTGTAATCCCCAAGTTAAGGGTAATGAATTGTGGGCTTTGTGCCTTTGTAAAACCCTTATTAATGAATGGAACCCGAGTGTGTCGGGAATTTGCTTTATACTTTGATATTTGTGAATGAAATCAACCTGTACAGGCCATTTAATATTGAAATGTGAATATGAGACCGTCATAAAAAGGTTTTGAAAAAGTTTTTGTAAGCCATGACTTTGGGAAGTTTGATTTTGTTTAAGTCCTAAAACCATCTAAGGTCTCTAACTCTACATCAATTACGTGTTTATGAACTAAATCTCGGCCTTAATCATGAAGGGGGTTACACATCGCATATTCTAATTTTACGCACCGCCTTCCGGCTTGGGGTTAACACCGGTGCAACAAACGTAGTGGCTAGCCAAGTTGGCCATGCCGGGGTAGTTGCCCTCACCTGAGAACCCCCTATCATGTAGTCGAATTTGCCATCAGTTGAATTAGCTCTGATCTACTACACAACTATACCCCTGTCCCAGCTTATTCACAACTGTCACAGATTCACAATCACACTCCACCCTCATCCCCTTTTACTGCCGAGAAGACACACAGTCTTTATTTGAACTTGTTTAAGCTTTAAAATACCTTCTTTCAAAAATCTAAAGCCATCAAGATAAAGCTCTCATCAAGGTGAATAACATTAAAGAAGGGAATTTGAGCATTTAAGAACCATACTAACATCAAAATATCACCTTTCTCTTTCTTCCTTCAATCCCACCAAAAATAGAGGTCAAGGAGAGAGACATGAGATGATGAAAATGAGATCAGTTTTTGGTTTTCCCCATGCCCAAAAACCGACTTGAGGGAGAGAGGAGAGAGAAAAATGTTTTGACAATTTTGACCACATCTAAAGGTTCCTCTTTTTACACATGTCATGATCTTAGTCTCTCCACCACAATTCCATTTGAACTCATGGCACATGATTCCACCCCACTTGATTCCTAGATAGGTGAATCTCAACCTTTGATCTCTAAGTTACCAATGAGTTTCCTCTTCGACAACAGACCAATTGGTCGGTAACTTTACCGTTTTGCCCCTGATTATCCCAACACTTACTAAATTATCATCAAACACTAATATACCATTTCACCATCACAACCATGCACCCTCCCCTATATTTTAACCCAATTTAGACACTAATCCACAATAAACCTTAAATACAGGGTTTAGGCACTAGCTATAACATATTCCAGTTAAAATTCACATCTTATGCTTCAAAAGTGTTTGATTAACATTAATTACATCACTTTTGAAGTCATTAGCCCTAAATCATAATTTAGGATATTATAGCATGGGGAAAAGGGGAAAAATCTATGTCATCATCTTTATCTCATTTCTCTCTCCTTAGCTTCCATTTTTTGTGGGATTCAGGTAGAAAGATAAAGTGAAAGGTAAGATTTTGATGTTGTTGTGGTTCTCAAATGCTCAAATGCTCTTCTTTAATATTGACTACCTTGATGAGAGCTTCATCTTGATGGTTTTAGATATTTGAAAGAAGGCGTTTTAGAGCTTGTACAAGTTTGAGAGTTGAGGAATCAAGTATCTAATCTTGGCAAGTTAAAGAGGTGAGCATTGGTAGCATTTTGGTATATATGTTGTAACTTTTGGCTAAGTTTTGGTATTTGTGGAATTTGCCCTGATTTTTATATGATTTTGAATTAGATGAGTTGCCTAGTATATGGTGGTGGAATTAGTGTTTTATGGTGTCTTTGTGCCATTGGAGTTAATTTGGAATTGAATTGAGAAGTTTAGCAAATTTGGTAGTTGTTGTGCAATATGGGTCAAAAACTGAAATGTGTTGAGGGATGGAAATTTAGTTGTTTTGAGGTTTCCAATGGGTCTATTATGTGAAATTGAGTGGGATTAGGCTTATGCAGGAATTTTAGAACCATTGGGAAACATTTGGTAGAAATTGGAAGTTGTTGTCAGTTGCTACGATTTGGTTTCTGATAGAGCATCACTCGAGTGAGAAGAAGCCTCACTCGAGTGCAGCACTGTGATTTCTTTTTCCTTCAGCTTTCTGTTGCACTTCTGTGTCAAAAAGCAAGAGTGCATTTCTTCACTTGCTAGTGATAGGGGTCCTCACTCGAGTACACCTTGCGTCAATCGAGTGTTAGTGCATTTGGCACCTTAAGCCACTTCTCGGGATAACACTCACAATCCATTTTTCAGGAGTTTGATCTAACACTCGCAAGCATTGAGCTGTCAATTGAGTATCAGGGACATCACTCGAGTGCAGTTCCCACCCTAGAGTTTCTTTTGCACTCAAGTTGTCACTTTCTGTGTCTCACTTGATAGGACACGGGTGAATATAAGGCTATCACTCGAGTGTCAGGTTCAGGACTCGAGTACTGTGACAACATTTTGTCTCAGGTTGTGCTCTCAGCCAAACACGCGAATGAGTGATCTTCAATGCTCGAGTGGAGGACCCTCTATCACTGTAGTGAGGTCTTCTTCACTCGAGTGTCTGAGTCAAAAATCAGCGTGTTCACTTCTAAAGAGGGATATCAGGGGTAGTTTCTCCTAAGCCTTTAGATATGTGTCTAGGTTCCTAGTGGCCACCTAAAGAGTTTGGATAACCAACTTTAAGAGTTATGACAATAAGAATTTGGAGTAGAAAATTAATCTGCCGTTTTTTATTTTGGTTATAGGGTTCGACATTTACCCTGATCGTAGACGTGCAGTGCCATAAAACATCAGGAAAGAATAAGGTAGTGACTCTTTCTCTTATACTATGTGTAAAGCATTGTATGTATGTTTATCATGCATTGAGATGCATTCTGATGCTGTTGCATAGAATATACAGTGAAAGCTGGCATTGAGATTAAAGTACAAGCTGTTGCATTGAGTTTACAGCAGAAGTTGTCGTATTGTGATTACAGCCGTGAATACTGTCATTTATGGCGTAAACTATGTACCATTGTGTTGTTGCTATTCATGATCTTACATGCTATGTGTTTATATATTGTATAAGTGATTTGTTATTATTGGGATTCTTTTGAATCTCATTCTTTCCTTTGACTAACCTATAGACAGGGCAAGTGATTCCAAGGAGAAGCGAATGACCAGGAGCGGCTAGAACTTTGTAGGGATATTTGATGTTGGATTGTTGGTTATCCATTTTGGTTTAGGATTACTGTATATCTTTGGTATGTAAATATTATTCTGAATAGAGTTATGTAATCCCCTCATTGGGAAACTGTAAGGGGCGAATAAGCTCCGTAATCCATTCAGCTATGATATGAAACCTGGGGGTTGCCATGATTTTTGTTTTACACTCTGATATGTATAAATGTGATTTAACTGCACAGGGTAATTATATTCGAAACATGAACTTGAGACCATGATAAGGGCAAAAGTTTTGAAAGAGTTTGTGAAAACTCTCCCATAAGGAAGGGATTGTAAAAGAAACTTTTGATGATTATTGGTCTCTATTTCATTTCAATTACATTTTTGAATTATAATTATTGTTTGCAAGGTAGGGGGTTACACCAATCGTTGGCACTCTTTACAAGGCACACGTTTTGAGGCGAAAAGGGTTAAAGTAGTAACTATTATCTCTTGTAGATTATGTGATTATTGATATGTTATGTGTTACTATATTCTGTAATATGAACACGTTCTTGGGGCACATTGCCATCTGTGGTCTAGGACCTAGTTGAGGTACATGGTTATTACCTAGCTGTAGTTAAGGACTTAGCTGAGGTACATGTAGGGGATCCAAATAGTCATTTAGCCCTGAGCTTTGTATACACACACAGTATGATGTGGATTTTCACTTTACATTTTATGGTGCATTGCATATTTAAATTCTCACATTTTATATGATTGATCATATGTTGCTATTGAGATTCCTTGGAATCTCACCCTCATTATAAACAAAAATGTCTCAGCAGGAACCAGCGGCTCTAAAGGTAAGGTTGTAGATACGGGGAACTGACGGGTGTGGATCCCGAGGCAAAGATAATGGTTATATATGTAGTCTTATTTTGGAAATTTTGTATGCATTTGTGAATATTGTCAAATCTTGCAAGAAAAACCTATGTCGTAATCAAGTACCTAGCATAAATATATTTATGCTATTCCTGTGCATGGTATGACAATTAGGAACTATCATTGCATATGTGCTCGCAAGGAAGCATATTTGGTAGCCGGGTTGATTGTCAAAAGTTCATTGAAAGTGTCTTGCCCTTTGGATTGGGTATATCAACCTCATCACAGCTCCTAGTCTTGGTGTACGACGTTTAAGAAAATTCCTTTTATCTAGTCTTATGTTCTTGTTGCATAATAATGTTTATGTTTTCTAGTTTCTTTGCTACCTTTTTAAAGTTTGGTTTGTCATTTTGTTTGTTTAGTTGTTGTAGTTTCTCCTTTTGAGACATTGTAATTTTATTTGATTGCAATATATTTCATGTCTTTGTGGCGAAAAAAAAGTAAGATATATTATAACCTACATAATTATGATATGTGTAAAGTAATTTTACGAAAACTATATATAATTTCGTCCCTTTCTTTGAATTTTATTTATCAGCTAATACTTTTTTTCAAAACATTTAAACGAGTCGGCACTAATAGTCTAATGCTTGAACTTAGTATTTGCCAATTCACTTTAAAATGGTTAGTCCAATTTGATGTTCATAACAATACTTCAAATTCGTAAAATAACAAAAAGCGCCATTGAGGAATTACATGCCTTATAAATAAAATAATTAGACTAAAGTATACTTTTAGACCTTTAAATTTGCATGTTTCATTTTAGTCTCTTAACTTTATAAAATGTACTTTTAATCCTATAATTTTAAGTATCATTAATAATAATTTTAAAATCAGTTTCACATAATAAAAAATTCATTTATAGTATTTTTTTTTTATCTAATGAAATAAAACTATGACATGTATGCTTTTTTAATTTTAGAGTAAAATTTAATAAACATTTTTTTATTTATCTCACAATCTAATTATCCAAGTGAAAACATCTTGAACAAATCTTGAGCAAAAAAAGCATACATTAACAAATTGAAAGATAGAAATACATAAATCAAGTTATATAGATGTGGGTTTAAATCATAAACAAGGGGAAAATAATCTTCTATGTGTGTTTTCAATTAATATCTAGAGAAAACAAATAAAGAGGAAAACATTTAATATTCTTCATAAAGCTATAAAATATATATATATAAAAAAGACTTGGAACTCCTTTTGGAAAATGCCGCCCAATATATTATTATATTATATCTATTGAAACTTGTAGTAATGGTTTTTTTTTTTTTTTGGAATCGTTAGTTGATCATGATAATTTGTGATGAAGGAATCGATTTTTTTTTTAACACTATTGGTTGAAGTCTTGGTTTTTTTTTTAAAAAAAGAACACACTTGAATCTTAACTATGATACGGCAAATGTCAACATGAAGCAAATGCATTTGCTTCTCAACTGTGTACCTTTCATATTCTTGAAAAGAAAACCACTTGAATCTTAATTATAAATCTGTTTGAAAATGAATAGCCACTTGAATGTTAATTATAAGTTTGTTGGAAAATGAAAAGCCACTTGATTTTTAATTGTGGGAAAGATTGCTTGGGAGAAAAAAAGCCACTAGAATGTTAATTATAAATCTTTTGAAAAATGAAAAGAAGCTTAAATATTATCTATAAAATAGTATATGTCAATATAAAGTAAGTGCATTTGATCCTTAATTATACACCTTTCATATGCCTAAAAAAAGGACACTTGAATGTTAATTATGAATTGGTTGGAAAATGAAAAATCACTTCATTTTCAATTGTGGGAAAGATTGTTTGGGGGGGAGCCACTTGAATGTTAATTATGAAGAACTAAGAAAGCATTCAACTTTGCCCTTATTGGCATGATTATGGGGGATAAACAGGCATGTCATAATTAATTTAATTAATATTGTAGTAGGAAAATTCTTGTATAATCTGTGCGGTTTATGTTTAGTTTACATGCAAGCTATAACTCCACTCATTTTACTTCAACTCTTAAAAATACTACAATACAACATGACAAGCATTCTCTATGGTCTTTTTAACAACATTAACTATCAAAATGACACCTGGGTCTTTATTATTACATGTGCTATGTGAAAGTTTGCTTAGTTCAAGAAGACCCTCACTATGCTCCTTGAAGGGTTGGCATGATCTTGGGTGATAAGTAGATATGTCAAGCATAAATTTTCCTCATACGTGTAGCATTTTCCCATCATTACTTATGATGACTTGTGAAATACACACAGGGAACTAGGATTGATAGTTTTGATATACATAGGAGAGTGTGAGAGTGTTTCATGCAAGAGAACGAGGAGGGTGAAATCTACCATTTTAAAAATTCTGAAGTACTTGACAACATTGACCGGTATAAAGTGACTCCGTACTCTTGGGAGTTTGTGTAATACCCCGAATTTTGGAACTAGAAGCTAGAGAACAAGCTTGAATAAAGTAGACTACTAAGCCTATTTTAGTAAAGGTCTTATGAATGAATAAGAAATAGAATGAATTTTAGAAACCGCACTCGAAATAAAGTATGAATTTTGGATGTGTTTGAATGATATGAAACTTAACCCGGATCCAAAGGAAAAGGGAAGTAGTGTCTAAAAAGAATTAAGAAATGGAATTAAAAGAATTAATGGCACAAGAAATAATATTGCCATAATCAAGGGTAAAAGAGATAATTGCCACTTCATTTTAAGGTCAAAATTGGAAGACAAATTGAAGGGCTATGATTTTCTCTTCAAAAGTAAGAAGTAATTATGAGAATAGAAAAGCAAACAATCCCTCCACTTAAGTCCATAATTCCGTCCAACATGAATAAAGCGAGAGAAAATCCATAGTTGAACATAAATGGTGGTAACCTTTGGGAGTACTTTAAGACAAGGTCACAAGATGATAGCATAAGTCAAATATCTCATGCTATAAGGAGGTGGAAAATTGCTCTTCAAAGAGCCATATTTACGTATGACATGAGAGAAGGCAAGAGGAAAATAAGACTTCCTCCAATTATGCCAAAAGACGGTGCATTTTTAGCCAAGTAAAAAAGTGAAAAGAAAAGTAAAACAAATTGAAGGTAAATGACTACAATTAAAAGTAATATTTGAGGAGGAAATATGATAATTGAATAAGTCATTTTCTTCTCCAAAAAGATAATTGTATGACATGTGAAGAAGGAAAGAAAAGATGAAGACTTGGTCAAATATTGCAACTAAAAGTAAAAATGTAAGGAGGCCAATTATGATAAGTCAAAAAGCCTTCTTTTTGCTTTTTTTGGCCATTGATTTCGATAAACAATTGTTGGCAAAACAAAAAGATGATGTCTTGCATTAAAAAGGGGCCAAGTTCGTATGACATAGATAAAGCAAGAGAAATATGATGATCTAAAGTATTTAGCACAAGTTTGGAAAACAATTTTGGCAGATTTAGTCTAAGGGTGCAAAAATTCAAAGGTAATATAGCACACGGGAATAACTATGAACTCTAATGTTAGAAAATTGGTCTTTTAAGTTAGTTGACCACTTTAGCTCCTTAGTTGACTTGATTAAATGACCATAATGATAACCAACTTAAGTGTTTGAATTATGGAAGAATTGAACGAAATAATAACTTGTTGTCCATAAATTCTAATTATAGGACCTAATAGCTGTCCGGAGCTTAAGACATGTCCCAGCTCAGAGAAATGCTCGGATATTGTTTAAAGAAAATGACCAAGTAGTAAACTTACTTGCATGTATGTGATGTTATGCTATGTATTGATTTGCTGAATTACTTTGCTTGATTATGTGAAGCATACATAAATGAATGAAGCTATGTTTCTATTTTTGTTGTGGTCATAAGTATGTTGTATGAAATATTGAGCATGCAGAAATCATCATGTGAACATGAGCTTATATAAGGCAAGCATACCATGCACTAGCATTCATCTTACATATATTGTCTATAATGTTTGCTATTAAGATTCTCTCAAATCTCACCCTCCCCTACCAACTATATAGGTACCCAAACAGGAAAGAGAAGAATGCTTGAAGATGAACTAGAAGGAAGAATGACGAAGAATTGAAGAAGAATGTATATTAATTTACTATATATAAATTAATTATTAATTCGCACGACCTGGATATTTGTATGAATAGTATGAATAATAGAATGAATGCGCGAATTACAATTTAATTGGTAGTTGGGATCATTGTAACTAAGCATAAGTACCAGAATAAGAACGAACTCTGATACTTGTTAAGATTAACGGCTCAACAGCCGGAAAATGAGTAATAATCCCTGAGAGAATATAAGTAAACGCTTCCGTGTACATAATAAAGGGGCAAAGATGTAAGGTATTATAGTTTGGATGCCACATCAGAACATATTTCCAAGATTTAGATTCCCCAATTCCTAAAAAACACAATATAGATTACACAACGAACTATGAAGAACTAATTGGATAGGAGCATTCAAATTCTTATTTTAATGACCCTAATTCCTATTGCCAAATTTTATGTGAATCCCTTCTATGTCATGCAATTGACTCATACTTACCTACGGATTCCTTAAGAAAGAAAAAAGTTATTTTCATAAAATTTCACTTTCATATGTAGGAGGTCATGCTATCATCTCCGTTCTTAAAGATGAAGTAGCAGATGGCATGGCATGTACAAGGGATACATCAAATTTAGACAACAAGTTGATGCCATGCTGATTTTGTTATGAATAATGTTCTACATGAGAGGGAGATTGAAGAACATTCAACCAATGAATCATTATGTTGGTAAATTTAGTTTTTGTTCCTCAAGTAAAACTCTACTTTTGGTTATTTTTCTTTAAAAACAACTTCTCAATCTCATATACCATGTTATCATTTGCTTATAATGTCTTCAATAGATAAAGAGTATCTATAAACAAATGTGAAGGATGATTCATAAATACCTTAAATGAAGATCATTTATTTATTCATCTCAAATTACCAAAACAATGTTTAGAAAATGACATGAACAATAAACACCATTCCATACAACGCACGGGGAAGAATATCTGGTTATCTACTATTTTCCCAATCAAAAGAATTTTAAATAATTAAGCATGTTTATAGTTCAATAAGATTTTATAAAATATTATATTAATAAACATAAATTGTATTAAAATTATTTTTAAAAAATTTAAATTATATTCAAAATAAAAATTAAGTATGCTTTGTTAATTGTACCTTCATCCCTTAAGTTGCCGAGTTAACGTTTTATGTTAGTGATATTAACAGTGTCAAGATTATAAGATTAAAAATGCACTTTATAAATTTAAGGGATTAAAATAAAACCTTGTACAAACTTAAAGAATTAAAAGTATATTTTAGACAAATTATTATTATTTTGATACACACACACAATAATTCTATAATAATTACTCATTTTGTTTTTGTTTTTGTTCGAAGACTATTCATTTTGTTACACACACACACACACACACACACACTATTTTTAATGTATCAAAAAGTAGTATTATCTATAAGCAATTAATAATACTACTTCTTATCCTTAATATAAGAGTTAATTGAACTTTTTTCAAATATATTAAGAAAGTTAAATAAGTTATAATAAATTTTTTATATTTATCATTTTTCTCAAAACTAAATTGCCTGACTTATATACTAATATCTAATCTAATGATACACAACATATGTTATAATTAAGTAATTTATTTAGCTTTCTTAACCTCTCTAAAAAAAATCAACTGGCCCTTATATTAATGATCGAAGGGAGTATGATTTTATTCAAATTGTGTGCATTTATAATAATTTTATAGTAATGATTAGTTTTAATTATATGCTCCCTTCGGTTGTTAATATCCATGTTGTCAAACTCACGAGTTTCAGTAAACTTTTGACAGTGATATAAACTCATATCGTGGACTCTAATTGTAAACTCATAACAATTTACTTTTATTAATTGATATGTATTAATAGTGTATAATTTAATAATTAGAATATAAAAATGACAAAAATTTGATTTTAAATCCAAATAATTAAAATTAAATATATAAACATTCATAATTTATCATATTGAACAAAACTATTTCTATAAAATTCATATATAAAGTCACTGAGCATGATAAAAACGAAGACGTTAACACAAGTTTAATAGTGAGTTAACATGATTTTGTAAGATAGAAATATAAAAACAGTAAATTTGGTTATGAATTTGCGTGTTTAACTGATTTAATGACTAACACAAATTTAAGAGTGACCCAAAACAATTTTATAATTTAGAAATGTAACAACAGTAAACTGGAAGAGTCAACTAGCGAGTTTGACAGTAATACTTAATATAATACCCTCTCTAACAAAGAAATTGAACAAAAGGGAATCTTATATTAAGAATCATAGATAGTTTATAACATAATATATTATAATGTTGGGAAAAAAATTTTATAATGTAAGTATGTAATCGATGTTTTAATGGCCTTAAATTTGAAAGCAAGTCATGGTTCAATTGATGAGACACGGTTTGTAACCCCCCCTTCGATAATCAGGCCAGGATTAGTGTTTAATCACATTTAATAATCGAATGAGTAATTCGGAACAATTAAAAACTTTTTGCGGGAACTGTACAAATGGATCTCCATTCATTTCATTCATTAAAACAAATGGCCTATTTGGTCTGTTATGTATACAATATCAGAGTATCAGTACAATTGCCGACGTTCACCCAGGATAATAATGTAACCCCCTCCGTAATTATATCCGAAATACGCAATTAAAATGAAATAGAGACCAATAATAATAAAAAATCATTTAAAATCCCATCCTTGAGATAGGGTTTTCAAAAATACCTTTTAAAATCTAATTAAATTGGTCTCATATTCACATTTCGAATACAATTACTACACGAAGATAAATCACATTCATATAAATATCAGAGTGCACAACATAATCATCCTGGCAATCCCGGGTATATACCTTCGCTAAAGATACACAAGGCACAATTGCCTATTATAATTCTTCAAATGGGGATTACACAATCTCATCTCAAATTCATAACCATATATTCAACCGAATCATATACAGTCTTCACAACTCATTGGTAACCAACTACTAATTTTCATCTCAAAGGAGTCCTAGCCGCTCCCTCCATGAGCCACTTGCCCTGTCTAAATTGTTGGTAGAGGAGGGTGAGATTCGAGAGAATCTCAATAGGAAACAGATACCATAATGCATGCATGATAGATGCTATGTGTATGACGTGTTAGCTTTACTAGATGCATGCCCCATAATGACATTTTTGCATGCTCAATGTTTCATGTAACAAAACTATGGCCACAGCAAAACAGAAAAAGAGCTTCATTTATTCAAATATGCTCTACACAATCAAGTAAAGCAATCACATACATCACTACACAAGCAAAGATATCAAATACATGCAAGTAAGGTAAGTCCCCTACCTTAACCCTTTTTGCCTCGAAACATATGCCTCGATCTACGTGCAAACGGCTCAAGGCTCCATATTCGATCCTACAATGTCAAATGTACTATTTAGACACTTCCATAGTGTTTCTGGGGGTTATATGAGTCTATCTTGAAAATTACTAAAATACCCCCGGGGACCCGACCCGACCCCGCTATACCCGGTCCGACTATACTTTTTCCAATGGTTCAAAATTCATATTCAACACTTCTCCCACATAAAATCACTCAAGGAACACAATGGTGACTTCAAAATGACCAAAATCACAACCCAATTACATGCCCTGTTTTTGCCCAATGCACAAAACCAACATAAAGTTCCCAAACTTCACCTTTAAGCTTTAATTCAATACCATTCATTCAAAACACTTAACAAGGCACTAATTCCATGACAACAACAATTCAAACACCACAAGACCCTAATTTTTGAAATTTCAAGCCAAACTTCAAGAATTTCCAAGCTAAATCATTTGGCACAAAACTTATATAGAAAGGTTTCTTAAACTCACCTTAACAACTTTCTCAAAGTAGCTTCTTGATTCTCCAACTTCCACAATTTCTTGAAGTCTCAAACCAACACCAAATGACAAACTATAACCATAGAAATGTAGCTCTTAACTCAAGGATCAACTTTAATGAATGGAGTTTGAGCATTTGAGATCATTTTCCCTTACCTTTTTAGACTTTTCTTCCTTCCCTTTCACCTTCCATGGCTGACGAGAGAGAGAGAGCAAGAATGAGAGAGATGAGAGGGAAGAGTGATGAAGAAGGGAAATAATCACACTCCCTTCCCATTTCAGATTTTTCAGCGCAAAAGAGGGGAAGAGAGGAGAGAGAAATGCTAAAAAAACCTTCGACTTTTCTCTCTCTCACACACACAAGCCAACTTGCCATATGTCCACATGCCATTGGTTTACACAAAATATGTCACCAATTAACTTATCTAATCTCTCCATTAGCCATTTTAATTACACATCTCATTCCTCTCCTAATTAGTAATTAATTTTCCCCTTAATCACCAACTAATTGCCCAATAATTCCATTCTTCCGATTTTTCAATAATTATGACATATTAATTAATATTGCCATAAAACACATAATAATTCAAATTAAATTCATAATTATCCACGAAAATCATGATTTGCCCTTAATCAAAAATTGGGATATTACAGGGATTACACAAAACTATAGTACTATAAATCTATTCAATATATTTACATTGATCCAAAATGATAACCAATTTGATATAAAACCAAAATATCTAACTAAGACTACCGCTGGCAGCCCTAATTGCCCTTATCCACTTGCTTGCTTTTCGATCCACTTGCCCTGTCTAAAAATGTTATTTGGAAAGAATGAGATTCTAGAGAATCCCAGTAGTAACAATTTATTTATATGATGCATATAAACAAAGCAAGTTAACATATATCATAATGCAGCAATCAATATTCGAGACCGGGCTTTATCCACGTTCCCTTCACTATATTCGAGGTCGGGCTTACGCCACGCCCCTTCACTTTATCTATATTCGAGTTCGGGTTTTCGCCACGTCCCCTTCACTTTCACTGTAATCGAGTCCCGGCTTTCGCCACGTTCCTTTCACTTTAACTGTATTCAATGACTAATGCAAACAAGCGATGCAATACACATGATATAGGATAAAGTGTCACTACCTTTATCTTTCCTTTTTTGAGCAGGCACAAGCCTTCTATGCTCCGGGAAGATATCAAATCCTAAAGTCATAATTAAGGACGAAACATTATTCTCTATTCCAATACTCAATTGACTCTTCAACATTTAGATTTGGTTATCAATAATGGCCCTTAAGAAGCTATAAATGCCTCTAATAAAACCCCTAAAAGGTTGGGAAACAATAGGTTGAAGATCTTTTTTCAAAAACTCAAAGTACTGGAACATAGGGGTTGGCCGCGGCTAGCCCTTCCTTGGGCCACGGCCAAAATATGGTCAGAAGACCACTGGCCGTGGCCAGCCACTCATGGGTTGCGGTCAGAATCAGGTCAGAAAGGTTTGGGCCGCGGCCAAGAAATTCCCTGATTCTTGGCTGAACTTCCAAAATTCATAACTAATGCTAGAAAATCGAAACGAGGTGATTCTAAAGCCAAATGAAAGGTATTTAAGTTATTTTTCTTGGAAAAATATGGCTCATTACTTCAAATCATCACACAAATACAGAATCACCAAAAACTCAACACTACTCCAAAATAGAGTTCTGTTTTTGTCCCAAATTTTGAAAAAACATAAATCTCAGTTAACAAAACGAAATGACACAAATTATGTGTCTATTTTGAAGCTTGGGATGTGATCTTTAAGACTGGAAAGTTTCAGAATTTTTCATCACCATTTGGTTATTCAAAATGCTCGTGCAAACTGACTGCCCAGACAGAGTTCACACAAGACAGATTTTCCAACTTTTCTACCAAAGCGTCCAATGACTCCAAAATCAACAATCAAGCCTATTCCTTACACTAAAACACTCAAGGAATCCAATAAACCATTTAAACAACCTAATTTCCATTACATTAGCATGCTTTGGTCCATGGCAACATTAAACACTAACTTTCCAAACTTTCCAATCTCACTCCTTTCTTTCCCAATCAATCCTATCTATCCATTCACCTTCCAAATATACCATTTCTATACCTTTAACATTCCAAATGACCAATGACACTCATTTTCGAAAATGGCCAATAAATCCCAGAAATTTAAAGCTACCTCAAATGGCACAAAACTTAGATGGGTAGATAGGTTTCACTTACCTCTTTAACTTTCTCAAAGTGACTTTTCAATTCTCCAACTTTCACAATCTCTTGAGGTCACAAACTAACACCAATGAACACATTACAACCATCAAAATGAAGCTCTTCATTCAAGGATCAATATTAGAGAAGGAAGTTTGAGCATTTGGAGACATTTCCCCTTACCTTTTGAAGCTTTTCTTCCCCCTTATTTCTGCAACAATGGCGCCAAGAGAGAGGAAAATGAGAGAGAGATGAGAGATGGAGTGTAGAGATGAAGAATGATGATAATAATACCCCCTCCATGCCTCTTCATCGAAAATGGGAAAGGGAAGAGAGAGAAGAAACAATAAAATACACCCATTGACTTTTTCCCTTAACCTCTCCCTCACCCATGCTTGCCATATGTCCACTTATCATTGACTCTCACATACTTAGTCACCAATTAGCTTCTCCAATGCATCTATTAGCCATTTAATCACACTTCTCACTTTTCTTTTAATTAGTAATTAATTTTCCCATTAATCACCAACTTAGAGCCAATAATTTCATTCTTTAAATTTTCCATCAATTATGACATATAAATTAATATTGTCACCAATATACATTAATTCCACTTTAATCCTATAATTATCCTCAATAATTATCATCAAGCCTTAATCGAAAATTAGGGCGTTAAACGGTTGAACCGATAGACATAATAATCAAACAAAAAATAATTATATGGATATAAACTAACATACTTATGTAAGAAATAAAAAATAATTATATGGATATAAAAGAACATGCTTATTTGTATAATAACATCATATTATATGAAGATCTTAATAAAATAATACCTTTGAATGTTTAGAAAATATATTAAATTTTTTGAGAGACAACTTTTTATTTTTAAAGTTTTTAAATTTTACTAACTTTTTTCATCTAGCCTGAAACTCATTTAGTCTTTTAAAATGTTGTTTTAGTTCTCTATTTTATTTATGATTCCGACTCAATAGTGATTCACCGATCTAACCCGATTCAATCATAAAAATGATTTTCTAGTCTAAATTTGTGAGTATTTGGGAAACATTCAAACTGTGGTTTCATAAGCTATTATCCGCAAGTCGACACAAAACTCTTCTTACATATTTACCTTGTAAATCGTAAAAACTATTCTAAAAAAAAATCTAAACACACACTTAAGTCATATAATTCTAAGGGGAATTGTTTAATCATTCCATGTAATTTTAATACCCACCCCCCATTTAATGTGTAATAGTGTCTCAAACAAAAGTACCTTATATATGAGAAGTGATGGGCAATAAAAATGTTATTGTTACCATAGTAATCCAAAGACGGTTATAATTTATAAAAGGAAGTAAAAAAAAGTACCAGACATAAATGATGACGTGGTAAACAAAAACCAGCTAATATTACATGACGCATAAAACATAAAAAGGCTTCTTTTGGCCATAAAACATTCATTCACATTTCCATCGTTGCTTTGCCCTAACTAGTCCCTCCATTCCCCTCTCGCCTCCTTCTTTTGGCTTTTTATCGTCTTTCCAACATTTTCCCCCTCCCTCACACCTCACTCTCATACCTTCTCTTCCTCCCTCACTGTAACTCGCTCTCCGTGCTTCAGTATAAAACCTTGCCTCTCTTAGCTATAGCGAGAGAGAGAGTGAGAGGGAGGCGGGCGCATAGAGAGAAGAAGAGAGTCTTCATCATCAAACCCTAACTCGCTCTCTAGCTGAGTAAGCCGCCATGAATTCCGAGTCAACTCAGCTCCAGCAAGCTCAGGTGGCCGCCATTCTTGGTCCCGATCTTGGCCCTTTTGAGACCCTAATATCACACCTCATGTCTTCTTCCAATGAACAGCGTTCTCAAGCTGAGCTTCTTTTCAACCTCTGCAAGCAGACCGATCCTGATTCTCTTTCCCTAAAACTCGCCCATCTGCTTCAGTTTTCCCAGCTTCCTGAGGCTCGTGCCATGTCTGCAATTCTCCTCCGCAAACAGCTTACTCGCGATGATTCTTATTTGTGGCCTCGACTTACTCCTTCTACTCAATCATCGCTTAAATCTATTCTTCTTGCTTGTATTCAAATTGACCAACCGAAATCTATTTCCAAGAAATTATGCGATACAATTTCTGAGCTTGCTTCTGGGATTCTTCCTGATAATGGTTGGCCCGAATTATTGCCGTTTATGTTTCAGTGTGTATCATCGGATTCACCCAGGTTGCAGGAATCTGCGTTTTTGATCTTTGCCCAGTTGTCCCAGTACATCGGTGATTCCCTCACTCCGCATATCAAGCATCTACATGGTGTGTTCTTGCATTGTTTGACATCATCGACGGCCAATTCTGACGTCAGGATTGCTGCATTGAATGCGGTGATCAATTTTATCCAGTGTCTGTCGAGTTCTTCTGATCGTGATAGGTTTCAGGATTTATTACCTGCAATGATGCGCACTTTGACCGAAGCGTTGAATAGTGGGCAGGAAGCTACAGCCCAGGAAGCACTTGAATTACTGATCGAATTGGCTGGAACTGAGCCCAGATTCTTGAGGAGGCAATTGGTGGATGTAGTCGGGGCAATGTTGCAGATAGCAGAGGCAGATTCATTGGAAGAAGGGACGAGGCATTTGGCAGTTGAGTTCGTGATCACACTTGCAGAAGCCAGGGAGCGGGCGCCAGGGATGATGAGGAAGTTGCCACAGTTCATTAGCAGATTGTTTGCTATATTGATGAAGATGCTTTTGGATATCGAGGATGATCCGGCGTGGCATACTGCAGAGACTGAAGATGAGGATGCTGGCGAAACAAGCAATTATAGTGTGGGCCAAGAGTGCTTGGATAGGCTGTCTATATCATTGGGTGGCAATACCATCGTTCCTGTTGCATCTGAACAATTACCTGCTTTCTTGGCTGCTGCCGAGTGGCAAAAACGTCATGCTGCATTGATTGCGCTGGCTCAAATAGCGGAGGGTTGTGTAAAGGTATCGAAAATGCCTGTATTCCTTGGGTTATTGGTCGTTTTACATGTTTTCTATCTTGTTTAACTGTTATAGATATTTCTCCTCCAGTCGCAGTCTGTTGCTCCTGCAACTTCTTTTCCTTTCACTTTTTACTTATTGGTTATTTGAGGTGCAAAGGTTTTTTATATTTTTCCTTGTGATATTCCCCAACCCTCCAATTACTTCAGGTTATGACTAAAACTTTGGAGCAAGTGGTGGCAATGGTATTGAACTCTTTCCAAGATCAACACCCCCGTGTGAGGTGGGCTGCTATTAATGCAATTGGGCAATTGTCTACTGATTTGGGTCCGGATTTACAAACCCAATACCATCAACGGGTGTTGCCAGCACTAGCTTCTGCTATGGATGATTTTCAGAATCCTCGCGTACAGGTTAGCTGTTGCCCTTTGCCAATGAGTATTTGGTTTTATCTATATTCAGGAGTAAGCAATGATGGCCTTAAAATTATGAAATAATTATCTCCAGAAAATATGAAGTAATGAATCAGCTCTTGAATTGGGATGCTTGGTTTGTTTGACTTGTAATCAGGGTACCCTCTTGTTGTTCAATGTGTCTTGTTAAAATCCTTTGTAATTTGTTCTGCCACTTCATGATCTTGTGGTGTGTTTTTGGTCTTAATTTTGCCTTGTAAGATCAGTTTAATTTCAAAATGATGATCAACTTTTTTGTTGAAAGTATGTTTCACCTTTTTCCTTAGTTAATTTTGACCACGGTTGGGATTCAAACTTGGATCATTCAGCCCTAAATAAGACTCCAATATCACTGAGCCAATGCCTATTGGTATAAAAATATGTTACAAATGTACTTTGAACATCTTTATTGTCTTTTTATGGCTATTCTTGGGATTAATATTGTGCTTTAAAATTGAAACTGCATATTTAATCTCATTAAAGGTCTCAGGACTCTGAAGATTTTCAAGATATAGCTGACATGATAATGAACAATGGAGGTGTTTTTTTTAAGCTTAGGTGATTAATTTGATTAAAATTGAGATGTGAAACCACTTGATGGTTAATTGGTTAACTTAGTAATAACAAGTAATGGATTGTAAACTACAATGTATCAAAAACTATATGATCGGTTAATTTAATTAGCCCTTCATAGGAATAGTATTTGGGAAGAAGTAATATACTTCAGTTTGAATTGCCTGTTTATATTGAGTTTTAGTAGGTTTATGCAGTGTTAATTGGGTAAATAAATACAGGGAAAAGATTGGCAGACTGAAGATCTACATTGTTTTGCTTTTAGATCCGTGTTATATCATATGTTGAAGCCCATAGTCTTCCTTTTAATAGAAATCATAGAATCCCTCTGTTCATTGATTGTAGGATTCTTCTTTTCACGATTAAACTGATTAATGATGTCATGTTACGCTTGGAAGCAAAGGCACCGAAATGGACATGAGACTGGATAAAGAACAGACACGATGACATTACAAATTTTGAAGTGTTACCTAGTGTTGTGTTCAAAATGAATGACCTATCTATGTTGGACATGGACATGGAGCTCTATATATGAAGTGCCTGTGCATCATAGATATGAATATATCTAACCTTGCTATCGGTTGTGCAGGCTCATGCTGCATCAGCAGTGCTCAATTTCAGTGAGAACTGTACTCCTGACATTTTAACACCTTACTTGGATGGAGTAGTTAGCAAACTGCTGGTGCTTCTTCAGGTATTGTAACAGAAATATTGTTCTGAGGAATGCTGATGCGACTATTTTTCTTAATCTTCATGTGATTATCTTTCGTCTTCCCTTAATTATATTCAAAATATTTGGCAGAATGGGAAACAAATGGTGCAAGAGGGTGCCTTGACTGCTTTGGCATCAGTTGCAGATTCATCCCAGGTATCTTTCTATAACCTGTTTTATTCAACAATTTTGATTTCCTGCAGTATATCATAACTAGATTAAAACCATAATGTAATTAGGAGCACTTTCAGAAGTACTACGACGCAGTTATGCCATATCTGAAGGCTATATTGATTAATGCAACTGACAAGTCGAATCGTATGCTTCGTGCCAAGTCTATGGAGTGTATAAGTCTGGTTGGAATGGCTGTTGGGAAGGAGAAGTTTAGGGATGATGCTAAGCAGGTACTCCATTATCTTTCTCTTATTTTATTTTATTTTATTTTCAGTTTCCTGTGGAAGTCTTTGAAATTGGTATGCTGTAACTTCGCAGCTAAACAACAATTTATTTTAGTGTTTTTAAAATTTATACCTTTTTCAATACCCACTTGTATGCTTACCATTATTCAGAAAACATGTTTAAAATGAAAACCTAGAAAGTTATTTGTTTTTAAAATGTTAATTTGGAATGGAATATTATCTGTTATGTACATAACTTCTCGCTGTGAGTTTGTGATAGGTTGTTGTCTGAAACGATAACAACTGGGATGATTGAATTTCACTTTGCATGAATCTGTAAAACATGTTTGTTTTAGGTTATGGAGGTGCTTATGTCTTTGCAAGTATCTCAAATGGAAACTGATGATCCAACTACAAGTTACATGCTTCAGGTATGTGTTTTAATATTAAATTGATATGTCGCATAGATAATACCTTATCAGACTCTACTTAGTTACAATCACTTAATTTGTTGCAGGCATGGGCTAGACTCTGCAAGTGTCTGGGACAAGATTTCCTACCTTATATGCAGTTTGTCATGCCCCCATTACTTCAGTCTGCTTCACTTAAGCCTGATGTAACCATTACATCAGCTGACTCAGACAATGACATTGAGGATTCTGATGATGAAAGGTTCAGTTTTTGTCATTTTCTTCATAATATTTTTATAATATTGTCAGTTGCAGGTCATAATGTATTAATCATACTGCTCGTTAGTTTGCTGTAATTGTTGTTGTTTGGGCCTTGGGGCTCTTTTGATAGTTGCTGCTTTATGGATCTTCTGGTATGACTCGTTTTTCTTTACTTTTCTGTTAATATCATATATTTAGTGTCTATTTGGGTTAGCGGTATAAGCAGTTTTTCTGAAGTGATTTACCGTGTACGGGGTAGTTATATGAGAGGAGTTTTGTCTCGATTGGCGTGAATGTGTTTCTCCAACGCTAACCCAAACAGGCCCTCAAACTTGAATTCAGACACTTGTCCAGTACAGTTACTTATCTGCACTGGATAGGAAAAGCAAATATTTTAGTTCATTTTGCTTCATATGATTATTTGACTGAAATTGGCAGCACAAATCTATACAATTTCACTTCCCATCTAAGTTTTATTTTATATATTTAGTATGGAGACCATCACGCTTGGGGACAAAAGAATTGGAATCAAAACCAGTGTCCTGGAGGAGAAAGCTACAGCTTGTAACATGCTTTGTTGCTACGCTGATGAGCTGAAGGAAGGATTCTTTCCATGGATTGATCAGGTCAGATTCTGAGGGCTATAGAATCCCTTCTTATGCTAAGGTTTGCTGATCATTTTCTTTTTCTTGATGATTTATGTGCATGTAGGTTGCAGGAACTTTAGTTCCGCTCCTAAAATTTTACTTCCATGAGGAGGTTAGAAAAGCAGCTGTTTCGGGTATTAAACTATTTGTATGCAGTTTGTTGCCAATGGATACTTTTTCTTGTGCAATGATAGTTGTGTCATTTGACTCATTTCCTTGTGTGTCCTGATATTTGACATTTCCTGTCCACATTTTTCAGCAATGCCTGAGCTGCTACGTTCTGCAAAGTTAGCCATAGAGAAAGGGCAATCTCAGGGTCGGGATGCGTCCTATTTAAAGTTTTTGACAGACAGTATTATCCCAGCTCTGGTGGAAGCATTGCATAAGGTAATATAGTTTCAGTTCATCCAATCTTGGTTTTGGTAATCTGAACTTTGTACTGAGAGGCTGTTACTGAATAAATGTGCTGTTATACAGAGGAATTAGCCTGGGCTCTTAAGTTCTCATTGTTATCTCATTGGGTCCAACCTTGTGCTTCCTGACGGTTCAGGCCTTTTCCTATTTATTTCTTTTTCCAAATGAAAAGAGGAGTTTGGGTGAATAAATATGTCTGGTGTTTTGAAGATTATTTGAATTGTATGATCTTTGTATTAATTTTAACAGAAGCCGCTTGTAGTGACTGTGACCTACATTCTTTGTTATCGTTGCGGCCCCTAGACCAAAATTGGGCTCAGGCAATGATTTGAGGATATAACCAATCTTAATAATATGTGGGTGGACTTTGCTGGTGCAAGCAGTGTCCACATTGATAGTTCAAGTGCTGAAGATCTTGCATTTCAAATTTCCTGCAGGAACCAGATACAGAGATTTGCGCCAGTATGTTGGATTCAATAAATGAATGCTTACAGGTTGGTTTTTTCATCCAATGACACAATTATATATCTTGTGTATAAGTATTTCGTTTGTGTGTATAACTTAATTTTGCATTAGATGAAATTAGGGCCATTGAATATACATTGTATAATTTTGTTATGATTATTAATTGATGAGGACAATCAACAAAGAAACTTGCTGATATTAGTTAATAAGCATTTGGTGCTAGCTGTGGAAGATTCCATAATCTATGGCCATAAAAGAGAGAACTAGATTGGTTACTTTCTATTCTGCAATTGGCTTGCAAGTGAAATTGATAAATTACTTGTGGACTAATTTGATTTTATTGAATGACATTAATGTGGAGCCACATTTCTAAAAGAAAGAGCTATAAGTGATGTTAGCTATGGAGGATTCTATAGTCAATGTGCTTATATGAACAAAACAAAACTGCTTGACTACTTCTGGCTTTCTGGTTGACTTACGGGAGACTATTAGTACTTACTACAGTTTCGCAAGCTTTGATTTCCAGAAAGCAGTATGTTGTAATCTGTTAGAAAAAGGGTCATTTTCACAATTCTGGTGGCCAATTCATGATTGTATGTCTTACAAGAGAATAAATTTCCATGACATCTGTATAATCATCAATATATGTATAAAATCAATATATAAATTTTGGGAAGCTGCATCATCCACAGCAGTGTAGCTTCCAGCCTTGGGAACGGTGCAATGCATGGGGTCCAAGATCTTATTAACTACAATCAAGGGAAGAACTGACAACTTTGTTACCAACAGATTTTTAACTATTCAGAGATAATTGCTGATCCCAAAGATAGAAACAATAAATGGGAAGAGTGAATTCCAGCCATCTGCCATAAATCTTATTAGAGTTGACATATTTCAAAATGGTTTGGCTGCTTTTAGATAATGTGGTTTTGGTGTTTTTCTCTTATATAGTATAGAATGTCCTGCAAAATTTTTGTGAGTATGCATGCATCATAGGTTGTATTTTTTTTTTTGTTAAATTTTCTCATCCTTGTTGCTGTTACTTTATTTTGTCCACGTTGTGGGATATGCCTTTTGGCTTTGGTGCTCTTTAACAGCTAAAGCCATAACTTTGCAAATGATTATATGTGTTTTTAAAAAGCAGCCACCTTTAGGGGATGTTTTCTAAGGATGCTAAACAGGGACTGTCTAAAAAGATCCTCTTCTCTGAAGTGGATGTTTTCCCGGCAGTGTTTTGAATGTATCGCTGATGTGTGATATATGAGTAATTAGTAAAAATCCATTTGGGATGCGTTCTGATCTAATGTTTCCCCTGTAGATCTCTGGGATTCTTTTAAATGAAAGCCAGGTCAAATCCATCGTGGATGAGATAAAACTGGTGATTACAGCAAGTTCAAGTAGAAAGAGAGAGAGAGCAGAGAGGGCTAAAGCTGAAGATTTTGATGCTGAGGAGGGGGAACTGATTAAAGAAGAAAATGAGCAAGAGGAAGAAGTTTTTGACCAAGTTAGTCTTTTGATGTCAATTATAATATATTGGTTTATTCTTATTCACTGATCTACTATTGACGTGCTCAAGATTATACGTCAGTTTACCGGCCATCCTTTTAATGCAATTTGTGTATTTTCCCAGGTGGGTGAGATATTGGGAACTTTGATCAAAACCTTCAAAGCTTCCTTCTTGCCTTTCTTTGATGAATTGTCATCATATCTGACACCTATGTGGGTATGTTTTCTCTGGAAGTTGCCAACCTTATTTAATGCTATTCTAATATTTACTTAATCACTTGGCCTTTTGTCCTCATCAGTGGTTCCTTATCTTGTTTGTCTTGTGCATTTGATGTTGGTAAGATGCATTGTTTTTCCTTTAAACTTGTAGTCTGTTGGATTCGTTGTAATGGATGTGCATGTCTGTTGTGAATGTGATTAGATATCATGAGTCCATTTAGTGATCAATCCTTGGATATGAAAGGAACATTATCTTGGTTCGTCTTGGAACTGACAATATGGATGGTCTATCTATCTTTTCCTCAGTTCTGTCTTGATTGCTTGAATTGCATATTGGTCAACAAATAATGGCAGAGATAAAGGGAAATTAATCTTTTGTACATCAAGGAGTTAGAAAATAGGTTTCTTGTATATGTCCATGTAATAAGAAAAACAAAATCCAATTGCAAATATTAGTCATGATGCTGCTGGTTGTCACTCATGGGTCTCCATTCTCTCGTGTTGTTACTATTTACTTTTTATTGCCTTCTCTCTGCCTAATTGGTTTATATGTTTGGGTATTTATGGTAGTTAGCCTGTGAATTGGGGACATTGATATATAAATGTAATAGAGATAAAAATTAGTTGGTTTGTTAGTTGTTAGAGAATAGATCCGTTAAATAGTTAGGTTTAGCTTGGCTTGGTCATTAAGTCACTCTAGCCTATAAATAAGGGCCTACTCCCATTGAATTTGACAATTTTTGACATGTAATGGATTCCTAGAGAATTATTCGAAAACCCTTCTCTCTGTTCTTCTCTCTTATTCCCTCTCTTCTTCTTCCTTCAACACTCTAATCTTCTTTCTATCCCTAATCTCCTAAATTCATATTACAAAGCTCTATCAGTGGCATCAAAGCTTTCGGTTCTTGGCCTTGTTTATTGGCTACTCGTTTCCTAGTGCTGAATTGTTGGGACTCAATCACAAGAAACATCAAGAATTATGGAGGAAAAACTGCAAGCTATTGAGTAGAGGTTAGGGACTGTCGGCAGTCTCAATGAAGCCATTGAGACCCTCCAAGACTCGGTGCAAGGTTACAGAGAAGTGTTGCAAATGGTTTAGCAAGGGATGCAGCAGAATCTTGAGGCTTTAACTCAAGAAATCAGGGCCCTTGCGTTCACGGTTCAGCCCATCAAGAACCCAATGATGATTTAACTCATCTGCAGCAGAGTGGATCCTTGAGTGAATTTAATGTCAGGTTCGACTCTATAGTTGAGAAGTTGGATTTGTTCGGGTCATATTTGGTAGAGGTGTATGTGGGAGCATTGAAGGAGGAAATTGCTGACTCCGTACGGTTGTTTCAACCAAGAACCATGCACCAAGGCAGATTGCTTGCAAGAACTCGGGATATTCTTGCATAGACGAGCTGAGAAAGCAAGGAAGGCTCTGGAAGATCAAAGTCAGAAGCAAACGCCTCTGTTCATCAAGATTGAGACCCAAGAAGGCCTTGTCGACCACAAAGCATATGACGAAGTTCAAGAAGATGAAATTCTTGAACCCCCTGTTCCTGCGCAAGATACCAGGAATGAAGAGGAAAAAACCATGCGACTGAGACCGACAATGTCGAATGCGACGGAAAGAACCAAAGATGTGAAGACAAGCTTGTGTGATTTTGGCTGTGGGTCCTTGATGCCTGATCTTGTTTCTGTTTTTCGCAACCCAGGGATTTGGAGAAATGTGAAAGCAGAGGAAAGAATTGATGGGTCGTCCAATTTCGGCATTCTTGAAAGTTCTCTGGTTGTGTCACACAACGTCTCTTCACTCTCAACGCTGATGATCGCTGTTCTCTTGCTGCCTCATAGTTTGACCTCTTTATTGCCATCTCTATTGCAGTCGTTTAGTCGATGGTTTTTGCAAAGCAATGAAAACACCTATGCGCATGTTTCAAGAAGCATGGACCCAGGTTTGTGGGATGTTCAGACTTGGATGTGGCATGCTAAAGTTCAATTTGGATTGTCAAAAACACAGCTGTTCCCTACTTTCTCTGAATATCAGAGATATTTTGAAGGCTTATTGGGTTTAATATTTTTTAATAAGCCTATGGCTTTGAAGTTGGCAGCAAAGAAAAGTGGCCCATGACTCTGCATTTGGGTTGCATAATTTCTTTGGGTATTTTCAATACAAGGCTGCTGCAAATATGGGTCTCAATTCCTTCATTCTCTCCCACACAAAAGCTGCTGCTAGTTTGGTTCAGGGGCAAGTAAATTGGGATGCTTTATGGTAGAATTTGTTCTCTCAGTACAAAGAAAAAAGAGGGAAGGTTTTGCAAGGATCAAATCACAGAATTCAAGACTGTTTGGCTGAAGATTTTCCATAAATTAGAAGCTTATGTTTTTAGTTTGGTTTCACTCTATTAGATTGTAGTTTTTAGGTTCAGATTTGTCTTTTGTTGTCAATCATCCTTGAGGGTAAGGATTTTTTTTTTTTTTTTTATTTTTTTGTGGGGGGGGGGGGTTGTATTGATATATAGATGTAATCAAGAGTTATAAATTAGTTGTTAGGGAATACATCCGTTAGTTAGTTAGTTTTAGCTTGACTTGGTCATTAAGCCACTCTAGCCTATAAATAAGGGCCTAATCTCACTGTATTTGACAATTTTTGACATGTAATGGATTCCTAGAGAATTATTCAGAAACTCTTCTCTCTGTTCTTCTCTCTTGGTCCCTCTCTTCTTCCCTTCAACCCTCTAATCTTCTTTCTGTCCATAATCTCCTAAATTCATATTACAAAGATCTATCAGACACCCTATAATTTTAACTTAAAGTTTCATTCATGTTGGTTATTTTATTTGTGTTACTGTTATTTTGGAAAATATAATATGGACACTACACTATTGGAATGGGCAACAAAGTGCTGCTTGCCATGGCTCCAGGAGCCCTTTCGCAATGATGCACTGCATTTGTTCAACTATCTCAATTTAAAAACAGCAAAATCTTGTCTGCATACATATTCTCTGAGAGTGCATATTCAACTTCATTATCTAGCATATATTGTCCTGCAAATGTTTCTTCTTTGTTGAATCGGTCTTTCATTTGTTTGTTAAAAGAAGTCGGATTATATTTTTTTGCATTCATTCTGCAACAGATTGGACTTCTCATAGACTTGTCATGTGGATTTCTACCTTATAATGTTTTCTATTGCACTATTTTTAACTATTTTTTCTCCTTGTGCGGTCTGCTTATACAAATGACTTTCATATGGATAAAGCATTTAATTTGATATTTTGAATTAATCTTATGTTTTGGATAGGGGAGGGATAAAACACCAGAAGAGAGAAGGATTGCAATTTGCATCTTTGATGATGTGGCTGAACAGTGTCGTGAAGCAGCTCTAAAGCAAGTTCCTTTTCCTTTGAAAGTTTTCCCTTGAGTGTGCTGCGATAATCCGCAAGCAACTAATTCATTTCATTGTTCTAAATGCCATCTGAGCAGGTATTATGAAACATATCTTCCATTCTTGTTGGAGGCTTGTAATGATGACAGTCCTGATGTCAGACAGGTCAGCATTAGATGTGCTCCATTAGTTTATGTCTCTAGTCTTTCTATTTATTGTCTGAATTTTTGTTATCTCTCCTTTTGTAGGCTGCTGTCTATGGCCTTGGTGTTTGTGCAGAGTTTGGAGGATCTGTGTTTAAACCTCTGGTTGGAGGTACTGCTTTTTGATATAGATATTCAATTGGTAAAAGTTATTTTGAGTTTAACGTTTTGTTAATGGCAAATCGCAGAGGCTCTTTCAAGGTTAAATGCTGTGATTCAGCATCCTAATGCTTTGCAACAGGACAATGTAATGGCATATGACAATGCTGTCTCTGCTTTGGGAAAAATTTGTCAATTTCATCGTGACAGTATTGATGCTAAGCAGGTAGTTACATCTTTGTGCGGAAACCCCAGTTTTTGCTTGTGCTTGTTAATTATGAGTCACTCTAATGAGAAATTCTGTCAATGGGATTTTTTAGAGTTTTATTTTAGGCAACTTCCGAATATTTTTTCTAAATGAGCTTGTTGGCAGGTGGTTCCTGCATGGTTGAACTGTTTGCCAATAAAAGGTGACTTGATTGAAGCCAAAGTTGTGCATGATCAACTTTGTTCAATGGTTGAGAGGTCAGTAACTCGACTTTCTTGTTTTCTTATATGGTACACCTGTGTATCTTTTCAATTTTCTTATTGTGCTGTGTCATGTTTATTTACAGATCTGATGGGGATCTTTTGGGTCCGAACAATCAATATCTTCAGAAAATTGTTGCAGTATTTGCTGAGGTTAGCTTTTGTTTGTTTGTTTGGTTGGGTTGGTGGGTTGGCTGTTATTGCTGAGGTGGCCATCTTGAATTTGGCACGTAGTGCCCTCTATCTTTTGGCAAGAGAAATTAAAGTGAAAGGAGTGGAAAGGCTTTAACGATGAAATTAGTTAGCCTTAAAACAGAAAGTGATTGATATACAGTAGCTCTATAATATTTTTGTATCTCAACCTAAGACTGACGTGTTGCACCCCCCGGTAATAGACAGAATGAACAGACCTAGAAAAAGATTGTAAAGATTTATGCAAAATATGGTTACTTGTTAAGTAATTGTTATCTCCTGAATTTTCTAGTTATACTTAAAATTGAATTTCACGATTTAAGTTGATGTTCATATAAAACATTTTAGATACTTTAAAGGACTTAGTTCTCTCTAAGAAATAAGAGTTGTGAACCTGACTTTTATGTGGTGGACCAATGAAAGCCAACTGCTTGTGGAAGTGTTTTTTCAGACTTTTCTTGTATATCTCTATCGTAACTTTTCATGTGGGTGATGGATGTTCATTTGTCTTTGAACTGGTAGATAGCATTGCAAGTAACTGATGTATAGTGACATGCAACTGAGGACTTGGTTTTAATTTATGCACATGAGCTATTTTTTATACAGTGTGAACAAGATATATGATCATTAAAGTGTTTTCGTTCTTTTATTCATTTCGGTTTTTCTTCTGCGGGTAACAATTGTACTTCTACATAATAGGTTTTATGTGCCGGTAAAGATCTTGCGACTGAACAAACTGCCAGTCGTATGAAAAATCTCCTCAAACAGCTTCAGCAAACCTTGCCTTCTGCTCTAGCTGCAACTTTCTCATCTTTGCAGCCACAGCAACAGCTTGCATTACAATCCATCCTTTCTTAGCATGCGTCGGCAATCTGGAGTTTACATAGACTCTATTGAATTGGTTTGGTGTTCCTAATATTTATTCCTCATTCTTTGCCATAAGATGGTTTCCATCATTCTTTCTTGCATGTTTCTTTTTTCATACCCGTCGTCGTGGCTTCAGTTTTGACAATGCAGAGTCATAATTGTGATTGGTAAAGGGAAACTTTATGCAAAAAAAAAAAAAAGTGTATATTGTAATTTGTCAATAGTGAGATTTGAGTTTGAAACATGAAATGTTAGGCAATTGTGGTGTGAGGATATTTGTTCTTTTCCCCCTTTGGTTTTGCATTTTACCAAAATGGGTGGCGAGAATATAGGATTGTCTAGGGGCAATTCTAGCAGTTTTGGCCTATTGTTTCTTCATGATAGACAATGGAATGGAATGTATTGTATTAAATATTCATTGTGTTCATCTATCAAGTTTTAACTCTTTATTTTGTTTTATGTAGACAAGCATGATTTGCTCACTAGTTCACAATTTGTCAAAAATTGGCATTTCATATTGGGTAAAATGCACATTCAACTTTAGACATTTGGCCAAATCATAATTCAACTAAGCAAACTAAAAAAAAACAGTGAATATTGATTTTAACAATTAGTTTGCGTTGTTTGCTTAAAAAAAAAAAATTAGTTCTCGTTCTAAAGCTTCTTGGTGTGGGGGATATTAGTGAAGGAGAAATTTAGATATTTTTAGAAGGGAGCATCTCTATTTTTTGAAATGGGTATTAGGACCTATTTGGAGTTGATTTTATTTATTTTGCAAGGAGTATGGATTATCCTAAATTATTTTTTAGTGACGTTAGTTTTTCAAGTATCAAAGTAGTTGCAATATATATTTTTTTTTTGACTAATGGACATTGACGTTAATCACTAATATTAGACTAACTTTGGATTTGAATCAAAGAGTATTTTTGCTTTAAAAGTATTTAGGAAGTAGTAATTGTTGACCTAAAGTTTTATAATGTGAAACAACTGATACATTAAAAATTTTTGTTTTTTCATAAAACATTAGTATTATATTAAGAATTTCACATGACGTGCTAAATAGGTATTCATTAGTGATAAAAAATTGTCAGTCTACAGGGTCACATGTTATTAAGGTATTCATGAGTAAACAATACCATTAATTGATAGTAGGTGTGGGTTGAAAAATCGGCAAGTCAAATGACTTCTATTTGTTTATCCTATTTTTTAACCAAAATATTTGTGTATGGTCTTTTTTTTTAAATCCGCCAACATTTGTACGTAGCTTTGATTTTACCATAAATGAAGCATAATTTTTTTTTTCTAACAGACAAATGGTTAGTTAGCAACTCGAGATAAACATATATATATATATATATATATATATAACACGTCTGTTTTTAATTGATTGTTAGTCTAGATATATATACTCTTTTTTAGCCTAATGAGTGTTTACTTGGCAAAGCAAAATATGTCGCACTTTGGATTTAAAAAAAAAAAAGCAATGTATTTTTATATTTGATTAATGGTATAATCTATTTTGAGGCACCAACATAGAGTTAGTTTAGTGGTGTAAGACTCTGCTAGACTCTTGGGTTTCGAATTCGAATTATAGATGAGACACTTATGTTGGGAGGGGCAGTTTTGAACCCCGAACTGGATAATAATATAAAAAAATAATCATTTTCGAGATTTAAAGCACAAAAAGTCTTTACCTTCGTCATTTCCTCCTTCTAGGGGTAAAACTGATCACTTTAACCAATAGTTTATTGGTAAGTAAGACAATCGCTCTGTATTATTGAACTTTAGGATGTTAGCTACTCCTCCATGAATATTTTAGGGACAAAAATGCTCTTTAACTCAGTTAATCTAGAATTAACTGTCGATGTTAACATTCATTAGTTAAGACACATTGCAATGATTTTGACACTTAAAAGGGCGATGTTGCTTCAATATGTAGTCTAAGAAAACCAATGTTTCTCGTGAAATGGTTTAGGGGCAAAAATAACTCTACCCCTTTTGAACGGGTATGAATTGTTAAATGGCCATCTGAAGCGATGAAAATAATATTAAGAGCGAAATTGAAAGTAATAGGTGAAGAAATTAACATTTTAAAACAGAGACAAATGACATTTAAGCACCCTAAAATAGCATTGAATATTATGAATATTGGAAATTATAAAAGGACCAAGGTAGTTGGCTGGAACTAATTTTTTAAGTTTATTTTTTTTTTCAGCATTCATCTTTAATTTTTTAGCACTCATTTTTATGTTTTTACTTTTTAGTATTCTTCATCTCAATATTTTCTTCTTGGTATAAGGGGAAACCCCACCACCTTACTTGTTGGTCATCATCTCAATATTTTTATTTTGCAACTTTGATAATTTTCATACATTTATAATGTTTCTATGATTAAAGAAAAATGAAAAGAAGGTTGAAAGCATAAAGGATACATATTGAAAATATAACGGATGAATATTAAAATTGAAACAATAAGTACGGAAAATAGTAAATATGAGTACTAAATAAACCAAAGTTGAGTATTGATATTATTGAATATTAATACTGAAAATTATTAATTAAAAAAATTGTAAGTCTAACCAAGAATCATTCTTCTTTCTAAAATTTTAAAAATTTACTTTCCTTAACTATAATCAATTTTTTAGAGGATTCTTAAATGCTATCTACCATAAAAAGTTTACATGAAATATAAAAAGGCTTCCATAACTTCAACTTCAATGCACACGGACCTTTTGCATTTTTAAAGCTGCAATCTCCAACCGCTTATGTGAAAAATATGCCAATATGATCCGTAGCCTTTGTTTTGGCATCTCCACATGCGATCGAAGGATTCCTCTGACGACTGACATTCATATGGATTAGTTTGCCCTACAAAATTATCTCATATTGTTGATAATGTTAAATTCTTATTCCAATTCCCTCAATTAATTTAAAAAAATCAAAGGCATTTTGACAAAAATAAAATTAAAGTTAAATATTGTACGTGTCTTGTTCAATTATAATCTATATCTATATATAGAAAAAAACAATGTATAAGTCCCACAAATGCCGAAAAATACAAACAAGTCTCTTAAAAAACTTTGTTGTAATTTGGACTTGATGTGAAAAGACCGCACTATCCCGACTAATTATTTTTTTGTGGGATTGTGGTTTTTGATGTTCATGACATGAAATTAGAGGAAAGATGGTGTCCGGGAAAAACATGGTACAAAATGAAACAATGGAGATGAATGGTTCCATATTATGGTTTGTATAAAAAAAAAAAGTGGCTAAATCATAAAAAGTTGATGCTATTTATGCACTGGGAGTTTAAAAGTGACCTTAAGACTTTGCTCTGGGGTTAAGGATATGGAACAATGTAATTTTAATGTTTACTTGAAAGTTTGGGTGAGGGATTTTTGTGCAATGTCCTTGTGATTAAAGGCATGAATGTGACGAGTTATGTAATGCCCCAAACTTTGATTAAGGGCTAATGATAATTATTGAGGATAATTTGTGATTTAAAGATTAAATTATTATGTGTTTAGTGGCAATTTCGGTAAATGTGCCAAAATAAGTGGGAAATTGTTAGTTAATTAGTTAGTGGTTAATGGGGAAATTAATTACTAACTAATTGGAAAAGAGATGTGTGACTAAATGGCTAATGAAGTGGTTAGAGTAACTAATTAGTTATTTACTTTATGAGAGCCAATGAGATGATGACATGTGGCAAGTTTATAAGATGAGAGAGTATGGGGAAAAGTCAAAATTTAATTTGTTTAATCCTTTTCTCTCTCTTCCATCCCTTGGTTTTCACTGAACAAGCATGGGGATGAGGGTAGAGTGTGATGTGGAAGCCGAAAGGCTATGTGTGAGCACCGCTACGCCAATAGTCCCTGAGTAGCTAACAACAGTTCGGGTAAAGACTGTGTGTCTTCCCGGCTGAGAAAGGGGATGAGGGTAGGGTGTGATTGTGGATCTACTATTGTGAGCCTGAATGGCTATGTGTGTGCACTGTCGCGTCAATAGTCCCTGAGTAGCTAACAAAGGTTTGGGTAAAGACTGTGTGTCTTCCCGGCGGAGAAAGGGGATGAGAGTGGAGTGTGATTGTGAATCTGTGACAATTGTGGATAAGCTGGGACTGAGGTATAGTTGCATAGGATAGTAGAGCTAATTCAGCTGATGGCTAATTAGACTACATGATCGAGGGTTCTCTATTCTGAGGGCACTACCTCGGCATGGCCAACCTGGCTAGCCACCACGTTGGTTGCACCGGTGTTGACCCCAGGCCGAAAAGCGGTACGTAAAATTAGAATATGCGATGTGTGTGTTGTAAATGTGAACTGTGATGTGAATGCCAGAAGGGCAATGTGTATTTGTGAGACAACGGGAAGCTGTCGTATTTGTGCAAGCGGCGGAAGCTGAGGTATTCTTGCAATGCGATATGTGTGCAAGTGGTGAAAGCTACGTATCATTGTGTATATAGCCGTGGGTGCCGTCGTCTTGTGACAATCGTCAAACATCAATGTAAATCTGTCGTAGACATTGTGTAATGCCCAAAAGTCCCAGATGGGTGAGGGTAACGCCGTGAAACTTGATACGGCAATGTGATATTGTGATTGTAGTGGACACCCAAAAGTCCTGGTTACCACTAGCTGAGTTACTGGTGGGTGTACGGGTGAGGGTAAAGTTGTGAAAGTGGATATAGCGAATGCTGAAATGTTTGTGTATACAGCTGAGGCTGTCGTTTGGTGTATTGAGGTTGTGGTGTTTTGGGGTTACTCCCGGAAGGGGTAACTAGATTGAGTTGAGCAGAGTGGTGACCTATGCTGCCCAACTGCCAAGATCTTATGATATAGCTCATGATCTAGAGCCTCCAGTGAATATGTTATGTGATGATAGTGTGTTATGGCAATCGTACGTGGTGGCGATTGCATTCACTTAGCAAATATATGGTGATTGTGTTTGTGCGGCAATTGTGAAATGGGCCGATTGCAGTTTGTGGCAACTGGGTTGCATTTATTGCGTAAGATTCTTTCGAGAATCTAAATTGTGATACACCAATTGTGGGGGTGGTCTAGCAAAGACTTTCCCAAGATAGACTAATTTGTGAAACGAAAGCCGTTATGAAGAGGCATTCGAGTTTATGGTTTAAGTGGTGCGACAAATTTCGAGGACGAAATTTATTTGAACGGGGGGAGAAATGTAATACCCCGAATTTTGAGACTTGAGGCTAGAGAATAAGCCTGAGATAAGTGGACTGCTAAGCCCCAGTTTAGCAAGATCCCAAATTGTGATTAAGAGATAATGACTCCAAAAGAGGATGTGGTTAGTGATGAATAAACTCTTTTGGAGATTATGGTGTGATTTGGCACCCGATGTGATTCGAATGTGTTGTGAGCAGCGTCGAAACCCTGTATTTAAGTTCAATTATGGATTAACATCTAAATTGACTTAAAATAGAGGGGAGGACGCATTATGGAAGAAAAGGAATGATATGGTGTGTTTGATGGTGATTCAAGAGGAATTGCCATAATCAGAGGCAAAATAGTAAAGTTACCGACCAATTGATCGGTTACTGAAGAGAAAGCTCATTGGTAACTTCAAGATCAATGGTTAGGATTGATTTGTATATTAGATCAAGGGGCGGAATCATGTGTATGTGTGTGCATGTGAGCTCATGGAAGATGTTGCAGGATGTTGACATGTGGTATTTTGTGGACCCTTGGATCTTGGTCAACATTTCAAACTCTTCCCTCTCTCTTTCATAGCCGGTCAACCCCCAAAAATCAGCATTTTGGAATTTTAAAAGGTGATCTTTGGTCAAGTGTTTCCCAAGCCTTTAGGCATATGTTTAGGCTTTGATTAGCCACCTAAAGGTCATGAATGGTAACCAACTTTAAGTGATATGAAAGTAAGAGTTGGAATAGAGAATAACCCTATGTCCTTGCTTTGATTATAGGGTTGATGTTTGCCCTGAACGTGGTTCGATATTCGCTTGGTCGTGAGTAAGCGGTGCTGGAGCTTACGTGGAAAGAGTGTAGGGAACATATCTTTTCTGCTTGTATTTGATATATGTGTTAGTGTGTTGGTGCATGTCTTAGCTTTGCATGATTATGTGTAATTTGAAGCAATGTTTCAATTTATGCTATGGCCATAGGTATATTGTTCGAAGCATTGAGCTTGCAAATTGTCATTGTGTTATCATGAGTTGTGTGATGCAAGCATGTCATGCATTAAACATTTATCGTACATGCATATTGAGATTGTTTTCCTACTGAGATTCTCTCAAATCTCACCCTCCCCTACTAACCTTTCAGACAGGGTAGTGGATTGAGGATGGAGTAAGTGACAAGGGCGGCAAGGACTTCCTTCGGGTTGAAGAATCGGTAGTTGGTTATCATAGTTGGGAGTATATAGATTTGGATGTGTATATAAGTTGTGGATGAGGATTTGCTATGTATTTGAGATGGATTTGTGTAATCCCCATATGAGGGCTTGTAATGGGCGAATGTGCCCTATGAAGCTTGAGTTAATAAATGGAATCCAGAATTATTGGAATTATTTCATTGCGTACTCTGATATATTAAATGTGATTTATCTTTATGTAGTAATTGTATTCAGAATGTGAATGTGAAACCAGGTTATAAATGATTTCGAAAGGTATTTGTGAAAACCCCGTCTGGTAGATGGGTTTATAAATGTTATTTGATTGTTATTGGTCTCTATTTCACTTTAATCACATATTTCGGATATAATTATGGCAGGGGATTACAATTTGGGCCATAAGTGTTGCCCACAATAGATGCGTCCAGATGCACTTCTTTGGATTGGTAGTTATCATTAAAGTATATAAGAGCCATGCGTTGCTTGATAGTGTACTTTAGAGGTGGAATTGTATCAGGGGATTGAGGTTCTTCTAGGGATGAAGAGGTGACTACAAGAGAAACATTCGACACAAGATGCTTCTGCCACATGAGGAAAGCATTCTTTACATCCCCCACAAAGTTCACATTGCCAATGGAGAATGGGATAGGAGCTTCTGCTACTATGATTTGGACAATTGACACTCTTACATTGTCATTTGTAAGTTCCTTGTTGTGGATGGTTAGGCCAAGATCATGAACACTGTCATGTGCTACTTGTCTTCTATCGGGATCATGCAAAAAATAGTTCACAAAGGTCATCTTCACCACCGACAGGACACTCTGACAAATGGCCAAGAATGCAACAACTCCCTTTAGTGCTTGGAAAGCTGCTTGGGTTATGTCTTCATGAGAGGTGTTGGTTCCTATCTGCTTGTTGTTGTAATATCCTGAATTTTAAGATTAGAGGCTGGAAGAATAAGCCTGAATAAAGTAGACTACTAAGCCCAGTTCGAGAAGAGTGTCAAGAATGTCCAAGAGCCATAATGACTTTCAGAGACTAGTTTAGGAACTAAAGTATGGGATTTAGTTCCAAATGGTCAGGGGAAAATACCCAACCCCTTTATCTAACTTCAAATAGGATCTAAAGCCTAACTTAGATCCAAAATTATGGGGATTAAATCTTGGAAAAAGAAAGAAATAGATACAAAAAGACAAAAAAGAATTACAACTTGTAGAAACCGCACCTGGAATAAAGTACGAATTTTGATGAGGTTTAGTCAAAAGAAAATACCTAATTCCTTTTGGATGTGTCAAAATGACATAGAACCTAACTAGGATCCAAAGGAAAAGGGAAATGGTGTCTAGAAAGAAATAAGAAAGAGATTTAAAAGAATTTATGGAACAAGAAATAATGTTGTCATAATTAAGGGCAAAAGAGACAATTGCTACTTGATCTTGAGGTTAGAATTGGAAACCTAAAATAAAGGGTCAAGATTAACTCTTGAAAAGAAAGAGCAAAAATGAAGTTGAAGAAGCAAATAAATTCCCTCCCTCATGCTATTGAAAACGTCCAAAGAGGGCAAGGAATGAAGAAGAAGAATTTGGTCAAATAGTCAATGTTTCTTCAAGTTTTTCTAACTTGGAAAGTTTGACCAAAAAGTAAGACAAGAGACCAAATTGGGTCAACAATTTCTCTCCATTTGGGAAGCATATTTCGGTCAAGGGAAAGAAAGAAGGAAGAGGGAAGATTATATGTAATTAAACAAACAAGCCCTTAGTGATTAATTATCTTACTTTTCTAGGAACCATGAGATTGTGACACTTGGCACAATTTGAGCTAAGTGTTTTGTTTAAGTAGGATAGAAATGAAAAACTCCCCTCCCTCCTCATAATTTTGTGCAGCACATGGAAGAGAGAGAGAAATAGCTAGAGAAAAAGAAAGAAGAGAGAAGGAGAGTGAATAGTGAAAATTCCTGAGTTCCAGAACCGATTTCACCTCTAATTTGGCGTTTCCAACTTCTGGAGTCTTCTCTAACGTTTCTCTACTCAATGAGAGCTTTCTTTCTATGATTTTTGATTCTTTATTAGAGGTGTTTGGAGCCTTCTACCTAGGGGAGGTGTTGCCAAAATCAAGAACCAGTTGTAGAATCATGTTCAGGTAAGCGTAAGCTTCGATTAAGCTAAATATTGTGATGTTTGAGTAATTATTCATGGAGTTGTGTGATTGTCCTGATTTTTGAACACCATGAAAAATGAAGTTTAATGGTTTTGTAATCATGAGAAATGGGTTAAAGAAGGTTTAATGATGTTAGATTATAAGTCTTGAAGTTAAATTTGCAAAACTGTTAATTGCAAGATTGAAGTTTCTGGGAGGCAGTTTGTTTGAGGTGAAATTTTTATTGGTCAAACTAGTATAAATGTTATGAAACAAGATTAAGGTAGACATCCTGGGCTTTAATTTGATAGGTATTAGAAGCAATTTGGACCAGTGGATTGAAATTTTTGGATTTTTGAAGTTATGCCTTGTTTCTGGACTTGATTATGGAACTGTATGGGACTTTATGGAATTCTGTATTTTTGTGGTTATAGATGGTGGTTGTTCATATTTTTCCTGTATATAGGACTTAAAGAGCTTTTTATAGAACTTTGAACTACTCTATTTCGATTTTTTTGGATTTAGTTATGATTTTTTGAAGTTTAGCCAAGAAACAAGACGTTCTTTTGGTCGTAGCCAAAAGGTTCTTGGCCGTGGCCCAAAAGCTTTTGACTTATTTTTGGCCATAGCCAAACTATTTCTAACCATTTCTTAGCCGCGACAAACCCCCAATTTCAACACCTTACATTTTTAAAAGGCGATAATGGGTCTTGCTCTTCCCAATCATCTTAGGTATTTGTTTGAGCTTCTAATAGCTACTTAAATGACTAAAAGGATAACCAACCCAAGTATTTTGAGTTGTTAAAAAATAGGAATAGGTAATAACCCATTGTCCTTGAATTTTGATTATAGGATTTAATATCTGCCCTGAGCGCAAGAGATCAATGCAAGAAAAAGACCAAAAAGAATAAGGTAGTGACTCTTTCCTTATATCATGTATAATGCTTTGTATGTATGTGCATATCATCAAATGTGACGAATGTCACGAATTGTTACAAATGTCATGAATGTTGAGAATTGTGACAAATGTGACGAATGTGAATGCTGTTATGTGATGATTGCTTACATGCTTTGTGAAATTATATGTCATATGAGTGAAATGTTACTATTGAGATTCATATGAATCTCATTCTTTCCAATGACTAACCTATAGCCAAGGCAATCGGATCAAAGGACAAGCAGGTAACTAAGGGCGGCTAGGGCACCAATAGAAGAATAAGATCTCTATTTGTTAGTTATCAAACTTTTGGATGAATGTATATGTTGTACTAGAGGTAAACGTAAGTGTATTCTGGCACTTGTACACCTGGTAAAGGTGGACGTACTTATCATAGAACTGTGTTTGTTTGTAACCCTAGTGAGGGAAACTAAGAATGGGCAATCATACTCTGTGGACCCTTTTAGTCGATGAATTTAAACTGAAAGTCCGTTGGGAAATTTTGTTAAGTACTCTGATATTCATGAATCGAATCAAACCGAATATGCCAAATAGATTTGAGAAGTGGAAGTGAGACCTTATTAAATAGGTTTTAAAATTTTTTTTGAAAACCCACTTTATCACAGAACCGAATCTTGTCTTGAATACGGGACCTCTAATGAGTTGAAATTCATTCCCTAGTCTTTAGTTTAACTTTGTGACACGCTTTTGAACTATGTTTTCAAGGATTTTAAGTAAGGGGGTTATAGTTGTCATTAAAATAGCCACCTATTGCTCAAGAGCTTCTATTTTCTCATTAAATGATGTTGTTGCCTTTGCCCTCACAGGGCAAGCAATGCATCGACTGTCTCCTTAGTAAATGTGTTAGCAATGCATAAAGTTATTTTTCCAAAACACTCTCTTAAGCCAAACCCTTGTCCAACACCCCTGACATGCCCTCCATGATCTTGTTTGCCCATTGAAATGGTCAAAAAGTCACTCCTCCCCTTTGGCTTGAAGGTTCCCTCAACTTCTTGTTTCTTAAGCTTATCCTATTACATATATATTGCAAACATAAGTATGAATACTGTGCTTAGTTATCTAATGTAACTAATATAGTAATATGTCTTACAATTTTTTTAGCAACTTGGTGAGCACTCTCACTCATGTATGACCTATTCCTCAATTGGGGAGTGTATAGTTATGTCTCTTCGTGTCGAACTGGAGAAGGTTGTGAAAGCAGAACTAAAGGATCTTCTTTAATTGCTTCTTCTAAATTCCTCCTCTTGGCCTCCATTATGTCCTTATTTGCCTTAGCATAACCACATGGAGAAATTGTTAGCGGGCAATCATTTTTGCTACCATTTTCAATCACTTTTGCCCTTCTCTCCTAAAGGTTATAACAATCATAATAAAAGATAAATAATGGTTAATAGTTAAAATAAATCATTGAGGAATAACACCCAATAAAAGTAAACTCATAATAGCTGCTAGAGTAGTATGCAACCAGCAAAATTCTGCCTAAACTTCTAGAGTAATAGATAGATATTTATCGAATGAAGTAGGGAGAAGCTTGCCTTCCCACTTGGACATGAATGAAATTACGTGTTGATCATGTCTTAAACACCCAAAAATGGTCACACAAGTAAGAGAGGGTCTTGTCCTTCAACTCTTGAATATCTGAAACATCATATGTGAGTTGCATTACACGCCATTGAAATGGTTAGCACTCGATATAACCAAAGTTTCATGAACAATAGTTATAAATGTGATAAATTCAAAATGTGTTTTATACCAAAACAGTCTGCCAAAGTTGGTCTTTAACAACCTCAGAAACCTCTTCCTAAGTTTCTATGGTGATTAGCACCTTGATGTGTATGATGGTGCAAAGGTAACTTTTATAGCCTGTTGTGTTTTCCCCAATTACCCTCCAGTTGTTGTCAAATTCAATCAAACTCTTCTTGCCGACATTACAAGACAAGCTGACCTCTCTTATTTTTGTAACCCTTCTACCTCTTCTTTATCTAGGGTAGGATGTAGGCTTAAATTGATAACCATGAGGCATCGCTTATGTAGACATGCTTGAGGTTGGACAACCTATAGCATTTAAGACATCAACAATGATCTGTGCATTAGTATGCCCAATTGTAGCAACCTTATTGTGAGGCTGATTGGTCTGGCCAGATTGACCCACCCTCTATGATATTTTGTGCCCAATCTAATTTACACTATCATTTGCCATATTCCTATTATGGAAAAAATGTTAGGCCCTAAGACAACATATTAACATACATTGAACTTAAAAGATCATAGGCAACTTAATACCAACTATTGAAATAGATTCATATAGGTATATCCTCATATATCCCTTCATAGTGATCATTTCTTATGATGTATTCATCATCCGATTCATCTTCCTTACTCAATTCAGGAAGACCCCTTGAAAAAGGAGTCTCATAAACATCAGTAATCAAATAATTGGGGTCATCATAATCTATTACATGTTTCCCTTAAAGAGCCATACACCATCGTCTTTTTGTAGGGTCATTATATAGAAAACTTGTTTAGCCTGGTCTGCCATAATGAAAGGCTCATCACCGAACTGTGTACTATTAAGGTTAACAAGTGTAAATCTTAACTCATTGACCTCAACACCATTGTTTTTACCAACCCACTTGCACTTGAAAATGGGCAATCTAAATTGGATGCACTCCATTTGTCATATCCTTTCAATGACTCCATAATATGGCATGGTAGCCAATTTAGGATTCTTGTCTTTTGAACTTGAGAAATGCATAGACTCAGCCACTAACATCACACTTTTATTTTGCATAGTACTCTTATCATCTATTGTCTTTGTATAAAAAGAATAACAGTTGATGTCAAATAACTACCAAGTAATCACCTAACATAGGACTATAAGACAACCATCTCACAGTATCCAAAGAACTTCCCTCCACTTCAACTTTATTTTTAAACCACCATGTAAAAGTTTTGTTATGCTCCCTGATTAGCCTTTACTCAATCATTCTAGCCCTACCCTTTCCAACATGTTCTTTGTGGGCTTGTATGTACTCTTCAACTTCATTAATATTATTCAAGATGTACAAGTGTACTTGGTGTATTTCATGAGGATCCATGATCTTCACAATAACCTTGCATTTACCTTGTTTTTCAACTCTATGTTTATTAGGAACCCCAATTGCTGGTACTTCTAACATACACTGTAGACCAAATTCCATAGCTTCTTCTAAAATATATTTATAAATTATGGATGCTTTTAGCTAGTTTGGGTTCTTCGCATACCCTTTTAGGATTTTCATTATTCTTTCAATTGGGTACATCTACTATAAACAGACGGGACCACAAAACTTTATCTCTCTCACCAAATGAACAATCAAGCAAACCATGATGTTAAAAAATTAGGAAGAAATAACTTTTCAAGTTTGCATAAGATCAGATATCCCTCGTGTTTTGTCTCTTCCTTTTTTGGGCTCAAGGACCTTGCTGAATACACTATTAAAGAAGAAGCAAAGTTTGGTCACTATATGTCTCAACTCGTCCTCATGAATGCCTCAAATAGCTACTAGGAGTAGTTGTTGCATTAGGACGTGGCAGTCATGAGAGTTTAGTCTTACTAGTCTCAAATCTTTTATTGAAACAAGCTTCTTAACATTGAATAATAACCAAAGGGTACTTTGATGCCATACAAACATTGGCATATTCTTATCTTATCTTCTTTTGATAAAGTATAAGGAACTGGGGGACAATAAGTTTGTTTACCATATGCCACTAGGCAGAGATTCTCCCATATTCCCATATCTTGCAAATCCAGTCTTTCCTTTACTCCGTCTTTGGCACTACCTTGTATATTTAGAAGTGTTCCAACAACACTGTTACACACATTTTTCCTACATGCATGACATCAATACAGTGCCTCATATCAATCTTACACTAATATGGGAAGTCAAAGAAGATAAACCTCTTTTTCCATATGTTCTTCTTAGTACCCCTACTTTGTTTAGACTTACCAAAGAAAGTGTTGATGTTTTTCACCTTTTCATACACCCCATCTCTAGTCAATGGCATCAGAGCACTCGAAAGTACTTGGCCCCCAAAGAATTTTTTCTTCAATTTGCGATATGGGTGGTCCAGCCTAAGGAATGCTGAAGTTGATCATAGTATGTCCCTTCCTCAAAAATTGGGCAAGCTTTATAGCCCTTAACACTATAGCTTAACAAATTTTTATACGCAGGGAAGTCATTAATAGTGCAAAATATCATCGCTTTAAGCTTGAAAACCTCCTTCCAATTGTGTCATAAACATCCATACCTTCCTCCTATAGCTCTTTAAGTCTTCAATCAAGGGCCTTAGGTTATGTCATTCCTCGATTGTTTCGGTCCAAAAATCAATATAGTCAATAATATGTACTTGTGTTTCATGCATAGCAAAGGAGAAAGGTTCAAAATCATCAACAAAATAGGCCACGAACTATGTATATTGTTCAGGCTCCCGTAAGGATTCATGTCATCCGTACTAAGTGCAAGCCTTATGTTCCTTGGCTCTTGGGTGAAATGAGGAAATATTTCATCAATTTTCTTCAATTACATGGCATTTTCCGGGTGTTTGATCTTTCCTTCTGAAATCCTCTCATTTCTATGCCATAACAAATTCTTTGCGTATACTTTATTAGCATACATTCGCTTCTGCCTTGGTATAATTGGTAGGTACCACAACACCTTTGCTGAAGATTTCTTTGATTTGTACCTTGTTGTGTGACACTTCAAACACTTGACAAGCCCTTCATAATCTTTTTTATAAACTATACAATCATTAGGGAATGCAAGAATCTTTTCATACACCATGCTAAGGGGACACAATTTTCTTTGCATCATAGTATCACTTCAATAGAGAATTTTCATTAGGAAACATGTACTTTAAAGCCTTATGTAACATCCCAAATTTCATTCACCAAAATTCCTTGCACTTGGTGGCATTTAATGGAATTAAATGGTGAATTAAAGAGCATGGGAAATGATAAAACAAGGCAATAGGTGGTCACACTATGAAAATCACAAAATGTAAGGGTAGAATAGTAATTTTCCATATTAAGCGAGAGGCAATTATTTTCTCAGATTATTTCCCCATTTTCATCCATAAAAGGAGATAAAGGAAGGGTAAAATAATTTATTGGGAATAAATAGCAATTTTTGGCAAGTGGTCAAAAGAGAGAAAAAAGAATTAATGGCACAAGAAATAATATTGCCATAATCAAGGGCAAAAGAGTCAATTGCCACTTGATCTTGAGGTTCAAGTTGGAAAACAAATTGGAGGGTTAGGATTTGCCCTTCAAAAGTAAGAAGTAATTATGAGAAGTGAAAAGCAAGAAGGGAAATATATATACTTGGTCCAAATTAGAAGTAAGAAGGAAGCATTTTTTGCCAAGCAAAAAAGAAGATGCAATTGTCAACGATAACATGTTAATTACATTAAAATATTATTATAATTAAGGAGGTGGAGAGGATATTTCAAGAAGCAATTAATCATCTTTCAAAGCCTCATACTATTCAAATATCTCATGCTAATTGACAAATTTAATATTATTATTTCAAGAAGAATTTGGACCACACCTTTTGCCTTTTCACTAAGGCCAATTTCGGCCAAGTACTTAGGATATGGAGGGAGGAAAAATCTGAACCTAATACACTCTCTCTTGCTTTCAAAAATCATGGCCTAGCTTAAGAAAAGAAAGAGAAAAGAAGGCGAGTTTCAAGGTAACTCTTCTAGCTCAAATTTCACCTTCTTAATTACTTCTTTAACTCAAAAGCCTTTCATGAAACTTGTTCTCCTCTTCAAGAGCTTCATTTCTATGATTTTTGTTTTAAATAGGAGGTGTTTTGAGGCATCTTGTAAAAGCAAAAGTTATAGAATCAAAGAAAGACTCAAGAAAGAGCAAGAGTTGAGTATGAGCATCATTTTGACATATGTGTTGCTTGACTTGGTTGAGTTTAGGGTGGGTCGTTTGACAGCCCTAAATTCATTCTTTTTAGGTTTATTAGGGTCCATGATGCTTTCATCTCATACATGTGAATATATGTTGATTTGGAAGCAAATGAGCTAAGTTTTGATGATTAAGTTGTGAATTGGTTGCTTGTTGTAGAAAACCCTAAACTTTTGGTTTGAACAGGGCATTAAGAAGCCGTGGGAATTTGAAGATCTTGAGAGAGAGAGAGAGAAAGTGTGTGATGATGAAGATGAGGGTGAGGTGCAGAATTTATGCCCCCTAGCCATTCCATAAGCATGATAGAGAGAGAGAGAGAGAGAGAGAGAGAGAGAGAAAAGAGAGGAAATGAATAAAAAATGGTGCTTTAACTTTTCTTCTCATCTCTCTTCATCATCAAGTGACACTTGTCCACATCTTATGCATTCTCATAAAGTAAGTAACCACTTGGTTACTATAACCACTCCATTAGCCATTTAATTACATATCTCATTTCTCCTTAGTTAGTAATTAATCTCTCCATTAATCACTAACTTATGGACATTCTTTCAATTTCTCATTAATTATGACATATTATTTAAAATTGCTGCATAATACATAATTAAATTCTTTGCCTCTTCTTTATGCACTACTTACCCCTATTTTAGCCCAAATAATTATTTGTCACATAATTATGCTAAAATACAGGGTGTTGGGCATTTCCAATAATAATGCGGATCTCAAATCCATTTTGATTCACAAAATTATTCACAATAATCGTTATTATCCCTTAATTGAAATTTGGGGTGTTACAAAAGCAAGTCCAAAAGTAATGAAACTTTTGAGGATTAAAGTAGACATCCAGGGCTTTAATTTGATAGGTATTATAGGCAATTTGGATTAGTAGATTGAAAGTTATGGATTTTTGAATTTATGCCCTGTTTCTAGAATGTAATTTGGAACAGTGTGGGAATTCATGGAATTATGTAATTTTGTAGTTGTAGATGGTAATGGTTCATATTTTTCTTGTGTAGAGGACTTAAAGAGCTTTCCATAGGACTTTGAACCACTCTATTTTTATTTTTTTAGATTTAGTTTGATGTTTGAAACTTGGGTTAAAAATCTGGCAGATTAAAATGACCCACGAATTTATGGCCTTTTAGGTAAATTGGAGCAAGTATGAGACCAAATCTTAGATACATGTCTTAAAGGCCCATATAGTTCCATTGGACATTCAATTTCATGGCTCTAATAATATGGGTATTTATTTAGGGCTATGAGAAGTCAAGAAGAAGCACCTTTAACGGTACAAGAGCAAAAGAAAATGGTACAAGAGGAGGACTTAAGACACAAGGTAGTGAACTTACCTCTCCATTATGTATTTGATATTTGTGCTTGTCTATTATTGCATGTGATTGCTTTGCTTGATTATGTGAAACATATATAAATGATTGAAGCCTTGTTTCTATTTATGCTATGGCCATGAGTATGTTGTTTGAAACATTGAGCACATAGATATGTCCTTGTGTTTGCATGAGTTATGTAACACAATCATGTCATGCATTAAGCACTTTCTTGCATGCATATTGGTACTATTTACTACTGAGATTCTCTTGAATCTCACCTTGCCCAACTAACCATTTAGACAGGTGAGAACAGGAGGTGTGCTAAGATCAAAGAAGAGAATTATGCGAGAGGAATACAGTGGTGGAGCGAAGATAGAAAGATGTTTGCATTTTATTGTAACGAGTATAGACACCCTAGTAGCCTTGTGCGACTACATTATTTGTAATCATTATGTACGAACCCCTATGGGGAAATTCTATATTCATGTACATATTATAAGTATATTTATGCTATTCATATGTGCCCACTGAACTGCGCCTTGCTACTCTAGTTAATATCGGCATGAAGGGGTAGGTAAGATGGGGTTTTACACCTTAAGTAGCTTTAAAACACTAATGTTGCTCTACCTATGTCGTGCTTTCAAGCTCACCATATCACCAAAGTCTTCAACACTTTGTATTTTTTACAGCTTGGGTATAAGGGTTTTTGACCATTACTGAACAAATCACCATACACACTTGCCTACTCACAGGTGCCTACTCCAACATCATGGATCATGTCCATCATTTTATCACCACTATCTATAGAATCATAGTTATGACAAAATGCCTCTTCATTGTTGAGATTCAGTTAGCCTTTCTACTTCTTCACCATGCCATACTCATACTGCAAAAATGAATGTCATTAATGTAAAAGAAAACACTTTCAAAGAATACAACGTGAATTATAGCCCGGGTTAGTAGTATAAAGTGTCCAAACCCTATATTTAAGCTCAATTATGGTGACAAGCCTAAATTGAATTAAAGGACAAGGGAATGGAACATGGGAGGAGGAAATGTGTAATATCCCAATTTTTGATTAAGGGATAATCATGATTATTGTGGATAATTATGAATTTAATTGGGATTATTATGTATTTTATGACAATATTAATTAATGTCATAATTAGTGGAAATTGGAAATATTAGTGCATATGTGTGGTATTTAAGATCAAGGGTGGTGATTCCTTGACCGTGGGTCGGGATCCAGTGTGCTTAGCTTGTGTGGGCTTATTGAGGGAATGAAGGAGATGCTGACATGTGGCATTTTGGTGGCCATTGGATAAGTTCATATGAGGACAAATATCACTTTTTGCCTTCCTCCTCTCCATCTCATTTCTCTCTCTCTCGTGCTCCCTCTCTCATTTCTCTCATCTCTCTCTCTCTCAAATCTGGGCGCCATTTTTGGTGGACAAGGAAGAGAAGAAAGCTTGAAAAAGGTAAGGAAAATGGTCTCCTTTGCTCAAACTCCCTTCACAAATGTTGATCCTTGAGTAATGGGCTTCATTTTGGTGTGTGTAGTTGGGTCATTTGGTTGTGATTTGTACCACACGAAAATTTATTGTTGGAGAATCAAGAACTCCCTTTGAGAAAGTTGATAAGGTGAGTGAGACCTATCTTTCTATCTAAGTTTCATACCATTTGAAATACTTTGAATTTTCTGGAATTTTGGGGCCATTTTCGAAAATGAAGGCCATTAGGAGTTTGGTATGTGTTTGGTATGAAATTTGTATGTTTGGAATGCATCTTGGATAGATAGAATTTATTTGGGTTTGAAATTGCTAAGTTTGGAGATTTTGGTAGTTTAGTGTTTAATGATACCCAAAACCAAAACATGATAATGGAATAGGATTTTGGTGATTTTGGCATTCCCATTGAATTCCTTGAGTGATTTTGTGTGGGAATGAGCTTGGTTATTGATTTTGGGTTCATTAAAATCACTTGGGAAAAGTTGGAAAATTGTTTGGTTTGAGCTCTGTTTTTCGCTGTCAGTTTGAGCGAGCGTTTTGAGTGACCAAATGGTATTGGAAAATTATGAAACTTTCCAGTCTTAAAGTTCACATCCCAAGCTTCAAAATGGACATATATTTTGTGTCATTTCGTTGGGTATTCTGTGAGTTATGGTTGTCCAAAGTTTGGGATTGAAACAGAACTCTGTTTTGGAGTAGGGGTTAGTTTTTGGTGATTCTGTAATTTTGTAGTGATTCCCAGTGAAGGGCTGTATTTTTCCTTGAAAGAGGACTTATATACCTTTCATTTGGCTTTGGAATCACTTTGTTTCAATTTTTCTAGAATTAGTTATGGTTTTTCAAAGTTCAGCCCAGAATCAGAAACTTCTGGGCCGCGGCCCAAGAGTGGTGGACCGCGGCCCAAACCTTTCTGGCCTGTTCTGGGCCGCGGCCCAAGAGTGGTGGGCCGCAGCCCAAGACTTTCTGGCCTGTTTTGGGCCGCGGCCCAAGGATGGGTGGGCCGGGGCCCAACCCTGTGTTTTGGCACTTTGTGTTATCGAAAGGGGATCTTTAACCTATTGTTTCCCAACCTTTTAGGGCTTTTATTAGAGGCATTTGGGGCCTCTAAAGAGTCAATTATGATAACCAAAATTAAGTATTTCAAGTTAATTAAGTCTTGGAATAGAATGTAACCCTTCGTCCCTAATTATGAATATAGGATTTGATATTTGCCTTCCTCGGGAGAGACCGGCGCTAGGACACGCACGGAAGGATCAAGGTAGTGACTTTTCTCTCATATCTTGTATGATGTCTTGGCATGCATATCTTATCGTTAAAGTTGTGAAATGTGTGCCATGGTCCATTACGGCGTGAGCAGGTCCGCGTGAGCCTTGTAGGGATTGACAGTGGTCATCTCTAGGTCGGCCGCTGAACTGCCGTCGTAATCGACATGGATCGTTGTGAATCCGACCCGTGGGGGCGGCGTTTGTGAAACCAGCCGTGGGCTGTGTGTGTGTATCTTGCCTATGTGGCTTGCGATTATGATATGCTTTATATGGATCCCAGCTGTGGTGAATTATATTGTGTTGATTGTTGTGATGCAATACAGCGTGAGCAATTCAGCGTGAGCAATCGTAAGGGATGACATGTGTCATACTAACCATTGCCGCTGTAACTGCCGTTGTAGTTGCTTGTTGTGAATAATGATTTGCTTACATGCATTATGGTTGTACATTATATGATTGATTTGTTACTACGGGGATTCCTTAGAATCTCACTCTCCCAAAAACCATGTTTTAGACAGGGCAGAAGGATCAAAAGGCAAGCGGGCGACGAAGAGTAGTTAGAACTCCAGATAGGAGTATATTTTGGAATTGTTGGTTATCATATGTGTATATCTTTTGGGATAATTTTGGAGAAGAATTGTGTATATTGGGATTGATAGTATGTTTTGTGTAATCCCCAAGTTAAGGGTATTGAATTGTAGGCTTTGAGCCTTTGTAAATCCCTTATTGAATGAATGGAACCCGAGTGTGTCGGGAATTTGTTTATACTCTGATATTTGTAAATGAAATCAACTTGTACAGGCCATTTAGTATTGAAATGTGAATATGAGACCGTCATGAATAGATTTTGTAAAAGTTTTTGTAAGTCATGATTTTGGGAAGTTTGATTTTGTTTAAGTCCCAAAATCATCTATGGTCTCTAATTCCACATTAATTATGTTTTTATGAACTAATCTCGGCCTAAGGTGGGAAGGGGGTTACAAAATGGATTTGGAAAATTCCCAGAGTGGCAATCTAGCTAAACTTGCCATAGTCAGGAGCAAAACGGGAATAAAGAAATTTGTCGGCCAATTAGTCAACAACCAAAGGAGAAATTTACTATCAACTCAAAGCAAAAGAGTTGTGACTAAATGGCTAATGGAATTAGTTAGATGAACTAAATGGTTACATGCATGTTAAGAAGCTATGAGATCATGACACATGGCATTAGAGCAGGTGAAGCGGAGCAAAGGAGAAGTAGGTAAACAAGGACGAGTAGTGCTCCTAACCAGGAGATTAGAGTTTAGTTAGTTAGTTATCATACTTTTGGATAAATTTTTATATTGTAGTTATAAGTCCTATGTAGTGATGTTGGATGTATCTACTGTAGAATTGTATAGTTGTATGTAATCCCTTGTATGGAAAATTGACAATGGGCAATCACGCCCTGTAAACTCCTATTAGTAAATGAATGAGACACAGGAATCTATCAGGAAATTTTTGTTATGCACTCTGATATTATGAATGGAATAGAACCGGTCAGGCTAAATAGATTCAAAAAATGGAAGTGAGACCGTATTAACAGATTGTGAAAAGTTTTTGAAAACCCGCTTTATCACATGACCAAATCCTATCTTAAAGTTAGGACTTCTAATGAGTTTTGAATTAACTGTTGGTCTCCTGTTTATTTTATGACCATTTTTTAACCTTATTAATAGCTATCAAGGTATGGGTTACATTTTTAGTATCAGAGCTAAAGTTCTTAGCAAGGGTAGGTTTTGCTAGGATAGTTGCCATAGTTCCTTGTCTTAGTGATGATAGTTAACCCATGATTGTTTGTTGAATACACATAAATGTTCCTATTATTTATTGGTACGTGAGTTTTAAGGAATAAATGTTCCTGATACCTACTTCTCCTTTGCTTTGCTTCACCTACACTAATGCCATGTATCATGATCTCATAGCTTCTTAACATGCATGTAACCATTTAGTTCATCTAACTAATTCTATTAGCCATTTAGTCATAACTCTTTTGCTTTGAGTTGAGAGTAAATTTCTCCTTCGGTTGCTGACTAATTGGCCGACACATTTCTTTCTTCCCGTTTTGCTCCTGACTATGGCAATTTCAGCTAGCTTGCCACTTGGGGAATTTTCCACTTTTATTTCCTTCTCCCTTGTGCCTTTCCCTTGTCCTTTAATTCAATTTAGGCTTGTAATCATAATTGAGCTTAAATACAAGATTTGGGCATTTTCTGCTGCTAACTCGGGTCATAATTCACATTATATTCTCTGGAAGTGTTTGTCTTACATTAATGACATTCACTTTTGGAGTCATGAGCCCTTACACATATTTTGGGGTATTACACATACAATATAACTCTTTATAAAACCTTCACAAATTAAGTGGGTGCATATTTTCATGGGAATTAGTCGCCTACCATCAGACATTTCATACAAGGGCAAAGAAACCTCCCCTGAACTTTAGCATGCAAAGGATTTATTTTAGCAAATTTCCTAAACTTATTATAATGCTCAACACTTGTCCATTTACAATTTATCCAACTACAGTCTATATTTGACATCCTACGATGTGGGTGAAACAAAATGCAAGTTTTTATGAATCTGAAAAATGATTTATACAAAGAGTTATAAAGCCTAAAAAAATTTTAACAAAATACCTAAAAGCATGAATAAGACCACATCGAAGATATTTACATTAGGAAACTGCAAAAATGAAACTACAGCGGGGTTCCCCTTTGCAAGATCATGGCATAATAGAACTGTGAAAATATTTTGGTCACGAAATAGAAAATAAAGGATAAAGTTTGGATATTGAAGTAGAAGTTCAGAAATTGAATAGGAGTGCAATTGACTGAAATGACGCTTAAAGAAAAGATTAAAGGCGAAGAGGGTCACATAGAGAAATGCAATGTACTGCAACTTTTCTAGGCTGAGGCGCCAAAATATATATTAGATGTGCATATATTTTTACATTGATTACATGTATAAGCCAATCCATGAGCACAATTAATTTAGAGCGGACGAAAATACAACTAGTCATGAGCAAAATTAATTTAGAGCGGACGAAAATACAACTGGTTTAGCAATTACATTTTACACAGGGTTCAAAACAACTGGTCTAATTACTTTAATATTGATACCAGACATAATTACAACCAGTATAGAAAATATTATTTACACCAAACTAAAGTGCGACCGATCTAAAGTTGAGATGGTATTTACAAAAATGTCCTTGATCATAATTTTTACACCATCTCCTCCTATAGAGGTCTAGATGTGGTGGTCTTAAAGCCCTTTTTTTACTAGGTTATATTAATATATAATAATAATATTATTATGTATTTGATTTCCAACACTCCTCTTCAAGTTGGTACATGTAAGTTTGTAATGCCCAACTTATCCACAAGCATTTTAGCCAATCTTTCCCAAGTGCCTTTGTAAACATGTTTGCTAATTGGTCTATTGACTAAATCTTCTGTGGCATTATTTCTATTAACTAATAAATTTCTTTCATGAAGTAACAATCCATCTCTACGTGTTTGGTTTACTCATGAAATACTAGATTCATGGCTATATTTAGTGTTGCCTGATTATCACAATATAATATTGTGGCTTTGCTCTATGGTGATTGTAGTTCCTTAAGCAACCATCACAACCATACAACTTCACTAGCTACACAAGCCATCGCTCTGTATTCTACTTTAGGCAATGATTTAGCCATAAAATTTTGCTTCTTAGTTCTCCAAGACACGAGTGAACCTCCTAATCACATAAGCTACCGCTATATGATCAACGAGTCAGGGGCCATCCTAACCAATCCATATCTCAATGTGTTCAAGCTTTAAGGTTCCCTTTGCTTTAAGTAAAATACCTTGCCCTGGGGTGCATTTAGATGACGTAAACATCTCTTGATTGCCATCATTTGTGAGTGCTTGGGTGAGGACATAAATTGGCTCAATGTATTAACAACATATACTATATCTAGATGTGTTATGGTTAATTATTGAAGTATTCCAACTAACTTTCTATATCTCCAAGAATCCATGTCAGGTTCATTTCTATTATTTTATAGCTTAAAATGTTGCTCTATGAGAAAAGCACTAGGACAAAAATTCATCATTCTCGTTTCTTTTAGAATATCTAGTGTGTATTTGTATTGACTTAGGATGAGGCCTCATAGAGAGTGTGACACTTCAATCCCAAAAAAATACTTTAACTTTCAATATCTTTAATGACAAATTTTGGATCCAGGTGTCGTTTTGTTTCTTGTATCTTCTTTGCATCATTGCCAACTAACAAGACATTGTCAATATAGACCAAACAAGCAACAAATGATGTAGCAGTGAGAAAAGTAAATAATGAGTGACCTACCTTACTTTGAGAGTATCCAATGTCAAGTAGTACCTAAGATAGTTTATGATACCAATTGCGAGATGCTTATTGCAACCCATAAAGCGATTTCTTTAGGTTGCAAACTATGTTCTCCCCCTCACGAGCAAAAGCTTGAGGGATGCACATATAAACTTTTTCATAGAGATTACCATGGAGGAAAGCCTTGTTGACATCCAACTGGCATATCATCCATCGACTCTTTGCTGCTAGGGTCAACAAGCAATGCACAGCAACAAGTTTGGCAATTGGTGTGAATGTTTCATCAAAGTCAATACCCACAATTGGTGTAAAGCCTCATGCTACCAGACGAGATTTAAAATGATCAATCTCCCTACTATGTAGATATTTGATTTTGTAGACCCACTTTGAATTGATAATGTGTTTCCTTGGTGGCAAAGGAATGAGTTCCCATGTTTAGTTTGATTCAAGGGCAAAAATATCTTTCTTAAAGGCTTCATGACAATGTGCATATTTTCATGCCTGAAAATAGGTTTTAGGCTCATCGTGTGAAGCGATAGCCCTCAAGAAAGCATTATTGAAGAAGAAAACTGATCATATGAAATGAATTGAGTTATGGGATATTTTACCGAAGCATATGATGGATTGTTTGTGCAAGATAGGTCTTTAGGGGAATAATCAAAGGTGGTAAGTCCACAACAAGGTCTTCTAAATGTTGTGGCTGAGTGTGTGTTCGTTGACTACAACTAGTGTGAGTGATTGATTCAACAACATGCTCAGTAAGCATGTTCTCATTTTCATATAAGATGTTTTGAGTGACTTTGAGCTCTATTGGTGTTGTAGGTGGAACAAGCATTTCTTCTAGCTCATATAAAATGGGTGGGGCTTATTGGGTGCCCACACTAGTGAATTTTGGTGGCAAGACCTTCATGAGAAGAAATTTTGGTTCTATAAAGATAACGTCACAGGAAATGAAGAGTTCAAATTTGGTGAGATCATAAAGGATGTAGCCTTTATTTCTATATGGGTAGTAAAGAAGTATGCAAGCAGGATCTCATTCCCCCATCTTGTATTACAAATTGTGTGATGCGCATATGCCAGGAACCCAAAAGCCCTCATATGTGTGTAAGTTGGCTCTGTGTCATACAAGACTTCATATAGAGTTTTTTTTTATTAAGTATACTTGATGGTAAGCGATTGATGGCATATGTTTTTGTTAGAACGCACTCTCCCTAAAACTCAACTGATAAATAGGCTTGAAAACATAGTGCTTGGGTTGTTTCCATGATATGTCTATGTTGGGCTTCACCATGCCATTTTGTTGTGGTGTGTAGACACATGTGGTTTGGAGTACAATTACTCATTCTTCATAATAAGCCTTCTTTATACCAGTTTGGAACTTTGGCCCATTGTTAGGCCATACCTACTTAATTATCTTGCCAAATTAAGTCTTAATCATATTGATGAATGCTTGTAGATAATAATTGGCATCAAATTTTCTCTTTATTAAGTAAGCCCACACACCCTTACTATAGTCATCAACAATCGTCTGCCCAAATATCACAATGGATTAATTCGAAAATGTACTTGGACTTTGTTGAATGAGTTATAAATGGTAAACATGTTCATTTTGGTTGAATACATGAATCACAATACTTTTCATAAAATTTACTCCTAAAGAAATGAGAACGAGAAGGGATCTGGTTCAACTTGTCAAAGGATGCATGACCCAATCTAGAATGCCATAAATCTTGTGTTTCACCACTTTGTACTACTAATGCCACTCCCCGTTGCTATAGAAATGTTAGGAAATACAACCCATCTTTGGACTTGCATAATCCAATTAGGCTCCTCGAACCTAAGTCCTAAATTACACAAAAGTCAATAAGAAAAATTACATCATAATTGAAATCTCTTGTAAATCTACTAACAGAGAATAAATTGTACTTAAAATCTGGGATATAGTAGACATAATCAATTTTCATCTTTGGTGAGAGTATGACACTACCTATTCCCTTGATAGGAACCGCCTACCAATCAGGTATCTTCACTGGCGGTTAGTTGTAGCTTCTAATACTTGTCAAGTGAGCTTGATTATAGGTTATGTGAATTGAAGCACATGTGCCTATTATCCACTTACCAGTATTCTAGTAGTTTCTTATCATATTAAGTGGAGGAATTGAACTTGTGGCTTTGTTAACCTGATCACTGTGATCGTTTTAGACTTGGACATTGAAAAGACCTTTCTCATAAACTAACAATTAATCATAATGGTTCAATAAAACCTTATTAACAAATATTAAGCATAAACTAATTGCTTTAGAAAACTTATTGAGGTTCAGGGCACAAAACTCGCCCAACAACCCACTACTAAAATCTATCACTGTAGGCGTAATTAACAAATAGGAGATGACACATGTAATGCCCTAGAAATGGGCTTAAGGGCTAATGACTTCAAAAGAGGATGTGATTATTGTTAATTAAGACTTTTGAAGAATATGATGTGAATTATGATCCAAATGCGTTCTGATCAGTGCCTAAACCCTGTATTTAAGCTTACCTATGTGACAAAGCTTAAAATGAACCCTAAGGGTAAGGGAGGATGCATGAATGAAGAATGGAATGATATAAATGTGTTTATTGGTGGTTCAGTAAGAATTACCATAATTAGGGGAAAAATGGGTAAAAAGTAAAGTTACCGACCATTTGGTTACCGAAGAGGAAGTTCCTTGGTAACTCAAAGATCAATGGTTGAGATTCATTAAGCAAGAGAGTGGAATTGTATGTGTGAGTGCTCATATGTGCCATGGGAGAGAAAGCAAGATCATGACATATGGCATTGTTTGGGCCATAGATGATGATAAACTTTTGACCACTCATTCCTCTCTTCTTTCTCCCTCCAAGTCAGCCAATATGTATAGGGAAGGGAAAAACCTAATCTTCATAATCTTCATCTTCTCTCTCATAGGCCTCCATTTTTGCCAAGCTTGGGGAAGGAAAGAGAAAGTGAAAGGTGAGTATTTGGCTTGGTTAATGGTCTTGTATGCTCAACTCATATTCTTTAAATTTGTTCATGGTGATAAGAGCTGCATCTTTATGGTTTTTAGATTTTGAAAGGTGGTGTTTGTGTTAGAATTGGTAGGCACTGCGGAAGAATTTTAAAAAATTTTCACCGATCCTAATCGAGGATTTATCAACGGCGTTTAAACCAAGTTGGAAGGATTCATACATTTTTTATGATTCAGAGTTTTTTCACGATCTCTAGGAGCCAACACGTCAGCTCCGCTCCCTCTACCGGTATCCACACGAATGCTCTCCAACCGAGACTGCGTGCTAGCGCCTCTAATGTCTCCTAGGGTTTCACTTGCGGCTCTCAATTCTCATGTGCGTATGAATATATCTGCTCTATCAAGTTTCTAACCTATGAGGGCTATATTCAAATTTCAAAATTAATCATCATTAATTTTGAAATTAATTAAAAATTAATTATCTTGATGAGCTAATTAACCTATTTATTTAATCCAAATAAAGAGCCACTAGATTTAATTTATCTTCATAAATTAAATCTGAGATACTATATCTCTATCATGTTAGTTTTTAAATTTAATATAACTTAATAAATTAAATTTAAAACTAACACAATATGATAATATCATATAATATATATACATACATATATATATAAGATATATATTTCAAAAATATATATATCTATATAATATTATTAAATATAATAATATCATATAATATATATACATATACATATAAGATATATATTTCAAAAATATATATATCTATATAATATTATTAATGAATTTTATATTATATATATAAATATAAAATTCATCCACCCTAAATTAAACATTATCTCGTGTTGGGTCATTCTTGTGTGCGACCCTGTAGGCCCATATGAAGTTGGCAGTGGGCCAATAACTATACTAACCCAAAAGTCGCAAGCGGCCTCTAGCAAGACATTACGACTACCCAATTCATATGAGGATTGTTATCACGATGCAACTTATCATACAACCATGTCACGTCCCTTTTGTCACACGATATATCGATCAAGGATAAGGCATGGATAATGTCATCCTCTTGTTCTTGACCATTACTTTCTCGATTCCTGAGTAGCTTGATAACAGAGACAGAAACTCCTTTCATCATAGTATGGCCATACATTTCTCAGACTCACTCATTGAGGGGCCCAGTAATATCTCTCTACTAATGTGAGGGACAAATTCCATCTTGATCATTCATATTCCTCTGCATGAAAAACCACTAAGCCCGATCGTAGCCTTTATCATCACCCGGTCAAAAGTGACTTTTGACTAGATCAAAGCTTAGCAACTCTCATGTAGTAATCCATGATGACCTCAGGTCTGAGGGCATTTTGACATGGTTATACATGAGAAAAGTTTATGACTTGATCCATGTAGCTTTCTCATAGTGGGTTGGTCCAGCACCTTGTACTCTTACAAGTGCCTAAGACTTTGATTCGTATCTCCATATCTTATCAAAGTCATACTGGTCTTGTTTCATTCTCTGCTCCTGTATAGATGACCGACCAGGGACATTTTAGGACAATCTTTATGAATTATCCAAGGATACAATTATCACAGTTAACATGCAAATAATATGATAACAGAATGGAGAAATTTCATTAAAATAATAATGTTCAAAGTACAATATTGGCCCTTAGGGCACAATTTCCAACAGTTTGAGTGCTTGAGGAAATTTGAGAGTGGTGGAATCAAGGAACTAATGTTGGGAAGAGGAAGAGGTGAGTATTTGATGCATTTTGATATATTCATTGTGATTATTAGTTAAGTTTTGGAATTTGTGGATTTTTCCCTGATTTTGGTGTCATTTTAAAATGGATGAATTGGTAGTTTATTGTGGTGGAATTGGTGGCATATGGTGTCATTGGAATAAAGGATTAGGTTTGGAACTTGGGATAGGAAGTTAATCCATGTGGTGGATTGGTGTTGCAATGTGGGTCCAAAACTGAATATGTGTTGATAGGATGAAAATTTGGTTGTTTTAGTATGTCTAATGGATTCCTTGTGAAAATTTGTATGGGAATAGGTTGTTTGCTTATTTTTGGGGGCCATTGGACACTTTGGCGGGAAATTTGAAAAATTCTGTCAGCTGCTATGTTTTGGCTTCTAGAAAGCCTCACTTGAGTAATCTAGGGTCTTACTCGAGTGCAGCATCATGTTTTCTCTTTTCCTTCAAGTTTCAGTTGCACTCCCTTGCAAAGAAAGCAAAGTGCATAGCTTCACTTGTGAGTGATATGGGTCATCACTCGAGTGAACCATGTATCACTCGAGTGCAAGAGTGTTATACACTATGGGCTCGTGTCTCGGGTTGTCACTTGCAGCCCATTTTTCATGAGTATGTCTTAATACCCACAAGTGTTGTGTCATAACTTGAGTACTAGAGCTAGTGCTCAAGTGCACTTCTCACTTTAGGGTTTTCTTGTGCTCTCGAGTAGTCACTTCTTGTGCTTCACTTTATAGGACTTAGTTGAGTATGAGGCTATCACTCGAGTGTTGAGTTCAGGACTTGAGTGTTGTGATCATTTTATATCTTAGTTGTTGTTCTCGGCCAAGCACTCACATGAGTGAGTTGTCCTCACTTGAGTGCAAGTTATCTTATCACTCGAGTGCGTCATCTATCACTTGAGTGTATAAGTTAAAAGCAATGTTTTCACTTTTGAGAAGGGGGTTTTGGTCAAGTTTTCCTAACCCTTTAGGTATGTGTCTAGGCTTCTAGTAGCCACCTAAAGAATTCAAACGATAACCAACTGCAAGTGTTATGAAAGTGAGAAATTAGGATAAAGATTAATCCGTCATCCTTGATTTTGGTACATAAGGTTTGATATTTGCCCTGTTCATCAGCAGCCAGTGCTAGAGCATTCCCGAAACGAATACGGTAGTAACTCTTCCTTTATATTATATGTAAATGCAGTGTATGTATGTGTTATCTTTGTTTGAGATGTTGTGGGTGTTGCGAAGCCTGTGTATTTGTGTGTTTTTTACCTTTGGCCCCATGAGGGTTCCTATGGCGGAGGACCGTTCCACTGGGGTGGTAGATTATAGGAGATCGACTATTTGCAAGCCGTGAGGCTATGTGAATTACAGCGTGTGCATGTCAGCGTGAGCCGTCTAGGGAGTGACGCTGGTCATCTCTACCTCAGCCGTTGATATACCATTGTAAATGTGAATGTCGGGAAGGCAATGTGATTATGAGACAGCTTGTAGGCTGTGTTTCATGTTGCTGTGCTGCTTGATGATTTACCTACATGCTATGTGATTATATATGGTATGAGTGATTTGTTACTACTGGGATTCTTTTAAATCTCATTCTTTCTATTGATTAACCTTCAGATAGGGCAAGTGGCTCTAAGGGGAAAGAGGCGACCAAGGACGGATAGGACTCCTTAGGGAGGTTTCAATTTTGGTTGTTGGTTACACATTTTGGTTGGGATTACTGTATATATATTTTGAAATGTAAATTTTGGCATGATTTTGTGTAATCCCCTAAATGGGAATTTACAAACCCTTAGTTGATATGTATGAAACCCGGGGGTTGTTAGATTTTTGTTGTACACTTTGATATGTATAAATGTGATTTAACTGCATAAGGCCGTTATATTCGAAATGTGAATTGGAGACCCAGTTAAATAGTTTTCGAAAGAAATTTGTAAAAACCCTACCTCAAGGATAGGAATAAAGATGAAATTTTATCATCCATTGGTCTTTAATTCATTTTGATCATGTATTTCAAATAATAATTATGGAAGGGGTTACAACACAACCCATGGGTTTTTCAACACTAAACCCTATAAACAAAGGGTCTACACAAAACAAGTTCTAACAAAAGATATGATTGTGGATCCACAAAAATATTAGAATGTACAAAATGAGGCCTCAAGTCAAACAATATCTAAACAGTTATCCAATAGAATAAACATAGTTTTTCAAAATATGAGGGCCCTATAATGGTAATATAGAAATCAATACAACATCAATACCAAAAGAGGCCTACAAGGCTCTCAACTGTTGCAACTTTGGCAACTTCCCTTGGTCCCTAGCAAAATTAGAGGTCTCACATGAAAAATATTAACAACGATGGGGTGAGACATAAAGTCTCAGTAACCAAAATCAAATTATAGAATATCCAAGAAAGGAATATAAGCCAATGAAGCCAAGATAAATCATATAAATAATAATTATAGTTAACAAAGTATAAGCTAATGGAAAACTTATGCATGCCTAGTTATTCCTTCTAACTAAATCCCACCTAGTTGTGGACCGGACTTCAAGTGTAGTATGAAGTGGCTAAGATCACACTAACACCTTAACCCCCACCTAGATTTGGACTTAGAAGTTGTTTGGTCCCCCGCCTAGGTCTGGGTCGGCTCCCCACCTGGGTTTGAGCATATAGGTTGCCAACTACTTTGATTAGTAATGGAGGCTTGTCGCGAACTTAGCACATCATGATCCTCATTCCAACCACCTTCTTTCACATGTAGCCACACAATATAGCTCCACAGTATACACAACATGTACCCACACAACATAGCTCCATAGTATATACAACATTGTCATAACATTTCACAAATATGCATGCTTCCAAAAGTCATATCAGATACACATTCCATATATCAACACTTCCATCACAATTATTTCACAACACATGATTCATTTTCTCAATTCTTTTCAAGTAGAAGTCATGGCTTCATTGGAGAAGTTTAAGGAAAAGCTACATAACTATACTTGTTCCAACATATTTTAGGATATATTTATAAGAAAATATATAGTAAGAAAACCTTATAGCCCAAAGCATGCATATAAAGTAATTTAACCCCAATTCCTCAATTCCAAGCTTAAACCTCACAATTAAGGGGTAAGGTAGGGATAGGAACCACCAAGGTACAAGATAAATCTATATCACTATTGTAGATACAAGTCAAACACAATTAAAAACAATTACATAAATCATAAAACTCAAATTCCTAGCATTAATTCATATTTCCCCCACTATTACTTGACCCAAATTACCATTTCCTCTATAAACTAACCAACAACTCAATCCAAGACAAAAATCCTTATTTCCTTAAATCAAATAACTCATTAGATACCTTAATTAACCTCAACCTATCAATTTCCCTATTTTATACTACAAAGTTTCACCTCCAACATACTCATAATCGAAAATGCATTAATATCAACATTGTAAGTCGATTAAACTCTTTTCTAACTCATATAAACATAACCTAATCGTTAAAAAACTCCTTAAACCTTTACATCATCAAAATCATAACAAACCCTAGCTCAAAATCTCATATGACTCAAAATATAACAAAACTAAATTGATTAAACCTTTAAGATAATATATATAACTCCTTTAAACTAAAGGGATTCGGTGAAATCATCACCCATTTCAAAAATCTCAAGAACCTAAGATTTCAAAATCCCCAAATATTTAAATATAAGAAAGAATGTGAGAAATCAAGGTAGAATCACTTACTTGGGTGTTAGGAAGCTTGAATACACCCCTTGTAACCCCCTTCCTTGATTAGCATAATTATGATTCGATATTGTATTATTAAATTGGATTAGAGACCGTCAAATAATTTAAACTCATTTTAACTTCCTACTTTACAGTAAGGTTTTAAAAAAAGTTTTTCAAAAAATCTTCCCTATCCTGGTCTCAATTTCAAAACTCGAATATAATTACCTGTGAAGTTAATTTACATTCACATATATCAGAATGTATAACCAAATCCCCAACAACTCCCGGGTTCTATACTTATATAATTTGAGGGTTTATAAGTCTCCACTAGGGGATTACATAACCAAAATCAAATGTAATATTTACATCTCAAATATATAGTAATCCCAAGTTCAAAAGTAGATAACCAACTCCCAAAAATTCAAATATACCCTAAAGGGTTCTAATCGCTCTGGGTTGCTCGCTTCTCTTTAGAGCCACTTGCCCTGTCTGAAAGGTTAGTCATTGGAAAGAATGAGATTCAAGAGAATCCCAATAGTAACAAATCACTTACACAATGCATAAACACATAGCATATATGATCATGTTAAGTGCATCACAATGTATCATGGCTCTCACCACAAACGACAGCACTCAAGGCTGTAATCTCTATGCGTCAACTTTCGATGCGATCTCTATGTATCACAAAGTATCACTGTGTGTCAGCTTTAGCTGCAAACTCAAAACATCACAATGTATTCACAAAGTATTCTTAATGCATAACAAACATACATACAATGTTTCACACACAGTATAAGAGAAAGAATCACTACCTTATTCCTTCTTGACATTCTTCGACACCGTGGGCTCTTGAGGGCAGAAAATATCAAATCCTATAAACCAAATCAGGGTTAACCCATCAATCCCTTTTCCAAGTTTTCCAATTTCATAGTACTTTATGTTGGTTATCATTTAATCTCTTTAGGTGGCAATTATAGGCCTAAACATATCTTTAAAGGGTTGGGAGAAACTACCCTGACGATGCCTTTTTCGAAAAAGGAACACTAATTTTGGGCTGACTTACTTGAGTGAAGAAGGCCTCACTCGAGTGTTACCCCCAATTGCACTTGAGTCCCAGCGAGTGAGATACAGAAAGTGACAACCCAAGAGCATCAACACTCCTTAGAGTTGTCAGTTCACTCGAGCACAAACACAAGTGTAATACCCCGAATTTTGAGACTCGAGGCTAGAGAATAAGCCTGAGATTAGTAGATTGCTAAGCCCCGATTTAGCAATATCCCAAATTGTGATTAAGCGTTAATGACTCTAAAAGTGGATGTGGTTAGTGATAAATAACCCTTTTGGAGAATATGATGTGAATTGTGTTGACATGTTGAGACTGTTGTGAAAACATGTCAATGAGATGTGAATTTGATTGATTTGGTATTTCCAATGGATTCCTTGTGAAAATTTATGTGGGAATGATGTTTGGTATGAAAATGGAACCATTGGAAGCAAAGATGCAAAATCTGAAATTCTGTTCAGTGAAACTCTATTCTGGGCAGTCTTCTCGTGTGGATGTTTTGACTAGGCAAATGATGTCAAAAAATTATGAAACTTTCCGGCCTTAAATTTCACATCCCAAGCTTCAAACTGGACATATAACTTGTGCCATTTCGTTTTGGGAACTGGGAGATATGACTGTCCAAAGTTTGAGGTCGAAAATGGACTCTGTTTTGGGGCAGTGATGAAATTTGTGTAATTCTGGAATTTTGTGGTGATTTCTGGTAATGAATCATATTTTTCCAATGAATAGGACTTAAATACCTTTCATTTGGCTTTGGAATCACCTCATTTTGATTTTTTTAGAATTACTTAAGTTTTTTCAAAGTTTGGACAGAAAATCTGCCAGAAAATCCGAAAATGGGAATTATGACATCATCTCAATAAAAGATGACATCAGCATGGAATTAAATATTTTCTCATCATCTTTAGCTCTCATTTCTTGCTGAACCAGCTGAAACTAGTGAGAGAAAGTTGAGAGCTCTTAGAGAGAGAAAGAGGAGAAATCTTGCAAGGTAAGCCGATTTCTCCGACGATCTAGCTCCTAATGCGTATAATCCTTCTCCTAAGCTACTCTTCTATGTAATTTAAGGTTTGGAAGCTCCATTTCTTGTGTTGAAGTGAGCTAGGGTTCAGCCACTCTTGAGAAAAGCTAGTGGGAGCTTGAGGTAACTTCCAAACTCTTGTGTATTGACTGTTTTGGCTGCTATGGTTGATTTAATCGGTGAAATTTCACCGGATTGTCTTTGTTTGTGAATTTGGAAAATGGGTTGGCCTAGGTGTTATGCTGCCCAAATTTGTACTAAATGATAGTTGTAACCTAATGGAATAGTCAATAAAGTGGTTAGGAGTAGAAAGGGACGCGTTTACGGAGCCGAAACCTAGAAACCCCAATTTTTCCCGGGGAATTGAGAATTTCGGCCAAGCCTAGTTTGGAGGGGTTAGAGATGGATTTTCAATGATTTGATGATTCCATTGAGTTCAGGAGCGAAAATTAGGTGGGGTTACAGTTGGTCACTTTTTCGGAAAAGGCCAAAAAAGCATAATTACGAAAACGCCCCTGAAACCCTTAAAGTAGGGCTGCCAAGGGTAAATTTGTAAATTGACATTGAATTTGATAATTCCGAGTTGGGAAATGGATTCCTTGGGTGAAAATATGTAAGAATAGCCCATGTCAAAGTTTTAAGAAAAGTACAGCCGAACCGGGTACGGCGGGGCCGGGCCGGGTCCCCGGGGGTATTTTAGTAAATTTTCAATATAACCTCATATAACCCCCAGAAACACTATGGAAGTGTCTAAATGGTACATTTGATATTGTAGGATCGAATGTGAAGCCCGAGTTGCTGGCACGCAAATCGAGGAGAAAAGACTGGAGGTAGGGGACTTACCTTACTTGCATGTATTTGATATCTTTGCTTGTGTAGTGATATATGTGATTGCTTTACTTGATTGTGTAGAGCATATTTGAATAAATGAAGCTCTATTTCTGTTTTACTGTGGCCATAGTTTTGTTACATGAAATCTTGAGCATGCAATAATGTCATTATGGGGCATGCATCTAGATAAAGCTAACATGTCATACACATAGCATCTATCATGCATGAATTATGGTATCTGTTTCCTACTGAGATTCTCTTGAATCTCATCCTCCCCTACCAAAAATTTAGACAAGGCAAGTGGCTCGTGGAGGGAGCGGCTAGGACTCCTTCAAGATGAGAGTTGGTAGTTTGTTACCAATGAGTTGTGAAGACTGTATATGATTCGTTTGAATATATGGTTATGAATTTGAGATGAGATTGTGTAATCCCCATTTGAAGAGTTGTAACGGGCAATTGTGCCTTGTGTATCTTTAGCGAAGGTATGTACCCGGGATTGTCGGGATGATTATGTTGTGCACTCTGATATTTATATGAATGTGATTTATCTTCGCGTGGTAATTATACTCGAAATGTGAATATGAGACCAAGTTAATTAGATTTTAAAATGTATTTTTGAAAACCCTATCTCAAGGATGGGATTTTAAATGAGTTTTCTAGATTTACCAAAATTGGCTCCAATGGTCCCAAAACTTCTACTAGATCTCATTCCTATCTAATATGCCATAAGGAACCTATTGGTAAACTCATTGGTAAACTCAAAACACTTAAATTCCTACCCAAAACACTTAAATTCCTACCCAAAATGCAACCCAAGGTCATAGTTTGGTATCAATTCCACCACCAAACACTAACCAATTCATATCTTTCAAAATCACAAGAAATCAGGGCAAAAATCCAAAATTTCCAAAACCAAACCAATGACCAAAACAATTACACCAAAACACATTAAATACTCACTTCTTCCTCTTCTCAAAGTTGGTTTCTTGATTCTTCAACTTCCCAAAGTTCACAATCTCTCAAACACCACCAATGAAAATTCTGAAACCATAGAAGTCAAGCTCTCAACCTCGTGAACAATATCAATGAAGAGTGTTTGAGCATGTGAAATCATTTAAAGTACCTACCTCAAGTTTTCTTCTTTCTCTTTCCTTCCTTGTGCAGCGAAAATGGAGGAATGGAGAGAGAGATAAAAGATGATGATGATTACTCAATTTTCCCTTTTCCCTATACACACTACCGACTTGGAAGAAGGAGAGGGAAGAGAAAATGAGTTTGAAACATTGACCTTATCCAATGGTCAACAACTTGCCACATGTTAATATCTTATTGTTCCTACCATGGATTCACATGGACTTGCATGCGTAGGATTCCGCCTCTCCCTCTTTCAATCCTAGCCATTGATCTCAATTACCAAGGAGTTTCCTCTCCAGTAACTGACCAATCAATCGGTAATTTACCATTTTACCCCTGATTATCACAATGCTTACCAAACCATCACTCAACACACCTTGTATCACAATTCACCTTATATACTTCAAAAGTGCTTAATTAACATTAATTACATCACTTTGAAGTTATAAATGCTTAATTACAATTTAGGATATTACACCCCTAATCTAGTAAAGCCCAAATGTTTTCTCCTTTATTTTCCTCTGATTTTCAAGCTCCCTACTCTCCATTTTTAAAAATTTGTGACATTAGCTTCTAGTCCTTAACTCTCAGTCATAGCCAGTGCCTGGGCCTTCATTTGAGCATCTGGGCACTGGTGCTCTCTGCCTTCCTCAACCTCAACTAGTGCCTGGACCCCCATTCAAGAGCTGATCTCTAAAATCCCCCTTCTCATTTCCCACCTATCTTATTCAAATATTTCTCACTTCCAAATGTCTATACCCTTAAATATAATAATTAAACTACTTTAAAACTTCCTTCACAATCTCTTCAATATTTCATCAATAATTAAACACTTAATTTCCACACAAATCATTACTTAATTAATATTAAATCTTTGCATTAAAATTTAAGATGTTATAGATAGACGCGGCCTTTAACACTTGTTTGTAGTTGGGTGACATCACACCCACAATTTTTGATGCAGTTTCGTTGTCAATCTTTGTAGTCGAGGCTTAGACACATAAGCTCTCTTATTTGAGTTTCATTGTCAATCTTTGTAGTCGAGGCTCAAACACCTAAGCTCTTTAATTTAAATTTGTGGATCTCAGCTTTGATACCATGTGAAAACTGTAGCGAAAGACAATATATTATTTCAATACTAATGAATACATATATACAAGAGTGAGTTTCACGAATCTTGAATATGAATAACATATTACGCTAATATCTTTGACTCAGTTAATCTCTTTCTATAATATTTGGTGATACACATAATATCTAACAATATTATATATTAATATCTAATAATATTAATATTATATGTTTGATTTCCAACATCTTCGAATATACTTTTTTCTTATGAGTCACAAAGTAATACAAGTTGCTTTACACTAATATGTTTAGAAGGATAGAAAAGTAAGGGAAAAATAGGGGGAGGGAATACGAGAAGAAAATTTTCAAAAATATAAAAAAAAATTACTCTTTTTAGGTGTTGTTCTCATAGTATCCTTTATCCGTTAATTTTCTCTCCATTAAGGATCCTATGTAAGACAATGAATGATAGCATTGTAACCCCCTCCATAATTATATCCGAAATACGCGATTAAAATGAAATAGAGACCAATAATAAACAAAACTATTTTAAGATCCCATCTTCACGATAAGGTTTTTACAACTAACTTTTGAAATCTAATTTACCTGGTGTCATATCCAATTTCAAATACAATTACATCATGCGGAATATCACATTTATACAAAAATAAAAGTGTACAATAATATCATCCCGGCAACTCCCAGGTTCATATCTTTACTAAATATACACAGGGCACAATTGCCCATTACAATTTTCACTTAGGGATTACACAAATCTTCTCAAATACATCTACAATTATCATATCCAAACACATTCCAACTCGTACATATCCAAATCTGAATCCAAATATATATAATACTCCCAACTATGATAACCAACTACCAAAATCTATAACCTGAAGGAGTCCTTGTTGACTTTGCCTGCTTGCTCCATCCTCGGTCCACCTACCCTGTCTAAAATGTTGGTAGGGGAGGGTGAGATTCGAAAGAATCTCAGTAGATAAGTGTTTAATGTATGACATGCTTGCAATACATAACTTATGCTCACACAATGACATATTTGCGTACTCAATGTTTCAACAACATACTCATGGCCATAGCATAACTAGAAACAAAGCTACAATCATTCATACATATTTCACATAATCAAGCAAAGCAATACATGCATCAATACACAAACACAAATATCAAAGCATGCAAGAGAGGTAAGTTCCCTACACTCTTTCCACGTATGCTCCAGCTGCGCTTACTCATGATCAGAATGAATATCAACCCTATAACCAAAGCAAGGACATAGGGTTATTCTTTATTCCAAATCCTCAACTTCATAACACTTAAAGTTGGTTACCATTCATTACCATTAGGTGGCTAATCAAAGCCTAAACACATGCCTAAAGGCTTGGGAAATACTTGACCAAAGATCACCTTTTAAAAGTCCAAAATGCTGATTTTTGGGGGTTGGCCGTGGCCAAAAATAGCTCAGAAACATTTGGGCCACGGCCCAAGAATTCACTGGCTGAGGCCAAGAAAATCCTATTTCTTGGCTGAACTTCCAAAAATCATAACTAATTTCAAAAAAATTGAAATGAGGTGATTTCAAAGCCAAATGAAAGCTATTTAAGTTCTCTACACAGGAAAAATATGAGCCATTACTGGAAATTGCCACAAAAATACATAATTCCCCAAAATTCCACTACTGACCCAAAACAGTGTTCAGTTTCAATCCTAAACTTTGGACAGTCATATCACCCAGTTCCCAAAACGAAATGGAACAAATTATTTATCCATTTTGAAGCTTGGGATGTGAACCTTAAGACTAGAAAGTTTCAGAATTTTATAAGATCATTTGGTCATTCAAAATGGAAACACAAACAGACTGCCCAGACAGAATTTCCAATGGACAACATTTCCAATTTTGCAACCAATATGTCCAATCCAATCCAAACCAATTCCAATGACTAAATACCACAACATGATACCATTTTCAACACAAAACACAACCCAATTCCACCAATTACATTCCACACGAAATACCAAAAAATCAGGACAAAAATCACAATTCACAATACTCATCCAAGAACCACAATAGTTAGGTCAAAAGTCATCAAATACTCACCTCCTCCTCTTCCCATTGCCAATTCTTTCATTCCTCCACTTTCCAAATTCTTCAAGCTCTCAAACACCTTCTCTCACAAATCTAAAACCATAGCAATGAAGCTCTCATCACTATGAACAACTTTAAAGAAGGGTATTTGAGCATTAGAGAACATTAAGCCAACCAAACACTCACCTTTGCATTTCTCTTTCTTCCCTTGCCTTGGACGACCATGGGTGTAACACCCCAATTTTTGATTAAAGGCTAATGGTAATTATTGAGGATAATTATCAAATTAAAGTGGAATAATTATGTGTTGTATGGCAATATTAATTAATATGCCATGATAGTGGAAAATTGAAAGAATGAAATTATTAGCCATAAGTTAGTGATTAATGGAGAAATTAATTACTAACTAAGGAGAAATGAGATATGTAACTAAATGGCTAATGGAATTAGTAGAGTAACCAAGTGGTTACTTACTTTATGAGAATGCATAAGATGTGGACAAGTGTCACTTGATGATGAAGAGAGATGAGAAGTAAAGTCAAAGGACCATTTTTATTCATTTCCTCTCTTTTCTCTCTCTCCCATGCGCATAGAAAGGGGCTAAGGGACAGATTTTCTGCACTTCATCCCTCTTCTCCACCTCTCTCTCACGTTCTCTCTCTTCTCTCTTCATTTCCTCCATTGTTGGTCAAGAGAGAGAAAAGAAAAGCTGGATTTGAGGTAAGCAAATGGTCTCAAATGCCAAAATGCTCTTCATTAACATTGTTCCTTGAGCTAAGAGCTTTCATCCTATGGTTGTAGTTTCTCCAATGGTGGTGATTTGAGGAATCACGAAATTATGGACTTGGGAGAATCATGAAGTGCCTTTGGGAAAGTTGTTAAGGTAAGTGAAAGCTTTAATTTCATATAAGTTTGGTGGCCATTTGTTGGGCCTTGAATTTCTGGAATTTAAGCCCTAATTTTTGTGATTTAGGGTCTTGGGGAGTATAACATGTTGTTGTCATGGAATTGGTGCCTTGTTTAGTGTTTTGAATTGATAGAAGGGAATTGAAGCTTAAATATGAAAGTTGATCCCTTTGTGATAGCTTTGGTGCTTGGGTAAAAACAGGGCATGTAAATGGGTTGTGATTTTGGTCATTTTGAGGTTACCATTGTGTTCCTTGAGTGATTTTGTGTGGGAATAAGCTTGGTTATTAATTTTGGAGTTATTGAACACTTTGGTAGAAAATTGGAAATCTGTTTGGTTTAAGCTCTGTTTTGCGCAGTAATTTTGTATGAGCGTTTTGAATGACAAATGGTATTGGAAAATTCTGAAACTTTCCATTCTTAAAGTTCACATCCCAAGCTTCAAAATGGACATATATTTTGTATCATTTCGTTGAGTATTCTATGAGATATGGTTGTCCAAAGTTTGGGATTGAAACAGAACTCTGTTTTGGGGGCAGTGATGAGTGTTGTGTAATTCTGGAATTTTGTAGTGATTTACAGTGAAGGGCTATATTTTTCCTTGAAAGAGGACTCATATACCTTTCATTTGGCTTTGGAATCACTTCGTTTCAATTTTTCTAGAATTAGTTATGGTTTTTGGAAGTTAGCCCAGAGTCAGGAAATTTCTGGGCCGCGTCCCAAGAGTGGTGGACCGCGGCCCAAGCCTTTCTGACCTGTTTTGGGCCGCGGCCCATGAGTGGTGGGCCGCATCTCAAGACCTTCTGACCATATTTGGGCCACAGCCCAAGGATGGGTGGGCCGCGGCCCAACCCTGTGTTCCAGCACTTTGAGTTTTCGAAAGGAGACCTCTACCCTATTGTTTCCCAACCTTTTAGGGGTTTCATTAGAGGCATTTGTGGCCTCTTAAGGGTCAATTATGATAACCAAATCTAAGTGTTATGAAAGTGAGAATTTGGAAAAGAGAATGACCATATGTTCTTGATTTGGTTATAGGGTTTGATACTTACCCTGAGCATGATTTGATACCCGCTTGGATCGTGAGTAGCCGACGCTGGAGCATACGTGGAAATAATAAGGGTAGGGAACTTACCTCTCCTGCATGTATTGATATTTGTGTTTGTGTATTGATGCATGTTATTGCTTTGCTTGATTATGTGAAACATATATGAATGATTGAAGCTCTGTTTCTATTTATGCTATGGCCATGAGTATGTTGTTGAAACATTGAGCATGCGGATATGTCATTATGTGAACATGAGTTATTGTGATGCAAGCATGTCATGCATTAAACACTTATCTTACATGCATAGTGGTATTTGTTTCCTACTGGGATTCTCTAGAATCTCACCCTCCCCTACCAATATTTTAGACAGGACAAGTGGCTCGAGGAAAGAGCAAGCGACTAGGGGCGGCGAGAATCCCTTATGGGCATTTGGACTTGGTAGTTGATTTGAATGTACTTAGAGTTGTATATGTTAGAATGAATATATGGTTGTATATGTTATGATGGTGTATTTGGCTATGTATTGGGAATGAAATTTGTGTAATCCCCATTGAGGTATTGTAAAGGGCGTATGTGCCCATGAACCTTTAGTGAAGATATGAACCCGGAATTGCTGGGATTGTTATTGTGCACTCTGATATATTATGAATGTTAATTATCTTCACAAAGTAATTGTATTCGAAACGTGAATGTGAGACCAGGTTAAAGTGTTTGATTTTGAAATGTATTTGTGAAAACCCTATCTTAAGGATGGGGAATGTAAATGAATTTTGATAATTATTGGTCTCTATTTCACTCTAATGTTGTATTTCGGATATAATTACGGAGGGGGTTACAATGGGAGCTTTAGGGGAGAGAGAAAGAGATAAGTTTTTGAGCCTAAAATGGCCTCTTGGCTGACCCAAAGAAGAGAGGAGAGAGGGAAGAGTGTTTTGACACTTTGACCAAATCAAGGGTTTACATTGTGCCACTTGTCACCACCTTGTTCAATCTTCACGAACTCATTTAGGCACACACACATGGGATTCCACCCTTCATAATCTCATCACAATCAATATCAACCATTGATCTTTGAGTTACCAATGAGCTTCCTCTTTGGTAACCGATCAATCGGTTGGTAACTTTACCGTTTTGCCCCTGATTACGGTTATTCACATTGAATCACCGCCAAACTCATTTTCTCATTCATTTACACCATACATAGCCCTCCCCCTTATTTTAAGTCAATTTAGATGTTAATCCTTAATTGAACTCAAATACAAGGTTTCAGCGCTGCTCATAACACAAACGAGTACAATACACATCATATTCTCCAAAAAGGGTTATCTATCAATAATCACCTCCACTTTTGGAGTCATTAACCCTTAATCACAATTTGAGATGTTGCTAAACCAGAGCTTAGCAATCTACTTATTTCAGGCTTATTCTCTAGCCTCGAGTCTCAAAATTTGGGGTATTACAAGCATTATATTTGAACATGAAATATGTCTTCTAATTCCTATTTTAAGGAAGTTATGCCCTAAGGAGCCTAGATATTATAGTTTGCTTAAAGGCTTTGTTTATGTTTGAGATAAATTGGATATGGAAAGAAGGCTAAACCCCTCATCTAAATTAGAAAACATTGAAGGAAAAGAATAATGAACAAAATGTCTAAAAATTCAATTAAAAAAGGTATAACAACAATAAATTTATATTGAAATTTTTATTATTTTTCTTTGTCTAAACAAAGCCAAATGGATAAAAACTTTCAATTTTGTTATTTAACATGCACAACTTTTTAATATGTCCTCCTATAATTATTCTTAAAATAATGTATCCTTGACTTATTTATACTTAATTTAGTCTTTTTCTCTAAATAAAATAAGTTAATAGAATGACATACCTAAAAAATACTCATATGATTGTTATTTGCTAAAGTGTAACAATTCTCTTAAAGATAGATGGAATAAAGGGTATTTGATTGGATTTACCATGTAAGTAAATTATATATATAGACTTATTTAATTTTTCTATTGTCTAATAAAACATAATTAAATTAAAATTAATTTGATAACAAAAAATTTTAAGAATTTAAAAATTATATATATATATATATATATTAATTATATTTTCTTAAGAGTTTGTGAGCATCTTATTTATTTATTCATTACTAAAGTAGCTTCCATACATTTCACTTGAATTCAAAATCAAGTGACACTACTACAGATTCAGACATACATAATGCTTAATAAATAGCAGTTATATTAATAAACGTCATATATGTCGAGGTAGAGGTCACACAAGGATATATAATGCTTAAAAGTAACAATTATTTATGCGCAAGGAACAAAAAACTGGATCGATCAATGAACCGGTCACGGAACAGGTTCAAGGTTTATTGGTTCAACCGGGGTCGAACCGATGATTAAACCGGTAGTCGAACCGGTCATATTAAAATATTACAATTTAATAGTAACAATATATATATATATATATATATATTAATATATTCTTAAATTTCTATAGATAAAATCAATTGATTATATTAGATTTGATTACTTTTATCATATAAGATTAATCGACTAAAATATTATATATTATATGTATATAATATATAATATTTTTTCTTTTATTCTTTTTATTTTTTAAATTTTTGTAGCCTTGAAATTAAAATTTGTTCTTATAATTTAGTAAAATATTATAGATTGTATGTATATTGGTATAAATCTATGGTTTTCTTTCTTTTTCAGCTTTTTTTGGACCGGATATCTCATTTTTTTTTAAAAAAAAGAGCGAACCGGTTGAACCAGTGACCCACCGGTTTTGACCGATTTTGGACCGGTTCGACCTCCCCCCTCTCTGAAACAGCAAACCGGACTGGACTAAGGGCTGGTTCGTCGGTTTTCCGGTCGGACTGGTCGGTCCGGTCCAGTTTTTCACTCCATGTTTATGCGCCTATCATGTATTGCAAGGCAAAATTCACAAAAATACAAAAATAATGGTTGCAGTTAATAACCGTCATTTATTTAGTTACAAAAATAATGGTTCTTGAAACACAGCCATAATTTATCACTTACATATGATTTGTCTTCCAACATTATATTATATACAGACATAATGGTTATATCAATTGACCGTAAAGTATAAAAGACAAAAATGACATTTCATAATAAACAACCATCACATAAATGACAAATATAAAAAGCACATTTTCAAAACTTCACTTGGTCTGACACCAAGTACCAATTTTCCTATGTTAAATACTTTAGACTGAAGTATTCAACTCTATTTATACTAATATATTCCTTTTGTTCTTAGTACTTTTCTAAAAAGCACATTTTTATAACCTCATCAATCTCTTCCTTATCATGGTCAAAGGCTAGAGAGCTCTTTCCATTCACCCTCCTCCTCCTCCTCACCTTCCTCCTCTACCACTGCCTCCTCCACCAGTACCAACTCCATGAACCTCCTCTTCCACCACCACGTCCTCCTCCTTCTACTTAAATAGAGGCTCTACTGTAGATGTTTGTTAGACTTGACCGCTCCAAAAGGCATCTCACTACATATGCCCACAGTGTAAACAAGAAGTTAAACCTCATCCTTCATCACAATCAACTTGTATATGATTACTTCTAGTCAGATGCTTCATCTTCTTCCTCAAACATTGATAATATGCCAAGCGAGGGTAGGGGCAAGAATAGGACAACAGTAATGATGATGACTAAAAACCACCACCACTTTTTAATTTTTTGAATATTATAAAAAAATTAATCAATAAGGAAATATAGAACAAAAATAGTTTAAAAAACAATTTTCACTTTATGGTTATCAGTAAACAACTGTTAGTAATTCAAAGAATGCTCACAATTATTAGTAAATAACAATTACTTATGTTAATTGTGGTAATTTACTAACCCTTTCTAATTTTAAAGGACACGTTATACTCGATAGCCCGCAAAACCCTTTCCATACCACTTCTATTTAACTAACAAGAAATAATCTTTAATATAATACTAAAGGACGTATTCAGCCATAAGATAATCCATGAAACGCTTTCTATTTAAACGTCCGAATTTTTTTTTGCTTATTCACACTCTCTTTTTCTTTTCTTAATGTTTTGTTTGTACTATGGGGTTGAATAATCAACTTTAAAATTTTTTTTAAAAAAAGTCAAATAAATAAAGGTTATTATATAAAACCCATCACTCTTTAGAATACCATATCTAATACCTAACGGTTAATAAAAAACTATCACCGTTTACAAAACCTAACATTTGTGATGTAAAACTGTGAACTTTCATTAACATATTCATTACAGTTGTGAATTAAGAACTGTAAGAAAAGGCTACATTTCAGAACAGTTCTAAACTTATAACCATAAGCCAATTTTGTCAAGTTTTTTTAAAACACCCCAAATCTCATGCCTCGTCAACATTCCTAAGTTATTATACTTTACATACTCATCTTTGGTCGACCGTTACCCTTTATCCTCAGAACCCCACAACTCTGGTTGACTTTTCTGACTGTTGATACTCGCTTTTGGGCAAACCACATCCTCTATTTCTTTCTTTGAACTTTAGTCTGACAGTTGTGTTCGTTGCTTCGATGCCCTAACTCATTTTTCATTTCAGAATTCTAGATAGGTCGCATTCCTCACATGCTATGTTCTCCTTATTTCATGGTATGATTTCTCTTTTGTATTTTGCATTCTCTATTCTGCATTCCACATTCTCATTATTTTTCACTTCATCTTGCCTAGTTAGGTTTTAATTTTAGTCATTCATCATATTTTTCTAGAAAGCCCATTGCTTTGTTCCCTGTGGCTAACTGAAGGAGTTTTGTTTTCCAATTAAAATGGCCAGTTCTACATCCTCTAGCACTGATAATCCCCCTACTACTGGTATTCCCCCTGATACTAATGTTGCCCTTATGTAAACTAGAAACTTGACCTAGGAACAGTCGATAGAAGAAGTCATGATATTGTAAGGAAGGGATGGTGTGCCTTGAATTTTGTGAAGGAAGTAAAGTCTTTGAGGAGAAAACTTGATGTGACATGGAACAATGATGGTCAAGCTCTTGATCCATCACACTTCGTCAGCTATCTTGGCTTAACGGCAAAGACTAATGTTCCTTTTGCAGCGGGTAACTGGAGTTAGGTATAGGAACAGTATAAAGACATTATTTAGGACAATATTAGGGTAAGGTATATATGCATGTTAACTACTTGCTATGTACTTGTAAAAATGTTAAGTTAAATTATGTGCTTTTCAGTATGCATGCATATAATATAGACGAAACTTCTAAAAATTTTGTCCTCAATAAGGCTTGGCCATCACTACGCACATTCCGTCATGCATTGGCAAAAACGTATTTACATAATCCTGAAGAGGCTGATGAGATAGAAGTTCCTCAAGATCTTTGATCCACAATTAAGCCAGATGAGTTAAGAGAATTTGTCATCTCACTTTATGACATGTCATTTTAGGTAATTGTTATTTGCAATTAATAAGACATGCATTTATCTATTTAATATTAAGTATAGTACTGTGTATTTTTATAAGAATTAAGCTTGGTGAATGGGGAGAGGGTGAAGAGTAATAAGTATCCCCATAAGGCAGGGTAAATATGGTACTTGCATTGCTCAAAAGTTGTTCGTTAAGAGTAAGGACAGTAGTAGACCTCCCTGTCATGAACTTTAGTCAGTGGCAAGGCAAAATAAAGATGGCTCTTATAATGATGCTCAAGTGAAGGAGGTCGTCGATAAAATGATAAGTATTAATATTAGTCCTCGATTTATGGAAGTAATGTTTTCAATTAACTATCAATATTAACATTATTGTTAAATGCATAGCAAGCCATGTCCCAGGAAGGTACAACATAAGGTTGTCTTTCTACTGATAAGGACGTATTGGCCTTGATATTGGGGCCTAACTATCCCAGTCTTCTTAGGGGTTTTAGCTTTGGATTGACCAAGATAAATATTATGGTAATCGGCAAGCTCAAAAAATAGTACGATGAAATGTAGAAACAAATACTGTTTCTCACACAAGAGCTGATGACGAAGCATTGTACAAGCAGCAAGGGGGAAATGGCAACCCAAGTACTAGAGGTAGCTTCACATTTCCAAGCCATGATCTGCCTGAGGGCTTGGCAGATGATAAGTATTTTTCTAATAGCCCTAGACAATATATAGTTGCAATGGGCTGTATGTTCAACCACTCAAAAGATAACATGCTTCATAACCAACCTATCCCTCTTGAGCATGTGAAGGTGCAAATTAACATTAATATCGACCCTAGCTATCTGCTCCCTATGGCCACTAAAGACACAGATATAGTGGGAGGGGCTATGGGTGGCTTTGTTGTGTGGACTTGCTGTCTACTTAAAGTATGCAAGTCGACCAAGAAGTGCCTACTTGGTCTAAGAAGAGGAAGCATCCCACCCCCAATGATCAATCTATGAATAAGACTTTCTCACAGAATAAGCACATTGTTCAATCTGTCTTAAAGTGCCTTCAGAAGTTCATTGACGAGTTCATTGCTTCAGACCAATTTCTAATGATGAAATTTAAGAGAGAGGTCTTCGACCTGCTAGATCAACAAGAAGCTGTAAGCCAAGAGCTTATTTTTGAGGTCATGAACAAGGAGATGGAAAGTAGAAGCCCTGTTAACTTCGTTATGAAGTATTTTTTCAACTGTGATTAAATAGTTGGATGCTTAAAACTTTGATTACATTTTGTTATGTTGGTTTTAGCATTTCAGGCACCTGCACAATACTTACATCCTCTACCATGACCTTTAAGACAAGATCAAGTTCATTTGTCCTGTCAACCTCAATAACTAGGGTGATGGCATGAAGACAGATGTCAAGCAATATCACATGAGGTATCCAGGGGATGAATTCATTAGGAGGGCACCAGACAAAAGTTATACTTACATATTTATGCCTTACATTAAAAGGTAGGAACATTATTAACTCCACTTAAATTAGTTTTTATTTATTTTATAATTGTCCTGATAGTGTGATCTATTATTGTATTTAGGAGCTACTGGATACTTATAGTTGTAAATCCAATGCACAAAAATATGTGGTACTATAATTCTATGAGTAGGGTTCCAAACTTGAGACCATACATGCAGGAGACATTGAACCAGTAAGTTATCCATTCATCTTGCATGTTTCTATATCATTAAGACTGAATGAAATTGCCTTTTTAGATTAGTTTTAGATCTGGTCTTATATCAACCAGTTTAGAAAGTTGTCCTTATTGACACTAGACCTACAGCCAGTCTTAAAAGTTACTTTTAAGACTAGTTTGGTAAATGACCTTTCTTACAAATTTTTAATTTATAACAAAAAAATGCCTACTCTTTAGACTAAGTAATTTCTGTTAGTATAAGCATTTTTCCCAAGAGGGGCTGAATTGTGTGATAAAAAATTAAATTAAATTAACAATCAAAGATTAAATTAGAGTTAAGAGTTAAGAATAATATCACCGAAGTGTACACCAGAGTTTATATTGGTTTGGTCACAACCTCTTTGACCTATGTTCAATCCTCAAAACGCCTATGAGATTTTCACAATAGCTTCCAAGATTCAGTGAGTTGTTAGCACATCAGAACACTTGCAAGTTCATTCACTGGACACTTGCTCCCCCTTACATGTTGTAGCCCAATACCCAGCTCAAGGTTCCACAACCTCAAATTTTCTCAATATGAAGAATCAAGTTTTTGATATAATTCTCTCAAAGGGCAAATATATGATCACTGAAGTACAAGGGACAAATAGAATGATAATGAATGAAAGACAGAGCACTTAAAGCTAAATTGAATGTTTCACAATTCAGTAGTTGCTCCTCTTTGAACGCTTCTATATTTATAGTTGGAATGTAATAAAAGACCGATATGAGCATTCCATTATTTGTTAAAGTCTCGTTGCTTGCTCTGAACATTCTTTGTGTGAGGAAAAGTAGCCATTAGAGCAGAGAGAATGTCATAGTTGAAATACTGGTTGCTTTTAATACTTTTGACATAAAGTCACTTTTTCTTCTCTTCACATATCTTTTCATCTTTCACCTGGAAAAAGCTTCATACACTAATGTAATGAAGTATTAGAGTGTAAGAGAGTTATAATCAATAAATTATATAATCATTCAATGATTTTGAAATTTAGAAGAAGATGCTCTATTTTTTGAGAAATCATCACTCGAGTGATCTTGACTTAGAAGTTTCATAGCATAATATGTCACTGGATAGATTACTCAAGTGTTGTGCTAGTGATCTACAAATGGCATCACTTGAGTGATTTGAAATAGAATACTTGATGTATCACTTGAGTTCTTTGCAAGTGATCCTAAAAAGTCATCTCTCAAGTGATTACTTCAAGAGATCAAAATAGATCACTCGATTTATCACTCGAGTGTTCTACTAGTGATCTCAAAAAGAAGAATCACTCAAGTGGTCACTCAAGTGATTTTACACTTAGAAAAAAATTTTCATAGGGAGATCATTTTCAGAATTACTATAGTTCCATGCTAGTGATGCTCTTTAACACATCACTCGAGTAGTCACTAGAGTGGTTTAAGGTCATCACTCGAGTGATGTTTTTCACAAAGTTTTCAGAGAGGCATAACTAAAACAGATCACTTGAGTGGCATGCTAGTGATAAGTATTAAACTATTACTAGAGTGATTTTGAGACATCACTCGAGTGATCTTGAGACATCACTCGAGTGATCTTGGGACATCACTCGAGTGATTACTCAAGTGATTTCCCTTTATAAAATGTTCTCATTGTTTTAAACACAATTTTTTAATTATGATGATATATGTATTTAAAAGAAAATTCCTTTGATAAGAGTACTTGTAAAAAAATTTACCATAATAATCTAAAAGAAATTTTAAGCTTTTATAACTTCAAGTAACAAAACCATATTACTCGAGTACTCACTCGAGTGATATAACTATTTGTCTTAGAAAAATATAATTTTCTAACTTCAAGTAACAAAATTATCTTTTACTTGTTTAAAATCTTTTGTTTATTATTAAAACCTTTATAATATCTTGTTAAGCTTTGTTATCATCAAAACATGAGATCTAACATTCTCCCCTTATTTGATGATGACAAAACTTTAATTATTTCAAGGAAATATTTTTTTAACATAGGTTTTGAATATGATAACTTCATAATATCAATATTACTTAAGTTTTGACGGATAATTCTAGCTCAAAGATAATTAGATTACTATAATGGCCATATGTCAGAGAGATAATTAGATAAAAAATGCTTTGCAACAAAGTTAACTTTATATCATATTGAACATGCTTTAGTAAACATACTAAACATAAACACATAAGTCAATACATAAAACATCACATATAAATAAAAAGCTTCCTAAAGTTTTCCAAGGACCTTATACTACAACCTAGGAGCAGTGTATCTTCAGTAATATCATCATCTAGTCCTTCTCCCCCTTTTTGACATCATCAAAAAGAGGAGACTGAATAGAAGAGCTAGGCCTAGATCAGAGTGGAGTATGAGGTGGCTATGAAGATGGATTAATAGTAGTAATAAGGGTTGCTAGGATAGGTGAAGATGCATTATTAGGAGCATCTCCCTCAAGTATAGTAAAGGTGGGTGAGTAAGAGGGAATAGGCTCAGGAAGATGAAGGGTACGAATCTATAAGGGATCTTGAGGATTAGGAATGTAGATAGGAGTGCTCTAAGGTGGTTGTAAAAGCTGAGGAAGGCTTAAGAACCTTTATCTCCTCAGTACTATCAGAATGGAAAGACTGATGAAATAAAGGCTCTATATGGGTAGGAGAGCCAGTGGGTATAGAATCATATATGGGAGTTATGCTAGCTGGTTGAGGTAACATATGTTCAACCAAAGTGATGTGAACCTATATGGAAGAGGTAGGATCTACCATAGAAAAGAAAATATTTCCTGGTGAAGGCTCAGGTATGGTAGATGAAGGACTAGTAGATATTGGAGTGGGTTGGGTAAGGGTGGAAGAACTACGAGCTAATATGTCAATCTTCTCATAAAGTGATCTGAGAAGATTGGCAATCTCTATCAATATGGTTGTCTGAACCTCTTGATGAGCCAATACAGCCTAATTGTGCTTGTTCATGACTTCACACATGACCCATCCTCTCATCCACATGAGTCATAAACTCTACATAAGTGTTGGTCATGTCTACATGAAAGCCTTGAAGCACCTCCTTCAAGTACATCTGAATTGTGGAACCAAGGAAGGAAGGAGCTGTAGATGAGGTAGGGGTTAAGGACTATGTGTCCATCTTAGAGGTCTCTGGTTTAGATGCCCTCTTCTTCTTAGGAGTGGTAATCAAAGGGTGTTTCAAAGCTAGCTCAATCCTAATCTTCCTAATTTGATTTCTCCCTATTAGAAGCAACTTCTAAACTAGGTCATTTGGCTCCAGGTGCTAGTTCTTGTTAGCTCTAAGGAACAGTGAGACCAACTATGGGTAAGGCATAGTTGTGGTCCTGGTACTAGAAATTTGTACCTCCTAATCTCTGAGAAAATCATCTTACCTAGATTCCTCTTCTCTTTACTTATCAATGATGCCATAAGTCCATAGTCACATCAATGAAATGAGTAAACTTGTTGGACTTGTTGACAATGGCTCTAGAGTATATGTACAATAGGACTCGGTATAGATCACACATGTCACAGAGATTAAAGGTCAAAGGGTCTATTCTTTCACTAGGCCTTAGGATACTGAAAATATGATTTGGGTTGAGTTTAACAAGGGCATCCTTTGGTGGCTTTGAAACCCCAAGTCATTTATTGATTTTGGAAGCAGAGATAATAAACTTCTTCCCTCTTACTTTGGTCTCCAATTCTTCCTCAACAACAAACAACCCTTTAAACAATCTTTTACTGGCTCTAAGTTGCAATAAAAATGCCTAACTACCTTGGTGCAGTAAAGTACATGTACAGATAGCCATGGCATGTAATGTCTAAGATACTCAATCAAATCAATTTTAATAACTTCATATAGAGTATTGAGATCTACATAAAACATCTTATAGATTTTCCTCCCAGAAAGTTTTTCTGCTCCTAGGTGGTACTATGATGTCTTCTTCCTCTTTATCTTCATTTTCTCCTTCTTCCTTAGAAGAGTCTTCTTGTTACTCAGAAGGTGTTTGACTGGTTGTAGAAGTAGAACCCTGTTTAGTTTTGGTAGGTTCTCTAGAACTTAAGGCCTTTTCAAGCAATGTAGCTGTGACCTTTCTAATCCAAGCATTATACTTAGCCTCCTGATGATCTCTTTCAGTTTAGGAAGAAGTATTCGAGTCTGAGTCTAAGTTTAAAGATGGAGAGTTAGAAGGTGTAACCCCCTCACAATAATTACATCCAGATTTCAAAGTTTAAGTGAAATAGAGACCAATAAAATCAAATCAACAATTTATAATCCCTCAACTCGGGATGAGGTATTTCAAAATCGATTCAAAATGTATTAATTCCGGGTCTCACATTCACATGCGGATATAACTACTTGAGAAATCAAATTACATAAGAAATATCAGAGTGCGGAAACTAAAATCCCGGCAAACCCCCGGGTTCATCTATATATATATATCATGGGTTGCGAGTTCCCAAAATGGGGATTACATATCCAAAATATTCATTTACATAAATATACACTTAGTAATCCCAAAACCAAAACAAGGATAACCAACATCCAATACAAATGTCCCTAAGCCCTAACCACTCCTGGTTGGTCGCTTCCCTTTCGAGCCACTCGCCTTGTCTGAAAAGGTTAGTCATATGGAAAGAGTGAGATTCTAAAGAATCCCAGTAGCAACAAGACACTCATACAATATATAAACATAGAGCATGCATGTTTATCATGTTCAGCAGCTTCACAATGATCTCTGGCTTGCGCCACATACGACAGCACTCACGGCTGTAATCACAATGCACTACGCCCGCTTTCGCGGTGAACACTATGCACAACGCCTGCTTTTGCGGTGAACACTATGTAGCAGCAACATAAAGCACAAAGCACCACAAAGCATCTCAAAGCACAGGGTATCACAAAGCAGTAGCAGCAGCATCCACACAATGAATGACAAGCAAACATACAATACATTTACACAAAGTATAAGAGAGGAGTCGCTACCTGTATCTTTCCTGACAATCTTTGGCACAGTTGGCTCACGAGTTCGGCAGATATCAAATCCTATACCAAATTAGGGACAATTGATCAATCTCTTTTCCAATTACTTAATCCCATAATACACTAAGTTGGTTATCATTTAGGACTCTTAAGAGGCCACAAATGACTCTAATGAAAGCCCTAAAAGGTTGGGAAACAATAGGTTGAAGGTCACTTTTTGAAAACACTAAGTGTTGGAACATAGGCTTGGGCCGCGGCCCACCCATCCTTGGGCTGCGGCCTAAAACAGGTCAGAAAGTCTTGGGCTGCGGCCCACCACTCTTGGGCCGCGGCCCAAAACAGGTCAGAAAGGCTTGGGCCGCGGTCCGCCACTCTTGGGCTGCGGCCCAGAAATTTCCTGACTCTGGGCTGAACTTCAAAAACCCATAACTAATTCTAGAAAAATCGAAACGAAGTGATTCCAAAGCCAAATGAAAGGTATACGAGTCCTCTTCCAAGGAAAAATATAGCCCTTCACTGGAAATGACTACACAAATACAGAATCACCAAAAACTATACACTACTCCAAAACAGAGTTCTGTTTTCATCCCAAACTTTGGACAATCATATCTCACAGAATTCTAAACGAAATGACACGAACTATATGCTCATTTTGAAGCTTGGGATGTGAACTTTAAGACTGGAAAGTTTCACAACTTTCCAATACCATTTGTTCACTCTAAACGCTCGTGCAAACTGACTGTGCAAAACAGAGCTCAACTAGACAACTTTCCAACTTTTCCCCAAGTGATTTTAATGAACCCAAAATCAACAACCAAGCTTATTCCCACACAAAATCACTCAAGGAATCCAATGGGAATGTCAAAATCACCAAAATCCTATTCCATTATCATACTTTGGTTTTCGGTAACATTAAACACTAAACTTCCAAAATCTCCAAACTTAACTATTTCAAACCCAATCAAATCTATCTATCCAAAATGCATTACCACATACCATTTCCATACCAAACATATACCAAACTCTCAATGGCCCTCATTTTCGAAAATGGCCCAAGAATTTCCAGAAAATCCAAGTTAATCTATTTGGCATAAAACATAGATAGATAGATAGGTCTCACTCACCTTATCAACTTTCTCAAAGAAAGCTTTTGATTCACCACTTTCCAAAATTTTGAGTGGCCACAATCCACAACCAATGGACAAACTACAACCATAGAAATGTTGCTCTTAACTCAAGGATCAACTTTAATGAAGGAAGTTTGAGCAATAGAGGTCATTTACTTACCCAAAGATCAAGCTTTCTTCTTTCCCTTGGCTTCAACAATGGTGGACGAAAGAGAGAGAGCAAGAAGGAGAGAGAGAAGAGAGAAATGAGAGTGATGATGAGGAAGCACAGAATTTTCTGCCCATGCCTAAAAAAAACGCATAGGAGAGAGAGAAGAGAGAAAAAAGTGGTTTTTTTCTCTTATGCCTCATCTTATGGTCCACCATAATGCCACTTGGCAAAATCTCATCCCATGATCTCAAATACCACACATATTTACACCAAATTCACATCATATTTCTCCCAAAATATTTAATTACACAAATTACAATCAAATCTCAATGCCATTAGCCCTTAATCATAAATTGGGATATTACAGATGTAACACCCTGCCTTTAATCACATAATTATAATTCGATAATGCACATTTAATTCGGATGAGAGACCATCGGATAACTTAAACTCATTTCAATCTCCTACTTTGTAGTAGGGTTTTCACAAAACATTCAAAATCTCTTCCTGTTCCTGGTCTCCATTTCAAAATTCGAATACAATTACCTGTGCAGTTTATCTACATTCATGTATAACAGAGTGTATAACCAAATCCCCGGCAACTCCCGGGTTCTATACAATAATAATCTAGAGGTTACAAGTATCCACTAGGGGATTACACAACCAAAATCGAATATAAAATTCCTAATTCAAAATATCCAGTAATCCCGAGTTTAAAGTAGATAACCAACATCTCAAAAAATCCTTAGTATCACTAAAGATCCTAAGTGCTTCAGGTTGGCCGCTTCTCCTTTGAGCCATATGCCCTGTCTGAAATGTTAGTCATAGGAAAGAATGAGATTCGAGCAAATCCCAGTAGTAACAAACCACTCACACAATGCATAACACAAAGCATGTATATAAATCACAACCAGCAACAGCAGCAGCAATCTCAAAGATACATGGTTTTCACCACAAACGACAGCACTCACGGCTGTATGCACAATACGACAGCTCTCGCTGTAATAATAATCACGACAGCTTACGCTGTAATCACAATAACGACATCTTACGCTGTAAACGACAGCTTGCGCTGTAAACGACAGCTTGCACTGTAAACGACAGCTATCACCAGCTGTAATCGCAGCAGCATCAAAGAATCATCACATAACAATGATAACACACACATACAGAGCATTATACATAGTATAAGAGAGAGAAAGTCACTACCTGATCCTTTCCCGACGTTTCTTGGCACTGCGGGCTCCCGAGGGCGGCAAATATCGAATCCTACAATTCCAAATGCACCATTTAGACACTTCCATAGTGTTACTTGGGGTTATATGAGTCTATAATGAAAATTTACAAAACTACCCCCGGGGACCCGGCCCGGGCCCGCCGTACCCGGTCCGGTTGCACTTTTCCCGAAAATTCTAATCTGGGCTATCCTAACATATTTCCGCCCAAGGAATCCATTTCCGTACTCGAAATTATCAAATTCAATGTTAAATTACAAATTTACCCTTGGCAGCCCCACTTTAAGGGTTTTAGGGGCGTTTTCGTAATTATGCTTTTTCGGCCTTTTCCGAAAAAGTGACCAACTGTAACCCCACCTAATTTTCGCTCCTGAACTCAATGGAACCATCAAATCATTGAAAATCCAACTCTAAGACCCATTTCTAGAGCTGGCCGAAATTTATGAGTTCTCCGGGGAAAATCGGGGTTTTACGATTTCGGCTCCGTAAACGCGTTCCTTTCTACTCCTAACCACTTTATTAACCATTACATTAGGTTAAAACTAACATTAAGACCCAATTTGGGCAGCATAACCCCTAGGAAACTCAATTTCCAAAATTTAAAACCAATGGCAATCCGGCGAAATTTCACCGATTAAATTGCCCACAGCAGCCAGAATAAGCAATATACGAAAGTTTGGAAGTTACCTCAAGCTCCCACTAGCTTTTCCCAAATATTGCTGAAAACCCTAAGTGCTCAACAACAGATTTTGAGCTTCCAAACCTTAAAGAACAAAGAGGAGTAGCTTAGAGGAGCTAAATCGTCGGAGAAATCGGCTTACCTTGTGATTTTTCTTCTCCTTTCTCTCTCTACAAACCTCAACGTTCTCACTCCTCATTCAGCTGCTGTGTGCGACAGAAATGAGCTGAAGAAGATGAGCAATTTGATTAATATTCCATGCTGACATCATCTTTTAATGAGATGATGTCATAATTCCCATTTTCGGATTTTCTGGCAGATTTTCTGCCAGAACTTTGAAAACTCATAACTAATTCTAGAAAACTCAAAATGAGGTGATTCCAAAGCCAAATGAAAGATATTTAAGTCCTCTTCATAGGAAAAATATTGGCCATTACTAAAAATCACCACACAATTCCAGAATTACATAAAACTCATCACTGCCCCAAAACAGAGTTCAGTTTCCATCCCAAACTTTAGACAGTTATATCTCCTAGTTCACAAAACGAAATGGAACAAATTATATGTCCATTTTGAAGCTTGAGATGTGAACTATAAGAATGGAAAGTTTCAGAATTTTTAGATACCATTTGGTCATTAAAAATGTTCACACAAACGGACTGCCCAGAATAGAATTTCACTGGACAGAATTTTAGATTTTGCATCTTTGCTTCCACTGGTTCCATTTTCATACCAAACATCATTCCCACATAAATTTTCACAAGGAAGCCATTGGAATCATTAAAATATCCAAATTCCCATCACACATTCTTCAAAAGTGTTTATTCAACAATAATTACATCCACTTTTGAAGTCACCAGCCCTTAATCACTTTTTGGGATATTACATTTCTTCCCCCGTAAAATAAATTTCGTCCTCGAAATTTATCACACAACTTGAGCAATAAACTCCGGATAACGTCTTCGCATATCCGCTTCCGCTTCCCAAGTTGCTTCCCTCTGAGTCATTCCCTTCCAGATCACCTTCACAAATGGAATGCTTCGGTGTCTGAGCCGTCGTTCTTCTCTATCAATGATCTGTTCTGGCTCTATCGCATATGTGAAGTTGTCTTGTAACTCAACTTCTTCATATTCAACAATGTGAGATGGATCCGGTTGGTACTTCTTCAATTGGGAAACATGAAACACGTCATGGAGCCTGCTCAAGTTCGGGGGTAGGGCTACTCGATAGGCAACAGGCCCAATCCTCGCAAGAATCTCAAAAGGACCTATATATCTTGGGCTCAACTTCTTTCGTTTGATTGCTCGCCCAATGCCGGTGACAGGAGATACTCTCAGAAACACATGGTCACCAACTTCAAACTCTAGAGGCCGTCTTCTCTTGTCAGCGTAGCTTTTCTGTCGACTCTGCGCTGCAAGCAACCTCTTACGAATAATCCGAATATGTGTTGAGGTTTGATCAACCAAATCTGGCCCATAAAGCTTCCTTTCGGATAACTCGTTCCAGCACAAAGGTGATTGACACCGTCTTCCATACAACGCTTCATACGGAGCCATTTGGATGCTCGCATGATAGCTATTGTTGTAGGCGAACTCAGCCAGTGGAAGGAAACGATCCCAACTTCCTTTAAAGTCGAGAACACAAGCTCGCAACATATCTTCCAGCGTCTGAATTGTTCTCTCAGATTGTCCATCCGTTTGAGGATGATAAGCCGTACTGAATCTCAGTTGAGTACCTAAGACTTCATGCAATGCTTTCCAAAACTTTGAAGTAAATCGTGGGTCTCGATCGGAAATGATGTTTTTTGGAACACCATGAAGTTTGACAATCTCTCGAATATAAATCTCCGCTAGTTTATCAGGAGAATAACCAGCATTGATTGGTATGAAGTGGGCTGACTTCGTTAACCGATCCACAATTACCCAGATCGCATCATAGTTCCTGATCCTGGGCAATCCCACAACCAAATCCATGGTCACGCTTTCCCATTTCCATTCTGGAATCTTAGGACTCTGAAGTAAACCAGGCGGTCTCTGGTGCTCGATCTTTACCTTCTGGCAAGTAAGACACCGTGCCACGTATTTTGTTACATCACTCTTCAAAACCGGCCACCAATACACAGATTTCAAATTATGATACATCTTGGTCATACCAGGATGAAGAGTATATCAGCTCTTGTGTGCCTCATCCAGAATCTTCTGCCTCAACTCTACCTTAAGTGGAACGCAGACTCTTTTCTGGTAATGAACCAATCCACGAGGCGACATGTCGTAGCCTGAAATTTCTCCCTATTCGATTCGAGTCAGATTGCGCTGTATCCAGTCATCTTGACTCTGAGCTTCTTCAATTTCCGCCCTTAGATCACTCTCCTCTTGAGATACAGTGTAATTGGCACAGATGATCTGGTTTGTCAAATTTAAATCACGGAAATCTTCAATCAATTTCCTTTCTTGTATCATCATAGCTGCAACGAGCACAGTCTTTCGGCTAAGAGCATCAGCGACTACATTTGCCTTACCCGGATGATATTTTATTTCTAGGTCGTAGTCCTTAAGCAATTCCATCTAGCGGCGCTGTGTCATATTCAGTTCTTTTTGATCATACAGATATTTGAGACTCTTGTGGTCGCAGTACAATTCCACAGTCACACCATACAGGTAATGACGCCAAATCTTCAAAGCAAATACAATGGCCACAAGCTCCAGATCATGAGTGGGATAGTTCAATTCATGAGGTCTGAGCTGTCGAGAGGCGTAGGCCACCACACGTCCCTGCTGCATAAGGACACACCCTAATCCCTGCCCACTGGCATCAGAATACACAACGTATGTCAAACTGGGATCGGGTAAAATCAATACAGGTGCCGTCGTCAACCTCTCCTTCAGCTCCACAAAACAGTTTTCACATTTCTCATCCCACACAAACGGCTGATCCTTTCTCGTGAGCTTGGTCATTGGCAACGCAATACGGGAGAAATTCTGGATGAATCTCCGATAGTAACCAGCAAGACCCAGAAAACTACGTACTTCCGCCACAGATTCTGGCCTCTTCCAGTTCAGTACTGCTTCCACTTTACTGGGATCCACGGAGACCCCTTCTTGCGAGATAACATGGCCTAAGAATTTCACTTCTGATAGCCAGAACTCGCACTTGCTCAATTTAGCGTATAGTTGCTTCTCACGCAATGTATTCAATACAATTTTTAAATGATGCTCATGCTCTTCCTTATTCTTGGAATATATCAAAATATCATCGATAAACACAACAACAAACTGATCCAGATATTGCCGAAAGATACGGTTCATGTAATCCATGAAAACCGCAAGCGCATTGGTTAGCCCAAATGGCATCACCAAGAACTCATAATGACCATATCGGGTCCTGAAAGCAGTTTTCGCAACATCTTCTGCTTTCACTCGCAGCTGATGATACCTTGACCTTAGATCAATTTTCGAAAATACACATGAACCAGAGAGTTGATCTAAAAGGTCATCAATTCGGGGAAGAGGGTACTTGTTTTTGATAGTAACCTTGTTCAATTCCCTATAATCAATACACAACCGAAGGCTTCCGTCTTTCTTCTTTACAAACAACACTGGAGCTCCCCAAGGCGACACACTGGGTCTAATGAACCCTTTCTCAAGCAAATCTTCTATTTGTTTCTTTAACTCTGCCATTTCATTTGGGGCCATGCGATATGGGGCCTTAGATATGGAACCAGCTCCAGGTACAATGTCAATTGGGAACTGAACTTCCCTTTCTGGAGGTAATCCGCTCAGATCGTCCGGAAACACCTCAGGGAATTCATTTACCACGGGTATATTACTCAAAATCTCACAAGTTTCCTCTTGCACAGAGAAAAACACTATATACCCCTGGCAACCCTTTTCAAGATACTTTTCAGCTTTAGCTGCCGAAAGAAAATTCATACTAGCATCCACAACTTCAGCCCTCTGAGATACAGGATATACTATCCTCTTGTTTCCACAATCAAGCAATATATTATTTGCCGTTAACCAATCAAAACCCAAAATGACTTCTAATTGGCTAAGAGGTAAACATATCAAATATTCCGCCACCAACGATCTGCATCCCCTTCGAGCTTATAAATGGCCAGTCGTGGCTTCACCTCATCCGAGCAACCAAGAACCTCAAATATTTTCTCCAGCCTATTCATCCAATCTTCGGCTGTTTGAGGGTCAAACCTTCCTCTGAACGTCGGAGGCAGATGCTTGCAGAATCTGGTGACCCAAAACTGAAGGTCTCTGTCCTCTCTAAGCGGCATCCCATATGATTCTTGATTTGGAATAGCATGAGGTGGGGATTCTAGTGGTCTTGCTGATCCTTCTGCAGTGTCCTCATGTGAGTTTCTTCTTGAGTTTCCTCCGGAGTGGATTGAACTGGACCTTCCTTGTTCTTCGCTTTCTCTGCTCTGAGCTCTTCTCTCAGCTCAGTTATCATATCTCTTTGATCCCGGATTAGACCCATCAGCTCTTGCATAGGATCTGGTGGATTATCATTGACGTCCTCCACCTCTGGGTCTACACGCAGAATATTGGGGCGTCCTCTAGTTTTCTTCATTCTACAAACAACTTGCCCCATTAATTTAGCAGAGATAGTATGCACATATAGTCACAAAACTCATATATATATCCATGTCAATAAAACATACATATGCATACACAACAATCATTCACAGATATCCCTACTACTATCTAAGGGATATATCCTAGCTACCTTTACCCTTGCCAGGAACTACAGCTCTGATACCAAAATGTAACACCCTGCCTTTAATAACGTAATTATAATTCGATAATGCACATTTAATTCGGATTAGAGACCATCGGATAACTTAAACTCATTTCAATCTCCTACTTTGTAGTAGGGTTTTCACAAAACATTCAAAATCTCTTCCTGTTCCTGGTCTCCATTTCAAAATTCGAATATAATTACCTGTGCAGTTTATCTACATTCATGTATAACAGAGTGTATAACCAAATCCCCGGCAACTCCCGGATTCTATACATATATAATCTAGAGGTTACAAGTATCCACTAGGGGATTACACAACCAAAATCGAATATAAAATTCCTAATTCAAAATATCCAGTAATCCCGAGTTTAAAGTAGATAACCAACATCTCAAAAAATCCTTAGTATCACTAAAGATCCTAAGTGCTTCGGGTTGGCCGCTTCTCCTTTGAGCCACATGCCCTGTCTGAAATGTTAGTCATAGGAAAGAATGAGATTCGAGCGAATCCCAGTAGTAACAAACCACTCACACAATGCATAACACAAAGCATGTATATAAATCACAACCAGTAACAGCAGCAGCAATCTCAAAGATACATGGTTTTCACCACAAATGACAGCACTCACGGCTGTATGCACAATACGACAGCTCTCGCTGTAATAATAATCACGACAGCTTACGCTGTAATCACAATAACGACATCTTACGCTGTAAACGACAGCTTGCGCTGTAAACGCAGCTGTAATCGCAGCAGCATCAAAGAATCATCACATAACAATGATAACACACACATACAGAGCATTATACATAGTATAAGAGAGAGAAAGTCACTACCTGATCCTTTCCCGACGTTTCTTGGCACTGCGGGCTCCCGAGGGCGGCAAATATCGAATCCTACAATTCCAAATGCACCATTTAGACACTTCCATAGTGTTACTTGGGGTTATATGAGTCTATAATGAAAATTTACAAACTACCCCCGGGGACCCGGCCCGGGCCCGCCGTACCCGGTCCGGTTGCACTTTTCCCGAAAATTCTAATCTGGGCTATCCTAACATATTTCCGCCCAAGGAATCCATTTCTGTACTCGAAATTATCAAATTCAAGGTTAAATTACAAATTTACCCTTGGCAGCCCCACTTTAAGGGTTTTAGGGGCGTTTTCGTAATTATGCTTTTTCGGCCTTTCCCGAAAAAGTGACCAACTGTAACCCCACCTAATTTTCGCTCCTGAACTCAATGGAACCATCAAATCATTGAAAATCCAACTCTAAGACCCATTTCTAGAGCTGGCCGAAATTTATGAGTTCTCCGGGGAAAATCGGGGTTTTACGATTTCGGCTCCGTAAACGCGTTCCTTTCTACTCCTACCCACTTTATTAACCATTACATTAGGTTAAAACTAACATTAAGACCCAATTTGGGCAGCATAACCCCTAGGAAACTCAATTTCCAAAATTTAAAACCAATGGCAATCCGGCGAAATTTCACCGATTAAATTGCCCACAGCAGCCAGAATAAGCAATATACGAAAGTTTGGAAGTTACCTCAAGCTCCCACTAGCTTTTCCCAAATATTGCTGAAAACCCTAAGTGCTCAACAACAGATTTTGAGCTTCCAAACCTTAAAGAACAAAGAGGAGTAGCTTAGAGGAGCTAAATCGTCGGAGAAATCGGCTTACCTTGTGATTTTTCTTCTCCTTTCTCTCTCTACAAACCTCAACGTTCTCACTCCTCATTCAGCTGCTGTGTGCGACAGAAATGAGCTGAAGAAGATGAGCAATTTGATTAATATTCCATGCTGACATCATCTTTTAATGAGATGATGTCATAATTCCCATTTTCGGAATCTGCCAGAACTTTGAAAAATCATAACTAATTCTAGAAAACTCAAAATGAGGTGATTCTAAAGCCAAATGAAAGATATTTAAGTCCTCTTCATAGGAAAAATATTGTCCATTACTAAAAGTCACCACAAAATTCCAGAATTACATAAAACTCATCACTGCCCCAAAACAGAGTTCAGTTTCCATCCCAAACTTTAGACAGTTATATCTCCTAGTTCACAAAACGAAATGGAACAAATTATATGTCCATTTTGAAGCTTGGGATGTGAAATATAAGACTGGAAAGTTTCAGAATTTTTAGATACCATTTGGTCATTAAAAACGTTCACACAAACGGACTGCCCAGAATAGAATTTCACTGGACAGAATTTTAGATTTTGCATCTTTGCTTCCATTGGTTCCATTTTCATACCAAACATCATTCCCACATAAATTTTCATAAGGAAGCCATTGGAATCATTAAAATATCCAAATTCCCATCACACATTCTTCAAAAGTGTTTATTCAACAATAATTACATCCACTTTTGAAGTCACCAGCCCTTAATCACTTTTTGGGATATTACAACAGAAGGAGCCTTTGATTTTCCTTTTCCTTCTATTGTAGCCATTTTGGGTTTTGAACGGTAATCACAGGTTCTTGAATAACCACTCCCTTTGAGTCATTAAAAGTGATTTGGTGAAAAAGTCACTATTCTTCATGGACATAACCTTTTTCCCTGACATCACTCGAGTGGTCACTCAAGTGATCTTGGGTCAGTACTCTATGGATCACTCAAGTGATCATACCCAAAATAAAATTTTAATGAGGAATTAAGCAATATCTGACCCGAATAATCTTGTAATTATTCATGAATAAATCGTTGGTTGGAGAAGAGGCATATTACAGCTCTTGAGTATATGATTAAACATAACTTTGACTGAATTATTCTCTCTTTTGATGATCACTTAAGTGACTGATCACTTGATTGGTCACTCGAGTAACCAATCCCTTCAAATTCCACCTCTTCATTTCCAACTTCAACGTGAGTCATTTGAACCACCTCAATGGCTGTGTCTGTTTACCTCATCACTTGAGTGATGTTCTTTATCACTAGTTGACATCACTCGAGTGATGTCATGGTGCTGTTCATTGGAAGACATCACTCAACGGATGTCGTGGTGATCACCTACTTTGTTAAGCTCTATTTCTCTTATCATGGAATAGGGTATTTCGACACAGTCTTGTAAAACACATTTCTAGATACTCTGATGCTTAAGTTAGTTAAATCATCATCAAAACATAATAAAGGTACTTTTATAAACATGAAAATACTTACAATTCATTGAAATTTACCATTCCCAATTCTCTTATAAATAAAAATTCATCTTTTACCAGAGGTTTTATGAAAATGTCAACTATTTGAAGATGAGTAGGGATGAACACCACTTTGACATCTTTCTTTTGGATATGATCTCTAATGAAGTGGTGTCTGACATTAATATGCTTGGTCCTAGAGTGTTGAACATGATTCTTTACCAAGCTTATTGTGCTGGTATTGTCACAGTAGATAGGTATCTTTGTTAAATAAACACCATTATTTTGAAGTTATTGCTTTAGCTAGAGAGCACTTGACCACAACTGTAACCCCCTTCGATAATCAGGCCGGGATTAACGTTTAAGCACATTTTATTATCGAATGAGAAATCCGGAATAAATAAAAACTTTTTAAAACACCTGTACAAATGGATTTCCATTCATTTCATTCATTAACACAAATGGCCTGTTTGGTCTGTTACATATACAATATCAGAGTAAGCACAATTCCCGACGTTCACCCGGGATAATAACATTAATCCAATGGTTTATACAAGGCATCATTGCCCATCTCAGTATCCATACCGGGGATTACACAAAACTATAGCACTACAATTCTATTCAATATATTTACAATGATCCAAAATGATAACCAGTTCGATATGAAACCAAAATATTTAACTAAGACTACCGCTAGCAGTCCTAATCGTCCTTTGCCACTTGCTTGCTTTTCGATCCACTTGCCCTGTCTAAAAATGTTATTTGGAAAGAATGAGATTCTAGAGAATCCCAGTAGCAACAGTTTATTTATATGATGCATATATACAAAACAAGTCACATATATCACAATGCAGCAATCAATATTCGAGACCGGGCTTTCGCCACGTTCCCTTCACTTTCACTTTAATCGAGTCCGGGCTTTCGCCACGTCCCCTTCACTTTCACTTTAATCGAGTCCGGGCTTTCGCCACGTCCCCTTCACTTTCACTACAATCGATGACTAATGCAAACAAGCAATGCAATACACATGATATAGGATAAAGTGTCACTACCTTTGTCTTTCCTTCCTTGAGCAGGCACAAGCCTTCTATGCTCCGGGCAGATATCAAATCCTAAAGTCATAATTAAGGACGAAACATTATTCTCTATTCCAATACTCAATTAACTCTTCAACACTTAGATTTGGTTATCAATAATGACCCTTAAGAAGCCACAAATGCCTCTAATAAAACCCCTAAAAGGTTGGGAAACAATAGGGTGAAGATCTCTTTTCGAAAACACTAAGTGCTGGAATACAGGGTTGGGCCGCGGCCCACCCTTCCTTGGGCTGCGGCCCAAATATGGCCAGAAGGTCTTGGGCTGCGGCCCACCACTCTTGGGCCGCGGCCCAAAACAGGTCAGAAAGGCTTGGGCCGCTGTCCGCCACTCTTGGGCCGCGGCCCAGAGATTTCCTGACTCTGGGCTGAACTTTGAAAACCCATAAATAATTCTAGAAAATTCGAAACGGAGTGATTCTAAAGCCAAAAGAAAGGTATTTGAGTCCTCTTTCAAGGAAAAATATGGCTTATAACTTAAAATCATCACAAAAATACAGAATCACCCAAAACCCAACATTACTCCAAAACAGAGTTCTGTTTTTGTACCAAACTTTGGCAAAGCATAACTCTCAGAATACCAAACGAAATGACATAAAATATATGTCCATTTTGAAGCTTGGGATGTGAACTTTAAGACTGGAAAGTTTCAAAATTTTATGAAATCATTTGATCACTCAAAACGTCCACACAAATAAACTGTCCAGACAGAGTTCACATTGACAGCATTTTCCAACTTTTCTACCAAAGTGTTCAATGACTCCAAAATCATTAACCAAGCTTATTCCCATACAATTTTCCCCAAGGAACACAATGGTAACCTCAAAATGACCAAATTCATACTCTAACCACATGCCCTGTTTTGACTAATACGCCAAAACCAACACAAAGATCCCAAACTTTACTTTTAATGATTCAAACCAATCCCTTTGTCCAAAAGACATCACAATATACCATTTCCATTATCACAACATGCCAAACTCACTAAGACCCTAATTTTCGAAAATAGGGCATAAATTTCCAGAAAAATCAATGCTCACCAACATCCACAATATATATATATAAAAAGGGAGATAACACTCACCTCTTTCACTTTGCTAAAGAGATTTCTTGATTCTTCAACTTTCACAATCTCTTGAGCTCATAAACTACCACCAATGAACACATTACAACCATCACAATGAATCTCTTCATTCAAGGATCAACATTAAAGAAGGAAGTTTGAGCCATAGAAGCCATTTTCCTTACCTTTTTGCAAGCTTTTCCTCTTCCTCTTTGCTGCAAAAATTGCGACAGAAATGGAGAGGGAAGAGTGAGAGGACGAGAGAGAGAGAGATGGAGTGGAGTGTGAGATGGAAGAAAAATGATTATACTCCCTCCACTTCAGATTTTCCTGCGCACAAGAGGGAAGAGAGGAGAGAGAAATGCTTTGTTTAATCTTATTTGACTTTTCTCCCAATCTCTTCACATGTGGGCTTGCCATGTGTCCACTCTTCATTGGCTCTCACTCACTAAATCACCAATTAATCTCTCTAATCCTTCCATTAGCCATTTTAATCCCACTTCTCATTTCTCTCTTAGCTAGTAATTAATTTTCCCATTAATTACCAACTCATGCCAATAATTCCATTCTTTCAATTTCCCAACCATTATGACATATTAAATAATATTGTCATCAATATACATTAATTCAACTTTAATCCGATAATTATCCTCAATAATTATCATTAAGCCTTAATCAAAATTTGGGGTGTTACAATTCTCCCCCCGTTCAATAAATTTCGTCCTCGAAATTTGGTACACCACTTAGGTCATAAACTCTAGACGCCTCTTCATAACGGCTTCCGTTCCTCGATTTGCTTCCCATTAGGATAATCCTTTCAAACCATTTGTATCAACAATACGCTATAGGTCTGATTCACTCAAGAATCTCAACAGACCAATACTCCATGGTTCAATTTCTGTTTCTCAATCACTTTATCATTTCTTGTACTCGGAGATACCCACACGAGCACCTGATCTCCGATTTCAATCCTTAGAGGTCTTCACCTCACTCGATTACTATGATACAACTATACTCATTTATTACAGCTTTAAGCCTCTTCAACCATAGTCATTAAGTCACTTTCCCCCCTTCTGGGGATCACTCAAAGTACCATAGATTCACTACGTACAATCGACAGCTTCCGCTGTAGTCGCAAATCTTAGCTTTCATTGTTTTCCACTATACTTTCGTTTACATTATATTCACTTACCCCATCATTACCCTCACCCGTACACCCACCAATGACTCCACTAGTGGTAATCGGGACCCTTGGGTTTCAATAACAATATCGAGTCTCTCCGGAATCTCAATCTCTTCTATCCGAAGTACCCTTCTATCACAGTCCACCCTGCCTACACTCCACCCGTATACCCCCTCTGAGGGCTCAGCCGATGGCAGTACACTTGGTGTGGTCACATTTACACATTACTTTACGGTCTTTACATTCCATACGGTACATCAACGGCCGATGGTAGAGATGACCAACGTCAAACCCTACAACGGCTCACGTCGACATGAACACTCTGTCAGTTACACTTTCTCAAGCTTCTATTCATTACAGTTCTCAAACTCATCACATTCACTATATTTGGGTTTCTATCTCTTTATCTATACTTTAGCAATGTTAAGTTGATTTAATAGGAGTCCCATAGGAATCTCCCATTACCACTAACAACATTCACAATCTCTATTTGTTCGTGCCAAACTTTAGCCCAATTCAATTCGAATCATTCCAAGCCGTATGACTTCTCATCTCAAGAAAACCCATCCATTAAGGGATTCTTTACAATGCACCATCACTAAGAGCCAACCTTTCCGTAACACTAGTCTATGAGTCAACATCATGGCGACTGCAATCTACGGTTCATCGTCAAGGTGGCTGCACGCTATGGTTTGTCATCACGGCAGTTCCACACTAGGGTTTGTCATCACGGTGGCTTCACACTACGGTCTGGTACTCTCCGTAGGTAGCCCTTTGCGTTCAGACTTCCCCTAGGTAGCTCTCTCCGATCAGAACTCTCTGTAGGTAGCCCTTTCCTATCAGAATTCTCCGCAGGTAGCCCTTTCCAATTTGAATTCTCTGTAGATAGCGCTTCCCAATTGGTTGTCTCTAGATGAAGGTGTCATTGTATTAAGAACTTAGAAGCCATTCACTCTTCCCATTCTCTGTCCTTCTTTTCACAAACAATACCGGAGCTTCCCATGGTGACACAATGACTCGAATGAGTCCCTTCTCGAATAACTCTTCAATTTGTTTCTTTAATTCCGCCTTTTCATAAGGCCATTCTATGTAAGGCTTTGGATATCGAACCAGCTCCAAGCACTATTTCCATTGGAAATTCTACTTCCCTTTCTGGGGGCAATCCACCGTCCACCAATCAATGCCCAGAATACCCTCTATTTGGTGCAGAGGTAAACAAATCGAATCAACGGGTAGACTCCAACCCTTCCATAGTTATAATACTATTTAGACAAGCTTTCGCCGTCACAGACTTAACATCCATAGGTGTTGACACAACAATATCAATTGGCAATCTATGAACATACAATCCTAGGCACTTTACACAATCATATACTATAAGCTAATGACTAGCACCCGAATCAATCAAAATTTGCAATACACTACTATTGAGAAGAATAATACCTTGGATCAATTTGGGGGATTTCCTTGCCTCTTCATGGGTCATAGCGAACACTCTAACTTGACTCTTGGGCCTTGACTCTACCGGTCGCCCTTTGCAATCTTTAGCCATATGTCCAGGCTGCTTGCAGAGGAAGCACACCCATTGCCCTTCACAATTTCTATTAGCATGTGCTCTATTGCACCGGGGGCATACCCACTGTGGTAACTGTCCCTGATTCCCACGATCTCCACCTTGGTACGGTTTCTTACTACCGCCCTTGGATGAGAACTCTTGGTCTTTACGTTTCTTGAATGAACTTCCCTTACCAGTGTCACCGCGACCACCACCCTTACTTGGGTTAATATCTCTCAAATTGTTCTCGGTGATCCGGCACTCTTCCACCGCTTTGTTGAACTTGTCAAACTGTCGGGCGGCCAATCTTTTCTTCAACTCCCTCCTCAAACCCCGGATTAGCATGTCAGAGCTCCACTCCTCATCATCTTTATACCGGAGGTAGGAGGAATACCGGGATAGACGAACAAACCGAGACAAGTACTCGTCAAAGGTCTCATCGTCCCCTTGCTTTATCTTTAGAAACTCTGACTCTTTCTCTATTCTCACAGACTTAGGGAAGAATTTGTCATTGAACTCTCTTTGAAACACTTCCCAAGTCACTTGCACATTCCGAGCCCGCATGGTCATGGCAATGTTTCGCCACCATCGGTCTGCATCTCCTTCTAGCTTGTAGATAGCTAGCTTTGCTTTCACCTCCGATGGGCACTCAAGCACCTCGAAGATCTTCTCCAGCCTCATTATCCAATCCTCCGCTGCTTGAGGGTCAAATATTCCTTTAAACACAGGAGGAATGTGTTTGCAGAATTTGGACACCCAAGAATTAAGGTCTCCATCATTTTGAGCCGGCACCCCATGTGACCCTTGATTATGCTCAATATGAGGTGGGGACTCTTGAGGTCTATACGATCCCTCAGCTGTCTCTTCTCTAGTCTCTACATGAGTAGACTGGAGCCTTTCCTCATTTCTCTTAGCTCTTTCTTCCCTGAGCTCTTCCCTTAGCTCATGGATCATGTCTCTTTGCTCTCTTATAAATGTCATCATCTCTTGCATCGGATCTGGAGGATTATCAATGAGCTCTTCCACCTCCGGATCCGGTTGTCTATTTCTAGGGCGAGCCATTGTTCTCTTCAGTCTACAATGATTCACCCAGTCAGAAATCACCATAGAAGTATACACATATTCCTTAAACACTTATATACCAATCAATAATAGGAATATTCATGTGTATACAACAACTATCAACAATCACTTAACACTCAGGCAAATAACTAGGGCAACTATCCTAGCAATTCCTACAAATGCCAGGAACATTACGCTGATACCACAAATGTAACCCCCTTCGATAATCAGGCCGGGATTAACGTTTAAGCACATTTTATTATCGAATGAGAAATCCGGAATAAATAAAAACTTTTTAAAACACCTGTACAAATGGATTTCCATTCATTTCATTCATTAACACAAATGGCCTGTTTGGTCTGTTACATATACAATATCAGAGTAAGCACAATTCCCGACGTTCACCCGGGATAATAACATTAATCCAATGGTTTATACAAGGCATCATTGCCCATCTCAGTATCCATACCGGGGATTACACAAAACTATAGCACTACAATTCTATTCAATATATTTACAATGATCCAAAATGATAACCAGTTCGATATGAAACCAAAATATTTAACTAAGACTACCGCTAGCAGTCCTAATCGTCCTTTGCCACTTGCTTGCTTTTCGATCCACTTGCCCTGTCTAAAAATGTTATTTGGAAAGAATGAGATTCTAGAGAATCCCAGTAGCAACAGTTTATTTATATGATGCATATATACAAAACAAGTCACATATATCACAATGCAGCAATCAATATTCGAGACCGGGCTTTCGCCACGTTCCCTTCACTTTCACTTTAATCGAGTCCGGGCTTTCGCCACGTCCCCTTCACTTTCACTTTAATCGAGTCCGGGCTTTCGCCACGTCCCCTTCACTTTCACTACAATCGATGACTAATGCAAACAAGCAATGCAATACACATGATATAGGATAAAGTGTCACTACCTTTGTCTTTCCTTCCTTGAGCAGGCACAAGCCTTCTATGCTCCGGGCAGATATCAAATCCTAAAGTCATAATTAAGGACGAAACATTATTCTCTATTCCAATACTCAATTAACTCTTCAACACTTAGATTTGGTTATCAATAATGACCCTTAAGAAGCCACAAATGCCTCTAATAAAACCCCTAAAAGGTTGGGAAACAATAGGGTGAAGATCTCTTTTCGAAAACACTAAGTGCTGGAATACAGGGTTGGGCCGCGGCCCACCCTTCCTTGGGCTGCGGCCCAAATATGGCCAGAAGGTCTTGGGCTGCGGCCCACCACTCTTGGGCCGCGGCCCAAAACAGGTCAGAAAGGCTTGGGCCGCGGTCCGCCACTCTTGGGCCGCGGCCCAGAGATTTCCTGACTCTGGGCTGAACTTTGAAAACCCATAACTAATTCTAGAAAATTCGAAACGGAGTGATTCCAAAGCCAAAAGAAAGGTATTTGAGTCCTCTTTCAAGGAAAAATATGGCTTATAACTTAAAATCATCACAAAAATACAGAATCACCCAAAACCCAACATTACTCCAAAACAGAGTTCTGTTTTTGTACCAAACTTTGGCAAAGCATAACTCTCAGAATACCAAACGAAATGACATAAAATATATGTCCATTTTGAAGCTTGGGATGTGAACTTTAAGACTGGAAAGTTTCAAAATTTTATGAAATCATTTGATCACTCAAAACGTCCACACAAATAAACTGTCCAGACAGAGTTCACATTGACAGCATTTTCCAACTTTTCTACCAAAGTGTTCAATGACTCCAAAATCATTAACCAAGCTTATTCCCATACAATTTTCCCCAAGGAACACAATGGTAACCTCAAAATGACCAAATTCATACTCTAACCACATGCCCTGTTTTGACTAATACGCCAAAACCAACACAAAGATCCCAAACTTTACTTTTAATGATTCAAACCAATCCCTTTGTCCAAAAGACATCACAATATACCATTTCCATTATCACAACATGCCAAACTCACTAAGACCCTAATTTTCGAAAATAGGGCATAAATTTCCAGAAAAATCAATGCTCACCAACATCCACAATATATATATATAAAAAGGGAGATAACACTCACCTCTTTCACTTTGCTAAAGAGATTTCTTGATTCTTCAACTTTCACAATCTCTTGAGCTCATAAACTACCACCAATGAACACATTACAACCATCACAATGAATCTCTTCATTCAAGGATCAACATTAAAGAAGGAAGTTTGAGCCATAGAAGCCATTTTCCTTACCTTTTTGCAAGCTTTTCCTCTTCCTCTTTGCTGCAAAAATGGCGACAGAAATGGAGAGGGAAGAGTGAGAGGACGAGAGAGAGAGAGATGGAGTGGAGTGTGAGATGGAAGAAAAATGATTATACTCCCTCCACTTCAGATTTTCCTGCGCACAAGAGGGAAGAGAGGAGAGAGAAATGCTTTGTTTAATCTTATTTGACTTTTCTCCCAATCTCTTCACATGTGGGCTTGCCATGTGTCCACTCTTCATTGGCTCTCACTCACTAAATCACCAATTAATCTCTTTAATCCTTCCATTAGCCATTTTAATCCCACTTCTCATTTCTCTCTTAGCTAGTAATTAATTTTCCCATTAATTACCAACTCATGCCAATAATTCCATTCTTTCAATTTCCCAACCATTATGACATATTAAATAATATTGTCATCAATATACATTAATTCAACTTTAATCCGATAATTATCCTCAATAATTATCATTAAGCCTTAATCAAAATTTGGGGTGTTACAACAACAACATGAGGCAGCAACATATTCAGCTTCCATTGATGATAGAGATAATATATTATGTTTCATACTGAACCACAATACTAATGAGCCTCCAAGGAATTGACATTGCCCACTAGTGCTCTTTTGTCTATTTTGTAGCTCTGTGGTCAAAATCTGAGTATGCAATATGGTACTCATTTCCTCCCTTAGGATACCAGATACCTAATTCTAATATGTCAGCAAGATATATGAAAATTCTTTTGACTGTCTTAGCAAGTGATTCCTTTTGGTGTTGAGTGGTATATTGCACATATTCCAATACTGAATTGAATGTCAGGGCTACTTGTAATAAGATAGAGTAATGAACTAATCATTCCTTTATATTTAGTGATATCATAGTCTACTACCTTTACAGCAGTATCAAGTAGTGTAGTTGAGCTTATGGGAGTGTCCACTCCATTTTCCTAATCCATTCTATAACATACTAAAAATTTGTAACCGATGTTGCCTTATGTGTGTATATAGTCAGATGAAACTTACCGGTGCCTATCTACACTTCGCACCATCTTTATTACCCTAAGCCATACATGGCGCACCATTATAGATACATACATAGATACTTGGTGTGTTTCAAAGTCCATGGCGCCATTTCCCTGACACCTATACACATATATGGCACCATCTTATAAGAGGATGACTTCTTGACAACTTTAGCTTTTTAGTTGGCCACATGTTTGGACACCACCTAACTTTTCTTTTGTGCTGGCTTAATGACAAGGTGCCAGCTTTCTCTCTCATGAAACATATGACCAATTAGTCAGATAAAATATGCTGGTGTGATGTTCACATGACATTTTCAAGGCAGACACATACACCAGACGTTTTTTAAGGGACACAGTCTTGGCACCATTTGTCTAAGACACACAGGCATGTATATGGCAAAATCTTGAGGTATAGATACATATGTGGTGCCCTCTGAGGCCTATATTGATAAAGTAGTTTTATTAAAGTAACTTTACATAAAATAGCTTTTAGGTCGAGACAAGAAGACGGTGGCACCCAAGTCCTTGAGCTTTTTACCTACTTCTAGCTTTTTGGGTTGGTGTTGTAGTAAGATGACACCTCAGTCCCTCAAATTTTTACCTAACTTTAACTTTTTACATGGCTAATGATATGGTGCCATTTAGTCCCATATGTATCACATGTTCAAATTGCCGAGACAACTCGCCGATCTCCAATCCGTCCATATGTCCAACTTCCCCGAGCTTTGAATATGAAAGTCAGATGAAATCATTAGACCTCCTCTTACCTTGACCCATTAAGTCGGCCAAGGCATGAATAAAGAGTATTACCCAAATTCTAGAAGAGAAGCGCCCTGTACCCTATAACTTAATCATTAAGACACATGTGATTAAATTATCCAACACCTTCAACACTTATTAAATTTTGTTGAAGGTAGAAAAAATAAGAGGAAATAGAGAGAGAACAGAAAGAAGAGAGAAGGTGGAGAGAACTTGAAGAACATAAGTGAGAGAATGTTTTTGAGTGATTTTCATCCCCGAAATCACGTTTCTAGACTATGAAGCCTTCACGAATCTTGTTCCTCTCAACGAGAGCAATAGTTTTATAGGTTTAGATTCTTGAAAGGAGGAGTTTCATGCTGCCTCTAAGGTATAGGTGTTGCCAAAATCAAGAATGGGTTATAGCATCGGATGGAGATAAGCATAAGCTCAGATTTGAGTATGGTATCTTGAGGTTTTGTTACGTTTTCATGAGATTGTGGATGCCCTAAATTTTTATCCATAAAGTAAAATTAGGGTTTGATGATCTTATAAGCATGAAATAATAAGGTTTGAACATTGTAAGAGTAAGATTTGACAAGTATTGTTGTTAAGAATGAAAAATTGTGTGGGATAAGTTGAGAAAGTGATCCCAGGAGCATTGACATTGCAAACAGAATTTTGGCTTGGAAACCCTACAATTTTGGCCTTTGCTGGTTCTTAGAGAAGGAACTAGATTTTGGTAAATTTGAGGTTTGAAATGGATTCTATGGATAAAAATATGTGGAAATAACTTGTGGACATGATTTAGAAGGATTGGATTGAAAACCCTAAAACTGAAATTAAAGGTTGCTTGAGGATAGTGCTGCTAAATTCACGTCAGGTTGCTTGTAGGTTGCTTTTGGTTGATCAAACCTTGTGCAATGACTTTGAAATTTAACAGGATAAAAGTAGACATCTTAAACTTTAAAATGAGGTCTAGAATGCATCATTTGTGTATGTGTTTTGTAAGTTGTGATTTGTTGAAGCTGAGGTATCAACACTAGAAAGAATCTGAGATAGTTTGGTTGGTCAAGGGTTTCTTGAATGTTGTACCTAAAATTGGTAGTGGTTGATATTCTTACCTTATAAAGGATTTAGAAAGCTTCATATAGGAACTAGAACCACCTTTTTTGGAATTTTCTAGATTAAGTTATGAATTTTCAAATTTGCTTGACGAATCTGGTAGATTAGGGTTGACCTTCGAATTTATAGTATTTAGAGGGAATTGTGAGAAGTAAGATCATAAATAATAAAGGCATGATTTAGAGACTAATATGACCACATTGAATGTCCAAAGTACAAGAAGGGAAAATATGCTAAGTCTTAGATATGCTTTAGGCATAAACAAAGGAGAAGTATCAAAGATAACTAACAAAAGTTAAGTAAAGGACAAGAAGAGGGATGGGTCAAAGAATAACATAATCTTGATTATATCAATAGAAATTAGAATAACTAATGACCCATTTATTCATAAATTCTACATTTACCCGAGCCAAGGAGAAGAAGTTTATTGAGAAAGGTAAAGATAAAACACCGGAAAGGAGACCAGGTAGTAAATCTTTCTCTCATGTATTATGTATTATTTTTCATGTATGTGTTTACCATCGAGTATATTTGAGGCAGTAAGACCTGTTAGACCAGCATGTCTTTAAGCTGTAAGACTTGATGAGCATTCAGATTATGCTGGGAAATAGCCCGAGGTAGTAAGACTCGATGTGCAAGTTTGTATGGGCCAATGACTCTGGGCTATAAGACCCGATGTGCATCTTATACGAGGCAGAGGCCCTAGGCTATAAGATCTGAGGTTACCAAGCGTTGTGCTATTGGATCAAGGGTCTAGTGTTTGATGTTGAGCTGAATGTTATTGTGATAATTATTGTGAGATGATGGTTTATTTAGCATGCTTTGTGAACTTGCATTTTATCTGATTGAATGATTGTTACTACTGAGATTCTCGTGATTCTTACCCTTTCCGAATATAAATATACCATGAAGGCAAGCGGGTCAAAGGGCAAAGAGGAAAACAGAGGCAAGTGAAGGACGGTGACGGAGGATTAAGTTCTGTTGGTTATCTATGTATTAATTTTCTTAAGACTTAGGAATTTTTTAGTAGCCTTGGTACACTATGTAATATACATATAGATATAAAGGACATGACCAAATATTAGTAGTAGTATGTAGTAACTCAAACAATGACAAGGGCCTATTAGCTAACAAACAATCTGTACGTATAAGCAGAGAAGAAACTCTGATACTAATTATAAATAAAGTTAAGGGCTAGTAAGTCACGATTGCGAAGAGAACCACTAAGTGAATGCTTTTAAAGTTCAAAAGTTTTTAGAACGCTTAATCAATCAAAGGTATAGTTATCATAGGATTAAACCCGGCTTAGTGATCTGAACACATATTGTGTAATAACTCATCAGATCATGTTAAAAATAGGGGATTCACACATCCCGTACTTCCTCAATAGCTCTCTTAAGTATTTTGTTTGAGATATAAAGATTCTGTTCTTTCTTTATTTGATTTGCAAACTAAGAAAGAAGGTTAATTCTCCTATCATTGACTTCTCAAACTCCCCCTGCATTGTCTCAGAAAATTTTTTGCACAAAAGATCATTAGTAGTACCAAAAATGATATCATCAATATATATTTGAACTATTAAGATATTATTTCATTTTTTTATAAATAATATTGTATCAACTTTTCCCTTGCAAAACCTTGATCAATGAGGAATTTGTTAAGTTTTTCGTACTAGGCTCTTAGAGCTTGTTTTAAACCATATAATGCTTTCTTTAGTTTGAAAACATGATCAGGTTTAGTCACATCCTTAAATCCTGGAGGTTGTTCCACGTATACTTCTTCCATAATATACCTATTTAAAAAGGCATTTTTCACATCCATTTGGTAAAGTTTGAATCTCTTGATGCAGGCAAAGGATAAGAGTACAAGTAAGGCTTCCAATCTTGCTACTGGAGCATATGTTTCCTTATAGTCAATGCCTTCATCAAGTTTTTGACAATGATTGCAAATTCATCAAGTTTGTTTTTAAATACCCATTTACTGCCAATGATTGGGTGATCTTTAGGCATGAGTACTAAATCCCAAACTTGATTTCTTTCAAGTTGGTTGAGTTCTTCTTACATTATTATTACCTAATCTTTGTCTGATAGGGCTTCGTCAATGTTTGAAAGCTCAAGCTTAGAAATAAATGTAGAGAAAGTAACTTCATTTAAAGTTTTGTTTCTAGTTCTAACACATTCACTCACTTCTTTTTTCCACCACAGCATTCCCCTCGTATGGTTCTCTTCTTTATTCTCAGCATACCTTCTGTTTTCACCTGTCTAAATTGTTGGTAGGGGAGGGTGAGATTTGAGAGAATCTTAGTAGGAAAACAGTACCAATATGCATGCAAGATAAGTGCTTAATGCATAACATGCTTGTATAACATAACTCATGCTTACACAATGACATATCTGCATGCTCAATGTAACCCCGTGCCTTACAATAAAAAATTATGATTTGAAATTGCATAATTAAATGGATTAGAGATCAGTAGATAATCAAATCTCATTTAATATCCCATTTTCAAGATAGGGTTTTCACAACCAATTAACCTGGTCTCATCTCCAACTTTCAAATATAAATACCTTGTGCAGTCGAATCACATTTATCCATATCACAGTGTACAACAAAAATCCTGGCAACCCTCGGGTTTCGTATATTAACTAAGGGTTTACAGAGCGCATTCACCCATTTACAATTTCTCATTTAGGGGATTACATAATATCATTCCAAATTTACATCCCAAATATATATACAGTAATTCCATTCAAAATTCAATAACCAACAACCAAAATTTAGACATCTTTAAGGAGTCCTATCTGCCCTTGGACATCTCCTTCCCTTTGGAGCCACTTGCTGTAACCCCCTTCATGATTAAGGCCAAGATTTAGTTCATAAACACGTAATTGATGTAGAATTAGAGACCTTAAATGATTTTGGAACTTAAACAAAATCAAACTTCCCAAAATCATGGCTTACAAAAACTTTTACAAAATCTGTTCATGACGGTCTCATATTCATATTTCAATACTAAATGGCCTGTACAAGTTGATTTCATTCACAAATATCAGAGTATAAAGCAAATTCCCGACACACTCGGGTTCTATTCATTAATAAGGGTTTTACAAAGGCACAAAGCCCACAATTCATTACCCTTAACTTGGGGATTACACAAAACTATACTACCAATCCCATTTTATACAATTGTTTCCCAAAAACATTCAAATGATATACATGATAACCAATAACCCAAAATATACTTCTAAATCATAGCTCTATCCGCTCTTCATTGCCCACTTTCCCTTTAATCCTTCTAAGGAATCCCCGTAGTGTCAAATCAATCATAGTATGTACAACAATAATGCATGAAATCAAATCATTATCCACACAAAGCAAATTCAACGGCAATGGTTAGTATGACACATGTCATCCCTTACGATTGCTCACGTTGAATTGCTCACGCTGCATTGCATCACAACAATCCACACAATATATTTCACCACAGCTGGGATTTATATAAAGCATTTCATCACACAAGCCATACAGGCAAGATTCAAAACTCACAGCCCACGGCTAGATTAACAAACGCCGCCCCATGGGTCGGATTCACAAAGTTCCATGTCGATTACAACGGCAGCTCATCGGCCGACCTAGAGATGACCAACGTCAATCCCTACACGGCTCACGTTGACCTGCTCGTGCTGTAATGGACTATGGTACATGCAATTTACAGTTCAATGATAAGTTATGCATACCAAAACATCATACACAACATGAGAGAAAAGTCACTACCTTGATCCTTCTGGGCGTACTCTGGCACCGGTCTCTCCCGCCTAGGGCAAATGTCGTATCCTAGAATCATGATTAGGGACGAAGAGTTATATTCAATTCCAAGACTTATTTAACTTGAAACACTTAAATTTGGTTATCATAATTGACCCTTAAGAGGCGACAAATGCCTCTAATAAAAGCCCTAAAAGGTTGGGAAACAATAGGTTAGAGGTCTCCTTTCGAAAACTCAAAGTGCTGGAACACAGGGGTTAGCCGAGGCCAGCCCTTCCTTGGGCTGCAGCCAAAATATGGTTAGAAGGCCATTGGCCGCGGCTGGCCACTCATGGGCCACGGCCAGAATCAGGCCAGAAAGGTTTGGGCCGCGATCAGCCACCTTGGGCCGCGGCCAAGAAATTCCCTGATTCTTGGCTGAATTTCCAAAATTCATAACTAATCCTAGAAAAATCGAAATGAGTTGATTCCAAAGCCAAAAGAAAGGTATTTAAGTCCTCTTTCAAGGAAAAATATGGCTCATCACTGGAAATCACTACACAGATACAGAATCACCAAAAACTAAACACTACTCCAAAACAGAGTTCTGTTTCCATCCCAAACTTTGGACAATCATATCTCCCAGAATACTAAACGAAATGACACAAAATATATATCCATTTTGAAGCTTGGGATGTGAAATTTAAGACTGGAAAGTTTCATAATTTTCCAACACAATTTGGTCATTCAAAACGCTCATCCAAACTGACTGCGCAAAACAGAGCTCAAACAAGACAGATTTCCAACTTTTCCCAAGTGATCCAAATGAACCCAAAACCCCAACCAAAGCTATCCCCACACAAAATCACTCAAAGAATCCAATGGAAATGTCAAAATCACCAAAATCCTATTCCATTATCATGCTTTGGTTTTGGGTAACATTAAACACTAAAATCTCAAATTCTCCAAACTTAACAATTTCAAACCCAATCAATTCTATCTATCCAAAATGCATTCCAAACATACCAATTCCATACCAAACTCCCAATGGCCCTCATTTTCGAAAATGGGCCAAAAATTCTAGAAAATTCAAACTTAACCAATGGCTACAAAACCTATATAGAAAAGTTTGTCTTACTCACCTCTATAACTTTTCCAAAGGAGTTTCTTGATTCACCCAAGTCAAAAATTTCGTGAGAGCTCAAACAACACCATGTGTATTTTATGGTTAATTGACTTCCCATTACCTCTCTCCTCATCTCCACTTGACACATGTTAGAATTTGGTTTGTTCTCATAAAGTAATCATCCAATTAATCACTTTAATCCCTCCATTAGCCATTTAATTACACTTCTCATTTTTCCATAGTTAGTAATTAATTTCTCCATTAATTACTAATTTATGGCCCATAATTCCATTCTTCCAATTTTTTTTCAATAATTATGACATATTAATTAATATTGCCATAAAACACATAATAATTCAAATTAAATTCATAATTATCCACAATAATCATGATTTGCCCTTAATCAAAAATTGGGATATTACACTTGCCTTGTAACCCCCTCCGTAATTATATCTAAAATATGCAATTAAAATGAAATAGAGACCAATAATAATAAAAAAATCATTTAAAATCCCATCCTTGAGATAGGGTTTTCAAAAATACCTTTTAAAATCTAATTAACTTGATCTCATATTCACATTTCGAATACAATTACTACGCGTAGATAAATCACATTCATATAAATATCGGAGTGGACAACATAATCATCCCGGCAATCCCGGGTACATACCTTTACTAAAGATACACATGGCACAATTGCCCATTATAATTCTTCAAATGGGGATTACACAATCTCATCTCAAATTCATAACCATATATTCAACCGAGTTATATACAATCTTCACAACTCATTGGTAACCAACTACCAACTCTCATCTCGAAGGAGTCCTAGCCGATCCCTCCACGAGCCACTTGCCCTGTCTAAATTGTTGGTAGGGGAGGGTGAGATTCAAGAGAATCTCAGTAGGGAAACATTATCAATATGCAGGCAAGATAAGTGTTTAATGCATGACATGCTTGCATCACATAACTCATGCACACATACAATGACAAATCTATAAGCTCAATGCTTCGAACGATACACATATGGCCATAGCATATATTGAAACATAGCTTCAAATCATTCATACATGTTCCACATAATCAAGCAAAGCAATAACATGCATCAACACATTAATATAGTTATCAGAGCATGCAGGAGAGATAAGTTCCCTACCTCCAGTCTTTTCTCCTCGATTTATGTGCCAACAACTCGAGGCTTCACATTCGATCCTACAATGTCAAATGTACTATTTAGATACTTTCATAGTGTTTCTGGGGGTTATATGAAGCTATATAAAAAAATTACTAAAATACCCCCGGGGACCCGGCCCAGCCCCGCCGTACCTAGGGGTGTTCAAAGTATCCCGGTCCCGGTTGTCCCGGCCCGGTCCCAGATATTTTATCCCGGGAATTTCCCGTCCCGGCCGGGATCGGGACCGGGATCACACCTTGTGATCCCGGGAATTCCCGGTCCCGGTTTTTTTTTTTTCCTTAAAAAATAGGTTATTATTTTATTTTTTTATTTTTTACCCCATAAATTAAGTTATCATTTGATAAAATGTATATCACATATTTAGTTAGAGTTAAATTGTATATATCGTGATACAAATTCTAACTATATAATCTATAAAGATAATAACAAAAATGATGAATGTGATAATAATATGTTATTTTTCAATTCTAACTCAATTTATGTCATTTTTATGACCTTATTAGGTGTTAAATAATTACTTTAAACACTAGATTATAAAAAAAATTTAACTAATATAATTATATTATTAAGACCGGGAATTCCCGGTCCCGGTTGTCCCGGGAATTTCCCGGGACCGGGACCGGGAATGAGATCCCAGTCCCGGGAAATCCCGGGATGGGAACCGGGTATGGGTATTCCCGGTCCCGTCCCGGGATTTGAACACCCGTACCCGTACCCGGTCTGGCTGTACTTTTCTTAAAATTTTGACATGGCATATTTTGACATATTTTTGCCCAAGGAATCCATTTCCGGACTCGGAATTATCAAATTCAATGTCAATTTACAAATTTACCCTTGGCAGCCTCACTTTAAGGGTTTCAAGGGCATTTTCGTAATTATGCTTTTTCGGCCTTTTCCGAAAAAGTGCCCAACTGTAACCCCACCTAATTTTTGCTCCTGAACTCAATGGAATCATCAAATCATTGAAAATCCAACTCTAAGATCCATTTATAGCCCAGACCGAAATATATGGGTTTTCCAGGGAAAAACGAGGTTTTTCGGTTTCGGCTGCGTAAACGCGTTCCTTTCTACTCCTAACCACTTTATTGACTATTCCATTAGGTTAGAACTACCATTTAGTATCAATTTGGGCAGCATAACAGCCCCACAAACCCATTTTCCATTTTTAGAACCAAAGACAATCCGGCGAAATTTCACCGATTAAATTGTCTATAACAGCCAGAATAGTCAATATGCAAGAGTTTGGAAGTTACCTCAAGCTCCCACTAGCTTTTCCTTCTTGTTGCTGAAAACCCTAACTTCAAAACACCAAAAGAGGAGCTTCCAAACCTTAAAGAACATAAAGGAGTAGCTTAGGATCGGAGTTATACGCGTTAGGAGCTAGATCGTCAGAGAAATCGGCTTACCTTGCGAGATTTCTCCTCTTTCTCTCTCTAAGAGCTCTCAACTTTCTCTCACTAGTTTCAGCTGGTTCATCACGACAGAAAATGAGAGCTGAAGAAGATGAGAAGATATTTAATTCCATGCTGATGTCATCTTTTAATGAGATGTTGTCATAATTCCCATTTTCGGATTTTCTGGCAGATTTTCTGCCCAAACTTTGAAAAATCATAACTAATTCTAGAAAAATCAAAATGAGGTGATTCCAAAGCCAAATGAAAGGTATTTAAGTCCTATTTATAGGAAAAATATTTACCAATACTAGAAATCACCACACAATTCCAGAATTACACAAATTTCATCACTGCCCGAAAACAGAGTCCATTTTCGACCTCAAACTTTGGACAGTCATATCTCCCAGTTCCCAAAACGAAATGGCACAACTTATATGTCCATTTTGAAGCTTGGGATGTGAACTTTAAGACTGGAAAGGTTCAGAATTTTCTGACATCATTTGCCTAGTCAAAACATCCACACGAGAAGACTGGCCATACAGAATTCACACTGGACAACATTTCCAGTTTTGCAACCAATGTGTCCAATTCAATTTAAATCAATTCCAATGATTAAATACCACAACATGACACCATTTCCATCACAATACCCCATTCAATTCTTCCATCTATTCTAAGTCAATTTGGATGTTAATCCACAATTGAACTCAAATACATGGTTTTGGCGTTGCTCATAACACAAGCGACTACAATCCACCTTATATTCTCTAAAAGGGTTCATTAATCACTAACCACGTCCACTTTTGTAGTCATTAACCCCTAATCACAATTTGGGATCTTGCTAAACCAGGGCTTAGCAATCCACTAATCTCAGGCTTATTCTCTAGCCTCGAGTCTCGAAATTCAGGGTATTACATGCCCTGTTTGAAAGTTAGTCAATGGAAAGAATAAGGTTCAAAAGAATCCCAATAGTAACAAATAACTCATACTACACATAATCACATAGCATGCAAATAAGTCATTAATCAGTAAGTAGCATGAACACAGCATATACAAGCTGTCACATATACACATTGCCTTCCCGGCATTCACATTTACAACAAACACATTGCCTTTTCAACATTCACATTTACAATGGTATATCAACGGCCAGGGTAGAGATGACCAGCGTCCCTCCCTTCAAAGGCTCATGCTGACATGCGCACGCTATAATTCACATAGCCTCATGGCTCACAAATAGCCTTTCAGCTTTCACATAGTCTTACAGCTTCCACATACGCAACGAATTCATTTCCACATCCCACCCTCATCCTCTTTAACCGCCGAGGATGCACACTGTGATCACCCAAACTATTGTTAGCTACTGAAGGACTATTGGCATGGCGATACAGCTCCATGCAACATACATAATTCAACGACATCACAAACATATAATGTATTACATATAGTATAAGAGAAATAGTCACTACCTTGTTCTTTTTGGATGTGCTCTGGCACAGACTGCTTGCAATCACGGCAAATATCAAATCCTATACTCCAGAATCAAGGACAATGGATTAATCTCTATTCTAAATTCATACTTTCATAGCACTTAAAATTAGTTATTATTTGAACTATTTAGGTGGCTACTAGAAGCCTAAACACATGCCTAAAGGGTTGGGAAAAACTTTGTTAGGATCGATAGGCACAATGGAAGAATTTTAAAATTTTACCAATCCTAATCGAGGATCTATCAACGGCGTTTAAACCAAGTTGGAAGGATTCATACCTTTTTTGATTCAGGGTTTTCACGATCTCTAGGAGCCAACACGTCAAGTCCGCTCCCTCTACCGGTATCCACATGAATGCTCTCAAACCGAGACTGCGTGCTAGCACCTCTAATGTCTCCTAGGGTTTCATTGCGGCTCTCAATTCTCATGTGTATATCAATATATATGCTCTATCAAGTTTATAACCTATGAGGGCTATTTTCAAATTTCAAAATTAATTATCATTAATTTTGAAATTAATTAACTATTAATTATCTTGATGAGCTAATTAAATAGATTCAGTTTAAATTAAATATGTCCAATAGTTTTAACTTAACCTATTTATTTAATCCAAATAAATAGCCATTTTATCTTCATAAATTAAATCTGAGATACTATATCTCTATCATGTTAGTTATTAAATTTAATATATCTTAATAAATTAAATTTAAAACTAACACAATATAATAATATCATATAATATATATACATATATATATATAAGATATATATATTTCGAAAATATATATCTATATAATATTATTAATGAATTTTATATTATATATATATATAAATATAAAATTCGTCCACCCTAAATTAAACATTATCTCGTGTTGGGCCATTCTTATGTGCGACCCTGTATGCCCATATGAAGTTGGCAGTGGGCCAATAACTATACTAACCCAAAAGTCACAAGCGGCCTCTAGCAAGACATTACGACTACCCAATTCATATAAGGATCGTTATCAGGATGCAACCTACAACCATGTCACGTCCCTTTTGTCACACGATATATCGATCAAGGATAAGGCATGGATAATGTCATTGTAACCCCCTCACCGTAATTACATCCGGATTACGAAATTTAAGTGACATAGAGACCAATGAAGTAAAATAACCATTTATGATCCCTCATTCAAGAGATGGGATATTTCAAAATTAGTTCTAAAGCATACTTGATCCTGGTCTCACATTCACGTACGGATATAACTACTATGAGAAATCAAATCACATAAACAATATCAGAGTGCGGAAACCAAAATCCCGGCAAACCCCGGGTTACTTACATAAATAACTTGGGTTTAGGATTTCCCAATTATGGGGATTACACAACCAAAATAATCATTTACATTATTACGTACACTTGTCAACCCCACATCCAAAACTATGATAACCAACTACCACTTAGATTTCGGAGTAAGCCTAACTACTCCTGGTTGTCCGCTTCCCTTTCGAGCCACTCGCCTTGTCTGAAAAGGTTAGTCATATGGAAGGGGTGAGATTCTAAAGAATCCCAGTAGTAACAACAATTTCATGCCACATGCAATCACAAAATATGCACACCAATCATCTCATACAGCAACACAAATCACTCCACCCTCATCCCCTTTTACCGCCAGGAAGGCATACGACCTTAACCCGAACCGTTGTTAGCGACTCAGGGACTATTGGCGTGGCAGTGCATACAAATAGCTACACGGCTCAAATATAGCCTTTCGGCGTTCACAATGGCCCGTCGGCCTTCACAAATAGCCTTTCGGCTCACAATTAGCCTCTCGGCCTACATATACACATATATCACACCCTAACCTCATCCCCTTTTACCGCCGGGAAGGCATACGACCTTCACCCGAACCGTTGTTAGCGACTCAGGAACTATTGGTATAGCGGTGCTTCCACAGTTTTCACAAAACTTGCAGCATACGATATTCGTTTCAAAACAATGACATAATATACATACAATGTATCACACAAGGCATAAAGAAAGAGTCACTACCTGTATCCTTCCTGACTGGCTCTGGCACCTTAGCCTCACGAGGACGACAGATGTCAAATCCTATATCAATTAGGGACAACCAATCAATCTCTTTTCCATATGTATATTTCAATAATACTCTAAGTTGGTTATCATTTAGGACTCTTTAGGTGACTATTAGAGGCCTAAACATATGCCTAAAGGGTTGGAAGACACTACCCAAAAGACCCCTTACTCGAAGGCAAAACACAGATTTTTGGTCATCTCACTCGAGCACAGATGCTCTCACTCGAGCACGAGTACGGACATCACTCGAGCACAAGAGAGAGTGAGACTGCGAGTGAGCACCCGAGAGCACACACACAGCTCTTCAAGCACAGGATCACTCGAGCACAGCCATTTGCACTCGAGCACACACCTCACACCCGCGAGTGAGAAGGCACACCCGAGCACCTTGCTTGCGAGTGAGAACCCGAAAGCACAACTCCCACCTGAAGCACAATCTCACTCGAGCATGACCCCCAGTGCTCGAGTGAGAAGGCTATGCTCGCGAGTGTCAAAGCACACTTGTGGCATCCACCAGCAAGTGAAGACTCGAAAGCAACCTCAACTCCGAACTCGCACCTTCACTCGAGCAGAACCATGCTCACTCGAGCATGTTCTTCGCTCACTCGAGCACAAGGCGATGCTCTCGAGCACAACCCATAAAACCCAGATAACTCGAAGCACAACAGGGAAAAACTTGCATATCACTCGAGCACGTTCTTCCTCTGCTCGAGTGATGTGTATCAGAGACCAGAAACGCAGCCAAAAACCAGAAACACCACATGGTCAATTCCTCCCCCAAAGGTTCCTCAAACTCAACCAAAAGCTTACACACACTTGGCACTAACTAGGGAACACCTTGGCAACTTTAAAAACACTCCAAGAACCAATTTGACCACAATCATTCACTAAGGTCTCTAAGATACAAAATGTCCAAATTCCCTTAACACATTTTTATCATTCCAAATTACATCAAATGTTCATATATCTCCAGACTAAATCATTTTCAATCATCAATCATAATAAACTTCATATTTCCAGAAATAGGCATATTTAGGGCAAAATTCCAGATTTGACCAAACTTAGCCAAAAATCACAAACAATACTTTAAAATGCTCTAAATGCCTACCTCTTCTCTTTTCCCAATTCAGAACCTTGATTCCTCAACTTTCAATTTCGGCCAAAGTCCCAATCAACACCATTCAAGGCTCTACAATCATCACAATGTAGCTCTCATTGAGATGAGCAATATTAGAGAAGAGGATTGGAGTAAAGGAGAATCACAACTTACCAAGATTCAAGCTTTTCTTCCCCCTCTTTCTTCTTGGTCGCCGGAATCAATGGAGGAGAGAGAGATGAGTAGATAAAATGATGATGAAGAAACACATCTTCCTCCCTTGCCCATGCCTCTAGTCGAGTAGGAGAGAGAAAATGAGAGAAAAGTGAGGTTTTGTCCTCTTGTGTCTTATCCAAAGGCCTCCATTAAGCCACATGTCATCATCTCAAGCACTCCCTCAAAAGCTCACATACCCGCAAAGCACAGGATTCCGACCCATTATCAAATGAATCTCAACCCTTGATCTTAAATACCACACATATCTATTCCAAACTTCACATTACATTAATCCCAAAAGTGCTTAATTACACTAATTACAATGATTATCAGAGCCATTAGCCCTAATCACAAATCGGGATATTACAGTCATCTTCTTGTTATTGACCATTACTTTCTCGATTCCTGAGTAGCCTGATAATAGAGACGGAAACTCCTTTCATCATAGTATAGCCATACATTTCTCAGACTCACTCATCGAGGGGCCCAGTAATATCTCTCTACTAATGTGATGGACAAATTCCACCTTGATCATTCTTATTCCTCTGCATGAAAAACCACCAAGCTCGATCGTAGCCTTTATCATCACCCGGTCAAAAGTGACTTTTGACTAGTTCAAAGCTTAGCAACTCTCATGTAGGAATCCATGATGACCTCAAGTCTAAGGGCATTGTGACGTGGTTATACATTAGAAAAGCTTATGACTTGATCCATGCAGCTTTCTCATAGTGGGTCGGTCCAGCACCTTATACTCTTACAAGTGTCTAAGACTTTGATTCGTATCTCCATATCTTATCAAAGTCATACTGCTCTTGTTTCATCTCTGCTCCCCCATAGATGACCGACCAAGGACATTTTAGGACAATATGCATGAATTATCCAAGGATACAATTATCACAGTTAACATGCAAATAATATGATAACAGAATGGAGAAATTTCATTAAAATAATAATGTTCAAAGTACAATGATTGGCCCTTAGGGTACAATTTCCAACAAACTTGACCAAAGACCCCCATTTCGGAAGTGAAGTTACTAATTTTAACTAATGCACTCGAGTAATGGATTACGCACTCGAGTGATGAGATGATTTGCACTTAAGTGATGGATGATGTACTTGAGTGATGAGATGACTTGCACTCGAGTGAGGATGGCTCACTCATGCGAGTGTTTGACAGAGAGCAACAACAAAACAGAAAATGATCAATACACTTGAGTCCTGAACTCAACACTCAAGTGGTAGCCTTATGCTTACCCGAGTCCTACCAAGTGAAGCACATAGAGTGATTACCCAAGAGCAAAAGAAACCTTAAAATGGGGAGTGCACTCGAGCAGCAACTCAAGCACTCAAGTGACAGCATAATACTTGCAAGTACTAACACATACTCTTGACATAGGATCATTCCATCATACTCTCTTAAGCACTAAATATTCCACAATAGCTCTAACCAAATTAATAAACTCCCTCTTCGGTAGCTGACTACTTGGTCGGCAAATTTCCTATTTACCCCCTGATTATGGAAATTCTTACTGAATCACCACCAAACACATTTTATCATTCTATTTCATCTTAATATGTGCCTCCCTCTGTTCCAATTCAATTTAGATGTTAATCTACAATTGAACTTAAATAAAGGGTTTAGGCACTGATCATTACACATTCGCTTCAAAATTCACATCATATTCTACAAAAGTGTTTATTTATTAATAATTACATCACTTTTGAAGTCATTAGCCCTTAACCACATTTTGGGGTATTACACTCAATGTTTCAAACAACATACGTATGGCCATAGCATAAACAGAAATAGAGCTTCAATCATTTATATATGTTTCACACAATCAAGCAAAGCAATAGCATGCATCAATACACTAGCACAAATATCAAATACACGCAGGAGAGGTAAGTTCCCTACCTTAACCCTGTTCCGCCATAAAATGTGTGTCTCGTAAAATGTGTCAACAACTGGACTCTTAACTTGTTCCTACAATTTCCAATGTACCATTTAGACACTTCCATAGTGTTTCTGGTGGGTATACGAGTCTATATTGATAAATGACCAAAATGCCCCAGGGACCCTGGCCCCGTCGTATCCTGTCCGACCGCACTTTTCTTGAAATTTTAACCCAGGCTATTCTGACATATTTTTCCTGAAGGAATCCATTTTTTACCTTGGTTTTATCAAATTACAGGCCCAATTATGAATTTACCCTTGGCAGCCCCTATGTGAGGGTTTTAAGGCTATTTGTCATCTCACTTTTTAAGGCTTTTCTCACTACGCACCCAACATGAACCCTATAAAATTTTCCATTCTAAACATAATGGAATCATCAAAAACACTAAAATCTAGTCCAAACACTGCCAAATCAGATCTAGAAAAAATCTGGAATTTATTGTGAAAAAATGAGAATTCATGCTTTATTCCATAAAACACCTTCTTTTTATGCCTAATCACTTGTATAACCACTTAAACACCTTTTGAACATGATTTGTAAAAATTTGGCAACATGACCCCTTAGGGTTTCAACATCCCAAGTTTACAAAATCAACAATAAAATCATAAATCATAACAATAACCACAACAACAACAACAACAATACATCAAGAGAATTAAGGTTCATGAAGTTACCTTTGATTCCACCTCTTTCTCTCCCTAAAATGTCACATTCTCTCTCTTCTCCCATAAAGATTAGCTTGGCTACACATGATTTCCATGTAGAGTAAGAGATTAGAGGATGAACTACACAAATCAAAAGACATAACTCTTGGAATTTCAAGCTCTTTCCTTTGGATTCTTGGCCCCATATGTAACCCCCGTCATCATCAAGGCCGTGATTAGTGTTTAAACGCGTGTTATAATTGAATAAGAGTCGAGGATAGTTAAAAAAATTTTACAATAGTTGTACAATAAGATCTCCATTTATTTTAAAATAAAAACAATTGGCCTGTTCAGTTTGTCACATATACAATATCAGAGTGCTAGCAAAATTCCCAACATACACCCGGGTTAATATCAATAATCCAAGAGTTTTACAGGGCATCATTTCCCATCTCAGTTTCCCATACCAGAGATTACAGAACAATACTATACTATGGTTCACAAAATATATATACAATTATCCAAATGATAACCAAAAACCAAAAAGTTAAGGCTACCACCGACAATCCTAGTCGCCTTTGCTCATTTGCTTGTCTCGAGATCCACTTGCCCTAGCTAAAATTATTAATTGGAAAGAGTGAGATTCAAAAGAATCCCAGTAGTAACATTTCACATATATGGTGTATAATTAAACAAAGCATGTAAGTATATATCACAATTCAGCAACATCACTATTCAAAGTCGAGCTACCCACCATGACTCAATCATTCATTCAAGGCCAAGCTTACCGCCACATCCTAATCAGCTATATTCAAGGCCGACCTAGCCACACAAACCCAATCAGCAACATTCAAGGCCAGGCTAACTGCCACAGACCCAATCAACAACAACAGCATTCAAGGTCAGGCTACCCACCACGACCCAATCGATCATTCAATGATAAATAAAAATAAGAAATGCATTAAACATGATATAGGAGAAAGTGTCACTATATTGTTCTTTCTGTTCTTGTTCAGGCATAGGCCTTCTACGTTCCAGGAAAATATCAAATCCTATAATCATAATTAAGGATGACAGGTTATCACTTATCCTAATACTTAAATGACTTAAAAACACTTAGATTTGGTTATCATTAAAGTCCCTTAGGTGGCTAGTAAAAGCCCAAACAAATGCCTAAAGGGTTGGGAAGTACTATCTCAAAGACCACCTTACGATAGGGAAAAATCCTGATTTTTAGGTGTTAGCTACGGCCAAGAATCTTTGGTTGCAGCCAAATAGAGGTTAGAAACTTTTGGGCTGCGGTCGAGTACTTTTGGTTGCGACCAAAATCAAGTTCGAGAGTCTTCTAGCTACGGCCAAGAGTCTTCTGGCTGCAGCCAAAAGTAGGTCAGAAGCTTTTGGGCTATAGCAAAGGGAAAATTCTATTTCTTAACTGAATGTCCAAAAATCATAACTAATTCTAGAAAAATCAAAATGGGATGATTCCAAAGTCATTGGAAAGATATTTAAGTCCTCTTTATACTAAAAATATGAATCATTGATGTCCATACAAATAAAAATACAAAATTCAACAATTCTCCTTACTGTTCCAAAATTGATCCCAGTTTTGACATCAAATTTTAGAAATTCATAACTCCCAGCACACACATCTAAATGACCTCCATAATCTATCAAATTAAAGTTTGGCATGTCTAATATCAGACTGGAAAGTTTCAGAATTTGTAGCCACCATTTTCTATTTCAAAACGTCCATACAAAACAACTACTAGCATAGAGTTTTCACAAACCAAAAGTTGAAACTTTTAAACCTAAGTTTCCAATGGTTCAAAATTCACATCCAACACTACTCCTACACAATTTTCCACATGGAATCCAATGGAAACATCAAAACAACCAAATTCTCATTCCATTATCTTGCTCTATTTTAGGCAACATTCAACACAAAATCCCAAAATTGCCAAACTTGACATTTCAACCTCAAATGAATTCTATCTATTCAAAACACATAACAAGACACCATTTCCATGACCACATCATGTCATACTCTCTAAGAACCTAATTTTTGAAAAAATGGGGAAAATTCCAAAAATTCAACGCTTAACCAAATGCCATAAAATATTGATAGAAATGTTCATCTTACTCACCTCTACAACTTTCCCAAACTTGTTTCTTGCTTCACCAACTTCCAACTTTTCTCAAGCACAAAAAAACCTCCTCTTGAGAATCTAAAACCATAGGATGAAAGCTCTTAACAAGAGGAACAACTTTAAAGAAGGAGATTTCAGCATTCAATGTCAAGATCTTACCTAAATATTGAGCTTTCCTTTTCTCTTTCTTCCTTCAGAAATGGCAAAATGAGCTTAGAGAGAGAGAGAGAGAGAGAGAGTTTTGAGATGATGATGATGAAGAATGGCAGAATTTCTGCCCCCATGCCTATACTCATTCGTACAAAGAGAGAAGGAGAGAGAGAAATGAATATAAAATTATTTGTTTGACTTTCCAAAAATTCCCTCTTCATCCAATGGTGCCACTTGTAATATCCAAAAAGTGATTAAGGGTTAATGACTTCAAAAGTGGATGTGATTATTGTAAATAAACATTTTTGGAGAATATGATATGAATTGTGATTCGAATGTGTTATGAGCAGTGCCTAAACCTTGTATTTAAGTTCGATTGTGGATTGACATCTAAATTGAATTGGAATAGAGGGAGGGCGCATATTATGGAGAAATGGAATAATAAATGTGTTTGGTGGTGATTCAGTGAGAATTACCATAATCAGGGGTAAATGGGAAAAAAAGTTACCGACCAATTGGTCAGTTACTAAAGAAGAAACTCATTGGTAAGTTAAAAATCAATGGTTATGATTAATTGATCAAAAGGGTGGAATCATATGCATGTGTGCTCATGAAGATGTTGCAAGAGTGTGACACTTGGCATCATGTGAGCCATTGATCTTGGTCAAATTGTCAAAACTCTTCCCTCTCTCCTCTCCCTTTCTTTAGGTCGGCCAAGAGGGCCATTTGGTAGCAAAAATCTCTTTCTTCATCATCTTCACTCTCTCTATCTCTCCAAGCCTCCATGTTCGTCCAACTCAAGTGAGGAAAGAGAAAGGGAAAGGTGAGATTTTAGCTTGCTTGATGTCCTCTTTAGCTCAAATCATCTTCTCTAATATTGTTCATGGTGATGAGACCTTCATTTCTATGGTTTTAGATTTGTGAAAGAAGGTGTTTGAGTGCTTTAAGAAATTGGAAAGCAGAGGAATCAAGAAATTAGCTTGAGGAAGAGGAAGAGGTGAGTAAAAGCTCTACTTTAACATATTCAGTGTGGTCATTGGATGAGTTTTGAGATTTGTGAATTTTACCCTGATTTTAGTGTAATTTCGAAATGGATGAATTGGATAGTGTATTGTGGTGAAAATGGTGTCATATTGTGTCATTGTGACATTGCAATTGGTTTCAAACTTGAAATGGAAAATTTGGCAATTTGGTGGTTTGTGTTGCATTGTGGTTCAAAATTGAATATGAGTATATGTAATGAGAATTTGGTTGTTTTAGTGATTCCAAGGGCTTCCTTGTGAAAATTTGTATGGGGAGAGTATTTGTTGTGAAATTGGAACCATTGGGAACAATTATGCAAAAGTTGGAAATTTTGTCCATTGAAATTTTGTATAGGTCAGTTGATTTTTATGGACATTTTCGATAGGCAGATTTTATTTAAAAATTCTAAAAATTTCCAATCTTAAATTTCACATGCCAATCTTCAAAATGGACATATAATTTGTGTCATTTCAATTTGTGAGCTAAGAGTTATAATTTTCCAAAGTTTGGGATTGAAACTGGAATATGTTTTGCAGCAGTATGGACTTTTGTGCAATTCTGTATTTTTTGGGATCACCTATTTTATGTAACCCCCTTCATGATCTAGGCCGAAATTAGTTCGTAAAAACATAATTATGTGGAATTAGAGACATAAGATGATTTGGGACTTATTCGAAATTAAACTTCCTAAAATCAGGGTTTACATAAACTTTTACAAAACCTATTCACAGCGGTCTCATATTCACATTTCAATACACAAATGGCCTATACAGGTTGATTTCATTCATACATATTAAAGTACAGCATAAATTCCCGACACACTCGGGTTCCATTGATTAATAAAGGGTCTACAAGGCACAATTGCCTATAGAGTTTCCCATAATAAGGGGATTACACAAATACTATCCAATATGTACATGTAATTCCCAACAAAATATATCCAAATGATTTACAAAATGATAACCAATTTTCCAAAATAAACTCCTAGCCAGGAGCTCTATCCACTCTTCGTCGCCCGCTTTCCTTTGGATCCTTCACCTGTCTAAAATTGGTGTTTTTGGGAGAGTTTGATTCTAAAGAATCCCCGTAGTAACAAATCACTCATAGTATGCACAACAATAAGGCATGAAAGCAAATCATCACACACATATAGCAACTACAACGGCAGTTACAGCAGTAAGGGTAAGTATGACTCATGCTACCCTTACGTTTGCTCACACTGTATTGCACCATAATAGTTCACACAATATATTTCACCACAGCTGGGATTCATATAAAGCATTTTATACACAAGCCATACAGGCAAGATATATAATACACAACCCATGACTGGATTCACAACAAGCCACCTCACGAGTCGGATTTACAAAGATCTATGTCAATTACAACGGTAGTTCAACAGCCGAGCTAGAGATGACCATCGTCAATCCCTAAACGGCTCATGCTGAAGTTCTCACGCTGTAATGGACCATGTTAGATACAGTTCACAAAACTCAATGACAAGTCATGCATACCAAAACATCATACACAATATGAGAGAAGAGTCACTACCTTGATCCTTCCGTGCGTGTCCTGGCGCCAATCTCTCTCGAGTAGGGCAAATATCGTATCCTACGATTCACAATTAGGGACGAAGAGTCAATTCTCTATTCCAACTCTTAATGACTTCTTAACACTTAATTTGGTTATCATTATTGCTCTTGTAGTACCCATAAATAACCGTATCAATAGCTTTAAGGGTTGGAAGACTATCCCCAAATATCACCTTTGAAAGCACAAAATTGATATTTTTCACTAAAACACTCGATCGAAGACATCCTCACTCAAGTGATATTGTACGGATACTCGAGTGAAGGAGACCTCACTCGAGTGATGGTACGGTCTACACTCGGGTACTAGAGAATGAACAATAGCGAGTGAATACCCGAGAGCACAAGAAACTTTTCAGAGACAAGAACACTCGAGTGATAGCCAAATGCTCACTCGAGCACTAGGAAGTGAAGCTCAGAAAGTGAAGACCCGAGAGCATAAAAGTTCTCAAGGATCAGGAGCACTCAAGTGGAACACAAAGCACTTGAGTGATGGCTTAACACTCACAAGTATTAAGGTACACTCTTGCCTTTATCCACAAAAGTGCAACAAAAATTAGAAGCGGAAAGGAAAAACACACTAATACACTCGAGTGAACTCACCCTCACCCGAGTGATGTTCATCCCTCACTGAGTGATTTTATCAGAACCTAGAAAACGCAGTAAAACTGTCAACATTTCCTAACACTTGCCCAATTGATCCCAAAACTTCTACCAAAGCTACTCCCACAAAAAAACATCCAAGGAATTCAATGGAATCATCAGAATTATCCAAATCCTACTCCATTATCATGCTTTGATTTTGGGCAACACAAATCACCAATTTTCCAAAATCACTAAACTCAATCATTCAATTCCCAATCAATCCTATCTATCCATATACATTCTCAACATACCATTACTATGCCAAAAGCACAGTGGTCCTCATTTTCAGATTAAAGGCCAAAATTTCAAGAAATTTTAAACTAAACCATTTGGCATAAAACTTAGATAGATTAGTCTCACTTACCTCATTCACTTTGCCAAAGAGATTTCTTGATTCACCAACCTCTAAAATTTCGTGTGGTCATAAATCAACACTAATAGGCACACTATAAACATCAAAATAAAGCTCTCACTCTAAGGATCAACATTAATAAAGTGAGTTTGAGCAATATAGGCCATTTGCTTACCTTAATCACAAGCTCTTTCTTCCTCTCACTTGGCAACCATGGCAGACGAAATGGGGGAAGGAAAGAGAGAGAGAATGAGGGAGAAGAGTGTGGAGATGAAGGAAATAATGATCCTTCCACACTCCCATGCTTCTTCAGCAAAAAGAGAGGAGGGAAGAGAGAGAAAAAGAATAAAATATGCCATTTGACTTTTCCCTTTACTCCCTCTATATGTGAGCTTTCCAAGTGTCAATTCTTTATTGGCTCTCATAAAGCAAATACCCAATTAGTCACTTAATTCCTTCATTAGCCATTTAATCACATTTCTCACTTTTCTCTTAGCTAGAAATTAATTTTCCCTTAATCACTAACTTATGGCCAATAACTCTATTCTTTCAATTTTCTGCCAGATATGGCATATTAATTAAAATGGCCACAAAACACTTAATAATTCTAATTTAAATTCACAATTATCCATAATAATTGCCATTAGCCCTTAATCAAAATTTGGGGCATTACATTTTAATTTTTCTAGAATTAGTTATGATTTTTTGAAATCTCCTTGGCTGCAACCAAAAGTTCTTGACTACAGCCCAAAACTTTATGTGCAGATTTTAGACGCAGCCATTGATATATCATTGTAAATGTGAATGCCGTGAAAGCAATATGTATATGTGACAGCTTATATATGTTGTGTTCATGATGCAGTGCTGTTTGATGATTTACTTGCATGCTATGTGATTATATGTGGTACGAGTGATTTGTTACTACTGCGATTCTTTTGAATCTCATTCTTTCCATTGACTAACCTTTAGACAGGGCAAGTGGCTCAAAGAGGAAACAAACCACCAAGGGCGGCTAGGACTCCTATAAGGACGTGTTTTTGGTAGTTGTGTAACACCTCAAAATTTATATTCACCAAAAATATTGTAAATATTTGGGAAATTCAATAAAATGGTGAATATTCATAAATTTGTAATTTATGAATTTTATAAATGTTCATTTTTGTGAGAAATTGGGGAAAAAATTATGGAATTAATTTGGCTAATTTAAAAAGCCCAATATTAGGTCCAAAGTAGAGGAATACAAGAAAATAATATTTGGCCAATACTAATGTTAATTTTGGTCATATGATATTAGAAATTAAAGGTAAACAATGTTTTCGGTGAAATCGCCTATACGGCAGTGAGTTGGTCATGTGGTTTTGGAAGACAAATGATGAAAAAAAAAACTTATGAAACTTTACAAGATAAAGTTAGACATCTCAAGCTTTAATTTGATAAGTCATATGAATCATTTGAAACTATATGTAAAAAGATATGAATTTTTGAAGTTAGCCCAAAAAAACTTGAAAGTTTCTAAAGCAGCATCCAAAGATGGAATTTTTGGGAATTGTGTGCTTCCAAATGGCTAAAGTCTATATTTTTTCTTAAAACTAGACTCAATAAGAGTTCCATACCCTATGGAATCACTCCAATTCGATTTTTCTAGAATTAGTTATGATTTTCCAAAGTTTGAGCAAAAAATCTACCAGAAATTTTTGAAATCCAAAATTGCTGGAAATTAAATTAATAATTAAATATAATATAATATATGATATTAAATATCATCATCCTCCTTTCTCCAGCCCATTTTCATGCACAACACCTGAATATAGAGAGAGAATATTTGGAATTGTAGAGAGACAAAAGGAAAAGAAAAATCGAAAGGTAAGCCGATTTATCCGACCATTTAGCTCCTAACGCTTATAACTCCAACCCTAAGCTACTCTTCTTTGTTCTTTAAGGTTTGGAGGCTCAAAAATCTATTTTTTAAATTTTAGGGTTTTGGCCATAAGCTAGTGGGAGCTTGAGGTAACTTCCAAACCTTCGTATATTAACTATTCTGGCCGCTGTGAAATTTCGCCAGACTACCATTGGTTTTAAATTTTGGAAAAGGATGTGCATAAGGGTTATGCTGCCCAATTTTAGTTCAAATGGTTGTTATAACTCAATAAGATGGTTAATAAGGTGGTTAGGAGTATAAAGGAATGCGTTTATGAAGTCGAAATCACAAAACCCCAATTTTTTCCCGGAGAATACCATAATTTCAGCCAAGGATGTTAGAGGGATTTAGAGTTGGATTTTTAGTGATTTGATGGTTCTGTTGGATTCAGGGGAGAAAATTAGGTGGGGTAACAGTTGGGCACTTTTTCAGAATAGGCCGAAAAAGCATACTTACGAAAACGCCCCTAAAACCCTAAAATAGTGGTTGTCAATGGTATTTTCATAATGTTACAATGAATTTGGTAATTCTGAGTATGAAAATGGATTCCTTAGATGGAAATATATCAGAATAGCCCATGTCAAAATTTTAGGAAAAGTACAGTCGGACCGGGTACTGCAGGGCCATGCCGGGTTGAGGTGTAGAAGGGTTTTGGTAAATTTTCACCATAGGCTAATATAACCAAAATAAACACTATGGAAGTGTCTAAAATGATACATAGATAGGTTATAACATATTTCTTGTACATTTGGTATTTTAGGACTGAGTAAGGAACCTGGAGTTGGCACGTTCCACGAGGCAAGCATCTCGAGGTTAAAAAGGGTTGAGGTAGGGACTACTATCTCTCATATACTATGTGACTATTGTATGTTATATGTTACTGTATTTTGTGATATGAATGCATGCTAGAGGCACGGTACTTGGTTGTGGTTCGGTACTCAACCAAGGTGTATCGAAAATCCTAGTTGTGGTTGGTGACTCGGCTGAGGTATATGTAAGGGTTCTAACTCGATGTTTGGCCCTGAAACGTGTGTACACATATGAATCAAATTGAACTTTCATTTTGCCTAATATGTTGCATTGCATATTTAATTTCCACATTTTATATGTTGATAGTATGTTTCTACTAGGATTCTTCGGAATCTCACCACTGTTTCTACATCAAAATGTATCAGCGGGTGCTAGAAGTTCAAAAGGCAAGAACACAGTTAAGGAAAACTGACAGGCATGTTTCTCGAGACACAACCGGTGGTTATATTTAGCCTATACTTGGAATATTTTGGGATATTCTGTACAAATTTGTAATTATTAGTGAATTTTGCTCTTTTAATGTCTGTTTGTAAACAAATACTTATTATCAGTATAATTGTACTTTTCTGTTGCCTATGGAACTTGTTCATTATTGCCCTATGCATATCAAAATGGAAACATGTGTTGACTTTTTTTATATCAGAGCTCATAAGCGGTTCTGGCAGAGTTAATAAGCTGTTCTGGCATTATCATAATTGTATACTGATATAGGTTTTATTTGCATGACGACAAGATTATGAGTGGTAGTTTGAGTTCATCATCCGTGGGTGAGACATCAGTAAACCAAAGTCCCCCAAAGCAGCATCTTCAGGATGGGCAGCTTTTTATAGAGTACTATGAACCTGGAGGTATTCGTATGATGCGGATGGAACGGAAGAGTGTGCCACAGCTGCCTGTGTATGGCCTAGAGCCGAGGCCAGTGTCACCAGGACAGTCACAAGTTAGGGAAACGGTAGATTATCCAGATGAGGACCCCGACGACAATCCTGAGTAAGACCCAAAGGAAGATCCAAAGGAGTACTCAAACAATGAGATAAGTGACTGAGTCCAGAGCAGAGCCGGTGCAAGTACGACATAACTTGAGGCCAGATTGTGAGCTATGGCTTTATGTCTATGGCAGATATCACAGGGCATGCCAAACTCAGTCAACACTTGTAACATGATACTATTGCTTTCTATCCAGAGTTCAGTCTTTATACGCTATATGGGAGCAATTGCAGGTTAGGGCACCAGTTGAGTTATGGGTTCATACTACACTAGATTTCTTCCCAAACTATGCTTTTTGGAATTGGCATAAGAATGATATTGTTGAGCGGGCCCAAATAGGAACATGTACGCATTTCTAAGGCATATGGATAACTTGGTTGATAAATATATGTACGATGACTGATGAGGAACACCTAAGTGGTATATTTTAGAGACTGGAGCTTACCAGCACATATTTTGAGATAAGGGCAGTCAGGGGGAAACGACAGGCAGAAGAAGAATTAGCTAGAGTTGGTATTTTGGGAGGGTACATGAATGTTAAACAATGTAATGTAAAAAGACTAATATGTCATGTACAGTAGTTTATAGGATATATGATGTTTTTGTTTCTCTGTAACTACTGTAAATAGTTGTTATATGCTCTGAATGACATATCCGCGTACCTTAACTTTTATGAAATGATAAAAAATGCCCTTGCTCTTATATGAAAAGTAATGCTTCTTTATTTTCATGTAGAGTGAACTATGGAAATGATACAACAAGGAGAAGGTGGTTGAGGCCAAGGTAGAGGCCAAGGCTGAGGTAGGGGAAGAGTAATACATGGTAATCATAAGGAAATACCACTTCCTAGACTAGATCCATTTCAGTAGCGAATACTAGATATGCTGACACAGCAGCAAAATACAATGTATGAGATAAGAGGGGAACTTCAGGGAGTACAACAAAGGAAGATCACTTGGAGGATCGCTTGGACAAAGACATAAGGGGTTATGGTGAAGACATACCACCAGAGGATATCGTACCAGATCCTGAGGTAGAAGTCCAAAATTGGTTAAGATGATTCAATAAACAACAACCACCTATCTTCTGGGGAAAGTTTGACCCACAATTGGCTGAGAATTGGCTAAAACATCTAGATAAGATTTTCAACATGTTGCGATGCCCAGATGAGATGAAAGCTCTACTAGCCATCTATAAATTGGAGGGTGACGTAGACCGATGGTGGACGAACATAGAGCTTACCTTATGGGGGAGGAATGTTCCTATCACTTAGGAATTATTTCAGGAGAAATTCAATGAGTTTTCCCCCATCTATTAGAAGTGAGAAAGAGAAAGAGTTTCTAAGTATCAGATAGCAAGATCAAGAAAGCTTTGATTATTATTTATCCTGGTACATCCGAGTGTCACGGTATTCAGCCTATTTCAAACTCATGATAATGAAGAGTGGATTTCTGATATGATGATTGAGGAGTTGAGACTGGAGATGAAAGAAAAACTGGCTACATAACACTTCACCAAGTTCAGTAAAGCAGTGGAAGAATGTCGCTACATTGAGAAGCATATGTCGAGTTTGGCAACCCAAACTAGTAACAAGGGTGCTTCTGGGAGTGGTGGCTCAACACATAAGAGAAAAAAAACAAGGTGGACCTTCTAGGGGAGCTATAAAGAGACCGAACCAAACGGGAGGCCGTGGAGGCCAAGGATCCTCGGGAAGTCAAACATGTTTGTTTTGTCATAAACCATTCCATCCTGGCAAGGCTTGTAATGGTACACCACTGAAAGCTTATCCCAATAAACCATTTGCTTGTTTTAATTGTGGTAAGCCGGTACACATGTCTAAGGATTGGCCATAAAAGCATCAATAGGAAGAGACTAGACCTAGAATTTCAGGTAAGGTCTAGTGCATGTTGTGTATGATTATGGTGCTAGCCATTCATTTATTGCATATGACTACGTGAGACGATTGAATTTACCTGTGCATAAAACCCCATGTGATTTGGTTGTATCTACACCTATGGGCACACGAATTGTGACGGCTAATATTTGTTTGAATTACAGCATAAACGATGAGGGGCATGAGTCAACTGTAAATCTAATTTGTTTGCCACTACAAGGATTGAAAGTAATTTTGGGGATTGACTGGTTGACAGCGAACGGTGTGTTCTAGATTGTAAATAGAAAAGAGTTATATATCTGAATCTACAACCACAGATTGACACAGAAATCACTCTTAACCTTCTCTCCGTAGCTAAGGTTGAGAGATATTTAAAGAAAGGTTGTCAAGGATACATGGTATTATGCTCTATGCAATCAGAGGTTGTGTAGCCTTGGAAAGTATCCCTGTAGTGAGTGAATTTCCAGATGTATTTTTGAAGGATATCAGTGGATTACCTCCAGATAAGGAAGTGGAGTTCTCAATTGATCTGAAGCCTGGAGTAGGTCCAATTTCAAAAACCCCATATCGTATGGCTCCAAGTGAAATGGCGGAGCTAAAGAAGCAAATTGAGGAACTACTTGAGAAAGGGTTCATACGACCCAGCATATCAACCTGGGGTGCTCTAGTGCTCTTCGTCAAGAAGAAAGACGGAAGCCTACGTCTCTGTATCGATTATCGAGAGCTGAATAAGGTGACTGTCAAGAACAAGTATCCACTCCCTAGAATTGATGATCTACTCAATCAGTTATCTAGTTCCTGTGTATTCTTGAAGATTGGTTTATGAACGAGATACCACCAGTTGAAGGTTAAAGCAGATGTATCGAAGACTGCTTTTAGGACCAGATATGGCCATTACGAGTTCCTTGTAATGCATTCGAGCTAACCAATGCACCTGCCATGTTCATGGACTACATGAATAAGATCTTTCATACGTACTTGGACCAGTTTGTAGTAGTCTTTATCGATGATATATTGGTGTATTTGAAGAGTAAAGTCGAGTAAGAGCAGCACTTGAGAACTGTGTTGAACATATTACAGGATAAGCGACTCTATGCCAAGTGAGAAAGTGTGGATTTTGGATTTCAGAAGTAAATTTTCTAGGCCACATTGTCTCAAAGTAGAGAGTCTCTATCGATCCTAGCAAGGTGGAAGCAGTACTGAGCTGGAAGAGGCCAAAGACTGTATTTGAAATGCGCAGTTTTCTGGGTCTAGCTGGCTATTACAGAAGATTTATACAGAATTTCTCCAGAATTGCTTTGCCATTGACAAAATTGAATCGGAAAGCTCAACATTTTGTGTAGGACAAGAATTATGAGAAGAGCTTCCTAGAGTTGAAGCAGAGGTTAACTACAGCACCAGTGCTTATGATCCCAAATCTGCATTTTACGTATGTTGTATACATAGATGCCAGTGCTCATGGATTGGGATGCGTATTGATGCAGCATGGCCGAGTGGTGGCATATACATCTCATCAGTTGAAACCTCATGAATTGAGCTATCCCACTCACGATCTTGAGTTGGCGGCAATTGTGTTTACTTTAAAAATCTGGAGACATTATCTCTATGGTGAGACTATAGAGTTTTACTGTGACCTCAGGAGCTTGAAGTATTTGTATGATCAGAAAGAACTTAATATAAGATAGCGCAGATGGATGGAGTTGCTGAAAGACTACAATCTAGAAATCAAATACCATTCCGATAAGGCTAATGTGGTTGCTAATGCATTAAGTCATAAATCAGTGCGGGTGGCAGCCATGATGATCTATGAATAGAAACTAATCAAGGATTTTAGGGATTTAACTCTATCCAGTCAAATTTTGTTAAACATGGTGTTAGTCAAATATACAATGATCTAAGGGTAGCGATTGAAGAAGCCCAATTGCATGATGATGAAGCACTATCTACCAAAGGTATGATTGATAAGGGCAAAACTCAGGATTACGACTTGTCACCTAGCAGACTAGTCAAATACAAGAAGCATATTTATGTTCCACCACAACCAGAACTGAAATGACAAATCCTGGAGGAGGCACATAAGAGTTAGTATACTCTACATCCAGGGGCTACAAAGATGTACCATGACATGAAGGTTCAATACTATTGGCCAGGAATGAAAAAGGAGGTGACTGAGTTTATCGCTCATACTTAACTTGTCAGAAAGTGAAAGTTGAACATCAGCGACCATCGGAGCTTTTGATAAACCCTAAGATTCCTGAGTGGAAGTGGGAAAGAGTTACTATGGATTTCATGACAGGGCTACCTAAGGTCAAAAACCATAATGTTATATGGATAATAGTTGATAAATTTACAAAGATAGCCCATTTCCTACCTATTAGTATTCACTATTCTCCTGACAAACTGGCGAAAATCTACATTAAGGAGATTCTGAGGTTACATGGTATTCTGAAGAACATCATCTCTAATCGAGATCCACGATTCACTTCTAAGTTTTGGAAGGCAGTTCATGAAGCTTTGGGTACCGAGTTTCGATTCAGCACGACATATCATCCTCAAAATGATAGGCATACAAAGCGAATGATTCAGACCCTTGAGGATATGCTAAGGGCGTATGTACTTGATTACAAAGGTAATTGGGACAAATTCCCTCCATTAGTAGAGTTCGCCTACAACAACAATTACCATTCGAGCATTCAAATGGCTCCATATGAGGTACTCTATGGGAAGAAGTGTCAATCGCCCTTATGTTGGACTGAGTTATATGAGAGGGAATTATTGGAGCCAGATATTATTGACTAGACAACGGAGCAGATAAAATTGATTAAGCGAAGGTTGCTAATTGCTCAGAGTCAATAGAAAAGTTATGCTGACAAGAGGTGAAAACCTCTAGAATTGGAAGTCGGCAACCACGTGTTTATGAAAGTATCACCTGTTACGAGTATTGGCGGAGCATTGAAAGTAAGGAAGCTGCAACAAAGGTATATTGGTCCATTCAAGATCCTGGAGAAGATTGGGCCAGTAGCATACCACATCACTTTGCCATCGAATCTAAGCAGGTTACACGATGTTTTCCATGTTTCCCAATTAAAAAATTATCAACCTGATCCAGAACAGGGAATAGAATATGAAGACATGGAAATGCGTGATGATTTAACTTACAAAGTCACACCTAACTGAATCATCGATCGGCAGGATAAGTAGCTCAGGAACAGGAGCATTCCTTTCGTCAAAATTGTCTGGAAAAGGTTATGACCAGAGAGGCTACAAGGGAAACAGAGGAAAGTGTAAAGAAATGTTACCTGAAATTTATGGTTGTGTAAGTGTAGCAAATTTCGGGGACGAAATTTATTTAAGTGGGGGAGAACTGTAACACCACAAAATTTATATTCACAAAAAATATTGTAAATATTTGAGAAATTCAATAAAATGGTGAATATTCATAAGTTTGGAATTTATGAATTTTATAAATGTTCATTTTCGTGAGAAATTGGGCAAAAAAATTATGGAATTAATTTGGCTAATTTAAAAAGCCCAATATTAAGGTCCAAAGTAGAGGAATACAAGAAAATAATAGTTGGTCAATACTAATGTTAATTTTGGTCATATGAGATTAGAAATTAAAGGTAAACAATGTTTTCGGTGAAATCGCCTATACGGCAGTGAGTTAGTCATGTGGTTTTGGAAGACAAATGATGAAAAAATACTTATGAAACTTTACAAGATAAAATTAGACATCTCAAGCTTTAATTTGATAAGTCATATGAATCATTTGAAACTATATGTAAAAAGATATGAATTTTTGAAGTTAGCCCAGAAAAACTTGAAAGTTTCTAAAGCAGCATCCAAAGATGGAATTTTTGGGAATTGTGTGCTTCCAAATGGCTAAAGTCTATATTTTTTCTTAAAACTAGACTCAATAAGGGTTCCATACCATATGGAATCACTCCAATTCGATTTTTCTAGAATTAGTTATGATTTTCCAAAGTTTGAGCAGAAAATCTACCAGAAATTTTTGAAATCCGAAATTGCTGGAAATTAAATTAATAATTAAATATAATATAATATATGATATTAAATATCATCATCCTCCTTTCTCCAGCCCATTTTCATGCACAACACCTGAATATAGAGAGAGAATATTTGGAATTGTAGAGAGACAAAAGGAGAAGAAAAATCGAAAGGTAAGCCGATTTATCCGACCATTTAGCTCCTAACGCGTATAACTCCAACCCTAAGCTACTCTTCTTTGTTCTTTAAGGTTTGGAGGCTCAAAAATCTGTTTTTTAAACTTTAGGGTTTTAGCCATAAGCTAGTGGGAGCTTGAGGTAACTTCCAAACCTTCGTATATTAACTATTATGGCCGCTATGGGCAATTTAATAGGTGAAATTCCGCCAGACTACCATTGGTTTTAAATTTTGGAAAAGGATGTGCCTAAGGGTTATGCTGCCCAATTTTAGTTCAAATGGTTGTTATAAGTCAATAAGATGGTTAATAAGGTGGTTATGAGTATAAAGGAACGCGTTTACGAAGTCGAAATCACAAAACCCCAATTTTTTCCCGGAGAATACCATAATTTCGGCCAAGGATGTTAGAGGGATTTAGAGTTGGATTTTTAGTGATTTGATGGTTCTATTGGATTCAGGGGAGAAAATTAAATTGCCCATTGTCGATGGGCTGGTCCGTGGCCTCATTCTATGACACTACAACTCATAGTGTCCGGTCTAGGCTGTTCAGGCTGGTCATGTCTAGCATCCTCATGGACAAGTTCCCTTGCTTATCTGCACAATTTACCACATACATTAGATAAATTGAAATTCAAATTTAACATTTTGAATTTAAATATTTAATTTATTGAATAAAAAAAGATATTTACCTTGGACCTGCACCTCAAACCCCGCACACTACGAAGATGACTGTCATGGGTTGATATGGTCTTACGCGTCATCTACATCCAGGAACCGCTCCATGTCTACAATCGAAATTGAAATGTCAAAATCCTTGTTTGCCTCGTAATCGCTGACATTAAGCTCTCCCTCTCCTAGATGAGGCCCTTCTGGTGCGGTCGGCTCCTATGGGACCGCATGCGATGGCTCCTGTAGCTGCTGTAGGGAGATGGGCTGAAATGGCACAGTTGCCCTCCCTCCATGCTAGCCCCTCCTCTACTACTGCCACCCCACAGAATCGGTCTGGGGACCTTAGGCTCCTTCCCCTTGTCCCTCCCTGAAGCCATATCAACTGCAAAAATTCAAAAAAATAAAATAAAATAACCAATTAGTCACATTTATAATGTAAAAATAAAATAATAATAATAAAAAGTATAAACAGAAAATATATATTTTTCATACCTTAATTGAGATGAATGAGAAATGCTGCAGCAAAAACTCTCAGAAAGTCCCTAAATTCTCATATCTAAAGGAAAACTCTCAAAGAAACTTCAGAAAATGAAATGGCCAAACGAAAAAATGAGTAAAGCGGCGGGTATTTATAGATCTAGATTTTGTAGTGGTTTTGGAAAAAACCGTTACATAAACCGCTACAAAATAGCTATACGTTGTAGCGGTTATTATATAACCGCTACAAATATGCGACTTTTGAAATTCTATAGCGATTACCATAATTTTAACTGCTACAAATGTGATGACCTTTGAAGTTCTGTAACGGTTATAAAAGTATAACCGCTACAAATAGGTGTCTTTTGGTATTTCATAGCAGTTCAATTCATAGTAACCACTACAACCAAACCGAGACTATTGTCACGGCTAGTTGGTGCCAAGTAGCGCCACATTTTGTAGCGGTTACAACAACAAAAAAACCGCTACAAAATAACTACGAGAAATTAAAACGGGAATCTCACGCCATATTTATAGCGGTTTTATCATTTTAACTACTACAAATTATGTTACCAATCACTCCAGCCACTTGGCACGTGGGCTTACCACTACAAGTTTATAGCAATTTATGGAATAACTGCTACAATATCAATATTTATAGCAGTTAAATATAACCGCTATAAATTCACTGCTACAAAATAGCTTCTTCTTTTTTATAGTAGCTGAATTAGATTTTTTTTTATATTCTCATCTAGGATCATTGTATGATTCGCCCTTAACTAGTTATATAACAATCAATTTATCAAACAAAGAAAATAACGGAATTATAATGTTAAGAAAAATAATTTAAAATGGTGTAAACAAAAAAATGCATTTCTTGAAAAAAAAAATCATCTAAACGAATATTCTACTTCATCAAATATTTTAAACAAAAACCAAAATATATACTGTATATAGCAAACATAGCTATGGTGGAAATAGGTTAGATTAGACTAGGCTTTATCTAAATAGGCCTTAACCTACAATAAAAATTTAAAGTTTGGGCTTGGGGCTGAGCCTGTATGTAGGTTTTTTTTTTGGGCCTAGGCCTGAGCCTTTAAAAAGCCTGACAAGACCTGAAACCTGTTTAAAAGCCTACTTAAAATATAGACATTTAAATAGCCTTTAAAACCTATGCATCAAAATTCATATATAACTACCTTCACGCTTATTTAAAATATTACATTATGTCTTAAAAGCTTAGCATCCATTCTCGTTGTAATATAAAAGCTTAGTAAAGAAAAAAAAAGAATATCTAGTGACAACAATTATTCGAGTAAATAGGAATGAGAAAAACTAATATATTCTGACTAATAAGATATATTTTCTAAAATTGACCAAGCATAACAAATAATATGTAAAACTAGATTTTATCTCTTTTACTATTCTCACATAAATTGTGTAACTCCCCTCCGATAATCAGGCCGGGATTAGTGTTTAATCACATTTAATAATCGAATGAGAAATCCGGAACAATTAAAAACTTTTTGCAGAAACTATACAAATGGATCTTCATTCATTTCATTCATTAAAACAAATGGCCTGTTTGGTTTGTTACATATACAATATCAGAGTATCAGCACAATTCCCGACGTTCACCCGGGATAATAACATTTAATGCAAAATATTGTTCAGGGCATCATCGCCCACCTCAGTATCCATACCGGGGATTATACAAAACTATAGTACTATGATCTATACAATATATTTACATTGATCCAAAATGATAACCAATTCGATATAAAACCAAAATATCTAACTAAGACTACCGCTGGTAGCCCTAATCGCCCTTATCCACTTGCTTGCTTTTCGATCCACTTTGTCACGCCCTTATCTCAATTTCAACATTTTTCAGAGTATTTGCGGAAAACGATATGCGGTTCGGTAGACAACAAAGGAATAGCATAACTATACTGATAATATGTACATGATTATGGAAATTCCCCTCAGGGATTCATACCTAATAATTACAATTAGTGTAGCCGCATAGGGCTACTTGGGTGTCTAAACTCGTCCCAGTGAAACAGAGACTTCTTCCCATTTTCGTTCCACTACTGTAATCCCCTCATACGATACTCTGCATTGTTGTTTACATATCTTCTGTCTTCTCCTGTCTAAATTGTTGGTAGGGGAGGGTGAGATTCAAGAGAATCTCAGTAGGAAACAGATACGATAATGCATGCATGATTGATGCTATGTGTATGACATGTTAGCTTTATCTAGCTGTATGCCCCATAATGATATTTCTGCATGCTCAATGTTTCATACAACAAGACTATGGCCACAGCGAAAACAAAAACAGAGCTTCATTTATTCAAATATGCTCTACACAATCAAGTAAAGCAATCACATACATCATTACACAAGCAAAGATATCAAATACATGCAAGTAAGGTAAGTCCCCTACCTTAACCCTTATTCGCCACGAAACGCGTGCCTCGTAAAGCGTGCCAACAGCTCGACCTCCATATTCCATTCTACAATGTCAAATGTACTATTTAGATACTTCCATAGTGTTTCTGGGGGTTATATGAGTCTATCTTGAAAAATTACTAAAATACCCCCGGGGACCCGGCCCCATCGTACCTAGTCCGGCTGTACTTTTCTCGAAATTCTAACCTGGACTATCCTGACATATTTTCGCCCAAGGAATCCATTTCTGGACTCAAAATTACCAAATTCACTGTCAAAAGACGAAATTGCCCTTGGCAGCCCTTATTTCAGTGTTTTAGGGGCATTTTCGTAATGATGCTTTCTCGGCCTTTTCCGAAAAAGTGCCCAACTGTAACCCCACCTAATTTTCCCTCCTGAACTCAATGGAATCATCAAATCATTGAAAATACAACTCTAAGACCCATTTATATCCCAAACCAAAATATATGGGTTTTCCAGGAAAAATCGGGGTTTTTCGGTTTCGGCTCCGTAAACGTGTTCCTTTCTACTCCTAACCACTTTATTGACTATTCCATTAGGTTACAACTACCATTTAGTACCAATTTGGGCAGCATAACAGCCCCACATAACCATTTCCAAAAATTAAAACCAATGGCAATCCGGCGAAATTTCACCGATTAAATTGCCCACAGCAGCTAGAATAGTCAATACACAAGAGTTTGGAAGTTACCTCAAGCTCCCACTTGATTTTCCTTGACTTGGCTGAAAACCCAAGGTCTTGAAAAACCAAAGATGAGCTTTCAAACCTTGAATCACATAGAAGAATAGCTTAGGAGCGGAGTTATACGCATTAGGAACCGATTTACCGAAGCAATCACTTACCTTTGTAAGCTTTTTCCTCCCCTTTTCTCTCTCTAAAAATCTCAAACCTTCTCTCTCTATTTCAGAGCTGTGCTGCACGGTTTGGCTGAAGGAAGGAGAAGAATGATATTTATTATATGATATTTACTTATTACACCATTTTTCTAAAATTCGAATTTTACAAAATTCTGGCAGATTTCTGCCCAAACTTTGAAAAATCATAACTAATTCTAGAAAAATAGAAATGAGGTGATTCCAAAGCCTATAGAACTCTTATTGAGTCTAGTTTCAAGGAAAAATATAGACTTTTGCTTTCTGAAATCACAAAATTCCCAGAATTTCAATCTTTGCATATTGTTCCAGAAATTTCACAGTTTATCTGTGCTGACTTCAAAAATTCATATCTTTTTGTGTATAGCTCTAATTGCGTCATATGACCTATCAAATTAAATCTTAGAATATCTACTTTCATCCTGTAAAATTTCATAATTTTTTATTATCATTTAGTCTTCCAAAACCTTATGATAAGCTCACTGCCTCATAGGCGATTTTATCGAAAACATAATTATATTCTCCAAAATTCACCATTTTACTTTCTTAATACCCCAAAGATATTAGAAACATTAGAAAATATATTTGAGACACCTGCTAAACCGGGGCTTAGCAGTCCGCTTAATTTAGGCTTATTCTCAAGCCTCCAATCCCAAAATTCGGGGTATTACACACTTGCCCTGTCTAAAAATGTTATTTGGAAAGAATGAGATTCTAGAGAATCCCAGTAGCAACATTTTATTTATATGATGCATATATACAAAGCAAGTCACATATATCACAATGCAGCAATCAATATTCGAAACCGGGCTTTTGCCACGTTCCCTTCACTATATACGAGGTCGGGCTTACGCCACGCCCCCTTCACTTTATCTATATTCGAGTCCGGGATTTCGCCACGCCCCCTTCACTTTAACTGTATTCAATGACTAATGCAAACAAGCGATGCAATACACATGATATAGGATAAAGTGTCACTACCTTTGTCTTTCCTTCCTTGAGCAGGCACAGGCCTTCTATGCTCCGGGCAGATATCAAAACCTAAAGTCATAATTAAGGACGAAACATTATTCTCTATTCCAATACTCAATTGACTCTTCAACACTTAGATTTGGTTAACAATAATGACCCTTAAGAAGCTATAAATACCTCTAATAAAACCCCTAAAAGGTTGGGAAACAATAGGTTGAAGATCTCTTTTAAAAAACTCAAAGTGCTGGAATACAGGGGTTGGCCGCGGCCAAAATATGGTGAGAAGGCCACTGGCTGCAGCCAGCCACCCATGGGCCGCGGCCAGAATCAGGTCAGAAAGGTTTGGGCCACGGCCAGCCACCTTGGGCCGCGGCCAAGAAATTCCTTGATTCTTGGCTGAATTTCCAAAATTCATAACTAATTCTATAAAACTTGAAATGAGGTGATTCCAAAGCCAAAAGAAAGGTATTTAAGTCCTTTTTCTAGGAAAAATATGGCTCACTTCAAATCATCACACAAATGCAGAATCACCAAAAACTCAACACTACTCCAAAACAGAGTTCTGTTTTTATCCTAAACTTTGACAAAGCATAACTCTCAGTTAACAAAACGAAATAACACAAATTATATGTTCATATTGAAGCTTGGAATATGAACTTTAAGACTAGAAAGTTTCAAAATTTTCTGAAATCATTTGGTTATTCATAACGTTCACACAAATAAACTGCCCAGAACAGAGTTCCAAGGGACAAATTTCCCGATTTTTTATCAAAGTGTCCAATGACTCCAAAATCATTAACCAAACATATTCCCATACAATTTTCCACAAGGAACACAATGGTAATCTCAAAATGACCAAAATCCCAACCTATCACCATGCCCTATTTTGACCAATACACAAAACCAAACACAAAGTTCCCTAACTTCACATTTAAGCTTCATTTCAATACTATCTATTCAAAACACTAAACAAGGACCATTTCCATAACAACAACATACCATCAACACATTGACCCTCAATTTCGAAATTCAAGGCAATAATTTCCAGAATTTCCAAGTTTAATTGAATGGCATGAAACATAGATGGAAAAGTTTCTTTTACTAACCTCTTCAACTTTTCTAAAGGGACTTTTTGATTCTCCAACTTTCACAATTCCTTGAGAACTCAATCCAGCTCCAAATGCCAAACTATGATCATCAAGTTGAAGCTATTAATGTAAGGAACAACATTTATGAAATGAGTTTGAACAATGGAAGCCATTTTCCTTACCTTTTTCAAGCTTTTCTTCTTCCTCTTTCTTGCTCCAATGGTGTCCGACGAGAGAGAGAGATGAGAGTGAGAGAGATAAGTGAGGATGAAGAAGAAATGATAACACTCCCTCCCCCCATACCATGTCAGCCGAATGAGAGGAATGAGAGAGAGAAAAATCAATAAAATATGCCCCCTTTTTTACTTTTCCAATGCCTATACTCATCATCTCTTATTGCCAAGTGTCCCTTTGCCATTGGTTCTCACAAAGTTAAGTAACTAATTAGTTACTCTAACTATTCCATTAGCCATTTACTCACACTTCTCATTTTCTTCTTAGCTAGTAATTAATTTCTCCCATTAATCACTAACTTATGGCCAATAATTCCATTGTTTAAATTTTCCATCAATCATGACATATAAATTAATATTGCCACCAAAACACAATTATTCCACTTTAATTCGATAATAATCCTCAATAATTATCATTAGCCCTTAATCGAAAATTGAGGCATTACAAATTGGGAAAAACTTCTCATACTAAGATTATAATATTTCATTTGGCACTAATTCATACAAATTATTATACTTTAGTGGACGGCACAAATCAAGGGAGAGAGAATGAGCTAGGATTGTCATCTCGAGCAATCAGAGAGAAGATAGGTGGGGGTTAATGATTGATGCGAAAGTAAGGGTTGAGAGTAACAACGATGAAATGTGAAACTTAGAATTAATGTTAAGTTAGTAAATTTATAAATAATTTATATAATTATTTGATGACATTATATATTTTTATATTATAGTATAAATTAAAAAAGTTAAATAGACTAGACCTATAGGCTTATAGGTTAGGCCTTATGAAAATAGATCTGACATGTTTATCTAAATAGGTTTGATAATAGGCATGAGCTTAATCCTAATCTATTTATTAAATAGGTTAGGCCATAGGCCCCTTATTAAAATCTAACCTATTTCCATCTCTAGCCATCAAATCTCGCAATTTGAGTATCCATCTTGTTTTTTTTTTTGCGGACTTATTTGAGTCCCGTCATTAAAAAAAATACTGTTTATTGAAAAAGACGCGAAAAATAAAAGAAAATAACCACCAACCAAAGCAAACATACCTATCATATTAGGTAAAGTGCTTTTACATCATTGTATATTGAAGAAAGACAAAACATATGTATGGAAAAATTATCTATAAATCCCAAATAAGAATACAAAATTACAAGTATCTCAAAGTGGGAGTACTACCTTGTTAAGGGAAAAAAAACTCTAGGGAAGGGCATACAGCCCTAAAGTTCTAGCCTGAATCAGTCGATTGCCCGAATAACTAATACTTCCTCTCGTATTTAATATTATATTTAATTGAGAAGTTGATCTTGGTCCTAAATATGGTATCTATTTTTTATTTTTATCAATACTTTTTTAATTTATCCTTATTGATGTTCCCCTCAACAATAATCAATGAGAAAAAAAATGAGTAAATTAAGGAAGATTATCAGAATTTTTTAGAATATATCACTCATATTAGAGGGAAAGGGTGTCTCCACTAACTTTCTTAATAAACTCAAATCACATAAGTAAATAGATAATATAACTAAGTTCATTAATATACCCAAATCACACAAATAAATCTTATATTAAAAATTTGAGAGGTAATAGAATTCAGAAATCGCTGCATGCCTTGCCAAATAGGGGATCATAAAAGTAATACAAATAGGTTAGGGTCTCACGGATCTGCGACTGATTTGTCCCACCTATGAAAATACCATCTTGCCCTCTATAATGAAATAGAAAAGGCACCTAAAATTTCAACTCGAAGTCTCAAACCCATTTCCCTAACATGTGAAATCTTCAACGAAGGCGACATGGGGAAGGTTGTAGTAAGTAAAGGAGCGTCTATAACGAGAAAAATACTTGGAACTTATGGGTAAATTTTTTTAATAGATGATATAAAAATATGAGGCCATATAAATTATATTCAACTTGGTTTCTTCATTAATTTATTTGATTATTGAATTATTTAATCAATACATCAATATGTGTATAAGATATATAATTTAAAAGAAAAATATACACATTATTCTTTAACTTCACTCAAGGTTTTATTTTATTTTTTTAGTTTTATAAAATGTCTTTTCAGTACTTTAATTCTAATGTTGTTACTAAAAAAAGGCAACATTCAAATTTTAAATGTTGACAAAATATTCTCAAATATTGATATATTAAGTTTAATTTCCAAAATCATAATGACTGTTCTTAAGAAAATCATTTGTGACAAACGGAGTTATAAGGTTATAGTATTGAAAAAAATATTTTATAAAATTAAGGAAATAAATTGAAAATTTATGTAAAGTTAGAGAGTAGAAGTGCACTTTTATCAATTTAAAATTTAAAACAAGATATATTACTGAAAATCGTTCACGGTATGCTGTTCATAGTATGATTTTTCTTTGTATACGATAATATAAACAACTAAATATAACACTCTTAATCTAATTTTTTAATCCCGAGTTTAAATTCTAAACTTCATCTAGATTATGGTGTAAAAATACCTAATAAGCTCTTACCAAAAGTAAGTTTAGCATCATATGCTTTTCGTAGGCGTAAAAATACCCATAAATATTTAAAATGAAAACAAAATTACAAAAATCGATAAATATAATACAACACTATTATATAAGATAAGCAAGAATAGCATGGATCCTATTATAAAAGTAACGATGTTAGCTTATATTTAATTCTGTCATTTTTGCTCCCATTATTTTTAACATTTATGAGTATTTTTACAACTCTAAGAAGTATGTGGTGCTAGACGCACGTTAGGTAACAACTTATAGGTATTTTGACTTATCAATCCTAATATTAATTATCTTCTACTTATTGATCGGGACCGTTCATCTTTCACATGATTGTTGGAAAACGAATATTTAACGACAACAGAAAAATGATATACCACCAGCCATAGGGCAAACATACCTATCATATTACGTAAATTGGAATTTTCTTTTCAATCTATCGTTCTATCGAAGAGAGACAAAATAAATGGAGTACAAAAATAAGACTCGATATGAATTATGGCCAATTCGTTTCTTTCTTTATTTGTTTAATGGAGTGAACTGTTTAATTTTATAATAAGAAAATTAAATCACCTATTTTCACTTGATTTTTAATCAGTCTCTGATAATTTTGTTTTTCCTTTCATTGGGTCCTTATAATTTCCTCAATTAATTAGAAGTTAGGCTTTATGTTCAAAATATGTCAAATAGAGCTAATGTGGATACATTGCAAACTAAATAAAATATAAGTTGTAGCAAAATACAAAAAAAAAACAAAGAAAGAAAGAAAGAAAGAGGTTTTTAAAAATAAAATTTATTTATCATCAATATAAAAAAAATTATTAAGATCACACTTGTTGCATCTACTATTAACGTCATTTCTCTTGTAAATTAATAAGTTATTAGTATATCGACAAATATCTTTAATTGAGAAAACTATAACAATCCAATAAAAAAAAATTACAAGATCTAATTGAAAATGAGGTGAAATCATAGGAATTTGCACATCTATTTTTCTTATTAAAAATGAAAACATTAATATAATAAATAAATGTATATCAAGATATTTAATTGCCTATGATTAGCTTAGGTGATCAAGGTCGTATGAGGTATGCGCAGAAATTCAAGATTCAAATATTCTTCATATAACACCAAAAAAATCACAATGAGTTATTCTTCTAGTGCTATTATTTGATTAGACAAAATCAGGCAAAAAGTTTTTTTTTTATAAAAAAGATGGTAATATCCAACCACCAACGCAGAAGATTAAAAGGGTAACTTCAGAAAAACTAACACATTTTTTTCATAAATAATTAATTTATCTAATTTTTAGAGTATCCACAAATTAATTATCTAATCTTCCATATGTATAACCAGTAAGTTATTTTTTAAATGTAGTACAATGTACCCAGACATGCTAATGGTTGTAATAAAGTAATAATATTTTAAGGCATCCCAAATTTGAAAGTGAAGGAATCCAAAAGATATGAGTTGTAAAATGATAGCAACATGCGCGTGCACATGCACAGGAAACAGCCTCCGTCATTGATCTGTCGGCTGTGGGCCTCTCTTTCCAGGTTCCTTCCTTCCTTCCTCCATTATTAATTTCCCACTCTGATTAATCTATAATTCATTGTATTTCATTAATTAACTTTAATAATTTCCAAGTTTTAATATTAATTATTATTAATTCAATTACCGTGGGCGATTCTTTTCCTATAAATCCCACTCCTTATACCCGTCAAAACCTCTTTCCTTTCTTCCCTCATCTATATCTCTCCAATTTGGTTTCTTCTTCTTATCTCTTTATCATCTCAGAGCCCATAGTCTCTTCTAATTCCATCGTCGTCTCTCTGCAGAAATTGAATCTCTTTTCTTTGTTTATATATCTCTTCCATTTCTTCAACCTCACACCATCTTCTCCTTTCTTCTTCTTGAACCCTAGATTGATATGCAGTTACAGTTATTGATGCTTGAGACAATCGAGTCAAGTTTCATATCAATATGTCTGCAGTAACAATCTGCGAAGAAATTCTCTTTTCTTGCTTCATGATAATAAATTCTTGTCTTACTCGCAGGATCCACTTGGTTCAATCTTTCTCCGTTGTTTTCCTCTATTGGTTCTACGTTTTCTCACGATCCGCCACCTCCCCTTCCTAATTACTCTGTTTCCTTTCAAGATCTCTTTCCACATTCATCTGATTCTTGTAGGACTTATCTATATCTCTCTCTCTATATATATATCGATATATTACCGATCTCTCTCTCTCGTCGATCCGCCGGACCGTTCGAGTTGAAACCCTATATTCTTTTTTCTTGATTTGATCAGGGTATCCCCAAGCCACCTTGGATTTGAGATCATAAGGCTTTTCGCATCTCGGGACTCAAACTTTGTGTTTGAGACCTTGCTTATTGCCTTAATCTAACAGCTTGCTGGTTAAAACCCTAGTTTTTGCCGATAACATACGCCAAATGGCTTCTCCAGGTGGTGGTAACTCTTCTGGGGCTTCAGATATGGACCAGAGGAAGAGGAAGAGGATGGAGTCAAACCGGGAGTCGGCTCGGCGATCGAGGATGAAGAAGCAGCAGCATCTGGATGAACTGGTGAGGCAAGTGGGAGAGCTGAGGAATGAGAATGAAGAGATAATGAAGAAGCTGAGCCTCACCAACCAACTTTATGTGAACATGGAGTCTCAAAACGCTGTGTTGAGGACTCAAATGGCTGAGTTGACCAAACGATTGGACTCTCTCAATGAGATCATAAGCTTCATAAACTCATCAACCAATAATAATAATTATCCTCTCTTTGATGATGAGTTTAATTACAATAATGACCCTGAAATGATCTCAGATTGTGGCCTCTTCAACCCTTGGATTAATCAACCCATCATGGCTTCTGGCAATTATAATATCATGTATTGATGATTAATTAAGGGTGTACTGGGTGTAAGGATTATTAATTAGGGTTTTTAATTTATTATTGTAAAATGTCTCTTGAGGTTAGAGAGAGAGATAATAAAAAATTCAAAGTGTTTGTGTATTAGACGTGCCAACTTATTCGTGTAATTGAAAAAGGATATACATAGTGGTGGGGTCCTATGTGCACCACCATTTGTTGTATTTATCGGGAATTATATGTTAGGTTGGAAAACATCTTGATTATTATAATACTAAAGCTGCCTTTTTCTTCTCTTAATTATGTGAGGATTATATTTTATAATATAAAAGATTCTAAATGAATGCTAAATCATTCATGTGAATGTTAGGTCATTTTTTTGGGTTGGTGTGCTTTTATTTTATTTATTTTATTTTTGGTACAAAGTTGGGTTGGTGTGCTTACTTTGTCCTTATACACACACTCACACCCATCGTGTTTATCGATCTCTTTGTTGTTATTTATTAATCAATAATAATGGTGTTGTTGTCTCTTGTTAGGTTTATTGTTTTTATCATAAAATATTTAAGAGGCTCTATGATTTTTATTTATTTTGTTAATATTTGTTTTCTTTTCAGTCAAAAATGACAATTATTACGAATTATAATCGTAGACAAAAAAATACAATAAAATTGGCATATGTACCATTTCATCACATGCAACACCGGCCGCGTTGTAATGTACTCACTACTCACAGATTCAGATATATATATATATATATATATATATATATATTAAAAAAAAAACAGTTACTTTACAGATAAGTTTGAGTACTATAGACCAAAGAGAATTTTGCAATAGGACAAATAATAATAACATCACTAAAAATTAATTGATTGGCAAATTTTAGGAAAAAGCAGACGGAGGATAAAGATAATGACTGATGAGAATTTTGTTGGAAAAAACAACTTTTAATTATAAAGTTGCTATATATACATTTTTATATGTATATATTAATATTTATATACACACACACACATCAATTTTTTAAATTCATATATACTCCTTTTGATACTTATTACATTTTCTAGAAGGAAATCCTTGTTATGAATCACCAATTGAGATATTAATTACATTTTTTAAAGATAGTTTGTTATTTAAATTTTCATACAATTTTCAATATCTAATTCATAATTTTAAATATGAAATTATTTTTAAAATAAATTTAATGGTTTAACAACCTCACCTTAATTTTTTGGCTGAAGTAATTAGAAATCTCTTATAGAGATAGGAATTCGTTTCTTATTGAGTAAAAATCTAGAGGGAGCTTAATTAGACCCAAATAGAAAAAGACGCGTGATAATAACATTTGTTTTGGAAACATTTGATATCAAGTAGACAAGACAAATTGTGCTGAGGACGCGTGTCATTAAAATTTGTAAATTATATGAAAAATTTAGACTTTAAAATCTTAAGTTCAAAATATTTTTCGTCTTTTCACGTTAAAAATATTTAAAAAGAGAAAAAGATAAGAAAATATCACTTGAACTTTAAAATCCTAAATCGATTCTGTTGCTAACACTAGTCTGTGTATTAACTACAAGAGTATATCAATTAATAACTTATTTTAATAAAAAACCATTGATTTGGGATTTTAAAATTTAGTGATATTTTCTTATATTGTTCCCTCAAGTGAGTGTTTGACAATTACTCAAACCTAGGTTTCTAGGTTTACGCAAATCGAGATAAAACTTCTCTCATACGCTTACCTCGCAAATCGTAAAAGCTATTCTCAAAAACTAATTCAAACACACACTAAAACTGGATGATTTTGTAAAAACAAAGTGTTAACTCCAAGGATTCACATTGTTTTGATGATTTTAATTAACAATGGTTTTATTATTAATTTATTGTTATCATCATCGTGCTAAGGAATATGCTTTGCTTGGTTGATAAGTATCCTCAGGAATATTCGTTGATGCTTTTTATAAAGACATTTCCTATCAAGTAAGCAAGTAAAAAAAAAAAAAAAAAAAAAAAAGATACTTTGCAATTGTTTAATAATAATTTAGTTGAGATAGATTTTACCTTTTGCCCTTATAGGTCTGTTTGGATTCATCTTATAATTAAATCAATCATGAGATCTTCAAACTCAACACTCATATTTTATTAAATTAAATTCAAGACCATTGATAATATTTCTCTTAAGGGCCTCCACATTATTGGGATGCATTTGGATTAGTGTTGGGTAAAAAAGAATTTATAAAATTGATTGTTCGGTTAAGCCTGTGTTTGGTAGCACTTATTTTTTATCAATAAGTTCTTATTACGTAAGTCGAGATAAAACTTTTCTCATATACTTACTTCGTATACGGTAAATCATGATTTATAAACACTTATAAATAAAAAAATAAGCTATCTCAAACAAGCATTAATTTTTTTTTAGGAAAGGGTAATTGAAAAGCATGTAATAATAACTTATGAGATAACTGTGAGTTTTTTGTCCATGATTGATCTTGACATGTATATGGGTGTTTGGTAGCTTATAAAAAATATCCATAGTTTTGGTTTCATGATTAATTTTAAAATGTATAGGGTGTTTTGATTTTTCTTTAGAGAAAACTATGGTTTTGACTTTTCAATTATACTCAAATTAAACTGTGTTATAAATCAATTACAACTAAACTAAATCTACTATTAAAATCATAATCATAAACCAATTTTATTCAAAATCAATTCTTGTCATGGCTAATCTAAAAACATACTAAACTTTTCTGGAACAATTGTTTTTAAAATAAACATTGAGAACTGAGAGAATAAGAGAAACAGAGTGGGGAGTGCAGTGATAACGGACGGGCAGTCAGAAGATTGAGAAATGACGTAAATGCGGTGAGAGACAATGGAGAGCAATGAACTGGATAAAAAAGAATAAAAAACATAGAAAACATGTAAAAGTTGTATTAAAAAAAAAACATTTCTATTTTTTACTTAGCATTTAATTAAAAATTCACAACCAAAGAATTTTTTTATTTTTGTTTTAAACATAAAGAATGGTTTCAAAAAGCTAAATCAGGTCTTTGGCAGAAATGAATATCTATTCTCAGCAGAGTGTCTGTTTGGATTAGTGATAAAAATTATTTTTACAACGTGATTTATTGTGTACGAGGTAAATATATGAAACGGGTTTTGTCTTAATTTACGTAAATACACTTCTTAAACGTCAACTCAAATAAACTTAGAATATACTTGTGTTTAAAAAAAAGGTCAGAGTATTTAAAATACACAACGATTATCAGCAATTGTTGCAATTGAATACTGTTTGGATAATTTTCATAATAGATTATGAGAGCCAAAATTTTTGAAAAATATCTAAATATCTTGGTGCATGTCAAAATTAATTAGAAATTAAATATCAAACATCTTTATACATGTTTAAATTAAGGGATTATGGGCAAAAATACCCATGCATTTTTCACAAATGTGCACTTGATATCATATACATTTTTTAGGTGCAAAAATGCCTACAAAAATTACAAAAAGTTGCAAAAATGCCAGCTCCATTTGTTTGAACTAATGGCTGTTACTTTTTAATGGTAGGCTGCACATTGTCTTACAAATGGCAATCCAATGAGGTACAAATAGGCCCATGTACTTTTACTAAATGTATATTTTGCATCATATACATGTATTCTATACAAAAATACACACCAACACTTGTTCACTTGTCAATCACTCCTTTTATATTCTCGACCTTGCCTCTGTCAAATCTCTCTCCTCTTACTCACATGTCCTCTCTCTCTCTTTTTGCCCTCTCTCTCTTACTCTCTCGCTTGACACCACCTGTATTATTGTTTTGGTTCTTGCTTTGGTTGCTACAGGATTATTGTTAAATTGAATTTTCACTATTTAAGACAACATTGTAGCGAACCATCTAGCTCATCAAGCTCTAGAATCAAAACACGATTTTGAAGGCGATATCAATTTTCGGTGAGGATTTACAAGCTTTTAATGCAAGCTGATTGTAATGATCTAGGCTTGTACAATGGTTATAGCTTGTTACTTTTGAATATTTATAAAAAAAACAAGTTAACTGGAAGACACATTTTTTGGGTTTCTTACAGTGTTAACAGACTAAAAATATCTTTCTTGTTTCTTCCCTCAATTAGCGAATGAGAAAGTAGATCAATTAGTGTTAACATACATGTATGGTGGTACTTTCAATATGGCAATTTTGCCCTGTTTGAAGAAGTTTTTGTGTATGTTTGCACCCAAGAAATATATATATTGTCATATGCATATTTAAAAAAAGTATATGAGCATTTTTGCACTATAACCTTTAAAAATAATTAGTGCAGGTCCCACAAAACCAAAAATTAATAGACATTTGACTTGGTTAATGAAGTTGACATTTTTTCTCCATTTAAAGATGTTCATAGACATTTTTACACCCAAGTAATATATATGGTGCAATACGCATATATAAAAAAAAGTGCATGAGTATTTTTACACTTTAACCTTAAAATTAATTATAAACCAAAAATATGATTATTTTATGAGTTACCAAATAAGGATACAGTTTTTGACCCTAGGTTTATTGTTATTGCATTGTCGTCTATTATATTGTTTAAGGCAACTAATTATATATATATATATATAAAAAACTTTTAGGCATCGATAATAAAAATTGTTGCCTTTAATCAAATAGGCTAAAGTATATGTTTGGTCCCCTTATATTTGTATCAAGTTTCATTTTAATTTTTTATGTTTAAAAAGTGTGTTTTTAGTTCTTCAATTTTAACGATGTTACTCTCATCTAATGAAAAATGTTGACTCATCAAATCATATTATTTTAATGCTTCCATGCCAACTCAATATTTTTTTTAAAAAAAATTCATATTTTATTAATAATAATAACAACAAGAAAAACAACACTAACTCTCAATTGTTTATAAATTTTTTCATCTGCTCTCTCTTACCCCATTGGAAACCCTTCTCCATCCCTTGCCCCTTCATCCTGCATGATTTTTTTTTTTTTTTTTTAAAATGGAAGCTTCACACCTCAAAATGTGAAAATGATTTGCTCTTAACTGGAGCAGATATCCTAATTTGCTTTTGCGGCGATGGCATATTAAATAAATTTGGGAGGAGAATCGAAACTATGATGACAATCGCAATGGTTAGTTTCCAAGATGAGAAATGGGATGAGAATGAGTATGGGATTATATAGAGGCAAGCAAAATTAAATGGTTTCAGTCCAACAACTTCTTACACCCCAGATAAGTGATGTGCTTGTGTGATCCGGCGAGTACTCCGTTTGGTGGGCAACGCTTTGGGGTCAGATTCCCAAAATAATTGCATTCCTTTTCCAATGATACTTGAGAATAAACTCCAATGACACCCTCTTTGGCCAGTGTAACACCTCAAATTTTATTCATTAAGAATATATTGTGATTATTATATATGTTTAATAAAATGGTGAATATTTAAAGCTAAAGGAATTAAATATTAAAAGTAGAAAGGTAAACAGTGTTTTCAATGAAATCGCTTGCGAGGCAGTGAGGTTATCATGTGGTTTTGGAAAACCAAATGATGAGCAAAAATTACGAAATCTTACAGGGTGAATTTAGACATCCTAAGCTTTAATTTGATAGGTCATATGAATCAATTAAAGCTATGTATAAATAGTTATGAATTTTTGAAGTTAGTCCAGAAAATCTGGAAAGTTTCTAGAGCAGCGGGCAAAGATTGAAAATCTGGGAATGATATGATCTCATCTAGTAAAATTCCATTTTTTTTTTCTAGAAACTAGACTCAATAAAGGTTCTATAGCCTTTGGAATCACTCTGAAATGATGTCTACAAAATTAGTTATGAATTTTCAAATATTGGTGAAAATTCTGCCCAGATTTTCTATTTGTGCGAAAATGGAAGAAATAAATTAATCTTCCTTTTTCTCTTAATTATTTTAGAAATTAAGGGATGGAGGAGGAGAAGACAAGTGTCAAAATCCAATGAGACCAAGTGTCAACACCACATAAATAATGATGGAGATAATTGTTGTGTCATAAGTCCTTACTTATGTCATAAGGTTAGGTGGTCAATTCTTGTACCAATTGAATTGAGTAATGGAATTAAAAATACCAAGTGTCATTATCATATAAAGGGGGATTAAATTATAATTGATTTGGATGAGCACATGTCAAATTGTAATGCTACATGAACATAGTAATTATGATTCATGATGAAATGGTATACTACCTTGAGTGTAAAGTTGGTTTAGTTGGAAGAGCACTCATTTGGTTAGAAGAGCAAGAAGGAGGAAGTTAGTTGAAAACCAATGGGAAGCCTAATGGAGTAAGTGTGTTATGATATGAAGGAGGTATGGGTTGTGACAAGTGTCACAATAAGATCTCATCTTGAAAATCAATGGCTAAGAGGAAAGAAGAGACACTTGACTAAAACACATTTCCCTTTCATCTTCCCTTCACATTTCGCCCAAGAGACAAGAAAGAAGAGAGAGAGAGAGAGAGAGAGCTTGAAGAAGACTTGGAGTTTTAGAGAGAAGAAGAAGAAAATCAAGGTAAGAAGATTGATTCTCTTAAGCTTCTCTTGTCATTTTGCTTAAGAAACCTTCTCTAAACTTCTTTTCCTTATGAATCCATGATGTTGAAGACATATTTTGAGACCAAGGAGAGAGAGAGAGAGAGAGAGAGAGAGGAGACGCCTAGAGAGAGGAAATATAAGAACTCAAGGGGTAGCTACATCAAACTCAAATTTATACTAGTATGAAGTTGTTGTTGGTGATTGTTGTTGGTTTTGGTGATTTTTGTCAAGTTTGTAAATTTGGAAAGCCTTAATCCTAAGGGGTTATGCTGCCCAAATTTCTTTGAATCATGATTAAGAAGTGTTTAGATGAGTTAATAATGGATTAGAAGTGGAAAAATACAAGCTTTGGAAGCTTAAACAGAAAAACTCCATTTTCCCCTTTTTTTTAAGAAACTTTCGGCCAAGGTAAGAATAGGGGGTAGAAGTTGGATTTTCATTAAATAAATGGTTCTATTGGATTCAATGGGCAAAAATAGGTGGGGTTACAGTTGGTCACTTTTTCGGAAAAGGCTGAAAAAGCATAATTATAAAAACGCCCCTAAAATCCTTAAACCTAGGCTGTCAAGGGTATTTTTGTAATTTGACACTGAATTTGATAATTTCAAGGCTGGAAATGGATTCCTTGGGAGAAAATAAGATAGGATAGACCTAGTCAAAATTTTGAGAAAACGTGCTATCGAGCCAGTACGGCTGGGCGGGCTCGGCCTGGCCTGTGGTCCCAGGGGCATTTTGGTAAAATTTCACTATAGACTAATATAACCACAAGAAACACTATGGAAGATTCTAAAATGATACTTGAATAGGTTATAACATATTTATTGTACATTTAATATTTTAGAACCGAGTCGGAAGCTGGAAGTGACACGTTTTACGAGGCATACTAAAAAGGGATTGATAAGACTTTGAGGTAGGGAACTTACCTCTCCTACATGTATTTGATATTTGTGCTAGTATATTGATGCATGTTACTATTTTGCTTGATTATGTGAAACATATATGAATGATTGAAGCTCTATTTTTGTTTATGATATGGCCATAAGTATGTTGATTGAAACATTGAGCACGCAGATATATCATTGTGTGAACATGAGTTATGTAATGCAAGCATGTCATCCATTAATTACTTATCTTGCATGCATATTGGTACTGTTTTCCTACTGAGATTCTTTCAAATCTCACCCTCCCCTACCAACAATTTAGACAGCAGAAGACAGATGATATGCTGAAAACAATAAAGAGAACCCTACAAAAGGTATCGTAGTGGTGGAACAAAGATGAAAAGATGTCTCTGTTTTATTAGGATGAGTTTAGGCACCTAAGTTGTCATGCCCTTATCTCAATTTCAACCTTTTTTAGAGTATTTGTGAAAAACGATATGCGGTTCGGTAGGCAAAATAGGAATAGCATAACTATACTGATAATATGTGCATGATTACATAAATTCCCCATAGGGGTTTGTACATGATATTTAAGATTAAGGTAGCCACACAAGGCTATTAGGGTGTCTAAACTCATCCCAGTGAAATAGAGACTTCTTCCCGTCTTCGTTCTACTATTGTAATCTTCTAGTACGGTATTCTGCATTGTTGTTTACATATCTTATGTCGTCTCCTGTCTAAATTGTTGGTAGGGGAGGATGAGATTTGAGAGAATCTCAGTAGGAAACAGATACCATAATGCATGTATGATAGATGCTATATGTATGACATGTTAGCTTTATCTAGATGCATGCCCCATAATGATATTTCTGCATGCTCAATATTTCATGTAACAAAACTATGGCCACAGCGAAAACAGAAACAGAGCTTCATTTATTCAAATATGCTCTACACAATCAAGTAAAGCAATCACATACATCACTACACAAGCAAAGATATCAAATACATGCAAATAAGGTAAGTCCCATACCTTAACCTTTTTCTGCCTCGAAATGAGTGCCTCGATCTACGTGCAAACAGCTTGGGGCTCCATATTCGATCCTACAATGTCAAATATACTATTTAGATACTTCCATAGTGTTTTTGGGGGTTATATGAGTCTATCTTGAAAAATTACTAAAATGCCTTTAGGGGCTCGGCCTCGCCCCACTATACCTAGTCCGGCTATACTTTTCTCGAAATTCTATCTGGGCTATCTTGACATATTTTCACCCAAGGAATCCATTTTTGGACTCAGAATTACCAAATTCACTGCTAAAAGATGAAATTACCCTTGACAGCCCTTATTCTAATGTTTCAAGGGCGTTTTCGTAATTATGCTTTCTCGGCCTTTTCCGTAAAAGTGTTCAACTGCAACCCCACCTAATTTTGCCTCATAAACTCAATAGAATCATCAAATCATTGAAAATCTAACTCTAAGACCCATTTATAGCCCTGGCCGTGTTTTCCAGGGAAAATTGAGGTTTTTTGGTTTCGACTCTGGAAACATGTTCCTTTCTACTCCTAACCACTTTATTGACTATTCCATTAGGTTACAACTACCATTTAGTACCAATTTGAGCAGCATAACCCCTAGGGAAACCCATTTTCCATTTTTACAACCAAGGACAATCCGGCGAAATTTCACCGATTAAATTATCCACACAGCCAAAATAGTCAATATATAAGAGTTTGGAAGTTACCTCAAGCTCCCACTAGCTTTTCTTAAGATGGCTGAACCCTAACCCTTGAAACACCAAAACATGAGCTTCCAAACCTTAAATCATATGCAAAGGAAGCTTAGGAACGGAGTTATACGCATTAGGAACCAATTTACCGAAGAAATCACTTACCTTTGTAAGCTTTTTCCTCCCTTTCTCTCTGTAAAAATTCTGCATCTCCTCTCTCTAAATGTTGAACTTCACGTCAGTTTATGCTTGAGGAAGGAGATGAAATGTTTTGATAATATATCAGAAATTTAACTAATTCATTTTCCCAATTTTCGGATTTTTACAAAATTCTAGTAGATTTCTGCCCAAACTTTGAAAAATCATAACTAATTCTAGAAATATCGAATTGGAGTGATTCTAAAGCCTATAGAACCCTTATTGAGTCTATTTTCAAGGAAAAATATAGAATTTTGCTAGATAGAATCACAAAATTCCCAGAATTTCAATCTTTGCATACTGTTCCAGAAATTTCAGTTTTTCTGTGATGACTTCAAAAATTCATATCTTTTTGAATATAGCTCTAATTGAGTCATATGACCTATCAAATTAAAGCTTAGGATGTCTACTTTCATCCTGTAAAATTTCATAATTTTGGATCATCATTTGATCATTCAAAATCACATGACAAGCTCACTACCTCATAGGCGATTTCACCGAAAACATAATTACTTTCTTTAAAATTCACCATTTTATTTTCTTAATACTCCAAAGATATAAGAAATATTAGAGAATATATTTAAGACACTTTCTAAACCTGGGCTTAGTAGTCCACTTAATTTAGGCTTATTCCCAAGCCTCAAATCCCAAATTTTGGGGTATTACACAAATAACCATGCGCGGCTACATGAATTGTAATTATCAAGTATGAATTCATGTGGGGAATTTTTATAATCATGCACTTATTATCAGTATATTTAGGCTCTTCCTGTGTTGCCTACCAAACCGCATATCTTTTTCCGCAAACACTCTGAAATAGGTGAAAATAAGATGAGGGTGTGACAACCATCTCTTGAAAAACCATTAAAGATTTATGGAGGAAGTCCCGGCAGGAGAAAGGCTTTCGATGAGAGAAGAGGAAGAAGATGAAAAAATTTAAAAAAAATTGAGAGTTTTTGTTATTATTATCATTTTAATGGAAGTATAAATTTGTTAAAATGGTAAGTTAGAAGAAGAAACCCAGAAATCATGAGTGAAGCCTTTAGCTCTTCGAATCCTTCTAATCCTCCCTCTACTACTCTGGTATCTCAGTTTACCCCTAGAAATCTCCCTTCTTCTGTCAAAAGAACTCTTTCTCAAAAAATAGAAAACCTTATAGAGATCAATCATCTTCCAGAAAACAATCTCAGGTCATATATGAATCCTATCCTTCCTATCCTACCATACCAAGATTTTCTTATCCACCTCCACCAATGACTTATCCTGATGAAACTGATTATAGTAAAGTTTTCAAATGAACTATCCTGTTTTCAGACAATTTCAACAGCCTTCACCTATACAACCTAATCCCATTTCAAGAACCACTTTTCGTACACCAGAAAGACCTTCTTCTCATTGGCTCTCCTCCCCATCTGTTTACCATCATGGTAATACATCAGGAAGTCAGAAACCTGTCCAACCAGGTTTAAAGATTCATGAACCTATTGTTTCTCAGATTCATACCCAACTTTCTCCACAAAGAGACAAATAGAAATATCCTGAAACCTTGACTCCCTAAATTCCTCCAAACACTACCCAGCCTCAAAATGCTACCTTAGCTATCTTCCAAACACGAGACCCTGCTGAGCCATTATCGGATTCATCTAGTTCTCCATCAGATGATTTTTCTATCTCTGACGATTCAGAAGATCATCTTGTTGATATTACCAGAATTGCAATGGTCCAACCTAATGATGATAATGACAGTGAAGTTGAGGAATCTCATGTTGATCAGCCTAATCCTTCTAATACTCATAAGCAACAACATGATTTTACTTACAAGCCAACTTCAGGACCTTGGTTTACCTTTGATGATACTCCACAAGATAAATGGAGACAAAGACTCCATGAATTTGGTGCATGGATTGATTTGCAGCTTACGGCACAAGGGGTAACTCTTGAACAAATCCTTAAAGAGTTTGTTTCCAGATTTACAGGCTCTCTAAGAGATTGGTTTCAAAATCTCAGTGCTTATCAAAAACTTCAAGCTGTACAAGTTGACAATCCTAGGCAGATTCTAGGTGCTATTCATAAAGAATTTATTGGAGACTTCAATCTTATTGATAAAAGAGACAGACAAGAATTCTTTGAGATGAAATGTTGTTCTCTCAACAGGAAAGATCTGCAAAAGCATTATACCAGAATGGTTGAAAAGTACTACATGCTGAATGGCTATAATGATGTCAATCTCCGGCATACTTTTATAGCTTCTCTTCCTGATGAACTCCAACCTGAACTCCACAGAAGTATTAATGCTCTTCGCAGAGATATGTCTCAAATCTCTATTGGAGGAATTTACCAACTGGCTCTTGCAACTGTTGATAAGCTTTGTGAGCAACACAAGTATGTTAATGATATGCTCAAAGGCACTACAAAGCTGAAACATGCTTGCAAAAAGCCTTACTTGAAGATTAAATGCAAAGATCCCAAGGTTTGTCACTGCTCAACAAAGAAGAAATATCACTACCGTTCGTACTCCAGAAAACCTGAGAAGAGATTCTTTCCTAAAAGGCAATTCAGAAAGCAAAGAAAGGCTAGATTCTTCAAACCCAGGAGATTCTCAAAAGGCAAAGGCGATCGATGTTTTATCTGCAGAAAGAAAGGACATTTCGCAAAAAATTGTCCTCTCAAAACTAAAAAAGACATCAAGATGATTCAAAGGCTCCATAAAGTCTTGATGATCACAGATGAAAATGCAGATATTGAAACTTTCCTTGAAGAACAACCCTTTGAAGATAATGATACTCAGTATGTTCTTCCACTTTCTGATGAAGAAGAAAATTTAGAAATCTCTAATTTCTCTGATCTTGAATCTGAGACAGATGAAGAAGAGATTTATCCTTATGGATCAATCAATCTCATCCAACCCATTCAATCTTTCTCAAAAAAGCCAGAACAGATTTTCATAGGATCTCTTGGTTCACTTCGATCCAATCCTAAAGAAAATCTTGATATTCCTCTACCAAATATAAAAGTCCAAGTCCTTCCAGAAAAATATTCTAAACCTGTCACAGCTATTGCCTTCCTTGATACTGGCTCTTGTAAAATAGTCATGAAACCTCATATTCTTCCTCCTGAAGAATGGGTTCCTCATAACCAGTATTTTCTCACAGCTGATGCTAAACATTTCAAGATTGATCTTATTTCCAGACAAAAGATTGGAATCAAATTCTTCCCAGGATGTACTTTGAAGATTAAAGTACTAGGAAGTGATCTTCCAGGCAAAGATATTCTGTTAGGATTTAATGCTTTCTATCATACACAGAATCTTATGATCCTACCCAAAGGGATTAAATGGAAAGGAAATTTCAGTCCTTATACAGAAATTCCTAGTCTGTTTGAACTCCAACAGGCTCCGCTTCAATATTCTGATATCAAGGATCAGTTGCTTCAATATTGTTCAGATAGTCATGATCAATTTCCTCATCCTTCCCCATTATGGAAAAATCAGGAGTTTTTTTATCAAACTTCCTTTCAAAAATAATGAGGATATTAATCCGACTAAAGCTTCTCATCTATCTCAAAAATTCTAAGTCTCTGATACCAAGTGGAGGGTGGATGTATCCAGATCTCAATGTCTGTGTGGTGTCTTCTCATATGAGACCGATAGATCTAAAATGAAGACACCAACAAAGGCATTGGGACCAGGATCTATCCCATCTGAAACAAATGGACTGAGAAATAACAAACTATAGCATATCAGAAACATCTTTCAACCTTCGTTCAGGTAAGTCCGAGCTTTCCCTTTTTTCTCAAGGACACGTTAGAACCCTTGGTCTTACAGAAATTCTGATACTTAACAATTTCTTATTTCTCTAGTACTCTTCACAGGATCATGATCAGATTCTTTCTGATGCACAGGTTCCTCATAAAGAGGCAAGTGTAGAGCATACTTGAATCTATCACAGAGATAGAGATGATATGTTTAGAACTCAGGTTTTCAGAAGAAGAGGAAGAGAAAAGTTTAGAGGAGAAACATTATAGAACACACGATTTTTATTTCAAGGTCAAATGCCCCTTACAACTGATGAGGCATCGTATTTATAGGCAAGCTTCTATAGAATAAAACAAAATACACATGGCTAGACACGTAAACACAAGCAGATACGTACAGGTACTTGATTTACAGACACGTATAGAGACACGTAGCCAGACTCTTTTTTTTAAAGTATCAGACAAGTCTGTTGAAGCACGCGGATATAAGGTACACGAAAGGACACAGACCTATCTTTTTACAGACGCTGGCAATAAAGTACACAGATATAACGTTTGTACAGATGCTGACATTTCTTCTGGACAGAGTGAGACGTGGTCGTTCAAGATGTTGCCGATGCTGTTTAATGGCTAGGATTTTGCCGACACTTCATAGAAGGATGAGATGTTGCTGACAGTTTAGAGGGGCCAGATTCAATCTTTGTAAATAGGTTCGTGATCATCGTTGGGAGAGAGATTGTCACAGTCATGGTCCCCATACACTTCAACACACACCTTGTGTAAATCCCACGTGTAGTCATGAGATCTTTCCCACTTATAGGCTTGAGATTGTTCTGGATAAGCTAGATCGAAAGCTTTTTGAATTGAGGCTTGAGTGCAGTAAGGCGGGAAAGTTTGAGTCAGGCTTGGTTGAGGGAGCTTAAGATCTTCAGGAAGAGGATCCTGAAATGTCTAGGATGATGATCTAGGAAGAGATAGACTGATTTGAGGAAGGTCATCATTTGGATCTTGAGAATCTTGAAATTCAGGGCCAAGTATTCCAGTAGGAGGCTGACTTGATGTTGGCTGAGAGACAAATCCCTGAGTAACATATCTTATTTTTGGTGGGATAATTCCTTTGAATGAATCATACTCTTCTTCAGATGGAAATGGGCCTAAGACATGACAATTTATTTTCAGTCGAACATTGATTTGTCCTAGATAGTGACCAAGTTCTTTGAGAGTATGTTGCTTCTGTCGGACCCAGTCAAAAGGAGAATTCCACAGTTCTGCTATTCCACTGGAATAAAGTCCATCAGAGTGGAGATGATAGTACCTGTTAAGAACAAAAATACAACAAAATCTTTTTTGTTTTATTTTTTCAATTCTCCAGAGATTCTTGTCTTCAATGAAACTATAAATTTTTCCTCTCCAGTAGGGTAGAGGAGCAAAAAGGTTTGAGAACTGATGAAGAAGGGAGTCTTCATGGTCTTTGTCACAGAGATAATGATAGATTGGTAATGGTGCAAAAGCTATAGCACTAACATGAAGGGTGGTTAAAGACCATAAATACCAAAATAGTTCTTTAGGCATAGGTCCTTGGAGAAAAGGTAAGGTAGTGAAGGGAGTGTTTAGGCTAAAGTGGTGTGTCTGGGGAATGAGGTTGGTTTTTACAAAAAGAAGATGAAGCCAGTAAAACAGTTGTTGTTCTGCAATCTTCTGAATATGATGTGGAGTCTCTGGATAAGTGTCTGGATGGAAAAGGGTGGCTTTTATGTTACGAGACATGGTTGGCTATGCTTCTGAGATGGTTAGAATGTACAAGGGTTTGGGAGGAAGAGAAGGCTTTTGAGGTCTAGATAGAAAATCTGCAATGGTATTGTGGTGACCTTTGAGATGTCTTACTGAGAATTTATAGCGAGAAAACCAGTCTTTCCATCTGAGTAGTTGGGCATCTGGTAAGATCTTTTTCTTTGGATCGAGCATCTTTGGAAAAGACGTATTGTCCATCTCTATGACAAAATGGTAAGAGCTCAGATGAAAGTTGAATTTTTCAATCCCAAACTTGACAGCAAGAATTTCTTTGTACGTAGCATGATAATGCTTTTCTGGTGCTTTGAATTGTCCACTAGCATGTCCACAGTAGTATCTTTTTCCATTAACTTCTTCAAGAAGTATTGCACCCCAAAATTCATCACTGGCATCTGTCTGTAAGATTCTTTCTCCTTGATCTGGAATCTTCAGGGGAGGAGGATTTTGAGTGATCTTTTTAAGAATTTTGATTGCATCTGTTTGTTGTTTTCCCTACTACGGAGGATTCTTCTTAAGAAGCTTGGACAACTGGCTAGTATGATGAGACACATGAGGGATAAAATCTCTGAGATAGTTTACAATCCCGAGGAATTGTTGAATTTGTTTAATAGCGAAATTATCATCAGGAAAATTCAACAATTCTTGTGCAATATGAGGACCAGGGCTGTACTGACCATCCTGGAAATGCATACCCAAAAATTCAATTTCTGTGACTCCAACCTCACTTTTCTTTGAAGAGAGCATAATACCATATTGTCCTATAATTTCAGTAAATCTGGATAATAGGACTCTGTGTGATTGTTCATCTTCAGAAAAAAGGAGAATATCATCAATGTAAATAAGAGCATTTGGTAGGATGGGTTCAAATATTCTAGTCATGGCTTTTTGGAATAGTGATGGGGCAACTTTTAGACCAAAAGGCATAACAGTCCACTGGTATTGGGCATTTGGAATATAGAAAGCAGTTTTGGGCCTATCATCTGGGTGGATACCCAATTGCCAAAATCCTGCTTTAAGATCAAATTTTGAGAATATTTGGGCTTTTTTGAGATGGGCAAACAAGATATTGGGCTTTGGCAAGGGAAACTTATCATCTTGGAGGAAATGATTTAGTGGTTTGTAGTCAATGACAAGTCTCTTTTTCCCCCGTTTGATTTCTGATCTTTTTTCAACATAAAAAGCCTGGCAAGCCCAATCAGATTTGGTAGTTTCAATGAGTCCTTGCCTTAATAAAGCTAAACATATCATATCTATCTCTGTGATAGATTCAAGTATGCTCTGCACTTACCTCTTTATGAGGAACCTGTGCATCAGAAAGAATCTGATCATGATCCTGTGAAGAGTACTAGAGAAATAAGAAACTGTTAAGTATCAGAATTTCTGTAAGACCAAGGGTTCTAACGTGTCCTTGAGCAAAAAGGGAAAACTCGGACTTACCTGAACGAAGGTTGAAAGATGTTTCTGATATGCTATAGTTTGTTATTTCTCAGTCCATTTGTTTCAGATGGGATAGATCCTGGTCCCAATGCCTTTGTTGGTGTCTTCATTTTAGATCTATCAGTCTCATATGAGAAGACACCACACAGACATTGAGATCTGGATACATCCACCCTCCACTTGGTATGAGTCAGTATTTTCTTTTAGATGAGACTAAGGATGTTAAGATTGAAAAACTCAAAATGCACCTTTTAAATGTAAAAGATTAAAATAAAAGTTAATACAAACATAAAGAATTAAACATATATTTTTATCTAATAAAATATAGTAACTTGAGAAGATGAAGATATCTGCGTCTCGTCAAAGATATCCAATGGTCAAAGCTCAATCTAATATTTTGAAGACGTAGAAAAATTGAAGACAGTTGATGTCCGTGGAAAAGTTGAATTAAAAATATTTAACACAATGGGTGCATGAATAGAACATTAGGAGCAAGAGAAAATAGGAGAAGAGGAATGGGGAGTGATGATATTATCCTTCATTATGTTTGGATGGAGGAGAGAAAATGCATGACATTTATAATGTCAACAATAGCTTTTTTAAATTTTCACCCTTTTTAAAAGTGAGGACAAAAAAAAAAAAAAGAAATTTAAATAAAAAACTAGCACCAAAATAAAATAAAAGTCAAATTAAAATAAAATTAATTTTTATTAAAATCAAGATATTGAGAAAATATACTTCGCCACAGAGTAAAATAATAAAAAATAGTTAAAATGAAAATAAACATTTCACAACTATAATAATATTTTTATATCTTCATTTATTGAAATCAAAATAATAATCTATTTAAAAAAATTCTAGCCCTTTTTATTTCATCTATAATTTTTAATGATAATGTTGTTGTTTTTATAATTTATTTGAGAATTTTATTAATATATGTAAAATAAACTATTTGGGAAAACTGGCCAACCCTTCAAGGGCTCGAGCCTAAACAGGTTAGCCGTTTTAGTCCCGACTTTCATAAAAGATCTCTATTTTGAAGCCTGACCTGTTTACTTTTAGGCTCAACTTCTATAAAAGGTTCCTATTTTGAAGCCTGTCCTGTTTACTTATAGGCTCAAGTCGGTTCGCAGGCTTCAAAACTGTTTAACAAAAAAGTTATTTTTTCATTTTTTTTAAAGAAATTAAATTAAAACACAAAAATTTTTAAATATTTAACACAAATATTTTTAAAGTATTAAATATTTTATCTTTTTTTAATAAATAGAATAAGTGACCATTTGCCTTAAAACAAAATTCTTTATGAGATTATAAATATTTATTGCCCAAAAATAAACTATCCCAAACGAGCATATAATAGAGTTATGTTAAGGAAGCCTAATATTATAAATCTTTTGAAAAGTTGAAACCGCGGATATAATATATATATATATATATATATATATATAATATTTTTACACGTTGATGAATTTTAGCAATGGCAATGTGATTTTTAAATATTATAGTGGATATGCAAGGATTTGGTGGATTGAGAATTTCATAAGTGAGGCATAGGCAAGGATAAAATTTGGAAGATTAGTTTCTCCTCCAAGTCTCCAATTTTGCGGAGAATATTTGGGGGTAATATTTGGGCCCATTGTCCTTGATGAGGAGTCATCCGCGGCGACAGAGAACGAACATGGAGCCATGAAATAAAATGGCACCGTGTAGATGACAAGGGCCCCTAGATCACTTTCTCAAGATTTTGGATAAGCAGATAACCCATGCAGGGGAAATATGAAAGGAACCAGTAGTTTGAGTAACTGAAGAGTCCACCGACTGAAAATTCCGAGGAACAGACAGAGAAGAGATGTTTCTATAATATGTTTGGTTGGCAGAAGCCATATGAATGACAACAGACAGGTAATACCTCTGCATTAGCATCCTGACCATTGAAGAGTGAAAAAGGAGTGGATAAGATTTGATTAGCAACCTGAGACGAATATAATAGTCGAACAGAGCTCTCGTTCCAACAACCCACATTATGCAGTAACACATCTCCAACCACCGATATAGTGGACGGACACACCGCAATGACCACTATAGGCGGCTATGCGCTGTTTGGATTAACAATGGTAAAGTGGATTTTTTTCAATCTGATTTTTATAAATCTAATATAGGATAAAAGTAGGATTATAAATGTGATTTGTGTTTGAATTGAAATTGGCAAAAATGGTTTTTTTTTTCCAAACCGAAACTTATTTAGATGATTATCTAAAAAGCAAATTTAGATGAAAAATTACTGAAAAACGACATGAGTTTCTATTGTATGTATATAATTTGATAATGGATACTCCCTTTGATCCTAAATATAAGATAAAACTGATTTTTTTGGAAAGATTAAATAATCTAATTAAATTATTTTAGAGTATTTATATTTTATTTTTTCCCCCTAATTAATTAGTCTGACTAATAAACTGATATATATTTAGGATCGGATACAGCATATTATTGAGAAAAAATTGTAAATACTAAGAAACACTTCATTAGATATTGTTTAATAGATAAAAATTTATATAAATTACAAAATAACAAGAATCTTGAGTTTTTTTAACTAGATAATATTATATTGCTAAAATTAGAATTAATTTTGTTACCAACAGTTTTTTGCCAGCAAATATGTTTTAGCAACCTAAAGTTTAAAAATATATGTTTTGGAAAAAAATATTATATATCTCTTTTTTTTTTTTTGCCAAAAATATTATATATCTCTTACTCTTATCATTTTGCATCAAACGGACTCTTAGTTTGAACAAGACAAAGGAACCATTAAAAAAAAATCATAAGACGATGGGGTGGGGACATGATGGGGAGACAAGAGAGTGGAGGAGGTATCACGTGGGACCTATGGACATTTCTCAACCCCACCGTGATGTACTCATTGTGAAAAGCAGCTATTTTTGACTTCTTTTAAGAAGCTACTTTTAGGTTCAAAGCCCAGTTAGACAAACGTGAACAGGATAAAATAATTTCGCTGTGCTTTTTAACCCATTACTGCGCTTTTCTGACTCCTCACGGCCTTGTCAAACAAACCCTATATATGCTGATGTGAGAGCCATCACCCACAAACCACTGAAGTTGATTGACAATCAAACTTTCCACCCCCCCTACAATCTTCCAAAAATGAGATTGCAAAGTTCTATGATTCAGGACACCATCTTCTAAGGAAGAAACATATTTGGGTTTGAGCACACAAGAAATAAGAGAAGTATCATCAGTCGAAAGGACCCTCGATATGTTCTTAGTCAGCAAGGCATCATTGAAGAATGCGGTTTTGCGAATACCAAGGTCACCCTCATCTTGTGGTCTGCAAATTTTATCCCAAGCAAGCAAATGCATTCTTTTTCTGTCACTTTGAAAGCCCCAATAAAAAATCAGCACTTCTCATATCAATTGCATGAGCCACATATGGTGGAAGCTTAATAAAAGACATAGGATATACAAGAACTGATGAAACCACAGATTTAATAAGTGTGATCCGACCTGCCTACGACAAAAGCTTGGATTTCCACATTTGAAATTTATGATTAATCTTATCCAAAACCACATTATACAAAGAAGAACACACCCTGCCTAGATCCACATAAGTACCAAGATATTTACCCAACTTATCAGCGAACTTGATACCCATTAAAGAAGAAAGAGAGAGTTTATGAGTATGAGATACATTCGGAATAAAAACTATCAAGGACTTGGAGTTATTAATTTTCTGACCTGCTAGATGATAAAATATTAGCACACAAGATATATAGATATGGTGAAAGGGGATCACCCTGACAAATGCCACATTATGGAAAGAACATAGGCGAAGGAACCCCATTCAATAAAACGTGATAAGAAGCCGAAGAGACACAATTCATGGTCATTGTAATCCAATACTGAGAAAAATCCATTTTTTCCAATACTGCTTGAAGAAAGTTCCAGGAGAACCGGTCATAAGCTTTCTCAATATCAATTTTCAAAATACACCAACCCTGCTTTTGTTTATGCACAGAGTGCAATTTAGCCAACACTTCACTAGCAACCAAAATATTATCAGAAATAAGATGACCCTTAATAAATGCATTCTGAAAGGGGGAAGTAACTTGCCAAAAGATAGGGTGGAGTCTATTGCTCATGACCTTAGTAATAGTTTTGTATAATACATTGCAGAGGCTAATAGGTCGAAAATCATTAAAAGACTGAGCCTCTTTACCCTTTATGACTAAAGTGATAAAAGTACTATTCAATAAGGGTGGAAGGTGATGAGAGACAAAAAAAGTCTTGAACCACCTGAAAAATATCACCTCTCAAAATAGACCAATAAGTTTGAAAAAAATCTAGGATTAAACCCGTCAGGTCCAAGAGCCCCATTTAACTTCATAGATTTAATAGCCCAGTCAACTTCCTCAATTATTAAAGGACGAGTAAGTAGAGTAACCTGATCAACATCCAACAGAGGAATGTGAACATTAGAAAGGTGGCTTTAATATATCCTGTTTGGAAACAGATTCCTCCAGTGTAAATCGCTGTGAGAGGTGATGAATAGCTAAATGAGCCAACTCTTGTTGCCCAGACACCTAAATATTATTATGGTCCTTGAGTTTAGATATAAAAGATGCAACTGACGCTTTTTCACAAGATTATGAAAAAATTAGTGTTACAGTCACTAAACAAAGCCTTATTGAAACGAGCTTTTCGAGACTATAAGGATTCCTCACATTCCTACCAAAATTCCAATTGGGACTTTATATAGTTAATATGTAATTGGACACCACGTAAGTGTAGATTACTTTGCAAATTGGTCCATACAGCTTCAAGAAAGGAAGTTTCAATTCCCATCATTTCATCACTCTTCATCTCTCCTCTCCCTCTCTCATGCGTGCTTCCATGGCTGCCCAAGAAGGAGGAAGAACTTGGTGAAATATGTGAGCCATTTTGACCCTTCTAATGACCTCTAATGGAAAAACTCCCTTCTTCAATCTTGTTCCTTGTGTTGAGAGCTTCAATTCTATGGTTTTAGATTTGCCATTGGTGATGATTTGAGCTCTTAAAGAAATATAGAGTTTGGAGAATCAAAGAACTCCTTGGAGAAAGTTAAAGAGGTGAGTGAGTTGAGCATTTTGATATAAGTTTAGTGGTCATTTGGCTAAGTTGAAATTTCTGGGAATTTAGCCCTATTTTCGAAAATTAGGGTCTTGTGGTGTTTGAGTTGTTGTTGTCATGGGTATAGTGTTTTGAGATGTATCTTGGATAGATAGAAGTTGATTGGAAACTTGGATTGAAAAGTTGCAAGTTTGGTCAGTGAAAAGCTCTGTGCTGGCAGTGGTCTTTCATGGACGTTTCAAAATAGCAAATGGTATTGGAAAATTATGAAACTTTCCAGTCTTAAATTTCACATCTCAAGCTTCAAAATGGACATATTTTTTGTGTCATTTCAATTTTTGGGCTAGGAGTTATGACTGTCCAAAGTTTGATGTTAAATCTGGGAACAATTCTGGAACAGTGTGGACTTTTCTTGAAATCTGTATTTTTGTGGTGATTTCCAGTATTGGTGCATATTTTTCTGGTAAAGAGCACTTAAATAGCTTTCAATGGGTTTTGGGATCACCTCATTTTGATTTTTCTAGAATTAGTTATGAATTTTCAAAGTTGCCTTGGCTGCAGCAGAAAAGTCTTGGCTGCAGCACAAAAGTTTTTGTGCGTGTTTTGGCCGCAGCCAGAAATTCTTGGCTGCAGCCAGAAACCTTCTGTACGTGTTTTGGCCCCAGCCAGAGGTTTCTTGGCTGCAGCCAACCCCCTGTTTTCAGTACCTTGGGATTTTGAAAAGTGGTTTCCAACCTGGTGTTTCCCAATCCTTTAGGGCCTTTATTAGAGCCAATTGTAGCTTCTTAAGGGTCATTATTGATAACCAAAACTAAGTGTTTTGAAGTTATTTGAGTATTGGAATAAGTATTAACCTATCGTCCTTAATGACTTTAGGATTTGATATCTGCCCGGAGTATAGAAGGCATATGCCTGAGCAAGAACGGAAAGACAAAGGTAGTAACACTTTATCCTATATCATGTGTATTGCATTGCTTGTTTGCATTAGTCATTGAATACAGTGAAAGTGAAGAGGACGTGGCGAAAGCCCGGACTCGATTACAGTGAAAGTGAAGGGGGGACGTGGCGAAAGCCCGGACTCGATTACAGTAAAAGTGAAGGGGACGTGGCGGAAGCCCGACCTCATATATAGTGAAGGGAACGTGGCGAAAGCCCGATCTCGAATACTGATTGCTACATTGTGATATATGTGACTTGCTTTGTATATATGCATCATATAAATAAACTGTTGCTACTGGGATTTTCTAGAATCTCATTCTTTCCAAATAACATTTTTAGACAGGGCAAGTGAATCAAAAAGCAAGCAAGTGGCAAAGGACGATTAGGACTGCCAGCAGTAGTCTTAGCTATATATTTTGGTTTTATATTGAACTGGTTATCATTTTGGATAAATGTATACATATTGAATAGAACGGTAGTGGTATAGTTTTGTGTAATCCCCGGTATGGATACTGAGATGGGCAATGATGCCCTGTATAAACCTTTGGATTTGTAACCCCCTCCGTAATTATATCCGAAATACGCGATTAAAATGAAATAGAGACCAATAATAATCAAATAACATTTACTAACCCATCACATGATGGGGTTTTCAAAAATACCTTTCGAAATCATTTATAAACTTGGTCTCATATTCACATTTCGAATACAATTACTACATAAAGATAAATCACATTCATATAAATATCAGAGTGCACAACATAATCGTCCCGGCAATCCCGGGTACATACCTTCGCTAAAGATACACAGGGTACAATTGCCCATTACAATTCTTCAAATGGGGATTACACAATCTCATCTCGAAGGAGTCTTAGCCGCTCCCTCCACGAGCCACTTGCCCTGTCTAAATTGTTGGTAGAGGAGAGTGAGATTCGAGAGAATCTCAGTAGGAAACAGATACCATAATGCATGCATGATAGATGCTATGTGTATGACATGTTAGCTTTATCTAGATGCATGCCCCATAATGATATTTCTGCATGCTCAATATTTCATGTAACAAAACTATGGCCACAGTAAAACAGAAAGAGAGCTTCATTTATTCAAATATGCTCTACACAATCAAGTAAAGCAATCACATACATCACTACACAAGCAAAGATATCAAATACATGCAAGTAAGGTAAGTCCCCTACCTCCAGTCTTTTCTCCTCGATTTGCGTGCCAGTAACTCGGGGCTTCACATTCGATCCTACAATGTCAAATGTACTATTTAGATACTTCCATAGTGTTTCTGGGGTTATATGAGGCTGTATTGAAAATTTACTAAAATACCCCCGGGGACCCGCCCCGGCCCCGCTGTACTTTTCTTGAAACTTTGACATGGGCTATTCTTACATATTTTCGCCCAAGGAATCCATTTCCCAACTCGGAATTATCAAATTCAATGTCAATTTACAAATTTACCCTTGGCAGGCCCACTTTAAGGGTTTCAGGAGCGTTTTCGTAATTATGCTTTTTCGGCATTTTTCGAAAAAGTGACCAACTGTAACCCCACCTAATTTTCGCTCCTGAACTCAATGGAATCATCAAATCATTGAGAATCCATCTCTAAACCCTCCAAACTAGGCTTGGCCGAAATTCTCAATTACCTGGGAAAAATTGGGGTTTTTTGGTTTCAGCTCCGTAAACGCGTTCCTTTCTACTCCTAACCACTTTATTGACCATTACATTGGGTTAGAACTACCATTTAGTATCAATTTGGGCAGCATAACACCTAGGCCAACCCATTTTCCAAATTTACAAACAAAGACAATCCGGTGAAATTTCACTGATTAAATCAACCACAGCAGCCAGAACAATCAAAGATTGAAGTTTTGGAAGTTACCTCAAGCTCCCTCTGGCTTTTACTCAATATGGCTGAACCCTAGCCCCTTTTAAACCATGAAAATTGATCTTCCAACACCTTAAAGAACATGAAAGAGAAGCTTAGAAGCAAGGTTATACGCTTTAGGAGCTAGATCGTCAGAGAAATCGGCTTACCTTGCGATATTTCTCCTCTTTCTCTCTCTAAGAGCTCTCAAATTTCTCTCACTAGTTTCAGATGGTTCAGCACAAAATGAGAGATGAAGAAGATGAGAAAATATTTAATTCCATGCTGATGTCATCTTTTATTGAGATGATGTCATAATTCCCATTTTCGGATTTTTTGGCAGATTTTCTGTCCAAACTTTGAAAAATCATAACTAATTCTAGAAAAATTGAAATGAGGTGATTCTAAAGCCAAATGAAAGGTATTTAAGTCCTATTCATTGAAAAAATATGATCCATTACCAGAAATCACCACAAAATTCCAGAATTACACAAATTTCATCACTGCCCCAATACATAGTCCATTTTCGACCTCAAACTTTGGATAGTTATATCGCCCAGTTCCCAAAATGAAATGGCACAAATTATATATCCATTTTGAAGCTTGGGATGTGAAATTTAAGACTGAAAAGTTTCATAATTTTCTAACATCATTTGCCTAGTCAAAACATCCACACGAGAAGACTGCCCAGAATAGAGTTTCACTGGACATAATTTCAGATTTTGCATCTTTGCTTCCAATGGTTCCATTTTCATACCAAACATCATTCCCACATAAATTTTCACAAGGAATCCATTGGAAACACCAAATCAATCAAATTCACATCTCATTGACATGTTTTCACAACAATCTCAACATGTCAACACAATTCACATTTCAAAACCGAACATTGCAACATTTCCATTCCAAAGTTCCAAACCAACTTTAATGACATCAAAACACACTATGACACCATTTCCAACACAATACCCCATTCAATTCTTCCCTCTATTCTAAGTCAATTTGGATGTTAATCCACAATTGAACTCAAATACAGGGTTTCAGCATTGCTCACAACACACACGAATTATATTCGAGTGCCAAATCACATCATATTCTCCAAAAGGGTTATTTATCACTAACCACATCCACTTTTGGAGTCATTAACCCTTAATCACAATTTGGGATCTTGCTAAACCGGGGCTTAGCAATCCACTAATCTCAGGCTTATTCTCTAGCCTCTAGTCTCAAAATTCGGGGTATTACAGGATTAATGTTATTATCCCGGGTGAATGTCGGGAATTGTGCTTACTCTGATATTGTATATGTAACAGACCAAACAGGCCATTTGTTTTAATGAATGAAATGAATGGAGATCCATTTGTATAGGTGTTTTAAAAAGTTTTTAATTGTCCCGGATTTCTTATTCGATAATTAAATGTGCTTAAACGCTAATCCTAGCCTGATTATCGAGGGGGTTACAGCAACATTTAGGAAATTTGGTCCAAAAATTTTCAAAGTGAAAGGGCTTTTCAAAAACCATTGGAGCAGAAGATAGGGAGAAAAATAAAGGAGCATTATTTGAATCGATAATGGAAAGGACTTGCAACTGTGACTCTGGAATTGGAAATGTAGAAAACCATTGAGAATTGCATAATACTCTATCCAAACGTTCCCAAATAGAATTCTTATCAGTCCTTTTATTATGCCAATTAAACCAACCACCTTTTAGAGGGAAGTTAATTAAATTTGTAGCGTGAAGGAAATCTTAGAATAAATGAGCTCCTTGAATCTGAGATACCTTACTGAGCTTTTCACATGAGTATAACACCTGATTAAAATCTTCGATAATAACCCAAGGAGCATTAAGTGATTTGTGAATATTAGACAGCCAATCCCAAAGATGAAACCGATTAGAAACTAAAGGAAATCCATACACACACAACAAATAGTAAGAACTATCATTAGCAGCATTTACATTAAGGTGGATCCAGTGAGGAGTAGATTCGATTACAGACACTTTATCTAATATATTACAAGCAAAAACCAGCCCAACACTCCTACCAACAGGATCACAATCACAACAAAAGAGAACCCAAGACCAGACAAAAGAGAAGAGACCTTATTTAGAGGCTGCTTGGTCTCCATAAGTTAAACCATTGACGGCTTATATTTACAAGTTAGCTTCCTAAGACGTTGAACTGCCACAGGTTTACCTAACCCATGATAGTTCCAACTTAAAATACTCATGGCCCCATAGGAGGCTTTTGAAAGCAAGCCTCCATAGCCCCAGAATTCTCAACAACACTCACCTAGTCATTAACATGTAAATGCACTCAGAAGAAGTAGTAACAACGAGAGCCTTTGAGCGTCCCTGAGTGTAACACTTCGATTTCTAAACCGCATTTAAACTATTATTCAAGTATACTACCATAGTAATGAAGAATTAAAACTCAAACAATAAAGATTGCCATGGTAGAAAGTTTAAAAGCCAAATAGAAAAAATTTATCAAACCAATGAAACTTACTAGGTAGAAAAGAATATTCCATGATAGGATAGTTTTAATAACAGCATGAAAAGCAAATCAGAACAATTTAATGAACCATTTTCAAAAAACAGTGGAAGTAAGTACTAGGGATCCCTTACATACAATTGGGTCATGGGCATTTGAAGTCCAACATGATATTAATCATTCCACAAGCACAGACAACAACTTATTAAAGCCCTTAACCCAAATCCAATATCATAGAATTATAGCAACAAGGTTCTGCCCAATAATGATAATACTTATTTATCAAATATCTCGATTAAACACCAAAATCAATACTTTCCAAAATCATAGTTAACCATATTCGAGTTATATAGAACTCTCAAATCATAATATAGTAATTGATAGGTCATGGCATTACATATGTAAATAGGTATGATAAATGATGACATATGCAAGTAAGAGGAACTTTAATGAGGGCCTACAACTAGGCTCACCCTCTTACCAACTTCCCTGCAGCGCTACTCATATCTCACTTGAAAATCTAAATATAGCAAGCATAAGATCCAAGGGTCTTGGTAACTATTGGTTATTCAGAAATAAACATGCAAACCAAGATGGAGAACATATGGTTCTAAAATCAAGTTCAACTCACAATAATTTATTTATATTATTCTTTACATAAAACCTTTTACAAATTAGTTCTCGATTCGGTTACCAAAACCCCTTCCCAAAAAGATTCCAACATGATTAAACATCATAAATCATGTTCTAAATATCGTTCTCAAGAAATTTCACAACAATATGTCTCAACCTTGTTACACAAAAATAATTATACAAAAGCTTTGTCATATTCAAATTATAAATAACACATATAATATGTCAAGCAAATGATTGATACAACGACCATCCTTATTACCCTTTACCACCCTTATAACCATTGACTGGAGCCATATCTAACAAATTATTTATCCATTTAACTAGATTACACATGATTCCAAATCATGAGGTGTCACCTGGCCAAGGTTCCTAGCTCATCATGATTGGACTATGGCTCCCTTCCTTTTGATCAAACCAAGAAGGTGTCACTTTTCACCAAACCCACTGTAATTCCTAGCTAAAGGAAAAACATTAGAGATGGGACCATAACAATTGCCACTCACTATGCACTGAGTAGTGGCATACCACATGGTATTTTTGTAACACCTTACTTCTGTAATCGATATGATGAGTTTTACATAGTGAATTTGAACCACAAAGTGATATTCATTTATAAATTTCGTTCAATTCCCAACTTCAGGACATGATTCAAACTTGTAGTTGAGTGGGTTTTGTAGAAAATTTCAAAACTTTTCAAAAACTATCATAAGGTGGTTTGTAACTTCTTCGTAACTCATCGTTTCTTAATTCTCTTTATTATCTTAATCAGAGTGATTGTTTGCTCATTTTTATGTGTAGAAGGTTTCTTAACTAATAGGCTTGTACCGTGCGATTACCTATTTCTAATTCAATTACCGCGCTTAGGAAATTCGACTTGTCCGTCATGCAATGATGTACAATTAATCACTCAACGTTTATTACACAACGGTTCAGCACGCCAAGAATTCTTCTCCTTCGTTGCAACTTCTTCTCCTAGCACAGTGTCCTACACTTCTCTTCAGTGCTCCGCTGCCTATATGGTTAGTGAGGGAGAGTGAGATTCAAGAGAATCCTAGTAGTGAACAGTGCTAACAAATGCATACAAGAAATTCTTTGCGCATGACATGCTTGCTTATATAAATTCATGCCAACATAATGACATATATGCATGCTCAATGTTTAACACATTACACTAATGGCCATAGTATAGATAAAAAACAGAGCTTTATTCGTTCACATATACTTCATACAATTCACCAAAGCAACTAACACATCAATATGCAAGCACATATATCCAACCATATAAGCAGCGAAGCACTAAAGAGAAGTGCAGGACGCTGTACCAGGAGAAGAAATTGCAATAAAGGAGAATAATTATTGACGCTCTAAACCATTGTGTAATAAATGTTGAGTGATTAATTGTACATCATTGCATGACGGATGTAATATCCTGAATTTTGGGATTTCAGGCTTGAGAATAAGTTTGAATCAATTGGACTGTTAAGCCCTGGTTTAGCAAGAGTCCCAAGAATGAGGATTTAAACACTTGGTGCATATTAAGTTTAAAATATGGAGGGACTGTAGCCAAGTGAAATATGTTTGGAAAGTCAACAATTGTGACTTGACATAAAAGAAGCAAGAAGAGGGCATTTTGGTCAACATTTCCTTTCCATTTTCCTTGAGCATTTCGTCCAAGACAAAGAGGCAATAGAGAAATAAATGCTTGGATTAAGATGAATCAAGAAGGGAAGCATTTCTAGCCAGGTAAATGAAGATGTTGAAAAGTCAAAATTTGAGCTTCTAATAAATGGTCAACTTGCCATTTTTTGTGAGGAAATGGATGAATCAAATTGAAGAACCATATTTGGTTCCTTTAAGCCTTCATCTACGCCACTTTGGCAAGAAGAAAGAGAAATAGTTATGTCAAGTAAAAGGGAAGGTCAAAAGGTCAACAATTTCCTTTGCTAAAAAAAAAGGTCTACAACTTCAACTAGAAGTTCTTTATAATTGAGGAGGTGAATTGTGATAAAGCAAGAGCTATTAATTATTCCCTTTTTGATGTGACTTTCGGTCAAGAGGGAAATAAAAGAGGAACAAATATTTACTTGGATAAAATACATGCCGTGTGTAGTTATTTTAGGTCAAGTAAAAAGAGGGAGTCATAAAAGAAAATTTCACATGGTGAATTAACATTAAAATATGATTAATTTGAGGAGGTGGAGTTGGATATTTTATATAGCCATTATCCTCTTCCTTAGCCCTCATTTTTGTTCAACATATCAATTGAGAGAGAGAGAGAGAGAGCTGAACTAAAACATGAAGAGCAAGAACAAGAAGAGAGCTCAAAAGAATTCAAGAGCTAAATAAGGTAAGTTCAAGGTGACTTCTACTTGTTCTTGCCTCCAAATTCATGAGCAACTCTCTCTAATCTCTATTCTATCTTGAAATACACATGTAGCAAGACAAAATCAAGGGCAAGAAGGAGAGAGAGAGATGGCATTTTAGGGAGAGAAAGAAGGAAATCAAAGGTAAAGCCACAAAACCTTGTTATGTTGTTATATTCAAGGTTGTTGTTGTTGTTGTGCTTGAATTTATGGCTTTTGTTGGTTTAATTTGTTTTTTGAGAGGCTCAAACCCTAAGGGGAGGTTTTATATCCCAATTTTGGGGGTTAGGGGCTTGAGAATAAGGTTGAATTAAGTGGACTGCTAAGCCCCAATTTAGCAAGAGTCCCAGGAATGAGGATTTGTTGCCAGTGCATTTTTCCTACGTGGCAGTCTAGTTGTGTGACATTTTTGAATAGGCAAATAATGACTAATGCCTATGATATTTTCCAATATAAAAGTAGACTTATCAAACTTTAATTTGATAGGTCATATAGGTCATTTCGAAATACACACAAAGAGTTATATATTTTTGAAGTTAGCCTAATGATATTGACGATTTTCAGTGGCAATGTCAAAAAACAATAATTATGGGAATTGTGAGCTTCCAGTTGGCTAATGCAATATTTTTTTTCTTGAAAATAGACTTAATAAAGGTCATATAGTCTTTGGAATCACACTAATTGAATCTCTATAAATAAATATATGAATTTTCAAAGTTTGATGAAAATTTTGCCCAGTTTTCTAGCAAGTGCGAAAATGGAAAACAATGTATGAGTAAAATGGAAAATTTTCAATAAAGCAAGAAGCTATTTATTTTTCCCTTTAATTGGGATGACTTTTGGTAAAAAAAGGGGAGCATGAAGGGAAATGGATATTTGAGATGAATATGCCAAACGCTAGAACAATTTTGGCCAAGCAAAAGTGTGGCTAAAAAGTCAATAATTGTAGGCTAAAGTTGTAGCATTTGAAGAGGAAATTGAAGAAGCTATTTGGTTCATTTTGAAGCTCCATTCACGTCACTTCATGTCATGAAGCAAAGGGAATTGATGATTAAACTCCAACTGCCAAGTTGGAGGAACTAAGTTAAGCAAAAGGCCAAAGTTTGAAAAGTCAAATATTGCAACTCTAATGAAACTTATGTGGAGGAGGATAAAAGTGATACTTGAAGACATGTCATTACTCCCTCCCAACATTCATTTTCGGCCAAGTAAAATGGCCAAGGAAAAGATGATGATTTAATAAAAAGTTGGCATGTGATAAATTGGCATAAAATGCAATATTTTAAGAGGAAAGAAAGAGGGATATTTTAATAGCTTCACAACCCTTATCTCTTCTCATTTTTTGTTCAACTGTACCAAGTAGAGATAGAGCGAGTTAGCCAAGGTTGAGAGCTCAAGAACAAAGGGCTAGGGTTCCAAGAGCAAAAATCAAAGGTAAGAGCATGTAAATCAAGTGCTTATACCTTCCAAACTCCTTAGAACTTTCTCTATTCTCTTCTTCTTCTTGAAATTCATGCTTAGCAGGCTAACTCAAGAGTGAAGAGAGAGAGAGATGAGGCAATTTAGAGAGAGAAAGTGGTGAAATCAAGAGGTAATCTCCAAAACTTGATTCTCTTGCACTATAAGATGTTGTTGTGATTGTTGTTGATTTTGGCTTGATTTGCTTTGTTTTGTAAATTTGGGAAGATGAAACCCTAGGGGGGGTGCTACCCAATTTTTCATTAAACATGTGGGAGGTGTGTTTAAGGGATTAAACAAGTGATTAGAGTTGGAAAGAAGGTGTTAAGTGAATTAGAAACAAGAAACATGATTTTACCAAAATTCGTCCAGATACTATTCATAGAGGGATAGGACTATATTTTGGTGTTTTTGATGATTCCATTGTGTTTAGAATGGAAAATTGTGTAGGAATACAAGTGTTCATGACTTTTGGATGCTTATGTTTAAATTTGGAAACTTTTAAAGTTAAGGGGAGGTGCTATTTGATTTGTTTCACTGGAGGTAGTATGAGTGTGCAATAAATTTTGTTAGTCAAACCAAGTCCAAATACTATAAAACTTTTCAGGATTAAAGTAGAGATGCAAGGCTTTAATTTGATAGGTACTATAAGCAATTTAGACCAGTGGATTGAAAGTTATGGATTTTTGAAGTTGTGCCCTATTTCTTGAATGTAATCTGAACTAGTGTGGAATTCATGGAATTCTATAATTTTATGGTTGTAGATGGTGGTGATTTATATTTTTTCTGTGTAGAAGACTTAAAGAGATTTTCATAAAACTTTGAACTACTCTGTTTCGATTTTTGTATATTTAGTTATGATTTTTAGAAGTTGAGCCAAGAACAAAGGATTTCTTGGCAGGGGCCAAGACCCCTGTTTCAGCATTTCACATTCTTTGAATAGTGTTGATTGGCCTAGCTCTCCATAACTCTTTTAGGCATATGTTTGAGCTTCTAATAGCTACTTAAAGAACTTAAATGAAAACAAAACCAAGTACTTTGGGGTTATTAAGGAATTGAAATAGCTAATAACTTGTCGTCCTTAATTCTAATTTATAGGATTTGATATCTGCCTTGAGCGCAAGAAATCAATACAAGAACAAGATCGGAAAGACCAAGGTAGTGAGTCTCTCTTATATCATGTATAATGCTTTGTATATATGTTCATATAATCAATTGTTACGAATGTCAAGAATTGTTACGAATGTTAAGTATGTCAAGAATGTCATGAATGTTATGATTGTCAAGAATGTATGATTGCTATGAATGCTATTATGTGATGATTACTTACATGCTCTGTGAAATTGTATATCATATAGGTGAATTGTTGCTACTGAGATTCATATGAATCTTACTCTTTCCAATGACTAACCTACGGTAAGGACAAGCAGCTTAAAGGGCAAGCAGGTAAACAAGGACAGCTAGAGCACACAGATAAAGGCTTAGGACTTTTATTGGTTGTCGAATTTTGAGGAATTGTATATAACTTACATGATGTGTGTATATATAAGAACACTAAAATACTAGTACTCCTAGCAATTGAAGTAGTACTGATTGTATACCCGAATATTAGTACGTAATCCTGGTAAATGAACTAAAAATAAGCAGTGAATCACTCTGATTGAATCAAATAAAAGTGAGAGTCAATGATTAGTAATGAAGTTGTGAACCACTGAATGACTCTTCCGCAAGAGATTGAAAATTATTCTGAGAAACCCACTCAATTACAGGTTCGAATCCTGTCGTGAGGTTGGGAATTTAAAATGATTTTATGAAAGTAGTTCAAACTTATTGTGTATAAGCTCATCTGACCGATTACGAGAATAAGGTGTTACAGGAGGTGCTTCCCATATCTTGATTAATCATGTTTAAAAAGTGTTTAAGTGGTTAATCATGTGATTAGAAGTGTAAGGAAGATGTTTACCTACATGGAAAGTGAAAATTACATTTTGCTAAACCTTTATAAAATTTTTTCCAAACACTGTTCACAGAGGTTAGGACTGGATTTTGGTGTTTTTGATGATTCTATTGTGTTTAGAATGGAAAATTGTGTGGGAATAAAGGTGTTTATGATTTTTAGATGCTTATGTTTAAATCTGGAAATTTATGAAGTTAAGGGGAGGTGCTGTTTGATTTGTTTAAGTGAGGTAGTCTATTTGTGATGAAATTTGATTGAACAAACCTAGTCCAAACTATATGAAAATTTCCAGGATTAAAGTTGACATTTTGGGCTTTAATTTGATAGGATTATAAGCAATTTGGACCATTGGATTGAAAGTTATGGATTTTTGAAGTTGTGCCCTATTTCTGGACTTGATTCTGGAATAGTGTGGGAATTTATGTTATTCTGTGGATGTAGATGGAAGTAGTTAATATTTTTCCTATATGGAGGATTTAAAAATCTTCAAGTATGACTTAGAATCACTCCATTTCGATTTTTGTAAATTTAGTTATGATTTTGAGAATCTCAGCCAAGAAACAGGAATTATCTTGGCCGTAGCCAAAAGGTTTTTGGCTACGGCCCAAAAGTTACTGACCATCTCTTGGCTGCGGCCAATACTCAATTTCAACATTTTGTATGTTTGAAAGGCGGTATTTGGTCTAGCTCTCCATAACCCTTTTAGGCATTTATTTAAGCTTCTAATAGCTATTTAAAGGACTCAAATGATAACCAGTATGATATGATTGGGTATTCAGGGTCATGAGAGGTCAATGAAGAAGAAACGGGACGATTTCCAAGAAGCAACATTAGTTGGAGTAAAGGTACAAGAGGATGACTCAAGATAAGAGGTAGGAGACTTACATTATTTGCATGTAGTTGATATTTTTGCTTGTATAGTGATGTATGTGATTGCTTTACTTGATTGTGTAAAGCATATATGAATAATGTTTCTATTTATACTTTGGCCATAGTTATGTTACATGAAATATTGATCATGCAAAAATGTCATTATGGGGCATGCATCTAGTTAAAGTTAACATGTCATGCACATAACATCTATCATGCATGCATTATGGTAACTGTTTCCTACTGAGATTCTCTTGAATCTCACTCTCTCTCACCGACCATATAGGTAGGTAAGCTTAGAAAAGGAATGTAGGGAGATGTGTAAGAAGAAAAATGAGGGTGAATTAAAGATTTCTATGTGATAATTATCTATGAATAAACTATCACTGTATAAGAATATGTGTATGAACATGCCTAGTTAAATCATCTTGAGGAATTTGTAAATGAATGATTTAAGTATGAGCAGAGAAATGGGCAGCGAGTCACTCTAATTGAATTAAATGAAGATAAGAATCGATGGGTAGTACTAAAATTGTGAACCACTATAAGACGCTTCTGCAAGATTTTGAAAATTATTCTGAAAAACCCATTCAACTATAAGTTTGAGTCTTGACTTAAGGTTGGGAATTTGAAATAAGTTTAAATGTATTTTATCCAAGTAAATATTTTTTACTCTTTTATTTCCCTCTTGACCGAAAGTCACATGAAAAAGGAAATAATTAATAGCTCTTGCTTTATCACAACTTACCTCCTCAATTATAAAGCACTTCTAGTTGAAATTGTTGACCTTTTAACCTTCCCTTTTACTTGACATAATTGTTTCTCTTTCTTCTGGCCAAAGTGGCGTAGATGAAGCTTAAAGGAACCAAATATGCTTCTTTAATTTGATTCATCCATTTCCTTTCAATAAATGGCAAGTTGACCATTTATTAGAAGCTCAACTTTGGACTTTTCAACATCTTTATTTACCTGGGTAGAAATGCTTCCCTTCTTGATTCATCTTAATCCAAGCATTTATTTCTCTATTGCCTCTTTGTCTTGGATGAAATGCTCAAGGAAAAGGGAGAGGAAATGTTGACCAAAATGCCCTCTTCTTGCTTCTTTTATGTCAAGCCACAATTGTTGACTTTTCAAACATATTTCACTGGCTACAATTCCTCCATATTTTAAACTTAATATGCACAAGTATTTAAATCCTCATTCCTAGGACTCTTGCTAAACCAGAGCTTAGCAGTCTACTTGATTTAGGCTTATTTTCAAGCCTTAAATCCTAAAGTTTGGGATATTACAATAGACAAGTCGAATTTCCTAAGCAGTGTAATTGAATTAGAAATGGGTAATTGCACGGTATGAGCCCATTAGTTAAGAAACCTTTCGCACATAAAAATGAGTAAAGAATCACTCTGATTAAGATAATAAAGAGAATGAAGAAACAATGAGTTACGAAGAAGTTATAAACCACCTTATGATGGTTTTTGAAAAGTTTTGAAATTTTCTGAAAAACGCACGCAACTATAGGTTTGAATCCTGTCCTGAGGTTGGAAATTGAAACAAATTTATGAATGAATATCACTTTGTGGTTTGAATCCACTATGTAAAACTCATTAGATTGATTACAGAAGTAAGGTTACAATTATGGTATTAGAGCTAGTCTTTAGAATTTTGACATGATCGAGGGTTCTCACTGTATGATATGTGGCAAAGTATTAGCTCTTACCCCGACATGGCCTCTTTCTAGCGAGGGGAGGTTGTACCAGCTAGAATTTTCCCTTACCGAGAGGGGTGGGTAAAAATGGCTATTGAGGTACCTTATGTTGCCACATCGTATGGGTACTATGGAGACATTATGGTATCCAAGTGCCATGTGTCAGATTCATACGGTGCCATTTGTCCAGTGATCCAATGCTTTGGTGACCGTGTCACCTACTTTAATAAAGTGGGTCCCGCCTCTTTTCTTGAGCCTTTAGTTGTCCAACTTGTTAGGGAAAGTGAGGATTGATGGTTTTCCTTAGCTCCGGGGTTTGGTGTTTGGGAACGTTAGTTGGGTCACTGGATCAGAGACTAGTGGATTCTCTAGACTCAGGCACTAGGTGGCGATCTTTGGGAATGCCAACATAAAAGGCATAAAGGTGAGTGTAATGATAAGGGACACTTGTCACCTCCTTACTCTTCCAACATAAAAGTGGTTTTGTCCTTTACAATGATTACGGGACACTTGTTGTAATATCCTGAATTTTGGGCTTAGAGACTTGAGGATAAGCTTATATCAGGTAGATGACTAAGCCCAATTCGGGAAGAGTCCTAAGAATGTCGAGAGATAGAAAGACTCGAGGGGACCATATGATCCAACCCTACCAGGTAGAGGGCCCAGTATGTATAGTTAATTGGATCAAAGTGTCAGTGTAGATGTGCACAGGATAGATATAAGGTGGCATTGGGTTGGTAGAAGACACCACCCATCTATATCATGAGGTAAGGGATTGATTAGTAGGGCGAAATAGGCTGATGTAGGTGTGCACATGACATTTTTAGGACAGACATGAGTACCCTACGTTTTTGGGAAAAGACACCAGTATGTGGTGCCATATGGGGCCCACACACATACTCCTACCTGGTGTCATCTTTTGGGCCTTAATATGCATGTCACGGTCCCAAGTAGAATCCCTAGTATGCACTGATAAAGTAACTTCAATAAAGTAAGCAATGATGACACACCTTTTTTAATGACATATGTCCATTAATGACGACAAAGTACAAAGCCACTTTTGTGTTGGCCAAATGAGGAGGTGACAAGTGTCCCTTATCATTACACCACCTTTTCTCTTTTGTGTTTGCATTTCGGAGAGCGCCACCTAGCACCTAAGTCTAGGGAATCTATCGGTCCCCGGTCCAGTTAGGTACTGGACTTTCTCGAACACCGCGCTAGGAATCTAGGGAAATTTTCAGGCCCCTTCCTTCCCCAGACCATTTATGCCCTACTTAAGAGAGAGAAAATGGAAGACCAATGGCTGCATGACATATGTCACTCTTAAGCCTTAATCTTATGACACTTGCTAAGATGAGATGGATCATTTTATGAGATTAAATTACAACCATCCATGCCTAATTAAAGGCCAATTGTTCTACCAAGTAAGGAAATAGAAAGAGAAATATGATTTCTTAACTCAAGATCACAAGAAGAGAGATGGAGGAGTGAATAATGATTTCTCCTTACTACCGGAGCCGATTTTGACCCTGAAACGCCGTTATTGTCTAGTAAGGCCTTCAAAAAAATTCTTCTACTCACTGTAAGCTTCAATTCTATGGTCTCAGAAATCTCATCTAAGGTGTTTTGTGTCCATTAGCTAGCTGGAGTGCTTCAGGAATTTCAAACCACTTGTAGAAACGCGAAGGGGTAAGATTATGGTGTCTTGATCACATGTATAAATAAGACTAAACAAAATTTAGATGCCTGAATAATTCCTTTCCGGGGAGATTTACTTGTTGACCACACGAATGACACTTTTATGGGAGTAGTTGTTCTTTCGTAACCAATCAGAAATCTCCACATTAGCAGCCATTAGGCCTGCCTGTTTAGTATAATCAATGATCATGTCTTCAAATCATGGAAATTGGGAACTCTTGCTTATTGTTTGGAAAGCAAAATGAATTAATGAATTAACCAAAAATAATAAAAATAATGAATCAATAAAATCATCCAAATGGCTTCTTTAGCTATATCCGATACTGCTTTATACTTGGTTTCTGTTGTAGAATCTGCTACAGTGCTTTGCTTGTAGCTCTTCCAGCTTACTGCTCTACCTTTAGGAGGAATACGTATCTAGATTGCAATTTAAGGTTGTCTTGGTCAGTTTGGAAACTTGCATCTGTGTAACTAGTTACACAGAGCTTATCATCCAATCCACCATAGACCAAAAATAGGTCCTTAGTCCTTCTTAAGTACTTTAGGATATTCTTGGCCCCAGTCCAATGACCCTCACTAGGATCTTGTTGATATCTTCTAGTTATGCGTAAGGCAAATAAGACATCTAGTGTAGTACATAGCATGGCATACATAATAGATCCAATGGCCGAGGCATATGGAACCTTACTCCTACGATCTCACTGATCAGGTGTGCTAGGACACAAATCCTTGCTAAGATAGATGCCATGAGACATGGGCATGTAACCCCATTTTGAATCCTACATACTGAACCTATGCAGTATCTTGTCTATGTATGTGCTCTGAGTTAGGCCTATTAGTCTTTTAGATCTATGCCCATAGATCCTAATCCCTAGGATGTAGGTAGCTTCACCTAAGTCTTTCATTGAAAAGGACTTTCCTAACCAAGACTTGACACTCTGCAAGGTAGGAATGTCGTTCCCAATGAGTAGGATGTCATCTACATAAAGCACTAGAAATACAACTATGCTCCCACTAACCTTCTTGTAAACACAAGGTTCATCGATGTTTTGAATGAATCCAAACACTTTGACTACTTTATCAAAACCATGATTCCAGCTCCGAGATGCTTGCTTCAATCCATAAATGGATCTTTGAAGTTTGCAAACTTTACCAAAGTCCTCTGGACGTACAAAACCTTCAAGTTGTGTCATGTACACATCCTCAAGCAGCTTTCCATTAAGGAAGGCTGTTTTGACGTTTATCTACCATATTTCATAGTCATAATATGATGCAATGGCAAGAAGGATTCTGATTCATTTGGCCATTGCAACTGGGGAAAAGGTTTCATCATAGTCTACATCATGAGTTTGAGTGAATTCTTTTGCAACCAGTCATGCCTTGAAGACATTTACATTGACATCCATGTCAGTTTTCTCCTTGAAAACCCATTTAGACCCGATGGTTTTTACAATTTCAGGTGGATCGACTGAGGTCCATACCTGATTGTCGTACATGGATTGCATTTTCAGACTTCATGGCATTTAAACATTTCTCGGAGTTTGGTCCCACTATGGCTTCTCGATAGGTGGTTGGCTCATTTTACTCAATGAGCAAAACATCATGGCCTTCAGTAATCAGAAATCCATATCTCTGAGGCTGATGCCGTGTCCTATCTGATCTTTATGGACCTTGTGTTACCTGAGGAGGCTTAGCAACTTGTTGTGAGTCTTCTCTAATGTCCATCTGTGGTTCTATACTATCTTGTGACTTTCAAATTTCTTCGAGATGTACCTTGCTCCCACTGGTTGTTTTATAGACAAACTCTCTTTCTAGAAACTTACCATTTTGAATAACAAACACTTTATTATCGGTGGGATTGTAGACATAGTATCCTTTCGTTTCTTTAGGATACCCCCACGAAAAGGCACTTTAATGATCTTGGCACTAATTTATTATAGGCTTGTTGCTTAACATAGACCTCACATCCCCAGATCTTAAGAAAAGATAAACCTGGTTTCTTTCCAGTCCATATCTCATATAGTGTCTTTTTAATTGCCTTAGATGGAACACGATTTAGTGTGAACGCGGCTGTCTCTAGGGCATGTCCCCAAAAGGACGGTGGAAGATTTGTTTGACTCATCATAGATCAAACCATATCTAATAGTGTTTGATTCCTCTATTCAGAAACATCATTCCATTGTGGTGTTCCTGGAAGAGTTAATTGTGAGATTATCCCACAACTCCTAAGATGGTCAATGAACTCTTGGCTCAAATATTCACCTCCTCGATTAGATCGAAGTGCTTTAATTGTTTTGCCAAGTTGATTTTGTACTTCATTTTTGAATATTTTGAACATTTCAAAAGATTCAGATTTATGTTTCATTAGATAGATATAGCCATATCTACTAAAGTCATCTATAAATGTAATGAAGTAGACATAACCTCCTTTGACAGCTGTATTTAATGGTTGACATACATCTGTATGTATGAGGCCCAATAATTCTGTGGCTCTCTCACTATGCCCAGTAAAATATGCCTTTGTCATCTTTTCTAATAAGCAAATTTGTAAGTATCATATGATTCAAAATCAAATGAGTCAAGAAATACATCTTGATGGAGTTTGGAAATGCGTTTCTCATTTATATGGCCTAGACGACAATGCCATAGGTAGGTCGGATTCAAATTGTTTGATTTTATCCTTTTAGTAGTTACATTATAGATATTCCCATTATTAGGATGTTCTAAATTTAATATATAATGACCAACATGCAAATCACCATCAGCATAGAAAATGTCATTATGATAAATAGAACATTTGTCATTCCTAGTAATGGAAGTATAACCTTCCTTATCTAAATAAGAAAGAGAAACAATATTACTACTCAAAGCAGGAACATAATAGCAATTGTTAGACTAAAAAAAGCCCAATGGGCAGAACTAATTTATAAGTGCCTACGGCTAAAGCAACAACTCTTGCTCTGTTTCAAACTCGTAGGTCTACCTCGCCCTTCTTCAGCTTTCTACTGTCCTTTAGACCCTGCACATTTGTACAAATGTGAGAACCACATGCGGTATCTAATACCCATGTAGAGGAAGTAGAAAAATGAATGTCTATAACATAAATACCTGAAGTGATAGCCTCGCTATCCTTCTTATTCTTGTTTAGATCTTCCAGGTAGAGTTTGCAATTCCTCTTCCAATGACCATGTTCATTGCAAAAGTAGCAGACTCCTCTATTTCGAGGCTTTGCTTTCTTGGGTGCAGGCTTGGTTTTGAGCTTGTTTGACTCTTTGGTCTTACCACCTGAGCCATTACCCTTTCATTTGCCCTTCCCTTTCTTTTTCATACCTTTCCTTTCTGAACCATCAAAACTATACTGAGCTTTTTCTTAATTCTTTGTTTAGCAGTTTTGAGCATCCCATGCAGCTCAGAAATTGATTTCTCCATGTAGTTCATGTTGTAGTTCATAACAAACTGGTCATAACTCTCTGGGAGTGAGTTCAGGATCAAATCCGTAGCTAACTCCTGGCTCATGGGAAATCCAAGCCTCTCAAGGTGATCAATATAGCCTTTTATCTTTAACACATGAGTACTAACTGATGCACCTTCAGCCATCTTGCAGGAATGTTAGGCCTTTATGGTCTCATACCTTTCTTGCCTTGCCTGTTGCTGGAACATTTCCTTGAGATGAACAATCATCTCATGAGCCTCTATAAGTTCCATATCTCTTTGGAGCTCTAGAACCATGATAGCAAACATCAGGCAACCTACATCCATAGAGTCATCCCTATGCTTTGTGTAAGCATCTCTCTGAGCTCTTGGAGCATTGGCTGTAGGCTCCTCAAGAATGGGTTGATCTAGGACATAAGCCTTTCTTTTCTACTTGAGAACAATTCTCAAGTTCCTGAACAGTCAAGAAAGTTTGTCCCATTTAGTTTGTCCTTCTCAAGGACCAATCGCAACAATAGCATAGCAGTATTATTGGTCGACATGATTCTACAATTAAAATATGCAAATTTAGTTAGTAATCTCCCACTGAATTAACAACCCTCAAAATAATAATTAGTGGGCTAAGATCCATATTTGGCTTAAACTTAAGTCTACTTTGGCAAGACGCTTAAATTCAAGTTATTTAGGTAAGTAACCTATTTACCAATTACATCACATATAACTCTTAGATGTTTATGTGATTTGATCCTCACATGATCTGGCATGTTTAATCCCATCTAACGCCTTAAGATTCAAAATCATTTTGTTAATCTCAATTAAGTCAAAACAATAATGAATATTATGAGCAGCACCATTACTCATGCTTGCCTCATCAAGATAACACAAGTGCATCCACTTTGGTGGTTTCCGCAATTGAGCGATCTAGGTTTTGACAGGTATTCATTAATTGACAGCATTAAGACTTAAGATTTGATTAGAGGGCTCAATTAATTAGTCTTATTTATATGAATGCAATCATGGTCGTATCTCATACAGATAAATACATATAAACGTAAAATTATTCATGCAATGATCTTATCAAACGCATAATTTAAACGTGACACAACATGGCTCACCTAACCTAAAATCCTCTCAAGCCAATGAGAGGACTTCTCTAAATAAGAAAAGAAATACATTGAGAGAAACCTTGTTTAAACATTCGAGGGGAGTGAGATGAGAAGAGAATGTACATCGAGAGTATTTAGAGAAAGGCACGGCACGTAAGCCATATTTAAATATTACAACCCTTTGTAAAATTCTAAAGCCATGTTGTTCACCATACCCAAACAAGTATAAATAATAAACCACAACAAGAATTCATACAATATGAAAAGCAATAAATGTCATGATTATATTATATTGCGCTAAGTGAGGTAGCCACGGCGGTTAGCGGGCGGGGTCAAGGGGCAGCGCCCCTAGAGCTTTTGAAAAAAGGCACATTCCTTTTAAAAAGAAATATTTGAAAAATTTTAAATTTTAAAAATTTTGGACTCAATTTTTAAAATATTTGTTTCAGTCCAGTTCTAAAGGGATTTCGGCCCAGTTTCAAAACACAACAATGGCTCAGAACGCTTCTGATCCGCATTGTCTTCCCCATAGTTTCAAATCCCTATTACCCGAATAGATAGCTGAACTTAGACCTGGTTCTTCTCCAATATATTGGATCCCTAAATCTGATTAGAGACCCTAACATGTCCGTACACCGTGATCTTCAACCTATCCAAAACCTAAATGATGAATTCTACTTCGGATCAAATCCATAACAGAAATCACAATGCTAATGGCGGAATTGAAACATAAATAGATCGCATGTAATCGAAAAATCTCACTAGATCGTATAAACATACAGTACTATCCAAAAACGCATAATGACGTTAAGCATATTCCTTTTTCGAATTAACATAGTTGGACGTTTTCTTATAAACACACATATATATCCTATATATATCATATGTATAAGAACATAAAATCAATTTAAACACAATTGATCTGGCTCTAATGGCACTATTAGGATCGGCAGGCACAGCGAAAGAATTATAAAAATTTTCACTGATCCTAATCCAGGATCTATCAACGACGTTTAAATCGGATTAGAAAGAACTCGTATCTTTTTAACTTAGGGTTTTCACGATCTCTAGGAGATAACACGTTAGGTCCGCTCCCTCTACCAGTACCCACACGAATGCTCTCCAACAGAGACTCCGTGCTAGCGCCTCTAATGTCTCCTAGGGTTTTCCTTGCGGCTCTGAATTCTCATACTTGTGTGAGTCTAATTAATTAACAATTAATTATCTTGATGAGCTAATTAAATAAATTCAGTTTAAACTAAATCTGTCTAACAGTTTTAATTTAACCAATTTATTTAATCCAAATAAAGAGCCATTAGATTTAATTTATCTTCATAAATTAAATCTGATATACTATATCTCTATAATGTTAGTTATTAAATTTATTATATCTTAATAAATTAAATTTAAAACAAACACAATATAATAATATCATAGAATATATATACACATATATATAATATGTATTTCGAAAATACATATCTATATAATATTATTAACGAATTTTTATATTACATATATATAAATATAAAATTCGTCCACTCTAAATTAAACATTATCTCATGTTGGGCCATTTTTGTGTGCAACCCTGTAGGCCCATATGAAGTTGGCAGTGGGCCAATAACTGTATTAACCCACAAGTCGCAAGTGGGCTCTAGTAAGACATTATGACTACCCAATTCATATAAGGATCGTTAACACGATCCAACCTGTCGTACAACCATGTCACGTCCCTTTTATCACAAGATATATCGGTCAAGGATGAGGCATGGATAATGTCATCCTCTTGTTCTTGACCATTACTTTCTCAATTCCTGAGTAGCCTGACAATAGAAATGGAAACTCCTTTCCATCGTAGTATGGCTATAAATTTCTCAGACTCACTCATCGAGGGGCCCAGTAATATCTATCTACTAATGTGAGGGACAAATTCCATCTTGATCATTCATATTCCTCTGCATGAAAAACTACCAAGCCCGATCATAGCCTTTATCATCACCCGGTCAAAAGTGACTTTTGACTAGTTCAAAGCTTAGTAACTCTCATGTAGGAATCCATGATGACCTCTAGTCTAAGGGCATTGTGACGTGGTTATACATAAGAAAAGCTTATGACTTGATCCATGTAGCTTTCTCATAGTGGGTCGATCCAGCACCTTGTACTCTTACAAGTGCCTAAGACTTTGATTCGTATCTTTATATCTTATCAAAGTCATACTAGTCTTATTTCATCTTTGCTCCCGCATAGATAACTGACTAGGGACATTTTAGGATAATCTCTATGATTTATCCAAGGATACAATTATCATAGTTAACATGCAAATAATATGATAACAGAATCGAGAAATTTCATTAAATTAATAATGTTCAAAGTATAATGATTGGCCTTTTGGGCACAACTTCCAACATTCAATACCTCAACAAGACTAATTTGCCAACATTTGGTTCCCCCTCTTGATGCATTTTAAAGTCGTGAGGGGTGACGAGACCCCAAAGTTGACAATATTGAGGGTGATGCGCTATGATGTTACAATTGGTATCAGAGCTAGGCTTGGGTTGATGTGGGCCAATATGCCAGCAAAGACGCGAGGCCCAAAGGTAGATGGACTGTTATGTCCTACATCGGCTGGGGAGGGGAATGAAAGATGCCTTATAAGGATCTGAATACCTCTCATCTTGCATGCTTAAAACACCATGAGGGTTTGGATACCTCCCTTCTCAACGCATTTAAAGTCATGAGAAGTGATGGGGTCCCGAAGCGGACAATATCACTGGAATGTTACAATTGGTATCAGAACCAAGCTCAGGTCAATACAGGTTAATGTGTGGTATCAGAGTCAGGCTTGGGATTTCTTATCGATCTTCGATTCTTCTCTTGTACCAGTAATAGTAATTAACGCTAGGTCCTTGTCTTCAATTCCTTTAAATTTCTTAATATTCTTATTCTTATGTATTCACTTAATGGCTTTGGTAACTATTTCATTTTCAATTTATTTTTTATTCTTTAAAGATTTATACCACCCATAACAATATTAACCATCAATCATCAAGGAATATGAAAATGAGAAAGCCACTATTAAAAAATAATACAACCCATGCAATATACGAAGCGCACTTCCAATTTTATTAAGGGCCTGTTTGGTTTAATTACACATACCCTCTATAAGGGTCTGGATACCTCCCTTCTTGACTCATTTTAAAGCTGTGAAAAGTTGGCCCCGAAGTGGATAATATTGCTGGAATGTTACAATTGTTATCAGAGCTTTGATCAATCTGTAGCAACTGTCATGCAAGACGAAAGAATTGAGAGTATTATTTTAAAATGTTAAGCCATCATTGATTTTGTTGTTGAAGAGAAATTATTATGTACAGTTATGTCCTAACAGGTGTGATTCAAATCCTAATGGTTTATCTCAAAGATTTCTAAGGTTTAATACAATGCTTTGTATGCAGTTTACCTGCTAACTTTTCCAAGGAAGAAGAAGGTCACAGAAATTGAAAGCAAGAAAACATAGAAAACTATAGGTTATTTTACTACCAACAAAACATTTGGCATAGTGCAGATTTTTGCGAAGATTACTAAAGAAAATGAATAATGATTGTGTTGGTGAGTTTGAAACTCATTATAGCTACTCTAAACAATGATGTTTTGCTCTATGCATTTGTGTGAAGGAAATTTGAATGAATAAATGTGAATTGGAAACATTGCTTTACTAGTTGCGAGTTTGATTTGTTTTGCTCTGTGTAAAGACAACAAATATAGGCCCAATCCACAAACCTAACTTATGTTATTTGTATATTTAGTGCAACAGATATTTTATTCTTAGTTGTATATATGCCAAATGTCATCCATTTGTACAATCTAGGGTTTCTAACACTACTATAAATAGCAATACAGCATACAGGCTCCTTATGCCACATTTATACAAAACAATACTCTCAATATTTTATCTTGGTATCAGAGCTTTCTTAGGCTCACTACCATGGCTAAATCATCTCTCACTACTTTCTCTGGATAAGGATCTGAGTCGTCATCTCTTGCCTCTGCAACTGCACTATGCAAGCCATCATTAACCAACAACATTGTCAAGTTTGTTTTGTCAAGTTGGGTGAAACAAACTATCTTATTTGGCGAACACATGTGCTGCCCATTATTAAGGGGCACAAAATTGAGGGATTCTTTAATGGAACCAGACCATGCCCACCTCATTTTATTTTCAAGGATGGGAAATCTGAGCTTAATCCATATTTTGAGAATTGGGTTTTTACATATCAACTTGTATTTAGATGGCTCTTGAATACCATGACACTTGAGGTATCTTCTTAAATGGTTTCTACCACCATAGCTGCTGATCTTTGGGAGGCTACAAAACAACTCGTTGGAACACATAATAAGTCAAGAGTTCTCATGTTGAAATTTGATTTTTAGCAAACTCAAAACGATAACATGAAGATGCAAGAGTATCTTACCAAAATAAAGAGCTTCTCAGAACAACTTTCTCTTATTAGCTGTTATGTTTCATTGCCTAATCTTTTTATTCAAGTGCTTGCTAGACTTAATGCTGAGTACAACCCAATAGTTGTTCAACTTAGCAAGGAAATTGATTATTTGAGTTGGATCGAGTTTCATTCAGTGCTTCTTACATATGAGAATCTTATGGAATAGCTAATTCAGTTGTCTCAACTGTCTATCTCCATCAACATTGCTCAAATTAATTATGATAGGACTAAATTCCTTGCCAGTAATTTTTTTGCTATCTTGGTAGAGGTAGATGAGGGCAAGGTAAATCTAACTATCGCAACAATTTTTCTAGTGAAGAAAGCAAACCACCCAAGTGTTAACTATGTGACAAGTGTTAGATTCAGAGTTTTGATGATAACAAACCAAGTCTAGTTTAATTTGTCTCTACATTTTTATATACAAGATTTTTGCTAAGAGAGTATTCGAATAGTATGTTTACTATTTGAATAGTAATACTCAATTTTTAATAGGTATTATTCTATAACTCTCAGACCATCCGAATAGACAAACAATTATCATGATAATGCATAAGTTATTCAAATAGAGATATACTGATACATAGTTATATTATTCGAATAGTCTTTGACTATTCAATTAGTGTCAATATAACAGTTGGAAGTTTTTTTATCTCTAAACTAAAAGTATTCGAATAACCTGTACATTATTCGAATAGTACTTATATTTGTAAGATGCATCTCAAATGCATTATCCGGATAATAGTATGAGTATTCAAATAAGTATGGTCACTATTTGAATAGTATAACCATTATCGGAATGATCTTTGTATACTCAAAAGGGATTTCAAAATGTATTATCCGAATAATAAGAAGACAATTCGAATAGTAAAGTCACTATTTGAATAGTGTAACTAATATCTAAATAGCTTTTCAAAACCAACATCAAGACTACTATATTGATATGAGAAATTATTCGAATAGCAAGAAGACTATTCGAATAATATTGAAAGCTGGAAGGAAAGTATTTTCTAGTCAAACTCAAAGAAAGTATTCAAATAGCAACCAATGTATCAGGATAATCATCTTGAGTTTAAAGAGATCACTATTCGAATAGGTGTCCTAATTATTCGAATAGTCTCAGTATAAAATTGCAAATATTATCCGAATAGTAAAGAAGGTATTCGATTAGTATGTAACATAAAAAGATTCAAATTATCCTAATAACTATACGAATATTCGAATACTAGCTCTTCAAGAAAACAGAGCATCAAATCAAAATCTATGGTTTCACATAATCATTAAGTATTTTCATTAATCTTGTTTATTATTATTTTTTCCCTCATGATTAACATGCTCAAGCAAGTTACAGGAGATTTACACTTCAGATATTTGAATTCCAAGAAAAGCATATACTGTGTCAAAGACATTAAATGCAAAACCAAGCTTCTACCAACACATTCTCTTCACCACAATGACTATATCCAAATAACATAAAGAATGTTTTGAGAAGTGCTTAGTGAGTAACAGAAAAACAGAATGTCTCCAACGGTCATTAAAATCACTCCAACTACAAATAACAAAGGCATTCAAAGTTGGAGTTAAGACACTGAACTACCAAACTGACGAATATTCATTTTTGAGCTCTTCTTTTCTATATCAATACACTTCAGTGATTATATTACCTACTCTGTGAGAAAGCACATTTATTGATTCAATATACTTGTTTAAGAGATATCTTAAGGTTGTGGGGCCTTTTGGTAGGTATCTATTTATGTTGTGTAAGGGGGAGCGAATATTCAAAGTGAGGAATAGATTGTTATGTTCCAAGGTGCTAAGAACCCACGGAATCTTGGAAGGTATAGTGAAAGCTCAGATTCTATCTGAGGACTGCACGTAGGTTATTATGATTTAGACCGAACTAGTATAACTCTCAGTGTACACCTCGGTGAAATCTTCCTAACTCTATGACCTTCTCCTTATTAGTTTTCAGTTTTAGTTCTATCTCAAATTTTTATTATAACCCAATTCACCCCCTTCTTGGGTAAAACGCCTTCATTAACATTGACTAGTAGGGGCATGAGGTTGATCACTATTTTAACAGGTTTGACAAGTCTTTTTGTCAAACCTGCAAGGAAGAAAGGCTACAACAATAGTGCTTCTAGTTCAAACAATTCTGACTTTGCTTATTGGGCCACTCCTGAGTCTATATATGATGATGCTTGGTACCTAGACAATGGAGCAACTAGTCATGTCACCAATGATATAAACTGCATTGAGAATCCTACTGATCCTCAGGGTAAGATGAATATTATTTTTTTTGCCAAGGTAAGATGAATATTATAGTAGGTAATGTAATATCTCGATTTGTGATTAGGGCTAATGATTAAGAGAATCATTGTAATTAGTGTAATTAAACACTTTTGGGAAATTAATGTAATATGAATTTGGTGTACATACATGTGGTATTTAAGATCAAGGGTTGTGATTCCTTGACCATGGGTCGGAATCCTATGTGTTGTGATTTTGGTGAGCTCTTTGAGGGAGTGAGTGGATGATGACACGTGGCATTGTGTGAGCTATTGGATGAAGCCACAAAAGGACAAAATAACACTTTTTCCCTCATTCTCTCTCTCCTATTCGGTTGAGTATGTGTGTGGGAGAAAGAGTTGACTTCATCATCATCATCATCTCCTCCATATCTCATTTTCTCTCTCTTCTTCCTCTATTTCTGGCGCACAAGCAAGGAAAGGAAGAAGAAAAGCTTGATCTTTGGTAAGAAATGAACCTCCTTTGCTCAAAACCTCTTCTCTAATATTGTTCATCTCAATGAGAGCTTTATGGTGGTGGTTGTAGAATCTGGAGAAGTGGTGATTTGTGTGTGAGTCGAAATTGGAAGATTGGAGAATCAAGATTCTAGATTGAGCAAAGTGAAGAGGTAGGCATTTAGAGCATTTTGGTATATTGTTTGTGATTTTTGGCTAAGTTGAGTAAAATCTGGAAAATTTACCCTAATTATGCCAAATGTTGAAAATGTGGATTTTATGGTGTTTGATGTTAGGAATGAGTTATTGTGGAGTTATTTGAGTATTGAATGTGATTTGGAATGTTGGAATTAAGTGGAATGAAATTTGGATATTGTGTATCATAGAGACCTTAGTGTTTGATTGTGGTCAAAGTAGTTTTGGGGTGTTTTTGGAGTTGTCATTGTGTTCCCTAGTTAGTGCTTGAAATGTATGAGCTTTGAGAGGAGTTTGGGAACCATTGGGCATGATTTGACCATCTAGTGTTTTCTGGTTTTTCTGCATTTTTGGATCTCTGATACACATCACTCGAGCAAAGGAAGAACGTGCTCGAGTGATGCGTGAGTTTTTCCCTTTTGTGCTTTAAGTTTCGTCTGGATTCTATGAATAATGCTCGAGTGCATCGCTTTATGCTCGAGTGAGGGAAGAACATGCTCGAGTGAACTTGGGTCTACTCGAGTGATGTTGCGAGTCCTGAGTGAAGGGTTTCTTTCGGGTCTTCACTTGCGGGCTGATGCCAAGAGTGTGCTCTGACACTCGCGAGCATAGCCGTCTCACCCGAGCACTGGGGGTCATGCTCGAGTGAGCTCTTGCCTCTGGTGTGGGTGGTGCTTTCAGGTGGTTACTCGCAGGTAAGGTGCACGAGTGTGCCTTCTCACTCACGGGTATGGGGTGTGTGCTCGAGTGCATATGGTTGTGCTCGAGTGATCCAAATCTTGGAGAGCTTTGTGTGCTCTCGGGTGCTCACTCGCTATCTCTCACTCTCTTGTGCTCGAGTGATGTTCGTACTTGTTCTCGAGTGAGAGCATCTGTGCTCGAGTGAAACTGTCAAAAATCAGAGTTTTGCTTTCGAGTAAGGGGTCTTTTGGGTAGTGTCTTCCAACCCTTTAGGCATATGTTTAGGCCTCTAATAGTCACCTAAAGAGTCCTAAAAGATAACCAACTTAGAGTATTACTGAAATATACATTTGGAAAAGAGATTGATGGGTTGTCCCTAATTGATATAGGATTTGACATCTGTCGCCCTTGTGAGGCCACGGTGCCGGAGCCAGTCAGGAAAGATACAGGTAGTGACTCTTTCTTTATATCTTATGTGATACATTGTATGTGTTCAATGTCATTGAGATGAAATGGGTTTTCGTATGCTACATGTTTGTGAAAATTGTGGAAGCACCGCTATACCAATAGTCCCTGAGTCGCTAACAACGGTTCGGGCAAGGGCTGTGTGCCTTCCCGGCGGTAAAAGGGGATGAGGTTAGGGTATGTATATGTGATTATGTGGGCCGCAAGGCTAATTGTGGGCCGAAAGGCTATTTGTGATGGCCGACGGGCCATTTGTGAAAGCCGAAAGGCTATATGTGAGCCGTAAGGCTATTCGTATGCACTGCCACGCCAATAGTCCCTGAGTCGCTAACAACGGTTCAGGTTAGGACAGTGTGCCTTCCCGGCGGTAAAAGGGGACGAGGGTGGAGTGTGATTTGTGTTGCTAATATGAGATGATTTGTTTACATATTATGTGATTGCGTGTGATATGAAAAAGTTGTTACTACTGGGATTCTTTAGAATCTCACCCTTTCCATATGACTAACCTTTTCAGACAGGGCGAGTGGCTCGAAAGGGAAGCGGACAACCAGGAGTAGTTAGGACTACTCTGAGACTTAGTGGTAGTTGGTTATCCTTATTTTGGTTTTGGAATTACCAAGTGTACATGAGAATGTAATTGAATATTTTGGATATGTAATCCCCATTTTGGGAATCTGTAAACCCAGTATATTTATGAAGTAACCCGGGGTTTTGCCGGGATTTTAGTTTCCGCACTCTGATATTTCTTATGTGATTTGATTTCTCAAGTAGTTATATCCGTACGTGAATGTGAGACCAGGATTAAGTATGTTTTAGAACTGATTTTTGAAATACCCCATCTCTTGGATGTGGGATTATAAATTGTTATTTTGTTTTATTGGTCTCTATTTCACTTAAATTTCGTAATTCGGATGTAATTACAATGAGGGGGTTACAGGTAATGGTAAAAAAAATTAAAGTAGAAAAGATTGGTTCTACTAAAATTTCTAATGTTATAGCTAGAATAGTATAGTTGAATGATATATTATACTCTCCTGGAATTAAAAAGAATTTGCTGAGTGTTTACAAAGTTGCAGTTGACAATAATGTTGATGTTATATTTAACAAGAATGGAATTTCCATGGAGGAACAGGAAACGGGGGAGATCATGCTGCAAGGGGTTCCAACTAAAGGAGGCATGTTTAAGGTTTCTAATGCTAAGGAGGATGGTAGTGTTGATCTAGTTTTTGCAGTTGAAAATAAAGTTGTTAATTCAGTATCTAAGAGTCATACAGTTGATAGAGTCTTGTTACATTGTAGAGTTGGGCATCCTAGTGATAGGGCATTAAATCAAATTATTAGTGATTGTAACTCACAAAATTAGTAAGAATGAAAGTACTTTTTGTGAATCTTGCAAGTATGGAAAATCTCACTCCCAGCCTTTTAAAAACTCTCAATCACATGCCTCTAAACCCCTTGAGCTGATACATACAAATTTATGGGGTCCTACACTCATGTCCTCTCTAAATGGTTTTCGATATTATATTTTATTCCTTGTTGGCTACAGCCGTTTCTCTTGGATACTTCCTCTAAAAAGTAAAGGTGAAGCTCAAACATGTTTATTCAATTTAAAAATCTAGTTGTGATTAGTTTGAAACCAAGATCAAGACTCTTTAAAGCGACTGGGGTTGAGAATATAGAAAATTCTCCAAATTTCTACAAGAAGCTAGCATTTATTTCAGGCATTCATACCCACATGCATCTACCCAAAATGGCAGAGCTGAGAGGACACAGACACATCATTGAAATGGGACTTATACTACTTGCTCAAGCAAAGATGCCTCTTCATTATTGGTGGTAGGCTTTTCACACAGTTGCAGCCTTGATAAATCAATTACCCACTAATATTCTAGAGGTGGAATCTCACCTTATTCTAAATTGTTCCACAAACAACCAGATTATGACATATTAAAGGTGTTTGGCTCAGCTTGTTACCCTTGTTTAAGGCCCTACAATCAACATAAGCTTGATTTTTGAACAAATAAATGTGTTTTCCTATGTTATAGCAACTCACATAAAGGCTACAAATCGTTGAGCTCAACTAGAAAGGTTTATTTATCGAGACATGTTTTTAATGAAGTTGATTTTCCTTTTGCATAAGGTTTTATCAACAAAAGAGCAGTACATGTTGAGGAAGTCAATCCTGAAGTCTTTTTCAAGCCACTGCTTCTTGACGCTTCCTCGTTGTGCTTGGGTGCCTCTTTATCCTCTAATACACAACAGGTTCAGGTAGACAACACATTTCTTAGCAAATCAAATGAATTCTTCTCCTTTACAAATGCCTTCAACTCAATATTCCTTGAATAGTCAAGCACCTGGAAGTGAATCAGAACAAACTTGCAATATCAGTCCTGATGCCTCTATACAATCATCCTCTATATAGTCAAATAATTCTAAAACAGAAGATTTAAGCAACAATGATCAACAAATAGTTGTTCGAAATCAACATTCTATGGTGACAAGAAGTAAAGATGGAAAATCAAAGCCCAAAACACCTTATGTAAGTGTTGTAACAACTGAAGACAAAAATGGCACAATACCTGTTATTGTCAAGGAAGCCTTGAAAAGTGGAGCCTGGAATACAGCAATGCAAGATAAGTATGATGCCCTAATCAAAACCAAAACCTAGAAGTTAGTTCCTTTCAAAGGCCAAGGAAATCTAGTACACTGCAAATGGGTGCTTAAAAAGAAATACAATGCTAATGGTTCTTTTCAAAAGCACAAAACTATACTTGTTGCTAAAGGTTTTCAACAAAGTCCTGGCATCGACTTTGATGAAACATTTAGTCCAGTGTTAAAGGCATCTACACTCATATTTGTTCTCACCATTGCTACCACATTTGGTTGGCCAATTAGACAAATGGACATAAATACTGCCTTCCTAAATGGTGACCTGCAAGAAGTTGTGCTTATGAGATAGCCAAAGGGTTTCACTTATCCTAAATTCCCTATTTATGTCTGCTTGCTCAACAAAGCCCTATATGGACTTAAACAAGCACCTAGAGTTTGGTTCGAGAAGTTGAAGTTGACTCTACAAGACTGGGGTTTCCTACACTCAAGGTGTGATAGATCTCTATTCTTTCTCAAATATGACAAGAGTGTTATGTTTGTTTTGGTGTATGTTGATGACATTGTTGTTACTGGAAATTCAATCAAAATCATTGATTTGTTTGTCAAACAATTGAACACAAAATTTGCTCTCAAGGATCTAGGCCCCTTGCATCATTTCCAGTGCATAGAAGCATATAGAGATGATATTGGATTATACTTAAAGCAGGAGTCATACATACACAATATTCTTGCTAGAAGTGGAATGCAAAATTCAACACCAGTTCCTACACCTATGGTCGTCAATAAACATTTTTCAAAGGATGAAGGTAAATCACTCAAAGACTCTACTAGCTACAGGAGATTAATTGGGGCACTTCTGTCAACAAATTGAGTCAATTTATGAGCTCTCCGACCACTATTCATTAGCAAGCTCTGAAACGCATATTAAGATATTTGAAAGGAACTACAGATCTCACACTACACATTAAACCGAGTAACCATCTCACCTTGCAATGATTTTAGACGCCGATTGGGCCATTTGTCTGAATGATTGGCAATCCATGGGCGGCTACTGTGTCTATTTCGGTTACTCGCTCATATCTTGGTCAGTAAAAAGCAGAAGGTTGTCTCAAGGTCAAGTGCTGAGTCTGAATATCATTCCCTTTCGGGACTCTTAGTCGAACTCGAATGGATCAAGTTGTTCACTTAAGAGATTGGCTTGTATCTCAGGGAACCACCCATATCCTAGTGCGATAACTTGAGTGCGGCGGCTCTTGCATCTAACCCAGTGTTTCGTGCCATATCTAAACGCATTGAACTCGATGTGCATTTTTGTCAAAGATAAGGTACTTTTAAACCAGCTGTCGGTGAAGTATGTTCCTTCCTCGGAGCAGATCGTGGATTTATTCACAGAGGCCTTATCCCATACAAAGTTCTGGGTCTTCAGGGACAAACTTGGGATTGTGCGAGCTCCCATCCCTCGTTTGCGGGGCTATGAAGACAACACCCAATTCACAGACGTGACTTATGCTATTCTTAGGCCCATTTAATCAAAGCTCATTTGTATATTTAGTACAGTAAATATTTTATTCTTAGCTGTACATATGCCAGATGTCATTCATTTATACAATCTAATGTTCTAACCTACTATAAAGAACAATATAGCATACATGCTTCTTACGCCACATTTATACAAAACAATACTCTCAATATATTATCTCTTCGTATTTGCATGAAGGAAATTTGAATGAACAAATGTGAAACTCATTCTCATAGGCTGATTGTTTTAGATTAGATAGTTACGTGAAGCAAGTTTTATAATCTTTTTCTACGGTATTATGATTCGTATTTTTGTCAGGATCAGAGTTTCGTGATTGTTGTGATACTATATTTTAATTTCTGCTTTATTTTCTTGTTGCTCCGTTCTGCTATTTATGCAGTGAAAGCTTTGAGTTTCTGCCTTAAAAAATGTGCTCTGTTTTTTTGCCGTTGATTACTTCTTCTGCTGCAACTTCAACTCATATTTGATTTGCTGTTTGTCATGTTACAACATATTCTTAAGCAAAATCCGCATATACGTATAAGTTAAATAACATGAGAAATGAATATTTATTTGTCTGGAGCATGTTGTACGGTTTCTGATTTCACTTTCCCCTGTTTTAACGGTGAGCGTCTCGTGCTCTTCCTCACTTCAGCTTCTTATTCTTCCTCCGGCAGGCGAGGGAAAATGAATGAGACGAAGTTAATTCTTCTTTGTTCTATGAGGATTATTCCAAACGGTGTACCGTGAGGCCTTTTTTAAGCAACTTATCGGTTGTTTGAATGATTAACTGAAAAAATAGTTTCAGTTTTGAAAATACTTGGACCAGGAGGAGCTTGAGATCAATCAGTTTGATTGAGTGGATTGCGTGCCCCTGAAAAATATAAATGTTTGATTTCAACTATAGAGAACTAAATTCAAGGGAGGAAATTATGTTTGTGTTGGATACACCTGTACATATTGAATCCGGCGAGTTTTTTTTTTCAGTCATCGTCACTTGCGGTACCAAAAAAAAAAAAAAAAATTCATACTAACCGTTAAAAGGTATTTTTATACTTATTTTAAATCCATACTGTCACTTTTGCCTCTGAAAATATATTTGATGTTGAGTATATTTTGAGAAAAATCACATGTATATTTTTACATCTTTAACCCTTTAAAAAATATGTGCCCCAATAATTTCTTTTAAAATTAAAAATGCACATATAATAAATTTATTTAATTTTTTTCGGCATAACTAGTAAATTTATATGAAGAGTAAATTTTTTCTCGAATTTATTATTCATGCAAGCGATAATTATTTGAAAAATATTACTATATATTATATGAATAAAATTACAATACTATATATATATATATATATATATATATATATATCTGATTTCAATTTCCTATTAATAATGATATACTTTACTAGTACTTGGTGGAATCATTTCCCACACTATCTGATGCTGTAAGTGTTGTTTTTTAACACCGATTTAAATGTGCTTAATTATCTTGTGAATCTAATTAAATTGTATTTTAAATTTTCTTTTAAGCGATTGACCTATCCAACCGACACAACCTTAGTAAATTAATTATCTCCCTCCCGGTTTCAATTAGTAAGTAGTAATAACGGTTTATATAGACTCTTCAATTAACGACTCGTACATTCAATGACCGATTACCTATTAAAGTATATAAATAAATTATTTATTGAATAAAAAATGAAATTATTTAAACTATATATCACAAATGATGAATCAAGTGTTCGATGGAAAAAAAAAAAAAAGTGCTCATTATTCATTCTATATCATCAAATCCTTATACTGATTTTATCCTTAAAAAAAAACTCAAATGGTTAATTTAAAGGGAAAATTGTGAAAAAATTTCTCATTAGCAACTTATTTGCCAAATGAGACTTTCACGTGCAGATTATCTTTCGCGTATGTAGAATATCTTCCCTAATGTACTGATATGTGCAAAATTCTTCCCTATACGTGAGCAGAAATCTTCCTTACATGTGCAGAAATCTTCCCTTCATATACAGATATCTTCTCAGGTCCCATTTGACAAATAAGTTGCCAATGGAGTCTTTTTTTAGTAATTCTCCCTAATTTAAATGTAAATATTTTGGATCAAAAAAATGTAAAGTTTTTTCTATCTTCTATCTTAACGAGTATGAGCTTCTAGTGCGTTGCACGAGGAACTTTTACATATTGATATATTTTTTCCCTTTATTTCATATTTTGTTAATAATACTATTTTGTTTATGCACTATTATTTAAACCATAAATAATTATAGCTACAATGAAATTACTAATTAGAAATGACTAATTCTTCTTCATCAAATTTTGTAATTAGTACAACTCAATGAGATATGCATCAAGATTTCTGAATAACTCTTTGTATTATAAACAATATTTGTGTGCTTCCCCACTCTAACAGATTATAAATTTGGAGTCAATTCATTTTGTCAAGGGAATAATAGATTTTCTGTTGTATTTATTTGTTAGTTTGTTAATATTTTCTGTTGTATGTTTAATATTAGTTGTACAGCTGGCTTACACATTACATGATTCATTTTGTATATACACAGATGTTTTTATCAATAATATACACAATTCATTTTTCTCTCAAATTGCTTCCGTATCTTGGTATCCAGAGCCACTTGATTTTTTTTTTGGGTTCCGTGTACCCTTTTCTCTCTTCCTTTCGATTTCCTCTTTCCTTTCTCACATGTTCCCTTTTTCGTTTCAACCCTAATCCCTCTTTCCATGGTTGACGATTCCATTGTTGACCAAGCTAGCCCCTACTATATTCATCCCAACGAGAATGCGGCTTTGGTTCTTGTTTCTCCTCCACTTACCGGTTCGAATTACCACACATGGGCAAGAGCTATGCGTATGGCTCTTCTCTCGAAAAACAAATTGAAGTTCGTTGATGGCTCTCTTGCTCCGCCGGCGGCCGGTGATCCTCTGTTCTAGGCGTGGGAGCGATGCAATAACTTGGTTCAGGGACGGCTAACGAAATCTCTTTCTCCGAGCATCGCCAGAAGCATTCTTTGGTTCGATTGGGCCTCTGAGATTTGGAATGATCTCCATTCACAATTCTCTCAGACCGATCTCTTCCGTGTTGCTGAGCTTCAAGAGGAGGTATTCAATATGAAACAAGGCAGTCTCAGTGTAAGTGATTACTACACTCACCTCAAAATTTTATGGGATGAGCTTTCCAATATCCGTCCCCTTAAAGCATGTGATTGTGGATCCACAACTGTTGCGCTTCATCATCGCGATGAAGATTATGTCATTCGATTCTTGAAAGGTTTAAACGAGCAATATAATCCTGTTAAATCACAAATTATGCTTCTGGACCCTCTACCTCCGATTCATCGTGTTTTTTCTATCGTTCTTTAGCAAGAACGTGAGTTGCATATTCCTGTTTCTACTGATGCCTCGGTTTTACTAGCTTTTAAATCTCCACGTCCTATGAATTCTAGTTCACGGCAATACAAGCAGTGCACCTTCTGTGGTAAACCACGTCATACCGAGGAGACTTGCTATCGAAAGCATGGCTTTCCACCTGGATTTAAGTTTCGGTCCTCTGGTGGTTCATCCTCTGGTCATGCACCTGTGGTAAATAATGTGGCTACTCAAGATTCTGCTCTTGTTCAAGCATCATCATCTCTTTCGGCTCCTCCATCAGGATTCCCTTCCCTCTCTGCCGATCAATATACTAAGCTTTTGTCTCTGCTTAACACCCCTGCTACTGTGTTGCCTCTTGTTTCCACATCGGCTATTAATCATGTGTCTACTTGTGGTCCTATCACAGGTATATGTAATTCGTTCTCCTTACACTCTTATACTTGGATCATTGATTCAGGAGCGACTGATCACGTTTGTTCCTCTCTTAGTTTGTTTTCCTCTTATCATTCAATTAAGCCTATTTCTGTTAGTCTTCCCACTAGTTCTAATGCCATTGCTACTATTTCAGGCACAATTATTCTTTCCCCTTCTTTGGTGTTACAGAATGTTCTTTTCCTTCCCTCTTTTGCCTTCAATATTATTTCTGTGTCATGTTTAGTTTCTTCATTTCATTACTCACTTACTTTTTCCTCTTCCTCTTGTCAGATTCACTCACTCCAACCTTCGCTGATGATTGGTATAGCTAAGCTAATTGGAGGGTTATACATTTTAAATGCAAATATGCAAGGTTCGTCTCATTCTTCCCAAGTTCACCTAGCCAATACTTCTACTGATTCAGCCTTTACTCTTTGGCATCATCGCTTTGGCCATGTATCTGAATCTGTTTTTTCATTGCTACAAAAATACATTCCTGATATTAAATGTACTCCCCATTCCCTTCCTTGTGATAATTGCCATTTTGCTAAGCAGAAACGCATTTCATTCCCTGTAAGCACATCTTCTAGCAATAAAACTTTCGATCTTATTCATGCTGATATCTAGGGGCCTTTTTCTGTCCCTTCTGTTCAGGGTTATTGTTACTTTTTGACTATTGTTGACGATTATTCTCGTTATACTTGGGTCTTTCTTCTCAAAACTAAATCTGAAGTTCGTCTTCAACTTAAAAATTTTATTGCCTTAATTGAAACTCAATTTTCCACCTCTCTTAAGGTTCTGTGCACAAATAATGGTCCAGAATTTTCTATGCCTACTTTTTTTGCTTCTAAGGTAATCAAATTGGCGCCGCTGCCGGGGAGCTTAATTTCCTTGAATTTTAGTTGTTTGGGTGCTGATTAATTTGTTCTTGATTAGTTTGTGGTTTCAGTGGTTTTTCTTCATTAGGATCATATTATTCTGTCTAAAAAAACCACAAGAACTAGTCTCTGTTTGCTGTTGTGAGCATTTGAATTGGAACTTTGCTGAGTTTTATGACCAGAAAAGGGGATAATCTAAGAAGGCTGAGAAACTTATTGCTGCACACTTGGAACAATCTGCACACACTTCTACTTCTGCATTGGGTGCTGATTTGAGTGAATCTGATTGTGAATCTGAATCTGTTGAGGGAGAATTTTTGGATACTCATTTTATTATGGCTGCTCATAATGTGAATAATGATGATGATACTAGGAGTATGAGAGATATTAATGATGCTTCTGTTCATTGTGCTCCTAGAGAATTTTATGCTGATGCAGCTAATTTTGAAATTAAAGGTGCTTTAATTAGTGCTTTGCCAAAGTTTTATGGTCTTGGAGGAAATGAAGCATATCAGCATTTGGATAGCTTATACTCAGTTTGTTCAACCATGAAACCACTAAATGCTAGTTTGGAAGATGTGCTTGTGCGAGTTTTCCATTTCTCATTAGAGAGAGGAGCTAAAGAATGGCTATATAATCTGCCTCAACATTATGCTACCCTTACTTGGGAGCAGCTGAAAAAGGCCTTTCTGGATAAATATTTTCCAGCCTCACAAACTTCAAAGCTCAAGAAAGCTATCTATGGAATTGCTCAAAGGGACCAAGAATCTTTATATGAGTATTGGACAAGATATGTCACTCTCCTTAATCACTACCCAAATCATCAATGCAGCAAGACTAATCTTGTCCAATATTTCTATGAAGGTTTATTTCCTTCTTACAAGATCAGTATTGATGCTGCTACAAATGGGTCTATTTTTGCCTTGACACCTAATAGAGGTTGGGAGTTGTTGGAGACTATGGCTAACAACAACCAACAATTTTATACAAGGGATTCCTCAAGTATTGGTGAGGTTTTGGCAACTAATACTTCCCAAGATATATTGGTTCAGTTGCTGGCCAAGATGGATAAGAGACTTGAAAAGTTAGAAACTGACAGAAATTCCAAGGCTTGTCATTCTTTAGGCACTTCTCAAGCTTTGGTGGGTCCTTCTTGTGAATTTTATGCTTCCCCTATGCACACTAGTGACACATGTCCTACACATTATGAAGAAGTGGTTGCTATGTATCCTAATCGGCCTAGTCAGTTTCCACAGAAAAATCCTTTCTCTAATACATATAATGAAGGATGGCGGGAGCATCCTAACTTTAGGTGGAGGGAAGGAGGAGATAGGCCTAATAATTATCAAAATCAGAATCGGTTTGATGGAAGGATGCATACTGCAGAATCATCTAGGGCTATGGTCCCTATTCAAGAAGCTTCCTCTTCAAAACATGATGATAATATGTCTAAGCTTCTTAAGGTGATGGAGGACATGAGTTTAAAGATTGACCACACCACTGCAACAAACACTTCTAAATTTGCTGCTATTGAGAGTAAGTTTGAGCAGTGGGAAACTAAGTCAGCAAACCTCAATAGTTTTGTCACTAAAATTGCTGACACTTTAAATGATGTTCAAGCAAAGATAGGAGGTACTCTACCATCATATACTGTGATTAACCTAAAGCCACTTAATGCAATCATTCTAAGGAGTGGAAAACAAGTTGGGAAACAAGTTAGATTTGCTGAAAAAGATAGTAGAAGCTGTTCTGGTCAGAATTTTGCTCATCTTGATGATGAAGGAAGTGATGGAGATTGTGAGGAAGTTATTATTGCAAAGCAATCTGAGAGTAAAAGGGAAAGGAAGTTGCTGGAAAAACATAATGGTATGGCAACTCAAGAAGAAGAAAATGGTGGAGCATGCCTAGATTTTGCTGCTGATCAAGGATGCTCAATTACAACAGAACCTTAAATAGAAGCTGAACAAGAAGAGCAAGGAAAGCATTCTGGAGCTAAGCATGTTGTACAGAAAAATAGGGAGGTAAGAATTTCTAACCTACCTTTTCCTCACTCATTTTTGCTTAGTAAAAATACTTCTAATGAACAATGGGAAAAAGAGGCTTTACAACTTTTTGGCAAGCTAGATATTAATGTACCTTTGCTGGATTTTCTGAAATACATGCCTAAACACATGAAATTTTTGAAGGATTTATGCACTAACAAGAGGAAATGCAAACCTAATGAATTGGTGCAAATGAGTTCTAATATTTCAGCTCTCTTTAAGCCTCATTTACCAATTAAGTGTTCTGATCCTGGATCATTTACAGTACCTTGTACTATTGGAAAGTTGAATATTGCTAGTGCACTACTTGATTTAGGTGCAGCAATTAAAGTGATGCCTATGTCCATTTATACTACTCTAGGCATTGATTCTTTAAAGCCAAGTAGCATGATTATTCAACTAGCCGATAGAACAACTATGAAACCTTATGGGCTGTTAGAAGATATCTTGGTAAAGGTTAAGGATTTGGTATTTCCTGTTGATTTCTATGTTCTTGAAATGTCACATGATTCATGTTTAGAAGGACCATTAATTTTAGGAAGGTCATTCCTTAGAACAGCTAAAACAGTCATAAGCTTGAAAGATGGGTGTATTACCATGGAAGTAGGAGAGCATGTTATTAGTTTTAATGTATATGAAGCCATGAAGCATCCATATGAAGATTACTCATTGCTTGGATTGAGTGCTATTGATGCTTTTATTGATGAATTTGTTGCTGAATATGAGTTTTCTTTGTATGATGCAAAAATAAATAACAAGCTAGCTGACTCCTATCTTCCAGAAATCAATTCTTCTTCTTCTTATTCTGTTTTCACTTTTTCTGACAATAGTGATAATGTGTGTAGTGTTAATCAATTTTCGGTTGACAGCTCACTTCCTACACTTGAGTCTTTTTCTTTGGATAGATCACTCTCTTTTGATGATATTAGTTCTGTTTTGTCAAGAGCTAGTTGTGGCAGGGAATTTCTAACTGAATTTGCAGAGGCAGAAGCTATAGCACAAGCTGAATGGAAGGAATTTAGAGACTCTTCTAAAGAATGTGATCCAGCTAAAATTTCAGATGAGGATTTCTGTATTTTAGAAAATGTAGCTGCTGAAACTAACAAAATTAAACAAGGGAATCTAGTTTTTAACAATGATGTGGCTGAGGAATTTAAGCTGAAGTTACCACCACCCTATTGTTTTGATAAACAAAAAAATAATTGTGGCTCATTTAAAACCATTCAGCATTTGTATAATATGTTTTCTGAATTTCTTTCAGGTGCTGAACAATTTAGGCAGAAATTGGAGCTAATTTCATTGGAGAATCAGTCTAGCAATCAAGGAAGTGAAACATTCAGCTTGACAAAATTTGATCAGGGACTGTTTGATTCTGATTTCAATCAATTAAATGCTAAAGTTTCTGTTCTAAATAATTCACTAGTTGAATCTTTTCATGGCAGGACAAATGAAGACTCATTGCAGGCAGAACCATTCTTGGGAGCATTGGAGTTAAAGAAGCTGATTCCTTCAGTCCTACAACCTCCAGATTTGGAACTCAAACCTTTACCTTCTACTTTGAAATATGTTTACTTGGCTGAAAATAATAAATTACCTGTTATAATATCTAATTTATTGTCTGAAATTGAAGAGGAAAAGTTAATTGCTGTTCTAAAGAAACATAAACATGCTATTGGTTGGACCTTGGCTGACATACCTGGAATTAGTCCTTCAATTTGCACACATAGAATTTTGTTAAATGCTGATGCTAAGCCTATTAGACAACCCCAAAGAAGGCTAAATCCTTTGATACTAGATGTAGTTAAGAAAGAGGTCCAAAAATTATTAGGAGCTGGCATTATTTTTCCAATTTCAGACAGTGAATGGGTCAGCCCTATTCATGTTGTGCCCAAGAAGAGTGGAATAACAGTAATTAAAAATGAAAAAAATAAGCTTATACCAACTAGGATTCAGAATTCATGGAGGGTATGTATAGATTTCAGGAAATTGAATGACTCCACTAGAAAAGATCATTTTCCATTGCCATTTGTTGATCAAATGTTGGAACGGTTGGCTGGAAAAAAAATTACTATTTTCTTGGTGGTTTTTCAGGATATTTTCAGATTCCTATAGCACCCAAAGACCAAGAGAAGATAACTTTTACATGCCCGTTTGGCACCTTTGCCTATAGGCGAATGCCATTTGGGTTGTATAACGCTCCCGGGACTTTCCAAAGGGCTATGATGTCATCTCTAGTGAGTTTTTGGGGTCATCCATGGAGGTTTTCATGGATGATTTCACAGTCTATGGTGATTCTTTTGATACATGTCTTGAAAGTCTAGACAAGGTCTTAGGGAGGTGTGTTGAGAAAAATCTTATACTTAACTTTGAAAAGTGTCATTTCATGGTAGATAGTGGCATAGTACTTGGACACCTAGTTTCTAAGCAAGGAATAGAAGTTGATAAAGCTAAAATAGAGGTGATTTCATCTTTGCCCTATCCCACTAATTTGAAAGAGTTAAGGTCTTTTCTTGGCCATTGTGGTTTCTATAGGAGATTTGTTAAAAACTTTAGCAAGGTAGCATCACCACTCTCTAAGCTCATGAAGAAATACATAGAGTTTGTGTTTGATGAGGATTGTAAAAAGGCTTTGAACACTTTAAAATCACTGCTCACTTCACCACCTATTTTGACTGTACCAAACTGGAATTTTGCTTTTGAATTGCATTGTGATGCCTCTCATAGTGCAGTAGGTGCAATGTTGAGTCAGAAAATTGATAAACTGTCTAGGGTGATTTCTTATGCTTCAAAGACTCTTGATAATGCTCAATTGAATTATACTACTACTGAAAAAGAGCTCTTTGCTATTGTTTTTGCCTTGGACAAGTTTAGGCCTTATCTTGTTAACTCTAATGTGGTTGTATACACTGATCATGCTGCTGTGAAATTTATGTTTAAGAAACAGCAATCAAAACCAAGGTTAATCAGGTGGATGCTCTTGCTACAAGAGTTTAAAGTTGACATCAAAGATAGGAGTGGAGTTGAGAATGTGGTGGCTGATCATTTGAGCCGTTTACCACCTGGAACAAGGGGAGTTTTTGATTCAGACCTGATCTGTGATGATTTTCCAGATTCTGTGTTGCTTGCTTTGGTTGAAAAAGAACCATGGTATGCTTCTATAGTTAATTTTCTAGTTACAAATCTAATTCCACCCTCTCTTTCTCATTTTCAGGTGCAGAAAATTAAGAGTAAAGCCAAATATTATGTGTGGGACCCTCCCATTTTATGGAGGTTATGTAGTGATCAAATTATTCGGAGGTGTGTTCCAGAGTCAGAAATTCAGTCTATTATTTTAGGCTGTCATTCTCTATATTGTGGAGGACATTTTAGTGGGAAGAAGACAGCAAGGAAAGTATTGGAGGCTGTTTTCTATTGGCCCACTATATTCAAAGATTGTTTTGATTATTGCAAGAAGTGTAACATATGTCAAAGGTTTGGTGGTTTGAGCAAAAAACATGAAATGCCCCTTCATCCTATGCTTTTTTGTGAAGTTTTTGAAGTTTGGGGCATTGACTTCATGGGACCATTCCCTCCATCTATGGGCTTTAATTACATACTTCTAGCAGTAGACTACCTTTCAAGATGGGTGGAGGCTATTCCAACAAAGAAGGATGATGCAGCCATGGTTTCAAAGTTCCTTAAATCCCACATTTTTGCTAGATTCGGTGTGCCTAGAGCTTTGGTAAGTGATAAAGGGTCTCATTTCTGCAACAAGGTCATTGATGGGTTATTAGCTAAGTATGGAGTGGTTCACAAGATTTCTACTCCCTATCACCCTCAAACTAATGGACAACTAACTCTTATCCTACTAAATAAATATATCAAAATCAAAGATATTTCAAAAAACCACTATACCATCCCAACAACATATCCTTGCTTCCATGCTTAACCTCACATGATACATAAAATCTCATGACTGATGCAGATTTTTTAGACCCACCTTAAGAAACATTTTATTACTACCATAACTTATAATTAAGTTCTTCCCCAAGAACATAAAGTCTTAAAATTAATGATGTTTTATTGATGATGATGATCATAATTCACTCCTTGACATGGTATGGATATTTGATAAAAAATACAAATTGAAATACTTGACATTATATATGGATAATTGATATTTAGTTTTATTTTTTGAACTCATTTTCTTTTGTAAGGTTAAGTTAAATCTATTTATTCCCCCAAAATATATTCATATTTAAAAATATTACCCAATCTTCATATTTTAAAATATAATACTCCCTCAATTAATTTTTTTTTGTGAGGTTAAGTTAAACCTATTTATTTTTTCATGGTGCGTGCGTGCGTGCATACATCTATGTGTGTGTACATATGTATACATATCTATATATATCTATATACATATGTGTATATACATACATAGATATATACATATATATAAATAAACATGTATATGAAACTGCTGCACCAACATTATAACATGATCCAATGCTTTATCAAGACTTTATCAAGAAATGTTGAGTTCCAGTTTGGCTAAATCATCATAAATGAAGTTCTTTTTCTTTTTTTTTGAATATCTATTGATATCCATTAAACTAGATGCAATTGAAACTGTTTCAACAAAAATAATGTTTTGATAATGACAAGTAGTTAAAATAAACTTGTATAGAAAACAAAAAATGACCAAATAATTCAAGCTACCAACAAAATAGGAAAGTGGCTAAATAGCTTCATAGCAATGCTAGCAAATTTGATACCTTAGTAGGCTTTAAATCGCACCATGCCAAAGTTGGCTCAGTTACTGTAAGAAAAATATAAGAAAAGAGAGAATTGGTGTACCGGGGCAAATTCATATTCGGATCAGGGTCAAAACTCCAATACTCCATAATTGTGCCCACATAATTATTAGACTACTAGAGCCTAATTGTGATTTGCACAGCAGATCACCACAACCAGAAAGATGGTAGGAGAGAAGAGATTGCCAGAAAGCTCAATGGTGGGGTGAATTGCAATTGAGGAGGCACACCCTATTTATAGTGGTTTAATGTGGCCACTAATTAGGAAACATGTGTACTCCTTCTTGCTCTCCAATACAGTAATTAAATTAATGTCCCTCAATTAACTTCCTAATTATGGCGACTTGTCCCTCAATTAACAATCCCATAATTAATACTGACTTATTCCCCAATCTGCAATTAATGCTGGTTTATTCTTATTTTATTAAGCTACTTGTATCCTAATCAAATAGTTCGGCCCATCAAAGGCGGACTTGGATCCAAAGTCTAACATCTCCCACTCGCACTTGATAGGCCTCCCATCGTGCATGTGTTACTCTTTCTTGTTTCATACTTGGCGTCTGCCATGACTGCGTGGGCAAAAACGTCTTTAAGATTTGGTGCTTGTGATACTAGAAATCCCTTATATCATATCAACATCCAAGGACACCCTTTATATATAACCGTAAGCTATATATTCATTGCCTTATATGCCCCAGATTCTCCCATACATATTACTCATGGCATATCTAATCCCTCTCGAGTTAATATGTTGATTAACTCATATTGCCTGCCATGCACATAATATCCACACTTACTAGCTACACATAGAGCTAGGAAGGGGTCGACCACAGATACTAGCGCATCTTATGTATCTAAGAGTAAATTTTCCTTTTTGACTCAACATCAGTTCATCTTGACTTGGTCGCTTTCCTAGTTTTCACTCGTCTGACCGAATCGAGTGTGATCATGGAGCTTCAGCTAAAGTAGCTGTCACTAAATCAAGCTTTCATGATGTCGCCTAAGTCTTAAGGGCATCACGGAAGGAATTTTCCTTCCTGGGATTCACACTATAGTGAACTAAGGATCTTTCACCTACATCCCATGTTGCAGTCTAACTCTTAAGCACATGCATTATGAATTGCATGCTACGGTGAATGGTTTGAGGTGTACGTCGATTTCTTTATCTTTCACCATACAAACATTAGTTCCAAAATGTACTCAACATTCGAACTAGAACTTTCTTTTTCACAATATCTCTTTTACAATCTCATTTGTGAAAAAGAGTTATTTGCCTAGCTACAGGTTTGTATTCATGCTCCGATCCATTTTATGTGTATATGTACACATATAGATCTCATCTCAGTCTAACTGAGACAACTCAAACACAAAGATTCTTCTTAACCATCTCATGGTGATCATTTGCTTGTCTTACCCTCCCATGCCCCCGCAAAACATGGGAAGATGGTTGTTCGTGTGAGTGAACCAACTCTTCTAACCTGTACGACATACAAACTTATATAACTTATATGTATTTACTCATAGCATACATACTATTTCTTTTATCTTCATATAAAAGAAGTTCATGACCTTACATTTTATTCACGCCCCAAAATTTTCACTAACTCAATGAAAATCAAGCTATGGGCTCAGTAAGGGGATCTACCAATATTCTGTCAGTAAAAGGTCATTGAACTGTCGCTTTCCCTCTTTGAAAGTATATTTCTCATAGAGATATATCAAAAAGTATGTTTCGCCTTGCTGTGATACTTAAGATCCTCATCATAAGATGCTATCGTTTGGATCCTTCTATCCACTATTCATTCTCAATCTCTCATAGGAACTGCTTTAGATATATGGCACTTTGAATGATGGCAGAACACGCCCTGTGTTCTATTTCCATGGATAACAGGAAAAAATACTTTGTATATTTCCTTACTCCATCACCATTTGCCTAGGTCTTTTATTGGAGTATCCTTTCAAAGGAAAGTTATTTTCTTGACAACTTAATCCATGGTTATTCTCAACCCATTTCATAGTAGGAATAAAAAAACAGCTTCCAAGTCCGACCAAAAATATTTGGTCTTATGTACACCAATGTGTACATTTATATTACCAACCATAGTCTTACATGGGACTCTATCCACCTTTTCTATGTTGGATTCCTTATAAGACATGTAACCGCTTTAGGTTTTGCCTTAGACTTTAAGGTTGTCCATGGGTTTGCAGTTTGGCATCCTAGGATGCCTAAAGATCACACTTGTACATGTCTTAGGTAGCAAAGACTATATCTTCCTTGTGCAATCTCCGTTTACCTTGTCATTCAAGATATTTGTTCAACCTATGATTTTCTCAACTCAGAATTTAAGGATTCTCTGATCCTTTATTCTTTTGACTCCCTTGACACTTGTTTCAGCTAAACATATGTCATTTGACAAAGGATGACTTCACAAAGAATCATCATTAGACCATTTAGCACTCATGTAGTGTTCTTCAATTATCTCAAAGTTGGTGAGGCTTTCACCTTGTGAAACCTCATATACTACTATCTAGGTGATTGTTTCTATGAAGTCCTTAAGCTACTTTATGTAGATTTCATCATCTAATTTCCAAATTCCAAATTAGAAAGAGGTCTTTACATTATCTTGATGTAATTTCAAGACTAAGCTTGTTGTCATAGTCAAAGTTCAGAGTTAAAACACACAATGGACAACCTTCCATTGTGGTACCCCTTAGCCACTAAGTGTTTCAGGTTTTTACATGCCACCAACAGATTTGAGAACCTACTTGTTCCCAATCGTCTCTTGGCTAGGTTACAAATTGCCCAAACATGTATTTGGCTAGTTTCAGAAAGGAAACCAAATCCTTCTGCATTACTCTTTGCAATCCTTCTTAGCAGGTCCTTCTAGTATCTTTCAGACACTTATAGGTAGTCATCATCATCTTCTAAATGATGAAGAGAGCATTCAATCCATTGGGGAATCTATCCCTTTTATAATCATTTGCTAGATGACTATTTACTCTCAGAGATGGATTTCATAGGATTCTTTTCCTATACTATGTATGGGTGAGGTAATCCTTTTACCTCTTACCTCTTTCATTGTGAAAACGGTCTCAACCCTCCCACTTAGATTAGTGAACTTGATTATTCCTTGTTTCTATGAACCTCTTAAAGAGATTTAGTGTGATTAGTGCTCATTTCTTGCTAGGAAATCTAAGTTTTATGAACGTTTTGTCCCACGGTTTTATCTCAGTCACTGAGCCACCATATTTTCACTAATGAAAACATGTCTTTCCAAATTCTCAGGTTATCTCACAAAGAAATACATTGCATACCTTGGCCCCAATCTTCCTTACTCATAAGAAGAATTATGGATATGAAGTTGCTGACCCTTATGGTTTTAACAAGCTTGGGCTTGATCTAAGGCCCATCCACGATTCACAAGGTATGGTCGTGACTAACATAGAGGGCATTTGATCCAGTGTGAAGATAATAGCTGTGAGTTTACATACCAACATATGGCTGATGGCCTCACTTATGCCATTATCTACTCAACCATGTCAGGGAGAGGTCTATCTCTCCATTTCATCAACTCTATTATGTTGAAGGGTTCTAGGTATTGATAGTTACCTATCAATCCCTTTCTTATACACAAAGCAGCTTGAACTAATCATATGGGTGTCCTTAACCCTTGTTAGTTCGAAAGGTCTGATCCTTTTAGTTTAACTGATTCCTGACTAGTTCAGCCATTATCTAATAGCTTCACACTTGCCAAAAATCAAGTAAGCATTACTGTATTTCGAGTAAACGTCCATAAAGTTAATGAAACACCAAGCTCTAGGTTTTGCCCTCACGTTCATTAGTTCATTAATGTCATAATTTGCCAATTGCAATGGATTTTCTTAAAAATCTTTCTTTATCTTTCTCGTCAGGTAGAATAAGTTCTCAACTTATTTATAAGGGTATTAACCCTTTAGCACATGTTGTTTAGCAAATACTCTTTTGCTAGTTTGATCATTTCATTTGATCAATGTGTACATGTGGCAAGAAATGGAATCTTTTATCCCTAAAAAGAAACATCAAAATCCAATAAAGGATTTGAGAATCATAGTCCCATCAATCCTTAACTAAAGAGATAGCAAAGATGTGATTTGTCAGTTGTAGTTGTATGGAGTCAATCAGGGTGGTTTATCTATGTAGAGTTAACATGCAAGTTCCAGTCCCTTGATTTTATCTCTTTATTGCTTTGCATTTGACATGAAGCCATATGCTTTTGTGAAACATCCACAACTCATGTGGATTGCTACTTTTGCAACCCTTAAGGATTATTAATGTAGTTTTTCATCTTTGTAGAAACCATTTGACCTCCTCTAGATCAAGTTTACCTCATAAGTTTCTTGCCCTTGGTATAACGCCCTAAATTTCAATTAAGGGCTAATGATAATTATTGAGCATAATCATTGAATTAAAGTGGAATAATTATGGGTTTGGTGGCAATATTAATTAATATGCCATGATTAGTGAAAATTGAAAGAATGAAATTGTTGGGCCATTAGTTAGTGATTAATAGAGAAATTAATTACTAGCTAAGAGGATAAATGAGATGTGTAATTAAATGGCTAATGGAAGGATTAGAGTGGCTAATTGGTTGCTTATTTTGTGAGAGCCAATAGAAATGAGACATGTGGCAAAAGTGGGTATGACGAGAGAGAGTGAGAAAAGTCAAGTGCCTCAATATTTTATTGTTTTCTCTCTTTCTCCTCCCTCATTTTCACTGCAGCATCATGGTTTGGGGGGATGTCATCTCTCTCTTGTTCATCCATGGTTGAAGGAAAGGGAGGAAGAAAGCTTGCATTTAAGGTGAGCTAATGGCTTCCATTGCTCAAACTCTCTTCTCTAATGTTGATTCTTGAGTTGAGAGCTTCAATTTGATGGTTGTAGTTTCTCCATTGGTGGTGATTTGAGGAGTCACGAAAATCTAGTAGTTGGAGAATCAAGACGTGTCTTCGGAAAATTTAAAGAGGTAGGTGAAACCAATCCATCTATCTATGTTTTATGCCAAATGATTAAGGGTTGGAATTTTTGGAAATTATAGCCTATTTTCGTTGGAATAGGGTCATTGGTAGTTTGGCATGTTATTGGTATAGAAATGGGTGTTTGGTACGAGTTTTGGATAGATAGATTGATTTGGGATTGGAATGATTGAGTTTAATGATTTTGGAATTTTGATGTTTATATTGTCCAAAACCAAAGCATGATGATGGAGTGGGTTTTTTATCATTTTGATGGTTTTATTGGATTCCTTGAGTGATTTTGTGTGGGGATAGCTTTGGTTGAAGTTTTGGGTCCCTTTGGATCAATTGGGCAAATGTTGGGAGGTATGGTCAGTTTTTTTGTGTTTTCTAGTTTCTGATAAGATCACTCGAGTGATCTGGGGTACACTCGAGTATGGGATGAATGTTACTTGGGTGGGGTTGAGTATCACTCAAGTGTTGCGTGTATATTCTATTTCTCTTCAGCTTTCTGTTGTGCTTCCGTGGTCAAAATCCAAAAGTATGTCTTGACACTCGTGGGTGTCAAGCCATCACTCGAGTGCTCTTGCCCCTGCTCGAGTGATATTCCCTTCTGAAAGTTTCTTGTGCTGTCAGGGTTAGCACTTCCTGGACATCACTTTGGGGAACTCGGGTGAGCATTAAGCTTCCACTCGAGTGATTGTGTTTGTGCTCAAGTGCTGGGAGTGTAATATCCTGATTTGTGATGAGGGCTAATGACTTTGATAATTATTGTAATTAGTGTAATTAAGCACTTTTGGGAATTAATGTGATGTGATTTTGGTATACATGTGTATGGTATTTAAGATCAAGGGTTGAGATTCTTTGACTATGGGTCCGAATCCTATGCTTTGTGATTGTGTGAGCTCATGAAGGAATGAGTAGGATTGTGACAAGTGGCATTTGGTGAGCCATTGGATGTGGCTTATGAGACAAAACATCACTTTTCCCTCATTCTCTCTCTCCTATTCGGTGGAAGTGTGTATGGAAAGAAAGAGAAAGGCTGGCTCATCATCATCATTTCATCTCTCATATTCTCTCTCCTCTTTCTCCATAGTTTCCGGTGATCAAGGGAAAAGGAAGAAGAAAAGGTGAGATTTTGATGCTTTAATTGATCTCTAATGCCTTAAATCTCTTCTCTAATGTGGTGCATCTTATTGAGAGCTTCAACTTGGTAATTTCAGAATCTTGAAATAGTGGTGATTTGTGTGTTGGTCAAAGTTAGAAGTTGGAGAATCAAGATTTTGGATTTGACAAAGTAAAGAGGTAGGCATTTAGTACATTGGATTTGGCAATGTTGAAAGTATGGATTTCATTGTGTTTGATGTTGGAAATGATCTATTGTGAACATATTTGAGTATTGGATTTAGTTTGGAATATTGGAAATGTGTTAAGGGAAATTGGACATTTGTTGTGTTACAGAGACCTAAGAGTATGATTATGGTCAAATTAGTTTTGGGAGTGTTTTTGAAGTTACCAATGTGTTCCGTAGTTAATGCTAAGTGTATATGAGCTTTTGGTAGAGTTTGGGAACCATAGGGTATGATTTTGACCATCTAGTATTTTCTGTTGTTTTCTGCATTTCTGGTCTTTGATGCACAACACTTGAGCAGAGGAAGATATGCTAAAGTGTTGTGTGAATTTTTCTTTTTCTGTTTTGAGTTTTGCTTAGGTTCTATGAATGAGGCTCGAGTGCACTTCTTTGTTCTCGAGTGAGGGAAGATTATGCTCGAGTGAGCTTAGGTTTGCTTGAGTGATAGTGTGAGCCCAGAGCTGGGGTTGCTCTCGGGTCTTCACTGGCTGGTTGATGCCAAGAGTGTGCTCTGAGACTTGCAAGCATAGTTGTCTCACCCGAGTGTTGGGGGTTATGCTCAAGTGAGCTGGTGCCTCTGGTGTGGTTTGTGCTCTCAGGTTATCACTCGTGGTGTTGCACTTTCGGGGACTCGAGCATATTTAGGGTCGTCACCCGAGTACAGAGCTTGGTGCTCGAGTGATGTGAGCACTTCCTGGCTGTGAAGGTTGCTCACTTTCACACACTCACGAGTGAGAACAATTCTCACTCGAGCACGAGTCGTTCATTACTCGAGTGAGGTCATCTTCACTCGAGTGATCCAGTCTAAAATCAGTGTTGTGCCTTCAAAAAAGGGGTCTTTGGGGTAGTTTCTTCTGACCCTTCAGGCATATGTTTAGGCCTCTAATAGTCACTTAAAGAGTCCTAAATGATAACCAACTTAGAGTATTATGAATTTAAGAACTTGAAAAAGAGATTGATTGGTTGTCCCTAATTTGGTATAGGATTTGTTATTTGTCGCCCTCTTGAGACCATGGTACCAGAGCCAGTCAGGAAAGATACAAGTAGTGACTCTTTCTTTATACCTTATGTGATACATTGTATGTGTGATATATCATTGTGATGTGATGATTTCGTATGCTGCAAGATATGTGGAATTGTGTATGCACCGCTATACCAATAGTCCCTGAGTCGCTAACAACGGTTCGGGTAAGAGCTGTGTGCCTTCCCGGCGGTAAAAGGGGATGAGGTTAGGGCGTCATATATGTGTTTATGTGAAATCGTGGAAGTACCGCTATACCAATAGTCCCTGAGTCGCTAACAACGGTTCAGGTAAGGGCTGTGTGCCTTCCTAGCGGTAAAAGGGGATGAGGTTAGGGTGTGTTATATGTGATTATATGGGCCGAAAGGCTATTTGTGAGGGCTAACGGGCCAATTGTGAAAGCTGAAAGGCTATATGTGAGCCGTAAGGCTATTCGTATGCACTGCCACGCCAATAGTCCCTGAGTCGCTAATAACGGTTCGGGTTAGGACGGTGTGCCTTCCCGGCGGTAAAAGGGGATGAGGGTGGAGTGTGATTTGTGTTGCTACTGTTATGGGATGATTTTTTTACATGCTATGTGATTACGTGTGGTATGAATAATTTGTTACTACTGGGATTCTTTAGAATCTCACTCTTTCCAAATGACTAACCTTGTTAGACAGGGCGAGTGGCTCGAAAGGGAAGCGGACAACCAGGAGTAGTTAGGATTACTCTGAGACTTTAGTGGTAGTTGGTTATCTTTGTTTTGGTTTTGGGATTACTAAGTGTATATAAGATGTAAATGAATATTTTGGATATATAATCCCCATTTTTGGAACCTTAAACCCATTATATCTATAAAAGTAACCCGGGGTTTGCCGAGATTTTAGTTTCTATACTCTGATATTTATTATGTGATTTGATTTCTCAAGTAGTTATATCCGCCCGTGAATGTGAGACCAGGATTAATTACAATTTGATTTGATTTTTTTAAATATCCCATCCCGAGTTGAGGGATTATAAATTGTTGATTTCATTTTATTGGTCTCTATTTCACTTAAATTTTAAAATCCAGATGTAAATACGGTGAGGGGGTTATAGGCAGCAACTCTGGGTTCTGTTGTTTATTTGTGCTCTCGAGTATTTACTCACTGTTGTTCACTCTCTAGTGCCCGAGTATAGACAGTACCATCACTCGAGTGAGGTCTCCTTCACTCGAGTATCCGTACAATATCACTCGAGTGTCTCAGTGAAATATATCAGTTTTGAGCTTTCAAAAAGAGGATCTTTGGGGATAGTCTTCCAAACCCTTTAGAGTTATTGATAGAGACACTCATGGGTATTAAAAGAGCAGTGATGATAACCAATGATAAGTGTTATTCAAGTAAGGATTTGGGATAGTTAATAATCCTATGTCCTTGATTTGGTTATAGGGTTGGGTTTTCGCCCTGATCATGGTTTGATATCCACTCGGATCGCGAGTAGCTAGAGTTGGAGCATGTGTGGAAAGAATAAGGGTAGGGAACTTACCTCTCCTGCATGTATTTGATAATTGTGTTAGTGTATTGATGCATGTTATTGCTTTGCTTGATTATGTGAAACATACATGAGTGATTGAAGCTCTGTTTCAACTTATGCTATGGCCATGAGTATATTGTTTGAACATTGAGCATGCTGATATGTTATTGTGTGAACATGAATTATGTATTGCAAGCATGTCATGCATTAAACACTTATCTTGCATGCATATTGTTATTATTTTGTTATTATTTTCCTACTGAGATTCCCCAGAATCTTACCCTCCCCTACCAACAGTTTAGACAGGGCAAATGGATCAAGGATGGAGCAAGCAACCAGGGTCGGTGAGGACTCCTTTCGGTTGCGATTTTGGTGGATAGTTAGCAAGGTATAATTGGGATTATGTGCATTTGGATATGTATTTGAAAGGATTTGTGTAAACCCCATTTGAGAATTTGTATAAGCGTATGTGCCCTTATATGCTTTAGTGAAGGTAAACTGTAACCGCCTTCGTAATTATGATTCGAAATACGTATTTTAAAATGAAATCGAGACCAATAATAATCAAACTCATTTACAATCCCTTCCTTACGGAAGGGTTTTCACAAATATTTTCAATATAATTACCCTGTTCAGTTACATCACATTTACATATCAGAGTGTACAACAAAATCCTGGCAACCCCCGGGTTTCATACATAAACTAAAGGTTTATAAATTCCCATTGGGGGATTACACCATTGTCTCTAAAACAACATTTATAAGATATATGGTGATCTCCCAACAAAACATGATAAACAACACCAAAATATAAATCTCCCTAAGGAGCCCTATCCGTCCTTGGTCGTCTCCTTTCCCTTGGAGCCACTTGCTCTGTTTGAAGGTTAGTCAATGAAAAGAATGAGATTCAAAAGAATTCCAGTAGTAACAAATCACTCATACCACATGTAATCACAAAGCATGCAAGAAAATCATCAAGCAGCATCACAGCATAAAGCACAGCACGCAGGTTGCCACATATGCACATAATCATATAATCTCATCTCCTGTATTCCACCGCCCCGAAGGCACGGTCCTCCCACTGTCAACACCGATGGGCCGCGGGTGAAGGTTTCACAAATAGCCTTTCAGCTTTCACATATAGCCTTACGGCTTTCATAGAGTCTTATCCCCCGGATTCCACCGCCCCGAAGGTCCGATCCTCCCACCGTCAACATCGATGCGCCGCAGGTGATAGACTCACAAACAGTGATCAAACAAACATACCATGTATCACATATAGTATAAGGGAAAAGAGTCACTACCTTGTTCTTTCCGATTGTGCTCTAGCACAGGTGGATCACGAATAGGGAAAATATCGAATCCTACAATTTCAAATTCACCATTTAGAAACTTCCATAGTGTTTCTTGGGGTTATATGAGTTTATAATGAAAATTTACAAAAATGCCCTCGAGGACCCGGCCTATGCCCGCCGTACCCAGTCTTGTTGCACTTTTCCTGAAATTTTAATATGGGTTATCCTAACATATTTCCGCCCAAGGAATCCATTTTCAGACTTGATATTATCAAATTCAATGTCAAATTGCAAATTTACCCTTGGCAGCCCTACTTTAAGAGTTTCAGGGGCGTTTTCATAATTATGCTTTTTTGGCCTTTTCCGAAAAAGTGACCAACTGTAACCCCACCTGATTTTCGCTCCTGAACTCAATGGAACCATCAAATCATTGAAAATCCAACTCTAACCCCTCCAAACTAGCCTTGGCCAAAATTCTCAGTTCCCCAAGAAAAATTGGGGTTTTTCGGTTTCGGTTTCGCAAACGTGTTTCTTTCTACTCCTAATCACTTTATTAACCATTACATTAGGTTACAACTAATATTAAGACCCAATTTTGGTAGCATAACCCCTAGGCCATATCATTTCCAAACTTTGAAACCAATGGCAATCCGGCAAAATTTCACAGATTAAATTGCTCACAGTAGCCAGAATAAACAATATATGAAAAATTGGAAGTTACCTCAAGCTTCCACTAGCTTTTTCTCAAGGTGGCTGAAAACCCTAGCCTTAGAACACCCAAATTTTTGCTCCACAAACCTTGAAGAATATAGAAGAATAGCTTAGGAGTGGAGTTATACGCGTTAGGTAAGGATTTACCAAAGAAATCGACTTACCGTACAAGTTCTCTTCTCCTTCTCTCTCTTGTTGCAGCTGAATGGAACAGTTTTGGGCTAATGGAGGAGGTGGATTATGATTTAATATGATATAATATTATTTTCTAATTATTTACTAAATTTCCATCAATTTCGGATTTTTACAAAATTCTGGTAGATTTTTACCCAAACTTTGAAAAATCATAACTAATTCTAGAAAACTCAAAATGGGGAGATCCCAAAGGCAACGGAAATCTATTTAAGTCCTATTTATTGCAAAAATATGGATCACGGCAGCTCATAACCTCAAAAATATAGAATTGAACAAAAGTCCATACTGCTCCAAAACAAATTTCAGTTTCTATCCCAAACTTTGGAAAATCATAACTCTTAGCTCAAAAATTAAAATGACACAAAATATATGTCCATTTTGAAGCTTGGCATGTGCAATTTGAGACTGAAAAATTTCAGAATTTTTAGACACCATTTTCCTATTTAAAACGTCCATACAAATCGACTGCCCTATACAGAGTTTCAATGGACAGAATTTCCAACTTTTACACAATTGCTCCCAATGGTTCCAATTTCACAATAAACACTCTCCCCACACAAATTTTCATAAGGAAGCCATTGGAATCATTAAAACAACCAAATTCCCATCACACATTCTCCAAAAGTGTTTATTCAACAATAATTACATTCACTTTTGAAGTCATTAGCCCTTAATCGCTTTTTGGGATATTACAGTATGAATCCGGGATTGTCGAGATTATTATTGTGCACTTTGATATATTATGAAAGTTAATTATCTTCGCAATGTAATTGTATTCGAAATGTGAATAAGAGACCAGGTTGTTTGTATTTTGAAATGTATTTGTGAAAACCCCATCTAGTAGAGGGGAAATTAAATGTTATTTGATTATTATTGGTCTCTATTTCACTTTTAATTCCGTATTCTGGATATAATTACGGAGGGGGTTACATTTTTGGTGTCAGAGCTGTTGTTCCTGGCAAGTAGGAGAATTTGCTAGGATAGGTCCCTTAGATCTCTACCTTGGTGGTTGAAGAATATTTGTGATAGTTGTGTGTATAAACATGTAAGATATGTTATTATAGATATATAAGATTTGTGTATTATGTGTATACATTTGCTATAGTGCTGGCACGGTGAATCATTTGAAGAGTAAAGGACAAATGGTTCATCCTAGAATCAGGTGTGTAGACCCAATAGGGGAGGTAATCAGACCCATCATTTGATTAGAGTAAGAAGGAAAATGTTTTCTAAGGTATGGGATAGTAAGGTTCTAAGTGTCAGGATGAACCTAAATATTAGGTTAGAGACCTTAGGCTATATAATAATATATGCCAGTAATGTTATAAAGGATTGGTGTGTCCAAAGGCCCTAAGACCTAGGGAACCATGGTGCCTTAGGCTGGCAGAGATATTTGAATTGTGTTGGAGTTTTGAATGCTTTGTGGAATTGAGGGAAGTGATTTCTCTATTCAACTGAGGCTAAGACTTTGAGAGTTGAACTGTGATCTAAGGATTAGACTTAATAGTTGAGCTGATTCTTAGGAATTGGATTTAACCTGAATGGTCTGTGGTACCAGGGCATAGTACTAGAAGTGAATTGAAATGTGTATCAGGTATCCTGAGGGTGTTGGTTGTTAATCCAGCACAGGGGGATAAAGTTATCTTTGGAGGATTCGGATTGGAGAGTACTACCTATGGGGAGTTTTGATCAGAGAGGGCTACCTACGGTGACATCTGATCGTAGAAGCTCTTTGAGAATTCTTCACCTACGGCCCGTCGGTGTTAGGTGGGAGGATCGTGGCTTCAGGGTGGTGGAATATAAGGGATGTGTCTTTGTGAACCAAAAGGCTATTTGTGTGTCTTTTACTTGCGGCCATATGGGGCTTCCCATAGCGGAGGATTGTTTCGCTAGGGTGGTAGTATACAGGGGATTGACTATGCGATTGTTTGAAAGCTGTCGTGACGATAAACCCTAGTGTGCAGCTGCCGTGACGATAAACCGTAGAGAGTAGTCACCATGATGTTGAATTGTAGAGTAGAAAAGAGCCGGAGCTCGAGGCAATAAGTGCAATATGTGTATATGGCCTTGGAAGGTAGAACTTCAGGGCCAAATTATATTGTGAGAAGGTTAGAGGATCCCGGTTTGAGGAAAAGAGTTATGGTGCAGATGATGTGGTGTTTAAAGGCATCAGTGTTGAATATACCCAGTTCTAACTTGATGTGATTGTGTATGGTGAGTCCGTCCGTTCTTCCTTGTGGGGGAGTTCTGGTACCATCGGTCAGGATGCCAGTTGAGGCTGCAGATGGAGCCTGTCCTGTAGGGTTACTAATTGAGGCTGCGAGCTGGGGGTGGGTGTGACAAAAGTGTGCTAATATCATTGTGAGTCCTCACCATGCCAAGTGCACCACCATTGGCTGACCCTGTTGAGGGATACGAGTGGGTTGTAGGCAGGGTGGGCACTGCCACTGGCCGAGCTAAGAAATGTGAGTACCGGTACACGGGTGGGGTGTGAACAAGATAGGATTGTGGTAAGATTAGGTAACAGAGTAGGTCAGCGTGAGCCGTCATAGGGGGGTGAATGCTCATGATACCTACCCCGGTCGTTGATATGCCGTTGTAAATATGGATACCGCAAGGCAATGTGTACATTGATCACGCCAAGCGCACCGCCACTGGCAAACCCTGTTGAGGGATATGGGTGGGGTGTGAGAATAAAAAGGCTAGGAATGGTAGCAGGGTCTTATATAAACCCGTCCTTATCCTTGGGGGTGTGGCTTTAAGTCCTGCGGAGATGGAAGGAATGCACTAAGGGAGTACATATATTCCTTAGAGTCCTCACCATGCCAAGCGCACTGCCATCGGCCGAGCCCTCAGAGTGGGTATACGGGTGGAGTGTAGGCAGAGTAGGCATCGCCATGCCAAGATTCCTCCGTGTAAGCGATTCGGGTGAGGGACAGGGTCCCAGTAAGCCCAGTAAATCAGATAAGGATGGGATTGGGAGATTGAGACTCCCTGTAGGCCGCCTGAATAGAAGAAACTGAAACTTTAGGTAGGCCGTTATAGTAGGGTGCTTCGGATAGAAGAGATTGAGATTCTGAAATGGCTCGATATTATTGATGATATCCAAAAGTCCCGGTTACCACTAGCGGAGTCACTGGTGGGTGTACGGGTGAGGGAAATATTGCAAAAGTGGATATAGTGTAAGCTGAAGTATTATTGAAAATGACAAAAGCTAAGATATATGTGAATACAAAGGAAGCTGCCAGTTGGGCGCAGTGAATCTGTGGTGCTTTGAGTTGTTCCCACAAGGGGAAAGTGATTTGATGTTAGCGAATGAAGTGGCTTAAAGTCGGGATGAATGAGTGCAGTTTGTTTGAATAGTGATTGAGTGAGGTGAAGACCTCTAGAGTTAAAGTTGGAGAGTATGGGTTCTTGGGAACGTCTCTAATCATGAGGATTGATAAAGTGATTAAGATAAAGAAATTGAGCCACGATGTATTGGTCCATTGAGATTCATATGAGAATCGGACATGTAGCATGTTATTTATATGAGTGGTATGAAAGGGACTACCCCAATGAGAAAGGATTTGAGAAACGGAAGCTGTCATGAAGAGGCATCTGAGGCTTATGTCCCCAGTAGTGTAACAAATTTTGAGGACAAAATTTATTGAACAGGGGGAGAATTGTAACACTCCAAATTTCAATTAAAGGCTAATGATAATTATTGAGGATAATCATTGAATTAAAGTGGAATAATTATGGGTTTTGGTGGCAATATTAATTAATATGTCAAGATTAGTGGAAATTGAAAGAATGAAATTGTTGGGCCATTAGTTAGTGATTAATAGAGAAATTAATTACTAGCTAAGAGGATAAATGAGATGTGTAATTAAATGGCTAATAGAAGGATTAGAGTGGCTAATTGGTTGCTTATTTTGTGAGAGCCAATAGAAATGAGACATGTGGCAAAAGTGGGTATGACGAGAGAGAGTGAGAAAAGTCAAGTGCCTCAATATTTTATTGTTTTCTCTCTTTCTCCTCCCTCATTTTCACTGCAGCATCATGGTTTGGGGGGATGTCATCTCTCTCTTGTTCATTCATGGTTGAAGGAAAGGGAGGAAGAAAGCTTGCATTTAAGGTGAGCTAATGGCTTCCATTGCTCAAACTCTCTTCTCTAATGTTGATTCTTGAGTTGAGAGCTTCAATTTGATGGTTGTAGTTTCTCCATTGGTGGTGATTTGAGGAGTCACGAAAATCTAGTAGTTGGAGAATCAAGACGTGTCTTCGGAAAATTTAAAGAGGTAGGTGAAACCAATCCATCTATCTATGTTTTATGCCAAATGATTAAGGGTTGGAATTTTTGGAAATTATAGCCTATTTTTGTTGGAATAGGGTCATTGGTAGTTTGGCATGTTATTGGTATAGAAATGGGTGTTTGGTACGAATTTTGGATAGATAGATTGATTTGGGATTGGAATGATTGAGTTTAATGATTTTGGAATTTTGATGTTTATATTGTCCAAAACCAAAGCATGATGATGGAGTGGGTTTTTGATCATTTTGATGGTTTTATTGGATTCCTTGAGTGATTTTGTGTGGGGATAGCTTTGGTTGAAGTTTTGGGTCCCTTTGGATCAATTGGGCAAATGTTGGGAGGTATGGTCAGTTTTTTTGTGTTTTCTAGTTTCTGATAAGATCACTTGAGTGATCTGGGGTTCACTCGAGTGTGGGATGAATGTCACTCGGGTAAGGTTGAGTATCACTCGAGTACTGCTTGTATATTCTATTTCTCTTCACTTTTTGTTGTGCTTCCGTGATCAAAATCCAAAAGTGTGTCTTGACACTCATGGGTGTCAAGCCATCACTCGTGTGCTCTTGTCCCTTCTCGAGTGATGTTCCCTTCTGAAAGTTTCTTGTGCTCTGGGGTGAGCACTTCCTGGACCTCACTTTGGGGAACTCGGGTGAGCATTAGGCTTCCACTCGAGTGATTGTGTTTGTGCTCGAGTGCAGAGAACAACTCTGGGTTCTGTTGTTTCTTTGTTCTCTCAGATATTCACTCGCTGTTGTTCACTCTCTAGTGCCTGAGTATAGACGGTACCATCACTCGAGTGAGGTCTCCTTCACTCAGTATCCGTACAATATCACTCGAGTGAGGCTATCTTCACTCGAGTGTCTTAGTGAAAAATATCAGTTTTGAGCTTTCAAAAAGAGGATCTTTGGGGATAGTCTTCCAACCCCTTTGGAGTAATAGATAGAGACACTAATGGGTATTAAAAGAGCAGTAATGATAACCAACGGTAAGTGTTATTCAAGTAAGTATTTGGAATAATGAATAATCACATGTCCTTGATTTGGTTATAGGGTTGGGTTTTCGCCCTGATCATGGTTCAATATCCGCTCAAATTGCGAGTAGCCGGAGCTAGAGCATGTGTGGAAAGAGTAAGGGTAGGGAACTTACCTCTCCTGCATGTATTTGATAATTGTGTTGGTGTATTAATGCATGTTATTGCTTTGCTTGATTATGTGAAACATACATGAGTGATTGAAGCTCTGTTTCAACTTATGCTATGGCCATGAGTATATTGTTTGAACATTGAGCATGCTGATATGTTATTGTGTGAACATGAATTATGTATTGCAAGCATGTCATGCATTAAACACTTATCTTGCATGCATATTGTTATTATTTTCCTACTGAGATTCCCCAGAATCTTACCCTCCCCTACCAACAGTTTAGACAGGGCAAATGGATCAAGGATGGAGCAAGCAACTAGGGTCAGTGAGGACTCCTTTGCGTTGCGATTTTGGTGGACAGTTAGCAAGGTATAATTGGGATTATGTGCATTTAGATATGTATTTGAGATGATCTGTGTAATCCCCATTTGAGAATTTGTATGGGCGTATGTGCCGTTATATGCTTTAGTGAAGGTATGAATCTGGGATTGTCGAGATTATTATTGTGCACTCTGATATATTATGAATGTTAATTATCTTCGCAATGTAATTGTATTTGAAATGTGAATAAGAGACCAAGTTGTTTGTATTTTGAAATGTATTTGTGAAAACTCCGTCTGGTAAAGGGAAAATTAAATGTTATTTGATTATTATTGGTCTCTATTTCACTTTTAATTCCCTATTCCGGATATAATTACGGAAGCGGTTACACTTAGGCTTAGAGGATGAATCTTCCCACTCTTTAGCTAAGTTATTCTGCTGATGGATCTCGGATCCTTCAGTTTTTCACACTCAAGTTCAATGTGGCGAAACACATAGCTGAAGGTCACAATATGCATATTAGGGGCAATATTTACTTTCTTATATGCCCACTTACTGGAAGATGTGGCTTACTTCCACTCACTAGGAGACATAGCTTCCTCCCACTCACTGGGAGACGTCTTATCACAACATACACTTGTGGTTTGTTAGAAAGAACTTGGCATTTAGTTTGTCTCAACTTCTTAGTTTGACATTTGCCTCAAGTGTTGCCTAAACAACATGTTAGGACTTAGCACACTATGTTAAAACTTAGTTTTAACTTTATGAAAGAAGATCACCTATTCCACTATCTTCCAACACTATCCACACAGCTTGGATAAGATTACATTGCTCGTACTAACATAAGTTTGAGCAATATTGTTCTTTCTATGCTTGATAGCATAAACCTTTTGTATCCTTCGATTGCTTCATCCTCTGAATGCTAAAGACTAGTTGGTAGGATGTCCCTGACATATCATTCTTCTTGAATATAAAGAGATTTGAGAGTTTCTAACTCTATAGTCATCTCTATTGAGCTTGTCTTCATAAGCTCAGTCAAATAGACTTGGTCATAATTGTTCACTTAGACAATTATGGTATACATTCAAATAAGACAAAGGATAATTAGATAATAAGTTCACTAGTTTCATGTTCAGGAGACAACTAGGTTGACTCCCATCCCAATCATGCTAGTTAGCTCATCACCCTTTTAACTATAGTCTTTATTGAACGCTTTCCCTTTTGGATTTCTAGACGCATTCCAGAAACCCCCACTCAATCAAAGATAGTTATACAAAGAAGATAATACTATATCATCTAATCAACATAAATTTTCATGAAAAACAAGAAGAGAATATACTTAATTCAATTCTGAAAAAAATAGAGAATTTAATCATAAATTCAATGATAAAGAACATTCATTCAAAAAAAAAACTTTTGCCTTGTAACACCCCAATTTTTGATTAAAGGCTAATGGTAATTATTGAGGATAATTATTGAATTAAAGTGAAACAATTATGTGTTATATCGCAATTTTAATTAATATGCCATAATTGTTGAAAAAATTGAAAGAATGGCTCTAAATTAGTGATTAATGGAAGAGATTAATTACTAATTAAGAGGGCATGAGATGTGAAATTAAAATGGCTAATGGAGGGATTAGAGTAACTAATTTGGTTACTTACTTTATGAGAGCCAATAGATTTGAGACACTTGGCAAGCTTATATGAGATGGGAGTTGTTGGAAAAAGTCAAATGGCCATTGTTTATTATTTTTTTCTCCCTCTCCTTCTCTTTTGTCTCTCTCATGCGCATGAAATGGCTTGTGGGGGCAGAAATTTCTGCTCCTCACCTTTATCATCATCATCAAACATTTCTCTCTCTCTTCTCTCTCCATTTTCGCCATTGGAGACCAAAGAGGAAGAAGGAAAAGCTTGTAAAAAAGGTAAGATCTTGACCTCTAATGGGAAAACTCCCTTCTATAAAGTTGTTCCTTGGAGTGAGAGCTTCAATTTCATGGTTGTAGTTTCTCCATTGGTGGTGATTTGAGGAATCACGAAAATCTACAAGTTGGAGAATCATGAAGTGCCTTTGGGAAAGTTGTTGAGGTGAGTGAAAGCTTCATTTTCATATAAGTTTTGTGGCCATTGGTTGGGCCTTGAATTTCTGAAATTTTAGCCCTAATTTTCGTGATTTAGGGTCTTGGGGAGTATAGTATGTTATTGTTATGGAAATGATGCCTTGTTTAGTGTTTTGAATTGATAGAATTGCATTGAAGCTTACATGTGAGGTTTGGCACCTTTTGTGTTGGTTTTGTGCTTTGGTCAAAACAGGGCATGTTGATAGGTTGTGATTTTGGTCATTTTGAGTTTACCATTGTGTTCCTTGTGAGAAATTGTATGGGAATAGGTTTGGTTATTGATTTTGGAGTCATTGAACACTTTGGTAGAAAAGTTGGAAAATGCTGTCAATGTGAACTCTGTCTGGGCAGTTTATTTGTGTGGATGTTTCGAATGACCAAATGATCTCATAAAATTGTGAAACTTTCCAGTCTTAAATTTCACATCCCAAGCTTCAAAATGGACATATATTTTGTATCATTTCGTTTAGTATTCTTTGAGATATGGTTGTCCAAAGTTTGGGATTGAAACACAACTCTGTTTTGGGGGCAGTGATGAGTGTTGTGTAATTCTGGAATTTTGTGGTGATTTCCAGTAATGGTACATATTTTTCCTATAAAGAGGACTTAAGTACCTTTCATTTGGCTTTGGAATTACCTCATTTCAATTTTTATAGAATTAGTTATGAATTTTGGAAGTTCAGCCAAGAAACAGAATTTTCTTGGCCGCGACCAGAGGTTATGAACCGGTGCCCAAGACCTTCTGTGCATCCATTGGCCGCGGCCCATGGGTAGGCTGGCCGCGGCCAACCCCCAAAAATCAGTATTTTGGACTTTTAAAAGGTGACCTTTGGTCAAGTGTTTCCCAAACCTTTAGGCATGTATTTAGGCTTTGATTAGCCACCTAAAGGTCATGAATGGTAACCAACTTTAAGTGTATGCAAATGAGAATTTGGAAAAGAGAATGATCATATGTCCTTGATTTGGTTATAGGGTTGGGTATTCGCCCTGATCATGGTCTGATATCACCTTGGATCATGAGTAGCCGATGCTGGAGCATACGTGGAAAGAATAAGTGTAGGGAACTTACCTCTCCTGCATGTATATATTTGTGTTTGTGTATTGATGCATGTTATTGCTTTGCTTGATTATGTGAAACATATATGAATGATTGAAGCTCTGTTTCTAGTATGTTGTGGCCATGAGTATGTTGTTGAAACATTGAGCATACGTATATATCATTATGTGAACATGAGTTATTGTGATGCAAGCATGTCACGCATTAAAGACTTATCTTGCATGCATATTGGTATCTGTTTCCTACTGGGATTCTCTAGAATCTCACCCTCCCCTACCAACATTTTAGACAGGACAAGTGGCTCGAGGAAGAAGCAAGTGACTAGGGGCGACGAGAATCCCTTATGGGCATTTGTATTTGGTTGTTGGTTATCATTGCTATTTGGGATAATGGTAGTTGATTTGAATGTATAATTGAATATGTTAGAATGGATATATGGTTGTATATATTGTGGAGGTTTATTTGGATATGTATTTGGAATGAAATTTGTGTAATCCCCGTTGAGGAATTGTAAAGGGCGTATGTGCCCATGAACCTTTAGTGAAGATATGAACCCGGAATTGCCGGGATTGTTATTGTGCACTCTGATATATTATGAATGTTAATTATCTTCGCAATGTAATTGTATTCGAAATGTGAATATGAGACCAGGTTAAAGTGTTTGATTTCGAAATGTATTTGTGAAAACCCTATCTTAAGAATGGGGAATGTAAATGAATTTTGATTATTATTGGTCTCTATTTCACTTTAATGTTGTATTTCGGATATAATTACGGAGGGGGTTACATGCCTCATTTTGTTGTCTTTTAACTAGGTTCTCCTTCTCATAAGCCCTTCTGACCATATGAACTCATGTAGCGTCTAGCTAAAATGTCAAACTCCTCTTTGCATGTTTACATCCACTTACTTAGATGTATTTGCAGCATACCTCCTACTTGATGAGATGATTCTCACATCTCTATCTATCTTGTCCTTTGTCACAACACTTGTGATAAAGGGTTGCCATCAGAGTCACGGCTTCAATCCCAATTGAATTAATGTGGTTAGAAGCATGGAAAGACTTGTTATTATTCAATTATTGAATAATTTCAAGTTGCTGCAATTTTCAAGTTTTATCTTTAAGAGTTTAAGTCAAGGTTGGATAGGATTTTATATTCAAAAACACATTTGAATAATCACTCACTATTAAAGAATCTTTCAGTATTAACCTTATATTGTAGTTGAAATACTCTTAATAAGTAATCCAACCTATCGCGATAAACAACAGAATCATCATTGACTCAATTTCAATGTTTTTGGGAATCTCTAAGTGCATATAAGCACCTTTTTGACTCAACACATCCAGACGTGCTTCAAATATATACAAATTATATATCAAATTGAAGCTCTCGAATTTAAGGATTTTTAGGAACCAACTGTGTCTCAATCGGAGGTCCCACGTGCCCATACACACCCCTAGAAGGTGTCTGGATCAAAAAATCCTGAAAAATTGGAAAATTCCAACTTTGGGCACTCTCAGCGGTGGTGCGTGACCTCCACGCGTCACCTTACGGTCGTCTACCAGCGACACGCGTTAACGCTAATGACTCCACGCGTCGCCCACTCTCTGACGATGCTTGCCACGTGTCAAACAGAGGCCCCAGTAGGCCCCACCGGCCATATGTCGGTTTTTGGGTTTTTTTGGGTCAACAGTCAAAGGATGACTGTTGACTTTGATAGTCAACGGTTGAACGTTGACTGGTCAACGGGTGACGAGTCAACAGTTGACCTTTGACTGGTCAACGGTCAATGCTTGACCAAGACCATGCTGACATGCGCGTGATGTGGCGATGACGTGTGTTCGAACGCTGACGTGGTGCCTCTCATTGGAACCACGTGGCTGTTGTTGACCGATGAATGGTAATTGACTGCCACATCATCGTCTTCAACCTCTAGCCAGGTCAACCCGACCCGCTTGGAGCTCCAGCAGTTCATCGCAACCCGCCAACTTCGGAAAGTCATATCTCCCTCGTTTTAGCTCCGTTTTTTGCGTTTTTTGTGTCGTTGGAATCATAGTTTAGTGAACTACAAATCCATGGCATTTATTTGACCTGAAAACCTCTGTTTCATTGATCAAATCATGAGTGAAGTGGCAGCAGTGACAAATGACCCGTCAACTTATTTTCTTCGTTTCTCCCTCATTCAAACTTCGTTTGACGCGTTCTAAGCATTGTTGGAATAGTCTCTTCAGCTCTACACATCCATGGCTTTGTTTTGGGCAAAATCACTAGTTTCGAACACCCCAATTTTTCTCGACGTTGTCGGCACTGTGTAATTCGACCTAGATGTGTGTCCTCTATGTTTCAAAAGTTTTCTTAGCTTTTGAGGGTTAAAGTCTCTTGTTTTTGGTTCCACATAGATCCCAAAGACTCACCTTTAATGGGAACGAAGAGGTAAGGAGAAGAGGAGGGAAAAAAACCTGTGCCATGAAATATATATATATATATATATATATGCGTATATATATAATAATTAGAGGAGCAAACAATCAAGAACCCAATATCTCACATGCAAACTACAGTTCAAAAAATGTTTCAAGCAATAAAATCTCAAAAGATTATAAGGCTTGAGAAATAAGGCATAACAACAACAAAAATGTTCATGTGTGATTATCACAACGAAGATATATGCAACAGAAGAGCAGGAAAAATATGTTTAACCTTGCTTTAAATCATGGACATAAATGATTTGAAAAGAAGGGATCTTTAGCATATATCAATGACCTATAACTTATATCAATTTCAAGATTTCATATATTGCACGATTTGAGAAAAAAAATTGCATGAACATGCTGAAATCACGCCAACATCAATATGAGGGAGAGAGACAATGATCACACATTTATGTGTATAAAATAAGTGCAGCGGAAAAATGGGATGGAGATATAAGCAAGTTATATCACTTAATTATTCACAAAGAATAAATCCCAGCCTCAGGATTAACTGGCTCTGATGCCAATGTAATAAAAATATAAGAAAAGAGAGAACTGGCATACCGGGGCGAATCCATGTTCAAATCCTGGTCAAAACTCCAATGCTCCATAATTGTGCCCACACAATTATTAGACTACTAGAGCCTAATTGTAATTTGCACAGCAGATCACTAAAACCAGAAAGATGGTAGGAGAGAAGAGATTGCCAAAAAGCACAATAGCGGGGTGAATTATAATTGAGGAGGCACACCCTATTTATAGTGGTTTAGTGTGGCCACTAATTAGGAAACATGTGCACTCCTTCTTGCTCTCCAAGACAGTAATTAAATTAAATGATTCTCAATTAATTTCCTAATTATGGTGACTTGTCCCTCAATTAACAATCCCATAATTAATACTGACTTATTCCCTAATCTACAATTAATGCTGGTTTATTCTTATTTTGATTAGGCTACTTGTATCCTAATCAAATAGTCCAACCCATCAAGGATGGACTTGGACCCAAAGTCCAACAGTTACAAAAGACAAACCTATAGACATTTAGTCTACTTTGGAAGGAAATAACGAGAGCATAAATAAGTCATTTATATTGTATTTATTCATCACAGTAGCATACATATAACCACACACTAAATGAGCAGTTCATACTACATGAGCATGATTTAAACTTTTAATGCTATATTCTTGTATAACTTCTTCTCCACTTACGTGTCACTTTTTCTAAATATGGAAATGGTGTAGTGTTGTTTTTTCTTTTTGACCAACTAAGCTCATGATCTTGTCTCTCTCTCAAGTATCCATGCTACACTCACACCACCAACTTTACAACCTCCAAGTCTCCAACTCCTTTGGCATATACCTAGGTTGAGTAAGCTCCTATCATTTTAATTGACTTACTGTATTTTTGCAAGATGACATAATAAAAGTAGAGACCTATTTACAAAATAAGTAATGAAACCACCATGTATAGGTTTAAACTTGTCAGTTTTCTTAAATTCGAATAAATAAACTTACCTTAACAATGAAACTTGTAGGGATGCCTAATAAAACATGAACTTTTAACCTATGGATGTGCATCATGCAAATATTATAGGGCATTAGTGTGATGGATGCTTATGCATTGGTTAAAGCGCAAATAAGCAAAGCATGTTTTTATGAAAGATCTATTGAAGAATTTGTCTTACATCTAGTGGACAATAGCCATCCTAATATTCTCTAATGGAATAATATATTAGGAGTTTTTTCCACATGCCTTTTTATCTAGTGAATTTTCTGTCATTTTATTCCATCCTCATCCTAAATAATGAGCAAATGACCCCTTAACTATAACATCTTCCATACCTTCTAAAACAACAAACAAAACTTATAAAATATAGAACATTCATACCTTTTATGAGATCTATCATTTCCAAAGCTAATTGAAATTCACAATGAGTATCTTATCTTCTAACATAATTTCCACAATTAAAAATAACTTGATAGTAGGAAACTTGTCTTTAAGATATCTTATAATCATATATAAATTTTCTTCATATGCCTTTTAACATTTCCTACCTGCTTTTATAACTACTTTAATTTAAAAAAAGGTTAAAAGGTATGACATAATTTAAGATGTATGATTTGTAAAATGTCCAATAACTACTCTTATTATAAGATGCATGACTTCATTATTTGAGCATACCTTCTAATGCTAATGTTCTATTATATTCAGTGGGAAGGGTAAAAGAAAGCACTACTGTAGCCAACATTTGCTAGAGTTTTATAAGAAAAGAAGGTAGAATTTCATATTTATACCTAAATCAATACTATTTAACATAGATCAAGAATTTTCCACCGGGTTGCTGTTGATATATTAGTTTGTTAAGTAAATATCATCAGTTGAATCAGAAATATACCAGAAACAAACTACCCAATTATGACAAATGACATTAGGCAACCATGAATCAAGTGTAATGGAAAACGACTAACACCTAATACCCCTAAGACTGAAACTTTTAAAAATGAATATCTAGTCAATCCAAAACATGATTGAATATTCAAATTCATGTTCTAGAGCAGAGTACACTTGATAGATAAAAAATAGTGATAATATAAAATAGGGCGTAGGTGCAAATTTGGCAATGAACAATTTTGCTCGAAGCATCTATAAGACTTATTTATTTACGGGTGCAAAAACAGCAATAAACTATTTTTTTAGCAGATTTAGCAATGCCGTTAAATCTACTTAACTACTGCCGTTATTTTTTGAAATATGGATCCCAACAGGCTTCTCCATCTGTATTATTTTAATATTTTTTTAATGGAAAAATATCACTTATGCCACATGAAAACAATTTCATTTCAGTTAAGGCCCAAAAGATTCTGAAATCTCACTGCAAAGATTAATTTATTTTTACTGACAGAGCTTAATTTCATTTTAACGTAAAGGATGCAGTGATATTTCAAAATCTTTTGGGGATTATCTGAAATGAAAATTTTTCCATGTGGCCTAAGTGATATTTTTCCATTAAAAAAATATTAAAATAATACAGAGAGAGAAGCCTGTTGGGACCCACATTTCAAAAAGTAACAGTAGTTAAGTGTTTTTTAACGGCATTGATAAAAAAATAGTTTATTGCATTTTTGCACCCGAAAATAGATAAGTGTTATGGATGCTCCAGGCCAAATTGTTCATTGCCAAATTTGCACATTCGCCCTTTAAAATAAAACATGGAATATATTGATTTTTTAACAATAATCTACTAAATACAAACAGTATTAGATAATTAATCTGAAGACAGCCATATATTCATCATACTAATATTTATTACTCTATTATCCAGTGTAATTCCCAGCACCTTCATTCAAGAGGCATGATCAATATTCAAGCTCACACCATCACAATAGCATGGTTAAGAAAAGACCATAAATAAATTCAAATGCAATCGTTAGGAACAAAGGAGAAGTGGTGAGAGGTTCCTTGGCATGTAGCAACTAAGATTGAGTAGGTGATTACTTTAGTAATGGAAAGGGTTGTGGTGTGAAATTGTAGAGTAAGAGGGTTGAGGGGCAGAAAAGGCTATGAAGGTGTATTAAAAGGAAGGATATATATTAGAATGGTAGAAACGGACGGGAACGGTGCATGAGATGGTGAACAGAATGCCAAATATAGTATATAAGGCAAATCCATTGTAAGGACATGACTAAACAATGGTTTCCCATAAGTATATAAGGCCTTAAAAGTTGTAATATCCATGGGAAGGAGGGAATCTTGTCAAGAAAGTGTTGTTGATATTGTACAAAAGCAATGTCAAATGCTGGGGGAGAAACTAACTTTATGAATGAGACAGCAAGGATGTGACTTCACAATGGTTTGCCACAAGTCTATAAGGCTTTTAAAGTTGTGATATATATGGGAATGAAGGAATCTTACCAGGAGAATCACCTGACATTCAACAAAATGCCAAAAAATGATAGAGGAAAAAAAACTTAATGAATGACTATTTAAGGAGGTGCCTACACAATGGTTTGGCATAAGTCTGTAAGCCCTTGAAAGTTACGATGTACGTAGGAATGAGGGAATCTTATGACAAAAGTGCTTCTGACATATTATGAAAAGGTTATAGATACTAAAAGATGCAATGAAGCATACATGGAGTATGGAGAAAGAGTGAACATGTCATAAATGAAAAGTAACGCTGTCATATTTTTCATTATGACATGATGAAAAAGAAATAGAGAAAGAGAGCCTACGTAGTGATGTATGCTAAGTAGTTAAAAGCTAATGGTGTTATTGGATTAATGATTGGCACAATGAAATGAAAGGCTAATAGACGAAGGGAGGCTAGGTAATGAACATTGAGATGGAAAATGGTAGGCATATGGGAAATAAGACAAAGTCAAATATTTGATGAATGGCCTAAAAAGTAGAGCAGTATTAGTAGCAGATACGCATACAGAAGTATCAGGGGAAATTGGTATAGGGTATAAGACAATTTCAAATACAAAATAATGAATATTTTGAACAGGATTGACCTTCCATGCGATGAATAGGGATGTTTAGCTGTAAATTCAACAGATGACATGACCTTTCCTGGAATAAAAGCACAATGTATTCATATATGTGATATGTGGAGAAATGTGGTTTAACTTCAAGACATGTGCAATATGTGTAAAAGGCAAGGTTCATGAACCCGGACTGGGTACTGAACTGGTTGAGGTACTGGGTTAAGGGTCAGTGGATCAGATCAAGGCCAAATCGAAGCCAAACCAGTGAGAAATTGAAGATTTTAGGCTTATTAATATGAAATTCTAAAGAAAATTTAAAAAAAATTAAAATAAGAACCTAGACTGGACAGCGAACAAGACCAGTCTACTGGCTAGTCCAGTCCGGGTTCATAAACACTGGTAAAAGGGTATGAATAAGACAGATGAAGGTATGATAATAAACATAATAGAGCAACCACTATTGTGCCTAGGCATGCTGCTATACCACTACATTGGGAGATAGACAAAGAAATTTGCTATATCCCTTGTGTATAAAGGGGAGTATAATTCTAAACTAAGCCTACATAAAAGCATTGATATTTGTGAGAAGAAATGAAAAGTGAGCTATACTGCATTGATTCTTGAACACATGTATGCATTGAAGATACAAATGCTGATGACACAGATTGCAAGAGGTGAAGTTTATAGTCTGACGTTGTTGATTATTTCATAATCCATGACCCATTGCAAAAGCAAAAGGTAACTACATATATCAAACAGTCAGGAAAAGCTTTAACTTCGAGCCATGTGCAATGTATGTAAAGGGTAGTGAATAAGACAGACTATGCACGATTATTATGGAAAAAATTAGTCTGAATACAAATGTATGACTTGTACATAATGCATATTACTATATAATCAACCACACTAATCTATCACAAAATGCTAGTCTAAGATTATTTAAAAATAAATAAACATACATGATGTCAGATGAAGGTAATATAGTCTAATTAAATACTTATATTAACCACTAAAGAACAGGTAAACAATAGTAACATAACTGTTTTGTCTATATGTAGGCACTCTAAATGCCTTATAGATGAGAGAATATATAGCAGTTAATTGTACATGATACAAAGGGTTTATGGAGTATAATTCCAAACTAAGCCTACGTAGAACCTCTTGCACTTCCTTTCTTCCTAACTAATGCTAAAAAATAAACCCTTCATAACTTGAAGGCTAAAATTAGAAAGGAGGAGAAGCAAGAAAAGGAACATTAATCACATCAAATAAAAATGGAATAGTACCACAAATCTTACCACCATTTTCCAGCAATGAAAAAGAAAGGTAGAAATTGTGTAGAACCAATTTGAGAGAAGATGTTAAAACCCATGAAAATATAAAACAAAGTGGTTATTTTTTTGGTATCCACCTCAAAAAGGAAAATATAAAATCAACTTATACTATACAACTTTGCAAATTTACCACAAAAGGAGTCAAAATAGCAATATGTTGAAAGACAACAAAGCTACTGAGCTGAGAAATGAAATTTTGTAGAATGAGAAATTTCCTTAGCGACGCAATAAATGACAAAAATATACTTCTTTTAATATATACCTTTTTTGCTCATTAAATTGTTCCGTCCTACAAACGTGTCGTTATTATCCTAACAGCCTAATAAAAACTCCCATGCTACCCCTTTAGTTGAAGAATTATGAAAATAAAAATTAACCTCAATAAGAAAGCATAGAAAAAAGTAACTTGTAAGTTTTTCAACATGGAAGAGCACTAGTGATGCAGTTGACAAAATAAAGAGAGAAATTCCTAGATCGGTTGACTAGATACAACTATTAAATGCTACCATTGCCCAAGGGATGAGCCAAGCATTAAAAGATCTCTCCTTACCTGTTCAACCGCAAAAATGGATTTCAATTTCAATTAAGAGAAGAAAAAAGGAGAGAAGCCAGAGGAAGAATGCTAATCGCATACCATAAAAATGGTGAAGGAATTTCTATGAGAGAACCTTTATGAAAATATAAGCAACTCACGCAAGAAAGATGAGTTCACCATGAAGAAAGGCCCTAGCTTTTTGTCGTTGCTTCTTCACTGCCACCATTCTCGTCGTCGCTCCAGGAGGTATGAAATTAGCATGTCATACTAGAGAGGAGAAGAGGAAATGGAACTAAAAACAAAAGAAGAAAAGAGCTCAAATCATGAAATCCCTAATAGATCACTATCCCTTACTTTTGCATCAGCAATGATAGAGGCCATTGTGAAGGAGTGTAGATCACTGAGTGTCACACCCTTATTTTAATTTCACCTTCACCAGAGTATTCACGAAAAATGATATGTGGTTTGGTAGGCAACACAGAAATAGCATAAATATACTGATATTATGTGCATGATCACTAAAATTCCCCATAAGGGTTCGTACTTGATAATTACAATCCTTGTAGCCACACAGGGCTTTAGGGTATGTAAACCCGTCCCAGTGAAACAGAGACATCTTCCTGTCTTTATTCAACCACTACACTCCTCCCATGTAGTTCTCTTCCCAACTTACACCTATTTAATTTGTTGGTAGGGGAGGGTGAGATTCGAGAGAATCTTAGTAGGAAAACAGTACCAACATGCATGTAGGATAAGTGCTTAATGCATGATATGCTTGCATTACATAAACTCATGCTAACACAATGACATATATGCGTGCTCAATGTTTCAAACAACATACTTATAAAGCATGTACCACACATTACCTGCTATGTGTGGATGAGCTGCCTATCCACTTACATATTTAGCTCATTCTATACTCATGGATTACCTAACCCATTGTTGTACTGATTATCTATCAGGATGCTCAGTATATTATCCTAGGCCTCATTGCCTTGTTGGAATATTGCCCCAATATACTTAGCCTTATAACGTATCTTATTCTATTATCACATGCAAGCTCATAAGCCATGCAACACCGTAGTTATATTCCCATCCTTATTCTATTGTCATGTGCAGGCTTACAAGCCATGTAACACCATAGTCATATCCCATCATTAATCTTAGATAGTATTCAGCATTCATCATCCATTTCGTATGTAGTATGTAGCGTGCAATCAAACATAGGACCTATTGGTTCATTCCCACAGCGATTGCTTCCATAGGCCTCACAGCCTCTTCAGGACTCCGCCCAGATCTCACAATTACATCAACTATTGGACCGAACTTGCCTAGCAATTATAACATGCACTGGAACTCACTGCCCAGGTAATGATTATATCAAAAATTGGACCTCACTGCCCTGGCAACAATCATATAATGTACTTGCAACTTCAATAAATTCTATTTTTGAATACAAATTTCCCGTACTCTTTAATTCACTATTTTATTCCCTTTAATGCCTCAAATATATAAGAAATATTAGGGAATAAATTTAGGACACCTGCTAAACTGGGGCTTAGTAGTCCACTTAGTTTAGGCTTATTTCCAAGCCTCCAATTCCAAAATTCGAGATATTATACTGAGAGAGAGGATAAGTAAGAAGAAATTTGATGAGGGTAGAAAGGAGTCATTCAAATTTTGAAACCCTAGCTATAGAGATGAGATGCTACAAGAGTTGAGAGGAATAAACAAAGAAGAGAAGGGGCCTTGGGGAAAGGTAAAAAAGGAGAGGGAGAGAGAAAAAGAAAGAGGAAGATGAGAAAAGAAGTGCAAAGAGAAATTAACAATGGTGGAGGAGTTACCTGCATGAAGATGGCTACTACCACTATCACAGCCCTAACAAATGACCGAAACATTTGGAACATGTCTTGAGTAAGATGAGTAGGCTTTTATTTGGAGCAAAGAGAGGGCCACGAAGGCAAAGGGATGTCTTCAGCTGAAATGGCTGGCATGGAGCCCGATGGAGTGGGGTGGCTTGTGAACAGTAGCTTTTGCTGAGTGTATGGTAGAAGAGTATTTAATGATATATTGATAACAACAACAATTTTCTAATGTAAATAAGTAATTCATGTCTATATATATTGCAAATACATTAGAACTCTGATATGATTTTAAGTATGTGTTTAATCCTCATGCCATAAATATACTGAGAAAGAATTTCTTGTAAGCCAAACATGGTTTGTTCATGACTTTAAACTTTTAAAAGAATTTCCCTTCCAACGAACCAAAGAAGCTAAAATTTGGGTTTATTTTACATATAATTGTTGAATCTAAAAACACTTTTTAAAGAGAAGTTGAATCCAAACTACATAATTCTGCTATGAAGCAATCCATAAGTGACTAATTACATCATGCCAACAAAACTTGTAAAAATGTAGATTATAATTACTTTGACAGAAATTTACATGAAACAATAACTTTTGTCAAGTTGTTATTGCATTTGATTTTTTTTAAAAAAAGAATCTCTAGTCGCAGAAAACCCAAGATGAGATTTTTGGATGATTGGATGCCTTTATAGTCTGTAACTTGAGCTTCCACAACTAGTCTTTTCTTGTTTGGATCACCTGATATCTTGAGCCGACCCGTAATTGGTGTTTATCTGTATTATAAATTACAAAATACTATAATAAATGCTTAAGGATAGAGTTACAACCGAGTCAAAATTGTAGGGACTGAATTGCACCGAGTAAATGTGTAGGGATTGAATTATAACTAAGTTAAAACTATAGGAACCAAAAGATTAATTTTCCTTAATAAAAAATTTACCAGGAAATACTTTTAACTTTCATACCTTCCTTTACTTAGCCTTGTGAGGAGAACAAATATTCCAAACCCCATAATCATTGCAACTTTTATCACCTGTAAAGATGGGAAAGGGCATATAAGCATTCTTCATCAATAGCTAAGATCAGGACTTTACTCTTTTTTTTCAATATAATGTATCCAAATGTATGTAAAAGTAAATTACATAATAGACCAGATATCATTCTGAAAATGAGACAATCCTAGTATCCAAAGGATCAGCCATAAAAACACATGTTAAAAATCTGTAAACAAGATAATTAATGGCTGAATCTTTTTTTATATATAACTTGTAAATGAAACAGGAAGATATATGTGTCCTTGCAATCAAAGACATTGGTAATTTGCAAATAGCCAAATCTTAAAAGGATGATGTAACCCCCTTTACGATCAAGGCCAAGATTAGTTTCATAAAAACGTAATCAAGTTTGAATTAGAGACTATAAGATGATTTGGGACTTATTTAAAAGTAAATATCCCAAAAACAGGGTTTACAAAAACTTTTCAAAAGTCTATTCAATAACGGTCTCATATTCACATTTCAGTATACAAATGGCCTATACAAATTGATTTCATTAATCAATATCAGAGTACATAATAAATTCCTGACACACTTGGGTTCCATATATCAATTAAGGGTTTTACAAGGCACAATTGCCAATAATCCATTACCCTTACTAGGGGATTACACAATCCTAAACCATAAATCAAATTTATACAATAGTTTCCCAACAAAATATCCAAAATCAAACTATGATAACCAAAACCAAAATAAATAACTCCATGCCTGGAGTTTCATCCACTCTTCGTCACTTGCTTTCCTTTAGATCCTTCGGCCCTGTCTAAAAATTGTTTTTAGGAGAGTGAGATTCTAAAGAATTCCTGTAGTAACAAATCACTCATAGTATGCACAACAATAAAGCATGAAAGCAAATCAACACACACACATGGCAACTGCAATAGTAGTTACAGCAAAAAGGGTGGGTATGACTCATGTCACCCTTACGTTTGCTTACACTAAATTGCTCATGTTGTATTGAACTGCAACAGTTCACACAATATATTTCACCACAGCTAGGATTCATATAAAGCATTTCATACGCAAGCCATACAGGCAAGATACATAACACACAGCCTGTAATATCCCAAATTTTGATTAAGAGCTAATCATGATTATTGTGGATAATTATGAATTTAATTGGCATTATTATGTGTTTTACGGCAATATTAATTAATATGTCATAATTGGTGGAAAAATTGGAAGAATGGAATTATTGGACATGAGTTGGTAATTAAGGGAGAAATTAATTACTAGCTAGAGAAAACTGAGATGTGTAAATATATGGTTAATCGAGATATTAAGTGACTAATTGGGTGTTTACTTATGAGAGCCAAATCAATGAAAAGTGGACACTTGGCAAGCTTTAACCATGTGAGAGAAGGGAGAAAAGTCAAAAGGGGTATTTTAAACTATTTTTTTCTCTCTCCCTTCCCTCCTTATCACTGAAATGGTATGGGGGAGGAAGAAATCATAATTTCTTCATCTTCCTCACTCATCTTTCTCTCCCTCTCTTGCTCTCTCTTTTTCTCGTCAGCCATTATGGCCCAAAGGAGGAAGAAGAAAGCTTTAAAAGGTAAGGGCAAATGGCCTCTATTGCTCAAACTCACTTCATTAATGTTGATCCTTGGAGTGAGAGCTTCACTTTGATGTTTATAGAGTGCCTATTGGTGTTGATTGGTACCCATACGAAATTTTGAAGGTTAGTGAATCAATAAATCTCTTTGAAAAAGTGAAAGAGGTATGTGAGGCTAATCTATCTATCCAAGTTTTATGCCAAATGGTTTAGTTTGAAATTTATGGAAATTTTGGCCTTTAATCCGAAAATGATGGCCATTGGGCTTTTGGCATAGTATTGGTATGTTGGGAATGTATATGGATAGATAGATTGATTTGGGATGGGAATAGTATGTTTGGATGATTTTGGAATTTAGATGATTATGTTGCCAAAACCAAAGCATGATAATGGAGTAGGATTTTGATGATTTTGATGATTCCATTGAATTCCTTGGATGTTTTTGTGAGGGAGTAGCTTTAGTAGAAGTTTTGGGTCTATTGGGATCAATTGGGCAAGTGTTAGAAAATGTGGTTAGTTTTGCTGCGTTTTTTGGATTATGATAAAATCACTCGAGTGAGGGATGAACATCACTTGGGTGAGGGTGAGTTCACTCGAGTGCGGTAGTGCATTTTCCCTTTCTACTCTCTATGTTCTTGGTGCACTTCCGTGTGGGCAAGAGTGTAGCCTCACTTGCAAGTATTGTGAGTTCTCACTCGAGTGAGCCTCCTCTCACTTGAGTGTGGGTGTATTTGACGCCATGAACTCTCGTCTCAGGTTGTCACTCATGGCAAAGTTTCAAGAGTGTGCTTTAACACTTGCGAGTGTTAAGTTGTCACTCGAGTGAGGTCTTCTTCACTCGAGTGCTCCTTTTCTTTGAAAGTTCTTGTGCTCTCGGGCAAACACTTTCTATCCTCACTTTCTAGCACTTGAAGTGCAGACCGTACCATCACTCGAGTGAGACCTTCTTTACTCAAGTGTCCGTACCAACACTTAAGTGAGGCCATCTTCACTCGAGTGCAGCAGTGAAAAATCAGTTTTTGTGCTTCCAAAAGGGGATCTTTGGGTTAGTTCTTCCAACCCTTTAGGAGTTTTTTTAGGGGTATTTAATGACTCTAAAAGAGCAATATTGATAACTAAATTAAGTGTTATGAAGTCATTGAGAATTGGAATAGACAATTGACACTTCATCCCTAATTATGAATATAGGATTTGACATTTGCCCTATTCGGGAGAAACCAATGCCAGGATATGTCCGGAAGGATCAAGGTAGTGAATATTCTGTCATGTTGTGTATGATACTTGGTATGCATATTTGTGATTGTGAATGTGTTATCGGCCATAGGGCATTACAGCTCAAGCAGTTCAGCGTGAGCCATCGTATGGGGGCAATGCTCATGATACCTACCCCGACCGTTGTATCTACCGTTGTAAGTGTCGAGGCTACGTTATGGAAACGTGGATTCCTGTTTGGGTATCCAACCATGGGGTTGCATGTTGTGAAATGTTTTATATAGATCCCAGCTGTAGTGATATATATGTGATTTGTCCATATGGATGTGCAATACAGCAAGCAGTTCAACGTGAGCCGTCGTAGGAGGCGATGCCTACGATACCTACCCCGGCAATTGCAACTATTGTTGTGATTGTTGTGTGATGAATAGATGATTTACTTTCATGCTTTAATGTTGTGCATATTATGAGTGATTTTTTATGATGAGGATTCTTTAGAATCTCACTCTCCCAAAAAAACTTTTAGACAGGGCCGAAGGATCAAAAGGAAAGCGGGTGACGAAGAGCAGTTAGAGCTCCAGTTTAGGAGTTTATTTTTGTTAATGGTTATCAATGTAAAAATTCTTTTTATATTTTTTGGTAAATAGTTATATATTTTGGAAGTATAGTGTAGTTTTGTGTAATCCCCAAGATAAGGGAAAAGAATTATTGGCTTTGTGCTTTTGTATAACCCCTTTACTGATTAATGGAACCCGAGTGTGTCAGAATTTATGCTGTACTCTGATATGTATGAATGGAATAAACCTATACAAGCCAGTTGTGTATTTAAAATGTGGATATGAGACATTGTGAACAGGTTTTGTAAAAGGTTTTGTAAACCCTGATTTTTGGGAAGTTTAATTTGAATAAGTCCCAAATCATCTTACGGTCTCTAATTCCATATAATTATGGTTTTACGAACTAATCACGGCCTTGGCCGTGAAGGGGGTTACATTTATGGTATCTGAGCTTTTGTTCCTGGCAAGGTGAGGATTTACTAGGATAGCTCCCTTAGTTGGCCTTAGTTCTTTGGCTTAAGGTAGCTTGATGATTGATAATTGTTGGTTGTATACACATGAATATTTCTACTGTTTGTGGATGTATCTAAGTCTTATGGATTATGTGTATACATTTGTTTTGATATTGACGTGGTGAATCATTTGTAGAACTAAAGGATAAAATGGTTCGCCTAAGAGTCAGGCAAGAGGATCTAGAGGTGGAGGAGTTGAATGACAATCGTCCTGATCCAATGCGAGAAATGATGGATCTCATACGGGAGCAACGAGACGTGATAGCTCAGCTGAGGGAAGAGCTCAGAGAGGAAAGGGCCAAACGTAACGAGGAAGAGGTCCAGACTACACAAAAAGGGACTCATCTTGAGACTCGTCATGAGGAGACAGCTAAGGAGTCAAATGGATCCCATGAATCCCCACCTCACATGGTTCCCAATCAGGAGTCTCAAGGGGTACTAGTTCGTGAGGGAAGAGGCTTACAATACTGGGTCTCAAAGTTCTGCAAGCATATGCCTCAGTGTTCAAAGGGAGCTTTGAGCACCAAGTTGCAGAGGATTGGTTGAATCGTCTAGAGAAGATCTTTGCAGTCCTCGAGTATCCTACAGAGGTGAAGGCAAAGCTGGCTGTGTATAAGCTAGAGGGGGATGCAGACCAGTGGTGGCAGAATATCGCCATGACACTTCAAAGCCGGAATGTGCCAGTGACTTGGGAGGTATTCCAAGAAAAGTTTAATGAGAAATACTTCCCTAAGTCAGTGAGACTTGAAAAAAAATTCGAATTCCTCGCCATCAAATAGGGAGATATGGAGAGTTTTGATGAGTATCTTTCTCGCTTCATTTAGCTATCTCGGTACTCTACACATCTCCGGGATAGGGATGATGAGGAGTGGAGCTCCGAAATGCTTATCAGGGGCTTGAAGTGTGAACTGAAAAAGAGATTAGCCACTTACCTGTTTACTAACTTCAACAAGGCAGTGGAGCAGTGTTGGATTGTTGAGAACAATCTGAGGGAGTTGTACCCAGCTAAGGGTAAAGACAGCTTTAGTGAGCCTAGCAAGGCTAATACTTCCCAGAAGCGGAAGGGGCAAGTGTAACCCCCGTCCTCATTAAGGCCAGAATTAAGCTTTTAAACACGTTTAAGAATTGAAAAAGAGATCCAAAATAATTTAAAACCATTTTCAACACCAGTATAAATAGATCACTATTCATCCAAAATTAAAAACAATACGCATGTTCGGTTCGTCACAAATACAATATCAGAGTATCAGTAAAATTCCCGACATTCACCCGGGATAATAAAAGCCTAAAAATATGCCTAAAGGGTTGGAAAACAACTATATCAAAAACCATCTTTGGAAGTCCAAAATGTCATTTTTGGGGGTTGGCAGCGGCCTACAAATCCATTGGCCGCGGCCCATAACAAGTCCGAGACATTTGGGCCGCGGCCCATAATCCTTCTAGCCGCGGCCAAGAAAAACCCTGTTTATTGGCTAAACTTTTAAAAATCATAACTAATTCTAGAAAAATTAAAACGAGGTGATTCCAAAGCCAAATGAAATATAATTAAGTCCTATTTATAGGAAAAATATGGCCCATTACTCAAAATCACCACACAAATACAGAATTCAAGAAATGTCCACACTATTCCAGAATTGATCCCAGATTTAACTTCCAACTTTAGGCAGTCATAACTCCTAGCTCAAAAATCGAAATGACATGAAATATATGTTCATTTTGAAGCTTGAAAGGTGAAATTTAAGACTGGAAAGTTTCATAATTTAAAACGTCCATGTAAGATCACTGCCAGAACAGAGTTCCTTACTAACCAAAACTTGTCACTTTTAAAACTAAGTTCCCAATGGTTAAAAATTCACATTTAACACTTGTCCCACACAATTTTCCATGAGGAACACAATGGCAACCTCAAAACCATCAAATTCTCATTCCATTATCATATTCCGTTTTTGGCATATATTCAACAAAATCCCAAAATTGCCAACCTTGACATTTAAGTTTCAATCAAATTCTATCTATCCAAAAGACATCATAATATACCATTTCCATGAGCACAACATGCCAAACTTACTAAGACCCTAATTTTTGAAAATAGGGCAGAAAATTCCAGAAAAATCAATGCTCAACCAACAACCACAATATATATATCAAAAGGGAGCTAACACTCACCTCTTTCACTTTGCCAAAGAGATTTCTTGATTCACCAATTCTCAAAATTTTGTGTGGCATAAACCAACACCAATGGGCACCCTATAAACATCAAAATGAAGCTCTCACACCAAGGATCAACATTAGAGAAAGGAGTTTGAGCAATAGAGATCATTTGCCTTGCCTTTTCAAAGCTTTTCTTCCTTCCTTTGGGACAACAATGGTGCTGGATTGAGAGAAGAGAAGAGAGAGATGGTGAGAGGTTGAGGATGATGAAAAAAAATGATTATACTCCCCCTAGCTTCTATGTCTATGAAAAGAGAGGGAGAGGAAAGAGAAAAATATATTTTTCAAATGCATTTGACTTTTCCACTAGTCCCTTTACATGTGAGCTTGACACTTGTCATTTTCCTATATGCTCTCACACAATAAATCACCCAATTAGCTTCTTTAATCCTTCCATTAGCCATTTAGAGTGTGTTTGGATGCACTTAAAAAAAGCTATTTTGAGCCCAAACCATGGTTTGGGAAAAAATCATCCAAACACTCAAAAATTTTCCCAAACCATGGTTTTGAGCTCAAACCATGGTTTTGTAAAAATCATCCAAACACCTCAAATTTTCCTAAACCAAGGTTTTGAGCTCAAACCATGGTTTGGATCTCAAAACCATGGTTTTGAGAAAATCTAATTTTTTTTGCTTTTTTCCATATGTGGACCCCACCATCTCATTCTAATTGGTCCTTTTTATTAATGTGAGCCCCACACCACACACTCTCTCTTCTTCTTTTTTATTTTTTTGAATTTCACCAAGTTTTCTTTAATCCCTTTTTTTTTTAAGAATTTTAAAATTTTAATACTCCCTTTTATCTTATAAAACCTATTTATCTAATTTGATTATATTAGAAAAATTAATTAATCTGCACACGAAGGTGTCATTTGACAAATAAGTTGGCAATGAGGGATTTTTTCACAATTTTCCTATAAATCATTATTCTACTCATAATCTATTCTCCAAAAGCTATTTTGCTCAAAATCTATTCTTCAAAAGCTATTCTCCATTTTTTCTCCAGAATCTATTCTCCAAAATCTATTCTCCTGATATCTATTCTCCAAAAGTTAATCCAAACACACAGTTAATCTCACTTCTCATTTTTCCCTTAATTAGTAATTAATTTCCCATTAATCACCAACTTAAAGCCAATAGTTTCATTCCTTTAATTTCTCCTTTAATTATGGCACATTAATTAAAATAGCCATATAACTCAATAATTCCAACTTTAATTCACTAATTACCCTCAATAATTATCATTAGCCCTTAATCAAAATTTTGAGGCGTTACAATTCTCCCCCCGTTCAATAAATTTCGTCCTCAAAATTTTTTACACCACTGGGGACATAAACCTCAAATGCTTCTTCATGACGGCTTCCATTTCTCAACTTGTTTCCCATTGGGACAGTCCCTTCTCAACCACTTGAACCAATAGTGCACTATAGGTCTGATTCTCACAAGAATCCCAATGAACCAATACGTCATGGCTAAGTTTCTTTCTCTTAATCACTTTACCATTCTCATAGCTGGAGACACTATTACGAGCATGTGATCTCCTTTTTCAAACTCTTGAGGTCTCCACCTCATTCGATCATATTTCGGATGGACTGCACTCGTACATCCTGGCTTTAAGCCTCTTCCATCACTGACATCAAGTCACTTTCCCCTTAGGGAACACTATACTGAACTCATACCATTGGATTTAAGAAATTTAAATCCTGAAATTCTCCATCATTACTACAATAACCCACATCGTCGTGTGACTAAACACCTCTGAGATGAGATTAACATTACCCAGATGATCCTTCATCTCTAGGTTGTGAGTTTTCAATAACTCTATTCACTTGTGCTGTCTCACCTTCGATCTTTTCTGATCAAACAATACTTGGGACTTTAGTGGTCACATTACTGCTCTATTGCCACCCCGTACAGGTAATGGCGCCATATCTTTAACTCACATATCAATACAATACAATTGTCCCAAGGCCGTAATTGCCACTATACACAACCGCAACAAATCACAATCACTATACAAACATAATCGTTGCAGGAACACCATCACCGCACGAGCACAATTGTTGAAATTTTCAATTCATGAGTGGATATCTCATTTCATATGACCTCAGCAGTTGGGAGGCATATGCCACCACTCTGCTCAATCAAGTTACCCCTTTCGGGAATAACCCAAAGCACCACAGATTCACTATACACCAATGACAGCTTCCGCTATATTCACATACACCTCAACTTTCACTGTTTTCACTTTCACAACATTACCCTCACTTGTACACCCACCAGTGACTCCGCTAACGGTAACCAAGACTTTTGGGCTTCAACAACAACATCAGGCTACTCCAAAATCTCAATCTCTTCTATCTGAAGCACCCTACTATAACAGCCCACCTGAAGTTTCAATCTCTTCTATCCAGGCAGCCTACTAGAAGTCTCAAACTCCCAATTCCATCCTCATATGATTTATCAAGCTTACGGTGTGCTTGGCGTGGTCACATATACACATTGCCTTATAGCATTCACATTCATAACGGTATATCAACGGCCGATGGTAGAGATGACCCACGTCAAACTCTATAACGGCTCACACTGACATGCGCATGCTGTAAGTCCTATAGCCTTACGGCTCACAAATAGCCTCTCGTCTTTCATTCACACCCCAATCCCATCTTATTCATATAGCCTTGTCGGCTTTCACATAGTCAAGTAGAATAGTCAATCCCCTATAATCCCACCGCCCCGCAGGCACAGTCCTCCCACTGGAACCCCTGATGGGCCGCAGGTGAAAGACACACAATACACAATCACATAAAGCTGGAACCAGTATACAATCAACACTGATGCCTTTAAATACTACATCTTCAGCACCATAACTCTTTTCACCATAATGGGATCCTCCAAGACCCCTTCTCACAAATAACTTGGCCCTGAAGTTCTACCTCCAGAAGCCATAATTAACACATTATTCTTACTTCCTTGAGCTTCTGCTCAGTGTAGTTCTCAAACACATCACTTTCACCGTATTTGCATTGCACACTCTAAGGTCTATCTCTTCATCTATGCTTTAGCAATGTCAAGTTGATTTAATAGGAGTCCCATAGGAATCTCCCACTACCACTGACAACATTCATAATCAGAATTTGTCTGTGCCAGACCTTAGCTCGATTCAACTTGAATCATTCAAAGCATATGACTTCCTATCTCAAGAAAGCCCATTCACTGTGGGATTCATTACAATACACCATCACTGAGAGCCAACGTTTCGATAGCGCTTGTAACCCCCTCCGTAATTATATCCGAAATACGCGATTAAAGTAAAATAGAGACCAATAATAATCAAAACTCATTTAAAATCCCATCCTTGAGATATGGTTTTCACAAATACCTTTTAAAATCTAATTAACTTGGTCTCATATTCACATTTCGAATACAATTACTACGTGAAGATAAATCACATTCATATAAATATCAGAGTGCACAATATAATCATCCTGGCAATCCCAGGTACATACCTTCGCTAAAGATACACGGGGCATAATTGCCCATTACAATTCTTCAAATGGGGATTACACAATCTCATCTCAAATTTATAACCCTCTATTCAACCGAATCATATACAGTCTTCACAACTCATTGATAACCAACTACCAACTCTCATCTCGAAGGAGTCCTAGCCGCTCCCTCCATGAGCCACTTGCCCTGTCTAAATTGTTGGAAGGGGAGGGTGAGATTCAAGAGAATCTCAGTAGGGAAACATTACCAATATGCAAGCAAGATAAGTGTTTAATGCATGACATGCTTGCATCACATAACTCATGCACACATACAATGACAAATCTATAAGCTTAATGATTCGAACGATACACATATGGCCATAGCATATATTGAAACATAGCTTTAAATCATTCATACATGTTCCACATAATCAAGCAAAGCAATAACATGCATCAACACATTAATACAATTATCAGAGCATGCAGAAGAGATAAGTTCCCTACCTCCAGTCTTTTCTCCTCGATTTACGTGCCAGCAACTCGGGGCTTCACATTCAATCCTACAATGTCAAATGTACTATTTAGATACTTCCATAGTGTTTCTGGGGGTTATATGAAGCTATATTGAAAAATTACTAAAATACCCCCAGGGACCCGGCCCGACCCGGCCCTGCCGTACCCGATCCGGCTGTACTTTTCTTGAAATTTGGACATAGGCTATTCTGACATATTTTTGCCCAAGGAATCCATTTCCGGACTTGGAATTATCAAATTCAATGTCAATTTACAAATTTACCTTTGGCAGCCCCACTTTAAGGGTTTCAGGGGCGTTTTCATAATTATGTTTTTCCGGCCTTTTCCGAAAAAGTGACCAACTGTAACCCCACCTAATTTTCGCTCCTGAACTCAATGGAACCATCAAATCATTGAAAATCCAACTCTAAGACCCATTTATAGCCATAACCGAAATATACAAGTACTATGGGGAAAATTGGGGTTTTTTGGTTTCGGCTCTGTAAACGTGTTTCTTTCTACTCCTAACCACTTTATTAACCATTACATTAGGTTACAACTAACATTAAGACCCAATTTGGGCAGCATAACCCCTAGGCCATGTCATTTCCAAACTTTAAAACCAATGGCAATCCGGCGAAATTTCACCGATTAAATTGCCCACAACAGCCAGAATAAGCAATATACGAAAGTTTGGAAGTTACCTCAAGCTCCTAATAGCTTCTCCTTAACTTGACTGAAAACCCTAGCCTCTTGGACATAAAATTTGCTTCTCAAACACCTTAAATGACATAGAAGAGAAGTTTAGGAACAAGGTTATACGCGTTAGGAGCTAGATCGTCGGAGAAATGGGCTTACCTTATGAGATTTCTTCCTCTTTCTATTTCAGATATGCCCTCTCTATTTCAGATATTCTCAGCGTCAGAAATGAGGAGGAAGAAAGAAAAAACCATTTAATAACATATCCCATGCTTATGTCATCAATGTAACATGATGATGTCATAATTCTCAATTTTCGGATTTTTGGCAAATTTCTGCCCAAACTTTGCAAAATCATAACTAATTCTAGAAAAATCGAAATGATGTGATTCCAAAGCCAAATGAAAGGTATTTAAGTCCTATTTATAGGAAAAATATTTACGAATACTAGAAATCACCACAAAAGTCCAGAATTACACAAATTTCATCACTGCCCCAAAACAGAGTCCATTTTCGACCTCAAACTTTGGACAGTTATATCTCCCAGTTCCCAACATGCAATGGCATAAACTATATGTCCATTTTGAAGATTGGGATGTTAACTTTAAGAATGGAATGTTTCATAATTTTCCGACATCATTTTCCTAGTAACAATGTCCACACGAGAAGACTGCCTAGACAGAATTCACGCTGGACAGCATTTCCAGTTTTGCAACCAATGTGTCCAATCTAATTTAAATCAATTCTAATGATTAAATACCACAACATGACACCATTTTCATCACAATACCCCATTCAATTCTTCCCTCTATTCTAAGTCAATTTGGATGTTAATCCACAATTGAACTCAAATACAGGGTTTTGGCGTTGCTCATAACACAAGCGACTACAATCCACTTTATATTCTCTAAAAGGGTTCATTAATCACTAACCACGTCCACTTTTGTAGTCATTAACCCCTAATCACAATTTGGGATCTTGCTAAACCGAGGCTTAGCAATCCACTAATCTCAAGCTTATTCTCTAACCTCTAGTCTCAAAATTCGAGGTATTACAGCGCTAATCTACGAGTCAACATCATGGCGGCTGCACTCCACGATTCATCATTAAGGCGGCTACACTCTAGGGTTAGTTGTCACGGCGGCTCCACACTAGGGTTCGTCATCACGGTGGCTCCACACTACGGTGCTATACTCTCCGTAGGTAGCCCTTTCCTATCAGAATTCTCCACAGGTAGCCCTTTCCAATTTGAATCCTCTGCAGATAGCTCTTTTCAGTTGGTTGTCTCTAAATGAAGGTATCATTGTATCGAGAACTCAGAAGCCATTTACACATCCCATTCTCTGTCTCAACCTTGAAGCCATTCCTCTTGACTATCCGTGGTCCCATCATAAACCATTCCCAGGTCAGTGGCACATTCCAATTTCATAACGTTACGGAAATATTCTGCTACCAACGATTGGCATCCCTCTAGCTTGCATACAACTAGTCGTACTTGCACCTTTGATTCTACTCTTCTAATTCTCAGGTGAACCATATTGGTTCACCACACGACCATCATATATAATGTATACACACAGCCCTTAAACTCATATATTCGATTTCCTGTCTCAACCATGAGACTATATTCCATAGCCACTCGTCGTTCTATCAGGAACTTTTCTTATTCAATCAGGGAATGCTCTATTATCATGACTTTTCCCTTTGCTAGAATAGCAACTAGCATCCTTGAGAAACCTCATATTCATTTCCAATACATTCCAACTTCATGTTCTAGTACCTCATGTTAGATCTCATGTTTTGATGATAACAAAGAATGGTATGAAAAAGACTTGAGTAATAAATAAGATTGAACAAAGCAATAACAGGGAAAAGTATTACTTGAAGTAAGCATTGGAGTAATAAAGAAAGGCTAAGAGAAAAAGCTAAAAAACTTGATGAGAAGCAAGTTTTCTAAGGCATTACTCGAGTATGTACTCGAGTAATGAGACAAAACTTGAAGTTACCAGAGATACCTTCCAGTAACCTGCTAATGTTACTCGAGTAAGTACTCGAGTAATAGTGTAAAAGCTTTCAAGTTGCTCTCGGCCTGCCAATGTTACTCCAGTAGTTACTCGAGTAACCAGGTAAATACTTGGAGTTGCTCTCGGCCTGCCAATGTTACTCGAGTAGCTACTCGAGTAACCATGTGAAAATCTTCTAGTTGCTCTCAGCCTGACAATGATACTCGAGTACATACTCGAGTAACTCTATTTCAGAAAATGTGTTGCTCTCGGTACTTTGTACCACTGCCAATGTTACTCGAGTAGCTACTCGAGTAACGTACTGAGGTAAGTAAAAACTTGAAGGTAGTACCCGAATAACTTAATTTGGTTTTTATCATGCTTCACTCGATGTGCTCCTCAAGTATGCAGGTATTGAATGTTTCATTTTAAGTGAATTACTCGAGTATGTAGTGTTATGTTTGAAGGAAAACCTCAAGTCATTACCCGAGTACGTGATGCACAAAAAGTAAGTTTACTCGAGTATGTACTCGAGTAACAAGGTAATCAAACTTTAAGTGCTCTCGGCCTTGAAATCCTGCCAACATTACTGGAGTAAAGCATCGAGTAACATAAGTTTATTTAAAGGTTACTCGAGTTGGTACCCGAGTAACCTATGAAGAAAAGAGTGCATTACTCGAGTAGGTACCCGAGTAAACAAGCATTTCCGAAGGTTTGATATTTTGCTTATTCCATGCACTACCCGAGTAATCTTATATTTATATGTTAACTGGGAGTCTATCAAAGATTTCACGATGATACTCAGTAAGTACTCGAGTAAACTTTAATGAATACTCGAGTAGCTACTTGAGTATGGAAACCCAGAAAGTTTGAAATCATTCCAACAAAAAGAAGGCCTTCGTATATGCTATATGGGGTGATAGCTCCTCTGACGAAGAAAGTGATGAGGAAGAAGTAGGTAATATATGTCTCGTCGCTCAAGAAGAAACAGAAGAGGAGGTAAATGATTCTGATCCTACCTATGATGAATTACTTTCTGAATATAATGCTTTACATTCTGAATTCATCAAAGTAGTTAAAGAATTAATTGTTTTCAAAAAGAAAAACAAAGCTCTTGAAATTGAACTTAAAAAAAGTTTAGAAAAGGATTGTGAAAATTGTTCTTCTTTGAAAAAGAAAAACACTGATCTTATAAAAACTCTTGAAAAATTTACTCAAGGAAGTGAGATGCTAAATGTTATTTTAAAAGCTCAACGATTTGTAAATGACCGATCTGGGATTGGATATGATCCAAAATCAGACAAAAGGAAAGGAAGAAAGAAAGCAGGAGGTAAGTCATATCTGAATTATTTCCAGCATTCTATGCATACATCAAATCCGTTTGCATTTTGTAATTAGTGTAATAGAAAAGGTCATTATACATCTTCATGCATTCATAAGAAGAAAGGAACAATAGGAACCTACAAATGGGTTCCTAAAGGCTCATATGTTCAGAAAATTATTTGTACTAACTCAACAGGACCCAAAAAGATTTAGGTACCTAAGACCTAGTCATTTGATTGTAGGTATGTCTCAAAGCATCCAAAAATAGCAAGTGGTACATAGATAGTGGATGCTCTAGACATATGACCGGAGATTTTGAAAGTTTTACCACATTGCAACCTAAGGAAGGTGGAAAGGTAAAATTTGGAGGAAATCAATCCAGAAAGATAGCAGGAATTAGAGAAATCAAAAATGACAAAGGAATACAAGTCAAAGATGTATATTATGTTGAAGGCTTGTGTCACAATTTGCTGAGTGTAAGCCAAAGTGCAGATAAAGACAACTGGGTAATATTTGACTCAGAAGAATGCTTAATTATCAACAAGAATGATTCACAACTTGATAAGAAGAATATCAAGGCTAAGCTCAAAGCAAAAAGGGAAGGTAACTGCTATACTCTAGATATTAGTAGAAATGAGCCTGAAAACTGTTTTCTGAGTAATACTGATGAAAGTTGGCTATGGTATAAGAGATTGGCTCATGTCAATATGCATCAATTAGGCAAACTACTCAAAAAGGATTTAGTTCTTGGATTACCCAAAGTAACTTTCAAAAATGACTTGATTTGTGACGCATGTTAAAAGGGTAAACAAACTAAATCATCTTTCAAATTGAAAAATGAGATTTCAACAAATAGACCACTACAATTATTGCATATGGATTTAGTTGGCCCAGCAAGAATAAAGAGTCTTGATGGAAACTTATATTCATTAGTTATTGTTGATGATTTCTCTAGATTTACATGGGTTATTTTTCTATCATCAAAAGATGAAACATTTGAAGATTTTATTGTTTTTGCCAAGAAAGTGCAAAATAAGAAAGGTATGTCCATTGCAGGTATTAGGACTGATCATGGTGGAGAATTTGAAAATCAAGCCTTTGAAGAATATTGTGATACTAATGGCATTGATCACAATTTCTCTGCTCCAAGAACGCCTCAATAAAACGGAGTTGTGGAAAGCAAGAATAGAGTGCTCACTGAAATGGCTAGAGCAATGTTGAATGAAAAGAATGTGTCTCAAGTATTATGGGCTGATGCTATGAGTACAGCATGCTATATTTCAAATAGGGCCTATATCAGAACAAAACTTGGAAAGACACCTTATGAGTTATACAAAGGAAGGAAGCCAAACATTGCTCATCTACACATCTTCGGTTGTAAGTGTTTCATTCATAATAATGGTAAAGATAACTTAGGAAAATTTGATTCTAAAATAGATGAAGAAATTTTCCTAGGATATTCTAACCGAAGTAAAGCATATAGAGTTTACAATGAAAGAACATGTATTATTGAAGAATCAATTCATATTGTATTTGATGAATTTGAATCCTCTGACAAAACCATTGATTAAGAACAGCAAGTTAGTTTAAATCAAGAAAATGGTCAATCTATTTCTAAAACTCTTATTCCAGAGGTTGATGAAACCAAGGAAGAAGAGCAATCTCTAGGTCAACCTAAAGCCTGAAAATACAATAAAAGTCATCCCTTAGATCAAGTCATAGGAGATGTGAATGAAGGGATCAAAACTAGAAATAGAATTTTCAATAAAGTAAGTTTTTCTGCATTCATTTCTGAAATTGAACCTTCAAACATTGATGAAGCCCTATCAGACAATGAATGGGTTATAGCAATGCAAGAAGAACTAAATCAATTTGAGAGAAATCAAGTTTGGGATTTGGTACCTCAACCCAAGGATCATCCGATCATTAGAACTAAATGGGTGTTCAAGAACAAACTTGATGAATCCACAATTATTGTCAGAAATAAGGCAAGGTTGGTGGCCAAAGGCTATAATCAGGAAGAAGGGATTGATTATGAGGAAATGTATGCTCCAGTGGCTAGATTGGAAGCTATACGCGTACTCTTAGCCTTTGTATGTATCAAAGGATTCAAACTCTATCAAATGGATGTAAAGAGTGCTTTTCTAAATGGTTACATCATGGAAGAAGTATATGTAGAACAACCTCCAGGTTTTGAGGATGTTACCAAACCTGACCATGTTTTCAAACTTAAAAAGGCTTTATATGGTTTAAAACAAGCTCCTAGAGCATGGTATGAAAGGCTCAAAAAATTTCTCATTGATCAAGGTTTTGTACGAGGAAAAGTTGATACAACATTTTTTATAAAACGAAAAGGTGATGATATTTTAATTGTTCAAATATATGTTGATGACATTGTTTTCGACGCTACTAATGAATCTCTGTGTAAGGAATTTTCTGAGATAATGCAGGGAGAGTTTGAGATGTCAATGATGGGAGAATTCAATTTCTTTCTTGGTTTGCAAATCAAACAAAGAAAGAATGGAATCTTCATATCTCAAACAAAGTATTTGAAAGAATTGTTGAAGAAGTATGGAATGAATTAAGCAAATGGCACGGACACTCCTATGAGCTCAACTACGTTCTTGATGCTGATGTCAAAGGAAAGGACTACAACATCACAAAGTATAGAGGAATGATTGGATCATTACTCTATCTCACGGCAAGTAGACCAGACATCCAATTTAGTGTTGGTATATGTGCAAGATATCAATCAGCACCAAAAGAATCACATGCTGAAACGGTCAAACTAATCTTTAGATGCCTTGCTGACACACCCGAATTGGGTCTGTGGTATCCCAAAGGAAGAAGTGAATATCTTGTTGCATATTTAGATTCAGATCATGGAGGATACAAAACAGACAGAAAGAGCACCAGTGGACAAGGACAATTTCTTGGAGGATCTCTTGTATCATGGTTCAGCAAGAAACAAAATACAGTGTCTCTTTTGTCAACGGAAGCCGAATATGTTGCAGTCTCAAGTTGTTGTGCACAAGTAATATGGTTAAAACAACAACTACAAGATCTTGGTATTTATCTCAAAGAAATACCAATCTATTGTGACAATACTAGTACGATAAGCTTGGCAAAGAATCCAGTTCAACACTCTAGAACCAAGCATATCGATGTCAGACATCGCTTCATCAGAGATCATGTTCAAAAGAAAGATGTGAAAGTGATATTCATTCCTACTCATCTTCAATTAGCTAATATTTTCACAAAACCCCTTGCAAAAGATCAATTTCTATACATTAGAAGAGAATTGGGAATGGTAAATCCCAATGAGTTGTAAGTTATTTCAGTCTCTCATAATATTAGATGAAGTCATTTGTTAAAGTTTTGATGATTACTAACTTAAGCATCGGAGTATATAGAAACTTGTTTTGTAGGAAGGTTGAAACTCTGTTTTGAGAAATAAAAATAGAGGTTATCAGAGGACACCTTTACTGGAGTACCAACTTGAAGTAATGTGTGACAGAGAAGCATTACCCGAGGAACAACTTGAAGTAAAGAAGCACTTTACTCGAGTAACTACTCGAGTAATGGTCTTCAAAACTGGAAGTAATGGATCAAGTTACTTGGAATTTAAATCTAACGGTTCAGTTTCAAAAATGAACAGTCAGAAGTTGAAAAGACTGGTTACCCGAGGCGAGCCTCGAGTAAACTTGAACATTACTCGAGTAAGGACTCGAGTAACTGCAAGTCCAAATTTCCAAATTGATGAAAAATGATCCAAATCTGCTTCAAATTGGTTATAAATGATCGAGGGAACAATTATGGATAATTACAATATTATTCATGCCAGGTATGCAATTTAAATGAATGATTTTAGAGATTTTCTGTATGATCACTCGAGTAAGGCCTTAAGTAAACTTGAAGCTTACTCGAGTAAGGCCTCGAGTAACGTCGGGTTTTAGGTCTTTATCTGTCGCAAACTCAGTCATTTCCACAAAATCTCCTCGAGTAAATCACTATACACTCTTACAAAAAATTTTCACAATCGATTCCTTGCCTTATTTCCATCAAAACCCAACAGATTTTAGTCCCAAAAACCTCCTATTTTGCTCAGATTCTCCGTGCCCTAACTCACGTCAGTGACTCTGTTTCTCTGAGATTTTCGATTTTTTGTGTTTCAAGATGGTTAGAACCAAGAATCTCAATTTCACAGATCCCTCTGAATCACAACAAATTCTAATCCTCTTTCTTCTCCTCCCAAAAAGAGAAGAAAACTTACCCTGAGATCAAAAGCCAAAATCCAACCTCAATCTCAACCGAAGCCAAAAGGGGTTGTGATCAAAGAGCCTATTGTTACAAGGGTTCATTCCAAAAAGAGTACTTCTACCGGGAAAGGCAAGAGTGCCAAATCTCCCTCACCTCCTCACTATAATTCCTCTACCCCCTCTTTCACTTCAAAACCAACTAAAAAGCCTAAGTATGATAGGAATGTGGCTACGGCTATGGCAAACATCATAGATCAAAAGAAAAGGGGCAATCTTCCAAGAAATCCAAATTTCCAGAAGAGGAGAACACCAACCCTCCAAAAGGGTTCAATGTCAACAAGTTGGTGGAGTCTCCGAAGTATCTATCTCAGTTCTCCAGGAGGAAAGTGTGTAAGACACACTATGTGGACCTCAAGATTCTTCAGGAGGTATTGAAGCATGACCTTAGTCCTTATTTAGATCCTTTTATGCCTTGGCTATCCATTAGATTACCTTTCTGTACAAAAGTGATCACACACTTTTACTGTAATCTAGAGATCATAGATGAGCCAAACAGAACCTCAGCTGAGGAAGAGATGACCACCACAGTAAGAGGTCAAAAGATTCTCATATTACCCTCTAGGATTAACTTGTGGTTAGGGATAGAGAATCCCCCAGATGATATTTACTCCCAACTTGAACCAAACCAAATATTTTATATCCTTAAACTCGGTGAGTTAGTTGGCCCTTTAAATTTCAAGCCCAGTGATATGTGTGATCATCACAGGGTCGTATAGTACATCTATTCTAGGTCCTTTATGAACAAGGCCAACAATTATACCCACTTCTCTGATAGGGACTTTAGGTGGTTTGCTTCACTTCTCCTGAAGGAACAGAAGGATTTGGGGGAGTATATCTTCTCTGAAATGAAGAGGTACAGAGTGGATGGAAAGGCTACCACACCGATGCTATATCCTCAAATTATATCACTTATTCTGAAAGAGAATAAGATATGGTATCTGGATAGCAAGGAGCCTATTGAGAGGATGACTGGGAGAAATCAGATAGGGAAGCTAAATATTGACATCCCTCTCAAGAGTCCTCTGGAGTCTGGGTCAAAGAAGAAGAAAAAGACTACTGAGACCGAGACCAGCAAAATGGATGACACTCAATCATTGGCTCCAGCTGCCACCACATCATCACCCTCCTTCCTCAATGCCACACTTCAGCATTTCATGGAGAATATGCTCCGAGGATTCAATGTTGATATCGCCAACACGAATGCTGAACTGATAACCAACATGAACTACAAGATGACACAGTTGGTTGAGAAAATGGAAAAGAAGCACGAGGAGTTGCTTGCTGAGCAACGTGCTCAGGGTGAGACACTGAGATTAATTCTGGCACGTTTGGATTCATTGGGTCCCGGACCTTCTGCCGGTCCATCTTCTTCTGCACCACCACCACCTCCAGAGAACCCTCCTTCTGACACTGCTTTCACTGTGACTGAACCATCTACTCCTCTGGTCTCTAGTCCACATGAGCCACAAGCCAAAGACATCCTATATACAGTGGACAACCCAGACACCAATGAGACCATACATATCACTATTGATGATTCACCTCCCAAACCTCAGACTGACCCCGCTCCTAAACCTATTCCATCTCCTACCCACACTGAGGAAATATCTCCCTCCTCCTCCTTTGAACATCATACTCCAGAGGTTGAACCACTCCAGAGGTTCAGACCACTCTAGAGGGTACCTCCACTATGGTTGTCTTCCAACCTTCTCCTATTCCTCCCAGAGATGACATCCATATCCCTCCAGTGAATCTGCCTGAACCTGTCCCCTCTAGTTCATTTGATACTTCTGGTTCAGATGACTCTTTGGTTCTTCCTGTAGAGCCCATCTCCATGGTCAAGCCTTCTAGTCCTCCTCTTGATTGATGAAGACAAAAAGGGGGAGAAGAGCTTGGGTGTGATTTTGTGGAAGTCTTTGAGTCTTTTTGGGTATTTGGGTGTATACGGGTTCTAGGGAGTCTTTTGAAACTTGTTAAGCTTTTATCTTGTTTTGTTAAGTTTTATCTTGTTATCTTGTAATACAATTTTTAAGTTTAATGCAAGTTTATTTCAAGTCTATTCAAGTTTTAAATTATGATTATATTGTTGGACTAATGAATTTGTTGTGTATGCAATATGCATATTATAATTCACTTTACACTTTGAATCTAAACTTAATAAGTTTTTCAAAATAATGTATTTAATTGAGAATTCACTTTTCAAAAATTTTGTTCAAAATCACCAAGTTTTGTCATCATCAAAAAGGGGGAGAATGTTAGATCTCGTGTTTTGATGATAACAAAGAATGGTATGAAAAAGACTTGAGTAATAAATAAGATTGAACAAAGCAATAACAGGAAAAAGTATTACTTGAAGTAAGCATTGGAGTAATGAAGAAAGGCCAAGAGAAAAAGCTGAGAAACTTGATGAGAAGCAAGTTTTCTAAGGCATTACTCGAGTATGTACTCGAGTAATGAGACAAAACTTGAAGTTACCAGAGATACCTTCCAGTAACCTGCCAACGTTACTCGAGTAAGTACTCGAGTAATAGTGTAAAAGCTTTCAAGTTGCTCTCGGCCTGCCAATGTTACTCGAGTAGTTACTCGAGTAACCAGGTAAATACTTGGAGTTGCTCTTGGCCTGCCAACGTTACTCGAGTAGCTACTCGAGTAACCATGTGAAAATCTTCCAGTTGCTCTCGGCCTGCCAATGATACTCGAGTACATACTCGAGTAACTCTGTTTCAGAAAATGTGTTGCTCTCTGCACTTTGTACCACTGCCAATGTTAATCGAGTAGCTACTCAAGTAACATACTGAGGTAAGTAAAAACTTGAAGGTAGTACCCGAATAACTTAATTTGGTTTTTATCATACTTCACTCGATGTGCTCCTCAAGTATGCAGGTATTGAATGTTTCATTTTAAGTGAATTACTCGAGTATGTACTCGAGTATGCAGTGTTATGTTTGAAGGAAAACCTCAAGTCATTACTCGAGTAAGTGATTCACAAAAAGTAAGTTTACTCGAGTATGTACTCGAGTAACAAGGTCATCAAACTTTAAGTGCTCTCGGCCTTGAAATCCTGCCAACATTACTGGAGTAAAGCATCGAGTAACATAAGTTTATTTGAAGATTACTCGAGTTGGTACCCGAGTAACCTATGAAGAAAAGAGTGCATTACTCGAGTAGGTGCCCGAGTAAACAAGCATTTCTGAAGGTTTGATATTTTGCTTATTCCATGCACTACCCGAGTAATCTTATATTTATATGTTAACTGGGAGTCCATCAAAGATTTCCCCATGATACTCGAGTAAGTACTCGAGTAAACTTTAATGAATACTCGAGTAGCTACTCGAGTATGGAAACCCAGAAAGTTTGAAATCATTCCAACGGACATTGTTTTGTTTCCTATTTGATTAACTTTTCATTATATTAGTATTCTTAGCATTTCAACAGATAAACAATGAAGAGATCTTACCAAATAAGGAAAGTCAAAAGCAACGCTCAAATGTCACCGACCGTCACCTACCGCAAACGTATGTTTTTCAAAAACTGGAAAAGTCAATAGTGGCTGCGCACACTCCAACGGACATGAAGAAATATGTTCCAGAAATCATTACGAACGTATCTATATATATGGGAACATCTAAACAGAGAAGAGAACAAGAACACACTCACGAACGTATCATCAAGTTCATTACTCTGTTTTACATTATACTTGTAATTCTATGCTTCAGTGATTCTTATTCACTTTGTGAGAGAGATATTTCATTCAAACTCAATATTTGTTATTGAGGTAACTTAAGGTTGTGGAACCTTGAGTTGGGATTGGATTACAACTTGTAAGGGGGAGCGAGTGTCCAGGCGTAGGAACTTGCTTGTACTAAGGTGCTGAGAACCCACTGAATCTTGGAAGTTATAGTGAAACTCTTAGAGAAGCTCTGAGGACTGACGTAGGTCAAAGTGGTTGTGGCTGAACCAGTATAACTCCTGGTGTACACTTCGGTGATATTTCTCCTTACTCTTTCCTGTTTTAATTTCAACGTCAAATTTTATATTTGCAACAAAATTTTTAAGATCACCCAATTCACCCCCCCTCTTGGGTGAAACGCTTGCTCTAACACCTCAGACCATCCAGGTCAGATCAGATTCCCAAGAATCAGTTCAACTATTAAGATAAAATCCTTGGATCACAATTCAACTCTTAAAACCTCAACATTCGTTAAACTGGTAAATCACTTCCCTCATTTCTACGAAGCATCATTAACTCCAACATAAGTTCAAATATCTCTGCCAGCCTAAGGCACACTGGTCCTCTAGGTCTTAGGGCCTTTGGACACACAAGTCCACTATAACATCACTTCCATATAATATCATATAGCCTAGGGTCTCTAACCCAATATTTAGGTTCATTAGGAAATCTAGAACCTCAACATTTCATACATTAGCAGTCATTTTCCTCAATCATACCTAATAGGTTTTGCTAAGAATCAAGATCAATAGCACCTACTCTACCCTTCATGGTATTTGGGTAATAACCTCAAAACATTACTGAAGGTTCAACATTATCCATCAGGTTCACGTGGTTTGATCTTCTGACATGCATCAGAACCACAGTGAAACCACTTCTCATTTTGAACTAAGCACTAATTTAGCTTAGATCTAATTCAGGCTTATTCCCAACCTTCAGTATCATCAGATCGAATCTTTTAGGATCCACAAACGATATGGTCACCATTACTCATATAGCACCGTATATCGTATTCACATTCCTTTGACCCTACAATATTACTAAGGATCATCACTTAACATGGAGAGACCATAAAACCTTTACTATGCCTCAAATTGCCATATCCCATCAAATGGACCTTTCTGGCAGTATTCACTACAACAGAACTGTCCCAATTCAAAATCAATACCTACATTATCAATATCTCCATGTATCTAATTACTCTTTAAACCATCTAACTTAAATGATCATTGGTCATGGAGAAACCTCAAAATCATAATCATTCCTCAAGTCTCCATGACCTTACTAACTCAACCTCTCAAGGCCACCCATCTTAGGGTTTTCCTAAGTTGAGCACGCTTAACATTCACGCACCCCTCCACAGCTTTATCGAATTCAATAAACTGTCTGGAGACTAATCATTCCCTTATTCATACCTCAATCCTCTGATCGACACATCAGAGCTCCAATCTTTATTATCCACTGTATGAAATTAGGTGGATTGTCCTTCAATTCCCCTACCTCTAGGTCTAACGGTCTGACTCTAGTGTGGACCATTCTATCCTTTAACCTTACAATTGATTCACCCAGTTAGAAATCACAATAAAAGCATACACACAATCCTTAAACTCTTATATACCAACAATATCAGGAGTGTACATGTGTATACAACCAACAGTTATCAATCACTATCACTCAAGCAATAAACTAGGGCAACTATCCTAGCAATTCATACATATGCCAGGAAAACTGCTCTGATACCACAAATGTAACCCCCATCCTCATTAAGGCCAGAATTAAGCATTTAAATATGTTTAAGAATTGAATAAGAGATCTGGAATAATTTAAAACCTTTTTCAACGCCAGTATAAATAGATCACTATTCATCCAAAATTAAAAACAATAGGCCTGTTCAGTTCGTCACAAATATAAAATCAGAGTATCAGCAAAATTCCTGACATTCACCCGGGATAATAACATTAATCCATGAATTTGTACAAGGCATCATTGGCCATCTTAGTTTCCCATACCGAGGATTACTTAATAGCTATAAATCTATGGTTTATTCAATATATACCTTTATCAAGAATGACAACCAATTCCAAAACTAACAATAACAAGCTAAGACTACCACCGGCAGCCCTAGTCGCCCTTATCCACTTGCTTGCCTCTTGATCCACTTGCCATGTCTAAAATGTTATTTGGAAAGAGTGAGATTCAAAACAATCCCAGTAGTAACAGTTTATGAATATATACAAAGCAAGTAAACATATATCATAATACAGCAATCAATATTTGAGGCCGGGAACACTGCCACGTCCCCTTCACTATATACAAGGTTGGGCTTTCGCCACATCCCCTTACTATATCTATATTCAAGGCTGGGCTTTCACCACGTCCCCTCACTGTATCTATATTCAAGATCGGGCTTACGCCACGTTCCCTTCACTGTATCTGTATTCAAGGCTGGACTTTCGCCATGTCCCTCACTGTATTCAATGACTAATGCATACAAGCAATGCAATATACATGGTATAGGATAAAGTGTCACTACCTTAGTCTCTCCATTCTTGTTCAGGCACAGGCCTTCTTCGTTCCGGGAAATTATCAAATCCTATATTCATAATTAAGGACGATATGTTATCAATTATTCCAATACTTAAACGACTCCAAAACACTTAGATTTGGTTATCTTTTATATCCTTTAGGTGACTACTAAAAGCCTAAATATCTGCCTAAAGGATTGAGAAACAACTATATCAAAAACCATCTTTGGAAGTCCAAAATGTCATTTTCGGGGGTTGGCTGTGGCCCACAAATCCATTGGCCACGGCCCACAACAGGTCCGAGACATTTGGGCTGCGGCCCATAATCCTTCTGGCCACGGCCAAGAAAAACCCTGTTTATTGGCTAAACTTTTAAAAATCATAACTAATTCTAGAAAAATTAAAACGAGGTGATTCCAAAGCCAAATGAAATATAATTAAGTCCTATTAATATAAAAAATATGGCCCATTATTAAAAATCACCACACAAATACAGAATTCAAGAAATGTCCACACTATTCAGAATTGATCCCAGATTTAACTTTAAACTTTAGGCAGTCATAACTCCTAGCTCAAAAGTCGAAATGACATGAAATATATGTTCATTTTGAAGCTTGAAAGGTGAAATTTAAGCTTGAAAAGTTTGATAATTTTCCAAAACCATTTTCTATTTTAAAACGTCCATGCAAGATCACTACCAGAACAGAGTTCCTTACTAACCAAAACTTGTCACTTTTAAAACTAAGTTCCCAATGGTTAAAAATTCACATTTAACACTTCTCCCACACAATTTTCCACGAGGAACACAATGGAAACCTCAAAACCATCAAATTCTCATTCCATTATCATGTTCTATTTTTGGCATATATTCAACAAAATCCCAAAATTGCCAAACTTGACATTTAAGCTTCAATCAAATTCTATCTATCCAAAAGACATCATAATATACCATTTCCATGAGCACAACATTCTAAACTTACTAAGACCCTAATTTTTGAAAATAGGGCAGAAAATTTCAGAAAAATCAATGCTCAACCAACAACCACAATATATATATATATATATCAAAAGGGAGCTAACCCTCACCTCTTTCACTTTGCCAAAGAGATTTCTTGATTCACCAATTCTCAAAATTTCGTGTGGCATAAACCAACACCAATGGGCACCCTATAAACATCAAAATGAAGCACTCACTCCAAGGATCAACATTAGAGAAAGGAGTTTGAGCAATAGAGATCATTTGCCTTACCTTTTCAAAGCTTTTCTTCCTTCCTTTGGGACAACAATGGCACCAGATTGAGAGAAGAGAAGAGAGAGATGGTGAGAGGTTGAGGATGATGACCAAAAATGATTAGACTCCCCCCTATCTTCTATGTCTATGAAAAGAGAGGGAGAGGAAAGAGAAAAATATATTTTTCAAATGCATTTGACTTTTCCACTAGTCCCTTTACATGTGAGCTTGACACTTGTCATTTTCCTATTGACTCTCACACAATAAATCACCCAATTAGCTTCTCTAATCCTTCCATTAGCCATTTAATCTCACTTCTCATTTTTCCCTTAGTTAGTAATTAATTTCCCATTAATCACCAACTTAAAGCCAATAGTTCCATTCCTTTAATTTCTCCTTTAATTATGGTACATTAATTAAAATAGCCACATAACTCAATAATTCCAACTTTAATTCACTAATTACCCTCAATAATTATCATTAGCCCTTAATCAAAATTTTGGGGCGTTACAGCAAGGGTCCTCATATGGGGGTGGTAACAAGAAGCCTTATCAATATAGGGGTCATAGTTATCAAAGACCTCCAGCGGGACCAATGTACAATCAGTGTAGAAAGTACCATCCGGGCAGAACCTGTACTAGGGAGGCGATTTGCTTTAACTGCAAACAAGTGGGTCACATCTCTACTAAGTGCCCACGACAGCTGGTGGAGCAAAGGCCCAAGAATCAGGGTGATTATTTGCAATGACACATGAGGAGGCCCGAAAGTCACCTGAACTAATCCAAAGTAAAATCCTTCTTGGTGATAATGAGTTAAATGCTTTGTTTGATTCAGGAGCGAGTCATTCATTCATAGCTTATGACTATGTAAAGCGCCTGGGATTGCATGTGCATAGACTACCATTTGATTTGGTTGTGTCGACGCCGATATGTGTCAAGGCTGTGACGGCCGAAGCTTGTCTTAATTGTGTGATAATGGTTGAGGGACTTGAGTTCGTGGTTGATTTGATTTGCTTACCGCTTCAACAACTAGAAGTTATTTTGGGTTTTGATTGGTTAAGAGCAAATGATGTGCTGCTTGATTATGGTAATAAGAGGATAGCTTACCGTAATGCATAGCGGGGAAATAATGTGAATGATAGTTTGAATTTACTTTCAACAGCTAAAGCAAAAAGATATCTTGAGAAGGGATGTCAAGGGTATATAGTGTTCTTCTATGTTCAGGGAGAGTCAAGTGAAGCTTTAGAAAGTATACCTGTGTAGGACCGGTAATTCGGGCCAGGCTGGCGGGCCAGCCCGCCAGCCCGTTTTTTTGAAACGGTTTTGGCGGCCCAATTAAAAACGGGCTAAACGGGCTCAGCCCGTTTAGCCCGCGGGTTGATGCGGGCCAGCCCGCTTAATTTTTTTTTCATTTTTTTTTATTTTTTTTATTTTTTTTCTCAAATATCCTTGGTCCCTTATCTCATTTTTCTTTGATGATGTGTTTAATTAATTCCTCATACTTTTCGTTTGACACTTATTTTCATATTATATTTATTTATTATACTATTATTAAATTAAAAAGAGATGTATATATATAGTTTTGTGATGTAAATAGATTAAAAAAAAGGAAAGTAAGAATGAAATTGATTTCTTAACACAAATGTATAAAAGAAAAGAAGTGTGATATGAGCGGGTGAAAGAGAAAATATTAAAAATTTAAAAAAAAAAAAAAAAAAATTGGCGGGCTCGCGGGCTGGCCCGCCAGCCCGCCTAAACGGGCTCGGGCTGGCAAAAGCCAGCCCGCGAAGGGGGCGGGCTGCATCAGCCCGCCCCGCTTCAGCCCGCAACCCGCGCGGGCTGGCCCGCAACCCGCGGGCCAGCCCGTTTTCCCACTTCTATACCTGTGGTAAGAGAATTCCCTGAGGTATTTCCAGAGGATCTTAGCGGATTGCCTCCGGAAAGGGAAGTGCAGTTCCCAATTGAGATTGTGCCTGGAGCTAGTTCGATATCGAAAGCCCCATATCGTATGGCCCCTAACAAAATAGTGAAGCTGAAGAAGAAAATTGAAGAATTGCTTGAAAAGGGGTTCATCCGACCCAGTGTATCACCATGGGGAGCTCCAGTGCTATTTGTGAAAAAGAAAGATGGAAGCTTGAGGCTTTGTATTGATTACAGAAAACTTAACAAAGTGACTGTTAAGAACAAGTATCCTCTCTCAAGAATTGATGACTTGTTAGATCAATTGTCTGGCTCATGTGTATTCTCCAAAATTGATCTAAGGTTGGGATATCATTAGTTGAGTATGAAGGCAGCAGATGTTCTGAAAACTGCTTTCAGAACAAGGTATGGGCACTATGAGTTCCTTGTGATGCCCTTTGGGTTGACAAATGCACCAGCGATATTCATGGATTATATGAACCGCGTCTTCCGACAGTATCTTGACCAGTTTATGGTAGTGTTTATTGATGACATTCTGATGTACTCTAAGAGTAGAGAAGAACATAAGCAGCATCTGAGAATAGTGTTGAGAATCTTGCGGGAAAAGCAACTCTATGCCAAGCTGAGCAAGTATAAGTTTTGGCTTACGGAAGTAAAGTTCCTTGGCCATGTGATCTCACGAGACGAGGTATTGGTGGATCCCAGTAAGGTGGAAGCAGTACTTGATTGGAAAAGGCCAGAAACTATTTTTGAGATTCGCAGTTTTTCTGTGTCTTGCTGGTTATTACCAGAGGTTCATTCAAAACTTCTCGCGTATTGCATTGCCAATGACCAAGCTCACGAGGAAGGATCAATCATTTTTGTGGGATGAACATTGTGAGCAGAGTTTCACTGAGCTGAAGGATAGGTTGACTACGGAACCAGTGTTGATTATACCTGATCCCAGTGAGGCTTACGTCGTGTACAATGATGTGAGTAAGCAGGGGTTAGGGTGTATCCTAATGCAGCAAGGAAGAGTATGGCCTATGCCTCTCGACAGCTGAAACCGTATGAGATGAACTACCCCACTCATGATCTGGAGCTTATGGCAATAGTGTTTGCATTGAAAATTTGGCATAATTACTTGTACTGTGTGACAGTGAACTGTACTGCGACCACAAAAGTCTCAAATATCTATATGATGAAAAAGAGTTGAACATGAGACAGCATCGATGGATGGAGTTGCTGAAAGATTATAACCTGGAGATCAAATATCATCCGGGTAAGGCTAACGCCATCACGGATGCTTTAAGTCGGAAGGTAGTGCTAGTAGCAATGATGATAATCCAAGAATGGAAACTAATAGAGGATTTTCGGAATTTGAATCTCTTGAATGATATTATATTTGCCAATTATGGTGTGATCCAAGGGGAGAATAACTTAAGGACTGAAATTGAAGAGGCTCAGATGCATGATGAGCGAGCCTAGTCGATCCGAGCTATTATTAAGTGAGGAGAGACTCGGGATTATGATTTTTCACCTAGTGGACTGGTGCGTTACCAGAAGATAATCTATGTTCCACTGAAGGCTGACTTGAGATTGAGAATTCTTGATGAGGCTTATAAGAGTCAGTATACTCTTCAACCCGGTATGACCATGATGTATCACAACTTGAAGTCTATGTATTGGTGGTCAGGGTTGAAGAGTGATGTGATTAAGTATGTGGCGCGGTGTCTTACCTGTCAAAAGGTGAAGATTGAGCACCAGAGACCTCCAGGATTGCTTCAGAGTCTGGAAATTCCAGAGTGGAAGTGGGAAAGTGTGACCATGGATCTAGTGGTGGGTCCGCCCAAGATCCAAAACTATGATGCGATCTGGGTGATTGTTGATCAACTCACAAAGTCTGCGCACTTCATACCTATCAACGCTAGCTATTCTCCTAACAGGATGGCTGAGATATATATCAAAGAGATCGTAAGACTCCATGATACACCAAAGAATATTATCTCCGATAGAGATCCTCGATTTACTTCTAGATTCTGGAGGGCTCTGCATAAAGCTATGGGTACTCAGTTGAGGTTTAGCATGGCCTATCATCCATAGACAAACGGACAGTCAAAGAGGACTATTCAAACGCTAGAAGATATGCTGAGAGCGTGTGTCCTAGACTTCAAAGGAAAATGGGACTACTATCTTCCATTAGCTGAGTTTGCTTATAACACTAACTATTATGTGAGCATTCAAATGGCTTCGTATGAAGCATTGTATGGAAGGAAATGCCAGTCACCGTTGTGATGGACAGAGTTGTCTGAGAGAAAGTTATATGAGCCAGATCTTGTTGAGTAAACTTCTGAGCAAATCAGAACTATCAGAAAGAACCTCCTTACAGCACAGAGTCGATAGAAGAGCTATACTGATAAGAGGAGAAGACCTCTTGAGTTTGAAGTAGGGGATCATGTTTTCTTGAGAGTGTCTCCAGTTACAGGCATCGGGAGAGCAATCAAGCGGAAGAAACTGAGTTCGAGATACATTGGTCAAATTTGAGATTCTGGCAAGAATCGGGCCTGTGGCATATCGGATAGCACTACCCCCGAGTTTGAGCAGATTGCATGACATGTTCCATGTTTTGCAGCTCAAGAAGTACCAACCAGACCCTGAGCATATCATCGGGTATGAAGAGGTTGAATTGCAAGATAACTTCACTTATGAGGTAGAGCCAGAGCATATCATCGATCGAGAAGAGCGGAGGCTCAAGCATCGAAGCTTACTGTTTGTGAAGGTGGTCTGGAAAGGAATGTCTCTAAGGGAAGCAACCTGGGAGGCAGAAGCAAACATAAGGAAGATATTTCCTGATTTTATGCCCCAATATGTGTAACAAATTTTGAGGGCAAAATTTATTGAACGGGGGGGGGGGGAATTGTAATATCCCAAATTTTGATTAAGGGCTAATCATGATTATTGTGGATAATTATGAATTTAATTGGCATTATTATGTGTTTTATGGCAATATTAATTAATATGTCATAATTGGTGGAAAAATTGGAAGAATGGAATTATTGGCCATGAGTTGGTAATTAAGGGAGAAATTAATTACTGGCTAAGAGAAAAATGAGATGTGTAACTATATGGTTAATCGAGGGATTAAGTGACTAATTGGGTGTTTACTTATGAGAGCCAATGAGAAGTGGACACTTGGCAAGCTTTTACCATGTGAGAGAAGGAAGAAAGTCAAAAGGGGTATTTTAAACTATTTTTTCTCTCTCCCTTCCCTCCTTGTCATTGAAATGGTATAAGGGAGGAAGAAATCATCATTTCTTTATCTTCCTCACTCATCTCTCTCTCTTGCTCTCTCTCTCTCTCTTTCTCTCTCTTATCAGTCATTATGGCCCAAAGGAGGAAGAAGAAAGCTTCAAAAGGTAAGGGCAAATGGCCTCTATTGCTCAAACTCACTTTATTAGTGTTGATCCTTGAAGTAAGAGCTTCATTTTGATGTTTGTAGAGTGCATATTGGTGTTGATTGGTGCTCACACAAAATTTTGAAGGTTGGTGAATCAAGAAATCTCTTTCGCAAAGTGAAATAGGTATGTGAGGCTAATCTATCTATCTAAGTTTTATGCCAAATGGTTTATTTTGAAATTTTTGGAAATGTTGGCCTTTAATCCGAAAATGATAACCAATGGGCTTTTGACATGTTTTTGGCATAGTATTGGTATGTTGGGAATGTATATAGATAGATAGATTGATTTAGGATGGGAATGGTATGTTTGGATGATTATGTTACCCAAAACCAAAGCATGATAATGGAGTAGGATTTTGATGATTCTGATGATCCCATTGAATTCCTTGGATGTTTTTGTGTGGGAGTAGCTTTGGTAGAAGTTTGGGTCCATTAGGATCAATTGGGCAAGTTTTAGGAAATGTGGTTAGTTTTTCAGCGTTTTCTAGATTCTAATAAAATCACTTGAGTGAGAGTGAGCTCACGCGAGTGAGGGATGAATATCACTCAGGCGAGTGTGGTAGTGCATTTTCCCTTTCTGCTCTCTGTGTTCTTGGTGCACTTCTGTGTGTTGAGGCAAGATTGTAGCCTCACTTGCAAGTGTTGTGAGTTCTCACTCGAGTGAGCCTTCTCTCACTCGAGTATGGGTGTATTTGACACCATGAACTCTCTTCTCGGGTTGTCACTCGTGGCCAAGTTTCAAGAGTGCGCTTTAACACTTGCGAGTGTTAAGTTGTCACTCGAGTGAGGTTTTCTTCACTTGAGTGCTCCTTTTCTTTGAAAGTTCTTATGCTCTCGGGCAAACACTTTCTATCCTCACTTTTTAGTACTTGAAGTGCAGACCATACCATCACTCGAGTGAGGCCTTCTTTTCTCGAGTGAGGCCATCTTCACTCGAGTGCAGCAGTGAAAAATCAGTTTTTGTGCTTCCAAAAGGGGATCTTTGGGATAGTTCTTCCAACCCTTTAGGAGCTTTTCTTAAGGGTATTTAATGACTCTAAAAGAATAATATTGATAACCAAATTAAGTGTTATGAAGTCATTGAGAATTGGAATAGAGAATTGACACTTCGTCTCTAATTATGAACATAGGATTTGACAGTTACCCTTTTCGGGAGAAACCGGCGCCAGGATATGTCCGGAAGGATCAAGGTAGTGAAACTTATGTCATGTTGTGTATGATACTTGGTATGCATGTTTATCATTGTGAATGTGTTATCGGCCATAGGACATTACAGCGCGAGCAGTTCAATATAAGCCGTTGTAGGGGGACAATGCTCATGATACCTACCCTAGCCGTTGTATTTGCCGTTGTAAGTGCCGAGGCTGCGTTATGGAATCGTGGATTCCTGTTTGAGTATCCAACCCGTGGGGCTGCGTGTTTTGAAATGTTTTATATAGATCCCAGCTATGGTGATATATGTTATTTGTCCATATGGATGTGCAATACAGCAAGCAATTCAGTATGAGCCGTTGTAAGGGGCGATGCCCATGATACCTACCCCGGCCGTTGCAACTGTTGTTGTGATTGCTATGTGATGAATAGATTATTTACTTTCATGCTTTGATATTGTGCATATTATGAGTGATTTGTTACCACAGAGATTCTTTAGAATCACTCTCCCAAAACAACTTTTAGATAGGGCCAAAGGATCAAAAGGAAAGCGGGTGACGAAGAGCAGTTAGAGCTCCAGTTTATGAGTTTATTTTGGTTAATGGTTATCAATGTAAAAATTCATTGGATATTTTGTGGTAAATAGTTATATATTTTGGAAGTATAGTGTATTTTTGTGTAATCCCCAAGATAAGGGAAAAGAATTATTGGCTTTGTGCCTTCGTATAATCCCTTTACTGATTAATGGAACCCGAGTGTGTCGGGAATTTATGCTGTACTCTGATATGTATGAATGGAATAAACCTGTACAGGCCAATTGTGTATTTAAAATGTAGATATGAGACCGTTGTGAACAAGTTTTGTAAAAGTTTTTGTAAACCCTGATATTTGGGAAGTTTAAGTTGAATAAGTCCCAAATCATCTTACGGTCTCTAATTTCATATAATTATGTTTTTACGAACTAATCCCAGCCTTGATCGTGAAGGGGGTTACACACCCCACGACTGGATTCACAATACGCCGCCCCATGGGTCAGGTTCACAAAGATCCATGTCGATTACAACAGTACTACAACAGCCGAGCTAGATATTACAAGCATCAATCCCTAAACGGCTCATGCTATATTGCTCACGCTGTAATGGACCATGGCATATACAGTTCACAAAACTCAATGACAAGTTATGGATACCAAAACATCATACACAACATGAGAGAAGAGTCACTACCTTAATCCTTCCGTGCGTGTCCTAGCGCCGGTCTCTCCTGAGTAGGGCAAATGTCAAATCCTAGAATGATAATTAAGGACGAAGAGTTATACTCTATTTTAGGACTTAATTCACTTCATAACACTTAAATTTAGTTATCATGATTGACCCTTAAGAGGCCACAAATGCCTCTAATAAAGGCCCTAAAAGGTTGGGAAACAATAGGTTGAAGATCACTTTTCAAAAACTCAAAGTACTGGAATACAGGGGTTGGCCGTGGCCAGCCCTCCCTTGGGCCACGGCCAAAACGTGGTCAGAAGGTCACTGGCCGCGACCAGAATCAAGACAGAAAGGTTTGGGCCGCGGCCAAGAAATTCCTTGATTCTTGGCTGAACTTCCAAAAATCATAACTAATTCTAGACAAATCAAAATGAGATGATTTCAAAGCCAAATGGAAGGTATTTAAGTCCTATTCATAGGAAAAATATGGACCATAACTAGAAATCACCACACAATTCCAAAATTACAAAAACTCAACACTGCTCCAAAACAAAGTCCAGTTTTTGTCCCAAACTTTGGCAAAGCATAACTCTCAATTCACAAAATGAAATGACAATAATTATTTGTCCATTTTGAAGCTTGGGATGTGAACTTTAAGACTGGAAATTTTCATAATTGTTCAAAATCATTTGGTCATTCAAAATATTCGTGCAAACTAACTGCCCAGAACAGAGTTCACACAAGACAAATTTCTAATTTTCTACCAAAGTGTCCAATGACTCCAAAATCAATAACCAAACTTATTCTCATACAATTTTCCACAAGGAACACAATGACAACCTCAAAATGACCAAAATCACAAACCATTGACATGCCCTGTTTTTTCCAATGCACAAAAACCAACACAAAGTGGCCAAACTTCAGATTTAAGATTCAATGCAATTCTATCAATTCAAAACACTAAACAAGGCACCATTTGCATAACAATAACAACTCAACAACATAGTGACCCCCATTTTCGAAATTCAAGCCAAAAATTCCAGAAAATACAAACTTAACCAATGGATACAAGACCAATATAGAAAGGTTTGTCTTACTCACCTCTACAACTTTTCCAAAGGAGTTCCTTGATTCTCCAACTTCTAGATTTCCTTGTGGCCACAAAACACCACCAATGGCAAATCTAAATCCACGAAAATGAAGCCCTTAACTCAAGGATCAACTTTAGAGAAGAGAGTTTTGGCATTAGAGGTCAAGATCTTACCTTTTTTACAAGCTTTTAACCTCTTCTTTGGCCTCCCATGGCAGCACGAATGGAAGAGAGAATGAGAGAGATAAAGAGTGATGATGAAGAAGGGAAATGATGATGAGGGATGGCAGAAAATTCTGCCCCCCCAAGCCTTAATCATGCGCATAAAGAGAGAGGGAGAGAGAAAGCAGTAAAAAAATGTGGGTTTGACTTTTCTCACCCACTCTCTCTTCACCCATCAATGCCACTTGTCCAACACTCATTGGTTCTCATAATGTTAAGTAACCAATTAGTTACTCTAACCAATTCCATTAACCATTTAGTTACTCATCTCATTTCTCTTAGTTAGTAATCAATTCCTCAATTAATCACTAACTTATGGTCATTTTATCAATTTCTCCTTGATTATGACATATTAATTAAAATTGCCACATAATTCATAATCAAATTTTTTTCCTTCTTCCATGTGCCATTTACCCCTATATTTAGCCCAATAATTATTTTGCCACATAATTATGCTAAAATACAGGGTATTGAGCATTCTTAATACTTAATCCGGATCTCAAATCCACATAATCATTCACAATAATTGCAATTAGCCTTTAATCAAAATTTGGGGCATTACAGATGAACATAAGTCCCAAAAATTTATTGCTCACAAGTCAAGCCTTCTGCATGATCAATAACCTCAGATAGAACAGTAATTATATCCCTGCCATACTAATCAATCCAGACCTATTTTTTATAACTCGTTTGGCATAACAATATAGAAATCATCACATTGCTTTTTTGGATGTGTAATATGTCTCTTAAATTTTTTTTTTTGCAGGAAGTTACTCAAGTGAATAGAGATTGCAGCATGTTTTATTCTTCTTAAAGAGTGTTATTACAGAATCCTAGCTCACTAATGAACCTGAGTCCAGTGGTAAAAAACATGTAAAAATACTAACTTTCTTTCCATAAACATGTAAAAATACTTGTTTAATAGGTCTCACTAAAATTTCATCTCCATTACCATCAGAGTTCTTAGACTTGGACCCTTTGGTCTTATCTATCTTCACATGTTTGCTTGCTTCAGCTCCAGTCCCAATATATGCTGCATTCTTATTAAAAGAAAGGGAAATTAATCAAATAATTTAAGCCATATACTCAAATCATCAGCTTAAATTCTTTAACAATTTACATCCCAAGTTAAGCGTTTCTCTCATTTAAAGGAAAAAAAATAGCCCTGGATATTGTAGTAAATCTGGCACACAGAAACAAAATGGTAGCGAAGCCATCGATCGGAATCAGAAATCTTATATATATCTTAATTTTGAAACCAGGCAACAAAATCATACAGACCTGAAATATGCTACCTATTACAAAGCTGCTAAAATTTCCATATCTAACATTGGTTACAAAAGGAATAACACTAGAGTTCCTAGCCTGAGACATACAAAATAGAGAACTTTGTATTTTCAATCTTCTTTCTTTTTCAATGTTCTTTGGCATGACAAAAATGAAAACTACTTGTTCAGGTATTCTCAAAACGAGAGGAACTTCATCTTTGACACTGGTTGTTAAGACATTAATGATCTATTGAAAGAGAGTAATTAACCAAAATGGTTTGCCAAAAATCTTTGGATACCTTTTCCATATTTTCTACTATAGAGGAATCCAAACTTGTTTCATCGTTTATGTGCTTTATAACCAGACTTTCTAATAAAGCAATTACATTTTTGCCACCAGTTGTTAGCCAGAACTTTCTTGGTTCATCAGGGAATATCCAGGACCCAGAACATTCAAAAGGAAAAATGATGGAATATAAGAATGATATCTTGAAGAATCCTATAGAAAACATATCTTGTGATAGGAGATTTGGAAGGACTTGTGCTGGGTAAAATGACTTTGCTTTTTGTTATTTATTATATCTTTAAGTTTGCTTTTTGTTATTTATTATATCCTTAAGTTTGCTTTTTGTAGTGTGTCTCACTTTTTGTAAGTTGTTTCTGTACGTTATGGGTGCATGTATCACTGCCAGTAGCTTTTGGGTTGCAAGTTGTATTGAGATTCCTTCATGATAAGGAAATCTCTTCTATAAGTTGGAAGCAAAGCAATGTAGATTTTGATGAATAAATTATGATATGTTATGTGATCTCTCTATTCCCCTCATTCTGCATCTCCCTCTCTCATTCCTCAGTCACTTACCTTCCCGCTCCATTCAATCATATTTCCTAAACTCCGTTCTATTTTTTCCTCTCCCTCCCTGTTTCTGCAACCTTTTTTCTCTAAGCCGCCACTGTCATCATTGTTTCTATAAGATTAAGAGTGTGTCTGAGTGAGTTCCCAATCTGTATTACATCAATTTGGTATCAGAGCACTTAGGTTCCTATGCTCCTAGGCTGTTTCTTTTTCCGAAAAACCAAGAATACTTACCAGACAACCCCAAAATTTTGTTTTTATCGCTGTCAGTACCAAAACCCCCATTGCCCAATGTCATATCACCAAACCACCACCAGCATCGTGTGCACAAGGAAGAAACTGGCCATACACCGAACCCCCATCGTTGTCCGATGCCACAGGTGCCTCCATTTGCCGACTGCCAGAAACTTCTGAACTATGTTTTTCTGCATTTTGGAGCTGTTTTCCAAGGTTCTTTCCACTAATGCCTTTCCTAAAAATCAAGATTCATTAATGAAAAGGCCTTATTTGAGGTAAAAATTTAACTTTTTGGTTTTCAAGATATGCTAGGACATATAAAAAGGCATCAAAGAGGAGAGATAGCACAAGGAGCTTTTGAAAGGCCTAGGAATATAATTGAGCCAAGTTATTACTATGAGCCAAGTTGTGTCTTTGGTCAACCTAAAAGTACCTTTCTTAGGATTGGTCACTGTCCTAAAAGCTATGGTTATAGGCCTAGTAAACTACCTCCTCATAAGCTTATCAACCATAATCAGTTTGAGGATATAGGTAACACTTGGCATGATCAATACCCCAAAGAGCATCCTTATAGATCATATGAACCATCCTATAGGAAATCTCGAGAAAACTTCAAAATGAATCATACTAGTCCTATTACCAAGGTTAAGGAAGCCCCAGAATTTAATGGAAGATTATATCCTAATGTGCTCCTAAATTAGTTGGCAAAGATGGAAGAATACTTTGAATGGTATGACATGAATGATGCCGAAAGAGTCTGATTCACAAAGTTGATGCTTGTGGGATCTGCAAGAAAGTACTGGCATAATGTAGAAAGAAACCTTGAATGGTTAGATCGACCTCTAATAGTGAGATGGGATAAGATGAAGGAAAATTTAAAGGAGAAGTATGTTCCAGCTCACTATGGGAGTCAATTGTTTGACAAACCCTTTAATTCAAAGCAAGTTTCGAATGTCCTTGATTATTGTGGAACATATGAATATTCCAATCGATTTCAGTACATTGAGCATATGGACTACTATCACTATACATATGTTGATCAACATGAATATGTTAGTCGTCATCGGTATAAATATGCTGAATCTTATCAACACGAAGAAGTTCATGAGCAACTCAAGGATGATTCGTGGGAAGAACAATTCATGGTTATGCTAGATCGAATGCAACAAAGATGGAAGCAAGAACATGATGAAAGGAAACATTGATGGGATGCTTCAGTGAATGTTCTTTAGTAGCCGATGAAGACTATTGGCAAAACAATGACAACAGAGCAAGGATCTAATCAAATAGACAAAAAGGCATTAGGTGAGACAACAAAGGGTCCCATAGACAATTTGGTAGTTAAGGAAAAGGATGATTTTGGTCATCTTGTCAACCACAAGAAAGATTCTCCAATCAGTGATCAAGTTGTTCTGGCTACACCAGTGAAAGTGCCACCATTTGACCTCGTAACCATCAAGGATCAACTTCATCATGAATCCACTCCAATGTAAGCTATATCACCCCAGGCCATTCCATTATCTAATGGGTCTCTCCATGAGTATCTCGTCCATTGGAAAGGCTTTCCAGATGTTATCTATGGAGTTGACTGTGAAATGATTAAAAAGCAAGAGAAAGGGGCTGAATCAAAGGAAATCTCTATGAAGTATGCAAGAAATGGTCTTGAATTAAATCAATCTTTTGAGTTGATGACCAAATATCATGAGCTACAGGCTACAGAGATGTATCGTGTTGGAAATCTTGACAAGACAGGTGTTCGAATTCAACAGATTTCTCCTGCGCATGGCCCTCCCATTCTTCAAACACATCAGATTTATGCCATATATCATCCTGAAGTTATTGGAGCTATGAAAGAGCATATTATTTTCCTATTCAATGATAACCTCCACAACTACCTTATTCATTGGAAAGGTTTTCCAAATCATCAATGTCTTATTTTTCACTATCTTGTTCGTTGGAAAGGATTTTCGGATTGAAGTGCCCTACCGAATTCTACCATTACCTCTCCAAATTTGTGCTTCCATTTTTAACACGTCAGGAGCCGAGTTCAACAAGCAGGGGAGAAATGATGGGATATAAGAATAATATCTTGAAGAATCCTATAGAAAACATATCTTGTGATCGGAGATTTGGAACGACTTATGCTAGAAAAAGATGACTTTGCTTTTTGTTATTTATTATATCTTTAAGTTTGCTTTTTGTCATTTATTATATACTTAAATTTTCCTTTTGTAGTGTTGCTCACTTTGTGTAAGTTGTTTCTGTACGTTATGGGTGCATGTATTACTGCCAGTAGCTTTTGGGTTGCAAGTTGTATTGAGATTCCTTCATGATAAGAAAATCTCTTCTATAAGTAGGGAGCAAAGCAACATATGTGGCAAACTTTGATGAATAAATTATGATATATTATGTGATCTCTCTATTCCCCTCATTCTGCATCTCCCTCTCTCATTCCTCAATCACTCACATTCCCCCTCCATTCTAATCATATTTCCTAAACTCCATTCTGTTTTTTCCTCTCCCTCCCTGTTTCTGCAACCTTTTTTCTTTAAACCGCCACTGTCATCATTGTTTCTATAAGATTAAGAGTGTGTGTGAGTGAGTTCCCAATCTATATTACATCAGAAAAAGTTATTATCAAAGTGTTCTCATGAATTCAGATTAGGTGGCGAATCCCTCTTGATACACAATTCACCTACACTTTTAAAGGCATTTTTCCTTTCTACTTCTTCATTCAGGTTGCTTCTAGAATCTTGCCAGGAATCAAATGGATTGTTAGGATGGAATTATCCAAAATCTTCTCAAGCATTTTCCCTGAATCTATAACTGCCTCAAATGCCAATGTTCTTACAAATTCTTTGCTATATTTCCCTTCATCTCTATCTGATTTCTGTGACAGTTTGAATTTATTCCTGGCATTTGAATCTATTTGCTTGTTCAGTAACTCCTTTCTATGACTTAGTGAATTAAGTTGCTCTCTACTTTCTCCATTACATAATTGAACCTGTTTCAACTCTCTTGCCATAGAACTATCTTGAGATTTTCCTTGTTACAAGAATACTGGCCCTTTATTCCAAGCCTTCTCTTTCCCTGAGTGCTGAGCCCTGGAAGAAGCTTTTGTTTCGATTATTCTTGAACAATGTTTGGTTGGAGGTGATTTGGTAGGAGATCTCATATCCTGGTTTCAAGAGAAGTCCCATGCGAACCCCCGTTTGTCAAAATATTTGTAATAACACATTGATGATATTGTACAACACTTGTTATTCTTGAGCTAGATCAGTTTGTATTTCAAAGGCACTAATAATTTTCCTCAGACTGCTGGGATTAGGCTGTATCAAAGTAGTCTCTGCAACTTCATTCTGATTTGAGCTTCTAAATGAAATTACCACTACTTGCTCAAAATTTATAGCTCTCTAAGGATCTTTTGAAAATAGTGAACCAAAAGCAAGCTTCTTAGTTAAACCTTTTTTGTGTAATTTAGTGAAATCATCAAATGCTTCTGACATAGGTTTGTTTGATGAGGTCTCCTTATACGGAACTGCACTGTTCTAAAAACATGCGAAACGAACATTAAGCAAACAAAGTACTCTTTCCAATGGCTTTTTATCAGCACAAAAGAGAAAAACATTGTAAAGCAATCAAATCCTTAACTGGTTGTAACTGCGTTAGATTAGGCTCAGCCCCCAATACAATGTCAAGGCCCGGTTTTTTCTCAGTTTGGAAACCCACAAGACTTTTCCCTTGAGAAATGGCTTCAATTTATAAGTATCTTTTTGGAGATTCTTGAGAAGATCGAAAACTTCAAGTATCAAGAAAAACAATTCAGGGAAATGAAGGATGGCGCTCATAATTATAAATTTCAAGTCATTATTTGTTCTCATTATTGTATGCTTTGCCTGTTTTTATATTCTTCATTACTTCTTTAGTCAGTAAAGGAAGATCAAACCTGAGACCTCATCATTCCTAAAGATTAATGCAGCATTTCCAACAAAAGCACTGTCACTTTCCGAACCCCAGGACTGCTTCTGAGAAGTTCATCATGTTTCTTCTTCAATGCAAATTCTCTCTGCAAAACATATATGAATACGTCAAAATGAAACATATCTGAAAACCTTCAGTCCATATCAGGAGAAAGTAATTGCCTGAGGCATTTTCATTAGCAATACCTAAAAAATCTCATGACCATATATGCAGCACAATCTAACAAATCATTCTTATATTGCAAATAATCTCTCTCTCTCTCTCTCTCTCTCTCTCTATGGCTATCCATGTTGTGGTTAGGTAATCCACAAGGCAGTTTTCTTGCTACAAACTAATCTTATTTATTACTCCTCCGGTATTTCATATAAGACGTATTTGGAGAATTGATTTTGATTCTAAATATAGACATAGTTTTCATATTTGTCAATCATTTCCTAATTTATCTCTATTGATGCTCCCTCAACAATAATCAAGAAGGCAAGGGAATGAGGGAATTAAGAAAGATGAATAGGGTATGTTAGAAAATACATGTCATATTAACTAACTTAATTAACTTTCTTAATCTAATCAAATTATGTAAATATGTCATATGTTAAAGATCAGGGGAAGTACCATCTTATGTGGCTTTTTATTGTTAAGGAATGATTCAGAAACTGTTAAGATACCAAATATAAGACATAGTTTTCATATTTGTCAATCATTTCCTAATTTACCTCTATTGATGCTCCCTCAACAATAATCAAGGAGGCAAGGGAAGGAGGGAATTAAGAAAGATAAATAGGGTATGTTAGAAAATACATGTCATATTAACTAATTTAATTAACTTCCTTAATCTAATCAAATTATGTAAATATGTCATATATTAAAGATCGGGGGAAGTACCATCTTATGTGGCTTTTTATTGTTAAGGAAAGATTCAGAAACTGTTAAGATACCAAATATGATATATAAATTTAGGATGAAGAAGGAGTTAATAGGATACTCTGTTATAAAGAGAAAACAAACATTTCACTAACTCTCTAAAAACAGCCCAATACTCTGTTATAAAGAGAAAGTAATCATCTCACTAATTCTTTATGAACAGCCCAGGAGAATCTCCACACTTAAATACTCTCTGAATATTTGATGCTTTTATTGAGTAGGCAAAAAACCAATTTATAGAAGTACAAAGAGATAAAATCTAATTCAAAATTTAAACTATGAAACCCAAATAATATCTAAAATAATATATAAAATCTAGGAACTAAATCATATTTGTGGATATTTCATTTATTCTAAAATATCTAAAATAATAAATAATATTACTGAAATATCTTAAATCCTATTTATGAATAATCCACTTATTTTCAGATTTCCTAAAATAATAATAAAAATAGACTCAATTAATTAAATAAATATTAATGTAATCAGACTAATTTAATTTATGGACGAAACTTCAACCACGGTACTCTACCAGAAACCCATTAAACTTGTATAATAGGCAGGAATCAACATAAGTACCATCATACGAATCTTGTCACGATCTTTATCACTGAGGATGAACTCCAGCTTCAAACGCAGGTGTCCATGCCCAAGGGCAAAGATGTCTTCCCAAACACCTTTCTCCACCATTGACTTCGTTTGAAACCCTTCCATAATATATATTAGTCAGGTTTACCCACGGAACAAGTGAAAATGGGTGAAAAACTAAAAATTTTCAAGTGGGTTGTGTTTTTGAGAGATACCTATAGGAGATATTTTATTCCCATCAGCATCCTGAAGTTTGACAATGAAATCCTCACGAAGACTAGTTACCGGGCTCCATGGGACAGACAAACGGATTATAAACTTGAAATCGTTGTTAGAAACGTTGGAAAGAACAACAACACAAGACTTTTCAGTTAATCTTACAAGGAAAAGTCTCCCTTCTCGCTGATTAGGTACTCTGTTTTCCCCATGGAAACTGCAAGGACCGTAATATGAATAAAGAAGTGAGAATAAGGAAAGAAAATCATATGGTGATTCATAGTTGAATTACTTCCACAATATGAAATTACCTAAGACCAGGATGGTTACTGGCATTGCAGAGAGAATTTAGTAAGATAAAAAAAAATTTCTTAAATCGGACAAACAAAAGACAAACGTATGAGATTGGCAGTTAAATTCATTAACTCTGTCAGTTCGTTCATAGCCGTGAACTCTGTTTGACTGAGCAAAAGATAGAAGATAGGATGGGATTGGACTATTGGATTATATGGATAATAGTTACAATCCTCAATCCAGAGAAATGAGCTACATTGAGGTTCATGCAATTTTCACGTTTATTACCATATTCAAGTCCTGATAACCATGTTTATGGTTTGTCTCATTTCAAAGTCCACGTCATTTCTCTTAGATCTCTGCTTTATTCACCAAATTGGGCAATAGTTCAAAATGGAAATGCCAAATAATATTATTCAAATGGTTAAAAACATTGTAATAATTTTATTTACCCAGAGAGACATGTACTAATAGCCTCAAATTACAAATAGAATAGAACACATGACCTCTTATAAGAGAATTCTCTCGGCCATTGGTAAGAAATGATATTTTCACCGTTTTTATGTGACAAGTTAGCCCATAGCACACAAAGACATACTGGGTCAGATTATGCTGTATTGCTGTTCACATCACTATCATTTCCTGTGCATTTGTATTTTTTTGCCAATGTGCAAGGAGAGTCCATCTCCAAACATAAAGTCACAAGCAAAACGTGGTACACTTGCTCATTACAACAAGGAATCCTTGGTCCATATAACAGTTCACATGTCCAAGGACCAAAAATACGAATTGATGAATACTAAGTGCCTTTAGTAGGGCAAACTGGCACTCATTCTCAATGCAAGCTGTTGATGTTACATTAACTCCCTGATCAAATAAAGCCTATAGTCATCCCAAAATGTTCAGAGATTTTCATCATGTCAGTATAGTAAAAAAATTGAATTTACAGTATAATGGCACTTCTAAATGCGATGCTATCCAGTTAAAAAAATGGACTTCAACATGCAATAATCCGAGCTTGTCAAGGTCTATCAGTTGTGTTGAAAGTTTAATCTGTCAGCATTTAGAAAACTGAAGTGGGAATCAAAACTTCGGTATGTTTTCGGCACGAAGAAACTGTTTGAGAAGGGCTTTTTCTTCATCTATTTGCTTCTTCTCTATAGGGTCCTTGGGTTTCAACTTTCTCTTTTCTTCGAGCATCCATTTGAAAATTTCACGTTGTTGTTCATCAGTAATGGGAGCCCGTACTTCCTCAGGGATGGAGACAGGGAAATAGAGAGAGTCATCGTCAAAAATTGAGTCCACCATAGTCGTGGTTGTGGGAGGTTCAGGAACTTCAACAGTAGTTTTCTCCTTCTGCGATTTGTGACTTTTTCTGGTATTTGTCTCAGTCACATCTTTCTTCTTTGGCATTGCAAAGAGACAAGCTGCAATAAATCAGAGTAGAATCATTAAGGAGCAAGAAAAAAGTGTTTATTCCTGCTGTTGTCATTCAAAAAAAAACAAGTAAACTCTATATCAGGGATTTAGGTAGTACAAGAAATCTTTTGAACACCATAAAGTTCGAAATGGTAACAAAAATTGACAATCGCAGACAGAAACGCTTGGCGTACAGTAATCACCTATTCATCTAAGAAAACAACATATATATATATATATATATAGAGAGAGACACACACACACACACTCACAACATGTATTGGAAAAAATGCCTTGAAGATGCCAAATTTAGTCAAGGGATCAAATTTAACATTAAACATCTGTCAAGAGGCCAGTTGATCATAGGCATGCCATGACACTACAAACTGCAAAAGCATTGAGGAAGATGGCCAACGATTGAACATGGATATACCAAGCTTAAAGAAACACTTAGTACTTGTTGTTTTAGTTGCAGATTTAAGGCATCAAGATAGACATATTACATAACTAATAATGAAAGCGAGCCTCAACTTCTGGTTACCTTTGGTATTATCTAAAAATGCAACAAACATATTAGACTACTAAGACAAGTTAAACGTGTCATCTCAAATGTAGGTACGAGTTTGATTGAATTAGAAAGTAAACAATGATATGATAAGAAGGGTCCCATTCAAAGAAGGTATATGAGAAGATGGTAAATGCTTCTACACATTACGAGTCAGAACCAATAAAAAAACAGCTTGATTATAGGAAAACTAGCAAACAACCAAACAAAGTTCTACTCGGCAATATATCGAACACTTGAAGGGCAAAATGCACAAAACATCAAAGAAGCCCTCCGTCACAATAAAAAGTAAAAGCCAATCAATTAATCAAATTTCTGCCAACTAAAATGGGGGGGGGGGGGGAATCGAATTCAATGATGCATTTCATATCACAGCACCATGTAACAAAGAAAGAAACAAGAGTTATGGAAAGTAAGAGATAGAAAGCAGAACCTCCAAGCGCAAAATTTGAGATCATGAATACACGCCAAATTAGCTTGGCACGCTTCGTGATCAATTTTGTTGGAGGCTTCGGCAGGGGCGGTGGTTGGCCGTCGCTCATTGAGGATAACAATGATGATCGCTCTCTAATACGGTGGTGACTGGTGACAATAGTAGCAAGAAATTCAGCTTACTTGTAACGGATTGATTCTGATCCTCTCTTTCTCTCTCTGATTTCTACCTCTAAAGAAGAAGGCTTTATTGGGTCTTCTCTTAGATTCTCTTCCGCTGTTTCAAATCCTATATACCATGAACTAGCAATTTCTTTATCTTGGCTCAATCTGGCGCCTCGCTGCATTTTCCCTTTCCCTCCCTTCTCCTTGGGAAGCGAATATTGGGTTTTGATTATTTTATTTGAAGCCCATTGGGCTCACCAATGATGGATAAACACGTGGAGCATTCCATTGGGTGTTTTGACCCAATCGTTGTTTCTGAAAATTTCTTAAAAAAATATAGAGGCGTATATTTAATAAAAACCGTTTGATATGATTTTCTCCCCACTCAATTTGTTTGAACATGTGACCATATGATTTTCTTATAAAACTTTATAGATATATTGCGCTTATCTTAACTTTACTTATTAATGTTATTTGTTGTATTTATTATCTATTTCATTTATCTTCTATACAAATAAGTGTATATGTATTGCTCTTAAGTAAATTTTGGAGAATAGCTTTTTAAAAAGCATGAAAAAATAACCTAGGGAAAGCTATGGTTTTCCAACCCAAGCCATAAACTTTAGTGTCACAATAATGGTTTGTCAAAACCATGGTTTCCTATACATGAAATACACATGCTAATGAAAATGGTAGTAATATATAATCGAATATCTTTTTTGGAAAAATAATGTGAAAATAACACTTAAATTTCAAAATCCTAAATCAATTTTATTAACTATAAGAGTAGAGATAATAACTACACTTGTGTAACATTTGACACCTCATTTTTGTAAGAAATCACTTATATGAGATTTTGAAGTTCAATTGATATCTTCTTGTATTTTTTTCTATCTTTTTATAGAATATATAATCTAATACTATACTTCCTTCGGCTTACAATATAAGTCACATATAGAAAAATGACTTGATCAACAATATAAGTCATATGGAGAGCAATTAATGTTTTTTTTTTTTAATTTTGTCCATATAATTAATAGGGAAAATCCTATTTAAATCTATTTAAAATACCTAAATTATAAATCAGGCCTGCACTTTGAACAAATCCCTAATAAGTCCGACAGGACTGATTAGGGATTTTTGAATTTATCAATTTGACTAATATATCCTTTTGTTATTTTTTATGGGTCTCATTTTTTTTTAGTAAAATCTCCTCAACTCTCCTTCTCCTCATCTTAAAATCTGGGTGATTCACCATCGAAGATCGTTAATCTCAGTCTAATCAGTTGGGTTTGCTTCCGTCTTATCAGTTTTAAACTATATCTCTACGTTGGGAATGATATTTGCAACTCACGCTCTATTCTTTCCAATGTCTCAGTTTTTATCCCTAACTGTTCCTTGTTATTTCGACAGAGGAATAATGTATATGTACCGGCAGCAAACTGGAAAAGGTGTGTTCATGTTGTCATCTTTTCTTGTTTGTGCATTGTGTATTAAGATGACAATTTGTTTTCGTGATCTTTTTAATGCCATTTCCATGTCGTCCTGCTTCTTTGGTATATAATTATATAATATATGTACATCAAGATGCATGTCCCCACCTATTCAAGACTAAATTATGTCATCTACCCCAATGATAGTGTTAATCCACGTGGATCTACGTTAATTGACTTCTATCTATTTCGGGTATTGGTTTAGGTTGACAAGTTTTAACCATGCTAAACCTTATCATTAAATGCTTAGATAATGGGGTATTTTGTGATGAAGATCTGTGAATGCCATATGGGAATCTAGGATTCTATGTTTCAATTTCATGCCAATTATTGACTGGTCAAGTATGTGAATTCTGTCACCTTTTTCTGGTAACTTGCGCAAATTCTAATGTTTGTCTCATGAAAAATCAATTCAGCATCCCTGTCCCATGAGTCCTTATGCTTCTGGGTGCATTGTCTTTGAGCATTTGCAATATTTGGAAGTATGGTCTAAATATTTTCATTTCACTTCCTGCAGAGGATGCTGAACTGACCCCAGTTTTACGTCTAGGAGCTGGAGCTTGTGCTGGAATAATTGCAATGTCTGCAACTTTTCCAATGGATATGGTTCAAGGCAGGATTACTGTACAGGTGCTTTTTTTTTATTATATTTTTTTATCCGTTTACTATATAAATCAAGCTTTGTATTTTTCAGAATGGTGGCTTCTTGTGTATGAAGATAATAGTTTCTTGGGGAAGGCTTTCTGTCTGATTGTCTGCATGATTTTACTTTCCTTAGATGGTTGTTGTCAGAGTAGGGCAGGTTTTCTTGAAAAATGCTGCTGCAGGTCGCCAAGAAAATCCAGATTATATCTTTGTGGGATTCTCGCTAAGCATCTACATTCATCCCATTGTCCTGTTTCGAACTGTGAATACAACAAAATACTGGATTGACCAAAATCAACTTGTTCTGTAGCTATAGTAATATCCAATTGTTTTGAGTCAAATGTTGGTGTGTATTGAACCATATATTACGTATGCTCTAATTCCAGATCATATTGGTGAAATGCTAAGATCAACTATGCAGAAACATATTGGTGAAATGCTAAGATCAACTTTGCTTACCTTAGGGGAAGCTGACATCATGAAAAGATAGCCTTCTAGGTGTTTACTTTTTTTGTGTGCTGAATATGCCTTTGTTGTTTTGACAGCTGAAAGGGGGAAATTTGATGAGTTAGTTGAGGATAAGGGGAACATATTGATTGATCCAAAAGCTCTCATGCATGTTATTGGGACTAAGATGGATTTTGTAGATGACAAACTACGGTAACTGTTTTCTTTATTCCTACATTATGTTGGAATTGTACTATGCTTAGGTGTGAAAGTCTGAAAGAGAAAGGTTCTTTATATTTAATTGATAAACTTTATATGCAATTGCTCATTGACTTCTTAACATTTATTGTGTTCATAACTACTCCCGGTAGACCAAATTCTTAATTTTCTTCACTTCCATGACTCTAATGCCCCTTGGATGTTGGAGATTGAAGAAGATTCATATTCATCAAATTGTGTCTACTTTTAGGTGTACATAGAATGCCAACATGTTATTATTGCCATCGTGATTAGATTTTGTTCCCCTTTATGTTTGGCACTTGTATTCATGCATCTCTTTTTTAATTTGAATTGTGCATGTGTAGCGTGAGTGAACTAGTATTGTTCAGCCGATATACTGGCAGAATTCATTCATTCTGCCATGTGAGCACAGAATATTTGGGTAGTGAGTAACTTGTGATTTTTCACCCAGACTTGGATTAATACATAATTTTCACCATGGTCAATGATTTTCCAATGCTGGATGTGAGGTGTGGCAGATTTAGCATCCCTAAAGGCATGAATGTTGTTATTACCCATACTGTTTGACATGATTGATTTTGAGGGTAGTTGCTGGCTATCCAAACCCAGATTTCATGAGGGTAAAATGTTTGAACCCGGTAGAAAATCATGAAGTGTGACATGGATGTTTTTGTTACTTAAATCTTGTAGTTGATTCTGCTACCTGCATCAACTAATTTTCCTTTACATTATACTTTGCGTGTTCTCAGTTGCCCTATTTAATAATATTGTGCTGAACATGCAGCTATAATTCCTTCAGAACATTGTGCTGATAAGGCCTAGTACTGATTGTTGATGTAAAGCTTTTTGGGTTTATGAGACTTTGTATAATATGTTGTCAGAGGCAAAGCCATGAAATTGATGGAGACCAGAGTGGGTGAATTCGAAACTTGAATTCAATGTTACTGCTGAGAGAATATATCTTTGCAATTCTTTTGTTTTTTAATTATTATTTACCGAGAAAAAAGAAAAGAACAAGCAAGGAAGAAAAGTAACAGAATTGTATAGCTTGCTGTTTATACAGCAGCAGTGGATCTATGGAGAAGTGTATAACATCTGGCATTTTGTTAGCACTCAACAAAATGGACCACCTCACCTTGGTTTCCATATTTATGTTAAGTGGTGGCTGATCCATCTTTTTTTATTATTGTAGTACTATTAATCATTTCAAAGAAGATTTGTTGGGTCAACGTGTTCTCTTTGATCATTCAAGTGCATAGCTTAAAGAATAGTATTTGATGATTCTGATCTGTTTAGGATCCATGAAAACCAAAAGGAAGACACAAAACAAGTAGAGCAAAATGAAATGAAATTATGTCAAAAAACTTGAAGGTAGTTCACATTCCAATAAAATCAATAACTAATAAACCATGGAATAAACCTCCAATAAACCTGCTGAGTATGATTTTATGCAGCCAGTTGAAAATACTGTAATTTTGATGGAAAAAAAAATTGAATATACTACAAAGCAAAATCAATAACTAGTAAACCATGGACATACTATACGATGCTGATGTTTAATAATTAATAATTTTATTTCGAAGAGTAAAAACAACAAAATTTTTGCAATAAACCTGCTATAATTCAGTCACATTACATGTATCAAAAAAAGCAGTCATTCGTTAGGCCAATTTCAACAAGGATTTGGATTCTTGCAAGTCTTTATTGTGTGACCAGCTTGATGGCATCTTGAACAATGGTATGTTTTCTTGTTTTGAAACTGTGATTCACGTCTTGTAGTTCTTGGCCTTCCAGGAGGTCGGCTAGTTTGAGGTGGCCGGAGGAAGATTTGTCCCTGTATATTTTCCATCCTTAAGTTATTTGGATTAGGCATGTCAATCGTTACAACAGGTATCATACTACTGTTATAAATATTCTCTTGCGCTGTAATCTTGTAGCAATCTTCAACATAATCATACACATTACCATGTACAAGTTTGATAGCTGCACAAGCATGTGGACATGGAATTCCAGACATTTGCCATGCTGCACAACTGCATTGGTGTATACGAAGATCAACCCGTAAGTCCCCATAAGCCGTGCGAACACGAATCATATCTCCATAATGTTCAGCTAACATTTGTTCAGTTCTAGCCACATGTTCTCTCACTTTTGACTCTATGTTTGGCCCAACAACATTTTTCCACTTCTTCATCGCCATACTTGATGCATACATTTTCTTTGCTACCTTCTCTCGATGCTCATGGATCAATTGGGCAACATTATGCCTCCTTTCCTTTACCATCCATGCATTGAATGATTCAGCAAGATTTGTTGTTATATTATCCCATCGTCTAAATGGAAACTTGCTTAAAGCCCACCTATCAACATCCCCATGATTCTCAAGCCATTGAAATAACTGTGGATAGGAATCTCTCATATTTTTCATAGCCTCATTGAAATCACTCTCAAGCCTTGCATATGCAATGTCATCAAGTAACTTTAATGCATCATCCTTACTCTGGGTACTTATCCTTTTCTTACCTCTGTTTAATTTTATCAATTCCGCACTAAAGTTTTCCTTCACATGCCTATAGCAAAATGCATGACGCTCACCACCAAATATTGCGCGGACAGCTCCAATAATGGAATTGTGACGGTCTGAAACAATTGTCAATTCAATTGACCCTACTATCTGTTTAATCATAAACAAAAACCATGTCCAGTCCTCATATGTCTCTCCTTTCACAATAGCAATTGCGAATGGCAACATTTCATTATCAGCATCGTATGCAGAGGCTGATAGCAAGGTGCCCTTATATGGGCCACTTAAATGAGTTCCATCTATGTACAGTATATGTCTTGCCCCAACCAAGAACCCCTCTATACAACACCCATAAGCTATAAAGACACGCTCAAAAATGTTATCAGAAGCTACCCATTCTGCTACTGTTTTCGGATCAGTTTCCTTCAATCGTCGACAAATCCAGGGTATAAGCATATAAGATTGCTCTGGTCTACCCTGAATCTCCTCAATTGCCTTTTCCTTAGCAGCATATGCCTGTTTATATGAGAGATTCACCCCATAATCTCTTTGCAATGTCTTTCGAATTTCATTAGGGCGCTTATCAATGTGAGACCTCACCTCATCAATTATGATAGATGATGTTAGACTAGCTCTTCCAGCATGTACCACTTGAAGACTGTCTTGGGCATGATGAATATGTTTATCTTGAAATTGTGTCACACGTAGGAAAGGGGTTTTCTTCCCCACTGCATTTGCTGTTATCTTCCAAGGACATCCTTCAATCTTACACTTCACAGACATCCTATCCTTGTTATTCTTTAAAAATTTGTACCCAAACTTGTGAGCAATACTATATTTGTAGAGTGCCTGTTTAAAAGCATCAGCATTTGCAAATGTTTGCCATACTCCTGACAATAGTCCTTTCCATTTCGATGAGTTCAATTCAGGCATAGATGTGGGTGCACTTTTTACCCCGCAAGATAGACTACTTGGTCCTCCACCAGCTTCATTAGTTAGGCATTCAACACTAGTTTGATAAGACATCGGTTCAAATTCGTGATCCCAACTGCTTCGAGAGAGAGTGATTCGCTGTGAATGTCCCAATAATTCCTCATTGCTGCATAATTCAATTAAACCTTATGTTACTATATCAACAACAACACTATAATAAATAATAGCTTTTTTAAGAAAAAACAGCATCAAAGTCACTTACACTTGTGGTTCATCAAGTGTTTCTTGCACATTGTCATTCTCTTTGCGTGCTATATACACATGCCCACTTCTCTCATTATACTGAAACATGTTTGCAATGTCCGCATCATCAACAAGATCTATTAGGATCCTCTCATTAAAGGGCACAGTGTATTTCATCTCGCTATTATTACAATCAATACCAATCCATGATGAAATCATTACTCTCATATCTTCAAGTGACATTCCCTCTCCTATGGTTTTCACTCTTACACTTCCCCCATTATATTGAATTTGATCTTCAACATTCTTCACAAATTGTCCACCTACATGAAAAAAACAAAATAGTTCTTTTGCAGATGTTGATCCTGAAGTATATGTCATTTTTAATGCCAACCTGCAACAAACAAATTAATTTATTTTGGTACTTCATATTGTTCATAAATCATAAATAGTTAAATTCATATTGTGGAAATATGTGTCTAGTTGAAATAAAGAATAAAAAAATGACTATGTGCGGCTAGATATATACGTGCTGCTTCTTGTTTCAGTGAAGGAATGATTCTACATTATGCTAAAAAGTTTTGTTCTTTTCCTCTTAGATTGACTTGTCAGGAAAAAGGGAATCAGGTAAAAGCTTATTTTCGATTTTAAAAAAAATTCCTTTATGCTTTAAATTGATATCGATATTCAGCGAAGGGTTTGATCATTCGCATAATAATTCAATACATATGGATACTTCCAGACCCAATTCATAAACGAACATTTTTTTGAATTGATCTTTCATCAAATTCAATACATATGGACCATTCCAGTAAATCGATTATTTGGATTAAGGAAGGAAATCCCAAAACACTATAACGAAGAAAACCAAATTTTAAATGGCAAACTAAGAAAGATGAGGTAAAATAAAAGTTGATATCAATGATTCTAACGATTACGGTTTACAAGAAACTATTAGAACTTACCTTTCAATGTTGTTGCAAGTTGACTAAAAGTTGAGATCCCAATGATTGAAAGAAACCTAGATTCTTAGGGTTAAAAGTATATGAGAATTTATAGATTAAAAATCTTTATTTTTTTAATTGAATAAGGGTATTATGGTCTTTCAACAACATTCTAAAATCCCTAATTAGGACTCACGGCCTGATTAAGAATTTGGTGAAAGTGTAGGCCTGAATTTGGATTTTGCTATTTCAGAAGGATTTAATTAGGATTCTCCCTAATTAATATTTAAATATGATTCATTATATTTCTATCTATTATCCAAAACCTTATTTGATATAGGTAAAGTTGGAATTCTCTTTCAATTTAAGATAAATTTAATGAATTAACTATCATTTCTTAATTTTGATAAATTAGTTAAAGTGACTTTTTATATTATGGATCGGATGGAGTGCATAAATATTTATGAGAGATTAAGTCATATATATATACACACATATATACATATATATATTATTCTCTTTTTAGCCAGAATTTTTTCATCTTTCTTAATCTTACTAAACTAGATAAAGAGGTATTTAGTACCCACTAGCTTTTACGATGGATTATAAGGATTTCCCAAACACGATGACAAGCAACACAAGTTGCTTGGAGAGGGAGAGAATGACTTTAACAACCAGAGGATTCTCTATCTGTCATACTCTCCACTTCCTTTATATTTATTATTGGATCAATTTCAACTATTTAAATTTAGTATATTATAAAAAAATATTATAATGTTAACTAATGAAAAAAATATATTAATAAATTTTAGCTATTAAAATTTAAATTGAAATATAAAATATTTTAATAAAATTATACAATTTAAATTATTTGGGGGTCTCATAGTGATTCTCCTTTAATTCAATTATATTATTTATATTATCATTTTATAAAAAAATTATTTATACAATCAATAATAAAAAAATTTTTAAGTGTGTATTTGGTCTTTTAGGCTTTGTTTATTTGGAGGTTTATAGAGGTTAAGTGAGGGTAGGGGAGTAAGGGTGAAAACAGGGCATGTCAGCTCTATTTTGCAACAAGATAACCTGCGCCTAGCCTGTGGCATGTCACGGGCCTTTTTTGGCTTGAATTATTTAATGGATTAAATTAATTTACTCTATAAACTTCACTTTGAGCATGCCTATAATCCTTCTTATCAAAAAAATTAATTATTAAACAGATTATACCACACAAAAAAGGTTAACATTACTGTAACAAGATCAAGCACTGAACATTTACTCATGAAAATATCCAGATCTACAAATGTTTTTTGCAAGCACAGAACAAAACATTTATTCAAGCATAGAATAAAAAGGTTCACTTGAACAGTTATTCAAGCACAGAAAAAGAAATAAAGAAAGAAATATATTGGATTATTGAATACATTCAACAACATCTAACAAGAACAAAAAGGTTCAACATGAATGTCTGAATAAGATGGATGCTCGTCTAATGAATTGGAAATCCAACATGTTATCAATGGCAGCCAGGCATACTCTAGTGTCTTTTGTAATGTCAACTTTTCCTTCTTATACTACGCAGACTGTAACCCCCTGCCGTAATTATATCCGAAATACGCAATTAAAGTGAAATAGAGACCAATAAGAAACTAAACTACATTTACAAACCCATATACCAGACGGGGTTTTCATAAATACCTTTCGAAATCATTCATAACCTGGTCTCATATTCACATTTCGAATACAATTACTACACAAAGATAAATCACATTTAAATATATCAGAGTACGCAATTGTAATAAGTCCGACAATTCCGGATTCCATTTATTAACTCAAGCTTCATAGGGCGCATTAGCCCATACAAGCCCTCATATGGGGATTACACAACAAATCTCAATACAAATAATTGAATCTACATCCACATGTATTCATCCAAATAACCAAATACAATTATCCAAATATAAATCCCAACTAAGATAACCAACTACCAACTTCAATCCCGAAGAAGTCTTCATCGCCCTTAGCTACTCGCTATATCCTTGATCTATTACCCTGTCTGAAAGGTTAGTAGGGGAGGGTGAGATTCGAGAGAATCTCAGTAGGATAACAATATCAATATGCATGTACGATAAATGTTTAATGCATGACATGCTTGCATCACACAACTCATAATAACACAATGACAATTTGCAAGCTCAATGCTTCGAACAATATACCTATGGCCATAGCATAAATTGAAACATAGCTTCAAATTACACACAATTATGCAAAGCTAAGACATGCATCAACACATTAACACATATATCAAATACAAGCAGAAGAGATATGTTTCCTACACTCTTTCCACGTAAGCTCCAGCACAACTGCTCACGAACAAAACGAACATCGAACCACGATCAGGGCGACTATCCAACCCTATAACCAAAATCATGGACATAGGGTTAATCCCTTTTCCAATTCCTCAACATACAAACACTTTATGTTGGTTATCATTTATGGCCTTTAGGTGGCTAAATCAAAGGCCAAACATATGCCTAAAGGATCGGGAAACACTTGACCAAAGATCACCTTTTTAAAAGTTCAAATGCTGATTTTTGGGGGTGGGCCGCGGCCCACAATCCTTGGGTTGCGGCCTAAAACTGCCCAGAAACATTTGGGCTGCGGCCCAAAACTGCTCAGCAACGCTCAGAAACATTTGGGCTGCGGCCCAGAAAATCCAGTTTCTTGGCTGAACTTCCAAAAATCATAACTAATTCCACAAAAATCGAAATAAGGTGATCCCAAAGCCAAATGAAAGCTATTCAAGTCCTTTACACAGGAAAAATATTGGCCTTTACCAGAAATCACCACACAAATCCAGATTTATACAAAATCCAACATTGCTCCAAAACAGAATCCAGTTTCGACCTCAAACTTTAGGCAAACAGAAATCCCAGTTCACAAAACGAAATGGCACAAATTATATGTCCATTTTGAAGCTTGGGATGTGAACTTTAAGACTGGAAAGTTTCATAATTTTCTGACTTCATTTTCCCAGTCAAAACGTCCACACAACAAGACTGCCCAATACAGACTTACACTGGACAGAATTTCCAGTTTTTCAACAATGATTCCAATGGTTCCCAAATTCATACCAAATACCATTTTCACATAAATTTGCACAAGGAATCCATTGGAAACACCAAATCAACCAAATTCACATTACATTGACATGTTTTGCCAATAATCATAACATGTCATCACAAAACCACAATACCAACTCTACATTACAATCTCTTTCCATTTCAAATTCAAAACCAATTTCAATGATCAAATACCACAACATGGCACCATTTCCAACATAAAACACAATCCAATTCTCCAATCAAAAATCACATGAAAATCAGGGCAAAATTCGAAATTTACAAGGCTTAACCAATAATCACAAAACTTAGGTCAAAATGCTTCAAATACTCACCTCTTCCTCTTTCCCAAACCAATTCTTTGATTCCTCATCTTTCCAATTTTCCTCAAGCCATCAAACACCTTCAATCAAGAATCTAAAACCATAGAGATGAAGCTCTCATCACTATGAACAACTTTATAGAAAGGTGTTTAAGCATTAGAGGACATTACATAAGCCAAAACTTACCTTGTTTCTTTCTCTTTCTTCCTTGAGCTAGGCGAAATGAAGAACAAGAGAGAGAGGTATGAAGATGAAAATGATAAAGATGATGTTCAGTTTTTGGAGCCACAAACCGACCTAAAATAAAGGAGAGGGAAGAGAAAAACACTTTGAACATTTGACCAAGATCTAAGGCTCACAAGTTGCCACTTGTCCACATCTTGACACAACTCACTTGAGCTCACATAAGCTCACACACATGTGATTCCACCCCTTGATCTCTTGCACAAATCAATCCTAACCATTGATCTTGAAGTTACCAATGAGTTTCCTCTTCGGTAACTGACCAATTGGTCGGTAACTTTACCGTTTTGCCCCTGATTACGGTAATTCTCATTGAATCACCACCAACACTTCACCTCTTTTCATTTAGCCACAATATGCGCCTTCCCTCTATTTTAAGTCAATTTAGAGGTTAATCCATAATTAAACTCAAATACAGGGTCTTGGCGCTACTCACAGCACTTACGAATCACATCGGGTGCCAAATCACACCATAATCTCCAAAAGGGTCCATTTATCACTAATGACATCAACTTTTGGAGTCATTAATCCTTAATCACAATTTGGGATCTTGCTAAACTGGGGCTTAGCAATCCACTTATCTCAGGCTTATTCTCTAGCCTCAAGTCTCAGAATTCGGGATATTGCACAGACAATGCCTCTTCCTTTAGGAACTTGTGATAAAATTGACAAATGATGTCGTAATTTTCTCTAAGGTAGTAGTTCATCCAACAGAAAACTACATCTGGTCTCTTGGGATTTGGTGTGTGCATGTAAGGAAGATGGAGGCCTAGGTCTTAGGAAGGCTCGTTACCAGAACTAGACATTCATGATGAAGCTCGGTTGGAGTATGATTAATAGACGATACTCACTCTGGGTTAGGTTTTTGTGAGAAAATAACAAAGCCAGTGATAATATTATTCCTAAAGTTGAGAAGCGCCGGTTAAAGTCTAATACATGGAGAGGTATCCGTAACGTTTGGGAGAAGGTCACAGATAGTATAACATAGAGAGTCACCAATGGCAAGAATATTTCTTTTTGGAAAGATGCGTGGGTGCCTCACTTGGATAAACTTCAGAGTTTGACAACCTGAGCATTACCTAGAGATGTTACTTCATTGAGAGTAGCTGACTACATTACTCCCTCCGAACAGTAGGATATCAGTAAGTTTGATCACCTACTCACAAGATATGCATGTACTGCTATCAGACGCGTCAATATCCATCAGCTAAATAGGAAGGATTTTCTAGCATGGAAATGGTCTTCTGATAGAACTTTCTCCCTGAGCTCTGCTTACAAATACATGGTGGGTACTCTATGGCATCACACTAAATACCAGTGGAGATGTGTTTGGAAAATGAAGGTCCCTCAAAGGTACTGTACCTTCTTGGGGCTGTGCTTTCATGGCCGCTTAATGACAAATATGGTGCGTGATAAGTAAAATATTTGCATATTTATTTTCCCTTATATAATGATTTTGTGGACGATATTTGAGATTAATATAATAAATTTAGATGTAATTGATAAATACAGGATGATTTTGACATAAATATTTTTATTATAATATGTACTTGTTTTATCTTTTGATAGCCACACAATAAGAGGAGAAAGGAGACCAAAAATTGGACCGATGGGATTGGAAAAGGTCAATTACTGTAGCATCGGTACTATTCACTAGGTCACTATTCATGACAAAATCACTGTAGCAAAGGAAGTCACTGTAACAGATGGAGGTACTGTAGCAACACGATTTATCACTGTAGCAATAGTGTTTTTTACTATAGCAACACGTTTTTGTTACTGTAGCAAACATGTTTTTGTTACTGTAGCAACTCGTTTTTCTCTGTAGCAATGAGCTTTTCACTATAGCAACCTTGTTTTTGTTACTGTAGCAATGTGTTTTTTCCCTATAAATATAGATCCTTGGCCAAGCATTTAGGGGGAAGAGGGAGAGAAGTAGAGGTTTCCTCCTTTGACAGAAAGAGATCTTTTCTCTGACAATTATGAATATATTGTATTATATCTTAGATTTAATTTCATGCATTGTATAACTTCTTGCTTGCCTCCTACATGGAAGGTTTAGGTAGAACTCCAATATGGATGGTAAAGGTAGACCTCCTATATGGATGGTATGGGCAGTCCTCATATATGGATGGTATAGGTTGCCTCCTACATGGAAGGTTTTACCTTCTAAATAGACAGCTAGATTTCTCCATTTTTCATGAATCTTTTGGTTATATATTCATGTTTTAGAATTTAATATTCAAGTTTTATGCAGTATTTATGAAGTTTTCATTCTAGTTTTATGTAATGTTAATTTATTTTTATTTTGTTTTTAATTTCATCATGAGCTAAATTTCTATTTTCCTAGGGTGATGACGTAGTTTACTAATGACAGATTGAATCTTAACTTATTAAATCTAGTTTGAATTTCTCCTTTATGATTGAGATTTAATTATTGTTCTTAATGCTTTCAATTGATTAGCCACCTTTTGAATGATTCTAATATGTATGTTGAGACCGGAAGGAGATACATGTGTATAGATCATATAATTAAAACTATGACTTGCATATGAAATAGGAATATATTCATATGATTTGTGTAGTCTTATTGAGTTCTATAAATCTTAATGCATAATTAATTGCTTAAATTCATATAGGAATATATTGGATTAGCATTTAAATATAGAATTGCTAGACCTTGGAAGAGGCTACTAATTAAATGAGGGAAACTCGACTATTAATCATGTGGAGTAAATTGGGCTAGAATAGATAAGTGATTCAATCCGAAATTTGTTAAGTGAAATCCAATTCCTAGGGTTTTTTTCTCATAGTTGCTTTCATATTATCTGCACTCATATTTAATTTTGTTTCTTTTATTCTATACTCTCAATTACCAAATCAATTGACTAAATAGAATTAAAATTACCCATTTTGGTACTTAGTGATCAATCCTCGTGGGAACGATACTCTACTCACTTTTGTATTACTTGATTACAACAGTGTACACTTGCACTCTTTAATAGACCATTTACACACGTAACAAGTTTTTGGCGCTGTTGTCGGGGATCGTTGTCATTAATATCAATACCAACTAATTTTAATACTAATTTAATCTTCAAGTAAAAATTTCAAAAAAATTTTAAAAAAAGGATTATTCACAACATTCTTTTGGTTTAATCAGTGATAAATTATCATATCTTGATTCTTTTTCTGGACTGCATTTGGATGGAATGAGACAAGAAAATATAAATGCTGGTTGGATTAAAAATTCTTCTCCTTATAATTATTTTTCTTATGCTTATTGTGGAGAGTGTCATTCTTATGAGCATTGTCCATATAGCATTACCAATCATTATGTGAGAGATAATTTTTGTAACCCTTCTCATCAAGGTCGAGATTTATGTTCAAAATTACGTAATTATGTTGAATTAGAGACCACAGGATGAGTTGAGACTTCTTAAAAATTTTCATTTTTCTAACAGGGTTTTCACAAACTTTTCTACAACATGTTCCACACAATCTCACATTCACATTTAAATATAAAAATGGCTTGTACAGTTCGATTCCATTCATAAATATCAGAGTGCAATACAATTTCCCACCACACTCGGGTTCTATTAATCACTAAAGGGTTTATAGGGCACAACTGCCTATAATCAATTTCCCATTCCAGGGGATTACACAAATAACATTCTATGGTCCACAATATATTATATACAAATATCCATAATGATAACCAAAAGTCAAAATAAACTCCTGGCCCCGGATAAGCATATCAGAACTCTACTCCTTGTCATCCATACGTCAAAGGTAAGAGGAGTACCTGGCCAACCGGATGAAATGGGATAAGTAGTTATCAAAACTCTCTGTATCACTCTGCTTAATGGCTAGGAATTTGGATTCCTTTTCAAGCCTCACCGACTTGGGGAAGTACTTCTCTTGGAACACCTCCCAGGTCAGTGGTATATTCTGGCTTTGCAATGTCATGGCGATATTCCTCCACCACCGGTTTGCATCCCCTTCTAGTTTATATACTGCCAGTTTCGCCTTCACCTCCATTAGACACTCAAGGACTTCAAAGATCTTTTCTAACCGATTTAACCAATCCTCAACAGTTAGGGGTTCGAATCTCCCTCTGAACACCAGAGGTAGATGCTTGCAAAACTTTGAAACCCAGAATTGTAGATCTCTACCCTCTCAGATTGGAACCCCTTATGACTCCTGATTAAGTACTGTGTGAGATGGGGATTCATGAGACAGATTGGACCCCTCAGCTGTCTCTTCATGATGAGTCTCCACTTGGGTTTCCTCTTGGGTCTCCTCATTTGTAGACTGGACCTTTTCCTCATTGCACTTGGCTCTTTCTTCCTTGAGCTCTTCTCTTAGCTTATTAATCATATCTCTCCGTTCTCTTATTAGATTCATCATCTCCTACATTGGGTCAGGTGGATTGTCATTTAATTCTTCCACCTTTGGGTCTACTGGTCTAAGTCTAGGGCGAACCATTTTGTCCTTTAACTCTACAAATGATTCACCACGTCAGTACCATAGCAAATATATACACATAGTCCTTAAAACTTATATATATCCACAAATAGTAGAAATACTCATGTGTATACAACAAACAATCCTAAGTCATTATTTATGACTAAGGCATAAATGATGGCAACTATCCTAGCAAATCCTACCCTTACCAAGAACTACAACTCTGATACCACAAATATAACCCCCTTCTCATCAAGGCTAAGATTTATGTTGAATTATAGTCCATAGGATGAGTTGAGACTTCTTAAAAATTTTCATTTTTCTGATAGGGTTTTCACAAACTTTTCTACAACCTGTCCCACACGATCTCACATTCACATTTAAATATAAAAATGGCATGTACAGTTCGATTCCATTCATAAATATCATAGTGCAATAAAATTTCCTGCCACACTCAGGTTCTATTAATCACTAAAGGGTTTACAGGGCACAAATGCCCATAATTAGTTTTTCGTTCAAGGGAATTACACAAATACCATTCTAAGGTCAATAATATATTATATACAAATGTCCATATGATAACCAAAAACCAAAATAAACTCCTGGCCTGGAGCTCTAACTGCCCTTCATCACCTGCTTTTCTTTAGAACCATCGACCCTGTCTGAAAATTGTTTTGTGGGAGAGTGAGATTCTAAGAAATACCCATAGTAACAAATCACTTATAGTATACACAACAACCAAGCATGTAAGAAAATCATAACACCACACACAACAATCATAATGGTAGTTATAGCAGCAGAGGTAGGTATGACGTACACCACCCTTATGCCTGCTCAAACTGAAGTGCTGACGCTATATTGCACCAGAACATGGTTCATATCATATATTTTACCACATATGGGTTTTATATAAATCATTCCACAATAAATAGCCATACTGGCATGTTTTTGAAAGTAGGAATTCACAATTCCCAAAACATCACCACGACACTTACAATATCAATTCAACAACAGGGGTAGGTGTGATATCCATCACCACCTACGACTACTCACGCTGAAGTGCTCACGCTGTAATGCACTAAGGCACAATTCACATTCACATTTTCACAACATAAATACAATGATAAATCATGCATACCCAGTATCATACACAATACAAGAGAAAAGTCACTACCTTGGCCTTTTTTATGCTTGCTCTGGCACTGGTCTATTGCGAGCAAGGCAAATATCGAATCCTCTAATTTACGATTAGGGACGAAGCGTTATTCTCTATTCCAAGACTCTATAATTTCAACACTTAGATTTGGTTATCATTAATATCCTTTAGGAAGCTATAAATGCCTCTAACAAAAGCCCTAAAGGATTAGAAGAAATATACTAAAGATCCCTTTTTAGAACTACAAGCGCTGATTTTTCACTACTGCACTCGAGTGACGAAGGCCTCACTCGAGTGATGATGAACTTGCACTCGAGTCATGTAAAGCACACTTGTGTGAGTGCTTGACAGAAGCACAGACAGAGACAAGAAATACTCGGAGCACTTGAGCATAAAGGTCAACACTTGAGTGATAGCCTAATGCTTACCCGAGTTCTACAAAGTGAGGTTTAGGAAGTGCTCACCTGAGAGCAAAGAAAACTTTCAAAGGAGATGAGCACTCGAGTAGGGACCTTGGCACTCGAGTGACAACTTAACACTTGCAAGTGTTAAAACACACTCTTAAAAATTGACCGCAAGTGATATCCCGAGACGCGAGTTCGTAGTGTCAAATACACCTGCACTCAAGTAAGACAAGGTTCACTCAAGTGAGAACCCACAACACTCGCAAGTGATACAATCACTTTTGGCTTTTTGCAAGGAAGTTCAATCAAAAACTGAAGGAAAAAGAGAACATCCAATGCTTCACTCAAGTGAGACCCATGATCACTCGAGTGATGCTTATCAGAAGCCAAAATGATGGAGAGTTGACAACATTTTCCAAATTATAACCATATGTTTCCAATGATCCCAAATTCTTATCCAAGACTATTCCCACATAATTTAGCACAAGGAATCCAATGGAAATATCAAAACTACCAAATTCCTATTCCATTATCATGCTTGGTTTTAGGCAACATCTAACACAAAACCCCTAAAATTGCCAAACTTACAATTTCAACTTCAAAACCCATTTCTATCTATTCAAGACACACCACAAGGCACCATTTCCATGACCACATCATATCAAACTCCCAATGACCCTAATTTTCAAAAACAGGCAAAAATGGTAGAAATGCAAAACTAAATTCAATGGCCACAAAACTCATATAGAAAGGTGTTAGATCTCATGTTTTGATGATAACAAAGAATGATATGAAAAATTCTTGAGTAATAAATAAGTTTGAACAAAGTAATAACAGGGAAAAGCATCACTTGAAGTAAGCATTGGAGTAATGAAGAAAGGCCAAGAGAAAAAGCTGAGAAACTTGATGAGAAACAAGTTTTGTAAGGCATTACTCGAGTATGTACTCGAGTAATGAGACAAAACTTGAAGTTACCAGAGATACCTTCCAGTAACCTGCCAACGTTACTCGAGTAAGTACTCGAGTAATAGTGTAAAAGTTTTCAAGTTGCTCTCGGCCTGCCAACGTTACTCGAGTAGCTACTCGAGTAACCAGGTAAAAGTTTCCAAGTTGCTCTCGGCCTACCAATGATACTCGAGTATGTACTCGAGTTACTCTGTTTCAGAAAATGTGTTGCTCTCGACACTTTGTACTACTGCCAATGTTACTCGAGTAGCTACTCGAGTAACGCACTGAGGTAAGTAAAAACTTGAAGGTAGTATTCGATAAACTTGATTTAATTTTATCTCACTTTCCTCGAGTCATTACTCTAGTATGCAAGGATTTAATGATTCTTTTTAAGTGGATTACTCAAGTATGTACTCGAGTATGCAGTGTTATGTTTGAAGGAAAACCTCAAGTCATTACCCGAGTAAATTATGCACAAAAAGTAAGTTTACTCGAGTATGTACTCAAGTAACAAGGTAATCAAACTTGAAGTGCTCTCGGCCTTGAAATCCTGCCAACATTACTGGAGTAAAGCATCGAGTAACATAAGTTTATTGAAGGTTTACTCGAGTTGGTACCCGAGTAACCTATGAAGAAAAGAGTGCATTACTCGAGTAGGTACCCGAGTAAACAAGCATTTCCAAAGGTTTGATATTTTGATTATTCCATGCACTACCCGAGTAATCTTATTATTGTTTGGTGACTTGCAGTCCATTAAAGAATTCACGATGATACTCGTGTAAGTACTCGAGTAAACTTTAATGAATACTCGAGTAGCTACTCGAGTATGGAAACCCAGAAATTTTGAAATCATTCCAACGTTCATCGTTTTGTTTCCTATTTGATTAACTTTTCATTATATTAGTATTCTTAGCATTTCCATAGATAAACAATGAAGAGATCTTACCAAATAAGGAAAGTCAAAAGCAACGCTCAAATGTCACCGACCGCCACCTACCGTAAATGTATGTTTTTCAAATACTGGAAAAGTCAATAGTGGCTGCGCACGCTCCAGCAGACATGAAGAAATATGTTCCAGCAATCATTATGAACATATCTATATATATGGGAACATCTAAACAGAGAAGAGAATAAGAACACACTCACGAACGTATCATCTAGTTCATTACTCTGTTTTACATTATACTTGTAATTCTATGCTTCAGTGATTCATATTCACTCTGTGAGAGAGATATTTCATTCAAACTCAATATTTGTTATTGAGGTAACTTAAGGTTGTGGAACCTTGAGTTGAGATTGGATTACAACTTGTAAGGGGGAGCGAGTGTCCAGGCGAAGGAACTTGCTTGTACTGAGGTGCCAAGAACCCACTGAATCTTGAAAGTTATAGTGAAACTCTCAAAGAAGCTCTAAAGACTGGACGTAGGTCAAAGTGGTTGTGGCTGAACCAGTATAACTCCCGGTGTACACTTCGGTGATATTTCTCCTTACTCTTTCCTGTTTTAATTTCAATGTCAAATTTTATATTTGCAACGAAATTTTTAAGATCACCCAATTCACCCCCCCCTCTTGAGTGAAACGCTTGCTCTAACAAAAGGTTCACTTCACTTACCTCAACAACTTTCCTAAAGACATTTCTTGCTTTTCGAACCACTAGATTTCCTTGTATGCTCAAAACACCACCAATGGAAAATCTATTATCATAGAATCAAAGCTCTCAATAGAGGGAACAAGGTTAAAGAAGAGAGTTTTTGCATTTGGGGTCATTGTCTTACCTTAATATCAAGCTTTTCTTTCTCTCTCTTAAGCTTCCATGGCTGCCGAAAATGGAGGTGGGAATGAGAGAGAAGAGTGTGGAATAAGATGAAGAAATCATCACACTTCCATGCCCATGCTTTTTTAGCTGAAAAGGAGGAGGGAAGAGAGAGAAAAATATCATTTTTAATTGAGTTTTGACTTTTTCCAACACCCTCTCTCATCCTCTTATCTTGCCAAGTGTCTCAACCTTATTGGTCTTCATAAAGTAAGCAACCAATTAGTTATTCTAACTACTTCATTAACCATTTAGTTACACTTCTCATTTCGTCTTAGTTAGTAATTAATTTCTTCATTAATCACCGACTAATTAACCGACAATTTTCCATTCTTTCAAATTTTTCACTAATTTTGGCACATTATCTTAGATTGCCACATAACACATATTTAAATTCTTTTCCTCTTATTCATGCGTTATTTCCCTCATATTTAGCCCAAATAATTATTTGTCACATAATTATGCTAAAATACAGGGTGTTGGGCATTTTTAATAATTAATCTAGATCTCAAATCATCTTTAATTCACCAAATCATTCACAATAATTATCATTAGCCCTTAATCAAAATTTGGGACATTACAATTTCACAATTAACAAAATTTGTCTTGATCATTCATTTTATCCTGATAGAATTTTTGAGCAATAAGAGTCTTTGGATCCATATGTTAGGTATTGTCCTAATCCTCCTTTCTACTCTTATCCATATATTGAAGAACACACTCTCGAGTATAAGGAAAAATCTGATTTAGAAAGATTATGTGAAGAGTTTGCGGAATCAACAGAGAAATTTAGTAGAGAGCAAAAAGAACTTGCCACTAGAGTTTAGTCAAGTGTTCGGAATATTGGAATATATGTGAGTCAAATTATTTCGTCACTTGAGACTATGAGGCAAGATAATTCTTTAGGCATGATGACTACTTCTTGTGATGATTATTGTGAGGAAGTTGAGGATGTGAAATTGAATGAAATTTTTGCTATTATGGAATGTGATAAGGAACTTGAAATCACTTTTGGAGAGGATATTGGGTGTAGTCTAGAAGAGGTTCCGGTTATGGAACCTAATTCCTATAATTTTGATGCTAAATTAATATGGATGTTCCAAAAGTTGTCGTTCATGTCTTTCATATTGAAGTGTTGACTCTTACTGGTGAGAGTCAAGTGGATTTTGTGGGATACTTTAAAATTTTGGAAACTCCTAAATCTGTTTGCAAATACATGCATGTTGTGCTTTATTTGAATTCAATAAATAATTGTACTCTAAAATTGTCTATGATTGAAGAAGTACAATTAATTACTTTGAATGATCATTTCTTATGTTTGAAACATTGTTGCTTGAAAAGAAATGAAGATAAGGTAATCATAGTGTTTGATACTTTTGATTAGTAGTTTGTTTGGGAAGTCTGGCTGAATACTATAAATTTAGCGCTACTTGGGAGGCAACCCAAGGTTTGGTTTGATATTTTGTTGTGATTTTGCAGGACTTCTGGTAGCCCCTGATGATGTATTCCACTTTGGTAGTTACAATTAAAAAATATATATTAAAAAAATAAAAAATATAAAAATATAAAAAAAATAATTAAAAAATTTGATTTTTGTCTAGTTAAAGACGCTAAAAAAGGGTGGCTATTTGGGAGGCAACCCAAAACTTCTTTCCTACTCTCTCAAAACTTCTTTCCTACTTTCTCATTTTTCTTTCTTACTCACCAAAACACACTACACTGCATTGCATTGAGATTTTAGTTTTCACCAATTTCATTTTAAGTTACCATGGAGGAATCTCTTGTAAAGCTTAAGAATAGGTTCCTCACTCATCCCAAAGATGTGCTTAAGAAGATCTATAGCAGTCAACTTAAACAGATGAAGATATTCAAGCTTTTGGGCCTTCCTGAAGACGTACGCTAGATCATTGAAGCTAAGGTACATTTAGCAGGTAAGATTCATAAATCATTTGTTAAACCTTTGCTAGGAATGGAAAGAAGTTCTTACTCCAAAAAGAGAAGAGCTAAAAGAATGAACGTCTGCTATAAATGTGCAAGGTCGACATGTGATCAGCGTTGTAGGAGCAAAGGTATGGTTTCTATAAATTAAAAAGATAAAATTAAATTTATAAAGGATGGGTTGAGTAAGGAGTCATTGGATGATATCATTCAAACTCTTGAGACGCATCTGAGTGGTGATGTTCATCGTATTCTTCTTGATTTAGTGGACGTATTCAATAATGAAAAATGGTGCTACTATTGTCTTGGGAATCTGACGTTAAAACACCCTATTTGTAAGAAAAATGGATGGGAAACAAATCCTCGATTCATAGAAAGCGTTTAAGCCGTTACTGGACGTAAAACCAGAGGAAGATGTGAGCCAAAATCACAACTACTATACATAATCATGGTTTTGTCTAGTCTTTCTTATCTTTTTAGTGGATTTTGTCTAATTAGTTTTATCTTTTCAGTAATTTTTGACTTTCTTAACTTTTTTATTTAATTTCTTCACACAATGGCCCATCGGGTCATCTGTGTCGGAAAAATTTTTAAACTTCTTTGAAAAATGCGTGATTTGTATGATTTTGTTGTTGCTGTTTTAGTAGTATAAATGGGGACTCTTCCACTTATAAATATGCATTCTTCTACTTGTGAACACAAATGTTCCAAGAGAAAAAAAAGAAAAAGGGTATCACACAAAAATGTTGATTTACATCTATCTTCATTTTTGGTGAAACTGATTAGGGCAAGGATGGAGATTTGTCACTATAGCAAAAAAACTTGGAATTGCATTAGCTGCCAGAAGGATCAACTTTGTATACGGAGGAGGTATCCAGGGCCTAAGGGGTAGTATGGTCATTTATACATCCATGAATGGAAGCAAGGGTTTGAGTGTAAGGGTAAAAAAGTTGGAAGCTCACACTTTTTCCTTAGGACAAGATTTACAAGTTTCAAGCTTACCTGAACAACTGGAACAAATGTTCTACCATGTTGAAGCTTTTATCGCTCTACCTGGTGGTTCGGAGACCTTAGATGGCATTTCTAGCATTGCATATTGGGCTAAGTTAAACTTTCACAAAAAGCCATTAGGATTGTTAAATGTTAATGGTTTTTATGAAGATTTGTTGTTTTTTTATCATGTTGTGGAAACAAGATTCATACCCCAAGTAACTCATCACTCCATAATTTCTACACCAACTGCTGATTAGCTGATTGATCAACTGCAAACATATGAACCTCATCCAGATTAGGCAATCTTCAGAAAATAGTCAAAAACAGAATCCAGATACCACTCTTCGGTTGTAACTCTCCTTAATTTTTTGGTTTTACTCTTAACAGCTTGGTTTATTGTGTGTTTATTTTTATTGTGTTTAAAAAAAAAACTTTCTTTAAGCTCTAGAAGACATTGAGGACAATGTCTAATTTAGGTTGGGGGAGGAATTGTAAAAAAAAAAATTAGTTAGTTGGAAAAAAACCATTAGATGCATGGGGTGTGAAAAAAATGGTAGAGTAAGTAATTATTCTTAACTCCTAAGACACATTTTATTAGTTACATTTTTTATTCTTTTCTAAAAAAAATAAAATCATCATGTTCAAGTGCTTTGTAATGATTTTAAGAAGAATATAAGTTTTAAGGATGAATCAATTGAATTTAGAGATTTTATAACATGAATGAACAACTGATTGTTGCAATTGATGATGAATTTTGAGATTGAATGAACTAAGTTTAAAAACCTCCTAACCGTGAGTTTTTGAGCCTATAATGATTATTTCTCTTGTGTGTGATAATCACCTATTAAGTTGTCACTCTAGAACTTGCTTTAAATCAGGTTGAAATTACATCTCACATGCACATTCAAAAATGATAAAGGCATTCATTTTCTTTAGCCAAAGCCAAATAGCCAACCTTGCAAATATGTCTTTGTTAAGCCCCTTTAAGCCTAATTGACTGTTTCTTTCTTCTAAACACATTAATATATGCTTTAATGATATATCAAGTACTTTTACCTAATTTGAAAGATTAGCAAAGCATTTGAAATTCTTATGAAATGGGCTTTTGACAAGTGTGGAGGAGTATATAACATCAAATTTAAAGTTGCAGAGTTTTATGCAAAAAGACAAAAAAAATTAAAAAATTATGAAAAAAAAAGAAGAAAAAAAAGAAAAAAAATGTTAAGTATTTGAATTATGGGTTGTTATAATGAGATAAATTTATAAGTAGCCCATTTTTCAATTGTTCTATTAAATTTCTTAAATGTAGCTTTTCATATCATGTTTTACATTCCTTTACCTTAACCCCATTACAACCCTTAATAAGTCCTTTTGATTTGAATTATCCATGTGAATTAGATAGTAGAGATTGAGATTTTTAGCAAGCCTATAATAGTGCAATTTTTTGGTTGAATTTGAGCGAAACACTTACCCTTAAACACTTGAGAGATTAGAGAATGAATTAAACTTACGAACTCGGTTTATTCATTTTCAATTAAAGTTACCAATTTATATTTTCATTGATTCATGAATACTATGATCTCTTTATTTTTCAATTGTGCTCTTGCTTATGACTTGACACTTCTGATTTTGTTGGAAGCACTTATTAGCCACTCCTTGTCCAAGGACGTCCAAGAGCTAAGTGCAGGGGAATTTGATAAGTAAAATATTTACATATTTATTTTCCCTTATATGATGATTTTGTGGATGATATTTGAGATTAACGTAATAAATTTAGGTGTAATTGATAAATACAAGATGATTTTGGCATAAATATTTTTATTATAATATGTACTTATTTTCTCTTTCGATAACCACAAAATAAGAGGAGAAATGAGACCAAAAATTGGACCAATGAGATTGAAAAAGGTCAATTACTGTAGCATCGGTACTAATTACTGGTCACTATTCATGACGAAATCACTGTAGCAGAAGGAAGTAACTATAACAGGTGGAAGTACTGTAGTAAATGCGCTTATCACTGTAGCAATGCGCTTTTTATTATAGCAACCGCATTTTTGCTACTGTATCAACGCGTTTTTTCCCTATAAAGATATGTAATACCCTAAATTTTGAGATTTGAGGCTTGAGAATAAGCCTAAAATAAGTGGACTGCTAAACCCTAGTTTAGCAAGATCCTAAATTTTGATTATGGGTTAAGGACTCCAAAAATGGAGGTGATTATTGATAAATAAACCCTTTTTGAGAATAGGATGTGATTTGGCACTCAAATGTGATTTGTATGTATTGTGAGCAGCATCGAAACCCTATATTTAAGCTCAATTATGGATTAACCTCTAAATTGATTTAAAATAGAGGGGGCGCATTGTTGAAGAAAAGGAATGATATGATGTGTTTGATGGTGATCCAAGAGGAATTACCATAATCAGGGGTAAAACGGTAAAGTTACCAACCAATTGATCGGTTACCGAAGAGGAAGCTTATTGGTAACTCAAAGATCAATGGTTGAGAGATTAAAAGGGTGGAATCCCATATGTGTGTGCCTAAGTGAGCTCATGAAGATTGAACAAGATATTGACACTTGGCACAATATGAGCCATGGATTGGGTCAAATGGTCAAAACTCTCTCCTCTCTCTTCTCTTCCCTTTTAGGTTGGCCAAGAGCCTCCCTAGAGCCCAAAATTCTGATCCTAATCTCTCTCCTCAAGCTCCCATGGACGTTCAAGCATAGAGGAAGAAAGAGAAATGGAAAGGTGAGATTTTGGTTGGCTTATTGTCCTCTAATGCTCAAATATCCTTCTATAATGTTGTTCATAGTGATGAGAGCTGCATTGCTATGGTTTTATATTTTTGAAAGAAGGTGTTTGAGAGCTTGAAGAATTTAGAATGAAGAGGAATCAAAGAATTGGCCTTGGGAAGATGAAGAGGTATGTAATAGCTTCTCTTTGACCTATCATTGTGATTGTTGGTGGAGTTTTGTGATATGTGAAATTTTGCCCTGATTTTGTGTAATTGTGAAATGGATGAATTGGATTATGTTTTGTGTTGAAAATGGTGTCATGATGTGGTATTTAGTCATTGGAATTGGTTTGGATTGGATTGGACACATTGGTTGCAAAACTGGAAATGTTGTCCATTGGAAGTCTATTCTGGGCAGTCTGCTTGTGTGGAAGTTTTGACTAGGCAAATGATGTCTAAAAATTATGAAACTTTATAATCTTAAATTTCACACCCCAAGCTCCAAAATGGACATATAATTTGTATTATTTCAGTTTGTGTGCTGTGAGTTATGGTTGTCCAAAGTTTGGGATGGAAACTGGACTTTATTTTGGAGCAGTGTTGAGTTTTGTGTAATTATGGAATTTTGTGGTGATTTCTAGTAATGGTCCATATTTTTTCTATGAATAGGACTTAAATAGCTTTCATTTGGCTTTAGAATCACCTCATTTCTATTTTTCTAGAATTAGTTATGATTTTTGGAAGTTCAGCCAAGAAACAGAATTTTCTTGGCCACGGCCAGTGGATTTGTGGGCCGTGGCCAACTCCCAAAAAATGACATTTTAGACTTCCAAAGATGGTCTTTGGTCAAGTATTTTCCTAAGCCTTTAGGCATGTGTTTAGGTTTTGAGTAGCTACCTAAAGGTCGTGAATGATAACCAACTTTAATTGTAATTAAAGTAAGGATTTGGAATAGAGAATAACCATATGTCCTTGATTTTGGTTATAGGGTTTGAAGTTTGCCCTGATCGTGAGTAAGCAGTGCTGGAGCTTACATAGAAAGAATAAGGGTAGGGAACTTACCTCTTCTGCATGTATTTGATATTTGTGTTAGTGTATTGATGCATGTATTGCTTTGCTTGATTATGTGAAACATATATGAATGATTGTAGCTCTGTTTCTATTTATGCTATGGTCATGAGTGTGTTGTTGAAACATTGAGCACGCAGATATGTCATTGTGTGAGCATGAGTTATGTATTGCAAGCATGTCATGCATTAAACACTTATCTTGCATGCATACTGGTATTTGTTTCCTACTGAGATTCTCTAGAATCTCACCCTCCCTACCAATAGTTACACAAGGAAAGTGGATCAAAGAGGGAGCAAGTAGCCGAGGGCGGCAAGGACTCCTTCGGGATGTGATTTTGGCTATTGGTTATCATAGTTGGGATGTATATTTGGATATTCGTATTTGGATTTGGATATGTATATGTGGTTGTATATTTGAGCATGTATCTATGATGAGATTTGTGTAATCCTCGTATGAGAATTTGTAAAAGGGCGTTTGCGCCCTATAAGGCTATAATTTATGTATGGAACCCGGGGTTACCGAGATTATTGTTGTGCACTCTCATGTATAGATATGAATGTGATTTATTTCCGAGAAGTAATTGTATTTGAAATGTGAATATAAGACCAAGTGAATTGTATTTCTAAAGGTATTTGTGAAAACCCTATCTTATATGAGTTTGAAAATATTATTTGATAATTATTGGTCTCTATTTCACTTTAATCGCGTATGTTGGATATAATTATGGAAGGGGGTTACAATATAGATCCTTGGCAAGCTTTTAGGGGGAAGAGGGAGAGAAGTAGAGGTTTCCTTCTCTAACAGAAAGAGATCGTTTCTCTAATAGTTCTGAATACATTATATTATATCTTAGATTTAATTTTGTGCATTGTATTACTTCTTGCTTGCCTCATACATGGAAGGATTAGGTAGACCTCCTATATATATGGTATAGGTAGAGCTCCTACATGGATGGTATAGGTAGTCCTCCTATATGGATGGTATAAGTTGCCTCTTACATGGAAGGTTTTACCTCCTAAATGAACGGCTAGGTTTCTTCATTTTTCATGCATCTTTTGGTTGTATATTCATGTTTTAGAATTTAATATTCAAGTTTTATGTAGTATTTATGAGGTTTTCATTCTAGTTTTATGTAATGCTAATTTATTTTTATTTTGTTTTTCATTTCATCATGAGCTAAATTTCTATTTTCCTAGGGTGATGATGTAATCCCCTACCTTGACAACCGTAATTAAGATTCAAAAATGCGTAATTTAAAGGAATTAGAGACCGACGGATACGTTTTTCTCAAATCTCTTTTCTAAAATTCGTTCAGCATGGTCTCAGATTTATCTTCCGAATCTAATTACTCTGCGCAGTTCAATCACATTCATACATATCAGAGGGCATAGCCAAATTCCCGGAAACTCCCAAGTTTCATACATGTATAAACTAAGGGTTATAAGTTCCAACTAGGGGATTACATGACCAACATCAACGTAATATCTACATTTCAAAAATAAACAGTAATCCCAAATCCAAAATAGATATCCAACAATCTAACAACACATCTCTACAAGATCTTAGCGGCTCCTGGTGGTTCGTTTCTCCTTGGAGCCACTTGCCCTATCTGAAATGTTAGTCAATTGAAAGAATGAGATTCAAAAGAATCTCTGTAGTAACAAATCACTCATACAATGTATAAACACATAGCATATATGATCATGTTAAGCAGCATCACAATGATATATGGCTCATGCCACATACGACAGCACTCATGGCTGTAAACACTATGCGTTAGCTTTCTCTACGATATCAAAGCATCACAATGTATCACAATGCATGACGAACATACATACAATACTTTACACATGGCATAAGAGAAGAGTCACTACCTTGTTCTTCCCGATTGTGCTCTAGCGCAGGTGGATCACGAACAGGGAAAATATCGAATCCTACAATTCCACATGCACTATTTAGACACTTTCATAGTGTTTCTTGGGGTTATATGAATCTGTAATGAAAATTTACAAAAATGCCCCTGGGGACACGACCCGGGCTAGCCGTACCCAGTCCGATTGCACTTTTCCTGAAATTCTAATCTGGGCTATCCTAACATATTTCAGCCCAAGGAATCCATTTTCGGACTCAGAATTATCAAATTCAATGTCAAATTACAAATTTACCCTTGGCAGCCCTACTTCAAGGATTTTAGGGATGTTTTCGTAGTTATGCTTTTTCGGCCTTTTCCGAAAAAGTCACCAACTGTACCCCCATCTAATTTTCGCTCCTGAAGTCAATGAAACCATCAAAGCATTGAAAATACAACTCTAAGACCCATTTCTAGAGCTAGCCGAATTTATGAGCTCTCTGGAGAAAATTAGGGTTTTACGATTTCGGCTCCGTAAACACGTTTCTTTCTACTCCTAGCCACTTTATTAGCCATTACATTAGGTTACAACTAACATTAAGATCCAATTTGGGTAGCATAAACCTTAGGCCATATCATTTGCAAACTTTAAAACCAAAGGCAATCCGGCAAAATTTTACCGATTAAATTGCCCACAGCAACCAGAATAAGCAATATACGAAAGTTTGGAAGTTACCTCAAGCTCCCACTAGCTTTTCCTCAAGGTGGCTAAAAACCCTAGCCTTAGAACACCCAAATTTGTGCTCCACAAACCTTGAAGAAAATAGAAGAATAGCTTAGGAGCGGAGTTATACGCGTTGGGTAAGGATTTACCGAAGAAATCGACTTACCGTATAAGTTCTCTTCTCCTTCTCTCTCTAGAATTTCTCACACCTTCTCTCTCTTGTTGCAGCTGAATGTCACGTTTTTGGGCTGATGGAAAAGGTGGATGATGATTTAATATGATATAATATTATTTTCTAATTATTTACTAAATTTCCATCAATTTTGGATTTTTACAAAATTTTGGTAGATTTCTGCCCAAACTTTGAAAAATCATAACTAATTCTAGAAAAATCAAAATGGGGTGATCCCAAAGCCAATGGAAAGCTATTTAAGTCCTCTTTATTGAAAGTTACTAATGACAGATTTAATATTAACTTATTAAATCTAGTTTGAATTTCTCCTTCATGATTAAGTTTTAATTATTGTTCTTAATGCTTTCAATTGATTAGCCACCTTTTGAATGATTCCAATATGTATGTTGAGACTGGAAGGAGATGCATGTGTATAGATCCTATAATTAAAACCATGACTTGCATATGAAATAGGAATATATTCATATGATTTGTGTAGTCTTACTGAGTTCTATAAATCTTAATACATAATTAATTGCTTAAATTCATATAGGAATATATTGGATTAGCAGTTAATTATAATATTGTTTGACCTTAGAAGAGGCTACTAATTTAATGAGGGAAACTCGACTATCAATCCTATGGAATAAATTGAGTTAGAATATATAAGTGATTATATCCAAAATTTGTTAAGTGAAATCCAATCCTTATGGCTTTTTCTCATAGTTACTTTCATATTATCTGCACTCATATTTAATTAATGTTCTTTTATTTTGTACTCTCAATTACCAAATCGATCGACTAAGTAGAATTAAAATTACCCATTTTGGTACTTAGTGATCAATCCTACTGGGAACGATACTCTACTCACTTCTATATTACTTGATTATGATAGTATACACTTGCACTCTTTAATAGACCATTTACACGCGTAACAATGCGGTTCCATCATGGTAGTGTAATACCCCAAATTTTGGGATTTGAGGCTTGTGAATAAGCCTAAATTGAGTGTACTGCCAAGCCCCGGTTTAGCAGGTGTCCCGAATCTATTCTCTAATGTTTCTTATATCTTTCGGGTATTAAAGAAAATAAAATGGTTAATTTTGAAGAAAGTGATTATGCTTACGGTGAAATCGCCTATGAGGCAGTGAGTTTGTCATATGATTTTGTATGACCAAATGATGAGCAAAAATTATGAAATTTTACAAGATGAAAGTAGACATCCTACGCTTTAATTTGATAGGTCATATGAAAATTAGAGCTATATACAAAAAGATATGAATTTTTGAATTCAGCACAGAAAAACTGTGAAATTTCTGGAATAGTATGAAAAGATTAAAATTCTGATAATTTTGTGATTCCATTCAGCAAAATTCTATACTTTTCCTTAAAACTAGACTCAATAAAGGTTCTATAGGCTTTGGAATCACTCCAATTCGATTTTTCTAGAATTAGTTATGATTTTTCAAAGTTTAGGCAGAAATCTGCAAGAATTTTGTAAAAATCCGAAAATGGAAAAATAATTATTGGACAATTATAATATCTTATAAAATCATATTTATCATCTTCCTCCTCCCATTTTCGTCAGTTTTGCTACAACAAGAGAGAGGAAGTGTGAAATTTTAGAGAGAGAAAAGGGGAGGAAAAAGCTTACAAAGGTAAGTGATTTCTTCGATAAATCGGTTCCTAATGCGTATAACTCCGCTCCTAAGCTATTATTCTATGTGATTCAAGGGTTGGAAGCTCAAATTTGCTTGTTGAAGTGGGCTAGGGTTCAGCCAAGTCAAGGAAAATCAAGTGGGAGCTTGAGGTAATTTCCAAACCTTCGTATATTGACTATTCTAGCAGCTGTGGGCAATTTAATCAGTGAAATTTCGCTGGATTGCCGTTGGTTTTAACCTATGGAAATGGGTTGTCCTAGGTGTTATGCTGCTCAAATTGATACTAAATGATATTTTTAATCTAATGGAATAGTCAATAAAGTGGTTAGGAGTAGAAAGGAACGCGTTTACGGAGCCGAAACCGAAAAACCCCAATTTTTTCCCGGAGTATTTGTATATTTCGGTTATGGCTGTATATAGGCCTCAGATATGGATTTTAAATGATTTGATGATTCCATTGAGTTAAGGAGAAAAAATTAGGTGGGGTTACAGTTGGTCACTTTTTCGGAAAAAAGCCGAAAAAGCATAATTACGGAAACGCCCCTAAAACCCTAAAAGTAGGGCTGCCAAGGGAAATTTTATAATTTGACATTGAATTTGATAATTCTGAGTCTAGAAATGGATTCCTTGGGCGAAAATATGTCATTATAGCCCAGGTTAGAATTTTGAGAAAAATACAGCCGGATCGGGTACGATAGGGCCGGGTCCCCGAGGGTATTTTAGTAATTTTTCAAGATAGACTCATATAACCCCCAGAAACACTATGGAAGTGTCTAAATAGTACATTTGACATTGTAGGATCAAATATGGAGACCCGAGCTGTTTGCACGTAGATCGAGGCACGCGTTTCGAGGCGGAGAAGGGTTAAGGTTGGGGACTTACCTTACTTGCATGTATTTGATATCTTTGCTTGTGTAATGATGTATGTGATGGTTTTACTTGATTTTGTAGAGCATATTTGAATAAATGAAGCTCTGTCTCTGTTTTCGCTGTGGCCATAGTCATGTTGTATGAAACATTGAGCATGTAGAAATGTCATTATGGGGCATACATTTAGATAAAGCTAACATGTCATACACATAACATCTACCATGCATGCACTATGGTATATGTTTCCTCTTGAGATTCTCTCGAATCTCCCTCTACCCTACCAACAATTTAGACAGGAGACGATAGAAGATATGCACACAACAATGCAGAGTACCGTACGAGGGGATTACAGTAGTGAAACGAAGATAGGAAGAAGTCTCCGTTTCACTGGGATGAGTTTAGACACCCTAGTAGCCTTGTGCGGCTACCTTAATCATAAGTATCATGTATAAAACCCTATGGAGAATTTATGTAATCATGCACATATTATCAGTATAGTTATGCTATTCTTGTGTTGCCTACCGAACCACATATCGTTTTCTGCAAATACTCTGAAAAATGTTGAAATTAAGATAAGGGCGTGACAGGTAGTCACCCCATGGGTACTTGTGAAATATGTCATAATTCACGCGAGTTAATACTCCACGTACTACGGGATTGTCCAGTCACTTCTGAATTCTGGAATAGCTTCTTACGGCCGGATTGACGTGATTTGTTTTTTGGCATGTTGTAATATCCTGGATTGTAATCAAGGGATAATAACTTCAAATGATGTAATTAATGTTAATTAAGCATATTTGAAGTGGATGTTATGTGTGATATGATATAAAGATCATTGGGGATGGTTTAATGTGTAAATTGATAATCAGGGGCAAAACGGTAAATTTACCGTTCGATCAGTTAGTTGCTGGAGAGAAAACTCTTTGGTAATTAAAAATCAATGGTTAGGATGTGTTGAACCAGAGGTGGAATCATGTATGGATGGGAATATATGAAATCATTGTAGGAGGAAGGAGATGATGCCAAGTGGCAAGCTATGGGCCATGGATGAGGTCAAAGTTTCAACACTCACTTCCTCTCTCCTCTTAGTCGGTTTTCTTGCATGGGGAAGAAGGAAAGAATGATCATCACTTTCAACAACTCATCTCTCTCTCCATTTCCTTTATTTTCGGCGAGCTAGGCAAGAAAGAGAAAGGAAGGGTTTGAAAATAAGATAGGTAAATGATCTTATATGCTTAATCATCCCTCATTGATATTGCTCAAATGGTTAAGAGCTCCCTTGCTATGTTTTCAGATTTGTGAAAAGTGGTGTTTGATTGTTGGATAAATCTGAAAGTTGGTGGGATCAAGGTGTTGGTTTCAGCAAGTTGAGGAGGTAGGTTTGTGATGCATTTTGATATATATGTCAAGATGTTTGCCTAATCAATGAGACTTCTGGAAATTTGACCTAATTATGATGTTAATTAAAGGTTAGGCTTTGATTAGTGGGTCACTGTTCATTTGGTCAGTTTTGACACTTGGGAGTGATTAGAAGTTGATTTGAAGTGGAATAAGGGAAATGTGTTAAGTTGTGGTTTTGGTGGATTTATGGTTTAGAGATGTGAATTTGTTGTTGAGTGGAAATTTGGGTTGTTTTTGGTTGTCAATAGGTTCCTTGTGTTGAAATAAGTGAGAATGAGCTTTGACACAAGTTTTAGAATCATTAGAGTGCAAATGGTCAATTCTGGAAAATTATATCAGCTACTGCGTTTCGGGTATATGATGGGTATCACTCGAGTGAGAAGGAGTCTCACTCGAGCACAAGATGAACATGCTCGAGTGAGCATGTGTGTGCTCGAGTGAGGGAGCATAAAACACTGGGGGTGAGCGTTGCAAGTTATCACTCATGGGCAGTTTGCCAAGAGTGCGCTGGCACTCGCGAGCATTGGGAGATCACTCGAGCACTGGAGTTTGTGCTCGAGTGAATCTGTTGCCTGGGAGTTGGGTTGCTCTCGGGAAGATACTCGCTGGACCTCACTTCCTTGTGCTCGAGAGCACTGAGGATCAGTGCTCGAGCACAGGTGTTTGTGCTCGAGTGAAGGTAGAGGAAGATGTGGAGAGATGCTCTCGGGTTGTCACTCGCAGGCCTCACTTCCGTGGTGCTGGAGTGCTTCTGAGGTCTCTGCTCGAGCACAGCCTCATGTGCTCGAGTGAGAGTGTAGAATTGTCGCGGGAGTTGCTCTCGGGCAAGCACTCCCTGCGTCTCACTTGCATGTGCTCGAGTGAGAATGGGGGGTCATGCTTGAGCACGGCCTTCTGTGCTCGAGTGAAGGGACCAAAAATCAGTGTTTAGCTTTCTTAAGAGGGATCTTTGGGGATAGGTATCCCAACCCTTTAGGCATATGTTTAGGCATTTAATGGCCATTTAAAGAGTCCAAATGAATACCAACTTAGAGTGTTATTAAATTAAGAACTTGGAAAAGAGATTGACTTAATGTCCCTATTTGATTATAGGATTTGACATCTGCTATCCTCGTGAGCTTACTATGCCAGCAACCGTCAGGAAAGGATCAGGTAGTGACTTTTCTTTCGTACCATATATGATGCATTGTATGTGTGTGATATCGTTGATTGGGAATAGATTCGTATGCTGTGATCTTTGTGGATTTGTGTTAGCACTGTCATTCCGATAGTCCCTGAGTAGCCAACAACGGTTCGGGTTTAGGCAGTGTGCCTTCCCGGCGGAGAAAGGGGATGAGGATGAAGTGTGATATATGTGATATGTGAGCCGAAAGGCTATTTGTGAGGCCGACGGGCCATTTGTGAGAGCCGGATAGCTGTATGAGCTATAAGGCTATGTTTATGCACTGCCACGCCAATAGTCCCTGAGTAGCTAGCAACGGTTCGGGTTAGGACTGTGTGCCTTCCCGGCGGAGAAAGGGGATGAGGGTGAAGTGTGATATGTGCTGCTGCTGTATGATGATTTGCTTACATGCTGTGTGCTTATATGTGGTATAAATGTTTTGTTACTACTGGGATTCTTTTGAATCTCATTCTTTCTTTGAACTAACCTTTCAGACAGGGTGAGTGGCTCCAAGGAGAAGCGCGTGACCCGGAGCGGGTAGAGTTCCGTAGGGACATTTATTTTGGACATGTTGGTTAGACTGTTTAATTGGGGATTACTGTATAACGTTGAGTTGTAAATGGTTTGAATACTTGAACCTGTAATTCCCTCATCAGGATTTGAAACTATATATATGTAGTTGAACCCGGGGGTTGCCGGGATTTTGGTTTCACACTCTGTCATACATAAATGTAGATAAACTGCACAGGTGATTATATTTGATAATGGAACTTGAGACCGGAAGAGGAATGAAGTTTTGAAAATTTCGTAAAGTCCCTACTACTAAAGGGAACATTTTATGGGCTTTAAACTATTCGACGGTCTCTAATTTAATTTAATTACCTAATATCGAATTATAATTACGTGATTAAAGGCAGAGTGTTACACATGTTAGATAGGAATGACTGGCTTGCATGGTATATGGAGAGAAAGGACATAATACAGGAATTTGAGCTTTGTCTTTGGTTTATGGTCCTATGTCGATATACCTGGGTCACTCACAATGACCGCTGCTTTAACAATATTTAGGTAATAGAAACCTGTGTAAAAACTATAACGAGGATGGGAGTCGTCCCCATTGGAGTCGACCTCCACCTAGGTGGGTGGAGATTAACACTGATAGATCCAAGAGTAAAAACTTAGGGACGTGCACTTGTGGAGGTGTTCTGCGAGATCACAATGGTAAGTTTTTGCTGGGGTTTATGTATTGGATTGGCCAAGGGACAGTGGTCTCTATTGAAGTTTGGGGTGTATTGTGGTGTCTTAAACTTGCATGGGATAGAGGATACAGACAAATCCTAATTGAGTATGATTGTAGTGAAGTCATGGAACTGATTCAAGTTATGGTATCTCAACAACACCTAGATTTTCATCTTATAGTAGAAGTTCGCACATTGATGGATTGAGACTGGGAATTGGAAATGGTGTATTCACTCGAGATGTTAACACAGTTGCAGATGCCATAGCAAAGGAAGCTTGGAAGATGGTGATGGATCTCCATATCACTAATTCGCCTCGTGAAGTTATTACGAGTTTATTACTTGCTGATAAAAATAGGTTGAGACTGTATGTTGACTCAGGAGGATAGCTTATGGGGAGATTATAGTTTAGCTTGTACTATTAAAAAGGATTAAGGTGCAAAAATACACATGTGATTTTCCTCAAAGTGCACCCAACACCAAATGCTTTTTTAGGCGCAAAAGTGACTATGTGGTTTCAAAATAGGTGCAAAACTACACTTTGACCGTTAGTTTGACTATTTGACAGTTAGTTTGACTTTTTTATCCTGAAAGTGATGATGTGTATGATGACATAGACGCTGGAGTGACATTCTGGAAAAAAACTTGCTGACTGGTGAAGCTTTGCAATTAATATTACCCTCATTTCACTATTTTAGTACCACCTTTGCTGAAGTAGATTCAAATCTGAATGCAGAGGGCTTAACTCATTCAGCAGAGTTGCTGCCCTAAAAAACATATTGATTGCTCAATTTTTTCTCAACCATAGATTCCCAATATTATTAAATTAAAGTCATTATAATACATATATCATATTTCTAATTTTTATTAAATTATATGATTTATTAGGAAAATTTTCATTTTCATTTTAATTCATTGCCCAGTCAACAAGTTTTTTTTCCAGAATGTCACTCCAACATCTATATCATCATACATGTCATCACTTTCAGGATAAAAAAGTCAAACTAACGGTTAAAGGCTAGTTTTGCACCTATTTTGAAACCACATAGTCACTTTTGCACCTAAAAAAGCATTCGGTGTTGGGTGCACTTTGAGGAAAATCACATGCATATTTTTGCACCTTAACCCTAAAAAAAAGGGTTCAATCCCATTGACAAAAAGGAAAAATCCCATCACAAAAAAGAATAAAAAGGTTCACTTTGCACATATATGCAAGCTGAAAATCACATACATATTTTTTGCACCTTAACCCTAAAAAAAGGGTTCAATCCCATTGACAAAAAGGAAAAACCCCATCACAAAAAAGAATAAAAAGGTTCACTTTGCACATCTATGCAAGCTGATGACTTCATGTCAAAAAAAAAAAAAAGCTGACGATTATAATCAAACTTAAGCAAGAGTTGTTCAACGAACTGGGTTGGGGTAACATCGTGCAAAAAATCCAAATTGGCTTCAAGGCGATGAACTAGATTGAATGGCACATATACCCCCCAAATGAACAACTCATATATCTCCAGATTTTGGATCCAATTTCTCTGCTCAACAAATTGATGAGTAAAAAGCGCTTGCCACACAACGCACCCTTTTAATAAGTAAGGTAGAAATCTTGGCCGTTGGTTTCATTATAATCCTAACTGTAACCCCCTCCGTAATTATATCTGAAATACATGATTAAAATGAAATAGAAACCAATAATAATTAAAATTCATTTACATTCCCATCCTTAAGATAGGATTTTCACAAATTTCTTTAACAAGCACTTTAGCCTGATCTCACATTCATATTTTGAATACAATTACTTCGTGAAGATAAACTACATTCATATAAATATCAGAGTACACAACAATAATCCCGGAAATCCCGGGTTCATACATTTACTAAAGATTCATAGGGCACAAATGCCCTTTACAATTTCTTAAATGGGGATTACACAATTCTTATTCCAAATACACATTCCAATCTATCATCCGAACATATACGTCCAAACATATATAATTATCCTAGTATATAACGATAACCAACTACCAAATCCAAATGCCCATAAGGGATTCTCGCCACCTTTAGTCACTTGCTCCTTCCTCGAGCCACCTGTCCTGTCTAAAATGTATGACATGCTTGCATCACAATAACTCGTGCTCGCATAATGATATATTCGCATGCTCAATGTTTCAACAACATACTCATGGTCATAACATAAATAGAAACAGAGCTTCAATAATTCATATATGTTTCACATAATCAAGCAAAGCAATAACATACATCAATACACAAACACAAATATCAATACATGCAGGAGAGGTAAGTTCCCTAAACTTATTCTTCCATGTGTGCGCCAGCACAGCTTACTCACGATCAGACGAACATCGAACCATGATCAGGGTGAATATCGAACCCTATAACCAAATCAAGGACATAGGGTTATTCACTATTCCAAGTCCTTACTTGAATAACACTTAAAGTTGGTTACCATTCATAACCTTTAGGTGGCTAATCAAAGCCTAAACACATGCCTAAAGGCTTGGGAAACACTTGACCAAAGGTCACCTTTTAAAAGTCCAAAATGCTAATTTTTGGGGTTTGGCCGCGGCCCAATAATCTACTGGCCACTGCCAAAAACAAGTCTGAAGCATTTGGGCCGCGGCCAAGAAAAATCCTGTTTCTTGGCTGAATTTCAAATATCATAACTAATTCTAGAAAACTCAAAATGAGATGATTCCAAAGCCAAATGAAAGGTATTTAAGTCTTCTTTACTGGAACAATATGGACCATTATTAGAAATCACCAGAAAATTCTAGAATTACACAAAATCCACCACTGCCCCAAAACAGAGTCTAGTTTCCATCCCAAATTGACAAAGCATAACTCTCAGTTCACAAAATGAAATGACATGAATTATATATCCATTTTGAAGCTTGGGATATGAAATTTAAGACTGGAAAGTTTTAGAATTTTCCAACACCATTTGGTCATTCAAAACTTTTGTGCAAACTGACTGCCCAGAACAGAGTTCACACAAGACAAATTTTTAACTTTTCTACCAAAGTGTCCAATGACTCCAAAATCATTAACCAAACCTATTTCCATACAATTTTTCACAAGAACACAATGGTAACCTCATAATGACCAAAATCACAAGCCATTGACATACCCTGTTTTGCCCAATGCATAAAAACCGACACAAAGTGGCCAAACTTCATATTTAAGCTCAATTCAATTCTATTCATTCAAAACACTAAACAAGGAACTAATTTCATGACAACAACATGCCAACAACACAATGACCCTCAATCATGAAAATTAGGGAAAATTTTCTAGAATTTCAAAGCCCAATCAATAGCCATAAAACTTGTATGAAAATGAAGCTTTTACTCACCTCAACAACTTTCCCAAAGAGGTTCCTTGGTTCTCCAACTTCTAGATTTCCTTGTGGCCACAAAACACCACCAATGGCAAATCTAAAACAATGAAAGTAAAGCTCTCAACTCAAGGAACAACTTTATAGAAGGGAGTTTTTCCATTAGAGGTCATTTACTCACCTTAATATCAAGCTGTTCACCTCTTCTTTAGCCTCCAATGGCTGTCACATAGAGAGAGGGAAATGAGAAAGAGATGAGAGTAGAGAAGATGAAAGAAATGAGTGCACTTCCTCACCCATACCAACTGCCACCAAAAAAGAGGGAGGAAAGAGAGAGAAAATCAATAAACAATTGCCATTTGACTATTCCAACCCTCTCCCACCATCACATCTTCACAAGTGTCACCATTTCATTGGCTCTCATAAAGTAAGTAACTCATTAGTTACTCTAACCACACCATTAGCCATTTTAATTTCACATCTCATTTTCCTCTTAGTAATTAATTTCTCCCTTAATCACTAACTACTTGCCCAATAATTCCATTCTTTCAATTTTCCACTAATCATAGCATATTAATTAATATTGCCACATAATACATAATCAAATTCTTTTCCTTCTTTCATGCGCCATTTACCCCTATATTTAGACCAATAATTATTTCATCACATAATTATGCTAAAATACAAGGTGTTGGGCATTCCCAATACTTAATCCGGATCTCAAATCCACATTAATCCACATAATCATTCACAATAATTGTAATTAGCCCTTAATCAAAATTTGGGGCATTACACTAACCATCCAATTTTAAATCTTTTCTTCAATATTTGGCAGGTACCTAAAATTTCTTCTCCACAGAAGAAAGGGCAAGACGAGAGAATGATGAGCACTTACAAGCCTCTTCGACAGCTTGGCGAGAGATTTGGTTCGATGATGCAGGGAAGGATTTCTATTTTTTATGAAATTTTTTAAATGTTCTGGATGTAGTAGTTCTTGGGACATGCGAACTATGGAGTCTCTCTGCCGAGCTTGTAAGTATGGTGTAAGCTCAATCATTTTCTCTTTGATTTTTGATTTTTCTCAATGTGGTAAAAATTGCAATAATTGCATGACATGAATTGTTTTGTCAAATAGCTAAATGAGGCATTCATTTTTTTTTTCGTTGTCTCAATTGTGCAATAATTGTGTTTAGGGCTCTAACCCTCTTTGCATATTGTCTTGTGCTTTAGTTCATGTGCAATAATTGTGTTTATGGCAATCATATTTACCCGTAATATTTATCCATGAAATGTTATGACTGAGTACAAGTGTATTGATTTTGGTTATTGATGGTCTTTTCATTTTAGAGAGTTGGTTATGATCCATCTTGTGATACTACTAAAGAATTTGATTAGTGTCATGTCCATTTTTAGAACTATTTTTGGATACTCATCTTCAGCCCAAAACTTTAAAGGATAGATAAGGAATTGATTCATTGAATGTTGCAGATAGAAGATTGTCAAATAATGGTTCCATTGTTTTAATGTTCTTTTTTGTCTATGTTGATATCACTTGCTTCCTGATTTACAAAGGGGTTTGGGAAGAAGCAAGTTATTTTTATCAAGTCTAGATCCTTCATTTTTTCCCCATGTTTGTTCTATTTAAAATGTTGTTACGTTATCTTGTTAGTTATTGCCAAAGGTTAAATTGGTGTGCAAGGATATATAGTATTCTAGTTATTCATAATAACTAAATGGCTCGCTATTCATTTTCTATGGATACTTTCATTTTATGGAATATCTTGTCTTTCATTTCATTTCATTTAAGAGTATCTATAAATCTTTTTCTATTCTTAAACATCTAGCATAAGATAAGACATTTTATTAATGTTAATGTGCCTTGGACAAATGATTCAGCAACAAGAAATCCACCTATTTTAAAAAGTCTGGATTAACAATAGTTGAATCTTTAGATAATAATGAAATGGATAACTATAAAACTTCCATCTTTTTTATTAGGAATTTAGTTAATTTTATAATTCCAACTTTAGGTATAGTTGATCATGTTTGGTAGCAACAATATGTTTTCCCTGAAGATCAAAACTTTTCTTCCCTAAATGGACTTATTTCTGGGTTTACTATACTAAACTATGGGTGTTATGTAGTTTAGTTACAAAAATGATTTGCACCTACAACTTTTACCAATTTAGCATGTAGAAGAATAGTAGTAAGGTCATGCATCATTAATTGTGCAACTTTCTATAAATTAACAGTTTAGTTACAAATTGATTTGTTTGTTACCTTGTTGGAAATTGACATACAAAAAAGTATAGTAAAACATGGAAATTGATTTACATATGTTGCAGATGGAAGATTGAAGCAAAGCAAATGCCACCTTACAAAAATCTGTGTTTTGAGCTATGCAAGAAGTCAAAAAGTGTTCAACGATGCAAAGTAGGCCAAACAAGCAAAGAAAACTATCTCCAAGAGCCGAGTTGTCATCATGAGCAATGCCAAGCTATAAAACAATGCCTAGAAGTCAAAAGAGTCCATTGTGTAATTTTACCCTCTTGTATGAAAAAAATTATGTATAGTTAGTTAGGTATGTAATATGTCAAGTCTATAAAGAGACTGAAATGTCAAGTCTGTAAAATAGTCCTCTAAAGCCAAAAAGGAAATTGTATATGATATTATTGAAATGAATAAAATGTTATTTATTTTTGTATTCATTACCTTGTGTGTAGTTGGTCATAAGATCTATGGCTTCAAATGATGGAATTTCATTAGCTTGTGCCTACATTTGCAAATGTTCGTATTTGTGACATCAAAATAAGATAGCTATATATTGTCACTAAGTAGTAATCAATTTATTGATTCATACCATTAACAACTTGTAAATGACAATCACTGTGATGCAAAGGGTGGAAAAATATGTTGTGCTGGATGAATTGAGAATGAAACTGTTGAATCTTGTGTTTGTGCAGGTTGTGTTTGTAATGACCCAATTCGGAATTAAGGGCTAATGACTCTGATGTTGATTGTAATTAGTGTAATTAAACACTTTTGGAGAAATGTGATGCAAATTAAAATAAATGTTCATAAAGATGATTTAATGATCATAGTGAAACCAGGGGCAAAATGGTAAAATTAGAAATTTTTCGACCAATTCATCAATTACCAAAGAGGAAACTCATTGGTGATTAAAGATCAAGGGTGGAGATTTGTTGCCTATGGGTTAGAATCCTATGTATTAAGCTTGTGTGAACTCATAGAGGGAGTGAATAAGATGGTGACATGTGGCATTGTGTGGACCATTAGATGTGGCGCAAAAGGACAAAAGTCCACTTTTCCTCTCTCTTCTCTTTCCTATGCGGTTGAGGGGGAGTATGGGCAAGGAAAACACTCATCATCGTCATCTCCATCTCTCATATTCTCTCTCTTCCTTCTCCCATTTCTGGCAACCTTGAAGGTGGAAAGAGAAAGAGAAAGCTTTGATTTTGGGTGAGTAATGATCCTCCTAAGCTCAAATCCTCTTCATTAATTTTGTTCATAGTGTTAAGAGCTCTATTGTGGTGTTTTCAGAATTTGGAAAAGTAGTGATTTGAGTGTTGGACGAAATTGAAAGTTGGAGAATCAAGATTCTGGATTTGGCAAAGTGAAGAGGTAAGCATTTGATGCTTTTTGATATATATGTTGTGATTTTTGGATGAGTTAGGAAATTCTAGAAATTTGCCCTAGTTTATGCCCATTTTGGAATGTATGAATTTCATAGTGATTGATGTTGAAATTAGTTCATTGTGAAGTTATTTGAATATTGGATATGGTTTTGGAGTTTGGAATTAAGTTGAATGAAATTTGGGTGTTGTGTGTCTTAGAGACCCAAGGGCATAGATTATGGTCAAAATGGTATTTGAGTGTTTTGGAGGTTACCAATGGGTTCCCTATGTCATTTTAAGTGTGTATGAGCTTTGTGTGGTGTTTGGGAACCATTAGGTGTGATTTTGGCCAATCTAGGAAATTTTGTCAGTTGCTGCGATCTGGCAATTTGATAGCCTTACTCGAGTGAGGGAGAAACTCACTTGAGTGATGCCGTGTATTTTTCTATTTTCTCTTTGTGTTTTGCCTGGGTTCTCATGAAGAGGCCTCAAGTGCACTTCCTTCACCACGAGTGATGTTGGTATCAATCGAGTGAGCATGGGATCACTCGAGTGAGCATGAGATCACTTGAGTGATGGTGTGAGTTCTTGGTTAGGGTTGCTCTCAGATTGTCACTCGCTAGTTGATGTTCAAAAGTGTGTTCTGACACTCGCAAGTGAAGCCTTATCACCCGAGTGCTGGGGGGTATGCTTGAGTGAGCTTGTCCCTCTGATGTTGTATGTGCTCTCGGGTTGTCACTCTTTATGTCGCACTTTCGGGGACTCGAGTGGATTTAGAGTCATCACCTGAGTGCAAAGCCTTATGCTCGAGTGATGTGAGCACTTTCTGGCCGAAGTAGCTGCTTACTGTCAAACACTCGCGAGTGAGAGCCGTTCTCACTCGAACACGAGTCTTTAATCACTCGAGTGAGGTCATCTTCACTCGAGTGACCCAGCTGAAAATCATTGTTTTGCCTTCCAAAAAGGGGTCTTCAGGGTAGTTTCTTCCAACCTTATAGGCATATGTTTAGGCTTCTAATAGTCACCTAAAGAGTCCTAAATGATAACCAACTTAGAGTATTATGGAAATATGCATTTGGAAAAGAGATTAATCAATTGTCCCTAAATTGGTATAGGGTTTGATATCTGTCAGACGTGTGAGCCCACTATGCCAAAGAACGTCAGGAAAGATACAAGTAGTGACTTCTCTCTTATACTTTGTGTAAATGTATTGTATGTTTGCCTATCATGCATTGTGTGCTGCTGTTGTTGCTTTGAGATGCATTGAGATACCTTATGGAACTTTGTGCCTTGTGGAGCTTTGTGCATTGTGGAGCTTTGTGCCTTGTGATACATTGTGCTTTGAGATACTTTGTGCCTTGTGATGATGTTGCATAGTAATTACCATGGAAGTGGGCATAGTGATTACAGCGAAAGCTGGTAGTGTTTATAGCGATAGCTGTCATTGTGATTATCGCGAAAGAGGGCATAGTGCATTGTGATACAGCCGTGAGTGCTGTCGCTTGTAGCGAGAGCCATAACTCATAGTGTTGTTGCTGAACATGATGAACATACATGCTTTATGTTTATATATTGTATGAGTGATTTGTTACTACTGGGATTCTTTAGAATCTCACTCTTTCCAATGACTAACATTTTCAGATAGGGCAAGTGGCTCAAAAGGGAAGTGGCCAACCAAGAGTGGTTAGGGCTAGTAGGGACATATTAGAGTTTGGACCGTTGGTTATCTGTTTTAGATTTTAGATTTTGGGATTACTATGTATATATATATGATTGTAAATATGGATCTTTTGGATATGTAATCCCCATATTTGGGAAACTTGAAACCCATTCTATATATACAAGTAACCTGGGGTTTCCGGGATTTTGGTTATGTACTCTGATATTTATTATGTGATATAACTGCACAGGCAATTATATATGGAGGTGAATGTGAAACCAGATGGATTCTGTTTTTAAACGTTTGGTTTGGACACCCCATCTCTTAGATAAGGGATTATAAATGTGATTTTTGTCTTATTGGTCTCTATTTCATTTAAATTTCATAATCTGAGTATAATTACTGTGAGGGGGTTACAGTGTTGGAGCTTCTAAGTATAAAACTGTTGAAACTTGAGTGTGTGTATCTTTCATTTCATCAATCTTTCTGATAAGTAAAATATTTGCATATTTATTTTCCCTTATATGATGATTTTATGGACGATATTTGCATTTAATATAATAAATTTGGGTGTGATTGATAAATAAATATTGTTTTTGGAATAAACAGCATTTAAAAAAAATAAAAAAAATAAAAGCATTGTAGCAGCCGCGCAGCACTGTAGCATGTCAACGGCACTGTAGCAAACGCCAGGGGGCACTGTAGCAGGTCAACGGGTACTGTAGCAGCCGCCATGGAACTGTAGCACCCGCCAGATCACTGTAGCAGTACTATAGCACACGTTTTTCCCCTATAAATAGAGATCAATGCCAAGCTCAAAGGAGAAGGAGAGGAAGAGAAGCAGAGATCCTTCTCCGACCAGGAGAGGTCCTTCTCTGACCGGGAGAGATCTTTCTCTAACATTTCTGAGTTCTTTGTGTTGTTTTCTTAGATTTAATTTCATGCATTGCATGCCTCCATCTTGGAAGGCTTAGGATTTTATTACTTTTTGCATGCCTCCATCTTGGAAGACTTAGGATTTTATTGCATTTTGTATGCCGCCTACATGGAAGGTTTTACCTCCTAAATGGACAGCTTGATTTCTTCATCTTTCATTCATCTTTTGGTTGTATATTTATGTTTGAGAATTTAATATTCAAGTTTATGCAGTATTTCTAAGGCTTTCATTCTAGCTTTATATAATTTATTTTGGTTTTGTTTTTAATTTCATCATGTGCTAAACTTTCATTTTCCTAGGGTGATGACGTAGCTTATTAATGACGGATTGAATCTTAACTTATTAAATCTAGTTTGAATTTCTCCTTCATGATTTAGTTTTAATTGTTATTCTTAATGCTTTTGATTGACTGGCCATCTTTTGAATGATTTCAATATGCATGTTGAGATCGGAAGGAGATACATGTGTGTAGACCCTATGATTAAAACCATGACTTGCATATGAAATAGGAATATATTCATATGAGTTGTGTAGTCTTACTGAGTTCCACAAATCTTAATGCATAATTAATTGCTTAAATTCATATAGGAATATATTGGATTAGCAATTGATTATAGAATTGCTTGACCTTGGAAGAGGCTAGTAATTAAATTAGGGAAACTCGACTATTAATTATGTGGAATAAATTGGGCTAAAATAGATAAGTGATTCAATCCGGAATTTGTTAAGTGAAATCTAATCCCTAGGGCTTTTTTCTCATATTTGCTTTCATATCATCTGCATTCATATTTAATTGTCTTTCTTTTATTTTGTACTCTCAATCACCAACTAATCGATCGACTAAATAGAGTTAAAATTACCCATTTTGGTACTTAGTGCTCAATCCTCGTGGGAACGATACTCTACTTACTTCTATATTACTTGATTACGACAGTGTATACTTGCACTATTTAATTGATCATCTGAACACGTATCACTTTCTTCTTCTTCTTCTTCTTGTTTTTTTTTTGGTGTGATGACGCCTCTTTTTTCTTAGATGGCTTCTTAGATGATGAAGCCTTTTGAGAGTCCTAGAAGAATACAAATAAAAAATAAGATTTTTTTTTCATTATATATAAATTAAGATGCAATACTTTGATACAATGTTTCTTCTTATTTTTTGATTCTTTTCTTACCAACCTTTCTAATGTCCCTTTCTCAATTTTCCATCTCTTTTTTTGAATCCCTTGGGTAAATTTTGTGGCTCTATGACCAGTTAGAAGTATCATTTTCATTAACTTTAAGAATCACATTCCTTAGCTCAATAATACTTCCCTGAACAAAAGTAAATCCCTCAGCAGCATCTGATGCCAAATTTCCCATCATAGCCATCAATTGTCTATACCTTAATGTTTTGTCAAGGCAAGGATCTGCTTGTATCTCATTTCCTTTGATTTCATGTACAACCCCATTCCTTGGTTTCTTTGTCCACCACTTTAGAATATATTGCCCAGGCATAACTTTTACATCTTTGGGCTCATATACTTTCAATGCATGACAACACAATATCCTCATGATCTCAACCTTTCAAAGTAATCCCCTCCATCAGTTGACAGAATTTCAAGATTTTCACAATTGCTTCCAATGTTTTCCATTTTCACATCTAACACCATTCTTGTAATGCCCTAAATTTCAATTAAGGGCTAATGATAATTATTGAGGATAATTATTGAATTAAAGTGGAATAATTATGTGTTTTGTGGCAATTTTAACTAATATGCCATAATTGGTGGAAAAATTGAGAGAATGGAATTATTGGCCCTAAGTTAGTGATCATTGGAGAGATTAATTATTAACTAAAAGGAAAATGAGAAGTGTTATTAAATAGCTAATGGAGGAATTAAAGTAGTTAATTGGTGACATATTTTGTGAGGGCCAATAGGATAGCAACACTTGGCAAAATGGTATGATGGAATTTGTTGGAGGAAAAGTCAAATGGGTATTTTATATTTTATTTTCTCTCTCCTCTCTTCCCTCATTTTTTTTGCTGGTTAAGTATGGAGGGAGTATCATCATCATTTCACTTTCTTCCTCCACATTTTTCACTCTTATTCCCTTCTCCATTTTTTAGCAGCCATAGGAGCTTAGGAGAGAGAAAGAAAAACTAGAATTTAAGGTAAGTAAATGATCTCTAATGCCAAAGTTCACTTCATTAATGTTGTTCCTTGGATTGAGAGCTTCAATTTGATGGTTGTAGTTTCTCCATTGGTGGTGATTTGAGGAATTACAAATATCTGGTAGTTGGAGAATCAAGAAGTGTCTTTGGAAAAGTTGAAGAGGTAAGTGAAACCAATCTTTCTATCTATGTTTCATGCCATTGGATGAATTTTGGAATTTTTGGTATTTATGGCCTTTAATTCAAAAATGAGTGTCATTGGGTATTTGGTAGGTCATTGTCATGAAAATGGTCCTTTGTGGTGAGTTTGGGATAGATAGATTGATTTGGGATTGAAATGACATGTTTAGTGATTTTGAGAAATTGGTGTTTAATGTTGTAAGAAACCAAAGCATGTTAATGGAATAAGATTTTTGTAATTCTAATGGTTCCATGTGATTCCTTGGGTATTTTTGTGTGGGAGTAGCTTTGGTTGAGGTTTTGGGACCATTGGAATCAATTAGGTAAAAATGGGGAAGTACTGTCATACTTTCTGCATTTTCTGGTTTCTGATAGGATGACTCGAGTGATCTGGGGTTCACTCGAGTGTGGGATAAATATCACTCTGGTGAGGTTGAGTATCACTCGAGTGCTGTGTTTATATTCTGTTTCTCTTCAGCTTTCTGTTATGCTTCCATGTTCAAAATCCAAAAGTGAGTATTAGCACTCGCGGGTGTCAAGCCATCACTCGAGTGCTCTTGTCCCTGCTTCAGTGATGTTCTCCTCTGAAAGTTTCTTGTGCTCTCGGGTGAGCACTTCCTAGACCTCACTTTAGGGGACTCGAGTGAGCATTATGCTTTCACTCGAGTGATTGAATTTGTGCTCGAGTGCAATGAGCAAGTCTGGGTTCTGTCATTTCTTTCTGCTCTTGGGTATACACTCACCGTCTTTCACTCTCTTATGCTCGAGTATAGACCGTACCATCACTCGAGTAAGGTCTTCTTCACTCGAGTATCCGTACAAAATCACTCGAGTGCGGCCATTCTCACTCGAGTGTCTCAGTGAAAAATATCAGTCTTGTGCTTCCAAAAGGGGATCTTTGGGATGGTTCTTACAACCCTTTAAGGCTTGTATTAGAGGTATTTATGGGTGCTTAAAGAGTAATGATGATAACCAATCAAGTATTAAGAAGTTATTGAGAATTGGATAGAGAAAGAACTCTTCGTCACTGATTATAATTATAGGATACGATATTTGCCCTACTCGGGAGGGACCAGTGCCAGAGCATGCACGGAAGGAACGAGCATGTAGTGACTTTTCTCTTATGTTGTGTATGATTTCTGGTATGCATGATTAATCATTGTGTGATTGTGAAATGTGAATGGAAATGTGTCATAGTCCATTGCAACGTGAGCACTTCAGCGAGAGCCGTCGTAGGGGGTTAATGCTTATCACACCTATCCCGGCCATTGAACTGTCGTTGTAATAGACATGGGTCTTTGAGAAACTGTTTTGTGAATCCGGCCAGTAAGGCTATGTATGGAAAAATGCTTTATATGAATCCCAACTGTAGTGTAATATATTGTGTGAACTGTTGTTGTGTGATACAGTGTGAGCAAGCGTAAGGGTGACGTCCATCATACCTACCCTTGCCACTGTAACTGCTATTGTAGTGTGATAGGTGTGTTATGATTGCTTTCATGCCTTATTATTATGCATACTATGAGTGATTTGTTACTACAGGGATTCTTTAGAATCTCACTCTCCCAAAAACACAAATTTTAAACAACGCTGAAGGATCTAAAGGCAAGCGGGTGACGAAGAGTAGTTAAAGCTCCAGATAAGGAGTTTTACTTTTGGAACATTTGGTTATCATGTATAATTTATTTGGATATTTTTGGAAGCAATTGTATATATACTTATGGTATGATATAGTTTATGTAATCCCCTTATTATGGGAGACTCTATAGGCAATTGTGCCGTGTAGACCCTTTATTAATCAATGGAACCCGATTGTGTCGGAAATTTATGTTGTACTCTGATATGTATGAATGAAATCAACCTATACAGGCCAATTGTGTATTTGTAATGTGAATATGAGACCTATGTGAACAGGTTTTAGAAAAGTTTTTATAGACCATAATTTTGGGAAATTTGATTTTGTTTAAGTCCCAAATCATCTAAGTTCTCTAATTTCACTTAATTACTTGATTATAAACTTAATCTCAGCCTAGATTATGAAGGGGCTAACAATTCTCACACAAATTTTCACAAGGAATCCATTGGAAACACCAAAACAACCAAATTCAAATCACACTGACATGTTACCACAACATGTCACACAAATCATATTACAAACTCAACATTGCACCACTTTCTATTTCAAATTCTCAAATCAATTCCAATGACATCATAACACCATATGACACCATTTTCAACACAAAACATAATCCAATTCCACTGATTACATGCCACACAAAATTATACCAAAATTAGGGGAAAATTCCACAATCCACAATACTTAACAAATAATCACAAAACTTAGATCAAAAGGCTTCAAATACTCACCTCTTCCTCTTTCCCAAACCAATTCCTTAAGTCTTCATCTTTCCAAATTTCTTCAAGCTATCAAACACCTCCTTTCACAAATCTAAAACTATAGCAATGAAGCTCTCATTACAATGAACAATATTAATGAAGGGTATTCAAGCATTAGAGGACACCAAATGCACCAAGTCTCACCTTATTCTTTTCTCTTTCTTCCTTACCATGAACGAACATGGGGAAACAAGAGAGAGAGAGAGATGAGATGAAGAAGGGAGCAGATTTTTAGGCCTCTTGGCCGACTGGAAAAAGAGAAGAGAGAAGGAGAGTGAGTTGAAAATGTTGACCCAATCTAAGGGTCCACAAATTGCCATTTGGCACCCATTTGCTCTATCTATCATGAGCTCACATACACCCACCCATATGGGATTCCACCCTTTGATCTCTCACATAAATCAATCACAACCATTGATCTTGAAGTTACCAATGAGTTTCCTCTTCTGTAATTGACCAATTGGTCGGTAACTTTATCGTTTTGCCCCTGATTATGGTAATTGTAACCCCCTCCGTAATTATATCCGAAATACGGGATTAAAATGAAATAGAGACCAATAATAATCAAATAACATTTACTAACCCATCACATGATGGGGTTTTCAAAAATACCTTTCGAAATCATTTATAAACTTGGTCTCATATTCACATTTCGAATACAATTACTACGCGAAGATAAATCACATTTATATATCAGAGTACGCAATATAAGTTCCCGGCAATCCCGGAATACATATCTTCGCTAACAATCATAGGGTACATTAGCCCATACAACTTCACAAATAGGGAATTACACAACAAATCTCAATATCTGAAAACAATTATCCAAATATACATCCCAACTAAGAGAACCAACTACCAACTTCAATCCCGAAGGAGTCTTCATCGCCCTTAGCTGCTCGCTATATCCTTGATCTACTACCCTGTCTGGAAGGTTAGTAAGGGAGGGTGAGATTCGAGAGAATCTCAGTAGGGAAACATTATCAATATGCAGGCAAGATAAGTGTTTAATGCATGACATGCTTGCATCACATAACTCATGCACACATACAATGACAAATCTATAAGCTCAATGCTTCGAACGATACACATATGGCCATAGCATATTTTGAAACATAGCTTCAAATCATTCATACATATTCCACATTATCAAGCAAAGCAATAACATGCATCAACACATTAATACAGTTATCAGAGCATGCAGGAGAGATAAGTTCCCTACCTCCAGTCTTTGCTCCTCGATTTGTGTGCCATCAACTCGGGGGTTCACATTCAATCCTACAATGTCAAATATACTATTTAGACACTTCCATAGTGTTTCTGGGGGTTATATGAGGCTATATTGAAAATTTACTAAAATACCCCCGGGGACCCGGTCCGGCTGTACTTTTCTTGAAATTTTGACATGGGCTATTCTGACATATTTTCGCCCAAGGAATCCATTTTTGGACTCGGAATTATCAAATTCAATGTCAATTTACAAATTTACCCTTGGTAGCCCCACCTTAAGGGTTTCAGGGGCGTTTTCGTAATTATGCTTTTTCGACCTTTTCCGAAAAAGTGCCCAACTGTAACCCCACCTAATTTTCCCTCCTGAACTCAATGGAACCATCAAATCATTAAAAATCCAACTCTAAGACCCATTTATAACCCAGACCGAAATATATGGGTTTTTCAGGGAAAATCGGGGTTTTTCGGTTTCGGCTGCGTAAACGCGTTCCTTTCTACTCCTAACCACTTTATTGACTATTCCATTAGGTTACAACTACCATTTAGTATCAATTTGGGCAGCATAACAGCCCCACAAACCCATTTTCCATTTTTAGAACCAAAGACAATCCGACGAAATTTCACCGATTAAATTGTCTATAACAGCCAGAATAGTCAATATGCAAGAGTTTGGAAGTTACCTCAAGCTCCCACTAGCTTTTCCTTCTTGTGGCTGAAAACCCTAACTTCAAAACACCAAATGAGTAGCTTCCAAACTTTAAAGAACATAAAGGAGTAGCTTAGGAACGGAGTTATACGCGTTAGGAGCTAGATCGTCGGAGAAATCGGCTTACCTTGTGAGATCTCTCCTCTTTCTCTCTCTAAGAGCTCTCAACTTTCTCTCACTATTTTCAGATGGTTCAGCACGAAATGAGAGGTGAAGAAGATGGAAAAATATTTAATTCCATGCTGATGTCATCTTTTATTGAGATGATGTCATAATTCCCATTTTCGGATTTTCTGGCAGATTTCTGCCCAAACTTTGAAAAATCATAACTAATTCTAGAAAAATCGAAATGAGGTGATTCTAAAGCTTTAAGTCCTCTTCATTGGAAAAATATAATCCATTACCAGAAATCACCACAAAATTCCAGAATTACACAAATTTCATCACTGCCCCAAAACAGAGTCCATTTTCGACCTCAAACTTTGGACAGTCATATCTCTCAGTTCCCAACATGAAATGGCACAAATTATATGTCCATTTTGAAGCTTTAGATGTGATCTTTAAGACTGGAAATTTTCATAATTTTCTGACATCATTTTCCTAGTAAAAACGTCCACACGAGAAGACTGGCCAGATAGAATTCACACTGGACAGCATTTCCAATTTTGCAACCAATGTGTCCAATCTAATTTAAATCAATTCCAATGATTAAATATCACAACATGAGACCATTTCCATCACAATACCCCATTCAATTCTTCCCTCTATTCTAAGTTAATTTGGATGTTAATCCACAATTGAACTCAAATACAGGGTTTTGGCGTTGCTCATAACACACGCGACTACAATCCACTTTATATTCTCTAAAAGGGTTCATTAATCACTAACCATGTCCACTTTTGTAGTCATTAACCCCAAATCACAATTTGGGATCTTGCTATACCGGGGCTTAGCAATCCACTAATCTCAGGCTTATTCTCTAACCTCGAGTCTCAAAATTCGGGGTATTACAGTAATTCCTCTTGAATCACCACCAACCACATCCTTTCCATTCCATTTCACCATACACACGCCCTCCCACTTATTTTTGTCCAATTTAGATGTTAATCCATAATTGAACTTAAATACAGGGTTTGGGTATGAATCTCAACACAAAAAAGTCACATCATATACCACATTCTCCAAAAGTGTTGAATTAACGATAATCACACTCACTTTTGGAGTCAAAATTCCTTAACCGAATTTTAGTATGTTACATTCGACAACTACAACAAATTCCTTGTGTATTAGGATTAATCTCAATTCCCCATCCCCTTTCATCTATCATATGGGCTGTGTATACAAACAATGGTTCTTTCTCATCACATTCAATTAACTCTACAAAGAATTGGAGGTCCCATTGTTCTTGAAACATGTCAAAGAAAGTTGGAGTATAAGATTTCACAAGTTGGCACAAAATAGGTGCACTTTGATTGACCATCCTCGGTATCCTTTGTTGAGATTCATACTCAAGTTGCAATTCTTTATCAAACCTCTTGAAAAATATATTAATGTCTAATTTTGGCTTTGTACATCTCTTCAACTCAGCATTCACACTTTCATTGATTTGTTTGCTTTTTATGCCTATTGTGTAAACATCCTTCATATAACATCTGGCCCATTTCTCTTTAATTTTATAAATGGAGTTCAACCATCCATTTTCATGGACATTGTAAGAAGATAATAATTCACTCTATGCTTCTTCAAACTTATCCACTTGAACATAATCAAACATGCATTTTTTGAAGTTAGCCAAACAGTGTGAATCGTCCTTCATCAAATTCCTAAGATGTTTAATGCCATTTTGCATTAAATGACAAGCGCACAAACAATGTCTTGTATTAGGAAGCACTTTACTCAATGCTCTAACCATAGCTTGATCTTGATTAGTAACCACAGTTTGAGGCTTGTTTTGCATGTGAGCATCCAAGAAGGTTTCCAATAGTCACTTGAAAGACTCAATAGTCTCATCATACAATAACGCTGCTTAAAAAATGACCACACTTTTATGATGTTTAAAGCTAGAAAATAGAGTAAGGGGTCGATGACTCCTGCTTATACTATATGTCGTGTCTAATGATACAACCTGTAATATCCCAATTTTTGATTAAGGGCTAATCATGATTATTATGGATAATTATGAATTTAATTGGAATTATTATGTGTTTTATGGCAATATTAATTAATATGTCATAATTAGTGAAAAATTGGAAGAATGGAAATATTGGCCATAAGTGGTAATTAATGGGGAAATTAATTACTAAATAAGTGGAAATGAGATGTGTGGTTAAAATGGCTAATGGAGGGATTAGAGAAGCTAATTGGTGACTTATTTTGTGTAAACCAATGGCATATGGACATGTGTCAAGATAAGAGTATGAGAGAGCATGGGAAAAAGTCAAATGGGATAAAATATATTTTCTCTCTCCTCTCTCCCCCTCATTTTCGAATGAAGCATGGGTATGGAGAAATAATCAGCATTCCTTCTTCTTCCACACTCATCTCATCTCTCTTTTCTTTCTATCTCCTGCTCAACCATTTTTTAAGAGGAAAGGAAGAAGAAAAGCTTGATTTTTGGGTAAGCAAATGACCTTTAATGCTTAATCTCACTTCATTAATGTTTATCCTTGGGGTGAGAGCTTCATTTTAGTGTTTTTAGTTTGGCCATTTGTTGTTGTTTTGTGCCACATGAAAATTTGGAAAGTGGTGAATCAAGAACTCCCTTTGAGAAGGTTGATAAGGTGAGTGAAACCAATCTTTCTATCTATGTTTCATGTCATTTGAAGTAGTTTGTAATTTTTGGAAATTTTGGCTTGAATCCGAAAATGAGTGCCATTGTTCATTTGGTATGTTTTGGCATGAGAATGGTATATTGGAATGAGTTTATGATAAATAGATCGATTGGTGATTGAAATGTTAAGATTGGTGGTTTTGGGATTTTGGTGTTTAATGTTGATTCAAACCAAAGCATGATAATGGAGTAGGATTTTGGTAATTCTGATGATTCCATTGGATTCCTTGGGTGTTTTTCTGTGGGAGTAGCTTTAGTAGAAGTTTTGGGTCCATTGGGATCATTTGGGCAAGTGTTAGGAAGTTTGGTCGGTTTTCCTGCGTTTTCTGGTTTCTGATAACATCACTCGAGTGAGAGTGAGCTCACTCGAGTAAGGGAAGAACATCACTGGAGTGAGGGAAGATCATGCTCTAGTGCTATGTGTAAATTCATTTTCTGGCCTTCAGTTTTCATGTTGCACTTCCAGGCAAGAGGCAAGAGTATTGCCTCACTTACAAGTGTTGAGGGTTCACACTCGAGTGAGCCTCCTCTCACTCGAGTGCTGGTGTATTTTTCAGCTGATCTATCGTCTTAGGTTGTCACTCGCGTCCAAAATTCAAGAGTGCGCTTTAACACTTGCGAGTGTTGAGTTCTCACTCGAGTGAGGTCTTTTTCACTCGAGTGACCCTTTTCTGTGAAAGTTCTTGTGCTCTCAGGCAAACACTTCCTGTCCTTACTTTCTAGCACTTGAGGTGCTGTCCGTACAATGCTCGAGTGAGGTCTTGTGTGCTCGAGTGTCCGTACCAATACTCGAGTGAGACCATTTTCACTCGAGGTGTAGCAGTGAAAAATCAGTTTTAGTGCTTCCAAAAGGAGATCTTTGGGATAGTTCTTCCAACCCCTTAGGGCTATAGTTAGAGGTATTCTTGAGTACTAAAAGAGAAATAATGATAACCAATTAAGTGTTATGAAGATATTGAGAATTGGAATAGAGAAATAACTCTTCGTCCCTAATTATGATTCTAGGATATGATATTTGCCCGATGCGGGAGAGACCGGTACCAAGGAACGCTCGGAAGGACTCAGGTAGTGACTTTTCTGTCATGTTGTGTATGATACTTGGTATGCATGTTTATCATTGTGAATGTGTTATCGGCCATAAGGATTTACAGCATGAGCAGTTCAGCGTGAGCCGTCGTAGGGGGCAATGCTCATGATACCTACCTCGGCAGTTGTATCTGCTGCTGTAAGTGTTGAGGCTGCGTTATGGAATCGTGGATTCCTATTCAAGTATCCAGCTCATGGGGCTGCGTGTTGTATTGAGTATCCAGCCCGTTGGGCTGTGTGTTGTGAAATATTTTATATAGATCTCAGTTGTGGTGATATATGTGATATGTTCATGTGGATGTGCAATACAACAAGCAGTTCAGCGTGAGCCATCGTAGTTGGGGTGATGCCCATGATACCTACCCCAGTCGTTGCAACTGTTGTTGTGATTATTGTGTGCTGTATGGATGATTTACTTTCATGCTTTGATGTTATGCATATTATGAGTGATTTGTTATTACGGGGATTCTTTAGAATCTCACTCTCCCAAAATTAAACATTTTTAGATAGGGCTGAAGGATCCAAAGGAAAGCAGGCGACGAAGAGCAGTTAAAGCTCCAGTTTAGGAGTTTATTTTGATTAATGGCTATCAATGAAAAATTCATTGGATATTGGTGGTAAATAGTTGTATATTTTGGAAGTACAATGTAATTTTGTGTAATCCCCAAGATAAGGGAAAAGAATTATTGGCTTTGTGCCTTTGTATAATCCATTTACTAATTAATGGAACCCGAGTATGTCGGGAAATTTTGCTGTACTTTGATATGTATGAATAAAATCAACTTATACAGGCCATTTATGTATTGAAATGGGAATATGAGACCGCTGTAAACAGGTTTTGTAAAAGTTTTTGTAAACCCTGATTTTGGGAAGTTTAATTTTCTTTAAGTCCCAAATCATCTTACGGTCTCTAATTTCACATAATTACATATTTATAAACGTAAATCTCGGCCTTAATCTTGATGGGGGTTACACAACCTCACCAAAGTGCGCATAGTCTTGTAGCATACGAGTATCTGCGCAAAACACATTGGTGATTTGTTGTTCCATGTCCAATTGGTATCTGTGGTAAAATGAAGGATTATCTGCAACTTGTTTTTGAAAATATTAAAGCAGTCATCCCACCTTCTATTCATCAAGTAGTTCTTTGCATCTATCATAGTATAAACTAGATTTTCTTGGCCACCAAAATATGTACTCATTAATTCAAAAGCTTCAATGGGTTCAAGACCAAATTCTAGTGCAAGATCAATTTCAAGAGCCCATGCTTCTGATAAATTCCTTTGTGATGGCAACAAGTGCTTTGTTTCTTCCGTATGGAGAGCGTGATTATGTTCTTCACTAAAGTTAGTGACTCTAAATTTTTTATCAACTCGAGATACTATCATTTTTGCCTTGCAGTTGGTTCTTGTCTTTGGCCGATATCTAGATGAGGCTGTGTCTCTTTTATCTTTTTTCCAAACACTCTGTTTGCAACATACATATCTATATGTAATAATGGAACCATCTTTTCTACTCTTTGTTCCATTATATTTTCTAACTCCAAACCATATATTCTTCCCATATTCATTCCAAAAGTTCCATGCTTCATCCAAACTTTCAAACTCTTTCCAAATTTCAAGTTTAAGGTCATCTTCCATTATCTGTTTTTTGTATACAATTAAAAATAATTTTAAAAAATTGCTTTTAAAGAAATTGGTAGCAATGTTATCAAAAAACAAAAAAGAAATTGGAAGCAAAAGATAAAAGAGACAATCACAACTAATTTAATGTTTTTAATATTTTATATATATATATATATAAGAAGCAATCTGATTCAGAACGCACATAAAAGCTTCGAAACCCTCAACCGAAAAAAAAAATTCAAAACCAACCTATAATGAGAGAGTGAAACACCTCCTTCAAATCCAATCCTCCTTTGAGCTGAAAAATTGAAACTTTCGAAAATCTACTCCACCGGAACACCTTCTTCAATATATAAGTATATTCATTCTTCAATGTGGAAGCCTTTTCAGTGGGTGCATTCTTTTAATCTTTAATGGCAGAAAATTATACATTCCTTTCCCTCCAAAAATTGGGGTCAGGTTTATTTACCTTTGGGCTTTTTATGTTAATGCTAGGACAAAAAATCTGCTTAATTAAAACAATGCGTTATGAGGCTTATTTGTCTCATGGCAATTGACTGAATAAAAGCAACTCCTACCTCTTTTTAATTGAAATGTTGAATTGGGAGGTCATATTTTCAGTAAGTCGATATCCCTAGATGAGAAAGTTTGGGGATTTAGATTTTGGATTAAATGACAGATCGAGCTTCTCCATTGCACAAAGTGGACAGATCTAAACGGAAGAGAAAGACATACTTATGTGATTGATGAGTGAGAGTTCGACCAGTAGACCACGACCCACAGCTAGGAGTGACGAGATGAGAGGGGGAGACTCATGACCACGAGATGATGAGTGATTGTTGAGAGGGAGAGGAGAGTGGTCAGCTTTCGTCTAGTGAGATATTCATATTTGAGAGCGGGAGATGAAGCCAAGCGATGACTTGGAGAGACAGGAGAGCTTCGATAGAGAGAGGAGAGGATGGTGACTTGGTGACAGTGAGCATGATCAGACAATGGGAGAAGAGCTGCGGCTGAACAAATAAGTTGAGAGGGCATATGGTTAGGTTTTAGACTATCAATTTCAATGAAGAAGGAGTGTCGGCATGTGTAACCCCCTCCGTAATTATATTCGAAATATGCTATTAAAATGGAATAGAGACTAATAATAATCAAAACTCATTTAAAATCCCATCTTTGAGATAGGGTTTTCAAAAATACATTTTAAAATCTAATTAACTTGGTCTCATATTTACATTTCGAGTATAATTACCACGCGAAGATAAATCACAGTCATATAAATATCAAAGTGCACAACATAATCATCCCGACAATCCCAGGTACATACCTTCGCTAAAGATACACAGGGCACAATTGCCCGTTACAACTCTTCAAATGGGGATTACACAATCTCATCTCAAATTCATAACCATATATTCAAACGAATCATATACAGTCTTCACAACTCATTGGTAACCAACTACCAACTCTCATCTTGAAGGAGTCCTAGCCGCTCCCTCCACGAGCCACTTGCCTTGTCTAAATTGTTGGTAGGGGAGGATGAGATTCGAGAGAATCTCAGTAGGAAACAGATACCATAATGCATGCATGATAGATGCTATGTGTATGACATGTTAGCTTTATCTAGATGCATGCCCCATAATGACATTTTTGCATGCTCAATATTTCATGTAACAAAACTATGGCCACAGTAAAACAGAAACAGAGCTTTATTTATTCAAATATGCTCTACACAATCAAGTAAAGCAATCACATACATCACTACACAAGCAAAGATATCAAATACATGCAAGTAAGGTAAGTCCCCTACCTCCAGTCTTTTCTCCTCGATTTACGTGCTAGCAACTCAGGCTTCACATTCAATCCTCAAGCTCCCCCTAGCTTTTCTCAAGAGTGGCTGAACCCTAGCTCACTTCAACACAAGAAATGGAGCTTCCAAACCTTGCGAGATTTCTCCTCTTTCTCTCTCTAAGAGCTCTCAACTTTCTCTCACTAGTTTCAGCTGGTTCAGCACGAAATGAGAGCTGAAGAAGATGAGAAAATATTTATTTCCATGCTGATGTCATCTTTTATTGAGATGATGTCATAATTCCCATTTTCGGATTTTCTGGCATATTTTCTGTCCAAATTTTGAAAAATCATAACTAATTCTAGAAAAATCAAAATGAGGTGATTCCAAAGCCAAATAAAAGGTATTTAAGTCCTCTTCATTGGAAAAATATGATTCATTACTAGAAATCACCACAAAATTCCAGAATTACACAAATTTCATCACTGCCCCAAAACAGAGTCCATTTTCGACCTCAAACTTTGGACAGTCATATCTCCCAGTTCCCAAAACGAAATGGCACAAATTATATGTCCATTTTGAAGCTTGGGATGTGAAATTTAAGGGTGGAAAGTTTCATAATTTTCTGACATCATTTGCCTAGTCAAAACATCCACACGAGAAGACTGCCTAGAATAGAGTTTCACTAGACAGAATTTCTGATTTTGCATCTTTGCTTCCAATGGTTCCATTTTCATACCAAACATCATTCCCACATAAATTTTCACAAGGAATCTATTGGAAAAACCAAATCAATCAAATTCACATCTCATTGACATGTTTTCACAACAGTCTCAACATGATAATGAACCGTAGAGAGCAGTCACCTTGACGTTGAATCATAGAGTAGAGCTATGAGAGCCCATGTTTGTAATGTAGCTCAATGGTACTAGGGGATGCATTGAGGCGTTACTTACCCCTAGGTAGTAGCTTCGATCCCTAGGAAGGCAAAAAAAAATCCCGCTTGGGGAGCGAGAAACTCTTGTGAGTCCTAGGTGGTGGGTTAGCCCAAGAGGGGTGAGACCAACCAGCCAGCCACCGGCGCGGGGCATCCCCTGAGGGGGTAAATCCGGGGTGGGCACCATTGGCGTGAGGCATCCTCAAAGGGGGTAAAACCAGGGTGGGTGTGACAATAAAAAGGCGCGATGTATTGGTTATGGCTCTGAATAATTTGAGTTGAATCAGGCCAAAATTGGGCACAGATTGTCAGTATGGTCAGTTGTAGTGGGAGTTTCCTATGGGACTCCTATTAAATCATCTTGACATTGTTAAAGCACATATGAGGAGAAAGACCTCAGAGTGTGCACCGAAATCGTTGTGAATATGATGTGTTTGAATACTGCACTGAGTAGGAGCTCAAGTTTGTAGAAAGTGCGATGTGTTAGTGATGGCTTTAAAGAGTACAACTCTGAAGTCCAAATTATCTTGTGAGAAGGGGTCTTGAAGGATCCCGATTTGGTGAAAAGAATTCTCAATATGAAGGTGAAGCTATTAAGATGCCAGTTCCAGCTTGTGTGATTGTATTGTGAGTCCATCTTCCCGATTGGGCCGGATTGGGTTGGTCCGGTGGGCTGCATCTGGTAGGCAAAGGCTCAGGATGTGACAGATATTTGTGTGTCTTTCACTTGCAGCGGTATGGGGTGATTCCCATGGCGGAGGACCATTCTGCTGGGGCGGTAGTTTACGGGAGATTGACTATCTGGAAGCCAGAGTGGCTTTGTGATTGCCAGAGAGGCAATGGGATATGTGTATGCCAGTGAGGCAACATGTATGTGTGACAATTGTGAACAAGCTGGGATTGAGGTGTAGTTGTGGCCACAGAGCGGAGCTAGTTCAGCTGATGGCGAATTTGACTACATGATTGGGGGTTCTCAATTCTGAGGGCACTTACCCCAGCATGGCCAGCATGGCTAGCCACTAGGCTGGTTGCACCGGTGTTGACCTAAGGCCGAAAGGCGGTGCGTAAAATAAGAGTCTGCGATGTGTGTTGGTATGAAAGCTTTGTGATGTGCTCCGACATTTGCCCTGGTACTGAGTAGCCTCTGTCTGAACACTGTCGGAAAGAACAAGGTAGTGACTCTTTCTCTTATGCTATGTGTAAAGCAATGTATGTATGTTTGTCATGCATTGAGATCGCAGTGAAAGCTGACGCATAGTGTTTATCGCAGCGAGAGCTTACGCATAGTGTTTACAGCCATGAGTGCTGTTGTATATGGCGTGAGCCATGTATCATTATGATGCTGTTGAACATGATCTTACATGCTATGTGTTTATATACTGTATGAGTGATTTGTTACTATTGGGATTCTTTTGAATCTCATTCTTTCCATTGACTAACCTTCAGACAGAGCAAGCGGCACCAAGGAGAAAGAGGGTGAGGATGGTATGTGACCACGCCAATAGTCCTCGAGTACCTAACAACGGTTCGGGTGTGTGCAGTGTGCATCCCCGGTTGAGAAAGAGGATGAGGGTGGTGTTAGGAGATTGAGACTCTCGACCAGTCACCTGGATAGAAGAGACTGTGATTCTAGGTGGGCCATTATGGTAGGGTGCTTTGGATAGAAGAGATTGAGATTCTGAAGAGACTTGATGTGATTGTGGTTGAGACCCAAAAGTCCCGGTTACCACTAGCAGAGTCACTGGTGGGTGTACGGGTGAGGGTGACACCGTAAAAGTTGATACGGTGAAGTAATATTGTGTTGTGAGACCCAAAAGACCCGGTTACCACTAGCGGAGTCACTGGTGGATGTACGGGTGAGGGTGACACTATGAAAGTTAATACGGTGAAGTAATATTGTATTGTGAGACCCAAAAGTCCCGGTTACCACTAACGGAGTCACTGGTGGGTGTACGGGTGAGGGTAAGGTTGTGGATATGAATACAGTGAAAGAGTTTGAGTATACAGCTAAGGCTGTCATTTGATGTATTGAGGTTGTGGTGTTTTGGGGTTACTCCTGGAAGGAGTAACTAGTTTGAGTTAAGCAGAGTGGTGGCCTATGCCGCCCAATTGCCAAGATCTTATGATATGGCTCATAAGTTAGAGCCTCCAGATATCGAGATGCACTAGCCACTCATGAATTAGGGGGCTTGCAATAATTGTGGTTATGTTATGATGGTTTTGTGGCAATCGTGTGTGGAAGCGATTGCATCTGTTTGGCAAAAAAATATGGTGATTTGGTTTGTGTGGCAATCGTGAAATGGGCCAATTGCAGTTTGGGGCAATTGAGTTGCATTCATTGTTTGAGAATCTTGCGAGAATCGAATTTGTGGAGTATCATTTGTGTGGGTGGTCTAGAGGAGACCGTCCCAATATGAAATGAATTGTGAAACGAAAGCTATCGTGAAGAAGCATCCGTAGTTTTTGGATTAAGTGGTATGACAAATTTCGATGACGAAATTTATTGAACGGGGGGAGAAATGTAATACCCCGAATTTTGAGACTCGAGGCTAGAGAATAAGCCTAAGATTAGTGGATTGCTAAGCCCCAGTTTAGCAAGATCCCAAATTGTGATTAAGGGTTAATGACTCTAAAAGTGGATGTGATTAGTGATAAATAACCCTTTTGGAGAATATGATGTGCATTGTGTTGACATGTTGAGACTGTTGTGAAAACATGTTAATGAGATGTGAATTTGATTGATTTGGTGTTTCCAATGGATTCCTTGTGAAAATTTATGTGGGAATGATGTTTGGTATGAAAATGGAACCATTGGAAGCAAAGATGCAAAATCTGAAATTCTGTCCAGTGAAATTCTATTTTGGGCAGTCTTCTCATGTGGATGTTTTGACTAGGCAAATGATGTCAGAAAATTATGAAACTTTTCAGCCTTAAAGTTCACATCCCAAGCTTCAAAATGGACATATAATTTGTGCCATTTTGTTTTGGGAACTAGGAGATATGACTGTCCAAAGTTTAAGGTCGAAAATGGACTCTGTTTTGGGGCAGTGATGAAATTTGTGTAATTCTGGAATTTTGTGGTGATTTCTGGTAATGAATCATATTTTTCCAATGAAGAGGACTTAAATACCTTTCATTTGGATTTGGAATCACCTCATTTTGATTTTTCTAGAATTAGTTATGATTTTTCAAAGTTTGGACAGAAAATATGCCAGAAAATCCGAAAATAGGAATTATGACATCATCTCAATAAAAGATGACATCAGCATGGAATTAAATATTTTCTCATCTTCTTCAGCTCTCAGTTCGTGCTGAACCAGCTGAAACTAGTGAGAGAAAGTTGAGAGCTCTTAGAGAGAGAAAGAGGAGAAATCTCGCAAGGTTTGGAAGCTCTATTTCTTGTGTTGAAGTGAGCTAGGGTTCAGCCACTCTTGAGAAAAGCTAGTGGGAGCTTGAGGATCGAATGTGAAGCCCGAGTTGCTGGCATGCAAATCGAGGAGAAAAGACTGGAGGTAGGGGACTTACCTTACTTGCATGTATTTGATATCTTTGCTTGTGTAGTGATGTATGTGATTGCTTTACTTGATTGTGTAGAGCATATTTGAATAAATGAAGCTCTGTTTCTGTTTTACTGTGGCCATAGTTTTGTTACATGAAATAATGAGCATGCAAAAATGTCATTATGGGGCATGCATCTAGATAAAGTTAACATGTCATACACATAGCATCTATCATGCATGCATTATGGTATCTGTTTCCTACTGAGATTCTCTCGAATCTCATCCTCCCCTACCAACAATTTAGACAAGGCAAGTGGCTCGTGGAGGGAGCGGCTAGGACTCCTTCAAGATGAGAATTGGTAGTTGGTTACCAATGAGTTGTGAAGACTGTATATGATTCGTTTGAATATATGGTTATGAATTTGAGATGAGATTGTGTAATCCCCATTTGAAGAGTTGTAACGGGCAATTGTGTCCTGTGTATCTTTAGCGAAGGTATGTACCCGGGATTGTTAGGATGATTATGTTGTGCACTTTGATATTTATATGAATGTGATTTATCTTCGCATGGTAATTATACTCGAAATGTGAATATGAGACCAAGTTAATTAGATTTTAAAATGTATTTTTGAAAACCCTATCTCAAGGATGGGATTTTAAATGAGTTTTGATTATTATTGGTCTCTATTTCATTTTAATAGCATATTTCGGATATAATTACGGAGGGGGTTACATTTTTGGTATCAGAGCTGCAGTTCCTGATAAAGATGGGAATTTGCTAGGATCGTAGCAGTAGTTGCTGCCTTAAGTCATAAGAGATGACTTTGTTTGTTGTGGTATACACATTAAGGTCCCTTTTTTTATGGATATATGATATTTATGGACTATATGTGTATACATTATTTGGTTATTCTGTAGTGGAGAATCATTGTAGAATCGAAAGATACAGTGGTTCGCCTGAGAATTGATGTGTAGACCCAGAGGTGGAAGAAAATGATTTCCCAGGAATGTGATATTGAGTTTCTAGGTGTTATGTCAAACCTAGATATTGGGTAAGAAACCTAAGGTAGTATGATGTTATATGTAGTGATGTCATACTGAGCTTGTACGTTTAAAGGCCTTAAGACCTAGGGGACCGGTGTGCCCTAGGCTGGCAATGATATTTGGTATGAAAATGGAACCATTGGAAGCAAAGATGCAAAATCTGAAATTCTGTCCAGTGAAACTCTATTCTGGGCAGTTTTTTCGTGTGGATGTTTTGACTAGGCAAATGATGTTAGAAAATTATGAAACTTTCCAGCCTTAAAGTTCACATCCCAAGCTTCAAAATGGACATATAATTTGTGCCATTTCGTTTTGGGAACTGGGAGATATGACTGTCCAAAGTTTAAGGTCGAAAATGGACTCTGTTTTGGGGCAGTGATGAAATTTGTGTAATTCTGGAACTTTGTGGTGATTTCTAGTAATGAATCATATTTTTCCAATGAAGAGGACTTAAATACCTTTCATTTGGCTTTGGAATCACCTCATTTCGATTTTTCTAGAATTAGTTATGATTTTTCAAAATTTGGACAGAAAATATGCCAGAAAATCCGAAAATGGGAATTATGACATCATCTCAATAAAAGATGACATCAGCATGGAATTAAATATTTTCTCATCTTCTTCAGCTCTCATTTCGTGCTGAACCAGCTGAAACTAGTGAGAGAAAGTTGAGAGCTCTTAGAGAGAGAAAGAGGAGAAATCTCGCAAGGTTTCTGTCGGATGCAGAAAGATGCCGTCGTACTGCTCACAACACACACGAATCAACATGTCAACACAATTCACATCATATTCTCCAAAAGGGTTATTTATCACTAACCACATCCACTTTTAGAGTCATTAACCCTTAATCACAATTTGGGATCTTGCTAAATCGGGGCTTAGCAATCCACTAATCTCAGGCTTATTCTCTAGCCTCGAGTCTCAAAATTTGGGGTATTACAACATGAATGAAGATTGAAGCGTGAGGGGAGAGGGTAGATAGAGTAATTACCTTTTTGACCTAATTAACCACTTTTTAAACTTAACAGGCACATGTCGGCTTAACAAGCCTAACAAACTTATTAGTAAGCTTAGGCCTGGCCTGCTAAAAAAAATAGGTTTTAAAATAGGCTTTGGCTTAAGGTTAAGCAAAGAGCCCATGACCTGTGAGCCTACCCATAATTTAGTGTAATTAGGTCATTCTGAGCCCGTAAAACAAAAACCTATAACTGTTTTAAATGGGCAAGCCATGGGCATACCTTTAGACTACCAAACCTACCCATTTAGCTTTTTTTTAACCTCTCGGTTAGCCTATTTCCCAGTACCCGCACCTTAGGTTCGCACTCGCTCACACTCGCTCAAAAATCCCAATTTGGTAGTTCCCTGTTCCCAAATGCCCATATCCCTAATTTCCCTATATCATATTTCCCTTTTCTTTCCCTAACACGACGCACTACAAAAAAAAAAAAGAAACTTTCGGAGTCGCCGCTGAAAGTCTTTCAGCCGCGACAAAAAGTCACCGCCTATGCGACTGTCGCTGAAAGTTTTAGCGGCGACAAAGGTGACTTTCAGCGGTGACTAACGTGTTAATTTAAAAAAAAATTGAAAAATTATCTTTAAAAATTTTGAATTTTTTTTAAAAATTAATTTACAATTGCCACGTGTCTCCTCCCCGTGCTGCCACGTGCCGCCTCCTCGTGCTGCCACATGTCGCCTCCTCATAATTCCTCCAAGTGACTCTCCTCTAGTTTGAACCCGCAACCTCAGGGAGCCGATGCCTTTGCGCGCAAGTCTCTGCCAATTGCGCCAAAATGAACCTGTGTCATATTATTACATATTATTATTTATATAATATTATCATATATATAAACATACATACACACATACATATAATTAATTATTAATTAAATATAATAATATTAAAAATAATGAAAAATTAAATAAAAACGAAAAAAATATTTATATATTTAAATTAAATAATTTTTTTATTAAATTAATTAAATAAATAAAAATTTAATATAGTAAATATTATTTTTAATATAAAATTATAAATGTAATATTAATAAATAATAATAATATAATTTTAATAATTAAGGTTGAATATAATTATTTAATAATTTATATTTTAATTTTATAAATATTATTTTTGAAAAATATTAATAAAAAATATATGAAATTGACTTTCAGCGGCAACTTTAGTTGTCGGCGCTGAAAGTGTTTTAAAAAAAATAAACTTTTGAAAAATTTCAAATAAGACTTTCAGCGCGACACTAAAGTCGCCGCTGAAACATACTTTTGGTGGCGACAACACAATGTTGCCGCTGAAAGCGTTTTAAAAAAAAATAAAATTTTGAAAATTTCAAAAAAAACTTTCAGCGGCGACACTAAAATCGCCATTGAAACACACTTTCAGCAGCGACATTAAATGTCATCGCCAAATGTGGTTTTTTTTGTAGTGGCGACGCCCGACCGTGAGACCGCGATACTAACTACTGAGAGCCGAGAGAGGAGAGGCCGAGATGCAGGACGCCGGACGCGAGACCTCGATTTCCTCCTGCAACACGGACCCACTATAGCAGCAGGTCGAAGAGCTCAGAAAGTTAGGTCAGTTCTGTTTTGCTTTTGATTTTGTTTTATGGTTGCCTGCTCTCATTGATTTTGTTTTATGGCGGCTAGAGCACTATTGGAGTCAATATTGGCCAAGAGCTCAGAAATCCATTAAGTAATATTGGTTCGTTCTGTTCCTCTGTGCATATCTGTGATGGGTAAATAGGGCGGAGGATTTTTGGACCATTTATTGGGAGTTGTTGTAATATCCCAAAAAGTGATTAAGGGCTAATGACTTCAAAAGTGGATGTAATTATTGTTGAATAAACACTTTTAGAGAATGTGTAATGGGAATTTGGATATTTTAATGATTCCAATGGATTCCTTGTGAAAATTTATGTGGGAATGATGTTTGGTATGAAAATGGAACCATTGGAAGTAAAGATGCAAAATCTAAAATTTTGTCCAGTGAAACTCTATTCTGGGCAGTCTTCTCGTGTGGATGTTTTGATTAGGCAAATGATGTCATAAAATTATGAAACTTTCCAGTCTTAAAGTTCACCTCCCAAAGAGAACTTTAAGACTGTCCAAAGTTTGAGGTCGAAAATGGACTCTGTCTTGGGGCAATGATGAAATTTGTGTAATTCTGGAATTTTGTGGTGATTTCTGGTAATAGCTCATATTTTTCCTATAAAGAGAACTTAAATATCTTTCATTTGGATTTAGGATCACCTCATTTCGATTTTTCTAGAATTAGTTATAATTTTTCAAATTTAGGACAGAAAATCTGCCAGAATTTCTGAAAAATCCGAAAATGGGAAATTAACAATTATGACATCATCATATTGTAAGATGACATCAACATGGAATTAAAAGCAATTCCACCATCTTCCTCAGCCATTCCCAACACCATTCAGAAAAAAAAAGACGTGAGAGAGAGCTTGGAGGAAAGAGAGAAAAAGAGGAAGAAATCTCGCAAGGTAAGCTGATTTCTCCGACGATCTAGCTCCTAACGCGTATAACTCTGACTCTAAGCTACTCCTCTTTATTCTTTAAGGTTGTGAAGCTCAAAATTTGGTGTTTCAAAGAGGCTAGGGTTCAGCCAAATTTGGGAAAAGATAGTGGGAGCTTGAGGTAACTTCCAAACTTTCGTATATTGCTTATTCTGGCTGCTGTGGGCAATTTAATCGGTGAAATTTCGCCGGATTGCCATTGGTTTTAAATTTTGGAAATTGAGTTTCCTAAGGGTTATGCTGCCCAATTTTGGTTCAAATGGTAGTTATAACCTAATGTAATAGTGAATAAAGTGGTTAGGAGTAGAAAGGAACGCGTTTACGGAGCCGAAATCGTAAAACCCCGATTTTCTCCGAAGAGCTCATAAATTTCGGTCAGCTCTAGAAATGGGTCTTAGAGTTGGATTTTCAATGATTTGATGGTTCCATTGAGTTCAGGAGTGAAAATTAGGTGGGGTTACAGTTGGTCACTTTTTCGGAAAAGGCCGAAAAGGCATAATTACGAAAACGCCCCTGAAACCCACGAGTAGGGCTGCCAAGGGTAAATTTGTAATTTTACATTGAATTTGATAATTCCGAGTCTGGAAATGGATTCCTTGGGCGGAAATATGTTAGGATAGCCCAGATTAAAATTTTGGGAAAAGTGCAATCGAACCGGAAATGGATTCCTTGGGCGGAAATATGTTAGGGTATTTTTGTAAATTTTCATTATAGACTCATATAACCCCAAGTAACACTATGGAAGTGTCTAAATGGTGCATTTGGAATTGTAGGATTCGATATTTGCCGCCCTCGGGAGCCAACTGCGCCGAAAGACGTCAGGAAAGGACAAGGTAGTGACTCTCTCTCTTATACTTGTGTAATGCACTGTATGTGTGTTGTATCACTGTTTTATGATGATTTCTGATGCTTCTACGGTTACAGCTGGTGATAGCTGTCGTTTACAGCGCAAGCTGTCATTTACAGCGTAAGCTGTCGTTATTGTGATTACAGCGTAAGCTGTCGTGATGTTGATTACAGCAAGAGCTGTCGTATTGTGTATACAGCCGTGAGTGCTGTCGTTTGTGGTGAAAACCATGTATCTGTGAATTGCTGCTGCTGTTGCTGTTTGTGATTTATGTACATGCTTTGTGTTTATGCATTGTGTGAGTGGTTTGTTACTACTGAGATTCTCTCGAATCTCATTCTTTCCTATGACTAACATTTCAGACAGGGCGTGTGACTCAAAGGAGAAGCGGCCAACCCGGAGCAATTAGGACCCTTGGGGGTATATAGTTGAATTGGAAACGTTGGTTATGTATTTTGAACTCGGGATTACTGTATATTCTGAATCAGGAATACTACATTCGATTTTGGTTGTGTAATCCCCTAGTGTATACTTATAAACCTTCAGGTTTTTATGCATAGAACCCGGGAGTTGCCGGGGATGCGGTTATACACTCTGATATGATTGAATATATATTAACTGCACAGGTAATTATATTCAAATATTGAAATTGAGACCTGGATGGGAAAAAGAGTTCTGAAAGTTTTGTAAAAATTTTACTGTGAGACAGAAAGTTTAAAACAAGGTTAAAGCATCCAATGATCTCTAATCCAATTTAAATATGTGTTATCGAATTATAATTATGTGTTTAAAGTTAGGGGGTTACAGTTGTTGGCTTTGTCCACATTTGAATCAATCACAACTTCATCTTTGTGCTTATCGCGTCATCGACTAGGGTGAAATCCTGGCACGAGCGAAGACAATTTAATAATTTTTTTATGAAGGTCAAGCTTGTACCAACTTTTACCCCTTCACTCTATAGCGATTTCATCGGGTTTGAAATATTAAGGTCAACATGGTGCTTATTAATTCCATGGATAATTGATTGAAAAAGGAAACTTCCTGGAACTGTCCTTAACATGGAATCTTTCAGTGCAAATTAATGGTGTGAAACTTAAATTTCCCACTCCCCAATTGCCGAGGAAAGTTTAGTTTCTGGCGCTACAGCCCCTTCCTCAGGTGAATCTGAAGATGATGGTGAAAACTAAAGCATGAACTCGTGAAGATTCAAATATTCAATGGAAGCATGCCATCTTGTTAATCTTTGAACTTGTAGTTGTAATGTTTTAATTTAAAAGTTGGAGTTTGAACATCAAAATTCTGTTATGATGGTACTTGAATACTTGTCTAAATTTTGGTTCTTTTGTGTGAATTGTGATTATTGCTAGAGATCAGAATTTAGATTGATGGATTTGGATTAAATGATTGATGCTTATGTATGTTTTTTTTTTCAAAAGAAAAAAAAAAGGTCCAATGTAAATGGGTTCCCTATAACCCGGTTAACACGCCCATTTATGTGCTAGCACGTTTAACACGGGTTTATATGGGTTGAGGTATGGGTAGGGGCTAGCCCGTACCCGTATAAAGTTAAATGGGATGACTATGGTTTTGGGCATGGGCTGCCCAGCCCATTGCTCTCCCCTTGGCTTGGTTATTTATATTGACAAGCAGGCTTGACCAGGCCCTAAACAGGCTAGGTCAAAGGTCCTTGATAGGCTGCCTGACCTGTTTCCACCCTTATAGGGGAGGTGAGAGGTTGGACAAAATTTTATCTTGTAGTGCTTAGCCCCTCTTCTTTCTCAATAGGGGTGGAAACAAGCCAGACGGCTTGTCAGGGAACTGTGATAGGCCTGGCCTGTCAGGCTAAAAGGCCAGGTCAAGGCCAAAAAAAAAAGTCTGTTTTACTTAATAGGCTAGGCTAAGGCTTATTGACAGGCATGTTAGGCCTGTAAGGCCAGTCTGTTAAATATTAAAAAAAATAAAAAAGTGGGGAAATTACACTTCTTTAATTGTTTCTTTGAATTTCGTTCAGAATTCTTGTGCTAACCCTATTCTTCACCTTCATTTCTCCATTCTCGTCCATTTGTCCTCCTCACTCCTCAGCTCCACAGCGGCACCGGCGGGCGGCGGCACCACAACTCTCCTCTTTCCGGCATCGCATCTCGCACAGCCTGTCCTCTCTCTGACTCCATTCGGCATCGCACAGGCGCACGGCGTCGCATCTGGCACAAGCGCACGGCTGTCCTGTCTCCGTCATCGTCACTCCCTCGTCTCTCCGTCGTCTTGTGGCCTCTGTTTCAGTCGACTTCTGCTGTTCTGATTCGTTAAGTAAGGATACAGATTTCTGGTTTTTTTTTGGAGGTGGATTTCTGGAATCTGCGAATTGCTCATCTGTTTCTGGTTATTTCTGGTTCCTTTTTGATTTTGTGATTCTGCTATAAGTGTATCTGTGTATGTTCAGTAAGGACATTGAGAGTGTGAGCTATTGCTTTCCAACTTGTTTATTTACACCAAACACTTTTGATATTTCCAACTCTGCAACAATAGGAATAGTTGATTTGCATTTTCTCAGATATTGCCAAGACAGTCTAAATGATTATTGGTTTAGAGGTTTCTTTTTGGGGCAAATTGGCTTACAAGTTAATCTAAAAATTAATTTTCAGATTTAAAGTCTTTCAAATGAAACATGCTTTATATTAACTAATGCTCTGATTTAAAACCCTTTCCATTGGAAGGTTATTTCAATTGTTCACTTATTGATTTAAAACCCCAATTTCCTTTCCATTGGAATTCTTGAACTGATGCTCTGATTTAAAACCCCAACTTCTTGGTTTGTGACCATACGTGGATAAATATATATATCGCCAAGAGAGACGGCATATTGTTGAGGTATATGCTCTGTGCGCCTGTCATGGAGAATTGAAATCTTTTGGCAGCCCTGGGGAAGCTATTAGAAATGCCTTTTATTCTCTATTTTTATTGGATATGGTGCTGTTATCAAAATATGATGGCTGAATAAACTGTTTGTTGCACTAAATATGTTTTATTTTCCATTAATTATCTGCTCCTTGAGTCATTTGACTAAAATTAAAATATATCAATTGGGGATATTCAAGAAAATTATTGCACATCATCATGCCTTGTAGACGCTAAGATGGTAAATGCTGGTGAATATCTTAAGGATTTATTTCTTTTATATGATAAATGATGCCTCATTCTATGCATTGATTTGTTTGTCCACACATGCTTGTTGTCCAACAGTGTTAGTTTTCTCTTTTTGCTTCGGGAATTCGCATAAACCAATTTGGAGAGTGGTGTGCTCAATTTTTAACTGTGCTAATGACATATCCTTTTCACTTCAGCATGTGCTTTTTCCCCTGTGAAATTTGTGTTCAACAGCAGTTGAAGGCTAGAGGTCAACCATTTGCTTTTTTATATATGTATATATATTTTTAATAGATGAACTCAAATATTCATCTGGTCTATGCTGTAAATAATTGAGGATCCATAATTTTTCATTGAATTATCTATATATTAATTTCATGGTAATGTAGAAAACAAAAAATACAAGCGAATGATCTGTTTCTGGTTCATTTGCTGGTCTATTTCTGGTTTATTCTCAAAATGATTGCTTCTGCTGTTTTGGTTTATTTGCTGATATGTTTCTGGTTCATGAACTTCTCTATGTTGCTCTTGTCACTTTAACTAATACATTACTTTTAATGTTTCAGTTGTAGTTAATGTCATCTCCATTTGAGAGTGAAACAATGTTGTCTACTTCAGTTCCTCCTAATACTATTGAGGTCCAACAACAAGCACCAACAAATTATGTATGTTATTTATGTGTATCAAACAAGTGTATGTTATTTCTTCTGTAAAAGTATGTGACTAACAAGTTATCTTGGTTCTAATGTGTGTTCCTCACTTATTCTCTTGTATTTTGATGTATTTTGAATCATTGATATTAATTTATGTAAATTTCGGCCTAGGAGGCCTGTTAAGGAGGCCTGTGGCCTTTTGGCCTGTTTTGTAGTGTGGCCTGTAGGCCTGTCAGTTAGCTTAAAAAATTTCAAAACTTCAGGCCTCCTTAACAGGCTTTAGGCCAGGCCAGGCTCAGCTCAGGCATAAAATTTGGCCTCCAACAGGCCACAGGCCAGGCTCAGGCCTGTTTGTGCCTTAATAGGCCAGACCTGTTTAGACAAAAGCCTAGCCTAGCTTGTTTCCACTCCTATCTCTCAACCCTCTAAATTTAAGGTTTTTTTGGAGGCGGGTTCTGACCAAATTACCATGGCAATTTTTTGATATTCCAGGACTACCCTCTAAACTAAAAACCCTTTTTTCTCATCCATGCTTGGTTCCAGTCGATCGCGTCCACCCGTTTGTCACTTGGCTTCATCTCCTTCGCTCGTCTCCTCGTCCAGCGTCGTCTCCGGCTGCTCCTCCAGCCACTGCCGCCTTGGCCACCTGCTCCTCAAGCTACCTTAGCTTGCTCCTCCAAGCTTACTGCCTCCTTCATTCAGGTAAGTAAAAACCTTTAATTCTTGTTCATCCGCCTTGTTTCATGTGACTCCCCAAAGTTCCTATTTTCTTCTTGTACCTTGCTTGAACTGAAACTTCCATGGCTGCCACAGCAAAACTCTGTTTTGATGGTTCCTTTTATTTTGAGCATTTCTTTGGGCTGAATATGCAACAGTTTTTATAAAAAGAAAGGAACTTTTGATCTTTCTGATTCGCATGCCTGATTCTCTGAGGTAAAGATTTGATTGTTAATTTATATCTCCCTTCCATTTAAAAAAGAAAAGAACAGAGCTTCGATAATTTTGTTTGTTTTTTGGCGAGACTACACTAGTCCTTCTTCTGCCAAATTTTACTATTATGGCTGATTGTTGCTTTCCTGTGTTTTTAGGTTCTGTCCCGACCCTTTAAATCTGTTTTTTAGGTTCTGGATGTGCAGCGTTTTTGTATGCCCATTGTTGCTCTGTTTATTTTATCTGAATATGCAGCGTTTTTGTATGACCAACTGAGCAATAATTAACTTCTGTTCTGAACACTCTAAGCTTTTTGTATGCCCATTGTTAATCTGCTACAATAAGTTTGATGTGTGTATGCCCATTGTTGCTCTGTTTGTTTTATCTGAATATGCAACGTTTTTAGGTTCTGAATATGCAGCGCTTTTTATGACCAACTGAGCAATAATTAACTTCTGTTCTGAACACAGTTGGTAGCTCATTTGCTCCTCGCATTTCTTCCACCTCTTCTCTTGTTTCTTCTCTTCTAGGAAGGTTCGTAACTCGTTCTTGCTATGCCTTTTCTTTCTTTCTTCTTTTAATTGTCAAAACTGGTCTTTTTTGTTTGAATACCTTGGAGAACAAGCAAGAATAGTCGTTTGGTAAGAAACTAAAGTGTTTACTTGCTCAAATCAGTTCGATACTCTACAATGACTCGCAGCCTGAAGAATCCCAAGAAAGCTAAGAGGAAGAGCAAGGTTTAGTCCTGTGAATTATTATTCAATTCTGTTCGGAAAATCTTTTTTTCTGTGAGTTGGCTGATGTATTTGGTTCTGGGATTAAAATTCAGGGCTCAAAGAAAGGGGATGGTTCTTCATCTTCTTCTATACCTTCTGCTCCGACAAAGGTTTGGCAACCGGGTGTGGACAAGTTGGAGGAGGGAGAAGAGCTTCAGTGCGATCCTTCTGCCTACAATTCTCTTCATGCCTTCCACATTGGATGGCCCTGTTTGAGGTAACATACTGTTTATTTTTTTTCCCATCTTATTTGCTTCACGAGAGGAAAAGAAAAATTAGGCTTACCATCGGATTGTTATTTGTATAGTTATTGCTACTCAGTACTCACTATCTCATTCCCAAAGAATTTTGCTTTATTTCTCTTTTACAGATGCAAATTAGGTATAATCTTGTGTTATAACTTCTGTTATATTCACGATAGGATGGGATTAGCTATTGGTTAGCTTTTAGAACCTGGGATATGTCATTTTATTGTAATGATATTTAAAATGAGAGTCTTGGCGACCATTATCTGGGTCTTTATTTTAAATTCTGCTTTATTTATGTACTGTATTATAAATATGTTTTGACAGCTTTGACATTGTTCGTGATACCCTGGGCTTAGTTCGGACTGAATTTCCTCATACGGTATACTTCATGGCAGGGACTCAGGTGAGCTTTAATTCATAGACATGTAAGGTGAAGATTTATTTCGAGTTATTGGCCAGCTCCAGGGCACGTGTGCATTCTTCACTTTCTGCTGGATTAGTTTGTGGAAATATTAGTTGTGAAGGTGCACAAGCTGATGTCATGTTTTGTAATAGTTTTTTATTGGGTGCCATTCACTCTAAGGAGTTTTTTGTGGAATGTTTATAATTACTTGTAATGAACAGAAGAAAGCCAAATTCTCCCTTTCGTCCTCTTCATTTATATTTTTGTGTTTTGTTTTTCACATTTTTGACATTATCATGTTGATATGATGGTGCTTGTGCAGGCAGAGAAAGCTTCGTGGAACTCTATTGGAATTTTTAAAGTATCAAATATCTCTGGTAAAAGGCATGAACTGGTGCCTAAATCTGCAACTGATGATACTGAAAGGGATAGTGACAATAGTGATAGTGAGGATGATAGTGATGATGAAGATCCTGATAGTTCTAAGTCTCCAATTTTGCAGGTAATGTCTTGTAAATTTTACTTTGTTATAGTTCAGTTCCTTGTGGTTCTAACATAAATAACATTTTTCATTGATCCTTTTCACTTTTATACTACAGTTGCGGAAGGTATCTCATGAAGGTTGTATCAACCGCATACGCTCCATGTCTCAAAATCCTCATATATGTGCAGCTTGGGCAGATACAGGCTATGTGCAGGTTATATTTTCTAACCCAATACCCCTCCCTTTTAGTTTATGATTTTTTTATATAACTATTTCACTGAGTTAGGTTAATTGAAGGTAGCTAACTCAAGATCTCATGCTTAAGCAGTGAAAGCCCCTCCCAATAAGACCAAAGCAATACATTAATACAACTTGTTTCAATTAGTTTGATACGTATAGTTTATGTGTAGAATACTGTTAGAATGTAATTACAATATGCCTTGGGGTGGTAAATTATGTTCTTGCTGCTAATTATTTCTATTGCGGTGCTGACATGGAGCAAACTTTGTATTTCCTATATTATCATATTGATACTGTGTTGACTATCCCTAGATTAGATTCAAGATAATTGTTAATTAATAACATTTGGAACAACACAATATGCTAATATGACTAAATACACTCTATTGGCTTGTAGGGTGGTTCTTGATTAACTTAAAATAATTCCTTTTGATTGCCCCTGCTTCTCCAATGTTGCTTCTATTCTTTCTGCTATAAGTTCTAATGTGATGTGACCCATAGAGCATGACTTCATCACTCTACCTATTGGCTTGAAAAAATCTGACTCTGCTTTTACATGAGTCATACTTTCAGTTTGCATATGGTCTTACTCTTGAGTATTGAATTTGAAGGTCTGGGATTTCAAATCTCATCTCAATGCTCTAGCAGAATCAGAAACAGAAGGCTTCCAAGGAGCCGCTTCAGTTTTTAATCAGGATCCGCTGGCTAGGTATAAGCAGCAAGATGAAGGATATGCCCTAGACTGGAGTCCAGTTGATCCTGGAATGCTTGCATCTGGTAATCTTGACTTGCCCTTTGTTTAGGTTAACTTAATACATCATCCCCCCCAAACAAAACAAAAAAAAAAACAACAAATCCGTTTTTTATTCAACTAGCTTAGCAATATGAAATAGTCTCCTGCTTATGATTTAATCATTTTCTTCATTTTTTAGGGGATTGCAAAAACTGTATATATCTTTGGAAGCCTACATCTGCTGCATCCTGGAATGTTGACAAGATGAATACTGCACATAAAGCAAGTGTTGAAGATCTACAGGTGAGCATTTAACGTGCAAAGCAACATGAGTTCTTTGTATTTTGATTATATCCAGCTACGATCTCATTTGCAATAAAGGAGTTGTTTTACTCCATTCTTTATTTTTCTAAAAAATTTATTCATGCTTGCAGTGGAGCCCCACGGAACCTAATGTTTTTGCTTCTTGTTCTGTTGATGGAAGTATCGTGATATGGGACACCCGTCTGGGGAAGTCACCTGTAACATCTTTTAAGGCTCATAATGCAGATGTTAATGTCATGTCATGGAATAGGTATCCAACAATGAATTTAATGATGCTCCCTGAACTTTATTCCAAATTCTATATCTCATGCTTGATTTGTGCTAAATTCTTCTGTGTAGGCTGGCCAGTTGCATGTTGGCCTCTGGAAGTGATGATGGGACATTTTCTATTCGGGATCTTAGATTGCTCAAGGTATGTCCAGCCTGGATTTTCTTAGCAAAGAAAATATTCATATTGTGTTATTTGTGATTTTTTTCTTTTTATAAAAAAGTAAAATGGAAAAAACAATGCTGATGTTAATGTGTGTTGATTGGTATGTAGGATGGAGATTCTGTGGTAGCACATTTTGAATACCATAAGCATCCAATCACATCCATTGAGTGGAGCCCACATGAAGCTTCTTCTTTGGCTGTTTCGTCATCTGATAATCAACTCACGTAAGTGATATGATATTTTGATAACAAGTTCTTTGACATTTGAAACAGACTTTGGCATATCAATATTATCTATCTGGGAACTTTAAAAGTTCTGCATTGGCTTCAACCGCAGGATATGGGACCTTTCCTTAGAAAAGGATGAGGAAGAAGAAGCTGAATTTAAAGCTCAAACCAAGGAACAAGTGAAGGCCCCTGAAGATCTGCCACCTCAACTTCTATTTATTCACCAGGTACGTCATATGTCAATTAATATCAATGTAAGATATAAAACTTACAAGTTATACTATTTTTAAGTCATTATCAGATTCTGTAAAATGGCCGTGACAACGTGTATAGGTCATATCCTGATTGACAACATTTGCTGATGGGTTCCCATAGTTTCAACTCAGTCTTTGTCTCTATAGTTTCATAAGGACTTGGTTTGAGTTGAAGTGTTTGGGCTAACACCAAAATTTGTTAATAAGTATAGAGATCAAGTTGTTTTATACTTGAACCAAATTCTTATGAAACTATAGGGATTAAAATCAAAATTTGATCAAACTATAAAAACTAACAATAATATTAAGACTTTACTGATTTATGTGTTAAATTGAAACAGGGACAGAAGGACCTTAAAGAACTTCACTGGCATACTCAGATTCCTGGAATGATTGTGTCTACAGCAGCAGATGGATTTAACATCCTCATGCCTTCAAATATTCAAACAACCTTGCCATCTGAGGGTTCTTGATAGTTGATCATTGGTAAGGGATGTTTCCTGCAACATCATGGCACGTATCTAGTGCTAGAATTTTTTGTCTATCTCAAGTGTTTTAGAAGGTTTAAATTCTGCCTTTTTTTGGCTCATCATTTTTATGTCATTCCTCAAAAGTTATGCTGGATTGTGATACAGTACTGGTCATGCTTCATTGTTCTTCTGGTTTGTTCTCTTTGAAGGATATATGCATTGATGAGGAATTTGATATCAAGTCTATCAGAATTTTGGGGTTGAGATATATTTAAACAAAGTTCCTTTTGGACCGATTGAAGCAGAACCTATACATCTTAATTATTTATTTTTCCCGTTATAAAGTGAGAAATTGTAAAATAAAGGAAGTAAGAAAAGACTTGACAAATTAGAAAAAGATTAAATTATGTAAAGCCCTTTTAAACTTTATTTGAATAATGTATAAATAATCTTCGCAATCCTTCAAATTTAATAACTCTAGCAGAGCTTTCAAGTCTACGTGGATGATCCTCAACCATTAGTTGTGTATCTTTTAAACTTTATTTCTATGTAAATAATCGCCGCAATCTGATTTATATGCACATAACTCTAATAAAAGTAAGGGAATTCTTCTTATAAATATAAGAGTTTATCAGATGTTAATGTAAAAAGTTCTAGCAATATAAAGGGCAATTGTGCAAAGCTCTTCATAGAATTTTGTCATGCACACCTTGTATCATAAAGTTGAGTGTAAAAATATATTGAAATTTTCAAAATGATATAAAAATGTCATAACCGTTGTGTCAACTAGTGTTGAGTGTTTAGTAAATATGTTATCAATAAATTGTTGGTTGAAGTGGTAATGAGCCTTACCCTGTAACGAGGATAACACAAATTTGAATATTGGAAAGTACATTTATTAGGAGAGGTGAGAATCATTTACCTTCTAAACCTTCTCTTTCATCATATAAAAAAGAAAGTGTAAATATATTAGAAAATGGTATAAAAGTAAACATGAAGTTTTTAAAATGGTGGAAAAATAACACAACCATCATATCAACCAATGTTAAAAATTTGAGAATCAGCCCTTACATGTGTTGTATAGTGACCAATTCATAGTCTTTTGCATGACATTATTGCTGCACCTCGGCGTCAAAGCTGTTTGTTGCCTCATCCGCTTGGCAAGGAAATTTTGAGGCATGGGTACAGGATCCTTTACATATAAGACCTATTGCTCATGCAATTTGGGATCCTCATTTTGGTCAACCGGCTGTGGAAGCTTTTACTCGAGGGGGTGCTCTTGGCCCAGTGAATATTGCTTATTCTGGTGTTAATCAGTGGTGGTATACAATCGGTTTACATACTAATGGGGATCTTTATACTGAAGCTCTTTAGTTCTTTTTCTTTTTATTCTTTTTATTTGGGGTTTTGCCTCGACGCTAATGAGCTGCAACTGCAAGTTAGGGATACCATTGTTATAAATTAGTCACATGCAAGAAGGAGGCGAAGAGGATGATGACAAAGAGAAATTTGATTATGACTCTCTCATTGTCATGGAAATCTAAGTGTCCAAATCTTCTAATAATATTTATTGACAACAAAGAAACCAAAAAAATGAGAGGGTTGAATAGTCATTGCATTGTGCAGAAGGCCTCTTAGTGGCGGACAAAAAGACCATTGAGAGCAAAAATGATAGTAAAAGATGGTTTTGGACGTTCATACTAGGCGCTTATCCAGAGACATTACAAATTTTCTAAGTAGAGATCGAGCTTCAGCAAAAACCTCAATGAAAGTATGCTCTGTATAAATCTCTCTTGGAAATAAGATCAATCACGGCCATGCAATCTAAGATGACTTCCACATTACCAATTCCGCTATTCAGCATTGAGTTCAGTAATTATAGATTCAACTTTCTGACGAGCACTGTAACCTTCCTAGTTCCTAAAGATTTGAGGTTATAATAAGTCCGATTTCTTTGGTTGAATAACAGAGCTTTGCGATGCAATACATTTTATTTACTTAACCTCTGCAGTATTTACAAGAAAATATCTAAAACCTTTACTATGTCACACCCTTATCTTATTTTCGACTTGCAGCGGAATATTATTGCGTGGTTCGGTGGGCAACGAAGGAATAACATAAATATACTAATATTATGTGCATGATTACAGAATTCCTCATAGGGGTTCATACATGATAATTATAATTAATGTAGCTACATAGAGCTACTTGGGTGTCTAAACCCATCCCAGTGAAACGAAAACATCTTCTGATCTTCATTCCACCACTGCAATCCTCTCTTATAGTTCTCGTCTCTGATCTCTGCATGCCCTCTGTATTCACCTGTCTAAATTGTTAGTAGGAGAGGGTGAGATTCGAGAAAATCTCAGTAGGAAAAAAGTACTAATATGCATGTAGGATAAGTGTTTAATGCATGACATGCTTGCATTATATAAACTCATGCTAACACAATGACATATCTGTGTGCTCAATGTTTCATGCAACAAAATTATGGCCAAAGTATAAACAGAAACAGAGCTTCAATAATTCATATATGTTTCACATGATCAAGCAAAGCAATAACATGCATTATTACACTAGCACAAATATCAAATACATACAGGAGAGGTGAGTTCCCTACCTTAAACCTTTCTTGCCTCGAATTACGTGCCTCATAATGCATGTCAAAGCTCGGCTCTCAACATGGTTCTAAAATAGCAAATGTACAAGTTTAAACACTTTCATAGTGTTTTTGGTGGTTATGTGAGTTTATCGTGAAAATTTACCAAAATGTCATTGGGACCCGGGCTAGCCTAGCTGTACCCGATCGTATTTTTCCCCAAAATTTTGACTGGGGCTATTCTAATATATTTTTGCCCAAAGAATTCATTTTTTACCTCGGTTTTCACAAAATCACTACCAAATGACAACCCCTATTTAGGGTTTTATGGCTATTTTTGCAATTTCACATTCAGGGGCCTTTCTGAAAAAGTGTTCAACATCAATCCCACCTAATTTTCCCTCTTGAACACAATAAAATCATCAAATTGATGAAATTACAACTCTAAGGTCTATTTCTTTCTTTGGGCGAAATATGCAATTCCTCGGGAAAAATTGGGTTTTCGAAATCTGACTTCGCAGACGTGTTCGTTGCTACTCCTAACCACTTTATTAACTATTACATTAGGTCACAATTACCATTTGGACCCAATTTCGGCAGCATAACCCCTAGGCCAACCCATTTCCAAAAATTAAAACCAATGAAAATCTAGCGAAATTTCACCGATTAAATTGTCCACAATAGCCAGAACAATCAATATTTGAAGTTTAGGAAGTTACTTCAAGCTCCGTCTGGCTTTTCTTGACTTGAACGAAACCCTAAGCCCTTCCACAACCAAATTTTGTGCCTCATAACCTTTAAAATACATGGAAGAATAGCTTAGGAGCAATATTATATGCATTAGGTATGAATTCACCGAAGAAATCGACCTACCTTGCGAGTTTTCTTCTATTTCTCTCTCTAAATGCTCTCAAACCTCTCTTTCTCTCTCTCTCTCTCTCTCTCTCTCTCTCTCTATGCTGAAACTTGCGTCAGTTTAGAGGGAAATATGAAGGAGAAAGATGCTTGCTTATGTCATCATTGACTTTTCTTATGCCATAATTCCCATTTTCAGATTTTCTGGCAGATTTTCTACCCAATTTTTGAAAAATCATAATTAATTTTATAGACATCATATCAGAGCGATTCCAAAGGCTATAGAACCTTTATCGAGTCTAGTTTTAAGGAAAAATATAACCTTTAGCCAAATAGAAGCACAAAATTTCCAAAATTAATTTCTTTAAATGTTGTTTCAGAAAATTTACAGTTTTTCTGGGCTAATTTTAAAAATTTATAACTTTTTATATATAGCTCTAATTGAGTCATATGACTATCAAATTGAAGTTTAGGATGTCTATTTTCACTTTGTAAAATATCATAATTTTTTCTCATCATTTGGTCATTCAAAACCATATGACAAACTCACTGCCTCACAGAAAATTTCACTAGAAGCATAATCACATTCTCCAAAATTCACCATTTTTCTTTCTTTAATACCCAAAAATATAAGAACTATTGGGGAATAGATTTAGGGCACCTACTAAACCAGGACTTAACAAACCACTTATTTCAGACTTATTTCCAAGCCTCCCATTCAAAAATTCGAGGTATTACAGCTTACATCATTCAACATTTCATAAACTTCGAGAATTTAAGTTGATCATGGGGCATATCCTTGTACGAATCAGTTACATTCCTCTCTCACTCGTTCTTTATTTTGCTCACCAACTCTGCACTTGTGATCTGATCTTCTTCTTCTTGTTCAAGTTATGGGCTATGATTAATCCAAAAGAAAAGCCTCCAAACAGGTCTCTGCTTGTTTCTGAGCTTTGAATTCCTAGCCTTCATCTTCAGCACCTTCACTTTCACTCTCATCTTTACAACATCTTCTCCCTCTGCTTTATGCTCAACATGTTCCACATCACCTCCACGTCTCTGTATCCACACATTTCCACTTCATCTCTCAGCTTCACCAACCCTCCGACTCCATCACCACCGCCACCGCCACCTCCGCCGCAGCCACCACCTGTGTTGTTAAATGCCCACGTTAAAAACAGAGCATAAATTCATCCCATCAAACCTGGCTCAATATTATCCTCCAATAAATCCTCCCTTCAATTAATCACCCCTTGAAACTACTAAAAGGGAAAGAACAAAGCCATAGAACGAGGAAGCAATTGGAAAGTTAGGATTTTTAGGAGAAACCACCAAGAGATTTGCCAAGTTTGAGCAGAGGAGGGACAAGACTTCAAGTTCTTCTCAGCTTATGCCGCCAATCCATGCTCTGTCACAAAATAAAGAATGATGATAGAAGGAGAAGATGTAGGAGTAGAGAGAGAGAGAGAGAGAGAGAGAGAGGCACCGAAGGTGATGTTTATTACTTTCTCTTGTCATGACTCACAAGAGAAAGTAATAAACATCTAAATAAATTAATATGTAACGTGGCGGAAGAGACTGTAGATATAATTCCCTCACATTATAGCGAATTAAGATTTGAAAACCGACTAAAAAATATGATTAACTATGCCTTGAAAGTGATTACCTTTAATAAAAAAGAGTGGAGAGAATTTTAGTTTGCACCACTTATGTAACTTTATTTCAAATAATGATTAAAATATTTTAAAATTTCACCACAGTATCAAAGGATCAAAATGAAATTATGTTTTGATGGTAAATGACTAAAATGCCCTTCCTTTGAAATTGTAGTATAGTTTAAGAATCTTTTAATTCTTATTTAAAATGTGTAGTGTAGTTTTAGAATCTTTTAGTTCTTATTTAAAATGAAGTTGCATTTGTGGAGTTAACTAAGATTCTCCCTAAAGTGAATGAGTTTATAACGCTACTCTACACAAGTTTTTTTAAATTCCAATCCCAACTCTACTAATTAAAATTTAGAGATATCCTTCCTTCAATGATTCCCCAAATAGAATGATTCTTCCTTAAGAAGGTAAGTGGAGATTGAACACTGATGACTTTATGTTTCAAAATGGTGAAGATACTTGCCATGGTCTGTTTCAAGATAACACTATCAGCAAGTCAATTTGGAAACTTGGTTTCCTTAAAAAAAACTAGGATACACTCCTCCTACTGTTGCAGGGATTATGAGAATTTATGGAGGACTTTTGCTTAAGTCGAAATCATAGTTATCACAAAATTATTGTCTTCAGCGACTCAATAGAAGCACTGCAAGTTCACAACTCATCAACAACGAGCTGACTCATGATTATTCTCTCAATGGTTGGATCAGACAAATTCACAACCTTCTAATTAATGTGTGATTGGATTATTGCATTTAATCTTATGTCAAGCAAAGCTAACTATTGTCAATTCTTTGACATGCCGAAGTCTCGAAATGAATGTTGAAGCTGTTATCATGAATATTCCTCCTGTCGAGTACAAATTCATTGTCTTAGAAAATTTCAATCCTAGACTTCCTTAAACTAGATAATCTCTCGGTGTTTTTCATATGCCTTTTATTTTTTTTTAAAAAAATATAGGGAAATCCGAAGTTAATATCAAAGATAGTGATCCTCCACCCTATTTTAGCTCAAGGCCATAGGAAAAACAAGTGCTCATTGCATATTGGACATATGGGGTTAGACTACCAACACATTTTTTTCTTGCAAAGATTTTCTACAACTTATTTACCTCACCATTCTTTGGCATCACCATGTTTCTTCCTAGCTAGTTCTAACTCCAAACAAGGAGGAGTATTCTGTTTAAGTTCTCCATAATTAACATAAAACTTTTTTGAATTTTTATAACATGAGCTCTTTAAATTATAAAATTTGTAAACCTTTTTAAACCCAATTCTTCCATTTTTATTCTTTTACCAAAAAAAAAAAAAAAAGATGTGTAGGTAGAATTTCATTTTTGTGCTTCACATCATAGACCTAATTTGAGGTGGAACCGAATGCTCCAAAAGGTGAACTCGTTTTTGACACTGTAGTTACAATTTTAGCTCCGATGATAACAGCTTGCCTCTGATTCTATTTCTTGGAATCTGAATGTCACGCATGTCCTTTTCTACCACTATTGTACGAAGTTCAAACTTTCACATCAACGGCCAAAAAAAAAAAAAAACCTTTCACATCAGAATTTAAAATTACTTGATGAGAAAACAGTTTGTTTTTTTTTTTTTAAAAAAAACTTTCCTAGAAGTGATCTTTCGTGTTTGAATTAAGTACTCCCTCACTTTTTAAATATAAGATAAATTTAATTTTTTTTGAGATATTAAAAAAAAAAGCTAGTTAAAATATTTTAAAATATTTATATTTATTATTTTTTCCTCTAAACTATTTTGTCTAACTTATAAAATGATATATAATCTAATGATACATAACATATGATATAATTAAGTAATTTATTTAGCTTTTTTAATCTCCTAAAAAAAAAGAGTCAATTATATCTTATATTTAAAACCGGAGGGAGTATAAGAAAAGTATTTTGTTTTGACTTATTAGAGAAAAATGTTTAAAAAACACTTTTTTATCCTTTCCAAACAAGGACCAGGTCCTTGTTAGTTTAAGGTTTTGGTTTACTCCTCTTTTTAAATATTCTCTTTAATTTAATCATTTGTATTGAAGCTATAAATATGTAATCAATAGAGATAATTTAAAAAAAATTATCAATTTAGAAGGCAGAATTATTTGAAGTCTTATATTTGGGATTAAAAAAGCCCCGTAACTAACTCAAAAAATGTAGTAAATTACTAATTAAGGTACTATAATTTTTTCTTCTTTCTTTCTTTTTTCTGATAAAAACCTAAATAGGATATTTTGGGAAAAATTATAAATTGTGGAGATAAAGTTAATTGAGGCATTTTTTTTCCCATACAATTGATCCTCACATTTAGGATCAAAATAAACCCCTTATATAACTCTAATATTTAGGACTTGAGGTAATAATAATTACCCTCTTAACAAAGGAGAAATACTTACATACTCTAAAAACTCTACCTCATCTATACTCCAATTAATTGAAATATAACAATTAAATTTATTTTAATCGTATATGATAGATGAGTCATATAGAGAAATTTAAATTTTATGATTTGAAAAAACATAAACTTTATAATTTAGAAAAACAAAACACGCAATTCCCTCTCATGAGTTGTTGGTTTTTTAAAATAATAAAATTTATATTTCTCTAGATAACTCATCTGTCATGTAGGATGAAAATAAGATGAATAGTTGTATTTTAATTAGTCAGAATATAAATGAGGTAGTGTTCTTGGAATATGTAAGTATTTCTGTATTTCTATTAACAAAGATATTATTTACTAATTGACAACAATTTTGTGATGATTCATTTCTTTAGTTTAGCTTTTTGGTTTTTTCTTCAAAGATCCCTGTTTTCACGGTTTGATCATTTCAAGTAGACGAAGGACAACAAGTCAAATATATTAATTAATACAATAGTCCAAATTCTATTAGATTCTATTTATATATATATATATATATATTTTTTTTTTTTTTGAGACCTGAATGTTAGATTCTAGATTGATGGTCCAATTAAATAGCAAATTTATAATAATAAACCAAATTAAAACAAAACTTACTGTTTAGTGTTTCTCTATATATATATATATATATATATATAAGTCACCCATAATGATTGGGTAATATCATTTCAGAAAACCTAAAAAAATTTTAGGTCAATTTCTATTAAAAAAATCACTATGAGGGAAAAAAAAAAAAGACGGGTTAGCAGTGGGTAGCGGCGTAGCGCGGTTGTTTGGCGCCAACCGCTTCTCATGCGCTTCTCATGCCAACTAGCTAATCTCATCCATAGTATTATATGAAAGTTCAATACACCCATAGAAATTTTAAACTCAAAATCTCATGATTAAAAAAGACTAATGAAAATTCTGTTAAAAAAAAAAAAGACTAATGAAAAGGTTTGATATAGTAATACCCCGAATTTTGAGATTGGAGGCTTGAGAATAAGCCTAAATTAAGCGAATTGCTAAGCCCCGATTTAGCAGGTGTCCCAAATATATTTTCTAATATTTTTTATATCTTTGGGGCATTAAAGAACATAAAATGGTTAATTTTGAAGAAAGTGATTATGCTTATGGCGAAATCGCCTACGAGGTAGTGAGCTGGTCATGTGATTTTTAATGATCAAATGATGAGTAAAAATTATGAAATTTTATAGGATGAAATTAGACATCCTAAAATTTAATTTGATAGGTCATATGACTCAATTAGAGCTATATACAAAAAGATATGAATTTTTGAATTCAGCACAGAAAAACTGTGAAATTTCTGGAACAGTATGCAAATATTGAAATTCTGGGAATTTTGTGATTCTATCTAGAAAAATTATATATTTTTCATTGAAACTAGACTCAATAAGGATTCTATAAGCTTTGGAATCACTCTAATTCGATTTTTCTAGAATTAGTTATGATTTTTCAAAGTTTAGGCAGAAATCAGCCAGAATTTTGTAAAAATCCGAAAATGGAAAAATAATTATTGGATAATTATAACATCTTATAAAATCATATTTTATCATCTTCCACCTCCCATTTTCGTCAGTTTTGCTGCAACAAGAGAGAGGAGGTGTAGAATTTTGTTGAGAGAGAAGGATAAGAGAAACTTCTACGGTAGATTGATTCCTTCGGTAAAACTCTACCTAGCGTGTATAACTCCGCTCTTAAGCTATTCTTCTATGTGAATTAAGGTTTTGAAGCTCAAATTTCAGTCTTGGGAGCTTAGGGTTTTCAGCCAAGAAGAGGAAAAGCTAGTGGGAGCTTGAGGTAACTTCCAAACCTTCGTATATTGACTATTCTAGTTGTTGTGGGCAATTTAATCAGTGAAATTTTGCCGGATTGCCATTGGTTGTAAAAATGGAAAATGGGTTTTCCTAGGGGTTATGCTGCTCAAATTGATACTAAATGGTAGTTGTAACCTAATGGAATAGTCAATAAAGTGGTTAGGAGTAGAAAGAAACGTGTTTATGGAGCTAAAATCGAAAAACCCCGAGTTTCCCTGAAGTTCTTATAAGTTTCAGCCAACTCTAGAAATGGGGTCTTAGAGTTGGATTTTCAATGATTTGATGATTCCATTGATTTCAGGAGGGAAAATTAGGTGGGGTTACAGTTGAGCACTTTTTCGGAAAATGCCGAGAAAGCATAATTATGAAAATGCCCCTAAAACACTTAAATAAGGGCTGCCAAGGGCAATTTCATCTTTTGGTAGTGAATTTGGTAATTTTAAGTCTAGAAATGGATTCCTTGGGCGAAAATATATAAAGATAGCCCATATTAGAATTTCGAGAAAAGTACAACTGGACCGGGTACGATGGGGCGGGGTCCCCGGGGGTATTTTAGTATTTTTTCAAGATAGACTTATATAAACCCCAGAAACACTATGGAAGTGTCTAAATAATACATTTGAAATTGTAGGATCGAATATGGAGCCCTGAGCTGTTGGCACGCAAATCGAGGAGAAAGATTGGAGGTAGGGGACTTACCTTACTTGCATGTATTTGATATCTTTGCTTGTGTAATGATGTGTGTGATTACTTTACTTGATTGTGTAGAGCATATTTGAATAAATGAAGCTCTGTTTCTATTTTTGCTATGGCCATAGTCTTGTTGTATGAAACATTGATTATGTAGAAATGTCATTATGGGTCATACATCTAGATAAAGCTAACATATCATACACATAGCTTCAATCATGCATGCATTATGGTATCTGTTTCCTACTGAGATTCTCTCGAATCTCACCCTCCCCTAGCAACAATTTAGACAAGAGACGACAGAAGATATGCAAACAACAATGCAGAGTACCCTATGAGGGGATTACAGTAGTGGAACAAAGACGGGAAGAAGTCTCCGTTTCACTGGGATGAGTTTAGACACCCTAGTAGTCTTGTGCGGCTACCTTAATCATAAGTATCATGTACAAATCCCTATGGGGAATTTAAGTAATCATGCACATATTATCAGTATAGTCATGCTATTTTTGTGTTGCCTATCGAACCGTATATCGTTTTCCATGAATACTCTGAAAAAGGTTAAAACAAGGTAAGGGCATGACATTTTGGTATCAGAGCTTCAAGCGGTTCTTGAAGAGCCCAAGAGGTTTTGGCAGTGGGGCGGTTCTGGCAACATGATGGTATACCGATATGATCCTGATTACACGGTGCTAGGAAATATGTACTGACGGGAGGTACTAAAGGAGAGTATCTTCCTGATTTGTGAATCAGCCTTGAGAAATGGCGAGTACTGAAGGGCAGCTAGTGGTGCAATACTAGATGAGAATGGTCTAAGGATATTGCAGAACCTGAGGGAGTGGGTATGACCAAGGCAATATGCTGTCCACACCCAATATTTTGGTGATCAGAGATAGCCGGGACGTCTTTTGAGACGAGGGTAGTCACGGGGTACCCATGGACGGAAGTAGTAGAAGTTGGTATCTACGTTTGGGCATGGGTATGTGAAAGTTAACCGTGCTTAACTAAGGGAAATCCTAGGATGGGTGACCCCTTGGGAAGAAAGTTGATGGGGTCATGAAGACTTGAGACATAATGATTGTCTTAAGATTTCTCCATGACTAATGATCATTTATGTTAAATGATTGAAAGGGTGTGACAGGAGAGTGGGGATATCCTTGTGAGTCCACCCTCGACACCGAGGCAGGTGCCTCCAGGCCAGGTGATCTAGTATCAGTAAGTGGGATCCAGTCAAAGATTGGGGGTGTGACACTAGCTCAATGGTAGCAGGGTTTGCCACGGCGCTCATCTTAACCCCTAGGGTGAGTGTTCGAATCCTGTGAAAGTCGAAAGAAAGGCATCAGAAGGGGAGAATGCCGATATCTTTGTGAGTCCATCCCTGGCCCCGACGACTAGGTCGTCCAGTCATCAGATTGGGGTCCAGTAAAAAAGAATAGGGATGTGACAATAAAAAGACGAGTGAGGACATTTGATTGAGTCCAGGTACCCAGTTACCCAGCTTACCCCGGAAGGGTGTGATGCTGGTTCGATCTGGTACGAGTGTGATAATAAAAAGCCGAAACTGATGAATAGTGCCTATGGGTACATCGAACATGGTGCCTACGGGTACAGTAAACTAAATTATGGAACAAGTAGGGGTTGCAACAGTGGTTGGCCTTAAACGTTTCCAACCGAACTGAATTACGGAAACTATGGTTGTAATACGTAGTGTTTTGAATCTTGTTGATTATTATGAGATGCCTATATCGAAATTTCTTGGAACTCAACATTATGCATAGTATGATGATTGTGAGAGGAGCTTCAGAGAGCTGATGATGAAAATTTATTAAAGTACCAATACTGATAATCCCAAATCCATAGTGGGCCTTTATTGTCTTCATTGATGCCAGATGGCATGGATTGGGAAGGGAATTGAATCCCCAGATGCGAGCAGGCATAGATTGAGATGAGAATTGATGCAAACTGAGTGAACATGGATTGGGAAGGGAATTGAATCCCCAGATGCGAGCAGGTATAGATTGAGATGAGAATTGATGCAAACTGAGTGAGGGCATATGCATCATGTCAGCTGAAGCTTCAAGAATAAACTATCCCATCCATAATCTTGAGTAGATGGTAATAATGTTTGCTTTGAGTCTGGAAATATTGCCTTTATGGTATAAGTGTGGAGTTGTACTGTGACCACAAAGATTGAAAGTCCTGATCAGAGAGGGCTACCTACGGTGAAATATGATCGGAGAGGGCTACTTAAGGAAAGTTCTGACCGGAAAGGGGCTGACCAGGTGTATGGACGCTTGTAAGAAGCACCGAGTATAGAACCCTAGAGTGCAGCCATCGTGATGACAAACACGCGAGTGCAACCACCGTGATGACAAACCCGCGAGTGCAGCCACCGTGACGTTGAATCATAGAGTAGAGCTATGGGAACGTTGGCTTTCAAAGATGGTGCATTGTAATGAATCCTACATTGAATAGGTTTTGATAAGATTTTTTATGGCTCAAAATGATTCAAGTGGAATCAGGCCAAGGTCTAGCATAAAGAAACACAGATTTTGGGTGCAGTAAGGTATTTTAGAGGTTCCTATGGGACTCTTATTAAATTATCTTAACATTATTAAAGCTCATATGAGGAGATAGACCTCAGAGTAGGCAGTGGAAGCATAGTAACTTTATGCTTAATCTTTAGGCACCAATGATTTGTTTGAGGTTGTTAGTCTCAATATGTATTTGGCAAAGATGATGAGTTGTAATAAGCTATAAGACCTGATGGACTAGTAAGTCTTAGGCCGACAAAATGTGATATGTTTGAAAATTGTGACGAGCCGAGGCTTAAGGCTGTAAGACCCGATGTGCAAGGTTACATAGGGCGGTGTCCTTAGGTTGTAAGACCTGTGTATCTAGCATTGTGGTTGATGCCTAGTGTGATGACATTGGACTAGTGTGTTCAAGGTAATGTTTTGAGGTTGACAGAACATTCAAACTGTACCAAGTTGTAGCGGAGGCATTAAGACCAGTGTGACCAAGCATTTTGGTGTCCAATGGTCCCATGTCTCACATGAGGCACAACATTCTACCATAGGAGGAACCTAACGAAGTGATCCAGGGTCGGCTCACTAGCCCAACAGACCTCGTTAAGAGGTGAGGGACATCTAATAGACCTCGTTAAGGGGGTTCAGGATTGGGCCATTAAAAAAAGTGATTGTGTGAATCCGAGTGAAATCCCGAAGAGGCTGTAAGGCCTATGGAGCCAAATGCTGTAGGTACATACTGTGTATAGAATGGATGATGAATGCTAAATACTATCTGAGATTAGTAATGGGAATATGACTATGATGTTACATGGCTTATGAACCTGCATGTGATAATAGAATGAGATAAGATTAATCCCTAAATTGTAGACGTTCATATTTCGAGGACGAAATTTATTGAACGGGGGGAGAAATGTAATACTCCGAATTTTGAGATTGGAGGCTTGAGAATAAGTCTAAATTAAGTGAACTGCTAACCCCCGGTTTAGCAAGTGTCCCAAATATATTTTCTAATGTTTTTTATATCTTTGGGGCATTAAAGAACATAAAATGGTTAATTTTGAAGAAATTGATTATGCTTATGGTGAAATCACCTACAAGGTAGTGAGCTGGTCATGTGATTTTTAATGACCAAATGATGAGAAAAAATTATAAAATTTTACAGGATGAAATTACACATCCTAAGCTTTAATTTGATAGGTCATATGACTCAATTAGAGCTATATACCAAAAGATATGAATTTTTGAATTCAGCACAGAAAAACTGTGAAATTTTTGGAACAGTATGCAAATATTGAAATTCTGGGAATTTTGTGATTCTATCTAGAAAAATTATATATTTTTCATTGAAACTAGACTCAATAAGGATTCTATAGGCTTTGGAGTCACTCTAATTCGATTTTTCTAGAATTAGTTATGATTTTTCAAAGTTTAGGCAGAAATCAGCCAGAATTTTGTAAAAATCCGAAAATGGAAAAATAATTATTGGATAATTATAACATCTTATAAAATCATATTTTATCATCTTTCACCTCCCATTTTCGTCAGTTTTGCTGCAACAAGAGAGAGGAGGTGTAGAATTTTGTAGAGAGAGAAGAATAAGAGAAACTTCTATGGCAGGTTGATTCCTTCGGTAAATCTCTACCTAACGTGTATAACTCCGCTCCTAAGCTATTCTTCTATGTGAATTAAGGTTTTGAAGCTCAAATTTCAGTCTTGAGAGCTTAGGGTTTTCAGCCAAGAAGAGGAAAAGCTAGTGGGAGCTTGAGTTAACTTTCAAACCTTCGTATATTGACTATTCTAGCTGTTGTGGGCAATTTAATCGGTGAAATTTTACCGGATTGCCATTTGTTGTAAAAATGGAAAATGGGTTTTCCTAGGGGTTATGCTGCTCAAATTGATACTAAATGGTAGTTGTAACCTAATGGAATAGTCAATAAAGTGGTTAGGAGTAGAAAGAAACGTGGTTACGGAGCTGAAACTGAAAAACCCCGATTTTTCCCGGAGTTCTTATAAGTTTCAGCTAGCTCTAGAAATGGGTCTTAGAGTTGGATTTTCAATAATTTGGTAATTCCATTGATTTCAGGAGGGAAAATTAGATGGGGTTACAGTTGGGCACTTTTTCGGAAAAGGCCGAGAAAACATAATTACGAAAATGCCCCTAAAACATGAAATAAAGGCTGGCATGGGCAATTTCATCTTTTGGCAGTGAATTTGATAATTCCAAGTCCGGAAATGGATTCCTTGGGCAAAAATATGTCAGGATAACCCAGGTTAGAATTTCGAGAAAAGTACAGCCGGACCGAGTACAATGGGGCTGGTTCCCGGGGGTATTTTAGTAATTTTTCAAGATAGACTCATATAACTCCCAGAAACACTATGGAAGTGTCTAAATAGTACATTTGACGTTGTAGGATCAAATATGGAGCCCCGAACTGTTGGCATGCAAATCGAGGAGAAAGATTGGTAGGGGACTTACCTTGCATGTATTTGATATCTTTGCTTGTGTAATGATGTGTGTGATTGCTCTACTTGATTGTGTAGAGCATATTTGAATAAATGAAGCTCTGTTTCTGTTTTCATTGTGGCCATAGTCTTGTTGTATGAAACATTGAGCATGCAGAAATGTCATTATGGGGCATACATATAGATAAAGCTAACATGTGATACACATAGCATCAATCATGCATGCATTATAATATCTATTTCCTACTGAGATTCTCTCGAATCTTACCCTCCCCTACCAACAATTTAGACAGGAGATGACAGAAGATATGCAAAGAATAATGCAGAGTACCGTATGAGGGGATTACAGTAGTGGAATAAAGACGGGAAGAAGTCTCCGTTTCACTGGGATGAGTTTAGACACCCTAGTAGTCTTGTGCGGCTACCTTAATCGTAAGTATCATGTACAAACCCCTATGGAGAATTTATGTAATCATGCACATATTATTAGTATAGTTATACTATTCCTGTGTTGCCTACCGAACCGCATATAGTTTTCCACGAATACTCTGAAAAAGGTTAAAACAAGGTAAGGGCGTGACAGATATGATGTTATTAGATTATAAAGCCAGGACAAAATTTGCTTAAATTTACGATATTTAAGTGCAACCAACACCTTGGAATATTTTTCCAGGTGTATCTAGTATCCTAAAGTATTTTGCGGTGCACCTATCACCATGAAATATTTTTTCTTGTGCATCAATCACCCTAAAATATTTTTTGTGCAATTTTACACTTAATAATTTAGATAAGTTAGGATGCTAAATATACATATAAAATATTTTACGGTGTTGGATGTACTAAAAAAATAATTTATGGTATTGGACGTATGAGGAAAAAAAAATACTTCAGCGTGCTAGGTGCATCAAAGGTGCACTATAAAGTACTTTAAGGCACTATATGCATCTGAAAAAATACTTTAGGGTACTAGATACACCTTTACTCTTTAATTTATTCATCATAATATTTAATCCGTATGTTTAGTTTCATATTAAAACTTGGGCCAAAAAAAATAAAAAGTTTCATATTAAAACTACAAAAACTATAATTTTAGTGAAAGTGCATGGACGGTTTGCTTTCTTCCCTGAAAATAATATTTTTGTGGTATAATAATTTTCAACGTGAAATCAAATACAACCGTTAAGTTTAGTTTAGTTTAGTTTTTTTTTTTTGGAGAGTATGAAGTTATTTACTCCTGTTCTAGAAAGAATTATATAGATCATAGTATATGACCGAACATAAGTCACTTAGTCGGAAATTAGTTAACTTTTTTTCTAAAAATTTCCCCCATTAAATTCTATTAAAGGGGAACTTAAAGTCTAATAATATAGTGATTCTCTATGATCTTAAACAAAAATAAACTTAGAAAAACTTTTTATTCGGGCACATTCCATTTTTGTTTAGTTATCATGAGGTGGTTAGATGTTACCTTTGTTTTTTCTTTGCCCCACCTTTTTTTCCCCACAGTTAGATGTTACTTATAATAACTACTAAGTGGAGTATTATTAATTTAGGGTTTAGATGGTGTTAGCCATTTGTTTTTCATTCATTCCATATAAAAATTCGTCAATTAGCCATTGAATAGTTTGATTGAATCATACACATAGTTCCATAAAAGTTTTAAACCCCATAATAAATTATTAGTTGAATTTGAGCTTCAATATTTTTGGTATGAAAAAGAATAAGATATTGGAACAATCAAAGAGGAATTAAAAAATATGTTAAAATAATAAAAGGTGTGTATTTGGCAAATTTTGGTATTTGTCACTATCAAGTTATATCCATGAAATGCATGTCTCTTATGGATTGGTCCTTAAGAATTATTCATTCAACAACAACAACAATAAGCATTTATCCCATTTGGTGGTATAAAAGTTATTCGCTCCTCTAAACTAAATTATTTGGTTGTTAATTTAATTTAAATTTCAATATTATTAATTACTCTTGAAGTCTAGTAATGGTTTATTTTTATTTTCAACTCAAAACATCCTCCTCAACCATCTTATTGAATTCCTGTTGTAACACCCCAAATTTTATATTCACAAAAAATATATTATAATTAATTGAGAAATTCAATAAAATGGTGAATATTCATGAATTTGGATCTTTTGATTTTTGAAATATTCATATTCAAAAGAAAATGGGCAAATTAATTTATGAAAGGAATTAAATTACAAAAGTAATAACAAAATCATAATTTTGCCAATTTAAACCAATATTAATTATTTTCCAATTAATTGAAGCTAATTTCAATTAATCAAGGAAAATAAAGGAAAATGTATAAATTGAATATTCTTAATGGAATAAATCAAAAGTTGTAGAATTAGAGGGACTTGGGCATAAATCAATTAAGGGGAACTATAGAATTAGTAAAACATATTTTTCCTTCCCTTCTCCTCCCTAATTTCTGCCAACACCTAAAATTAAGGGGAATAAATTAATTTCATGAGCACATGTCCAAAATGCTACAAGAAAAAAATAATGATGACCATGGTGAGGTGGATATGACATGAAGTATGGACATGATGATCATGATAGGGTGATGGTAAGGGAGCAAGTAAGTCAAATTATGAGGAAGTATGGCATAAAGTGAAGAGGTATGGTGAAAGCATGGAGGGAGGCATGGTGGAAGACGTGTTACCATCTCAACCCTTGATGAGATCAATGGTCAAAAGGCAAGAAGACTTAAATTAATAAAACACAACCTCTCCCCTTTCCATGAGCACATTCGGTCAAACCAAAGAAAAAATAGAGAGAAAGAGAGAGCTTGAGGCATTTTGAAGACTTAGAGAAAAGGAGGAAGAGAAAGATCAAGGTAGGTTTGTAATTTCTTAAGATTTCCTTCTAAAATAGCATAAGCTTCTTCCCTAATATCCATTTCTATATGAAATCCATGGTTTAGCAAGCTTATCTTGAGTCCAAGTAGAGAGGGAGGAGGACGTTTAGAGATTAAGAGGAAAGGAACTCAAGAGGTAACTTCACAAATCCTAAAACTATGTTAGTATGTGATTGTTGTTGATGATTGTGGGTGGTTTTGGTTATTTTGTAGAGTTTGTAAATTTGGAAAAGCTATAACCCTAAGGGGTTATGCTGCCTAAATTTCTTTGAATCATGATTAAGAAGTGTTTAAATGAGTTAATAAGGGATTAGAAGTGGAAAAGTACAAGTTTTGGAAGCTAAAACAAAAAACTACATTTTTGCATTCTTCTTGAATATTTCGGCCAGCACTGTTTCAGGGGGTAGAAACTGGATTTTCATAAAATAGATGGTTCCATTGGATTTAGTGGACAAAAATAGGTGAGGTTACAGTTGATCATTTGTTTGGAAAAGACTAAAAAATTATAATTATGAAAACGCCCATAAAATTCCCAAATCGGGATTGTCAAGGGTATTTTTGTAATTTGATAGTGAATTTGGTAATTTCAAGCGTGGAAATGGATTCCTTGACTGAAAATACGTCAGTATAGCCCTAGTAAAAATTTTGAGAAAACATGACATTGGGCCGGATAGAGCGGGGCCGAGACGGGGTCCCGGGGGCATTTTGGTAAATTTTCACCATAGACTAATATAACCACCAGAAACACTATGGAAATGTCTAAACTGTACAATTGACATTCTAGGACCAAGTAGAGAGCCCAAGGGATTGACACCCAAATCGAGGCACGTTATTTGAGGATCAGGGAAGGGCGATTAAGGTAGGGAACTTACCTCTCCTGCATGTATTTGATATTTTTGCTAGTGTATTGATGCATGTTATTGCTTTGCTTGATCATATGAAATATATATGAATAAATGAAGCTCTGTTTCTGTTTATCCTATGATCATAAGTATGTTGATTGAAACATTAAGCATGCAGATATGTCATTGTGTGAGTATGAGTTATGTAATGCAAGCATGTCATGCATTAAGCATTTATCTTGCATACATATTGGTATTACTTTCCTACTGAGATTCCTCAAAATCTCACCCTCCCCTACCAACAATTTAGACAGGAGAAGACAGAACATATGCTGAGAACAAAGAAGAGAACCGTACGAGGGGATTGCAATAGTGGAACGAAAACTAGAAGATGTCTCCGTTTCACTGGGACGGGTGTAAACACCCACGTAGCGCTACGAGGTTACATTAATTGTAATTATCAAGTACGAACCCCTATGGAGAATTTTCGTAATTGTGCACATAATATCAGTATGTTTATGCTATTCCTGTGTTGCCCACTGAACTGCGTACCATTTCCCACAAATACTCTGAAATAGATTAAAATAAGATGAGGGTGTAACACCTATAATTTCATTCATTCAGTGATATATTAATTCAATTTTAAAACTAAAACCTCAACTCTATTTCTCTTAAGTAAGTAGTTATCCTAATAATAATTGAGCTTCACGACAGGTGATGGATTGGTTCACCTGTCAATGATCATCAATAAGCCTTTCTTCCCATCTCTCTAACTACTCAAACATTGATTTTATATATTAATAATTAGGGAGAATGACGTAGAGGTTCCAAGGACCAAACAAAATCACAGTAAAATTCCTGCGAAAAGTCAAAGCATGAAAAAATAATTCAACATGTTGTGAAAACACGTTTAACGAGTTGTTATTTCTTTTTGCAAGGACTTTACTATGATTTTGTTTGGTCCTTAGGACCTCTGCGTCATTCTCCCGAATAATTATGATACTAATATCAATAATAAAAATAATTATCAATTTGGCCAATAGAATAATAATAATAATAATTAATAACTAAAGATTGAGTTTAAACCATTTGTTTTGTGTCTCGAGATGCATGTATGTGTAAGCATCAAATTAAAGATATTTTTTTTTACCTGAAATTAAAGATATTATTTTGAAAACAAGACAAGGCATCCATAGCTTTCAACATAATTTTCTAAATATTCTTGCTAATCAAATAAATATGTGAACCATATAAAAATATGCCAGTTGTTACCTTTAATTTATAGATTATTATGAAAAAAATACTGTCATAATCACACAAAAATTCAATATATGTGTGTGTGTGTGTGTATATATAAAGAAGACGCGGTTTGTTTGAGACACATTTTTATAATGGGAGATAGAGAAACTACACTAACCCCACACACACACACACACACACACACACACACACACACACACACTAACTTCTCTCAAAGATAATGATTATTATTCAATCCATTTTATGAGTTAATATTGGACAGATGTATATTATATATGTGTATATATATTTACTATAATACAAACTTATTGAACTTGGTTTTTTGTAAGTTGTGACACCAAAAAGATGATCATGGAGATTATAGATATTTTAAATTGAGAAAGGTTTTGAAATGTCGTGGGTTTTTAGAGAGAAGAGCATGACATAGCTGTGGGTGAGGGGTTATAGTAGAAACGTATAGATATAGTGATACACAGTAAGTATAAAAGGAAATCAAATAAGTTTTTTTTTTTGGAGGTTATATTAAAGAGAGAGTTGAAACAAAATTAGTTGTTAAATGGAAGCTAGCTAGCTCCCATTAATATTTAATAGGGTCATACGATGGTCCAAAGTTGCTTTCATGCAAAGCTGGTGGTGATCAAGAAATATATATATATATATATATATAAATATATAATAAAGAATGAGATATGAGATAGAAGTGAAACATCGTTTTGCTTTTCCTTGGCCGTTTCCTTATTATCTTGGTGAGACCGGTGACGCTTCTCTTTCTTGTTTCTTTCTTGTGGGACAAGCAACTATTCATCACTGTATCACCAACTATCTATTATGTCAGGCAAGAATTGAAATTTTAAATCAAAACATTATGTATGGAGGGTATAAACCAAGGTTCTAAAACTCAGACCGGATATCAAACCGGTCGAGGTAGTGGTTCAAGGGTTAATGGGTCAAACCGGAGTCAAACCGGTCATATTAAAATAATATAATTTAATAGATCATCTTTTATTTTATTAGTCATTTTGTATTTTATAAAAATTAATTGGTTAAATCATGGATATATATGATTAAATTTTTTATTTAGTATTTTTATGCATGTGGTTATTAAGTATTATTTTATTTTTAAACATGTTTTTAAAGTTTAATTAGATATTAATGAAGAAAAAGAAAACAATGGGGGAATAAATGAATAAGAAGGACTTGGGGACTAAACCGGTAGTTTGTACATTATATTTTTTAACAATAGCTATTAGATAGTATTTAGTTTGAACTTTGCGTGTGTGAAGGAAAACTAGAAAATTCGCCGGCTTTGTCCTCTCAGCACTGTACGCTTCTCTTCTTTTTCTTTCTTTGTGGTGTGCTTCTCTTCCTCTTCTTTATTTGCGTATCATTCCAGTCCTCCATTATGTTCCTCTTTGCGATCTGGATGAGGGCAACGACAGGAGAAACATGGTGAGTTCTTGAAAAATCAACTTGGGTGACTAGATTTAATCGTTTTCTTCCTCAACCTCTATCGTTTTTGTTTTAGGCTCCGATTTAGATCTACTCTTCTCTTCTTCTTCAACCTCCAATTTAGATATGCTCTTTCCTTTTTTCTGTGGCTTTTGATCTGGATCTGCTGATATAATGATTTAAAACAGATAAACTCGGCTGACCCGCACAGCTCGGCGAGTCAGTACCGGTTTGATCCGGTTTGTTCCGGGTCAAACCGAGTCAGAACAGTAGTGACCAGGTGAGTGGACCGGACTGGCCAACTGGCCGGTTCTCCGGATTCCGGTCTGAACCGGCCGGTCCGGTCCGGGTTCATGAACCATGGTATAAACCGCCTACTAAACAAATTTTTGAAGAGTAAACAGTCACAACTATTACTCACCAGATCACAAAATTTTCATTAATGAAAGATGAAAATTCATTGGTTTGAACTACAAAATTGATCTTATATTAAAAATCAGAAGCAATATTTCTTTTTTATTTATTTATTTTTTACAATTTGAGTTTATATTACAAATTTACATATATGTTTTAAACTTATTCAAACTCATTAGTTTGACAACATTTTATAATTTCCTTACATATTTCTTCTACTCCTCCGGTCCTTAATATAAAACAAGTTTGGAGGATTGATCTTGGTTCTAAATATAAGACATAATTTTTATATTTGTCAATTTGTTCTTAATCTACCCCAATTGATCTTCCCCAACAATAATTAAGGAGAAGAGGGAATGAGGGAATTAAGGGAGATGAGTAGGGTATTCTAGGCAATATATGTCATATTAATTATAATTTAACTAACTTCCTTAATCTAATCAAATTAGGTAAATATGTCTTATATTAATGACCATACGAGTACTTTGTCTGGTCATTAATATATGGTCTAATTGTGAAGTTGATTTTGATCTTAAATATAAGACATATTTCCCATATCAGTTAATTTTTTTCTCAATTTACCCTTATTGATGCTCCATGAACTATAGTCAGATAAAAAAAAGGAGAGAATTAAGGAAGACATTATATGGGATCAACTACGTATGGATCACATGACGCCATTGTACGCTATCAACAACAAAGCCCTTAGATAGGTTGTTAACTAAAAATGTCTCATTCAGTGACTTTGAGCATGTATATGTTTATATATACATCGGATCAGATTATTTGGGATTGAAACAAATACATATAATATAAAGTTTACGTGCATATGAAGGATTTGGGGCGCATCTGTTAATTAATCCAATGAAGCACCTGAAACCAGATCACAAATTGGAGTCAGTTTTATCTTACGCAGCCAAACAACACAATCAGAGAGAAAGAGAATAGAGATTATGTCTGAGAAGGAAACTATTTCATACATATGTATGAAAACAACCCACACACATATGTATAAATGAGAAAACATATACGTGCATGCCAACGATTATGTGTAACCGTTTCCACAATATTTTATCACAATGAAAATTTTAGATACAAGTATATGTTAAGGTTGTCTTTTTATCAAGATAGCTTACATAATTTGATAAGTCTCTCTTTTCATATTATATACTTTTAATCACTTTTTTAATTAATTAATGTGTGATGACTTCTTTATATTTTGATTTGCCTCTTGTTGATGAGTCTTAGAAGCATCATGTTTACAATATTCAATTTTTCTTTCTTCCTATCATTTTTTATCTCACAAGTCGTTTGGCTCTTGATATCATGTTTTAAATACCGACAACATAAATTTTGTCGATATAAAATGTAATGACTCAATTTGGGATTAAGGGCTAATGACTCTCATTCAGTGACTTTTGGAGAAATGTGATGTAAATTTGATATAAGTGTATTTGGAGATTAAAGATCAATCGTTGAGATCTATTGGCTATGGGTCGGCATCTTGTGCATTGAGTTTGTGTGAGCTCATGGAGGGAGTAAGATGGTGACAAGTGGCACTTTGGTGGACCAATAGATATGGCACAAAAGCTCACTTTTTCTCTCTCTTCTCTCTCTTTGTCCGGTGGGAGTATGGGCAAGGGCAAGCATCATCATCATCATCTCCATCTCTCATCTCTCTCTTCTCTCCATTATTTCCGGCAACCAAGAAGAAAAGGAAGAAGAAAGGTGAGATTTTGATGTGTTAGTTGATCTCTAATGCCCTAAACCTCTTCTCTAATGTTGTACACCTCATTGGGAGCTCCATTTTGGTGTTTTCAGAATTTTGAATAATGGTGATTTGGGTGTTGAAGTAATTTGAAAGTTTGATAATCAAGATTCTGACTTTGGCAAAGTAAAGAAGTAAGCATTTAATGCTTTTTGATATATTTATTGGGATTTTTTGAAGAGTTGGGAAATTCTGGAAATTTGCCCTGGTTTATGTCCATTTTTGGATGTATGAATTTCATAGTGGATGATGTTGGGATTAGTTCATTATGAAGTTCTTTGAGTATGTGATATAGTTTTAAAGTTTGGAAGTGTATTGATTGATATTAGGTGTTGTGTGTGATATAGAGACCAAAGAGTTAGATTGTGTTTAAAATGGTATTTGAGTGTTTTGGAGGTTACCAATGGGTTCCCTATGTCATTTTGAGTGAGTATGAGCTTTGTGTGGAGTTTGCGAACTATTGGGTGTGATTGTGAACAATCTGGGAAATTCTATCAGTTGCTGTGATTTGGCAATCTGATAGACTCACTCGAGTGAGGGAGGAACTCACTCGAGTGCTGCCGTATATTTTCCCTATGTCTTTGTGTTTCGCCTGGGTTCTCATGAAGGGGGCTTGAGTACACTTCCTTCACTGCGAGTGATGTTGGTGATCACTCGAGTGAGCATGGGATCACTCGAGTGATGGTGTGAGTTCTTGGTTAGGGTTACTCTCGGGTTGTCACTCTCTGGTTGATGTTCAAGAGTGTGTTTTGACACTCACAAGTGAAACATTCTCACCCAAGTGCTAGGGGGTATGCTCGAGTGAGCTTTTCCCTCTGATGTTATCTGTGCTCTCGGGTTGTCACTTCTTGTGTTGAACTTTCGGGGACTCGAGTGATTTTGGAGTTATCACCCGAGTGCAAAACCCCATGCTCGAGTGTTGTGAGCACTTTCTGGCCGTGATGGTTGCTCACTGTCAAACACTCGCGAGTGAGAGCTAGTCTCACTTGAGTGCAAGTTTCCCATCACTCGAGTGAGGTCATCTTCACTCGAGTGAGTCAGCCAAAAAACAATGTTTTGCCTTTCGAAAAAGGGGTCTTCAGGGTAGTTTTTCCTAACCCTTTAGGCATATGTTTAGGCCTCTAATAGTCACCTAAAGAGTCCTAAATGATAACCAACTTAAAGTGTTATGGAAATAAGTATTTGGGAAAGAGATTAATCAATTGTCCCTAAATTGGTATAGGATTTGATATCAGTCAGACGCGTGAGCCCATTGTGCCAAAGAACGTTAGGAAAGATACAGGTAGTGACTTCTCTCTTATACTTTGTGTAAATGTATTATATATTTGCCTATCATGCATTGTGTGTTGCTGCTGCTTCTTTGAGATGCATTGAGATACCTTGTGGAACTTTGTGCCTTGTGATACATTATGCATTGAGATACCTTGTGGAGTTTTGAGCCTTGTGATACTGCTGCATAGTGATTACAATGAAAACTGGCATAGTGACTACAGTGAAAGCTGGCATAGTGATTACCGCAAAAGCGGGCATAGTGCATTGTGATACAGCAGTGAGTGCTGTCGGTTGTGGCGCGAGCCATGACTCATAGTGTTGTTGCTGAACATAATGAACTTACATGCTTTGTGTTTATATATTGTATGCATGATTTGTTACTACTGGGATTCTTTAGAATCTCACTCTTTCCAAATGACTAACATTTCAAACAGGGCAAGTGGCTCGAAAGGGAAGCGGCCAACCAGGAGTGATTAAGGCTAGTAGGGACATTTTAGATTTTGGGACTGTTGGTTATCTAGCTGGATTTTTGGGATTACTGTATAAATGGATTGTAAATATAAATTTTTGGATATGTAATCCCCATTTTGGGAAACTTTAAACCCATTGTATATATGCAAGTAACCCGAGGTTGCCAGGATTTTGGTTATGCACTCTGATATTTATTATGTGATATAACTGCATAGGTAATTGTATTTGAAAGTGAATGTGAGACCAAATGAATTCTGTTTTTAAATGTTTTGTTTGGACACCCCATCTCTTGGAGATGAGTGATTATAAATGTGATTTTTGTCTTATTGGTCTCTATTTTACTTAAGTTTCATAATCCGGATATAATTACTTTGAGGGGGTTACATAAAATATATAACACCTATATAATATCAAGAAAAATTAAAAATTTTGATAGAGGGTCATCATAGCCCTTATTACGTCAAATATAATACTCCTCCAATCCTTAATATAAGGCATATTTAGGGAGTTAATTTTGGTCCTAAATATAAGACATAATTTTCATATTTGTCATTATTTTCCTAATTTACCCTATTGATACTTCCTCAAACATAATCAATGTGCAGATGGAATGAGAAAATTAAGGAAGATGACTAGGGTATTTTAGAAAATACATTTTATATTAACTAACTTAACCAACTTTCTTAATTTAATCAAATTATGTAAACATATCTTATATTAAGGACAAGAGGAAGTAGGAAAATTACATAACTTTGAAGTAAGTACAACAAACTATTGCAGAATGTCAATACCCGTTTCCCTTTCGATAATCAAAGAGTAATAAAGACGGAATTCAATGGGCATACAAAAAAGTATAATTATACTAATAAAAATATATGTTTACAATCCCACGTCGTTTGTCAATGAAATACAAAAAATACAACGGAAACTTAATATTTATAGAGTTCTTCAAAATATTTAGACATAAACTAATTATAATCATGATCTTGACCTTGCCTCGAGACATGAGCCAATTACTTCTCAGCGTCTACCCCTTTTCCTTCTGATCCATTGGCACTCGCTAAGATGTTTATTTAAAAATAGGGTGAGATTCTGAAGAATCCCAGTAGAAACATGCTATCGTTCATAGAAAATATGAAAAAGTAAATATGATATGTGTCATGTATGCATCAATTAATGAACAATATAAACATATCATCTGATGTATACATGAGTAGGGCCCAGCCCCACAATTTGCATCGGTTGGGTTCTCACCAACTCTAGTGTAAGTGCCTCTGACACTTCTGGCCCCTCTCTGGGCAAAACATGTTGATTAATAAAGTGCATTTACAAACATTGGTATCCACACAATCATATAAATATGGCATGATGTATGAAAGATAATGTTCCTACCTCAAAGCTTTATAGATTCCTTTTATATGTGTCTCGTAAAACGTGTCGTTCCAACTTTCGACTCGATCCTAAAATATTAAATGTATAAGAAATAGGTCATAACCTATCCAAGTATCATTTTAGACTCTTCTATAGTGTTTCTTGTGGTTATATTAGTCTATGGTGAAAATTTATCAAAATGCACCCGGGACCACAGCCCGATCCCGTCGCACCCGGCCCGATGGCACGTTTTTCCAAAATTTTGACTAAGGATATCTTAACTTATTTTCACCCAAGGAATCCATTTCTAGGCTTGAAATCACCAAATTCACTGTCAAATTATGAAAATACCCTTGACAGCCTCGGTTTAGGGATTTTAGGGGCATTTTCGTAATTATGCTTTTTCGGTCTCTATCAAAAAAGTGACCAACTGTAACCCCACCCATTTTTGCCCACTGAATCCAATGGAACCATTTATTTTATGAAAATTCAGCTCCTAACCCCTCTTCTGGTTCTAGCCGAAAATTTGAAGGAAAAAGGAAAAAATGTAGTTTTATGTTTTAGCTTCCAAAACTTGTACTTTTCCGCTTGTAATCCTTGATTAACTCATTTAAACACTTCTTAATCATGATTCAAAGAAATTTGGGCAGTATAATCCTTTAGGGTTATAGCTTTTCCCATCCTTCAATTGAACCAAGAAACTTGAAAAGTCAAGAAATATCACTAACAACAACACTACAACCACAAGAGAGCAAGTTTATGAAATTACCCTCTTGTTTCCAAGTTTGGCACCTTAAATCCTTCTCTTACTTGAAGATTTGTCTTGCTAAACAAATGAATACATGAAGAAGAGAACCTTAGAGGAAGTGTTACACAAGAATAGGTAACCAAATCACTAAATGACCACTTACTTACCTTAACCTTCTTCCTCCTTCTCTCTAATCTTCAAAGAACTCTCAATCTCACTCACTCTCTCTTTGCTCTTGTGGTTGGCCAAAAATATGGCATGAAAGAGGAAGGGGATGTGTTTATTAATTTGGTCTTCTTTCTTCCTAGCCATTGATCTCATAAGGGTTGAGATTTCACTACTTGTCTTGCACCATGCCTTCTTAACTTTATGCCATACGTCCTTCATCATTTGACTTACTTGCTCCCTTACCATCATCCATTATGATCTTCATGTCCACACTTCATGTCATACCCACCTTACCATTGTCATCATTATTCTTTTCTTGTAGTATTTTGGACAAGTGCTCATGAGATTAAATTGTTCCCCTCATTTTTTATTTGTCTGCCGAAAATACAAGAGGGAATGGAAGGAAAATAATTTCAACAATTTCATAATTCATATAAATGAATTATGTATAATTCCCCCTAATTTCACAATTCTTCATTTATTCCATCAAGAATAATCTAATTATACATTTTCCTTTATTTTCCTTGATTAATTGAAATTAACTCAATTAATTGGAAAATAATTAATCTTGGGCTAAATTGGCAAAATTATGATTTTACTATCACCTTTGTAATTTAATTTCTTTCTTGAATTAATTTGCCCATTTCCTCATGAATATGAATATTTCAAAATTCACAAGATTCAAATTCATGAATATTCACCATTTTATTGAATTTCTCAATTAATTACAATATATTTTTTGTGAATAAAAATTTTGTGGTGTTACAGTTCTCTTCCACTTAATTAAACTTCGTCCTTGAAATTCTCTACCCTTAAACATTCATGAATTCTGAGTAACGCTTCTTCATACTTTCTTCCGTTTCTCGCGTAGCCTCTCTGGGCGATAACCCTTTCCAGACGCTTTTGACGAACATGATACTCTTGGTTCTGAGTTGTTTTTCCTGCCGATCGTTGATTCGGTTAGGCATGACTTCGTAAGTCAAATCTTCACGCATTTCCACATCCTCGTACTCTATTACATGCTTTGGATCAGGTTGATACTTTTTCATTTGGGAAACATGAAGAACATCGTGTAGCCTTCTTAGACTCAGTGGCAAAGCGATACAGTACGTCACAGGTCCAATCTTCTCTAAGATCTCGAACGGACCAATGTATCTTGATTACAGCTTCTTCGCTTTCAATGCTCTTCTAATACCGGTAATAGTTGATACTTTCATGAACACGTAGTCACTAACTTCAAATTTTTGAGGTTTTCACCTCTTATATGCATAACTTTTCTGTCAGCTCTGAGCAGCTAACAACCTCTGCTTGATCATTTTTATCTGCTCCGTTGTCTTATCAACAAGATCTGGCCCTAGCAATTCCCTTTTGGACAACTCAGTCCAGCATATAGGCGATTGACACTTCCTCCCGTAGAGCGCCTCATACGGAGCCATCTGAATGCTCGAATGATAACTGTTTTTACCGCTAATCGAAATCTGCTGATACAGACTAAGATCCCTAAAATTCCTTGATTGGCTTTTTACTTATAATTCATCATATCATCTACATTATTTTCCCCAGCTCAATGCGTCAATGACAACATTAGCCCTTCCTGGACAACATTCCAGGTCTTAATCTTTCAACAACTCTATCCACTTTTATTGCATCATATTTCACTTTTTTTTCATACACATATTTCAATCTTTGTGGTTGCAATACAATTCCAAAATTACGCCATAACGGCATCGTTTCTAGATTCAATGCAAACATTCCTATCATCAACTCAAGATTATGGATGGAATAGTTCAATCCCTGAAGCTTCAGCTGACGAGATGCGCACGCCCTCACTCGGCTCGCATTAATTCTTATCTCAATCTATATCTACTTGCATCTGGGGATTCAGTTCCCTTCCCAATCCATGCCACCTGGATCAGTGAAGACAACAAAGGTCCGCTATGGATCTGGGATTATCAAAGTTGGTACTTTAATAAATTTTCATCATCAGCTCTCTGAAGCTCCTCTCACGATCATTATCCCATGCATAATGTTGAGTTCTGAGAAATTTTGACATAGACATTTCATAATAATCAACAAGACTCAGAACACTATGTATCACATCCACAGTTTTCGACCTTCTCAATTCAGTACTACTTCCACTTTACCAGGGTCCATAGGATCCCTTGCCATGAGAATACGTGGCCTAGACATGTTACCTTTGAAAGCCATAATCACATTTACTCAACTTGGCATAGAGTTGTTTCCCCCCTCACCATGTTCAATTCTACTCGTAATTATTACTCACGTGTCATTTTACTTCGTGAGTTCACCAATAGGTCATCAACCAACCAGCTTTCGCGGATTACCGCTAAGCCATGCAGCCATGCAACAGTAGACAATCAAGTCCACTAATGATTCAGGTCCCTTGGCATTTATTATGCCATTCATACATACATTGACTGTGACAATCCTGACACCCATGGGTGTAGACACATTCTATTCGCATGGGAATCTACGCATACTTACCAATTATATTGCCCTTTCTAGGGTAGCCCATTCATATAGCCCCAAAACAAATTCCAGAGAATTCCTCAGCCTACCGGGCTGTCAAAACACGATTCCCTACTATCATTTATCACATTCTAATACATCAAACAATTTAGGCCATATCGAATGCTTAAGGAGTCAATTCAACTACTAGGTTTGATCCTCTAATATAGTTCTCTTAATCACAACTCAACCTCAATTTCATAAATGTTCAAAATCATTTCACCTCAATTATGGCCATTGTCCACCCATTTCATTTGGAAGGACCTAGGGATTTGTTAATCACTGTCTTATCTTTTATTTTCTCTATTTTGTTTGCATTAAGGACTAGCTTCCCCAATTTAATCAAATATCAAACATTACTATGGAGTATATATAACGAAAAAGTAATTAAAACTCAAACCATACATTGAGTTGTCATTAAAAGAAATCGTACCTTGGATAAGTTCAGGGGATTTTCTAGCCTCCACCTGAATTATGGCATGGGCCACGCTCTAGGCTCCAAGTCTAGACTCCTCTAGTTGTTGCTTCTATGGGCAATCCCTAACAAGATGTCCTGGTTCTCGACACAGATGACAGATTTGACTAGTTGGATCCCATACAGTTGAACTGTATCTTCTCGATGCCTCTCTACATGATTTACTAGGATGATATGGCTTATGACACTGCCAGCATTTTCTGCTCTTAAGCGAAATGCTGACCTCCGTAGCCTTCAGCCTGCTTTATCCTTTTATAGTTCCCTTCAGACAATTCACACTAATTCTTGCATTTTTGTGTGAAACTCCCACTATGAGACTCATTCTTGTAGTTGTCACTTCTGTTGGGGTGTAAGCTCAACAAGTCGTTCTCAGTAAGTCAGCATTCTTCAACTGCCTTGGCGAACACTGTAAAGTGTTTTAAGATCAATTTCTTTCTCAGTTCTAGCTTCAACCCTTGTATCAATATATTGGAGCTTCACTCCTCATCATCCCGATGTCTTAGGTACGAGGAATACCGAAACAATCGGACATAACGTGCCAGGTACTCATCAAAGCTCTCTTTATTATCCTATCGTATGTTGAGGAATTCCTCTTCTTTTGCTAACTTGTTTGGTTGAGAGAAATATCTTTCATCAAATTTCTCCTGAAACATTTCCCCATGTTAGTGGAATATTCCATACCTGTAGAGTAAATGCTGTATTCCTCCACCATATATCCGCCTCTCCTTCTAGTTTGCGAACAACTAGCGGAACTTTAATATCATTGGAGCACATCAACCTTGTGAAAATTTGCTCTAGTGTGGATAACCATTCTTTTGCTTGCAGGGGATTAAATCTCCTTCGGAAGCTAAGAGGTTGTTGTTTCTCAAATTGTTTCATCCATGTTTGAAAAATGTTCATTTCATAAATGAATGCAATTAACAGCTCCTGATGAAGTTGCGTAGATGAACTACATGCACCTACTTGCCTTTCAAGATGTTCTAATCTTCCCTGTCTTCATCGTAACCCACGTAGCTCATTTCTCATATAATCTATCACAAGTTGTTGTCGTGCCATCTCATTCCGTATTTGGTGTGTAGAGTTAGGGCTAACCTTCCAGTTTGGGTCATAATCTCCTTCCCTTGTATGCATCATTTTGATACCTCGCTGAATGGAATAAGGAAAAATAAATTTCCATATAGGCGCAAGGGTATTCTCGTCATTTCATAATAGTTCGAGTACACGAATATGTTAAATATAACATACATTAAATATTTATAGTAGTTATGGAAAACTGAGACATTACTCAACTTACAAACTACTGTACATCACAATATAAATTATGATACCATTATCAGAACTATTACTACTAGCATTCTGATATTGTCATTACATGCATCGATTCTTTTATCTAGCACACTAGTCCTACTGATATCGTTGGCCGGGCACTGGTACCTCCTTCGCTTGTGCCGATTCCATTGTCCTCTGATACCGCTGACACTATTTTGATACCGTTGGTACCCTCTTGATACCCCTATCATAAGTACGGATGAATCCAATGGAACCATTTATTTCATGAAAATCCAGCTCCTAACCCTTGTTCTGGTTCTAGCCGAAAATTTGAAGGAAAAAGAAAAAAATGTAGTTTTGTGTTTTAGCTTCCAGAACTTGTACTTTTCCAGTTCTAATCCTTGATTAACTCATTTAAACACTTCTTAATTATGATTCAAAGAAATTTGGGTAGTATAATCCCTTAGGGTTATAGCTTTTCCCAATTTTCTACTTAATTGAGAAACTTGAAAAATCAAGAAATATCACTAACCACTACAAAAAAAACATGCTATTACCAATGGAATTACCCACAGAATTATTTTCGTCGGTAATTTTGACGGTTTATCGACGGATTTTCCGTCGGAAAAATTACCAACAGAAAAAAATTCCGTCTCTAATTACTGACGGATTAAAGACGGATAAATTTCCATCGGTAAATTCTGACGGATTACCATGGATTTTTTTCCTTCGATAATTACCCACAGAATTCTGTGGGTAATTTGAATGAGAAATTACCGACAGAATTCTTTGGGTAATCCGTCTCTAATTACTGACAGATTAAAGACGGAAAAAATTCTGTCGGTAAATACTGACGAATTACCCAGGGAATAATTTCATCGGTAATTACCGACGAATTACCCACAGAATTCCGTGGGTAATTTTAAGGAGAAATTATCGATGGAATTCCCTGGGTAATCCGTAGGTAAAACTAATAATTTTTTTATTATCTTTTAATAATTTATATAAAATAATAAAAATAAAAATAATCTATAACAAATAAAAATTTAAATGTCATAAAATTAATATTTAATATAATATATTAAATATATATAATATTAATAATAAAAATTTTTAATGAAATAAAAAATTAAAAATTTTAAAATTTATATCATAAAAAAATATAATTATATATAAATATATTTGTAATATTATATATATTTATATTAATATTAAATATTTAAAATAAATTAGAAATTAAAAAAATTTTATATTTTATGTTATAAAAAATGAAATATATAAATATATATTTAATTATATATATATATATATCTTAATATTATATTTGTTTTTTAATTATTACATTAGATATATTATTACGTGAATAAATAACATAAGGTTAAAATAGCTCAATTGGCAAAGTCATCAAAACATACCAAAGATCCAAGGTTCAAATTCCACCTTTGTTACAAAATGCAACAATTATCTTAGAGACAAGTGGCGCAATGTTAGAGGGACACGTGGCCCTTGCTCAGGGCCGCCGGGGCCCGATGCCAGGGCAGGCAGTGGGGGGCTTTTGGTGATGTCCACGTGACCTCTTTTAAGGTCGCCACATGGATTTTTTTAAAACAAATAATATTAAATTATCAACGGATTACCCACGGAAAAATTCTGTGGGTAATTACTGACGGAAAATTTTCCGTCGGAAATTCGTTGGTTATTACCGACAAAATTCTTTCCATGGGTAAATTCCATCGGTAATTTTCGATGGAATTTTTCCGTAGATAAATTCCGTCGATAATTACCAACAAAATTTTTCCCGTGGGTAATCCGTCTATAATTTCTGACAGAATAAAAATTCCATTGATAAATCAATTTGCCACGGATTTTTTAGAGACAGAAAAATTCCGTCGGTAATTCCATTTCCGTCCCTAATCCGTCAATAATTTTATTTCAGAGACAGAATTCCGTAGGTAATATGTTGTTTTTTTGTAGTGAACAACAACACCACAACCACAAGAGAGCAAGTTTATGAAATTACCCTCTTGCTTCCAAGTTTGGCACCTTAATTCCTTCTCTTCCTTGAATATTTGTCTTGCTAAACAAATGAATACATGAAAAAGAGAACCTTAGAAGAAGTGTTACACAAGAATAGGTAACCAAATCACTAAATCAATGCTTACTTACCTTAACCTTCTTCCTCCTTCTCTCTAATCTTCAAAGAACTCTCAAGCTCACTCTCTCTCTCTCTCTCTCTCTCTTTGCTCTTGTGGTTGGCCGAAAATATGGCATGAGAGAGGAAGGGAATGTGTTTATTAATTTGGTCTTCTTTCTTCCTAGCCTTTGATCTCATCAAGGGTCGAGATTTCACTACTTGTCTTGCACCATTCCTCCTCTCATACCTCCAACCATGCCTTCTTAACTTTATGTCATACCTCCTTCATCATTTGACTTACTTGCTCCCTTACCATCATCCATTATGGTCTTCATGTCCATACTTCATGTCATACCCACCTTACCATTGTTATCATTATTCTTTTCTTGTAGCATTTTGGACATGTGCTCATGAGATTAAATTGTTCCCCTCATTTTTTTATGTGTTGGCTGAAAATACAAGAGGGAATGGAAGGAAAATAATTTCAACAATTCCATAATTCATATAAATGAATTATGTATAATTCCCCCTAATTTCACAATTCTTGATTTATTCCATCAGGAATAATCTAATTATACATTTTTCTTTATTTTCCTTGATTAATTGAAATTAACTCCAATTAATTGGAAAAAATTAATCTTGGGCTAAATTGGCAAAATTATGATTTTGTTATCACCTCTGTAATTTAATTTCTTTCTTGAATTAATTAACTCATTTCCTCATGAATATGAATATTTCAAAATTCACAAGATTCAAATTCATGAATATTCACCATTTTATTGAATTTCTCAATTAATTACAATATATTTTTTATGAATAAAAATTTGGGGTGTTACACAGAAAATATTTCTTGCCCTCAGCCTCAAATGATCATGTAAATAAAAGTGGCTTTTACTTGTCTTCCTCTAATTCTATGATAAAATCAAGTCCGCTTTACCAACTAATCATACACTCATAATTTCCTCTTTTTGAATTTTTTCCACAAACCACAATTCAGTACCATCTCTATCAGATAACTATGTCGATCTTTATTATTTAGAAAATTCAAATATTTGGGGCATCAATAACCACAAAGACTCTTATTGGATTAATTAATCCTGTTAAAGGTCTAATTGAGATAAGTTTGAATATATAAATATATACATACACGCCACACATATCCCCGACAGTCCTTATGTAAAATACAATTATATTGGACCCAAAAAAAAAGTACAGTTATATATTTTTGTGGTTTCATATATGTTTAATTTAATCAATCGAAGCAGCTTTGAGGTAATTGGTTCCTTTCCGTAAGTACATTTAATATATGGAAAAATTGTGAAAAAATCCCTCATTGGTAACTTATTTGCCAAATGGGACCTTCGCGTGCAGATTATCTTCCACATGTGCAGAATATCTTCCCTGATGTGCAGATGATCTTCCCTGTGTGCAAATTTCTTCCTTACGTGTGCAGAAACCTTCCCTCCGTGTGCAGATATCTTCCCTCCATGTGCAATATATCTTTCCAGGTCCCATTTACCAAATAAATTGTCCATGAGGTCTTTTTTAACAATTCTCCATCAATATATTCTCTACTTCTAATTGTTGATTTGGTGAGCAGTCACACTCGCATATATCACTCCCACACGCGCGCGCGCTCACATTTTTCATGTTATTCCCTATGCCTATATAAAATATATCTACATGTGGTTTGTATATTTAATTACCTGGAGATTTGGGGTTTTGGTTCTTTTATGTAGGTCCCTTTAATGTGTTCTATATATACTTCTAGTTGTTGATTTTTTTTGGGGGGGCCTGAATAATTGCCGATTTGTTGAGGAGTCCCACTTGGATATATTATAATTTATATACACATCGAATAAAAAAATATATATATCATGTTTATATTTTGGTTATAGTATTTCTTTTGGGCAAAGTATATCTTTGGCTATTGTATACAGATTTACGTGTAAGCCAAGTTTGGTTTAATGCGCGCGCGCGCGCGCGCGTGTATATATATATATAGTGTTTTTAAACTAAATGAGAGTCCTGTGATGAGAAATTAATCATGATTATCTATATAGTATAAAATAATAATTAATTAGGGTTCAAGATTCTGTTTAAATCATTGTTTAATCATTTTAACAAACATATCCTAATCCTATCATCTTTCACCACCTAAGTACGTAGGTGGTCTTGTTTTTTCTTATTTAATTTCAGCATCGCATATTCTAATTACTCGTAACTGTTAACTTTCTTTAATTTGTGAGTTAGGCTGTCTGCGGTTTATGGCATTATAATATTGAGCCATGTCAAGATTAAGGACTTAATTTGATTGAGAAGAATTATATTGAAAATATTCAATCTATTTGTCCTAATGTTTTGTTTTTATAAACTATTGTGGGTCCTATACATTATATAATAGAGTTTTTTTTTAAAAAAAAAAAAATAGCGTGCGACTTGTTAGAATTTTCGTGTTAGGTAAATATATAAATCAGTAAGTCAATAGTTGTGAGCTTTAATTTCTGCCACTATAATATTAATGTTCACCACCTTTTAATATAGGGTTAGCAATTAATATTATTTCGTTTAATAAGTTTCTAATTTTTAAGTCGCATAGTACTATATTGTTTTGCAGAGAGGAGGTTGAAAGTGATACTTTTATGTTTAAACACTCTGTAGAACACAACAGAAGAAAAGAAAAAACAAATTGGGGAGGGAGAATACATAATTACATTTTGTGGGTGTAGAAATTAATAATAATTCTATAAGAAGTAGGATGACATAGCAGATTCTTGTTTCTTCTTTGTTCAGATGAGAGAATAATGTCATTTAGTAAGTGTTAAAATTAATCTATAAGAAGTACGATGGCATAGCAGATATATTCTTGTTTAATTTCTTTTTTTATTCAGATAAGTAGCATCTGAAAATTAAACATAATCATCAAATAATTTTAATTATTTGATGTGCGTGACAATACCATTTTAGACAGAGTTCATAAAATACCAGCCAATAATTGACTCAATGGCAAGATTGAGTTGCGTGGGAAACTATGAAAGAAAGGGAAGGTAGTGTGACAATTTGAAGTATTTTTTGGGGAAAATTCCAAAAAACTACGTTGCAAAATAGAAAAGGACAATTCAGTGCGGCGAAATTCGGAATTTCCATATCAGTGTTGTGTCAGAGCAGGTGAGGAATCTGGGATATGATATCTTGTCACAATGACTTTAATGCCCTTAGTGATAGGGAAAAGGGAAAAAATCATAAGAGGGAAGGCCGAATAACTGTCAGATGAGAAACCTAAGAGGCGACGGAGAGATGACGGGAATGATGGTGTAGTGACGGTGGTTGGCGGCGATTTGGGGTCTCTTGGAAGGAGGTTAACAGAGAAAGAACGAACATAGGAGGTCAGCGGCGTGGTACTGTTCTGCGACCTGCAGTCTGTTGAGGGAGGTTGGAGTGTTGTTCCTGCGAAAATGTTAATGAAGGAAGCGGAGTCGTTAATGACGAATGTGGTGTTGTTAATAGTCCAGGAGGTGTTGTTTTCAGACATCCACGTTACGAATTTCCATGTAGTTCCAGCGAAGATGTTGATCAAAGATATAGAGTCGTTAATGATGAATCTGGTGTTGTTAATAGTCTAGAAGGTCTTCTTGTAAAGATGTTAATGAAGGAAGAAGAGTTGTTAATGAAGAATGTGGTGTTGTTAATAGTCGAGGGGTGTTGTTTTCAGACATCCACATTACGACTTTCCATGTAATTCCTACGAAGATGTTAATCAAGGATGTGGAGTCGTTAATGAAGAATGTTGTTAATAGTCCAGGAGGTGTTATTTTCGGAACTTTCCATGTAGTTTCAGTGAAGATGTTAATGAAGGAAGCGGAGTTGTTAATAATGAATGTGGTGTTGTTAATAGTCCAGGAGGTGTTGTTTCTGGACATCTACATTAAGACTTTCCACGTAGTTCCAGCAAAGATGTTAATCAAGGATGTGGAGTTGTTAATGACGAATGTGGTGTTGTTAATAGTCCTGAAGGTCTTCTTGTGAAGATGTTAATAAAGGAAGAAAAGTCGTTAATGAAGAATGTGGTGTTGTTAATAGTCCAGGGGGTGTTGGTTTCGGACATCCACATTACGACTTTCCATGAAGTTTCAGCGCAGATGTTAATCAATGATGTGGAGTCGTTAATGACGAATGTGGTGTTGTTAATAGTCCAGGAGGTGTTGTTTTCGGACATCTACATTATGACTTTCCATGTAGTTCTAGCGAAGATGTTAATCAAGGATGTGGAGTTGTCAATTATATCACATGTGTTGTTTTGAACCTAATAACAATGGCAAACAAAGTTGCAACATGCAAAATATTAACAATACCACATTCATCATTAACGACTCCACTCCTTGATTAACATCTTCGCAGGAATTACATGGAAAGTCATAATGTGGATGTCCGAAAACAATACCTCCTGAACTATTAACAACACCACATTCTTCATTAATGACTCCGCTTCCTTCATTAACATCTTCACTGAAACTACATGGAAAGTCATAATGTAGATGTCTGAAAACACCACCTCCTGGACTATTAACAACACTATATTCTTCATTAACGACTCCACATCCTTGATCAACATTTTCGCAGGAACTACATGGAAAGTTGTAATATGGATGTCCAAAAACAACACCCCCCTCGACTATTAACAACACCACATTCTTCTTTAACGACTCTTCTTCCTTCATTAATATCTTCACAAGAAGACCTTCTGGACTATTAACAACACCAGATTTATCATTAACAACTCCACATCCTTGATTAACATCTTCGCTGGAACTACATGGAAAGTCGTAACATGGATGTCCCAAAATAACACCTCTTGGACTATTAACAACACCACATTCGTCATTAACGACTCTGCTTCCTTCATTAACATCTTCGCAGGAACAACACTCCAACCTCCCTCGATAGACTGCAGGTCGCAGAACCGTACCACGCCACTGACCTCTTATGTTCGTCCTTTCTCTGTTAACCTCCTTCCAAGAGAGCCCAGATCGCCGTCGACCACCGTCACTACACCATCGTTCTCGTCATCTCTCCGTCGCCCCTTAGGTTTCTTGTTTGATAGTTATTCGGCGTTCCCTCTTCTGATTTTTTCCCTTTTCCCTGTCACTAAGGGCATTAAAGTCATTGTGACAAGATATCATATCCCAGATTCCTCGTCTGCTCTGACACAACACTGATATGGGAATTCTGAATTTTGCTGCACTGAATTGTCCTTTTCTATTTTGCAACGTAGTTTTTTGGAATTTTCCCTATTTTTTGACAATATAATTAAATATATTCTATAACAAACTCTTAGCTCAGCCCACTACTTCAACACATCTTCTAGCGAAAAAGAGCCAGGTTGAAGGGACTATTAAATAGTCATGAAACTGCTTCAGCACTTGGGAAGCAATATTGTTGAGGCGATCACATTAAATGGGTCTAATCCTAATAAAAAGGTGTTAATTCACATAATAGATAAGAATCTTTCTAAAAGTTGATGATCATTCCATATGCATAGGAGACCATTTTCATTAATCCTTAGCATTGTAATGACAATCAACAAAAAATAAGGGCAATCATTACGTCATATGGGGTTATATCTATCAAAGCTTGTATTTATACATGGTCAATTATATATTACATTATTTAAGGTGAAAAGTATGGATGGATTGAAGATGTACGTGCCTATTAATGATCAAAAGAGAAGTAGGACTAAAAAAATATTGTTAAGGAGGTATTTAGGAATTTGAGTTGCTAGTTTGAAGTTGTTGTACTTGATTAATGAACTTTATGTTGCTGATTACATACTTGAATTTAGCAATGTGGATGTGATTCATGTAGCAGAGATGTAATGCACTGAATGTGTGATTTGTTGAATTAATATCTTGGGACATGTTTTTTTATGTTCGAAATGAAGTGCTCCCCAGGCAACGCTGGGGAGTAAGCGCTAGTTGTATCTAGTTATTAAAATAAAATCTATTTTAATAAAATAAAATAAAATTATCAAATTAGTTTTATATTAACGACCGAATATAGGACCTTTTACTGTGGACTAGAATATAAAGTAAACCATACTTTATTATATAGAGTCTAAGATAATATATCCTACTCTTTTTGATACTCCTTCTGTCTTTAATATAAGATATATTTAAAGAGTTGATATTGGTCCTAAATATAAAATATAGTTTACATATTTATTAATTTTTTCCTAATTTACCCCCTATTGAGGCTTTCTCAACAATAATCAAGAAGGAGAAGTAAATAAAATTTAGAAAAAAGTGAAAGGATACTAAAACTTAAAAATGAAATTAATGAGAAAATTAAAGAAGAAGACTAATGTGTTTTAAAAAATGCATGTCATATTAACTAATTCAACAAACTTTCTTAATATAATCAAATTAGGTAAATATGTCCTTATATGTTAATGTGTAAAGTTGCCTCGGAAGTTTATTCAGGTTCAGTATTGCCCTAAAAGTTTCAAAATGCAGCAATGTGCTCCTATACTATTCAAAAACTAATGTTGACTGTTAATTTTTTAATAGTAAAAAACAACATTGCTCTATTTTAATATTTCCTAGGCAACATTGAATTTTAAAAAACTTTTAAGGTAATATTGTTCTTTAGTGAAAACTTCTATAACAAATTCACATCTTAACCTTATATCTTATAAGAACCGAAGGAGAACTAAATATGTATATTTTTTTGACGACATTATCCTTTTATATTATACATAGATATAGATATATAATTATGCATTAATGCCTAACTTGTAGGCCTCCATGTAGATCAATATGATTTTGGGCTGCATTCAGTATTAGCTTGGGCCGACCCAGGTGACCAAAGTGCTTTGAGGTTACTCATTTACACCCAATGTTTTATATTTATTGGATGTTTATTATATTTTTTCCAAAGTGTAGCTTAGCTCTAAAGTAATTTTTGTCACACTATTATTATAAAGTATTTTTCTAATAGTATCATAAAGTATTTTTTAATTTATTTAACACCTTAAAATATTTTTTCAATATCACTTAATATTCTTAATTTAAGGGGCTCGATGCTACACTGCTACTAATAAAAGGCATTAAAGATAAACGTATATCAAAAATCATTTTATAATACTAGGTACTGGTGAAAAATACAAAAATTATTTTCTCATATCCTTTGATTGGCAACATTTCTAGTTCATGAAGATGCCATCATGCCAAGATGGCTTGTTGGTGAACGGTATAAAACCTCCCTATGTCATAAGTTGGATCCTGCTTGTAATTTTAGGATCTAATACAGGTCCTTTAATTTAAAAAAATAAAATAAAGGAGAATTTCACTTAACGTCCATAATAGGACTAATTGTATTCTATTCAACCTAAAGATTAAAATGAAAATAAGTTTTATGTTTCCACCATAACATTGGTGTCTATCCCCTTCAACATAGGCTCTTGCATCTCCTGATCTTGCCCATCCCTACTATCTCCCTCATTCCTCACTCGATTTGGGCATTCCCTTTCCACATGCTGTCCCTCCTACTCTATTACCCAATCCTTCCCTTCAATCATATTGCCCCTCAGAGGTCTTGTTTCTTGCACATATATACTGTGTTGTTGGACCTATGGCAAATCAAAATCAAAAGGCACACCAAAAATATCAATCTCATTGAACCAAGTTTGAGCCCAAAAACACAGAAGAAATGAAGGGCAGAGGAAAAGAGAAAGACCCACAGAAGTTTATATACTTGTAAATGGACCACAGAGAGAGAGAGAGAGAGAGAGAGAGAGAGAGAGAGAGAGAGAGAGAGAGAGAGAGAGAGAGAGGCTATAACACATCAAATTTTATTCACCAATATGCCTTGTAATTATTTGTGCCAATTAATGAAATGAAATGGTGAATGTTCATGAACTTGGAATCGAAGAAATTAATAAATTTCCATTTTCATGAGAATTGGGCTAGAACAAATTATGAAATTTATTCTTGAGTATTCAAAAAGGCCAACATTGAGGCCCAAAATGGAATAATAAAGTGGCGCAATATTTGACCCAATAATAAAGGGAATATTGGCCAAATAGAATAAGGAAAGGAATAAGCTCCAAAATAATTGAAGAAATGTAGTGGCAAAATTATAATTTTGTCAATAAAGTACAAGATTAATTATTTTCCAATGAATTGAATTTAATCTCAATTAATTAAGGAAAATAAAGGGTAAACATATAATTGGAACACTTTGGTCAAATAAATATGGATTTATGAAAATATGAGCATGTGGGAATTTCCAATAAAATATGATATGTTGTGTAATTATTTGAGATAATTGGCAAAAGCCTAATGGATTCATGAAGGACCCATCTTGGCGTGTTTTTGGGTTGACTAGGGAGGAAGGAAATGGTTCAAAGTCCATGAGAAAATATGACACAAGTGTTCTTAAGAGATAAGGTCAAATTGAAAAAGGTGTCATAAAATTCATTAAACAAATATATTTTAAAAAGAGAGAGAAATGAGATATTTAGTTAAAAGCTTTCATCCTCATCCTTCCCATCTCATTTACACGACCAAGCAACCAAGAAAGGAGAGAGAAAGTGTCTTAAAAATCTTGAGAAGCCTAGGATTCAAGAGGGAGCAAAGAAGCCAAAACTGAAGGTAAGCTTGGTGATTTCAAGTGTTTAAGCTTCACAACTTATGTAATCTTTCTTCTAATCTCTTATTCTCCATGAAAAATCATGTTTTGCAAGCTAATCTTTAAGGAAGAGAGAGAGAGAGGGAGGGAGGACGGTTTTAAAGAGAGGAAGTGAAGAAATCTAAGGTAACCTCAAGAACTTCAAATCTCTTGGTATATTGTTGTTGTTGTTCTTGGCTTGGTTTGTGGATTGTTGGTTGATTTTGTAAATTTGGGAAGTGAAAACCCTAAGGGGTTATGCTACCCAAATTTCCTCAAATTATGTTCAATTAGTGTTAAATGGTTAAACAAGTGGTTATGAGTGAAAGGAGCAAGCATTAAGGGTTAAAACACAAAAATTTTATTTCCCCTTTTTCTTAAGGTAGTTTCGGCCAGACCTGGTGTAAGGGGTTAGAGCTAGAATTTCATCAATTTGATGGTTCCATTGTGTTCAGAAAGAAAAATTGTATAGGGTTGATGTTGATCACTTTGTGAGAAAAGCCTTAGAATGTGAAGTTGCAAAAATAGCCTTAAAACCCTAACTAGGGACTGCAAGGGCAAAACTATCATTTGACAGTGATTATAAGAAAATTGAGGTGAAAAATGGATTCTGCACATAAAACTATACAGGAATAGCCCGGTCAAACTTTTTGGAAAGGTACGGTGGGACCGGGTAAAAAGGGTCTACGACCGGGTTCTCAGGGGCATTTTGGTAATTTTGCAAAATTGGACTAATATAACTAACAAAAACACTTTGGAAGAGTCTAGAGTGGTACATGAATGTCTATTAACCTAATTCTTGTACATTTGAAATTTTAGGACCGGATTGATGGCTCGAGTCGTCAGAACAGAATTCAAGGGACAATTTTTGAACAGAAAGGGTTTAAGGTAGTAACTCTATTTCTCATACACTATATGAATGTTGATATGCTGTATGTTGCTATATTCTGTGATATGAACATGATGCATGGAGCACATTACCTAGCTGTGGTCTGGGACCCAGCCGAGGTATATGGACAAGTAGGGGATCCAAATAGTCATTTAGTCCTGAGCATTGTGCACACACACTATACAATATAAATTTTCATTTTACATTATATGGTGCATTGTATATTTAATTTTCACATTTTATATGATTGATTGTATGTGCTACTGAGATTCGTTTGAATCACCCTTTTTCAAATAAAAATATATTCCAATAGAAGCTAGTAGCTCTAAGGGCAAGACGGTAAATACTGGAAACTGAAGCGTATGAGTCAAGTGACAGAGATGTTTGGTTATATTTAGTTTATTTTTAGATATTTTGGGAAAATTGTATATATTCTTTCAAACCCTGCGGGGAGATTCCTGTATGTAAACAAATACTTTTTATTAGTATATTTGTGCTATTCTGTATGCCTGTAGAACTGTGCCTTTATTACACTACATATATTGAAATGTTAAGGGGTTTGACATTATTGGTATCAGAGCTAAAAGTGGTTCTGACATTCTCAGAATAGTACACTGATACAGTCTTTTTTGCAAGGTAACATGATATCATGAGCAGTGGAAGTGAGAGTCAGCAGAGTGAGGGATTGTTGTCGTAAGTGAACTAGAGTCCACTGGAGTAGCTGATTCTGGAGGGACAGTAGTATTCGAGAACTACGCACCGGGAGGTCTTAGGATGAGGAAGAAAATCCGGAAGAGGGTCCCAAGGTACCATTGTATGGTCCTAAGCTGAGGCTAGCGTCGCCAAGTGGGTCACTGCTAGGAGAGGCAGGACATCTGCTGATGGATGAATTAGACAAGGACCCGAACGAGACTAATATCTCTAGAGCAGATACAGTGCATGTACCATACGACCTACAGCTGGACCTAGAGTTGTAGGATTATGCCTGGGGCAAATATCGCCGAATGTTACGAGCACATGTCACTCCCCTTGGCAGGTATCTCTCATTTTCTAGATGGCGTGGAGTCTCTGCACCAAATCCAGGAGCAGCGGGAAATTGATGTGCATGATGAGTTCTGGATTTTCATGACCATGGATTTCTTTCTAGACACAGCATTTTGGAACCAGACGAAGTTTGATATCGCTAAGAGAGGCCTAAATGCGTGCTTTTTGGAGTTCTTAGAGCACATTACGGACCTAGCATAGAGTTACATACACAACGAGTGACATGGGGCCCAAGAAGTATATTTTGGGTGACCAGAGGCAGCCTGAACATCTTTCAAGGAGAGGGCAGTCATAAGGAACTGGCAGACAAAATTTGTTAGAGTCGATGTCTGTGTTTTGGACAGGTATATAGAAAGTTAAGTGTGCTCAACCCAAGGTAAATCTAGGATGGGTGATCTCCTGGGAAGTTATACGTAAATTATGTTATGTGATGTAAAAGAGACAAACATGTTATGTACAGTAATTAGTAGGTTGTGTGATGTTTCTAGCTTTCCTTAACTACTGTAAATATTTATTGTATGTTATAATTGACATATCTGTGTACCCAAAATATTATGAAATGACAAAAAATCCCTTGCATCTATATGAAATTTATTTCTTTTATATTTTCATTTAGAGTAAATTATAGAGATGGAACGAACAAGAGGAAATGGTAGAGGCCGAGTAAGAGGTAGAGTTGGGGGTTGATATGGAAATAATGAGGAAGAACCAGGTGCTAGACTTGACCCAGTATAGCAGTATATTTTGGATATATTGGCTCAACAACAGCTACTATGAATAAAATTTGGGAAGAGCTGCGAGAGGTGCAACAGAGGCAAAATAACCTAAAGGAACTAATGAGGGGTGAAGGTGAAGATCGTCTGCATGAGGGACCTTAACCAGAAGATATTTTGCTGGATCCTGTGGTTGACATAAAGACCTGGGTAGGCAGGTTTAGTAAACCTCCTGTCTTCTGAGGGAAATTTGATCCACAATTAGCCAAAGATTGGCTATCACGCTTGGATAAAACATTCAATATTCTACTGTGCCCAGATGAAATCAAAGTCCTAATAGCAATCTATAAATTGGAAGGTGATGCAGATCGGTGGTGGAAGAATACGGAATTAATTCTACGAGGAAGGAATATTCCAATGACCTGGGAATTATTCCAAAAAAAGTTTAATGAGAAATACTTTCCCTTTTCTGTCAAGAGAGAAAAAGAAAAAGAAATCCTCGGTATACAACAACAAGACAAGGAGAGCTTTGATGACTATTTAGCTCAATATATTCGGTTATCTCGATATTGTGCATACCTCAAATATCGAGATGACAAGGAATGGAGTGCGGAAATGATAATAGAGGGTTGAAGCCAGAGTTGAAAAAAAACTAGTTTCAAGGCGTTACACTGAGTTCAACAAAGCAGTTGAAGAATGCCATGTCGTTGAGAGGAACATGTTGAGCTTATCTTCTGATAGAAATAACTAAAGCAATGGTGTATTTGGTAGTGTTAGTTCATCTAAAAAATGTAAAGACCAAGGTGGATCATCCAGGGGTGATAATAAGAGGCCGAACCAGACTGGAGCCATGGAGGCTAGAATTTTTCAGGAAACTAAACTTGCTGGCATTATCATAAACCATTTTATCCTGGCAAAACTTGCAATGGTGCTCCAGTGAGACAAGATCCAACCAGATAGTCCACCTATTATATATGTGGTAAACCAGGGCATATTTCCAAAGATTTCCCCCATAAATGTTGCCAGAGGAGACGAAGCCCAGAGTTCCAGGCAGGGAGTATACCATAATATAGGACGAAGCTAGAAAGTCTCCGGAACTGAATAAGGTACAATTTCCCATAATGACAACTTAGTGCATGTCATGTATGATTCTAGTGTTAGCCATTCATTCATTGCATAAGATTGTGTGAGACAGCTAGACATGAAAATACACAAATTCCTATATGATCTGGTGGTATCTACACCCACAGGTGATAGAGTTGTCACGGCCGATGTCTGTCTAAATTGTATAGTAAAGGCCAAGGGGCATGAATCAATCGTGGATTTGATTTGTCTACCACTACAAGGGTAGAAATAATACTCGAGATTGACTGGTTGATTGTAAATAGTGTATTGCTAAACTATAAAGGGAAGAGGGTTATATACCCTAATCCATAATCTCAAGTCGGCATAGAAATCAACCTTAATTTTCTTTCGGCCGCTGAAGTTGAGAGATGTTTGCAAAAAGGTTGTCAGGGGTACATGGTATTTTTCTTCATGCAGTCAGAGGCCGGAGTAGCCTTAGAAAGTATCCCTGTAGTGAACAAGTTTTCATATGTATTTTCAAAAGATATCAGTGGATTATCTTCGGATAAGGAAGTGGAATTTGCGATTGATCTTAGGCCTGGAGCATGTCAATTTCTAAAGCCCCATACAGAATGGCTTCGAGTGAAATGGCAGAATTGAAGAAGCAAATTGAGGATCTTCTAGAAAAAGGGTTCATTCAACCCAACGTGTAATATCCCAATTTTTAATTAAGGGCTAATAATGATTATTGTGGATAATTATGAATTTAATTAGCATTATTATACGTTTTATGGCAATATTATTTAATATGTCATAATTGGTGGAAAAAAATTGGAAGAATGAAATTATTGGTCATGAATTAGTGATTAATGAGGAAATTAATTACTAGCTAAGAGGAAAAATGAAAATGTGATTATATGGCTAATGGAGGGATTTGAGTAGCTAATTGGTGACTTATTTTTGTGTGAGCCAATAGAAATTTGACATGTGGTAAGTTGGTGAGAGGGAGAAGAGTTGGAAAAGTCAAATTCCATTTATTTAATGTTTTCTCTCTCTTCTCTTCCCTCCTTTTCAGCTGAAGCATAGGCATAGGGAGATGATGATTTCTTCATCCTCCAACACACTCCATCTCTCCTTCTCTCTCTCTTGTGCCATTGGAGACCAAAGAAAGAAGAAGAAAAGCTTGTGATTTGGGTAGGTAAATGACCTCTATTGCTCAAATTCTCTTCTTTAATATTGTTCCTTGGAGTGAGAGCTTCAATTTGATGGTTGTAGTTTCTCCATTGGTAGTGATTTGAGGAATCACGAAAATCTGATTGTTGGAGAATCAAGAAGTGCCTTTTGAGAAAGCTGATAAGGTCAGTGAAACCAATCCTTCTATCTATGTATTATGCCAAATGAGTAAGATTGGAATTTCAGGGATTTTTGGCCCATTTTTGTTGGAATAGGATCATTAGTAGTTTGGCATGTTATTGGTATAGAAATAGGTGTTTTGGTATGGGTTTTGGATAGATAGATTGATTTGGGATGGGAATGGTATGTTTGGATGATTTTGGAATTTGGATGATTATGTTGCTCAAAACCAAAGCATGATAATGGAATAGGATTTTCGTAATTCTGATGATTGCATTGAATTCCTTGGATGTTTTTGTGTGGGAGTAGCTTTGGTAGAAGTTTTGGGTCCATTGGGATCAATTGGGCAAGTGTTAGGAAATGTGGTTAGTTTTGCTACATTTTCTGGTTTCTGATAAAATCACTCGAGTGAGACTGAGTTCACTCGAGTGAGGGATGAACATCACTCAAGTGAGGGTGAGTTCACTCGAGTACGGGTTTATTTGACAACATGATCTATCGTCTCGGGTTGTCACTCGCATACAAAATTCAAGAGTGCGCTTTAACACTTGCGAGTGTTAAGTTGTCACTCAAGTGAAGTCTTCTTCACTCGAGTGCTCCCTTTCTTTGAAAGTTCTTGTGCTCTCAGGCAATGCTTTCTGTCCTCACTTTCTAGCTCTTGAAGTGCAGACCGTACCATCACTCGAGTGAGGCCTTCTTCACTCGAATGTCCATACCAACACTCAAGTGAGGCCATCTTCACTCGAGTGCAGCAGTGAAAAATCAGTTTTGTGCTTCCAAAAGGGGATATTTAGGATAGTTCTTCCAACCCTTTAGGAGTTTTGTTAGGGGTATTTAATGATTATAAAAGAGCAATATTGATAACCAAATTAAGTGTTAAGAAGTCATTGATAATTGGAATAAAGAATTGACTCTTCATCCCTAATTATGAATATAGGATTTGACATTTGCCCTATTTAGGGGAAACCGGCACCAAGACACGTCCAAAAGAATCAAGGTAGTGACTCTTCTCTCATGTTGTGTATGATACTTGGTATGCATGTTTATCATTGTGAATGTGTTATTGGCCATAGGGCATTATAGCACGAGCAGTTCAACGTGAGCCGTCGTTGGATGGCAATGCTCATGATCCCTACCCCGGCTGTTGTACTACCGCTGTAAGTGCCGAGGCTGCGTTATGCAATTGTGGATTCATGTTTGAGTATCCAGCCCATAGGGCTGCATGTTATGAAATGTTTTATATGGATTTCAACTGTGGTGATATATGTGATATGTTCATGTGGATGTGCAATACAGCAAGTAGTTCAGCGTGAGCCGTCGTAGGGGGCAATGCCCATGATACCTACCCCGGTCGTTGCAACTGTTGTTGTGATTGCTATGTGATGTGTAGATGATTTACTTCCATGCTTTAATGTTGTGCATATTATGAGTAATTTGTTACTACGTGGATTCTTTAGAATCTCACTCTCCCAAAAACAAATTTTAGATAGGGCCGAAGGATCCAAAGGAAAGCAATCGACGAAGAGCAGTTAGAGCTTCAGTTTAGGAGTTTATTTTGGTTAATGGTTATCAATGTAAAATTCATTGGATATTTTGTGGTAAATAGTTGTATATTTTGGAAGTATAGTGTAGTTTTGTGTAATCCCCAAGATAAGGGAAAAGAACTATTGGCTTTGTGCCTTTGTATAATCCCTTTACTAATTAATGGAACCCGAGTATGTCAGGAATTTATGCTATACTCTGATTTATATGAATGAAATCAACCTATACAGGCCATTTATATATTGAAATGTGAATTTGAGACCACTGTGAACAGGTTTTGAGAATTTTTTTTGAAAACCCTGATTTTGGGAAATTTACTAAGTCCTAAATTGTCTATGGTCTCTGATTCTACATTAATTACATGTTTATAAACGAAAATCTCGGCCTTGATCATGAAGGGGGTTACATAGCGTCTCACCATGGGGAGCTCCAGTGCTATTTGTTAAAAAGAAAGACAGAAGCCTTAAACTCTGTATAGATTACAGGGAGTTGAATAAGGTAACCGTCAAGAACAAATACCCACTCCCTAGAATTGATGACTTGCTCGATCAATTATCTAGTTCCTGCGTATTCTCAAAAATTGATTTGCGATCGGGATACCATCAACTCAGGAAAAAGCAGAGGATGTGCCAAAAACTGCTTTTAGGACCAGATATGGCCATTACGAATTTCTTGTGATGCCATTTAGGATGACCAATGCACTTGCCGTGTTCATGGACTACATGAATCGAATATTCCATCCGTATCTGGACCAGTTCGTAGTAGTCTTCATTGATGAACTCATGATGTATTAAATATACTGAGGAATAAGCAACTCTATGCCAAGCTGAACAAATGTTAATTTTGGCTTTCAGAGGTTATGTTTCTGGGCCACGTAGTCTCATAGTAAGGGGTTTCGGTGGATCCTAGCAAGGTGGAAGCAATACTAAACTGGAAGAGGCCAGAGACTATCTTTTAAATACGTAGTTTGTTAGGTCTTGCTGGGTATTATAGAAGATTTATATAGAATTTCTTTAGAAAAGCTTTGCCTTTAACAAAGTTGACTCAGAAAACTCAATATTTTGTATGGGACAATAGTTTTGAGAGGAGCTTCATGGATTTGAACTAGAGATTAACTACAACACCAGTGTTGACGATCCCAGATTTACAGTTTACATATGTTGTTTATACAGATGCCAGTGAGTATAGATTGAGATATGTGTTGATGTAGCATGGCCGAGTAGTGGAGTATGCATCTCGTCAGCTAAAACCTCATGAAATGAATTATCCCACTTATGATCTTGAATTGGCGGCTATTATATTTGCTTTGAAAATCCGGAGGCATTATCTCTATAGTGCGACTGTAGATTTGTACTACAACCGCAAGAGCTTGAAATATCTGTATGATAAAAAAGAGCTCAATACGAGACATCATAAATGGATGGAGTTGCTGAAACATTACAATTTGGAGATAAAATATCATCTTGGAAAGGCTAATGTCATTGCTGACGCATTGAGCAGTAAATCAGTATAGGTGGCAACCATGATGATTCACAAGCAGAAACTAATTGAGGATTTCAGAGAACTCAATCTGTCTAGTTAGATTCTAATAAGCAATAATACTGTTAGTCAGGGGTATCTTGACTTGAGAGCAGCAATTGAAAAAGCACAACTGCAGGATAAATGAGCACTGTCTATTAAAGATATGATTACTAGAGGAGAAACTCAGGAATATGACTTGTCACAAGCAGGCTAGTCAGATATAAGAAGCGGATATACATTCCACCGTAGATAGAGCTGAAATAAAAAATTTTGGAGCAAGCATATAAGAGCAAATATACTCTGCATCTAGGGGCTACCAAAATGTACCATGACTTGAAGTCCCTGTATTGGTGGCCAGGAATGAAAAAAGATGTGACTAGATTTGTCGCTCATTGCTTCACTTGCTAGAAAGTAAAGGTTGAACATCAACGACCATCAGGGCTTCTACAAAACCCTGAGATTCTTGAGTGAAAGTGGGAGAGCATTATCATGGATTTCGTGACAGAGTTACCCAAGGTCAAAAACCATGATGCTATATGTGTAATAGTTGACAGATTTACAAAGACAACACATTTCCTACCGATTAACATTCATTATTCTCCTGATAAAATGGCAAAGATTTATATAAAAGAAATTATGTAATTTCATGGTACTCCAAGGAATATCATCTCATATCGATATCCCCGATTCACTTCCAAGTTCTAGAAGGCAGTATATGAAGCTTTGGGTACTAAGCTTAGATTCAGCACGACATATCATCCTCAAACAGATAGGCAGATAGAATGAACCATACAAACGCTAGAGGATATGTTGAGGGCATGTGCATTAGACTTCAAAGGTAGTTGGGACAAGTCCCTTCCACTGCAGAGTTTGCCTATAATAAAAGTTATCACTTGAGCATTCAAATGGCTCTATATGAGGCACTGTGCGGAAGGAAATGTCAATCGCCCTTGTGCTAGACAAAATTATCTTAGAGACAATTACTTGGGCTAGACATTGTTGATAAGACAACAAAGCAGATCAAGTTGATCAAGTAGTGATTATTGATTGTTCAAAGCCGACAGAAGAGTTATGTTGATAAGAGGTGGAAACCTCTAGACTTTAAAGTCAGTGATCACGTGTTTATGAAAGTTTCGTCGATCACAGGTGTTGGCAGGGCACTGAAAGTGAAAAAGCTACATTTGAGGTACATTGGCCCATTCGAGATCTTGGCGAAGATTGGGCCAATAGCATACTGTATAGCTTTGCCATCAATCCTGAGTAGGTTACATGACGTCTTTCATGTTTCCCAACTAAAGAAGTATCAACCCGATCCAGAGCACATGATTAAATATGAAGATATGGAAATACGAGATGATTTGACATATGACATCACACCTGACTAAATCATTGATCGGCAGGAGAAACAGCTCAGAAGCAGGAGCATCCTGTTTGTCAAAGTCATCTGGAAAGGGTTATCTCTAAGAGAAGCAATGTGGGAAACCGAAGAAGATATAAGAAAGCGTTACCCAGAGTTTATGGCTATGAATATGTAGCAATTTTCAGAGACAAAATTTATTTAAGTGGGGGAGAACTGTAACACCCCAACTTTTATTCACCAATATGCCTTGTAATTATTTGTGGCAATTAATAAAATGAAATGATGAATATTTATGAACTTGGAATTTAAGAAATTAATAAATTTCTATTTTCATGAGAATTGAGCTAGAACAAATTATAGAATTTATTCTTGGGTATTTCAAAAAGCCTAACATTAAGGCCCAAAATGGAATAATAAAGTGGCACAATATTTGGCCCAATAATAAAGGGAATATTGGCCAAATAAAAGAAGGAAAGAAATAAGCTCCAAATAAATTCAAGAAATATAGTGGCAAAATTACAATAAAGCACAAGATTAATTATTTTCCAATTAATTTAAGTTAATCTCAATTAATTAAGGAAAATAAAGGGTAAACATATAATTGGAACACTTTGGTCAAACAAATATGGATTTATGAAAATATGAGCATATGGCAGTTTCTAATAAAATATGACATGTTGTGTAATTATTTGAGATAATTGGAGAAAGCCTAATGGATTCATGAAGGACCCATCTTGGCGTGTTTTTGGGCTAACTAAGGAGGAAGGAAATGGTTTAAAGTCCATGAGAAAATATGACACAAGAGTTATTAAGAGATAAAATCAAATGGAAAAGGGTGTCATAAAATTCATTAAACAAATATATTTTAAAAAGAGAGAGAAATGAGATATTTAGTTAAAAGCTTTCATCCTCATCCTTCCCATCTCATTTACACGACCAAGCAACCAAGAAAGGAGGGAGAAAGTGTCTTAAAAATCCTAAGAAGCCTAGGGTTCAAGAGGGAGCAAAGAAGCCAAAACTGAAGGTAAACTTGGTGATTTCAAGTGTTTAAGCTTCACAACTTGTGTAATCTTTCTTCTAATCTCTTATTCTCCATGAAAAATCATGTTTATCAAGCTAATCTTCAAGGAAGAGAGAGGGAGGGAGGAAGGGAGGACGGTTTTAGAGAGAGAGAGAGAGTGAAGAAATCCAAGGTAACCTCAAGAACTTCAAATCTCTTGGTATGTTGTTGTTGTTGTTGTTCTTGGCTTGGTTTGTGGATTGTTGGTTGATTTTGTCAATTTGGAAAGTGAAGACTCTAAGGGGTTATGCTACCCAAATTTCCTCAAATTATGTTCAATTAGTGTTTAAATGGTTAACAAGTAGTTATGAGTGAAAAGGAGCAAGCATTAAGGGTTAAAACACAAAAATTGCATTTCCCCTTTTTCTTAGAGTAGTTTTGGCCAGCCCTAGTGTAAGAAGTAGGGCTGGAATTTCATCAATTTGATGGTTCCATTGTGATCAGGAGGGAAAATTGTGTAGGGTTGATGTTGATCACTTTGTGAGAAAAGCCCTAAAATGTGAAGTTGAAAAAATAGCCCTAAAACGCTTAATAGGGACTGCCAAAGGAAAAACTATCATTTGGCAGTGATTTTGTGAAAACCGAGGTCAAAAATGTGTATGTAAAACTGTGTAGGAATAGCCTATGTCTAATTTTCTAGAAAGTATAGTCAACCAGGTAAAAAGGGGCTTAGACCGGGTTCTAAGGGGCATTTTGGTAATTTTGCAAAATTGAACTAATATAATCAACAAAAACACTTTGAAAGAGTCTAGAGTGGTACATAAATGAGTGTTAACCTAATTCTTGTGCATTTGATATTTTAGGACTGCATTGATAGCCCCAGCTGTCGGAATGGAATTCAAGGGACAATTTTTGAATAAAAGGGGTTTAAAGTAGTAACTCTATCTCTCATACACTGTGAATATTGATATGCTATATGTTGATATATTCTGTGATCTGAACACGGTGCCTAGGACATATTACCTAATTGTGGTATGGGACCCAGCTGAGGTATATTGACAAATAGGGGATCCAAACAGTCATTTGGTCATTAGCATTGTATACACACACTATACAATATGGATTTTCATTTTACATTATACGGTGCATTGCATATTTAGTTTTTATATGATTGATTGTATGTACTATTGAGATTCGTTTGAATCTCACCCTTTTTCAAATAAAAATATATTTCAGTAGAAGCTAGTGGCACTAAGGGCAAGACAGCAAATACTGGAAACTGAAGTGTATGGGTCAAGTGACGAAGCTGTTTGGTTATATTTAGTTTATTTTTGGATATTTTGGAATTTCAAACCCTGTGAGGAGACTCCTGTATATAAATAAGTACTTTTTATCAGTATATTTGTGCTATTTCTGTATGCCTGTGGAACTGTACCTTTATCACTTTGCATATATCAAAATGTTAAGGGGGTTATGGAGCATTAACTAGGGAAGAAGTACTTATATATATTCAGTAAAAGACTATAATGATAAATCACATTTCTTGTATCAGACTTTTTTTTTGGCTCATTTGGATTAGACATTTCACCAAACATAGTTAAGGCACTTCAATTCAAACATTGGCACTGATGGACAACTTGTGTGAATTCAAACCAACCAAACAGAGTTTGAGAAAGAGTAAAATAAGCAAGCAAAAGTGCAATATATCAATCAAATATATCCCTCTAAACCTTGTAGCTCAACAGTAATTGGCTCTAAGCATCCAACATGGCATCATTAAAGACTGACAAATGGCTTCTTAATAAGACAGCTAGTAAGTAATCCACTTAAGTCTACACATAAGGGAAAAAAATTCACTACAAACAACTAGTCATCTTTGTCTGTCTGTCTACTGATTTTAAAGTGGCAATAAATTTCCTAACATATACTGCGATTTCCCATTTATATTTATTAGAACCATTCTCATAAATATATTCATAGGTGTAGAAAAATGGATCTTTTCACACATGTCATTATTAAAATGTTAAAATATCCAAAAAAATATATTTATTAAATTATTAATATTAATTACTATTAATTAATATATTTATCTTTTCAAATCATAACTTTCAACATCCATTGTAATCTATCTTTGATTTCCAAGATTCTCTCCATTCCCATATCTCCTCCACTCATTCCATATTTCAAATTCAAATTTCAAATACAAATATTTCCAATACTTTTCTCTTAAGTATAACAACATAATTTTTTTTAATTTTTAAATAAAAATATGACACATCCTTTCCATTAGAAGAATTCGGTTAAACCATCACCCCAACCTAATGACAAAACCCATGGCCATTGCATCTTCCACTCATCGGCACAATCCACCGCAAGCTCATCGGTTCTCGTCTACAACAAGCCCTTCATCGTCATCTCTTCCTCACTAAAATCCCTTTCCCTCTCTCTCCATTCCATCTAAACCCTTTCGCTTCTGCTTCATCTTCTTCCCCCTTTTTGACCTTTCATTGTTGTTTTTATGCAGATATGAAGATGATGACGAGGTAACATGCATGATTATTTTTCTTTCATTCCTTAGATTTCATTTTTTTGTCCTTTCTAACCTTTCATTGATCATTGGCTATGGTTTTTTATTTTAAAATCTATCATATTAGTTATGAATTTGTATTTTTATTTATGTCATCAGTTCTCTGGTATGTGTCTTTTGACCCTTTTCAAATTTTCCTTAATCGCTATTTGTTTGATGTATGTTGGAATATGTTCATATAAATCTATATGCTAGAGAGTTATTTTTTGCATTTATATCAGTAGTAAATGTTTGATAGTGCTCATGGTATTGTCTGTCAAGCATTACGTTATCTAGTTAGCTTTGTAACGATTATTCTGTTATTGTAACTTAAGTTAGTTACCTATAGTTGTTATGTAATCACTCTTACCTCATATTGTATAAATATACTGACACACAGTAATAAGAAATACAATTCATTTTTCCCCAAATTACTTGTCACATGGTATCCAGAGCCTCTCACCGTTCCTTTCTCTAATTTTCTTTTTCCTCGAGATCTCTGCCACTTTTTCCTTCTTCCTCACCATTTCCTCTTTCTTCTGCACTTCCATGGCTTCTTTTCATCCTTCAACCGATCAATCAAGCCCATATTATATCCATCCCAAAAAAAATCCATCTCTTGTGTTGGTTGCTCCTCCTCTTGACAGATCTAACTACTGTAACTCCCTTCACGGTCAAGGCCGAGATTAGTTCGTAAAAACGTAATTAAGTTTGAATTAGGGACCGTAAGATGATTTGGGACTTATTCGAAATTAAACTTCCCAAAATCAAGGTTTACAAAAACTTTTACAAAACCTATTCACAGCGGTCTCATATTCATATTTCAATGCATAAATGACCTGTACAAGTTAATTTCATTCATACATATCAGAATATATGTAAATTCCCGACACACTCGGGTTTCATTCAATAAATAAGGGTCTACAAGGTACAATTACCCATTGAGTTTCCCATAACAAGGGGATTACACAAATACTATCCAATATGTACATATAATTCCTAACAAAATATATCTAAATGATTTACAAAATGATAACCAATTTCCCAAATAAAACTCCTAGCCAGGAGCTCTATCCACTCTTCATCTCCCGCTTTCCCTTGGATCCTTCAGCCCTATCTAAAATTTATGTTTTTGGAAGAGTGAGATTCTAAAGAATCCCCGTAGTAACAAATCACTCATAGTATGCACAACAATAAGGCATGAAAGCAAATTATCATACACACATAGCAACTACAACGGCAGTTACAGCGGCAAGGGTATGTATGACTCATGTTACCCTTACGTTTGCTCACACTGTATTGCACCACAATAGTTCACACAATATATTTCACCACAGCTGGGATTCATATAAAGCCTTTCATACGCAAGCCATACAGGCAAGATATATAACACACAGCCTACGGTTGGATTCACAACACGCCGCCCCACGGGTCAGATTCACAAAGATCTATGTCGATTACAATGGCAGTTCAACGGCCAAGCCAGAGATGACCAGCGTCAATCCCTAAACGGCTCACGCTGAAGTGCTCACGCTGTAACCCCCTGCCTAAATTAGCGTAATTATAATTCGATATCACCTAATTAAATTGGTTTAGAGACCGTCGGATAGTTCAAAACTCATTTAAAACTCCCTTTTATAGTAGGGACTTTACAAAATTTTCAAAACTTCTTTCTTATTCCGGTCTCAAGTTCAATTATCGAATATAATCACCTGTGCAGTTAATTTACATTCATTCATATCAGAATATCTAATAGCAATCCCGACAACCCCCGGGTTCCATTCATTCACTAGAAGGTTTACAATTCCTATATAGGGGATTACACAACTGTATTCCACTAATATTTACAACCCAAAAATAATTTACAGAACCCTATCCAAGATGAATAACCAACATATCTAAAACAAACGTCCCTACAGGATTCTATCCGCTCCTAGTAGTCCGCTTCTCCTTGGAGCCACTTGCCCTGTCTGAAATGTTAGTAAAAGGAAAGAATGAGATTCAATAGAATCCCAGTAGTAACAATCTATTTATACCACACATAAGCACACAGCATGTAAGCAATCATCATATATCGGCAGCACGAATCACACTCCACCCTCATCCCCTTTTACCGTCGGGAAGGCACACCGTCCTAACCCGAACCATTGTTAGCGACTCAGGGACTGTTGGCGTGGCAGTGCATACACATAGCCTTTTAGCTCATACAGCTATCCGGCTTTCACAATCGGCCCGTCGGCCTTCACAAATAGCCTTTCGGCTTTTCACATAATCACACATATCACGCCCTAACCTCATCCCCTTTTACCGCCAGGAAGGCACACCGTCCTAACCCGAACCGTTGTTAGCGACTCAGGGACTCTCGGTATGGCGGTGCTTACACAAATCCATAAATGTTGCAGCATACGATTCATCACAAATCAATGATATAACACACATATAATGCATCATATATGGTATAAAAGAAAAAGTCACTACCTTGTTTCTTCCTGACGTTCGCTGGCACAGTGGGCTCACGAGGTTGACAGATGTCAAATCCTATAAACCAAAATCAAGGATGGTGGATTAATTCTCTACCCCCAATTCTCACTTTCAAACACTTAAAATAGGTTATCACATGAGTTCCTTAAGTGACTATAATAGGCTCAATGAAAATCTAGAAGGATTGGGAAAAACTAGATTGGAAATTGCTTTTCAAAATTACAAAGTGCTGAAAACAGGGTTTTGGCTGCAGCCAGTAATTCTCTGGCTGCGGCCAAAAACAGCACAGAAGTATTTTGGCTGCAGCAATGAATTCTCTGGCTACGGCCAAAACGTGAACAGAAAGTTTGCGCTGCAACCAAGAATTTTTGGCTGCGGCCAAAACGTGCACAGAAAGTTTTGCGCTGCAGTCAAGTATTTCTAGCTGCAGCCAAGGAAACTTTGAAAAATCATAACTAATTCTAGAAAAATCAAAATAAGGTGATCCCAAAGCCAAATGAAAGCTATTTAAGTCCTCTTCCTAGGAAAAATATTGGCCATTACTGGAAATCACCATAGAAGTACAGAATTACAGGAAATTCACCACCTCTCCAAAATAGATTCCAGTTTTAAGCCCAAACTTTGGACAGTCATTGCTCTTAGCTCAAAAAACGAAATGACACAAAATTTATGTTCATTTTGAAGCTTGGTATGTGAAATTTAAATCTGGAAAGTTTCAGAATTTTAGACACCATTTTCCTATTCAAAACATCTAGACAACCTGACTGCCCAGAATAAACTTTCAATGGACAACATTTCCATTTTTGCACCAAAACTTCCAATAGTTCCCAAATTCATATCAAATACCATTCCCACATAAATTTGCACAAGGAATCCATTGAAATCATCAAAACAACCCAATTCAACCTCCATTGACATGTTACACAATGACCACCACATGTCTTACCAAGAACTCAATCAAACCACCATATTACAAACCAATCCAAACCAATTTCAAATGCTCAAGGACACACTATGACACCTATTCCAACATATCACACAATGCAATTCTTCCAAACCAAAATCATATGAAAATCAGGGCAAAAATTTGAAATTCTCAAAACTTGATCAATGGTTACAAAACTTAGCTCAAAATGTGTTAAATTTTTACCTCTTCTTCGTCCCAAAGCAACTTCCTTGTTTCTCCAACTTTCAATTTTTCTCAAGTTCTCGAACACCACCTTTCAAAAACCTAAAACCATAGCCATGAAGCCCTCAACACCATGAACAATATTAATGAAGGTAAATTAAGCATTCATGGACAAATTCTCACCTTTCTTTAAGGCTTCTTCTTTCTCTTTTGCTTCTCTAGTTGAACGAAAATGAAGGAGAGGAGAGAGATGAGATGAGATAAAGAAGATGATATGAAATTTCAGCCCTAATTGCTTGCCCAACGTCCTAAATGAGAGAGGGAAGAGAAAAAGTAAATTTTGACACTTTGACCTTGATCTATGGTTCACATGAAGCCAAGTGTCAAGATCTTCCTCCTCCTCCCAACTCCTTCCATGTTCATGCAAGCATTGGATCACTCTCTCATAATCTCTTGATATGTAATCCCAACCATTGATCTACAATTTACCAATGAGTTGCCTCTTCGGTAACTGACCAATTGGTAAGTGAATTTCCAATTTCGCCCCTGATTATCATAACCTTTACCAAATCACCATTAAACATGAATATAAGCTTAAACATTGCTTACCACACATTCACAATGAGTTTAGCAACAATTACATCCTTAAGATCATAATTAGCCCTTAATCACAAGTTAGGGCATTACACACGCTGTAATCGACCATGGCGCATACAGTTCACAAAACTCAATGACAAGTCATGCATATCAAAACATCATACACAACATGAGAGAAGAGTCATTACCTTGATCCTTCCATGCATATCTTGGCGCCGATCTCTCCCGAGTAGGGCAAATATCATATCCTATGATTCACAATTAAGGACGAAGAGTCAATTCTCTATTCCAACTCTCAGTGACTTCTTAATACTTAATTTGGTTATCATTATTGCTCTTTTAGTACCCATGAATAACTCTATCAATAGTTCTAAAGGGTTGGAAGACTATCCCCAAAGATCCCCTATTTTTGAAAGCACAAAACTAATATTTTTCTTTAAGACACTCGAGTGAAGATGGCCTTACTCAAGTGATATTGCACAGATACTCGAGTGAAGAAGACCTCACTTGAGTGATGGTAAGGTCTACACTCGGGTAATAGAGAGTGAACAACAGCGAGTGAATACCCGAGAGCATAAGAAACTTTTCAGAGACAAGAACACTCGAGCACAGAAAGCAATACTCGAGTGATAGCCAAATACTCACTCGAGCACTAGGAAGTGAAGCACAGAAAGTGTAGACCCGAGAGCCCAAAAGTTCTCAAGGATCAGGTGCACTCGACTGGAGCACAAAGCACTTGAGTGATGGCTTAACATTCGCAAGTGTTAAGGCGTACTCTTGCCTTTATCTATGGAAGTGCAACAGAAACTAGAAGCAGAAAGGAGAAACACACTTACGCACTCGAGTGAACTCACCCTCACCATAGTGATGTTCATCCCTCACTCGAGTGAACTCACTCTCACTCGAGTGATTTTATCAGAAACCAAAAAACGCAGCAAAACTGACTACATTTCCTAACACTTGTCAAATTGATCCCAATGGACCCAAAACTTCTACCAAAGCTACTCCCGCACAAAAACATCCAAGGAATTCAATGGAATCATCAGAATTATCCAAATCCTACTCCATTATCATGCTTTGGTTTTGGGCAACACAAATCACCGATTTTCCAAAATCACTAAACTCAATCATTTAATTCCCAATCAATCCTATCTATCCATATCCATTCCCAACATACCATTACTATGCCAAAAACATGCCAAAAGCCCAGTGGTAATCATTTTCGGATGAAAGGCCAAAATTTCCAGAAATTTCAAACTAAACCATTTGGCATAAAACTTAGATAGATAGATTAGTCTCACTTACTTCTTTAACTTTGCCAAAGAGATTTCTTAAGTCACCAACCTCTAAAATTTCGTGTGGGCACAAATCAACACCAATAGGCACACTATAAACATCAAAATAAAGCTCTCACTCCAAGGATCAACATTAATGAAGTGAGTTTGAGCAATAGAGGCCATTTGCTTACCTTAATCACAAGCTCTTTCCTTCTTCCCTTTCCCTCAACAATGGCGCAAGAGAGATAAAGAAGAGAGAGATGAAGAGTGTTGGAGAGGATGAAAGAAATGATGATCATACTCCCTCCCATACAATTTCAGCGAAAAATGAGGGAAGAAGAGAGAGAAAGAATGTTAAAATATCTCATATTTGACTTTTCTTATACTCCTATTTCTCTCTTCAACAACTTGCCACATGTCCACTTCTCATTGGCTCTCCCCCAATTAGTAACTAATTAGTTACTCTAACCACTCCATTAGCCATTTAGTTACACATCTCATTTTTCTCTTAGCTAGTAATTAATTTTCTCCCTTAATCACTAACTTATGGCCAATAAATTCCATTCTTTCAATTTTTTCCACCACTTGTGGCATATTAATTAAAATTATCACAAAACACTTAATAACTCCTATTTAAATTCACAATTATCCATAATAATTCTCATTTGCCCTTAATAAAATTCTGGGGCATTACAACTACCACAGCTGGGCCCAAGCCATACGTATAGCACTCTTGTCTAAGAATAAGCTCAAGTTCATTGATGGTTTGATTGCTCCACCGGCACCTTCTGATTCTCTATTTCCAGCTTGGGAACAATGCAACAACCATGTGCAAGGATGGATCACAAAATCGTTGTCTGTAACTATTGCGGAAAGCACACTGTGGTTTGATTCAGCCTTCGATATTTGGAAAGATCTACAATCTTGATACTCTCACTTTGATATATTTTGTATCGCTGATTTGCAAGAAGAAATTTACAATTTGAAATAGGGAAGCTTTACTGTTAGTGAGTGCTATAATCAATTAAAAATTTTATGGGATGAATTATCTCACATTTGACCATTAAAAGCTTGTGATTGTGGTTCTACATCCAACGCTTTTCTTCACCATGAAGAGGACTATGTGATTCCATTTTTGAAAGGCCTCAATGAGCAATATGCTTTAGTTAAATCACAGATTATGCTCTCGATCCTTTACTGCCAATTAATCATGTGTTTTCTCTGGTTCTTCAACAAGAAAGGGCACTTCATCTTCCTTCAGAACCTAAGGTACTTTTAACCAAAGTTCCTTGCCCTTCATTCTCTATTTCCAAGTCTCAGCATAATCCTGGCAAACTTTGCACCTACTGTGGCAAACCACACCACACTGAAGACACTTGTTATCACAAACATGGCTTCCCTCCAGGCTTCAAATTTCACAACTCTGGTTCTTCCTTTTTGGTAAATAGTTTGGCTACTCAACATTTTGGTCAGGTTCAAGCTCCTATTACTGCTAAGTCTTTGTCTCCTTCCACCCCTTCCCCTATTATTCCTAAGTCTTGTGTGACTGTACCAGACTCTTCCCTTGTCCTTACTGACCTTTCCATTACCCATACTTCTAGTCCCTGTCATTCTACTCATTCTCATCATCTTCCATCTTATTTGTGGGACTATCATTGTGCTCTCATTACATATGCTGCCCAGTCATCTAACAAAGGTAATCCCAAGTATCCCCTTTCCTCTGTTCTCTCTTATTCTTCACTTACTCCTTCATATAAACACTTTGCTTTAGTTGTCACTACTATTTCAGATTCTAAAACATACAAGCAGGCCATTAAACATTCTATATGGAGAGAGGCTATGGCTGTAGAAATTAAGGCTCTTGCACAGAATTAAACTTGGGGTACTTACTCCTTTAGCCCTGGAGAAGCATGCTATAGGATGCAAGTGGGTCTTTAAAACCAAATTCAAAGCAAATGGCGATATTGAGCAACATAAAGCTCGTCTGGTAGCTAAAGGCTACACTCAAACTAAAGGAGTAGATTATTTTGATACCTTCTCCCCTGTAGCTAAGATGACCCTACTTCGTTTATTGCTTCCTATTACAATGCTAAGCAATAGCATTCACATCAATTAGATGTCAACAATGCTTTCTTGCATGGTGACTTACATGAAGAGGTTTATATGGAGCTGCCTTTTGGTTTCTCTACTTCTCATCCATATTTGGTATGTAAGTTACAAAAATCTCTCTATAGTCTTAAACAAGCTAGTCGTCAATGGTATTCTAAACTTTCTACTTCATTGTTTTCTTTTGGGTACACCCAATCTACTTCAAATCATTCTCTTTTTTACAAGGCTAATTCTACTTCTTTTATGGCTATATTAGTCTATGTTGATGATGTGGTCCTAGCTGAAAATGAGATATCTGAAATTAATTTCATTAAACAGCACCTTCATTTTGCCTTTACTATTAAAGATCTTAGCGAATTATGATATTTTCTTGGTTTGGAATTAGCAAGATCCAAAGAGGGTATTTTTCTGTCCTAATGAAAGTTTGCCTTAGAACTGTTGGAAGATATGGGCTACTTGGCTTGTAAGCCTGCCTCAACTCCCATGGATCCTCGCCTCAAATTATCCAAGGTTAAAGGCACTCCTTTGTCTAATCCACAGTCTTATAGGCAGCTCGTTGATAGGTTACAATACCTCACTACCACAAGACTTGATTTAAGTTTTGTCACTCAGCAACCCAATCAGTTTATGTCCCAACCTTTAGACATTCATCTACAAGTTGCTTATAGAGTTTTACGCTATATTAAATCATTTGCTTGTGCCGGCGTTTTCTTATCTTCTGATTCAGATCTTCAGCTCCGTGTATTTAGTGATTTTGATTGGGCCAGTTGTGTTGACACTCACATATCTGTGACTGGTTTTGCAGTCTTTTTAAGTTCTTCTCTCATTCCTTGGAAAGCTAAGAAGCAAGCCACAGTCTCTAAGTCATCTTCTGAGGCTGAATATCGAGCTCTCTCTTCCACTACTTATGAATTGCAGTGGATTATCTACCTTCTCAATGATTTCAACATTAGTCATATTGATCCAGCATTTTTATACTATGATAATCAATATGCTATTCTGATTGCTGCTAACCCAATCTTTCATGAAAGAACAAAACATATAGAATTGGATTGTCATTTAGTTATAGAAAAGGTGCAAGCTAAAGTTATCCATCGCATGCATGTTAAACCTGCAGACCAACTTGCTAATGTCTTCACCAAGCCCTTACATCCTTCAAAGTTTCATGATCTCATTTCCAAGCTTGGCATGAAGAATATCCATACTCTAGCTTGCCGTGGGGTTCAAGCATTACGTTATCTAGCTAGCTTTGTAACAACTATTCTGTTATTGTAACTTAAGTTAGTTACCTATTGTTGTTATGTAATCACACTTGCCTCATATTGTATAAATATACTGACACACAGTAATAAGAAATACAATTCATTTTTCCCCAAAATTACTTGTCACATTGTCAGTGAATGAGGATTCGGTGATGGTGTTTTGTAGTTCTCTTGTAAGTGTAACTCTTCCTAACCAAAATTTTTCCCCCTTCCTTTTCTTTTTTCATTTTATTTTTATACGGGCTAACCTTTTAGCTATTCCTTTCAAATCTTATCGTTATCTCAACATTGAACTCCTCATCAATGGTAAAAGGTTAATTGGTTATACTCAAAGGTTCTAAAATCTTAAGTGAATAGAGCTATTAAATGTTATTGCTTCAAGTTATTTATAGTTTTTTTAAATATGTTGATGTGTTGTTAATTTTGGAGTTACACTTTGCTTTCCTAACTTAAATTAATTTTTAGATGCAGAGAAGCCTCTCCATTGTTCATTTTTAAAAAAATATGTTCAAAGCTTAGAGTAGATCCATTGCACCTTATTGATGAGGAGTTTTGATGGCTTCATTTGTAAAATGTTAAATAATAACATATACTTGCTTCTACATTGGAATTTCAAAACTATACATTGTAAAAATGTTAAATATAATGTACAAATTAGACAATCAATATAGTCTATAGAGAGGTATTTCGAAACCTCGGTTTATAAGGATTTAATTGAAAATGGCATTGCATTGTTTAAGGTAAGTGTAGAAAACACAACTCCAGGTCATTTGTCTTGTTATATATATATATATATCGTGTTCCCTGCCCTACTTAGCCTTTTGACCAGTGGCCATGGAAGTAAACTTAGTTAGATTAGCCCTACCCCTCCCTATACCCCACACCAGACCCTCTCAAATCCCACTTGGTAGTTCTAACTTCTAATTACATTGCAAAAACTTTCTTAATTAGAAATTTTATTGGCCAGGTCGTGATATATTTTTATATATGAAAACACCATACATAGGAAAGTACCGGCACTTGAATTAGGTCTTTCTGACTAATAAAATTATTAAATAGAGACTTTCCACTGATTTCCCCATTTTTCTTTTCGTATTTTAAAATAGAGGTGGCCACATGGAGGAGCTTTTCTAGCATTATTTTTCATTTATATTTCATTATACAAATTATAACATTTAGACTCGCAAGTCTTTGCTCTGTCCAATCATATAATTTTGACCAAAATTATAGGCTTATCAACGGTCTGACCCACACATTGGATAGGCCGAATAATCCGGTGCTTGAGATCGACATACTATGACTCTCTTCCTTAGTGGACTAAATTAGAAGGTGTCACCGTCTCACATTCACCCTCTAAAAACTTGATCAAGGAGGCATTGAGAAACAAGGCCTTATAACAGGCAACCACTGTGTGCGAAGTGGAGGTGCATGCACTTTTGATATGATGATTGCAACATTCTATAAGAGAGTTTTCATATCACTATTCTATAAAGTTCTCCTTCTGATATTTAATATAAGATATATTTTGGGAATTGATCTTCGTCCTTAATATAAGACATATTTTTCATATATGTCGATTTTTTTTCTTAATTTACTCTTATTGATGTTCCCTCAACAATAATCAATGAAGAGAGGGAATGAGAGAATTAAAGAAGATAACTAGGGTGTTTTAGAAAATATATATTATATTAACTAACTCAACTAACTTCTTTAATCTAATCAAAATAGATAAATATGTCTTATATTGAAGATAGAGAGAGTAATTAACACTGAGCATACTTTTTAATAGGAGATATTAGTAATTAAAAAGATCATAAGCTTGATGGAGATTGGAGAGATAGAAGGGTTATCGGGAAAAGAGGGGAACTAGGAGGAAGAGGAGGGAAGAGGGGAATGGAAACGCCGGAATTGTGAAAACTGAGAAGACAGACAGAGAGATGTGAATGTGAGTGAGACTCATCCCACATCACTTATCTCTTGTCCTTTCCTCAACAACTCCTCGATTTTATGGCTCTTCAGTTTCACCCATATCCTATTTATACCTATTTTTCAAAAAAATAAAAACATTATGATGTCAATACTCATTATTTATTAATATAAACAAAATGGAGGAGGGTGATACTAATATTACATAAAAAGTAACCTCTTTGGAAGAAATGTGGTAAGAACGGTTGGATGGCAGTCAAGGTGGATCTGGAAAAGGCGTATGACCGTCTAGAATGGCCGTTTATATATAATACTCTCAGAGCAGTGGGTATTCAAGGGAAAATATGTGATGTCATAATGGCTTGTATTTCAAGCCCGTCTTTTCAGGTTTTGTGGAATGGAGAACCAACACATACTTTTACATCATCCCGTGGAATCAGACAGGGGGACCCTATTTCTCCGTATATCTTTACATTATGTATGGAAAGGCTTAGCCATCTCATTCTGGATGCTATTGAAGATGGGTCATGGAAACCAATTAAGCTAAGCCGGAATGGTCCTAGCATTTCCCATCTTTTCTTTGCAGATGACCTTATCTTATTTGGGGAGGCCTCTGAGAGCCAGGTTGAGGTCATGTTAAAGTGTATGCAAACCTTTTGTGAGGCATCGGGTCAAAAAATGAACAGGAACAAGACGAGAGTGTGCTTCTCAAAGAAAGTTCAGTTTTCTAGAGCCTACAATTTGAGCCAGAGCATGGGTGTTCGAATGACTGGGGATTTGGGAAAGTATCTTGGTATTCCCCTACTTCATAATAGGGCCTCCAAAGTCACGTTTGCTCCTTTACTAGAAAAAACTCAAAAGAAGCTTTCGGGCTGGAAGAGGGGATGCTTGAATTTGGCGAGTAGAATTACTCTTATCAGAGCAGTTCTATCAGCCCTACCGTCCTATCACATGCAAACAATGCTTATTCCAAAGGGTGTTATACGGGACTTAGAGAAGAAAAGCAGGAGCTTCTTATGGGGAGAGGTGGAAGATCAGAGGAAACTTCATCTTGTATCGTGGGATCAGGTTACTGAGGAAAGGAGGAATGGAGGGCTTGGTATTCGTGATCTAAAGAAACAGAATGAAGCTTTTATCATGAAGCTTTGTTGGCTTCTTCTGGAGAACAAGCAAAGCTTATGGGAATATATTCTAAAAGATAAATATAAATGGGATTTACTTAACAAACCTGTGTTGAAAAGAAATGCTTCATCTACATGGCGGGCAATATGCACTATTTGGGAGAAATTCCATAAAGGAGTGGGGGTGAAAATTAGGAATGGTAATTCGGCCTCCTTCTGGTATGACAATTGGTCTGAGATCAATAGGCCTTTGATTGAGCTGGTTCTGGGGTTTGAAGCGTTTGTGGATAGAGAGGAGAGAATCCAAGACTATGTTAATCCCTGGGGTGAGTGGGACACAGTGAAACTCGAAAGATGGTTCCAACCCCACATCATTGAGCAAATTATTCGTGTTTATCCCCCCGGTGAGGGGAGAGGGGAGGATAAATTCATTTGGAAGCCTTCTTCGGATGGTTGTTTTTCTGTTAGTTCTGCCTATCATTTTCTTTTTGCAGGTTATCGGAATTCCCAGGATCCACTATGGAGGAGACTCTGGAGATGGGTCGTTCCAGAGAAAATCAAGTCCTTTATGTGGCTAGTAGCACACGGGAAAGCTCATACAGCACAGCTTAGAGTTCGCAGAGGATTAGCAGATCAAGCGGGTTGCCCTTTTACTTGTAGTCAAGAGGAGGACACTATGCATCTTCTAAGGGATTGTATCAACGCTCGGGAGAGGTGGATTTCCATAATCAATCCTGTGTACTGGAACACGTTTATTTCTTTGCAGGGAAAGGATTGGATTCAATGGAATCTCAGGATGGAAATCAGAAGAGACTTTACTAAGAAGATCAGCTGGGCAACTTTGTTTGGCTATGTTTGTTGGGACATTTGGGTGAATCGTTGCAATCTTTTGTTTGGGGAAGAATCAGTATCGTCAAGCCAAAATGCACATTCTAGCCTATTCAGAGCGGCATGGGATTTGGATATATCTTCTCGGTGTTCTTTCTATGGGAAGTTACGGTTTCAACAAGAGGAGAGTGAGGCAAGAAGGTAGGGTGTCATCACTTTGGAGACGGATGGATCGGTGTTGGAGTCAGGGCAAAGTGCGTGTGCTGGAGTTATCAAGGGAGAAGAGGGTCAATGGCTATGTGGTTACATGTGTAAGCTCTCTCAAGTGCCTCCTGTGGTGGCAGAACTTATTGCTATCATCCAGGGTCTTCAGATTTGCTGGAACAGGAACTATAACAGGGTATCTATTCTTACGGATTGTAGCCAGGCAGTTTCTTTTCTCATAAAAGTTTGTGATAACAATCACCCCTTCAGAGATGTGATTGAGGATACGAGGATGTGGATGATCAAAGACTGGCAGGTGCTCATTGACCATGTTTACAGGGAACAGAATACGTTAGCTGACCAGTTAGCAAAATTAGCTCACAGCATTCCAGGCAACTTTGTTCTCCTTGATCACCCACCACCTTTCATTGGTGAGGCGGTCGGTGATGAGGGATGATTTTCTATTGGTCTATTCCAATGGTTTTGTAATGACCTATTAAAGGTCTTATGTTTCTCAGTATTGTAATCAAAAAAAAAAGTAACCTCTTTTCTCATGATCATGTCTTAATTTCAAAAGACCATTTGATAAAGGAAGTTTGTCCAAGGGCTTGTTTGGTATGAGGGGAGGGGAGGGAAAATTTTTTTGAGATAGATTTAAAAAAATGAAAGACATGGGGTATGAAGTTTTTAATTAAGTATTCTAACTCTTTAATCTTACATATTATCTATATTAAAATTTTATAACCTTACTTCTCTAATTTTCTTAAATCCAACTCATTAAAATTTTCCCTTCCCTCCCTTCCCCTCCAAATCCCTCATAGATTTTCGAATGATGAAGTGCAATCTTACCAATCCCCTTTATCAAGAACATTTGTTCTGAATCAACAACCCCAACTTGTCACTTAATTCTCCTTCTTTCTCATCTTTCTGTCCACTTCTTCACTTTGAAACTCAAAGTGGAAGGAGGGAAAAAAAGATCCTGAAAGAAAACAAGCAATACAATTAAGAACTAAAGATCTTTTTTTAAAAGAAAAAATTAAGGCAGATTTTAACATTTTCAAGAGTTAAAGCTATCATTACGTTATTTTATATTTTTAAGATTGAATTAAGAAAATTTTGTTATCAATTGAGTTGAATAAAAAGAATTTAATTAAAAAGAGAGTTACCCCAACATTCATAATTTATCATAGTAGATATTAACTATCATAAACTAAAGACTCGGTCCTTAGCTAGTTTAGGGTTTCGAATAAACTGAGATTTGAGTAGTCCAGATTAATCTAATCAACTAGACAATCCAACTAGTTGAATCGGTTAAGCAGGTTGGCATTTATGCTTTTCCCCTTCTCGAACATTGAAATCAATGACATCATTTTAGTTGAGCTAATAGCATTTTTTATTATATGCTTATTTATGATAAATTTGTTATAAGATTGTGGCTTATAGCTATAAGTTACTTTAGTCATTGTTACTTTAATCATTGAACATGTATCTTTATTATCTTCTGATTAAACTTAGGATTAAAGTTGTTATTTGAATTAATACTGTATAAGATATTAAAATTTTGTATGATTTATGGATAAATATTTCATTTGCTTGATGATTAATGTGTTATTTCTAATTTAAATATTACTTTTCATGGTAATATATATATATATATATTAGATCATATGATTTTAATCATGACACCACGATTTAACTCTTGTTCAACAATTAACCTTTAAATCAGTGTTTGACTGGTTTGATCTTCAATACTGATCATTTTACTAACACTCCCTCTGATCCATCCAAGAAAAAACCTCCTAGAACAAAATTTTGGTTCAAAATATAAGAGATTGAAAGTATAATTAGGGATTATTTTTCATTTTACCCTTTCCAAGAGAGAAAAAATGTAACACATATTAAATGTGTCATGCCCATATTTTAGTTTCACCTTTTTCAAAGTATTCGCGAAAAACGATATGCAGTTCAGTAGACAACACAGGAATAGCATAAATATACTAATAATAAGCACATGATTACATAAATTTCTCATTGGGGCTTCATACATAAAAGCTACAAACCTTATAGCCGCATAGGGCTTTAGGGTATCCAAACCCGTCCAAGTGAAACAGAGATATATTATTGACTTCACTCCGCCACTGCAATCCTCTCATGTAGTTCTCTTCTTTGCTCTCAACATACCTTTATTTTCTCATGTCTAAATTGTTGGTAGGGGAGAGTGAGATACGAGAGAATCTCAGTAGAAAACAAATACCATAATGCATGCATGATAGATGCTATGTGTATGACATGTTAGTTTTAACTAGATGCCTGCCCCATAATGACATTTCTACATGCTCAATGTTTCATGTAACAAAACTATGGCCACAGCAAAACAGAAACAGAGCTTCATTTATTCAAATATGCTCTACACAATCAAGTAACGCAATCACATACATCATTACACAAGCAAAGATATCAAATACATGCAAGTAAGGTAAGTCACCTACCTCTAGTCTTTTCTCCTTCATTTGTGTGCTAGCAACTCAGGCTCTCAACTCGGTTATACAATTCCAAATATACCATTTAGACACTTCCATAGTGTTTGTAGGGGTTATATGAGCTTATTATGAAAACTTACAAAAACGCCCCCAGGGACCCGGCCTGGCCCTGCCATACTTGGTCCGGCTATACTTTTCCTGAAATTCTATCATGGGCTATCTTGACATATTTTTGCCCAAGGAATCCATTTCTGGACTCAGAATTATCAAATTCAATGTCAAATTACAAATTTAACCTTGGCAGCCCCACTTAAGGGTTTCAGGGCGTTTTCGTAATTATACTTTTTTGGTCTTTTCCGAAAAAGTGACCAACTGTAACCCCATCTAATTTTTTCTCATGAATTTAATAGAACTATCAAATAATTGAAAATCCAACTCTAAGACCCATTTATAACTATAGCTGAAATATATAGGTACTTCGGGGAAAATTGGGGTTTCAACTCCGTAAACGTGTTTATTTCTACTCCTAACCACTTTATTAACCATTACATTAGGTTACAACTAATATTAAGACCCAATTTGGGCAGCATAACCCCTAGGCCATTCCATTTCCAAACTTTAAAACCAATAACAATTCGGTGAAATTTCACCGATTAAATTGTCCACAACAGCCAGAATAAGCAATATATAAAATTTTGGAAGTTACCTTTTACTTCCTTTTGCCTTTTCCAAGAATGGTTGCAAAACCCTAACTCTCAACACATATTTGAGCTGCAAAATCTGTGAAAAACCAAGAAGAGAAGCTTAGAAGTAGAGTTATACACGTTATGAGCTAAATCGTCGGAGGAATCGGCTTACCTTGAGAGTTTTCTTCTCCTCTCTCTCTCTACAATTCCACACCTTCTCTCTCTATATGCAGCTGTGCAGAACATCAGAAATGAGAGAGGAAGATGATGAGAAAATATTTTAATCCCATGCTTATGTCATCTTGCCTTATGATGATGTCATAATTCCAAAATTGACATTTTTCGGATTTTCTGGTAGATTTTTCTGCCCAATCTTTGAAAAACCATAACTAACTCTAGAAAAATCGAATCGAGGTGATTCCAAAGCCTATAAAACCCTTATTGAGTCTAGTTTCAAGAACAAATATAAATTTTTGTGTCTGGAATCACAAAATTACCAGAATCTTAATTTTTGCCCACTATTCCAGAAATTGCACAATTTTTCTGTGCTGACTTCAAAAATTCATAACTTTTTGTATATAGCTTTAATTGAGTCATATGATCAACAAATCATTTGATCATACAAAATCACATGACAAGTTCACTACCTCATAGGCGATTTCACCAAAAACATAATTACTTTCTCCAAAATTCACTATTTTACTTTCTTTAATTACCCAATGATATAAGAATCATTAGGGAATAAATTTGGGCTCTTGCTAAACTAGGGCTTAACAGTTCACTTATTTCAGGTTTATTCTCTAGCTTCAGATCTCAAAATTCGGGGTATTACAAAATGCATATTTGAAAATCACATTTTTTAAAAGAGTAAAATAAATAAATTTTATCAATTAAAAATGTATTAAATGAGTTAAATAACATCTCTTATTTGATGTGAATTAATTAACAATGTCTTATATTTTATGTTAAAACATATTTTTAGTCCTTTAAATTTACATAAGGTATACTTTTGGTTCCATAACTTTATAAAGTATACTTTTGGTCTTATAATTCTAACAATGTTAATGTTGCTAACAGAAAACACTCATACAACAAACTCAAGTGATGAATGTGTAAACTTAAGTGATAACTATGTAATTAATGCTATTAATCTTAAATTTAATATATGTGTAAGTTAAAAAATATTTAAAAGATGATGTCGTCAATATCAAAACCTTAATTGTATTAAAAAAATTTAGTTTAATGATTTAAATATATTATTTTAATAATCTAAATATCAAACCTCAATTTCATTTGCAACCATTTTTTTTATTTTAGTTTAATAATTTAAGTATAATAGATTATAAAAATTAAAATTTAAATATATTAATCATCACTTGAATTTAATGTGTAAACATTTTCTATTAGCAATATTAACGGTGTTAAAAATATAAAATATAAAATATACTTTATAGAATTAAGAAACTAAAAATATACCTTATATAAAACTTAAATGACTAAAAATATACTTTACTCTATATTTTAAATATGAGGATGAAAAAGGTAGTTGAGTTGATTTGGTCCGGGTCAAATTTTCTTAACCCGAACCCAGCAGGAAGCAGTGATCTGAAAGAAATGGAACCCAAATCAAAGTATAATCTAACCCAATCCAAAACCGACTCATATGCGCGGACAAAGTAACACGTGTGAACATGTGCCTCCCAATTCGGTCCATGAAATCCCCCGCCTTCTTCTTCCTCTATGTACCTGTCGGAGCCGGCGACACCTCCTCCGGTCTTCTTCTCTCTTCCCTGAACATGCTCTTCCACCATTTCCCACATGGAAACTTCCGTCAACCAGACGTAGAGCCTTTACACCTTCACCAGTCTCTTGTTCCTCTCCTTGCTTCTTCTCACTATGTTCGTTTTCAGCAGAAGAGCTCTAGAATCCGCCCCTCCCTCCTTCATGATTTCTTCCTTCGAACTTCCCCTTCTCATCAAGATTCTCCAATGTTACGTCATTAAATTCAGTAGAAGTCCATGCCTGTCATTATGTAGTTTATTAAGGGTAGATTAGTATTTGCACTCTCAGTTGTTAGTTACTGCATGTACTCCGTGGCTATTTAATTTCTGTCACGTACTCTGTTTCAGTTATGTTATGTATGTTGCAGTTTCTCTCTCAAATAACTCCTCTGTTCCTCTTCTTTCTCGTGTTCTGTCTCTTTTCTGTCTCTTCCCTATCTCTTTTCTGCTTCTGTACGCATCATTGGTATCAGAGAAGCAACGATCCACTGTCATGGCGGAAGGAACGCGTTCACAATCACAGTTGAAGGAGGTGGAGGACCGAATAAGGATGGAGATTGAACAGAAATTCGGTTCGCTGGATTCGAAGTTTAACGGTGTGTATGAGATGCAAGATCAACTTGGCGGACTTCAAGAATTGATGAGACGCTTATCACTGCAGGTTGCCGACATTCAAAACCAAAACACCCGAAACAGGGGTGACGAGCGTTGTGGCGATTATCACATTCCTACTCGGTTTACAAAGCTCGACTTCCCGCCTTTCGCTGTTTCTGATGTTGAATCTTGGCTAGCTAAATGTGAGAGATATTTTGAATTGGATGGTACACCGGAGGCAAGGAAAACAGTCTTGGCAAGCATTGCGCTTGACAGTGATGCATATCGGTGGTTTCAATACTTTGAACGTGGGAAGCCAGGTGGGATACCGTGGCGAGTGTTCTCAGAGGCCATAAAAATTCGCTTCGGGTCTTTGAACGATGATCCTATGGAAGACTTGATGCGCCTACGTCAGACGGGTAACTTAGCAGATTATCAGCGAGAATTTGATTTGCTGATGTGTAAAGTTGACCTACCAGAAGAGAAGCGCATTAGTTGTTTTTTGGGTGGGTTAAAAACAGAGCTAGCCACAGGGGTAAAGTTGCTGCGTCCTCGCTCACTATTAGAGGCTGTCAAACTCGCACGACTACAAGAGACCAACCTTGACTCCTTACAACGATACACCGTGGGACATCAAACCAGCAAATCATACTCCACCACTTTTAAAGGGACGACTGCTAATTCCTCTAAGGGTTCATCCTCTTATACTGCAAATAAAAGTGAAGGCAGTGATGCAAAACAGGGTATGGGAAATTCGGTGAGTGATAAAGGAGTATTAGGTAGGCCCAATATGACCTTTAAACAAAAACTTTCAGCAGAAGAACTTGAGGAATGCAGAACAAAAAATTTATGTTACTATTGTAAAGGTCGTTATACCCCGGGTCATGTTTGTGATAACAAGAAGCGTATGCAAATATTTCTCATGGAAGTCTTGGATCCGTCTACCAACACTATGGCCGAAGATGATGTGGTCACCCAGGTAGGATTGGGTAGTGATGAGGAACCTATTGATCCACCTGTCATCTCTTTGAACGCCATTCAAGGCACCACCAGCGCCGAGACTATCAGAGTAAGGGGAATATTGGAAAAGCGAGTTATCCATATTTTAATAGACACCGGAAGTTCTTATAATTTTCTGGACTCATCATTAGCTAAAGAAGGGGGGTTCATATTGCAAACAATTAACCCCAGACGAATTGCAATTGCTGGTGGAGGACAATTGTGGTCAACCGTAAAGTTTACACTCGGGGCCACAGGGGGGGCATTCTGGGGTTCGAGCTACCTACCAACGCATTAAATCTCTTTTCTATTGGAAGGGCATGATGAACGACATTCAAATCTTCATTAAGCATTGTGAGGTATGTCTTCGTTGTAAGGCCGAGAATATAGCTTATCCGGGTCTATTGCAACCACTACCTATTCCGGAAGGCATATGGCAAAGCATAGCCATGGATTTTATTGAGAAGCTTCCCAAATCTAAGGGAAAAGACACTATTTGGGTGGTGATAGATCGTCTTAGCAAATATGCACATTTCCTAGCCTTGGCTCACCCGTACACAGCATCAGACTTAGCACAAGTATTTATTGACCAAATATATAGATTGCATGGTGCTCCTGCAAATATTGTCAGTGACCGTGACCCTGTGTTTACAAGCCAATTTTGGCAAGAGTTCTTACTTCGACTGGGTGTTGAACAAAGGTTATCTACGGCATATCATCCCCAAAGTGACGGGCAAAGTGAGGTGCTCAATCGTTGTCTAGAACACTATCTTCGTTGCTTCTCATGGCAAAAACCATCGGACTGGACCCAATGGCTTCCTCTAGCTGAGTGGTGGTACAACACTACTTATCATACTTCTGCAAAAACAACTCCTTTCGAGATTGTTTATGGTCAGCCACCCCCATTACAGCTTCCTTACATACCTCATGAATCCTCTATGGATACCATTGATCGTTCCTTCAGTGCAAGAGAAGCTCTGTTACAACAGCTTAAGGAAAATTTAAATGCGGCAATACAGAGGATGAAGAAGTTTGCTGACCGACACCGTTCGGAACGTATGTTTGAAGTGGGGGACTGGGTATTCTTAAAGTTGCAACCCTATCGTCAACTGAGTGTGGCACCAAGGGCTTCGGAAAAACTATCTCCACGGTTCTATGGCCCTTATCGTGTAGCTGCAAAAATCAGTAGTGTTGCCTATACTCTAGAGCTTCCATCAACAGCCAAGATACACCCTACTTTTCATGTTTCCATGCTTAAACCATGTCCAGATCCCTCAGTACCAGTGGTGCCAATTCCAGACGCTGAACCAACAATATCCACCACCAGGAATCCTGCTGCCATTCTGGAACGTCGTGTCAAACGAGTGAACAACAAGGCAGTCACCCAAGTGCTCGTGCAATGGGAAGGTAGCAACCATGAAGAGGCCACGTGGGAGTATTGGACCGATATCCTCCGTCGTTTTCCAGAGTTCACGAGCCACGCACATCCTTGAGGACAAGGATGATTTTAACGGGGGGGTGTTGTTACGTCATTAAATTCAGTAGAAGTCCATGCCTGTCATTATGTAGTTTATTAAGGGTAGATTAGTATTTGCACTCTCAGTTGTTAGTTACTGCATGTACTCCGTGGCTATTTAATTTCTGTCACGTACTCTGTTTCAGTTATGTTATGTATGTTGCAGTTTCTCTCTCAAATAACTCCTCTGTTCCTCTTCTTTCTCGTGTTCTGTCTCTTTTCTGTCTCTTCCCTATCTCTTTTCTGCTTCTGTACGCATCATCCAATATCGTTTTCGGAGCACACTAGCACTGCCCTGAATTTTACTTCTGACCCGGAAAATGTGGATTCTCCGTCTAACAACTCTCTTTATGAGAATGTTCAAAATGGACCGTTTGAACTTGATTCTAGCTTTGATGGATTCGATGAAGAAGAATCTGATAATGACAACAATGAGAAAGCTTCTGGCAGCCAAATCACTGTCTCTAGTGTGGATAATGTTCGCGAGCCTGGCTCGGGTAATGGGATTTCTGTTAATAGTCAGATCGAACCATTTTCTCATAAGGAATTGACCGTGACAATGGCGGGTAATGATCGTGTGTTAGGCATCGACAATGAAGTTTCTGGTCAGGATAAGAATGGTGCTGATTCTGAGAATGAGTCCACCGACACAGTTGCGGTTAATGCTTGCGTTTCTAGCATCGATGGCACCGGCAATGGGGTTTTTAAGAATGATTCCGATAGTGTAACCACAGGCAAAATGTAATATCCCGAATTTTAATACTTGAGCTTAGAGATTAAGCCTGAGGTTAGTGGACTGCTAAGCCCTGATTTAGCAAGAGTCCAAATTGTGAATTAAGAGATATGAAATGTGTTGATGGTGATTTAAGAGGAATTGCCATAATCAGGGGCAAAACGGTAAAGTTGCCGACCATTTGATTGGTTGTCGAAGAGGAAACTCATTGGTAGCTTCAAGATCAATGGCTAGGATTGATTTGTGAAGTTGAGTAAGGGGCATAATCATGTGTATGTGAGTGCATGTGAGCCCATGAGAGTTGTAGTGAGATGGTGACAAGTGGCAAGGTGTGGACCCTTGGATGAGGCATAAGTGATGTGAGACACATCATTATCATCTCCATCTCCTCTCTTCTCTCTCTCTCGTTTTCTCTCTCTTGTGCGGAAGCCATGGAGCTTGGGAGGGAGAAAGGAAAAACTGATTTTTGAAGTAAGCAAATGGCCTCTTTAACTCAAACTCTCTTCTCTAATGTTAATCCTTGAGTTGAGAGCTTTATTTTGGTGGTTGTAGTTTCTCCATTGGTGGTGATTTGAGGATCACGAAAATATGAAGTGTAGAGAATCAAGAAGTGTTCTTGAGAAAGTTGTTAAGGTATGTGAACCCAATCTTTCTATCTATGTTTCATGCCAAATGATTAAGTTTAGAATTTCTGGAATTATTGCCCTAATTTCGAAAATATGGGTCAATGGGTAGTTTGGCATGTTATGGTTATGGAAATGGTATCTTAGGGTGAGTTTGGAATAAATAGATTGATTGGGGATTGAAATGATTGAAGTTAGTGATTTTGGAAAAATGATGATTGTGATGCCCTAGACCAAAGCATGTAAATGGAATGGGATTTTGGTAATTCTATTGATTCCATTGAATTTAATGAGTGATTTTATATGGGAGTAGCTTTGGTAGAGGTTTTGGGTCCATTTGGATCAATTGGGCAAATGGTAGAAGATGTGGTATGTTTTGCTACGTTTTCTGGAATCTGATAGATTCACTCGAGCAGACATGGGTGTGCTCGAGTGAAGGAGGAACAGTGCTCGAGTGAGGGAGATCCTGCTCGAGTGATATGTGAGTTTTCCCTTGTTTTGCTTCGAGTGCACCTGGGTTTTATGAACAATGCTCGAGTGCATTGCCTTGTGCTCGAGTGAGCGAAGAACATGCTCGAGTGAGATGGGGTTTGCTCGAGTGATGGGTGTATTTGACACCAGGGGACTTGCCTCTCGGGTTGTCACTCGCGGGTAAGGTGCACGAGTGTGCCTTCTGACTCGCGGGTATGGGCACCGTGCTCGAGTGAGCCGTGTGTGCTCGAGTGCAGTGAGCCATTTGGGCTACTGCCATTTCTCTTGTGCTCTCGGGCGTGTGCTTTCTGTCTCACTTCCTTGTGCTTGAAGTGATTTCCGTACGTGTGCTCGAGTGAGGGCATTTGTGCTCGAGTGAGCCTGCTTCTGAAAACTCCCTTGTGCTCTCGGGTGTTCACTCGCTGCCTCTCACTCTCTTGTGCTCGAGTGCTGTCCGTACCAATGCTCGAGTGAGAGCATTTGTGCTCGAGTGATGTCCGTACTTGTGCTCGAGTGAGGCCATCCCTGCTCGAGTGAAGCAGTGAAAAATAGCATGATTGAGTATTCAAAAGGGGATCTTTGGGGATAGTCTTCCAACCCTTTAGAGCTATCGATAGAGGTGTTTGAGGGTGCTTATAGAGCAATAATGATAACCAACTTGAGTGTCTAAAAGTTAAGGAATTGGAAAAGGGATTAATCCTATGTCCTTGATTTTGGTTATAGGATTTGATGATTTCCCTGATCGTGAGCAGCCGGAGCTGGAGCTTACGTGGAAAGAGTGTAGGGAACTTACCTCTCCTGCATGTATTGATAATTGTATTTGTGTATTGATGCATGTTATTGCTTTGCATGATTATGTGAAACATGTATGAATGATTGTAGCTCTGTTTCTAGTTATGCTATGGCCATGAGTATGTTGTTGAAACATTGAGCATGCGGATATATCATTATGTGAACATGAGTTATTGTGATGCAAGCATGTCATGCATTAAATACTTATCTTGCATGCATATTGGTATTTGTTTTCTACTGAGATTCTCTAGAATCTCACCCTCCCCTATCAACATTTTAGACAGGGAAGGAAGATTGAGGATGAAGCAAGCTTCCAAGGACGAAGAGGACTCGTTTCTGGGTGAGAGCTTGGTTGTTGGTTATCATGGTGCAATTGAGAATATGTATTGTATATTTGGATCAGTGTTTGAGCATGTATTCGAGTAAATTGTATAATCCCTGTTGGTGGAGATGTATGGGCTATTGTGCCCTAAGATTAATGAGCGAAGATATGATTCCGAGATTGCCGGGAATTTATATTGCGTACTCTGATAATTGTCTAAATGTAATTCATCTTCGCATAGTAATTATATTCGGAGTGTGGATGTGAGACCGTGTTTTAAATGATTATGAAATGTATTTGTGAAAACCCCGTTGGGTTGATGGATTCAAAATGTTGTTTTGAATTATTGGTCTCTATTTCACTTACTCACGTAATCCGGATATTAATTACGGCAGAGGGTTACACAAAATGGCTGATAATGTCGGCAATCTCGCGTTGGAGAAGCAGTTGAAGTGTGATTTGTACACTTCACACCCAATTTACCAACCGGGTTCTTGCCCTTATGTTGATGAAGCTTATGATTGCCAAATCAACGAACGACTGACACAGAACATACAAAATGGTGGTGGCAACCTGATGTCTGTGATCCTCCCAGGTATTTGTGCAGTTTTTCTAGTGGCAGCCTGATAGCGATGTTTACACTTTGATTTGTTATTACCAAGCATTTAAAATTGTGCTAAATAAACGTCTTTAACTTCTTCTTGAGAGTCATCTAATATTACCAGCAATGGAGTAAATTTGTATACTTTTGGTCAGTGTGTAGCGAGCTGCATGTGGTCACACTTATATTTTAATAACTCTCTTATAAACTAATTGCTAATTGCTAATTGTTAATTGCTATGCGAGACAAAATCAGTTCCTATTACACTATTTGTACCTCTTCCCTTGATGTTGATGAGGTTGAACTGCATATAATAGTAGTTGATTTCACCACAACCTCGTTTACATATTGTGGTAGTTTGAATGCTATTGCTCTTGCCCATGTTCACTTAGGTGCATTTATGTTTTAGTGTTGAGTTTTTCCTTTCAGATATGCTCACATGTGAACACCCGTCAATAACATGTGGTGCAGTTATAAATGCCACCTTTTCTCTTGGCTACAGCTCTTGAGCAAAGCAACTTTAGAAAACCATTGCATCTGAATGAATATATTGTTTTTTAAGCATATATGTGATACTGAATGTTGAAAAAACATGAATGAAAATATGACCAAGTCTCTGGGTTGCAAATTATCAATGTGACTGGGTATTCCTGTAAAAACTAATGAACAGCGGACTCCCACTATCAGACCTTATATTTCTAAAGCTTGGATTTAGGTTTTGGTGCTATGCAAATGGGATTACTACTAGTGAAAATTGTTGATAATTTTCAACTTATACTAGCTTTGTTCCTGTAGCATCAATATTAGCTTTCTCAGCACATAACGTAGGTTATTTTATTTATTCCAAACCAGTGGAAAGCATTCTTAAAAAAGTGTGACATCTTTCTTAGAGTTGTTAAACTTGTGGAAACATATGTTCTATTAATGTAGAAATATTTTTCAAAAAATACCACTCTTTTTTCCTTCACTGTGATTGTAACTTTTATATGGATCATCTTGATTTATGTTTTTGGTTCTCCGTGCCCATGTTTGATGAATGATGTTCTTTTCTTGTTTTTTTTGTTTCTGAAGCCATATATTTTATCTGTTAAGCAGGCTTTATAATTAATTGGTGCATTATGCTGCTCAAACTTTTGACCTTCTGATTAATAATTTTCAACTTTTATACTAGAGTGTGTTACTAGATCTGTTTAGCACCTTACTATTCAGCTTTTTTTGATTTTGTTGAAGTTGAGAGTGGTATAATTCATTTTTTGTTATTTTTACATTTCAGTTTAAACAGTTATATTATCTGATAGATCATTAGAGTAATTGTTCTTTCTCTCTGATCAGTGAGAAGAGGGAAATAATTTCTTTACAATTAACTTGAACCCTATGTTGAGCTGGTGATGTTATTGGTTGAGCCTGACAAATGTATTGTTGTATATCTAAGGTTCTTCAATCACCCAGTGTGAGAATTGAAATAAGGGTTAATTGTATGCAGCTGCTATTTCATTTTTCAAGCAGCTATTATTTGGTCCCTAGTATTGCAGTTTACAGGAACATTAGAGATTCATGTTTGTTCTTCATTCACTTTAACTTGCTTCTTGCAGGTTTAATGCCACAGACTTCATGGTAAGACCAAGAGGCAAAAACCTGATGATGGTAGGAGACTCCATGAATCGAACCAATTTGAATCTATTTTGTGCATGCTCCGTGAAGGTCTTCATAATAAGAGCAAGACGTATGAGACCCATGGGTACAAAATAACCAAAGGACGGGGTTTCTACATATTCAAATTTGAGGTAAAAACTTCCTTTCCTTGCATTGTCAGGTTATCTGGGAATTATTGACATGAATTTTTAATGTCTTTTAGTAGTTTTTGGAAAATATTTTCTTCTTATATTTGTCTGTCGTGATTACATCTGATTGATTGCTTTGAGGCCAAACTGTTGACAAAAACAACTCCAGCTGGTCCACAAGTCTTGTTTCGGAATTTTGAAGGAAGTGGAGTAGATTGGTCATTAATGGATTAGGATGGGATAGAGTGAAGAGACAGTTCCTATTCCATTGGATGTTTAATGACAAAAAAAACAAAGAAAAAACAATAGCACATTCCATTTTGTTTGAAAGTTGCAGTGTCACCGGCAGGGTGAAGAGTATCTGCCCCCTAAAGCATAAAAGTTTCCCATAAAAGTTGCAGTGTCACCAGCAGGGTGAATGTAAAAGAAAGTGAAGGAATGATATGGCCAAATAGTGATTGAGGAATATGGGGGAGCCCAATTATCTTAAACTCGCTTGATTTGGAGTGTTTTGGAAATGGGAGTGTGGGTTTGGGAGGGAATGTTTGGATTGGGGAACTTCTTACCAAACCACAATCTATTACTTTTTAACCATCCAAACAATATTTTTATTCCTGTCATGCTACATCTCCCAAACAAACCCTTAGTTTTTAAGCTCTTTCAAAAAATTATACTATTTCTCTTGGCACTTAAAATAATTGCGAAGGCTTTTTAACCATCCAAACAATGACTGGGCAATCTTAATTATTATTTGTGAGATCTTAACTGCACATTTTTCTGTGGTTAAAATCAAGTGCCGGCTCATAAGATGTAGTTCATTCATTATGTTGGCAGGACTTTAACTGTACAGTACAATTTGTGAGATCTCATTTCCTTGTGAGGGAAGGAATTCATAAAATCCCACAAGGGAACTCGAACACCCAACATTATCAATAGACCAGATTGACAAGATATCTGGCCGTTGGATGAGGGCTGACGTTCTTGTCTTTAACACTGGGCACTGGTGGACTTATGGAAAAACTGCTCGAGGGTTTGTATGCAGTTGTTTTTTATCTTAATAGATTTATGCTTTGAAATGGTATACCTCTATGTTCTTTAATTCAGGTAACTTTTTGTTTAATTCTTGAATTACTATTATACGATTGATCATCTGTCGTTGGATGAGGGCATTGCCATACACCCATTGTAGATAAATTTTCCTTCTATTGAAAGATTTGCAGCACATTTTTCCCTCTTTCTTTAAAAAAAAAAAAAAGAAAGAAAGAAAAAAGAAAAATTCATCTAGCAAAACAGATTGTGTCTGCTTTTTCCCAGGATAAATTATTACAAAGAAGGTGATTATATTTATCCAAAGTTTGATTCAGTTGAGGCATACAGAAGGGATGTAAAGACCTGGGCAAATTGGATTGATCGTGATATCAATCCAAAGAAACAGATAGTCTACTATCGTGGACATTCTACTGCTCATTTCAGGTATTGGTTTTCTTGCAGAAAAGAAACGGTTTAAAATATACTTTACTGTTACGTGGTTTGGCCTGCTTCCAGTTCATTATCTTATGGTTCAAAAGTAGGAAAATTGCAAAAAGCAGAAGGACCTTGATTTAAAGACTTGTGCCTTGCCTGGAGTCTGAGATGATTCGTACTGTTTATAACATATAAATAGTACGGCTTCCTGTAGATTCTGTATATTTATGATCTGGAATATCTGTTTAAGATTTGGCAGAATTAAAGCATAAATCATAAATGTCGTCTGCCTTGCTAACTACCATGCAAGCCTCAAATTCTGATTCTTATTTGCACAGGTGAATGTAAATATCATGAATTTAAAGAATTCTGTTCTGCAAATTTAATGGAAGACTGTCATCTTTTGAACTACTCAAGTAACTAGTAGCTATGTCCCAAACTACATGATAATAAACAATGGCCCTCTTCTCCTTCCATTATATTTTTTCGCTGAGAGTCTTGTAGAAGAAATACAAGGCTATCATTTCAATAATGGCCAAATTAATAGATGATAGAGATTCATTGCAGTCACACCACCATTAATTACACTCTGTAATCACACACTGTTTGTTTTTCAGGGGTGGAGACTGGGAGTCAGGTGGATCATGCCGGGGTGAAGATGATCCAGTTTTTTCTGGGTTATTGATATGACTCCCTATTTTTAGATAATTTTAAGACATATTTTAATATATTTGGGTGTCATCTATAATAAATCAAAGGGATTTTAGTCAGATTTTGATAAGATATCAATTTAGAGAGATTTCATTATAAATATCAAAGTTTAGGATAAAAATAATTATTTTGATGTTAAAGATAAAAATAATGATATTAATAATAAAAATAATAATTTAAGATAAAAAGAAAAAGACATTTCAATTATCATCATCATCATTATTTATTATTATCATTATCTATTTTTTTATCTTTTTATCCTTTTGTTTGATTTTATTTTGCTAGAGAGATATTACATGAGGATCTAGAAACTTGATCTATATATAGGGGGTTAAGCTTCTTCAGGAGGAGAGGAGGAGGAGAGGAGGAGAACACACGTTCAGGTATGGACGGAAGGGGAGGCGTTCATGTTCGGTCATTATCTTCACGGGAGGATGAGAGGACTGTGGAGGCGACTGATTTGAAGACCGGTAGCGCTAATAGATCAGAGGATGCTGTGGAGAATTGGGGGCAATTGAAGTCAAGGAATTTAAGCTTAAAAGAGATTTGAGGTTTAATCTTTTGGTTTTATTAATTTCTTCTTTTTCTTTTCAGTTAACTCTTATTGTGCTGTGGATTATTATTGTTTTGATTTGGTTTTGGTTATGACTATGGGTAACTAAATTTCTTATTCTAGGATTGCTTTGAACTATTAGATGGATTAAGATTTTTTTAATTTATTTTTTTTAATTTATTAATGAAATTTATGTGTTGATTTTTTCTCATGCTTAATGCTTCTAGGTGATTGGCCACCACTTAGAGTTTTGGATTCAATTGAGTGATGCTTGAGAAAACTAATATAATTGTATAATTTAAAATTGTGTTAGACTTGAAGTTTAGGGGTTCAATGGATGGTTTGTTAATAAAATGGAAATATATCTATTAGCCTAGCATTATCTAATTGATGTTAGAGCTTAATGAGTGTTTTCTTTAATTGAGACAAGAGATTGCACATGTTAATTGAGAATATAAAATTGGTTTTGACTTGAGAAAGCTTTATCAATTAATTTTGAACCTTTGGCAAGCACGTATTTTCATTATCATTTTAAGATTTAAGTTAGTTTTATGAAGTATAATAGGGATAAGTAATCCTAGGTTTCTCTGATCTTAAAGAAAAATCTTAACTTTAGAATTCTCAAATAAATCTTTTTTTGAACAAATTAAATTTTAAAATATTCTCACTCAATCTAATTGAAAACTTAATTGAGATAGTTAATTCATTTTTGTAATAGTCCTCATGGAAATGATTTTTTTATATTACTTGCGATCCATGCGTTTGTGATTAAGTTAGACGGCTAAAAGCTATGCGGAAAAAATGAAGATAGTGCAAGAAGTAATCAAGGGGATGAAAGTTCCGGTGAGCTCATTTATGCCACTTCGGTTCTTCAACAGACTAAAACAAGTAGTTAACACTTTTTGTTTCTTTATTTTGTTTTACCTCATGTTTTAGGCAGGTTATGTCAACTACAAAAGATTCTGAGGTAGCCTCTGGCTCGGCCGGGGGTAAGGGGGGAAAAAACTTTTTGCCGTTGAAATTTGCTCTTGCAATGTCTGCACGTTTATTTCCTGTCGGATTTTTGTGTTGGGATTTCTTTTTCTTAGTTACTATACACATCAGGAAAAAAAGCCATGGGCTAGAGATGTTCAGTGTTTTTCATACCCAAAAAAAGGTGTTTTTTGGGTTTGCTGGTAGTGATGTATGAGAGTGTGTTGGACATTTCTTCAGGAAGATATGGAAGAGATTATCAAATGTAATGGGATTTTTTTTTTAAAAAAAATTAACTTCTGCTCAGATTCGAAAGAGACAAATTATATTTATATGTGTGAACATCATTAAGTGAAAATACATATATTTTCTAAATCTCAATGTCAAGACTAGGGTGTCACACATAAGAATTTCTGGAACATGTTCGGATCAAATTTAGGCTCGATGACATTTCATGTTGATCTTTTAATTTCTTTTAAGAAAAATCCGATTCCCTGGTGTGAAAATTTCTTGGGAAGAATTGCTCCTACTGTATTTATTTTTTTTAAATAATGTAAAAAGATTAATTGACTAAAATTAAAAGGTCAAAAGAAACTGGCCAGCCATTTTCCTGGTCTATCATAATCATACATGCTAGAAAGGTGATAACATAGTACTAATGTCAATTATGCGTGCATTGAATTATTGGTGTTCACATTTTTCCAAAAAAGGAATTTAATTAAAAAAATGTAATAATTGATTAAACGGGGAAAAATATTAAACTCATGTTGGAATTAGTTAATTCAAATGTTGGAAGACGTTGAAACTTGAAAGGAATTACCAAACAATGATTGGTGAATGGTGGCCATACCAGACTCACTCTTCTCCGGTCCTTGTTCCCTCCCCCAATCTACAAGCTACCTTATCCCCAAAATAAAATTAAGTTTACTCCATTTATTTTATATTATGCATTACATAATAGATAATCCTTTCATTATGTGTTATAAGACATTTTTTTAAAAATAAAGATGGGTGGCCTTTATTATAAATTACTCCCTTCAATCCTTTTCATAAGGAACAATTGCCAAAGTTATGCGGTTTAAAATGTTAATTAATAGTAATAAATATATTACTTATATAACTTTCTTTCCCATTATACTTTTATTTAGAAAGAGTGTACATGAGAGATAATGATATGAATCCAAAGGGAAATTTTGTCAATTTTTTTAGGCATCTCATGTGGCTTTCAACTTCCAAGAGATGCATATGAAGTAAGACAAACCGGCTCTTTCTTTTTTGATATACAAAAGCTTAGGTGAGTTGGGTCCCGGGCTTACCTAAGTCAAGACATACCTTTTTTTTTTTTTTACTATACAAACGAGCTCTTAATTAAGTCATTTTGTTTTTATTTTTTATGTAATTTTATTATTTGAAAGAGTCAATTTGTATTCCTAGGTTATTAGAAAGTTTGATATACCTTTTAGATATTCTTAATTATCCTAAGAATCTTTTAAATTTATTAGTAGTTTTCTTTTTTAGGATATTGTTCTAGATATATAAAATGCCAAATAGGAATCTCAAGGACATTATTAATATCTTATTATTATCCTTGATTTAATTATTTTTAGATGGCATCTTATCCTAAATATCTTAGATTATATTTTGTTAGCTGTATGAGGGTTAGAAAGTTTCTCCGATCAAGTCGTACTAAGTTATTTTTTGAATTTTGAAATAATAATTTCTTTTATGAGTAGAATTACTTGTGAGATTGTATTATGGATAGAACACGGTGAGGTTGCAATAGTCTAATAATCTCTTATGAAACATAGCTTTTATAGCTAAAGAAGCTAAGGACTTAGAGATAAGTTCCTCTCTGGAGTTTTAGCTCATCAAATATCCAATACTTTTTGAGTTTTGTCATATAATTCCCACATCATATAATAGGTTAAAATTTATTACAGAGAAATAATGAGTGTCACATATTTAATAAAAATAAAAATAAAAAGATTAGTTTAAAATTTTAAACTAGTAGGATTTGTTATAATATTAAGACCACCCATGTGAAAGAGGATGTTCTTTATAAAAAATATTGGAGGGAGTACTAACTACTAAGGGAGTAAGGGGTATTGATTATATTTTTTTAAGATTGCTCCTATTTGAAATTTGTTATTCAATTTACTTAACTTATAAATTAGTATATATAATGTAATGTTATATATGGGTATTTTATGAAGATTGGATCATATTTGATATAATATAATTAAATAATTTACCTAACTTCTTTAATCTACCTAAATTAATTAAGAACTCTTATACTAAGAACAAAAGAAATACAATTTTTCTTTTTTACTCATCAAAGTGTAATCCATTGTTTTAAATGTGGGTTTAGGGCTATGAAAGAGTTAGAATTGGGTATGAAAAAATTATTATTTTCCGCTGCACACAATCTAAATTACATTAATCCAATTTATATAGTCGGTCTTTTGAAAAAAAAAAAAATTAAATTAACTTGTTCAACAAAAAGATAAGATAAAACTACACATATCTTCACCAAAAGTATTATAATATTTATATTATTAATTTAATATCTATGATAAATATCAACCTTATCTAAACACAAATATTGCTTGATTGACAAGCTATATGGTAGGAGGAATGGGTCCCCCATATCGAGACATGAAAGGGGTGGTAACAATGAATTGTTCATTGTTTTGGTCAATTTCCATTTTGCCATGATCAGTCCGTTTGTGTAAAAGTCAAAATATATCATAATGCTAAATCATTGGAGTCTTTCAATCAAATACCAATTCTCATCAATATATATAACTCTTATAAACAATAAAATAAAAATGTTAATTAATATGAAGTTATTTAATGAGAACTAATGGAGTCCTATTCGTTTACGTTATTTGTACGGAGTTTGACAAAAAAATTTACTATTATTTATGATTTAAACTTAATTGTAGTTTTTATATCATAATGTGTGTCAAACTTTTTTTAATAAATTAATTGCGTTATTTTTTTTTTAAAAAAAAAAAAGAAACCTTCACCTAATAGTTTTATGTTGTATTGAGGCCTCATGAACAATATATTATTTTTTTAAAAAAAAATCTTGTTACAAAAATAAGTTCAGGGTCTATTATTGAAGAATTAGGGATAAGAATTATTGACTTGTCTGTTTAATTTGAATATTTTCAAATATCGTATAATGTTTGTTGTATATCCTATTAAAAATTTGTATATTGGTTAGATAAATTCATTTTGTGGCGGCAATAATAGGGATACATAGTGACACCCACTTCATTATTGACTTCGTCATCCTATATTTATTGCTTCCTTTGTAGGTTAAAGATATTACATATTAATGTGTGTGTGTGTGTGTGTGTGTTGATCCTTTGGTGAAAGTTGAAATATGAAAATAATTAAGGTTCTATGGTCAATTACATAATCATCACACCTTTTCATAAAAAAGCACAGTGTGTGTGGGGCCAAATTGATATTTACTCCCTTTATTATTTAACTTAATACTAGCATGTTTTTCAAAAAAAAAAAAAATTGTTCTTTTAAAAAAATTATGTTTTAATTTATGAGGCTTTTTGCAAAAGGTTAAGAATAGTTAATTTATTGGGAAAATTAATATGCAGATCTTTATAGTTTGCATTGATTTTGAATTAGGTCCTTAAAGTTTGTTTTTCCTTTTTATTAGGTCCTTAGACTTTATACCATCAGATAAGTTTTTTTTTTTTTTTTTGGGCAAATACCATCAGATAAGTTACTCCCTCACACTTAGAACTGTTAAATTAGTGTAACGGTGTTAAAAATTACCCAAATTGTACACTCCAACATAAATAATATAAAAATGCGTGTCTTAATTAGAAGTTAGGACACAAACCCTTTCTCACTCTCTCTCTCTTCTACAACAACGAAGAAAGAGTGACCTCATCCTTCACATGCAAGCAGTATAAGTGACTGTCTGTATTAACGGTAAAATCTACTTTTCGAATGTGATTTACGATATACAAGATAAGCTTGTGAGAGGAATTTTGTCTCAACTTACATGAACGTACTTTCTCATCACTAACTCAAACAGGCCTAAGCTTGTTGTTTTTTAATAAAAAATCCTACACTTCATACTCGTCGCTCTCTGATATTTAAGATGACGATTTTGAGGTTGAAGAACACACTTCAGGGTAGTTGTAGTAGCGCTAGATGGAGGTTATGCCAGGTTGACAAATGTGTTCTTTGTTCTTGTCTATGCCTCTGACGTATTCGAATACGGAGATAATGTCAAAAAATGGTTCCCAACCATTTGAACTATACTTTGGCCCAAAAAAAAAAGAAAAAAAAAACCATTTGAACTATGCGAGGGAGTGTTGTGATCAATAGCGACACTGGTAAATCAAGAATTAAAGTAACTACACTTCTAGCTAAACAATGCTATGTTTGCCTCTGTTTTTTGCAATAGAAAACAAAGGCAAAACTATACTGCAGGTATATGATTACACACACGCACACATGTAGAGAGAGAGAGAGTGATTTAAGATGAGGAAGAGTTGTTGAGCAAACTTCGAATGCCTGTACGGCAGAAGCAATCACAGTTTAAAGACCCAATAAAAAGAAGAAGAAAAAGGCTTAGAGACCTAATTCAAAATTAAAACAAACTATAAGGAATTCCAGGTTAATTTTTTCAAAATTATTTAAGGGTAAAGGTGCATCTAGCACATCGATATATTTTTGAAAGTACAATCAAAACGTTAAAGTATTTAAAGGTATAATAAGCATCCTAAAGTATTTTTGGAGGTGCAATCAGCACCCTAATGTATTAAAAATGGAACAATTATATCCATTCACTAATAAAATATTAACTCCATTTGCAACACACTATTTCCTTTCCTCTTTTATCGATTTTCAATATGTTCATCCATTTTTTTAGTATTTAAGGGTGTAATTTTACCCCTAATGTATTAAAAATGAAACACTTACACCCTTTCACTAGCTGTGATAAGGATTTTTTATGAGAAAAGGGGAACCCGTTGAAATAATGAAAATGGGGAAAAAGAGATGAACATGTTGATGAATATCAATGAAAGAGAAAAGGAAAGAGTATGTTAGCAAACGGGGGGGAGGGATGTCTCCATTTATTTCCCTCTCCATTTACTCTCCATTGAGTGTATATACCATTAGATCAATTTTAAATGATTGAGATTTAATAATATTAAATAATGTTATTATAATAAAAATCTACCATGATAAATCTCAACCATTGAAAGTTGATCTAATGGTAGCTAGATACACTTAATGGAGAGGGAAATCAATGGAGACACCCCTCCCCCAGCAAACAGAGTTAGTATTCTGTTAGTGAAAATGTGTAATTGCTCCATTATTTTTAATACATTAGGGTTTTGATTGTACATTCAAAAATAGTTTAAGTTGCTAATTGCACCCTTAAATACTTTAGGGTAATAATTGCACCTCTAAAAATAGTTTAAGGTGTTGATGGCACCTTTAAATACTTTAAAGTGCTGATTGCACCTCCAAAAATAGATCGAGGTACTTGATGCACCTTTACCCTTTATTTAACATGAAAATGCCTCTAACAAATAAGAAATTGCTTGACCCCAATTAATTGTATTTATTTCTAGTTAAAAGAGTCATCAACTGTATATCTGATGAGAGGTGCTCCTTCCTGTCTTTTTTATAACAATCCAAAATTTGAATTATTTTAGTCCTTTTTATAAAAGCTTGACAAGAGATGTTTCAACATTTAATAAGTTTTTTTTTTCCATTTGTGCCTCCATTAATTATATATATATATATATATATATATTGCATTAATTAAAGAGTTGATTATATTTATATTTTCTCTATTTCTCTCTTTTACTTGTCCTACATAAATAAGGACATAATTAAAAAAAAAATTATTTCAAGACATACATATTATTTTTAACTAATTTTAATAAATTTTTTAAATGGCGTAATTCAGTTTTCAGGCTCTTATAAATAGGACCGGAGGGCATATATTTAAAAGAAAAAAATATTTTAAGAACATTAATTATGTATTGATTTGTGTGAGTCTGATAAAAATGATTTATAACAATAAACTAGTTGAGTTCCTGGTGTAGGGGCTTAAGCTTTAAGCTTCTAAATCATATGATACTAATCATAATATTGTGTTAATATATTCATAAATTGATCGTTAATTAAATAAGTAACTTAATCTGACGGTCTAAAATATCTTTTAGGTATCCCTTTCTCCAATACTTATTTTGATATGGGAAATTCAAACTTAATATAGATTATATGTCATTTAATTTTATATTAGTGAAATTTATTAAGAAAATAAAGTGCAAGATAAAATTCTTATTGATTTCCAATTCAAAACTAACGATCCAAATAAAAAAAAATATAAATTATAAAATTTGAATCCCTTAACGCGTATAAATGATCAAGAAATTAACATAACTAGCAATTGTTTGATCAAGTGAAAAGAATCCTTAAAAAGTGTTGAGTGTGTGAAGTAAAAAATCAATTTAAAAAATTACTCTATTCCAACTAGATAATTATATTTTTAAGAAATTAGTAATGACTGGAGAAAGCCAAGGCAGCTAATTTTCCTTGGGAGAGGGGCCTCTCCACTTCCCTTACTGTCCACTTCCCTCCACTTCTTTATTCTCACCATTAGATTAACTCTAAACGGTTGAGATTCAATATCCTATACAAATTAAAAATTACGCATAGAATACTTTAACAAAAGTATAAAGATATGAACAGTTATATCAAATTTTAATGATTTAAATTTATTTATATACATTTTTGTTATTTAATATTATAATAATATTTTTATAGAATATTAAATCTCAACCATTTGGAGTTAATCTGACGGTGAGAATAAAGAAGTGGAGGGAAGTGGATGGTAAGGAAAATGGAGAGGCCCCTCTCCCATTTTCCTTTGTGCATTGTACATTGTATTGTAAACGTATGTATTCACACATGTACAAACTAATAATAATAATAATAATTTTTAAATTTATATATTTTGATTCAAAATTGTTAGCATTGTGAAATTCAAATTTCTATGAATTTTCTGTCATTTGGTGCCTTATTGACTCTCACTTTGTGGGTCAGTTCCATCAACAATAAAACAAAAGCAAAAAAGAGAGAATTAGCGGTGCCCTTACAATTAGATATCTATGCACTTAACCAAACCCCCCCCCCCCCCCCACACCAAAAAAAAAAAAAAAAAGATGTATACAAAAATGAACTTTTTCTAGTTGCGATTATTCTGTTATATATACATACGAGTCAACTTTTGTGTCGTCTCAGTATTAAATAATTTTTATCCGAATTTTAAAAGTCAGCATGATCGCATACGCTTGATCAATGCATTGAATTACAAGTGAAGTAGTAATCTAAGTAGCTAGTACTCATTTCAAAATTAAAATCTAAAAAATCAGTCTATTAGTAAAAAATGACCTTTTTGCTGCTTTAAATATTGAATAAATTAGAATATATTGGGCCGGCTTGTTATGTACCCTAACATTCCCCTACAAAACGAGTGGGTAGTAAAGTTAGATAAAGTTTGTGTTACATCCTATGTTTTAATGATAACAGATGATGTTACAAACAATTTAATTAAACAAAGGTTTTTGAATAAAGAAACAGTGTGTTCTAAAGCATGTAGTGTAACTCCCTTCATGTTGAGGCTGAGATTAAGTTCATAAATACGTAATTAATGTGGAATTAGAGACCGTAAATGATTTGGGACTTAATACAACAAGTTTTGCCCAAAACATGCTTTTATAAAACCTTTTCTAAAACCTGTTAACAATGGTCTCCTATTCACATTTCAATACACAAATGGCCTGAACAATTTGATTCCATTTATAAATATTAGAGTACTCAGTAAATTCCCGACACACTCGGGGTCCAATTACTAATTCAGGGTCTATACAAGGCACAAAGCCCAAGTAGTTTCCCATACAAGGGGATTACATAATTACTATCCAATATATACATATAATTCCCAACAAAATATATCCAAATGATTTACAAAATGATAACCAATTTTTTTTCCAAAATAGACGTCTAGCAATGAGCTCTACCCGCTCTTCGTCACCCGCTTTCCCTTCAATCCTTCTGCCCTATCTAAAATGTTTAAATTTTTGGGAGAGTGAGATTCTAAGGTGTAATACCCCGAATTTTGAGACTTGAGGCTAGAGAATAAGCCTGAGATTGGTGGACTACGAAGCCCTAGTTTAGCAAGATCCCAAATTGTGATTAAGAGATAATGACTCCAAAAGTGGATGTGGTTAGTGATAAATAAACCCTTTTGGAGAATATGGTGTGAGTTGGCACCCGATGTGATTCATATGTGCTGTGAGCAGTGCCGAAACCCTGTATTTGAGTTCAATTATGGAGTAACCTCTAAATATGACTTAAAATAGAGGGGAAGGCGCATTGTGAAAGAAAATGAATGAGAAAATGAATTTGGTGGTGATTCAAGAGGAATTGCCATAATCAGGGGCAAAACGGTAAAGTTACCGGCCAATTGGTCAGTTACCGAAGAGGAAACTCATTGGTAACTTCAAGATCAATGGTTGAGATTGATTTATGCAAGAGATCAAGGGGTGGAATCCCATGTGGTGCACTCATGTGAGCTCATGGGAGGTGTGTTGAGATATTGACACTTGGCAAGTTTTGGGCCCTTGGATTGGTCAAAGTGTCAAACCTTATTTTCCTCTCTCCCTCTCACTTTTTTAGTCGGTTGTGGCATCCTAAAAAACTGAACATCATCTTCATTTCATCATCTCATCTCTCTCTCTCTTGTTTTCCATGGCGCCATGCTTAAGGGAAGAAAGAGAAATCAAAAGGTGAGTTTTTGGTTGGCTTAATGTCCTCTAATCTTTAAACACCTTTCTATAAAGTTGTTCATAGTGATGAGAGCTTCATCTCTATGGTTTTAGATTCTTGATTGGAGGTGTTTGATGGCTTGAGGAAAATTGGAAAGATGAGGAATCAAAGAATTGGTTTGGGAAAGAGGAAGAGGTGAGTATTTGAAGCATTTTGACCTAAGTTTTGTGATTATTGGTTAAGCCTTGTAAATTTCGAATTTTGCCCTGATTTTCATGTGATTTTTGATTGGAGAATTGGGTTGTGTTTTATGTTGGAAATGGTGCCATGTTGTGGTATTTGATCATTGAAATTGGTTTTGAATTTGAAATGGAAAGAGATTGTAATGTAGAGTTGGTATTGTGAATTGTGTGACATGTTGCAATTCATTGTGAAACATGTCAATATAATGTGAATTTGGTTGATTTGGTATTTCCAATGGATTCCTTGTGAAATTTTGTGTGAGAATGATGTTTGATATGAAAATTGGACCATTGGAAGCCAAATGTGAAAATCTGGAAAATCTGGCCAATGTAAGTCTGTTCTGGACAGTCAGATGGTGTGGACGTTTTGACTGGGAAAACGATGTTGAAAAATTATGAAACTTTCCAGTCTTAAATTTCACATCTCAAGCTTCAAAATGGACATAAATTTTGTGTCATTTCGCTTTTTGAGCTGGGACTTTGAACTGTCCAAAGTTTGGCATCAAAACTGGATCCTGTTTTGGCACAATGTTAGGTTTTTGGTAAATCTGGACTTTTGTGGTGATTTCTAGTTATGGCCAATATTTTTCATTGAAAGAGGACTTAAATAGATTTCATTTGGCTTTGGAATCACGCCATTTATATTTTTGTGGAATTAGTTATGATTTTTGGAAGTTCAGCCAAGAAACTGGATTTTCTGGGCCGCAGCCCGTGGATTCTGGGCCGCAGCCCAAATGTTTCTGAGCGTTTTTGGGCAGTTTTGGGCCGCGGCCAGTGGATTGTGGGCCGCAACCCACCCCCAAAAATCAGTATTTTGGACTTTTAAAAGGTGATATTTGGTCAAGTGTTTCCCAAGCCTTTAGGCATATGTTTGGGCTTTGATTAGCCACCTAAAGGTCGTGAATGATAACCAACTTAAGTGTTTGAGAGTTAAAGAATTGGAAAAGGGATTTAACCCTATGTCCTTGTTTGGTTATAGGTTGCCCTGAACGTGGTTCGATATTCACCTGGTCGTGAGTAAGCTATGCTGGAGCTTACGTGGAAAGAGTGTAGGAAACATATCTCTTCTGCTTGTATTTGATATATGTGTTAATGTGTTGATGCATGTCGCTTTGCATGGTTATGTGTTATTGAAGCTATGTTTCAATTTATGCTATGGCCATTAGTATATTCTTTGAAGCATTGAGCTTACAGATTTGTCATCATGATAGTTATGTGATGCAAGCATGCCATGCATTAAACATTTATCGTACATGCATATTGATATTGTTTTCCTACTGAGATTCTTTCGAATCTCACCCTCCCCTACTAACCTTTCAGACAGGGTAGTAGATCGATGATGGAGTAAGCAGACAAGGGCGAAGAGGACTCCCTTCGAGTTAAAGATTTGGTAGTTGGTTATCATCATAATTGGGATGATTTCTATTTGGATATGTATATATGTTTGTGGATGAGGATTTGATTATTTGTATTGAGATTTGTTGTGTAATCCCCATATAAGGGCTTGAATGGGCGAATGTGCCCATAAAGCTTGAGTTAATAAATGGAATCCGGAATTGCCGGAATTATTTCATTGCGTACTCTGATATATTTAAATGTGATTTATCTTTGTGTAGTAATTGTATTCGGAAATGTGAATGTGAGACCAGGTTATGAATGATTTCGAAAGGTATTCGTGAAAACCCCGTCTGGTAGATGGGTTTGTAAAATGTTATTTGTTTCTTATTGGTCTCTATTTCACTTTATTGCATAATCCGAATATTAATTACGGCAGGGGGTTACATAAGGAATCCCCATAGTGTCAAATCACTCATAATATGCATAACAATAAGGCATGAAATCAAATCATTATCCACACAAAGCAACTACAACGACAGTTACAACGGCAATAGTTAGTATGACACATGTCATCCCTTACGATTGCTCACGCTGCATTGCACAACACAATCCACACAATATATTTCATCACAGCTGGGATTCATATAAAGCATTTCATCACACAAGCCATACAGGCAAGATTCACAAAGTTCCATGTTGATTACAACGGTAGTTCAACGGCCGACCTAGAGATGACCAGCGTCAATTCGTACATGACTCACGCTGACCTGCTCGCGCTGTAATGGACCATGGTACATGAAGTTCACAGTTCAATGATAAGTTATGCATACCAAAACATCATACACAACATGAGAGAAAAGTCACTACCTGGTTCGTTCCGTGCGTGCTTTGTCGCAGGTCTCTCCTGAGGAGGGCAAATATCGTATCCTATAATTATAATTAGGAACGAAGAGTTATTCTTTATTCCAATACTCAATTGACTTCACAATACTTAGATTTTGTTATCATTTATGTCCTTTAAGTAGTTACAATTGGCTCTAATAAAAGCCCTAAAGGATTGGGAAACATCGGGTTGGAAACCACTTTTCAAAATCACAAGGTGCTGAAAACAGGGGCTGGCTGCAGCCAAAAAACCTCTGGCTGCGGCCAGAAACAGCACAGAAAGTTTCTGGCTATGGCTAGACAGTGGTCCGAAGGTTCTTGGCTGCAACCAATAATCTTCTAGCTGAGGCCAGGAAAATTCTGTTTCGCAGCTGAACTTCCAAAAATCATAACTAATTCTAGAAAAATCAAAATGAGGTGATCCTAAAGCCTAATGAAATATATATAAGTTATCTTTATTAGAAAAATATGGGACATTACTGAAAATCACCACAAAAATACAAATTTCAAGAAAAGTCCCCCTTGCTTCAGAATTGATCCCAGATTTAACATCAGACTTTGGACAGTCATAACTCCTAGCCCAAAAATCGAAATGACATGAAATATATGTCCATTTTGAAGCTTGGCAAGTGAAATTTAAAAATGGAAAGTTTCATAATTTTCGAACACCATTTGCTATTTTAAAATGTCCATGCAATATCACTGCTAGAACAGAGTTTCTTACTAACCAAAACTTGCCACTTTTAAAACTAAGTTCCCAAGGTTCAAAGTTCATATTCAACACTTCTCCCAACAATTTTCCACAAGGAACACAATAGAAATCTCAAAATGACCAAAATCCTACTCATTTATCATGCTTTGGTTTTGGGCAACACAAACATCAAAATTCCAATCTCATCTAAACATCAAATTCCAATCACCAATCAATCCATCTATCATAAACTCATCCCAAAATACCATTCTCATGCCAAAACATACCAAATGAATAGTGGCACTCATTTTTTGGATTCAAGGCCAAATTTCCAAAAATTACAAACTAATCCATTTGACACAAAACATAGATAGATAGATAGATAGATAGATAGGTTTCACTCACCTTATCAACTTTCTCAAAGGGAGTTCTTGATTCACCACTTCCCAAAATTTTATGTGGCCACAAATCAACACCAATGGGCACACTATAAACACCAAAATGAAGCTCTCACTCCAAGGAACAACATTCATGAAGTGAGTTTGAGCAATGGAGGACATTTGCTTACCTTTTTTTTCAAGCTTTTCCCTTCCCTTTTTCTGCAACAATGGTGTCTAATGAAGGGAGAAGAGAGAGAACGAGAGAGAGAAAAGAGTGAAAAGTGATGAAGGAAATGATGATTTCCTACCCCCTCCAATGTCCAGCCGAAAGTAAGAGAAGAAGAGAGAGAAAATATCATTTTCCAATGCCATTTGATTTTCACACACTCCCTTGCTTCATCTCACATTGACACTTGTCAATTTCTGATTTGCTCACATAAAGTAATTTCCCATTTAATCACCTTAATCCCTCCATTAACCATTCTAATTACATTTATCATTTCTCTCATAGTTAGTAATTAGTTTCTCCATTAATTACCAACTCATGGCCAATAATTTCATTCTTCCAATTTTTCAATAATTATGACATACTACTTAATATTGCTATAAAACACATAATAATTCAAATTAAATTCATAATTATCCACAATAATCATGATTTGCCCTTAATCAAAAATTGAGATATTACATGTAGAACCATCACTTGAGTAACTACTCGAGTGATGAAGAAAGAGAAGAAGTCACAATGCAAGAGAAGATGTCTTCGACTAATTTTAGAAAGGATCACTCGAGTGATAACCTTTTAGCACACGAGTGATCACTCGAGTGATGGAGTTGGAAAATGCTTTAAAAACTCTCTGCCAAAATTTGAAAGGTATCACTTGTGTGACACTTGAGTGACCACTTGAGTGATGTGATTAGATATGAAGACTTCAATTTTGCCAAGATTTGCAAGCGATCACTCGAGTGATCATTTAAGTGATGGCTCTGAATCACTCAAGTAACCACTTGAGTTATGAAGTCAAAATTGTTGCTCTAGCTCTCTGCCAAGTTTTGGAAGGAATCACTCGAGTGATGACCCTGGATTACTCGAGTAATGAAGTCCAGATTGCATGATAATCATCTGTTGTTTATTGATTTGTTATTTATATGATTAACCTTTCATTGTATCAGTATTCTAAGTATATTTTCAGGGAAACAATGAAGAGATCATGTAAGAGACAGAAAAGTCACTTTACAAAGAACGCAACGTTCGTAACATCACCTACCGCAATGACTATTTTTCAAATATGAAGAATGGTCAAAAGAAGCTGCATAACTTTAATGGATATGTTGAAATGCTGAAAACGGCTATCAAACTCAAATATATATATGGAAGCATCTAACGGAGAAAATAGAGAACAACATATTGAGCCATCAACGATCAATTCACACTTGCTTTGTTTTCCATTCATTTATTTATTATGTACTTCAATGATTTTTTATATACTCTGTGAGAGAGATTTTCCTTACAAACTCAATATTCATTATTGAGATTACTCAAGGTTGTAGAACCTTAAATTGGGGATTAGTTTACATCGTGCTAGGGGGAGTGAGTGTCCAATGAACTTGTTGTGTATTGAAGTGCCAAGAACCCAAATAGTGAAACTCTCAAAGGAACTCTGAGGACTATACATAGATCAAAGTGGTTGTGGCCAAACCAGTAAAACTCTTGGTGTACACTTCCATGATATTTCTCCCAGCTCTTAACTATGCTTTAAATTCTATCAATTTATAGTTACGGTTTGATTATTCTGTGATCACCCAATTCATCCCCCCATTTAGGTGAAACGCTTGCACTAACATTTGGTGTAAAAGCGTAGGTCTTCTTATTGAAGTATAAAAACCTGAGAAGGATCTAATGGCAAGCATATGTGAAGGAATACTTTCTAATGGAGATTTTATCACCACATCACTAGGTTTCAACGACGAACACTTCTCCTTCGGGAAAGCAAAATTCAAAGTGTTTGTGATGGCCACAGAATATGGATTATGGGAGGTGATTGAGAATGGGAACTATGTACCTATAAAGATTAAAGATTCACAAAAAGTTCTCAAGTCACAATCAGAATATGTTGACAACGACAAAAAGCTGGTCACTTTTAACAGCAGGCAATCCTGATGATTCAAAGTGCCTTAAGTCAAAAAGAGTATTTCAGGATTTGCATACTTCCAATAGCTAAGAAAATGTGGCAAGCTCTTGAAATAGCTCACTAAGGAACTTTAGAAATAAAAGAAAACTGGATCAACACCCTTGTTATTGAGTTTGATATGCTTTGAATGAAAACATGTGAGTCAACAGCTGAATTTGAACTCAGATACACTCATCTTGTGAATCAACTTGCAGTACTTGGAAAATTTTATGATCAGAATACCCAAGTAAGAAAGATATTGAACATACTCTCTAAAGAATGGGAGGCTAAAGTTACGGAAATCGAGGAGGCAAAAAAGCGGATCAATGCATTCCGTAGTTTCTTTGTTCGAAAGCCTCTTAGAGTATGAAAGAAGCTAAAGTTCAAATGGGAACTAGAAGAAGTCAGTGACAAAGAAAAGAAAAGCCTCGAATTGAATGTAATAAAGGAGGAAGATAAAAAAACATGACGAAGATTTCAATAATGATGAAATGAACCTAATAGTTAAGAGATTCAAAATGTTTTACAAGAAAGGCCATGGATTCATAAATCTTCAAAAAGGAGGAACTAGTAGCAGAAAAGATAGTAAACAACATATCATCTACTATGAATGTGAAAAACCAGGACACATCAAGTTAGAATGTCTAGAGCTATTGCAGAAAAACAAAGAAAAGAGAAAAGACAAATATTTCAATAGAAAAAAACCCTTTGTATATGCAATATGGGGAGATAGTTCTTTCGATGATGAGATCAACGAAAAAGAAGTAGCCAATATCTATCTAGTTGCTCAAGAAGAATCAGAGGAAGAAGAGGTAAGTGATTCTGAACCTACTTATGATGAATTACATTCTGAATATAATGCTTTACATTCTGAATTCATCAAAGTAGTTAAAGAACTTGTTGCTTTCAAAAAGAAAAAATGAATCCTTAAGGAAGTTTCAAAAAATGATTGCGAAAGTTGTCATGCTTTAAAAAGGAAAAATATTGATCTCACTAAAACTCTTGAAAAATTCATGAAAGGAAGTAAGATGTTAAATATCATTCTGAAAGTTCAACATTTTATAAATGATCGATCTAGTATTGGATATGATCCCAAATCAAACAAAAAGAAAGGAAGAAAGAAAACAGGAGGCAAAATGTATTTAAATTATTTTAGACATTCTATTCATATATCCAATCCTTTCGCACATTGTAATTTCTGTAATAAGAAGGGACATTATACTTCCTCGTGCATCCATAGAAAGAAAGGAAACATAAGATCCTACAAATGGATACCTAAAGGCTCATATGTTTAGAAAGTAATTTGCACTAACCCAAAAGGACCCAAAAAGATATGGGTACCTAAGACTTATTTTTTTTAATTGCAGTTATGTCTTAAGCATCCAGAGGCAACAAATGGTATATAGACAGTGGATGCTCTTGACATATGACCAGTGATTCCGAAAGTTTTACCACGTTACAACCTAAGGAAGGTGGAAAGGTAAAATTTAGAGAAAATCAATCTGGAAAGATAGCACGATAGGTGAAATCAAAAGTGATAAATGTATACAAGTCAAAGATGTATATTACATTGAAGGCTTGTGCCACAATCTGCCGAGCGTGAGTCAAAACAGATAAAGATCATTGGGTGATATTTGACTCAAAGGAATTTTGATTGTAAGCAAGAAGTATCTGCAAATAGAAAAGAAAAATCTTAAAGCGAAAATTAGATCAAAAAGGGAAGGTAATTATTTTACCCTTGATATAAGTAAAAATGTTTATGAAAATTGCTTTCTAAGTAATACTGGTGAAAGTTGGTTATGGCATAAGAGATTAGCTCATGTCAATATACACCAATTAGGCAAGTTACTCAAAAAGGATTTAGTAATTGGATTACCCAAAATAAATTTAAAAAATGATTTAATTTGTGATGCAAGTCAGAAGGGTAAACAAACAAAGTCATCTTTTAAATTAAAAAATGAAATCACAACAAATAAACTACTTCAACTGCTTCATATGGATTTAGTAGGACCAACAAGAGTTAAAAGCCTTAGTGGGAACTTATATTCATTGGTCATTGTTGATGATTTTTCTAGATTTACATAAACTATTTTCTTATCATCGAAGAATGAAACCTTCAATGAATTTATTGTTTTTGCCAAGAAAGTGCAAAATGAGAAAGGTATGTCCATTGTAGGTATCAAGACAGATCATGGTGGAGAATTTGAAAATCATGTCTTTGGAGAATACTGTGACACCAATGGCATTGATCACATTTCTCTGTACTAAGGACACCTCAACAAAATAGAGTTGTAGAAAGAAAGAGCAGATAAGATGGCCAAGCTATGCTGAATGAAAAGAATGTATCACAAGTTTTCTAGGCCGATGCAATGAGCACAACATGCTACATTTCAAACAGAGCATACATCAGAACAAAACTTGGAAAGACACCGTACGAACTATACAAAGGAAGAAAGCTGAACCTTGCTTATCTATGCTTCTTTGGTTGTAAGTGTTTCGTTTATAATAATGGTAAATATAATCGAGGAAAGTTTGATCCTAAAATTGATGAAGGAATATTCCTAGGCTATTCTAACAAAGCAAGGCTTACAGAATTTTCAATAAAAGAACATGTGTAGTTGAAGAATTAATTCATGTTGTATTTGATGAATTTGAATCTCTGATAAAATCATTGATGATAAGCAAGAAGTAATCTTAAATCAAGTGAATAGGAAACTTATTCCTAAACATTTCATTCCTGAGGTTGACCAAACTAATGAAGAAGAACAATCACTTAGACTAGGATAACCTAGAGCCTGGAAATATAACAAGAGTCATCCTATAAGAGACATAAATGAGGGAGTTAGAACTAGGAACAAAATCTTAAATGAAGTTAGTTTTTCTACATTCATTTTTGATATTGAACCGTCTAACATCGATGAAACCCTATTAGATAATGATTGGGTTATAGCAATGCAAGAAGTACTCAATCAATTTGAAAGAAATCAAGTTTGAGATTTGGTATCCTGGCCTAAAAATCATCCGGTTATTGGCACTAAATGGGTATTCAAGAACAAACTTGACAAATCTGCAATCATTGTCATAAACAAGGCAAGATTGGTCGCCAAAGGCTATAATCAAGAAGAAGGTATTGATTATAAGGAAACATATACTCCAGTAGCAACATTGGAAGCTATACGAGTATTCTTAGCTTTTACATGCATCAAGGGATTCAAACTATATCAAATGGATGTAAAGAGTGTATTTTTAAATGGCTACATCATAGAAGAAGTGTATGTAGAACAACCTTCAGGTTTTGGAGGATGTAACTAAGCCTGATCATGTTTTCAAACTATGAAAAACTTTATACAGTCTAAAAAGAGCCCCTAGAGCATAGTATGAAAGACTTAGCAAATTCCTCATCGATCAAGGGTTTTGTACAAGAAGAGTTGATACAATACTTTTGATAAAATGAACACGAAATGATATTTTGATAGTTCAAATGTATGTTGATGACATCATTTTTGGTGCTACTAATGAAATTCTATGCAATGAATTTTTGAAATAATGCAAGGAGAGTTTGAGATGTCAATGATAGAAGAATTGAACTTCTTCCTTAGTCTGCAAATTAAGCAAGGAAAGAATAGAATTGTCATATTTCAAACAAAATACCTAAAGGAGCTATTGAAGAAATGTGGGGATGGATCAAGCAAACAGAGTAGACATGCCTATGAGCTCAACTACATTGTTTGATGCTGATGTCAAAGGAAAATACTATAACATCACTAAATATATAAGAATGATTGGCTCATTACTCTATCTCATTGCAAGTAGACCTGGCATCCAATTTAGTGTTAGTATATGTGTAAGATATCAATCAGCCCCAAAGGAATCACATGCTGAAACTATCAAACAAATCTTTAGATATCTTACCAATACAGCAGAATTAGGTATCTGGTATCCTAAAGGAGGAAATGAATCCTAGTTGAATACTCAAATTCTAATCACAAAGGTTAGAAGACTGACAGAAAGAGTAACAGTGGGCAATGCCAGTTTCTTGGAGGCTCACTTGTATCATGGTTCGGCAAGAAATAGAACACATTGTCTCTTTCATCAACATAAGCTGAGTATGTTGCAGTGTCAAGTTGTTTTGCACAAGTATTGCGGCTAAAGCAACAAATATAGGATACCTATTGTAACGGCACGATCCCCCCACCCAAGGGGCTATAGAGTGGTGTTGGACCAACCTCACCCCACCTCCCCAAGGTCTTTTAGATGGCTAGGATTTGTTCCCTCCTCCCCCTTTTAAAGGCTTAGGGATTTTCCACCCGAGGGCCTCAATGCCTCATAGGGACTTGCCTCCCCAAGGATCGAAGGCAAGACCTGAGGGATAAGTACAAGCCTTATGATCGTAAAATATTCCCTTAAAGGATTGATTGAGGTGATAGCTCTTTGATGAAATGAGAGACAGAATTGATCTGCTGGCTATTCCACTAGCTTAAGGCTATACTAGAAGTCAATTGGTGGATGACAAATAACGTGTTGAAAGGTATAGGTAGAGAAGGGTTACCAAGCAATCTGTAACCCAGGAATCAACTGTCAAGTTTGATTCCACAAGAATTTGAAATGACCCAGAATACTTTGAGTTTAAATGGGCCAAGAACTGGCACAAAGGAACATAAATTTCAAGTGTAGTCAGGTATTATAGAAGGTTCCTGTGGGACTCCTATTAAATCATCCTGACATTATTAAAGCTCCTATAAGAAGATAAACATCAAAGTGGGCAATGGAAGCATAGTAAATTTATGTGCAGTGGCTAAGGACAATAGGGGAGGTTGATACCCCGAATTTTAGGATTGAAGGCTTTGGAATAAGCCTAAATTGAGTGGACTACTAAGTCCCAATTTAGTAGATATCCTAAATCTATTCTCTAATGTTCCTTATATCTTTGAGGCATTAAAGAAAATAAAATGGTTAATTTTAAAGAAAGTGATTATGCTTATGGTGAGATCGCCTATAAGGTAGTGAGCTTGTCATATGATTTTTAATAATCAAATGATGAGCAAAAATTATGAAATTTTACAGGGTGAAAGTAAACATCCTAAGATTTAATTTGAAAGGTCATATGACTCAATTAGAGCTATATACAAAAAGATATTAATTTTTGAAGTCAGCACAGAAAAACTGTGAAATTTCTGGAACAGCATGTAAAGATTAAAATTCTGGGAATTTTGTGATTCCATAAAGAAAAATGCTATATTTTTCATTGCATCTAGACTCAATACGGGTTCCATAGCCTTTGGAATCACCTCATTTCGATGTTTCTAGAATTATTTATGATTTTTCTAAGTTTGGGCAGAAATCTGCCAAAACTTTGTAAAAATCCGAAAATTTGGAAAATTAAAGTAAAATATGATATAATAATATATCATCATCCTCTTCCTCTTGAGCTCATTTCTGGTGTGAAACAGCAGATGAAGAGAGAGAGAATGTTCAGATTTTTAGAGAGAGAAGGAGAGGAGAAAACTCACAAGATAGGTCGATTTCTTCAGTGAATTCATACCTAACGTGTATACTCCTTCTCCTAAGCTTATCTTCTATGTTGTTTGAGGTGTTTGAACAAGATTTTTGGAGTTGGGAAGGTTAGGGTTTTAGCCAAGAAAAGGAAAAGCCAGAGGGAGCTTGAGGTAACTTCCAAACTCTTATATTTTACTATTTAGGCTGCTGTGGACAATTTAATCGGTGGAATTTTGTTGGATTGTCCTTTGTTTCTATTTATGGAAATGGATTGGCCTAGGTTTTATGCTGCCCAAATTGATACTAAATGGTAGTTGTAACCTAATGGAATAGTCAATAAAGTGGTTAGGAGTAGAAAGGAACACGTTTACGCAGCCGAAACAGAAAAACCCCGATTTTCCCCTTAAAACCCATATATTGTGGCCAGCATTGTAAATGGGTCTTAGAGTTGGATTTTCAATGATTTGATGGTTCCATTGGATTCAGGAGGAAAAATTAGGTGGGGTTACAGTTGGGCACTTTTTCGGAAAAGGCCGAGAAAGCATAATTACGAAAATGCCCCTAAAACACTGAAATAGGGGCTGCCAAGGGCAATTTCGTCTTTTGGCAGTGAATTTGGTAATTTCGAGTCCAGAAATGGATTCTTTGGGCGAAAATATGTCAGGATAGCCCAGGTTAGAATTTCGAGAAAGGTACAACCAGACTGGGTATGATGGAGCTGGGTCCCAGGGGTATTTTAGTAATTTTTCAAGATAGACTCATATAACCCCCAAAAATACTATGGAAGTGTCTAAATGGTATATTTGGAATTGTAGGACTAAGCTGAGAGCCCGAGTTGCTGGCACACAAATCGAGGAGAAAAGCTGGAGGTAGGGGACTTACCTTACTTGCATGTATTTGATATATTTGCTTGTGTAGTGATGTGTGAGATTGCTTTACTTGATTGTGTATAGCATATTTGAATAAATGAAGCTCTGTTTTTGTTTTGCTGTGGCCATAGTTTTGTTACATGAAACATTGAGATGCAGAAATGTCATTATAGGTCATACATCTAGTTAAAGCTAACATGTCATACACGTAGCATCTATCATGCATGCATTATGGTATCTGTTTCCTACTGAGATTCTCTCGAATCTCTCCCTCCCCTACCAACAAATTAGGCAGGTGAAAACAAGAGGTGTATTGAAAGCAGAGAAGAGAACTACACAAGAGGAATGCAGTGGTGAAATGAAGACAGGAAGATGTCTCTGTTTCACTGGGATGAGTTTAGACAACCTAGTAGCCTTGTGCAGCTACCTTAATCGTAAGTATCATGTACAAACCCCTATGGGGAATTTATGTAATCATGCACATATTATCAGTATAGTTATGCTATTCCTATGTTGCCTACCGAACCACATATCATTTTTCGTAAATACTCTGAAAAAGGTTGAAATTGAGATAAGGGCGTAACACTTAGGCCATAAGACCTGATAGACTAGTAATTCCTTAGGCCGGTAGAATGTGATGTGTTTGAGAATTGTGTAGAGTAGAGGCTAAAGGCGGTAAGACCCGATATGCAAGTTTGCATGGGGCGGTGTCCCTGGGCTGTAAGACCTATTTTCTTAGCAATATGGTTGATGCCTAGTACGATGGCGTTGGACTAGTGTGTCAAGGTATGTCTTAAGGCTGACAAAACATTCAAACTGTACAGGTTGTAGCTGAGGCAGTGAGACCAGTGTAACCAAGTACTTGGTGTGCCTAGGCAGTGTTTAGTACTTTTTATGATTGTTATATAATAAATCCCCAAGCACCTGTGTGGTAGATGTTGGAAATTGTGCCATAAGGGCCAATCGTTGTACTTTGAACATTATTATTTTAATGAAATTTCTTCATTTTGTTATCATAGTATTTACATGTTAACTGTGATAATTTTATCCTTGGATAATTCATAAAGATTGTCCTAAAATGTCCCTGGTCGGTCATCTATGCGGGAGCAGAGATGAAACAAGACCAGTATGACTTTGATAAGATATATTGATACGAATCAAAGTTTTAGGCACTTGTAAGAGTACAACGTGCTGGACCGACCCACTATGAGAAAGCTACATGGATCAAGTCATAAGCTTTTCTCATGTATAACTACGTCACAATGCCCTTAGACCTGAGGTCATCATGGATTCCTACATGAGAGTTGCTAAGCTTTGAACTAGTCAAAAGTCACTTTTGACCGGGTGATGATAAAGGCTATGATCGAGCTTAGTGATTTTTCATGCAGAGGAATATGAATGATTGTAATATCCTGGATTGTGACCAAGGATTAGCAACTTCAAAGTAATGTAATTAATATTAATTGAGCACTTTTGAAGTATATATCGTGCATTGTGATAATCAGGGGTAAAACGGTAAATTTATTGACCTACTGGTTAGATACCATTGAGAACACTTCTTAGTAATCAAGATTAATGGCTAAGATTGAAAGACCAAGAGGTGGAATCCTATGCATGCAAGCTTATATGAAATCATAGTAGGGAGAACAAGATGGTGCGAAGTGTCAAGATATGGACCATGGATGAGGTCAAAGTTTTCAAACTCATTCTCTCTTCCTCCCAAGTCGGCTAAGTGTATAGAAAGAATAGAAATGTGATCATCTTCATCAATATCTCATTTCTCTCTCATCCTCCTCCATTTTTCGCTGAACAAACAAGAAAGAGAAGGAAAAAAAGCTTGAGTTTTGGTAAGTTAATGCCTTCATATGCTCAAGTGTCCTTCATTAATATTGTTCATGAGGTTGAGGGCTTTATTCCTATGGTTTCAGATTTTTGATTTGTGGTGTTTGAGAACTTGTGAAAATTTGGAAGTGAGGGAAACAAGGAATTGGCTTGGGAAGAAGTTAAGGTGAGTATTTGGAACCTTTTGGTATATTCATTGTAGGTATTGGTTTAGTTTTGGGAATTTCAAATTTTTGCTCTGATCTTTGGTTTAATTTGAATGCTGGAATTGGTTTATGTGCTGTGTAGAATTTGGTCTTTTGTTGAACATTTTGGCCATTGGAATTGATTTGGGAACTTGGATTGGAAAGTGTGGCCATGTGTGAATTGTGTTGTGACATTGTGAGACATGTTGTAGTTGTTGTGTAATATGTCAATGGGAGTTGAATTTGGTCATTTTGATGATTTCAATGGTTTTCTTGAGCAAAATTGTGTGAGAATGGTATTTGGGTTGGAATGGGAATCATTTGGGATCAAATGTGAAAAACTGGAAAATCTGGCCAATGTAAGTCTATTCTGGACAGTCAGATGGTGTGGACGTTTTGACTAGGCTAATGATGTTAGAAAATTATGAAACTTTCCAGTTTTGAATTTCACTTCCCAAGCTTCAAAATGGACATAAATTTTGTGTCATTTCGCTTTTTGAGCTGGGAGTTTGAACTGTCCAAAGTTTGGCATCAAAACCGGACCCTGTTTTGGCACAACGTTAGGTTTTTGGTAAATCTGGACTTTTGTGGTGATTTCTAGTTATGGCCAATATTTTTCCTTGAAAGAGGACTTAAATAGCTTTCATTTTGCTTTGGAATCACCTTATTTCAATTTTTCCTGAATTAGTTATGATTCTTGGAAGTTCAGCCAAGAAACTGGATTTTCATGGGCTGCAGCCCGTGGATTCTGGGCCGCAGCCCAAATGTTTCTAAGCGCATCTGAGTAGTTTTGGGCCGCAGCCCGTGGATTCTGGGCCGCAGTCCAAATGTTTCTGAGCGTTTCTGGGCAGTTTTGGGCCGCAGCCAGTGGATTTTGGGCCGCGGCCCACCCCCAAAAATCAGTATTTTACACTTTTAAAGGTGGTTCCTGGTATAGTCTTTCCCAACCCTTTAGGCATATGTTTAGACCTAAAATAGTCACCTAAAGAGTTCAAATGATAACCAACTTAAAGTATTATAGAGAAAAGAACTTGGAAAAGAGATTGACGGGTTGTCCCTAACTTGGTTTACAGGATTTGATATTTGCCGTCCTCGTGAGCCCGCGGTGCCAAGAAATGTCGGGAAAGGATCAGGTAGTGACTCTCTCTTTTATACTATGTATAATGCTCTGTATGTGTGTGATATCACTGTTATGTGATGATTCTTTGATGCTGCTATGATTACAGCTGGTGATAGCTGTCGTTTACAGCGTAAGTTGTCGTTATTGTAATTACAGCGTAAGCTGTCGTTATTGTGAATACAGTGTAAGCTGTCGTTATTGTGAATACAACGTAAGCTGTCGTGATTATGATTACAGCGAGAGCTGTCGTATTGTGTATACAGCCGTGAGTGCTGTCGTTTGTGGTGAAAACCATGTATCTTTGAGATTACTGATGCTGTTGCTGGTTGTGATTTATATATATGCTTGGTGTTATGCATTGTGTGAGTGGTTTGTTACTACTGGGATTCGCTCGAATCTCATTCTTTCCTATGACTAACATTTCAGACAGGGTGTGTGGCTCAAAAGAGAAGCGGCCAACCCGGAGCAATTAGGACCCTTGGGGGTATATAGTTGTATGGGAAACGTTGGTTATCTATTTTGAACTCAGGATTACTGTATATTTTGAATTAGGAATATTACCTTCAGTTTTGGTTGTGTAATCCCCTAGTGGATACTTATAAACCTCAGATTATATGTATAGAACCCGGGAGTTGCTGGGGATTTGGTTATACACTCTGATATGATTGAATGTATATTAACTGCACAAGTAATTATATTCGAATGTTGAAATTGAGACCAGGATGGGAAAAAGAGTTTTGAAAGTTTTGCGAAAATTTTACTGTGAGACTGAAAGTTTAAAACGAGGTTAAAGCGAGGTTAAAACATCCAATGGTCTCTAATCCGAATTAAATATGCATTATTGAATTATAATTACGTGTTTAAAAGCAGGGGGTTACAATGATCAAGATGGAATTTGTCCCTCACATTAGTAGAGAGATATTGCTGGGCCCCTCGATGAGTGAGTCTAAGAAATGTATGGCCATACTATGATGAAAGGAGTTTCTATTTCTGTTATCAGGCTACTCAGGAATCGAGAAAGTAATGGTCAGGAACAAGAGGATGACATTATCCATGCCTTATCCTTGATCGATATATCGTGTGACAAAAGGGACGTGACATGGTTGTATAACAGGTTGCATCGTGATAACGATCCCCATATGAATTGGGTAGTCGTAATATCTTTAGAGGCCGCTTGCGACTTTTGGGTTAGTATAGTTATTGGCCCACTGCCAACTTCATATGGGCCTACAGGGTCGCACACAAGAATGGCCCAACACGAGATAATGTTTAATTTAGGGTGGACAATTATATATATATATATATAATATAAAAATCATTAATAATATTATATAGATATATATATTTTTGAAATATATATCTTATATATATATATATATATATATATATATATATATATATATATATATTTTTATATATATATATATATATTATATGATATTATTATATTTAATAATATTATATAGATATATATTTTTGAAATATATATCTTATATATATATGTATATATATTATATGATATTATTATATTGTGTTAGTTTTAAATTTAATTTATTAAGATATATTAAATTTAATAACTAACATGATATAGATATAGTATCTCAGATTTAATTTATGAAGATAAATTAAATCTAATGGCTCTTTATTTGAATTAAATAATTAGGTTAAATTAAAACTGTTTGACAGATTTAATTTAAACTGAATTTATTTAATTTGCTCATCAAGATAATTAATTGTTAATTAATTTTGAAATTAATGATGATTAATTTTGAAATTTGAAAATAGCCCTCATAGGTTATAAACTTGATAGAGCAGATATATTCATACACATGAGAATTGAGAGCCGCAAGTGAAACCCTAGGAGACATTAGAGGTGCTAGCACACAGTCTCGGTTGGAGAGCATTCGTGTGGATACCGGTAGAGGGAGCGGACCTGACGTGTTGGCTCCTAGAGATCGTGAAAACTCTGAATCATCAAAAAGGTATGAATCCTTCCAACTTGGTTTAAACGTCGTTGATAGATCCTCGATTAGGATCGGTGAAAATTTTTAAAATTCTTTCGCTGTGCCTACCGATCCTAACAGTAGAGGCCCTCATTATGGAGGAGGTGACAGTTCTTGCTTGGTGTCCTATGTGGTTCGGCCCTCGGACGCTAGCCAAGCCAGCCTGTGTGGTAGTAAGATCCTCGGCCATTATATAAACAGGTGATTGCATGATTCGGGCAGGGTCCCTAAGAGGCTGTGAGGCTTAACGAACCAAGCACTATGGGAATGGTTTAGTGCTTGTTACGATTGTTATTTAATAAATCCCCAAGCACCTGTGTGGTAGAGGCCCTCAATATGGAGAAGGGGACAGTTCCTGCTTGGTGTCCTATGTGGTTTGGCCCTCGGACGCTAACCAAGCCGGCCTGTGTGGTAGTGAGACCCTCGGCCGTTATATAAAAAGGTGATTGCATGATTCGGGTAGAGTCCCGGAGAGGCTGTAAGACTTAATAAACCAAGCACTGTGGGAATGGTCCAGTAGGTCCTGTGTTTAATTGCACACTACATATTGTGTACGGAATAAATGATGAATGTTGAATACTATCTGAGATTTTTGATGAGAATATGTTGATTGTGTTGCATGCTCAATGAGCTTGCATATGATCATTATGTTGCATAGCTTGTGAGCCTACACATGACAAAGGGATGGATTGAATGATAAGGATTGATCCCCAAGTTGTAGACGTTCAAATTTTGAGGATGAAATTTCTTGAACAGGGGGAGAAATGTAATATCCCAAATTTTGGCAATTGAAGCTTGAGAATAAGCCTGAATCAAGTGGATTTCTAAGCCCCAGTTTAGCAAGAGTCTCAGGAATAAGGATTGGCTGCCAATGAAAATTTTTTGTGAGGCAGTGACATTGTTATGTAATTTTGGATGACCAGATAATGTCCAAAAATTGTGCAATTTTATAGAATAAAAGTAGACATCCTAAGCTTTAATTTGATAGGTCATGGAATTATTTGGAGCTATACACAAAGAGTTATGAATTTTTGAAGTTAGCCTAGTGAAACTAGCCAGCATCCATGGCAGCATCCAAAAACAATAATTCTGGGAACTTTAAGATTTCAGTTGGCCAAAGGTTATATTTTTCCTAAAACTAGACTCAATAAGAGTCACATAGCCTTTAGAGTCACTCTAATTGAAGTTCTATAAATAAAGTTATGATTTTTCAAAGTTTGGTCAGAAAATCTGCCAAAATTTCCAATTATTCCGAAAATGGAAAAAATGTAATGGCATTGTGTAAATTGTGGAATGAAAAAATATGAGGGAAAAATATATGTTGGGTATTAAATCATGCCAAATGGCATCATCTTAAGCCAAACAATTAAATATGAATATGTGAAAAAGTGAGTACATGTGGAAATTCAATAAAGTATTATATGTTGACCAATTAATTGATATAATTGAAGAAAAACCCAATTGGTCTACTTTGGACCAAAAGTGGTGTATTTTCAGGCTTAAGGAGATGAAGGAATTGGTTCAAATTAAATGGAGACTTTATGACAAAATTGTGAAGAGATGAGGCTAAAGAAAAATTCATGTGTCATAAACCCTTATAATAATATATTTCTAAAAAGATGAAGGATATTAAAAAGCATAATCTTCATCTTTCCTTCTCCATTTTCACGCCAAACCCAAAGGAATAGAGAGAGAGAAAAGCTTGAAGAACATAGAGAAAGAGATCACAAGAAGAGCAAAACTCAAGGTAAGACTTGTGATTAAGCTTCCTTACTTGTGAAATAACCCTTCTAATCTCTTCTTCTCCATGAAAAACCATGTTTAGCAAGCTAATCTTCAAGGTTTGAGAGGGAGGAAGTGATGCCCTAGAGAGAGAAAGTTGAGAATCAAGAGGTAATCTCAAGAACTTTATTCCTCTTGGTTGATATGTTGTTGTTGTTGTGATTCTTGGCATAATTTGTGGTTTGGATTGTGATTTTGTAAATTTGGGATGTTAAGACCCTAAGGGGTTATGCCACCCAAATTTCCTCTAATCATGTGCAATTAGTATTTAAATCGTTAATCATGAGATTGGGAGTGAAAAGAAGGTGTTTGGTTGATAAAAATCAAGAAATTCCATTTTTCCCAATTTTTATGGAATTTCGTCGAGACTTTGTTTTGTGTGTTTGGACTAGATTTTGGTGGTTTTGATAATTCCATTGGATTTGGAATGGAAAATTGTGTAGAATTCATGTTGGGTGCGAAGTGAGAAAAGCCTTAGAATGTAAAGTGTCAAAATACCCTTGAAAACCCTCGCATAGGGGCTATTATTGGTAATTTTGTAATTTGGTAGTGAATTTGCCTAAACCAAGGCCAAAAATGGATTCTTTAGTCAAAATTATGTAGGAATAGCCCGGGTCATAAATTTTGAGAAAGTATGGTTAGACTGGGTCTTCAGAGGTATTTTAGTAATTTTGCAGTTTTAAGCAAAGATAACCAACACAATGCATTTATAATAATAAATGAATGGGTAATAACTCATTTATTGTAAATTTGGGATTTTAGGATCAGACAATAGCTCGAGCCGGATAAAGAGTATTGGATCGACAGTCAGTTAAGGGAATGGCAATCTAGGTAGGGGACTTATGTAATGCCCCAAAATTTGATTAAGGGCTAATGATGACTAATGACAATGTATTTGTTAATTAAAGATGAATTTATTATGTGTTATGTGACAATTTAAGTAAATGTGCCATAATCAGTGGAAAAATTGAAAGAATGGAATTATTGGGCAAATAGTTAGTGATTAGTGGAGAAATTAATCACTAACTAAGGAGAAATGAGATGTGTGATTAAATGGCTAATGGAGAGGTTAGAGTAAATAATTAGTTACTTATTTATGAGAACCAATGCAATGGTGACAAGTGGCAAGTGAAGATGATGTGAGAGAGTAAGAGAAAAGTCAATATCCTAATTTTTCTTATCATTTCTCCCTCTCCCTCTCTCCTTGTTTTTGGTTGGAGCTGGTATGGGGAAGGGAGTATCATCATGTTCCTTCTTCTTCAAGCTCATCTCTCTCACTCGTCAGCCATTGTTGACCCAAGAAGGAAGAAGAAAAGCTTGAAAAAGGTAAGAGGAATGACCTCAAATGACAAAACTTCTTTCTTTAATCTTGTTCCTTAGGTTGAGAGCTTCATTTTCATGGTTCTAGATTCTCCATTACTGGTAGTTTGTGGAATCAAGAAAATCTAGAAGTTGGAGAACCAAGAAGTTCCTTTGAGAAAGTTATTAAAGTGAGTAAGAGACTTCCTATTTATGTTTTATGCCATTTGATTAAACTTGGAAGTTCTGGGGATTATGGCCTTACTGTTGAGAATCAGGGTCTTAAGGAGTATGGCATGAAATGGTCATGAAAATGGTAGCTTGTAATGTGTTGGAATAGATAGTATTTATTTGGGGTTGAAATGTTAAGTTTGGCGATTTTGGAACTTTGGTGTTTAATGTTGCCCAAAACTAAAGTATGATAATGGAATAGGAATTTGGTTATGTGGATGGTTCCATTGGATTCCTTGTGTATTTTTGTGTGGGAGTAGCTTTGATTTGGTATTTGGGATCATTGGAATCATTTAGGCAAAAGTTGGGAGGTGCTATTAGTTTTCTACGTTTTCTAGTTTCTGATAAGCATCACTCGAGTGAGGATGGGTATCACTCGAGTGTAATAGTGTTTTTTCCTCTTTTTGCCTTCAGTATTCTATTACACTTCCGTATGAAAGGCAAGAGTGTTGCCTCACTTGCGAGTGTCGTGGGTTCTCACTGGAGTGAGCTTTCTCTTACTCGGGTGCATGTGTATTTGACACCGGGACTCTTGTCTCGGGTTATCACTAGCAGCCAAGTTTCAAGAGTGTGCCTTAACACTCGCGAGTATTAAGCCATCACTCGAGTGCCGGGAGTCCCCACTCGAGTGCTCCTTCTCTCTGAAAGTTTCTTATGCTCTTGGGTTATCACTTTCTGTGCTTCACTTTCTTGAACTTGGGTGAGCATTAGGCCATCACTCGAGTGTTCATTCTTGTGCTCGAGTGCAATGAATATTTCTTACTTCTATGTTGCTCTCGGCCAAACACTTGCACGAGTATGCTTCTATACTCGGGTGCAAACCGTACCATCACTCGAGTAAGGCTTTCTTCACTTGAGTGTTCATACATCTTCACTCGAGTGAGGTCTTCTTCACTCGAGTGCAACAGTAGGAAAATCAGTTCTTGTCCTTCCAATAGGGGATATTCAGGATAGTTCTTCCAACCCTTTAAGGCTTTTGTTAGAGGTATATATGGGTACTTAAGGGACATTAATGATAACCAATTTAAATGTTGTGAAGTTATTGAGTATTGGAATAAGTGATAACGCGTCATCCTTAATTATGACTTTAGGATTTGATATTTTCCCGGAGCGTAGAAGGCCCATGCCTGCTCAAGAACGGAAAGACCAAGGTAGTGACACTTTATCCTATATCATGCGTAATGCATTACTTGTTTGTATTTATTATTGAATGAGCGAGGGGATGTGGCGGTAAGCCCGGCCTTGAATATTGTTGAGGGGACGTGGCATAAGCCCGGCCTTGAATATTGATATGCTACATTGTGATATATGCTTACTTGCTTTGTTTAATTATGCATCATATACGTAAATTATTGCTACTGGGATTCTTTTGAATCTCACTCTTTCCAAATAACATTTTTAGACAGGGCAAGTGGATCGAAAGACAAGCAAGTAAGCAAGGACATTAGGACTGCCGGTGGTTGTCTTAGCTAGATTCTTTTGGTTTTTGGATTGGTTATTATTTTGGATGAATGCATATATAATTGACCATAGAATAGTGATGTTGTGTAATCCCCGGTATAGGAAACTGAGATGGGCAATGATGCCCTACAAACTCTTGGATTAATGTTAGTATCCTGGGTGAATGTTGGGAATTTTGCTTATACTCTGATATTGTATATGTAACAAATCAAATAGGCCTGTTGTTATAAAATGAATGAATGGAGATCTATTTGTACAGATGTTGTAAAAAAAGTTTTTAATTAGTTTCGAATCTCTCATTCCATCATTTAACATGTTTAAACACTAATCATCGGCCTTGATGAGGATGGGGGTTACATTTGTGGTATCAAAGCAATTTTCCTGGCATAGGTAGATTTTGCTAGGATAGCAGCTTTAGTTTTTTGTTTGATATTTTTAAGTGATTGAAAATTGTTGGTTGTATACACATGAATATTCCTATTATTGTTGGTGTATGAGTTTAAGGAATATGTGTATACTTTATTGTGATTTCTGACTGGGTAAATCATTTGTAGACTGAAGAGAAATAGTGGCTCCCCTTAGAGTCAGAAGACCTGACCTAAAGGTGGAAGAGCTCAATGACAATCCACCTTACCCTATACAAGAGATGATGGGTCTGATTCGAGAGCAAAGAGACATGATTGCTAAGTTGAGGGAAGAGCTCAGGGAGGAAAGGGCCAAGCGTAATGTGGAAAAGGTTCAGTCTACACGTAAGAAGACCCCAGAGGAGACTCGACATGAAGAAACAGAAAGAGGGGTTGGTTATCTGCAGGCTTTTAATTGTTTTAAAGGTCTATAATATTATTTATAACCCGGTTAGGGAATTTATGTATTATAATCAAGTACGTTGAATCAATAGTATTAGTATATTTATTATATTCATGTGTGCCCACAGAATTGCGCAATTGTTACTCTGATTAATATCGGTAACAAATGGTATGTAAGATGGGGTCTGATACCTATCTACTATAACAACACTAGCATGATAAGCTTGGCAAAGAATTCGGTCTAACATTCTAGAGCCAAGCATATCAATCTCAGACATCACTTCATCAGGGATCATGTTCAAAAGAAGGATGTCAAAGTAATATTCATCCCAACTCATCTTCAAATAGCAGATATCTTCACAAAACCCCTCTCATCAAAGATCAATTTTTATTCATAAGAAGAGAATTGGGAATGGTAAATCCCAACAAATTGTAAGTTGCTATATGTTAGAAAATGTAATTGATTATGTTTTGTTGATTACTGACTTAAGTATCAGAGTATCTAGTAATTTGTTTTTGCAGGACCTTGACACTCTGTTATGTGGTAAGTAAAGCAGAGGTAAACAGAGATGCTAATCACTCGAGTGATAACTGGAAGTGATCTCAAGGCAGTGGGCATTAATTTAAATTGTAACAGCATAATGGTTGAAAGTGAATAGTCAAAAGTTGAAGAGACGGATCACTCAAGTGATGTCTCAGAATCACTCGAGTGAGCCCTCGAGTGATCATCAGTACAGAAAGGAATTCAGCCAAGCTTCAACTTAATTTTGTCATCCAGTGCATACAAACCATCAAGGAATTATTCATGGGTAATTGCAATATTACTCATGCCAAGTATGCTTTTAAAATTTCATTATTTTTGATTTTCTAGTATGATCACTTGAGTGACCACTTAGGTGATGCCCTAGGATCACTCGAGTGATGTCGGGCACAGTAGCTATATTTGTCGGCATTCCATTATTTTCACCATATCAGTCCTAGTGATTCTCCCTGACCTCTACCCAAAACTTTTCACAAAACCTTACCGAGTCCATTATCAACAAAACCCATCAGTTTTCACTCCTAAAAACCTCCTAAATTTCAACCATCAGTTTGCTTCAATCTCACAATGGTTAGGACCAAGGTGCCTCAAAATGTATCCATGGACTCTTTTAAGTAGCCAGAATCATCTGAATCTCCTCCATCTCTTCCACCCAAGAAATAGAAGAAATCAACGACTTCGAAACCCAAAATTCAGCCGAAAGCTAAAGGGGTTGTGATTCAGGAGCCAATGTCAACAAGGGCAAAGTCTAAGCCTACACCTCTAAGAAAAGGGAAGAAATATGCCACTCTAATTCCACCATCTACAGATTCCTTTGATACTCCCACTTGGTCAGAGCAAGGACCAAAGGGACCAAAGTATGATAAGAAAATTGCCAAAGCAATAGCAAGTATGTTTGAAGAAGCTGTTCAATCCAAGGGAGCCAAGAAAGAAACCTCATCAAAATCTACCAAGTCTCATCCAAAGACCTCAAAAGGAGATATTGAGGAAGTAGATGATACCATCCCTCCAAAAGGCTTCAATGCAAACAAACCTGAAGAATCAAAGAAGTACAAGGAATTCTTCTCCAGGAAAAAATTGTGTAAGATGTATTTCATTGATCTCAAAGTTCTTTTCGAAGCAATTAAGTATCATTTGATTGATTATCTTGAGGGATATATGCCATGGCTATCTGTGAGTCTTCCCTAGTGCACTAAGGTTGTCAGACATTGTTACTATAATCTAGAACTAGTAGAAGATGCTCTTAATTAAGTGGTAAAAGAGGAATTGGAAACAAAAATGAGAGGGAAGAAATTCACTATCTCTGCCTCCAAGATCAATGAGTGGCTAAGCATTCAGGATCCTCAAGAGGACAACCCAGTGAACCTCACCTAGAACCAAATTTTTAGTATCCTAAGGCCTGGTGAGAGAGTTGGACCCTTGATCTTTAATCCAAGTGATATATATGACTTGCATAGAGTACTCTAGTATATCTACTCTCATGCAATAGTCAACAAGTCTAACAATTTCACTCACTTCATCAAACAGGACTACGGGAACATGGCCTCCATATTGCTAAAGGAGAAGAGGAATTTGGGAGAATTGATTATTTTGAGATCAAGGGGTACAAATTCTCCAATGTGCACTACACCAATTCCATTCCCCTAGTTGATATCCCTATTTCTGAAAGCCAATAAGATTTGGTATCTAGAGGCAAATGAGCGAGTTGAGAGGTTGCTACCAATTGGAAGGAACCAAATTGGGAAACTTGGGATTAAGCTTCCCTTAAAAAAGCCTATGGGTTCACTCCAAAGAAAAAGAAGGTTTTTAAGGTTGAGACGTGCAAATTAGAAGATACGCAATCCTCTGCTCCTGCTACTACATCATCACTATCTTTCTTCAAGTCTACAATCCAGAATTACCTGAAGGAAGTGTTTCAGGAATTTCAAGTGGAAATCGCCAATACCAACGCTGAACTCATAACCAACATGAACTTCAAGATGGGAGAGATGGTAGAGCATGTGAACAAACACAATCAAGTGGTATTCAATCAGATACGTGTGCTTAACGAGCACAACCAAGAAATGTTGGCTTAGCAGGAGGCTCAGACAAATGTGCTTAACAAGATTACCGACCTTCTTTAGTCTCTCTATCAGAAGGTTGATGCCCTAACTTCAAGCACCTCGACTCTTGGTCTATTTATACCAACCTTAGCTCCAGCCTTTGCCTTTGCATTTGTATCTGATCTACCTCATACCATCCCTCACACCACACCGAGCATTGTCCTTTTCACCATGACCGATCAATCGACATCTGCTCAGGTCCATATCACGCTTGACGAGTAGGCCACTGTTCATTCTAGCCCAGTCACCACACCTATAGCCTCATCCACTGGCACCGAGCTATTACCTCTGACTCTATTTCATCATTCCTAGCACTTGGATGACGCTGAGGAGTTGGTGGACACTTCATAGCATCCTTCATCACCACTACTAAACCACACTCCTCTCTATGTCCCTCACCTACAGGACCCCCTCCAGATCCCTCCTCTTACTTTATCAGAGCCCATTCCATCTAAGGCACCCCTACTTTTGCTCTGAGAGGAGGTGATACTCACAATGATGCATCCTCACCTATTCGAGCCACTCCTATCACCATTAGAGACCTATCCCATACTAGTTCTAGTTCCAGTATCTCTACCAAAACCACCCTTTCTGTTGATGTCAAAAAGGGGGAGAAGAACTAGGAGTAACTAGGAGTAGTGATTTTTGCAAATTGACATGTTCCTACTTTTATATAGAATGGGGATATATGGGTGAGTAGGGATTTTAGGGAGTTTTCTAAGCCTTTATGTCATATTATTAAATTCTAAGTTTAATTTTATGATAGTATGAATTATGAAGTTTAATGATCAATTACTGTCATATCTTTGGACTAATGAACTCTGTTTCTGCTTATGTATACAAGGTTGTTAATATAATATTAGCAAACTAAAGCATATGATTTTGATTGAAACTTCAAAATATTTTCAAAATGGTTTGTTCAAAAATCACCAAGTTTTGTCATCACCAAAAAGGGGGAAATGTTAGATCCTATGTTTTGATGATAACAAATGATGTTACAAACGATTTAATTAAATAAAGGTTTTTGAAAAAAGAAACAGTGTGGTCTGAAGCATGCAGAACCATCACTCGAGTAATGAAGAAAGAGAAGAAGTCACAATGTAAGAGAAGATGTCTCTAACTAATTTTAGAAGGGATCACTCAAGTGATGACCCTTCAGCACTCGAGTGACCACTCGAGTGATGGAATTGAAAAATGCTTTGAAAACTCTCTGCCAGAATTTGAAAGGTATCACTGGAGTGATGTGGTTAGATATGAAGACTTCAACTCTGCCAAGATTTGCAAGTGACCACTGTAACCCCCTGCCGTAATTATATCCGAAATACGCGATTAAAGTGAAATAGAGACCAATAATAAACAAATAACATTTACTAACCCATCACATGACGGGGTTTTCACAATTACCTTTCGAAATCATTTATAAACGTGGTCTCATAATCACTTTTCGAATACAATTACTATGCGGAATATCACATTCATAACAAATCAGAGTGCACAAAATAATCCCGGCAATCCCGGGTTCCATACATTAACTCAAAGCCTTATAGGGCATATTCGCCCCTACAAGCCCTCACATGGGGATTACACAAATCCTCTTAAATACATGTACAAATATCCAATAACTCATTTCAAATACATAACCAAATATACTCTTCCATATGTACACATCCAAATCCAAATATCCCATCTAGGATGATAACCAACTATCACAACCAAACTCCAATGGGAGCCCTAGCCGCCCTTGACTGCTTACTCTATCCTCGATCCACCTACCCTGTCTGAAATGGTTGATAGGGAAGGGTGAGATTCTAGAGAATCTCAGTAGGAAACAGATACCTATATGCATGTATGATATGTGTTTAATGCATGACATGCTTGCAATACATATCTCATGTTCACATAATGACATATCTGCGTGCTCAATGTTTCAACAACATACTCATGGCCATAGCATAACTAGAAACAGAGCTACAATCATTCATACATGTTTCACATAATCAAGCAAAGCAATACATGCATCAAAACACAAACACAAATATCAAAGCATGCAAAAGAGGTAAGTTCCCTACACTCTTTCCACGTAAGCTCCAGCTTCGCTTACTCGCGATCAGAACGAATACCGAACCACGATCAGGGCGAATATCAACCCTATAACCAAAGCAAGGACATAGGGTTAATCCCTTTCTCAATTCCTCAACATACAAATACTTAATGTTGGTTATCATTTAACACCTTTAGGTGGCTAATCAAAGCCCAAACATATGCCTAAAGGCTTGGGAAACACTTGACCAAAGATCACTTTTAAAAAGTCCAATATGCTGATTTTTGGGGTTGGGCCGTGGCCCACAATCCTTGGGCTGCGGCCCAAGGCTGTCCAGAGACGCACAGAAACATTTGGGCTGCGGCCCAACATCTTTGGGCCGCGCCCAAGAAAATCCAGTTTCTGGCTGAAATTCCAAAAATCATAACTAATTCCAAAAAAATTGAAATGAGGTGATCCCAAAGCCAAATGAAAGCTATTCAAGTCCTCTACACAGGAAAAATACTGGCCAATACTGGAAATCACCATAAAAGTCCAGATTTACGAAAAACCTAACATTGTGCCAAAACAGGATCCAGTTTTGATGCCAGACTTTGGACAGCTATAACTCCCAGTTCTCAAAACGAAATGGCACACATTATATGTCCATTTTGAACCTTGGGAGGTGAAATTTAAGACTGGAAAGTTTCATAATTTTCTAACATCATTAGCCCAGTCAAAACGTCCACACAACAAGACTGCCCAACACAGACTTACACTGGACAGATTTCCAAATTTGCACAATTGGCTTCCAATGGTTCAATTTCCATATCAAACATCATTCTCACACAAAATTTCACAAGGAATCCATTGGAAATACCAAATCAACCAAATTCACATTACATTGACATGTTTTACCAATAATCATAACATGTCATCACAAAACCACAACATTACAACTCTTCCAATTCAAATTCCCAAATCAATTCCAATGACCAAATACCACAACATGGCACCATTTCCAACATAAAACACAACCCAATTCATCCAATCCAAAATCACAAGAAAATCAGGGCAAAATTCGAAATTCACAAAGCTCAACCAAAACTCACAAAACTTAGATCAAAAGTCTTCAAATACTCACCTCTTCCTCTTTCTCAAACCAACTCTTTGATTCTCCATCTTTCCAAATTTCCTCAAGCCATCAACCACCTCCAATCAAGAATCTAAAACCATAGAGATGAAGCTCTCATCACTATGAACAACTTTATAGAAGGTGATTAGAGCATTAGAGGACAAGAAACAAGCTAAATCTCACCTTGATTCTTTCTCTTTCCTCCTCCACTTGTACGCCATGGAGTCTTGAGAGAGAGAGAGGGAGTGAAGATGAAGATGATGATCAGTTTTTGGGGCCTCAAAAACGTCCAAATAGAGAGGAGAGAAAATGAGTTGAATATTTGACCAAAATCCAAGGGCTCACAAAGTGCCAAGTGTCACCATCTTGACACACATCCCATGAGCTCACATGAGCACAACCACATGGGATTCCACCCTTTGATCTCTACACAAATCAATATCAACCATTGATCTTGAAGTTACCAATGGGTTTCCTTTTCGGTAACTGACCAATCGGTCGATAACTTTACCGTTTTGCCCCTGATTACGGTAATTCTCATTGAACCACTACCAACACTTCATATCTTTTCATTTAGCCACAATATGCGCCTTCCCTCTATTTTAAGTCAATTTAGATGTTAATCCATAATTGAGCTTAAATACAGGATTTCGACGTTGCCCACAACACCTACGAATCACATCGGGTGCCAAATCACACCATAATTTCCAGAAGGGTTTATTTAACACTAACCACATCCACTTTTAGAGTCATTATCTCTTAATCACAATTTAGGATCCTGCTAAACCAGGGCTTAGCAGTCCACTAATCTTAGGCTTATTCTCTAGCCTCAAGTCTCAGAATTCGGGGTATTACAACCACTCGAGTGATGAAGTCAAAATTATTGCTTTAACTTTGCCAAGTTCTGGAAGGGATCACTCGAGTGATGACCCTGGATTACTTGAGTGATGACCCTGGATAACTCGAGTGATGAAGTCCAGATTGCATGGTAATCATCTGTTGTTTACTGATTTGTTATCTATATGATTAATATTTTATTGTATTAGTATTCTAAGTATATTTTCAAGGAAACAATGAAGAGATCATGCAAGAAATAGAAAAGTCACTTTATAAAGAACACAACATTTGTAACGCTCACTTACTGCAATGACTATTTTTCAAATATGAATAATGGTCAAAAGAAGCTACATAACTCTAACGGATATGTTGAAATGATGACAACGGCTATCAAACTCAACTATATATACGAAAGCATTCAATGGAGAAAATAGAGAACAACATATTGAGCCATCAACAATCAATTAACACTTGCTCTGTTTTCCATTCATTTATTCATTCTGTACTTTAGTGATTCTTTATACACTTTGTGAGAGATTTTCATTACAAACTCAATATTCATTATTGAGATTACTTAAGGTTGTGAAACCTTAAGTTGGGGATTAGTTTACATCGTGTAAGGGGGAGCAAGTATCCAGTAATGGAACTTGATGTGTACTGAGATGCCAAGAACACATTAAATCTTATAAGATAAAGTGAAACTCTCAAAGGAACTTTGTGGACTAGACACAGGTCAGAGTGGTTGTAGTCAAACCAGTATAACTCCCGGTGTACACTTTGATAATATTTCTCATAGCGCTTAATTGCGCTTTAAATTCTATCAATTTATAGTTACGGTTCAATTATTCTATGATCACCCAATTCAGCCCCCTTTTTAGGTAAAGTGCTTACACTAACAGTTTGTCCTGAAGAGTTAGAAATTGTGAAGTCCTCAAAGGCTTTGTCAGACAATTAGCAATCTAATCTTATGAAGGCATATCATATTAAACTATGAGTTGCTTAGCTAGAACTTGATCACAAACATAATGAGTGTCAATCTTAATATGCTTGGTACGTACATAAAACACTTTATTGGAGGCAAGAGCCGCAACACTAACATTGTCGCACCAAATGAGTGTTAAAATCGGTAGGCACAGCGGAAAAATTTTAAAATTTTCACCAATCCTAATCGAGGATCTATCAACGATGTTTAAACCAAGTTGGAAGGATTCATACCTTTTTGATGATTCAGAGTTTTCACGATCTCTAAGAGCCAACACGTCAAGTCCGCTCCCTCTATCGGTATCCACACGAATGCTCTCCAACCGAGACTGCGTGCTAGCGCCTCTAATGTCTCCTAGGGTTTCACTTGCGGCTCTCAATTCTCATGTGCGTATGAATATATCTGCTCTATCAAGTTTATAACCTATGAGGGCTATTTTCAAATTTCAAAATTAATCATCATTAATTTCAAAATTAATTAACAATTAATTATCTTGATGAGCTAATTAAATAAATTTAGTTTAAATTAAATCTGTCCAACAATTTTAATTTAACCTATTTATTTAATCCAAATAAAGAGCCATTAGATTTAATTTATCTTCATAAATTAAATCTGAGATACTATATCTCTATCATGTTAGTTATTAAATTTAATATATCTTAATAAATTAAATTTAAAACTAACACAATATAATAATATCATATAATATACACACACACACACATATATATAAGAGATTTATTTCGAAAAAATATATATCTATATAATATTATTAATGATTTTTATATTATATATATATAATTTGTCCACCCTAAATTAAACATTATCTCGTGTTGGGCTATTCTTGTGTGCGACCCAGTAGGCCCATATGAAGTTGGCAGTGGGCCAATAACTATACTAACCCAAAAGTCGCAAACGGCTTCTAGCAAGACATTACGACTACCCAATTCATATGAGGATCATTATCACGATGCAACTTGTCATACAACCATGTCACGTCCCTTTTGTCACACGATATATCGATCAAGGATAAGGCATGGATAATGTCATCCTCTTGTTCCTGACCATTACTTTCTCGATTCCTGAGTAGCCTGATTGTAACCCCCTGACTTTAAACACGTAATTATAATTCGATAACACATATTTAAATCGGATTAGAGACCATTGGATGCTTTAACCTCGTTTTAAACTTTCTGTCTCACAATAAACTTTTACAAAACTTTCAAAACTCTTTTTCCCATCCAGGTCTCAATTTCAATATTCGAATATAATTACCTGTGCAGTTAATATACATTCAATCATATTAGAGTGTATAACCGCATCCCCGGCAACTCCCGGGTTCTATGCATAAAAACCTGAAGGTTTATAAGTATACACTAGGGGATTACACAACCAAAATCGAATGTAGTGTTCCTGATTTAGAATATATAGTAATCCCGAGTTCAAAATACATAACCAACGTTTCCAACTCAACTATATACCCCCAAGGGTCCTAATTGCTCCGGGTTGGCCGCTTCTCCTTTGAGCCACACGCCCTGTCTGAAATGTTAGTCATAGGAAAGAATGAGATTCAAGAGAATCTCAGTAGTAACAAACCACTCACACAATGCATAAACACAAAACATGTACATAAATCACAAACAGCAACAGCAGCAGCAATTCACAGATACATGGTTTTCACCACAAACGACAGCACTCACGGCTGTATACACAATACGACAGCTCTTGCTGTAATCAACATCACGACAGCTACGCTGTAATCACAATAACGACAGCTTGCGCTGTAAACGACAGCTATCACTAGCTGTAACCGCAGAAGCATCAGAAATCATCATAAAACAGTGATACAACACACATACAGTGCATTACACAAAGTATAAGAGAGAGAGAGAGACACTACCTTGTCCTTTCCTGACGTCTTTCAGCGCAGTTGGCTCCCGAGGGCGGCAAATATCGAATCCTACAATTCCAAATGCACCATTTAGACACTTCCATAGTGTTACTTGGGGTTATATGAGTCTATAATGAAAATTTACAAAACTACCCCCAGGGACCCGGCCCGGGCCCGTCGTACCCGATCCGGTTGCACTTTTCCCGAAATTCTAATATGGGCTATCCTAACATATTTCCGCCCAAGGAATCCATTTCCGTACTCGGAATTATCAAATTCAATGTTAAATTACAAATTTACCCTTGGCAGCCACACTTTAAGGGTTTTAGGGGCGTTTTCGTAATTATGCTTTTTCGGCCTTTTCCGAAAAAGTGACCAACTGTAACCCCACCTAATTTTCGCCCCTGAACTCAATGGAACCATCAAATCATTGAAAATCCAACTCTAAGACCCATTTCTAGAGCTGGCCGAAATTTATGAGTTCTCCGGGGAAAATCGGGGTTTTACGATTTCGGCTCCGTAAACGCGTTCCTTTCTACTCCTAACCACTTTATTAACCATTACATTAGGTTAAAACTAACATTAACACCCAATTTGGGCAGCATAACCCCTAGGCCATATCATTTCCAAACTTTAAAACCAATGGCAATCCGGTGAAATTTCACCGATTAAATTGCCCACAGCAGCCAGAATAAGCAATATACGAAAGTTTGCAAGTTACCTCAAGCTCCCACAAGTTTTTCCCAAATATTGCTGAAAACCCTAAGTTCTCAACAACAGATTTTGAGCTTCCAAACCTTAAAGAACAAAGAGGAGTAGCTTAGGATCGGAGTTACACGCGTTAGGAGCTAAATCGTCGGAGAAATCGGCTTACCTTGTGATTTTTCTTCTCCTTTCTCTCTCTACAAACCTCAACGTTCTCACTCCTCCTTCAGCTGCTGTGTGCGACAGAAATGAGCTGAGGAAGATGATAACATATTTTTTTTTATTACAATACTGATAGACAAACGACCTAGAACCAGGTCATTACAAAAACAATGGAAAAAACCAATAAACTATCATCCCTCATCACCGACCGCCTCACCAAAGGAAGGTGGTGGGTGATCAAGGAGCACAAAATTCCCTGGAATATCATGAGCTAAATGCGCTAAGTGATCAGCCAATGTATTATGTTCCCTGTAGACATGGTTAATGAAAACCTGCCAGTCTTTGATCATCCACAGCTTTGCATCCTCAATAACATCTCTAAAGGGGTGGTTGCTATCACAACCCTTTATGAGAAGAGAAATTGCCTGAATACAATCCGTAAGAATAGAAACTCTATTATACTTTCTTTGCCAGCAAATCTGAAGCCCCTGAGTGATAGCAATAACTTCTGCCACAACCGGAGGCACTTGAGATAGCTTACACATGTAACCACATATCCATTGACCATCTTCTCCCTTGATAACTCCAGCACAAGCACTCTGACCAGACTCCAGCACCGATCCATCCGTCTCCAAAGTAAATCCTCCATTTCTTCTTGCATTCTCAGCTTCTTGTTGAACATGTGGCTTCCCATAGAACGAACACTTAGACGATAAGTTCAAATCCCAGGCTGCTCTGAATAGACTAGAATTTGCATTGTGATTTATCATTTCTGATTCATCCCCAAACAAATGATTACATCGGTTCACCCAAATGTCCCAACAAACATATCCGAATAAAGTTGCCCAGCTGATCTTCTTAGTAAAGTCTCTTCCAATATCCATTCTGAGGTTCCATTGAATCCATTCCTTTCCCTGTAATGCATTAAAAGTGTTCCAGTACACCGGGTTAATTACGGAAATCCACCTCTCCCGTGCGTTGACACAATCCCTAAGAAGATGCATAGTGTCCTCATCATGGCTACAATTAAAAGGACATCCCGCTTGATCTGCTAATCCTCTTCGGACTCTGAGCTGTGCAGTATGAGCTTTCCCATGCGCTACCAGCCACATAAACGACTTGATTTTCTCAGGCACGGCCCATCTCCAAATCCTCCTCCACAGTGGATCCTGGGAATTCTGCAACCCTGCACAAAGAAAACGATACGCAGAACTAACAGAAAAACAACCGTCAGAAGAAGGTTTCCAGATAAATTTATCCTCTCCTCTCTGCTCACTGGGGGGATGAGCACATATAATTCGCTCAATGATGTGAGGCTGAAACCATCTCCCGAGCTTTCCTGTGTCCCAATCACCCCAAGGATTAACATAGTCGTGAATTGTCTCCTCTGCATCCACAAAAGCTTCAAACCCCGGAACCATTTCAATCAGAGGCCTATTAATCTCCGACCAATTGTCATACCAGAAGGAAGCCGAATTACCATTTCCAACTTTCACCCCAACACCTTTATGAAATTTCTCCCAAATAGTACATATTGCCCGCCATGTCGATGAAGCATTTCTTTTCAAAACAGGTCTACTATATAAATCCCATTTATATTTAGCCTTGAGAATTTTAACCCATAAGCTGTGCTTATTCTCCAGAAGAAACCAACAAAGCTTCATGATAAAAGCTTCATTCTGCTTTTTTAAATCACGGATGCCAAGGCCCCCATTCCTCCTGTCTTCAGTAACCTGATCCCAAGAAACCAGATGGAGTTTTCTCTGATCCTCCAGATCTCCCCATAGGAAACTCCTGCTTTTCTTCTCCAATTCCCCTAAAACTCCCTTCGGAATAAGCATCGTCTGCATATGGTAGGAAGGAAGAGCAGATAAAACCGCTCTAATAAGAGTAACTCTACCTGCCAAATTTAAGCATCCCCTCTTCCAACCCGATAACTTCTTTTGAGTCTTCTCTAATAGGGGAGCATATGTAACTTTGGAGGCATGGTTGTGAAGAAGAGGGATACCAAGATATTTACCTAAATCTCCAGTCAATCGCACACCCATGCTCTGGCTCAAGTTAAGGGCTCTAGAGAAGTGAACTTTGTTAGAAAAACAAACCCTCGTCTTATTCTTGTTCATTTTTTGTCCCGAAGCATCACAAAAGATTTGCAAACACTTTAACATAACCTCAGCCTGTCTCTCCGAAGCCTCTCCAAATAAGATAAGGTCGTCTGCAAAGAAAAGATGAGAGATGCTAGGCCCCTCCCTGCTTAGCTTAATTGGTTTCCAAGACCCATCTCCAATGGCATCCAGAATGATGTGGCTAAGACGTTCCATACACAGCGTAAAGATGTAAGGCGAAATAGGGTCCCCCTGTCTAATTCCACGGGAGGAAGTGAACGTATCAGTGGGTTCACCATTCCACAACACCTGAAATTGAGGGCTCGAAATACAATTCATTATGACTTCACATATCTTCCCTTGAATACCCACAGCTCTGAGAGTATCATATATAAATGGCCATTCTAACTGGTCATAAGCCTTTTCAAGATCTACTTTCACCGCCATCCACCCGTTCTTACCACATTTCTTCCTCATAGAATGTATCACTTCCTGGGCAATGATAATGTTGTCGCTACTTTGCCGCCCCCGAATAAAGCTACATTGATGATTCCCAACCAGTTTATCAATTGATTCCCTCAGCCGACGACTCAGAATTTTTGTAATGATCTTATAGCTAATATTGCACAGAGATATAGGTCTGAAGTCCATAATCGTTTCAGGATTGTCCATTTTTGGAATTAACACAATATTTGTATCATTAATTTCCGTTATTTGAGTAGGATTGTCGAAGACGTTGGTCACCAGATCGATGATATGGTCCCCCACAATCGGCCAATATTCCTGATAGAACACTGCGTGAATGCCATCAGGGCCAGGAGCCTTGAGAGCCCCCAAGTCAAAAGTAGCTTCTTTGATCTCTTCAATAGACACATGTTTCATTAAGCTATGACTCTCCTGGTTGGTAAGTTGGGGAAATTGATTACAAGTTACAAGGGAACTTGAAGTAGTCATCTCACTTTGGAACAACTGCTTATAATAATCAACAGCCAACTTTTTCAGCCCATTTTGATCGAACAGCCATTCTCCCTCACTTAGCTTCAGGCCATCAATTCTATTCTTCCTTCTCCGGATGATTGCATTAGTATGGAAGAATTTACTATTTTTATCCCCCCATTTCAGCCAGTTGCACCGGGATTTCTGGTACCATAGGAGCTCTTCCTGAGCAAGCACCTTATTATAATCCTTCCATAGCTCGTTTTCCGCTTGCACAAGATACTGACTATCCCGTCTCGCTCTAGCTCTTTCAATCCCCTGTATTCTTTGAAAAATTCTTCCCTTCTTAGCGTTCAAGTTTCCCAACCTGCTTCTATTCCAATCGCTAGCTTCCTTAGTGAATTTACTAATTTTTTCCCTCCAATGACCCGATCTCCAAGATTGCTTTACTATTTCACCAAAATCATCTTCTAAAAACCAAGCAGCCTGGCACCGAAAGGGATGATTCTTCCTATAAAAACCCGATGCAGGCACAGCTCTAAGTAAAATTGGCCGATGGTCAGACCCAAACTTACTCATGTGATGCACCTTGGAAATAGGGAATAAATGATTCCACTAGGAGTTCATAAAAGCCCAATCAAGCTTCTCTTTTAACAAACCACGTTCCCAAGTGAATTTCTCGCCCACAGTATCAATGGCAATGAGCTGCGATTGTAAAATACAGTCCTCAAATTGCCTCATGGATCTGGCATTAGGAATCGAGCCCCCAACTTTATTCTCCCTATAGAGATAAGCGTTAAAATCACCCATCACAATCCACGGAAGGTTCATATTTTCACTAAAATTTATCAACTCACTCCAAAGCCCTTGACGAAGAGTTCTAGTAGGTTCAGCATACACACATGACAAGATAAATGGATTCGGATCTTTTAACAAGTTCACTTTAACATGAATAACTTGGGTAGAGGAAGAGATATACTGAATTGAGGTATCCTCCACATTCCATAAAACCCATATGCCTCCAGCATAACCAATGGCTTCCAATCTAATCCATGTTTTGAAACCAAGATTTCTAATAATTCTATCGGCTTTAGCACCACTAACACAAGTTTCACTCAGAATGAGGACATGAACATCCTTCCCTTTTAACAGGTCTCTAATTCTACCAGAAAAAGATTTCGAGGCAGCACCTCTACAGTTCCAGGATAAAATATTTGGAGCAATCATAATTAACTTAAAATAGAAAACAATAAACACATACCTGGCCTCCTGCTACTGCCTCGAATCAGATAGCTCCATGACTTCCCCTCCTGCACTAATAATATTTCCTCCAACGTTTTGGTTATTATTAGATTCTGCCACCAACCCTGTCGGTTCCACAGAGGTAATAGTCCGCTCGACATTAATCCTACCGAGATTCTCACTTTCGACATTAATCTCAGGCGAAGGAATGGCCGCTGTGTAATGTATTTCGGGTGGGCCATCATCTGTTTGCATTTCCTTAAAGATTTTATTCAGTTTGGTTTTGTCATTAACAGCAATGGACCCAAAGACAAGACTATGATTCCTCCCGGCCTGCTTCTTCTTGAATGTGGGCTTTGCAATTTTAGGCCCACAAGAGCTGGCTTTTTGTTTGCCTTCCTTCACAAATAACCTTGGCCCATTCTATTCAGCACCCCTAGGTTCATTCGTCCGATCCGTGTTCACAGTGGGCCCAACATCATTATCTACTCTTATTCCTTTGCCTTTCCCGTTTCTGTCGCTGACGTCAACCTTTAGGCTGCCCTTCATCTCATCAGATCGAGCTTTGAGACCCGCCCTTATCCCTTTCTTCTTCACCTCCTTCGATTTCCCCACCTCCTCAATCACATCTGTCACCAACTTCGTACCACTCGGCTCACCATTCTCAAATATCGAGATGAGGCTGCCTACCCGCTGAGTCTTCTTCACCTCGCCCTCCTTAACGGATTGATTGACAGTTTCCTTCCTCCTCCACTGCAGATCTACCTCCTTTCTCCTATTGATTTTCGGGATTTCCGGCGATTTTGTTTCTGAATCTAGCCGTTGCAAAGCACTGAAGTTGTTGATGAAGTAAAACGGAGTTCATGAAGTAGTGAAAGTACCTAAGAGAGCTCCATAGAAGCATCTCAACTACAACTTGCTATGATTTATTCTCTAAACTTTTAAACCGAGTTAAAAGTTTAGAGATTGAATTAATGAATCAAAGTTGAGGGACTAAATCAACACTTGAATTTTTTTAAAAAAAAAAATTCCTAAAACCAATCAAGGCACACGGAATGAACTCCTCAAGATTTCTATATAAAAATATGATAAAAATTAATTATGTAGATGATATTGGTCATAGATAATTATAACGTCTTTCGTAGAAAAATTAATTAAATTTTAATTCTTTCTTGACCGAAAAATTTAATTAATTCTATAACTATAATTATTAATGGTTTGATCCAGACGGAAGAAAAGTGCATAATAAATTAATTAAAGACTTTGATTTTTATGAGAAAATTTAGGAAGGCATTTTCGTATAGAATGACCATGAGGACAAGTCGTACATGATAATTAATTAATAAAAAATAATTTATGCTAATTAATATAATTTATAAGGTCCAAATAGTTGCGTAAATATTTTCTTAGTTAATTGAAAAGCAAGATTTATGGGTCATATTTATATATATGATTGATCATAGAACGTATCATATTGTTATCATCTTACATCATGGACGACAAAATATATATATATATATATATATATTTGCCAACAAATATATTTTCTTATACACACAGACATGAGACGTCAATGTTCCTTTTTTTTTTTTTTTTCCAACTTTCACCACTTTATAGATTGGAATACTGATCACGAAAAAAAATATTTGGATAAAATTATCAATTATATATTTCTATCATTATTATTCATCAATGAATGCATATACATATAATAAATGAAAAATTATTTAAAAAATTAACCAAATAAAATGGCTAGTAAATTAAAAGAACTCATTTATTGTTGTCAAGAAAAACTTATCCATCATATTTCATATCATAGCTAAGATTTTGACCCACTAGCTCTCTTTTCATCAGTTTCATGAATATCAGCCACTCAAAAAAGATGGACACCCAGAAAAATTCATAATAATTAATTCCATATCCTCAACTAAAATTTCAATGCTTATCGTTGTGATGAGACTTGCATTGTCCTAATAGGCTAATACAGTCTCAAAGGCAAAGAGCACCGATTTTTGAACATTCTGGATCTTTTACTATTATTCTTTTTTTTTTTTAAAAACTATTTTAATGTATACAAAAACTAAAGCATAGATAATCTCTTAAAGTAAAATTATCAAAAAATATTATTTTATTTAAAAATTATCAATTAAACATTTCAAGTTTAGATTGTTGAAATTGTATTTGGATGATAAGCACCATCGCTAGGGTGAGTACTGAAAATTGTTCCAATATAGGCAAAAACATAAATTATAATCTCCACTACCTTTGTATATATGTGACATAAAATGTTGATTGATTTGGAGACTGAAATATTAAGTTTGTAGTTTGTGTGTGTATATGCAAAAGGCAAACAAAATATTGATCACTAAAAGGTTGTGTCTTATATATCCAGATCCAATAATATCTTGTAAACATCTTTCTCAATATCATCAGTTGGTACTATATATCTCCTCTATGGCTCTATCTCTCTAGCTACCCCCCTCCCTACTATGCAGTTTAACTTGGCACCACTAATCAAGTTTCAGTCTTCTTCTTCAATTAATTAATGGCTTCTCACATGAGGAATTGAACATAGAGCCGATGTGGCTGCTGCTCTTGACAGTTGAATACCGTTATTACCACTTCCTAATATTAACGGTGGTGGTGACGACGAAGACGACGACGGCGCTTCAACTTTCAGGCCGCCTCGTAGTTCCTCTACTTCTTTCTTCAATCTTCTGTTCTCCTTTCTTAGGTTTTCGCAACATTTTCTCAGCAACTCACAGTCTAATTCCGTTTGCTTCAACTTCTTCCTTCACACAACAAAAAAAGAAGAAAAACAAAATATCAATTCCCTTCTGTGTGTTTGTTTGGTTTCACTTAAATAAATTTGTGTGAGGAGTTTTATATGCAAAAACCTTTTTTTTTTCAAACTGTTCCCAAACTGGCTGGAAATAACTGGGTTTTTACATCTTAAACTCGTGTTCACAGAAGATCATTATCAGACTTTTGCAGAAGTTAATGATAATAGGAGAAATGTCATCCTTTCTATGGTGGGAAATACTACAAAATATCATAGTCATGTATTAATTTAGACTGAGAAATATTGAATAATTATCACATAAAAATGTTCTATTTGATATATATATATATATATATCTATATAATATACACATATTTTAAAAAAGGTTTGGAAACTTAAAGCTATATATAGATCTCAGATAACGACGTTATATCCAATATACCCAGAAGAAAAAAGAAAGAAAACACGACAGTGTGTTTAACGGTTTAAGCTACATCGTACCGACAAGATATTGAATCCATGAATACAGAACCCTTTTAAAGATAAACTTATAAACATACCAAATATATCTATTCACACACACATGTAAGTGTACATGTATGAATATGTGTATATGTATACCTTGCTCTTCTGTTTTGAAACCAAACTTCGATCTGTCTGGGCTTCAAATTCAATCTCTGGGCAAGTTCTTGTTTTTGGAGCTGCATGGAACATGAAATAAGAAGAAACCAAAATTAAACCACATAACTTTCCAATTTTACCTTTTGGGTAGGTAATTAAGAATTGCTAACAAGAACCAACATATTCAATTCTTATGAACACAAATCTCAAGATCCTGCAGTTTCATTAACGACTCCATCAAGACTCATTCTTAATCATCACACCCTAAACCTGGGTGAGAGATTATATACAGACTATATGAGATAGAAATGAAATTACAATATATATATATATTGATTCACTACCAAAAATCAGTGGATTAGAGACACAATTGAATGATTTTGTTGTCAAATAGACTGTCACTAATTTGTTCCATACGGAATTCCATCGTTAAGTCAATTTGACTCAACGGCGTAATTCTGTCGTTAAATTTCATCATTAATTAACTTTTTTTTTAGTGATATATATATATATATATATACACAGAGAGAGAGAGAGAGAGAGAGAGCCTTACTGGGTTGAGAGAGCTATGGAGCTTAAAGCTATCTTCAAGCATGGCGGATTGTTCCTTGGTGAGTCTCAGTTTCTTTCTGCAACTATTCCTATGACCGCTCTTTTCATCATCATCATCTTCTTCTTCTTCATCGATTGATCTGGTCTTCAAACTGATAAATTCTTTATTAATAATGGCTTCTTCAAACTTCTGCTTTTTAAGTGGCTTCACATAGCCTTCTATTCCAAGCCCTAGACTCAGCCTTGTGTTGTATATTGTCCCATCATCTTCCATGGCAGAGAATTAATCAGAGAGAGAGAGAAGAGAGAGAGAGAGAGATGAAGATGAAGGAGAAGAAGAAATAAAAATAGTTGAAAGGGGAAAGTTACAGGGTTTATGGGATTAAATATACAAACGAAGCAGATTTAGTACAGATTTTATTGTTGGGTTTGGTCTTGGGAGATTCAATTTCAATCAGTTATTGATGGGCTATCAAGAAAAAAAATTGGAAAAAAGATAAAATTTTGACATGGAGCAAGTAATTAATAATTAATAGTATTAATTAATTATATGGTTATAGGGCTTTGTATGGATATATGTAATGGAATAATTAAATGAGAAGAAGAAAGAGTAAACAAGTTAGACTCAGGAAAACAGGCCAAGCCAGTCAGGCTGGCCCGTTTAGATCCTGAATTTACAGAGGCTGAGTTTTAGATTTTTTCCTCAAAAATGAAAACGGACATAAAAAGGCCGACTTTGTAGGGCCAAGGGCCTAAAAGAGTTGGCCCTATAGGCCCTGTATGTTTTTTTAAAAATTATTTATATGATAATATTGTTATTGATTTTTTATATTTTGTTAATGATGTTGTAAATATTTAGTTGATATTAAATTTTTTAGAATTAAGTTTCATAAGAATATCTTGTATTAATAATCCTAAAAATTAAAAACTTATAAAAAAATATTTCTTATTTCATAAGTATCCTTACCAATTTTGTATTTTTGACTTATTTTTCTTGTAATTTTTTTATTTATATCTTGTGTTATTTATTTTATTGACTACTTACACTTTTCAAGACATATTTAGAAGAAGTATTTTTAATTTTGTTAAGTCTTCTCATTAATTATTTGTAATTGTGGTATGTAAACAATAGTTTATCTTTGATTATGATTTAATGATCGTGTTTGTTTGTTGCATGATGCATACCGTTTACATTCTAATTTTGATAATATTTATGTGTTAAATTAGGAATTTTATTGTTGTAATTTCTTAAAAAAACATTAAAATAAAAATAAAATTCATTCAATCTTGTGAAAATATTTTTAGGCCCTATGGGCCAGCTCTAACCCTTATATTTTCAGGCAGGGCTTTGAAAAATAACAATTTTTTTAACCCGACTTAAAAAAATCGGTCCTTTTAGACCCTGACTCATTAAGAGCCGGCGTTGATTCTCAGCTCTACTAGCTAAGAAAACAAATGCGTTAGAACATAGAATTGTGACCCCTTTTAGGAAACCAAAAACTTCTTTTATTAGTGACATAAAAAAATAATAAAATGTTTGACTTTTCAATTTTGTTTCAATTCTTAATTCGATTTTCTTTGTGGGTTTGATTTCCTAGTACTTTCTTGTGATCCCATAGTGCCTTGTTTGGTGGATTTCAATTCAACTTTTTTGCTTTAGCACTTACTAAATCCATCCATCAACATCCAATAAGAAAAAATAATTAGTAGCAAGAAAGAAAATTAACAATAATAATATATAAAAGATAAATAATTTATACAAATCTTATTTGTTATATATGTTCGGTCAAACTTAAAATTTCACTTGAAAGCAATTTTTGTCAAAACTGGAGGCAAAATCTATCTTGGCTAATATCCTTTTCAGGGATATTGAAAGTTACCTTTATTTATTTGCTTTTGATAGGGTCTGTAAGGTGGATAATATTAACCGAACTTTATTTATTTCTTTGCAATCATGCCCCAACATGGTTGTAGAATTGTGATGTATAATCATTTTACTTTCAATGAAAATTGCTATGTTTCAAAATTTTAAAAAAAAAAATTCACTTGAGATATTGAAATATTTGTTTCAAAAATATAACTTGATTTTTTTTTTTACAATTAATGTATTTTTGCGAAAGAATGTTTTCTTTATATGTAATTTATTCTTAATATAAATTAAATAATTTTATGCTTGGAAAATAGTAAAAACAATTCGTGCGTTATGTATGAAAGCTAAATTTCAATTTGCTCAAAAGTTTGCTTATTAGTGAATTAAGATATGTATGAATTTTTCATTTGGCTTATGGCTTATGGTAATGGTATGTTACTTTCAACTAACATAGAGTTTATCTAGCAGTGTAAGGCTCTACTATATCTTTTTGAATTTCGAGTTCGAGTTATAAAAGAGTCACTTGTATTGGGAGTGACAACCATGAACTCCGAACCGGATACCAGATAATAATATTTTGAAAAAATGGTACATTACTTTAATCCACGCAAATAACATTTCATTTACGATAAGGTTAAAAATCCACAAAAATACCTATAAACTAATTTTTAAAACATCGTCATATAGTTAAAAACATAATTGGAATTATGATAATGCACTTCATTACACATAATACTGAAATTAATATCCATGAGGTTATATCAGTTTTTTTTTTTTTTTTTTTTTGCCATCAAATGAGGTTAGATCAGTTTTAATTTTAAAACAAAACTGAAGTTTAATATATGCTTATTATCATATTCTTTGATAAAAAAGACATTATAATTAGATGGCATTAACTCAAACATAATGGGTGATTGTTACGAATAAAAAAAAGGGTTATAAAATAAGGGGGATTTTAATTAATTAGCAAAAACATGTATCACATAATAATATTATTTGTTATTGCGGATTGAAACTTGCAATTAAGGAATATTTGACTTACTTCCTCTGCTCTTATTACAATATACATCTAACCATTTTATCGGAACTAATAAGAAAAATGCTACTATTAAATCATTAACTTTGCCTAGAAAATGAATAAATATTTTTATTTTACCCATGTTTAAATAAAAAATTTTCAATTTTATATTATATTCTCTCTCATAGTTGATGCCTTACATATAGGCAATGCTAAAAAAAATGTAATATGTCATCAAGTGACTTATAATAAAAATCATTCATCTCTTCCAAAATATGCTATATGGTAAGGAGAGGACATGACATGTATTTTAACTAACTAACCTTCTAAATCTAATTAATGAAAGCCAAATGGTCACAATCCAAAAAGGAAATTAACGAAAAAAAATTGTCACAATCCAATCCTTGAAAAAAGAACAAAATAACAATTCCAACTTATGACGATATCTGTTTTGTCCTACATCGGTTGGAGAGGGGAATGAAAGTTGTCTTATAAGGGTCTGGATACCGCCTCTTCTTGACGCATTTTAACACCATGAGGGGTGACAGGCCCCAAAGCCGATAATATCGAGAGTGATGAACTATAATATTACAAATGGTATCAGAGCTAAACTCAAGTCAATATGAGTTGATGTGCCAACGAGGATGCTGGACCCAAAAGTGGGTTGAGTGTTATGTCCCCTATCAGCTGGGGAGGGGAACGAAAGATACCTTTATAATGGTCTAGATACCTCCCCTCTTGATGCATAATATGACCCCAAAGCGGATAATACTGAGAGCAAGGAGCTGAGTTTCTACCACTAGCCAACCTAGACCCCGACAAGGTTAGACAAGTATTAATCTCAATTCAACGGTTACAAAAACTGATTAGTTGACATTAACACAACAATAATGATGATAGTATAGCAATAATGTGACCTGAGAGAACCAATAATTGAATATAGGTTGCTGTTATATTATATTGACACTTGGATTAGACTCACATATTGGCGTTTCCATAATATTTGTACCCCAATATTGAAGGCATTTAAGTTGTTGAATATTCAACAAGAAACAGCTCACACGTGTTGATGACTATATACTATTCCCTTTTATCCTTAATATAAAATATATTTATTTAATTAAATTAATATAACGTATATTTTTTAAAACACTAGTCATCTTCTTTAATTTTTTCATCCCCCCTCTTTGATTATTGTTGAGGGAGTATCAATAAGAATAAATTAGGAAAATATTGACAGGTATGAAAAATATAAGGAAAACTCATTTGTAGATATACCTATAATTTTCTTCAATTTTTAATTTGTACTTGTGTGTTTTTTTCCTTACAATTAAATGCTTTAATTTTGATCCATCAGTATCGTTAACTCTTGTATAGGGGCTAACATAGCTAATAGAGTAGAAGTTACAGGAGTTAACAATGTTAACAAAGCAAAATTAATGATTTAACTAAGAGAAAAAAATATACAAGTACCAAATTAAAAAAATGAGTGAAATCATAGGTACTTACAAATAAGTTTTCTCAAATATGTCCTATTGAAGATTGGATAAAGTGTTAGTATTACGGATTACCCAAATGAGAGGCAAAGTGTTGGTTTTAAAATTAAATGGATGCATATTATTGAAAACTACGTTTATTGTTTTCTTGTGATACATATGAAGTGGCGGTAGTGATGATTCGTCAATTCATATGTTGGTTTTATGCAGGGTTTGTATCTTTGTGAGAACATTCATGGAGGCTTGCAGAGACCAAGTCTCACTAATTGACTGAGTCACAAGGCAAGTGTGGACAGGTGTTAAGGAGATCCTTCTAGGCCTTTTTGCTTCGTTCAACTTATGCTCTGTTTGGTATGTATGAGGAAAAAGGAAGAAGGGCGAATCTGAATGAGTTTAATTTCCAAAAAAAAAAAAACAATTGGAGAATTGAGGTTAAAAACTTTTAATTAATTTTTCATATTATTTTATCTTACATCTTCTCTTTCTTAACTCATTAAAATTTTCATCCCCTCCCTTTCATTTTCATCATGCCAAATAGATATTAGGAAGAGTGTGCCTATGACCTTAACACCAAATTTTGACCCAAAATCTTATCTTATGTTTGGATGGAGAGAAAATTTAAGAGAGAAATAGCAGAGTGGATCCTATAAAGGAAAACTTTCAAATTTGGTAAAAAAAATTACTATTTTTAGGAGTTTTCTCTCATAGTTTTCTTTCCCCCTCTAATTTTCTCCCCATCCAACACATAGAAGGTATTAAGTTTATTAGTGATGGATCGATGTGGCAAGTAGCTAGGTGACTGTTTCGTTGAAATTAGTATACATAACTTTTTGTTTAGTCGAATTATATTTAATGTAAGTAATTATATTTAATGTAAGACTTCTTCTTGTGTTAATTGATCACGCTTAATTTTCAACATTATTATTTACACATAAGAAAAAAATAGCCACAAGTTGACTATTAGATTATAAAATTGAATTGTGAAGATGGAAAGTTTGTTTTGATCATTGTCGATGGTACTAATACTCGCAAGGGCAGTGTAGGAATAATCTAGTGTTAATGTTAATCTATGTATCAGAAAAAGAATACCCATGGGAGTTTGCTTAGTTAATATTCATTCATTCATCAAATATAAGAAATAATTTGTAAGAATTTTTTTTATTATTATATGCAAGGAACATTGCAAAATTCAATGAATATTTAATTCTTATTTTTTTTAAAAAAAAAAGTTCCTAAATACATAATCTTAGACAAAGACTAAAAATAATACTCAACGAAATTATTATGTAAAACCTATTAGTCGACAATTTATCCAAAACTTTAGTTGTAAATAGAAAATAATGACATCATGCAATTTATATATAACTTATCGCACCTAGTGACATAATATTTGTTGATATTGTATCCTTCACTTAAGAAGGAACACACACTCATAATATCTATAAAAGGTCGAATTTGCAAACTCATGTTTAATAAAGAATTATGACGATGCTTAGGGTAATTAGGTTAGAAGCTCCCTGCGGTCAAATAATAGTCTTTGGTTTGATTCTTCTTAATGATCCTTCAATGGCACATCCTAAATGTTTTTTTTTTTTTCCTCCAATTGAAAACGCCATTGTTTTGAAACTTATGAGCCTGTAAGGAAATCAAATACATGTGTTTTTGTTAATAAACGAACAAAGTGGTTACCATGCAAGCATAAAAGATAAAAGGTTTTAGTTTATGAATTGACAAAGTGGTTACCTATTTCTCCTTGTAGTTGAGAAATTAGTCCACTTGTAACCATGAGGGCTCATTTATCGTGTTACCTTAAGCCCCAACTGGTTAGGCCCATGTAGACCCAAAACTATGCAAAATGTGGCTGCTTCAAATAGGGAAATAGGTGTGGATTGGTGGGGTTTGCTTAGATTGTTGGTCACATCCCTTTGAAGATAAGGGGCCTATATCATGATGAACAAGGAGAAATAGGTGCGCAATGAATTAACAGCTTTGTTTGTGTGACTCTCATGTTTTGATTTAGACTAAATTGACAGATTAACTCTGATGGGGTGATAAAGTATCCTTCAAAAGTCAAAACTTTGAACTTGAATGAAAAGTATTATGTATTATAGTCCCTCAGCCCCCTTTTTATAAGCTTTAAATAATCAATTTGTGTTAATTAAGAAAACAATTACAATTAGTTAAATACAATAAATGTGTACTATTTTTCCAAATACGCCTTTATGTGTAAGGAAGATATATCAGAGAGAATGAATGCAATAATAAATACGATCAACAATGGATAAAGTTAGAAAAAATATAATAAATGTTTAGATAGACATAAAAAAAGCTTATATTTTAAAAGGCACTCATTTAGAAATTTGAAACTTATAATTAGTAACGGATGGAGCACTTCATAATAAAACTAAATTGAATTCAATTGATAGCTCTAACATTTGGGATGAAGAAAGCAAGTGCAGTACAGGTTTATTTGGATGCCAAAAACTAGCATCATTGTGCTACAAGATGCAAGTAGTTGTGCCTAGTTAAAAAAGATAAAAGGTTCCCTAGGTATGACCCTTGATTTAATATTAGCCATCAACAAGTGTCCTCAAATGACAAACAAAATCTGCAACATACCTAGAGAGGATATGAGATCGCAGCTATAGCAGCCAAAGGATTAGGGATCAGAACCTAGTCCTTATTGTCCAAGACAAAACATGGGTTGATGATGACTGGTTTTGTTTGGCATGAGACATACATGCGATCCAAAAATTTCTAATTTACCTGCTCCTGTAATCTACTTTCACTATTGCCTAATATTGAGAGGAGGAATACTCAGAACCCACATATCCCACAGAGAGAGAGAGAGAGAGAGAGAGAGAGGGGGGGGGGCTAGTCCCACATATGCAGCAGAACCGAGGGCATGTAAGTTGAAACATGTTTCCCCAGTTCCTTAATCAATAATTGCTAGCTCTTCTCTCTCTTCCCCATCACTTATCTCTGACAAGCGCTTCTGTTATTTTCTATATATAGTACTAAAGTGATCAAACGAGTTAGGATTTCAAGGGTATCAAACCTCCAGACTGACTATATGATGAACACTTCCAACTTCTTCATGTGTTGTCTCCTCACAGTGGCTTTATATTTCCTCTTCCATCACACAAGCCCCTCTCCAGATGCTATGCCAAAACCAATACGAAAGTTGAGCACGTCAATCCCTGTTGTCCAGCATGAATATCACAAAATCGAGGTACGTATTCTCCCTAGTTAATCAATAACCATCCAACAGAATAGAGTCAATTGTAAGGTAAGATCAGAACTAAGTATGATGTCAAGCATATTCTTAGAAAGCTTGATCCAATAGTTATCTCCTTTCTTCACAATTTGCTATAGCCCATAAATCTGTCAAGGAAAGATCATAACTGTTTCCTTTTGTAATCAGATCACAATTTATCAAATAGAGTCAATAGTGGCAAGATAAGATCAGAACTATGATAGAATGATGCAGCAATTCTACAAGGCCAACTAAAATTATTCATCTGTTCCCTTTCCCCTATGCTGCCACTCATATCTGTCTGAACCTCTGTTCTACTGTTCCCTACTGTTTGGGTTATGATCTCCACTGATCCCTTTAATTTGAGGGACACTAAATGCAGGTGGCAGATGAGGCAATGAAAAGTTCCTCTGCCGAGGATGATCCCACGGCAGTAGAGTATACAAGCAACAGAAGCAATCCACATGATATCGTCTACCACACAGATTATCATGGAGTAACAACTCATCCAACTCCTAAACATCCCAAACCATAGGTTGCAGGCTTAATTTTCCCAGGAGAGAGATTTATGCAATTATCTATCACTTCCATGATAATTCTAATCTATATATGAATGCAATGTTTTTTGGGAAACTCACACGAAGGTCCCAAGGACCAGAAAAAAAATATGAAAAAAGCCCAGTGTAATTTCCTTTTTTCCTTTTTAATCAATCGGGGCAATAAGGTAATTTCACATTTGGAATTTATATCACTGAAGTCCCTAGGGAGTTTTTAGATGGAGGAATCTACACTGGGACTGTTTTGATATTTTTTAGTCCTTGGGACCTGAGTGCGATTTTCCCATGTCTTTTTGTGAAAGGAGAGAAGAAAGTGTTGTTCCATGGCTCATGCCATTTGCTCAATGAAGTGAAATATAGAATTCCTTGTAGCCCTTAGCTTAAAGAACAATCAAATTGGATGAGTTGGCTGGCCAAGCAAACTATGAATGTCAGACATATTTCACCAGGCAATTATGATATCACATATTCTGTCTCAACCACTAGAAACGGAAGAACATAAAAACGTTAGAATTGAATAAAGGTATATTCGGATTAGCTTTTGGAGAATAGCTTCTGGAGAAAAAGTGGAGAATAGATTTTGAGCAGAATAGATTATGAGAAAAAAGTGATTTTGATAAAATGAGTGTTTGGGTATTGTGGTAAGAATAACTTTTTTTTTATGGTGTGGGGCCCACATAATGAGAAAGGATCAATGAGAGAAAGAGGGTGAGCCCACATAAGGAAAAAGGACCAATGAGAGAGAGAGGGTGGGACCCACACAAAGGAAAAGGCAGAAAAAATAGCTTTTCCCAAAACATAGGTTCTGAGATCAAAACCTAGGTTTGGAAAAATTTTGGGTGTTCGGCAACCAAACCTAGGTTTTGAATCAAAAGCCGAACACACTAAATTACACATCCTCCAATATTTTTCCTGAAATTAATATATCTCCTCACAATTTTCAAAATATACACACCTTTCCTTAAAATTAAAGTTATATTATATCTTAATCCACTTTTAAATTTGATTTTTTTTACTAAAATACCCTCCATTAACCATAATAAATATTTTTAGTTAAATAGACAAAAAAAAAAAGATAGGTTCCAAGAAATTTAAATAGTTAATCAGAAAACATATTTTATATCTTATATTATATTTATATGTTTAGGCCAATGGATGATACATTAAGCAAAAAATTTAAAATTGGACTATATTTTAAAAATAGATGGGAAAAGTAATATAATTTCAACAAAACTGAAGGAGGTCTATGCAATTTACTCTAACATTTATCATGTAGTGAAATCATTCCATTGCTATATTGCTTTCTAATCTTCCTATATTTCTGAAGCAACATCACATAACCAGCTATTATATTCTCATATACTACCTCATTACAAAACCTGGACTTGACACCTAGAAAAGCAGCTTCTACTTCATCCCGGTGCTGAGCACATAAAGACAGTAAGTCATCAATCATAAAAGATTGATTTAGATCATGTCTTTTGGAAGACTCTGTTTTTGGATGGAGAAACCAAAGCCATCTGATTTGTTGATAAGGTTCTTCATTTTTTGTAATTGCCACCTCTAAGCTGTTCAGCACTTCCAAGAACATAGATTCAGTGCAAATTTTATCAATTACATGGAAAAAAAGGTTTTTCTGATTATAAGCAAGCCAATTACAAGCATGTGGTGGCAAAGAATCTGCTGCAACCAAGCAAGCCTTCCGAAAGGTGGGATCAGAATCGCTAATGATCTTAATGGCAAAGTGTAATAAACTCACGGAAACCAGATCAAGCTTTTGAGACCAGGATATACAGTCATCATAACAAGGTCCCTCCTGGTTTTCACTCCAGCAATGAAGTGCAAAATGAGCAACTCCTTCCCATCTGTGTTTAACAGAATATATAAATTATTAGTGATGCCAAAAGATATTTTAACCATTGCAGGTATAAAAAGTTAATAAAAGACCACCATATTTTGAATTACAAGTACTATCATTGAATCTTTCATGAACAGAGATACCCTACTGGCACAAAATATCAGTATATATGCCAAGCCATTAGAGTGCTTAAACTCTTCAACTCTCTCTCTCTCTCTCTCTCTCTCACACGAACTCCACTAGAAGCAAACGCAAAAAATGGTGAGAAAGAGGAGAGAGAAAATGCAAAAAGCTGCTAGAAAAAGAAAACACAAGTTTCAAGCATGAAGGACCAAGGCCAAGTTGAAAAAACTTGTGACCAAGTCATCCCACAAGTCCAAAAGAAAAAAACAGAATAAAATAGATAATTCATCAAATGACAGGCAGAGTTAATGATTAGACAGTCCTTCTAAATAAATAAATATATAAACACACACATATAAACGAACTATAACATGACCCACATTAACCAAACATAATAAAATCCCACTTTGTATGTAGCAAAACACTCTTTCTGAAGTTCAAATCTTCCCCATTCTTCAATTGGGAACATAATCAAAGATTGGTAATATAGTACTCTTCCTTATAAAATGGATTATAATTGACATAGGCATCATTATCAAAATGATAGCATAAATGATGGTCCATCAATATGCTTTTCAGAGACACAAAGTCTGAGCGGGTGTCCCATTGTCTCATGGACGCTAATGACTAAATTTAGTGTGGGTCAGTTCACATGCATTGTTTCAGTTCTCTGTTTGAAGAAAACCATCAATCATAAGATTTTATTTTATTTTACTATTTTTTCCAGTCAATAGAGAGCAGTACATTATACTCCCCCTGTCACCAATTATAAGCGATATTACGCATGGGCTCTTGGCCTTTCTTTATAAGCAAAAACCACCCAATTTCAGATGCAAGCAAGAGATGTTTCTCAATTTTCCCCTCATTAAATGACCATTATTATGGTAGGAACAAAGTTAAACATTCATAACATGAGCATTTCAATTAAAAAAACCATCTTAAACATAATTATGAAGATTAATAAACATCCTAAAGAATTATGAAACAATTAAAATTTGCTTATAATTAGGGATGGAGGAAATACATGACAAGTGTGGGTTGGAGAAAGAGTCGAGGGAAAAAATTATGCTTGCATGAGAGGAGAGTTCATTGACAACTAAGCATCCAAACTATAGATTTGCATTCCTTGAAATCATGAAATACTGAGAATTAGTCCAAGGAAACCTATACAATATCAGTATTTTACTAAGCTCTCAGATGTGATAAGATGAAGCTTCTGCAAGATTTTATGATGTTACAACAAACCAAACTCTGGCAGTATTAGTGGTTCAATCAGTGGGCTACCCCATGTGATCATCAACCATTTTTGCCTTGATTTTACCACACGACACTGGACATCATTCAATCAATCATTGTCTTCAAAAGAAGAATGAACAACATAAAAATCACAATCTCCACCTTTATAAAAAGAAAAGAATAAAGGAGGAAAATGAAATCAAATAAAGGGCCATGACAAGCTTTAAAACTTTTTAGCCATAAGAGATGAAGGGAACCTTCATGTCTCAAAAAATCACAATCACATTTATTGTTACATGTTAAAAGCATCAGTTAAAATTTACTTACTCAAATGGTGGTTCAACCTCAACACTAAGGGTAAGGTGCAAAGAAAAGCCAGAAGAAACATCGTCACTGCCAGATTTAGTATATGCTTCATGAGGGAAACCTCTGGGAATATATAATACATCACCCTCCCTGAGCAAGAATTCTCTGCTACCAGCCATAGTACAGCTAAGATCAGAACCATGTAGATCATCATACAAGCGAGGTAACAGATGACTAGATTGAGAAAATACTGTCCATTGCTTGGAGCCAAAAATCTGACATACAAATACACAGTGATCATCGAAGTGACACATCAGACCCTGAGAATTAGGTGGAGTCAGGTACAAATTGGCACCCACGGATGGTTGACCAAACATGGCTGCTAATTTATCAGCAATAGCAGCAATTCTTTGATAGCGGAACTCTAAACCCTGCAGTGCAACTGTATATCCTTCTTTATATGCTTGTTCACACTGACAGATATCATCTATAGTAAAATAATGAGGTTCTCTTGTGCAGCCTGAATTAAGTGCTGAAAGTAATGCACCTCTTTTCTTGAGTGCCTCTCTGTCTTAACAACTTGAATATCCTGATGGTAAGCTATAGGACAACCCAATGTACCTTTCAACTCGCTCAAAAAATTGAGGATGTCCTGTTCATCTGAGGAAATTGGAAAACAAGATACCAGACCTTGAAGAATCGATGACAGAAGAGAAGGAACATTCCCTGTCCAGTGAAGAGATTGTATGAATGGAATAAAAATATCATTCACATTTAGATTGTTTGGTGTCTTTTTCAGAAGAAAGGGTGAAAATTCCCAGTGGTTCAAAATAAAATCTTCAAAACTTGATTCACTTGTACCAAATAGACTTCCTTTAACCACTTCAAATGGTAAAACTGCAATCAATGAGCAAGAATTAATAGAAATCCTAAATATAGCTTCTGCAAGGTTATTAACTCCAATGTTGCTCTTACAATAATGTCCATCTTCATTAACTTTTATAGCACCTTTGACTGCCCTTTGATTACTTACTTTTGCCCAGAGCTCTTTTAGAAGGGTCAAGAATGATTCCAAAAGGCTTACAGGGACATTCTGTAGTTGCTCAGCATCATATGCATTAATGAGAATAATAGTTGCACTAAGAAATGCCACTGAAAGTTCATGATGTTCGCCCATCCCTATCTTGAGACAGTGGAGACTTCCATTTCCCTCAGACCACAAAGAAACAGAACTTGAAAATTTTGGAATCTGAATAAATGCGAACCTAAAGAGTGTCAATTGTTTAGTAATTTCCACAAATACATTGGATACTTCAGCATTAGACAAAACAATGTTGCATATATCCAGAATAGAAATTGCCTAGGAAGCTTTTTCTAACAACCATGATGGGAAATATACAAAATAGTTCAAATGAAAGGATCAAAGGAGCAAAATTGAATATATGCATTACAATTTTGATACGAAACAAGGTAGAAGTAAAGTGGAAGTTATTTTTTTTGGGGGGGGGGTTGGGGTGGGGGGTCATTCCACTAGTGACAAAATTTAGATATCTGGAATTAATTATACAACAATGGTGAAATTGATGGAGATGTTAATCACAGAATTCAAGCTGAATGGTATAAATGGAGAAAAGCTATTGGAGTTATTTATGATCGGAAAGTACCTAATAAGTAATAAGGTAAAAGGAAAGTTTTATTGCATTACTATAAGACCAGCAATTTAATATGGTAGTGAGTGTTAGGCTTTAAAGGGACAACAAGAACATAAAATGGGGGTAGCCGAGATGAGGATGTTGAGATGGATGTGTGATCATACAAGAAAAGACAAGATTCCTAACACTCATATACGCGAACGAGTTGAAGTGACCTCTATTGGAGGAAAAAAGGTAGAAATTTGTTTGAGGTGGTTTGACATATTCAATGAAGGCCATTGAGTACTCCAATGAGGAGGGTTGATCAAGTAGTATAGAGTCCTGTAAAAGGAAATCGAGGAAGGCTGAAACGAATGCTCAATGAGGTCATAAGGAGGGATTTTTTTATTAATAATATATCTAAAGATATGGTTTTCGACAGAGCACAAAGGTGTTGTGCGATCCATGTAGCCGACCCCACCAAGTAGGATAAATACTTTATTGTTTTTGAAAGGATCAAAGGTTCTCTCATAGTACCTGTCCAGTTATATTTCAAGTATAGAGTTTACAAGAGCATACAAAAATTTACTTTTGGATCACATTTCAAGAACAAGATTCAAATAATCTAATCATTCAAAAACAAATCATATTTATGCGATTGAACTGTGCAATAAAAATCAGCAGAAATAACAGAAACGGTTATTCATTCAACTTGGTCAAAGATGCTACGGAACTCCAAGCCTGTAGCACATAAATTGGCAGATCAGCAAAGTCTGTGCACTTGTACACAATGTTGCATATATTAGTCTATGCATTTGTACTTCAACATTAGACAAAACAATGTTGCATATATCCAGAATAGAAATTGCCTAAGAAGCTTTTTCTGACAACCATGACGGAAAATATACAAAATAATTCAAATGAAAGGATCAAAGGTTCTCTCATAGTGCCTGTCCAGTTATATTTCAAGTATAGAGTTTATAAGAGCATACAAAAATTTACTTTTGGATCACATTTCAAGAACAAGATTCAAATAATCTAATCATTCAAAAACAAATCATATTCATGCGATTGAACTGTGCGATAGAAATCAGCAGAAATAACAGAAAGGGTTATTCATTCAACTTGGTCAAAGATGCTACGGAACTCCAAGCCTGTAGCACATAAATTGGCAGATCAGCAAGTCTATGCACCTGTACACAAATCTTAAACTAAAACAGCAAATTCACAGGAAAGAAGTTAGGTGGCGTCTCTTAACTATTTGATGTCAAATTCCCTAACAAATCATTGCGTGCGGACATTTTTCATAGCTCAGCACCCACGTTCTTCCATTTGCACTAATAAGAACCTGATGACAGAACAAACACCCCCCCTCACCCCCACAAAAACACAAAAAAAAAAAAAAAAAAAAAAAAAGGAAAGAAAAGGAAGTTTACGTGTTTGTAAAAAATTAAGTCCCAAAAAAATTCCTAACAAACACAAACAGAAAATCCTACCAGAGGCTAATTGCTACTTGAAACTAATCCAGAGCCAATGGCCCGGTTTCATATGTATGAGCGAAGGAATATAACCATTAAAAAAAGAATGGTCATATTTTTTAATGCTTACATGAGTTTTTCCAATGCAGAAAATTTCAGCAGCTGCTGTTGCCCAAAAGTGGTAATAGACACGTCCAAGACAGCATTGCAAGCAGACAAAAGAACCTTTCTCTTCGAACGCCCCAACAGCGAGATTAAACCATTCAAAGTTTCACAATCAGACGCAATTTCATTGTTCATTTCACAAGAAGCAAGCGAAGCGGCACCCACAATTTCAGCGCCACGGCACGCAATTTCAGGACATCTGCAAAGTGCAAACCAAAGAGTGAAAACTCAAACAACCAAACAAAACATTACACTCATACATATAAAAGAACCACTCAAACACAATTTGGCGCAGATTTTTCAAGCCAACGAAGCACAACTTCCACAGAGAGGAATAGAAAGCTTACTTGGAGTTGAGAAGAGTTGGAAGCAATGCAAGAATGGGTCTGAAACTGATTTCGGACAGAAGAGAAGCGCCGATTTTGCTTAAGCATTTCTTGACTAAGGAAAGAGAGTTTGATTTATGAAGCTGAGAAAGTGAAGCGAGTAACAAAGCGAAGATGCTATTGGTGTCATCACATTGAAGTTGAAGGTCGCTTGTGGAAGACTTTGATTTCCTCTTCCTTTTACTTCGTGTTTCCACAACTCCATGCTTCTCCATTGTTTTTGCAGATGTCATGGCTCACCTCAGATGCTCGCAGCAAATTTGCATATGAATATTGAATAATGACGATCATGGAGACTGGGCCCTAGATTGATCTTTGTGGCCCAAATAAAAGCCCATATTTCGATGGGGACAGCCCAGATTAAATTTAATCATCAATATATTAATATAATTCATCTAATTTAAGAATAATTGTGATTTTACCAACAAGTTGTTGGTTGAGATTACAAAGGCCTCACCTCATAAGAAGGAGAATATATGGTAGAATCTTAGGAAGCGCACTTATTAAGAAAGGTGAAAACCCTTTATCCTTTAAGTCTTGAGGGGGGAACCCATGAACAAATAAAAAAAAAAAAGAATAATTGTGACTTAAAAGTGTTTGCCATTTTTCAAAATATTTATCACTCCAAAATTTTAAGTAAAAAATAATTTTATTATTAATTATTTGTCCTTTATTAATATATCAATAAAATCTGATAATACATTTAAAAGAATATTTAAGGCCAGGGTATTTTATTAAAAATTTTAACTTTTGCCATAATCGAGATTGATTAATAATTTTATTAATTTTTACCAAAAAATTAATAATGTTCTTGGTATGTATTTAAGAAAACCTATAGCTGAAATTATCTTAGAACTATTTTTTTTACATTGAGAAATTTGAACTCTTTTTTTTTTTTTTTTTTTTGCTAAAGTATACATTTGGTCCTTTATATTTTCAACAGGTTTTATTTTAGTCCTTTAAGTTTATAAATTACACTTTTAATTCTTCAATCTTAACACCGTTAGTCTCATCTAATGGAAAAAGTTCTATTGAATTAAATTATACTGAAAGTAATTTAGAGATAACAGAAGAAGGAACTAAACAAATTCTATATTAAGATTTAATAAAAGAGATGTAATAGATAACAAATTATAGGTTAAAGACAATAATGAAAATATATATAAAATAATATTACTAAAAGATTTTCTACAACAAGTAAAACCTTATAGAATACTAGAGGACAGAATAATATTCAACGTAAATTCAGCAGCCAATAGTAATTCCAAAAATTAAATGAGGCCCTTATACTATATATTAGTCAAATTCAATTATAAACAATATAGATCTCGAAAATATCATTCACTTGTAAATAAAGGAGCAAATCTAACTGTAGAAAAATATAATGTTTTACCACTAGAATTATGGAAGAACATAAATATAATATTAAGAATGAAAAGTGTAGGAAAAGAAATACATATGATAAAACTAGAAGCAAAAAAATATACTTGTATAAATAGGAGAATATGAAATATAAATACAAGAATTAAATCAATATAATGAATCATCATGTGATGCAATATTAGGATTAGATTTCCTTGATGTAAACGTGAAGTATAAGGAATAAGAATAACTAGACATAATAGAAGAAAATATGAAAAATTTCAAAAGAAAAAAAAATGATGATGAAATACAATTTTTGAAAAATAATAATCTAATAGAAATATAACATATGTTAGGAATAAGATATGAATGAGTATAACTCATTTATTATAAATTTGGAATTTATAGGATTTAACAGTGGCCTGAGCCAAACAAAAGATTATTAGACCGGATTAGCTAGCAATGGAAAGGATTTCAGGTAGTAATTTTATCTTTCATGCACTATGTGATTATTTATATGCATTGTATTGCATCTTATGTGATATGAATTGCATGCTACAAAACCTAACTGTGGTGTAGGAAAAGCACAAGTACCACCGTGTGGGAAAATCATAAGTACCATCAAGCCCAGTAGGACCCAACTTAGGTGGTGATACAAGTTTGTTACAAAACCTCGCTATGGTGTGGGAAAAGCACAAGTACCACCTGGGGGGAAAAGCACAAGTACCATCCGGCCAAGCAGGACCCAGCTAAGGTAGTGAGACAAGTACAGACAGATAGTCATCTGCCCTGGAACATTACAGCAAGTAGGGATCAAACAGTCATTTGATCCTGAACAATAAATACAGTATGGCTAGTAGGGACAAAATAGTCATTTGATTCTGAACGTCTAGCAGACAGACAAGTTTACAATATTTTATTTCTGTTACTTTACATGGTGCATCATATGTTTATTTATCGCATTTTATATGATTGATTGTGTTACTACTGAGATTCATATGAATCTCACCCTTTTCACAAATTTAAATTCATTTAGCTGGAAGAAGCAGCTCACAGGGTAAGGATGTAGATAACAGCAACTGAGAGTTCCGATCCTATGCAAGCTATAGTGTTGGTTATCTATAACATCTTTTGTTATTTTGGATATTGTAAATATTTCTTTTCAAACCCTGTGAGGATTCCTGTAATATGATCAAGTACTTTATATCACTATGTTTACGCTATTTCTGTTTGTCCACTAAATTGTGCATTGTTACTCTAATAAATGTCAAAATAAATAAGAGGTTTGACAGGTTTCAAACACAAGAAGTAAACTACTCAAACATCAATTTCAATCTGAGTATGAGAAGATGCACGAAACAATCTCTACGTTGACTGAGGAGTTGATACAAAACAAGGAGATTATGTGTGTAGTTGTTGAGCACCTAGAAATCAATCCAGTTGTTAATGCTCCTCCTCAAGCCCCTCTAACTAATGATCCTGGACAGGGTCAAGCATAACTTCAATCATTTGGATTGATTGAGGATTTGGAAGATGATATTTGATTATCTTGTTATAGTTATGTGCATGTGAAATTTTAATTTGTTATTTTTGTTATATCTTCTATGCATGAAGATAAAGCTTTATGCATGAAAACATGTTGATTTTGTATGAAGATGTGGTTGACAATTTGCTGCTTGTTAAATTGGTTTTATGCAATAACAGAACCAACATGGAAAAATTGGAGTGAAATAAAAATAATGATATTCAGGCCATAGAATCAAGGGTACAGGACGATGTGTGTGAGAGCATTTAAAATATCCCTTCATTTGTGCAACAGCAGAGCACAGACAGAGGACTAGTTGAACTTGTCAAAAGATGCACTAGTCATAATATAACAAATTAAATATTGCCCAAAAATAAACTATCCCAGACCCAAACCCCCCCCCCCCCTCTTAATAGTCTTTTCTCCTTTCAGATGCTACCCTTTAATGAAATCAGGCTGACCATTTTACCAGCAGTCAACTCACCCAATATGTATAGGACCGTTTTAAAACTCAAAAAGAACTGATTCTATTGCTAGCAAATTTATATCCATTTCTTAGTATTGATGAGTGTTAATCAAGTGCAACATGTACTCACTGTATTGTTGATCAGGTGTTTTCTGTACGTTATAGTTAACACACGAAATGGACAAGTGCAATGCAACCAGTTTGGGTGCTCATCATCCATATCATATTTAATATGAATGGTCTAGATTTTTTTTCATGTTTTAAAAATTATTATAATAGGTATAGAATCTAAAATAAAGATAATCTCACCACTATTTATTTTTTTCCCAAAAAAAATGATTTTAAAAAAGACATCATCAATTGAAGATGCTGATGAGGTTTGGGTGGTGATGAGCACATACTGGTTCCATAGTGCAATTTAAGCTAACATCAGAAGATTTGTCATTTACAATAATTTTTTAATATTATTTTTTTTTTCCTGCAAGACATTAATATATGCTCACTTTCAATTTATTAACAATGTTATCAACAATTTTATATACTCAATTAAAGTATATAAATTTAATTAATTAATTAATTAATTATGATTATACATGCTTCATTTGAATCTTTTATTTAAGGTCGACAAATTGCACAAATCTATTGATTATATACTAATGAGTAATGCTAGATAATTTGTTTGAAACTGAATATAATGATGTCGCTGTTATATGGATAATATGAACTGAATTAAAAAGGTTTATCTCCTTTCTATAAAAATGCATTGTTTACCGACATAGACATAGAGTTTGATTTAACAGTATAAGAACCCGTTAAATCTTTTTTAGTCTCAAATTCGAGTCTCAAAGAAAACACTTGTATTGAGAGGGGCCGAACTAGATACCGGATATAATAATACTATTAAAAAAATGATGCATAGTTTCTTTTTCATTTTTTTCCAATAAATGCATTTATGCATTTTTAATTGCAAAAGGAATGCAATACGAGTTATTTACAGTCAGGATTGTCATACTTGAGTTGGGAACTTCAGTAATTATTCAGATTACAACCAAATAAAAAATATGGTCTTTAGGATTAATTGTTGATGTTTGTACTACATGTCGTAAATATGCAAAGAGGGAAAGAGTTCTATTCCATGACAATGGCTAAAGGCTAAAGGCGTTAAAAAATTACATAAGCTTCATTAACAAACTTTCCTATTTTTTGTTTCTTTACCCGTCTCCCCCCCCCCCCCCAAAAATATGGCTAAAGGCCCTCAAGGCTAATAGTTTTTTATTAGTCAATTATCTTTATAATAATCAAATCCAAATACCAAAACGGTAATTTGAAATTGAATTTTATATTTTTGTGGAATTATCTTTAGGCGAATTGAATTGGATTTTCACAACAGTAATTGACAAAATTGCCAACCATCCCAGCTGCTTCACTTAGGAAACTAGCATGGCATGTCCTTGTAATCCATCACTTTATCTATTAAATGAGTGTGTCATAGCATGATATGTACTACCTCAGATCCTAAATATAAAATAAAGTTGATTTTTTTTTTTGGAGAGATTAAGAAAGATAAATAAGTTACTCAATCATATCATATATTATGTATTCATAGATTATATTTAAATTTATTAGTTAAACTAATAAGTTTGAAGAAAAAATAAAAATAAAAATACTCTAAAATAATTTAATTAATTTCCTTAATTTCTCTAAAAAAGTTAACTTTATCTTATAATTAGGACGGAGTGAGTAACTAGTCGTTTTCCAAACTTCCTACTTGCTGAGCGAATTATGTGATTTGCAAATTTATTAAAATGTTTATTTGTTGCAAGTTTTTACCATAGTTTTGAAAACTGGACCAGACTAGCTGGTTTGAGTCAGAAACTGGCCAACCAATGGTCCGATCGGTCCTGTCCGATGGTTAACCCCTGTTTGACTGATTTTTGGGCTGTTCAACCAGTTTTTTTTATAATTATTTTTTTAATATTTTATTTTAAATTTCATATAAATAACCCTGAAACTTTCACTTTCTCACCGGTTTAGCCCTAGGATAGCCTCGTTTTCACTTCAATCTGACCCATTGACCCTTGACCCAGTACTCCAGTCGATTCACTGACCAATCCGAATCTCAGAACTTTGGTTTTTACCCCGGAGCTACAAGTAATTTCGAGTTGTTTTATTCCATGGTAAATGGCACGGTGGATCTGTCTTGTTCATTTTTCGTATTTAGATTTAATAATCATATTCTAGTTAGCACTTAGCTGTATGATGATTAATGACGCTTGTTTGTGTTTCTGTGATCTGTCCAGTATCCTGAAGATAAAAAAGAAAAAAAAAAATCTAACTTGTCAATTGTAGAAGAACTTTATCCTCAGGCTTGCGGTATTGCTATGGTTAAATTTAAAAAAACAAAAATTCGCACTAATCTAAATGAATTTGTTTTAGTGAGATGACTATATACAATGATGATTATCCATTATTAAATAAAAGAGATCCATTATGCTTTCTCTCCATTTACTCTCTATTTAATATTTCTATTGTTAGATTAACTTTTAATAGTTGAGATTGAATGATAAATGTAGAAATATTATTATAATAAAAATTTATCAACCATTAAAAGTTGATCTATCATTAAATAATAAAAATATATCATTAAACCTTAACTATTAAAATTAATTTAGGATAAAGACATTAAATGAAGGATAAATAGAGATAAAAAACGTCTTCCTAAATGTTTTCTTGAAAAAATTTTGCCAAAAACATATATTATTATGGATAAAAAAATAGTTTGACCTGGCTATTTGCCAAAACGAAGGCGCACGAGCATTAGAAAGTTGATCCATCACGCTCATTGAAAGACGAAAACTCTGCGGGCCACTTAAATATTTTACAATCTGCGGGACCCACTTAAATTTGCTCATTTTGTTTATAACCGCCATGAAGTTCGCTAAAAAATTCTGTGGGCCAGTCCGTAAAAAAACAGAAAAGTGAATCAATCCTCGTTATGTATTGGATTCTTCCCTTCAGGGTTGAAATATCACACGTGTCACACCCCTACCACAAAAACGTAAGCTTTCCTTGGGGTATGGGAAAAAACAAAATTAAAAAAAAGGATGAATAATATATCTAACTCTTTTTATACATATCTCACCATTCCTTATTTTTTTCTCCCCGTTTTCATTAGTCTTTATTCTTCCAATTTTTTATGTGCATTACTTTAACCCTACTTCTCTATTCAAATTTTTGAGGTAGAGTTTTCCTCATAAATATATTTTTTTAATTTTTATTTTTTTATATTTTCTATTAATAAAATTTCTTAACTTAACCCAATCATTATTTTTGAGAGAATTTTTTCTATTTTTTTAAATTTCTGTTAATAAAATTTCCTAACTTGACATAACCACCATCAATGAGAGTTTTTTTTTATATTTTCTTTTTTAAATTTTTTAATGAAACTTCCTAATTTTAAACCTAATCACTATCATTGAGAGTGATTTTTTTAATATTATTTTTAAATTTTTTTAAATATTTCTCCAACAAGTAATTTCCTAATTTAAACTTATCAATAATGAGAAATATTTTTTTTGTATTTTTATTTTTTATATTTTCCTACAAATAATTTCCCAATTTAAACCTATCAACATAAATGAGAGATTTTTTTTTTATATTTTTTAATCTCTATTTATTTTTTTCCTTCTCCACAATGACTCCACACTAAATTTTCTAATCCAAATATCAATCAATACTAATGAGATGAATTATTTTGAAATTTGTTGCCATTTATTAAACCTTAATTGCAAGACAATCACCATTAATAATCATTATTTTTTAAATTTCAATTACGATCTCATTGCTATCAATGCCATTTGCCTAAGAATGGAAATAGGTCAGGCTTCTAACATGGGTCTACGACCTAACCTACATAAAACCTAACCTAGCCTATTTAGTAAATAGGTTGGGTTCAAACTCAAATTCAGACCTATTGTCAAACCTATTTAGATAAACATGTTAGACTTATTTTCATAAAATCTAACCTACAAGCCTATTTAACTTTTTTAATTTATACTATAATATAAGAATATATAATGTCATTTAAATAATTGAAAAAATTATTTTTTTATAAATTTATCAACTTAACCTTAATTCTAAGTTTTACATTTCATCGTTATTACTTTTAGCCCTTATTTTCACATCAGTCATTAACCGCACCTCTCTTCTCTCCAATCGCTCGAGATGACAATGCTAGCTCACTCCCTCTCCCTTGATTTGCGCTGTCCACTAAAGTATAATAATTTATACAAGTTTATTTTAGTGCTAAATGAAATAATATATTTTTAGTAGGAGGAGTTTATCGCAATTTATGTGGGAACAATAAAAGAGATAAAATCTAGTTTTACATGTTACTTGTTATACTTGGTTAATTTAAAAAAATGTATCTCATAAGTTAGCAAACATTAGTTTTTCTTATTCCTATTTGCTTGAACAATTGGTGTCACTAGAAATTCTTTTCTTTTCCTTACTAAGTATTTATATTACAACGAGAATAGATGTTAAACTTTTAAAATATAATATAATATTTTAAATAAATGTGAAGACGTTTTATATGAATTTAGATGCATAGATTTTAAAGGTTATTTAAATGCCTATATTTTAAGTAGGCTTTTAAATAGGTTTCAGATATTGTCAGGTCCTTTGAAAGCTTGGGCTCAGTCTAAAAAAAAAAACCTACATACAGGCTCAGGTTTTACATTTCTGCTGCAGACTCAGGCCTATTCAGGTAAAGCCTAACCTATTTCCACCCCTTCTGAATTGCCTATTAATTTAGACAAGGATCAAGGTATTTTTTTCTTTTTTCTTTTTTTATTATTTTGTATGGGCCCAGACAAAATAGGTGTTCACATATACTTATATACTTTTTTATCAATTAAATATATTACACAGTGTAATTTCTTAATCAATCTTTCTACTGACTACTAGAATGATGATTTATATATTTTCTTTATTTGTTTAATTCATATACAAAGGTGAGTACCCACTGAAAGAGTGAAAGTATATAAAAATAACAATATGGGATGTTCGTCAAAGTTTCAGCCTCAAACGTTTGGCACCAACGCGTCAAATGTTGCCCCTAGCAAAAGCGAGACTGTGAGAGCTAGCTCCCTGAATTGACCATATTCAGACTATTTTAAAGCATAGAAACACGTCCTGGTTTATGCTTTTTGCCCATAATAATAATATGAATCCCACCGAATTACATTACTACTCTGAACCATATATACCCATCATTTTGGTGCCTCCAGCTCTTAAAAAGTCATAACCTTCTTTGTCCTCCTCATCCAACTTCATCATCTTGCACATACACTTACATAATGTTTCATTTCATAAGAAATTTCTGGGCAGAGAATTACATACTGAGGAGAGAGCCATCCACAATTATTGAGAGTGCCAACAATGATGATACTACGAGTAAGGTTAGCATTTTATTATCAGAAATATCTGATGATTTTTGCAATCACTCAGAGTCATTTAAGAAGCTGGTAGAGATAGGTCTGCCTCTTAATAATGATTCTGTGGACGCAAAACTGGCATGGCTTCGATCTCAGATCATTGGTGACGACGATGCAGAGTTTGATTCTCCTTTTGGATTACGACGAATTCTCTATTCTGATCATACTGCTTCAGGTCGTAGCCTTCACCATATTGAAAATTTCATCATCCATCATCTCCTGCCCTTTTATGGTATGTGACTTGTTAAGAATTCAGTGTTGATTATCCAAAATTTTATATTTTTAGCGCTTTTGACTACAGTCTTTTATATTCTTTCGGCTCTGATCTTCTATTTTTAAGCCTCTGTTTGCTTCTACTAACTATATGAACTTTACTTATACGAGATTAACATATTTAAGCCTCTGTTTGCTTCTATATAGGCAACACTCACACATGCGACAGCTATGTCGGAGGTCGGACGACAAAAATGGTGCATGAAGCAACCAATTACATCAAGACATGCTTAGGCGGTGGGCCAGACGATGCAATCATATTTTGTGGGTCCGGGGCCACCGCAGCCATCAAAAGGCTCCAAGAAGTGATGGCCATTGCTGTACCTTCAATCCTAAGGGACAGAGTTGTGAAAATCTTGAGCCCAAACGAAAGATGGGTCGTCTTCGTTGGACCTCACGAGCACCATTCCAACCTCCTCTCATGGCGACAAAGCTTGGCCGAAGTAATAGAGATTGGTCTAGACGACGAGGGCTTGCTAGATATGGACTCGCTAAAGCTTAACCTTGAAGCATATAAAAATAGTGGCCGACCCATGTTGGGATCTTTCTCAGCTTGTAGCAATGTATCTGGAATCTACTCAGATACGCGAGCAATTGCTAGGCTTCTTCACCAGTACAATGGCTTTGCATGCTTTGATTTCGCAGCAGGGTATTTGAAATTCTTGTTTTTTGTTTTTCCCCCCCTTTGTGGTGGATTTTTGTTGAAAAGTTCAAAACTTGAATTGATTTTGGCTTTTTAGTGGTCCATATATGGAGATTGACATGAGATCGGGACAAAGTGATGGCTATGATGCTGTGTTCCTCAGTCCACATAAGTTTCTGGGTGGTCCTGGTTCTCCTGGTGTACTCTTGATGAGCAATGCCCTTTATTTGTTGAGATCTTCACCGCCATCCACTTGTGGAGGTGGAACCGTGAGCTACGTCAATGGCTTCAATGAAAAGGTAATTCACAAATATGTGAAAATCATTACAAGGAGATCCGAAACACTGTAAAATGCAAATGGGTGGGAAATTTAACTAATTTCACTAATAGGAAAATCCTTGACTATTCTGTAGACGAGAGTCTACGTTTCCACAAATCATTTGACACACGCTGATTATGAACTACAGCTTCTTGAAGATGCATGAAAAGTTCTTAACTGGGGTCAATGTTTTCATAAACAAACTTGGTCAACTCTTGTGGGTCATTATTAATGCAGGATACATTATATTTGGAGAGCATAGAGGAAAGGGAAAATGGAGGAACCTCTCAAATAATCCAGACGGTGAGAGCAGCATTGGCGTTTTGGGTCAAAGAATACATTGGGTACGAAGAGATTGAAAAACGGGAACAATTGTTCATAAACAGGGCACTTGAGAGGCTTGTCCCAAATCCAAACATTGAAGTTTTGGGGAACTTGAGCACCAAGAGGCAAGCAATACTGTCATTTCTCATCTATACAACCACCAATGAAGAGAATGATATCAAGAATGAAAAAGAAGGGGAGCTTAATTTGTGGGTTGAGACTGGAAACAAAAGAGGTAAGCCTCTTAATGGTGCTTTTGTTGCAACTCTTTTGAATGACCTATTTGGAATCCAAAGTCGAGGTGGGTGTGCTTGTGCTGGGCCCTATGGTCACATATTGCTCAACATCAACAAATGTCACTCTCTTGCTATTAGATCAGCAGTTGAAGAGGTAAAATTTTTGAACTGCATAATGCAAATAATTTGTTTGTAAAGACAAGTGTTTAATAATACCATGATGTACAGGGGTACGTTGGAGTGAAACCTGGATGGACCAGAGTTAGTTTTCCTTACTACATGAGCCAAGAGGATTTTGAGTTCATACTAACAGCCATGGAGTTTATAGCAGACTATGGCCAGCGATTTCTTCCATTGTACAGCTTCAATTTGAGAAATGGAAGTTGGAGACTAAAAACAGAGGAACTTGGGACGCTAGCAAAGGAAGACAATTGCAACTTTTGTGTTCATATGTTGGATAAAGAAGCAACAACGAGAAGGAACAAGTCATACTTAGAAGCAGCTATCTGTATGGCTAATCGGCTCCCAAAATTCCCAGCTCAGAGTATACTTCCAGGGAATATAGATCCCAGTGTCCTTCATTTCAGGGTTTAATTTCTGTTTTTTTCCCTATACTGTATACAAAATTTGAAAATTTACAGAAATTTCTTGACATTCAATATTCTCTTAACATGATGAGCATGTGTGAAGTTTCTTGGAGTAGCCCAGAATGGAAAATATCTTATTGAATGTAATGGATAGAGTCCATCTACAACAATGTTATTCTGGACACTTGTATATAAATACCTAATGGGCTTTAAGAAGCCTTAAGACCCATGGTAAAAATGCCTAAGCAAACTATAACTAAACAACACTATTTACAACATACTAGTCACAATAATACCAGAATACAATTTCCATACTCCCCCTCAAGTTTGGGGGCTAAAACACATTTACAGTTCCTAACTTGCCAAGTAATCTGGTTTGAACATCCTTTTGCACAACTTTAGTCAAAATGTCCGCTTCTTGATCTTGTGACCCCATGTGCTCCAATTCTATCAAGGGTGTGTTCTTATTAGCTTTTAGAGAATAACTTCTAGAGAAAAAATAGAGAATAACTTTTGGAGAATAGATTATGAGGAAAATAGATTATGGGAAAAAAGTGATTTTGAGGTAATGAGAGTGTTTGGATGTTATGATCAGAATAGCTTTTTTCATGGTCAAATTACTAAAAAGGACATTTACTTTTGTGATAATTACATATAAAGGATAAAATTATATTTTATGTGTTATTTAAGGGTTAAGGTCCAAATTTAACAGTTAAGTTTTTTCTGAGGGCCGTCTGATATAAATAAGTTCTGGAAGATGCAAAAATAATAAGAAACAATTAAAAATGATGTAAATTTAACAAAATCATTAAATTTGACCTAACGACGTTAAATTATAAAAGAAGAAAACCCCTTACGGCATTAAAAATGATACATCTTAACCCATTATTTAATATTAAATTTCATAATTAATACAAAAAATGAAATAAATTTGTCTATATATAATTTTAATTAATTTAACTAATTTTTTTAATATAATCAAATTAGATAAATATATCTTATATTAAAAATAGGAGGAGCACAAAAATTTTAAAATTAAAAAAAACAGACAAGAGTGAACAGAGAGAACATCGAAATTAAACAAAAAAAAAATGAGAAAGGGAGAATGGCGTGGGGCCCACATGGAAAAAGAGGAAAAGAATAGATTATGCCAAAACTTTGGTTTTGACCCCAAAACCAAGGTTTTGAATGAAAAAGGGATTGTGGCATTTTAATGAGGTGTTCGGTAGATTTTTGACAAAACCAAGGTTTTGTCAAATAAGTGCTTTTCCAGTGGCATCCGAGCACACACTAAGCCCGATTGTAACTTCTCTTTGATGAAGTGACAATCTATCTCAATATGCTTTGTTCTTTCATGGAACACCAGATTTGTGACAATATGTATTGCCGCCTTGCTATCACAATGGACGCTTATAGGCCCATCTCAATGAATCCTAAGCTTTCTCAAAATGCCGCTTACCCACATGACCTCTGACACTCCTGAACCTAAAGCTCTGTGCTCAGCCTCAACTAAAGACTTTGATACTATTTCCTATTCTTAATTTTCCATTTGATGAGTAATCACCAAGCCTAAGCAAGTACCTGGTTACTGACTTCCTAGTGGTTCCAAAAGCTGCCTAATCAGAGTCACAATAGCAAGACAATGTCAAGTCTTCATTCACACTTATCAATACACCAAGTCCTATGCTCTGCTTCAGGTATCTAATCACATCAGGAGCCGTTGCCATATGAAACTTTTGTGGGCATTTGCATAAACTGACTCAAAACCTGCATAGGGAACAAAATATCAAGCCTAGTCATAGTTAGATAAATCAACCTACCCACAAGTCTTTTATATCTATTCGGGTTCTTTAACAAATCTTTTTGTTTATATCTCCCTTCCTCATTCGCCAACAATCTCAAATTTTGCCGCATGTGAAGAGATTAGGGCCTAAAACCACTCATCCCGGTATTAGCTAGTAGATCTAGAATGTACTTTCTCTGAGAAAGCACAATTATAACCCCCTGCCTTAATAAACGTAATTAAGATTCGATAACGCATAATAAATTGGATTAGAGACCGTCGAATAATTTAAAACTCATTTTAACTTTCTACTTTACAGTAGGGTTTTCACAAAATCTTTCAAAATTTCTTCCCTATACTGGTCTCAAGTTCAAATATCAAATATAATTACCTGTGCAGTTATATTACTGAAGGTTATACTAAGGGTTTCAATTCCCATTTAGGGGGATTACCCCTCCATATACAGAATGTTATTCACATCCAAAAATAATATATAGTAATCCCATTCCAAAATAGATAACCAACAGTTCAAACTAAACATCTCTACTAAATCCTAGCCACTCCTAGTGGTTCGCTTCTCCTCGGAGCTACTTGCCCTGTCTGAAATGTTAGTCAATGGAAAGAATGAGATTCAAGAGAATTCCAATAGTAACAAGTCACTCATACAGTGTATAAACACATAGCATATATGATCATGTTAAGCAACATCATAATGATATATGGCTCACGCCACATATGATAGCACTCATTGCTGTAAATACTATGCGTCAGCTTCCACTGCGATCTCAATGCAACAGCTTACGCTGTAATCATTATGCCAGCTTTCACTGTAATCTCAAAGCATGAAAATATATCACAATGTATGACAACATACAAACAATGCTTTACACATAGTATAAGAGAAAGAGTCACTACATTGTCCTTTCCTGACGTTCTTCGGCACAGAGGGCTCGCGAGTATAGCAAATGTCAAATCCTGTAAACCGATGTCAAGAGCGGCGAATTAAGACTCTACTCCGAATTCTCACTTTCAAATACATAAAATAGGTTATCACTTAAGTCCCTTAAGTGACTATAATAGGCTTAACAAAAACCTACAGGAATTGGGAAGTACTAGGTTGGAAATCATTTTTCAAAATCAAAAAATGCTGAAAATGGGGGTTGGCTGTAGCCAAGAATCCTCTGGTTGTAGCCAAAACGCACACAGAAGGTTTTTGGCTACAGCCAAGGTTTTCCTGGTTGCGGCCAAAACGTGCACAGAAGGTTTTGAATTGTAGCTAAGGAAACTTCGAAAATTCATAATTAATTCTAGAAAAATTGAAATGAGGTGATCCTAAATCCAAATGGAAGCTATTTAAGATATCTTCATATAAAAAATATGATCCATTACCAGAAATCACCACACAATTCCATAATTAAATAAAATTCCACACTACCCCAGAATTAAGTCCAATTTCAACATCAAACTTTGGGCAACCAGAACTCCCAGTTCACAAAATGAAATGACATAAATTATATGTTCATTTTGAAGCATCGAATGTGATCTTTAAGACTGGAAAGTTTCATAATTGTTTGACACCATTTGCCTATTTAAAACGCTAATACAAACAGACTGCCCAGCAAAGAGTTTCACTTGACAGTTTTTCCCAATTTTCAACCAATGAGTCCAATGGCTCCAAAATCAGCAACCAAATCTCTTCCCACACAATTTTTCACAAGGAACCCATTGGAATCCCTAAAACAACCCAATTCCCATCACACACATACACATGTTCTGTTTCGGGCAGCCATGAACACACTGCAGAATTTTTTCCAAACTTTCCAATCAATGATCCAAACCAATTCAAACCAATTTCATTGTTCAAAACATGCAACAAAACACCTATTCCAATACCAAATTACTATGCTATACCCAAGACCCTAATGGCACAAAAATTAGGGCAAAAGCCCAAGAATTCCAAAGTTCAACCAATAACCACAATGAATATGTTAAAATGTGCCAAATCCTTACCTCTTCCTCTTTTCAAGACTAGTTTCTTGATTTCTCTTATTCCAATTTTTCACAAGCTCCAAAACACCTTCTTTCAAAAATCTAAAACCATAGGAATAAAGCTCTTGTCACCATGAACAATATTAATGAAGGTGAATTGAACAGTTAGGGTCAAATACTCACCAAAATCTTCAACTTCCTCTTTCTCTTTCCTTCTCTCTTTGGACGACAATGGAGGCAAGATAAGAGAGACATGAGATGGTGAGGATAATTATCATAATTTTTTTAGCCTTTCAATTGCCTCTTGGATTTCCAAAATGAGAGAGGGAAGAGAAAAACACCTTTTGACACTTTGACCTCAAATTCATGGCTCCTATGTTGACATGTGTCAACATTTTATTCCTCCTTCCAAGCACTCACATGCACACTCATACACACAATTCCACCTCTTGGTCAATAAATCCTAACCATTGATCTCAAGTTACCTATGAGTTTTCTCTTCGGTAACTGACCAATTGGTCAGTAACTTTCCAATTTTACCATTTTGCCCATGATTATGGCAATTTCACTCAAACCACTTCAAAACTCACTTATATCATTCCAAAAGCATCACTATGCGCCCTCCCCTATATTCTAACCCATTCAAACATTAATCCACACATAAGCATAAATATAGGGCTTAGGCATTTATTAAAACACATTCACATCGAATTCTATAATAGTTACAACAATACTAGCATAATTAGCCCTTAATCCCAAATTGGGTCATTACAATTCTCCCCCCGAAAAATAAATTTCGCCCTCTAAAATTTGTCACACAACTTGAGCCATAAACTCTGTATATTGCCTATGCATATATGCTTCCGCTTCCCAAGTTGCTTCTCTATGCATCATTCCTTTCCAGATCACCTTTACTTATGGAATGCTTCGGTGTCTGAGCCGTCATTCTTCTCGATTAATAATTTGTTCTGGCTCTACCGTATAGTGAAGTTGTCTTGTAATTTGACTTCTTCGTACTCAACAATGTGAGATGGATCTGGTTGGTACTTGTAACACCCATGTTTTCAAAGCGTATGGATGGCTACAGTGTAGTAATATCTTTAATAAGGAGACTAATAATCTTTTGTAAACAGCAAAAGTCCCATCTTCAAACAGTGCGTTGAATGGGTTTTTCAAAAATCTTTTCAAAAATTGTTTTCATATTTGGTCTCATTTTATTTTATGATTCATTTCAAGCCATCTGTTTTAGGTACATTTCTTCATATCAGAGTTTTTACTAATAAGTTCTCTGCTGGAACCCAAACTACTATAATTAATTAACGGCCCTAAATGAACGACTGTCCACTACTGGTTCGGATGTCACTTTGCATTTGCTTATACATAGGCGCTTATTTACGTGTCTACGGTCTTGTCAGTATGAGACTGACCATACTTAAATACAAACTAATTACAACTCCAAATAGATAACCAACAGAAAATTAAATTCTAAGTCCTTTGCTTCATTCGCCCGTGTTTACCTTCTTGCCTGAGGAACTACTTGCCCGAGTTGAAAATTTGTTTTGGAAAAATAGGGTGAGATTTGATGAATCTCAGTAGTAACAGATATCACTCATATAAAATGCACATATATCATGCCATGTCAACCAAAGTTATAGTACAATCAACATATTCAACATTCAGAGATAAATTCACAATATGCAGAAAGCGTCACAATATGCAGAAAGCATAAAGTTACCAATTCAAGGACAACCGTCCCTTGCCTCAGTGCTGGGAAATTCTACTGGGCCTTAGCACTTCTCATCTGAATGTTTTAAATTCACAATGGTACAAACATGCATATAACATATCACATAATATGTGAGGGATAAGTTACTACCTGACAATTTTTCCAAATCTTGATCTTGAATGACGTGCTTTGGACGTCCTGAGCAAGTGTCAAGTCCTATAAATTATAATTTACGGGCAATGAGTTATTTCTTAGTCCAATTCCTTCATAAATTATTCTCTTATGTTGGTTATCATTAGGATAACTTCATTAGGCCCAATATGTAGCTAATGAGCTCAAGCTACTCCAAAGGCTTAACTCAATTCTTAAAAGTCCAATTCTATTACAAAACTCTTAATTTTGAATTTTCGCACATTTACCAAAAGCTGACAGATTTTTCACTGAACTTTGAAAAATCATAACTAATTCTAGAAAAATTCAATTGGGATGATCCAAAATTCTGTGTAACCCTTATTAAGTCTATTTTAAGGGAAAAATACTTTCCACAGTCTTCTGTGCACAGAAAATTCCCAGATTTTACTTCTTCCCTTGCTGCCAGAAACTCTGATCAGTTTTAATGGTCGACTTCAAACACTCATATCTCCTAAAATACTTATCGAAATCCTTCATAATACCTATCAAATTAAAGATCTTTAAGTGTAATTTAATTCTGAAAAAAATCATCGTCATCAGATGAATTTTGAACAGTGAAATTTTCGCCATAACAAAACTGTCAGACAAACACCCATACTGGCAGCTTAGTGAACTAAAGTTCTAGTATTTAAGCTTTTTAATCTGTCTTCTAAAAATTATAATCAAAGCCTTTTCTCACACAATTTTTCGTGCAGAATCCAATAAAAAGCTCAAAAATACCAAAATCAAACTCTTTCTACTAAATTTACCTCTGAACGAGACTGCTCTCCTAAAACAACAACATCAAGTTTGCGTTTTTGAATTCCAACAAGTCTAATACTTCATTAATAATCATATATCACCTTATATATGATTTAAAATATCTTTAGTCTTCAAAAACACCCCTTGGTCAAATTACATGGTTGGTTCAAGAACAAGGAATAACTCAACGAAAACATGAAGTAATCGGTTCAAAATGAAACCTACGCTTACCTCTTCGAGTTCCTACAAGTGGTTTAGTATTCCGGCAGCACTCCGGCTAACTAACTGAGACAAAACACCTCAGATGAGAAATCTGAGACCATAGAATTGAACCTCTCATCAAGAGAAACAATGTTTATGAACACTCTAAGAGCAAGAAAAGTGATTTAGAGAGTGAAATTGTGTGAGAATCACTTACCTTGCTTATGTGTTCTTCAAGTTCACCACCTTCTCTTTCTCTTTATCCATTTTCTTTTCTGTTTTTCTTACTCTCTCATATCTAGCCGAATAGAAATGAAATGAGAGAGGAAAGGGTTTCAATTAAATGGCCAGTTGTTAGAAGAAAACAATTGATAGTGGTGTCTTGCTTTTTGCTTTAAGTGTGCCCATATGTTCCAAGTGTTGATTATCCTTTCTCTTCCTTGTTTTGTGCTTTGGACGAAAGTGTGTTGATTAATTGTTTGAGTGTGTGTGGTGTAGTGTGTGTGGGTTGGCATGTGGACAACTCCCTCTCTCTCTTTACCTCATGCTTGGCCGTCCTTCTTGACTTAGATGGGGAGGAAATATATTAAATAAACTCTTCCTTCCTTGCTTCTCATGTATTGGCCGAAATAAGTGTGAGAGAGTAGGATAAAATGATATGCAATGTTAGGTAGATGTCTACCTCTTTTCCTTTTTCTTTAAGTCTTGTCTTCTCATCTCTTCATCTTTACGGAAAATTAAGAGTCAAGAGATTATTGGGAATGATCTAATTTCATGTGTGCAAGAGCTTTAATTAAATGGACAATTATGGGTGTGGTGTTAGGTAAATGTTGTCCAATTTGTCTCTTAAAATTTTATTTTTCAAGGACAAATCTTAGCCCTTGATTTTAGCTTCCAATTCTAATCTTAAAATCACATGGTAGATGTCCCTCTTGCCCTTGATTATGGCAATATTAACTAAATTGCCATTGGGTCTTACTTAACTTATGTGGTTAAATCTTGGTCAAGTAAAATAATCATAATCATCCTAGTCTTCCCTTCTTCCAAAAACTAAATTTAACACCATGTAAATTTTTCTTTTTGATTAACTTAACCTTTACTAAATTTTGGGATGATACAGTATTTCTTTAATTGGGAAACGTGAAACACATCGTGGAGGCTGCTCAAGTTCGAGGGTAGGCCTACTCGATAGGCAACAGGCCCAATCCTCTCAAGAATTTCAAAAGGACCTATATACATCAGGCTCAACTTCTTTCGATTAATAGCTCTCCCGATACTAGTGACTGGTGATGATCTCAAAAAGACATGGTCACTAACCTCAAACTCTAGAGGCCGTCTCCTCTTGTCAGCATAGCTTTTCTGTTGACTCTGTCCTACAAGAAGCCTCTTACGAATGATACCAATCTGCACTGAGGTTTAATCAATAAGCTCCAGCCCATACATCTTCCTCTCAGATAATTCATTCCAACACAAAGGTGATTGACACTTCCTCCTATACAAGGCTTCATACGACGCCATCTGAATGCTCGCATGATAGCTATTATTATAGGCGAACTCAGCAAGTGGAAGAAAGTAATCCCAATTCCCTTTGAAGTCGAGGACACAAGCTCGTACCATATCCTCCAGCGTCTGAATTGTCTTCTCCATTTGTCCATCTATTTGAGGATGATAGGCTATACTGAATCTTAATTGAGTTCCCAGGGCTTCATGCAATGCCCTCCAAAATCTAGAAGTGAACCGGGGATCTTGGTTGGAAATGATATTCTTCGGTATGCCATGGAGCTTCACAATCTCCCAGATATAAATCTCTGCTAGCTTGTCCAGAGAGTAACTAGTGTTGATTGATATGAAGTGTGCCGACTTTGTTAACAGGTCAACTATTACTTAGATCGCAACATAGTTCTTGACCCTGAACAATCCCACAACAAGGTCCATGGTCACACTTTCCCATTTCTATTTCGGAATCTCAAGACTCTACAGTAGACCCAGTGGTTTTTGGTGCTTGATCTTTACCCTCTGGCATGTGAGACACCTCGCCACATACTTTGTCACATCACTCTTTATTCCTGGCCACCAATACATGGATTTCAAATTATGATACATTTTGGTCATACCAGGATGAAGAATGTATCAGCTCTTATGTGCCTTATCCAGAATCTTCTACCTCAAATCCGCCTTAAGTGGAACACAAATTCTCTTCCGATAACGAACCAATCCACTAGGCAACAAATCATAGCCCTGAGCTTCTCCCCATTTGATTCTAGCCAGATTACGCTGTATCCAGCCATCTTGCCTCTGAGCTTCTTCAATCTCAGCTCTCAAGTCACTTTCCCCTTAGGAAAAAGTATAATTGGCATAGATGATCTAGTTTGACAAATTCAAGTCACGAAAATCTTTTATCAATTCTCCCTCTTGTATCATCATTGCTGCCACCAGCACTGTCTTTTGACTAAGAGCATACGCGACTACATTTGCCTTACCTGGATGATATTTAATTTCCAGGTTGTAGTCCTTAAGCAACTCTATCCAACGGCGCTGTCTCATATTCAATTATTTCTGTTCATACAACTACTTGAGACTCTTGTGGTTGCAATATAGTTTTACTATTACACCATACAAATAATGCCGCCAAATCTTCAAAGCAAACACAATGGACACAAGCTCCAAATCCTGAGTGGGATAGTTCATTTCATGAGGTTTGAGCTGTTGGGAGGCATAGGCCACCACACGTCCCTGCTTCATAAGGACACACACCAATCCCTGCTTACTCGTATCACTATACACAACTTAGGTCAAGATGGGATCAGGTATAATCAATACAGGTGCCGTAGTCAACCTCACCTTCAGCTCCACAAAGCAATTTTCATATTTCTCATCCTACACAAATGACTGATCCTTCCTCATGAGCTTGGTCATCGGCAAGGCAATACGTTAGAAATTCTGAATAAATCTCCGGTAGTAACTAGCAAGACCCAGAAAACTACGTATCTCAACAACAGTTTCTGACCTCTTCCAGTCCAATACTGCTTCCACTTTACTGGGATCCATAGAGACCCCTTCTCTGAGATAACATGGCCTAGAAATTTTACTTCTGAAAGTCAGAACTCGTATTTGCTCAGTTTGGCATAGAGCTGCTTCTAACATAATGTATTCAACACAATTCTTAAATGATACTCATGTTCTTTTCTACTCTTAGAGTATATCAAAATATTATCAATAAACACCATAACGAACTGATCTAGAAATTGTCGGAAGACACAGTTCATATAACCCATGAACACCGCAAGTGCATTAGTTAGCCCAAATGATACCCTCGACCTTAGATCAATCTTCGAAAACACGCATGAACCAGATAGTTGATCTAAAAGATCATAAATTCTAGGGAAAGGGCACTTGTTCTTGACAGTAATCTTATTCAGTTCTCTATAATCAACACACAAATGAAGACTCCCGTCTTTCTCCTTAACAAACAAAACTGGAGCTCCCCAAAGAGACATACTGGGTCTAATAAACCCTTTCTCAAGCAAATCTTCAATCTGCTTCTTCAATTCCACCATTTCATTTGGGACCATACGATATGGGTCCTTAAATATAGAACCAGCTCCAAGCACAATCTCAATCAGAAATTGAACTTCCTTTTCCAGAGGCAATCCACTTAAATCATATGAAAATACCTCATAAAATTCATTTACCACAGGTATACTACTCAAAGTTTCACTGGTCTCCCCTTGCACGGAGAAGAATACCATATACCCTTGGCAACCTTTTTTCAAATACTTCTCAGCTTTAACTGTTAAAAGGAAGTTCAAACTAGCATTCACATTCTTGACACTCTGAGGTGCAGAATACACAATCCTCTTGTTCACACAATCGAGCAACACATTATTTTCCGTCAACCAATCAAAACCCAGAATGACTTCTAATTGATCGAGCAGCAGACAAATTAAATCAATAACAGATTCGTGTCCCTCCACTGTTAACACACAGTTTACACAAACTTTTGTGGTCAAAGCCTTAACACCCTTCGGTGTTGAAACAATCAGATCGAATGGCAATTTATGCACATGTAATCCCAGGGGCTTCAACAATCATAGGCAATAAAGGAGTGACTTGTACCCGAGTCAAACAAAACTTGCAACAAATAGCCATTAAGAAGGACTTTACCTTGTATCAAATCAGGGGATTTCCAGGCCTCTTCGTGGGTCATAGCAAATACTCGGCCCTGAGTCCTCGGTCTCTGCTCTTGCCGTGGCTGTTTACATTCAATAGAAGTATGCCCCACTTGCTTACAGTTGAAACATATCACCCAGCCCTTACAAGTTTTACCAAGATGTGGCTGGTTGCAACGAGGGCATGTCCACAAAGTAGGAGTTCTCTGCTGATCACGACTCCCAGACTGATATGGCTTTTTGCCACTACCCTTAAACAGATAGTATAACCCCCTTCATGATTAAGGCCGAGATTTACGTTTATAAACACGTAGTTAAGTTTGAATTAGAGACCGTAAGATGATTTGGGACTTATTCAAATTAAACTTCCCAAAATCAGGGTTTTCAAAAACTTTTACAAAACTTGTTCACAGCGGTCTCATATTCACATTTCAACACATAAATGGCCTATACAGGTCGATTTCATTCATACATATCAGAGTACAGTATAAATTCCCGACACACTTGGGTTCCATTAATTAATATAAAGGGTTTACACAAAGGCACAAAGCCTACAATTCATACCCTTTACTTGGGGATTACACAAAATCTAATAGATACAATCGTTTCTAAAAAAAATATCCAAATGATATACAATGATAACCATTAACCAAAATAATCTCCTAACACGGAGCTCTACCCACTCTTCGTCACCCGCTTGCCTTTTGATCTTTCAGCCCTATCTAAAAATTGTGTTTTTGGGAGAGTGAGATTCTAAAGAATCCCCGTAGTAACAAATCACTCATAATATGCACAACATCAAAGCATGAAGGTAAATCATCCATACAACACACAACAATCCCAATAACAATTGCAATGGTCGGGGTAGGTATTATGTGCATCGCCCCCTACGACGGCTCACGATGAACTACTTGTTGTATCGCACATCCACATGAACATATCACATATATCACCACAGCAGGGATCTATATAAAATATTTCACAACAAACAGGCCCACGGGCTGGATACTCAACACAACACATAGCCCCACGGGCTGGATCTCAAATAGGAATCCATGATTCCATAACGCGGCCTTACACTTACAGCGGCAGATATAACGGTTGGGGTAGGTATCATGAGCATTGCCCCTTACGACGGCTCACGCTGAACTGCTCGCGCTGTAATGCCCTATGGCCAATAACACATTCACAATGATAAACATGCATACCAAGTATCATACACAACATGAGAGAAAAGTCACTACCTGAGTCCTTCCGTGAGTGTCTTGACGCCGGTCTCTCCCGAGTTGGGCAAATGTCGTATCCTAGAATCATAATTAGGGACGAAGAGTCAATCCTCTATTCCAATTCTCAATGACTTCTTAATACTTAATTGGTTATCATTATTACTCTTTTAGAACTCTAGAACACCTCAACAATAGCCCTAAGGGGTTGAAAGAACTACCCCAAAGATCCCTTTTTTAAAAGCACACAAACTGACATTTTGTACTGAGGCACTTGAGTGAAGACGGCCTCACTCGAGTGATGGTACGGCCTGCACTCGGGCACCAGAGAGTGAGAGACAGCGAGTGCATACCTGAGAGCACAACAAAGCTTTTCAGAGACAGGATCACTCGAGCACCTGAGAGTGAAGTCCAGAGAGTGAGAACCTCAGAGCAAAAGGGAAATGGCAGTAGCCCAAATGGCTCACTGCACTCGAGCACAACACAGCTCACTCGAGTAGATACCCCATACTCACGAGTGAGAAGGCACACTCTTGCACTATGCCCGCGAGTGACAACCCAAAGGCAAGTCCTTGGTGCCAAATACACCAGTCACTCAAGCACAAGGAGGCTCACTTGAGTGATATTCATCCCTCACTCGCGAGTGGTAGGGATGTAGTGAGACTATACACTCTTGGATTTTCCAGAAAGCACAACAAAAAAACTGAAGGAAAAACAGAATTTATGCATAGCACTCGAGCATGGATCAACCCTGCCCGAGTGATGATCATCCCTCACTCGAGTGAATCCCAAATCACTCAAGTGATTCTATCAAAACCAGAAAACGCAAAAACAAAAGGCATCTTCCCAACACTTGCCCACTTGATCCCTATGGCCACAAAACTTTACCCAAAGTCACTCCCACAGAAAAACTGTAACCCCCTCACCGTAATTACATCCGGATTTCCAAATTTAAGTGAAATAGAGACCAATAAAATGAAATCAGTAATTTCTAATCCCTCAACTGGGAATGAGGTATTTGAAAAAAAAATCAATTCAAAACGTAATAAATACTGGTCTCACGTTCACGTGTGGATATAACTACTTGAGCATTCAAATCACATAAGAAATATTAGAGTGCGGAAACTAAAATCCTGGCAAAACCCCGGGTTCATCTACATATATATATATCATGGGTTTACAGGTTCCCAAAATGGGGATTACATATCCAAAATGTTCATTTACATCTCATATACACTTGGTAATCCCGAAACCAAAACAAAGATAACCAACAACCTCTAAGTTCCCGAGTAATCCTAACTACTCTTGGTTGTTTGCTTTCCTTTCGAGCCACTCGCCCTGTCTGAAAAGGTTAGTCATTTGGAAAGAGTGAGATTCTAAAGAATCCCAGTAGTAACAACTTTTGCATACCACATGCAATCACATAATATGTAAACAAATCATCTCATATCAGCAACACAAATCACACTCCACCCTCATCCCCTTTTACCGCCGGGAAGGCACACCATCCTAACCCAAACTGTTGTTAGCGACTCAGGGACTATTGGCGTGGCAGTGCATACGAATAGCCTTGCGGCTCACATATAGCCTTTTGGCTTTCACAAATGGCCCGTCGGCCTTCACAAATAGCCTTTCGGCTCACAATTAGCCTTTCGGCCTACATAATCACTTATACACACCCTAACCTCATCTCCTTTTACCGCCGGGAAGGCACACATCCCTTACTCGAACCGTTGTTAGCAACTCAGGGACTATTGGTATAGCGGTGCTTCACACAAATTTTCACAAAACTTGTAGCATACGAAACCCATTTCATCACAATGATATAGCACACATACAATGTATCACATAAGATATAAAGAAAGAGTCACTACCTGTATCTTTCCTGACTAGCTCTGGCACTTTAGTCTCACGAGGACGACAGATATCAAATCCTATATTCAAATTAGGGACAACCAATCAATCTCTTTTCCATATGTATATTTCAATAATACTCTAAGTTGGTTATCATTTAGGACTCTTTAGGTGACTATTAGAGGCCTAAACATATGCCTAAAGGGTTGGAAAAAGCTACCCCAAAGACCCCTTACTCGAAGGCAAAACACTGATTTCCAGCCGGATCACTCGAGTGAAGACGACCTCACTCGAGTGATGAGTGACTTTGTGCTTGAGTGAGAAACTCTCACTCACGAGTGCTTGGCAGAGAGCAACCTTCACAGCCAGGAAGTGCTCACATCACGCGAGCACTAAGCCCTGTGCTCGGGTGATGACCCAAATCATGCTCGAGCACCCGAAAGCACAACACCACGAGTGACAACCCGAGAGCACCAACCCACACCGGGGCACAAGCTCACTCGAGCATGACCCCCAGTGCTCGGGTGAGACGGCTATGCTCGCGAGTGTCAGAGCACACTATTGCAATCAGCCAGCGAGTGAAGACCTGAAAGAAACCGTTCACTCTGGACTCGCACCATCACTCGAGCAAACCCAAGTTCACTCGAGCATGTTCTTCCCTCACTCGAGCACAAGGCAATGCACTCGAGCATTATTCATAAAACTCAGACGGACTCGAAGCAAAGAAGGGAAAAACGCTCACATCACTCGAGCATGATCATCCCGTGCTCGAGTGTTGTGCATCAGAGACCCAAAAACGTAGCAAAAACCAGAAAACACCAGATGGTCAAATCCTCACCTAAAGGTTCCCAAACTCTTCCCAATGCTCATACTCTCTAAGCACTAACTAGGGAACACCTTGGCAACTTTAAAAACACTCCAAAAACTAATTTGACCACAATCAAACACTAAGGTCTCTATGATATACAATATCCAAATTTCATTCAACTTAATTCCAATCTTCCAGTTTATATCCAACCATCGAATAATTCATCATTAAACCATTTCCACTATCAAACACCATAAAATCCACATTTTCCACATTTGGCATAATTAGGGCAAATTTTCCAGATTTTACCAAACTTAGCCAAAAATCACAAACAATATACCAAAATGCTCTAAATGCCTACCTCTTCTCTTTGCCCAATCAAGAATCTTGATTCTTCAACTTCCAAATTCGACCAAATCACAAATCAACACTTCTCAAGATTCTACAACCACCACAATGGAGCTCTCAATGAGATACACAATATTAGAGAAGAGGTTTTGAGCAAAGGAGGATCATAACTCACCAAGATTCAAGCTTTTCTTCTTCCTCTTCCTTGCTTGATCCAGCAAAAATGGAGGAATAGGAGAGAGAATATGATAGATGGAAGAGATGATGATGATGAAGCCTTTCTCTTTCCTCCCATACACACTCAACCGTATAGGAGAGAGAGAAGAGAGGAAAAGTGTTATTTTGTCCCCTTGTGCCACATCCTATGTGTAACGCCCCAATTTTCGATTAAGGCCTAATGATAATTATTGAGGATAATTATCGGATTAAAGTGAAATTAATGTATATTTGTGACAATATTATTTAATATGTCATAATTGTTGGAAGTTGAAATAATGGAATTATTGGCATAAGTTGGTAATTAATGGGGAAATTAATTACTAACTAAGAGAAAATGAGAAGTGTAATTAAAATGGCTAATGGAAGGATTAGAGAGATTAATTGGTGATTTAGTGAGTGAGAGCCAATGAGGGGTGGACACATGGCAAGCTCACATGTGGGGGAGATATGAGAAAAGTCAAAAGGGAATTTTTAAATGCATTTCTCTCTCCTCTCTTCCCTCTTGTGCGCTGGAAACTGAAATGGGAGGGAGTATAATCATTTTTCACTTTCTTCACTCCACCTCCATCCCTCATCTCTCTCGTTCTCTCTCTTCTCTCCTTGGGTGGTGCCATTGTTGCAGAAAATAGAAGAAGAAAAGCTTGCAAAAAGGTAAGGAAAATGGCTTCTATTGCTCAAACTTCCTTCTTTAATGTTGATCCTCGAATGAAGAAATTCATTGTGATGGTTGTAATGTATTCATTGGTGTTATTTTGTGACCTCAAGAGATTGTGAAAGTTGAAGAATCAAGAAATCTCTTTAGCAAAGTGAAAGAGGTGAGTGTTATCTTCCTTTTGATATATATATATATATATATTGTGGTTGTTGGTTGAGATTGATTTTTCTGGAATTTCTGCCCTATTTTTGAAAATTAGGGTCTTAGTGAGTTTGGCATGTTGTGATCATGGAAATGGTATATTGTGATGTCTTTTGGACAAAGGGATTGTTTTGAATCATTAAAAGTGAAGTTTGGGAACTTGGTGTTGGTTTTGGTGTATTGGTCAAAATAGGGTGTGTATTGTGAATTTAGTCATTTTGAGGTTACCATTGTGTTCCTTGTGGAAAATTGTTTGAGAATATGGTTGGTTAATGATTTTGGAGTCATTGGACACTTTGGTAGAAAAGTTGGAAAATGCTGTCAATGTGAACTCTGTATGGGCAGATTATTTGTGTGGACGTTTTGAATGACCAAATGATTTCAGAAAATTTTGAAACTTTCCAATATTAAATTTCACATCCCAAGCTTCAAAATGGACATATATTTTGTGCCATTTCGTTTAGTATTTTGAGAGTTATGATTTGCCAAAGTTTGGTACAAAAACAGAACTCTGTTTTGGAGTAATGTTGGGTTTTGGGTGATTCTGTATTTTTGTGATGATTTAAAGTTATGAGCCATATTTTTCCTTGAAAGAGGACTCAAATACCTTTCATTTGGATTTAGAATCACTCCATTTTGATTTTTCTACAATTAGTTATGGTTTTTCAAAGTTCAGCCAAGAGTCAGTAAATTTCTTGGCCGCGGCCTATGAGTGGCTGGCCGCGGCCCAAGCCTTTCTGGCCTGATTCGGGCCGCAGCCCAAGGGTGGCTGGCCGCAGCCCACGGCCTTCTAACCAAATTTGGGCCGCAGCCCCAGGAAGGGCTGGCCGCGGCCCACCCCTGTGTTCCAGCACTTTAAGTTTTTGAAAAGAGATCTTCAACCTATTGTTTCCTAACCTTTTAGGGGTTTTATTAGAAGCATTTGGGGCTTCTTAAGGGTCATTATTGATAACCAAATCTAAGTGTTGAAGAGTAAATTGAGTATTGGAATAGAGAATAATGTTTCGTCCTTAATTATGACTTTAGGATTTGATATCTGCCCGGAGCATAGAAGGCCTGTGCCTACTCAAGGAAGGAAAGACAAAGGTAGTGACACTTTATCCTATATCATGTGTATTGCATTGCTTGTTTGCATTAGTCATTGAATACAGTGAAAGTGAAGAGGATGTGGCGAAAGCCCAGACTCGAATAAAGTGAAAGTGAAGGGGACGTGGCAAAAGCCTGGACTCTATTAAAGTGAAAGTGAAGAGGACGTGGCGAAAGCCCGGACTCGATTAAAGTGAAAGTGAAGGGGACGTGGCGAAAGCCTGGACTCGATTACAGTGATAGTGAAGGGAACGTGGCAAAAGCCTGGTCTCAAATATTGATTGCTGCATTGTGATATATGTGACTTGCTTTGTATATATGCATCATATAAATAAACTGTTGCTAGTGGGATTCTCTAGAATCTCATTCTTTCCAAATAACATTTTTAGACAGGGCAAGTGGATCGAAAAGCAAGCAAGTGGCAAAGGATGATTAGGACTACCAGCAGTAGTCTTAGCTATATATTTTGGTTTATATCGAATTGGTTATCATTTTGGATCATTGTAAATATATTGAATAGATCATAGTACTATAGTTTTGTGTAATCCCCGGTATGGATACTGAGATGGGCAATGATGCCCTGTATAAACCTTTAGATTAATGTTATTATCCCGGGTGAACGTCGGGAATTGTGCTTACTCTGATATTGTATATGTAACAGACCAACCAGGCCATTTGTTTTAATGAATGAAATGAATGGAGATCCATTTGTACAGGTGTTTTAAAAAGTTTTTATTTGTTCCGGATTTCTCATTCGATAATTAAATGTGCTTAAACGTTAATCCCGGCCTGATTATCGAAGGGGGTTACACTATGGCTCACACAATGCCACATGTCATCATCCACTCACTCCCTCAAAAAGTTCACACAACCGCAAAGCATAGGATCCCGACCCATGGTCAAGGAATCACAACCCTTGATCTTAAATACCACATGTATGTACACCAAATTCATATTACATAAATTTCCCAAAAGTGTTTAATTACACTAATTACAATGATTCTCATAATCATTAGCCCTAATCACAAATCGGGATATTACAAAAACACTCAATAGACTCAATGGGATCATCAAAATCCTACTCCATTATCATGCTTTAGGTTTTGGGCAACAAAATCAACAATATGCCAATCTCATCCAAACATCACATTTCAATCACCAACCAATCTATCCTAAACTCATTCCAAAATACCATTCTTATGCCAAAAACATATCAAATGAACAGTGGCACCCATTTTCAGATTCAAGCCAAAATCTCCAAAAATTATAAACTACTTCAAATGGCATGAAACTTAGATAGATAGAGGGGTTTAACATACCTCTTCAACTTCTCCAAAAACACTCTTTGATTCTCCAACAACCAGATTTTCGTGTGATTACAAACCTCAACCAATGGACAAGCTACAACCATGAAAATGAAGCTTATCACTCATGGAACAACTTTAATGAATGATGTTTGAGCAATGGAAGGCATTTTTCTCACCTTAATCACTATCTTTTCTTCCTTTCTCTTGCCTAGCTTGGCCGTCAGAAATGGAGGAAGGAATGAGAGAAAAGAGAATGAGAGATGGAGTGTGTTAGAGAGAATGAAGAAATGATTGCACTCCCTCCTCCCATACTCATTCCAGCGCACAAAGAGGGAGAAGAGGAGAGAGAAATTGTTTTTAATTGTATTTGACTTTTCCATATGCTCTCTCATACTCCCCAACTTGCCACTTGTCAAAATGCTATTGGCTCACCCAAAATAAGTCACCAATTAGCTTATATAATCCCTCCATTAGCCATTTAATCACACATTTTATTTTCTCTTAGTTAGTAATTAATTTCTCCCTTAATTACCAACTTATGGCCAATAATTTCATTCCTCCAATTTTTCACTAATTATAACATATTAATTAATATTGCCATAAAACACATAATTATTCCAATTAAATTCATAATTATCCACAATAATCATGATTAGTCCATAATTAAAAATTGGGATATTACAGAGAAAATCCTTGGCCCTTCTGCTTCTGAGAAGCATTACCCTTATTAGGTTCACTGCGACTACTAGCAGCCTTAGCCGGATACAACTCTCTCAAGTTATTCTCTATGATTCTGCACTCTTAAACTACCTTATTGAACTTGGTGAACAGATGAGTGACTAATCTCTTTTTCATCTCCCGCCTCAAGCCACGGATAAGCATGTCTGAACTCCACTCTTCATCATCCATATGCCGAAGATAGGAAGAATATCGAGACAAATAGATGACACGGGACGGATAATCATCAAAGGTCTCCGTGTCCCCTTGTTTGATATTCAGGAATTCAGTTTCCTTCTCAAGCCGCACCGATTTAGGAAAGTATTTCTCATTAAATTCTTGCTGGAATGATTCCCAAGTCAATGGCACATTTCTGCTACGCAGAGTGAGGGAGATATTCCTCCATCAATGATCTTCATCCCCTTCTAACTTGTAAACTGCTAGGTGTGCCTTCACCTCAGATGGGCATTCCAGAACCTCAAAATTTTTCTCAAGCCAATTCAACCAGTCTTTGGCTGCTTGAGGATCAAATCTACCTCTGAACACTGGAGGTAGGTGTTTGCAGAATTTTGAGACCCAAAATTGAAGATCCCTTTCCTCTCTAGCTGGCACCCCATGTGATTCTTGATTCGGAATAGTATGAGGTGGGAATTCTAGTGGTCTTGCTGACCCTTCAGCAGTTTCCTCATGACGAGTCTCTTTTTAGGTCTCCTCCTGGGTAGACGGACCCCGGTCTTCTCTATGTTTGCCTTTTTCAATTCCGAGCTCTTCTCCCAGCTCACTGATCATATCCCACTGATCCTTTATTAGACCCATTAACTTTCATATCGAATATGGTGGATTGTCATTAACTACCTCCACCTCTGGGTCCACTTGTTGTACTCTGGGACGACACTTTGTCTATTTCATTCTACAAATCATTCACTACGTCAGTTTACAAATAATTTATACACATTGTCCACAAATCTCATATATATCCACAATCACAAAGCATAGATGTGTATACAATAACCAATCATAACCTTCTTCTATCACAAAGGCAAAGAACTACGGGAGCTATCCTAGCAAACTCAACCCTTGCCAGGAACCTAGCTCTGATACAAAAAATGTAATCCCCTGCCTTAATAAATGTAATTAAGATTTGATAATGCATAATAAATTGGATTAGAGACTGTCAGATAATTTAAAACTCATTTCAACTTCCTACCTTACAGTAGGGTTTTCACAAAATCTTTCAAAATTTCTTCCCTACCCTGGTCTAGAGTTCAAATATCGAATATAATTACTTGTACGGTTATATTACATTTAGACATATCAGAGTATACAACAAAATTTCTAGCAACCCCGGGTTTAATACTGAAGGTTATACTAAAGGTTTCAATTCCCATTTAGGGAATTAAACCACCATATACAGAATGTTATTTACATCCAAAACTTATATACAGTAATCCCGTTCTAAAATAGATAACCAACAATTCAAACTAAATATCTCTACTAAGTCCTAGCCACTCCTGGCAGTTCGCTTCTCCTTGGAGCCAATTGTCCTATCTGAAATGTTAGTCAATGGAAAGAATGAGATTCAAGAGAATCCCAGTACTAACAAGTCACTCATACAGTGCATAAACACATAGCATATACGATCATGTTAAGCAGCATCATAATGATATATGGCTCACGCCACATATGACAACACTTATGGCTGTAAACACTATAAGTCAGCTTTTGCTGCGATCTCAATGCAATAGCTTATGCTTTAATCACTATGCCAGCTTTCGCTGTAATCACAAAGCATCACAATGTATCACAATACATGACAAACATACATGCAATGCTTTACACATAGTATAAGAGAAAGAGTCACTACCTTGTCCTTTCTTGACATTCTCCTGCAAAGTGGGCTTGCGAGTATAGCAAATCTCAAATCTTGTAAACTAATGTCAACAGTGGCAGATTAAAACTCTACTCCCAATTCTCACTTTCAAATACTTAAAATAGGTTATCATCTAAGTCCCTTAAGTGACTATAATAGGCTCATCGAAAACCTAGAGGAATTAGGAAGTACTAGGTTGGAAACCACATTTCAAAATCACAAAATATTGAAAATGGGGGTTGGTTGCAGCCAAGAATCCTCTAGTTGTAGCCAAAACATGCACAGAAGGTTTTTGGCTGCAGCCAAGATTTTCCTGGCTGCGGCCAAAACATGCATGAAAGGTTTTATACTGCAGCCAAGAATTCTGGCTGCAGCCAAGGAAACTTTGAAAAATCATAATTAATTCTAGAAAAATAGAAATGAAGTGATCCCAAAGTCAAATGGAAGATATTTAAGTCCTATTCATAGGAAAAATATGCACCATTACCAGAAATCACCACACATTTCTAGAACTACACAAAATTCCACACTGATCCAAAATTAAGTCCAGTTTCGACATCAAAACTTGACCAACCAGAACTCCCAGTTCACAAAATGAAATAACACAAATTATATGTCCATTTTGAAGCATCTAATGTGATTTTTAAGACTGGAAAGTTTCAAAATTTTTAGACTGCATTTTCCTATTCAAAACGCTAATACAAACAGACTGCCTAGTAAAGAGTTTCGCTTGACAGTTTTTCCCAATTTTCAATCAAAGTGTCCAATGGCTCCAAAATCAACAACCAAACCTATTCCCACACAATTTTTCACAAGGAACCCATTGGAATCCCTAAAACAACCCAATTCCCATCACACACATACGCATGTTCTGTTTTGGGTAGCCATGAACACACAATGCATAATTTTTTCCAAACTTTCCAATCAATGATCCAAACCAATTCAAACCAATTTCATTGTCCAAAACATGCAACAAAACACCAATTTCAATACCAAATTACTATGCTATACCCAAGACCCTAATGGCACAAAAATTAGGGTAAAAATTCAAGAATTCCAAAGTTCAACCAATAACCACAATGAATATATCAAAATGGGCCAAATCCTTACCTCTTCCTCTTTTCAAGACTAGTTTCTTAATTTCTCTTATTCTAATTTTTTGCAAGCTCCAAAACACCTTCTTTCAAAAATCTAAAACTATAGGGATAAAGCTCTTGTCACCATGAACAATATTAATGAAGGTGAATTGAACAGTTAGGGTCAATTACTCACCTAAATCTTCAACTTCCTCTTTCTCTTTCCTTCTCTCTTTGGACGACAATGGAGGCAAGATGAGAGAGACATGAGATGGTGAGGATAATTATCATAATTTTTTTAGCCTTTCAATTGCCTCTTGGATTTCCAAAATGAGAGAGGGAAGAGAAAAACACCTTTTGACACTTTGACCTCAAATTCATGGCTCCTATGTTGACATGTGTCAACATTTTATTCCTCCTTCCAAGCACTCACATGCACACTCATACACACAATTGCACCTATTGGTCAATAAATCCTAACCATTGATCTCAAGTTACCTATGAGTTTTCTCTTCGGTAACTGACCAATTGGTCAGTAACTTTCCAATTTTACCATTTTGCCCATGATTATGGCAATTTCACTCAAACCACTTCAAAACTCACTTATATCATTCCAAAAGCATCACTATGCGCCCTCCCCTATATTCCAACCCATTCAAACATTAATCCACACATATGCATAAATATAGGGCTTAGGCATTTATTAAAACACATTCACATCGAATTCTATAATAGTTACAACACTGCTAGCATAATTAGCCCTTAATCCTAAATTGGGTCATTACAACAATACCCTTTCGTTGATCTAGCAGCTTCTATACCTAGGAAGCATTTCATTCCTCCCAAGTCTTTATCTTGAACTTGATGTGAAGCAACTCCTTTACCTTGTCTATTCTCTCTTTAAAACTCCCTGTAATTAAAAGGTCACTCACGTATACAAGAACAAGTACCAAAGTATCATCAAATTTTTTAAAAAACAAATAGTAATCACGCTTCCATTGGTGAAAACTGTAATATGTCAAATTTAGGATTAGAGGTGTAATGCCCCAATTTTTGATTAAGGGCTAATGATAATTATTGAAGATAATTATCAGATTAAAGTGGAATTAATGTATATTGGTGACAATATTAATTTATATATCATAATTGATGAAAAATTTAAAGAATGGAATTATTGGCTTTAAGTTGGTGATTAATGGGGAAATTAATTACTAACTAAGGAGAAATGAGATATGTAGCCAATGGGTTAATGGAATTTTAGTATAACTAAGTGGAGGATTAATTATGAGGGGATTGTATGAGGGAGTGAAAATTGGCAAGCTTACTTGATGGTCGAGTGTTTGGAGAAGTCAAGGGCATGGTGCAATGATTTTTCTCTCTCCCTCTTCCCTTGCATTTAGCTGAATGGAGTATGAGAGTCAAAGAATTATTATTCCTTCTCCCTCCATACACTCAATCTCTCATTGTCTCTCTCTCCCTCTCTCTTATGCGTATGAAACAAGGGAAGGTAGAATTTCTGCCCTCAACTTCATCTTCATCATCACTCTTCATCTCTCCTCTCCCTCTCTCATGCGTGCTTCCATGGCTGCCCAAGAAGGAGGAAGAACTTGGTGAAATAGGTGAGACATTTGACTCTCTTAATGACCCATAATGGAAAAACTCTCTTCTTCAATCTTATTCCTTGTGTTGAGAGCTTCAATTCTATGGTTTTAGATTTGCCATTGGTGGTGATTTGAGTTCTCAAGGAAATATAGAGTTTGTTGAACCAAGGAACTCCTTTGGGAAAGTTAAAGAGGTGAGTAACTTGAGCATTTTGATATAAGTTTTGTGGTCATTTGGTTAAGTTGGAATTTTTGGGAATTTAAACCTATTTTTGAAAATTAGGGTCTTGTGGTGTTGGGTATGTTATTGGCATGGAAATGGTGTCTTGTGGGAAGTTTGGGATAGATAGAATTGATTGGTGATTGAAATGGTATGTTTGGATGAGTTTGGAATTTTGATGTTTGTGTTGCCCAAAACCAAAGCATGATAATGGAGTAGGATTTTGGTCATTTTGAGGTTGCCACTGTGTTCCTTGTGGAAAATTGTGTGGGATAAGTGTCAAATGTGAATTTTTAACCATTTGGAACTTGGTTTTGAAGTGACAAGTTTTGGTTAGTAAGAAACTCTGTTCTGGCAATGATCTTGCATGGACATTTTAAAATAGCAAATGGTGTTGGAAAATTATGAAACTTTCCAGTCTTAAATTTCACTTGCCAAGCTTCAAAAGGGACATATATTTCATGTAATTTCGATTTTTAGGCTAGGAGTTATGACTGTTCAAAGTTTGATGTTAAATCTGGGAACAATTCTGGAACAGTGTGGACATTTCTTAAATTCTGTATTTTTGTGGTGATTTTCGGTAATGAAACATATTTTTCCTATGAAGAGGACTTAAATATCTTTCAATGGGCTTTGGGATCATCTGATTTCGATTTTTCTAGAATTAGTTATGATTTTTCAAAGTTCAACCAAGAAACAGAATTTTCCTGGCCGCAGCCAGAAAATTCTTGGCTGCAGCCAGAAACTTTCTATGTTGTTTCTGGCCGCAACCAGAAGCTTTCTGTGCTGTTTCTAGCCGCAGCCAGAGGTTTCTTGGTTGCAGCCAACCCCTGTTTTCAGCACCTTATGATTTTGAAAAGTGATTTCCAACCTAGTACTTCCCAATCCTCTTAGGCGATTGTTAGAGACTGTCATAGCTACTTAAGGGACTTTAATGATAACCAAAACTAAGTGTCTTGAAGTTATTTGAGTATTGGAATAAGTAATAACCTATCATCCTTAATGATTATAGAATTTGATATTTGCCCGGAACATAGAAGGCATACGCCTGAACAAGAACGGAAAGAACAAGGTAGTGACACTTTATCCTATATCATGTATATTGCATTTCTTGTTTGCATTAGTCATTGAATATAGTTACACTGAAAGGACGTGGTGAAAGCCCGGCCTTGATTACAGATACAGTGAGGGGACGTGGCGAAAGCCCGAACTCAAATACAGATAAAGTGAAGGGGCATGGCGTAAGCCTGACCTCGTATATAGTGAAGGGAACGTGGCGAAAGCCCGGTCTCGAATATTGATTGCTGCATTGTGATATATGTTTACTTGCTTTGTATATATGCATCATATACGTAAACTGTTGCTGCTGGGATTCTCTAGAATCTCATTCTTTCCAAATAACATTTTTAGACAGGGCAAGTGGATGGAAGAGCAAGCAAGTGGCAATAGACGATTAGGACTGCCGGCAGTAGTCTTAGTTAGATATTTTGGTTTTATACTGAACTGGTTATCATTTTGGACAAATGTATATATCGAATAGATTTATAGTATTATAGTTTTGTGTAATCCCCGGTATGGATATTGAGATGGGCAATGATGCCTTATATAAACTGTTGGATTAATGTTATTATCCCGGGTGGACGTCGAGAATTGTGCTGATACTATGATATTATATATGTGACAAACCGAATAGGCCTAGTAATTTTATAAATGAATGAACAGAGATCTATTTGTACAAGTATTTTAAAAAGTTTTTATTTACTCCAGATCTCTTATTCAATTATTAAACGCGTTCAAATGCTAATATCGGCCTGATTATCGAAGGGGGTTACAAGAGGCTTGAAATAAGCTTGAATCAAGAAAATTGCTAAGTCCCGATTTAGCAAGAGTCCCAGGAATGAGGATTTGCTGCTAGAGATTTTTTCAGGGTGACAGTCTAGTTGTGTGACATTTTTAAATAGGAAAATGATGTCTAATGCCAATGATATTTTCCAATATGAAGTTAGACTTATCAAGCTTTAATATGATAGGTCATATATGTCATTTGGAGCTGTACACTATGTATTTTTTAAGTTAGCCCAATAAGACCGGTGATTTTCAGTGGCAGTGTCCAAAAACAATAATTCTAAGAATTGTGAGCTTCTAGTTGCCTAAATATTATATTTTTTTTCCTTAAAAATAGACTTAATAAGGGTCAATAGCCTTTGGAATCACACCAATTGGACATTTGCACAAATAGTTACGAATTTTCAAAGTTTGAAGAAAAAATTGCCAACTTTCTGGAATAGTTCGAAAATAAGAAAGTAAACGTAATTGAAAATTAATTTGAACTTTAATGGTTAAGTAAAGCCCATAAAGTTAGTGTGGGTTCATTAAATATCCATTGGGCCTAATGTGTTAACTATAAAGTTAACCAACCAAGGCGTCTTGAGTTATTAAAATTTGATACAAGTACGGGCCCAAAGAATAAAGACAAGTCCTAGAGGCTAAAGTAACCAATTGCACATTTATTCATCATAGCTCTAATAATATGGCCATTTATCTTGGGTCATGAAAAGTCAACGAAGAAGAAAAGTGAAAGAATTTTCAAGAAGCTTCAATGGTTCGGAAAAAAAGTACAAAAAGGGAACTTGAATACAAAAGGTAGGGAACTATCCTAACTTGCATAACTAGATATGCGTGCTTGTGTATTGATATGTTAATTGTTTTGATGAATTGTATGAAGTATATGTGAACGAGTGAAGCTCTGTTTTACTTATACTATGACCATTAGTGTAATGTGTTAAACATTGAGCATGCATATATGTCATTATGTTGGCATGAATTTATGTAAGCAAGCATCTCATGCACAAAGCATTTCTTGTATGCATTTGTTAGCATTGTTTGCTACAGGGATTCTCTTGAATCTCACTCTCCCTCACCAACCATATAGGCAGCGATGCACTAAAGAAAAGTGAAGGACATTGTGCTAAGAGAAGAAGTTGCAATGAAGGAGAAGAATTATTTACGCACTGAACTATTGTGTGATAAATATTGAGTGATTAATTGTATATCACTGCATGATGGACAAGTCAAATTTCCTAAGTGTGATAATTGAATTAGAAGTGGGTAATCACATGGTACAAGCCCATTGGTTAAGAAACCTTCCGCACATAAAAATGAGCAAGGAATCACTCTGATTAAGATAATAAAGAGAATTAAGGAAAGATGAGTCATAATGAGTGGGGAACCACGGTGAATAATTTTCAAAAAGTTTTAAGTTATTCATAAAACCCCCTTCAAGTGTAGGTTTGAATCCTGTATCGGAGTTGAGATTTGAAATTGTATGCCAAGAAATATCACTTAGTGGTTCAGATTCATTACAAAAGACTCATCAGATCGATAATGTAACTAGGGTGTTTCAATTTGGTATTAGAGTAGTGATTCTGGCAAAAAAATTGTCTACTCAGAGATACAGGTATAGCCAGAGTAAAGGGTTCTGACTATAGGTTACATTCTCTTCACATGTGAATAGTATAGAGATTCCTTGTTAGTGCTACTGTAATAGGAGTTGAAGATAGCCAACGAAACTAAGGAATTAGATCACCCCTGTCTGTTAATCAGCTTGTTAAAGGAAGGGGAAATGATCTATATAGAGGAAGTGGCTTCGCTGACAAAGATGTTAGTAGTGCCCAATCCCAGTGAGGATTCCTCTAATGGATACAATGACAATGAGACCCTAAGGATAGAAGAGGAAGTGCAGGATTTTGATTCTGTTGCAAACTCTAGGGCTCCTAATATTGAGTTAAAGTATGACCCGGATATTTCCCCTGTGTTATGAGAACACATAGAAGGTCTATACCAAGAAACTGGTACTGCTTATATTTTCGTGAAGGGACAGTATCTAGCATTTTTGGGTAGGATTACATGGTATACTGGGATCAAGGGATATGTGAAATACTGATGCCAAGAGATATATGGATCGGTACAAGCACTAATGCCCTGGATACCATTAGAACTCCGTGGTTAAGCGTGCTCAGGTGAGAGAAATCCCGGGATGGGTGACCCTGTAACCCCCTGACTTTAAACACGTAATTATAATTCGATAACACATATTTAAATCAGATTAGAGACCATTGGATGCTTTAACCTCGTTTTAAACTTTCTGTCTCACAGTAAAATTTTCACAAAACTTTCAAAACTCTTTTTCCCATCCTGGTCTCAATTTCAATATTCGAATATAATTACCTGTGTAGTTAATATACATTCATTCATATCAGAGTGTATAACCAAATTCCCGACAACTCCCGGGTTCTATACATATACAACCTGAGGGTTTATAAGTATCCACTAGGGGATTACACAACCAAAATCGAATATAATACTTATATCTCAAAATATATAGTAATCCCAAGTTCAAAATAGATAACCAACATTTCCAATATCAAATGTACCCCTAAAGGTCCTAGTTGCTCCGGGTTGGCCTCTTCTCTTTTGAGCCACACGCCCTGTTTGAAATGTTAGTCATAGGAAAGAATGAGATTCGAGAGAATCTCAGTAGTAACAAACCACTCCCACAATGCATAAATACAAAGCATGTATATAAATCACAACCAGCAACAACAGCAACAATCTCAAAGTTACATGGTTTTCACCACAAACGACAGCACTCACGGCTGTATACACAATACGACAGCTCTTGCTGTAATCAACATCACGACAGCTTATGCTGTAATCACAATAACGACAGCTTACGCTGTAAACGACAGCTATCACCAGCTGTAACCGCAGCAGCATCAAAGATTTATCACAGAACAGTGATAACACACACATACAGAGCATTACACATAGTATGAGAGAGAGAGTCACTACCTGATCCTTTCCCGACGTTTCTTGGCACAGCGGGCTCACGAGGACGGCAAATATCAAATCCTGTAAACCAAGTTAGGGACAAACCGTCAATCTCTTTCCCAAGTTCTCATCTCTATAATACTTTAAGTTGGTTATCATTTGAACTCTTTAGGTAACTATTTTAGGTTTAAACATATGCCTAAAAGGTTGGGAAAGGCTATACCAAAAACCACCTTTTAAAAGTTCAAAACACTGATTTTTGGGGGTTGGCTGCGGCCAAAATCTGCCCAGAAACATTTGGGCCGCGGCCAAGAAAATTCTGTTTCTTGGCTAAACTTCCAAAAATCATAACTAATTCAGGAAAAATTGAAATAAGGTGATTCCAAAGCCAAATGAAAGCTATTTAAGTTCTATTTCTAGGAAAAATATTGGCCATTACTGGAAATCACTACAAAAGTCCAGATTTACCAAAAACCTAATGTTGTGCCAAAACAGGGTCCAGTTTTGATGCCAAACTTTGGACAGTTCAAACTCCCAGCTCAAAAAGCGAAATGACACAAAATTTATGTTCATTTGGAATCTTTGGATGTGAACTTCAAAATTGGAAAGTTTCATAATTTTATAACATCATTAGTCTATTCAAAACTCCCACACAAAAAGACTGCCCAGCACAGACCTTCAATGGACAGATTTTCAGTTTTTCACAATTGCTTCCAATGGTTCTCATTTTCACATAAAACACCATTCCCACACCAATTTTGCCCAAGGAATCCATTGGAGCCATCAAAACAATCAAATTCCATCCATTTAGACATGTTCCGCAGAAATCTTAACATGTCAACACAACATACACACAATCCACCACAATGCAATTCCTTCCATTCCAAAATTCCAAATCAACTCCCATGGCTCAAAGACACAATTTAACACCCCATTATACACAACACACTAACCAATTACAATATTCAAATTGGACAAAAAATCAGGGCAAAAATTCGAAATTCCCAAAACTAAACCAATAACCACAATGAATATAACAAAAGGTTCTAAATACTCACCTTAACTTCTTCCCAAGCTAGTTCCTTGTTTCCCTCACTTCCAAATTTCCACAAGTTCTCAAACACCACAAATCAAAAATCTGAAACCATAGGAATAAAGCCCTCAACCTCATGAACAATATTAATGAAGGTGAGTTGAGCATTTAGGGACAAAACCTTACCTAAAACTCAAGCTTCTTCTTTCTCTTTCTTGCTTGTTCTTGGCGAAAAATGGAGGAGGATAAGAGAGAAGTGAAATATTGATGAAGATTATCACATTTCCATTCTTTCTATACACTTAGCCGACTTGGGAGGAAGAGAAAATGAGTTTGAAAACTTTGACCTCATCCATGGTCCATATCTTGACACTTGGCACCATCTTGTTCTCCCTACTATGATTTCACATAGATTTGCATGCACAAGATTCCACCTCTTGCTCTTTCAATCCTAGCCATTGATCTCAATTACCAATGAGTTTCCTCTTCGGTAACTGTCCAATCGGTCAGTAAATTTACCATTTTGCCCCTGATTATCACAATGCTTACAAAACTATCACCAAGCACATTTTACATTACAATTCACATAATATTCTTCAAAAGTGCTTAATTAACATTAATTACATCCCTTTAAAATTATTAATCCTTGATTACAATCCAGGATATTACAGACCCTCTGGGAAGTACCTTAGAAATTTGAAACCTTTTACTAAAGGTTAAAATCTATAAAGGTATGTAGATATAATATATGGTGGTACACGATGGGTGGTGATTATGCTATATATTGATCCTAGAGGATCTAATCTAGTTATACTAAAGGTTGAGGATAAGTTTGAATCAGATCTAAGCTGAAATAATGCTTAAGTCAAAATATGAATAAAACTGTACCATGGTTATGTTTCATGAAGAAAGTTTGAACCTTGTAAACCTTTTAGATGATGTTAAACCTTTAGTAATGTTTTGAGGATATTGCCCAAAGACCGTGAAGGTTAGAATATGTGCTATTGATCTTAATATTTTAGCATGCCTATTAGGTATAATTGAGGAAAGTGATTTCTCAACTCAGCTGATGTTGAGGTTTTAAGAGTTGAATTGTGATCCAAGAATCAGATTCAATGTTGAACCGATTCTTTAGAAATTTGAGTTGACTTAGATGGTCTGAGGTACTAGAACATAGTACTAGAATGTATTGAAATATGTATGAGGTTTCTCGAGGTTGCTAGTTGCTGATCTAGCATAGGCAATGATCTCAATCATAGAATATTCCCTTAGAAATAATGAATGAGAATTTTTTCCTTGATGGAACAAAGTGATAGATAGAATGAGGAAGGCCACAGATTATAGTCTCATGGTTTAGATAAAGAATAGAACATACAAGTGGCTTCTGAATTCCCTATACGACATGGGTAAGTTACCCAGTATGGGAAGTAGAATTATGCCTGGAGCGAGACCAATATTGAAGTCTATACAGAATGACCCCAAATGACATAGCAGAATTAGAGAAAGTAGAGTACATAACTATTAAAGAATAGGGACCTTATAAGATCTAGATTCCTGTTGTAATGGTACTTCCATTCAGAGACGACTAACCGGAAAGAGCTACCTATGGAGAATTCATATCGAAGAGGGCTACATATAGAGGTTTCTGATCAAAGGGGCTGATCAGTCAGGTAACTGAGTGAAGTACCAAGTACGGTGCTGTAGTGTAGAGCCACTGTGATATCGAACTATAGTGTGCAGCTACCGGGATGACAAATCATGGAGTGAAGTCGCTATGACGTTGAACCGTAAAGTAGAGCTATAGGAACGTTGACCTTTAACGGTGGTGCATTGTAATGAGTCTTCCATCAAATAGGTTACCTTGAAAGCAGGATTTGTGTGACTTAGTGAATCGTCATGGGGTGCTCTAATGCCATTTGTACAAAGAAAGATGGGGAAGAAAATTAAGCAAGAGAAGGCTCGAAGATATGAAGGAAAGCAACTCTTGCCCTCGTATCTTATGTAATGGTTCTACATGTGTGTGTTTACAATCGAGTATATTCATGTTATGAATATATGGTAAGCCAAAAGACCTATTGAGCCAGTGTGTCCTTAGGCAGTCAGACCTAACGTGTAAAGGCCCGAGGCTATAAGTCATGTAATGCCTATGGCAAAGGGGTAATTCCTTAAGTAATAAGAATAATGAGCATTCAAGATATGCTCGGTGATAGGCCGGGGCCTATTGCATGGGTTGACGCTCAGGCCATTGACTTTTATGTGATGTACAAGTGGATGCTTGAGGCCTATTACACAGGTGACACTCAAGGCTGTGTGATTTGGGGGACCAAGAGTCCAATGGATGCCGTCATGCTATATGATAACGTGCCGAATGCTCTTGTGATGGTTTGTTTAGCATACTTCATAAACATTACATAAAAGTATGAATGGCTTAAGTAGCAAGAGTTAAGGAGGTAGCTAAACTCGATATGTATTCAGTAAAGATGATGAACTGTATGTCCTTAGGCCATAAGGCCTTATGTAATAGTGAGTCTTTAGGCCAGCAGAATGTGGTGTATTTGAGAATTGTGTCGAGCAATGGCTCAAGGCGGTAAAACCTGGCGCATAAGTTTGCATAGGGCGGTGTCCCTAGGCCATAAGACCTGTGTGCTTAGCATTATGGTTGATACCTAACGCGATGACATTGGACCAGTGTGTCTAGAGTATACTTGAGGTTGGCAAAACATTCATACGACATCAGGTTTTAGCTAAGGCAATAAGTCTTGTCATGCTAATGGCATGGGGTGCTAATGGCATGGGGGTGATTCCCTGGGCAATAAGACCGGAATATCTAGCGATGTGGGAATAGAATGAGTCGTAAGGCTTGATATACATATAGTGTGATTCAGGCAAAGCGTCGAAGAGACTGTAAGGCCTTATTTGTGATCCAGGAAGAGACCCAACGAGGTTGTAAGGCCTGCTATGAATACATTGTGATCCGGGTAGAGTCCCGAAGAGGCTGTGTGGCCTGAGAAACCAAGCGCTGCAAGAATGGACCAGTGGGTCCTATGTATGAATGCTACATACTGTGTACTGAATGAATAGGAATGTTGTGTGGTAATTGCTGAATACTATCAAAGGTCTTTAATGAGAATATGATGATTGAGTTGCATGCTCGATGAGCTTGCATATGAAAGAGATGAATTGAAAAAAAAAATTGTGTGGCATGATTATTGAGCTGCCGACGAGATAAATAAATTGAGTATCTTAGATGATCCCCAAGGTAAAGACATTTAAATTTCAATGATGAAATCTATTGAACAGGGAGAGAATTGTAATATCCCAAATTTCAAGATCAAAGGCTTGAGAATAAGCCTGAATCAAGTGGACTGCTAAGCCCTAGTTTAGTAAGAGTCCTAGAAATGAGGATTTGTTGCCAAAGTATTTTTCCAGTATGGTAGTCTAGTTGTATGACATTTAAATAAGCAAATGATGTCCAATGCCTATAATATTTTCCAATATGAAATTAGATTTATCAATCTTTAATTTGATAGGTGATATAGGTCATTTGGTGCTGTACACAAAGAGTTATATACTTTTTAGGTTAGCCCAGTAAAACTGGCAATTTTCAGTGGTAGCATCCAAAACCAATAATTTAGGAAATTTTGAGCTTCTAGTTGGCTAAAGACTATATTTTTTTCTTGAAAATAGACTTAATAAGGGTCGCATAGCCTTTGGAACCACACCAATTGGACATTTATACAAATAGTTATGAATTTTTAAATTTTGATGAAAAATCTACCAACTTTTGGAATAGTGTGAAAATAAGAAAGTAAGGGTAATTGGAAATGAATTTGAACTTCAATGTTGAAGTAAAGCCCATAAAGTTAGTGTGGGCCCATTAAATATCCATTGGGCCTGATGCATTAACTTTAAAGTTAACCAACCAAGGTATTTTGGGTTATTAAAATTTGAAACAAGTATGGGCCCAAAGAGTAAAGACAAGTCCTAGAGGCTAAAGTAGTCCATTGTGTAACCCCCTTCATGATTAAGGCCGAGATTAGTTCGTAAAAACGTAATTAATGTGGAATTAGAGACCGTAATAGATTTTGGGACTTAAACAAAGTCAATCTTCCCAAAATCATGGCTTACAAAAACTTTTACAAGACCTATTCATGACGGTCTCATATTCACATTTTAATACTAAATGGCCTGTACAAGTTGATTTCATTCACAAATATCAGAGTATAGAGCAAATTCCCGACACACTCGGGTTCCATTCATTAAATAAGGGATTTACAAAGGCACAAAGCCCACAATTCATTACCCTTAACTTGGGGATTACACAAAATCTATTCAATATCCATATACAATTATCTAAAATACCAACTATAACCAATATCCAAATAACCAAAAGGAACTCTACATTAGAGCTCTAGCCGCTCTTCGTCACCCGCTTTCCCTTCGATCCTTCAGCCCTGTCTAAAACATTGTTTTTGGGAGAGTGAGATTCTAAAGAATCTCCGTAGTGTCAAATCACTCAGAATGTGCATAACAGTAAGGCATGAAAGCAATCACATAACATAGACATTGCAACTACAACGGCAGTTACAGCGGCAAAGGCAGGCATGACTCATGTCACCTTTACGTTAGCTCACGCTGAAGTGCTCACGTTGTATCGCACATATCACAGTTCACAAACACATATATACTTCACCACAGCTGGGATTCATATAACAATTCACAATGCACAGCCGTACTGGCCGGTTTTCAGTTCACAATCGATCCATATCGATTACAACGGCAGTTCAACGGCCGAGCTAGAGATGACCACTGTCACTCCCTAAACGGCTCACGCTAACCTGCTCACGCTATAATGGACCATGGCACATACAATTCACAAATCACTAAGCACAAAGTCACGTTTCACAAACACTATGATAAATCATGCATACCATATATCATACACAATATGAGTGAGAAATCACTACCTGTTCGTTCCTTCCGTGCACACTCTAGCACTGCTTGCTCCCAAGAGGGCACACGTCACTTCCTATAATTCACAATGCGTGACGAAGTATCAATCCTTTATTCCAATTCTCAATGACTTCTTATCACTTAATTGGTTATCATTTAGGACTCTTAAGAGGCCACAAATGTCTCTAATGGAAGCCCTAAAAGGTTGGGAAACAAAAGGTTGAAGGTCACTTTTCGAAAACACAAAGTGTTGGAACACAGGGTTGGGCCGCGGCTCGCCCATCCTTGGGCTGCGGCCCAAATATGGTCAGAAGGTCTTGGGCTGCGGCCCGCCACTCATGGGCCGCGGCCCGCCACTCATGGGCCGCGGCCCGAATCAGGTCAGAAAGGCTTGGGCCGCGGCCCAGAAATTTCCTGACTCTGGGCTGACTTCGAAAAACCATAACTAATTCTAGAAAAATCGAAACGGAGTGATTCCAAAGCCAAATGAAAGGTATATGAGTCCTCTTTCAAGGAAAAATATAGCCCTTCACTGGAAATGACTACACAAATACAGAATCACCAAAAACTACACACTCCTCCAAAACAGTGTTCTGTTTCAATCCCAAACTTTGGACAACCATATCTCACAGAATACTCAACGAAATGACACAAAATATATGTCCATTTTGAAGCTTGGGATGTGAAATTTAAGACTGGAAAGTTTCAGAATTTTCCAATACCATTTGGTCATTCAAAACGCTCATACAAAATTACTGCGCAAAACAGAGCTTAAACCAAACAGATTTCCAATTTTCTACCAAAGTGTTCAATAACTCCAAAATTAATAACCAAACTTATTCCCACACAAAATCACTCAAGGAACACAATGGTAACCTCAAAATGACCAAAATCACAACCTATCAACATGCCCTGTTTTTGCCCAATGCACAAAACCAATATAGAGTTCTCAAACTTCTCCTCTAAGCCTCAATTCAATACCATTCATTCAAAACACTTAACAAGGCACTAATTCCATGTCAACAGCAATTCAAACACAACAAGACCCTAATTTTCGAAAATGGGTCTAAAATTCCAGAAATTCCAAGTTAAATCATTTGGCACAAAACTTATATAGAAAGGTTTCTTAAACTCACCTTAACAACTTTCTCAAAGGGAGTTCTTGATTCACCCAAGTCCCGAATTTCGTGTGGCCACAAACCACCACCAATGGACAAGCTACAACCATAGAAATGTTGCTCTTAACTCAAGGATCAACTTTAATGAAGGGAGTTTGAGCAAAGGAAGGCATTTACTTACCCAAAAATCCAAGCTTTCTTCTTCTCTTTCCCAAGCTTGAGCCAGAAAAATGGAGGAAGGAGAGAGAAAATGGTGAGATGGAAGGGATGATGATGAAATGAGACTTTTCTCCCTTGTACACACACACACTACCGATGAAGAGAGAGAGAAAAGAGAGGAAAAATAGCATTTTGTCCTCTAGTGCCTCATCCAAAGGCCTCCACTATGCCACATGTCACTATCTCATCCACTTCCACTATGAGCTCACATAGACACAATGTATAGGATTCCGACCCATCAATAATGAATCTCAACCATTAATCTCAAATACCACACACATTCACACCAAATTCACATCATATTTCTCCCAAAATATTTAATTACACAAATTAAAATCAAATCTCAATGCCATTAGCCCTTTTTAATTTCACATCTCATGCCCTCTTAATTAGTAATTAATCTCTTCCATTAATCACTAATTTAGAGCCATTCTTTCAATTTTCCACTAATCATGACATATTAATTAATATTGCCACAAAACCCTTAATTATTCCACTTTAATTCGATAATTATCCTCAATAATTACCATTAGCCTTTAATTGAAAATTGGGGTGTTACACATTAGACATTTATTTGTCACGGCTCTAATAATATGGATATTTATTTAGGGTAATGAGAAGTTAAGAAAGAAGAAAAGTGAAAGAATTTCCAAGAAGCTTCAATAGTTGGAAGAAAAAGTACAAGGAAGGAACTTGAAGACAAAAGGCAGGGAACTTTCCTAACTTGCATAACTAGATGTGTACTTGCATATTGATGGTTAGTTGCTTTGATGAATTCTATGAAGCATATGTGAACGAGTGAAGCTCTGTTTTACTTATGCTATAGCCATTAGTGTAAAGTGTTAAACATTGAGCATGAATATGTCATTATGTTGGCATGAATTTAAGTAAGCAAGCATGTCATGCACAAAGTATTTCTTGTACGCATTTGTTAACATTGTTCGCTACTGGGATTCTCTTGAATCTCACTCTCCCTCACCAATCATATAGGTAGAGGAGCACTGAAGAGAAGTATAGGATGTTGTGCATGGAGAAGAAGTTGCAATGAAGGAGAAGAATTATTTACGCGCTGAACTGTTGTGTAATAAATATTGATTGATGAATTGTATATCACTGCATGATGGACAAGTCAAATTTCCTAAGCGCAATAATTGAATTAGAAATGGGTAATCGTATAGTACGATCCCATTGGTTAAGATACCTTCTGCACATAAAAATGAGCAAAGAATCACTCTGATTAAGATAATAAAGAGAATTAAGGAAAAATGAGTCATAATGAGTAGGACACCACAGAGAATAATCTTTGAAATGTTTTTAAGTTATTTAGAAAACCCCCTTCGAGTGCAAGTTTGAATCCTATATTTGAGTTGGGATTTAAAATTGTTTGCCAAGAAATATCACTTAGTAGTTCAAATTCACTTCGAAAGACTTATCAAAACGATAATGCAACTAGGGTGTTACAATGAAAACCACTATCAATCAATGCCATAGACAACTTATTATTCCATTGTCTAGAGTCTTGTTTCAAACCATACAATGATTTATTAAGCCAACAAACCATGTTCTCCCCTTGCGTCTCAAAACCTTGAGGTATTGTCATGTATACCTCTTTATCTAAATCTCCCTGCAAGAACACATTATGCACATCCATTTGATAAACATTCCAATTATACACAGCTACAATTTTCATAACAATACGAATAATAATTACTTTAATCATAGGAGAAAATGCCTTATGATAATCTATTCCCTCCCTCTGTGTGTAGCCCTTAGCTACCAACCTAGCCTTATACTTCTCTACAATACCATATGAGTTATACTTTACCTTATATACCCATTTACATCTGATGGCCTTCTTTCCTTCCTGAAGAGGGACGATATCACATGTTCTATTTTCTTCTAAAGCTCATATTTCCTCATAGTTTTGGTCCATTTAGGATCTTTCATGGCTTCATGTTACAAGTTTAGATGATCAATTAAATAGTGCAAGTGTACACTGTCATAATCAAGTAATATAGAAGTGAGTAGAGTATCGTTCCCACGAGGATTGATCACTAAGTACCAAAATGGGTAATTTTAATTCTATTTAGTCGATCGATTCGTTGGTGATTGAGAGTACAAATAAAAGAAAAATAATTAAATATGAGTGTAGATGATATAAAAGCAAATATGAGAAAAAGCTCTAGGCACCAGTGGAAAAATGACTTTTTAGACTGGTTAAAAATGACTTTTTAGACCGGTTCTGGATTAGGTCTTGATACAGCTGGTCTAAAAAGTCTGTTACTTTGTAGACCGATTGTATCAATGGGTCTAAAAAGTGACTTTTTAGACCGGTTGGGTCTACAACCGGTCTAAAAACTCTTAACTTTTTAGACGTGTTGTAGACACAACCGGTCTAAAAAGTCACTTTTTAGACCGGTTGTAGACACAACACGTCTAAAAAGTAAGAGTTTTAAGACCGGTTGTAGACCCAACCGGTCTAAAAAGTCACTTTTTACAACACGTCTAAAAAGTACGAGTTTTTAGACCGGTTGTAGACACAACCGGTCTAAAAAGTATTTTTTTTTCAAATATCTATATTATTTCTTCTTCTAACCCACTATCTAGCACTTGAGAAGAGACCCAACATTTTTAAGAGTATAATTCAATCTATAATTTCAACATTCTCGTTCCTTCAACTCAATATTTTCAAATAACAATTTAAAAGTTACAAAATGAAATTTAATACCAACAATCTTCCCATTCAAATAATTTTTAATGTAAATATGTCTCATTTATCTCTTCTAACTCTCTATATTGTTCCTCCTCTCTCCTCTGCTGATCTAAAGCTTTCCTTCAATGAGCTTCTTCAACCTTCCTCCGGTTCTCCTCATGCATCCTTTACCAAGCTCTTCTTTCTCTTTCAGAGCTTGCTCCTGGTAAAAGTAACAGATTTGAGAATGAACAAATTATTTAAAATTGTAGGATTATAGTAATACCTCTATTGAATCATGATCCAAACAAAGAGGATCAAATCTGGTGAACAAGTTGAACTATGATGAGAATTTTTCAAAGAATGCCTTTTAATGAAAATATGGAAATTGGTTTATTTAGATAAATAGTTTTCTTTCACTTAATATAGATTGTTAGAACTAACTTATTTTAATCCTCAGACTTGAATTGATCTTGACAGAGGACTTACTAAATCATCTCCAAGTATTACAAAGGTTGACTGTAATATTTACCGAGGTCTATGACAGCAATATTTACCTCTTGCCCATCAGGGCCAACCTCCTTGATCTCACGGATGAGGGAATTCAAAACTGAATCAGGATTAGTAACAATTATTTTAAATGCCTGCACAAAATGAGTATCATATAGGAATCACATAATTTAGAGAAAACTACACACACAAAATGAACTTCCTTACCTCGAAAGCATGACCATATTTGTGATATAGAGGCCACCCGATGTGAATATACAGCTCCTGCAAAAGGCAACTTGTATTTAGTTTAGCAAATCAAGAAAAGTAAAGCACTATCAACATTAAAAGCAAATAATTAGATCAACCTAAATGATATGGCGTAAGAAAAACCAAAAAATTAGATAGGGTAGAAGTAGAGACATAGTCATGAAGAAATACAATGAGTTACTGGGAAAGATGATATTTTAAAGAACCAGCACCATGTGATATAATGCCAAGTATATGAGGGGTAAAAATACGAAACATAATGAATAAAATGATCAGCATCGCTATGCAATGCAGCTTCCTAGTTTGGAAACATACACTAAAAAATGGAGAGCCTACAATTGCAGAAGAAACACAAAGAACTTAAAAATATGAATAGGATCTAATACCATTGTTAGAACATTTTCATGAAATTCAGCCCCCTTTTTTATGGGAAAGCAGCTATGATTAGATAGTATAAAAATACCCAACAAAGAACACGACAATATACATTAAAAAGAGCCGGATTTAACTTGTCTAGTATACATCATTGTGATATGCTTAGAACTTCATATTCAAGTATATATGGCTATGGCACTTATTGTAACTTGCTAGTTGAAACTTAAGAGAACAAGACCCTCCTGTCAATTTTTTAAACGAAGTGACCAAGATGCTGAGGAGTTATCTTAGTATCCAGTCAGCATAACAATGTCTATAAAAAGACTCATTAACATAAATTGAACTGCAGATATCAAATGAACAAAATGAAATGGCAGTAATATAGTTTGCATTAAGACATGGGGTGAAAGGCATGAATACTCACATTCTACATGAAGGATTCTTGACCATTATCTCCTTATAACCATGTCATCATGCCACTTGGACAATTGTCATCTATCAGTTATATTCTGCCTCTGGTGCATTTTCATTTGTGGACTTGTGAACAAATTGTCCACAAATGTGGGGCCTGTTCTTTTGTTCCTTCACATGTTGTAATTCAGGTGTAAACTGAAAGATGTTGATATCAAAGAAAGAAGAGAGCCAAAGAGAGAGATGAAATGACCTGGTCAAGCAAAAACAAAGTCCAAGCTCTGGACATGGTGGAAGGGTGAGGCATGGCAACGATGGCTGCTGCAAGGAGTGAGTAACTTGCACATATGCCATTTGCATGCACCAGATACCTGCGCCGTGACAGAGTAAGAAGCTTGTTTCATCATCATAGCATATTTCTCATCTAGATTTCAATAAATTAAGTGATAACCCAACTCCCCCAAAATAAAAAAATTTTGAGATTCTATGTGTAATGATGCCAGAGGCCTTTGTATTATTTCCATGCTAGGTCCTGAATTTTAGAATTTTTGTCTCCAAAGATGAAGCAAATTGAAATCCTATATCACAACGGTTGCAATTTCTTATGATTGGTAGGCCAGAGAAGTCAAAACCTAATAAACGATGTGAATCTGCATAATTACTACAGCTCTATATGTTGAATACTACTACTGGTGTATTATCATGCAGACATTTTGAATGATTGGAATGACATGTAAGATCTGAAATAGAAGATTATGAAGGAAGATGAAATTAAAATAGAGAAGAGAGGCATAGTCAATAGTCGTTGACTTGGGACAGAGGAGAAGAAGGAACCTGAAGGCTGCAAGGTCAGTGTAAGAAAGAGAGCCATAGTCGTTGGCTTGGGAGTTGTTAAGCATAAGGACAAGTGCTGCAACAGAGAGGCCGATGGGAAGGAGACGAAGGAAGGTCTCCGAAGTACAAAGGGCAGAGGAGCTTCCATGTTTGTCCTCAGCTCCAACAGGCACAGGGGCTTCAACTACACTACTTTTCTCCATGGCTGAGCACAGAATAAAAGAAAGTTTCCATGAAGTAAAATAAAGTGTTGTCTGAGGAAAAATCAAAGACTTGACAAATGATTAAAGCAGCAGATTTAGGGAACTGATACAGAACAGAAAGGAGAAAATCCTCCAATAACAATACAAAAAAAATCTAATCTTAAAAAACAGTTAAGCTTGGGACTTTAGATGCAAACTTCCCCAAAACCAAAAGAAGAACAAGGGCACCGTCAATAACTAGGAATAAAATAAAAAATTACAGTGAAATTCGTACCTGGTAGCAAGTGACAGTCTAGAAGCATTCATGCTCTTGGCTGAAATCTTTCAAACCCATAGTCTGATGGATGATCCAGTTGGTGCCATAGTCATTGGTGTTAGGACCACCGACGATACAAGGGACGACACAAGCACCAACGCCATAGGAGCGCGAGTGTAGTCGTCAGCTACGTAATCGGAGCGAGAGAGGTGCAACGAAGACACTTGACGGAGACCAAGGAGCAACGTGCGGCGGAGACTGAGAGCAAGGTTCGATGGTAGAGCGAGGTCAGATACAGACCTCCAGGCGCGAAGAGGGGTGGGATCCAGAAGCAAAATTGATACAGGGTTTATAAGGCTGAAACACATTTAAGACCGGTTATAAAAAATAACCGGTCTTAAATGAATATTTTAGATCTGTTCTCATTGATAACCGGTCTAAAAAGTGTTGAAATTTTTTTTAAAAAAATTCATCACTTTTTAGACCGGTTTCCATTGATAACAGGTCTAAAAAGTTATGTTTTTTAGACCGGTTATAAGGAATAACCGGTCTAAAAAGTGCTGAAATTTTTTTTAAAAAATTATTTTTAATGCTAAAAATTCATTTAGATCGGTTATAAAGAGAACCGGTTTAGAAAATATATCTTTTTAGACCGATTCTATTTATAACCGGTCTAAATAATATATTTTAGACGTTATATTAGTTGAACCGGTCTCAGATGTTCTTTATAATTACAAAATTACCACCGCACTTACCTTTTAGACCTTATCCCCTTAGAACCGATCTGAATATGCCGGTCTAAATCTTCTATTTTGTACTAGTGAGGGATTAGATTTCACTTTACAAATTTCGGATTGAATCACTTATATATTCTAACCCAATTTATTCCACATGATTGATAGTCAAGTTTCCCTAATTTAATTACTAGCCTCTTCTAAGGTCAAGCAATTCTATAATTAATTGCTAATCCAAATATTCCTACATGAATTTAAGCAATTAATTTTGCATTAAGATTTATAGAACTCAGTAAGACTACACAACTCATATGAATATATGCCTATTTCATATGCAAGTCATGATTTTAATTAGAGGATCTACATACATGCATCTCCTTCCGGTCTCAACATGCATATTGAAATCATTCAAAAGATGGCCAATCAAATGAAAGCATTAAGAACAATAATTAAAACTCAATCATGAAGGAGAAATTAAAACTAGATTTAATAAGTTAATATTCAATTCGTCATTAGTAAACTACATCATCACCCTAAGAAAATAGAAACTTAGCTCATGATAAAATTAAAAATAAAATCAAAATAAATTGAAATTATATAAAACTAGAATGAAATCCTCATAAATACTGCATAAACTTGAATATTAAATTCTCAAACATAAATATACAACAAAAACATAAATGAAAAATGGACAAATCTGGTTGTCTCTTTAGGAGGTAAACCTTTCATGTAGATGGCATGCAAAAAGTAATATAATCCTAAACCTTCCATGTAGGAGGCATGCAAAAAGTAATACAATGCATAAAATTAAATCTAGAAAATAACACAATTTATTTAGAACTATCAGAGAAAATATATCTCCCTATCATAGAAGTATCTCCATATCAGAGAAATATCTCCACGCTCCTCACTCTGCGCCTGATGCTTTGTATTTATAGGCAGTGAGCAAACAACATTGTGTCATTTTTTTCCTTGATTTTACATTGTTTTGTCAATTTTTTCACTATGCTACAGTAGTGAACAATATCCTATCGACAAATTTACGTGTTTTTCCATGACTACTACAATGTTTTGTTGCCTGCTACGGTGATTCCATCCACTACAATCACCTCTGTCCGCTATAGTAACGTCCTGCTATAATGATTCCGTCATGAATAGTGACCGACACTATAGTATTGACCTTTTTTCATATTTTTATTTATTTTTTAAATACTATTTATTTTACACTCAAATATATTATATTAAGCTTACATATCGTCCATAGAATCATCATATAAGAGACAATAAATATGCAAATATTTTACTTATCACTTCACTATACAATTTTGGCTCTACAATTGAATCAATAGCACATAGATAACAAAGATAGGATGCAAAAAGATATTCATATGAGATGTCATTTTCAATTGGGTATTTGTATTTTGGCGAGTACTAGTATCTATAGAGAGGTTAGAGAAAATTAAGCTACAAACATAATCTTGTGATAAAATTGGTGGTTTCCTACTCCTTGTAGGTCTTGTCATGATCTCTTATTCTCAAGACTCTACATGAGTCTGACTCTATAAAACAGGGACAATTTTTTGTGTTCCTTCTTTATGTATCGAAAAGGTATCACTTTGATCAAATAGGAACATTTTCTTCACATTTTTATCTACTTCCCTTGAATCAACATTCTCCTTTTCTTTAAAGGGAATTTTGTCTTCCACAAAGTGCACATGCCTACTTACAAATAAGCTCTTGGTCTTCACATTGTACAATATATATTCCTTCTGGTTGCTTGTATATCCTAAGAAAACAGAGGGTATTAATCTAGGTTGTAATTTATCATGAACAATTATATCAGTAGCATATGAAAGGCAACCAAAAGTTCTTAGTAAACCATAATCTGCTGGATGTCCGTATAGAATCTCATATGGTGTTTTAAATTCTAACACTCTAAAAGGAATCCGATTAATTAAGTAGGCTGCAACTCTAACACACTCCCCTCAATACCTTATAGGAATGTTAGGTTGTATCATAAGGCTCCTAGAAACCTGCATTAGTGTTTTGTGCTTTCTTATGCCATTTTGTTTTGGTGTATAAGGACAACTAGTTTCATGCACAATCCATTTTTTGTGCAAAATATACTCTTACTGTGTGATTGACAAACTCAATACCATTATCACTACATACTGTGATGCCACTACTTTTAATTTGATATAATGAGTCCTTTCTTTATTATTATTATCAGAGAGTTTCTCTGCTTATAAACTCTTATATGGTGAGCTAATGAGCCTACGTGATACGATTGCCTACTCTTAACTTAATTGCCAAGTTAAGGGAAAATTTCGATTTATTATGCGTACTTACTTCTATCAGCATTATGGTTAGAACTTTATATTTACATACAAAATATGTAAGTATAACATACTATAGATATAGATAACCAACAAAAACCTTTGATTTCTCATCTGCATTCCCTATTAGTTGGTGATTACCTTTTTGCCCTTCGAGCCACTTGCATTTGCTATATGATAAATAATTTGAAAGGATGAGATTCATGAGAATCTCAGTAGCAACTACAATAAGCCATATAGTATGCACATTCACAACGCAAGCTAGACAAACCATCATAAAATAACAATATAGAACACAACATTCAGGGAGCATTGCAGAATATCATCAACTATAGAACACAACACCCAGTGTTTGGTAAAACAAGTCTTATAGCCCATAACCTCTGCCCATACAAGTTGCATGCTAGGTCTTACAATCATCATAGTCTTATAGCCTAAGGTCAATACCCCATACAATCTTGCATACTGGGTCTTACTACCTTGGGCCTCTACTCGGCACAAACTGAATGCTCATGAAACAAACATACTTGATGGTAAAAATGTACATACAGAACAATGCATAGTATTTGAGAGAAAGAGTTACTACTTGTTAGCCTATCCTGTACCTTGTCATTATCTACCAGTCTCTTGATCAGCCTGGGCAAAGGTCAAATTCAATAAGTTAGAATCCTGAGCAGATGAGTTATTACTTACTCCTCTTCTTGTTCTTTAGTAATAGTTTATTGATTATTTTTTAGGATTCTTGTATTATGTCAATAGGTATCTAATGTAGTTATATTAGTTCCTAGAGCATTTACCTATCCCTTATGATCTTATTTATCACAATTCAAACCAAATATTACAAATTTGTAGGTCAAACCTAATCTTCCAGATTCATCAATCAACTTTAAAAATTCATAATTTAATTTAGAAAAATTCAAATAAAGCTATTTAAGTCCTCTTGAAAGTAAAAATATCACCCACTACTAATTATATGCACAAGGGTTCAGAAATGCTCAAGCAACAAAACTGTCTTAGGATTCATTTCAGATTCAATACTTAAATTTAACTAATCATAACTTACAATCTACAAACTCACATAACGAATTCTATACCTCATTTGAAATCTTAGGATGTATATTAATAGCTTGAAAAATATTATAATCATTGGATATGATTTGGTCAATCAAAATTAACCTACAAGAAGCCTAACTTGAATCTGGCAACATCTATCCTTAACAACCTTAAGTCCCAAAATTAGATTTTTCTATCCAATCATCTAAATATTATAACCACAAGCTATTTCCATATAAATTTTCATGCAGAATCCATTTCTAACCTCAAATTTAGAAATTCCAGTTCTTTCATTATGAACCCTAGTTGGTTGAAATTTAGGGTTTTTAGGCCAAAATCCGATTTTTGATTCTGATGCTCCCGAAATCACTTTCTCACCTTAATCCCACACAATTTTTTATTCTAAACACATTGGAAACCTCAATCAATAAAATCACATTCCTTCCTTATTTTACAGGTCTGGCCGAAACTTAACCTTAGTTACCACAATGATTTCTTGCAAATTCAACCACATGACTTATTAAATATCATCATTAAACCTTATTTATCATTATGTTCATAATCATAAGGACAAAAAAAACCCTAATATCCTTGTTGGAAAAAATTTAGGGCAACCCAAGAATTTCATGAAAACTTAACAAAACCTTAAGATACTATATTTAAATATGAGCTCACACTCACCTCCATTCAATGCTATAATATATTCTTGATTCCGGCAGCACCTACACCTTAGAGGTAGTATGACACTCCACTGTTCAAGAATCTAAAAATGTAGAAACGTAGCCCTCAACAAGTAGAACAAGATTTATGAAGGCTCAATTGGCTAGAAATGTGAGTTCAGGGTTGAAATTTGGCTAAAACACTTTCTCTCTTCAAGAACACTCCACCTTCTCTCTTCTTTCATTTTCTTCTTATTTTCACTCAATTTTTCTCCTAATTTTCTCCCTTAGGCCAACTCTTAAAGAGCATGGGAGATGTTGGGGAGTGTTATAGTTACATGTGTCATGTTGTTAATTCTCAGGGTGCCCGGCGCTTTTCTTGAAATCACAGGGTGTTAGGCTCTCCTCTTGAATTCACAAGGTGATAGGTGCCCCTTAACATTTCGTCCTTCTCTCTCTCTCTCTCTTCCTCTTGGCCGACCTTAAGATTCAGGGGAAAGTAAGTCTGATGATTTCTGCCCACTTCCATACGTGGTGTTTCAGAAAGTCAGACACGTGGCCGAATCAGAGACCGGTGAGTCATCCCAACTATTCATGTATGTGTTAAGTAAGGGATTAGGTGGCGCCTTTTGTTAGTCGAACCCAAAAGCAAAATTCACTTTATAACAAAGTTACTTTAATAAAGTAACTTTTATGATGTCTTACTCATGGTGGTGTGACATGTACATTTAATCTTCAAGAACAGGCTAAGTGTTTGTACCAAGCCATCAAATGGCACCACATATGCCCGTGCCTTTGGGGATTGCCAAGTGCGTACCAGTGTGTCTTGGAAAATGCCGAGTGTCCATGTAGGTGTTAATAAATAGCAATGGTGCCATGTATGGCTAAGTGCCATAAAAATGGCGCCATATGTCTGCCTCTTAAAGAGACACCAAGTATCCTCATACACATATGCACTAGCATATTTATCTGACTAATTACTCACATAAAGCAATACTAATTATGAGATTTCAATATATTACACATGCCTTTTTGACCTTTTTGGAAAATTGTGTTTGAACAAAGCAATAAAATTTGAATATGAGAAAAAAATTTTGATTTTTGTTTCATAAAAAATATACACATAGCACGTGAAAAATCATCCATTATATCAAAAAATATTGATATCCAGAGTGCATAAGGACCCTATAGGGACCCCACAAATCCATATGTAGTAGCTCAAATGTACCCTTTGTTTTAATGCAATTACGAGAAAAGGGAAGTTTAGTATGTTTTGCTTGTGAATAAATAACACATTCTTTATTCAATATCACTCCCTTGTCATTTAAATTGCTCAAGTGTTTCAACACAAATACAGGGGCGTGTCTTAAACATCTATGGAACAGTGAAATATCAATAGAATCATGTTCTTTGCTACAATCACTTGTCACATTCAATACATTTGAATTTGAACAATATAAAACATACAATCCATCTAAAAGTCTACCTGTAACATGCCACTTTTTATTCACCAATATCCCTTGTATGTAATTATGGCATTTAAGGGAATAAAATGGTAAATTAAAAGGCACATTAAATGGAAAAACAAGCTAATTAATGGTCACATACACACCATGACTAAGTTGGAACACAATTTGCAAAGTTACAAGTTGTTGCCCGTGTGTTTTCTTGTGAGGTAGTCTAGTTGTTTGACATTTTTAAATGGGAAAATGATGTCCCAAGCTTACGAAAATTTTCAGAATGAAAGTAGACTTATCAAACTTTAATTTGATAGGTCATATAGGTCATTTAGAGCTGTACATAAAGAGTTATGTATTTTTCAAGTTAGCTAATTAAAACTGGCAAGTTTCTATGACAACGTCCAACAAATAGTGATCTAGAATTTGAGTGTTCAGTTAGCTAAAAACTATATTTATCCTTAAAAATAGACTTAATAAGGGTCACATAGTATTTGGAACCACATTAATTGGATATTTATAAATAAAGATATGAATTTTCCAAGTTTGATGAAAATTCTACCAGCCTTGTGCGAAAATCACAAAAAGGTCAGGGCAAAATGGTAATTTTTCGTAAAAGCAAGAGGCAAACATTTTCACTAATTTATTCAGCCATTTTTGTTTAAAAAGAGAGATGAAGAGGGAACATTAATTAAATGGTGAATAAATGTTCATCTGGAGCAATTTTTAGATATATATATAGTCAAAAACTGATGATAAGAAAGTCAAATATTGCAACTCTAATTAATTTGTGTTCAGGTGGATAATTGTAATAATTGAAGAAGCCAATATTCATCCCTCCAAAACACATTTTCGGCCAAGTGAATTGGAGAAAGAGAAAAGATTATCACCTTAAGTTAAATAGCATGTGTTTATTGGCATAAAAATAATAATAAGAAAGGAGGTGGATGAAGATATTATAAGAGACTTTCTCTTTCCTCTAAGCTTCATTTTCGGTCATATTGGAGAGAGAGAGAGAGAGAGAGAGAGGTGACAAAGAGAACTTGAAGAGCAAGAGAAAGAGAGAGCACAAGGGGTGAAGATTAAGGTAAGCAGGTTGAAAACTAGGTATATATGTCTTTTAGTTCATGCAAGATCACTTCTAACCTTTATATCTTCATGAATATCACTTATAGCAAGCAAAATCAAGAAGTTAGACAGAGAGGTATTCACGATTTTAGAGTGAGAAGGAAGAGAAAATCAAGGTGAGCTTAGAAATATGCTTTATCTTGATGAATATTGGTTGTTGTTGATTGTTTGGTGATTTGATTGGTTGATTTTGCCTTGTTTAGCAATTTGGGAGATGAAACCCTAAGATGAAGTGCTGCCAAAATTTCAATGAATCATGTTTATTAAGTGTTTAAGTAGTTAATCTTGATATTATAAGTGAAAAGGAAGTGATTAATCAAGAAAAATCAAGAAAACACAATTTCTCTTCTAAGGGTGCAAAGTTTCGGCCAAAGGCAAAACAAGGGGAATGAGTTGGAGTTTTGTAATTTTGATGATTCCATTGGATTTAGAAGGAAAAATTGTGATGGAATATATGTCTTCATGATTTTTGGATGTTTGTATACAAATCTAGAAATTATTGGAGTTAAGGGGAAGCGATGTTTGATTTGTTTCACTTGAGGCAATTTGCTTGTACAATGAATTTCGTTAGCCAAACCTAGTCCAAATATTATGAAATTTGGTAGGATTAAGGTAGAGATGTAGAGCTTTAATTTAATAGGTGGATCATAATTTTTGGACTAGTATACTAAAAGATATGAATTTTCAAAGTTGTGCCATGTTTCTGGAATACAATCTAGAACAGGGAAAGTTTGCAAATTTTTGGGGAAAATGTGATAACAGTGACAAGCCTCGGGTATTTTTCCATGAAAATACACTTAGAGAGTTGTACATAGGCTTTGGAATTTTCTAGGATTAATTACAATTTTTCAAAGCTAACTAAAAATTTGCCAGCTTTCGAGAAAATTGTGAAACTGTACTGTGCAAATTGTATTGTGCAAAAATTGCTAAAATTGTTATAGATAACCAGTAGAATGTAATTAAAGGTAGTAATATTTCAAGTAATAACAAGTTATTTGTAACTTTGATTTCAGGAATTTGCAATAGTCTGAGCCAAACAAGAGTATAGGATGGATATTGGAACGGAAAAATGACTCAAGTAGTAACTTTATCTTTCATAAACTATGTGATTATTTATATGCTTTGTGTATGACATCTTCTATAATATAAACACAGTATTGCTGAGTAGGGCATTGTGCGAGTAGGCACATTTATACAGGTTTACGGGTAGTAGGGAAGTAACCCCGACTCATATGCACATGTCGTGTTGTTTGTGTTATGTTGTATTATATGGTGTTTGTGATATTTATCTATCACATTTTATATGACTAATGGCATGTTACTACTGAGATTCATTTGAATCTCATCCTTTTTCAAATATTCAAACACATTTCAGCTGAAGGTAGCAGCTTGAAGGGCAAGTCTGTGGCTACTGGCTAGTAAAGTCCTTATGCATGTGGAAACTGTTGTTGGTTATCTAGCTTGTAATTTAGTTTCTTTTGAACACCCTGTACATTTGTATATATATCTCAAACCCTATAGGAAATTTCCTGTATTGTAAACAAGTACTTAATGTCAGTATACTTCCGCTATTTCTGTATGCCTTACGGAACTATACGCTTATTACTCTACAAATATTGAAATGTTAAGGGGTTTGACACTACCAGTTGCCTTTGTTTTGCCATCCAAAAGGTCCTGTATCAAGCAAATATTAGGAAAGAATTGAACAAAACATGCTTCTTCTTTAGCTAATTTTGAAACAGAAATCAAGTTGAATTTTAGTGAAGGTGCATATAAAACTCCATGCATATTTATTCCATTAGAAAAAGTTACATTTCCTATATGTGTAACATGCACTCTTGCCTTATTCAGTATCCTAATAGTCTTAACAGGTCCTACATACTCACTATATGCATCTAGCAATGATAAATCGCTTACTAAATAAGTTGTCACTCCTGAATCTAAAACCCATATTATGGTAGAATGCTTATGGGAGAATGAGTTAGCCAAACTTGTATCGGTGAGTGCATGCACATTCTCCTTAGCATCTCTTTTAAGAAGATCCAGCAGTCTTTCATATTGGTCATGTGTCAGTGAGGGAGAAATAAGGTTGCCCGACTGAATACCCTTGCTATTATCTTTGTTATTTTCAGCTCCAGATTGACTTGCCTCACTAACCAGTACTTGCTTAACTCTCGGTCCTCTAAAATCTAGGGGATAGCCAGTAATTTGAAAGCAGTTATCTTTGCTATGACCTTTCTTGCCACAATATGTGCAAGTAATAGATGAGTTTGCTTTGCCACTTCCACGTCCGCATCCTCTTCCTCATGTAGACATAGCTATTCCATCTATAGGTGTGTTTCTCATAGAATTCGAGATTGCCCTTTATGCCTCATCTTCTGATATCATGGCATAAGCTTGGTTGACACTAGGTAGAAGTGTCATCAAAAGAATTTGGCTTCTAGCTATATTGAAAGAGTCATTTAAATCCATAAAAAATTGGAGTAGTTTGTGTTGTTGAAGCATGTCAGATTACACCTTCGACACTCCATATGTGCAACATCGACATTGCGGCCCCATTTTAACAAGAGCATATCGCTCCTGCCACAATTCCTTGAGGTGAGTATAATATGCTGCAACCAAGAAATCACCTTGCTGCAATAAATTGATCTCACGGTGTAAAGAGAATATTCATGAACCACTACCTTATCAAACCTTTCTTTGAGATCGGTTTAAACAGTATGTGCATCTTGAAAATATACAACTCCATTTGCCAATTCCTTTGATATTGAATTCAGAATCCATGATAATACCACGACATTACAGTGCTTCCAGTGCTCATAGAGCCCTTTATTGAATGACTCCTTACGGCATGTTCCTTCAACAAATCCAAGCTGCATCTTTCCACGAAAAGCAATCATCATTGCCTTGCTTCAAACACTATAGTTTTCACTACCACTAAGAACTTGAGGGATTATGGTTGTACACTATGAATCAAATGGATGAATGTATAAAGGGTGACTAAATCCAATAACATCACTGGAAGATTCATCAACTTTCTTGTTGCCCACCATTGTTTGTTCTCTCCTCCGATGATACAAACACTAAGCATGATCACAATTCCGTGACTGTAGTCACTTCTATCGTTGGACAATTACCCAGACTTGATCAGAATATTCTTCAGGCATTAGTGGAGACTGTCGTCGAGAAACAAGAACTCTAACTCAATCGGTCTCTTCAGTCTTCATTAGCGACACTCTTATGGTGGAATCAATCTCTTGTGTCTTCAATAGCGACGCTCTTATGGTGACAGACAATAACCAGACCGGAATCAACAAAATCGGTCTCTTCTGTCTTCAAAAGAATCGTCTCTTCTGTCTTCAACGACGACGATTTTTTGATGACAGACAATAACCAAACCGGATTCAATACAATGCCTCCATTAGACTACTACTGGATTTTTCTGGTTTTCTACTGACAAATAGACCCCCAATACAAATGAAACCTCCTACCGTGGAGTAGGATATCAATCTGGATGAAATCTTGATGGCGCACCCATAATCGAATGCTAAATTGGACGAATTTTGAAGAAAATTCTTGATTCAATCATTTAGGAAAGATTCTAGATCCATACTCGATTGCATTTAAGCTTATGAGCTTCTACAAATTTTCATGCGCGTCAACTGTTTTTGGGGAAACGCTCATTTTGGATCGACTCTATTGTCCCCTGAATCCAGCTTGTCTTGTAAAAATAGGTCCGATGGATCCTACCTGACCCACCATGATGCTACGTGAAGTTTCTTGGAGTGGCCTAAAATGGAAAATATCTTATTCAATGTAATAGGTAGAGTCCATCTACAACAATGTTATTCTGGACACTTATATATAAAACACCTAATGAGCTTTAAGAAGCCTCAAGACCCACAATAAAAATGCCTAAGCAAACTATAACTAAACAGTACTATTTGCAACATGCTAGTTATACTAATACCATAATACAATCTGAATAATGAGCATGTTATGCATTATCTTATACGCATCATCCTCTGTTTCTTACTATTCTTGATGAAATGATGAAACAGGAAATAAAATAATGCTCTTTTTGCCTCTACTGTCAAAAACAATGAAATCAAAGACGCTTTTTTTTTCTGTAAAATATTTGTTTTGGGCTTTTGGCTTAGGCCCCTGTTTTTCTTCAATTCTAGACATAGAGGAGCTTGGTAAGCTTGCTGAGGAAGACAATTGCATTTCATATTCATTTGTTGCAATGATAATGCGAATAGGAATACATCTCATAGTTAGTTGTGTCTAAAAAATTTATGACTAATCCTCTCCTAAAGTACTGGCCAAACGGAATAAATAATAATAACAAATCTCTTAGAGCCTATTTGGTTGGATGGGAGGGGATGAAAAATGAGCCTTTCCTCTTATTTGGTGTGAAAAATTGGAGGGGAGGGAAGACAAAAAAGGGGCTCCAAATTCCTCTCCTCCTCTCATTTTTATTCCCTCCAAATTGGGGGGATTTGGAGGGAAGCAAAATACTGTGACTATTTTGCCCCCATCACTTTTTCATATTTCCATTGATACCCCTATGTAGAAAATAAAAACACAATCAATTTGAAGAGCTCTCTTCTCACGGCTTAGAGCTTTCTTCTCCAACCTTATTTTCTTCTTATTCTAATTATGTCTCTAGTTTCTTTGTAGCAAATTTTTTTCCTCGGTGGAGGTATTCTCTGAATCTGATTTGTTCTTCAATTTCTTCATCCTTATCAATTTCTTCATCGGTTTCTGCTTCTTTCTTTTCTCACTGCAATTTCTGAAAAAAAAAAATCATAATGGAGCTAATATGATATGAAATAAAAGACATCAAAATCAAATATTTTGAGCACGAATTACATCATGTGTAATATAGTTTCTCAGCCCTTGAAATTGCAAACTCTCTTCCTATTGGAAAAGCAACTTTGAAAAAATTCTCAGGTCATGAAAAATACAATAACCGAAAAAGTGACCATTAAAAGTCCCAATAGACTGACCACATTGTGGCACCCCTCAGAAAAAGAGATTATCGTATATGTGATATGTTTTTGAGTTGATGTCGGCAAAACTAAAATTTATATATCTCACTATTGAAACTTTTTAAAAGTAGTTTTTCAATCTTAATCTTGATTTCCATTGTTTAAGGTGATTAAATATATAAGATGAGTGTTCTTTCAAGTTTCAACTTGAGCATGATAACCAACTCCAAACAAACACTTAACTATAATTATGTTTAACAATTCCTAAACATTTTAGGTATATTATTTGTGCTAGGTGATGATGTTCCCAAACATTTTTCTAGGTTTCTTACTGTTGGGCTTCTTTTCTTACTGAATGAATGAGCTTTCTTATGCTTTGTTATTGGTCGATTATTTTAATTTGACTGCCATTCATTGTGTTGTTGCTTGCAGATTTAGGATTCCCATTGAAACAGAGGTAACCTTTTGAAACAAAGGTTATTTATGTTCTGTTGTTTTTTAATCAGCTCTTTTGATTGCACATAGTTAGATATATCAGTTGGTTGCACATGCTATGTTGGACTTTGGGAATCTGTCATTGTGAACCTGAAGTTTGGGATGCACTCACTGAGGTGAATTATTCTATTTTCTTCAATTTCCTAATGCTTGTTATTCTGTTTTTTTTAAGTGAGATGTCAGAGTAGAAATTATTCAATTTCTATTCCCCACTATTTCTATTATATTTTCAATTTCTATTCTATTTTTGTTATATTCAACTCTGGCAATATTCTGCAATATTCAACTTATTTATGTTCTGTTGTTTTTTAATTAGATCTTTTGATTGCACATAGTTAGATATATTTGGTTGCACATGCTATGTTGGACTTTGGGAATATGTCATTGTGAACATGTCCTTGTGAACCTGAAATTTGGGATGCACTCATTGAGGTGAATTATTCTGTTTTCTTCAATTTCCTAATGCTTGTTATTATGCTTTTTTAAGTGAGATGTCAGAGTAGAACTTATTCAATTTCTATTCCCCACTGTTTCTATTCTATTTTCAGTCTATATTCTATTTTTGTTATTTCAACTCTGGCAATATTCTAAGTCCATGTGTACTCTCTTGATTTCTATTTTGTTTTTATTTATACTCTGTTTTCTATTCTATTTTTTTTTATATTATGTTTTTGTTTCTACTCTATTTTTCTATTCTGTTTTCGTTTCTATTCTGTTTTATATTCTATCTTTGTTTCTACTATGTTTTCTATTATGTTTTTCTATTATGTTTTGTTTCTATTCTGTTTTAGATTTTTTTTTTTGTTATATCTGAAACTGATTTTCTTTTCCAGATTTGATATCTCGTATAGCTTCTGTACTGATTTGTTATTGTTTTATTTTACTAGGCTAAACCTTAAGCAGCTCTATGGAGAAATACTCCTATTCCAAATTATGAAAAGATGATGCTACTATATGGAGTAGACAAAGCTAATGGTGATGAGGGGGAAACAATGTGGGAGTGGAGGAAGAGGCATCGATCTACAACAGAGGTCACTGAAACTATTAATGATATTGATAACTTAGTTTCACAAGGTGGCTTCTCATTAAACAATGCTGATATGTTTGTTGAGGTTGATGGTCATGATACCTCACCCGGACAAGGAGTACCACCTGAAGAAGATCATTCACTTCATGCTAATAGTGCATGCAGTAAGAAGCCAAAGAGGGCATCTAAAGAGAATGAAAATAATTTTAAGAAAATGACTGGGATAATATTTGCAATGGTTGTGTCACTTGACAGAGAAAATGAAGCAATTATGCAAGAAAATTTTGTTTTACTAACAGCTTGCAACAACAAGAGGGAAGTTCCCCAATTGTTCGGTGAAGAACTATGCAAGATGCTTGAAGAATGTGACTGTGATGTTGAAAAAATACCGAAATTTTTTTACTTCATTATGAATGTTGATGAAAAGCTTAGGACTGCAATCAATCTCCAGCTTCAATAAGGAAGGAAGTGATAATGGAGTTGTTTTATGGTTTTCAATAAATAGTCTCTTGACTATTTACTATAATGACTTTTGAATATTTTAGTAGATGTTGATGAAAATATGAATTTTGAGCATATTTGATAACTTTTTGTATGCTTTGTCATATGCTTTACATGTGGTATTTGAATATGTATTGATGACTTGTTATGGGTGGATTGATCCTTGCTATGTAAAGCACGTAATATGTATAATAGATTTCAATATATAATATGTTGGATCACTTAAAGAAATGTTGAAAATTCTAATCTTTATTTATTTTTTAGTTCTGAATATTATGATCATATTCTCTATTCATGGCTACCTGGTGACCCCGGTGGTTTTTTGCCAAACCTCTTGAGTTCAACTTTCCTAGTTTGTTTATGTTTTGTTTTGTTTACTGTCAGCAACTTATTATTGGCAACCATGATGCAATTTTCTTTTTTCATATCATGTCAAAGATATTTATTCCTTTCTTGTGTTATTCAATTACTGGGAGCAAAATGGCTAGGAGAGTTGGTAGGGTGGATGAATTTGAATTCAAAGCTATAGGGGAAAACCATAACCAGAGTGTAAGTTTTTATAGCTTTCATGTTCCACCACTTGATGGTCTATAATTCTTCACTGAGTATCTCGGATTGGTCTTAATCTTATGACTTGTTAGCATGTGGGCCAATTTTATCTCACCTTTTTTTTAATCAAGACATATTTCTACACTAAGCTTATGGTCTCAAAATTAAATTATTTTTGAACTTCTACTTCAGAGGCTGGCCATTGAGATCTTGGTCTCAGGATTTGTTTTTGAGAAGGAGGATTTTATAAAAAAAAAAAAAAAAAGTGTTCTTTGTGTCCACTTGGTAAAATAAATCCAAATTTTCATAATTTATTTAATTTATATTGAGGTGTAAACTAATTTAAATTAGTTATATAAGCTTTGGCCAAAAAAAAAAAAGTTAATAAGCAAAAAAAAAAAAAAAAAGTAACCAAACATATAAGGATAAAATGGTAAATTAGTTATTATCTCCCCTCTCATCTCCTCTTGAATCAAATAAAAGATCATTAAAAAATATTTTTCTTCCTCCCCTCCAACCAATCCAACGAAGATGACTCATTTCCCCTCTCTTCCATCCCCTCCCTTTGAACCAAACATGTCCTAAGGAAACAAGGGGGAGGCAAAGTAAAGGAAGGGAAAATAAAAATTTCTTGAATTGAATTTAAAGAAATTGAAAAAGTGGATTATAAAACTTTAATAAAGAAAAAAAAATATAACATAAAAAAGTATAAAAAATCGATTAAAAACTTCTAACATTACTTCTCTAATTTTGGGCCGTAGGATTGAGGCTTAACAAATTGTATTGCTTGATACATGACATTGATAATAACTATGAATAGAAAATACCATAAAAATGGGATTGTATCAAAGTCATCTTCCCTAATATTGTATTTTCAATCTCAGTGACAATAATATTATTATTTATATTAATTTTCAGACGAAAGTACCCTCTTAATTTTAACTTAAATTCATTTGGTAAAAAAATATTGACTTAAATTAGGATTCATCCTTCATATCATCGCTCTTCATTACCCCATTGCACTAGCCCTGCAGTTCAAATCCATCATATCTGTCCCTTCATCATCTTCTTCTTAACTTTTGTCTTTTGATAACTTTAATTAACAATTGTTTTTGACTCATTGGAGGATGAGGTGGTGTCTCGTCATATACCGTATTTCTCATCTCAATCCATTAATGGGTTTTCCCAAATTCACAACTTTGAAGCCAAATCCACCCAATCCAATATAGGAGGCATGACACTTTATTGCAAAGGCACAAACTCAACAATTCAGATTTTCAGATCAACGCGGCCGCCGCCGCCGCGGCCGGTTGTCAGGCAACATCTCCTCCCTCAACGCGCTTCTTACCAGACACCTTGGACGACCTCTTATTTGACGGGGGAAGAAACTAGAACCATGTCTCAACATATAAGAGAGTTGTGGGTTGAAGAAGGATCAAAGAGAGCTTGCAAACTAGACCCATAAAAAATGAGTGACCCCTGATTCATCATCGATGGAGTTGCTGAGGGGGACAGCTCTTGCGAATTAGAGCAAGCCAATAGAGGCGGGAGTATTACGGATGTGATAGTCTTTTTCGTCATTTACGGATGATTATTAAATAAAATTAATATCAGTAGTCCCTCTCAATATCTTTTTGTACCAAAGATAATTTTGAAACTTCAAATCCCTATGCCAGTCCCAGACCCATTCCTTATCTCAATCACATTCCCAATGCATCAAAACTTGCGTGCCAAACAGGACTTAAGAGTTTCCAGCTCCTGATCTTTATTTCAGATTTTTTTTTTTTTTTTGCCAATACAGTAAACTTTAACGACTAAAGGTGTTATTGACCCCTTATATTTATTAGCGAAAATTTCATCCTACTAATTAAGTTTGATTTCATTTTGATTTAAGGGATGCAGTGAAGTTTTATTTTTTTTTTTTTTGGTTGCCTGAAATAAAATATTTTCTATGGGGGTTAACTGAAATTTTTCCTATTTATTACTACTCTAATCCTTTTTTTTTTACCATTCATGTCCTATTTACAAGTCCAATTTGAAAAAAAGCTTTGATCCTTGTTATAACTCAACTTTTAGGGCTTGTTTGGTATGAGGGAAGGGGAGGGAAAGTGAGTGGAGGGAAAAAATTTTTGAGTTGAATTTAAAAAAATAAGAGAAGTGGAATTAAAATTTTTTAATTAATTTTTCTTGCTATTTAATCTTACATATTCTTTTTATTAAAATTTTGTAACCCCACTTCTCTAATTTTCTTAAAGTAACAAATTAGGGTATTACATTTTTGCCACTATTAAACATTAAGAGAGAAAAAAGAGGTGAAAAATATTCATTCATAAAATATTAATACAATTTTATATCTCTATTTAGTTTATTCTTATTTTAGCTTTTATTCACTCAAATTTCAAAGCACAATAAGTCTGCTCCATTGCATAAAAAGAAAAAGAAAGTTTCGGAACAGTAAAACACTCATATTCCCTTGTACCGTTTGATTTTAAAAAAAAAAAAAAAAAAAAAAATCCCTTGTACCGAAAGCTGATATCGATACTTGGTAGGTTATTAAAATATGCAAGGAGGATAGAGTTCTAACTAATGAAAACGTACTGGCGAAAAAAGAAATTATTAGCTCACTCACGGGAGTTAACAATAATAACATAGCAAATTTATAATATAAAATTAGAAAAAAAGAATACACAAGTACTAAATTATAAACGAAAAAAGGTAATATATAAAGGAGACCTCATTGTTTTTTTCAAAAAGGAAAAAGCTTCAAATAGATTGAATATTAAGATGAAGAAAAAGGAAGCATGCCAATAAAAAAGATATTTAAATAAGAAAGAAAGAAAATGAAAAACAAATTATGACATGATATATAGACGGTTTGGCATGAGGGGAGGGGAATAGAAATAAAATTTGTTGTGAGTTGACTCTTTAATAGGTGAAGAAATGTGATTATAAAATTTTAATAAACAGAAGGTGTTTTGTCAAAAAAAAAAAAAAAGAAGAAAAAGATAAAAAAAATTATATAAGATAAAAGAGTATAAAAAAATTAATTAAAAACTATTAACTTGATTTTTTAAAATTCAACTCATAAAATTTTTCCACCCTTCCTATTCTCTCCAAATTTCTCCTACCAATAGTATTTATGACAATTCATTGCATTGGGAAAATAATAATGTGCTACATAATCAATAGTATTTACAACAGCTCCCAACATGTTTTACCATTTCGTCAATGTCATTTACAACAACATCAAGTAAATGATTCAAAGATTTGAGACCAAGTTTAAAGCAAGTGAAAAGTTTCATATGCTGAATTGCAGCTATTTATATTTGAACAAGTGAGTTTTAAATGAGTTAAAAGTTTAACTAAAAAAGAGTTAAAAGTTAATGGATTAAAAAAAATTAAATTTCTCAAAATCTATCTATTCATTTATCTTATTCTTAAGAGTATGGCTGAAAGCCAGCACCACACCGTACTACATCATCCCTGAATTTTCTTTTCATGAGAAAAATAGATTTTTTGTGATTAATTGATAATAACTACCACTACACCAATTGTCCATGTTCTATGATTGTCTGCTAAAAACTATCGTGAATAAATAAATAGGATATACCTACTTTCAAAATATATTATTTTATAAATTTGCACAACAGTGTACAATGTCATCTCTAAATTTTCTCTTCATGAGAAAAATAGATTTTTTGCGATTAACTGATAATGACTACCACTACACCAATTGTCCACATTCTATGATTGTCTACTAAAAACTATCGTGAATAAATAAATAGGATATACCTACTTTTAGAATATATTATTTTATAACTTTGATTTATTTCCAATTCCAATATTTTTTGAACAAATTTCTTATTCTAAATTTAAGGATTCAAAATATTTGGTAACTACCTTTATTATCTCTCTTTATTTATGATATAAAGTACTTATTTTATTCAGATTTTTTTATATCTTTATTTTATTTTTCACATTCTAAATTTAAGATTTTAAAATATTTTGTAACCAACTTCTTATCATCTTTATTTTCTATGATATGTTTATTTTGAAAATATTTTTTATATCTTTCTTTTTTTCCACCTTTTAATTTTAAGATATTTTTATTTTATTCTTCATGTTTTGAATTTAAGATTTTAAAATATTTTCTAACTAACTTCTCACATCTCCTTTTTGGTAATTTTGAAATTTGGAAAGTGAAAATTAAAACATATATATTATCTTTGGCCAAAAAACATATATATTATCGGTATAATAGAGATAAAGGAGGAAAGTGGGAAGCTAGTTATAAAATATTTCATAATCTTAAATTCAAAAACATGAAAAAAAAAAAAAAAAGATATAAAATAAAACAATCTCAAAATAAATCAGGGATGACGTGGCACGTTGTGGTATTTGCTTTCAACCCGGCTTTTAAGAATAAGATAGAATCTATTTATTTTGAGACTATTTTATTTTATATCTTTATTTTATTTTTCATGTTTTGAATTTAAGATTTTGAAATATTTTATAACTAACTTCCCACTCTCCCCCTTTATCTCTATTATACTGATAATATATATGTTTTCTTTTGCCAAAGATAATATATATGTTTTAATTTTCACTTTCCAAATTTCAACATTATGGACTATCAACCCATGGAGGGAGGGACTTTTGGACTTCCCTATTTGCTAGAGATCGTGCAATTTGCATTTCCTACTGTTGCTTCCTTCACTGTCATCGTCGTCTCTACATTAGGATGCTTCTTCTTCAATATTTACAAACTCCCTTTGACCCCTATATTTTCTTCTTTACCTCATTGTCATGCCTCTATTTTCTTTCTCGTCGCTGGCTTCTATTCATAGATTTCCTTTGTTTCTGGTACCATAGTAAATATTGGGCAAGATTGAGCATGATGAAGAATTCAAAATAAATGTCGCGGTTGGAAATGTGGGAGGCTAATTAACAGGTAGATACTTCCCACGGTTTCCTCTCAAGTTTATCTTACTAGGGAAAGTATTAATTCTTTTTATTTAATCTTAACAATGATTTTCAATTATATATCCTCCACATATGAGTTATGAGAAGTAGCAATTGACCCCAATATTTGACTTAACTTATTGGCATTCTTTTAAAAATTGGTTGCTCCGAAACTAATGATGTTGTATGGGTTTACATCAAGGTTCTGAAACCTGAATTGGTCACTAAACCGGTCAGGGTGTTGGGTCAAGGGTCAGTGGGTCAGACCGAAGTCAAACCGGGCTTAGACTGGTGAGGTATAAAAAATTAAAAAATAATTTCGACCAATAGAGCTATACTTGTAGTAAGAATCTCGAACCTAATGCCAATGACAGAAAGTAAAACTAAGGATATCTATTAATCAGCTACTATATTATAGTAAGGGAAACAACTAAAATTTGTCAGGTGCTGAGGGAGAGGGCTTAAGACGGAGGTGCGGAGAAGAGAAGACGGAGTGAGGTGCTGAGAGTGAGAAGTGAGAATTGAATTGAGAAAGCGAAGACCTCAGTTTAGCCATTCAAGTTTTTTTTTTTAAAAATACGTCGCTTGGTTCAACATTCAGAAAAAAAAAAAAAAAAAACTGGTGATTCGGGCCTAACTCTCTAACCCGGCCAAGTCAGGCCGGGTCAACCCGGGTTGACTCGGTGACTCCGGTTCAGTGGCAAACTGGACTGGTTTTCCGGCCGGTCCACCGGTTTCCGGTCCGGATTTACAAACCACGGTTTACATACTAATCTATGGAGGCATTATTGTATCCGTATGCTCCTTATCCTTTTTATTCTTTTTTTTTTCAGTGGGTTTGATTATCTATGCTTTTTATTGGAGACCCCTTATACATGATGCAGGTTGACCTCATTTCATACAAACCTTTGGAATTAGTGCTTGCATTGCAGTGTTAATCATCCAAGCTTCCATTAATGTAAACTAAACTAATTTCTGTTTTTTTATTAATTTTTAGTTTGAAATGAATGATTTTTAGATATGATTGCTTTTAATGTTAGATGTGCATCTATATGTCTGGTTGGAGAAATGATGGGGGCTTTGTACTTGTATAGTCTTATAAATCATTGGGATCAAAGTGTTGTGGACAAATATTGGAGTGAGAATGTTAATGAAGCAAAAAAAATTACTTAGATGATCGTGGTGCAATCATGTTTGTTGACTAAGACCTTTGTTTGTCATTATTGGCTTGACTCACCAAGTCATAATTTAAAATGACAAGGAATCTTTTTGATGTTAAGCGAGAGACTTACAACTTACAAGCTAAACTATGCAAAAAGTTTATTACAATTATGTTTACATAATAACTATCTTACTAAATAAATAAGTATATTAGCATTTTTAAAATTTACTTTTTTAATATTGCTGGCAAAAAAAAATTTAATATGGAAAACCTTTTTCACATCCGGTTCATCACATGGGATCTAAACTATTATATAAAAGGAGGGACGTTGATAGTCCCTCCTCTTGCTATCTGGTGCTCCCTCCTCCTACCGTCCCATAGGTAGGATTATCATAAGAACTAAAAATAAAAATAAAAAAATAATGAGAAGGTAGTTACTAAATTAATTTAGTTTATTCTTTATTTAACTAATTTATTTTATATATTTTGACTTAACAAATAACTTCCAGCAACCCCACTACTCCCACGAAAGACATTCAAAATATTTTAATAACAAAAATATATTTTGAATTAAAATTCCCTAACTGCCTTGAATTATTTAAAATATTGAAATTATATATTATCTATTAATATAGTATTTAATATAGTATCATATATAAATGGAGGGACATTGAATATTTTTGTTTTATATTTTTTGACATAAGAGATAACTTCCAACAACTCCACTACTCCCATGAAGGACATTCAAAAGATTATAATAAGTAAAATATATTTTAAATTAAAATTCTCAATCTACCTTGAATTATTTAAAATATTTAAATTATATATATATATATATATAAATTTGTTAATCATATAAAAGGAAGGACGTTGATAGTCCCTCCTCTTGTCAAACCCCTTAACATCTTAATATTTGCATAATAATAAACGCATAGTTCAAAGGCCATACTGAAATAGCATAAATATACTGATATAAAATGCTTGTTTACATTATAGGAACTCCCCATAGGGTTTGAAAAATATATACATAATTCTCAAAACTAACAAAACTAAGGATAACCAATATCAGCTCCTGATCTTAAACTAGGACCCTCAACCGCCAGTATTTATGTTTTTGCCCTTCAAGCCACTGCCTTCTGCTAGAATATTTTAAATGTTGGGAAAAGGGTGAGATTCAAATGAATATCAATAGTAACATGCAATTAGTCATATAAAATATGAAAAATAAATATGCAATGCACCATATAATAAAACATAACAATAACACTATTAATCCTATGTGTGCACACTGTTCAGGGCCAAATTGACTATTTGGACCCCTACTTGTTTGCATACCTAAGCTGAGTCCTAGACCACAACTATATAATGTGCCTTTGGCACTGTGCATCATAGTTGGGTCCTTATTAGGTCGAATGATACTTGTGCTTTTCCTATCGGACGATACTTGTGCTTTCATATCACAGAAGATGATATATACAAAGCATATAAAATGCTCACACAGTGTATAAGAGATAGAGCTACTATCTTAAATCCCTTTTCTGCTCTCTAACTGTTCCTTAACCTTGATCCGGTTCGGGCAAACTGTCCGGTCCTAAAATTTCTAATTTACAAGAAATGAGTTATTACTTATTCATATATTATCTTAAACTCATTTTGTTGGTTATCTTAACTTAAAACTGTGAAATGACAATAATACCCTTAGGGACTCGGTCCAAGTCCCTTTATTTCCGGTCCAACTATACTTTTTTCAAAAATTATGACATGAGCTATTCCTACCCAATTTCATGTGTAGAATTTATTTTTGACCTAAGATTTACCAAATTCACTATCAAAAGACAAAAAATACCCTTGGCAGCCCCCAACTTAGGGTTTTAGGGGTAAAATTGTCATTTCACACACTAATGACTTCACACTTCATAATGCAAATGTACTCTATACAGTTTTCCATTTTAAACATAATGGAATCATCAAAAACACAAAATTCCAGCTCTAACCCTCTGTTCTATGCTTGTCTAAAAATCACAATATAAAAGGGAAAATTGTGTTTTCATGATTACACTTGTTTAAACCCTTCATTTTCACTTAAAATCACATAATTGACCACTTAAATACCTATTAATCATGATTAATGAAAAATTGGGCAGTATGTCCTCTTAGGGTTTGATCATCCCTGTCATGCCCTTATCTCAATTTCAGCCTTTTTCAGAGTATTTGCGGGAAACGATATACAGTTCGGTAGGCGACACATGAATAGCATAAATATATTGATAATAAGTGCATAATTACATAAATTCCCCATAGGGGTTTATACATGATACTTACGATTAAGGTAGCCGTATAAGGCTACTAGGGTGTCTAAACTCATCCCAGTGAAACGGAGACTTCTTCTTGTCTTCGTTCCACTACTGTAATCCCCTCGTACGGTACTCTGCATTGTTGTTTACATATCTTCTGTCGTCTCATGTCTAAATTGTTGGTAGGGGAGGGTGAGATTCAAGAGAATCTCAGTAGGAAACAGATACCATAATGCATGCATGATTGATGCTATGTGTATGACATGTTAGCTTTATCTAGGTGTATGCCACATAATGACACTTCTACATGCTCAATGTTCCATACAACAAGACTATGGCCACAGCGAAAACAAAAATAGAGCTTCATTTATTCAAATATGCTCTACACAATCAAGTAAAGAAATTACATACATCATTACACAAGCAAAGATATCAAATACATGCAAGTAAGGTAAGTCCCCTACCTTAACCCTTTTCCGCTTCGAAACCGTGCCTCGATCTACGTACAAACAGCTCGGGGCTTTATATTTGATCCTACAATGTCAAATGTACTATTTAGAAACTTCCATAGTGTTTATGGGCGTTATATGAGTCTATCTTGAAAAATTACTAAAATACCCCTGGGGACTCGGCCTAGCCCCGTTGTACTCGGTCCGACTGTACTTTTCTTGATATTTTGACATGATCTATTCTTACATATTTTCACCCAAGGAATCCATTTCCGGACTCAGAATTATCGAATTCAATATCAATTTATGAAATTGCCCTTGACAGCCCTACTTTTAGGGTTTTAGGAGCATTTTCGTAATTATGCTTTCTCGGCCTTTTCCGAAAAAGTGCCCAACTGTAACCCTACCTAATTTTCCCTCCTAAACTCAATGGAATCATCAAATCATTGAAAATCCAACTCTAAGACCTATTTATAGCCCTGACCGAATTATATGGGATTTCTGGGGAAAATTGGGGTTTTTCGGTTTCGGCTACGTAAACGCGTTCCTTTCTACTCCTAAACACTTTATTGACTATTCCATTAGGTTACAACTACCATTTAGTACCAATTTGGGCAGAATAACCCCTATATCATCACATTTCCAAACTTTAAAACCAATGACAATCCGGTGAAATTTCACCGATTAAATTGCCCACAGCAGCCAGAATAGTCAATATACAAAGGTTTGGAAGTTACCTCAAGCTCCCACTTGATTTTCCTTGACTTGGCTAAACCCTAGCTCACTTCAACAAGCAAATTTGAGCTTCCAAACCTTGAATCACATAGAAGAATAGCTTAGGAGCAGAGTTATACGCATTAGGAACCAATTTACCGAAGAAATCACTTGCATTTACAAGCTTTTACAAGCTTTTGGTTAATGGTTATCATTGTATATCATTTGGATATTTTTTGTAGAAACAATTGTATATATTGGATTTTGTGCAATTTGTAACCCCTTTCACGCTTAGGTCGAGATTAAGTTCATAAACACTAATTAATGTGGAATTAGAGACTGTAAATGATTTGGGACTTAATACAATAAGTTTTGCCCAAAACATGCTTTTATAAAACCTTTTCTAAAAGCTGTCAACAATTGTCTCCTATTCACATTTCAATACACAAATGGCCTGAACAATTTGATTCCATTTATAAATATCAGAGTACACAATAAATTCCCAACACACTTGGGGTTCAATTACTAATTCAGGGTCTATACAAGGCACAAAGCCCAAGTAGTTTCCCACACAAGGGGATTACATAATTACTATCCAATATATACATGTAATTCCCAACAAAATATATCCAAATGATTTACAAAATGATAACCATTTTTTTCCAAAATAGACTCCTAGCAATTAGCTCTACCCAATCTTCATCACCCGCTTTCCCTTCGATCCTTTTGCCCTGTCTAAAATGTTTAATTTTGGGAGAGTGAGATTCTAAGGAATCCCCGTAATGTCAAATCACTCATAATATACATAACAATAAGGCAATAAGGCATGAAATCAAATCATTATCCACACAAAGTAACTACAACAGCATTTACAACAGCAATGGTTAGTATGACACACGTCATCCCTCACGATTGCTCACGCTACATTGCACAACACAATCCATACAATATATTTCACCACAGTTGGGATTCATATAAAGCATTTCATCACATAAGCCATACAGGCAAGATTCAAAACTCACAGCCCACGGCTAGATTCACAAAGTTCCATGTCGATTACAACGGCAGTTCAACGGCTGACCTAGAGATGACCAGCGTCAATCCCTACACGGCTCATGCTGACCTGCTCGCGTTGTAATGGACCATGGTACATGCAATTCACAATTCAATGATAAGTTATACATACCAAAACATCATACACAACATGAGAGAAAAGTCACTACCTGGTTCGTTCTGTGCGTGCTTTGTAACAGGTTTCTCCCGAGGAGGGCAAATATCGTATCCTATAATTATAATTAGGGACGAAGAGTTATTCTCCATTCCAATACTCAATTGACTTCACAATACTTAGTTTTGGTTATCATTTATGTCCTTTAAGTAGTTACAATTGGCTCTAATAAAAGCCCTAAAGGATTGGGAAACATCGGGTTGGAAACCATTTTTCAAAATCACAAAATGTTGAAAACAGGGGCTAGCTACAACCAAAAAATTAAATCCTAACATAAAAATTAGGATGTTACAACAAGTAAGGGTTGAAGCAAGGCACAAGAATTTCTTGAGAGAAAAGGAATTCAAAGAAAAAGGTGAAGCATGCTACGCTTTACCTTATTTTTTTAAATATTCTTTTGAAGAGCAAGAGTTAGGTAGTTGGTTTGAGTTTCGAATAATTATACAACTTTTTCCCTTTGATCCTTGGTTGTTGCTTCACTCTTACCCTCTTCTTTTCCTTCTTCTATACATGGGTTGAATATGGATGGAGATTTGAGGTGAATGACAAATGAAATGGCAAGGGAGATAAATCACTTTGGTTGTTATACAAGCCCAAACATATGGAAGGAGGTTTCATGTTCCTCTTCTCAACTAATTAATTGTTTCATGTTATTCTAACATTTGCATGGAATTGAGTTAGCTTGGTTTATACTTTTTTTTTTTATTGTTGGAGCTAAATGTCATATGCAATTTTTGGAGGATATCACATCTATATCAATTGGGTTACACAAGGTTCTTTATTTTTTTTAAAAAAATTATTTTCACCCCCTTTTATGAATGAAAATAAAATGAAAAAATCCTCTTTTTCAAAAAAGATAAACAAAACTGATTTTCAAGGATTTGTAAGTCATGTCAGGATTTTGAAACCTTTTGTAGGCATAAAAATGATTACTCTTCCATGTGAGGTTATTGAAACCTCCACAAGAAGTTCAATCCAAAAGTTTTTCAAAAATCTTGTCCAAATAAGAGAATAAGGAAATCATTTTTTTAAAATAAAAAATACAAACCAAACAAAAAACATATTTTTCTCAAATAAATTCAATAAAGATTTTCCTGAAAAACACCAACAAAGTGACATGCATTTGTAACCCCCTTCAACGATTTAGGCCATGATTTACGTTCGTAACACGTAATTAAGTTTGAATTAGAGACTATAAGATGATTTGGGACTTATTCAGATTAAACTTCCCAAAATCAGGGTTTTCAAAAACTTTTTCAAAACCTTATCATAACAATCTCATTCATAATACAAAACAAATATGGCCTGTATCGATTGGTTTCATTCATACATATCAGAGTACAGCATAAATTCCCGACACACTCAGGTTCCATTCATTAATAATAAGGGATTTACACAAGGCACAGAGCCTACAATTCATACCCTTTTTCTTGGGGATTACACAAAATCTACTATATACAATCGTTTCTACCAAAAATATCCAAAAGATATACAACGATAACCATTAACTCAAAATATACTCCAAAACTGGAGTTCTAACTGCTCTTCGTCGCCCGCTTCCCCTTAGATCCTTCAGCCCTGTCTAAAGTGTTTAATTTTGGGAGAGTGAGATTCTAAAGAATCCCCGTAGTGTCAAATCAATCATATAATGTACAATAATAAGGCATGAAATCAAATCATTATCCATACAAGCAACTACAACGGCAGTTCAACGACAATGGTTAGTATGACACATGTCATCCCTGACGATTGCTCACGCTGAATTGCTCACAACAATCCACACAATATAATTCACCACAGCTGGGATCCATATAAAGCATTTCATAACGCAAGCCATACAGGCAAGATACACACAGCCCACGGCTGGTTTCACAAACGCCGCCCCACGGGTCGGATTCACAAAGATCCATGTCGATTACGACGGCAGTTCAACAGCCGGCCTAGAGATGACCACTGTCACTCCCTATACGGCTCACGCTGAAGTGCTCACGCCGTAATAGACCATGGTACACAGTTCACAAGTTCAATGATAAGGTATGCATACCAAAACATCATACAAAATATGAGAGAAAAGTCACTACCTTGATCCTTCCGTGCGTGTCCTAGCGCCGGTCTCTCCCGAGGAGGGAAAATGTCAAATCCTATATTCATGATTAGGGACGAAGAGTTATACTCTATTGCAAGACTTAATTCACTTCATAATACTTAATTGGTTATCATTATTGCTCTTTTAGAGTCATTAAATACCCCTAACAAAACTCCTAAAGGATAGGAAGAACTATCCCAAAGATCCCCTTTTGGAAGCACAAAAACTCATTTTTCATTGCTTCACCTCGAGTGAAAATGGTCTTACTCGAGCACTGGTACGGACACTCGAGCACAAAATCCTCACTCGAGCACTGGTACAGAAAATCACCTCAAGCACAAGAAAGTGAGGACAGGAAGTGCTTGCCCGAGAGCACAAGAACTTTCACAGAAAAGGATCACTCGAGCACAAAAGGCTTCACTCGAGCATTGTACGGACATCACCTCAAGCACAAGGAAGTGAGGACATGAAGTGCTTGCTCCAGAGCACAAGAACTTTCACAGAAAAGGATCACTCGAGCACAAAAGGCTTCACTCGAGCATTATACGGACATCACCTCAAGCACAAGGAAGTAAGGACAGAAAGCACATGCCCGAGAGCACAAAATTTTCAAAGAAGAGGATCACTTGAGCACAAAATCCCTCACTCGAGTGATGTTCTTCCCTTACTCGAGCACACTCACACTCACTCGAGCACGATTATCAGAAACCAGAAAACGCAGAAGGTATGACAGCATTTCCAGAAATTTTTTCAAGTAATCCAAATGAACCCAAATACCAACCCAAAGCTACTCCCACACAAAAACACCCAAGGAATTCAATGGAATCATTAAAATGACCAAAATCCAACTCCATTATCATGCTTTGGTTTGAATCAACCCAAATCACCAATTTTCCCAAAATCACTAAACTTAACATTTCAACCTCCAATCAATCTATCTATCCTAAACTCATTCCAAAATACCATTCTCATGCCAAAAACATACCAAATGAACAGTGGCACTCAATTTTCGGATTCATGCCAAAATTTCCAGAAATTATAAACTACTTCAAATGGTATGAAACTTAGATTGATTGATTGATTTTACTCACCTTATCAACTTCTCGAAAGGGAGTTCTTGATTCACCACTTTCCAAGATTTTGTGTGATCACAAACCACAACCAATGGCCAAACTAAAAACACCAAAATGAAGCTCATCACTCAAGGATCAACATTTATGAATGGTGATTGAGCAATGGAGGGCATCTACATACCCAAAATTTCAGCTTTTCCTTCTTCCTTTCTTCCTTGATTCAGCGAAATGGAGAGAGAGAAGAGAGAGAAAATGATGAGATGAAATGATTGTGATGAGCAAGTTTCCCCTTCCCTCCCTTACACACTTTCATCGAATAGGAGAGAGAGAAGAGAGGAAAAAGTGGACTTTTGTCCTCTTGTGACCTCATACAACAACTCCCACAATGCCACTTGTCAGCATCTCATTCATTCCCACCATGAGCTCATACAAGCTTAATACACTGGATTCCGACCCATGTGCAATGAATCTCAACCCTTGATCTTAAATACCACACATATATACACCAAATAAGTCACCCATTAACTTATCTAATCTCTCCATTAGCCATTTAATCACACTTCTCATTTTCACTTAGTTAGTAATTAATTTCTCCCTTAATTACCAACTCACGGCCAAAAATTCCATTCTTCCAATTTTTCACTAATTATGACATATTAATTAATATTGCCATAAAACACATAATAATTCCAATTACATTCATAATTATCCACAATAATCATGATTATCCCTTAATCAAAAATTGGGATATTACACATTTCTACCCCCGAACTATATGGGTTTTGATCCCTCTAAAACCACATAGGCCCTAGGTCATCTGCCTAGGTCAAGTCTGATTTTGTAAATAAATTTATTTTTTCTTATTTTCTTTTTGTAAATAAATGTTCCTTTTTCCTTTAGTTTTCATTTTATCTATTTTTATAAATATTCTTTTTTTATTTGGGTAATTATAATAAAACTAAAGACCATATTCATTTTTAAATAATTGATTTAGGGTAACCATTCTTATGAATAGGTGTTATGGGATGCCAAACACTTTCCCCATGCACAATCGATTCTCGAACCCTAACTGTTTCGTAGACCATTTTTCATATTTTTTAAAGGTTTCCAAAATTATCTTGGTTTTAAAATTTTGGTGCTGGCCCCACATTTTCCAATTTTCAGGCCCTAAATATGCTCATATATAATAAAAGTAAAGAGGAAATGTGGAAATTAATTTAGGGTTATTAGATAAAAGTAGTATTAAAATCACTTAAATGTCATAACAAATTTATTAATTTTTAATTTGTATTGAAATTAATTAAAAGTAATTTATATTTGAGATAGGAGGTACTATTACAGCCCATTTGGATTGTTGCAAATGGGGGCAGGAAAAGGGAAATTGAATTTTCCTTCAGCGGCAGCTGTTTTGTTCACCATTTACCCCAAAAAATATTTTCCCTCCAGCCCCCATTTTCCAGCATATATGGAAAATCACTAAAGATCCAAATGCCCATGATGTGATTGTCGATTTGACATAAAGTGGTGAAGGAGCTTAGCTCAATTCACACAGCCGGACATGGAGAAAAAGGAGGAGCTGAAGAATAGAGAGGGCGAGCGGGTTATTCCGGTGATGACAAGACATACGATCAATCTCAAAGAACAGGTGGGTTCCTTCTTCTCCATCTATGTGGATGTTGTGTTCTTATTTGTGTGGAATTTAATGCACTAAGGGTCCCTGGTTGTTTGTGTTGAGTTAAGTAAAGAAGCCCTTACTCGCTAGAGCTGATCCTGAGCAGGTGGAGGTGGTGTGCACTCCATGGCTAAAATAAAGGTGGTTCGACTGCAATCTAACCATGAAGTGTCACACCCTTATCTTATTTTCACGATTTTCAGAGTTTCTGCAAAAAAAAAATGATATGTGGTTCCGTGGGTAACAAAGGAATAGCATGAAAATAATAATAAAAAGTGCTTGATTTAGGAATTCCCCGTAGGTGTTTGTACAGTTAATTACAGATAATGTAGCTGCACAAGGCTACTAGGGTGTCTAAACCCTTTCCAGTGAAATTGAGACATCTTCCCATCTTCGTTCCTCTATTACATTCCTCTCGTATTGTTCTCTTTCCTGCTTACACCTGTCTAATTTGTTGGTAGGGGAGGGTGAGATTCGAGAAAATCTCAACAGGAAAACAATACTAATATACATTCAAGATAAGTCCTTAATGAATATCATGATTGCATTACACAAACTCATGCTGACACAATGACATATCTGCGTGCTTAATATTTTAAAGAACATACTTATCGCCATAGCATAACTAGAAATAGAGCTTCAATCATTCATGTATGTTTCACATAATCAAGTAAAACAAATGCATGCATCAATACACCAACACAAATATCAAATACATGCAGGAGAGGTAATTTTCCTACCTTAACCCTTTTCTTGCCTCAGATCGTCCGCCTCGTAAAATGTGCCAAGCTTTGGCTCCCAATTCAGTCCTAAAATATCAAATGTATAGGAATTAGATTAAAAATCTTTCATGTATCATTTTAGACACTTCCATAGTGCTTATAGTGGTTATAGGAGTCTATTGTGAAAATTTACCAAAATACCCTCGGGGACCCCGCCTGGCCCTACCTTACTCGGTCCAACTGTACTTTTCTCAAAATTTTGATATGAGCCATTCTGACATATTTTTGCTCAAGGAATCCATTTTTAGATTCGAAATTACCAAATTCACTGCCAACAGATAAGAATACCCTTGGTAGTCATAATTTCAAGGTTTCAAGGGCGTTTTCGTAATTATGCTTTTTCAGGCTTTTCCGAAAAAGTGACCAACTGTAACCCCATCTAATTTTTCCTCCTAAACCCAATAGAATCATTAAATAATTAAAAATCCTACTCTAAGGTCCATTTCTGGCTCTAGCCAAATTGAACATTACTCTAGAGAAAATTGGGGTTGTACGATTTCGGCTCCGTAAATATGTTCCTTTCCACTCCTAACCACTTTATTAACTATTACATTAGGTTACAACTATCATTTAGGCCTAATTTTGACAGCATAACCCCTAGAAATACACATTTCCAAAATTTAAAACAAAAGACAATCCGGTGAAATTTCACCGATTAAATTGTCCACAGCCTCCAGAATAGTCAATATACAAAGGTTTGAAAGTTACCTCAAGCTTCCTCTAGCTTTTCTCAAAGTGGCTGAACCCTAGCTCTCTTTAACACAAGAAATTGAGCTTCCAAACCTTAAATTACATAGAAGCATAGTTTAGGAACGGAGTTATACGCATTAGGAACCGATTTACCGAAGAAATCATTTACCTTTGTAAGCTTTTTCCTCTCCTTCTCTCTCTCTAAAAATTCTGCACCTCCTCTTTCTTAAGGCTGAAGCATGTCAATTTTGAGCTAGAGAAAGGAGATAAAATGGTTTAATAATATATCCCAATTTAATTAATTAATTTTCCCAATTTCATATTTTTACAAAATTTTGGCAGATTTTTGTCCAAACTTTGAAAAATCCTAACTAAATTTGTAGACATCGTATCAGAGTGATTCTAAAGGCTATAGAACCCATATTAAGTCTAGTTTTAAAGAAAAATATAGCCTTTATCCAAATGAAAGCACACAATTCCTAATATTTCAATCTTTACATGCTGTTCCAAAAAATAATAAATTTCGCTAGATAAACTTCAAAAATGCATAACTTTTTGTATATAGCTTCAAATGATTCATACGACTTGTCAATTTAAAGCTTAGGATATCCACTTTCACCCTGTAAAATATCATAATTTTTTGGACATCATTTAATCATCCAAAATCCCAAGACAATCGCATTGCCGCACAGGGAATTTTCACTGACAACAAAATTATATTCTCCAAAATTCACCCTTCCATTTCATTAAATGCCACAAATGTTTACAAGGCATATTCGGGAATAAAATTTGAGGTGTTACATAAAGTACCTATGTGGTGAACATGGTTTAATCTGTGATATTCCACAAAAGGGAGTGGGTCTTGACAAGATGCGATTGGTAGGTGCGCAATCGTTGAAAGTGAAGTTAGATAACCATGAGCCACCCATGACATGCATGTGGTTAAGGTTTTAATTCATTCATGTATAATCACAAGCGACTGGTGGGTATCTTATGAGTATTGCTCTGTTACTTTATTAAGAAACTGGGGCAAACAGAGTACTAATTTCTTATTAGCTTCACTCATCAAAACTCAAAAACAGAGGGTTTTTTCATCAAAAGTGCTAAATGGAAGTAAAGTAAGTTCCAAATAGGTTATTTCATCAATTAGGTTGTGTGCACGTTTTTACACAACTTACTCAAAAAATCCTTTATTTTTCTAATTACATGATAACTATAGAGTATTCCTTTGTAGCATATATGTTTATCAAGCTTGTACTTTAATAATCTCTACCTGGCTTCAATTTTTTGTCTTCTTTCCTTTTTAATAAAGTTTTCTTGGTTAACCATTCTACTCTTTTGGTGTACGAGTTCGATGTTCACTATGCTCTCCTGTTGGGGTTTTATAAGATAGCTCAGAACCTTGGGATTTCTATTGGTGTAGTTTTTCCATAGGGGCATGGTTTTCTGAACAAGTCCTCCCCTTGCCAGAATGGCTTTTCCTGGGTGGCGATTCTCTCCAATTTGCACCTTAGTAGGGCTAGCAACATTATGAAGGTTCAAAACTTAAGGATTACGCCCTACTAAACCATAAAGGCAAAATAGAGATGGAGTTAATAATGATAATGTTGATTCCTATAAAATGGAAATAGTGATAAATAGGATTCTTTTTTCTATGTTTTTACTACATGCAGCTTATAGTAGTTAAGTCGTGATTATGCTAGAATTTTTTGAAGTGTTTCATTACCATAGGTTGCCCATGGAGTGCAAATAGTTGGAGGGGCTAAACTGAAAACATAGGCCTATAAATAGTCTTTTTAAAACAAGAGCCTTTAAATAATATTTTTTGAACAAGGGAAAAATATCTTTTAGCTCAATTTCATATCTCATTTTCTGCAAACCAAACATAAATTTTCCTATCAACCCATTTTCTTTTCCAATGCCAACTAAACATCTCTGTGGCAAAATATTTTCCATTCCATTTCATTCCTTTCCAACATTTTCTTTAATCCAAAGGGCCCTTATATTTCAAATTTTGTACAGATATTTTGGAAATATGGAACGAAAATTAGCCCTTGACTCAAGTCAGATGAGGTAGCATTGGGAATGTGAAAAGAAACAGTTGGATGAAAATATTAGGAAGGGAATGGATTGTAATCATGAAGACTTAAGCCTATCAAATAGAAAATAAAGTCTAAAATAAAAATGGTGCCATGCTTTAAGCGCACAAGACAAGCTTCAATTAATCTTTTATCTCATCATATTTATATTTAGTGTTGTTAGATTCAGAGTTTTGATGATAGTAAACTTAGGTTTATTCGAATAGGGATTCAACAACTGACTTGAGGAAATTCATTAATACTGTGACTTATTCAAATAGGAATAGTGTTATTCGAATAAATGAACTTGTTTGTAGTGTAGAGCTATTCGAGTAAACTCTAGCTTATTCGAATAAGGATGATGTTATTCGAATAAGGATACACAGTTTAAGAAGAAGATTATTTGAATTCCCAAAGCTCTATTCAAATAGAGGTAAGTGTTGTCTATTTTCCAAATTGACTTATGACAAAACTTATTTGAATAACAAGCTTATGTTAGATTCAAAGTTTTGATGATAACAAATTTAGAATTATTTGAATGAGAATTTATGATCTAGTTTAAAGAAATTCATTTTGTTTAACACTGTGGATTATTTGAATAGGAAAACATGTTTTCAGTTAAAAGCTATTCAAATAACTCTTAGCTTATTCGAATAAGCAAAGTGTTATTTGAATAGTGAATATACTATTCAAATAATGATGCACAGTTGAAGAAGGAGATTATTCAAATACACATAACCTTATTCAAATAGTGGTAAGCCTTGACTATTTTTCTAAATTGACATATGACAAACTTATTCGAATAGTGTAATTGTTATTCAAATAATAGCTTCACTTTTCAAAGTTTGTTTCTAAAACGTTATTCAAATAACAAATGAATTATTCGAATAAAGCTAAGTCAGTTTTAAAGATTAAGGTCAGGGTTATTCGAATAATGGGAGTAGTATTCAAATAAGAAACTCATTTATCTCAAAATTCAATTTCAAAAGCTTATTCGAATAGATATTGGTATATTCGAATAAGGTTTCTCAGGAAGCATATTCAAATAACCAAATGTTGTATCAGAATAATTCTTGAACAATTTAAGTTTTAGAAAGCTTATTTGAATAGAACTAATTATATTCGAATACACACAATTATGAAAGTGTATTCGAATAACATTGTTTGTATCTGAATAAATCCATTTGATTTTCAAAAGAGACTATTCGAATAAAGATCAATTTATTAAAATAAACTTAGTGCAAATAGATTAAATGTTATTCAAATAGTAAGAAGAGTATTCAAATAGGCTATAACATAAAAAGAGACATTTCATTCCAATACAAATGATCATATTCGAATAATTCATTGTTCCAGAAAATAGAGCATAAAACCAAAGATTCAGGAAATCAAGGAAACTTTTATTGAAGTTGTTAATCTTACTTGCTATTGTTTATATACATGTTTAGCATCTTTCTTAAGCAAGTTTTAGGAAATTCCAATATCACAAGTTTGAATACCAAGAAAGGCAGATCTTGTGTCAGAAGCATTAAATGCTAAGCAGAACTTCAACCAACACATTGTCTCTGCTCAAATGGCTATATTCCAAAACACATGGAATGTCCAGAGAAGCATTAGCATTGTAACAGACAAATCGAATGTTCACAATGATTATTAAATTCACTCCAACTATAAATATGAAAGCATTCAAAGCAGAGCACCCACCAAACTGCAAAACATTTAAGTATGTCATTGGTGCTCTGTTTATATCATCATTCTATCTATATTCTGTACTTCAATTTTATTCATTCACTCTGAAAGATAGTTACTTTAAACATTCAATACTTCTTATTAAAATAACTTAAGGTTGAGGAACCTTAAGTAGGGTATTTGTTTCATTGGTAAGGGGGAGTTGCAGTGTACTGAAGTGCCAAGAACCTACTGAATCTTGGAAGATATAGTGAAATGCTTAGAGGCAATCTGAGGATTGGACGCAGATCAATTAAGTTGTGACATAACTAGTATAAACCCCCGGTGTACACTTCTGTGATATTTCTCCATCTCTTAACTTCAGTTTTATTTTATTTAATTCTTTCTAAATTGTTATTTTTCATTAAATTTTTTATTATCACCAATCACCTCCTTATTGGGTGAAACTCTTGGACTAATAGCTTACATATTTCAACTTTGTTTCTTAAATGTTATTCGAATAATGAGGTGACTACTCAACTAAGCTGAGATAGTTTTAAAAGATAAAGGTAAAGCTTATTCAAATAAAGAGACAGCTTTTCGAATAAGGAATTTATTTACTCAAAATCAAACTCAAATGCTTATTCGAATAAAGTCTAATATATTCGAATAAGAATGTTTAAAGAAAGCTTATCCGAATAATAAGGTATTGCATTAGAATAACATCACTTATTGATATTCAAAAACATAACTTTACCAAATTTTGAAAATGTATTCGAATAATAAGATTTGAATTCGAATACTTAATATTATAAAAGTGTATTCGAATAAGTTCACTTAGTTTTTCAAAAGAGGTTATCCTAAGAGCTTAAATGTTGTTTAAAAAGAGAGAAGAGTATTCGAATATATAATAACAAAAAAAGAGACTTTCTATTCAAATACAAATGATCATATTCGAATAACTTACTATCCAGAAAAATAGAACCTAAGGTTCTAGATATCAAAGAAAACTTTGTTAAAGTCTTTAATCTTACTTGTTATTGTTCCTTTGCAAGATTAATATCTTTCTTAACCAAGTTTCAGGTATTTCCAACATCAAAAGGTTTGAATATCACAAAAAGCAAACTTTGTGTCAGAAGCATTAAATGCAAGCAGAACTTCAATCAACACATTCTCTCTGCTCTAATGGCTATATCCCTACACACAAAGAATGTACAGAGAAGTAACAACATTTTAATAGACAAATGGAATGCTCACAATGGTTATTAAATATACTCCAACTATAAATATGAAAGCATTTAAAGTGGAGCAACTACCGAACCTCAAATCATTTAAGTCTGCCATTAGCGTTTTGTTTATTTCAACATTCTCTTTGTATCTTGTACTTCAGTGATTTTTTATTCACTCTTAGAGAGAGTTGCATCAAACACTCAATATTTTTTATTGAGATAACTTAAGGTTATGGAACCGTAAGTAGGGTGTTGGTTTACATTGTGTAAGGGGGAGTAAGTGTTTGAGGAAGAAACTTGTTGTGTACTGAAGTGCCAAGAACCCACTGAATCTTGGAAATTATAGTGAAAATCTCAAAGGTGCTCTAAGGACTGGACGTAGGTCAGATAAGTTGTGATCGAACTAGTATAATCCCTGGTGTACACTTCAGTGATATTTCTCTAACTCTTAAACTCTAGTTAATCTCTTTAGTTTTTGTTAATTGTAAATTTTGATTAAATTTTTATTATCACTCAATTCACCCCCCTGTTGGGTGAAACGCTTGCACTAACAAGTGCCTGTTTGATTAACCGGTAGGAGCTTAAATGTAATATCCCAATTCGGGATTAAGGGCTAATGATTTCGAGATTTATTGTAATTAGTGTTATTAAGCACTTTTGGGATTAATGTGATGTGAATTTGGTATAAATGTGTGTGGTATTTAAGATCAAGGGTTGAGATTCATTGTTTATGGGTTGGAATCCTATGCTTTACGGTTGTGTGAGTTCATTGTGGGAGTGAATAAGATGTTGACATGTGGCATGGTGGTGGCTATGGGATATGGCACTAAGTGACAAAAAGCCACTTTTATCTCTCCCTCCTCTCTCTCTTTCGGTTGTCTGTTGGGAAAGAGAAAGGAAACATTTCATCATGATCATCTCCCTCATCATCTCACCATCTCTCATATTCTCTCTCTTCTTCCTCCATTTCCGACGCTCAAGTAAGGAAGAGGAATAAGGAAAGCTTTGATTTTGGGTGAGTTGTGATCCTCCTATGCTCAAATCCTCTTCTTTAGTGTTGTGCACCTCATTGAGAGCTTTATTGTGGTGTTTTCAGAATTTTGAATAGTGGAGGTTTGTGTGTTGATCAAAATTTGAAAGTTTGAGAATCAAGATTCTGGATTTGGCAAAGTGAAGAGATAAGCCTTTAGTGCATTTTGATATATTGTTTGTGATTTTGGATAAGTTTGTGAAAATCGGGAAATTTGCCCTAAGTTATGCCTATTTTTGGATATATGAATTTCATTGTGATTGATGTTGGAAATGGCCTATTGTGAAGTCATTTGAATATTGGATATAGTTTGGAAGTTTGGAAGTTTGGATTTAAGTTAAATGAAATTGGGGTATTGTGTGTCATAGAGACCCAAAGGCATAAATTGGGGTAAAAAGGGTTTTAGGAGTGTTTTAGAAGTTGCCAATGTGTTCCTTAGGTCATTTTAAGTGGAAATGGGCTTTGTGAGAAGTTTGGGAACCATTGGGATTGGATTTGACCATCTGGTATTTTTCTATCATTTGTTGCGTTTCTAGTCTCTGATGCATAACACTCGAGTGAGGGAAGATCATGTTCGAGTGCTGCGTGTGTTTTCCCTTTTCTGCGTTGTGTTTTGCCTGGGTTCTCATGATGATTGCTCGAGTGCACTTCTGTATCTACGAGTGAGGTTGATGATCACTCGAGTGAGTAAGGGTTTGCTCGAGTAATAGTGTGAGAACTTGGTTAGGGCTGCTCTCGGGTTGTCACTCGCTGGCCATTGTTCAAGAGTGTGCTCTGACACTCGCAAGCACGGCCGTCTCACCCGAGCACTGGAGGGTATGCTCGAGTGAGGTTGTCCCTGTGATAGTTGCATGTGCTCTCGGGTTGTCACTCGCTGGATTGCACTTTTGGGGACTAGAGCATATTAGGAGTCATCACCCGAGTGTAAAGTTTCATGCTCGAGTGATGTGGGCACTTTCTGGTGAGTGTAGTTGCTCACTGTCAAACACTCGCGAGTGAGAGCCGTTCTCACTCGAGCACGAGTCACTCATCACTCAAGTGAGCCAGCCAAAAATCACTGTTTTGTCTTCGAAAAGGGGTCTTCAGGATAGTTTCTCCCAACCCTTTAGGTATATGTTTAGGCCTCAAATAGTCACCTAAAGAGTCCTAAATGATAACCAACTAAGAGTATTATGAAATTAAGAACTTGGAAAAGAGATTGACTGGTTGTCCCTAATTTGGTATAGGATTTGATATCTGTTGCCCTCGTGAGACCACGGTACAGAAGCCAGTCAAGAAAGATACAGGTAGTGACTCTTTCTTTATACCTTATGTGATACATTGTATGTGTGCTATATCATTGGTTCGTAATGGATTTGAATGCTGCAAGATTTGTGAAAGTGTGAAATCATCGCTATACCAATAGTCCCTGAGTCGCTAACAACGGTTCGGGTAAGGGCTGTGTGCCTTCCCGGCGGTAAAAGGGGATGAGGTTAGGGTGTGATATATGTGATTATATGGGCCGAAAGGCCATATGTGAGCCATAAGGCTATTCATATGCACTGCCATACCAACAGTCCCTGAGTCGCTAACAACGGCTTGGGTTAGAACGGTCTGCCTTCCCGGCGGTAAAAGGGGATGAGGATGGAGTGTGATTTGTGTGTTGCTGATATGTGATTATTTGTTTACATGCTATGTGATTACGTGTGGTATGAATGATTTGTTACTACTGGGATTCTTTAGAATCTCACTCTTTCCAAATGACTAACCTTTTCAGACAGGGCGAGTGGCTCGAAAGGGAAGCGAACAACCAGGAGTAGTTAGGATTACTCTGAGACTTTAGTGGTTGTTGGTTATCTATTTTGGTTTGGGATTACCATTTGTACATAAGATGTAAATGTTGGATTTTGGATTTGTAATCCCCATTTTGGGAACTTTAAACCCATGTTGTATATATGCAAGTAACCCGAGGTTTGCCGGGATTTTAGTTACGCACTCTGATGTTTATCAATGTGATTTAGTTTCTCAAGTAATTATATTCGAATGTGAATGTGAGACCAAGATGAATGATGATTTTGAACCGTTTTTTAGAAAACCCCATCTCTTAGATAAGGGATTGTAATTTATTACCTTGTCTTATTGGTCTCTATTTCACTTAAATTTTATAATCCGAATATAATTATGGTGAGATGGTTACATTAAATGAGCCAATTGAAACAAAAAAAAAAGTGATTATAAATCTTGACTGTCCTATATTGGCATTTTTTTTAAATCTCGATTTATCATGATTTCTCTCTCCACTAACGCATTTAGCATAAGTGACTAAGGGGTCATGTATGCCATACCCTTATCTTATTCTCACCTTTTTTAGAGTATTCACGAAAAATGATATGTAGTTCAGTGGCCAACACAGGAATAACATAAATATACTGATATTATGTGCATGATTACTAAAATTCCCCATAGGGATTCGTACTTGATAATTACAATTCATGTAGCCGCGTAGGGCTACTTAGGTGCCAATTCAGTCCCAGTAAAACGGAGACATCTTCCCATCTTCGTTCCACCACTATAAACCTCTCGTACAATTCTCTTATTTGTTCTTAGCATATCTTCTATCTTCTCCTATCTAAATTGTTGGTAGAGGAGGGGTGAGATTCGAGAGAATCTCAGTAGGAAAACAGTACCAATATGCATGCAAGATAAGTGCTTAATGCATGACATGCTTGCATTACATAACTCATGCTCACACAATGACATATCTGTGTGCCCAATGTTTCAAATAACATACTTATGGTCATAGTATAAACAGAAACAGAGCTTCAATCATTCATATATCTTTCACATAATCAAGCAACATGCATCAATACACTAACCCAAATATCAAATACATACAGGAGAGGTAAGTTCCCTTCCTTAATCCTTTTTTATCCCCAATTAGGCTCCTTAAACTTCATGCCTCGTAATGTGTGTCAATGACTGGGCTATCAACTTGTTCCTAAAATTCCAAATGTACTATTCAGATACTTCCATAGTATTTATGCTGGTTATATGAATCTATTATGAAAATTTATCAAAATGCCCCTAGGACACCAGCCTAGTCTGACTGTACTTTTCCTGAAATTTTTACATGGGCTATCCTAACATATTTTCGCCCAGGGAATCCATTTCCAGATTTGAAATTACCAAATTTATTGCCAAAATACGAAATTGCCCTTGGTAGCCCCACTTTAAGGGTTTCAAGGGTGTTTTAGTAATTATACTTTTTCGGGCTTTTCCAAAAAATGACCAACTGTAACCCACCTAATTTTCCCTCCTAAACTCAATGGAACCATCAAATCATTGAAAATCCAACTCTAAGCCCTTATACCAGCCGTCGATGAAACTTAGGTATTCCTCGGGAAAAATTGGGTTTTTCAATTCCGACTGTAGATGTGTTCCTTTATACTTCTAATCACTTTATTAACTATTTAATTACATTATAACTACCATTTAGACTCAATTTTGGAAGCATAAAACCTAGAACACAATATTTCCCAAATTTACATTCAAAACAAAATCAGCAGAAATTTATCGATTAAATTATTCACAACAGCCAGAATAGTCAATATTTGAAGTTTAAAACGTTACATTTTCTTCCTTCTGTCTTTTCCTTCTTGTGGCTGAACACTAACTCTTCCAAAAATGAGATTTTAGCTTCTCAAACAGCTTGAATCAAGCAAAGAATAGCTTAGAGGAAAGATTATACAAGTTATGAGCCAAATCACCGAAGAAATCAAACTTGCCTAGCCAAAATTGCTCCTCCTTCTCTCTAGAAAACCAAAACACTCTCCCCCTCTTCTTTGCGTAAAACCATCGGGAAATAACAGGGAAGAGGAATTAGATTGCTTTATCTAATGCTTGCTTATGCCATCTAACATTAGGCTTCATAATTTCAAATTTCCAGAATTCTAAAATTTGGACTTTTTGTGCATAATACTTTATATACATGTAACCATATCATTAAACTCAATAAACATGCAACTAATATTTTCTCCTTCTTGTTACATGTAATGGCATCCCAAGAGTCCTTCTTCCATGTCCAAATTGGCTTCATAACTAGTTCAAGTAACGTGTACACTTTAAGTCACATTTTTCCCATTTTTGGATTTTCTGACAGATTTTCTGCCCAATTTTTGAAACATCATAACTAATTTTTTTGACATCATTTCGAAGCAATTCTAAAGGCTATGAAACTCTTATTGAGTCTAGTTTCAAGGAAAAATATGGACTTTAGCCATTTGGAAGCACATCATTCCCAGATTTAATTTCTTTGACTATTGCTCCAGAAACTTTCCAGTTTTTCTAGGCTAACTTCAAAAATATATAACTTTTTGTATATAACTCTAATTAAGTTATATGACTTATCAAATTAAAGCTTATGATGTCTACTTTTACCCTATAAAATTTCATAATTTTTTATCATCATTTAATCTTCTAAAACCTCATAACAAATTCACTACCTTGCAGAAAATTTCATTGGAAGCATAATCACTTTCTTCAAAATTCACCATTTTATTTTCTTTAATGCCCCAAAAATATAAGAAATATTAGAGAATATATTTGGGACACCTACTAAATTGAGGTTTAGCAGTCCGCTTAATTTAGGCTTATTTTCTAACCACCAATCCTAAAATTCGGGGTATTACAACTTATGTGACTGAAAAATCACGATCGCCCTCCCACCATAAGAAATTGTCTCTTCTACCCTCACTTCTTGCTCCTATATATTCTGCTGCCCCAGCTATTTTGCAAATAGTTTTCATCCAAAATTTTGAAGTTTTTAAATTCCTGCATCTGTGCTTCCTATGCATCTTCTACCTTCTGCCATCTTCTACATTCCTGACTTTTGAATTTCGTTCTCTGGCTTTAGTAGAAGTGTGATCAGTCTTTTTCAGGATTTTATCCCGAGTTTCTGTCGTATTTATATATTGACCCAAGTTTCTGATTCAGCGACTGGGTAATTTCTGTTCTATTCTTTTTTCTGCGACCAATATGCACAGAATTAATTTTGAAAAACTCTTGGTGTGTGTTGGCTCTCAGATTCAGATCAAGTCGAAATTGCTAAAGGGACCCAATGCCATATTATTTATTTTATTTTCTTATTTTTAAATGCTAGATCGATTATGATTTTTAAATCATCAAATTGTAGACAAGTCCTAAAGAACCTATATGCTATTAATTCCAAACATAAAAGTACCATTTTGCTCCTTTGTTACTACAAAAAAACACCCGATTTTCATGGAAAATTTCGTCAGAAAGTTTTCCTACAGAATTTTCCGTGCCAAATTCCGACAGAACTTCCATTGAAAATTTTCCGACACCAAATTCTGACAGAAATTCAGTCGGAAAATTTCCGACAACAAATTCCAAAGGAAATTCTGTTAGAAAGTTTTCCAACGGACATTTCCATGGCAAATGGCCACCGAAATTTTCCGTCAGAAATTCCATGAGAAAAAATTAAAACTTATTAATCTTTTAAAAAAGTAATATTTATGAAATTAAAATATTAATTATTAAATAATTCTATTTAACCTTAATTATTAAAATTATATTATTATTTTTTAATATTATATTTAAAATTCTATACTAAAATAATATTTATGATATTATTATTATATTAGTTATTATTTTATTTATTTAAAAATAATATATATGTTATTAATATTATATTTATAATTTTATATTAAAATTAATATTTATAATATTAAATTATTATTTAGTAAGTAATTTTAATTAAAAAATTGTTTAATATAATATATAAATATTTTTTTACGTTTTTATTAAATTTTTCATTATTTTTAATAATATTATATTATATTTAATTAATAATTAATTATATGTATGTATATATATATGATGATATTATATATATATATATATATAAAATAATATGTAATAATATAACACAGGTTCATTTTGACGTAACTAGTAAAGACTTGCGCGTGAAGGTGTCGGCGGCCTGAGGTTGCCCGTTCGAATGGGAGGAGAGGTATTTTTAAGAATTATGAGATGTGGACACGTGGCAGCCAGGAGAGAGGGACATGTGGCCCACTGAGGAGCAAACACGTGGCATTTGGAATTTTTTTTTAAAAAAAATTGTTTTGCGACGGAATTCCTTTCCATCGGAATTTCCGTCACAAATTTTTTTGTAACGCACCTTTAGTGACAGAATGGAGTCCGTCAAAAATTCCATCAGAAATGCGGTCCGTCAGAAATTCCTTCAGAAATTCAATGCGGTCCGTCAAAAATTTTGTTGTAATGCTTATTCATGACAAGTTTAGAGCAACCACTGACAAATTTAGAGCAATTAATGAAGAGTTTAGAGCATTCAATGACATTTATACCATGACAAGTGACTATAGAAAATATTAATTCAAAAAGCAAATACAACTTACAGATGTTGTTCCTCTCTTGCATCATCCATTGTTGATTGTGTATTGTCATCTATGTTCTCTCCTATTTGCACATGACCATTTTCTCCATTAAATTTAATAAAATGTTCTACTCCTTTGTTATCTACAAGATCCACACAGATTGTTGTCACGTCCTTATCTTTATTTCACCTTTACCAGAGTATTCGCGAAAAATGATATGCGGTTCGGTGGGTAAAATAGGAATAACATGAATATACTGATAATAAGTGTATGATTACATAAATTCCCCATAGGGGTTCGTACATGACCATTACCATCAATGTGGCATAGGGCTACTTGGGTATCTAAACCCGTCCCAGTGAAACACAGACATCTTCTCGTATTTGTTCCACCACCACAATCCCCTCATATGGTTCTTTGCATTGTTCTCAGCATATCTTCTGTCTTCTCCTGTCTAAATTGTTGGTTGGAGATGGTGAGATTCGAGAGAATCTCAGTAGGAAAACAATACCAATATGTATGTACGATAAATGTTTAATGCATGACATGCTTGCATCACATAACTCATGCTCACACAATGACAAATCCGTAAGCTCAATGCTTCCAACAATATACTTATGGCTATAGCATAAATTGAAACATAGCTTCAAATCATTCACACATGTTTCACATAATCAAGCAAAACAATAACATGCATCAACACACTAACACAAATATCAAATACATGTAGGAGAGGTAAGTTCCCTACTTTAACTCTTTTCCGCCCTGAAACGTGTGCCTCGTAACGCGTGCCAATAGCTCGAGCCCCATATTCGATCCTACAATGCCAAAGGTACCGTTCAGACACTTCCATAGTGTTTCTGGGGTTTATATAAGCCTATTATGAAAATTTACTAAAATGCCCCCGAGGCCTAGCCTGGCCCTCCTGTACCCGACCTGGCTGTACTTTTCCCAAAATTTTAACATGGGCTAATCTAACATATTTTTGCCCAAGGAATCCATTTCCAGACTTGAAATTATCAAATTCAATGTCAAATTATAAAATTAACCTTAACAGCCCCACTTTAAGGGTTTCAGGGGCGTTTTTATAATTATGCTTTTTCGGCCTTTTCCGAAAAAGTAACTAATTGTAACCCCACCTAATTTTCGCTCCTAAACTCAATGGAACCATTAAAGCATTGAAAATCCAACTCTATGGCCCATTTATAGCCCTAGCCGAAGTATACAGGTACTCCGGGGAAAATTGGGGTTTTTCGGTTTCAACTGCGTAAACGCGTTCCTTTCTGCTTCTAACCACTTTATTGACTATTCCATTATGTTACAACTACCATTTAGTACCAATTTTGGCAGCATAACAGCCTCATAAACCCATTTTCCATTTTTAGAACCAAAGACAATCTGGCGAAATTTCACCGATTAAATTGTCCACAGCAGCCAGAATAATAAATATACAAGAGTTTGGAAGTTACCTCAAGCTCCCTCTAGCTTTTCCTTTTCTTGGCTGAAATGTCACGCCCTTATTTTAATTTCACCTTTACCAGAGTATTCGCAGAAAATGATATGCGGTTCGACAGGCAACACAGAAATAGCATAACTATACTGATAATATGTGCATGATTACAGAAATTCCCCTCAGCGATTAGTACATGATAATTACAATTAGTGTAGCCGCACAGGGCTACTTAGGTGTCTAAACTCATTCCGATGAAACAGAGACTTCTTCCCGACTTCGTTCCGTACTGCAATCCTCTCGTACGGTACTCTGCATTGCTGTTTGCTTATCTTATGTCGTCTCCTGTCTGAATTGTTAGTAGGGGGTGAGATTCGAGAGAATCTCAGTAGGAAACATATACCATAATGCATGCATGATTAATGCTATGTGTATGACATGTTAGCTTTATCTAGATGTATGCCCCATAATGACATGTCTGCATGCTCAATGTTTCATATAACAAGACTATGGCCACAGCAAAAATAGAAACAGAGCTTCATTTATTCAAATATGCTCTACACAATCAAGTAAAGCAATCACATACATCATTACACAAGCAAATATATCAAATACATGCAAGTAAGGTAAGTCCCCTACCTTAACCCTTTTCCGCCTCGAAACGTGTGCCTCGTAATGCGTGCCAACAACTCAGGGCTCCATATTTGATCCTACAATGTCAAATGTACTGTTCAGACACTTCCATAGTGTTTCCGGGGGGTTATATGAGTCTATCTTGAAAAATTACTAAAATACCCCCGGGACCCCGGCCCGGCTGTACCCGGCCCGATGGCACATTTTCCCAAATTTTTGAATAGGGCTATCCTAACATATTTTCGCCCAAGGAATCCGTTTCCAAACTCGGAATTACCAAATTCAATTTCAAATTACGAAATTGCCCTTGACAGCCCTACTTTTAGGGTTTTAGGGGCGTTTCTGTAATTATGCTTTCTCGGCCTTTTCCGAAAAAGTGCCCAACTGTAACCCCACATAATTTTCCCTCTTGAATCCAATGGAACCATCAAATCATTGAAAATCCAACTCTAAGGCCTATTTATAGCGCTGGCCGAAATATATGGGAATTTAGGGAAAATTGGGGTTTTTCGGTTTTGGCTCCATAAACACGTTCCTTCATACTCCTAACCACTTTATTGACTATTCCATTAGGTTATAACTACCATTTAGACTCAATTTGGGCAGCATAACCCCTAAGGAAACCCATTTCCAAAAATCACAAACAAAGATAATCCGGCAAAATTTCACCGATTAAATTGTCCACAGCAGCCAGAATAAGCAATATACGAAAGTTTGGAAGTTACCTCAAGCTCCTTCTGGATTTTCCCAAATATGGCTGAAAACCCTAGCCTTGGTAACACCATGAATCTTGCTTCAAATTCCTCAAATGTAATATCCCAATTTTTGATTATAAGTTAATCATGATTATTATGGATAATTATGAATTTAATTGGGATTATTATGTGTTTTATGGAAATATTAAATTAATATGTCATAATTACTGAAAAATTGGAATAATGGAAATATTGGCCATAAGTGGTAATTAATGGAGAAATTAATTACTAACTAAGAGAAAATTAGATGTGTGATTTAAATGGCTAATGGAGAGATTAAAGTAACTAATTGGTGACTTAATTGGTGTAAGCCAATAACAAGTTGGCATGTGGAAAAAAGTGTGTATGGTGAGTGTATTGGAGAAAAGTCAAAAGGGGGATAAAAATATCATTTTCTCTCTCTTCTTCTCCTCTCTTTTCTACGGTGGAAATCATGGAAGGAGTATCATTATTTTATTTTTCACTCCTCCTCCCTCTCATCTCTCACGTCCTCTCTCTCCATCTCACCATCTCTCTCTCATTCTTGCTCTCTCTCTCGTCAGCCATTTCTACAGAAGAAGAGGAAGAAGATTGATAAAAAGTAAGCCATTTGACCCTTTTACTGGCCTCTAATGGAAAAATGTTCTTCATTAAAGTTGATCCTTGAATTAAGAGCTACATTTCTATGGTTATAGCTTGTCCATTGGTTGTGGTTTGTGGCCACACGAAATTTTGAGAAGTGGTGAATCAAGAACTCTCTTTGGAGAAGTTGATAAGGTGAGTGAGCCCTATCTTTCTATCTAAGTTTCATACCATTTGAAATACTTTGAATTTTCTGGAATTTTGGGGCCATTTTCAAAAATGAGGGCCATTAGGAGTTTGGTATGTGTTTGGTATGAAATTTGTATGTTTGGAATGCATTTTGGATAGATAGAATTGTTTGGGTTGGAAATTGTTAAGTTTGGAGATTTTGAAAGTTTAGTGTTTAATGTTACCCAAAACCAAAGCATGATAATGGAATAGGATTTTGGTGATTTTGACATTCCCATTGGATTCCTTGAGTGATTTTGTGTGGGAATGAGCTTGGTTATTGATTTTGGGTTCATTAAAATCACTTGGGAAAAGTTGGAAAGTTGTCTAGTTTGAGCTCTGTTTTTCGCAGTAAGTTTGGACAAGCGATGTGAGTGACCAAATGGTATTGGAAAATTCTGAAAATTTCCAGTCTTAAATTTCACATCCCAGGCTTCAAAATGGACATATATTTTGTGTCATTTCGTTAAGAAATCTGTGAGTTATGCTTGACCAAAGTTTGGGATTGTGACAGAACTCTGTTTTGGAGTAGTATGTAGTTTTTGGTGATTCTGTATTTGTGTAGTGATTTCCAGTGAGGGGCTATATTTTTCCTTGAAAGAGGACTCATATACCTTTCATTTGGCTTTGGAATCACCTCGTTTCAATTTTTCTAGAATTAGTTATGGTTTTTCGAAGTTCAGCCCAGAGTCAGGAAACTTCTGGGCCGCGGCCCAAGAGTGGCGGACCGCGGCCCAAACCTTTCTGGCCTGTTTTGGGCCGTGGCCCACGAGTCGTGGGCCACCGCCCAAGGCCTTCTGACCATGTTTGGGCCGCATCCCAAGGAATGGTGGGCCGCGGCCCAACCCTGTGTTTTGGCACTTTGTGTTATCGAAAGGGGATCTTTAACCTATTGTTTCCCAACCTTTTAGGGCTTTTATTAGAGGCATGGGGCCTCTTAAGAGTCAATTATGATAACCAAAACTAAGTGTTTCAAGTTAATTAAGTCTTGGAATAGAATATAACCCTTCGTCCCTAATTATGATTCTAGGATACGATATTTGCCCTCCTCGGGAGAGACCGGCGCTAGGATACGCACGGAAGGATCAAGGTAGTGACTCTTCTCTCATATTATGTATGATGTTTTGGCATGCATACCTTATCGTTGAATTTGTGAAATGTGTGCCATGGTCCATTACGGCGTAAGCAGGTCAGCGTGAGCCGTGTAGGGATTGACGGTGGTCATCTCTAGGTCGGCCGTTGAACTGCCGTCGTAATCGACATGGATATTGTGAATCCGACCCGTGGGGCGGCGTTTGTGAATCCAGTCATGGGCTGTGCGTATTTTGCCGGTATGGCTTGTGTATGAAATGTATTATATGAATCCCAGCTGTGGTGAAATGTATTGTGTGGATTGCTGTAATGCAATGCAACGTGAGCAATTCAGCGTGAGCAATCGTAAGGGATGACATGTGTCATACTAACCATTGCCGTTGTAATTGCCGTTGTAGTTGCTTGTTGTGGTTAATGATTTGCTTACATGCACTATTATTGTACATTATATGATTGATTTGTTATTACGGGGATTCCTTAGAATCTCACTCTCCCAAAAACCATGTTTTAGACAGGGCAGAAGGATCAAAGGGAAAGCAGGCGACGAAGAGCGGATAGTGCTCCGGTTTAGAAGTATATTTGGTTTTATTGGTTATCATATATGTATATCTTTTGGGATAATTTTGGGAAACAATTGTGTATATTGGGATTTATAGTATAGTTTTATGTAATCCCCAAGTTAAGGGTATTGAATCGTGGGCTTTGAGCCTTTGTAAATTCCTTAGTAATGAATGGAACCCGAGTGTGTCGGGAATTTATTTATACTCTGATAATTGTGAATGAAATCAACTTGTACAGGTCATTTAGTATTGAAATGTGAATATGAGACCGTCATGAGCATATTTTGTAAAAGTTTTTGTAAGCCATGATTTTGGGAAGTTTGATTTTGTTTAAGTCCCAAAATCACCTACGGTCTCTAATTCCACATTAATTATGTTTTTATGAACTAATCTCGGCCTTAATCGTGAAGGGGGTTACATCAAACAACATAGAAGAGAAGCTTAGGAGAAGGATTATACACGTTAGGTACGCATTCACCGAAGAAATCGACCTATCTCGTGAGATTTCTCCTCTCCTTCTCTCTCTAAAACTCTCAAACTTTCTCTCTCTCCTTGGCTGCAGCACGTCTGAAATGGTGGGAGGAAGATGATGATTTTCCTTTTATCATTTATACTATAATATGTTAATTAATTGTTTAATTTTCCAAAATTCGAATTTTACAAAGTTTTGGCAGATTTCTGCCCAAACTTTGAAAAATCATAACTAATTCTAGAAAAATCGAAATGAGGTGATTCCAAAGCCTATAGAACCCTTATTGAGTCTAGTTTCAAGAAAAAATATAGACTTTTGCTTTCTGGAATCACAAAATTCCCAGAATTTCAATCTTTGCATATTGTTCCAGAAATTTCACAGTTTTTCTGTGCTGACTTCAAAAATTCATATATTTTTTTGTATAGCTCTAATTGCATCATATGACCTATCAAATTAAAGCTTAGGATGTTTACTTTCATCCTGTAAAATTTCATAATTTTTTCTCATCATTTGGTCATTCAAAATCGTATGACAAACTCACTACCTCATAGGCGATTTCACCGTAAGCATAATCACTTTCTTCAAAATTAACCATTTTATTTTTTTTAATGCCCCAAAGATATAAGGAACATTAGAGAATATATTTGGGACATCTACTAAATTGGGGCTTAGTAGTCCACTCAATTTAGGCTTATTCCAAAGCCTCCAATCCCAAAATTCGGGATATTACATGAAACCCTAACCTTCCCAAATCCAAAAATCTTGCTTCAAACACCTCAAACAACATAGAAGATAAGCTTAGGAGAAGGATTATACACATTATGTATGAATTCACCGAAGAAATCGACCTATCTCATGAGTTTTCTCCTCTCCTTCTCTCTCTAAAAGAACACAACTTCCTCTCTCTATTTTTTTGAAATGGCTTCAGTTTTGGGCTGAAGAGGAGGAGGAAGATGATATATCATATGGTATTTACTTATTAATTTAATTTCCCAATTTTTGGATTTTTACAAAATTTTGGCAGATTTATGCTCAAACTTTAAAAAATCATAACTAATTCTAGAAAAATCAAATTAGAATGATTATAAAGCCTATAGAACCCTTATTGAGTCTATTTTCAAGGAAAAATATAAAATTTTCCTAGATGAAATCACAAAATTTCCAGAATTTCAATTTTTGTATGATATTCCATAAACTTTTCAGTTTTTCTAGGCTAATTTCAAAAATTCATATCTTTTTGTATATAGCTCTAATTGATTCATATAACCTATCAAATTAAAGTTTAGGATGTCTATTTTCAATTGTATATAGCTGCAAAATTTCATAATTACCTCATAGGCGATTTCACCGAAAACATAATTATATTCTCCAAAGTTCACCATTTTACTTTCTTAATACCCCAAATATATAAGAATCATTAGGGGATAAATTTGGTACACCTATTAAACTGGGGCATAGCAGTCCACTTAATTTAGGCTTATTCCCAAGTCTCCAATTCTAAAATTTGGGATATTACAGTTGTTGCATCAAAGGTCAGTGTGAATTTCATGAAAATTCTACTACTTTTTTCACTAACAATTGATGCAACAATCGTTTTCAACTCTGTATACATAGTGTCTTCTTTCATGAATTTTGTTGTAACGCTTTCCCCCACATATTTCAAATTATATTCTCCTCTATTTAAAAATTGTCCCCTATATGAAAGGAAATATAAAATATGATTTCCAAACGCACTCGCCATTTTTTATGTCACTCTGCAAAACAAAGTTGTTATTAACAACTACATGAGTAACATTAACAACTTTAGAGCACTGTATTGATGACACATTATGAAACCATATAACAAAGGTTATAAACACATAAAGTTTCATACTTTCCATTTATCTTAGTCTAAGCATACAAAACTATAGTACAATCTTCGCAGAAGAAATTCATACCCTCCCACACACTCAATGAAACAACAACAAGAATTATAAAGGCAGCATACAATTAACAATCATTAGATGCTCTAAACTTATCGTTGGTTTCTCTAAACTTGTTATTGGTTGCTTTGAACTTGTCATTACTGAAAGGGGAAAAAGTGTACTTTCATGTTGAAATTAATAGTACTTAAGTCCTTTGAGATTTCAATACAATTTAATGATTTCGAGAAATGTAGTTGCCATTATGATTGTTAATTGGGATCTAATTGCAATTTTCAAAATATTATTTATAACCTGGATCAAACATTTTGCTTCTATACTTATGTTGTTAAATTGCTAATAAATTTCAATAATATTATTCATATTCATTCTTTCCTCATTTAATATAAACTGTCTTTTATTTTAATATTTGTACTTCTTCTTCCCATAAATTCTTAAATTATTTGCTATAATAATAATTTTAACATGAAGATAATATTTGTATATTAATTTCATTTATTAAATTATATTTTAAACCATTTTTTATTAAACGTAATTATGAAAATAAATACAACTTTATTAAATTCATACCACTTTTTGTAATTTTACATCCATAACTACTTTTACTAAATGAAATTCAAACATGATCACGATTGTTAAAGTCACTTGTGAAAAAAATTATCTAAACAGAAATCACGATTGATCACCAACACTTCTAACCAATGTCACTTATGCAAATCACTATTACAATTCTCCAACGCAAATCCAAACAGACACTTAGTCTAATGTCAATTAATGTAAAAGTGACTTCTCTTGTCTACCATTCCCATCCACTCCTACTTCCTCTCCACTACTCTTCTCCTTGATTAAATTAAAATTTAAGGGGTCTTAATTCAATGTTTTATAAAAGGGAAAATGCAGAAAAATACCATAAAAATTGGTAAAAAATAAATAAATAAATAAGTATGTTGAATTTCAGTAATTCAAAAGCAACTTCTTTAGATTTTGAAATGTTGCAAAATTTGAGACATTACCTAACTACCCTTAGTTGTTTTTAAATAAAAAATCATCAACCCCATTGTTGGCTAGTAGTTGCCAAAGCTCCAATGCTGGCGGCCCTCACCGAAGCTTTGGTGTACTTGCCGGTGACCTAATATATATATATTTTTAGTTTTTCATATAAAAGTTGCCAATATAGATACTTAAGTTATTAATAGTGATACTAAAATTATAAACGGCGGCCTAATATAATAACTACTTTTGCTTGAGAAATTCAAAAAAATTATATTAGGTTGCCGGCAAGTGTGTAATATCCCAATTTTTGATTAAGGGATAATCATGATTATTGTGGATAATTATGAATTTAATTGGGATTATTATGTATTTTATGACAATATTAATTAATGTCATAATTAGTGGAAATTGGAAATATTAGTGCATATGTTTGGTATTTAAGATCAAGGGTGGTGATTCCTTGACCGCGGGTCGGGATCCAGTGTGCTTAGCTTGTGTGAGCTTATTGAGGGAAAGAAGGAGATGCTGACATGTGGCATTTTGGTGGCCATTGGATGAGTTCATATGAGGACAAGGGAACACTTTTTCTCTTTTCTCTCTCACACTCCATCCCTCCATTTCTCTCTCTCGTGCTCCCTCTCTCATTTCTCTCATCTCTCTCTAAAGCTGGGCGCCATTTTTGGTGGAAAAGGAAGAGAAGAAAGCTTGAAAAAGGTAAGGAAAATGATCTCCTTTGCTCAAACTCCCTTCACAAATGTTGATCCTTGAGTAATGGGCTTCATTTTGGTGTGTGTAGTTTGGCCATTTGGTTGTGATTTGTGCCACACGAAAATTTATTGTTGGAGAATCAAGAGCTCTCTTTGGAGAAGTTGATAAGGTGAGTGAGACCTATCTTTCTATCTAAGTTTCATACCATTTGAAATACTTTGAATTTTCTGGAATTTTGGGGCCATTTTCGAAAATGAGGGCCATTAGGAGCTTGGTATGTGTTTGGTATGAAATTTGTATGTTTGGAATGCATTTTGGATAGATAGAATTTATTTGGGTTTGAAATTGTTAAGTTTGGAGATTTTGGAAGTTTAGTGTTTAATGTTACCCAAAACCAAAGCATGATAATGGAGTAGGATTTTGGTGATTTTGACATTCCCATTGGATTCCTTGAGTGATTTTGTGTGGGAATGAGCTTGGTTATTGATTTTGGGTTCATTAAAATCACTTGGGAAAAGTTGGAAAGTTGTTTGGTTTGAGCTCTGTTTTTCGCTGTCAGTTTGAGCGAGCGTTTTGAGTGACCAAATGGCATTGGAAAATTATGAAAATTTCCAGTCTTAAATTTCACATCCCAAGCTTCAAAATGGACATATATTTTGTGTCATTTCGTTTAGAATTCTGTGAGATATGGTTGTCCAAAGTTTGGGATTGAAACAGAACTCTGTTTTGGAGTAGTGGTTAGTTTTTGGTGATTCTGTAATTTTTTAGTGATTCCCAGTGAAGGGCTGTATTTTTTCTTGAAAGAGGACTTATATACCTTTCATTTGGCTTTGGAATCACTTCGTTTCGATTTTTCTAGAATTAGTTATGGTTTTTCGAAGTTCAGCCCAGAATCAGAAACTTATGGGCCGCGGCCCAAGAGTGGTGGACCGCGGCCCAAGGGTGGTGGGCCGCAGCCCAAGGCCTTCTGACCATTTTTGGGCCGCAGCCCAAGGAATGGTGGGCCGCGGCCCAACCCTGTGTTTTGGCACTTTGTGTTATCGAAAGGGGATCTTTAACCTATTGTTTCCCAACCTTTTGGGGCTTTTATTAGAGGCATTTGGGGCCTCTAAAGAGTCAATTATGATAACCAAAACTAAGTGTTTCAAGTTAATTAAGTCTTGGAATAGAATATAACCCTTCGTCCCTAATTATGAATATAGGATTGATATTTGCCTTCCTCGGGAGAGACCGGCGCTAGGACACGCACGGAAGGATCAAGGTAGTGACTTTTCTCTCATATCTTGTATGATGTTTTGGCATGCATATCTTATCGTTGAACTTGTGAAATGTGTGCCATGGTCCATTACGGCGCGAGCAAGTCAGCGTGAGCCGTGTAGGGATTGACGGTGGTCATCTCTAGGTCAGCCGTTGGACTGCCGTCGTAATCGACATGGATCTTTGTGAATCCGACCCGTGGGGGCGGCGTATGTGAAAACCAGCCGTGGGCTGTGTGTGTGTATCTTGCCTATGTGGCTTGCGAATATGATATGCTTTATATGGATCCCAGCTGTGATGAATTATACTGTGTTGACTGTTGTGATGCAATACAGCGTGAGCAATCGTCAGGGATGACATGTGTCATACTAACCATTGCCGCTGCAACTGCCGTTGTAGTTGCTTGTGTGGATGATGATTTGATTACATGCATTATTGTTGTACATTATATGATTGACTTGTTACTACGGGGATTCTTTAGAATCTCACTCTCCCAAAATTAAACCTTTTAGACAGGGCCGAAGGATCGAGAGGCAAGCGGGCGACGAAGAGTAGTTAGAGCTCCTGTTTAGGAGTATATTTTGGAATTTATGGTTATCATTGTATATTTTGGAATTGTATATAGTGGGTTTTGTGTAATCCCCAAGTTAAGGGTATTGAATTATGGCTTTGTGCCTTGTAAATCCCTTATCTAATGAATGGAACCCGAGTGAGTCGGGAATTTATGTGCACTCTGATATTTGTAAATGGAATCCACCTGTTCGGGCCAGTATTATTTTGTATTGAGAACTGGGGACCATTGTGAATAAGTTTTGAAAAATGTTTTGCAAATCCGATTTTTGGGCAAAAGAGTATCTTATTAAGTCCCAATTTCATTATGGTCTCTAATTACAACTTAATTATGAGTTTAAGAACTTAATCTCGGCCTAAGGTGGGAAGGGGGTTACAAAGTGCACCAAAGCTTCAATGACAGCCACCACCGTTAGAGCCCTAGCGACTGTTGGCCAGCAAGGGGGTTGAGGATTTTTTATTTAAAAAAGAACTAAGGGCAGTTAGGTAATCTCTCAAATTTTGCAAAATTTCAAAATTTTAAATCAGTTGCTTTTGAATTACTGAAATTTAACATATGTATTTATTTTTTTAAACTAATTTTGATATTATTTTTCTATCCTTTTCCCTTTTATATAAGTATTTTTAAATATATTTATTAAGGTTTTAAATCATCGTCACTAAAATTTAATATTTTAATTTTTTTTTAAATAATAGGGATATCACAGAAAAATACTATCAAAATAAGTAAAAACCAAATTAGGGTGTGGAATTTTAATAATTCCAAATTGACTAATTTGAAATTTTGAAATTTGGATAAATATGGGAATTGCATAACTACCCTTAGTTTTCTTTTCTTTTTTATAAATCCTCACACCCCCCTTATTGGTTGCCCATCATCGGAGCTTTGGTGACTTTGCTATGATCGGCTGTCGAACCTTTGTCGGTCTCATATATATATATATATATATTTTGAATTTCTCCAATAAAAGTTGTCAATACAAATACTTGAGTTTTTAATATATATTCTAACGTCATAAATAAGGTCGATAAGAACTCCGAAAATTTCATATATTTTTTTGAATTTCTCAAACAAAAGTCGTCAATATAGATACTTGAGTTATTAATATGTTCATATATTTTTTTAGTATACACATTAACAACTCGAGTATCTATATTGACAACTTTTGCTTGAGAAATTCAAAAAAAAAAAAAAAATAAGATCATTGAAGCTCCAGTCGACCCTATTTATGACTATAGAATATATATTAACAACTTAATCCATATTAAAGACTTTTGCTTAAGAAATTCAAAAAAAAAAATATGAGATCGTTGAAGCTCCGGTGCCACAGCCGGAAAGGGGGTTGTGGGGATTGTTTTAAAAACTCATCATAGTTAGATAATTTCCTAAATTTGGCAACATTTCAAAATTCCAAATCAGTCCCTTAAAAATTATTAAAATTCTACATCTTATTTATTTTTCACTAATTTTGACAATATTTTTCTTCCTTTTTCGAGTTTTGGTGAAACACATTTTGAAAGTTAAGAGACTAACTAATTGCGGATAAAGTACTCCATCTTGTGATCTTTTTTATAAGCAACTTTTTCTCTCTTGAGGTTGGTCTTTTTTACAAGCAGCTTTCTCCTTGTGTCTCAAAATTTAAACTATTGTTTCCCTTTCCACCTCTACTAAATACATATCTTTATATTAATTATCTCTCACTCATCACTAATTTTCTTTTATTTACTCATTTATTACACATTATCTCTCATATTTGTTACTTATTCTCTCTCATATGCTCTTTTTTATCAATTAAGGCATATTTAGAAAAAAATATGACATTTTTAATACATTTATTGTTTTTTATTAACCTTAACCATTAATTTGTTTTGCCCAATAAGAATACAAATTATTAATAAAAAAAACCGAAGGGAGTAATTAATACACACATAATCAAGTTTGGCAGAGTGATAGAAATGGATTTGGCTTCAGTGAAGACAAATTATAAGAATCCTAGCTATTCATATACATAATTTGAAAGTTGATTTTTTTTCATAATCCAATGAAATGTTCAACTTGGTATTCAAACAATATACGGCTTTCTCTTTCTTTTTCTTTTTTCTTTGAAGAACTTTGAACCGTAGCAAGGCATCTATCAATCAGCATAAGAAAGTCAACATCTCCTCCGACTTTTCAAACATATTCTTCAAATATTGCTAGCTGCGTCGAGGAAATCTACTTGAAAAATAGCCTGCAATTTGCTGAAGCTCTACGAGATGACGATAATCTTGAGATCATTTGGAGTTTAGAATCTGCATCTACGACCTCAGAACAGGAAATAGAGATGGTCCTCAAATTACTGGCATTCTTGATAATAAATGTTGCCAGTTCAAATTCACAATCCAATCCTTGGTAATCACCGAGACTAAATTTCTGAAGGTTTGATGCAACACATTGAGGAACATCAAGCATTGCTTCCTCCATCAGTCTTCTCCATGAAATAGGCATAACCTAAAAAAACAAACTTGTGTTAGAAATCTGAGCAATACAACTAACTAAAAAGTACTGTGTGTCAATGTGTGAGCATGAAGCTAACTAAAAAGTACTGTGTGTCAATGTGTGAGCATGAAGCTAACATCAACCAACCTTGTGAATGTTGAGAATTTCAAGTTTTGGGAACCTTCCAAGACATTCCACAAATTTACTCAAGTCACCAATGCACAAAAATGGCAGTTCTAGTTCAGTTAAAGTATAAAACGTTGGGATTGAGCAAATATTTGGAACCATATAATGCTTGGTTATGAAACAGCTCTGCATTAAGAAAATCAAAAAAAAGTTTATAATTTTGGAGATATAGTATATATACATAAAAGAATTATAGAAATGAAACAAAAGGAACTATATATGAATCATTGTGCATATACCTCAACGCGTAAAAACTTTACATTACTCAATGCAGACAACACAGAAATGCGAAGTGCTGGAACTTTCGCTGATATTAAATGTTGGAACGTTCCCAAGTTGGGGATAATCAACTTTTCCCAATAATAGGACTGGAGCTCCAATTCTTCAAGAAAAGGACATCCAGTAAGGATTTTACAGGCAGATTCAGGACCTGAAAAGTTAACTCTCTCTAGATACAAAACTTTTAGGGAAGGCAAGTGAACAGGCGACCTAGCATTCACCATAACCCTAGTCAGCTTCAAAACCCTAATGGTTTGGTTGTGGAAGACGCAGGTGGGCACATCAATGTGAAGATAAGAAGATGCAAAATACAACTCCAAATGCTCAATTTTCCGGCTCATCACAGTGTTAATCCAAAGGTTAATCCTTATAGGAGGAACCTTGAATGATTTCTGGTTACAATTGAGACGAAACGTTTTTATTGGTTTCGAATGAGACAATAACAATAAAGCATCAACAAACTGAATGAAGGAGTTGAGAGAAGGAAATGCAGAATCTTGAAGGTTAAGAGAGGGCATTGTGAGCCCTAGAGGCTTAAACCTTTTGGACAAGAGAAGGCTTGTTGCTACAGCTTGTTTGATTGGAAGAAAAGAGAGGATATGGTGAAGAAGATGATCAGGTAAGGTACTAATAATATCATTATTCTCTGATCTTATACGTTTGGATGACGGTGATTCTGCCATAGTTTCACTTGGTCCTTCAGGAACTCTGCCTCTGCCTCTGCAACTACTGTACGTTTTACAAGAAGAGTGAATATTAGATGAAGAAGAGAGAAGCATGGCAATAAAGCCCGAACCTAAGTAAACATTTCCTCACGAAAGATTTGACTTTTTTTTAAAATATTAAAAAAATTAATTAAATTAATTTAAAATATTTATATTTATCATTTTTTTTCTTTTAACTATATTGTTTAACTTATTAACTAATATATAATCTAATGATATATAATATATATTATAATTAAATAATTTATTTAATTTCTTCAATTTTTTTTAAAAAAATTCAAACTATGTCTTATAGTGTTTAAAATAGGAGGGTGGGAGTAAGAAAGGAAGAAATTACCGAGAATGATAATAGAGTCTGTCGAGAAGAACCGTAAATGATTGATGAGAGGAAAAAAGAGAGTACAAAGCCGAAGAAGACTATAATGTGAAAGAGAAGTAGGAAGACTGCTCGGCGACGCTAGCAACCCAGAAAAGCTAAGAGATATTGCTGATTTAATTAAAATAGAGGCTTCCATGACACAAAAGCAGGATATTTGGAGACGGCAAGTTTAAACTGCACGCCGAGACTTTCAGGCTTTGAAAAACTCAGGGAGCTAGCTAGCTACTCACTTGAGGTGGCTTGTAGAATAAGGGAACAAAATTAGCCCATTTAGATAAGATAGCTTGTAGAATGCGAAAAGAAACAGTAGGATGGAAGATATCAGGAATTAAGCGCATAAAGTGTAATCATAAGCCTAAAGAATCTACCCGCTTGAGGATCAGAAGTCTAAAATGACGGTGCAGCTATACTACTACTATTATAGAACCTGTGCAATGGTATTGACAAGAAGTAGTAAGAATTGTAGCTTTAATTTAGTCTTGCGTCTCCAGGTCAAAAAAAAAAAAAAAATAGTCTTGCGTCTGTGTCCTTTCTTTCTGACTAGGTGTATTCGGATTAATTTTTAAAAAATAGTTTCTGGAGAAAAAAGTAGAGAATAATTTTTAAAGAATAGATTATGAGAAGAATAGATTATGGGGAAAAAAAGTGATTTTGATAAAATAAGAGTGTTTAGATGTTTTTATCAGAATAACTTTTTTTATAGTCAAATGATTAACAAGGACATTAACTTTTATAATAATTACATATAAAAGATAAGATTATATTTTAAATATTATTTCACATTAAATTGCATAATAAATACAAAAAATGAAATAAATTTGTCAAAAAATTTTAAAATTATAACATTTGTCAATTATGTAATCTAAAAATATAGATGCAAAAATTTTAAAATTATAACATTAGTCAATTATGTAGTAAATTACAAAATTAGGTCAAACATATATACTGAAGGCGTACACTATATTAATTTTCATCTACTTTATAACCCGAGTTATCTTTTACCAAATCCACTGTATTATTATTTATTAAATTCTTGTAAATGTTTTTTATTTTTGCAAGTGTGTCCATATCTTTAATTTTTGTTATGTTTTGTTTTTTTTACCACTCATGCCTAGTCTCTCAAGATATATATGTGTATATATTAAAAAATTGTTAAAATAAAGAATTAAGGCAGCTAATTAAATTATTTTAGAGTATTTATATTTTTATTTTTTTCTCTAAACTAATTAGTTTGACTAAGAAACTAATATATAATCTAATGATATATAACATATGATATGATTAAATAATTTATTTAATTTTCTTAATCTCTAAAAAAAATAAATTTTATCTTATATTTAAGATAAAAAATAGTAGTAATTAATTGATTAAACAGTGGAAAAAGCCTTGTTCTGCGGCTTTAGGCTGAGGAATTGATCCCCCTTTGCCAAGGTGTCACAGTTATCACCAAAAAACAAAAAGGTCAAGTCACAGTGTTCGGTTTGAAAAAAGGAAAAAGGTGACAGCCTATAAAAGGAGAAAAGGGAAAATCGGATAGCAAATAGCTTATATTTTAAACATGGTTTTTTTTTTTTTTTTGATAGAAAAAGAGAAGGCATAGCCCTACAAGCTCTATTCTACTAACTCAATACAAATGTGTTGGTTTCATAACATCTTCCATGATCATTCATTTAACTTCATCAGGTTCTCTGTCGACCACAAGAAAATCCACCATCATAGTCCATGCTCTTTTTGCCAAGTAATCCGCAATCATGTTCGCCTCCCTACAACAATGTAGAATCTTCACATCCCAGTCACGTTCCAGCATCAATTTAATTTCCAAGATTAAAGTAGCATCATGATGTTCATCAGGTACCATTCCTTGAATAAGATCTAGTACTTCGCTACAGTCACTTTCAACAATAATACGCCTAAATCCTTCTTCCCAAGCTAATTTCATACCCCACAAAATTCCTCAGGCCTCTGCTGTGATAACCGACCCACTTCCAATCCTAAACATAAACCCTTGAATAAATCCGCTTTGTTCATCCCTTTAAGGGAAAAAAAAAGGGGATTGTGAATTTATTAGAGTATTCGGTCAGCTTTTTCACAAAACCTTGATTTTAGTCAAATAATCGATTTTGTATATCCATCAGAACACACACTAATTCTACTTGCTTGTGTAGGAGCCATAATCCCCCTAAACGCCTTTCTTTAAGCGCCCAAGACAAGCTTCAATTAATCATTTTCGTTCTCAACTTGCATACACAAAAGTCCGGTAAACCTCAAGATAAGCACGCATCTCTCTCTCCATATTTATATTTTCTTACTGGCGACTGTGCTTTTTTGGGGCAAAGGTGGTCAAGTTAGGATTTAACCCAACCGCCTCTTGGATCCCAAGAGATTTGATAACCATTGTGCCCCAAATCTCTTTATTATATAACATACACAATAATAAATATAATAAGTAAGATAGCTATGTCAGTTGTTAACTGCTGTACCAATGACATTTACATTATTTCTACCATGTTTTACCATTTCGTGAATCCCATTTACAACAACTTTCTTTTGTTTATTTTTTTTAACAATTTTAATACTTTAGAAAATACCATTTAGAGGGCCATGTTTTAATTCATTTACTGCACTACCAATAGTATTCCCAACTTTTGCAACACCGTTTCACCATTTACAACATTTTTTTACAATTTCAAGACTTGGGAAAATACAAGCTAGATGACCATGCTTTAATTCATTTACTACATCTCCGATGGTATTTACAACAATTCCAACGTGTTTCATCATTTCATCAACACTATTTACAACAATGCGTCGTAAATGATTTAAAGATTAGAGAGTAAGTTTTAAGCAAACTTGAAGATTTGAGTCTTAAATGAGTTAAAATTTAAAGGATTAGGAGATTAATTTTCTCAAATTAAAATTAAAAATTTTTATAGTAAAAACTGTGGACTAAAGTGTTATTACTTCCATCAATGACTAAAATTATAAGTCATAATTTGAGGAAAATATTAAAGAGGATTCCATTTTGTAATCCTCATTACATCATTTGATGTAATCAGGATTACATTATTAATACTAGTAAATGGAGATGCAGATATACTGTAATCAAGTAAGAAAGACATTATTGTCATTATAATTTTTAAATTTTTTTTTTTTTTTTTTTTGCCTGCAAAGAGATTCATTGATGAAAACTAAAAAGTAATGTTTACAACCTAAAACAGAGTAACAAAGCAGATAAACCACAAAAACAAAATCAACCAGTATCTATTACATCCAGAATAACATCATTAGTCAATAACTTCAAAAGATCTAGAGGAGGTCTTAAGATCCAGTCGACAGGACACGACCCCTTTGCTGAAGCCTTGGCAACCTAGTCTACTACCAAATTTGTTTCCCTGGGAATCCATTTAAAAACATGGTTCCTAATCAGTTTCCTCTTTTCGAGGATATGTTCCACAAAAGGTTCACATCTCCAATCCGGAGAGGAAAATGAATCATTAATACACTAGATAAGAGTCAAACAATCAGACTCAAAGATAACATTATCAAAATTATGACAATGAGCAAAGGTGACAGCTTCCAATAGAGCTTTACATTCTGCCATGAACGCAGAACAGGCCCCAATCTTATGAGAAACACCATCAACTATCTTGCCACGATTATTACGGGCAACAAAAGCAATGGCAGCAAGATTGCTACTAGCCTTGAAAGAACAATCCACATTAATTTTAACATTATTTTCCAGAGGTTTTGACCACTTACAATTAGAAAACATCATCTGAGCAGCTTTCCCCGCTTCATCATCAACCTGATTACTCCAATCATTACCATTCCAATACTCTTGGAGCCATTCCTCTGCTTGTAAACAAATAAGATCAGGATTAGTGGAAATATTTTCATAAACAAAAGCACACCTCCCCTTCCAAATGAACCACATCATGACGACAAGAAGACTCTTATACCAGATAGACAAGTCTGAATAGAAGAAAATCTGGTACAACCAAGTCTTTAGATCATCCAAGCTATCAGATATTCTAAAAGACATAGGACTCCCAAACCAAACCCTCCTCACCCAGTCACATTGCAGAAATAAATGAGATTCATTTTCAACACTCTCCTTGCAGATGCAACACAGATTAGTGTTGCTACAATTTCTTTTAAAGAGATTATCCATTGTTGGTTTAGCTTTAGATAAAACCTTCCATAGAAAAAATTTTAGCTTCGGTGGAACCTTTAATTTCCAAATCAAATCCCACATCTTCTTGTTACTAATAGTAGAGGATTCTGGAGATTCTCCACCATTAACAAGAAACCTTTCCATGGCAATCTTGTATCCTTCCTTTACACAGTCGCTACTCCTTCTTCCACCTGTCCAGATCCAGCGATCTTCCCTATTTATAGGGGATAAAGTTGTTTTATGAATAGCATCCTTTTCCTTATCTGATAAAAATTCTTCAATTCCAAAAAGACACCATTGATTATTAATTCTAACATCAGCAATTTTTTAAAAACTAGATCAGGGCATGAAGACAATAATTTCTTACCTGGCAAATCAATCAACCATGGGTCATTCCAGATTCTTGTGTTCAGCCCATTCCCAATTCTTACAGAAATATTATCTTCCAGGATAGATCTCCCCTCCAGAATGTTGTTCCATATCCAAGAGGTTGAGCTCCCCTTTTTTGCAAGGAGAAAATCACATCTAGGAAAATAGCGAGCTTTGAGCACCTTCACCCATAATTGATCAGGGTCCTGCAATATCCTCCAACCAAGTTTAGCAAGCAAAGCAAGATTAAATGCATGGAAATCTTTAAAGCCCAAACCCCCTTCCTTCTTATCCCGTTTCAATTTATCCTTAGAAACCCTATGGATTCTCCTTTTTTCATTAGAGCTTTTCCACCAAAACTCAGAAATAATTCTCTCCAATCTTTGTAATACAGATTTGGGGAATAAAAAACAGGACATCGGATAGGTTAGTATCTCATTAGCAATAGATTTTAACAATACCTCACGGCCTGCATCCGAAAAAAAGTCTTTCTTCCAACCTTGAGTGCGCTTAAGCATCTTGTCCACCACAAAATTCAATGTTTGGACCTTCGAGGTTCCCCAAGAGATAGGAAGACCAAGATAACTGCCTGGGACATCCACGGTAGCAATTTGTAGGATCTGCCCAATTTCTTCTCTTAAAAGCAGTTCTGTGCTCTGAGAGAAGTATAAACAAGATTTGTGAGTGTTAATCTTCTGTCCAAAAGCCAAGCAATACATATCAAAGATGCCTCTTAAGTTTCTACAATTATCAACAGTAGCTTTCAAGAAGAAAACAGAATCGTCAGCAAAAAGACAATGAGTTGAGAAGGGCAATTTTTTGCAATTTGAATCCAGGTGATTCTGCCCTCCATTTCCCATCTTGAGATAATCATAGATAACACATTGCTGACTAAAATAAACAGATATAGGGACAAAGGATCCCCTTGTCTCAAGCCTCGGTGAGAAGGAACAGAATGCAATCTTTCACCAAAGAGCATTAGAGAAAAATTGACTGAGGAAATACACCAGAGAATTCTGTCCACCCACTCCTTGCAAAAACCCATCTTGATAAGAACAGCCAGTAAGAAGTCCCATTCAATACGATCAAAAGCTTTATTCAAATCCAATTTGATAGCCAATTCAGGATCACACTTTTTCCTTTTCAAATGATGAAAAACTTCATGTACAATAATGATATTATCCTGAATTAGCCGCCCTGGAACAAAAGCTCTTTGACTTTCTAAAATGACCTCTTTCAATAAAGGTTTCAGCCTATTAGCTAATATCTTTGAAAAGATTTTATATGAAAAATTACAAAGACTAATAGGCCTGAAGTCACTTAAGCTAACAGGGCAATCCACTTTAGGAATCAAAACTAGATCAGTATCATTAATAACATCTAAAGGGAAACCACTAGAAAACAACTTCCTGACAATGTCACATACCTGGCTGCCGACAATGTCCCAAAATTTCTAATAAAAAAGGCCAGAAAATCCATCAGGCCCAGGAGCCTTATTCGCTTCAAGGTCAAATACTGCATATCTAACTTCTTCATCAGAGATCTCCTTCATAAGTGCCATGTTATCATCATCAGACACAAACATTTCCACATAGTCTAGAATTTCTGAAAAATTCCTGTTTCCTGAGGAAGAAAATAGCTTTTCATAGAATTCTGAGAAGCCCTTGCCAATTTCTTCTTCATTATCCAACCATTCATCAGCATCATTCTTTAATCTTTTAATTTTATTTCTGCATCTTCTGTTAATTGTGGAAAAATGGAAAAACTTCGTGTTCTTGTCACCACACTTCAACCACTGGATTCTTGATTTCTGAGCCCAATATATCTCCTCCTGTTTCCATAATTCAGCAATCTTCTTTTTAAGATCAGCAACTTCCTTAGCCATACTATCATTCCAAGGCCCTCCCAAACAATTATTCACTTTCTCCATTAACTTATTTAGAGTTTTCTCCCATTCCCCATCTCTTTCTTACTCCATTATGATAAAACCTCCGTGAGAGTTCTTATATTATGAACCAAATCAGACAGCACGCCTTCATCTTGCTTTCCTATCCAGTGTTCTCTTACAATATGCATCAAGTCAGGATGTGTTAGCCATCGAGCGTCAAACTTGAACATCCATGGTGTCTTCGTTTCATCATGCTCAAATTCTACAAATAACGGACAATGATCAGATCCAATAGCTTCAAGGACCTAACACTAACCATTTATAAAGCATTCTCTCCACTCATAATTAATCACTGCCCAGTCTAACTTTTCCCTAATAAAATCATCTCCATCCCTATTATTAAACTAAGTAAAATGGATTCCTTTTGACTCCAGCTCCAGTAAATTACAATTCATCATGAACTTCCTGAATCTGTCCAGCTCAGCATTAGTTCTTGCTCTACCACCTTCTTTATCAGAATGATATAAAGTCTCATTAAAATCCCCAACCACCATCCAGGGAATCCCTTCACTTGGCTTTAACTGCTCCAACATCCTCCAAAAATTGCCTTTAAACGCATCGATCACCGGTCCATAGACAAAGGAAATAGCTCCCAAATTTCGTCCCCCAATGCAAACATTTTCAATATGAATACAGTTTCTATGTATCAAAGAAATAGTGCACTGGAAATTACGATTCCACCACAAAGCAAGTCCCCCAGATCTCCCTTCAGGCTCACATACAATTCCATTGTCAAAACCCATTTTTTTCCTCACCTTATCAACATTACTAGATCGCATCTTAGTTTCAGAAATAAAAACTAAGGCTGGTTTTAGCTTCTTACACTAGAACCTTAGTTGTCGAACTGTCAGGGTGGTTCCAAGACCCTGACAGTTCCATACAATACAGTTCATGGCCCTTAGGTGGCTGGAGCAGGCCAGCCACCACCCCTTTCAGCATCATTTCTTGATACACCGGACAACCCATCAGTCAAACACAACCTTCCATCATCACTATTTCCCTTTTCCTCATTATCCTCAAGGTGCTGTTTAGAATAAAGAGAAAATAATGCTCTACGCGCAGCCCTTCTTTTTCTTCTGCAATCCACTTATTCTTCATCTCTCTTCCCTTCCACAAATTGTAATAAACCATTGAAATTAAAATCACTAACCTCAGCAGAAACAGCAAATTCGGACTAATCATTCATTTTTTCCAGTTCCACTTGAATCCGTTCCTCCACTTTATTTGGTGAATCGTCTTTATAGCTTTTCCTTCTTTTAGATGAAGGAGATTCCCAAGAACCATCAGCACCTCTCTTCAGATTCACAGCTTCCACCCTTTCAATCAGAACCCCGACATCACGTCTGATTTCCGCTGAGATAATTGTTCGAGTTTCATTATCCTTTTCTAAGCTTTCATCAGCTAACTCAACCAAAAAAGCCTTTCGGTCTAAGTCATTTTTAACCTTTAGTGTTTGATTTGGGCCCAGACTATTTAAAATATCATGTACACTTAATCCCCCACGGCCCAACTCACCCCTTTTTTCTATACAGGCCCTTATCTCAGGAGAACAGCCCAAAAAAGTATTTTGAAGCATAGAAAACCGAACCTGGCCCAACGGATGGGAATAGTCCATACTAGGTGTGACGTGGCTTGTGTCTTTTTCATTCCTTCTCGCACTATTCTCATCATCCATTGTTCCCGATGATTCCCCACGTGTCCAATTGACTTCTTTTCCACTTTCCTTGGGGACAGAACTCGTCTTCTCTTTTCCATAACTAACATTAATATTATCACTTTCCCCATGCATGGTTTCCACACGTACAGACGTATCCACTTCTTCGATCACTGGTAGCAGACGACCACTCCTTACCGGCGCTGCACACATTGACGAATCAAATCCCCCATCAGCCTGTCCTTTCTCCGCTTCTTCTTCCTCACAGTTTCTAGACTCATGGCCCAATCTTGCATACGTAAAACAGAAACATGATAATTTTTCATACTTAATCTTAACCCACACAGGGTCTCGATTCATAGGCCACTTTAGTAGAAAGCCAGTAATCAAAGGTTTGTCAATATCCAACTCAACACGAGCTCTTCCAAAATTTATGGACTTAACACATTCGTCATTAGCATCCTCCATTACAATAACTTTACCAATCCTGCTTGCAAAAATCTGATAATTTTCCCGCATTTGAGCTGCCGGCGGTATATTATGAAATTGCACCCAAAAAACACAAGAGTTTAGTTGAAGCTCATCAACACACAAAAACAGTTTCCTTCTCTGCAAAGAAAGCATTTGATGCTTCACCACCCAAGGATTTTCCACCAAGATTCTACTTGCTTCCTCTGGATCACTAAACTTAGAGGAAAACATATTGAAACTTATACTATCAATTTCAAGCTTCCCTTTGACCTTTCCAAGCAGCAAGCACACTCTCCTTCACCGCAACATAGCTGACACGCACTTTGGAAATAACTCTCCCAATTAACTCAGTGCGACTACCCTCCTCTGGATCATCGCTTTTCCATTGAATCTGAGGATTAAAATCATCTAACTCCATTTCAGACCTCACAGAATCCAGATTCTCCATTGCACCACTTCACCCTTACTGCTAGATAAAACTTCAAAACACGACAGCAAGCATATAACCAGACACGAAAATGAAAAGAAGAAACTCACTTGAGAAAACCTAAACTCAAATGAATAAAAACCTCCCACCTTGAGAGAAACCAAAGACGAAACCTTTCATATGATTTTTCCAAATTTATAATTTTTAAATTGATTAAAGTGTCTACCCATAAACACTGTTAAATATTAAATAATTACCACCATTAAATAGTAAATAATAATTAATAATATAAAAATTCAAAAAAAAATTCCCCATTAAAAAATTAAAAAATCATATTCCAACATTAAAATATTAAAATATCCCATAATTAAATATTAAAAAATTACCCTGAACAAAATATATACTGTAATATCCCGATTTGTGATTAGGGCTAATGACTCTGATACTTATTGTAATTATCTTGATTAAACATTTTTGGAATTTTGTAATATGAATTTTGTATGCATACATGTGGTAAGTAAGATCAAGGGTTGAGATTCATTGATAATGGGTCGGAATCCTGTGCTTTGCGGTTATGTGAGCTTTTGAGGGAGTGCTTGAGATGTGGACATGTGGCGTTGTGGTAGTGGTTGGATGAGGCCACAAGAAGACAAAACCTCACTTTTTCCCCTCTTCTCTCTCTTGGTTCGGTTGAGTGTGTGTGTGTGTGTGGAGAGTGAGTGACATCTTCATCATCATCATCATCTACTCCACTTCATTTTCTCTCTCTCTTCCTCCATTGTTTCGCTGAAGCAAGGAAAAGGAAAAGAGAAAAGCTTGAATCTTGGTAAGTTGTGATTCTCCTTTACTCCAATCCTCTTCTCTAATATTGTTCATCTCAATGAGAGCTACATTGTGATGATTGTAGAGCCTTGAATGGTGTTGATTGGGATTTTGGCCGAAATTGAAAGTTGAGGAATCAAGGTTCTGAATTAAGCAAAGAGAAGAGGTAGGAATTTAGAGCATTTTAGTATGTGGTTTGTGATTTTTGGCTAAATTTGGTCAAATCTGGAATTTTGCCCTAAATATGCCTATTTCTGGAAATGTGAAGTTTGTTATGATTGATGATTGAAAATGATTTAGTTTGGAGATATATGATCATTTGATGTAATCTGGAATGTTGGAATTAAGCGTAATGAAATTTGGATAATGTGTATCATTGAGACCTTAATGAATGATTGTGGTCAAATTGGTTTTAGAGTGTTTATGAAGTGGCCAATATGTTCCCTAGTTAGTGCCAAGTATGTGTGAGCTTTTGGTAGAGTTTGGGAACCTTTGGGTGAGGATTTGACCATCTGGAGTTATCTGGTTTTTTCTGCGTTTTGGGTCTCTGATACACATCACTCGAGCAGAGGAAGAAAGTGCTCGAGTGATGCGCTAGTTTTCCCTGTTATGCTTCGAGTTCACCTGGGATTTTATGAACAATGCTCGAGCACATCGCTTTGTGCTCGTGTGAGCGATGAACATGCTCGAGTGAGCATGGTCTGCTCGAGTGATAGTGGGGGTCCAGAGGGAAGGGTTGCTTTCTGGTCTTCACTCGCGGGCTGATTGCCAAGAGTGTGCTCTGACACTCGCGAGTATAGCCTTCTCACTCGAGCATTGGGGATCATGCTCGAGTGAGATTGTGCTTCAGGTGGGAGTTGTGTTTTCGGGTTCTCACTCGCGAGTAAGGTGCTCGGGTGTGCCTTCTCACTCGCGGGTGTGAGGTGTGTGCTCGAGTGCAAATGGCTGTGCTCGAGTGATCCAGTGCTTGGAGAGCTTTGTGTGCTCTCGGGTCCTCACTTCCTGAACTTCACTCGTAGGTGCTCGAGTGAGGCATTTGGCCTTGTGCTCGAGTGAGGTTTCCCGTGCTCGAGTGAGCCAGTTCCTGGAAGTTTCTTTGTGCTCTCGGGTGCTCACTCGCAGTCTCACTTTCTTTTGTGCTCAAGTGATGTCCGTACTTGTGCTCGAGTGAGAGCATCTGTGCTCGAGTGAGATGACCAAAAATCTGTGTTTTGCCTTCGAGTAAGGGGTCTTTTGGGTAGTGTCTTCCAACCCTTTAGGCATATGTTTAGGCCTCTAATAGTCACCTAAAGAGTCCTAACTGATAACCAACTTAGAGTATTATTGAAATATACATATGGAAAAGAGATTGATTGGTTGTCCCTAATTGATATAGGATTTGACATCTATCGTCCTCGTGAGGCTAAGGTGCCAGAGCCAGTCAGGAAGGATACAGGTAGTGACTCTTTCTTTATGCCCTGTGTGATACATTGTATGTATATTATGTCATCGTTTTTGAAATGAAAATCGTATGCTGCAAGTTTTGTGAAAACTGTGGAAGCACCGCTATACCAATAGTCCCTGAGTCGCTAACAACGGTTCGGGTGAAGGTCGTATGCCTTCCCGGCGGTAAAAGGGGATGAGGTTAGGGTGTGATATATGCGTATATGTGGGCCGAAAGGCTAATTGTGAGCCGAAAGGCTATTTGTGAAGGCCGATGGGCCATTGTGAAAGCCGAAAGGCTATATTTGAGCCGTGTGGCTATTTGTATGCACTGCCACGCCAATAGTCCCTGAGTCGCTAACAACGGTTCGGGTAAAGGTCGTATGCCTTCCCGACGGTAAAAGGGGATGAGGGTGGAGTGACTTGTGTTGCTGTATGAGATGATTGGTGTGCATATTCTGTGATTGCATATGGTATGAAATTGTTGTTACTACTGGGATTCTTTAGAATCTCACCCCTTCCATATGACTAACCTTTTCAGACAGGGCGAGTGGCTCGAAAGGGAAGCGGACAACCAGGAGTAGTTAGGCTTACTCCGAAATCTAAGTGGTAGTTGGTTATCATAGTTTTGGATGTGGGATTGACAAGTGTACATAAGAATGCAAATGATTATTTTGGTTGTGTAATCCCCATAATTGGGAAATCTTAAACCCAAGTTATTTATGTAAGTAACCCGGGGTTTGCCGGGATTTTGGTTTCCGCACTCTGATATTGTTTATGTGATTTGATTTTTCATAGTAGTTATATACGTACGTGAATGTGAGACCAGCAATAAGTATGCTTTAGAACTGATTTTGAAATATCCCATCTCTTGAATGAGGGATCATAAATGGTTATTTTATTTTATTGGTCTCTATTTCACTTAAATTTCATAATCCGGATGTAATTACGGTGAGGGGGTTACATTTTTGGTATCAGAGCTGCAGTTCCTGGCAAGGGTAGAGTTTGCTAGGATAGCTCCCATAGTTGAACTTAATGATAGAAGATTGATTGTGAATGTTTGTTCGTATACACATTTTTGGGTTATGATTGTGGATATATGAGATTTGTGGATATGTGTATACCATAATTGTTGGATTAATAGGTGAGTTCTTTGTAGAATGAGAAGAACAACGAAAGGTCGCCCTAGAGGACAACAAGTAGATCCCGAGGTGGAGTTGGTCAATGACAATCCACCGGATCCTATGCAAGAATTGATGGGCTTGATAAGGGATCAAAGGGATATGATTGTGGAGCTTAGAGAAGAGCTTCGAGCTGAGAAAGCAAAGAACAATGAGGGTAGAGGCCAGTTTACTCAAGAAGGAACTCGAGGGGAAACCCGAGAGGAGACTAGACTAGAGGATACTGCTGAAGGGTCGGCACGACCACTTGAATCGCCTCCTCATACTGAAGAAAATCGAAGGCCGCATGGGAAGTCGGTCAATGAGGAAAGAGATCTTCAGTTTTGGGTCTCCAAGTTTTGTAAACACCTACCTCCGGCATTCAAAGGGAAATTTGATCCTCAGGCGGCGAAAGACTGGTTGAACCGTCTTAAGAAGATATTCGAGGTTCTAGAATGTCCCTCGGAAGTGAAAGCCAAGCTGGCGGTGTACAAGCTTGAGGGTGATGCAGACCGCTGGTGACGGAACATTGCCTTGTCGTTGAAAAGCAAGAATATACCATTGACCTGGGAAGTGTTTCAGCAGCACTTCGATGAGAAATACTTTCCCAAGTCGGTGAGGCTTGAGAAGGAGACCGAGTTCTTGAATATCAAGCAAGGGGACACGGAGTCATTTGATGAATATTTGTCCCGATTCACCCGCCTATCCCGATACTCCTCTTATCTTCAGAAGAGGGATGATGAGGAATTGAGCTCAGACTTGCTTATTCGGGGCTTGAGGCATGATATGAGAAAGAGAATAGCCACCCATCAGTTCTCCAAGTTCAACAAGGCTGTTGAAGAGTGTCGGATCACAGAGAGTAATCTGAAAGAGTTGTATCCGGCCAAGACTACTGGTGGTTATAGTGAGCCCAGTAAGGGCGGTGCTTCTCAGAAGCGGAAGGGCTCGGGATCGTCATCTTCGTATAGGGGCAGTGGTAAGAAGCCCTACCAGCCCAGAGATCGTGAACCCCAGAAATCGAGGACTGAGCGGAAATGTCCTCGTTGTAATCAGTCACATTATGGCAAGAACTGTCAAGGTGAGATGATCTGCTTTAACTGTAAGCAACCCGAACATCTTTCTAGAGATTGCCAACGACCGCAAGCGGAGCAGAGGCCGAGGACTCAAGGCCGAGTATTTGCTATGACTCATGAGGAAGCCCGGAAATCCCCAGAGCTGATACAAGGTACCGTTCTTCTTAACGGATTTGTATTGAAAGCATTGTTTGACTCGGGTGCAAGCCACTCATTTATTGCATATGATTGTGTAAAGCGTCTGGGTATGAATGTGTATGAGTTACCATTCGATTTGATTGTGTCAACACCGATGGGTGTAAAGTCTGTAACTACTGAAGCCTGTTTGAATTGTGTTATAACCGTAGAGGGTCGTGAGTCGGTGATAGATCTGATTTGTTTACCGCTCTGCCAATTGGAAATCATTTTGGGATTTGATTGGTTGAGAGCTAACAATGTGTTGTTAGATTGTGGGAACAAGAGGATTGTGTATCCTGTTTCTCAAAACATTGAGGATGGAAATGTTGATTTGAATTTTCTTTCGACAGCTAAGGCTGAGAGATATTTGCAGAAGGGTTGTCAGGGGTATATGGTTTTCTTTTCTATACAAGGAGAAACCAGCGAAACTTTGAATAGTATACCCATAGTGAATGAATTCCCTGAGGTTTTTCCGGATGACTTAAGTGGATTACCTCCGGAAAGGGAAGTACAGTTTCCGATTGACATTGTGCCTGGAGCGGGTTCGATATCCAAAGCCCCATATCGTATGGCTCCAAATGAAATGGCGGAGTTGAAGAAGCAGATTGAAGATTTGCTTGAGAAAGGGTTTATTAGACCCAGTGTGTCACCTTGGGGTGCTCCAGTGTTATTTGTGAAAAAGAAAGACGGGAGTCTTCGTTTGTGTATCGACTATAGAGAGTTGAATAAGATTACCGTCAAGAATAAGTACCCTCTCCCTAGAATCGATGATCTCTTAGATCAATTATCTGGTGCATGTGTATTTTCGAAAATTGATCTGAGGTTGGGGTATCATCAGCTGCGTCTGAAAGCGGAAGATGTTCCGAAAACTGCTTTCCGGACTAGGTATGGTCATTACAAATTTTTGGTGATGCCGTTTGGGCTAACCAATGCGCCGGCGGTTTTCATGGATTACATGAACCGTATTTTTCGGCAATACCTAGATCAGTTTGTTGTGGTATTTATCGACGATATTTTGATATACTCTAAGAGTAGAGAAGAGCATGAGCATTATTTGAGAATTGTGTTGAATATATTGCATGAAAAACAACTCTATGCTAAGTTGAGTAAGTGCGAGTTTTGGCTATCAGAAGTGAAATTCTTAGGCCATGTTATCTCGCAAGGTGGGGTCGCTGTGGATCCTAGTAAAGTGGAAGCAGTACTGAACTGGAAGAGGCCAGAATCTGTGGCAAAGGTACGCAGTTTTCTGGGTCTTGCTGGTTATTATCGGAGATTCATTCAGAATTTCTCCCGTATTGCGTTGCCGATGACCAAGCTCACGAGAAAAGATCAACCGTTTGTGTGGGATGAGAAATGTGAAAATTGCTTTGTGGAGCTGAAGGAGAGGTTGACTACGGCACCTGTGTTGATTTTGCCCGATCCCAGTTTGACATACGTTGTGTATTCTGATGCCAGTGGGCAGGGATTAGGGTGTGTCCTTATGCAGCAGGGACGTGTGGTGGCCTATGCCTCTCGACAGCTCAGACCTCATTAATTATGGGCTAAATTTTCAATTTTACCCTTATTTATGATTGACTCTAAAGGCCTGTTTGGTTTGAGGAGAGGGGAAGGGATTAGAGGGAGGAGAGGGATTTTGCTCCCCTCCCCTTAATTGGAGGCACAAAAAATTTAGGAGAAGAGGGGGAAACTATTTTACCTATAACTATTTTTGATATTCCCAAACTACCCTTCTGGCCATCTTCCTTATTCTTGCGACCTTCACCTCAAGAAAAAAAACTTGCGACCTTCACCTCAGGAAAAAAACTTGCAACCTTCATGACTCCACCCACCTCGCTTATATACTCCCAGTTGTCGTCATCCCTAGCCTTGTGTTGATTATTATATCCATGCCTTCTTCTCCTTACTGACCTTCTTGTGACAACGTTCACATTCATCAACCTCCACCCGTTGATCGGGAAGCACCACCACCGACAACGTTCACGTCAGAGACATCAATGAGGTTCACAGCCACAGATCTGATACTCCTAATGGCCTCCAACAAGCTCCATAACCATTAGCGATATCCACACAATTTCGATAACAAAGAGGGCCTTATCCATCGATGTTGTGTAACAACTCAAATTTTATTCACTAAGAATATATTTTATTATTTTATATATTCAATAAGATAGTGAATATTTAAGGTCAAAAGAATTAAATATTGAAAATTGAAAGGTGAATAGTGTTTTTAGTGAAATCACCTGCAAGACAATGAGTTTGTCATGTAGTTTTGGAAGACCAAATGATGAGCAAAAATTATGAAATTTTACAGGATGAAAGTAAACCTCCTAAGCTTTAATTTGACAATTCATATGAATCAATTGAAACTGTGAGCAAAGAGTTATGGATTTTTGAAGTTAGCCTAGAAAATCTCTGGAGCAGCGGTCAAAGAAATGAAATATGGGAATAATGTGCTTCCAACTGGCTAAAATTCATATTTTTTCTTGAAACTAAACTCAATAAGAGTTCCATATCCTTTGGAATCACTCCGAAATTATGTCTAAGAATTTAGTTATGATTTTTCAAGTTTTTTTCAGAAAATCTACCAAAATTGCTAATTGTTGCAAATTTGAAAAAGAAAAATGTAATGGTGATTGTATAAATTGCGAAATAAAGAAATAAGAGGGAGAAATAATTATTTGGCTCATAAATATGCCAAGTGTCATTATCATATGGTAAGGGGATTAATTTATGATTTATGAAGATAAGCACATGTCTAATTGCCTTAAAATAATACTTCTTAGACATAGTAATAATGATGATAATGGTACGCTACATGAGTGCATGGTTGGATTAATTTGAGGAAACTCATTTGGTTAGGGAAGACATAAGGGGGGACGGTTTTATGCTAACCAAAAGGGAGAGGAAATTAGTTCAATGCTAATGGAGCAATTATGACACAAATGTGAAGGAGATAAGGATTGTGACAAGTGTCACATTAAGGTGCATTGATGAAATCATATGGAGAAGGGTGATTGGAGTTAAATTATTAAACACTCTTCCTTCCTCTTCCCTTCATATTTTTAGCTAGCAACAAGAGAAAGAAGAGAGAGAGAGAGAGAAAGCTTGAAGAATTTTGGAGTTCTAGAGAGAAGGAAGAAGAGGCTTAAGGAAAGTATTGATCTCTTAAGCATTTTCTTTGTAATGTTCCATGAAAACCTTCTCTAAACCTTTCTCCTTCATGGAATCCATGATTTAGAAGACACATCTTGAGCTCAAGGGGACAGAGAGGAGAACACCTACAGAGAGAACTCAAGAGGTAACCTCACAAACCTTAGATCTATTCTTGTATGATGTTGTGTTGAGGTTTGTGTTTAGGTTTGGTGATTTTTGGTTAAGTTGTAAATTTGGAAAGTCCTAATCCTAAGGAGTTATGCTGCCCAAATTTCTTTAAATCATGGTTAGTATATGTTTAAATGACTTAATAAGGGATTAGAAATGAAAACGTACAAGCTTTGTAAGCTAAAACATAAAAACTCCAATTTTTCCTTTTTCTTGACCCAAGTTTCGGCTAAGCACAGATCTGGGGAAAGGATTTGGATTTTCAGTGATTTGATGATTCTATTGGATTTAGGAGGTAAAAATAGGTGAGGTTACAGTTAGTAACTTTTTCAGAAAAAGCCGAAAAAACATAATTATGAAAATGCCCCTAAAACCTTAAAACGGAGCTGTCAATGGCAATTTTATAATTTGATATTGAATTTGGTAATTTTGAGCTTGGAAATGGATTCCTTGGGCGAAAATATGTAAGAATAGTCCTAGTCAAAAATTTGAAAAAATGTGTTGTCGGGACAGGTAAGGCGGGGCTAGGCCGAAGTCCCGAGGGCATTTTGGTAAAATTTCACGATAGATTAATATAATCACAAGAAACACTATGGAAGAGTCTAAAATGATACTTGGATAGGTTATGGCCTAATTTTTGTACATTTAATATTTTAGGATCGAGTCGGAAGCCGAAAACGACACGTTTTATGATGCATACTAAAAAGGGGTTGAAAGAACTTTGAGGTAGGGACATTATCCTTCATACATCATGTCATAGTTATATGAATGTGTGGATGTCATTGTTTGTGAATGTACTTTATTAATCAACATGTTTTGCCTAGAGAGGGGAAATTAGTGCCAGGGGCACTTACACTGTGAGTTTGTAAGAATCCAACTGGTGCATATTAGTGGGGCTAAGCCCTACTCATGTATATATGGAGATGATGTGTTTATATTATTCATTAATTGGTGCATATATGGCACATATCATTTTTACGTTTTACATTTTATATAAACGATAGCATGTTTCTACTGTGATTCCTTAGAATCTCACCCCTTTTTCTAAACAAACATCTCAGCGGGTGTCAGTGAGATGAAAGGCAAAGGCGTAGATGTGAGAAGTGATTGGCATGTGTCTCGAGGCAAGGTTGAAGTTAGTGGTTCTAATTAGTTTATGCTTAAGATATTTTGGGGATCCTGTATATATTGAAGTTTCCGTTGTATTCTATATTTTGTCTACGAACGACTTTGGGATTGTAAATGAATACTTTTATCAGATATATACTTTTCTGTATGCCTACGGAATCTAGTTTTTATTACTCTTTGTATATCAAAATGGAAACGGGTGTTGATATCTTGGCTTTGAAGCATTTGAGATGCTCAAATCTAATATTTAGCTCTTAACCATGAAAATAAAAGTTCCAATAGTATTCCTCAGGTTTCGCCTCTCTAGCCAATCATATAATTATATTTATTATTATAATAATATTTCATAAAACATATCATATTTATAATTATAATATATATAATTTTAAATATAATAATATTTATAAAATATAATATAATCTGGAATACCTACAAATATTATAATTATATTTATAAGGGCAAAATTGTCTATATAAAAACAGTTTCCCTCCCCTCCCCTCCTAAATCAAATAAGATAACATTAAAATTCCTCCCCTCTCTTCCATTTTGATCAATCCTGTAACACCCCAAATTTTTATTCACTAAAAATATATTGAGGAATTCAATAAAATAATGAATATTCATGAATTTGATTCTTGTGAATTTTGAAATATTCATATTCATAAGGAAATGGGCAAATTAATTCAAGAAATGAATAAAATTACAAAGGTGATAGCAAAATCAAAATTTTGCCAATCTAGCCCAAGATTAATTATTTTATAATTAATTGGAGTTAATTTCAATTAATCAAGGAAGATAAAGAAAAATGCATAATTGGAATATTCTTGGTGGATGTATGCTTGTGACAAGTGTCATATTATGGTCTCTTGATGAGATCAAGGGCTAAGAGGCAAGAAGACCCAAATAATGAGAGGGTATGGTATAAAGTAAGAAGGCATGGTTGGAGGTATGGGGGGAGGAATGACGTCTTTAACAAGTGTTAAAATATCAACCCTTGATGAGATCAAAGGCTAAGAAGAAAGAAGACTAAATTAATAAAAACATTCTTCTTCCTTTTTCATACCACAATTCGGCCAACACCAAGGAGAAGAGAGAGAGAGAGTGAGCTTGAGAAACCTTAAAGAGTTAGAGAGAAGGAAGAAGTTAAGGTAAGTGTGGTCTCTTTGGTTTTTCTTGTAGCATTTCCCTAGATCCTTCTCTAAACTTTTGTTTCTCATGAATCCATAATAGTTGTCACGCCCTTATTTTAATTTCACCTTTACCAGAATATTCGCAGAAAACGACATGTGGTTCGGTAGGCAACACAGGAATAGTATAACTATACTGATAATATGTGCATGATTACATAAATTCCCCATAGGGGTTTGTACATGATACTTACGATTAGATAGCCACACAAGGCTACTAAGGTGTCTAAACTCATCCCAGTGAAATGGAGACTTCTTCCCGTCTTTGTTCCACTACTGTAATCCCCTCGTAGGGTACTCTGCATTGTTGTTTACATATCTTCTGTCGTCTCCTGTCTAAATTGTTGGTAGGAGAGGGTGAGATTCGAGAGAATCTCAGTAGGAAACATATACCATAATGCATGCATAATGGATGCTATGTGTATGACATGTTAGCTTTATCTAGATGTATGCCCCATAATGACATTTCTGCATGCTCAATGTTTCATACAAGACTATGGCCACAGCGAAAACAGAAACAAAGCTTCATTTATTCAAATATGCTCTACACAATCAAGTAAAGCAATCACATACATCATTACACAAGCAAAGATATCAAATACATGCAAGTAAGGTAAGTCCCCTACCTTAACCCTTTTCTGCCTCGAAACACGTGCCTCGATCTACGTGCAAACAGATTGGGGCTCCATATTCGATCATACAATGTCAAATGTACTATTTAGACACTTCTATAGTATTTCTAGGGGCGGCAATTCGGCGAAATTTCACCAATTAAATTGCCCACAACAGCTAGAATAGTCAGTATACAAGAGTTTGAAAGTTACCTCAAGCTCCTATTAGCTTTTCTCAGGATGGTTGAACCCTAACCCTTGAAACACCAAAAGATGAGCTTCCAAACCTTAAATCATATGCAAAGGAAGCTTAGGAACGGAGTTATACGCATTAGGAACCGATTTACCGAAGAAATCACTTACCCTTGTAAGTTTTTCCTCCTCCTTTTCTCTCTCTAAAATCTGAACATTCTCTCTCTCTCCAGCTGCTGTTTCACACCAGAAATGAGCTCAAGAGGAAGAGGATGATGATATATTATTATTTCATAATTTACTTTAATTTTCCAAATTTTCGGATTTTTACAAAATTCTGGCAGATTTCAGCCCAAACTTTGAAAAATCATAACTAATTCTAGAAATATCAAATTGGAGTGATTCCAAAGCTTATAGAACCCTTATTGAGTCTAGTTTTTTAAGGAAAAATATAGAATTTTGCTGAATGGAATCACAAAATACCCAGAATTTCAATCTTTGCATATTGTTCCAGAAATTTCACAGTTTTTCTGTGTTGACTTCAAAAATTCATATCTTTTTGTGTATAGCTCTAATTGATTCATATAACCTATCAAATTAAATCTTAGGATGTCTACTTTAATCTTGTAAAATTTCATAATTTTTGCTTATCATTTAGTCTTTCAAAATCTTATGATAAGTTCACTGCCTCATAGGCGATTTTACCAAAAACATAATTATATTCTCCAAAATTCACCATTTTGCTTTCTTAATACCCCAAATATATAAGAAACATTAGAGAATAGATTTGGGACATCTACTAAACTGGGGCTTAGCAATCCACTTAATTTAGGCTTATTCCCAAGCCTCCAATCCCAAAATTTGAGGTATTACAATGGTGAAGACACACTTTGAGATCAAGAAGAGAGAGAGGAGGTGCCTAAGAGTAAGAGGATCCAAGAAGCCAAAGAGGGTAACTTCATGAACTTGCTTTCTTGTGGTGTTGTTGTTGTTTCTTGACTTTTCAAGTTTCTTGGTTGAGTTGAAAAATTGGGAAAGCTATAACCCTAAGGGGTTATGCTGCCCAAATTTATTTAAATCATGGTTAATATGTGTTTAAATAAGTTAATAAAGGATTAAAAGTGGAAAAGTACAAATTTTGGAAACTAAAACACAAAACTACATTTTTCCATTTTTCATGAAATTTTTTGGTCAGCACTGTTTCAAGGGATAGGAGTTGCATTTTCATGAAATAAATGCTTCCATTTGATTCAGTGGGCAAAAATAGGTGGGGTTACAGTTAGGCACTTTTTCGGTAGAGACCGAAAAAGCATAATTACGAAAACGCCACTGAAATCCCTAAATCGAGGCTGTCAAGGGTATTTTCGTAATTTTATAGTGAATTTGGTGATTTTGAGCCCAGAAATGGATTCCTTGGGCAAAAATAAGTTAGAATAGCCTTGGTCAAAATTTTAGGAAAACGTGCCATCAGGCCAGGTACAACGAGGCCGAGCTGGGGTCCCAGGGGCATTTTGGTAAAATTTCATCGTAGACTAATATAACCACAAGAAACACTATAGAAGAGTTTAAAATGATACTTTGATAGGTTATGAACTATTTCTGGTACATTTAATATTTTAGGACCGCGTCGGATGCCGGAAACGACACGTTTTACGAGGCACACTGAAAAAGGGGTTTAACAAACTTCGAGGTAGGGACTACCATCTTTCATACACTATGTGAATAATTATATGTATTTGTTACTGTATTTCGTGATATCATTGCGTGTTAGAGGCATAGTACCTAGTTGTGGTTCGCTATCCAACAACGGTATATCAGAAAATCCTAGCTGTGGTCGATGACTCAGTTGAGGTATATTATTGAAAATTCTAGTTGTAGTCGTTGATTCAGCTGAGGTAAATATATTTGAATCGAATCAAACTTTCATTTTTTCCTAATATAGTGCATTACATATTTAATTTTCACATTTTATATGTCGATCGTATATCTCTATCGGGATTTTTCGGAATCTCACACTTTTTCAAAAACAAATATCTCAACTGGTGTCAGTGGATCGAAGGGCAAAGACGTGGACCTCGAGAAGTAATTAGCCCGTGTTTCAAGGCGAGGACAAGATCATGCTTATAATTCGTTTATGTTTAAATATTTTGGAGAATTCTATAGATATTAAGTTTCCGCTGTATTTTCTGTATTTCGTCGATGAACGATATCGGTATTGTAAATGAGTATTTTTATCAGTATAATTGTACTTTTATATATGCCCATTGAATACCGTCTTTATTACTCTTTGATTATCGAAATGGAAACGGGTGTTAACAAATCCAAATGAGATAATATTAAAATCCCTCCCCTCCCTTCCATTCCCCTCCCCTCCATTAAAATCCCTCCCTTCCTCTCCCCTTCATTGAACCAAACAGACCCTAAAAGTTAACATGAATAAATTATTTTTGTTTATTATAGTTAATTTGAGCAAAAAATTCAAAAATACATTTATTACTCTAAAATTGGACTTATAATAAGAACCAAAATTTTTGATCAAATAAACTTGTAAATAAAACCAGAGTGGTATATTATTCTCATATATTCTTATGTACTATGTAATCCAACCAAATATTTTTATGAACATGCATTATTTTTATTTAATGATAAATCAAACAAATTTATGTAATCATCATTATATTACATTACATTCCCTCTATTTCAGTGTACCAAATGGGCACTTAAGACTTATTAATTTTACCTTACAATTTAACAACTTTATAACTTTACCTATTTTTAATTTATTTAAGATATATATACATATTGAAAGAAATTATACATAATAATAAATGAATAGTAATATTGTATGTTATATAAAAAATTTAACGATATGATTTATAAATATTATAAAAAGTCTTTTCTTCTTGGTTTATAAATAGAACAAGAGAGTATAAAAAAGTTATATATGTTTTAATTGAAATTAAAAAACCTTACAATTTATTAAATTTTTTATTTCATTCCTATTATATATATATAAAGTTAATCTGTGGGTGTTAGCAAAATACTCGTATCTGCATGAACACACACACATATATATATTGGGAGTACCTATAAGATAATATCTATTTCTTTCTTGGCATATGGACCTAGGTTGACATTTGCATAACCTAATTCCCCACACAAGCCCCTTTCACATTTCCATAAGAAACATTTGAAATAAAGCTCTATCCAATTCCAGCCATTTGAAGTAAATGGGGATATTCTTCAAGACTCTTACAATTTTCATAGTAAACTTGACAATTCCAGCTGTCGTATGTACTAAGACTGAATTCCTTTTAACTTTGATGAAACACAATGACAGTTCAGAGAATAATTTTTCCAATACCATTCACTTTCCTAAGCTTAAATTATTCATTGTTGCTGAAAAAAAAAATTTAGGATACTAGATGCAAAAAAAATTACTGAAAAACTGCTTCACAAAACTAAACGCTTCTGAAAAAATATTTTTGAGCGTTGGATAAACTGAAAATTAATTTAAGATGATGAGTGCTATTAGATATAACTTAATCCATACAAGAACGATATGCTAGAAAATACTTAAATATTTAATAGACTAAAATAAAAAATTGTTTTTAAAAATTGAATCAAAAGAATATGCTCTCATTACTTTCAACTTGCGTCAATTTTTCTTTTTCTTGATACATTCTGCTTCAATTTCGAAAAAGAAAGCCCATTTAAGCCAATGTGGGAATGGATTAGAGCGATACATATTTATATTACATTAATTATTATATATAATATAATTTTCACACACATATATACACGTGATTTTTCTGGTCAATATATATATATGATTTATTTTATACACGGTCAAGTCTCCCATCTGAACACCTCCACCACCAAAAAGCCAAAGTGGTAATGGATTAGATTAGAACGATGCATATTTATATTGCATTATTAGTCTATAATTATATATATATATATATATATTATTTTTGTAGTGATTTTTTTAAAAAATAATTTTAAGCATGCTTGCCTGTACTACGCTTGCCATTCATTGTTCATGATGTTTGAGCCTTTGAGATATCCCTCACATTGCCAAAGTGGCGGGCCCAAAACTAGACTCCCAGAATGCTGACTACTTTGGTTGTGTCTCTGTCATGCTGCCCCCGCACAAAAAAAAAATAACACCCTCTTTTTGTTAAACGTACATTCAAATATTCAAAACTAAACAAACAACTATCACTCTCATTAATTCTATAATATTGTAATTAAGAGCCCGTTTGGTTGAAGGGAAATTGGGGGAAGGAAATGGAAAATCTCCATATTCCATTGGCGGTGGCTGTTTAGTTGCGTCTGCTCCTTAGAAACGATTTTCCGGCGGCTGACGATTTTTCTTTAAATGTAAGAGAATGGGTTCCTTCTATGATAGGTGGTATCCAATTTTCCTTCATGAGAAATTCCCAAATAGCCCCTTCATCTTCTTCCTTCATCCTCATAGCACCGATTGTCACCAACGGCACCTTTTTCATTTCGCTTTAGAATCGACCCAAAACGGCGTCCCTTGTTTGTCGGTGCCCTCCTCTCTAGTCAAGGATGGAGGAAGAAGAAGAAGATCCCTCATGCAATTTGCTTCTCTGATCTCCCTTTCGGCCTCTAATTCTCTCAAATTCGGAGATGTTGATGATGATGACGATGACGATTTTCACCAAAAAATAGCCGCCAACTCCTTTTCTTTCAATCCGCTTCACCACGACGATGAATAGTAGCTTCTAGGTCTCCTTTGTTTCCAAATTTATTGGCACCCAAAAACACTGCCATCTCTTGGTTGCTGTCCACCGGAACAATAATGAAGTCTAAGGGTTTGAGGGGTTGAGCAAGGGAGAAGACAAGGGAATAATTTTTTTTCATATATTTTTTTATAGATTAATTGTCAACACCCGTTTTCATTTTGATAATCAAAGAGTAATAAAGAAAGAATTCAATAGGCATACAGAAAAGTACAATTATATTAATAAAAATATTCGTTTACAATTCCGTTATCGTTCGCTAACGAAAAACAGAAAATACAGCGGAAGTTTTAAAATTTACAAATTTCACCAAAATATCATAAAATAGACTAATTATGACCACGATATTGTCCTTGCCTCGAGACATGTGCCACTCACTTTTCGTCGTCTACATCTTTTCCCTTAGACCCACTGGTACCCATTGAGATGTTTATTAAAAATAGGGTGAGATTCCGGAAAACCCTAGTAGAAACATGCTATCGTTTATAGAGAATACGAAAAGTAAATATGATATATGTCATGTATGCATCAATTAATGAACATTATAAATATATCATCTGCACGTATACATGAGTAGGGCTCAGCCCCACTATTTTGCACCGATTGGGTTTTCACCAACTCCAGTGTAAGTGCCTCTAATACTTCTGACCCCTCTCTGGGCAAATCGTGTTGATTGATAAAGCGCATTTACAAACATTGGCATCCACACAATCATATAACTATGGCATATTGTATGAAGGATGATGTCCCTACCTCAATGCTTTATAATTCTCTATTTAATGGTGTCTCGTAAAGCGTGCTGTCCCGGCGTCCGATTCGGTCCTAAAATATTAATGTACCAGAAATATGTCATAACCTATACAAGTATCATTTTAGACTCTTCCATAGTGTTTATTGTGGTTATATTAGTATATGGTGAAAATTTACAAAAATGCCCCCGGGACCCCGGCCCGATGGCACATTTTCCCAAAATTTTGACCATAGCTATTTTGACTTATTTTCACCCAAGGAATCCATTTATAGGCTCGAAATCACCAAATTCAGTGTCAAATTACGAAAATGCCCTTGACAGCCCCTATTTTAGGGATTTCATTGGCGTTTTCGTAATTATGTTTTTTCGACCTCTACCGAAAAAGTGTCCAACTGTAACCCCACCTATTTTTACCCACTGAGTCCAATGGAACTATTTATTTCATAAAAATCCAACTCCTACTACCAGTTCTTGTCCTGGCCGAAATATTAGGGGAAAATGGAAAAAAATGAGGTTTTGTGTTTTAACTCCCAAAACTTATACTTTTCCACTTCTTGATTAACTTACTTAAACACTTCTTAACCATGATTTAAAGGATTTTGGGCAGCATAACCCCTTAGGGTCATGGTTTTTCCAATTTTACAACTCAACCAAAAATCACATAAACCAAACAACAATCATCAACAACTTCAATACACTAAGAAGTTGAGATTTTGGAGATTGCCTCTTGATTCTTGATGTTTCTCTCTCTAGGACGTCCTCTCTCTCTACTCAACCTTGAAGATTAGCTTGCTAAACCATGATTTCCATGAAGGACAAGGGATTAGAGAATGAACTTACATAAGATAGGAAGCTTAAATCACTTGGAAACAACTCTTACCTTATCTCTAGCTTCCTCTTGCTATCTTAGTCTTCAAAACTCCCAAGCTCACTCTCTCTCTCTCTCTCTCTCTCTTTTCTCTTTGTCTTGGCCGAATGTGTGCATGAAAGAGGAGGAAGTTTGTGTTTAATAAATTGGTCTTCTTCCTTCCTAACCATTGATTCAATCAAGGGCCCAAGTTATAACACTTGTCACCATTCTCTCCTCCTCACAATTACTCCATTTTCTTGCCATTAATTTGAATCAATTGCTTCCTTTGCTTGCTCCTAAAAATCCGTCCCCCCTTCTCCTCTTACAAGTCAAACAAGCTCCCTTCCCTGTAATCAAGTTTGTCCTCTTCCAAGCAATCAAATATTTCATTCCTCCACTCAAGCTTATCCCTCCATCATGCACTCAACATTAAATTTAACACATCACTCAACCATTATCATCATTGCAATGTTTATGTAGCATTTGACTTGTACTTCTTGGAAATTAATCATCATTATCTCTTCATGTAGCCTTTTGGATATATGTCCATGAAATTAAATTTTCTCCTCATTCTTAGGTGTTTGGACGAAATTTCAAGAGGGAAGGGAAGGGAAAAAATGATTTTAACAATTCCATAATTGATATAAATGAATTATGTATAATTCCCCTTAATTTCTCAATTCTTGATTTTATTCCACCAAGAATAATCCCTTTTATGCATTTTCCTTGATTAATTGAAATTAACTCCAATTAATTGGAAAATAATTAATCTTTGGATAATTTGGAAAAATTATGATTTTGCTATCACCTTTGTAATTTAATTCATTTCTTGAATTTATTTGCCCATTTCCTTGTGAATATAAATATTTCAAAATTTACAAGATCTAAATTCATGAATATTCACTATTTTAGTGAATTTTTCAATTAATTATAATATATTTTTGGTGAATATAAAATTTGGGGTATTACGTTAATTAAGACAATATGATCATTTGCATATAGATTTTCTTATTATACTAATTTTCATTTTATTGCATACCAAACATCTTTATGGTAAAATATTTTCCCTTCCATTTCATTCTATTCCTTTCCATTCCAATCAATTCTTTGATCCAAATGGGCCCAACGCTTACTTGCTGGCTGGCCCTTCAACGTCCCATCCCTCTCCAATTGTTATGTACATTGGAGCTGACAGGCCCTTCTCTACCTCACACCATTGTAGGGACAAACTAAACAGAGAGAAAAAGGGTTTAGGTCTAACCTTTTAGGTTAGATTATACTATTGTTGTTTTATTTATAAGTTCAAATTATCTAATTTTTACCTTTATTTATGAATAAGTATTTTTCACTTCCTTCTTCTCTATCTACTTTTTGATAGGGACAAAATTGTAACACTTTATGTATCATTCTAAAAATGGATTTATTATAAAAATCAATTTTTTTTCCAAATTACACTTATAAATACGACTAGAGTGGTAAGGTAAGAAGTTTGGAAATTTCATGACCTTCATCAAAGGGAAGGGAAAATTTCATTTATAAAAAAATATAATTCAATAATAAAATAATGCTTTTGGCTAAATTTAAGAAGTTTAAATTATAACTTTTTAATCTTCCAGTATAATAATTTAAGCAAAAGTATACTTTAATTCTTTATCTTGGTACAAAGTATGTTTTGAGAAAATTAAAATTTTATCACTTTTAATTTGATTATATTTATATGTTTCCTCTTTTTTTTATTATCATTTAAAATTTATTTTATATTATGACTTTTTTCTTATTATTTTATGATTACAATATATTTTTACTCTTTTAAGTTTTACATGAGGTATACTTTTGTCTCTTAACTTTATAAATTATACTTTTGATCCTATAATTTTAATACCATTGACATTTCTAACAAAAAATATTGACGTAACAAACTCAAATGATGACCATATAATTACATGTTATTAATCTTACTTTAAAAATCGGTGTAAATTTAAAAATATCTAGAAACTAATGAAGTAGTCAATATTAAAATGTAGATTATATTAAAAAAAAATTAGTGTAATAATCAAAAGAGAAAAACCTTAATTTCATTTGCAGGAATTTTTTTGATTTATTTTATTTTAATAATATAAATATGTCATATTAAAAATTTAAATTTAAATATGTTTTGTTAGCTGTACATTCATCACTTGAGTTTGCTGGGTCAATATTTTCTATTAACAACATTAACTGTGTTAGAAATATAGGATAAAAAATATGCTTTATAAAGTTAAGGGACCAAATATGTACCTCATATAAAATTTAAATGACTAAAAGTATACTTTAACTTTATTTTATTCAATACCGGTCTAACCCCGAATTGACACTTTCTGACTCATTGATCCTTAAACCATTGCTTCTATGCATTCATTGCTCGATCTGGTTTTTTACTAAACACTAGAAGTTAGCCATCTCAACACCTCTAGCACGAAAGCCAAAGTGGGAATAGCGCCTAGCATATTTGGGATCACGATTGGGGATCCTAAAAGTACTTATACACGTAAGTTGAGACAACACTCCTCTCACATAGTTATCTCATATATCATAAATCACAATTAAAAAACTCTTTTTGAAAACTCCAATTGCTATTCCAAACCTGATCGTCATGATTTATTATATATAATATTTAAATAAATATGTCTATGGTTTATTTTAATATATAATATCACAATTACAAAATATATCTCATTAAAAAATTGCAAACTTATTTTATTATTCATTTAAAAATAAATTAAAATTTATTTTTTTTATTGAAATTACCCAGTATAAAATATATTAGTACACTATTTTAAATATGAAATTGAACTATTTAATTAATTTTTCAAATTATATAGCAATCCGATATTTTATTGTTTCACACACACACACACACATATATATATATAATTATCTATGAATATAATATTATTTTTAATATGTTATCAGTCTGACCAAATGGTCTAACAGATTTGAGCATTTGAAAAATGTCCCGCCAACCTTTTTGATTGGACCTCTGATTTGGTTTCTGAAACACTGCTAGTAAATAACAGGAAAACAATAGCAAAGACCGGAAGTATTTATCGTAAGGGATACAAATGGCTGGATTCTGGATGGGGCAGTGAGAATTATTGCAGCATAATCAGTCCTAGAGGCTGAGGGAGTTGATTTGCTAGATGCTATTAATTATGCTCATGAAAATCAGCTTGAGGATGTCTATTTTGAATCTGATAATCAAGTTTTGATTAATTGTATCAAGAAAGATTCTCTTCCATATGATTGGAGGTGTATTAATCTCTTTGAAAATATCCAAGTTTCAAGGAACCTGATTAGAAACCACTTTTGCAATTAGATTTTGAGGGAAGCAAATCTAGTAGCTGACTGAGTTGTTAGGGCTTCATTAGGTGGGTTATGCCCACAAGATTAAGTTGAAAGACCACCTCACCATTTAAAGGAATTTCTGGAGAGGGACATGAGATCTGTTCAAAGGACCCCGGATTGAAGATTTTTTGATGAAGATGTTAATGTTATTTTGTCTGTAATATGTTTGTTCTACTTCGTTTCAGTACTGTGATTGTCATTATAGACTATTGTATCTTTTAGCTATTAATAGAAATGCATCTGTTCACTGGCCAAAAAAAAAAAAAAAAAACAGGAAAACAATGGTATTCAGATTAAAAATTCAGAAATGAATAATACTAATGGATTTACAATCATATTCACCTGCTCAACCTATCTTATTTCTTTTAGACAAGGTGCGTTTGGGATGATGTTTAGCAATCTAAAATGTTGCTTTTTGTTGCCCAACTGTGCTTACAGGTGATTTTGACTTTTTGAAGATGTTTGTGATGACTTTTTATTTAATAGAGTTTTTGGTAAAAAAGCAGTTCGAACCATAAGCCAAAATTTCTTATTTTTGGCTTTTTCATCATGGTGAGAGAAAAGTAGCTTATAAAAGAAAAATGTTGGGTCTCATTTTTTTTAATTGAAATATTATTATGGACCTTATTATAAATCCTTAGAGATGAAATTTTTTGTTGTAAATATAAATTCAGTTAAAAGTTAATAATCATGACTTTATTCTGATTTAGATTCATGAGAAATTTAATTGGTGAAAATTACCTGATAATGTTTTATATAAAAATCATGACAATATTTTGATTTAGGTCATTCTCACCAATTAAATTTTCAGTGGACTTTTCTCTAATTTTCTTAAAAAATTTAAGTAGTTTAGTATTGTAAAATTTTTCCAAGTAATACTCTACCTATTTTTATTTTTATAAAATTTATGTCTTTTTCAATCTTTTACCTTTAAACTTGTTTTTCCATGAATCATTCAAACAGGTTTTTGTATTTTTCACAATATATATACACATAAACATCTAATATATATATATATATATATATATTATTTAATAAGATGCACAACCTTTTAAATCATTTTCCATTTGCATTATCCAATATTTTCATTATTTTGCAGCCATCAATACACCCCACGGGACCACAAGGGCTAGACCGTAATGCGTGGGTGTGAAGATGTCAATCAATGTAAAAAAAATAGGAAAAATTACAGTCAGGCTCTAAATAAAAAAATAAAAAATAAAAAAAATGATCTTTAAAATCTCAAAATGAAAAAATAATTTAAAGAACTTATCACTAGCGCCCCTGATTTTGTCAATAACCCGTATTTGGAGTTGTCAATAAAATCATTTTTTTTATTTTAAGATTTTAAGGTATTATTTTTTTATTTTTTTCCTCTTATTCATGACTTGATTGTAATTTTTTCAAAAAAGAAAGTCCACTGCCATTGCATTGGGAAAAGAATAAGTGCCGATTTGCAAAGCTGATAACGAATATTGATAGAGACTTGGTGCCTTGGTGGTTGGTTATTTTTTGGGAGAATTACACTGAAGTCCTATAGAAATAAAAATACTCAGAAATGGTCTCATGAAATGGCTAAATTACTCTTAAGTTTTATGAGACCATTATGTAATCAATTGGAAATGGCAAAAGTCAAAGATACCCCTGTCAGATAAATAGAGAGATGGAAGGGAAAATGGTGTAAAATGCAGAAATCAACAGCTCCGGAAATGGCGTGAAGAATGAAATGACGATCATAAGTAAATGTTGAAGAGCAAGGTATGAAATTGATGCTAACAACTCTCTTGTCTTCATTATTCCATTTGATTCATGTTTTTTGTTGAGTGGTTAACCAAATTTTAGCTTGATCCATCTTCATTTTGGTTTTGAAAAATGGAAGAAGCTGACAGCTTTTTCCATTTACTGTCCTCTACTTGCTTGGAAACTAAAAAGGTAGATCTAGTAAATGCAATAGATTTTCTTTGGCTGTAATTTAAATATTTTTTGGTATAATTTAATATGCTCATTTTTTGTCGTCATTATGCTCGGTTTTTTGGTCCACTATGTTGTATTTTTGCAATAGAAGAGCTAAGGAATGAAGATGAAGATGAAAGGTTTGTAGCTACATAACTTAATGTGTGTAGGAAAAAATGTGTTGTTAATAGGAGTAACGATAGTTGTCAATAGAGGCTGATAAACTTGTTAATGACAACTATATGTCATATGATAATGTTTTGCTTGTGTTGTTAATATGGCCAGCAACAGTTGTTAATAAGGCCACTACAATTGTGAATGACAATTGTTTTGTGCAAGTGGATAGTGGTGATGGCTACCACGTCTGATAAGAATCTACTATGTTTCTTTTATATAGGAGAAAGGTTTGAAGTCAGTGGAGATGGGATATAACATATGTTGGTAGAACAGTCAGATCTAGAACCATTAAGGAAGGGACAAGTTTAGAAGAGTTTAAAACAATGATATCCTCCATTTTGGGATAAGAGAGCGGTGAGCTCGTTATGAAGTTCAGCAAACTGTAAAGACTTGCAAGAACCTTAATCCAAGATGATCAATGCATGGTGGCTTGGGTTCTTTTGATTTTGGATAGTGCATGTCATACTTTTTTTTATAAATCTGATTAGATAGAAATCCAGACCGCTTGATTTTTTACCACGGTCTGTGAATTTGTTGGTTCTTTCTTGTACATGCATTTTCAGATGTAAATGAAGGTTGGATATAATATGGTTTTGTATACCACTTTCATTTATGAAAACTTGTAATCTAATATAATTTAAGTTGTTAATGTATGGACCTGAAGTTGTCATTAGACACCCACTGACTTGTCAGTGGGCGCTCATGCAGTTGTTAATATATATATATGCAGTTATGTTCACGTGTAGCCTACTTTCATTTATGAAAACATGTAATCTAATGTAAATTTTGTTGTTAATATATGGACCTGGGGTTGTCGATGGAGGTCCCTAGAGTTGTCAAAGTACACTGATAAAGTTGTTAATATATATATTCTGTTATGATCACATTGAAAAATTATAGTTTACGTCTATTGACTAGTGAATAGAGCCTCCTTGGGTTGACAATGGAGGCCTGGAGTTGTTAGTGGAGGCTCCTTGACTTGTCAAGGGTAGGCCATTGAGTTGTCAATGGAGCCTCCCTAACTTGTCAATGAAGGCACATGAAGTTGTCAGTGGTGATTCCTTGACTTATCAAGGGTAGGCCATTGAGTTGTAACTTGTCAATGAAGCCCCCCTGACTTATCAATGAAGGCACATGGAATTGTTAGTGGAGGCTCTTTGACTTGTCAAGGGTAGTCCATTGAATTATCAATAGAAGCCTTATGACTTGTCAATGGAGCTTCCCTAAATTGTCAATGCAGGCACATGGAGTTGTCAGTGGAAACTGTGGTATTATGCAAGCCAGAGCATCAAATGTGCATAATTGTAGCACAAATTTTAGCGCATGAAAATAAGTTTATAATTCATAAATATTCAGAACGTTTCAAGTACAAGTTTGAAGTTGCTCTAACCCAAAAACATATCATCGATATAATATGACTACACTTGATCATTACAAAAAGCTACCACATTTACATTTAGTGTGCACATGATCATTACAATCCCCTAATGGAATGTACAATTCAGGTCAGCATATGTTATATCCCCGTCTCAAGTATAAGTCCGCCGCTCTCTTTTCCCAAAATAGAGGATATTATTATTTTAAACTCTTCTAAACTTGTCTTATTCCTTAATGGTTCTAAATCTAATCGTTCCACCAATATATGTTATATCTTCATCTCCACTGACTTCAAACATTCCCCTTATATGAAAGAAACATAGTAGATTCTTGCCAGATGTGGTAGCCATCACCATCATCTACCTGCACAAAACAGTTGTCATTAATAATTACAGTAGCCTTATTAACAACTATTGTTGGTTACATTAACAACACAAACAAAACATTGTCATATGACATATAGTTGTCATTAACAAGTTTATCAGCCTTCATTGACAACTATCGCTGGTCCTATTAACAACACCTTTTTTCCTATGCACATCAAGTTATGTAGCTACAAACCTTTCATCCCCCATCTTCATTCCTTAGCTATTCTATTGTAGAGACACAACACAATGAACCAGAAAACAGAGCATAATGACAGCAAAAACAGAAGATACTAAACCATACTCAAACACATTAAAACCTTAGCCAAAGCATACCCATTAAAACCTTAGCCAAAGCATACCCATTACATTTAGTAGGTCTGCCTTTATAATTTACAAGCATATGGAGGACAATACCCACAAAAGGTAGACAACTTTTTCCATTTTTTCAGGACCAAAATGAAGATGAATCAATAAAACCTATAGTTGAAAAGAAAACATTTAGACATGACATATAGTTGTCATTAACAAGTTCAGCAGTCTCCATTGACAACTATCACTTCCCCTACTAACAACATATTTTTTCCTACGCAAATCATGTTATGTAGCCACAAACATTTCACCCTCAACTTCATTCCTTAGCTTTTCTATTACAAAAACACAGCACAATGAACCAGAAAATAGAACATAATGACAGCAAAAAAAGAGCATATAAATCATACCAAAACACATTTAAACCACAACCAAAGCAAATACATTGCATTTACTAGATCTACCGTTTTAATTTCCAAGCAACTAGAGGACAATAAATGGAAAAAGCTGACAGCTTTTCCCATTTTTTAGGACCAAAATGAAGATGGATCAAGCTAAAATCTATTTAACCACTTAACGGAAAACATGAATCTAATGAAAATAAGAGAGTTGTTAGCATCAATTCTAGACCTTGCTCTTCAACATTTGCTTATGATCTTCATTTTGTTCTCCATGCCATTTCCGAAGCCGTTCGTTTTTGTATTTTACACCATTTTCCCTTCCCTCTCTCTATTTATCTAACAGGGGTATCTTGAACTTTTGCCATTTCCAATTTATTACATAATGGTCTCTTTGGACTTAAGAGTAATTTAGACATTTCATGGGACCATTTCTCAATATTTTTGCTTCTATGAGATTATAATATAATTGTCCCTTCTTTTTTTAATAGAGGAGGGTCGATGTCTAACTAAAGAAAACAAAAACGGTTCTGGTCTAACTTTTTAAGTCAGATTATAAGTGAACAAGTTATATATATATATATATATATATTCTGACACTCCAAAATTAACATTATAAGGCAAAACAATTTATATGTTATAAATTCTTTAAAATCATTTTAAGTATTATTGTTTCAAACTATAATTAATAACAGGAGTTAACACATTTTCTCAATTTTAAATTGATTATATTAATATATATTGTCTCTTATTTTTTTTATCATTTAAATTTTACTTTAATATTGTGATTTTTTTTATTATTTTATCTGATATATATATATATATATATATATAATTAAAAACTATATCATTTTATTCACTACTAGTTTGACTCCAAATTGATTTCAATCCTACATATTAACCTTTGAATCAACTCTTTTGATGAACACCTCTAGCACCAAAGCCAAAGTAGGAATGGATTTGAGGGATACATATTTATGTTACATTGATTTTTTTTTTGGCAACAATTTATGTTACATTGATTATTATATATATGATGGAAAAAAATTATTATTATATATATATATAACATATTTATGTTCCATTGATTATTATATATATATATATATATAATATGATTTATTTGTCAAACCGCCACCATCTGAACCCCTCCCGCACCAAAACCAAAAAATTTACCAAGATCATGGAGTAAGCTAATTATATTAGTGCTAGCTTGAGATAGTTTATTTTTTACTTATAAATGTTTATAATTCGTGATTTATGGTATATAAGGTAAGCATATAAGAGGAGTTTTGTCTCAACTTACATAATAAGTGATTATTTCCCAAAAATAAGTTATTCCAAACATAGCTAAACGCCTTCCAAAAGTACTCGATAAAACACAAAGACACCTTTTTTCGAAACAGTTGCAGTAAACTTGAACATATATTGCTCCTCCCATACTAAACTGTTTATAACTTGACATTTAAAGAGATCTAGTAGGGCCTTATACCATTAAACAAACTCACTATTGATACATGACGTTTTATTTTAATCCCTTAAATTTAAGAACAACATTTTTTAGTCCTTAAAATTCAACTTTATTAATGTTATTAACGGAAAATACTAATGTAACAAAGTTAAGTGGAGACCATACAATGTTAGTAAAGCAAGTTTAAAATTTTTTCCTTTTTCCAACAAAAATTAGGTTTACAACTAGATTAAAATTAAATTAAGTGTTATTTTTTATTGGTCCCTAAGTATTTCATATTTAAAAAAATTTAAACTTCCTTTATTAGTATTGCATACTCACTACTTAACTTTGTTTTATTAACATTTTCCATATAACATTAACGATATTAAATTTTAAAAACTAAAAATGCTCTTTATAAATTTAAGAGATTAAAATAAAACCTCATGTAAATTTAAAAGAACATAAGTATACTTTAGCCCATATTTATCTTACATTATTTATTATATATAATATTTAAATTTAAAACAACATAAGTATACTTTAGCCTATACTTCATGATGTTTGAGTTGCTCCAATATATTTGCTTGGTCACTACTCTTGAATTTGTTTAAAAGTCAAGTTGCTGGATTATTAGTCATCTTGCCGTATAGGAGTCGGGGGTTGTTTACAGTTTATGGTTTAACAGATGTGGGACCAAAATGAAGGCCACATAAGTTGGATTCTTTAGTGCCATATAGGAGGTTGAGTGGAATAAAACGAGTAGAATTTAACATTTGTAAATATCAAGATGATATTACTGCGTGTTAAAATTTAGGGTGAAACATTAAAACAAAATAAAATCTTTTCGGGATAATATTGCTCCTTTGTAAATACTTCTAAGAGATCTTTACATCATTTTATGTGGGAGTTTATGCCACATAATCCAGCTCCGTTTGTTTCTGTGCATATCTAGCGTCTAAAAATGATGAGACCAAACCTTTGTAACGTTTTCAAATTGCAGGAACTCCTTTCGAGCAAAATAAACTCTACGGACCTTGATCATCTTCGGCCAAAACTATATGGACTAGAACCTTAGTTTTCCCAACATGTTATCTTTATTCTAACACTCCAAATCACATTACAAGTCAAAACAATGCATATATTTTAAATTTTTTAAAATCATTTTAATTAATACTTTTTCCTAAAATAATTAATTAAATAAGTTAAAAAAATTCTCATTTTTAATTTGATTATATTAATATATATTGCCTGTTATTTTTATTATCATTTCAAATGTATTTTTATATTATGATTTTTCTCTTATTATAGTATCTGAGATATTTACTACTCCTCTAGTACTATTAATATATATTGCCTGTTATTGTTTTGATACATCATTTTGCCTCTTATTTTTATTATCATTTAACTTTGATGCATGTTTTATTTTGAATGACTGTGAAGACAATTAAATCTTAATATGTTTTTTTGTTTTGTTCTTTCAATTATTCATAACTTTTGCCACTATAAAATCCATAATGCTTAATAGGATAAAATATATCTGAGAAATATCAGAAAATAGTTTGTCATTGTTATGAAAAGAACAAAAGTAGTTTACCATGTTTTTAACTTTTAACATTTTCATGCCTCTCAGAAAATAGTTTATCATTGTTATGAAAAGAACAAAAGTAGTTTATCATGTTTTTAACTTTTAACATTTTCATGCCTCTGTACCAACATTTCTTTAACCCTTCAACAATCCCTTTGAAGCAATAATAATCCCAAAATCCATCCAACTTTATGGTATTTAATGGCTCCACATGAACTTTTGCCATTGATGGGCCTAATTGAGCCATTCACCTCAAGTTTGAAGGCATCCAGCTAAACCGGTCACCTTCACCGGTTTAATCCACTATATGTTAACTTTTTATTATTTTAATAATTCAAAGGGGCTATCACTAACGATTTAAAGTAATAAGTGTGATCAAACACACAATTACCACCATTGTGAGCGTAAATGTTAAGCATTGTGGTGATATTCTTCTGGGCTTTGAACAACGGACTTTTGTTCATATACAAATAGATACTTTCAAATGTAAGCAAAGAGAGTAGACCATGGGACTTTATTCCTAGTGAAATTAGGCCATCCAACATCCTTCTCCAATCTTAAAATATAAACACAATAAGTAGAATACAAATGAAAAACACAGTTTAAGTCATATTACTGGGGCACATACATGGTTTACAAATATTATAAACAATTGTCACATGTTTTCTTACAAAAGGTTTATAAGATATGTTGTGAAAAACAACACTTATTCGACACCAATTAGAAAGAACATAGTTAGGTTTTGTATGGTACTCCCTTAGTATTTAATATAAGAAATATTTATTTAATTTCATTAAATTAAGAAAATTGATTAAGTTAGTTATTATGACATTTTTTAAAACATCCAAGTCATCTTTCTTAATTCGCTCCTTCCCTCTCCTCACCAAATATAGTTGAATGAGCATCAATAAGAGTAAATTAGAAAAACATTAGTCAACATAAAAACTACATTTTATATTTAGAATCATCAGGATCAACTTACTCAAATATATTTTATATTAAGGACGATAACAGTATATATGTAACCAAAGTAAAACTGGAGTATACCGGATTTTAGAAACAGGACGAAGCTAGCCCAACATATGGCTAATGATGGCATAAATATAATAATGCAAAAGAACAACACGGCATATTTCGATGGGAGTTTATTTCTAGTGAAATTACGCCATGCATAATCCTTCTTCAACGTATATTGCATTGCAGCCAAGTATTATTTCAATCTTCAAATATAAACACATTAGGCTATTTAAACAAAATCGAAAACACAGTTGATGAAGTTATTACTACTCAGTATAACCAAATTAACCAGGGCACATATACAAATATAATAAACATGCGTCACCTGTTTTCTTACAATATAAAAGGTTGGTAACATATATTGTGAAAGCAACACCTATTCTAAGGAAAGCACCAATTAGAAAGTTAGAATTGTTTAGGCTTTATACCATACGAAACCAAAGTAAAACTGGAATATACCGGCTTTCGAGAAACAATTAGATGAAGCTAACACAATATATAGCTAATGAACGATGGCATAAATAATGCAAAATGAGAATACAAACAAACCATATTTGCATGGTACTACTAAACAAAAGCCATGAACAAGTGTAGCATTGGGTGCCCTACTTAGTGTTAAAACAATACATGCCCCTCAGTAAAATTTAGTTGAAAAATAGCCTGCAATTCACAGACCCTCTAGGGCATGACGATAATCTCCTCAGCATTTGGTGCTTCGAGTCTGCATCCACCACCTCAGAACAGGAAATAGAGATGGTCCTCAAATCACTGGCATTCTTCATAATAAATGTTGCCAGTTCAAATTCACATTCCGACCCTCTGTATTTGCCAAGACGAAATTTCTGAAGGTTTGATGCAACACATTGAGGAACAACAATCATTGTGTCGCCCATCGGCCTTTCACCCCAACCAGGTTTAAGCTAACAAAAACATAAATGAATAATTATAAATCTCAGTCAGAAAACTATAACTAAAAGTATATAGTGTACGTGTGAGCATCAAGCTAAAATCTAACCAACCTCAAGAATGTTGAGAATTTCAAGTTTTGGGAAACTTTCAAGACGTCCCACAAGTTCACTCACGTCATCAATGCTCACATATAAAAATTCCAGTTCAGTTAAATTGTAGAACGTTGGGAGAACTTCAACATTAAGAAACATCCAGCCCTGTATTAGCAAAATCAAAACATGTGTATAATTTTGGATATAATAAAAGGGGTTAATACATCAGTCAAGACTGCTGCCATATTTGATTTTGGTCTCTTAAGTTTCAATGCATAGTTCTTAAGTTTCATTTTGATTAAAACATTGATCCCAGTAAATAAACAAAGATTTAGACAATTTTGCCCTTAAAAGAACAAAAGCTTCGTTAGAAACTCGAGGGACAAAAAACAAAGATTGGGGAGCACTTGAGCCACAAACATTGTATCAACTCAAAAAGAATTATGGGAATGAAACAAAAAAGAACTATATATATGAATCAATGTAAATATACCAGAGCAGACCGGAGTAACTTTACATTACTCAAAGCAGACCACACTGAAATGTGAAGATGTTGAAACACCTTTGCTGATACCAAATGCTGGAACCTTCCAATGTTGGCGACAATAGAGGATCCCGAAGACAAAAACGTAAACTGTAACACCAATTCTTCAAGAAAATAACATCCATTAAGGATGTTACAGGCAGATTCAGGATCTGAGAATTTAACTACAGCCAGATGCAACACTTTGAGAGAAGGAAAATGAACTGGGGAACTAGCATTCAACGTTACTCTTCTCAACTTTAAAATCCTAATGACGCTGTTGTGGAATACGCTGGCAGGAATATCAACGGGACGACGAGGAAAAGATGTAAAACATAATTCCATATGTTCAACCTTACGGCTTACAACAATTTTAATCCAAATATTCATCTTTTTAGAAGGCACTCTGAAACTCTCGTTTCTCTCGAGACGAAATAAGTTTATGGGTTTCGAATCAGAAAAGTCCAGCATTGCATCAACGAAATTGGTGAAAGACTTGAGAGAAGGAAATAAAGAATCATTAAAATTAAGAGTGGGCATTGAAAGCCCTAGAGTAGTAAATCTCTTAGACAAGATAAGACTCGTGGGTACAGCTTGATCGATGGGCAGAAACGAGAGAATATGGTGAAGAAGATGATCAGGTAAGGTGCTAATAATATCAGTATTCTCTGAACTTGTGCGTCTGGACGATGACGATGATTCTGCCATTGCTTCGCTTGATTCTTCTGGAATTGTGCCTCTGGTTCTGCAACTGTACGTTTTTCAAGAAGAGTGAATATTTAGATGAAGAAGAGAGAAGCAAGCAAAAAAAGAACAAAGCAACATAAGAAAGGAAGAAATTACCGACTATGATGATATAGTGCGTTAATGTAGAGAAGAACCCCTAAACGATTGAGCGTTTGGATGATGAGGATGATGCCATACCGTCGCTTTGATTCTCTGGAACTCTGTTTCCGCGAGTCTGAAACCAAACGAAGGTTGAAGAGGACGGAGTAAGAAAGGGAATGAGGTTCTGAAAGGAAAGGAAGGAAGAAGAGAGCAGCAGAAGTCGCTCTATTTTTTTGGTTGTGAATACATGTATTATGTTATGTAAATAAAAAGAAAAAAAAGAGGAGAAGAAATTCATGAAGCTTTTGAAATAATTAATTGAGTTGGAGTAATTAAAATGAAAAATAAGGGAATGGGAAATGACACAAGTCAAAGAGAGGAGGGGGCTCTCGGTCTGCCACCAATACAGAGGCGCCATTTGCATTATCCAAGCCATCAACACTCCCCACGGGACCATACGGCGTAGACCGTAACTGTGAAGATGTCAATCAATATAAAATCAGTCAGTCTGCTGCCATTGCATTGGGAAAGGAAAGAGTGCCAATTTGCTAAGCTGATTGAATATTGATAGAGACTTGGTGGTAGGTTGTTAGATATAGAGTAGGGTAGATGTCTAACTAAAGAAAACAAAAACGGTTCTGGGCTACATTTTTAAGTCAGATCATAAGTGAACAAGTTATATATATATATATATATATCCTCTAACACTCCAAAATTAACAATATAAGGCAAAATAATTTATATATTATAAATTCTTTAAAATCATTTTAAGTATTATTGTTTTTAACGATAATTAATAAAAGGAGTTAACACATTTTCTCAATTTTAATTTGATTATATTAATATATATTACAAGAGAGGAAGAGAGTTAAGAGAGAGAGAGGGGGGTGGAAGGAGTGAATCACCCGAAGGAGAAGCAGATTAGTATAGGGATTTTGGATGGGTTTGAGATAGCTTATTTTTAAATAATAATGATTTATTATATAAATTAAGATAAAATTTCTCTCATATAAAACATGATTTATAAATATTTATAGATAAAAAATAAGTTATCTTCAAACTAACACTTCGCTGGCATGGAAAAATGCAACAGAGCAAGCTTCCTCAGTGAGTTGGACAGCTGACATCTCAACCAAAGAAAAATGGAAAAACAAAAAGAAAAAGAAACGGAAAACCATGTTTTTTTTAAAAAAAATTAATCTATCAATCAATGCTATGAGCTATCCCTCAATTTTTCATTTAGCGTAGTTAGGAAAAAATATTACTCCCTCTCATGTTACATATAAGAGAGAGTTAACCTTTTTTTAAAAGGATTAAAAAAATTAATTAAATTATTTTAAAGTATTTTTATTTTTTTTAAAATTAATTAATTTAATTAATAAACTGATATATAATCTAAGAATACACAACATATGATATGATTAAGTAACTTATTTAACTTCCTTAATATTTCCAAAAAAACAAACTTTGTCTTATATTTAAAACCGAAGAGAGTAATTTAATGTTGATATGTTATTCTTTCTTAATTAAATCATGGGATAATTATGGGAAAAAAATCATGTGATAATTAGCCTGTTGATTGTTATGGTTTCAACCCATTCTTAATCTCCCAGGTCAAAAAAAAAAAAAAAACCCATTCTTAATCTGGTTCCTATAATTTTTTTCTTTTATTAATTCTTTACATTTTTACTTAGTTTTTATCAAGTCCTTATAATTTTTTTACCTGTTCTTATGATTTTATTTGATTTTTAATCTACTATATGCAACCTTTTTTTTAATAATTTAAAAGGGCAAATACTAACAATATTAAGTTACATTCTTAAATAGTTCTAATCAAATCTTTAAAGGTTTAAGTTTTGTCCAACAACCTAAAATATTTTTTTAAATGCGTCAAATATGTTAAAATAATTCGTAATACGTCCACCAACCTTTAAGTATTTTTAGGTGCACTTAACACTCTAAAATTATAAATAAAACCATATTTTAGGATGCTTGATGCACTTTCATTGAGAGGACTACTTTTGAGAAGTTGATGGCAAGGCTTAAGTTGCTCCTAAAAAAATATTTTATGAGCAAAGTTTATCCTAAAAAATTTAATATCTTAAGAATAAAATTGTGCCACAAAATACTTTAAGGTGTCAGATATACCTAAAAAAATATTTTAAAATGTTAAATATATCATAAATTATTTTAGGACGTTGTATACATCTAAAAAAAAATAGTTTAACATTATGATAGGCACACCTTAACCCATTTTTAAATAATATCCGACACTAAATGTCATTGAAGCTTTCTAAAACATGAGGTTGAGCTCGAACTTGTTGTAGAAAGTATAATAAGAGTTATGTCAATAAAAAAAATTAAACAGATATTTGGAGTGACCCATCAATACCATATATGTACGACAATGGATAACCCCAATACAGATGAAGTAATACACACACGGTCAAGTTTGGTACAGCGACAAAGGGATTTGGATTCAGTGAAAGACAAATGAGATGAATTTCAACTATTCATATATATTTGATAATTAAGTTTCTTATGAAGTTTGAACAGTTACTAGACATCGCGGGCCAGAATAAAAAAGGAACAGTTACAAGACATTTATCAACTTAAGAAAGTCAGCATCTCATTCTTTTTTACTTTTTTCTTTTTTTTTCCCAATAAGTCAGCATCTCATTCGAGTTTTAAAACATGCGACACTGATGTTATTTAAAAGTTCATTTTGACTGAAAATTTTGATAAGTTCAGTTTTAGAGTAATAAATATATTTTTTATAATTTTGTCTACATTAATTATAATAGATAAAAAGAATTAATTCATGTTGATGTTGGTGAGTTATACACTCATACTTAGAGAACTGAGTAGCCAGAAGACCTCTCTAATCTTATTGAATCATAAAAAATACACTGTACATTATATGTTGGATCATAGATTGATCCTACCATTTATATAACTATTACCTACACTACACCTATTGGGCCAAGCCCAATGATACTCGCACATACTAAACCCAACATACAACTTTAATATAACAATCATATATTCCATCACTCCCCTTCAAGCTGAGGGCAGAAAACGTCTACTGCACCAAGCTTGCGCAGAATGGTGTCTTGTGAGTCTCTAGTGACAGCCTTGGTCAAAAAATCAGCTTGCTGGTCATGTGTTTTAACATGTTGTAACTTGATCAGTTTTGCCTGAACCTTTTCTCGAACGAAATGGCAATCGATCTCGATGTGTTTGGTTTGCTCGTGGAAAACTGGGTTACTAGCTATGTGAATCACCGCTTTACTATCACAATAAACATCTATAGGTTGTGACTGAGGTTTTCCAAGCTCTTTGAGAAATCCTTCCAGCCACACAATTTCTGAAGTTGCAGATCCCAAGGCCCTGTACTCTGCTTCTACAGATGAACGTGACACTGTTGTCTGCTTCTTTGATTTCCAATGGACCAATGATCCTCCTAACTTGAGTAGGTATCCCGTTACAGATCTTCTTGTCATACCGCATGCCCCCCATCAGAATCACAGTAGCAGCTTATGGTGGTATCTCCTTGTGAACCAATCAATATTCCCATTCCAGGACTCCTTTTAATGTACCTTACCACATTGAGTGCTGCTGCCATATGAACTTTCATTGGTTGTTGCATGAATTGACTTAAGACCTGCACCGAGAAACATATATCAGGACGAGTCACTGTGAGGTAAATAAGTCTACCAATCAATCTTCTATATCTATCTGAATTCACAAGCAAATCAGCAGGTTTATCCTTTCCTTCTTGGTAAGCCATCAACTTCAAATTTTGTGGCATTGGCATTCCAAGAGGTTTACATCCACTCATTCCCATATCAGCTAACAGATCTAGAGCATATTTTCTTGGAGACATAATAATTCCTTCTTGAGACCTAGCCATTTCTATGCCTAAGAAGTATTTCATCAATCCTAAATCTTTAATTTTGAAATTATCATGCAAAAATTGTTTTACCTCATCTATCTTGACTACTGAATTTCCAGTGATCAACAAATCATCAACATAGATCAGAATTAAGACCATGCTACCATCACTGTACCTTCTATAGAAAAATGAGTAATCAAACTTACTTTGAGTGAATCCTCCTCTTATTAATGCTAATGTCAACTTACAATTCCATTGGCGAGAGGCTTGCTTGAGTTCATACAAGGACTTCTTAAGCTTACAAACAAGAGTATCCCCTTTTCTATGGAACCCTTGGGGAATAGTCATATAGACTTCCTCCTCTAGATCTCCCTGCAAGAAGGCATTGTGAACATCCATTTGGTAGATGTTCCAATTGAAAATTGCTGCCAATTTCAAAGTCATACGAACAGATATCATTTTAACAACAGGAGAAAATGTGTCATGGTAATCTACTCCTTCTCTTTGGTTATATCCTTTAGCAACTAACCTCGCTTTGTATTTTTCAACCTCACCATTTGATTTATATTTTACTTTGTACACCTATTTACATCCAATGGGCCTTTTACCTGGAGGCAAAGGCACAATATCCCAAGTCTTATTATGTTCAAGAGCTTCTATTTCTAGACTCATAGCTTTTACCCATTTATCATCTTGGGCTGCTTCCTCATAGCATCGTGGTTCAGAAACAGCATCTAAGCGACAAAGAAAACACATGTGAGAAGCAGATATTTTATCATATGCTATGTAATCTTCTATCGGATAAAGGCATTTAGTGTTTTGTTCATGGGATCCTTTTGTTATTAAATTGCAGACATAGTCCTTTGCCCAAATAGGTGGCTTTCTTATCTTGCTGGCTGGAATTTCAGAGGAATGAGAGCTATTATCGACATGCTGGTTATTACTCATATCCCTACCTGATTCGGTGTTGTCTGTATTAGTTATGTCCCTACCTGATTCTGCATTATCATTGTCAGTATGTGTTAATTCAGCAGTCTGTATTTTAGTTCTGGGCTCTATAACGTCATCAAATAGGAACATATGTCTTACTTCTTTTGGTATTTCTCCCCTTTGATCTAGAGGTATATGTTCTAAGAAAGGAAATCTATCCTCTAAGAAAGCTACGTCCCGACTCACTATAATCCTTTCTGTTTTCAAATCTAAGAGGATATATCCCTTTTGGTTATTAGGGTAGCCTAGGAATACACATGACGCTGTACGAGGTGCAAACTTATCAGAAGTATTCAGATTTGTGGCATGTGCTAGAGAGCCAAATATTCTAAGGTTTTCATAGCTGGGTTCCTTGCCATACACTTTCTCAAAAGGTGTTTTGTAGTCTAAAATTTTAGAGGGGACCCTATTTACTATGTAGGCTGCCATGCATACACATTCTCCCCAAAACTTAATAGGCACCCCAGATTGTAGCATGAGACCCCTAGATATTTGCATAAGTGTACGATGCTTACGCTCGACTATACCATTTTGTTGAGGAGTATAAAGGGCATGTTGTTTCATGGACAATACCTCTATTAGACAAGTAATTTCGCAGCTCATGATTAACAAACTTTGACCCATTGTCACTTCTAATCCTTTTAACATGCAAAGAGAATTGTGTATCAACATAAGAAATAAAATTTCGTATGCAAGGAACAGTTTCAGACTTTGACTTCATGAGAAATATCCAAGTGCTTCTAGAAAAATCATCTACAACAGTAAGGAAGTAATGATGCCCCTGATGTGTAGGGGTCCTATAGGGCCCCCATACATCCATATGAAGCAGCTTAAAGCATAAAGTAGATTTAATGCAACTAGAGGCAAAAGGAATACGTGTTTGTTTCGACTGTATGCAAACTTCACACTCTTTATTGAAGCAAAAATGTTTATCCCTTACAATGGACAAATGTTTCAAAACAGGTAATGGGGCATGTCCTAATCTTTTATGTAAAAGCAACATGTCAGAAGGAGTATGTATTTCAGTATTCAAAGCGTTCACAGCAACAACAAATCTTCTTGGAAAACATATCATATAAAGTCCTTCCTCTAGCCTACCAATCCCCTTCTTCTTGCCACTTGGAAGGTCCTGCAACAGGCAATGGTCAGGGAAAAATGCTATCATACATCGTAATTCTTTAGTTAGTCTGGGGACAGAAATGAGGTTAAATTGCAACTGGGATGCATACAAAACGTTAGTAAGATAGATTTCCTCAGATAGTTTAATATCACCAATATGTGTAACAGGCACTCTAACATCGTTTGGTATCTTTATTGCTTTAATACTACTGTCATTAATTCTATACCTATCAAATAGAGATAGGTCCCCTGTTATATGGGTTGTAGCCCCAGAATCAAGGACCCATCGACTATGATCAGAAGCTAAGTGATGCAAACCTGTATTAGTACCAGTAAGAGCATGTACTGTAGTCTCTGAGTCTCGTTTCAGGAGCTCCATGAGTCGCTCATACTGATCCGGAGTAATATTTGGCGAAACAGTTTGTGTTGCCTGTGAGTTTGGAATACGTTTATCTCCTTCCACGGCTGGGGCAATGCCTAGATGATTAATAGCTGCATCATGTGGAGTTTTGGATTTATTTCCTCTGTAGTCTGGGGGATACCCGACTAGTTCCCAACAAATATCCTTGTGGTGACCCTTCTTCCCACAATGGGAACATTCTGTGTTTCCAACTGTGCGGCCTCTCCCCCTGCCACGGCCCCTCCCTCTGCCACGGGCAGCCATGGCAAGACCCTCAGTGGAGCCATTATGAGCGAGGGATTTTTGAGCCTCATCTTCAGAAATTATGGCGAACGCTTGATTAACTGACGGGAGAGGGCTCATTAACAGAATTTGGCTTCTAGCGCCACTGAAGGAGTCATTGAGCCCTAGGAGAAACTGAAGCAATTTTTGACGTTGAACCAAATCAGAATAGACGCGAGAGGTATCACACTTACATGACGGGATCAGAAACAGAATGGACTGCTCTTCCCAGATAGGGGTGGAAACAGGCCAGGTCAGGCCACCTGTTAAGGCACAAATTGGCCTGAGCCTGGCCTGTTCACAGGCGTGGCCTGGCCTGAAGCCTGTTAAAGAGGCCTGAATTTTTAAAATTTTTTAAACAAACCGACAGGCCTACAGGCCACACTGCAAAATAGGCCAACAGGCCACAGGCCGAAAACAGGCCTCCTTAAACAGGCAGAAAACAGGTTAAAACTTACAGGCTTAGGCGAAATTATCCTTTAACCCTTATCTAATTTTTTTTTAAAAAAATATTTTTATAAGCTCAGGCCGGCCTGACAGGCCTGTTGGCCTTGGCCTGGCCTATTAAGCAAAATAGGCCTTTATTTTGGCCTTGGCCTGGCCTTTTAGCCTGACAGGCCAGGCCTGAACAGGCCAATCACAGGCCAGGCTACAGGCCCCTGACAGGCCGCCTGGCCTGTTTCCACCCCTATTCCCAAAGCTCCTTCATCTTCGAGTAGTATTGAGACACCGAAGAGGACTCTTGCCGGAGGTAGCTCAGTTCACGGTGAAGAGTGAAGATACGGGACCCAGTGGTTTTGTCAAATTGTTCTTGAAGATCTTTCCAGGCGAGATGCGCATGGTGATGAAAGATCAAGCTGCTCGCTAGGTCCTTTGAGACAGAATTGAGGATCCAGGAGAGGACCACGGCATTACATCTCTCCCCGTGCGGTGGAGGCTTTAGGATCGGTGGCCATGGGGTTGATAGAATCGGCAGAACGCGATCGGAAGGGGCTAAAGAGCAAAGATGCAATCGGCGTTCAGACACGATGACGGTGGCGCGATGCAATCGGCGTTCAGATACGATGTCGGTGACGCGATGCGATGGGAGAGCCTCTGGAAAGCACGATCTGAGAAGAAAAGAAAATTGTCGGGGATGGCTAGCGAGAACGACTGGTGCGAAAGGGGAGGTTAGGGCAGGAGGGCGTGACTCTTCTTGGGCCGGATCTTGAACGGAACCCGGTGGTTTCTTGGAAATTAGCCCGATCGAAAAGGCTCTGGTACCATGTTGGTGAGTTATACTCTCATACTTAGAGAACTGAGTAGCCAGAAGACCTCTCTAATCTTATTGAATCATAAAAAATACACTGTACATTATATGTTGGATCATAGATTGATCCTACCATTTATATAACTATTACCTACACTACACCTATTGGGCCAAGCCCAATGATACTCGCACACACTAAACCCAACATACAACTTTAATATAACAATCATATATTCCATCAGTTGATTCTTTTAACAAAAAGAATTCATTCACGTTGACTTTTGCAATCAATCATAAATAAGGGTGAAATTAGAAATTTAGCCCATAGTTAATGAGTTAACTAACTCTCATTGGTATGTGAGAATTAGTTAAAAAGAACTTATAAATAGAACCAGAGTGGTGAGTTCTTGAAAACCTTCAATAATATACAAGTTCCTGAATAAAAGAAAGGGAGAATTGCTGATAAATACCTTTTTGGCAAATTAATTGTTGAATGCTACCATTGCACATAACGGAAGATGTTTTGCACATAACGGAAGATTGCTTGCACATTTATATGGAAGACTTTTACACACACGGAAGATGATTTGCACAAAACGGAATATCGCTTGCACACACGGAAGATCACTTGCACGCTTGATAGCAATCATCAATTAATTTGCCTCCAAAATATTTTTGAGCAATTCTCCCTAAAAGAAACTAAACAAAAACAAAAACAAAAACAAAATCAGTACAACCATAAAGAAAGAAACTAACATATACAAAAAACATCACAACTTATGGCGTAGAATAAAATTCGATGATCATTAGGAACGCTGGTATTAGAATTCACTTAGAAGTTAGCTATAAAATGCATCTTTAATTTGATGCATCCGTATACAAAAGTAACAAGCAGAAACACACTTCAAACAAGCTCCATGAAGTGCCCAAAGATATGGTATACATGTTTACAATATATACATGAATAACCTACCCGTTAAAATACTGGTCAAGAATCAAGAGTCGGAAGGGAATTTAGCAAATAAATTTCAGAAATTTATTATTTGAACAAAATCCTGCAATTCACAGAACCTCGAGGAGATGATGATAATCTTGTGAGCATTTGGCGTTTAGATTCTGCATTTTGCTCATCAAAACAGCAAATGGAGATAATCCTCAAATCACTAGCATCTTCATAATAAATGTCACAAGTTCAAATTCATCTTCCGAACCTTTGTATGCACTGAGACTAAATTTCTTAAGGTTTGAAGCAATACATTGAGGAACATCAGGCATTGCCTCGTAGATCGACCTTCTTCCCGAACCAGGCTCAAGCTAACAAAACATGTATGTATTAGAAATCTCAGTGATGAATATATATTTTATAATTAAATAGATACAGATTTTAGGACATAATTAGTTAAATTTAGTAATATTTTGTACCTATTTAATTATCTTTTATATATTTTCTATCTTTTAATTAAGTTTAGGATAATAAAAAAATTTGATATAAAATCTACTCACATCATATTTTATTGTGTAGGAGATATGATACGAAGTAAGAGATAAAAAAAAATCAAATAAAGAAAAAGAAAAAGAAGTTTTATCAATCATAAATACAATATATATGTATATACATATATATTATATTATATAAGAGAAAAAAGGGCGTGGAGCTTCAGCTGGCATTAAGGATGTGTTCTTATTAGCTTTTACAAAATAGCTTCTGGAGAGAATATTTTTTAGAGAATAGATTATGGGGAAAACATGATTTTAATAAAATGAGAGTGTTTGGATTATTTTATCATAATAGCTTTTTTCATGGTCAAATGACTAAAAAGGACATTAACTTTTATGATAATTACATATAAAGGATAATATTATATTTTAAGTATTATTTCACATTAAATTGAATAATAAATACAAAAAATGAAATAAATTTGTCAAAAAAATTTAAAATTATAATATTTGTCAATTATGAAAAAAAATAATATTTAATTTTAAACAGATACTGATTTCCCAAATTACAAAATTTTTAATTCCATGACGTTATTTCATTTTAAAATTTTTTTCCTTATTCTTTATCCCTTTTGTTGGCAAAAAAACAACTTTTGTTTCTTCTTTGCGTTAGATGCCCAAAGGAGAGAGAGAGAGAGACAAAAAAAGTGAGATGGGAAAGAGAAAGAGAAAAGGGAATATGAGAAAAGGAGAGGGGGCAGAGGATAATAATACTCCCAACGGTCAGAATTTTTTCAGCAAAGCAATTGAAAATAGCTTCCACATATAATAGCTTTTTCCCCTCAAAATCATGATTTGGGCTAAAAACAGGATTCTCAGATTTTTTGTAGTGTTCGATTGCTTTCATCACAAAACCAAGATTTAGGCTAAAAAGCATTTTTTTTGAGGTCACCCGAACACACACTAAAGGCTTGTTTGTTTAAGCGTTTTAGTGCGTGTTTGTTTAAGCTTTTTGCACAGTAAAAACGTACTTATTACGCAAGCCGAGAAAAAACTCCTCTCATATACTTATCTCGTATACCGTGAATCACGAATTATAAGCATGTTTTGGACAAAAATAAGCCATTCCAAACACACACTTATACAGTAAAAACGCACTTATTACGCAAGCCGAGAAAAAACTCCTCTCACATACTTACCTCGTATACCGTGAATTACGAATTATAAGCACGTTTTGGACAAAAATAAGCCATTCCAAACGCACACTAAATTGAAGGGATAAAAGACGTGGACCCCACGCAAGAAAAAAAAAGACAAATTCAGTTGTGATTTGATATATCTTTTGAATGAAAGATTTGGACAAAGAATGAAGATACGCACGCAACTGGAGACGCAAGCAAAGCAGCGTGAACTTGTATCTATTTAAGGGAAGCAATACGCGCAGAAAGGGGTGGACTCGGAGGTACGAAGCAATGGCAGAGATGGATAGCAAAGAGGATCAACGCTGGAAGAAGGGAACTTTTGATAGATTTGTTCCCTTTGTTTCTTGTTTTTCTTACTGTTAAATCTGAATTTAATATTTCTGTTATGGATTTTAGTATAACCATATGTGTGACTAATTTTCTTTTTTGACTTAGAGAAACTATGAACTCATTAGTAAACTAGGTTTTATTTTCATGATTTATGTTAATTTTGGTTATTTAATCTTGTTTTATTATGTCCGTTTGATGATTAGCCACCATTAGATATGAATTTGAGTATTAGGATTTACCTTGACGAAGGGGATTTTAATTAGGCTCTGAGATTAAGTAATATGGTATTAAATTATGATTTAATTTGCAATTAAGACAGACATATACCTAATAGCCCCATATAATTGTTGAAGAGTGTGTTTGAATTATCTTGCCTCTTGAGTAATTTAGTTAAACATAACAATTATACTTAAGAGAGGATTGTGAGTGAACCGACATGCATTTATAACTATTTATACTCGAGATTAACAAAATTAACATTTGAGATTAACTAAGTAAATGGATTTGAGATTTGGAGATCTAGTGAGGGATTAGTGACTTTATGTTGTGTTTAATATTGATAGTTTTCGTTAATTAATTTTCTTTAAATTTTTTCATAACTAGATTCGTTTAACTTAAAAGAAATTGAGATTTTAATACAAAAAAAATTAATCTAAAAAATTAATTGATTTATTCCTCATGGGAGGATACTCTACTTATCACTTTATTACTTGACACGACCCATATACTTACGGATTGCATCACTCAGCAAGAAAACTCACTAACAAGAACGTAGTATATGTGTGAGCATGAAGCTAAAATCAACCAACCATATGAATGTTGAGAATTTCAAGTTTTGGGAAGCTTTGAAGACATTCCACAAATTTACTCACGTCATAAATGCACAGAAATGCAATTTCCAGTTCATTTAAATTAGAAAACGTTGGGATTGCTCGAATATTTGGAAACATAGAGTCATGGATCATTAACCAGCCCTGCATTAGGAAAATCACAACAAGTTTATGAATTTTGGATATGGAAAAAAACTTAAGGGAATGAAACGAAAAGAACCATATGAAACATTGTGAATGTATATACCTCAGCAAACCGTAGAAACTTAACATTACTCAAAGCTGCCAACACCGAAATGTGAAGTGCTGGAACTTTTGCTGATATCAAATGTTGGATCCTTCCCATGTTGGGGAAAATCAAGTCTCCCCAAGACACATGCCTAGACTGTAACACCAATAATTCTTCAAGAAATGAACAACCACTAAGGATATTAGCGACAGATTCTAGACTTGGAAAATCAACTTGCACCATATGCAAGACTTTGAGTGAAGGCAAATCCACAGGGGACCTAGCATTTCTTTCCAGCTTATTACACTTTTAATCCAAAGATTAATCCTTATAGGAGGAACCTTGAATAATCTGTTGTTACAGTTGAGACTAAACGAAATAATGGGTTTGGAATGAGACAAGAACAATAAAGCATAAACAAACTGAGTGAAGGAGTTAAGAGAAGAAAATGAAGAGTCATGAACTTTAAGAAAAGGCATTGAGAGCCCTAGAGGTGTCCATCTCTCGGACAAGACAAGACTTGTGGGTACGGCTTGGTTGATGGGAAGAAAAAAGAGGATACGGTGAAGAAGATTATCTGGTAAGCTGCTAATAATATATCTCTATTCTCTGATTTTGAGCGTTTGGATGATGATGATGGTGATTTTGCCATAGTGTTGCTTGATTCTTCTGGAACTCTGCTTCCTTCTGACTCTGCAACTGTTTTTTCCTTAAAAAGGGAAAAAAAAGCTCCAAGAAGAAGAAGGAAGTATGTTTCCAATGCAGAACAAACCTAAATAAGAAAGCAAGAAAAGAGAAGAAGCCTGAAGGACTGATGAGATAAAAAAGAAAGGACTGATGAGAGAAAAAAGAGAGAAGCGAAGACACCGAGAACGAAGACGACGAAGCAACTAAAATGTGGAACAGAAGAAAGAAGGCATGCGTGTGGAGATGTGAAGATCAAGGGATGCCAATTGATTTAATTACTAATCATAAAATCTACTGCGTCAGGAAAAAAAGGACAAACATTGGGAAAAGAACAAAAATTTTGATAAAGTAGCGAAAAAAACATTTTAAAAAGGGAAAATTCTAAAAAAATACTTTGAAATATGGGAAAGGACGATTCAGTGCTCTGAAATTGGGGAAGGACAATTCAATTCGTTGTTAGACGGGAGGAGGAATTTAGGATTTTGCAATCTAGGCGAAAAGACAAAAATGCCCTTCAGCCCTCCATCCCTCCATCCCTCTACTTCGAAATAACAACATCAGCCTTTTAATTAAGAATACCGCATTCTACATTAACAACACCAACATCCCACAAAGAACCATACTTCCTTGCGCTTCACCTTCGTTCTGATAACAACACCTTCGTTTTATATTAACAACTCCATTTTCTTTTTTCACAATTAACAAGTTTCAAGACCAATAACAACACCCCTATCTTTATTAATAACACCGTATTCTACATTAACAACTCTACTTTTTTCTTTCACACTTAACATGTTTAGACCTAATGACAACATCTCTCTCTTTATTAACAACACCGTATTCTACATTAACAACTCCACTTTCTTCTTTCACAATTAATAAGTTTCAGAGCCAATAACAACACCCCTCTCTTTACTAAAAACACCATATTCTACATTAACAACTCCATTTTTTTCTTTCATAATTAACAAGTTGCAGGGCCAATAACAACTCCTTTTTATTTATCAACAATACCATATTGGCCCCAAACTTATTAAATGTGAAAGAAGAAAGTGAAGTTATTAATATAAAATACAATGTTGATAATAAAGAGAGAGGAGTTGTTATTGGCTCTGAAACTTGTTAACTATGAAAGAAGAAAGTTGAGTTGTTAATGTAGAATATGGTGTTGTTAATAAAAAGAGAAGTGTTGTTATTGGCCCTAAAACTTTTAATTATGAAAGAAGAAAGTGGAGTTGTTACTATAGAATGAAGGTGAAGCACATGGAAGTACGGACTCTTTGTAGGATTTGATGTTGTTAATTAAGAGGCGAGTATTGTTATTCCGAAGTGAAGAAAGAGAGAGGGCTGAAGGGCATTTTCGTTTTTTTGTTGAAATCTCAAAATCCCAGATGCCTCCTCCCGTCTGATAGCAAACTGACTCGTCCTTTCTGAATTTCAAAACATTAAATCGTCCTCTCCCATTTTTCAAAGTATATTTTTGGAATTTTCCCTTTAAAAAACACATAAAGAAAAATAAAGGGTAGATGTGCAAAAATACTCATAAAGTTTTACCTAAAATACACCCAACACCAAATATTTTTTTGGAGATGTAAAAGTACACGAGTTTTTAAAAGTGGGGGCAAAAACAACAATTATATTAACTCTAGTTAGTTTGACCATTAGAAGGAGAGACTTTGATAAAAAAGCTTACTTGGAAGCTGATATGGAAGAAATAATAATAAAAAAAATCCACATATGCATTAACCTTATCTCCACTTTCCTTCTCTTGTGAGTCTACCATAATTAGAGCCAGTGGGCCTAACCCGCTAGCTCGCCAAAATTGACAGGTTTGGGCTGGTATGCCTGTAGGCTGGCCCGCTTAATTTTTTTTAGTTTTTCTTATAAAATACCTTAGTGCCTTTTCTTTAATATTGTGTTTAACTACTTCCTCATACTTTTTATTTGACACTTTTATTTTCATATTATATTTATTTATTCTGCTATTATTAAATTTAAAATATATATGTTTATATATTTTTGTAATGTGAGTAGATGAAAAAAAAGGACAGTAAGAATTAAATTAGCTTCCTAACACAAATGTATAAAAGAAAGGAAGTGTGATGTGGTGAATGAAAGAGAAAATGAGTGAAAATTTTTAAGAGAGGAGTGAAGTAATTTTTTTTAAAAAAAATAATAGGCGGGCTGGCAGACTGGCTAGCCAACCTGCCTTGGCGGGATTAGGATGGTATTTTGCTAGCCTGCGAAGGGGCGGGCTATACCAGTATGCCTCGTCTAGCCCACGGACTAGCTCGATTTACTAGCACTAACCATTATTAACCCAAAAAATAAATAGGAAGTAAATGGAAAAATTAAAGCCAAAGCAACAATAGTTATAACCTTGAACATTTAAACCCAAACGTTAGAACTCATTACAACAACAATTCAAACATTGAACATCTAAACTATTCTTCATCAAAAGTTAAAGCAACCACTACTACAGAAAGCATTTTTAACATCCGTTTTTAGGCATTTTCTACGTCCCTTTCTAAGGGGACGCCTATGTAAGCAACATAGTGAAGTTTGGGAATAATGTCCATTAAAAAAGGGACACTGTAAGAGACTTACTACATCCCTTTTTTCAAAATAGATGCCATAAGTATATAACTTATGGCGTCCCTTTTGGAAAGAAGGACGCCATAAGTCTCTTACGGTGTTAGTTTTTAAACAATGGACGTGAAAGGTTTTTCTTTAAAACAAATTTTGCTTTATATTTTTCATTGCCCATCAATTAAACCTTGTACAAAACATCATCAAACACTTCTTCATAAATCAAAATGTCCTTATAAATAGTACAGAAACATCCAACACTAGCTAATTAATCTGTTAACTACTATTACTATATACAATAATCACCACAAAGTGTCAAAAACTTGTCTACACAACTACAATCTAATCTAAAACTAAACTTTACTCATTTATGTGTTGAAGAAGATGTCTAGTCAAAAGGTCTTAGATCAAATGAATGTCTTCGTCTAAGTAGGTGTCATCATTACCAAAAATCTGCAAATTGGAAAATAATCTAAGATGAATCAATCAAGTGAATAACTTAATTAATAATTCAATTGCAACACCAAAAATATTATCATTTGAGAATGAAGATGCGATTACCTACTCAAAATCTATAGTAACTCTACTCTATATGATATTATACATGTAAAGTATAACATAGTATCCGTACTCAGTTCTCTTTGGTTGTCGAGGGCATTATAAATTAAAAGCAAATGGTTAGAATGAATAAAGGTATATCTAAAGTGATTGTCAATGAAATAACTTTAATTCCAACTACTTACTCGCGGATAAAGCCACTTTGGCTCTCTACTTTAACCTTTGCGTATCTCGCCCAGTGGTCTTTATGTCTTGGGTGCACTATCATTAAAATGAAAATCAACATACATTAAAATAATTTATTTAAGTCAAGAATCAATTATTTACAAATAAATTAACTTACGTGCTGAAGATGGATTTTATTTCTTCGTTTGGCTTGTGACCTAAGGAATCAAACTAGAAATTATGGAGAAACTTCCACGTCAATTTTGTCAAAGGTAATGCAATTCTAAAGAAATTCTGTATAAACCTTCGATAACAACCAGCTAGACCAAGAAAACTGTGTACCTAAATACCATTTTTGGTCTTTTCCAGTTCAGTACTACTTCCACCTTACTAGGATTAACAGCGACCCCTTGCTGTGAGACAACGTGGCTCAGAAACTTTACCTCTGAAAGCCAGAATTCATACTTGCTCAACTTGGCATAGAGTTGCCTATCCCGTAATACATTCAACACAGTTCTCAAATGCTATTCGTGTTCAGCCTCACTCCGTGAGTACACCAGTATATCATCGATAAAGACTACAATGAACTGGTCCAAGTACGAATGGAAGATTCGATTCATGTAGTCCATGAACACAGCAGGTGCATTGGTCAGCCTAAATGGTATCAGTAGAAACTCATAATGCCCATATCTGGTCCTGAAAGTAGTCTTCGATATATCTTTTGCTTTGACTCTCAACTAATGGTATCCCAATGCAAATCGATCTTTGAGAATACACAGGAACTAGACAACTAATTGAGCAAATTATCAATTCTAGGGAATGGATACTTATTCTTAATGGTCACCTTGTTCAACTCTCGGTAATTGATACAGAGAAGCAGGCTTTCATCTTTCTTCTTTACGAAGAGCACTGGAGCACCCTAGGGTGATACGTTGGGTCGTATAAACCCTTTCTCAAGTATTTCCTCGATCTGCTTCTTTAGCTCCGCCATCTCACTTAGAGCCATCCAGTATGGGGTTTTAGAAATTAAACTTGCTTTAGGCCTCAAATCGATCGATAATTCCACTTCCCTATCTGAAGGTAATCCACTGACATGCTCCGGAAAAACGTTAGGGAACTTGCTTACTACAGGGATACTTTCCAAGGCTACACTGGCCTCTGATTGCATAAAGCAGAATACCATGTACCCCTGATAACCCTTCTACAAATATCTCTCAACCTTAGCCACAGATAGAAGGTTAAGAGTGATTTTGGTATCATCTTGTGGCTGTGGATTCAGATATAGGACTCTCTTCTATTTACAATCCAACGACACACCGTTTGCTGTCAGCCAGTCAATCCCCAAAATTACTTTCAACCCTTGTAGTGGTAAACAAATCAAATTTATGGTTGATTCATGGCCCTCAACCTTTACCACGCAATTTAGGCAAACGTCAGCTGTCACAACTCGTGCACCCATACGTGTAGATATGACTAAATCATACAGAGATTTATGCACAAATAATCGTAACTGTCTCATGCAGTTGTATGCAATGAATGAATAGCTTGTACCAGAATCATACATGACATGTACTAGACTGCCGTTCAGAGAAATCGTACCTTGAATCAGTTCCAGAGATTTTTTGGCTTCTTCTTGTGTTAGTGTGTAGACCCTGCCTGAAGCTTTATGTCTCGTCTCCTTCGGCTGCTGCTTTTGTGGACAATCCGTGGCTATATGCCTCATCTTGTTGTAAATAAAATAGACAAGTGGTTTATTGGGATCTACTTTCAGTGGTGCACCATTACAAGCCCTGCTAGGATGGAATGGTTTATGACAAAACCAACATGTGCGACTTCCTGAGGATCCTTGGCATCCACGGCCTCCAGTCTTTGATTTGGCCTCTTGGTAGCTCCCTTGGAAGATCCACCCTGTTCTTTCCTCTTCTGTGTTGAGCTACCACTTCTATAACCACTGTGATTCCCAGTTTGTGTTGCCCAATTTGACATGCGCTTCTCAATATATCGGCACTCTTTTTCCACTTTGCTGAATTCCCTGAAGTGTTGCGAAATCAGCCTATCCTTAAACTCAGGTTTCAACCCTTCGATCATCATGTCTGCATTCCACTCCTCATTATCGTTCAGCTTGGCATATGACGAGTAGCGCGACAGTCAGATATACCGGGTCAGATAGTCATCAAAGCTCTCCCGGTCTTGCTTCTTGATGCAGAGGAATTCTTTCTCTTTCTTTCTCTAGACAATAAGGGGAAAGTACTTCTCATTGAACTTTTCTTGGAATAGTTCCCATGTGATAGGAACATTCTTCCCCTTTAGGATGAAGTCTATGCCTTTCCACCAGCGATCAGCATCACCTTCCGGCTTGTATATGGCTAACCGAGCTTTCACCTCATCTGGACATTGCAACATTTCAAAGATCTTGTCCAAACGAGCTACCGGTCGTCCGCTTGTCTAGGATCAAATTTCCCTTTGAACATGGGCGGCTGTTGTTTACTGAATCTGCTCAGCCAGATCTAAATATCCACCTCTGGCTCTGGTGGTAAATTTTCTAATGGAGTTTCCTCATGTATTTCTTCGTAATTCCCCCACATGAACTCATCTATATGATTCTCCAGGTGATCCTGCCTCTGCTGTACTCCCTGGAGGTTAGCTCTTATTCCGTTCATCATCTGCTACTGTTGTTCTAACATATCAGTATTCATTGTTGGATAGGGTCAGGCCGCAGCTCTTCCTCGTTGTTACCGTGTCTACCACGCCCTTAGCCTCGACATCTACCTCGGCCTCTACTGTGGCCTCTACCACCTTCTTCTGGTTATATCATTTCCATAATTCATTCTACATGAAATTTAAAGAAGAGTAAATTTTGATACAAGAGCAAGGGCATTATTATCATTTGATAAAAAGTTGGGGTACAAATATGTCATATAGAATACATAACGACTATTTACAGTAGTTATGAAGAAACGAAAACATTACATAACCTACATACTACTGTTCATGACATCTTATCTTTTACATATACCAAAATATTAATAAACTTTCTCTGTACCCTCCCCAAAATACATCTTTTGGCTAAAATGTTTTGTCTGCCGCTATCCTATGACTGCCCTAGCCTCAAAATATGTGCCGGTACCTCTCAGTCACACAAAATATAGGTCGGGCCCACATCACTCCTCCTTGTCCAGGTACTCCCTCGTGTACTCGTAGATGTGGTCCAGAAATTCTGGAAAGTCGCTGTTGGGACCCTCCTCGACGATGCTAATCTTCTTTTGGTTCCAGAAAGTGGTATCCAGAAAGAAGCTCATAATCATGAGGATCCAGGTTGAGTCTGGTAAGTTAATATCCAAAAGACATCATCGGCGGTACAATATATCGACAGAATCTAAATACGACAAGTAATAATCATTTGGGTCAGCAAACTCTCATCTCGCATGCGTTAGCTTGATCTACAGATAATAAGCAAGCTCCTCATCTGGCTGCAGGTCTTATGGTACGTATACCAAATCTACCCTCGAGAAGCCGTCACTCGAATCAGCCTCAATAGGGTCCTCCTCTGCATCTTAGGCTAGAGGATGTCCAGACTCACCTACCTCAGATCTTGGTACAATCTCAGGTCTCGGCTGCGGTCAGTATACAGGTAGCATTGGAACGCTCTTTTGTACCGTATAGCCCATCCGCGTACCACCGTTACTGAAGTAGTCGATCAACGGTCCTCTTGGAATATCCATGATATCCTGTGGCCATGCAAACAAAATCTTATCAGTATACATTTCTGATAATGCTAGAACTGCTTATTAGCTCTGATATAAAAAATGTCAACACTCGTTTCAATTTCGATAATCGAAGAGTAATAAGGATGGAATTCCATGGGCATACGGAAAAGTACAATTATTCTAATAAAAATATTTTTTTACAATTCCAACGTCGTTGATCAATGAAATACAGAAAATATAGCGAAAACTTTAATATTTATAGGATTCTCTAAAATATCTAAACATAAACTAATTATAACCACGATCATGTCCTTGCCTCGAGACACGTGCCAATCACTTCTTGGCATCTATGCCTTTACTTTTTGACCCACTGGCACCCGCTGAGATGTTTATTTTTTAAAAAATGGGTGAGATTCGAAAGAATCCCAGAAGAAATATGCTATCCTTCATAGAAATTTTGAAAAGTAAATATGACATGCGCCAAGGTATGCACCAATTAATGAACAATATAAACACATCATTGTCATGTATACATGAGTAGGGCCCAACCCCACAATCTACACTGGTTGGACTTCTGCCAACATCCAGTGTAAGTGCACCCCGACACTAAATGCCCCTCTCTAGACAAATCATGTTGATTAATAAAGCGTATTTATAAACATTGGCATTTATACAAGCATATAACTATGGCATGATGTATTAAAAATAATGTTCCTACCTCAAAGCTTTATAAACCCCTTTTAGATGTGCCTCGTAAAACGTGTTGTGTCCGGCCTCCAACTCAGTTCTAAAATATTAAATGTACAAGAAATAGGTCATAACATATCCAAGTATCATTTTAGACTCTTTTATAGTGCTTCTTGTGGTTATGTTAGTCTATGATGAAAATTTACCAAAATGCCCTCGGGACCTCGACCCGGCCGCCGTACCCGACTCGATGGCACGTTTTCCCAAAATTTTGACTAGGGCTAGCCTGATGTATTTTTGCCCAAGGAATCCATTTCTGGGTTTGAAATCACCAAATTCACTGTCAAATTTTGAAAATACCCTTGACAACCTTGATTTAGGGTTTTAGGAGCGTTTTCGTAATTATGCTTTTTCGGCCTTTTTCGAAAAAGTGACTAACTATAACCTCACCTATTTTTACCCAATGAATCCAATGGAACCATTTATTTCATGAAAAACCAGCTCCTACCCCCTAAAATAGTGCTGGTCAAAATATTAAAAGAAAATGAAAAAATTGTCCTTTTGTGTTTTAGCTTCCAAAACTTGTACTTTTCCACTTCTAATCCTTTATTAACTCATTTAAACACTTCTTAATTATGATTCAAAGAAATTTTTGCAGCATAACCCCTTAGGGTTATGGCTTTTACAATTTTACAACTCAACTAAAAATCACCAAACTAACAACAAACTTCAAAATCAACTTCATGCAAGTATAGATTTGAGTTTGGTGTAGTTACCTCTTAGGCTTCTTGATACCTCTCACTTTAGGTTCCTCCTCCCTCTCTTCTTGATCTCAAAGTGTGTCTTCACCACCATGGATTCATGAGGAACAAGAGTTTAAAGAAGGATTTTTCATGCATGCTTATAAGAAAAGGCTTTAAGAGTCAACACTTACGTTAATCTTCTTCCTCCTTCTCTCTAATTCGTCAAAGTGCTTCAAGCTCTCTCTCTCTCTCACTCTCTCTTTCTTTGAGTTGGGCGAATACACAAAGGAAAAGGAAAAGGAAAGGAAAATGGCTTCATAACACTTGCTCCCTTCATCCTACACCATTGATTTCATCAAAGGGTGTTATAGTAACACCTTTCTCTAACCATACCTCTACCCATGCTTCCACCCATACTCCCACCCATACTCCCTTCATAATTGCTCCCTTTGACTTCCCTTAAAATTGAACTAGCCTTCTCTTTAAAAAAAAACGTGCTCCCCCTTCCTCTTGCTCCAACTAGACCATTACTCTTCCAAATAGACCAATTCTTGTACTCAAGGTAGCATACCATTTCATCATTATTTGTCCATGTAGCATTATTTTAATGCAATTTGATATGTGCCCATGCAAATCCTTATAATTTAATCCCCTCCTTATATGATCATGACACTTGGAATTTTAATTCCATTAATCAATTTCTAACACATTTTATTTTCAATTTTTGGAATAATGCCAATTCTGGCAGATTTTATGCTCTAACTTTGAAAAATCATAACTAATTTTATAGATATCATTTTAGAGTGATTCCAAAGGCTATGAAACCCTTATTGAGTCTAGTTTCAAGAAAAAATATAGACTTTAGCCGTCTAGAAGCATATCATTCATAGATTTCATTTCTTTGATTGCTGCTCCAGAGACTTTCCATATTTTCTAGACTAACTTCAAAAATTCATATTTTTTTGTACATAGCTTCAATTGATTCATATGACCTATCAAATTAAAGCTTAGGATGTCTATTTTCACCTTGTAAAATTTCATAATTTTTGCTCATATTTGGTCTTCCAAAACCACATAACAAACTCACTGCCTCGTAGGTGATTTCACTGAAAACACCATTCAACTTTCAATTTTCAATATTTAATTTTATTGAATATATAAAATAATCACAATATACTCTTGGTGAATAAAATTTGGGGTGTTACAGAGCCTCCCTAAATTGTGAATGCAGGCACATTGAGTTGTTAGTGAAAACTGTGGCATTGTGCAAGTAAGAGCATCAAATGTGCATAACTGTAGCACAAATTTTAGCGCATGAAAATATGTTTATTGTAATATCCCAATTTTTAATTATGGGCTAGTCATGATTATTGTGGATAATTATGCATTAAATTGGAATTATTATGTGTTTTATGGCAATATTAATTAATATGTCATAATTAGTGAAAAATTGGAAGAACGGAATTATCTGTTAATTAGTTGATAATTAATTGGGAAATTAATTACTAGCTAAGAGAAAATGAGATGTGTAATTAAAATGGCTAATGGAAGGATTAAGTGGCTAATTGGGTGTTTACCTTTATGAGAGCTAATGGTAGTGTGACATGTGGCAAGAGTTGGTGTGAAGGAAGAGTGAGAAAAGTCAAATTGAGTTTTATAATATTTCTCTCTCCTCCCTCTCCTCTCTTGGTTGGCTAGACATGGAGGGAGTACCATCATCATGATTTCTCATTCATCTCTCACACTCCATCTCTCTCTTCTCTTCTTCCATTTCTGGTGCCATTGTTGGGCAAGAAAGAGAAAGAAAAATCTTGTGATTTGGGTAAGCAAATGGCCTCCATTGCTCAAGTTCTCTTCTTTAATGTTATTCCTTAAGTTGAGAGCTTCATTTTGGTGTTTTTAGTTTGGCCATTTGGTGTTGTTTTGTGCCACACGAAAATTTAGAAAGTGGTGAATCAAGAACTCCCTTTGAGAAGGTTGATAAGGTAAGTGAAACCAATCTTTCTATCTATGTTTCATGCCATTTAAAGTAGTTTGTAATTTCTGGAAATTTTGACTTGAATCCGAAAATGAGTGCCACTGTTCATTTGGTATGTTTTTGGCATGAGAATGGTATCTTGGAATGAGTTTAGGATAGATAGATTGATTGGTGATTGAAATGTTAAGATTGGAGGTTTTGGGATTTTGGTTTTTAATGTTGATTCAAACCAAAGCATGATAATGGAGTAGGATTTTGGTAATTCTGATGATTCCATTGAATTCCTTGGGTGTTTTTGTGTGGGAGTAGCTTTGGTTTGGTATTTGGGTTCATTTGGATTACTTTGTAAAAAATTATGGAAGTGCTGTTATACCTTCTATATTTTCTGGTATTGATAGAATCACTCGAGTATGGGATGAAGATCACACGGGTGAGGTTGAGTATCACTCGAGTGCTGTGCATATATTCTGTTTTCTCTTCAGTTTTTCTGTTGTGCTTTCTGGAAAATTCAAGAGTGTATAGTCTCACTTGCGAGTGTTGATTTATCACTCGAGTGCAATGTCCTGTGCTTGAGTGCTCCTCTTTGTGGTAAACTCTTGTGCTCTCGGGTTCTCACTTTTTGTACTTCACTCTCAGGTGCTCGAGTGAGACATTTGGCCTTCACTCGGGTGAGGTTCAGTGTGCTTGATAGTTGTAGTCTCTGAAAAGTCCTTGTGCTCTCGGGTGTTCACTCGCTATCCTTCACTCTCTAGTACCCGAGTGCAGACCGTACCATCACCCAAGTGAGGTCTTCTTCACTTGAGTGTTGTAGTGAAAAATGTCAATTTGGAGCTTCAAAAAGGGGATCTTTAGGATAGTTCTTCCAACCCTTTAGGAGTTTTGTTAGGGGTATTTAATGACACTAAAAGAGTAATAAAGATAACCATTTAAGTGTTAAGAAGCCATTGAGAATTGGAATAGAGAATTGACTCTTTGTCCCTTATTATGATTCTAGGATACGATATTTACCCGACGCAGGAGAAACCGGTGCCAGGGAACGCCCGGAAGGATCAAGGTAGTGACTTTTCTCTCATGTTGTGTATGATATTTTGGTATGCATAACTTATCATTGAACTATGAACTGCATGTGCCATGGTCCATTACGGCGTGAGCACTTCAGTGTGAGCCGTTTAGGGAGGGACATTGGTCATCTCTAGTTCGGCCGTTGAACTACTGTTGTAATCGACATGGATATTTGTGAATCTAACCCGTGGGGTGGCGTTTGTGAATCCAGCTGTGGGCTGTGTTTGTATCTTGCATGTATGACTTGCGTTATGAAATGCTTTATATGAATCCCAGCTGTGGTTAAATATATTGTGTGGATTGTTGTGATGCAATGCAGCGTGAGCAATCGTAAGGGATGACATGTGTCATACTAACCATTGCCGTTGTAACTGCCATTGTAGTTGCTTTGTGTGGATGATTATTTGATTTCATGCCTTATTGTTGTGCATACTATGATTGATTTGACACTACGGGGATTCCTTAGAATCTCACTCTCCCAAAATTAAACATTTTAGATAGGGTTGAAGGATCAAAAGGCAAGCAGGTGACGAAGAGCGGGTAGAGCTCCATGTTAAGAGTTCCTTTTTGGTTAATAGTTATCATTGTATATCATTAGGATATTTTTGGTAGAAACAATTTTATATATTGGATTTTGTGTAATCCCCCAAATAAAGGGTATGAATTATGGGCTTTATGCTTTTATGTAAACCCTTATTTAATGAATGGAACCCGAGTGAGTCGGGAATTTACTTTGCACTCTGATATTTGTAAATGGAATCCACCTGTACAGGCCATTATTGTTTTGTATTGTGAATATGAGACCATTGTGAATAAGTTTTGAAAAAGTTTTACAAATCTGATTTTGGGCAAAAGATTACCTTAATAAGTCCCATATTTAAAATATGGTCTCTAATTCCAACTTAATTATGTGTTTAACAACTTAATCTCGGCCAAAGGTGGAAAGGGGGTTACATTTATAATGCATAAATATTCAGAAACTATCAAGTACAAGTTTAAAGTTACTCAAACCTAAAAATATATCATCCATATAATATGATTACACTTGATTATTACAAAAGTGCACATGATCATTATAATCCCCTAATGGAATGTACAGTTCAGATTAGCATATGTTATATTTCCGTCTCAAGTACAAGTCTGCCGCTCTCTTTTCCCAAAATAGAGGATATCATTGTTTTAAACTCTTCTAAACTTGTCCCTTCCTTAATGATTCTAAATCTGACCGTTCCACCAACATATGTTATATCCCCATTTCCATTGACTTCAAACCTTCCCCCTATATGAGGGAAACAGAGAATATTCTTGCTAGATGTGGTAGCCATCACCACTGTCTACCTGCACAAAACAGTTGTCATTAACAATTGCAATAGGCTTATTAACAACTGTTGCTGGTTGCTGGTCACATTAACAACACAAACAAAACATTATCATATGACATACAGTTGTCATTAACAAGTTTATCAGCCTTCATTTACTCACACACACAGATTCCTCACAGGAAAAAATCAAACCCCTGGCCATCATCGTCGTACGTAAATCAGCAAGTATGGGTGGAAGTCGTCCCCAAATCGATGAATGCTTGATCTTCTTCCTTAATCAGAGTGGTTGTCGTTCTCTTTTCTTGCCGCCGACGTCGATGTTATGAGTGATTGGATGTTTGGGATCCCGATCTGTCTCTTTCTGGTCCACAAATCTCTGTCGCTCTCTGCTCTGGTCTCCTTCTCTGAGCTATCTTCCCTCTATCGGCGGCACAGGTGCTTCGCTGTCTTGGATCTGTCTTCCCATCTTGCCCAGACACGGAGAAGAAGATGAACTGGAACTTAACGCTGAGAGAGAGAGATCAGTACAATTTGGCTCCCTCTGGAACAGTGTGCTTGAATTTCAGCATGTGAAATCGTAATGTTAACTTGACATTCTCTAATGTATATTGTAGTTGCTGTCATGAAGGTTCTGGTGTTTTGTGAATTCTATTGCTGCACTTGTCATTCTCATTACAACTGTTGTTAATGGTGACAGTTTATTGTAATTAAAGCATACATGAAGAAACACCTTATTTTAGGTTTATGACTTATATGGATTGGATGTATGTGGAATGAGTAATGTTAGTTTGCCATTTGATACTTCGTCTATAAGTTGCTGTCATGGGAATGGGAATGACAAGGTTTTTAATGGTTTTAGCAATAATGATAATGGGAATGACAACTTAATATTTCCAAACATTGTGTGGAAGTGTTTGCCCAGAAGGGGGGACGCTGACAAATTAAGTAATGTGATTAATAAAGTTTTTAATGGGTTTGACGACAATGGTAATGGGAATGAAATTTTAATATTTACAAATATTAAGTGTGGAAGTGTTTGCCCAGAAGGGGGGACGCTGACAAATTCAGTAATGTGATTAACAAAGTTTTTAATGGGTTTGACAACAAGGGTAATAGGAATGACAACTTATTATCTCCAAACATTAAGTGTCGAAGTGTTCCCCAAAAGGGGAGGATGCTGACAAGTTCAATAATGGGAATGACAACGTTAGTAATGGTTTTGATGAGAATGGTAATGGGAATGACAACTAACCCTAACCAACTTTGTGAGTGAAAGTGTTGGCCCAAAAGAGGAGAACGCTGACAAGTTCAATCATGGAAATGACAAAGTTAGTAATGGTTTTGACGAGAATGGTAATGTGATTGACAAGTTAGCCTAACCAACTTTGTCATTGGGTGGAAGTGTTGGCCCAAAAAGGGAGGACGCTGACAAGTTCAATAATGGAAATGACAAAGTTAGTAATGGTTTTGACAAGAATGGTAATGAGATTGACAAGTTAGCCTATTACCATTCTTGTCAAAACCATTACTAACTTTGTCATTTCCATTATTGAACTTGTCAGCGTCCTCCCTTTTTGGGCCAACAATTCCACCCAATGACAAAGTTGGTTAGGCTAACTTGTCAATCTCATTACCATTTTCGTCAAACCATTATTAACTTTGTCATTTTCATTATTGAACTTGTCAATGTCCTCCCTTTTTGGGCCAACACTTCCACCCAATGACAAAGTTGGTTAAGCTAACTTGTCAATTTCATTACCATTCTCGTCAAAATCATTAAAAGACTTGTCATTTCCATTATTGAACTTGTCAGCGTCCTCCCTTTTTGGGGAAACACTTTCATTGACAAAGTTGGTTAGACTAATTTGTCAATCTCATTACCATTCTCGTCAAAACTATTAAAAGACTTGTCATTTTCATTATTGAACTTGTCAGCGTCCTCCCTTTTTGGGCCAACACTTCCACCTAATGACAAAGTTGGTTAACTAACTTGTCAATCCCATTATCATTCTCGTCAAAATCATTAAAATACTTGTCATTTCCATTATTGAATTTGTCAGCGTCCTCCCTTTTTGGGGAAACACTTTCATTGACAAAGTTGGTTAGCCTAATTTTCAATCTCATTACCATTCTCATCAAAGCCATTAAAAGACTTGTCATTCCCATTATTGAACTTGTCAGCGTCCTCCCCTTTTGGGGAAACACTTTCAGTGATAAAGTTGGTTAGACTAATTTGTCATTCCCATTACCATTCTCGTCAAAACCATTAAAAGACTTGTCATTTCCATTTTTGAACTTGTCAGCGTCCTTGACTTTTGGGGAAACACTTCTACTCATAAAGTTGGTTAGCCTAAGTTGTCAATCCCATTACTATTCTCGTCAAAACCATTAAAAGACTTGTCATTCTCATTATTGAACTTGTCAGCGTCCTCCCCTTTTGGGGAAACACTTTCAGTGATAAAGTTGGTTAGACTAATTTGTCATTCCCATTACCATTCTCGTCAAAACCATTAAAAGACTTGTCATTTCCATTTTTGAACTTGTCAGCGTCCTTGACTTTTGGGGAAACACTTCTACTCATAAAGTTGGTTAGCCTAAGTTGTCAATCCCATTACTGTTCTCGTCAAAACCATTAAAAACCTTGTCAATCCCATTATTGAACTTGTCAGAGGTCACCCCATTTTGGCCAATACTTTAGCACACAATATTTCTTGATTTACTTGCTTCTTGTAGAAGAAAAGTGCATATTACCATAGTGTGGGAATAAAGGGACTATCGCTTTAGTAAATTTACATACACAATAAAATTACATGGAAAAAGGCCACTGCTATGAAGCCGTATACAGGATCAATTACCAAAATAACAACTTTACAATGTCACCCCAAAATGCAGTGCTTGGTGTTCATTTCATCAATCTTAATGCATCCTCCCTCTTGCTATTCATTTCATAGTTAACCACCCACCACATTAGGTCTCGCCTATACGCCCCAACCTTATCAGTACCATAGTCGAAGGTTACACCTAGCTTCCAATTGTTGAGCCAAATTAGCACATAGACACCACAATCATGCCTACAAGACATAGTGACATGAAAAACTAATGCTAAACCATATTATAACCAAAATCTTGTGCACATACAAAAACACGCACAAGTTGTTTTGTTGTGGAATGGGTGCCCAAATAAAGTCACCAATCAGCTTCTTCCCAACATGCGCCAGTTTCACAATCAAACAAATGGGTGTGTGTGTGTGTTTAAAATCCTCTTCCTTTGTTGTACTTCTACATCTTCAATATGAAAATTGGATTTTTTTACAATTTCGAAAGCCATCTTATTGGAATGTTTAAATATGCTTCAACAATCTCAAATGCTTAGCTAATATTTATAAGCATTAAACTGTACATTCCTTTTGAATTCTCACATTAAAATTTAATTTAGTTTTATCACCATACACTAAATAACATTCATATAACCAATATGTTTTAACATTCAAACATCTCTAGCCAAATTTTCATATCCAAATCAAACAAAACTCCTTTAGACAACAAGCCTTTTTAATCTGGAAATTTTCCAGATTTAAGAATAATACTTGAATGACCATTTCTCAAGTTGGAAGTATTAGCTATAATGATACAAAATTTTATAAATACATGTATGTGGTTCAGCCTAGAAAGTTAAAGAAAGGTGTTGGGTTGTCAAAATTTAGAGTTTACAAGTAACATCCTCATACAAAAAGTGTGTGGGCTATATATGTCTAGCATAAAGAAAGAATTCCTAATGAGAAGACCCCAAAAATAAAATCAATGTCTCCTCATTGATGGATCCAAAGGAACTAAAACGTTAAAGAATTACTGTTTGAAGTTTTAAACTCATTATCTCCTTAGCTATCAGCATTCACCACTGTAAAATCAAACATTATAAAGCCTTTTTTCCCTATTAGTTAGATTGTTAATTGAGTGATACATCCTAAAACTATATTGAAGCAATGAATTATCAACAGAGATTTGTGGACCAGAGAAAGATAGATCGGGATCCAAAATTAATTTATCACTCACCGCATCGACGTCGGCAACACGAAATGAGAACGCCATCCACTCTGAAGAAGATCAAACACAATAAGAAACGATTTGGGGATGGCTTCCACCCACCCTAGCGGCTTTGCGGACGACGACGACAGCTTTGGTTTTTGCCTGTCACTCTTCATATTTTTTTAACCCTTCTGAAGCCTTCCTCCAGTATGAGGAATCCGTGTGTGTGAGTAAATGAGTATGGAGGGTATTTTGGTCTTTAGCCTTAAACTTCAGTATCCCTAAAACATCCCAGATCACTTTTCTGTCTTTTAGATGTTATAAAAGACTTTTGTGGGTTTTGCTATTTCAAATGGTATTTATATTGAATTTTCCCTTTAAACTTCCTTTATTAGTATTGCATACTCACTACTTAACTTTGTTTTATTAACATTTTCCATATAACATTAACGATATTGAATTTTAAAAACTAAAAATGCTCTTTATAAATTTAAGAGATTAAAATAAAACCTCATGCAAATTTAAAAGAACATAAGTATACTTTGGCCCATATTTATATTACATTATTTATTATATATAATATTTAAATATATTATTATTTAAATTTAAAACAACATAAGTATACTTTAGCCTATACCTCATGATGTTTGAGTTGCTCCAATATATTTGCTTGGTCACTACTCTTGAATTGGTTTATAAGTAAAGTTGCTGGATTATTAGTCATCTTGCCATATAGGAGATTGGGGTTGTTTAGAGTTTATGGTTTAACAGATGTGGGACCAAAATGAAGGCCATATAAGTTGGATTCTTTAGTGCCATATAAGAGGTTGAGTGGAATAAAACGGGTAGAATTTAACATTTGTAAATATCCATGTTCTTGAACCCGGACCGGGCTGGCCGGTGGACCGGTCCGGTCCGGGTTCCAATTAAATTTTTTTATATTTTATATTTAGAATTTCATACTAATAAACTTAAAGTCTCCAATTTCTCATCGATTTGCCCCCAGTTTAGCTCTGGTTTGGTCACAGTCTGACTCACTGACCCTTAACCTAGTACCCCGACCGGTTCAATACCCGGTTCGGGTTTTAATACCTTGGTAAATATCAAGACGACATTACTACGTGTTAAAATTTAGGGTGAAACATTAAAACAAGATAAAATCCTTTTATGGGAGTTTTTGCCACATAATCCAGCTCCGTTTGATACATCATTTTGCCTCTTATTTTTATTATCATTTAACTTTGATGCATGTTTTATTTTGAATGACTGAAGAAAATTAAATCTTAATATGTTTGTGTTTTGTTCTTTCAATTATTCATAACTTTTGCCGCTATAAAATCTATAATGCTTAATAGGATAAAATATATCTGAGAAATATAAGAAAATAGTTGGTCATTGTTATGAAAAGAACATAAGTAGTTTACCATGTTTTTAACTTTTAACATTTTCATGCCTCTCAGAAAATAGTTGATAATTGTTATGAAAAGAACAAAAGTAGTTTATCATGTTTTTAACTTTTAACATTTTCATGCCTCTGTTCCAACATTTCTTTAACCCTTTGACAATCCCTTTGAAGGCATCCAACTTTATGGTTTTTAATGGCTCCACATGAAATTTTACTGTTGATGGGCCTAATTGAGCCATTCACCTCAAGTTTGATGGCATCCAGCTAAACCGGTCACCTTCACCGGTTTAATCCACTATATGCTAACTTTTTAGTAGTTTAATAATTCAAAGGGGCTATCACTAACGATTTAATGTAATTAGTATGATCAAACACACAATTGCCACCATTGTGATTGTAAATGTTAAGCATTGTGGTGATATTCTTCCGGGTTCTGAACAACGGACTTCTGTTCATATACAAATAGATACTTTCAAATGTAAGCAAAGAGAGTAGACCATGTGACTTCATTCCTAGTGAAATTAGGCCATCCAACATCCTTCTCCAATCTTAAAATATAAACACAACAAGTAGAACAAAAATGGAAAACACAGTTTAAGTCATATTACCGGGGCACATACATAGTTTACAAATATTGTAAACAATTGTCATATGTTTTCTTACAAAAGGTTTATAAGATATGTTGTGAAAAACAACACTTATTCGACACCAATTAGAAAGAACATAGTTAGGTTTTGTATCGTACAGGTTTTGTATCGTACTCCTTCTGTACTTAATATAAGACATATTTATCCAATTTCATTAAGTTAAGAAAATTGATTAAGTTAGTTATTATGACATATATTTTTTAAAACATCCAAGTCATCTTCCTTAATTCGCTCCTTCCCTCTCCTCATCAAATATGGTTGAATGAGCATCAATAAGGATAAATTAGAAAAACATTAGTTAACATAAAAACTATATCTTATATTTAGAACCAAGATCAACTTCATCAAAATATATTTTATATTAAGGACCATAACAGTATATATGTAACCAAAGTAAAACTGGAGTATACCGTCTTTTAGAAACAGGACGAAGCTAACCCAACATATGGCTAATGATGGCATAAATATAATAATGCAAAAGAACAACACAGCATATTTCGATGGGAGTTTATTTCTAGTGAAATTACGCCATGCATAATCCTTCTTCAACGTATATTGCATTGCAACCAAGTATTATTTCAATCTTCAAATATAAACACACTAGGCTATTGAAACAAAATGGAAACACAGTTGATGAAGTTATTACTACTCAGTATAACTAAATTGACCAGGGCACATATACAAATATAATAAACATGCGTCACCTGTTTTCTTATAATATAAAAGGTTGCTAACATATATTGTGAAAGCAACACCTATTCTAAGCAAAGCACCAATTAGAAAGTTAGAATTGTTTAGGTTTATACCATATGAAACCAAAGTAAAACTGGAATATACCGGCTTTCGAGAAACAATTAGATGAAGCTAACACAATATATAGCTAACGAACGCTGGCATAAATAATGCAAAATGACAATACAAACAAACCATATTTGGATGGTACTACCAAACAAAAGCCATGAACAAGTGTAGCATTTGATCTCACTAATGGTACCTTACTTAGTGTTAAAACAATACATGCGCCTTAGTATCATTTAGTTGAAAAATAGCCTACAATTCACAGACCCTCTAGGACATGATGATAATCTCCTCAGCATTTGGTGCTTCGAATCTGCATCTACCACCTCAGAACAAGAAATAGAGATGGTCCTCAAATCACTGGCATTCTTCATAATAAATGTTGCCACTTCAAATTCACATTCCGACCCTATGTATTTTTGCCAAGACGATATTTCTGAAGGTTTGCGGCAACACATTGAGGAACAACAATCATTGTGTCAACCATCGGCCTTTCACCCCGCCCAGGTGTAACCTAACAAAAACATATGTGAATAATTATAAATCTCAGTTAGAAAACTATAACTAAAAGTATATCGTGTACGTGTAAGCATCAAGCTAAAATCTAACCAACCTCAAGAATGTTGAGAATTTCAAGTTTTGGGAATCTTTCAAGACGTCCCACAAGTTCACTCACGTCATTAATGGACACATAAAAATTCCAGTTCAGTTTAAATTGTGGAACGTTGGGAGAACTTCAATTTTTGGAAACATCAAGCCGCCCTGTATTAGCAAAATCAAAACATGTGAATAATTTTGGAAATAATAAAAGGGTTAACATAATTTTTGGTTTGATTAAATTGCTGTCCTTTTGATTTTTGGTCCTTCAACTTTAACACCATATATTTTGGTTCTTTTAAGTTTCATTATGTTTCATTTAGATTAAAATATTGATCCCTCTAAATAAATAAATAAAAATTAAGACCATTTAAAAATTTGAGGGATAAAAATCAAAGATTGGGGCAAATTGGGCGACAAAGATTGTATCAACTCAAAAAGAATTATGGAAATGAAACAAAAATTAACTATATATGAATCACTGAGAATATACCAGAGCGGTCTGGAGAAACTTTACATTACACAAAGAGAACAGTGAAATGTCAAGAGGTTGAACAACCTTTGCTGATACTAATGCTGGAACTTTCCAATGTTGGCGTCAATAGGCACACACGTACAATGTAACAACAATTCTTCAAGAAAAGAACATCCATTAAGGAAGTTACCGGCAGATTCACGATCTGAAAATTCAACTTCCAATAGATGCAAGGGTGTGCCTTCTCACTCACGGGTATGGGGTATTCGCTCGAGTGAGCTGTGTTGTGCTTGAGTGTAGTGAGCCATCTGGGCTACTGCCATTTCTCTTGTACTCTCGGGTTCTCACTTTTTGGACTTCACTTCAGGTGCTCGAGTGAGGCATTTGGCTTTCACTAGGGTGAGGTCCAGTGTGCTCGAGTGATCCTGTCTCTGAAAAACTTCTTTGTGCTCTTGGGTATGCACTCGCTGTCTCTCACTCTCTGGTGCTCGAGTGTAGACCGTACCATCACTCGAGTATCCGTACAATCTCACTCGAATGCCTTTGTAGAAAATGTCAGTTTGGGTTTCCAAAAAAGGGGATCTTTGGGGATAGTCTTCTAACCCCTTAGGGCTATTGTTAGAGGTATTCTGGTGTACTAAAAGAGCAATAATGATAACCAATTAAGTGTTAAGAAGTCATTGAGAATTGGAATAGGGTAATAACTCTTCGTCCCTAATTATGATTCTAGGATACGATATTTGCCCGACGCGGGAGAGACCGGTGCCAAGGAACGCTCGGAAGGACTCAAGTAGTGATTTCTCTCTCATATTGTGTATGATATAAGGTATGCATGATTTATCATAGTGTTTGTGAAATGTGAATTGGTGCTTAGTGAAATGTGAAGGAAAATGTGCCATGGTCCATTAAAGTGTGAGCACTTCAGGTAGAGCCATCGTAGGGGGTTGATGCTTATCACACCTACCCCGGCCGTTGAACTTCCGTTGTAATCGACATGGATTGATTATGAATTATAAATCGACCAGTATGGCTATGCATTGTGAACTATTATATGAAACCCAGTGGTGGTGATATATATACTGTTGTGAACTGTGATATGGGCGATACATCGTGAGCAATTCAGTGTGAGCAAACGTAAGGGTGGCATTCGTCATACCTGCCTTTACCGCTGTAACTGCCGTCGTAGTTGCAATGTCTGTGTGATATGATTGCTTTAATACCTTATTGTTGTGCACATTCTGAGTGATTTGACACTACAGGGATTCTTTAGAATCTCACTCTCCCAAAACAATATTTTAGACAGGGCAGAAGGATCTAAGGGGAAGCGGGTGACGAAGAGCGGCTAGAGCTCTAATGTATGAGTTCATTTTGATTATTTGGTTATTGGTTATCATGTAAATCCTTTGGATATTTTTGGGATCAAATGTATGTATATTGAGATGGGTGAATAGTGTTAGAACAAGCGTTTCACCCAAGAGGGGGGGTGAATTGGGTGATACTAAAATTTCGTTGGAAATATAAAACTTTAGTAGAGGAATTGAAAACAGTAATGAGTATGGAGAAATATCACCGAAGTGTGCACCGGGAGTTATACTGGTTCGGTCACAACCACTTTGACCTACGTCCAGTCCTCAGATCTTCTCTGAGAGTTTCACTATAACTTCCAAGATTCAGTGGGTTCTTGGCACCTCAGTACAAGCAAGTTCCTATACCTGGACACTCGCTCCCCCTTACAAGTTGCAATTCAATCCCAACTCAAGGTTCCACAACCTTAAGTTATCTCAATAACAAATATTGAGTTTGAATGAAATATCTCTCTTACAGAGTGAATAAGAATCACTGAAGCATAGAAATACAATTCCAATGTGAAAACAGAGCAATAAACTTGATAATACGTTTGTATGTGTGCTTGTTGTTATTCCTCTGTTTGGATGTTCCCATATATATAGATATGTTGGTGATGACCGTTGGAACATTTTCTTTCGTCCGTTGGAGAGTGCGCAGCCACTATTGACTTTTCAAGTTTTTGAAAAATATCCGTTGGCGGTGGTTGGCATTTGAACGTTTCTTTTGACTTCAATCTCTTGACGTGTTTTCTTCATTGTTTATCTGTAAATAGACTAAGAATACTAATACAATGAAAGATTAATCATATAGGAAACAAATCTATGAACGTTTGAATGATTTCAGAATTTCTGGGTAAGCTTACTCGAGTACCTCCTCGAGTATTGCTTGAATGTTACTCGAGTACATACTCGAGTAACCTCGGAAAATCTTTGATCAATTGCAGGTTAATGAATAAACATAAGATTACTCGGGTAGTGCCTGGAATAACCAATTTTCAAACCTTTGGAAATACATGTTTACTCGGGTACCTACTCGAGTAATGCACTCACAACTTTATGAGTTACTCGGGTACCAACTCGAGTAAAACTTGAAATAAACTTTTGGTTACTCGATGCTCTACTCGGGTAATGTTGCAGGATTTCAATGCCGAGAGCACTTTCCTCATTACTCGAGTACATACTCGAGTAATGTACTTATTGTTCCATAGGTTACTCGGGTACCACTTCGAGTAACTGTGCTTTTTGTCAATGACTTACCCGGGTACTGACTTGAAGTTTATCTTGAAAACATTTTGCATACTTGGGTACTTACTCGAGGAATCCACTTAAATATATATGCATACTGGAGTAAGGACTCGAGGAACATGAAATAAAGAAATACCAAGTTAATCGGGTACCACCTTGAAGTTTTTCACTTACCTTTATGCGTTACTCGAGTATCTACTCGAGTAATGTTGCAGTGGTACAAAGTGCCGAGAGCTCCATCTTTTCAGAAACAGAGTTACTCGAGTAGCGCCTCGAGTATCGTTGGTAACCTGAAGGCAACTGGAAGTTTTCCACATGATTACTCGAGTACCGCCTCGAGTAATGTTGCAGTAGTACTAAATGCCGAGAGCTGCACATTTTTAGAAACAGGGTTACTCGAGTAGCTCCTCGAGTATCAATTGCATCTTGAAAACTTTTACACTGTTACTCGAGTAGCTCCTCGAGTAACGTTGCCTGGTTACTGGAAGTTGTCTTTGATTACTTCAAGTTTTGTCTCATTACTCGAGTACTGCCTCGAGTAATGCCTTAAGAAACTTGCTTCTGATCAAGATTCTCAGCTTTAACTCTTGGCCTCTCTTCATTACTTCCAAGCTTACCTCAAGTAAAGCTTATTCCTGTCATTACTTAGTTCAAGCTTGATTATTGAACATTTCCTTTTCAAACCATTCTTTTGTTATCATCAAAACATGAGATCTAACAAATAGTTTTGTGTAATCCCCAAGTTAAGGGTATGAATTATGGGCTTTGTGCCTTTGTATGAACCCCTTTTGATGAATTATGGATCCCAAGTGTGTCGGGAATTTATGCTTACTCTGATATGTATGAATGAAATCCACCTGTACAGGCCATTATTGATTTGTAATGTAAATATGAGACCATTGTGAATAAGTTTTGAAAAAGTTGTTGCAAATCCGATTTTAGGCAAAAGATTACCTTAATAAGTCCCAATTTGAAATATGGTCTCTAATTCTAGCATAATTATGTGTTTAAGAACTTAATCTTGGCCTATGGTGGGAAGGGGGGGTTACACCATACGCATAAGAGAGAGGGAGAAAGAGATAAAGTGATTTTTAAATTGTTCTTTGACTTTTTTTCCACCAACTCTCTTCATACTTGATCCACTTGTGCCACTTGTCTTCATCTCATGAAATCTCACACATTTAATCTTCCACTTAGCCTCACCAACCAATTTCATTAGTTAGTGATTAAGTTCTTCTTCAATTGCTGACTAATTAGTCGGTACATTTACCATTCTTCCAATTTTGCCCTTGATTATGGCATATTAATTAAAATTTCCACATAATTCATAATCAAATTCTTTTCCTTCTTCCATGCGCCATTTTCCCCTATATTTAGCCGAATAATTTTTTTGCCACATAATTATGCTAAAATACAGGGTGTTGGGCATTCCCAATACTTAATCCGGATCTCAAATCCACATTAATCCACATAATCATTCACAATAATTGTAATTAGCCCTTAATAGAAATTTGGGGCGTTACAGTATGCAATAATAAGAAATTATTCATTACTCAAATTAGTTCATATAAGCATAAGATATGAAATGACTTAGTGAGAACTGATGCTGCAATAGGGCTTTAACTTCAAGAACCCGACATTACTCGAGTGGCTACTTGAGTGATCTTGAGGCATCACTCGAGTAGCAACTCAAGTGATCATATTAAAAATTCAAAAATGAAGCAAATTTAAATATGTACTTGGTATGAATAATATTGTAATTACCCATGTATATTCCTTTGGTTATTTGATGACACTTCAAGATTTGAGTTGAAACAAGGTTGATTTGTGATCTGTAGACATGATCACTCGAGGGCTTACTCGAGTGACTCTGATATATCACTAGAGTAGCTACTCGAGTGATCAGTCCTTTCAGCTCCTGACTGTTCATTCTCAACCGTTATGCCATTTCTCTTTGAATTAAAGCTTCTCTGCCTCATTTTCAAGGTCATCACTTGAGTGGTTACTCGAGTAATGCTTACCATCACTTCCAGTTATCGCTCGGGTAATGTGGATTACTTGAAGTTGTTACTTGAGTGATATGGTACTCTGTTAACCTCTTCTTGTAATACCCCGAATTTTGAGACATGAGGCTAGAGAATAAGCCTGAGATTAGTGGATTGCTAAGCCCTAGTTTAGCAAGATCCCAAATTGTGATTAAGGGTTAATGACTCCAAAAGTGGATGTCATTAGTAATAAATGGACCCTTTTAGAGACTATGATGTGATTTGAAATCGGAATGTGTTGTGAGTTGCGCTGAAATCCTGTATTTAAGTTTAATTATGGATTAACATATAAATTGACTTAAAATAGAGGGGAGGGTGCATTGTGGAAGGAAAGGAATGATATGGTGTGTTTGGTGATAATTCAAGAGGAATTGTTGTAATTAGGGGCAAAACGGTAAAGTTACCGACTAATTGGTCAGTTATCGAAGAGGAAACTCATTGGTAACTTCAAGATCAATGGTTATGATTGATTTGTGCAAGAGATCAAGGGGTGGAATCAAGTGTATGTGTGTGTATGTGAGCTCATGATACATGGAGCAAGTGTGTGACAAGTGGCAAATTGTGGACCCTTGGATTGGGTCAACATTTTCAACTCACTCTCACTCTCCCTCTCTCCTCTCTTTTTCTAGACGGCCAAATGAGCATCTGAGTGCCAAAATCAGATCATCATCCTTATATCATCCTTCTCTCTCTTGTTTCTCCATTTTCGTCCATGAAGAAAAGGAAAGAGAAATTGAAAGGTAAGGTTTTGGCCTATTTGTGGTCTTCTTTAGCTCAAATACCCTTCTTTAATATTGTTCCTAGTGATGAGAGCTTCATCTTTATGGTTTTAGATTTGTGAGAGGAGGTGTTTTGTTGCTTGAGCAAAAGTGGAAAGATGAAGAATTAAGGAATTTGTTTAGGAAAGAGGAAGAGGTGAGTATTTGCTTCATTTTGATCTCTATATTGTGGCCATTGATTGGGTTTTGTGAATTGTGAATTTTGCCCTAATTTTTGTGGTATTTTCGTGTGGCATGTAATTGGGAGAATTGCATGTTGATTTGTGTTGAAAATGGTGATTTGTTGTGTAATTTGATCATTGGAATTGGTTTGGCATTAGAAATGGAAAAGTTGCAATGTTAGAGTTTGAGATGTGAAATTGTGTGACATGTTGAGATTGTTGGTAAAACATGTCAATATAATGTGAATTTGGTTGTTTTGGTGTTTTTAATGGATTCCTTATGAAAATTTGTGTTGGAATGGAGTTTGGTATGAAATTGGGATCATTGGAAGCAAATATGCCAAAACTGGAATGCTGCCATTGAAAGTCTATTCTAGGCAGTCAGTTTACATGAATGTTTTGAATGGGCAAATGGTCTCTAAAAATTCTGAAACTTTCTAGTCTTGAATTTCACATCTTAAGCTTCAAAATGAACATATAAATTTTGTCATTTTGTTTTTTGAATTGGGATTTATGTTTTCCCAAAATTTGAGGTCGAAACTGGGTTTGATTCTGGAGCAGTGTGGATATTTGTGTAATTCTGTATTTCTGTGGTTTTGTACAGCCTTGATCCATATTTTTCCTATGAAGAGGACTTAAATATATTTCATTTGACTTTGGGATCACCTCATTTTGATTTTTCTAGAATTAATTATGAATTTTTGAAGTTGCCTTGGCTGCAGTGCAAAAGTTTCTGTGTGCGTTTTGGCCGCAGCCAGAAATTCTTGGCTGCAGCCAAAAACCTTGTGTGCATGTTTTGGCTGCAGCCAACCTCCATTTTTTAGTATTTTGTGATTTTGAAAGGTGATTTCCAACCTAGTATGTCCCAATCCTTTAGGCTTTCATTGAGCTTATTTTAGCCACCTAAAGGGTGTGAATGGTAACCAACCTTAAGTGATATGAAAGTAAGGAATTGGAATTGAGATTGACCCTATATCCTTGATTTGGTTTATAGGGTTCAATATTCATCCTGGTCTTGAATAGCCGGTGCTGGAGCATACGTGGAAAGAATAAGGGTAGGGAACTTACCTCTCTTGCTTGCTTTGTTATTTGTGTTTGTGTATTGATGCATATATTATTTTGCTTGATTATGTGAAACATGTATGAATGATTGTAGCTCTTTTTCTATGTATGCTATGGCCATGAGTATGTTGTTGAAACATTGAGCACGCAGATATGTCATTATGTGAGCATGTGCTATTGTGATGCAAGCATGTCATATATTAAACAATGATCTTGCATGCATATTGGTATTTATTTTCCTACTAAGATTCTCTCGAATCTCACCCTCCCCTACTAACAATGTAGTCAGGGCCAAGAGGCTCAAGGAGGGAGTAAGCATCAAAGGGTGACAAGGGCTTCTTCAGTATTTGATATGGGGGTTGGTTATCATAGTTAGGAGTATTATGTATATTTGGATATGTACGGGTTGGAATGTGTTTGGATATGATATTTTTAGATGTATTTGAGAGGATTTGTGTAATCCCCATATGGAAATTGTAACGGGCAATTGTGCCCTGTGTATATTTAGTAAAGATATGAACCCGGGAGTTGCCGGGATGATATTTTTGTACACTCTGATATTTGTATAAATGTGATATTTCACGTGATGTAATTGTATTCAAAATTGAATATGAGACCAGGTAAATTGGATTTGTAAAGATATTTGTGAAAACCCTATCATGAAGATGAGATTTTAAATAAGTTTTGTTTCTTATTGGTCTCTATTTCAGTTTAATCGCGTATTTCGGATATAATTACGACAGGTTTCAATTCTTTTCATACCCTATAACAGAGTTTCAAATTCCTGTAAAACAAATTACTAAAAACTCTGATGCTTAACTTAGTAATCATCCAAAATATCACTCACAGTGATGTCTCAAGTGCTGCCTCCTTTTGTTTACATGATCAAAATGCAGCTTCAAAGTTCAACGTCATTAAGATTTGAGTTAATTTTTATGTAGTCATAATCTTTAGATGAAGCTCTTCCTTTCTTCTTCTTACAAATTCATATAGACTTTTTCTTCTTTTGGTATTCAATTTTACTTGGATCTACTCATGGTTAACTTGTAGGAATCATAATTCACATGCTCTAAGAATATAGACAATTTGAAGAAATTGAGCATAATGAATTAAACATGACTTTATGCATAAAAATAGTTTCTCCTAAAATATATGTATATGCATAAAGAGTTAAACTATTAAACATTGCAATCCCTTTATAGATGAATTTATTAAATGGATTTTCTAATGAATATGAAAACACATTTCCAAAATAGTTTGTAATGCTCATTCCTATGGTAACAAGGTATAAACCTCAATAAAAATCAAAGATTATGATGTAGGAGGTTTTACCATTGTGTACCTTTGTCTTGGATACTTGGAGGATTGCTTTTGCTTACCCAATGAATCTTTCTATGATGTTGATACTTTGAATATCTTGCTTTGGGTGCTGACAACCTTTTCTCAAAATATATAGACTCAAAGAGTCTTCTACTTGATGCTTGAGAGATCCTCCTTTTCTTGTTCTCCTCATTATAGTTAAATGGTACTCTATGATAGCCCTTCCTTGAGGTGGAACATACTTCTTTTATCCATTCCTTCTCTTTATAATCATGTTGTATAGTTCTAGCAATGAGTGTTCTAAGAGTTTTCCTTTTCAATATAGATGGTATGAACTTCTTTCTTAGTGCATGAGAAACTCTTGGCTTCTTCTTCATCATCCCCATACTCTTATGTCCATTTTTCTTAAATTCAATCTATATAGATAAAGTACTAGATGGACATTTTGGTACCCACATATACTTGGGTCCTTGATTGTTAGCATTAGACTTTACTTGTATTTTCGGAACCTAAACAAATTTATTTCTCACATTAGAATTTCTCCTAATATAGCATGTGTGAGAAATATGACTTGATTTACCACAATAATTGCAAATAATTTGATGACATGCATTATGAGATTCTATGCAAGTATTGTGTCGATCAACAAAAGATGATCTCAAATAATCAGTTTGCCTAAGTTCTTGCTTCCCATAAGAATTTCCAGCGTGATTGAAAACCTTTTTGCTTTTGTCAAATGAATCAATAATTGGTTGAAAAACAATTTTATGCAAACGTTAAAAATTAGTTTTTAAAATAACTCTAGAAGAACTATAATTGTTTACCATATGTGCATCTTGAGCTGTAGAGGATGATCTATCAAATTCGTCCGTAATGAGCTCTTCTTGGGAACCATCTTCCTCTTATTCTTCTATGTTGACAAGATCATATAATTGTTCTATGATTTCTCTTTCTTCATCGTCAACTTCCACTTGTTCATGAACCGTAGGCATGTAACTTATGGTTTCATATGAACTGTCAATACTTTTAACTTCAACACAATGTTAGAAGTATAAATAGAATCAAGAGTATCCCAAATATCTCTAACAATAGAGCAAAATCTAATTTTCTCAAAATCATTTTCGGTTAATGACTATACAACATTTTTATTGCTCTAATATTCAATGAAAACATTTTCTTTTCTCTTTCTATCCAATCCTTTCTCGGTTTGAAATCAAAGACATTTGTGAAAACATTCCACATATCAAAATCATATGCTCTAATAAAACTAGTCATTCTAGGTTTCCAAAACCAAAAATCAATATCTTTCACATAGGTGGAATTGTATAGTCAAAACCTTCGGAAAGCATATAATATATAAAATAAGCTATTATAAACTCTTGAGACGGTTAAGTCCTTTAAACAAGAGTCCAACTCTGATATCAAATGTTAGAACCGGTGACACCCAAGAGGGGGTTGAATTGGGTGTAAGATAAAAACTTAAAAACTTTGAAAATCTTTTTGCATCTTAATGAAAGTAATAAGTATGAAAGTAATGAATAATGAATCAACAATTAGATTAAATAATATATGTTGGAAATGTAAGAGTTTAGGGAAGAGAATATGCAAACTGTGATTTATCCTGGTTCGGTCCAATCCAGATAACCTACGTCCAGTCCCTAGGCTCCTCTTGAGATTTTCAAATCTACTATCTTCTTGTTTAATCTGAGCACAAGAAAAGCCTTTACAACCCACAAGTTTGGCTCGGCACTTGTGAAGCCTTTTACAAATCTCTCACGAAGTTACTCCCCCTTACACACCGTAAGGTTATAACCGAGTTACTCCCTCTTACACACCGTACGGATACATCTTTGATGATGTAGGATTACAATCAATCTTCTCTCTCAAAAGTGAATAAGACAAACACTAAAGTAAAATACAAATAATCTCTCTCTCAAATACACATGATATAGAATATAGATAAGAACATAGTTGGGTCGGAGTGGATGATTCATGATATAAGTATGTTTGCGTTGTTGTGTTCTGTATGCTCTTCTTTGAATGCTTTCATATTTATAGTTGAATTGTAGTAGATGACAGTTGTAAGCATTTGTCTATTAGAGCCTCGTTGCTTTGTTTGATCGTTCTTCATATTTGAAAAATAGTCATTGTGGTAGGTGAGCGTTTCGCACATTACGTTTGACTTTTCTCCTAATGCATGATCTCTTCATTGTATTCCTAGAAAAATGCATTAAACACTAATACAATAAAGTGTTAGGGTGGTTAGAAGCAAGAGAGTGAGTTTCATAATCATTCCTATGATTTTTAGAAACTTCGGAACGTTGTTTTGTTCTCTTGGGAAGCATTACTCGAGTGGTCCCTCGAGTGATCCAACCTCATCACTTGAGTGGTCACTCGAGTGATCCCCTTCAAAATAAGGCAGAGAGCTTCTGGGACGTTGGCCAACCATATCACTCGAGTGGTCTCTTGTTTTGATTCAAAACATTGCAAATTATATATCATCAGAAAGCTCTCATCGTCTACATTCTAATGCAACAAGAATCAGCTCCAAACTCATTGTGTATAGAAAGTTATGATCTAAAGAGTATCTACTGTACTTAGACAATGTCTGAAATCACGTGCAACAAATTCTAGAAGCCATAAATCTTAGTATATAACTTGAAATATAACAAATTATATAACCATAGAAAGCTCTTTAAGTCTATTTTCATATGGCACTGGCTTCTTCTCAATCCAATGTGTAGTTTGAGAGTTATGGCCAAAATACCAAACCTTGTTTGTAATATGACGCCGATTCATATGTCAACTTAAACAAATCATATCTCTCTCATCTGAACTCTTTTTAACGTCATCTTGGTGTCTATAGTTTGTGTTAGGAGTCTATTTTCATATGCCACCAGTTTCAGTTCAATACAACAATTAATTTGAGAAATATGGCCAAAATACCAGACCTCCATTATGCTATGTGAAAACAGAGCACACCAGAGTGCTCATCACTCGAGTGGTCAATCACCACTCGAGTGATCATGTCCATTACTTGAGTGATCGCTCGAGTGATACCCTCCAAAAGTTGGTAGAGAGCCAAAACTCAAAGGAATACCTTGGGGAAGTTCTATAACTTCAATATAAGTCATTTGAGCTTTGTATAGACCCATTTCAACCTTTGGTATCACTTCAAAGAGCTTGAATCTTGATATTCTCATTTGATCTTGCAAGTTCTTGTTTCTTCTTATTTATTCAATCTCTTTCTTCTGGATTTTCTTCTTGATGATTATTGTTCATAACCCAACTAGATATTTTCTTGAATTGATGATCATTCTTCATAACCCAATTATATATCTTCTTGAATATCTTCAATCTTCATCTTTCTTTGCTCTACTAATCTTTTCTTCTTGATATTCCTATTAGTTATTCCAAGCTCTCTTTCTTCAATATCATTCTTTTTGACTCCATAACCCAATTAGACGTCTTCTTAAATAACTTCAATCTTCTTCTTTCTTTGCTTGACTAATCTACAAGATATGCAAAATTAAATATAGTAGTTAGTTAATGTAAAAGATAAGTACATTATCCAAAATTTTTGCTCTTATTTGACATCTATATTTGACATTATCAAAACTAATTATATCTAAAATCATTTCCACCAGAATTTTTATACTATGCCATCAAGCCATTGCAATACCTTTTTAGGGAATAGAAAGCATGGCATAGAATACACCGGAATAGAGTTAGCCACTGCTTTGATTAACACCTCCCTCCCTGCTTCCGATAAGTATTTTTTCCTCCAACCTTGAGTCCTTTTTCCCATTCTATCTATCATGAAATTCAAAGCTTGGACCTTTTGATTTTCCCCATATAATAGGCAATCCCAAATAGTTACCAGGGACATCTATTGATGAATCTGAAAAAATTGACTAATTTCTTCCTTTAGCACATTTGGTGTATTTTTGGAAAAGTACAAGCATGACTTGCCAATACTAATGGCTTGTCCTAATGCTGCATGTAATGCACCAAATTTTGATCAAGAGCTAATGACAATTATTGAGAATGTTTTTATGAATTAAAGTTGATTTGAGACACGAATTAGTTATTGGAAATGCTCAACACCCTGTATTTTGGCCCAAGTATGTGACAAAGTAATTTTTGGGCTAAAATTAGAGGGAATGGAGCATGGAGAAGAAGAAAAGAATTAAAATATGTGTTATATAGCAATTTAAGTGAATGCGCCATAATTAGGGGAAAAATTGAAAGAATGGAAAATTATCGGCCAATTAGTCAGTGATTAATGGAGAAATTAATTACTAACTAAGAAATGAGAAAGGTAACTAAATGGCTAATGGAATAGTTAGAGTAACTAATTAGTTACTTACTTTATGAAAATCAATGAGAGTTAGACACTTGGCCAGATAAGATGATGAGAGAGTGTATTGGGAAAGTCAAATCCAATATTTTAAGATTTCTCTCTCTTCCCTCCCCAAGTTCGGTTGATGAGAAGCATGGCATGGAAGATCATCATTTCATCTCCTTCTTCACACTCTTCTCTCTCTCTATTCAACAACCATAGGTGACCAAGGAAGAGGAAGAAAGCTTGTGAAAAAGGTAAGTATTTGACCCTCCAAAAGAACTCCTATGCCAAAACTCTCTTCTTTAATATTGTTCTTTGGGTTGAGGACTTCATTTCTATGATTTTAGCTTTTTCATTGATGGTGGTTTGTGACCTCAAGAAAATCTAGAGGTTAGAGAAGCAAGGAACAAGCTTGGAAAAGTTGTTGAGGTGAGTAAGATCAACCTTTCTATATAGGTTTTGTGGCATTTGGTTGAGCCTTAAATTTCTGGGATTTTTGACCTATTTTTTGAAAATTAGGGTCTTAGTGAGTTTGGTATAATGTGGTCATGGAAATGGTGCCTTGTGGTGTGTCTTGGACAGATAGAATTAAATTGAACTTGAAATGTGAAGTTTGAAGTTTGGGGGTTTTGTGTTAATTGTAGCCCCAAAATAGAACATATAGATGGAGTGATAATTTAGTTGTTTTGATGTTTTCACTGGTTTCTTTGTGGAAAATTGTGTAGGAGTAGTGTTGGATGTGAATTCTGAACCATTGGAAATGTAGGTTAAAAGTTGCAAGTTTTGGATAGTGAAAACCCTGTGTAGGTAGTCAGCTTTTATGGATGTTTTGAATGGGTAAATTGTGATAAAAAATTTTGAAATTTTCTAGTCTATTAGAGCACATGCTAAGCTTCAAAATGGATATATAATGTTTGGAATTTCAATATGTGTGTTGGGAGTTATGCATTTCCAAATTTTGAGGTGGAAACTGGACTTAATTCTGGAACAACATGAACATTTGTGGAGTTCTGGATTTTTGTGGTTATAGACATCAATGATTCATATTTTTTCTGTAAAGAGGACTTAAAAAGCTTTATGTAGAACTTGGGATCACCTCATTTTGATTTTTCTACAATTAGTTATAATTTTTGAAATTTCAGCCAAGAAACTAAAATTTTCTTGGCCGCAGCCCAAAAGCTTCTGACCTGCTGTTGGCCACAGCCAGAAGACTCTTGGCCACAGTAAAAAACTCTCTGACCTGATTTTGGCCACAGCCAAAAGTCCTTGGCCGCAGCCTAAAAGTTTTTGCCTGTTTTTAGCTGTAGCCTAAAAGTTTTTGACCTATTTTTGGCCGTAGCCAAATATTTCTTGGCCACGGCCAACACCTAAAAATAAGGACTTTTCACTACGTTAGGTGGTCTTTGAGATAGTACTTCCCAACCCTTTAGGCATTTGTTTGGGCTTCAAGTTGCCACTTAAAGGACTTTAATGTTAGAACCAGCTGACACCTAAGAGGGGGGTGAATTGGGTGTAAGATAAAAATCTTAAAAACTTTGAAAATCTTTTTGCATCTTAGAGGAAGTAATAAATATGAAAGTAATGAATTATAAATCAACAGTTAATATATACTGGAAATATAAGAGTTTAAGGAAGAGAGTATGCAAACTGTGATTTATCCTAATTTAGTCCAATCTATAATGGCCTACGTCCGGTCCCCAGGCTCCTCCTGAGATTTTCAAATCCACTATCTTCTTGTTTAATCCAGGCACAAGAAAAGCCTTTACAACCCACAAGTTTAGCCGGGCACTTGCGAAGCCTTTTACAAATCTCACACCAAGTTACTCCCCCTTACACACCGTAAGGTTACAACCGAGTTACTTTCCCTTACACACCCCGTAAGGATACAACTTTGATGATGAAAGATTACAATCAATCTTCTTCTCAGAAGTGAATAGATGAACTGAAGCACAATGCAAATAATCTCTCTCTCAAATATACATGATATAGAAAATGGATAAGGACAGAGAGTAGTTGGGTTGGAGTAGATGATTCATGATCTTTGCATGTTTCTAGTTGGTGTTGCTCTTTGTTGAAGGTTCCCATATTTATAGATGAGTTGTGATAGCCGTTGGAAGCATTTCAACCTATTTGTTAGAGTGGCGTAGCTTCGTTTGACTGTTCTTCAATTTTGAAAACTAGCCGTTGTGGTTGGTGAATGCTCCGCTTCTGTAAAGTCAACTTTTGTCTCTTCATATCATCTCTTCATTGTATTCCTGGAGACATACATTAAACACTAATATAATGAAGTGTAAGAATGATTAGAAGCAAGAAGAATGAGTTTCATAATTAATCCCATGATTTTTGAAAACTTCAGTACGTAGTTCTATTCTCCTGGGAAGCATTACTCGAGTGGTCACTCGAGTAAGCCTTGGTCATTACTCAAGTGAGCCCTCGAGTAATCTCAAAATCTGGCTGAGAGCATTTCCTACTTCATTACTCGAGTGATCCCTCGAGTAATGTTAATTTTTCTTATCTGGTTACTCGAGTAGTCCCTCGAGTGATATGAGTCATTTCTTGCCCGAGAGCTACTGGAAGATTTCTTCTCTGGTTACTTGAGTGATCCCTCGAGTAAGCTCTTAAATAACTTTGTAGATTACTCGAGTGGTCTCTCGAGTGATATCATTCAAATCTTGGCCGAGGGCATTTCCCACTGCATTACTTGAGTGGTCCCTCGAGGGAAATTTCAAATAATTCTGCATATTACTCGAGTAAGCACTTCAAGTGAATTCCTGATTTTGATTTGAAACATGGCAAATTATATATCATCAGAAAGCCCTCATCATGTACATTCCAATGCAACAAGAATCACCTCTAAACTCATTTGGTACAGAAAGTTATGATCCAAAGAATATCTTCTGCATTTAGACAAAGTGTGAAATAATGAGCATCAACTTCTAGAAGACATAGATCTTAGTACATAACTTTAAATGTGACAAATTATATATCTTTAGAAATATCTTTGAGTCTACTTTCATATGGCACTAGTTTTGTCTCAATCCAGTATGTATTTTGAGAGTTATGTCTAAAATACCGAACCTTGTTTAGCTGAAAGATGCTGATTCATGTGTCAAATTCAAGAGATCATATCTCTCTCATCTGAACTCCTTTTAATGTGATCTTGGTGTCTATAGTTCATGTTGGGAGTCTAGTTTCATATGACACCAGTTTCAGCTCAATCCGTCGTGTGGTTAGAGAGATATGCCATAATACCAAACCTCTATCCTAATGCGTGAAAAATAGAGTGCCATTACTCGAGTGGTCACTTGGGTAATCTTCAAGTAACTGTACAGATTACTCGAGTGGCTACTCGAGTAATCACCTCCAAAATGTGGCAGTGCCATATTACTCGAGTAATCATCCCTGGAGGTACGATAACTTCTGTATACATTATTTTGTCTTCATATGGACCCATTACAACCTCCAGTATCACTTCTAAGAGCTTGAATCTTGATATTCTCATTTGATCTTACAGGTTCTTCTTTCTTCCATCCTCTTCTTTCTTTAATCTCTTTCTTCTTATTTTGCCACTTGATGATCATTCTTCATAAACCAACTAGATATCTTCTTGAATTGATGATCATTCTTCATAACCCAATTAGATGTCTTTTTGAATATCTACAATCTTCTTCAATCTTTGCTTGATATTCCCATTAGTTCTTGCAATGCCTTCTTTCTTCAATCCCTTGCCTCTTGACTTTTTTCTTGATGATCATTCTCCACATATGAGGCATTATAACATTAACTCACCATTGGGTTTATGACCAATCTACAAGATATACAACATTAAATATAGTAGTTAGTCAATGTAGAAGATAAGTATATTATACAAACTTTTTGCTCATATTTGACATCATCAAAACTATTCATATCTAACATTTAATGATAACCAAATCTAAGTGTTTTAAAGTCATTTGAGTATTGGAATAAGTGATAACCTATCATCCTTAATTATGATTATAGGATTTGATATTTGCCTGGAACGTAGAAGGCTTAAGCCTGAACAAGAACGGAAACAACAAGGTAGTGACACTTTCTCCTATATCATGTTTAATGCAATGTATGTGTGTATTTATCATTGAATGATCGATTGGGTTGTGGCAGGTAGCCTGTCCTTGAATGCTACTGTTGCTGATTGGGTTTGTGGCAGTTAACCTGGCCTTGAATGTTGCTGATTGGGTCTGTGGCAGTTAGCCCGACTATGAATGTTGCTGATTGGGTCTGTGGCCGTTAGCCCGGCCTTGAATGTAGCTGATTGGAATATGGCAGATAGCCTGGCCTTGAATGAATGATTGAGTCGTGGCAGGTAGCCCGGATTTGAATGTTGTTGTTGCTAAATTATGATATATGCTTGCATGCTTTGTATAATTATGCATTATATATGTGAAATGTTACTACTGGAATTCTTTTGAATATCATTCTTTTTAATTAACAATTTTAGTCTGGGCAAGCGGGTCAAGGTGTAACCGCCTCCTTAATTATATCTGAAACACGCGATTAAAATGAAATAGAGACCAAAAACTCATTTAAAATCCCATCCTAGAGATAGGGTTTTCAAAAATATGTTTTAAAATATAATTAACTTGGTCTCATATTCACATTTCGAATACAATTACTACGCGAAGATAAATCACATTCATATAAATATAAGAGTGCACAACATAATCATCCCGGCAATCCCGGGTACATACCTTCGCTAAAGATACACAGGGCACAATTGCCCATTACAATTCTTGAAATGGGGATTACACAATCTCATCTCAAATTCATAACCATATATTCAACCGAATCATATACAGTCTTCACAGCTCATTGGTAACAAACTACCAACTCTCATCTCGAAGGAGTCCTAGCCGCTCCCTCCATGAGCCACTTGCCCTGTCTAAATTGTTGGTAGGGGAGGGTGAGATTCAAGAGAATCTCAGTAGGAAATAGATACCATAATGCATGCATGATAGATGCTATGTGTATGACATGTTAGCTTTATCTAGATGCATGCCTCATAATGACATTTCTGCATGCTCAATGTTTCATGTAACAAAACTATGGCCACAACAAAACAGAAACAGAGCTTCATTTATACAAATATGCTCTACACAATCAAGTAAAGCAATCACATACATCACTACACAAGCAAAGATATCAAATACATGCAAGTAAGGTAAGTCCCCTACCTCAAGTCTTTTCTCCTCGATTTGCGTGCCAGCAACTCGGGGCTTCACATTCGATCCTACAATGTCAAATGTACTATTTAACACTTCCATAGTGTTTCTGGGGGTTATATGAGGCTACATTGAAAATTTACTAAAATACCCCCGGGGACCCGACCCGGCTCGGCCCCGCCGTACCCGGTTCGGCTGTACTTTTCTTGAAATTTTGACATGGGCTATTCTGACATATTTTTGCCCAAAGAATCCATTTCCGGACTCAGAATTATCAAATTCAATGTCAATTTACAAATTTACCATTGGCAGCCCCACTTTAAGGGTTTTAGGGGCATTTTCGTAATTATTCTTTTTCGGCCTTTTCCGAAAAAGTGACCAACTGTAACCCCACCTAATTTTTTCTCTTGAACTCAATGGAATCATCAAATCATTGAAAATCCATCTCTAACCCCTCCAAACTAGCCTTGGCCGAAATTCTCAATTCCCCGGGAAAATTGGGGTTTTTCGGTTTCGGCTCCGCAGACGTGTTTCTTTCTACTCCTAACCACTTTATTAACCATTACATTGGGTTAGAACTACCATTTAGTATCAATTTGGGCAGCATGACACCTAGGCCAACCCATTTTCCAAATTTACAAACAAAGACAATCCGGTGAAATTTCATCGATTAAATCAACCACATCAGCCAGAACAATCAAAGATTGAAGTTTCGGAGGTTACCTTAAGCTCCTTCTGGCTTATCCTTCTTATGGCTGAACCCTAGCCCCTTTAAACAATTAAATTCCTTGCTTCAAAATGTTAATTCACATAGAGGAATAACTTAGGAGAAGGATTATACACGTTAGGTACGAATTCACCGAAGAAATCGACTTACCTTATGAGATTTCTCCTTCCTTCTCCCTATTTTCTCCAAGCTCTCTCTCACGTTTTTTTTTTCTGAAATGGCGTCGGGAAATGGCTGATGAAGATGGAGGAATTGCTTTTAATTCCATGCTGATGTCATCTTTTATTTTGATGATGTTATAATTCCCATTTTCAGATTTTCTGGCAGATTTTCTGCCCAAACTTTGAAAAATCATAACTAATTCTAGAAAAATAGAAATGAGGGATCCCAAGGCCAAATGAAATATATTTAAGTCATATTTATAGGAAAAATATGGACCATTACTGGAAATCACCACAAAAATACAGAATTACAAAAAACTCAACACTGCTCCAAAACAGAGTCCAGTTTTTATCCCAAATGGTGGACAGACATATCTCCCAGTTCCCAAAACTAAATGGTACAAATTAAATGTCCATTTTGAAGCTTGGGATGTGAAATTTAAGACTGAAAAGTTTCAGAATTTTTAGACACCATTTGGTCATTCAAAAAGTTCACACAAACTGACTGCCCAGAATAGAGTTTCACTGGACAGAATTTCAGATTTTGCATCTTTGCTTCCAATGGTTCCATTTTCATACCAAACATCATTTCCACATAAATTTTCACAAGGAATCTATTGAAAATACCAAATCAATCAAATTCACATTTCATTTACATGTTTTCACAACAATCTCAACATGTCAACACAATTCACATTTCAAACCCTAACTTTGCAACTTGTCCATTCCAAAGTTCCAAACCAATTTCAATGACATCAAAACACACTATGACACCATTTCCAACACAATACCCCATTCAATTCTTCCCTCTATTCTAAGTCAATTTGGATGTTAATCCACAATTGAACTCAAATACAGGGTTTCGGCGTTGCTCACAACACACACGAATCACATTCGAGTGCCAAGTCACATCATATTCTCCAAAAGGGTTATTTATTACTAATCACTTCCACTTTTGGAGTCATTAACCCTTAATCACAATTTGAGATCTTGCTAAACCGGGGCTTAGCAATCCACTAATCTCAGGCTTATTCTCTAAGCTCAAATCTCAAAAGTTGGGGTATTACACAAGGGCAATTAGAATTGCTAGTGGTAGTCTTTGCTTTTGTTTTTTGGTTATTATTTTGGATAATTGTATAAACATGTTGACCATAGAATTGTAGTTATTGTGTAATCCCTGGTATGAGAAACTGAGATGGGCAATGATGCCCTGTAAAACCCTTTGATTAATGGATATATCCCAATGTCGGGAAAGTTGTTAGCACTCTGATATTGTGTATGTGACAAACCGAATAGGCCAAATGTTTTTATTTAAAAATGTATACGAGTTTTGTAAAAAGTTTTAAATTATCCTTGATCACTTATTCAATTATAAAATGTGTTTTAAATACTAATTATGCTTTGATGACAATGGGGATTACACTGCACAATATTCATCAATAATATTTTTTAGATTGCTACAGTATTCCATATCAGCTTGGAGAAAAAATATAGAATCATCAGCAAAGAAACTGTGAATAATATTTGGGCAACTCCTGCTAACCGATATCCCTTTCAGCAATCCACTCCTTTTATCCTTTTCAATAAGTTTTGATAGCACATTATTCATCAAAATGAATAGATAGGGTGACAAAGGAGCCCCTTGTCTCAGGCCTCTCTGAGGAATAATTGTATAAACTCTTCCCAAAAAGCATAACAAAAAAGTTTATAGAATTTAAGCACCAGAAAATTCTATCTACCCATCCCTCAGAAAACCCCATTTTCAATAATACATCACACAAAAAATCCCACTCTAGCATATCATATGCTTTGTTCATGTCTAACTTAAGGGTGACTTCACACTTGCCCCTTCTTTTGATTTTCATATGATGGAAAACCTTATGTACAATTACAATATTATCCTGAACTAGTCTATCAGGTACAAATGCCCTTTGGCTTTCATCTATAATATATCCCAACAAAGGTTTTAATCTATTAGCTAGCACTTTTGAGAAAATCTTATAGGAGAAGTTACACAAGCTAATTGGTCTATAATCACTTACAGATTCAAGACATTCCACTTTTGGAATTAGGACTAAGTCAGTCTCATTTACACTACTCAAGGAAAATCTGTGCTGGAAATAATTTTTGACTAAATTGTTAGATATGATTAGTTTTGATGATATCAAATATAGATGTCAAATATGAGAAAAAAGTTTGTATAATATACTTATCTTCTACATTGACTAACTACTATATTTAATGTTGTATATCTTGCAGATTAGTCATAAACCCGATGGTGAGTTGATGTTATTTTGCTTATAATGCCTCATAAATGGAGAATGATCATCAAGAAGAAAATCAAGAGGAAAGGGATTGAAGAAAGAAGAGATTGTAAGATCTAATGAGAATACCAAGATTTAAGACTAGTCAAGCAAAGAAAGAAGAAGATTGAAGATATTTAAGAAGACATCTACTTGGGTTATGAAGAATGATAATCAATTCAAGAAGATATCTAGTTGGGTTATGAAGAATGATCATCAAGTGGCAAAACAAGAAGAAAGATATTGAAGAAAGAAGAACTTGCAAGATCACATAAGAATATCAAGATCCAAGCTATCAGAAGTGATATCAGAGGTTTCTATGGTCAAACGGAAGTTAGAATGGGTCAATACGAAGCTAAAATGATGTATACGGAAGTTATGGTACCTTCGGAGATGATTACTCGAGTAATCACTCGAGTAATATGGCACTGCCTCATTTTGGAAGTGATTACTCAAGGGCTTACTCGAGTAATCTGTGAAGTTACTTGAAGATTACTCAAGGGCAATGGTACTCTATTTTCGTGCGGCAGGACAGAGGTTCGGTATGTTGATGATATCTGTAACCCCCTTCCAACCTTAGGCTGAGATTAAGTTCTTAAACTCATAGTTAAGTTGTAATTAGAGACCATAAATCAAGTTGAGACTTATCAAAGAAATCTTTTGCCAAAAAATCGGATTTGCAAAAACTTTTTCAAACTTATTCACAATGGTCTCATACTCACAATACAAAACAATAATGGCCTGAACAGGTGAATTCCATTTACAAATATCAGAGTGCAATTAAGTTCCCGACTCACTCGGGTTCCATTCATAAACAAAAGGGATTTACACAAGGCACAAAGCCTACAATTCATACCCTTTTTCTTGGGGATTTACACAAATGCACGGACACTCAAGTGAGACGGCCTCACTCGAGCACAACGAAGCTTCCAGGAACTGGCTCACTCGAGCACACTGGACCTCACTCGAGTGAAGGCCAAATGCCTCACTCGAGCACCTGTGAGTGAAGTCCAGGAAGTTAGAACCCGAGAGCACACAAGCTCACCAGGACCAGGATCACTCGAGCACAGCCTTATGCACTCGAGTGAACACCCCATACCCGCGAGTGAGAAGGCACCCTCGCGCACCTTACCTGCGAGTGACAACCCGAGAGCACCACCCACACCAGAGGCACAAGCTCACTCGAGCATGACCCCCAGTGCTCGGGTGAGACGGCTATGCTCGCGAGTGTCAGAGCACACTCTTGAAATTAGCCAGCGAGTGAAGACCTGAGAGAACCCTTCACTCTGAACTCGCACCATCACTCGAGCAGCCCCAAGCTCACTCGAGCATGTTCTTCCCTCACTCAAACACAAGGCAATGCACTCGAGCATTATCCATAAAACCCAGACAAACTCAAAGTAAAGAAGGGAAAAACTCACGCATCACTCGAGCATGATCATCCCATGCTCGGGTGATATTCCTCCTGCACTCGAGCATACCCATCCATGCTTGAGTGAATCTATCAGAATGCAGAAAACGCAGATAACAGAGGCACTCTCCCTCATACTTGCCCAATTGATTCCTATGGCCACAAAACTAAACCCAAAGCCATTCCCACACAAAAACACCTAATAAACTCAATGGAATACTCAGAATCATCAAAATCCCACTCCATTATCATGCTTTGGGTTTTGGGCAACAATATCAACAAAACACTAATCTTAACCAAACTTCACATTTCAATTACCAATCAATCTATCTATCCTAAACTTATTCCAAAACACCATTCTCATACCAAAAACATACCAAATGAACAGTGACACTCATTTTTCAGATTCAAGCCCAAATTTCCAGAATTTAGAAACTATTCCAAATGGTATAAAACATAGATAGATAGATTGGTTTTACTCACCTTATCAACTTCTCCAAAGAGAGTTCTTGATTCACCACTTTCCAAATTTTCGTGTAGCACAAATCAGCACCAAACGGCCACACTATACACACCAAAATGAAGCCCATGATTCAAGGATCAACATTTAAGAAGGGAACTTTAGCAATGGAGATCATTTACTTACCCAAATCACCAGTTTTTATCTTCCTCTTTCTTGCCTAGCTGACCGCCGGAAATGGAGGGAGGGAAGAGAGAGAAATGAGAGAGAGAGATAGAGGGATGGAGTGAGAGAGGAAAAGCAATCTTTTGTCCTCTTGTGGCCTTCATCCAACAACTCTCATAATGCCACTTGTCAGCATCTCCTTCATTCCCACAATGAGCTCACCCAAGCTAAATACACTGGATTCCGACCCATGAACAATGAATCTCAACCCTTGATTTTAAATACCACACACATGTACACCAAACTCATATTACATTAATTCCATTCTTCCAATTTTTCAATAATTATGACATATTAATTAAAATAGCCATAGATTACATAATAATCCCAATTAAACCCATAATTATCCATAATAATCATGATTATCCCTTAATCAAAAATTGGGATATTACAATATCTTTCTAACCACATGTCAGATTGAGCTGAAACTGGTGGCATATGAAACTAGACTCCAAACACGAACTATGGACACCAAGATCACATTACAAGGAGTTCCGATAAGAGAGATATGATCTGTTGAATTTGACACATGAATCAGCGTCTTTTACCAGAACTGTTTTGGTATTTTGGGTATAACTCTCACACTACCATCGGATTGAGACGAAACTAGTGCCATGTGAAAAGAGACTCAAAGCGATTTCCATGGATATATAATTTGTCACATTTCAGTTATATACTAAGATCTATGTCTTCTGGAAGTTGCTACTCGTGATTTCAGAGATTGTTTAAGAATAGTAGATACTCTTTCGATCATAACATTTTGTATACAATGAGTTTGGAGCTGATTCTTGTTGCATTGGAATGTAGACGATGAGAGCTTTCCGATAATATATAATTTGCCATGTTTCGAGTCAAAATCAAGAATTCACTTGAAGGGCTTACTTGAGTAATATGCAAACTTATTTGAAACATTACTCGAACGACCACTCGAGTAATGTGTGAGAAATTGTTCCAAAAAGCTCTCTGTCAAGAGTTGAGATGGATTACTCGAAGGGATTACTCAAGTAAGTTACAAAGTTTTTTGAAAAGCTTACTCGAGGGATTACTCGAGTAATCAGAGAAGAAATCATCTAGTAGCTCTCAGACAAGAATTGACAGACTTTACTCGAGGGACCACTCAAGTACCCAGATGTATTGGGAATGCCCAACACCCTGTATTTTAGCATAATTATGTGCCAAATAATTATTTGGGCTAAAATAGGGGTAAATGGCGCATGGAAGAAGGAAAAGAATTTGATTATGTATTATGTGGTAATTTTAATTAATATGCCATAATTAGTGAGAAATTGGAAGAATGGCAATAAGTTAGTGATTAATGGAGAGATTAATTACTAACTAAGGAGAAATGAGATATGTAACTAAATGGCTAATGGAATTGGTAGAGTAACCAAGTGGTTACTTACTTTATGAGAATGCACAAGATGTGGACAAGTGTCACTTGATGATGAAGAGAGATGAGAAGAAAAGTCAAAGCACCATTTTTTTTATTCATTTCCTTTCTTTTCTCTCTCTCATGCGTATGGAATGGCTGGAAGGGGTAGAAATTCTGCACCTCACCCTCATCTTCATCATCACACACACACACACACACACACACTCTCTCTCTCTCTCAAGCTCTTGTGCGCCATTTTTGAAGGAAGACAGAGAAAAGGAAAGCTCAAGATTTAGGTAAGATCTTGACCTCAAATGCCAAAATCTCCTTCTTTAAAGTTGTTCCCCTTGTTGAGATCTTCCTTTCTATGGTTTTAGAATCTCAAGGAGAGGTGTTTTTGTGCTTGAGAAAAATGGGAGATTGAAGAATCAAGAATCAAGTTTGAGAAAGTGAAAGAGGTGAGTGTTAGCTCCCTTTTAATATATATATATATATATTATGGTTGTTTGTTACGCATTGATTTTTCTGGAATTTTCCGCCCTATTTTCAAAAATTAGGGTCTTCGTGAGTTTGACATGTTGTGATCATGGAAATGGTATACTGTGTTGTCTTTTGGATAAATGGATTGGTTTGAATCATTAAAAGTGAAGTTTGGCAACTTTGTGTTTGGTGTTGTGTATTGGTCAAAACAGGGCATAGTGATGGGTTGTGATTTTGGTCATTTTGAGGTTACCATTGTGTTCCTTGTGAAAATTTATGTGGAAATAGGCTTGATTGGTAAGTTTGGGGCCATTGGACACTTTAGTAGAAAATTGAAAATCTGTCTTGTGTGAACTTTGTCTGGGCAGTCAGTTTTCACGAACGTTTTGAATGACCAAATGGTGTTGGAAAATTCTGAAACTTTCCAGTCTTAAATTTCACACCTCAAGCTTCAAAATGGACATATATTTCATGTCTTTCCGATTTATGAACTAGGAATTATGACTGCCCAACGTTTGATGTTAAATCTGAGATCAATTCTGGAGTAGTATGGACATTTCTTAAATTCTGTATTTGTGGGATGATTTTTGGTATTGGTCCATATTTTTCTAGTAAAGAGGAGTTAAAAAGCTTTCATTAGGCTTTTGGATCAGCTCATTTTTATTTTTCTATAGTTAGTTATGATTTTTAGAAGTTCAACTGCGAAACATAATTTTCCTGGCCGCAGCCAGAAGATTCTTGGCTGCAGCCAAGAACCTTCGGACCACTGTCTCGCTGCAACCAGAACACTTCTGGGCTGTTTTTGGCTACAGCCAAAAACTTTCTTTGATGTTTCTGGCCGTAGCCAGAGGATTTTTTTGCTGCAGCCAGGCCCTGTTTTCAGCACCTTGTGATTTTGAAAAGTGGTTTCCAACCCGTTGTTTCCCAATCCTTTAGGGCCTTTATTAGAGCCAATTGTAACTACTTAAAGGACATAAATGATAACCAAATCTAAGTATTGTGAAGTCAATTGAGTATTGGAATAGAGAATAACTCTTTGTCCCTAATTATAATTATAGGATACGATATTTGCCCTCCTCGGGAGAGACCTACGACAAAGCACACACAGAACAAACCAGGTAGTGACTCTTATCTCATATTGTGTATGATGTTTTGGTATGCATAACTTATCATCGACGTTTATGAACTGTGTGCCATTGTCAATTACAGTTTGAGTACTTCAGCGTGAGCGTATAGGGATTGACACTGGTCATCTCTAGGTCGGCCGTTGAACTGCCATCGTAATCGATATTGATCTTTGTGAATTCGAACCGTGGGGTGGCATTTGTGAATCCAGCTGTGGGCTGTGTATTGATCTTGCCAGTGTGGCTTGCTTCTGAAATGCTTTATATGAATCCCAATTGTGGTGAAATATATTGTGTGGATTGTGTTATGCAATGCAGCGTGAGCAAACATAAGGGTGACATGAGTCATACTTTCCTTTGCCGTTGTAGTTGCAATGTGTGTGTGATGATTTGCTTTCATGCCTTATTGTTGTGCATATTATGAGTGATTTGTTACTACGGGGATTCCTTAGAATCTCACTCTCCCATAAACCAAATTTTCAGACAGGGCAGAAGGATCGAAGGGAAAGCAGGCAACGAAGAGCGGTTAAAGCTCCGGTTTAGGAGTCTATTTTGGTTTTGGTTATCATATTGTATTTTGGATTATTTGTTGGGAAACCATTGTATATATTGGATTTATGGTTTAGGATTGTGTAATCCTCCTAGTAAGAGTAATGGATTATTGGCAATTGTGCCTTGTAAAACTCTTAATTGATATATGGAACCCGAGTGTGTCGGGAATTTATGTTGTACTCTGATATGTATGAATGAAATCAACCTGTATAGGCCATTTAATATTGAAATGTGAATATGAGATCGTCATGAATAGGTTTTGTAAAAGTTTTTGTAAGCTATGATTTTGGGAAGTTTGATTTTGTTTAAGTCCTAAAATCATCTAAGGTCTCTAATTCTACATCAATTACGTGTTTATGAACTAAATCTCGACCTATGGTAGAAGGGGGTTATAGAGAGCTTACTCAAGGGATCACTCGAGCAATGAAAATGGAAATACTCTCAGCCAGATTTTGAAGGTGATTACTCGAGGGATCACTCGAGTAAAGACCTAGGTTACTCGAGTGACCACTCGAGTAATGCAGTGGGCAACGTTACGAAGATTTTGAAAATCAATAGAATGATTATGTAATTCATCCATCTTGTTTCCAATCACTCTAACACTGCACGGATAAGCAGGAGGGAAAGGTCTTCGGGATTACTCTGCTCGTAAGACTTGCTGGAAGGGGGAGTATCTTGGTGAGAGACTTGTAAAAGGCTACACAAGTGCCTGGCTAAACTTGTGGGTTTGTAAAGGCTTTTCTTGTGCCTGGATTAAACAAAAAGATAGTGGATTTGAAAATCTCAGGAAGAGCCTGGGGACTGGATGTAGGCCATTGCAGATTGGACTGAACTAGGATAAATCACAGTTTGTATATTCTCTTCCCTAAGCTCTTATACTTCCAGCATGTATCATTTAAATATCTAACTGTGATTTTTGATTCATTACTTGCACATTTATTGCTTCCTCTAAGATGCAAAAAGATTTTCAAAGTTCTTAAGTTTTTATCTTACAACCAATTCACCCCCTCTCTTAGGTGTTAGCCGGTTCTAACATAAATTGCAGACCTAGTCGCCGATAGTGCTCCAAGACTATTGGAAGAATAACCCTGTATAGCCATCAGGACTTGGTTCTTTTTGCCATCCCATTTGGAAAATCGCTTTCTTTACTTCTTCATTCTGAACCTCAGTCATGAGCATTTTATTATCCTCCTCTGATATTACCTTCTCTATACATGCCAACACTCGAGAGTAGCGTCTTTGCCTAGTAGTTGAGAACAAGTTTGCATAGAAGCTTGCAAAATGATTTCCAATCTCCTCTTTACTTGATAGCCATTGGTTGTCACTGCCTCTGATTCTAGTAATCTTATTTTTGTATCTTCTGTGGATGGTTGTCATGTGAAAAAACTTTGAATTCCTATCCCCACATTTTAGCCATTCCACTCTTGACTTCTGAGCCCAAAATATCTCTTCTTGCTCTCATAACTCAGCAATTCGTTTCTTTATATGCTCCATTTCCCTTGTTGTTTCTGGGTTCCAGTCGGCATCAAGACACTCTTGCACTCTTTTCACTAGGGCACTAATTTACTTGCGACTATTCTTGAACTCTTTTTTCCTCCATTTGATCAACCTATCTCTTAATTTGTTTAAATTACTTACAAATTCCTCCAGGTTGGTACTCCCTTCCATCCTCCAATTCTTTTTAACTAATTCCATTAGCTTTGGGTGCTTTAGCCATCTTGCATCAAATCGGAATAGTGGTGGGGTTCTGGATTCTATGTGTTCAAACTCTACAAGGATAGGTTAGTGATATGATCCTATAGCTTCCAGAACTTGCCCCTGACCATTTTGAAAGGAATGCCACCATTTACGATTCATTATAGCCCTATCAAGCCTTTCTCGAATGAATTCTTCCCTTTCCCTGTTGTTTGTCTAGGTATATTTGCATCCCTTGAACTCTACCTCCATTATCATAAACCTTCTAAATCTGTCCAAGTCCCTCTGATTGCAGTCCTGTCCCCCTTCCTTGTCTGATGAGTATAACAAATCATTCAAGTCTCCCATTACAATCCAGGGTATTTCAGGACCCAGGTTGGGCTTTTCTAATTCCGACCACCACCTCAATTTCAATTCCTAGTCATTCGGTCCATAAACCAAACTTATGTCACCCACCAATTTTCCTTCTATTTAGACCTCCTCGAACTATATTATAAATATGCTTGTGAAACCAAATCTTCATGTTCACTTCTTCCCTCAACCAAACAGCTAACCCTCCAGACCTTCCTACTAGCTCATCATATTCATTGTATTTAAACTTTTAGTTTTCATCTTATTTTCTCAATTTTCCTATTCTTCATCTTTGTTTTAGAAAGGAAGACGATATGTGGTTTATATTTGCCACACTGGAACTTTAAATTGCAAACTGTTAGGGTAGTTCCTAGACCTTGGCAATTCCAACCTAAGCAAGTCATTGCTCTATGTGTAATACCCCAAATTTTGATATTTGAGTCTAGAGAATAAGCCTAAAATAAGTGGATTGCTGAGCCTCGGTTTAGCAAGATCCCAAATTATGATTAAGGGTTAATGACTCCAAAAGTGGAGGTGATTATTGATAAATGAACCCTTTTGGAGAATCCAATGTGATTTGAGTTTCAGATGTGATTCGTATGTGTTATGAGCAGCGCCAAAACCCTGTATTTGAGTTCAATTATGGATTAACATCTAAATTGAATAAAAATAAGGGGAAGGGCATATGTACGGTGTAAATGAATGAGAAAAAAAAAATTGGTGGTGATTCAGTGTGAATTGCCATAATCAGGGGCAAAACGGTAAAGTTACCGACAGATTGATCGGTTATCGAAGAGGAAACTCATTTGTAACTTTAAGATCAATGGTTAGGATTGATTTGTGTTGAGATCAAAGGGTGGAATCCCATGTGCATGTGCCTATGTTAACTCATGGTTGATGGAGCAAGGGGTGACACATGGCAAGATGTGGACCCTTGGATCTTGGGTCAAATGGTCAAAACACTCATTCCTCTCTCCTCTCTTCATTAAGATCAGTTTTGGGATCCCAAAATCTGACCTCTCTTCATCTTCAACATTTCTCATCTCTCTCCTCAAGCTCCCATGGACATCCAAGTGTAGAGGAAGAAAGAGAAATGGAAAGGTGAGCTTTTAGCCTTGTATATGTGCTCTAATGCTCTAATCACCTTCTATAAAGTGTTCATAGTGATGAGAGCTTCATCTCTATGGTTTTAGATTCTTGATTGGAGGTGTTTGATAGTTTGAGGAAAAAGTGGAAAGATGGAGAATCAAGGAATTGGTTTGGGAAAGAGGAAGAGGTGAGTATTTGAAGCCTTTTGATCTAAGTTTTGTGAATTATGGTTAAGTATTGTGAATTGCGAATTTTGCCCTGACTTTGTGTGATTTTCAAAATGTATGAATTGCCTTGTGTTTTGAGTGGCAATTGGTGTCTTGATGTGTTATAGAGCAATTGGAATTGGTTTGAGAACTTGGAATGAAAGGAATGGTAATGTGTGTTGTGTTGTGTTGTGATTGTGTGATTACATGTTGTGATTATTGGTAAAACATGTCAAGGTGATGTGAATTTGGTTTTTTTGGTGATTCCAATGGATTCCTTGTGAAAATTTGTGAGGGAATGGTGTTTGATGTGAAAATGGGACCATTGGAAGCCAATTGTGCAAAACTTGAAAATCTGTCAATTGGAAGTTTGTTTTGGGCAGTCTATTCGTGTGGACGTTTTGATTGGGCAAATGATGTCAGAAAATTATGAAACTTTCTAGTCTTAAATTACACATCCCAAGCTTTAAATTGGACATATAATTTGTGCCATTTCGTTTTGGAAACTGGGAGATATGGCTATCCAAAGTTTGATGTCGAAAATGAACACTGTTTTGGGACAGTCTTGAGTTTTGGGGAATTCTGTATTTGTGTGATGATTTCTAGTAATGGCCAATATTTTCCTGTGTAGAGGACTTGAATAGCTTTCATTTGGCTTTGGAATCACCTCATTTTGAGTTTTGTGGAATTAGTTATGATTTTTGGAAGTTCAACCAAGAAACAGGATTTTCTTGGCCGCTGCCAGAGGGATTATGGGCCGAGGCCCAAATGTTTCTGTGCAGTTTTTGGCTGTGGCCAACCCCCAAAAATCAGCATTTTGAACTTTTAAAGGGAGATTTTTGGTCAAGTGTTTCCCAAGCCTTTAAGCATATGTTTAGGCTTTGATTAGCCACCTAAAGGTCATGAATGGTAACCAACTTTAAGTGTAATGAAAGTAAAGATTTGGAATAGAGAATAACCCTATGTCCTTGCTTTGGTTATAGAGTTCGACATTCATCTTATCGTGAGTAAGCGGTGCTGGAGCATACGTGGAAAGACTAAGGGTAGGGAACTTACCTCTCTTGCATGCTTTGATATTTGTATTTGTGTATTGATGCATGTATTGCTTTGCTTGATTATGTGAAACATGTATGGATGATTGTAGCTCTATTTCTAGTTATGCTATGGTCATGAGTATGTTGTTGAAACATTGATCATGCAGATATGTCATTGTGTGAGCATGAGTTGTGTATTGCAAGCAAGTCATGCATTAAACACTTATCTTACATGCATATTGGTATTTGTTTCCTACTGAGATTCTCTCTAATCTCACCCTCCCCTACCAATATTTTAGACATGGTAGGTGAACCGAGGATGGAGCAAGCGGGCAAAGTTGACGAGGACTCCTTCGGGTTATAGATTTTGGTAGTTAGTTATCATAGTTGGGAGTATTATGTATATTTGTATTCGGATTTGGATATGTATGGGTTCGAATGTGTGTGGATATGATAATTGTAGATGTATTTGAGAAGATTTGTGTAATCCCCATATGAGGGCTTGTAATGGGCGAATGTGCCCTAGAAAGCTTGAGTTAATAAATGGAATCCGGAATCGTCGGAATTATTACATTGCGTACTCTGATATATTAAATGTGAATTATCTTCATGTAGTAATTGTATTCAAAATGTGAATGTGAGACCAGGTTATAAATTAGATTTTGAAAGTTATTTGTGAAAACCCTATCGTGAAGATGAGATCTTAAAATAGTTTTGTTTATTATTGGTTTCTATTTCATTTTGATCGTGTATTTCAGATATAATTATAGAAGGGGGTTACACTATGGTGGCCATATCAGTGTAACCCCACCTTTCAGCTTCCTCCTCACTTCCCACGATACTCCTCAGTTTGTTTTCCTCTTCCCCACTCCTTTCGCCCCCACCAATTCAATCTGAGCCACCGATTTATGTTCAAAGACTAGCACTCTCTTTGTTTTACTTTGGTTTTTAGCAAAATTTCCTGCAACATATCCAGATCTGAAATTTAATTCACACCCATACCTGAAGTCGAACAGCTGAGAGCCATCAGTTTCCGCAGCCATCTGAAGCTACATATCGGCCCTCCCTCGATCTCCTGAACTCTTTGGTGAGTCCTGGTCATGATTCTTCCTACGTTTGTGAGTGGGAATTTCCGACTGTTCATCTGCTTAGCGCTTGATCGAAACTTCACAAATTCCTTGTGCTAATTCTAGTATTTCCTTGCTTTAATATGGTAGAATGGCTCCTCATTTCTGGTCCCTTCTTCCTCCTTGTCCACCAGTTCAACCTAGCAATTGGTATTTTCTTAATTAAAATACTACATTCTCTCCCTTATCCAAAACTATATCATTTTGGGTGTTAAAAAGAGAAGGTTGGGCCATTGTTTTTAAAAAGATTCAGCACCTTGAAGTATTTTTTGACATCTAGTATTCTAAAATAATTTTTGATGCATTGATCACCCTCAAATATTTTTTCAGTTGTAATTACTATCTAGCAAACTGTATTCTAAAGTATTTTTTAATAACACCCAATATGATAAATTAATTTTTAGCTCACTCATATTTTTTCAGTAGCAACTATTGTTTAACAAAATGTATTCTAAAGTATTCTTTTACCAACACCCAATATCATAAATTAATTTTTAGCTCACTCATATTTTTTCAGTAGCAATTACTGTTTAGTAAATTGCACTCTAAAGTATTTTTTTTTAATAGCACCTAATATCATAAATTATCTGACTCAGCACCTTAACTAATTTTTTTAATAACACACAGTATCCTAAAATAAATTTTTTTTTTTGCATCTAATCTCCTGAAATATTTTTTTAACAACACTCTGTATCTTAAATTTAGATTGCTCATTACAATTAGAAAAATATTTTACTGTGCTGATGAATAAAAAATTATTGTAAGATACTAGGTGCCACTGAAAAAATACTTTAGAGTACTAAATCTTATTTTTGAAAAAAGAAAAAGGCCCAATTTTCCCTTTTTAACACCCAAGATGGTGTAGTTTTGGGTAAGGAGAGGAAATGGACGGTAGGGGTGTTTAAAGTGTCCCGGTCCCGGTTGTCCCGGCCCCGTCCCAGACATTTTATCACGGGAATTTCCAGTCTTGGCTGGGACCGATACTGGGAAAACCGGGACCGAGATCTAAGCCGGGTAATTCCCGGTCCCGGTTTTTTTTATATTTTTTCCTTAAAAAATAAGTTATTCTTTTATATTTGTATTTTTTACCCCATAAATTAAGTTATCATTTGATAAAATGTATATCACATATTTAGTTAGAGTTAAATTGTATATATCATGATATTAATCCTAACTATATAATATATAAAGATAATAATAATATATTATTCTTCAATTCTAGCTCAATTTATGTGATTTTTATAACCTTATTAGGTGTTAAATAATCCCTTTAGAAACTAGATTATAAAAAATTTAACTAATATAATTATATTATTGAAATCGGGAATTCCTGGTCCCGGTCCTGGGAATTTCCTGAGACTGGGAATGACTTCCCATTCCTAGCCACCCCCAGGGACGGGAACCGGGAATGGGTGATCCCGGTCCCGTCCTGAGATTTGAACACCCCTAATGGACGGGAAAGCAAAGGAGAGAAGCCGAGCGCATCACTAACAGTTTAAAATTACAACTTACAAGTATAATATGGACACACCTAAAAAAATACTTCAGGATGATGAGCGCACCTTAACCCATTTTTAAATAATCCGACGCTAAATGTTATATTGAAGCTTTCTAAAACATGAGGTTGAGCTCGAACTTCTTGTAGAAAGTATATTGAGTATAAGAGTTAGGGAAAATTACAAAAAAATACTTTGGAATATGCAAAAGGACAAATCAGTGCTGCAAAATTTGAAAATCCTAAGTCAGTTCAGTGTCAGTACGGAGGAGGAATATGGGATTGTGAAATTTTGGTGAAAAGACGCATATGCCCTTTAGCTCTCCCTCTTTCTCAGTCGGAATAACAACATGGGTTTCTTTATTAACAACACCACATTCTACATTAACAACACCGCATTTGCCCTTCAGCTCTTCTTTCACAACTTCATTTATCAAATATGGTGTTGTTAATGTAAAATATGATATTATTAATAAAGAGAGAAGTGTTGTTATTGGCTCTGAAACTTCAATTATGAAGTTGTGAAACAAGAAAGTCGAGTTGTTAATGTAGAATGTGGTGTTGTTAATATAGAGACTGGTGTTGTTATTATGAAACAAGAAAGTCGAGTTGTTAATGTATAATCCGATGTTGTTAATAAAAAGACTGGTGTTGTTATTATAAAAGAAGAAGGTTGAGTTGTTAATGTAGAATCTGATGTTGTTAATAAAGAAATTCGTGTTGTTATTCCGACCGATAAACGGAGAGTTGAAGGGTAGATGCATCTTTTCGCCAAAATTTCATAATCCCAGATTCCTCCTCCGTACTGACACCGAACTGACTTGAAATTTTTGAATTTCGTACCATTGATTTGTCCTTTCTTATATTCTAAAGTATTTTCTTTAGAATTATCCGTAAGAGTTATGTCAATAAAAAAGATAAACAGATATTTGGAGTAACCCATCAATACCATAGGGGCTTGTTTGGTATGAGGGGAGAGGAGGGCAAGTGGGCAGAGGGAAAAATTTTGAGTTAGATTTTTTTTTTAAAAAATAAAGAAAAGTTGGGTTGAAAGTTTTAAATTTATTTTTCTTACTCTTTTATCGTACTGGTTCTGTATATTAAAATTTTATAACACTACTTCTTCAATTTTCTTAAATCTAACTCATAAAAATTTTCCCTCTCCTCCTTTCCCCTCCAAATCCCTCGTACCAAATAGACTCTATGACAGTGGGTAACCCCAATCCATATGAAGTTATACGTGCAGTGGCACACAATCAAGTTTGGTACAGTGACAAATGGATTTGGATTTGGATTCAGATTCGGATTCTGTGGAAGACAAATGAGATGAATTTCAACTGTTCATATATATATATATATATATATATTTGATAATTAATTTTTTTTATGAAGTTTTAACAGTTATAAGACATCATGGGCTAGAAAAAAAAAGAACAGTTATAAGACATCTGTCAACTTAAGAAAGTTAGCATCTCATTTAAGTTTTAAATCATACCATCTTAATTTTATTTATAAGTCCATTTTAATTGAAAATTTTATAAGTCCAGTTTCAGAGTAATAAATGTTTTTTTTTTCAATTTTTGTTCATATTAATTGTAATAAACAAAAAAAATTAATTTATGTTGACTTTTGCAACAAAAAGAATTAATTCATGTTTACTCTTGCAACTAAACATAAAAAAGGGAAAAAAATGGAAATTTAAACCATAATTAATAAGTTAACTAGCTCTCCTTGGTATGTGAGAGTTATTTAATTTAGACTTATAAATAAGATCAAAGTAGTATCCTTGCTATTGTAAGCTGCCTCAGGGAAACCATCTCTTAGATTATTTGTGTAAGTTCTTAAAAACCTTCAATTATATACAACTTTTTGAATGAAGGAAACTAAAAAAAACAAAAATATGGAAAAGATAAGAAGAAGGAAGCATGTTTCCAAGCAGAACAAACCTAAATAAGAAAGAAAGAAAAGAGAAGAAGCCTAAAGGGCTGATGAGAGAAAAAAGAGAGAAGCGAAGACACCCATAACGAAGACGACGAACATATAACCCCCTCCATAATTATATCCGAAATACGTGATTAAAATGAAATAGATACCAATAATAATCAAATAACATTTACTAACCCATCACATGACGGGGGTTCACAAATAACTTTCGAAATCATTTATAAACTTGGTCTCATATTCACATTTCGAATACAATTACTACTCGAAGATAAATCATATTCATATAAATATCAAAGTGCACAACAATAATACCGGCAATTCTGGGTTCATACCTTCACTAAAGATACGTAGGGCACCATTGCCCATTACAATTCCTCAACGGGGATTACACAAATCCATCTCCAATACATAACCAAATAACCCAATAGACATCCAAGCACATATACATCCAATATCCAATTATACATAACCCCAACTACCATGATAACCAACTACCAAAATGACAACCCGAAGGAGTCCTCATCGCCCTTGGATGCTTGCTCCATCCTTGTTCTACCTTCCCTGTCTAAAATGTTGGTAGGGGAGAGTGAGATTTGAGAGAATCTCAGTAGGAAACAGATACCATAATGGATGCATGATAGATGCTATGTGTATGACATGTTAGCTTCATCTAGATGCATGCCCCATAATGACATTTTTGCATGCTCAATGTTTCATGTAACAAAACTATGGCCACAGCAAAATAGAAACAGAGCTTCATTTATTCAAATATGCTCTACACAATCAAGTAAAGCAATCACATACATCACTACACAAGCAAAGATATCAAATACATGCAAGTAAGGTAAGTCCCCTACTTCCAGTCTTTTCTCCTCGATTTGCGTGCCAGCAACTCGGGGCTTCACATTCGATCCTACAATGTCAAATGTACTATTTAGACACTTCCATAGTGTTTCTGGGGGTTATATGAGGCTACATTGAAAATTTACTAAAATACCCCCGGGGACCCGGCCCGGCCGGCCCCGCCGTACCCGGTCCGGCTGTACTTTTCTTGAAACTTTGACATGGGCTATTCTTATATATTTTCGCCCAAGGAATCCATTTCCTGACTCGGAATTATGAAATTCAATGTCAATTTACAAATTTACCCTTGGCAGCCCACTTTCAGGGTTTCAGGGGCGTTTTCGTAATTATGCTTTTTCGGCCTTTTCCAAAAAAGTGACCAACTGTAACCCGACCTAATTTTTGTTCCTGAACTCAATGGAATCATCAAATCATTGAAAATCCATCTCTAACCCCTCCAAACTAGTCCTGGCCGAAATTCTCAATTCCCTAAGAAAAATTGGGGTTTTTCGGTTTCGGCTCAGTAAACACGTTCCTTTCTACTCCTAACCACTTTATTGACCATTACATTGGGTTAGAACTACCATTTAGTATCCATTTGGGCAGCATAACACCTAGGCCAACCCATTTTCCAAATTTACAAACAAAGACAATCCGATGAAATTTCACCGATTAAATCAACCACAGCAGCCAGAACAATCAAAGATTGAAGTTTTGGAGGTTACCTTAAGCTCCTTCTGGCTTATACTCAATATGGCTGAACCCTAGCCCCTTTTAAACCATGAAAATTGAGCTTCCAACACCTTAAAGAACATGATAGAGAAGCTTAGAAGCAAGGTTATACGCGTTAGGAGTTAGATCGTCGGAGAAATCGGCTTACCTTGTGAGATTTCTCCTCTTTCTCTCTCTAAGAGCTCTCAACTTTCTCTCACTAGTTTCAGCTGGTTCATCACGACAGAAAATGAGAGCTGAAGAAGATGAGAAAATATTTAATTCCATGCTGATGTCATCTTTTATTGAGATGATGTCATAATTCCCATTTTCGGATATTCTGGTAGATTTTTTGCCCAAACTTTGAAAAATCATAACTAATTCTAGAAAAAATCAAAAAGAGGTGATTCCAAAGTCAAATGAAAGGTATTTAAGTTCTCTTCATTGAGAATATATGCGCCATTACCAGAAATCACCACACAATTCCAGAATTACACAAATTTGATCACTGCCCCAAAACAGAGTCCATTTTCGACCTCAAAATTTAAACAATCATATCTGCCAGTTCCCAAAACAAAAGGAACAAATTATATGTCCATTTTGAAGCTTGGGATGTCAAATTTAAGACTGAAAAGTTTAATAATTTTATGACATCATTTTCCTAGTTCAAACATCCACACGAGAAGACTGCCCAGAATAGAGTTTCACTGGACAGAATTTCAGATTTTGCATCTTTACTTCGAATGGTTCCATTTTCATACCAAACATCATTCCCACATAAATTTTCACAAGGAATCCATTGGAAACACCAAATCAATCAAATTCACATCTCATTGACATGTTTTCACAACAATCTCAACATGTCAACACAATTCACATTTCAAAACCTAACATTGCAACATTTCCATTCCAAAGTTCCAAACCAATTTCAATGACATCAAAACACACTATGACACCATTTCCAACGCAATACCCCATTCAATTCTTCCCTCTATTCTAAGTCAATTTGGATGTTAATCCACAATTGAAGTCAAATACAGGGTTTCGACGCTGCTCACAACACACACAAATCATATTCGAGTGCCTAATCACATCATATTCTCTAAAAGGGTTATTTATTACTAACCACATCCACTTTTGGAGTCATTAACCCTTAATCACAATTTGGGATCTTGCTAAACCGGGGCTTAGCAATCCACTAATCTCAAGCTTATTCTCTAGCCTCGAGTCTCAAAATTTGGGGTATTACAAAGCAACTAAAATATGGAAAAGAACAAAGAAGGCATGCGTGTGGAGATGTGAAGATGAAGGGATGCCAATCGATTTAATTACTAATCATAAAATCTCTGTAGCTATGTTTGGAATAGCTTTTTTTTTAAGAAAATAAGTAATTATTACTTAAGTCGAGATAAAACTCCTCTCACATATTTACCTCGTATATAGTAAATCATGATTTATAAGCACTTATAAGTCAAAATAAGTGCTCATTTGGGATAGCTTATTTTTGACTTAGTGCTCATTTGGGATAGCTTATTTTTGGGCAATAAGTGCTTATAAATCGTGATTTACGGTATACAAGGTAAGTATGTGAGAGGAGTTTTATATCAACTGGCATAATAAGTGCTTATTGACCCCCAATAAGCAATACCAAACCAAGTTCTTATAAATTGTGATTTACGATATACAAGGTAAGTATGTGAGAGGAGTTTTATCTCGACTTACGTAATAAGCACTTATTTTCCAAAAAAAAAACTATTCCAAACATAGCTAAAAATAAGCTATTCCAAACCAGCACTTCATCGGGAAAAAAGATGATCATTGGGAAAAGAACAAAAATTTTGATAAAGTAGCGAAAGTAACATTTAAAAAACACATAAAAAAAGGATAGATGTGAAAAAATACTCGTAAACTTTTATACGAATTGATTATAAAGCCCAAGCCAAAGGTTTCTTAGCTCGCTGCCAAATTACGACAATATTTCATCTATTTTCTTCCTTTATAGAGAATCAGCTGGGAGCTGAATATTTTTTCCATAAGATATTCTCTCATCATAATGCAATATCAACTTCTTTGCTTTTGACACACAAACAAATGCCTATCCGCAGTATTATTGGAAGATACTACAACACTTTTAAAGGTTGCCTTTTAGTTGTTCCATCACCACAACCACCATCTTTCTTCACTTTGTATCATGAAGTTTTACACTTCGGATACTCATTAAGACCTTCATACTCCTTTTTGTACAATATACAGTTATTAGGGCAAGCGTGTATCCTTTTATATTCCATACCCATCGTAGACAAGATTTTCTTGGCCTTATACATATGATTTGGAAGTACATTATCGTGTGGAAACATATCACACAACAATTCAAGCAACAACGTGAAACTGTTATCGGTCTACCTACAAGTTGCCTTTAAGTTGACCAAATACAAGGTACCTGTCAAGTGTGTATACTTACTCCCACGGTACAAGTGTCTCTATATCACTCCGTAAGCTATCATATACATGCGATTGCATAAAGGATTCTACCTTAACATCATGAATTATTTCTCCATTCTATCTTCATCTATGAGGACAAAAATACATCCCATTTTTGGTAGACACATTCTTTTTCGAAAATTCAATAAACTCTTTCACCCTATTCTCATATTCTTCACTAGTTCTCAAAGCATTCATCCAACTATGATCCATTTTATTACCACCTAAGCCATTTCTAACAACACTCAAGTTTAGAATATTTATCAAGAAATGGATTACCTTTTACTCATTTTTACAAAAAAAATTTGACAACATATCCCCTTAATAGTAAGACATCCCAAAATTTCAATAACAACTTAATTCAAACAAAAATAACTAATTGAAGCAATTCAAGACAATATCAACAATTTAATCCAGCAATTTCATTGATACAAAATATAAAAAACATAGCTGAGTTGTTTAATTCATAAACTAGAAATCATGAACTTCTAAGCATCCACATTCATACAACAAGTTTACAAAGTTGTCTAATTCAATGCATATAAACATATGATACTCACTCACGTACAATACTTAGAACAAAGAGAGGGGATTAAATTTAATCTACTGCCCACACAAAACACTGCAGGAGCAACTTCAATCTATCACACACACACCCTAGCAAAGAAAAGAAGATTTAGACATACCCAACTATCCTAAAACTTTGTCGGAAGAGCTATGAAGGAAGGAGCGTCAGAGGAAGGAGTCAACAGAGGGAGGAGCTGATGGAGGGAGGAGTGTTGGAGGGAGGAGCCATGGAGGTAGCAACAAATAAAAGCAAAGGAATCAAAGGTGTGATGGAGGACAATGGGGGTCATGACGGAGGAAGAAGGGGACTTGATGGAGGCGAAGGGGGTCATGAGACGAAGGGAGAGCTTGGAGAAGACTATACTATGTGCGCAAAGATGACTAACACAAAGATCTTTTGCATCCCTTTTTAAAAAAAAGGGATGCCACATCTGTTAAGGGACGCCAAAAGTTGGGCTTTTGGCATCCCTTTAAAAAAAAGGGACACTAAAAGTTGGCTTTTACAATAATAACCGTGAGCATTGTTCTATATTGTTTTTTTACAATAGTATATTTAAAAAATAGAATAATGGTGAGTTTATCAAGCGACTCGTCACCAGAGGAATGGCTAGGATCATTGTCGGGATCATGGCCAATCCCATACTCATCAAGTATGAGATTGGCCTTCTTGTTAATACTCAAGAGGTATAAAGAAAGCCTCATCATTGCATGGTCAGTGTATTCTATGTGCTGCAATATTGCCTCCAGTTGTGAAAGCATAGGATATGGAGGTGGTGGAGGAAGTGGAGGCAGAGGCGGAGAAGGAGGATGAGGAGGAGGAGGCGGAGGCAGCATTGATTGATGTTGGGGAGGAGAGGGAGGAGAAGGAGGAGATGGAGGATGACGCCGAGAGCTTTCTGGCAATTCTTTCACATGACATTTCATCTTTGCGATTGAGAGAACAAAAGGAGGAGATGATGAAGAAAACGTATGGAAAACAAATGAAAATGGAGAGTTTAATTAGAAACATAGAACAAATGAAGGTTAGGAAAAGAACCAGCATTGGATGAGTTGGAAGTTGAACGGGACGTAATGTAACCCCCTCACGATAATTATATCTGGATTATGAAATTTAAGTGAAATAGAGACCAATAAGGCAAAAATCAAATTTATAATAAGTCATCTCTAAGAGATGGGGTATATCGAAAACAGTTCAAAAACATAATTAATCTAGTCTCACATTCACCCATGGATAAAACTACCTGTGCCGATAAATCACATAATAAATATCAGAGTGCGTAACCAAAATCTTGGCAACCCCGGGTTACTTGTATATATATACAAAGGGTTTAAAGTTTCCCAAAGTAGGGATTACATGTCCAAAAGATTCATATTTACAATCATATACATATAGTATCAAAATCCAAAATCTAAAACAGATAACCAATAATAAAAAATCTAATATGTCCCTACTAGTCCTGACCACTCCTGGTTGGCCGCTTCCCTTTCGAGCCACTTGCCCTGTCTGAAATGTTAGTCATTTGGAAAGAGTGAGATTCTAAAGAATCCCAGTAGTAACAAATCACTCATACAATATATAAACACAAAGCATGTAATGTTATCATGTTCACCAGCATCATCAGCAATACAATGATCCATGGCTCGCGCCACAGACGAGAGCACTCACGGCTGTATCACAATGCACTATGCCTGCTTTCGCGGTAATCACAATAGTAGGTTTCGCTATAAATACTATGCTCTCTTTCGTAGTAATCACTATGCCATCTCTCGTTGTAATCTCAATGCCAGCTTTCGCTGTATTCACTATGCAGCAGCATCACAAGGCACAAAGCATCACAAAGCTCCACAAAGCATCTCAAGGCATAATGTATCACAAGGCACAAAGCTCCACAAGGTATCTCAATGCATCTCAAAACAGCAGCAACAACACACAATGCATGATAGGCAAACATACAATATATTTACACAAAGTATAAGAGAGGAGTCACTACCTGTATCTTTCCTGACGTTCTTCGGAACAGTGGGCTCATGCGTCTGACAGATATCAAATCCTATACCAATTTAGGGACAATTGATTAATGTCTTTACCAAATACTTATTTCCATAATACTTTAAGTTGGTTATCATTTAGGACTCTATATAAGTCTATTAGAGGCCTAAATATATGCCTAAAGGGTTGGAAGAAACTACCCTGAAGACCCCTTTTTGGAAGGCAAAACAATGATTTTTAGCCGGCTCACTCGAGTGAAGATGACCTTACTCGAGTGATCAGAGACTCGTACCCGAGTGAAAACGATTCTAACTCACGAGTGTTTGATAGTGAGTAGCTACTTCAGCTAGAAACTGCTCACAACACTCGAGCATGGGGTTTTGCACTCGGGTGATGAATTCAAATCCACTTGAGTCCCCATAAGTGCAACACAAGAAGTGACAACCCGAGAGCACATACAACATCAGAGGAAATAGCTCACTCGAGCATACCCCCTAGCACTCGGGTGAGAAGGTTTCACTTGCGAGTGTCAGAACACACTCTTGAACATCAACCAATGAGTGTCAACCCGAGAGCAACCCTAACCAAGAGCTCACACCATCACTCGAGTTATCCCATGCTCACTCGAGTGATCACCAACATCACTCGCGGTGAAGGAAGTGTACTCGAGCTTTACTCATAAAACCCAGGCAAAACACAAAGCAGAAATACAAAACACAAGGCAGCACTCGAGTGGGTTCCTCCCTCACTCGAGTGATGCTATCATATTGCCAGATCGCAGCAACTGACAGAAATTCCCAGATTGGCCAAAATCACACCCAATGGTTCCCAAACTCCACACAAAGCTTATTCTCACTCAAAATAACATAGGGAACTCATTGGTAACCTCCAAAACACCCAAATACCATTTTAAACATAATCTATGCCCTTGGGTCTCTATGACACACAATACCCAATTCCAATCAACACACTTCGAAACTTTAAAACTATAACCAATATTCAAGTAACTTCACAATGAACTATTTCCAACATCAATCGCTATGAAATTCATACATTCCAAAATGGGCATAAACTAGGGCAAATTCCAGAATTTCTCAAACTTATTCAAAAATCATAACATATATATCAAAAAGCACCAAATGCTTACCTCTTCACTTTGCTAAAGTCAGTATCTTGATTCTCCAACTTTCAAATTTCTCTAACACTCAATCCACTACCTATCCAAATTCTGAAAACACCAAAATGGAGCTCTCAACTCTATGAACAAGTTTAAGGAAGAGGATTTGAGCATAAGAGGATCATTACTCACTCAAAATCAAAGCTTTCTCTTTCTCTTCCCTTGTTTCAATTTCGCTGGAAATGGGAGAAGGATGAGAGAGATGATGAGAAATGGAGATGATGATGATGAAATGTGTTTCTCTTCCCTTGCCCATGCTTCCCCACTGAATAGGAGAGAGAAGAGAGAGAAAAGTGGATATTTGTCTTTTAGCTTGATCCCATGGTCCACACAATGCCACATGTCAGCATATTCTCACTTCCACTATGATCTCATACAAATGCAAAGCATAGGATTCTGACCCATGGTCAATAAATCTCAACCATTGATCTTTAATCTCCAAATACACTTATATCAAATTTACATCACATTTCTCCAAAGGTGTTTAATTACACTAATTATAATCAACATCAGAGTCATTAGCCCTTAATCCCAAATTGGGTCATTACACGTAATGAAAGGGTACCCGGTTCTCCTGATGATTATTAGGTAATGAGGAGGCATCGAAAGTCGATTAGCGCGGGGAAGGTTAAAGGTTTCGTAAGCTTTAGTTTACGTTTATTAACTTAGAATCGTTAAGTATGTTGGTTTTTTGGAACCATAGTAAATGAATACTTTACGATATTAATTATTAACCATGATGTATGAAGTTGTTTTTTTAAAATTATTTTTTAAAAAATAATTTAAAAGTACAATAGGGTTGTTCAATCATCATCACTATCACTACTGTCTTTATCCTCCTTTTCATCCTCTTAATTCTTATCATTGGAGGAAAGAGATGAAGGTCTAACTGCATGTCATATTTAATCTCATTGTGATGAAGTATGAGGTTTAAATTCTTGTTCAACCTGTTGGCATATGCCATGAGACATCTTGTATGGTGATCAAGGCTTGCTGACAATTGTATCAAAGCCTCCATTTCAAGAGTAGGCAAAGGAGGAAGAGGAGGAGGCGGTGGCAGTGGCTGAGGACCTCTCTGGGATGTTGACATGATGGAGAGAAGGAGGAGGCCGATCAAAAAGAGTTGTAAGAATCACAAGGAATATGTAAGTTTAAATAGAGGTCTAACGGATGGTACGTAGGGTTATGACCAATGAACTAATACTTAGAGAAGGCAGATCATTTGAAAGTGTTACATGACGGTTATTTCTAGAGACCGTTTTGTTTTGTCTTTGTTGTTATAAGAAGTTGGAAGTCGAATCGTTTATAGGTATTACATGATGGTTGTTTCAAAAGAACCATAATTTTTGTCACTAAATAAATGACGGTTATAAACTACAACTGCTAATTTTGTGTTTTCGCGAATTCTGCCTTGCAATACATGATGGTGCACATAATTAACCATTACATTTAAGTGTTATAAATCCTTACGTGACCTCTGCCTCAATTTACATGATGTTTATTAGCTGTAAATGTTATATATTAAGCATTATAAAAGCTCAAATCTGTAGTAGTGAGAGTATGATTCTAATTTAATTAGAATTATTATTGATGATTCATTGATGAGGCATGAGAACAATTTTCCTATATAATTGGACTATTTGGGAGTGTGGGCCGGGGTGCTTAGAATGTGGGGTATCTCATAAAAAATAGTTATATTTTGGTGTAAGAAAACATATTTTAGTGCCAAAATTTTGTATTATGTTGCTAGCCTCATTTTTGTCAATTTCCAAGTTGTGTGCGGTGATTAAAATTAATTAAATTAGTTAAGCGGTGGAGGTTTTATTATTTGATATTGAGAGCAAATTTTGCAAACTATTTAGCTTGAAACAAGCATTTTGGCGGTTATATGAAAATTTATCATTTATTTAGTGTAAATGTGTTTTAATTTTCATGAAATAATTATTTGTGAGTGTACATCTTGGTATAAGAATCCATGACTATGCACCATCAATGTGAATATTGAATTTTTAATGTGGATGACATATTATTTATAATATTTTTTTTTTTGCTTTTAATTTTATTTGAAAGCATGGGTGATTCAAATGTGATTTTTGGTGTTGAGATTTATAAAGGAATAATGATGATATATGATATTGGAAAATATTTCTGAAATAATGGATATGTTTAATTTATTTTTCTTCGTTTCACTTTAAGCTTGTAACTTTTATAAATCATTGTATTGTGATCTTTATGTATTTTTATTTTAGTCCTTCTGTATACCTTCAAATTTCTCTTGAATTTCTTTGTAAATTCAATAAATAAGTTTCGAGATGTTTCAAAATATATTTAAAAAGGAGTGGTTTTTTTTCAATAAAAGGATATTGATAGAATATGTGGTGGATAAATAAGGTTATATGGTGAAAAATTTTAAAGATTTCATTCGTTGAAAATACATCAAAGTAAATTGAAGTATTTCATTAATGGTAATAAAATTTTATATTGATGTAATATATGGTAGTTCTTAAAAAACTATATAAAACAAAATTGATATAGTTCCTGAAGAACTAATATAGTTTTTCCTTTTTATTCTATGGGCAAAAAAGGAACTAATCCTGAAAATTTATTACCCATAGCTAGATTTACATTAAAACTTTGATTCATTAAAGGGTTCGAAAATGATAGGGAAATTGAATTGAAATGCATGATTGTATGTGAACTACAAAGTATTTGAGTTTTCAAGTGCAAGATAGGTTATTGACCTACTATGTATTGATCACCATTTTTGAAATAGAAGAATAAGGGAAGTATATTTATATGACTTATACTTGTGGGGGAGATTGTTGGAATACAGGTGTTAGTTAATATTGAAAAGTTGTACTCATATACTTCCCTACAAAGCTTAATAGATCCCCCAAAAGTATATGTCAGATTAAGATTTGAATCAATATGTTACAAAAATTCAAAATTTTATTGTCGGTTATAGTAAATCAGAAGTTTATTGATCCAAACAAACTAATTGTTGGCATGACTTGTTCGGATATTCGAGTCACATATATGATGTAACAAATTATTGAAGATTACGTATTGACATCCATTAAAGAACCAGAAGATTCTTTATGAATAGTCAACATATTATATAATTCAAGAATTTTTTATGTTTTACTTGTTCTCAAAGAAAATTGATTATGAGAGTATCATTAATTATGAATTGGAATGGATCTATCTCCACATTTTTGGAAACATATTAAACTAAAATATATGGGCCCATTTAAGTAGCATGTAAGCCATACAATTATTCCATAAATTTGAAGATGCATCTATAAGATGATTATATGTGTGACTATTATTGGTTTGCAACATGATGTTTGCAATAAAGTTTGATCATGTTGAGCACACAATTTCATGATTATAAGATCCATAAATCATTTATTAAAGCCTCCACAAATAGTTAAATCAATACTTATGAGAACAAAGTTTCTACTTCAATGTTGGCATATTTGATCTTACACATTGTAGCTCTTATATATATTAAGCCAACAAGATTCTCCCAAAAAAAGGCTTGAATATGCAATATTTATTCCTATTAATCCACTACAATGTACATAGATGGATATTGAAAGAAAGTTAGGATAAATGTTGGATAAGGACCTCATTCCTTCTTCTTGTCTATCTCTAAATGAAGTAAAAGGATGTTTATAAAGGAAATAAATTGATTTAGAAGACTTACACTGTATGACTAGTTGATTGTCATTGGACAAAATTTTTCTAACATGAGGGGGAGAAATTGAGTAGTTAGAAGAGAGAACATAGGAAATGCTTTATTACTATCAAATGTACATCATCAAATCTAGTAGTATGAACCAGAAGTTCATCAAATATTTCATTCATGAAATATTACAAATATTTGCCAAATACAATTACTGACTAAAATGAGAACTATTACTATTAAATCTCTTATTATAGTTGAAAATTCTCTAATTAGTATAAATGAAATTGAGACATGCCTGAAGCCTGAGAAATCAACCAGTTCCAAGTATAAATATTATGGACAAAGTAGAGCATGCGATTAAAATGATCATATTGAGGAGGCAGGTACTGCAGAAGAGTGGCAACACATAACTAATTATAAAAACCTCAAGTGAAGTTCAAGTACCTAAAAAGTAATATAGAGCTTGAAAATTATGTTACAACTGGAAAAATGGAATAAAAAAGATAAAGTTGCTGACAATATTTTTGATAATAATGTCACATGATTAAATGAGGATCTTATACATAAATTTGTCATTAGACTAAAAAGGTGATTGGCCAAAAGAAAAAAATGAAAGAGAAAAAAATACAGATAAAATTATGTTATTTCAACGTGTGAAAATTATGGACATGTAATCTAAACACTTGAAATATAAAGTTATTTGAGATATATTAATATGTATGTGAAAATAACAATTTTCACATAGGCCTAATGAGGATTACGATGATGTATATATTTTTGTGGTAGATGCAATAATTTTGTTGGCAGTATATGAAAACATAAGTATGCGTATGTTAGATATTTTATATGTAGCCTAGGCATATGACTCACAAACAATAAAGTTTACATGAGAATTATTGAAGGATCCAAAATGTCATAAACATGTCCAAGAAAAGTATTCAATATATAAAATGATTTGAGGAATAATTTCACATCTTACTTGATTGTATATCTAGTTATTGCATGCTTCAATGGTTTCATAATCATAAAGTTTTGGTATGATTTTACCAACACAAATATATTGAATTTAACTAGAGTTCCCATACCCGATCATATTTACAAATATTATTTATGTTTTAAGTTCCTGTAGGTATGCAAGTGGAGTAAACATGATGTTGTCATCAGGGGAGTAAAATGATATTGTATTTTGGAGTAGTAAACATGATATTATTATTGTGTCAAGAGGAGTAGAGATCATGTGTTATTTTTTTTCTTAACTAAGGTTTTGTCCCCTAGGGTTTTCCTGGTAAGGTGTTTAACAAGGCAACTTCAATTTGTGTTGTGTACTTTTTTTTCCTTCACTAGATTTTTGTCCCAATGGGTTTTTTTATAGTAAGGTTTTAATGAGACACAATATTTATTTATGGACATCTAAGGGAAGTGTTATAAATATTATAGTTATGGGTGGATTTCCTTAACATCCAACAATGAGGCTTTTGATCTTCTATCTCATATTGAATGACATAATGCCATGTAACCCCCAAATTAAAGGTCTCTACTATTTATTACTATAACCTCTAATGATACCATGATGTACCATTATGTAGATTAATTCTTCTACTTATGATATTGTAACTGATGAGGCTTGATATGTGCATGATGTGTGTGTGTGTGTGTGAACAAGAATTCTTCCCTATTTCTCATCTCTACATTCCCTCTTCCTCCTATTGTGTTGTTTGTATTTTCTTTATTTTCATAACATTTTCAATAAGTGGTTTTAAAAAATTTAAACACAAAAATAGTTTTTAGCTGTTTTCTTATTTTTGCATTTTGATTTTTTGTTGTTATTTTACATGAGATATTTACTCCTCTTGTCCTATATATAGGGCAAAGAGAAGGTTTATTTTGATCATATTTATAAGTTGCTTTATTCAATTTTTCATATAAATATACAATTTTATATTCATTTATTATTATGTTACCTTGATTTTCATGGAGTATATTGTATATTAAATAGGGATAATGTTAATGTAGAGAGGTTTAAGATTTTTATTGGTATGTGTCAAACATGTTAGAAATGACTAATAAATATGACTAAAGATGTATATAATTAAAAATTGTATTATTTTATTCATCATTGGTTCGACCAACTGACCTTTGAACCATGATGAAAGTGACTTATACATATAACTAGAGAAGTTGTTAAATTTTACTCTTGATTTATTATTACATTAACTTCGTTTTCATGAAGTATATTGTATATTAAATAAGGGTAAAATTAGAAAGTTGTTAAATTTTAATGCAGAGTTAATGAAGCTTAACATTTTTATTAGTCTGAGTGAAATATGCTGGAAGTAACTTACGAATATGACTGGAGAAATACTCCATCCAGTCCTTTTTATAAGAGTTCAAAATTTAAATTGCTTTGATTTCTTTTATAAAAGCTCGACATATATTATTATCTATAAATATAATATTATTTTCTTTCTAATTATTATGTTATCAATTTGACTAAATAGTATAACAGATAGTATATTTGAAATATGAACCGCCAGCCTTTCTGATTCGACATTTGGTTCAGCTTTTAAAATATTGCTCATAATTATGAGCCTAGGGCTCCCTTACCCCCAAGATTCATAAATAATAGTAGAAGAATACCATTCAGATTAGAAATTCGGAAATTAATATGAATAATATTTTTAAATTAAAAGAAGTAAAAAAAAATTTTAAAATTAAAGATAGTAAAAATTGAAAGTTGGACAAAAGACAAATAATTACCATATTTGAATTTCAAAATCTCATAACGGTAACACCAATTTCATAAATCTCAAATCAATACTCTTACGTGGTCGGCGACCTCCCCTACCGTTAGGCTACTGGATCTCTAACCTTTTAACAATTTTCAACACTTAAAAAAAATATAAGTTAGAGGGTTTGTTTTAAATAATTCAATATACTACTAACAACAATTTCAACACTTCTTCTAATGAGTTTTACCATTTTCATAACGTGATTTACATAAACTTTTTACAATCTCAACAATTAAGAAAATGCAAGTTGGAGGGTCATGTTTTAAATCATTTACCATCTTACCAACGGCATTTACAACACTCCTGGTATGTTTTTTCACACCCTTATCTTATTTTCATCTTTTTCAGAGTACTTGCACACAGTTTGATGGGTGCACAGGAATAACATAAATATATTGATAAAAAGTGCTTGATTACATAAATTTCCCGTAGAGATTGCACATAATACCTCCAGACTTAATGTAACCCCCACCGTAATTATATTCGAAATATGAGATCAAAGTGAAATAGAGACTATTAATAATCAAAACTTATTTAAAATCCCATCATTAACTATAAGGTTTTCACAAATGCCTTTCAAATACATATACACCTGGTCTCATATTCACATTTCGAATACAATTACTTTATGCAGATAAATCACATTCATATCAAATTAGAGTGCACAATATAAAATCCCGGCAACCCCCGGGTTCTATACATTAATTTTCGAAGTACTGGGCACATTCGCTCATATACGATTCTCAAATGGGGATTATGCAATACTCATCTCACATATCCATCCCAAATATATATCCAAATATACATTCCCAACCATGATAACCAACAACCAGAATGACAACCAGAAGGAGTCCTCGTTGCCCTTGGTGCCTGCTCCATCCTCGATCCACTACCCTATCTGAAAGGTTAGTAGGGGAGGGTGAGATTCTAGAGAATCTCAGTAGGAAAACAATATCAATATGCATGTACGGTAAGTGTTTAATGCATGACATAACTCATGTTTACGCACAATGACAAATTTGTAAGCTCAATGCTTCAAACAACATACTAATGGCCATAGCATAAATTGAAATATAGCTTCAAATTACACATAATCATACAAAGCTAAGATATGCACCAACACACTAACACAAATATCAAATACATGTAGAAGAGATATGTTCCCTACACTCTTTCCACGTCAGCTCCAGCTCTGACTGCTCACGATCAGGGCGAATATCCAACCCTATAACCAAATCAAGGACATAGGGTCAATCTAAATTTCAAATCCTTACTTCCATATTACTTAAGGTTGGTTATCATTCACACCCTTTAGGTGGCTAAAATAAGCTCAATGAAAGCCGAAAGGATTGGGAAGTGCTAGGTTGGAAATCACCTTTCAAAATCACAAAATACTGAAAAATGGGGGTTGGCTATAGCCAAGAATCCTTTAGCTGTAGCCAAAACATGCACAGAAGGTTTTTGGCTGCAGCCAAGAATTTCTGGCTGCTACCAAGACGCACACAGAAACTTTTGCGCTGCAACCAAGATTTTCTACTGCAGCCAAGGAAACTTCAAAAATTCATAATTAATTCCAAAAAAATCAAAATGAGGTGTTCCTAAAGCCAAATAAAAGATATTTAAGTGCTCTTATTAGGAAAAATGTGAATCAAGGCTGTACATATCCACAGAAATACATAATTACACAAATATCCATACTGCTCCAGAATCAAGCCCAGTTTTGACATCAAAATTTGGACAGCTATAACTCTAAGCTCACAAAACAAAATGATACAATTTATATGTCAATTTTAAAGCTTGGGATGTGAAATTCAAGACTGAAAAGTTTCATAATTTTTAGACACCATTTGTTTATTCAAAACTTGAGTGCAAACTGACTGCCTAGAATAGACTTTCAATAGCAACATTTCCAGTTTTGGCATATTTGCTTCCAATGATCCCAATTTCATACCAAACTTCATTCCCACACAAATTTTCACAAGGAATCTATTGGAAACACCAAAACAACCAAATTCACATTATATTCACATGTTTTACAGCAATCTCAACATGTCACACAAGTTCACATCTCAAACTCTAACATTGCAACTTTTCCATTTCCAATGCAAAACCAATTCCAATGACCAAATTACACAACAAAAATCCATTTTCAACACAAAACACATGAAAATTCATGCATTTCGAAATTACCACAAAATCATAGCAAAATTCAAAATTCACAGCACTCAACCAATAACTACAATAGTTAGGTCAAAAGTCATCAAATACTCACATCTTCCTCTCTCCCAAACCAATTTCTTGATTCTCCATCTTTCTACTTTTGCTCAAACTCTCAAACACCTCCAATCAAGAATCTAAAACCACAGAGATGAAGCTCTTATCACTATGAACAACTTTATAGAAGGTGATTAGAGCATTAGGCCAACAAACAAGCTAAATCCTTACCTTTCCATTTCTCTTTCCTTCCCCAAGCTTGGCGTCCATGGAGTTGAAGAGAGAGGATGAAGATGATGAAGAGGGTCTGATTTTCCAGCCAAAAGAGGGCCCTTGGACGTCCAAATAGAGAGGAGAGGAGAGAGGAAAGAGCTTTGACATGTTGACCCAATCAATGGCTCTCATGGTGACACTTGTCAAGATCTTAAATCATCACCCATGAGCTCACATAGGCACACACACATGAGATTCCACCCTTTTTAATCTCAAAACAATCAATTTCAACCATTGATCTTGAAGTTACCAATGAGTTTCCTCTTCGGTAACTGACCACGTGGTCGGTAACTTTACCATTTTGCCCCTAATTACGATAATTCCTCTTGAATTACCACCAAACACACCATATCATTCGTTTTCTTCCACAGTGCGCCCTCCCCTCTATTTTAAGTCAATTTAGATGTTAATCCATAATTGAACTTAAATACAGGGTTTCGGCGCTATTCACAACACATTCTGATTCCAAATCACATCAGAGTCTCCAAAAGGGTCCATTTATCACTAATGACATCCACTTTTGGAGTCATTAACCCTTAATCACAATTTGGGATCTTGCTAAACCGGGGCTTAGCAATCTACTAATCTCAGGCTTATTCTCTAGCCTCAAGTCTTAAAATTTGGGGTATTACACTTAAAATGTAATAAAAGCCTACAGCTAACCAATTGCTTCTTTTGGACTGAACCGAAACCTTCTGTATTTTCCTCATGTAGTCCTCTTCTCTACTTTCATCACACCTCCTATGCCCGCCTGTCTAACTGGTTGGTTGGAGAGGGTGAGATTCGAGAGAATCTCAGTAGTAAACAATGCTAACTATGCATGCGAGATAATGCTTAGTGTATGATATGCTTGCTTATATAAATTTATGTCAACATAATGGCATATGCATGCTTAATGCTTTACAATACACTCATCACCATAGCATAAGTATAACAGAGCTTCAATCATTCATGTATATTCCACACAATTTATCAAAGCAATATCACATACCTTACACAAGCATACGCATATTAAAGACATAAAAGTCAGGAAATTTTAGCTACCTTGTGTCTTTAAGTCCTCCTCTTATATATTTTTCTCCAACCATTGTAAATGCTTATTCTTGACTTCTCATAGCCCTAGATATATAATTATATTATTAGGGTCATTATGGTCATTTTACCAAGTTAACCAATGAGTTAAAGTGGTCAAATTATCCTAAGGGACTATGCCTACCATTAGAGTTCGAGGTAATTATGTTGTGCCATTAACTTTTTCCATTTTCGCACATATGCCAAATTCTGCCAAAATTTTCTACAATCATTAAAAATTCACAATTAATTGTATAGATGTCCAGTTATGATGATTCCAAAGGTTATGTGACCCCTAATCAATCTATTATTAGGGAAAAATACTGTAACCCCCTCACCGTAATTACATCCGGTTTACGAAATTTAAGTGAAATAGAGACCAATAAGATGAAATAACAATTTATAATCCCACATCCAAGAGATGGGGTATTTCGAAAAACAGTTCAAAACGTAATAAATTCTGGTCTCACATTCACGTGCGGATATAACTACTTGAGAAAATCAAATCACATAAGAAATATCAGAGTGCGGAAACTAAAATCCCGGCAAAACCCCGGGTTCATCTACATATATTTATATCATGGGTTTACAGGTTCCCAAAATGGGGATTACATAACCAAAATATTCATTTACATTCTCATGTACACTTGGTAATCCCAAAACCAAAATAAGGATAACCAACTACCACTAAGTCTCAGAGTAATCCTAATTACTCCTGGTTGTCCGCTTCCCTTTCGAGCCACTTGCCCTATCTGAAAAGGTTAGTCATATGGAAAAGGTGAGATTCTAAAGAATCCCAGTAGTAACAACTTTTTCATACCACATGCAATCACATAATATGTAAGCAAATCACCTCATATCAGCAACATAAATCACACTCCTCCCTCTTCCCCTTTTACCGCCGGGAAGGCACACCGTTCTAACCCGAACCGTTGTTAGCAACTCAGGGACTATTGGCGTGGCATTGCATACGAATAGCCTTGCGGCTCACATATAGCCTTTCGGCCTGCACAAATGGCCCGTCGGCCTTCACAAATAGCCTTTCGGCCCACATAATCACATATACACACCCTCACCTCATCCCCTTTTACCGCCGGGAAGGCACATAGCCCCTACCCGAACCGTTATTAGCGACTCAGGGACTATTGGTATAGCGGTGCTTCCACAATTTTCAAAAACATGCAGCATACGAATCCATTTCATCTCAATGACATTGAACACATACAATGTATCACATAGGATATAAAGAAAGAGTCACTACCTGTTTCTTTCCTGACTGGCTCTGGCACCTTGGCCTCACGAGGGCGACAAATGTCAAATCCTATATTCAAATTAGGGACAACCAATCAATCTCTTTTCCATATGTATATTTCAATAATTCTCTAAGTTGGTTACCATTTAGGACTCTTTAGGTGACTATTAGAGGCCTAATCATATGCCTAAAAGGTTGGAAGACACTACCCAAAAGACCCCTTTCTCGAAGGCAAAACACTGATTTTTGGTCATCTCACTAGAGCACAGATGCTCTCACTTGAGCACAAGTACGGACATCACTCGAGCACAAGAGAAAGTGAGACAGCGAGTGAACACCCGACAGCACAAAGAAGCTTCAGGAACTGGCTCACTCGAGCACGCTGAACCTCACTCGAGCACAAGGCCAAATGCCTCACTCGAGCACCTGCGACTGAAGTTCAGGAAGTGAGGACCCGAGAGCACACAAAGCTCTCAAAGATTAGGATCACTCGAGCACAACCATATGCACTCGAGCACACACCTCATACCCGCGAGTGAGAAGGCACACTCGAGTACCTTACCCACGAGTGACAACCCGAAAGCACTACTCCCACCTAAGGCACAATCTCACTCGAGCATGATCCCCAGTGCTCGGGTGAGAAGGCTATGCTCGCGAGTGTCAAAGCACACTCTTGGCATCAACCAGCAAGTGAAGACCCGAAAGCAACCCTTCACTCTGAACTTACACCATCACTCGAGCAAACCTAAGCTCACTCGAGCATGTTCTTCCCTCACTCGAGTACAAAGAGCTGCACTCGAGCATTATCCAAAGAACCCAGATGAACTCGAAGCACAAAAGGGAAAAACTCACACATCACTCGAGCACGTTCTTCCTCTGCTCGAGTGATGTGTATCAGAGACCCAAAAACGCAGAAAAACCAGAAAACACCAGATGGTCAAAATCATGCCCAATAGTTCCCAAACTCCTCTCAAAACTCATACATTTCAAGCACTAACTAGGGAACACAATGGCAACTCCAAAAACACCCCAAAAGCCACTTTGACCACAATCAACCACTAAGGTCTCTATGATACACAATATCTAAATTTCATTACACTTAATTCCAACATTACAAATCATATTCAATACTCAAATAACTCCACAATAACTCATTCCTAACATCAAACACCATAAAATCCACATTTTCATCATTTGGCATAATTAGGGCAAATTTTCCAGATTTTACCAACTTAGCAAAAAATCACAAAAAAATATACCAAAATGCTCTAAATGCCTACTTTTTCACTGTGCTCAATTCAGAATCTTGATTCTCCAATCTTCCAATTTCAACTCACACACAAATCACCACTTCTCAAGATTCTACAACCACCACCAGAAAGCTCTCATTGAGATGAACAATATTAGAGAAGAGGATTAAGGCATTAGAGGATCATCACTTACCCAAAATCAAAGCTTTTCTTCTTCCTCTTTCTTGCTTGGTCGCCGGAATCAATGGAGGAGAGAGATGAGGAGATGAAATGATGATGATAAAGTGTGTACACTTCCCTTGCCCATACTCCCACCGGACAAAGAGAGAGAAGAGAGGGAAAAAGTAAACTTTTGTCCTCTTGTGGCCTCATCCAATAGCCACCACAATGCCACATGTCATCATCCACTCACTCCCTCAAAAGCTCACATAACCGAAAAGCATAGGATCCCGACCCATGGTCAAGGAATCACAACCCTTGATCTTACATACCATACATATATTTACTCCAAAAATTCACATTACATTAATCCCAAAAGTGTTTAATTACACTAATTACAACAATTATCAGAGCCATTAGCCCTAATCACAAATCGGGATATTACATAACCAAAGTAAGGACATAGGTTTATTCTCTATTCCAAATCTTTACTTTTATATCACTTAAAGTTGGTTGTCATTTGAGCCCCTTAAGTGCCTAATAATAAGCTCAACAAAAGCTTGAAAGATTGGGACGTATTAGGTTAGAAATCACCTTTCAAAATCTCAAAAAGCTGAAAATGGGCGTTGGCTGCAGCCAAGAATCCTCTGGCTGCACCCAGAACATGCACAGAAGGTTTTTGGCTGCAGCCAAGAATTTCTGCCTGCGGCCAAAACCTGCACAGAAACTTTTGCGCTGCAGCCAGGATTTTCTGCTGCAGCCAAGGAAACTTAGGAAATTCATAAATAATTCCAAAAAAATCGAAATGAGGTGATCCCAAAGCTAAATGAAAGATATTCAAGTCCTCTACACAGGAAAAATATTGGCCAATTCTGGAAATCACCATACAAATACAGAATTAGACACATTTCATCACTGCCCCAAAACAGAATCCATTTTCGACCACAAACTTTGGACAGCTATAACTGCCAGTTCCAAAAACGAAATGGCACAAATTATATGTCCATTTTGAAGCTTGGGATGTTAAATTTAAGACTGGAAAGTTTCATAATTTTCTGACATCATTTGCCCAGTCAAAAGGTCCACACAAGCAGACTGTCCAGAACAAAACTTCAAGGGACAGATTTTCAGTTTTGGACCAATGATTCCAATGGTTCCTAAATTCACACCAAATACCATTTCCACATAAATTTGCACAAGGAATCCATTGGAAACACCAAATCAACCAAATTCACATTATATTGACATGTTTCACAATGAATTGCAACATGTCACACAATATCACATTTCAACTCAACATTGCACAATTTTCCATCTCAAGTTCCCAAATCAATTCCAATGACCAAATTACACAACAAAACACCATTTTCAACACAAAACACATGACAATTCATGCATTTCACAATTCCACCAAAATCAAGGCAAAAATAAAAATTCACAATACTCATCCACAAATCACAAAACTTAGATCAAAAGGCTTCAAATACTCAAACTCCCTCTTTCCTCCCAAGCTTTGGGACGTCCATGGAGTGTGAGAGAGAGAAGATGAGATGGTGAAAATGATGAAGCAAGTCAGTTTTTAGAGCCCCAAATCGACCTAAAGAAAGGGAGAGGAGAGAGGAAAGATCTTTGACATGTTGACCTCATCCAAGGGCTCAAAAGATGCCAAGTGTCAAGATCTTGTTCCATCAACCATGAGTTCACATGAGCACACCACATGAGATTCCACCCTTTGATCTATTACACAAATCAATCTCAACCATTGATCTTGAAGTTACCAATGAGTTTCTTCTTCGGTAACTGACCAATCGGTCGGTGACTTTACCATTTTGCCCCTGATTATGGCAATTCCTCTTGAATCACACCAAACACACCATATCATTCCTTTTCCTCCACAATGCGTCCTCTCCTCTATTTTAAGTCAATTTAGATGTTAATCCATAATTGAGCTCAAATACAGGGTTTCGGCATTGCTCACAGCACTTACAAATCACATCGGGTGCCAACTCACACCATAATCTCCAAAAGGGTTTATTTATCACTAACCTCATCCACTTTTGGAGTCATTATCTCTTAATCACAATTTGGGATCTTGCTAAACTGGAGCTTTGCAATCCACTTATTTCAGGCTTATTCTCTAGCCTCGAATCTCAAAATTCGGGGTATTACATTAGGTGCAGTGTTATACGTATTAGGTACGAATTCGCCAAAGAAATCGACCTATCTTGCGTATTTTCTTCTCTTTCTCTCTCTAAATGCTCTTAAACCTCTCTTTCTCTTTGTGTTGAAACTTGCATCAGTTTAGAGGGAAATATGAAGGAGAAAGATGCTTGCGTATGTCATCATTGAATTTGCTTATGTCATAATTTCTTATTTTCCCAAAAATCGCAACAATTGGCAATTTGACATATTTTATGCCCAAACTTTGAAAAATCATAACTAATTCTAGAAAAATTGAATTGGAGGGATTTTAAAGGCTATAGAACCCATATTGAGTCTAATTTCAAGAAAAAATATAACCTTTAGCCAATTAGAAGCATACAATTCCCAGAATTTCAATATTTGCATATTGTTCTAGAAAATAAGCACTTTTGCTAGGTAAAATTAAAAAATTCATAACTCTTTATATATAGCTTCAAATGATTCATATGACCTATTAATTTAAAGCTTAGGATGTCTACTTCCATTCTGTAAAATGTCATAATTTTTACTCATCATTTGATTAACAAATGCATTACAACAACACTGCCTCACTGAAAGCAATAAAACGAAAGCACTTGCAACCTCAATAAATCCCATTTTTGTGTACAAATTTTCCATACTCTTTAATTCACTATTTTATTCCGTTTAATGCCTCAAATATATGAGAAACATTAAGGAATAAATTTGGGACACCTGCTAAATCGGGGCTTAGTAGTCCACTTAATTTAGGGTTATTCCCAAGTCTCCGAATCCAAATTTTGGGGTATTACAGAGGTGCTTGACAATAGTGACAAATATAAAGTGACACCGCAATCGTGGAGGATCAGATTTTACATCAAGACATTTTTCCAGGAATTCAATTTGGAAATTCCAATTGATACATTCAACTTTGTCCTGTAAAAAGGATAACATATTACACTGTAGAAAATGAACTAATTGGTATGCGCTTGACAATAAGAAATTCAAACCAATTTACATCAATGAAAGGTGAATGTCATATTTGTTTTTAATGCTTGTGAGTCCTAAATTACAGCCAAACCATTATCCAGATGTCATAGGGTTCATTCAAGCTTTTGGAGATTTGGAAGAACAACGTAGAGAATTTGAGACCTTCCAACGACTAAATCTCACTCTTGCAGATAAAGAGTAATGTCTATCGGAGTCATGCCTCGTTATTATTATATTGTCTACACCACCCTTAAATTCTGGCCATTGCACACATTTTTCTGCATGGGTTTGCATTAATACTTTTGTGTGGCAATTAGGTAACATGTATGGTATAATAATCTTGAAATTAGACAATTCACTGGGGGAATAGTTTTTCAGCGATGCTGCTATCAATGTAGTGCTATTTGGAAACTGTGCGACTCAAACATTTAACAACAAGAATGTTAAAATGAAGCCCCTAGTTGTAGTTGTTATCAGGTTTGTGAACTTGAATAAAAATGAAGGTGAATAATTGGTGTAGCTTTTAAAACATAACAATATTTTCCCTTTGACAATGTACAACCATATTACTAATGCCCTGGAGCAACAAGAGTTTTGTTCAATCCTGATATCTCGAAGGCTAGGAGGCTACTTGACAGGTGAGCAATGAATTAGGAATCAGACGTCAATGCTTGTACTTATCAATCATTAGCTTTGAACATGTGCCCTTATTTCTCTACTTTGATAACACGAGCAGCCTGAACAGGACCCCAAGTGCTCCTAGAAGTTTTTATTAGATAACCAATTTTGTGAAACCCAACTTCAGCAATGAAGACATGTTGACATTTCCTACCAGGATAACCCTTGGTTATTTGCAAAACATTAAGGTCTTATTTTATTGTTTTGGCTTGGTAATCCCTCTTAATTTTGTTCATGGCATACAATAAAAGCAAGGAGTTATTTTACACCTTTGTGTGGTTGGAAATAGGAGTATGAGATTGTGTCAATAGTCTACATTCAAAAGCTTGAAACGGTATATGGGTGGACATATGATGGGTGCTTGTGTGACACTAAGGCAACATATGAAAAAGGGTAGCTTACAAGTGGCAATTGTAAGAAGGAAGTGCTGATGACTAAACCCAAGTATGTGCCTGTCTTTTTATGTGACTTGATTTTTTTAACCTCCAATTTAACATTTTTCTTTAAATGCCATGCATTAAACGTGAGAATTTTGTCCCAGATTCAAGGTGCATTACAAGATATTTGATTCCACTAGGAAATTTTCCGTGCTGTTTTTCAATAGGCACGCAACCGAACTTCTAGGCTTCACAGCTGGGAAGTTGAAAAAGAAACTTGAAGAGGTAAGCTTTGAATTAATGCTCACTATATTGAAAAGTGCATTGTAATAAGCACACCAATTATTGCTCCTCTGCTTTAGCCTGGAAGGCACACCCTACTGTTTCCCGGAGGAACTGAGTAGTTGCATAGGGAAAAAAGTTATAATCATGTTTAGGCTCGAAGAACACAACATACAGTACCCATCAAGTAGCATGGTAATAACGCAATACTCTGTTGACCCACAACTTATAACACAATTTACATATTCCAATTCAAATACTCAGGTGCATATGTAACCATATTAATACACTCAAGTTTGCAACATTTCACCCCAACAACTAATGAAAATGAAAAATTGACCATTATGCAATTCTTAGGTGCCACACAATTTGGGAAAAGAAGGCAATGTAGCAGTTTCACAATACATAAGCTCTGTGAATCAAGGGTCCAAGGGAAAGAAGATTACAAAGGTTTCAATGATTCAGGATGAGGATGCCGACTACTCTACAATATGCCCACCATCAATTTGCATGGCTAAATGCATCAAGAATATTAAAAAGGAAAAATGACGACAATAGTGCTAAGTAGTTTTCATTATATGGCCAACTTTGTTTAAGCAATTTGTTGTGCCACTTACTTCTTCATGAATGTGGGCACAATGGGAAAAAAGGTTTACTTCTTCGTTTAGGTAGTTTGTTGTGCCACTAACTTCATGTATGCTATTGACACAATGAAAAATAGAGTTCACTTCTCTTTTTCACACCGCAAAATAATTTGAATAGGTAATAATAGTGGAAAAGCAACGGTTCCTAAATAATGAAAAAATAGGAAATAGGGTGTCAAGATCCAGGTTTTGAAAATCAGATGGTCGGTTTGAGATGGAAACCGGCCAACCAGTAGTCCGACGGGTCTGGTTCGGTGGTTGACCTCGATTCGACCAATTTTTGGACAGTTCGACCGGTTTTTTATTTGTTTAAAAAATATTTTATCCATAATTTCATATAAACAATCCTAAAATCTTCACTTTTTCACTGGTCTAACCCCGGGTTAGCCCCGGTTTGACTCCGATCTTACCCACCGACTCTTAACCTAGTACCTCGGCCTGTTCAGTGACCAGTCCAAGTTTCAAAACCTTGGTAAAGACCAAGATGAACCAAACAAACAAAAGTTTCCACACAGAAACAGAATTTAGTAATCAATATTCATAAGATAATATATATTAAGATAATCTTATTTCAAAGACAAGATAATCTTACGTAATCCAAATAGATCAAGATATATATAGATTTTGGTGAATAAAACTCCTCCTCAGGATATGAACAAGATATTGCCAAACATATTACTAAAATAAAAACATTCAATAGATAGAAACAGATCATAATATTGCAGCTGCGAGGAACATGTTCAAAATTCAAAAAATAAACTCTTTATTTTTTAGGATAATATAGCGCTAGCGTGCGCGCGCGCACACACACACACACACACACACACATTTATGTATGTATGGAGAATATGAAAAACCTCATAGATGGATGGGATGTGATAAAGAAAGAAAAATAAAAGGACAATTATCTTTTATAACACTAATATATCACATTATCCTTTCTTATTTTTTTTTAATTGAATTAGTTGATGTTTTCAAAAACCAAATCCAAAATACATATAATTGGCCGTACCCATATATATATATATATAATGGAGTAATATCTTTAAAAACAAATAAAATGACATTATCGTTGTTTTTGTAAAATGAATTAGTTGATCTTTTCAAAAACCAAATTAAATGGCATTGGCCCTACCCATCTAATATATATCTGATGGAGTAATGTCTAAGAAAATAATATTTTCCATGATATTCTCGCTTCTCTAACGAACCTAATTGTGCCCAGGTTAATAATAGCTACACAAAATGAATATTGATTTAAGTATTATTATCAATAAAGAGATTATGCCGGTTTTAAAAACTAAGTTGGGAAGATGGTTCAATGCTCATACTGTCCAACGAATCATGTGCGCTCATCCCCTTGTGATAGTAGAGGAACATATAAGTATTTTTGGAAACCCTCTTCTGATGGTTGTTTCTCTGTTAAGTCTACTTATCACTTTCTTTCTGCAGGTTCTTCTAGTTCTAATACGACATTTTAGAGGTTACTTTAGAGATGGGATATTCCTAAGAAGATCAAATCATTCATGTGGCTTGTGGCAAATAGAAGGGTGTATACAGTTGAGCTAAGAGCGAGGAGAGGATTATTTGACAATTCATCTTGCCCTTTTCATTGTGACAAGGATGAGAGCTTGATGCATCTCTTAAGGGATTGTGACAACGCTCGGGAAAGGTGAATCTCCATTATAAAACCTACTGTAACCCCCTCACCATAATTACATCCAGATTATGAAATTTAAGTGAAATAGAGACCAATAAGACAAAATAACAATTTATAATCCCTCATCCAAGAGATGGGGTATTTCGAAAATCAGTTCAAAACGTAATTATTCCTGGTCTCACATTCACATTCGAATATAATTACTTGGGAAATTAAATCACATAATAAATATCAGAGTGCAGAACTAAAATCTCGGCAACCCCGGGTTACTTACATATATAACATGGGTTTAAAGGTTTCCCAAAATGGGGATTACATATCCAAAATTATCATTTACATCTCATTTATGAATAGTAATCCCGAATCCAAAATAAAGATAACCAACCACCACACAAAAATCTCAGAGTAATCCTAACTACTCCTAGTTGTCCACTTCCCTTTCGAGCCACTTGCCCTTTCTAAAATGTTAGTCATTTGAAAAGAGTGAGATTCTAAAGAATCCCAGTAGTAACAAATGATTCATACCACACGTAATCACATAGCATATGAACAAATCACCACATATCAGCAACACAAATCACACTCCACCCTCATCCCCTTTTACCGCCGGGAAGGCACACCGTCCTAACCCGATCCGTTGTTAGTGACTCAGGGACTGTTGGTATGGCAGCGCATACGAATAGTCTTACGGCTCACCTTAGCCTTTCGGCCCACAATTAGCCTTTCGGCCCACAATTAGCCTTTCGGTCCACATAATTACATATATGACACCCTAACCTCATCCCTTTTTACCGCCAGGAAGGCACACAGCCCTTACCCGAACTGTTGTTAGCGACTCACGGACTATTGGTATAGCGGTGCATACACAATTCCACATATCTTGTAGCATACGAAATCATCACATCACAATGATATAGCACACATATAATGTATCACATAAGGTATAAAGAAAGAGCCACTACCTGTATCTTTCCTAATTGGCTTCGGTACCGTGGTCTTACGAGGGTGACAGATGTCAAATCCTATACCAAATTAGGGACAACTAATTAATCTTTTTTCCATGTTCTTAATTTCATAATACTTTAAGTTGGTTATCATTTAGGACTCTTTAGGTGGCTAATAGAGGCCTAAACATATGCCTAAAGGGTTCGAAGAAACTACCTTAAAGACCCCTTTTTCGAAGGCACAACACTAATTTTTGACAGCCTTTCTCGAGTGAAGACGACCTCACTCGAGTGATGAGAGACTTGTGCTCAGGTGAGAACAACTCTCACTCGTGAGTGCTTGACAGTGAGCAACCTTAACGACCAGGAAGTGCGCACATCACTCGAGCACCAAGCTTTGCACTCAGGTGATGGCTCCAAATATGCTCGAGTCCCTGAAAGTGCAACACAACAAGTGACAACCCGAGAGCACATGCTACCTAAAATGGACAAGCTCACTCGAGCATACCCTACGGTGCTCAGGTGAAACGGCCGTGCTTGCGACTGTCAAAGCACACTCTTGAACAATGGCCAGCGAGTGAGACCTGAGAGTAACCCCAACTCTGGGCTCACACCATCACTCGAGCAAACCCAAGCTCACTCGAGCATGATCATCAACTTCACTCGCGAACAAAGAAGTGTACTTGAGCATGATCTTCCCTTACTCGAGTATTGTGCATCAGAGACTAGAAACGCAGAAAACAACAGAAAATACTAGATAGTCAAATTCATACCTAATGATTCCCAAACTCTACCAAAGCTCATACCACTTAGCACTGACTAGGGAACACATTGGTAACCTCTCAAACACCCCAAAAACCATTTTAACCACAATCAAACACTTAGGTCTCTATTACATACAAATGTTCCAATTCCTCTTAACACATTTCCAACATTCCAAACTAAATCCAATACTCAAATGACTTCACAATAGACCATTTCCAACATCAATCACAATGAAATTCATATATTCCAAAATAGGCATAAAGTAGGGAAAATTTCTAGATTTTCCCAAACTTATCTAAAAATCACAAATAATACATCAAAAGGTACTAAATGCCTACCTCTTCACTTTGCCAAAACCAGAATCTTGATTCTTCAACTTTCAATTTCGAATCAACACCCAAATCACTGCTATTTAAAATTTTGAAATCACCACAATGAAGCTCTCAATGAGGTGAACAACATTAGAGAAGAGGATTTGAGCTTAAGAGGATCATAACTCACCAAGATTCAAGCTTTTCTTCTTCCTCTTCCCTTGCTCAAAGTTACCGGAAATGGAGGAGAAAGAGAGAGAAAATGAGAGATAGGAATAATGATGATGAAGCTTCTTTTGGTCTATACTCCCTGCCTCAACCGAACAAGAGAGAAAAGAAAGTGAAAAGTGATTATTTGTCCTCTTGTGCCACATCCTATGGTCCATACTATGCCACATGTCAATATCTTAATCACTCCTCTATGAGTTCACATAGACTTCATACACCGGATTCCGCCCTATGGTCAAAGAATCTTAACCCTTGATCTTAAATACCACACACATGTATCCCAAATTCACATCACATTAATTCTAAAAGTGTTTATTTACACAATTACAATTAATCTCAAAGTCATTAGCCCTTAATCCCGAATTGGGATATTACACCTACCATGTGGGAAAATATTCTTAATTTACAAGGAATGGAGTGGATCGAATGGAACCTTAAGCATGAAGTTGGCAGGGACTTCACCAAGAAGATCAGATGAGCGACTCTGTTTGGCTATATGTGCTAGGATATCTGGGTGAACAAATGCAGGAAGCTTTTTGGAGAAGAAGCCAGTATTATCTATCTGAATGAGAATGCTAGCTTTTTTCGGGTGAGTTGGGATATGGATTTGAGCGCGTATTGTAAATTTTACACTCATGCGGTGAATGGAGGAGGCGACCAGCGAATTAGGCAGCCAGGATTTTATACACTAGAAACAGATGGTTCAGTTCTTTACTCGGCCAGAGTGCGAGCGCCGGTATCATTAGAGGGGGAGACAAAGAATGGGAATGAGGATATGTGCAAGCTAACGCAGGTTCCACTAGTGGTAGCTGAGATTATTGCAATCATCCAAGGCGTTCAAATCTGTTGGTGTAGAAATATTAAGAATGTTAGTCTTTTTACTGATTGTATTGAAGCTATGAATTTCCTCATGAGGGGTTGTGATGAGTACCACCCCTTTAAGGAGTTCATTGAAGAGGCTAGGTTTTGGTTATCTAGGGAGTGGTGTATCCTTATTAGTCATTTCTCTAGAGATCATAATGTTCAAGCGGATTGTTTAGCTAGGTTAGCGCACAGTTGTGGAGAGAACTTTGTTATCTTTGATCAACCACCGCCTGCCATTTTAGGAGACGGGGGTTGAAGAAGGATCCTAGACATGGCTCTTTTAGAGTTGTCCTCTTGTATTAATCTTTTATTAGATTAATGAATTCCAGCTTTCAAGTAAAAAAAAACCGCCAATATCAAACTCGATATGCTCCACTATTTAAGAAACTGCCATGAGTAAAACTGTTCGGCTGCATTCACTAATCCAAAAAAGGAAATGAAAGACACTAAAAAATTAATAATAATATCGAGATTAACATTAATGAATACGCCACCAATAATGAAGATTAATAGTGATATAAAATCAATGAATAAGACTAATATTAACAGAAATTAATTGTTTTGAATACATAAAATGCTCTAAGATAATATAAATTTTGTTAAATAATATAAACATTAGTAATAATTTTATTAAATTGCAGAATTTAATGTAATTTATTTTATTTTTAATCATTAGTGCACGTTGTAGAGAATTTATAACAACAATTTCTCAATTGGGTTTTATTTGACTTTGATATTTTTCAAACTAAGTCATTTTAATTTATTGTCTCCTAAATGTAATCAATTTATACATAGGCTTTATAAGGTTCTAGCACTCTTGACGCATTTTAAAATCGTGAGCAGTGATTGCCCCTAAAGCAGACAAACCAAACTCGGGTATGGGCCTCAAAGCTAACAATTGCAAACAGTTTTGAAGAGTGAAACACTGAGACAATGTTACATATAGTATCAATACATATGGTATCAAAGCTAAGTATGAGTATGGGTGTTATACCCTTATCTTATTTTCAGGTTTTTCAGAGTATTTGAAAAAAATGATATCTAATTCAGTGGGCAATATAGGAATAGCCTAAATATATTGATAATAGGTGCATGATTACAGAAATTTCTTGCAGGGATTGTATATAAAAATTACAAATTTTGTAGCTGTACAGGGCTACTAGGGTGTCAAAGCCCATTCCAGTGAAACACAGACACTTTCTCATCTTTGTTCCACCACTATATCCCCTCGTATGATTCTCTTCTTTGTTCTCAGCATACCTTTTGTCTTCACTTATCTAAATTGTTGGTAGAGGAGGGTGAGATTCGAGACAATCTCAGTAGGCATGATAGATGCTATGTGCATGACATGTTAGCTTTATCTAGATGCATGCCCCATAATGACATTTTTATATGCTCAATGTTTCATGCAACAGAACTATGACCACAATATAAACAGAAAAAGAGCTTAATTATTCAAATATGCTCTACACAATCAAATAAAGCAATAACATGCATCAATACACCAGCATAAATATCAAATACACACAGGAGATGTAAGTTTCCTACCTTAATTGCCCTTCCCAAATTCTTTGCTTGTTCCACTGTCCGCCCAATCTTATATTCGACTGGAGCTACTGCCAAGACCTAAAATACCAAATATACAAGAATTAGGTTAAACCTCATTCATGTACCACTTTAAACACTTTCATAGTGTTTCTGGTAGTTATATGAGTCTATAGTACAAAATTACCAAAATACCCCTGGGGACCCGGCCCGGCCCCATCGTATCCGGTCCGACTGTACTTTTTCTGGAATTTTGATCTGGGCTATTCGAACATATTTTTGCTCAAAGAATCCATTTCCTACCTCACAATTACCAAATTCACTGCCAAAAGAAAAAAAAGCTCTTGGCATATCTTATTTAGGGTTTCAGGGGCGTTTTGGTCATTATATTTTTCAAGGCTTTTCTGGAAAAGTGTTCAACTGTAACCCCATCTAATTTTCCCTTCTGAACACAATGGAATCATCAGAACATCAAAGATCCAACTCTAAACACCTAAACTTGGCTGGCCAAATCCCAAGATTATTCAGAAAAAATTGGGGTTTTCCAATTCTGACTTCGCAGACTTACTCCTTTTTACTCCTAATCATTTTATTAACTATTTAATTAAGTTATAACTACCATGTAGACCCAATTTTGGCAGCATAACATCTAGGGTTCAACGTTTCCCAAATTTCAGAACCACAACAAATTAACCAGAAATTCACCGATCAAATCAACCTCAGTAGTTAGAACTACCAAAGACTGAAGCTTATGAAGTTACCTTTAACTCTTTCTTATTGTTCTCTTGTTGGCATGAAACCCTAGCCTATCAAGCTTCAAAATTTTTGCTTCAACAACCTTAAATCATATAGAGGAGAAGCTTAGGAGAAGGATTACACAAGTTAGGAGTTAATTTACCGAAAAAATAACTTACCTTTGCAAGTTTTCTCCTTCCTTCTCTCTAGAAATCAAGCAAGCTCTCTCTCTCTCTCTCTCTCGGACACTCAAAACTGACAAAAATGAAGGGAAAGAGGAAGAGAAATAGCTTTTGTAATTATCCCCTAATTTCTCTAATTATTTAATTTCCAAAATCCCCATTTTCAGATTTATTGGAAATTTAGGCATATTTTCTACCTAAACTTTAAAAAATCATTACTAAATTTTTGGACATCGTATTGGAGTGATTTCAAAGGTTATAAAACTCTTATTGAGTCTAGTTTCAAGGACAAATATAACATTTAGCCAACTGGATGCACAAGATTCCCAAAATTTAAGATTTGGGATGTTGTTCTAGGAAATTTACAGTTTTTCTGGGCTAACTTCAAAAATCTATAACTTTTTACATACAGCTCCAAAAATTACCCATTATCTATCAAATTAAAGCTTAGGATGTCTACTTTCACCTAGTAAAATTTCACAATTTTTGATCATCATTTAGTCATCCAAAATGGCATAACAAACTCACTGACTCACCAGAAGTTTTCACTGGCAGCATAATCACATTCTCAAAACTTCACCCTTCCATTTCATTAAATGCCATAAATGTTTACAAGGCATATTAGGGAATAAAATTTGGGGTGTTACAATTCTACCCCACCTAAATAAATTTCATCCCCGAAATTTGCTATATCGTATAATATCATCAATACCTTAGGGAATCCCTTTTTATCACTTAATCTATATCTTTCATGGATCAGCTTGCAACACAATCATATTGTAATGCAATATTACAATAAAACTATATTCAGTTCAATTGGAAATGTATTCCATACCTTAGTCCTCTGACTAGGTAGTGTACCCTCATGATACGTAATTCAGTGTACCTCTAGGGCACTATAATTCAGTGTCCCTTTATGGCACTAAAATTCAATAATTCAGTTTGGTCAAAAATGTTCAGAACCAACCACTGTTGCAACCCCTACTCTTTACATACCTCAGCTAGGCTCGAGACCACCAACTGGGCATATTGGTGTACCTGAAGGCACTATGTTCAGTCATGTTCAGTGTACTAGTAGGCACTATGCTCGGTGTACCCGTAGGCGCTATGTTCAGTCATGTTCAGTGTACCCATAGGCACTATATTTGGTCATGTTCAATACACCAGTAGGTACTATGTTCAGTCATGTTCAATGTACCTGTAAGTACCATAATTCGGTTTAGTAGGAATATTCTCTCTATCCAACTTCTAGGTTCATTGTGAAATCTAAAATCTCAACATCGCATAGATTGGAAATCATTTTCCTCAATTACACCCAATAGGCATGCTAAAATCATGATCAATAGTGCCTATTCTAACCCTCATGGTATTCAGCTATTATCCTCCAAATATTACTAAAGGTTTGATAAGGTTTACAAGGTTCAAACTTCTATCATGTATCAGAACCATAGTACAACTCGATTCACATTTTGACCTAAGCGTTATTTCAGCTTAGACCCGATTTAAGCCTATCCCAACCTTTAGTATCATCATATTTGATCCTCTAGGATCGACATACGGTATAATCACCACGCATCATGTATCACCGTATATCATACCTATATACGTTTAACACCACGGTGTTATTAAGAATAATCACTTAGCATAGAGAAACCTCAAAACGTTTACTGTACCTTGAGTTCCCTTAACCTCATCAAACAAACCTTTCTAGTAGTACTTACTGCAACAGAAATTTTTCATATTAAAATCAATACTTATATTATCACTCTATACTTCTAAGCATTCTTCAAATCATCTAATTAGGATGATCATTAGTTATAGAGAAATCTTAAGACAATCACTATTCCTCATGTCTCCATAACCTTGCTACTTAACTTCCTAGGGGGCCACCAATTGTAAGATTTTCTTGAGTTGAGCACGCTTAACTTTTATGTGTCCATGCCAAAACACAGATATCGGCTCTATTTGCTCCTGACCACTGATATCCTGAGACTACCCTTATCTCAAACATCGTGTCAGTTACCTCCGGTTGACTAAATACTGTGTGTGATCTGCACACTGGCTTGGCTATACCCGCTTCTTCAGGTTTCACAATATCTTTAGACCATTCTCCGTCCTGGATTACACCACTTTCTGCCCTTTAGATATTCATTGATCCTCATATGCTAGTTCATAGGCTAGGATGTTTCACTCATTTGATACCCCCGTCCGTGCATGTGTCTAGTCATTTTATAATCAAAACCATATCAGTATACTATCCTGTTACCATAATCGCTTGCTCTTCTAGAACCGATTGGGCTCTGATACCAAAATGCCATACCCTTATCTTATTTTCACATTTTTTAAAGTATTTACGAAAAATAATATGCAGTTCAGGGGGCAACACATGTATAGCATAAATATACCGATACTAGGTGCATTATTACAAAAATTTCCTGTAGGGATTGTATATAACAATTACAAATTATATAACCACACAGGGCTACTATGGTGTCAAAACCCATTCCAGTGACACGCAGACACTTTCTTGTCTTTGTTCCATAATTGCATTCCCCTCGTACAGTTCTCTTATTTGTTCTCAGCATACCTTCTGTCTTCACCTGTCTAAATTGTTGGTAGGGGAGGGTAAGATTCGGGAGAATCTCAGTAGGAAACAATACCAATATGCAGCATGATAGATGCTATGTGCATGACATGTTAGCTTTATCTAGAAGAATGTCCCATAATGACATTTCTGCATGTTCAATGTTTCATGCAACAAAATTATGGCCACACTATAACTAGAAACAGAGCTTTATTATTCAAATATGCTCTACAAAATCAAGTAAAGCAATAACATGCATCAATACACTAGTGTAAATATCAAATACACACAGGAGAGGTAAGTTTTCTACCTTAATCGCCCTTCCCTAATCCCCTGCTTGTTCTATTGTCTATCAAATCTTATATTCGGCTTAAGCTACTACCAAGATCTAAAATACCAAATGTACAAAAATTAGGTTAAAACTCATTCATGTACCACTTTAGACACTTCCATAGTGTTTCTAGTGGATATATGAGTCTATAGTGCAAAATTACCAAAATACCCCTTGGAACCCCGCCCAGCCCCACTGTCCCGATCCGACTGTACTTTTCCAAAAATTTTGACATGTGTTATTTTGACATATTTTTGCTCAAAGAATCCATTTTCAACCTTACAATTACCAAATTTAGTGCTAAAAGACAAAAATGCCCTTGGCAGCCTCTTATTTAGGATTTTAGGGGCGTTTTGGTCAGTATACTTTTTAAGGCTTCTCTGAAAAAGTGTTCAACTGTAACCCTACCTAATTTTCCCTCCTAAACACAATAGAATCATCAAAATATAAAAAATCCAACTCTAACCCCCTGATCTAGAGCTGGACGAATCCCAGGATTATCAAGGAAAAATTAGGGTTTTCCAATTCTAAGTCCACATACTTGCTCCGTTTTACTGCTAATCACTTTATTAACTATTTAATTATGTTATTTTAATACCCAAAATTTTAATTAAGGGCTAATGACAATTATGGAAAATGATTTGGGAATTAAAGTTAATTTGAGACATGAATCAGTTACTGGGAATGCCCAATACCCTGTATTTTAGCATAATTATGTGATGAAATAATTATTTGGGCTAAAGTAGGGGTAAATGGTGTATAAAGAAGAGGAAAATAATTAATTATGTTTTATGTGGAAATTTAAATAAATGTGCCATAATCAGTGAGAAATTAAACAAATGGTCATAAGTTAGTGATTAATGGAGAGATTAATTACTAACTAAGGAGAAATGAGATATGTAACTAAATGGCTAATGGAGTAGTTAGAGTAACTAATTGGTTACTTAATTTATGAGAGCTAATGAAATGGTGACACTTGGCAAGATGGGATGATATTTGAGTGTTGGAGAAAGTCAAATGTTGCATTTTAATATAATTTCTCCCTCTCTCCCTCTCTCTTTGTACGCATGAAAGGCATGGGGGCAGAAATTCTGCCATGCTTCATCATCATCATCATCATCATCATCTCAAAACTCTTTCTCTCCCCCTCCAAGCTCTCATTTTCACCATTGGAGACCAAAGAGGAAGAAGGAAAGCTTAAGAAAGGTGAGATCTTGACTTCTAATGCCAAAACTGCCTTCTATAAAGTTGTTCCTTGTGTTGAGAGCTTCACTTTAGTGGTTTTAGATTTTCCATTGAAATTATTTTGAGCAAACAAGGAAATGTAGAGATTGGAGAACCAAGGAACCTCTTTGGGAAAGTTGTTGAGGTAAGTGAAAACTTCATTTTCATATAAGTTATATGGCCATTGGTTGGGCCTTGAATTTCTAGAAATTTTGCCCTAATTTTTGTGATTTAGGGTCATGGGGAGTATGGTTTGTTGTTGTCATGGAAATGGTGCCTTGTTTGGTGTTTTGAATTAATAGAATGGAATTGAAGCTTAAATGTAAACTTTGACAACTTTGTGTTGGTTTTGTGTATTGGGCAAAAACAAGGCATGTCAATGGGTTTTGATTTTGGTCATTTTGAGGTTGCCATTGTGTTCCTTGTGAGAAATTGTATGGGAATAGGTTTGGTTATTGATTTTGGAGTCATTGGACACTTTGGTAGAAAATTGGAAATCTGTCAAGTGTGAACTCTGTTCTGGTTTGTCAGTTTGCATGAAAGTTTTACATGAACAAATGGTGTTGAAAAATTCTATAACTTTTTAGTCGTAAATATCACATCCCAAGCTTCAAAATGGACATATAATTCATGTCATTTCGTTTTGTGAACTGAGAGTTATGTTTTCCAAAGTTTGGGACTAAAACTAGACTCTGTTTTGGAGCAGTGTTGAGTTTTGTGTAATTCTGGAATTTTGTGGTGATTTCTAGTAATGGTCTATATTTTTCCAGTAAATAGCACTTAAATATCTTTCATTTGGCTTTAGAATAACCTCATTTCAATTTTTCTAGAATTAGTTATGATTTTTGGAAGTTCAGCCAAGAAATAGAATTTTTCTTGGCCGAGGCCCAAATGTTTCAAACTTGTTTTTGGCCACGGCCAATGGATTTGTACTTTTGAAAAGTGGTTTTCAAACCACATTTGTAGCCTCTTAACAGTCAATTATGATAATCAAATGTAAGTGTTATGAAGTGAATTAAGTCTTAGAATAGATTATAACCTTAGTCCTTAATTATAATTCTAGGATTTGACATTTGCCCTACTTGGGAGAGACCGCTACCAGAAGATGCCCGGAAGGACCAATGTAGTGACTCTTCTCTCCTGTTGTGTATGATGTTTTGGGATGCATGATTTGTCATTGAGTTTTGTGAACTGTGTAATACCCCGAATTCTGAGACTTAAGGCTAGAGAATAAGCCTGAGATTAGTGGACTGCCAAGCCCTGGTTTAGCAGGATCCTAAATTGCGATTAATGGTTAATGACTCCAAAAGTGGATGTGGTTAGTGATAAATAACCCTTTTGCAGAATATGATGTGATTTGGGATTCGAATGTGATTCGTATGTGCTGTAAGCAGCGCCGAAACCCTGTATTTAAGTGCAATTATGGATTAACCTCTAAATTGACTTAAAATAGAGGGGAGAGTGCATTGTGAAAGAAAATAAATGAGAAAATGTAATTGATGGTTATTCAAGAGGAATTGCCATAATCAGGGGCAAAACGGTAAAGTTATCGACCAATTGGTCAGTTACCGAAGAGGAAACTCATTGGTAACTTCAAGATCAATGGTTAGGATTGATTTGTGCAAGAGATCAAGGGGTGGAATCACATATGTGTGAGCTTATGTGAGCTCATGTGAGGTTTGTCAAGATGTTGACACTTGGCAAGTTTTGGACCCTTGGATCTTGGTCAAATTGTCAACACATTCCCTCTCTCCTCTCCTCTCTATTTGGACGTTTTTGGGCTCTCCAAAATATGCATTAACTTCATCTCTTCATCTTCATCTCTCATCTCTCTCTTCGTCCTCCATGGATGCCAAGCACAAGGAAGAAAGAGAAAGGAAGAGTTCAATGTTTAGGTGAGATAATGTCCTCTAATGCTCAAATACCCTTCTTTAATGTTGTTCATAGTGACGAGAGCTTCATCTCTATGGTTTTAGATTCTTGATTGGAGGTGTTTGATGGCTTGAGGAAATTTGGAAAGATGAAGAATCAAGGAATTTGTTTGGGAAAGAGGAAGAGGTGAGTGTTTGCTCCATTTTGATCTATTGATTGATGTTTTTGGTGGAGTTTTGAGAATTGTGATATTTGCCCTGATTTTTTGTGATTTTCAAAATGTATGAATTGCCTTGTGTTTTGAGTGGCAATTGGTGTCTTGATGTGTTATAGAGCCATTGGAATTGGTTTGAGAACTTGGAATGAAAAGAATGGCAATGTGTGTTTGTGTTGTGGTTTTGTGATGACATGTTATGATTATTGGTAAACATGTCAATGAGATGTGAATTTGGTTGTTTTGGTGATTCCAATGGATTCCTTGTGAAAATTTGTGTGGAAATGGTGTTTGATGAGAAAATGGGACCATTGGAAGCCAATTGTGCAAAACTGGAAATTCTGTCCAGTGTGAATTCTGTTCGGGCAGTCTGGTTGTGTGGATGTTATGACTGGGCAAAGGATGTCAGAAAATTATAAGGCTTTCCAGTCTTAAAGTTCACATTCCAAGCTTCAAAATGGACACATAATTTGTGCCATTTTGTTTTGTCTTCTGTGAGTTATGGCTGTCCAAAGTTTGAGGTCGAAGATGAACACTGTTTTGGGACAGTCTTGAGTTTTGGGGAATTCTGTATTTATGTGGTGATTTCTAGTATTGGCCAATATTTTTCCTGTGTAGAGGACTTGAATAGATTTCATTTGGCTTTGGGATCACCTCATTTCGATTTTTGTGGAATTAGTTATGATTTTTGGAAGTTCAGCCAAGAAATTGGATTTTCTTGGCCGCGGCCCAAATGTTTCTGGGCGGTTTTTGGCCGTGGCCAGTGGATTTGTAGGCCGCGGCCAACCCCCAAAAATCAGCATTTTGGACTTTTAAAAGGTGATCTTTGGTCAAGTGTTTCCCAAGCCTTTAGGCATATGTTTAGGCTTTGATTAGCCACCTAAAGGTGTTAAATTATAACCAACATTAAGTGTTTGTATGTTGAGGAATTGAGAAAGGGATTAAACCTATGTCCTTGCTTTGGTTATAGGGTTGATATTAGCCCTGATCGTGGTTCGGTATTCGTTCTGATCGCGAGTAAGCGAAGCTGGAGCATACGTGGAAAGAGGGTAGGGAACTTACCTCTTTTGCCTGCTTTGATATTTGTGTTTGTGTTTTGATGCATGTATTGCTTTTCTTGATTATGTGAAACATGTATGAATGATTGTAGCTCTGTTTCTAGTTATGCTATGGCCATGAGTATGTTGTTGAAACATCGAGCACGCAGATATGTCATTGTGTGAGCATGAGTTATGTATTGCAAGCATGTCATGCATTAAACACATATCATACATGCATATAGGTATCTGTTTCCTACTGAGATTCTCTCGAATCTCACCCTCCCCTACTAACCTTTCAGACAGGGTAGTAGATCGATGATGGAGTAAGCAGCCAAGGGCGAAGAGGACTTCCTTCGGGTTGAAGATTCGGTAGTTGGTTATCATTATAGTTGGGATGTGTATTTGTATATTTGGATGAGTATTAAGTATGTATTCGAATGGGTTTGTGTAATCCCTATTTGAGGAGTTGTATGGGTTAATGTTTCCTATGATTGTTTATCGAAGATATGAAACCCGGGATTACCGGGATGATTATATTGTGTACTCTGATATTGGTATAAATGTGATTTATCTTCGCATAGTAATTGTATTCAAAATTTGAATATGAGACAAGGTGTATTATATTTCGGAAGGTATTTGTGAAAACCCTATCATGAAGATGGGATTTTGAAATAGTTTTGTTTCTTATTAGTCTCTATTTCACTTTAAATCGCGTATTTCAAATATGATTACGGCAGGGGGTTACAAACTGTATGTACCATGGTCCATTACAGCGTGAGTACTTCAGTGTGAGCCATTTAGGGATTGACCTTGGCCATCTCTTGCTCGGCCGTTGAACTACCATTATAATCAACATGGATCTTTATGAATCCGACCCGTGGGGCGGCGTGTTGTGAATCCATCCGTGGGTTGTGTTTTATATCTTACCTGTATGGCTTGCGTATGAAATGCTTTATATGAATCCCAGTTGTGGTGAAAATCTTGTCTGAACTGTTGTGGTGCAATATAGCATGAGCACTTCAGCGTGAGCAAACGTAAGGGTGACACGAGTCATACCTGCCCTTGCCACTGTAACTGTTGTTGTAGTTGCTATGTGTGTCTGATGATTTGCTTTCATGGCTTATTGTTGTCCATACTATGAGTGATTTGTTACTATGGGGATTCCTTAGAATCTCACTCTCCCAAAACAATTTTAGATAAGGCCGAAGGATCAAAGGGGAAGTAGGTGACGAAGAGTGGTTAGAGCTCCGGATAGGAGTTTCATTTTGGAAAAATTGGTTATTATATTTGTAATTGGTATTTTAGATTTTTCATTGGTAAACAATTGTGTATAATGGATATATGATGTAGTTTTGTGTAATCCCCAAGTTAAGGGAATTAGATTATGGGCATTATGCCTTGTATAAACCCTTTATTTATTAAGGGAACCCAAGGGTGTCGGGAATTTACATTGCACAGTGATATGTAAAATGGAATCGAATTGTATATGCCATTATGTATTTGTAATGTGAATATGAGACCATTGTTGAATAGGTTTATGAAAGTTTTTGAAAATCCTATTTTGGGCAAAAGATTACTTTGTTAAGTCCCAAATCATTTTATAATCTCTAATTCAACATAATCATGTTATTATGAACTTAATCTCGGTCTTGGTTGGAAGGGGGTTACAGTTATAACTACCATTTAGACCCAATTTTGGCAGCATAACGTCTGGGGTTCAACATTTCCCAAATTTCACAACATTTTGACCCAATTTTATAACTACCCTCTACAGTTCTCTTCTTTGTTCGCAGCATACCTTTTGTCTTCACATGTCTAAATTGTTGGTTGGGGAGGGTGAGATTCGGGAGAATCTCAGTAGGAAACAGTACCAATATGCATGCATGATAGATACTATATGTATGACATGTTAGCTTTAACTAGATGCATACCTCATAATGACATTTCTACATGCTCAATATTTCATGCAACATAACTATAGCCACAATATAAACGAAACATAGCTTCATTTATTCAAATATGCTCTACACAATCAAGTAAAGCAATTACATACATCACTACACAAGCAAAGATATCAAATACATGCAAATAAGGTAAGTTTCCTACCTGTATCACCCATCCCTTGACTGACTATCGGTCTGATACTCTGTATTCGGCTTGGCTACTATCCAATCCTAAAATCCCAAATGTACAAGAATTAGGTTAAAACTAATTCATGTACCATTTTAGACACTTCCATAGTGTTTTTAGTGGTTATATGAGTCTATTGTAAAAATTTACCAAAATGCCCTAGGGAACCGGCCTAGCTCCATTACTTGGTCCGATCATAATTTTTTTGAAATTTTGACCTGGGCTATTCTGACATATTTTTGCCCAAAATTTATATTTTTAGCATCGAAATTAATAATTCACTACCAAAAGACAAAAATGCCCTTGGCAGCCCCAAGGAATCCATTTTGGTATTTTTGTCATTTGGCAGTGAACTTGATAATTTTGAGTCTAGAAATGGATTCTTTGGGTGAAAAAATGTTAGAATAGGCCTAGGCTAAATTTCGAGAAAAGTATGGTCGGATCGGGTACGGCCGGACCAAACCGAGTCCCCGAGGGCATTTTTGTAAATTTTTATCATAAGCTAATATGACCACTATAAACACTATGAAAGTGCCTAAAATGGTCCATAAATGGGTTTTAGCTTAATTCTTGTACATTTGCCTTTTTAGGACTGAGTTGGAAGCCTGAGCTTGGCATGCTTTTTGAGGCACACAAAATAGGTAAAAGAGGCTTAAGGTAGGGGGATTATCCTTCATACATCATGCCTTAGCTCATATGAATGTGCGATTGCCATTGTTTGTGCATTTATTAATCAACACGATTTGCCTAGAAGGGGCAGTTAGCTTCGGAAGTGCACTTACACCTGGGGTTTAGGAAAGAATCCGACTGGTCTACGATGAGTAGGACAGGAGCCCTACTCATGTATACATGACGATGGTGTGTTATACTGTTCATTAATTGGTGCATACATAGTGCATGCCATATATACTTATCGCATGATATGTGAACGATAATATATTTCTATTAGGATTCCTTGGAATCTCACCCCATTTTCTAAACATAAATTTCTCAGGAGCTGCCAGTGGCTCAAAAAGCGAGGACGTAGATACAGGGAACTGACAGACATGTTTTTTGAGACAAAGTTTGTGATTATATGTAGTCTTTAATTTTGAATATTTTGGATGAAATGTATATATGACCAACCCTGCAAGGAATGCCTCAATGTAATCATGTACTATATATCAGTATTTTGATGTTATTCCTGTGTGCCCACAGAATTGAGCACAAACACTCTGAAAAATGAGAAAATAAGATAAGGGGTATGACAGTTTGGTATCAGAGCCCAAAGCTGTTCTAGAAGAGCCCAAGTGGTTCTAGCAGAGTAGTGGTTCGGGCAATAGGATAACATACTGATATGGTCTTGATACACAGTGATAGGAAAATATGCACGGAAGGGGGTACCAAATGAGTGGAACACCCTAGTTTGTGAGCTAGCCCCAAGAGACTAGCGAATATCCTAAGGATAGCAGTAGTGTAATACCGGACTGAGGATGGACCAAGGATGTTGTGAAACCCTAGGAAGCGGGTACGGCTAAGGCCAATATGCAGTCCATGTGCATTATCTTAACAACCAGAGATCGTTGGCTCCACTCTCAAGATAAAGGCAGTCTCGAGATACTAGTGGTTGGCATTAGATACATCCGGTATTTGTGTTTTGGTACGAGTACGCAAAAGTTAAGTGTGCTCAACCTAGAGAAATCTCAAGATAGTGACCCCCTAGGAAGTTGAGTTGACAGGGTCATGGAGACTTAAGGAATAATAATTGTCTTAAGGTTTCTGCATGACTAATGATCATTTAAGTTAGATGATTTAAAGGGTACTTAGACGCATAGAGTTATTGATGATATAAGTATTGATTTTCAATCGGGACAATTCTGTCACAGTGAATACTGCCCATAAAGGTTTATTTGATGGGATTATGGAAATTTGACTCATAATAAATGTTTTACGGTTTCTCAATGCTAAGTGACGATCATTAGTAACACAGTATGGTCAAAGGAATGTAGATACGATATATGGTGCTATATGATGAGTGGTGATCATACTGTATACTGATCCTAAAGGATCTGGTCTGATGATGCTAAAGGTTGATGATAGGCCTGAATCATATCTAAGCTGAAATAGTGCTTAGGATGAAATGTGAATTGGTTGCACTATGGTTCTAATATATAGTTCGAACCTTGTGGATAGGGTTGAACCTTTAGTAATGTTTGAGGTTATTACTCAAATACCGTGAAAGTTAGAATAAGCGCTATTGATCCTGATTCTTAACAAGCCTATTGGGTATATTTGAGGAAAATGGTTTTCGATTTGTGTGATGTTAAGGTTTCAGATTTCATGATGAACTTAAAGGTTGGGTTAAAGACCCTAGGCTATATGATAGCACATGTTGTGATGTTATAGTGGACTTGTGTGTCCAAAGGCCAAAGACCTAGGGGACCAGTATGCCCTTAGGCTGGCAGATATACTTAGATTTGGGTTGGGTTAGTAATGATCCATGTAAATGAGGAAAGTGATTTCCTGGCTCAGTTAATGTTAAGGTATCTCGAGGTTGCTAGTTGCCAATATAGCATAGGGAAAAATCTTGATAATAGAGTATTCCTTTACTGAATGAGATTAGTTCTCGATAGAATAAAGAGTAGCCAACAAATATGGTCTCACAGTTGAGATAGAAAATCAAATGTGCTAGTGGCTTTCAAATTCCCTGTATAACGTGGCTAGAATACCCTGGTAAGGGAAGTAGAGTTTGTGAATATGCCTGGAGCTGGACCAATAGTGGACGTCCATATGAGATGGTTCAAAAATATTTGAGTTGAAACGGGCCAAAAGTAGGCACAGAGGAATATAGATCGTGGGTGCTGTCAGGTGTCATAGGAGGTCTTATGGGACTCCTATTAAATCATCTTGACATTATTAAAGCTCATATGAGGAGATAGACCTCAGAGTGGGTACCGAAAGTATGGTATATTTATGCTTAATCTTTAGGTGCCAATGATTTGTTTGTGGTTGTTAGTCTTGATATGTATTCAGCAAAGATGATGAATTGTGTGTGCTTAAGCCATAAGACCTAATGGACTAGTAAGTCCTTAGGCCGGCAGAATGTGATATGTTTGAAAATTGTGATGAGTCGAGGCTCTAGGCGGTAAGACCTGATATGCAAGGTTGCATAGGGCGGTGTCCCTAGGCTAAAAGACCTGTGTGTATAGTGTTGTGGTTAATGTCTAGCATGATGACATTAGATCAGTGTGTACAAGGTAATATTTTGAGGTTGCAGAACATTCAAACTGTACCAGGTTGTAGCCGAGGCAGTAAGACTAGTATGACCAAGCGTTTTGGTGTCCAATGGTACCAGGTCTCACAAAAGGTTTCTACTTCCCCCAGGTAGTGCCTTCGAGTCTTAGGAAGGTGAGAGAAATCCGTAAGGGGGGCGAAGATATTCTGGGCCTGGGCTTGGTGTTGAGCCTAGTGGTAGGTCTCGGATCTGGTGGATAATCCCTGGTGGTGCCGCTAGTGTTGATCCTGATTTGTCGGCCTGGTTGGCGGCACTAGTTGGTGGGTAATGGTCTGTTACATAAAAAGGTGATTGTGTGAATTCGGGTGAAGTCCCTAAGAGGCTGTAAGGACTAAGGAACCAAGTGCTATGGAAAATGACCAGTGGGTCCTATGTTTGATTACATGCTACATGCTGCGTACAAAATGGATGATAAATGCTGAATATTATCACATATTTGTGATAAGAATATGGTGATTGTATTGCATGCTCGATGAGCTTGTAGATGAAAGAGATAGATTGAATATGATTATGGTGTTGCATAATGTAATATCTTGAATTGTAATCAGGGATTGATAACTTCAAAGTGATGTAATTAATGATAATTAAGCACTTTTGAAGTATGTGTTATGCAATGTGATGTAAAGGTGCTTAGTAATAGTTTAATGAATATTGAGATAATCAGGGGCAAAACGGTAAATTTACCAACCGATTGGTTAGTTACCGAAGAGAAAATTCCTTAGTAATCAAGGTCAATGGCTAGGATTGAAAGAACAAGAGGTGGAAATCCTATACATGCAAGTTCATGTGAAATCATGGTAGGGAAAAGGAGATGCTGACAAGTGGCAAACTATGGACCATGGGATTGAAGTCAAAGATTCAACTCATTTCTCTTCCCACCCACTCTTAGAGTCGGCTGTGTGCATGAGAGAGAGAGAGAGGAAATTTCCTTCTTCATCAATATCTCACTTTCTTTCTCCATTTTCTCCATTCGGTGTAGCTAGGCAAGAAAGAGATAGAAAGGGCTTGAATTCTAGGTAAGCATTTGACTTCAAATGCTCATCTTATATTCACTAAGGTTGTTCATGGTGTTGAGGGCTTTCTTGCCATGGTTTCAGAATTCTCATTGGTGGTATTTGAGAGATTGTGAAGTTTGAGAAGTTGAGGAATCAAGGAAATCATATTTGGGAAAGGAAGAGGTAAACATCTAATGCATTTTCGTATAATTGTTTTAACTATTGGTTTAGTTTTGTAAATTCTAAATTTTTTCCCTGATTTCTTGTGATTTTAGAAGACATGAATTAAGTGATGTAATGTGGTAGAATAGATGCTAAATAGTGTATGGGAGTTAATAGTTTTGGTTTGGATTTGAAAAGAGGAAGTTTGGCAAATTGTGGTTTTGAGTGGTTTTATGAGTTAGAGTTGAGAATGTGTTGTTTGAGGGGAAGTTTAGTTGTTTTGGGTTACCAATAGGTTCATTGTGAAGTTTTGGATAGGAATGAGTATTGGTATAAGTTTAGGAACCATTGGAGCTTAATTGGTTAATTCTGGAAAACTATATCAGTTGCTGCGATTTGGCATCTGATAGGCATCACTCGAGTGAGGGAGGAACTCACTCGAGCACGATGTGAAATTCTGGGTATTTTGGTTAAGTCTTCAGGCAGAAACTGCGAGCACACTTCCTGACTTGTGAGTAAGATATGATCCCACTCGAGTGAGCATGGGCATGCTTGAGTGAGGGAATCAATTTAAGACTCTGGAATTTGTGGTTACTCTCAGGTAGTCACTCGCTGGGTCTCACTTCCTGGTGCTCGAGTGCACCTGAGGTCATTGCTCGAGTATAGCCTCTTGTGCTCAAGTAAGAGTGTATGATATATCAAGGTTTGCTCTCGGGCAAATACTTTCTGTGTTCCACTCGCTGGTGCTCGAGTGCAATTGGGGGTGTCACTCGAGTGAGACTCCTTTCACTCAAGTGAGCCAGCCCAAAGTCAGAAATTCTTCCAAGAAGAAGGATCTTCGGGGTAGTTCCACCTAACCCTTTAGGCATATGTTTAGACCTATAATAGTCACCTAAAGAGTTTAAATGATAACCAACTTAAAGTATTATGGAATTAAGAACATGGAAAAGAGGTTGATGGGTTGTTCCTAACCTGGTTTACAGGATTCGATATTTGCCGTCCTCGAGAGCCCGCAGTGCCAAGAAACGTCAGGAAAGGATCAAGTAGTGACTCTCTCTCTCTCTCTCATACTATGTGAAATGCATTGTATGTGTGTTGTATCACTGTTTTGTGATGATCTTTGATGTTGCTGCGGTTATAGCTGGTGATAGCTGTCGTTTACAGCATAAGCCGTCGTTTACAGCGTAAGCTGTCGTAGTGTTGATTACAGCGTAAGCTGTCATTATTGTGATTACAGCGAAAGCTGTCATATTATGTATACAGCCGTGAGTGCTGCCGTTTGTGGTGAAAGCCATGTATCTTTGAGTTGCTGCTGTTGTTGCTGTTTGTGATTTATGTACATGCTTTGTGTTTATGCATTGTGTGAGTGATTTGTTACTATGGGATTCTCTCGAATCTCATTCTTTCCAATGACTAATATTTCAGACAGGGCATGTGGCTCGAGAGAGAAGCGGCCAACCCGGAGCGGTTAGGAGCCTTAGGGATATATATTTGATTTGGAGATGTTGGTTATACATTTTCAACTTGGAATTACTATATATTTTGAGATGCGAATTCTAGATTCGATTTTTGGTTGTGTAATTCCCTGATGGAAACTTATAAACCTTCAGATTATATACGTATAGAACTGGGAGTTATGGGGGATTTAGTTATACACTCTGATATGAATGATTGTATATTAACTGCACAGGTAATTATATTCGAACATTGAAATTGAGACCAGGATGGGAAAAAGATTTTGAAAGATTTTTGTGAAAATCCTACTGTAAGGCAGGAAGTTTAAAATGAGTTTAAAGCATTCGATGGTCTCTAATCCGATTTAATTATGTGTTATAATATTATAATTACGTGTTTAAAGGCAGGGGGTTACACATAACTTGTGAGCCTACACGTGATAATAGAATGAGATACGCTATAAGGTGAAGTATATTGTGGCAATGTTCCAATAAGGCAATGAGGCCAAGAACAATATATTGAGTGTCCTGATGGACAATCAGTACAATAATGGGTGGGATAACCCATGAGAACAAAATGGGTTGAGTGTTGATAAGCAGTACATCCACACATAATAGGTAATTTGTGGTGCACGCTTTATAAGTATGTATAATCTAGGGATGATTACACCATGAAATCGAATTATTCCCCAAGTTGTAGATGTCCAAATTTCAAGGATGAAATTTATCGAATGGGGGGAGAAATGTAATATCTCGTATTTTGGGATTGGAGGCTTAAGAATAAGTCTAAATTAAGCAGACTACTAAGTCCTAGTTTAACAGGTGTCTCAAACCTATTCCCTAACATTTCTTATATCTTTCAGGTATTAAAGGGAATAAAATGGTGAATTAAAGAGTATGGGAAATTTGTATACAAAAATGGAATTTGTTGAAGTTTCAAGTGCATGCCGTTTCATTACTTCTAGTGAGGTAGTATTATTCTGTAATGCATTTCATTAATCAACTGATGTTCAAAAATTATAAAATTTTACAGGGTGAAATTAGATATCTTAAGCTTTAATTTGATAGATCCTATGACTCAATTAGAGCTATATACAAAAAATTTATGAATTTTTGAAGTTAGCCTAGAAAAACTATGAAATTTTATAGAACAACATTCAAAGAAATTAATTCTGGGAATTCCAACTGGTGATAGACTATATTTTTTCTTGAAACTAGACTCAATAAAGGTTCTATGGCCTTTGGAAATACTCCAATACAATGTCTACAAATTTAGTTATGAGTTTTTAAAGTTTAGGCAGAAAATCTGACAGAAAATCCAAAAATGGGAATATTTGGAAATTAAGTAAAGGATGAAAATATAATATAATAATATGATAAAAGCATCATCTCCTTCCAATCTTTAGGCATTTTTGACGTGAAACAGCCCTGAATTGAGACAGAGAAAGTGTAGATTTTTAGAGAAGGAGGAAGAAATCTCACAATGTAAGCCGATTCCTCCAACGATTTGGCTCCTAACTTGTATAACTCTGCTCCTAAGCTTCTATTTCATGTTCTTTAACGTTTGTGAAGCTCAAATTTGGTGTTGGGAAGAGCTAGGGTTTCTGGCACATTAGGAAAAGCCAGAGGGAGCTTGAGGTAACTTCCGAAACTTTAATCTTTCATTGTTCTGGCTGTTGTGGACAATTTAATCAGTGAAATTTCACCGGATTGTCATTTGGTAGTGAATTTGATAATTTTGAGTTCGGAAATGGATTTCTTGGGTGAAATTATGTCAGAATAGCCCCTGTCTAAATTTCAAAAAAAGTACGGCCAGACCGGACCGGGTCCTTAGGGGCATTTTGGTAAATTTTCACCATAAGCTAATATAACAACTATAAACACTATGGAAGTGTCTAAAATGGTATATGAATGGGTTTTAGCCTAATTCTTGTACATTTTCTATTTTAAAACCGAGTTGGGAGCCTGAGCTTAGCACGCTTTTTGAGGCACACAAAACGGGGTGAGAAAGGCTTAAGGTTAGGGCATTATCATTCATTCGTCTTGCCTTAGTTCATATGAATGTGTGATTTCCGTTGTTTGTACTTTTATTAATCAACACGATTTGTCTAGAATGGGCAGTTAGTGCCGAAAGTGCACTTACACCTGGGGCTTGGGTAAGAATCCGATCGGTGTATGACTAATAGGGCAAGAGCCCTACTCATGTATACATGACAATGATGTATTATACTATTATTAATTGGTGCATACATAGTGTATGTCATATCTACTTATCGCATGCTATTTGAACGATAATATGTTTCTACTGGGATTCCTTGGAATCTCACCCCTTTTTCTAAATATAAATATCTCAGCGGGTGCCAGCGGCTCAAAAAGAGAGGACGTAGATATGAGGAAATGACGGATACGTTTCCTAATATGAAGTTCGGGGTTATATGTAGTCTTTAATTTTGAATATTTTGGATGAAATGTATATATGACCAACCCTGCAGGGAATGCCTCAATGTAATCATGTACTATATATTAGTATTTGGATGTTATTCCTGTGTACCCACTAAATTACGCGCAAACACTCTGAAAAATGAGAAAATAAGATATGGATATGACATATGACAACTCCACAGATTCCAAAGATTACAGACACATGGTTACTACAAATTGTACACTTACAATAAAACACATTCATGCCTAACTTTCTTTGAATGTGCATGGTATACAGTTGAGCAAGATTCACACCATAGTGGGCAACCCTGCAATGTTCACCAAGTTCAAAATGATTGTAAGAGAAGAATGGGGCTACTATTTCACAAACTTTGACATCATCCACAATACTATGCCCCTACAAGTCTGTGACCACCAATATGTACTTGTAATTCAGAAGGAAACAAACATACTTTGTATGAGGACGATGACTTTTGTAACCCCCTACCTTAATTAACATAATTAAAATTCGATAATGCATAGTAAAAAGGGGTTAGAGACCGTCGAATAGTTCAAAACTTATTCAAACACCCACTCAGGAGTAGGGACTTTTCAAAATTTTCAAAACTTCTTTCCTATTCCGGTCTCAAGTTCAATTATCGAATATAATCACCTGTTCAGTTAATTTACATTCATTCATATCAGAATATCTAATAGCAATCCTGGCAACCCCTGGGTTCCATTCATTCACTCCAAGGTTTACAATTCCCATATAGGGGATTACACAACTATAGTCAACTACTAATTACAACCCAAAAATAATTTACAAGATCTCTGTCCAACATGATTAACCAACATATCCAAAAAATGTTCCTATAGGGTTCTAACCACTTCGAGTCGTTTGCTTCTCCTTAGAGCCACTTGCCCTGTCTGAAAGGTTAGTTGAAGGAAAGAATGAGATTCAAGAGAATCCTAGTAGTAACAAAACATTTATACCACACATAAGCACACAGCATGTAAGCAAATCATCATACAGCAGCAGTAGCACAAGTCACACTCCACCCTCATCCCCTTTCTCCACCGGGAAGGCACACCATCCTAACCCGAACCGTTGTTAGCTACACATAGCCTTATAGCTCATATAGCTATCCGACTTCCACAAATGGCCCGTCGGCCTTCACAAATAGCCTTTCGGCCCACAATTAGCCTTTCGCCCCATATAATCACATATGTCACACCTCATCCTCATCTCCTTTCTCTACCGGGAAGGCACACAACCCTTACCCGAACTGTTGTTAACTGCTCAGGGACTATCGGAATGACGGTGCTTACACATATTCACAATGTCGCAGCATACGAATTTATCACAAATCAATGATAATACACACATACAATGCATCACATATGGTACGAAAGAAAAGTTACTACCTCATTCCTTCCTGACGTTTACTGGCTCAGTGGGCTCACGAGGACGGCAGATATCAAATCCTATAAACCAAAATAGGGACAATAGGTCAATTTCTTTTCCAAGTTTCCAAATTTTGTAATACTTTATGTTGGTTATCATTTCGACTCTTTAGGTTGCTATAATAGGCCTAAACATATCCCCAAAGGGTTGGAAGAAACTACCCAAAAGATACCTTTTTTGAATGCAAAACACTAATTTTTGGCTGCCTCACTCGAGTGACAACCACCTCACTTGAGTGATGCCCTCAGTTGTGCTCGAGTCCCAGCGAGTGAAACACAGAAAGTGTTTGCCTGAGAGAAAATCCTCAAAATATCTCTTAAACTCACTCGAGCACAAGAGGCTACACCCGAGCAATGACCTTAAGTGCACTCGAGCACCAAGAAGTGCAACACCAAGAGTGTTTGCCCGAGAGCACAGACTACTTCCAGGCAAGACCTCATTTGAGCATGCCCATATCTCACTCGCAAGTCAGGAAGTGTGCTTGTAATATCCCAATTCGGGATTAAGGGCTAATGACTTTGAGATTAATTGTGTAAGTGTGTAATTAAGCACTTTTGGAATTAATGTAATATGAATTTAGTGTACATGTGTGTGGTATTTAAGATCAAGGGTTGAGATTCCTTGTATATGGGTCAGAATCCTATGTCTTGTGGTTGTGTGAGCTCATAGGGAGTGATTAAGATTTGGACATGTGGCCATGGGATGTGACACTAAGTGACAAAAAGCCACTTTTCTCTCTCCTTCCTCTCTCTTTCTCGGTTGTGTGTAGGAAGGGGAAAAGAGACATTGCATCATCATCATCTCACCATCTCTCTCATACTCTCCCTCTCTTCTCTCTATTTCCGGCAACCTTGAGGCAAGAAAGAGAAAGGCAAGCTTTGATTTTGGGTAAGCTATGATCCTCCTTTGCTAAAATCCTCTTCTCTAATATTGTGTATCTCATTGAGAGCTCCATTGTGGTGGTTGTAGAATCTTGAGAAGTGGTGATTTTTGTATAGGTCGAATTTGGAAGTGGGAGAATCAAGATTCTGGATTTGGAAAAGTGAAGAGGTAGGCATTTAGTGCATTTTGATATGTTGTTTGTGATTTTTGGATAAGTTTGGGAATATCTAGAAATTTGCCCTAGTTATACCAAATGTTGAAAGCATGGATTCATTGTGTTAGATGTTGGAAATGATCTATTGTGAAGATATTTGAGTATTGGATTTAGTTTGGAATGTTGGGAATGTGTTAAGGGAAATTGGACCTTTGTTGTGTTATAGAGACCTAAGAGTATGATTGTGGTCAAATTTGTTTTGGGAGTGTTTTTGAAGTGGCAAATGTGTTCCCTAGTTAGTGCCAAGTGTGTATGAGCTTTTGGTAAAGTTTGGGAACCATTGGGTAGAAATTTGACCATATGGTATTTTCTGATATCTTCTGTGTTTCTAGTCTCTGATGCACAACACTCGAGCAAGGGAAGATCATGCTCGAGTGCTATGTGCATTTTCCCTTCTCTGCTTTGAGTTTCGGTTGGATTCTTTGAATGAGGCTCGAGTGCACTTCTTTGTTCTCGAGTGAGGGAAGAACATGCTCGAGTGAGCTTAGGCTTGCTCGAGTGATGGATTGAATCCAGAGTTAGGGTTGCTCTCGGGTTGTCACTCGCTGGCCATTGTTCAAGAGTGTGCTCTGACACTCGCAAGCACGGCCGTCTCACCCAGCACTGAGGGTATGCTCGAGTGAGCTTGTCCCTCTGATGGTTGCATGTGCTCTCGGGTTGTCACCGTGGTGTTGCACTTTCAGGGACTCGAGCATAATTGGGGTCATCACCCGTGCAAAGCTTGGTGCTCAAGTGATGTGAGCACTTCCTGAACGTGAAGGTTGCTCACTGTCAAGCACTCGTGAGTGAGAGTCCTTCTCACCCGAGCACAAGTCTCTCATCACTTGAGTGAGGTCGTCTTCACTCGAGTGAGGCTGTCAAAAATCAGTGTTTTGCCTTCGAATAAAGGGTCTTTTGGGTAGGATCTTCCAACCCTTTAGGCATATGTTTAGGCCTCTAGTGGTTACCTAAAGAGTCCTAAATGATAACCAACTAAGTGTATTATGAAATTAAGAACTTGGAAAAGAGATTGATCGGTTGTCCCTAATTTGGTATAGGATTTGACATCTGTCGCCCTTGTGAGACCACGGTACCGGAGCCAGTCAGGAAAGATACAGGTAGTGACTCTTTCTTTATACCTTATGTTATACATTGTATGTGTGCTATGTCATTATGATGTGATGATTTCGTATGCTGCAAGATATGTGGAATTGTGAAAGCACCGCTATACCAACAGTCCCTGAGTTGCTAATAACGATTCGGGTAAGGGCTGTGTGCCTTCCCGGCGGTAAAAGGGGATGAGGTTAGGGTGTCACATATGTGTTTATGTGAAATTGTGGATGTACCGCTATACCAATAGTCCCTGAGTTGCTAACAACGGTTCGGGTAAGGGTTGTGTGCCTTCCTGGTGGTAAAAGGGGATGAGGTTAGGGTGTGTTATATGTAATTGTGAGCTGAAAGGCTATATGTGAGCCATAAGGCTATTCGTATGCACTGCCACGCCAATAGTCCCTGAGTCGCTAACAACGGTTTGGGTTAGGACGGTGTGCCTTCCCAGCGGTAAAAGAGGATGAGGGTGGAGTGTGATTTGTGTTGCTTATATGAGATGATTGGTTTACATGCTATGTGATTACGTGTGGTATGAATAATTTGTTACTGCTGGGATTCTTTAGAATCTCACTCTTTCCAAATGACTAACCTTTTCAGACAGGGCGAGTGGTTCGAAAGGGAAGCGGACAACCAGGTACGATTACTTTAAGACTTAGTGGTAGTTGGTTATCTTTATTTTGGTTTTGGGATTACTAAGTGTATATGAGATGTAAATGAATATTTTGGATGTGTAATCCCCATTTTGGGAATCTTAAAGCCATGTTATATATGTAATTAACCCGGGATTTTGCCGGGATTTTAGTTTCCGCACTCTGATATTTATTATGTGATTCGATTTCTCAAGTAGTTATATTCACCCGTGAATGTGAGACCAGGATTGATTACATTTTGAATTGATTCTCAAATACCCCATCCCGCGTTGAGGGAATTATAAATTGTTAATTCCATTTTATTGGCCTCCATTTCACTTAAATTTCGTAATCCGGATGTAATTACGGTGAGAGGGTTACAATGCTCGCGGTTTCTGCCTAAAGACTTAACCAGAATTCCCAGAATGTCATGTTGTGCTCGAGTGAGATCCTCCTTCACTCGAGTGATGCCTATCAGATGCCAAATCGCAGCAACTGATATGGTTTTCCAGAATTGACCAATTTGCTACCAATGGTCCTAAGACTTGTTCTACAGCTCATTCTCATTCATTTTAACACAAAGAACCCATTGGTAAACCCAAAATAACCAATCTCCCACTTAAACAACACATTCTTATCTCTAGGTCACTAGATCATCCAAAACCACAATTTGCCAAACTTCCTCTTTTCAAATCCAAACCAAAATCATTGACTCCCATACACTATTTAGCATCTATTCCACCACATTACATCACTTAATTCATATCTTCTAAAACCACAAGAAATCAGGGCAAAAATACAGAATTTACCAAAACCAAACCAATGGCCAAAACATTAATACTAAAATGCACTAAATGATTACCTTTTTAACTTGGTAAGATTAAATCTCTATTTTCCCCACTTTCAAATTTGAACATACACCAATTCACCACCAAAGAAAATTCTGAAATCATAGCCAAGAAGCCCTTACTATTATGAACAATGTAATATCCCGATTTGTGATTAGGGCTGATAACTCTGATAATCATTGAGATTAGTGTAATTAAGCACTTTTGGAATTTATGTAATGTGAAGTTGGAATAAATATGTGTGGTATTTAAGATCAATGGTTGAGATTCATTGGTAATGGGTCGGGATCCTACGCTTTGCGATTGTGTGAGTTCATGAAGGAGTGCTTAAGATGATGACATGTGGCATTGTGGTAGTGGTTGGATGATGCACTAGAAGACAAAATACCACTTTTCTCTCTCCCTTCTCTCTCTTTTCGGTTGAGTGTGAGTGTGTGGGAGAAGGAGTTGACTTCATCATCATCATCATCTCCTCCACTTTATTTTCTCTCTCTTTTCTCTCTCCATTTCGCTGAAGCAAGCAAGGAAAAGGAAAAGAGAAAAAGCTTGAATCTTGGTAAGTTGTGATCCTCCTTTGCTCAAAACCTCTTCTCTAACATTGTTCATCTCAATGAGAGCTTTATGGTGGTGGTTGTAGAATCTTGAGAAGTGGTGGTTTGTGTGGGAGTCAAAATTGGAAGATTAGAGAATCAAGATTCTGGATTGAGCAAAGAGAAGAGGTAGGCATTTAGAGCATTTTGAAGTATTGCTTGTGATCTTTGGCTAAACTTGGTAAAATCTGGAAAATTTGACCTAATTATGCCAAATGATGAAAATGTGGATTTTATGGTGTTTGATAGTGGAAATGGTTTAAGGTTGAGTTATTTGATTGTTGGATATAATCTGGAATGTTGGAATTAAGTGTAATGGAATTTGGATAATGTGTATCATAGAGACCTTTAGTGTTTGATTGTGGTCAAAATGGTTTCTGGGGTGTTTTTGGAGTTGCCATTGTGTTCCCTAGTTAGTGCTTAGAGTGTATGAGCATTGGGAAGAGTTTGGGAACCTTTGGGCATGATTTTGACCATCTGGCGTTCTCTGGTTTTTCTGCATTTTTGGGTCTCTGATACACATCACTCGAGCACAGGATGATCATGCTCGAGTGATATGCGAGTTTTTCCCTTTGTGCTTCGAGTTCTTCTGGGTTATTATGAATAATGCTCGAGTGCAGCTCTTTGTGCTCGAGTGAGGGAAGAACATACTCGAGTGAGCTTGGGGCTGCTCGAGTGATGGTGTAAGTCCTGAGTGAAGGGTTGCTTTCGGGTCTTCACTTGCTGGTGGATGCCACGAGTGTGCTCTGACACTCGCGAGCATAGCCTTCTCACCCGAGCACTGGGGTTCATGCTCGAGTGAGATTGTGCCTCAGGTGGGAGTAGTGCTTTCGGGTTGTCACTCGCGAGTAAGGTGCTCGGGTGTGCCTTCTCACTCGCGGGTAGAGGGCGTGTGCTCGAGTACAAATGGCTGTGCTCGAGTGATCCTGTTCTTTGAGAGCTTTGTGTGCTCTCGGGTCCTCACTTCCTGAACTTCACTCGCAGGTGCTCGAGTGAGAGCATCTGTGCTCGAGTGAAACTGCCAAAAATCAGTGTTTTGCCTTCGAGTAAGGGGTCTTTTGGGGAGTGTCTTCCAACCCTTTAGGCATATGATTAGGCCTCTATTAGTCACCTAAAGAGTCCTAAATGATAACCAACTTAGAGAATTATTGAAATATACATATGGAAAAGAGATTGATTGGTTGTCCCTAATTGATATAGGATTTGACATCTGCCGAACGCGTGAGCCCACTGTGCCAAAGATTGTCAGGAAAGATACAGGTAGCGACTCCTCTCTTATACTTTGTGTAAATGTATTGTATGTTTGTCTGTCATTCATTGTGTGGATGTTGCTGCTGCTGCTGCCTTGTGATACTTTGTGCATTGAGATGCTTTGTGGTGCTTTGTGCTTTGTGTTGCTGCTACATAGTGTTCACCGCGAAAGCGGGCGTTGTGCTTAGTGAATACAGCGAAAGCTGGCATAGTGTTCACCACGAAAGTGGGCATAGTGCATTGTGATTACAGCCGTGAGTGCTGTCGTGTGTGGCGCAAGCCAGAGATCATTGTGAAGCTGCTGAAAATGATGAACATACATGCTTTATGTTTATATATCGTATGAGTGTCTTGTTGCTACTGGGATTCTTTAGAATCTTACTCTTTCCATAGACTAACCTTTTCAGACAGGGCGAGTGGCTCGAAAGGGAAGCGACCAACCAGGAGTGGTTAGGGCTTAGGGACATTTTATATTTGGATGTTAGTTATCCTTATTTTGGTTTTAGGGTTACCAAGTGTACCTGAGAATGTAAATGAATATTTTGGATATGTAATCCCTATTTTGGGAATTTGTAAACCCATGTTATGAATGTATGTAGATGAACCCAGGGTTTTGCCGGGATTTTAGCTTCCGTATTCTAATATTCATTATGTAATTTGATTTCTCAAGTAATTATATCCGACTGTGAATGCGAGACCAGGATTACATAAGTTTTGAAATGTTTTTTTGAAATACCCCATCTCTTGGAGGTGGGATTATGAATTGTTATTTCATTTTATTGTTCTCTATTTCACGTAAATTTGAAGTATGGATGTAATTATGGTGAGGGGGTTACAAACAACTTTATAAAATAACATTTGGGCCAAAGAGATCATTTCCAAAGTCAAAACTCACCTTTAATTTTTCTCTTTCTTGGCTAGTTCAGTGAAAATGGAGGAGGAGAGAGGAAATGAGATGAGAATGATGATGACACATCGTCCCTTCACACATACACACACACAACCGACTTGACAAGAGAAGAGAGAGGGAAATTATTTGACTTTTTGACTTCTCATCCAATGGCTCTCATATGACCACATGGCACAATCTCATCCTCCCTTCTATGAATTCATATACTCTCCTACACACTTGATTCCACCTCTTGTTCTTTCAATCCTAGCCATTGATCTTGATTACTAAGGAGTTTCCTCTCCCGTAACTGACCAATCGATCAGTAAAATTTACCATTTTACCCCTGATTGCCATAACACATTTATCATCATCTATCAAACACATTTTACATCACAATATACAATTTACTTCAAAAGTGCTTAATTATCATCATTTACATCACTTTGAAGTTATTAACCCTTAATTACAATTTTGGGATATTACAACTTTCCTATGAACGTATATGAAAGCATGGCACTATTTAGAATTATCAAGGAGAAAACAAGTCCGTCATACTTAAGAGGTAACACAGAACCCACACTTCACATGGTGATACAAAAAATATATATCTATAGCTACAAAATCAAACAATTGAATGCTTTATATGTATGCACAGACATTGTAGGGTTGGTCAGTAGTCTGGGCAGGCACAAACTATACGCAACATCAAATAATTCAAGAAACTACAAGTCAAGGATAAGAATAACCTTGTTAGAGTTCAGATGAGATAGTTGTATATCAGAAAACATATATGTGTGGCTATAACAAAGGATATAAAAAATTGACTATGATAACAAAACAAATGGTAGGGTAAATCAAATGAAGTGCATATTAAAGGATGAGGTAGTTGACGATGCTAATAAGAAATACAATGTGCAACAGAGGCGGGTGTCAGTCATGCTCATTCAGTTTTGCATCATCAAAAGACATGGAGGTAGGTCTATAGCTTCGACACACAAACAAGGACAAACACCACATCACAGGCTCTACCAAAGCATATCCATTGACAAACATGCTCTGTCTTTCAAACAGGAACAGTACGGGTTCACAACTGCTCTACTGTCACCAAGATCACACTTGATCTATACCTTCATTAGGAAAGCCAGTACCATTATACCTTGGGGAGGGACATCGAGGAGATGCCAACAGATGAGTCGTCGGCCTGAAGAACAACAAAGTGTTCTGTTGAGTAGAACAAACTTCAAATAAACTTAGCAGCCTCCGAATCTTATTATAAGATCTTACTACATTATCTAACATGAAAAGCTTTGTCCATTTCTTAGTGATATTTTCCAATCAATTAACTAATCTCCAAATTGAATGTATATTAAACAACTATTAATAAACAAGTTTGAATAAGGTCCATTTAATTAAAAAAATACTTATTTCTTACCAACGACACTAGAAAACACATAATAGCATATATTTGCATAGATATTAATTAATATTTGTTTCAGCCTAGCATCGATCATGAAGGAAGAATATAGAAATCTCTAATAAACACAAAGCCAAAAAACAAACAGATCCCTAAACAACACACTGCCAAAAACTCTGTGGTATTAACCTCGAGATATTAATGACCAGAGCACCACGGGTCGTGCATCGCATAGGGTGAAGACCCTAGTTTTATTTTGAATGACTGTGAAGACAATGAAATCTTTATGTGCTTTTTGTGTGTTTCGTTATTTCAATTATTCTTAAATTTTGCCACACTATGACTCCTTTAAGGTGGATTGATAACAATATTGAAATCTAAAATGCTTAATAGGATAAAATATATCTGACAAATTAAAAATACTCAAAACATAGCTTATCATTGTTATCAAAAGAACAAAAAAAGTAGTTTATCATCTTTTACAATATGAGTATATTTTGTTCCCTACAAAACATAAAAATTATGAGTAAATTTTGTAGGAATAATTTTTTATCTTAATAAATAAATTTAGGGAAATTAAAAAATACACATAAAATTTTTATATAAGTAATAAATAAACAGAAAAATTGTGTGTGTGTGTGTGTGTGTATAATATTAATTTAATTTAGTTTACCATCGCTATCAAAAGAGCAAATGAAGTTGATCATAGGAAATTTTATCAAAATGCTATGCGCAGTAAAAAAAATTACCCAAATCCTACAACTCGACATTGAGTAGGACCGGACATTGAGCAGGAAGGGTCAGCGGGTTAAGGTTCAACCGGTTGGAACGGTTGAGCCGTTTAGCCGGATCGGTGACGTAATAATTAAATTTAAAAATATTAATATATATATTACAATAATTAATTTTTAATCTAATTTCATAATTTCAAACAATTTTTTTATCTTAAGGGAGAAAACTCTTTTACCTGCTATAAAAAAAACAACTCTTTTACCCGGTGAAAAATCACACCTCTTTTATCCATCATATAATAAAATGAGTTCAATAGTTCATTGAAGCCTGAAGGTTAATTGATTGACCCAACTAAAAGACAAAATTTTTTGTCCTTACATGAGAAAAAGTAAGACTCAGACACACAAACTAAAGCAAGTTGGTAATTGTTTCAGTTCGACTCCTTCGTATTTCTCTCTCATTCTCTAACCAGATCTGAGTTTTATTTCAGTTCCGGCGAGCTCATTTACCAACTGAAATTAGATCTGCATTTTAGTTTTTCAGGAGCTCATTTTATCTGTAAATGACACGAAAAAGCACTCGACTAAACAAATCTGTGAGTTATATGATTTTAGTATTAATCTATTTATCTTCTTCATCTTCGATCTTCTCTATCTTCTTCGATTTCTGGCTTTCCTTCTCGCCTGAAACGATGGTTGGAAGCCGTCCAGTTTTCCAAAATCCGTTCCGGCTCCCAACTGAAAAGTGAGTTCCGGTCTCATAACGGTTTTTTCCTGGCTCAATCCGGCTTGACCATTAAAACGGCTTTCTCCTTCAACTCGAGCCGCAGCCTGCTTTGGTCGACGGTCCGGCCGTTCGTGTAACGCCCTAAATTTTCAATTAAGGGCTAATGATAATTATTGAGAATAATTATCAGATTAAAGTGGAATTAATGTATATTTGTGACAATATTAATTTATATGTCATAATTGATGGAAAATTTAAAGAATGAAATTATTGGCTTTAAGTTGGTGATTAATGGGGAAATTAATTACTAACTAAGAGAAAAATGGGAAGTGTAATACCCCGAATTTTGAGACTTGAGCTTAGAGAATAAGCCTGAGATTAGTGGATTGCTAAGCCCCGGTTTAGCAGGATCCCAAATTGTGATTAAGGGTTAATGACTTTAAAAGTGGATGTCATTAGTGATAAATAACCCTTTTGGAGACTATGATGTGATTTGGCACTCGAATGTGATTCGTAAGTGCTGTGAGCAATGCCGAAACCCTATATTTAAGTTCAATTATGGATTAACCTCTAAATTGACTTAAAATAGAGGGAAGGCGCATATTGTGGCTAAATGAAAAGATGTGAAGTGTTGGTGGTGATTCAATGAGAATTACCATAATCAGGGGTAAAACGGTAAAGTTACCGACCAATTGGTTAGTTACCGAAGAGGAAACTCATTGGTAACTTCAAGATCAATGGTTAGGATTGATTTATGCAAGAGATCAAGGGGTGGAATCACATGTGTGTGAGCTTATGTGAGCTCAAGTGAGTTGTGTCAAGATGTGGACAAGTGGCAACTTGTGAGCCTTAGATCTTGGTCAAATGTTCAAAGTGTTTTTCTCTTCCCTCTCCTTTATTTTAGGTCGGTGTGTGGCTCCAAAAACTGAACATCATCTTCATCATTTTCATCTTCATACCTCTCTCTCTTGTTCTTCATTTCGCCTAGCCCAAGGATTGTGGGCCGCGGCCTACCCCCAAAAATCAGCATTTGGACTTTTAAAAGATGATCTTTGGTCAAGTGTTTCCCAAGCCTTTAGGCATATGTTTGGGCTTTGATTAGCCACCTAAAGGTCGTGAATGATAACCAACTTAAGTGTTTGAGAGTTAAAGAATTGGAAAAGGGATTTAACCCTATGTCCTTGTTTGATTATAGGGTTTGATGTTCGCCCTGAACGTGGTTCGATATTCGCCTGGTCATGAGTAAGCTGTGCTGGAGCTTACGTGGAAAGAGTGTAGGGAACATATCTCTTCTGCTTGTATTTGATATATGTGTTAGTGTGTTGGTGCATGTCTTAGCTTTGCATAATTGTGAGTAATTTGAAGCTATGTTTCAATTTATGCTATGGCCATAGGTATATTGTTCGAAGCATTGAGCTTGCAAATTGTCATTATGTTATCATGAGTTGTGTGATGCAAGCATGTCATACATTAAACATCTATCGTACATGCATATTGATATTGTTTACCTACTGAGATTTTCTAGAATCTCACCCTCCCCTACTAACCTTTCAGACAGGGTAGTAGATTGAGGATGGAGCATGCAGCCAAGGGCGATGAGGACTTCCTTCGGTAGTCATTTTGGTAGTTGGTTATCATCCCAGATGGGATGTATATTCGGATAATTGTATTTGGTTATTTGGATGAATACATGTGGATGTAGATTTGATTATGTGTATGAGAAAGATTTGTGTAATCCCCATATGAGGGCTTGTATGGGCTAATGCGCCCTATAAAGCTTGAGTTAATAAATGGAAACCAGGATTGCCAGGATTATTATATTGCGTACTCTGATATATTTAAATGTGATTTATCTTTGTGTAGTAATTGTATTCGGAATGTGAATGTGAGACCAGGTTATGAATGATTTCGAAAGGTATTTATGAAAACCCCGTCTGGTAGATGGGTATGTAAAATGTAGTTTTGTTTCTTATTGGTCTCTATTTCACTTTAATCACGTATTTCGAATATTAATTACGGCAGGGGGTTACAGGAAGTGTGATTAAATAACTAATGGATGGGTTAGAAAAGCTAATTGGTGACTAAGTATGTGGGAACCAATAGAAAGGTGACATGTGGCAAGGTTGTGGGTGTGTGTGAAGGGAGAAAAGTTAAATGAATATTTTAGTGTTTCTCTCTCCTCTCTTCCCTCTTTGTACGCTGGACATGGTATGGGAGGGGAAGGAAGTGTCATTTTCCTCCTTCATCTTCTTCACTCACTTCTCTCCTTCTCTCTCTAAATTCCAGCGCCATTGTTGCCAAAGAGGGAAGGAAGAAAAGCTTGAAAAGATAAGGGCAAATGATCTCTAATGCTCAAACTTCATTCATTAAAGTTGTTCCTTGAATAAAGACCTTCATATTGATGGTTGTAGTGTGTCCATTGGTATTGGTTTGTGATCCCAAGGAATTTTCGAGGTTGAAGAATCAAGAACTCCTTTTGAGAAAGTTGATAAGGTGAGTGAAACCTATCTATCTATCTATCTATGTTTTATGTCAAATGGATTAGTTTGTAATTTCTGGAAATTTGGCCTTGAATCCAAAAATGAGTGCCACTTTTCATTTGGTATGTTTTGGCATGAGAATGGTATTTTGGAATGAGTTTAGGATAGATAGATTGATTGGTGATTGGAATTTGATGTTTAGATGAGATTGGAATTTTGATGTTTGTGTTGCCCAAGACCAAAGCATGATAAAGGAGTAAGATTTTGGTCATTTTGATATTTCCATTGTGTTCCTCGTGGAAAATTGTGTGGGAGCAGTGTTTAATATGAATTTTGAACCATTGGGAACTTAGTTTTAAAAGTGGCAAGTTTTGGTTAGTAAGAAACTCTGTTCTAGCAGTGATCTTGCATAGACTTTTTAAAATAGCAAACGGTTGTTGGAAAATTATGAAATTTTCCAGTCTTAAAGATCACTTGCCAAGCTTCAAAATGGAAATATATTTCATGTCATTTCGATTTTTGGGATAGGAGTTATGACTGTCCAAAGTTTGATGTTAAATGTGGGAACAATTCTGAAGCAAGGTGCACTTTTCTTGAAATCTGTATTTTTGTAGTGATTTCCAGTAATGGTTCATATTTTTCCTATGAAGAGGACTAAAATAGCTTTTAATGGGCTTTGGGATCACCTCATTTCAATTTTTCTACAATTAATTATAAATTTTTGAAGTTGCCTTGGCTGCAGCAGAAAATCTTGGCTGCAGCGCAAAAGTTTCTGTGTGCGTTTTGGCCACAGCCAGAAATTCTTGACTGCAGCCAAAAACCTTCTGTGCATGTTTTGGCTGCAGCCAGAGGGTTCTTGGCTGCAGCCAACCCTCATTTTCAGTACTTGGTGATTTTGAAAAGTGATTTCCAACCTAGTACTTCCCAATCCTTTAGGCTTTCATTGACCTTATTATAACCACCTAAAGGGTGTGAATGGTAACCAACTTTAAGTGTTATGCAAATGAGAATTTGGAAAAGAGAATGATCCTATATCTTTGATTTGATTATAGAGTCAGATATTCGCCCTGATCATGGTTTGATATCCGCTCGGATCACAAGTACCTGATACTGGAGCATACTTGGAAAGAAAAAGTGTAGGGAATTTACCTCTCCTGCATGCATTGATATTTGTGTTTGTGTATTGATGAATGTTATTGCTTTGCTTGATTATGTGAAACATATATGAATGATTGAAGCTCTGTTTCTATTTTTTCTATGGCCATGAGTATGTTGTTGAAACATTGAGCATGCAGATATATCATTATGTGAGCACGAGTTATTGTGATGCAAGCATGTCATGCATTAAACACTTATCTTGCATGCATATTGGTATTTGTTTCCTACTGGGATTCTCTAGAATCTCACCCTCCCCTATCAACATTTTAGACAGGACAAGTGGCTCGAGGAAGGAGCAAGCAACTAGGGGTGGCGAGAATCCCTTATGGGCATTTGGATTTGGTAGTTGGTTATCGTTATATGCTGGGATAATTGTATATGTTTGGATGATAGATTAGAATGTATAATTGGATATTGGATACATATATGCTTGGATATCTATTGGGTTATTTGGTTATGTATGGAGATGGATTTGTGTAATCCCCTTTGAGGAATTGTAAAGGGCGTATTGCCCTATGAATCTTTAGTGAAGATATGAATCTGGGTTTGCCGGTATTATTATTGTGCACTCTGATATTTATATAAATGTGATTTATCTTCACGAAGTAATTATATTCGAATAATATGAATGTGAGACCAGGTTAAAGTGTTTGATAAATGTATTTGTGAAAATCCTATCTTAAGGATGGGAATGTAAATGAATTTTGATTATTTTTTTATCTCTATTTCATTTTTAATCACGTGTTTCGGATATAATTACGGAGGGGGTTACAGTTTGGTCCGGACTGATTTTTTTTGGGAGAATTACAATGAGGTCCCAAGGAAGAAAAAAAATGAAGAAATGATCCCTATAGATTACAAAATGAAAAAAATGGTCCCATTAACAACTCCATAAGCCTGTATTAACAATTCTATGGGACCATTTTTTCATTTTACAATCTATTGGGACCTTTTTTTCATTTCTCTTATTCCTTAAGACCTTAGTGTAATTCTCCCCTTTTTTTTTTTAAGAACTCGTTCGGGGCAAAGACGAGTTTGGTTTAACTTTAATCTCTCTCCTCTATCACATCATTATGTCATTCCGACTTTAAAATTTTTGTTAGTGAAAAAGCGAAATCGTTCACGGTTAGAATGATCTCAAATCCCCATTTTCTCTCTTTCCAACTGATCCCTCTTCCCCACCTAATTTGATGGTGTTATTTTTTTTTATCTGATTTTTTCTTATGGAATTACTTGACAAAATGAATTAAAAAATTAAATAAGGGTATTATCGGCATTGAAATACTATGCATTTTCTCTCCTCCCTCTTTTCTCTGCTCTCTACAAACAGAAGGAGAGAAAATATTATCTCACAATTTTTCCGCCTCCTTCAATTTCTACCCCTCTATTTTTTTCTTCTTCTAATTTTTTCTCCATCCAAGTACAATTTAAAAAAAAATATGATTGACTAAAAATATCTCCCTCCTTTGCTGTACACTAAAGAGAAGAAGATCCCTGTGAGGCACTATAAACAGAAATTTATGGCCCATACTTATACACAAGATTACTAATGCAAATAAACAATAGCCTTCCAACATATTACTAATAATTAAACAAGACGCCAACGTAACCCACAGAATGAACATAGAATTTTGAACTCAGCATTGTGAGAGGCTCCCAAATTGAAAGCCCTCTCCTAAAATAGGTGCATGCCGCTTTGGGCTACGAGCAAACGTCATTCTTTAGTAAAAAGCGAAAGAATAGTTCGCTCTCTGCTCACAGCACGGCTCCATGACTAACCTCTAGCTAACAAGTGGCTTTAAATATAGGATAGGTGGGTGACACTCCCTGTATATTTCTCGATGTTGGATTGTTTAATGATTCTTAATTTATGTTTCTAATGTTCCAGTTCATCGCAAATTCACAATACAATATTATGACCCCCTCATATCTATGACCAGAAAAATTCGCTTTCTGTTTGGAAATAACATATCATTTTTATTGACAACTTTGTATGCTTCGCATTTGTAGGTGACACACATATATGGTAAATTTTGATTTTCTCCATTATGATCACCAGGAAAATTTGTCATGTGGCATAGCTTCATTATTGTTAACGGGAGATCGAACAACAAATTCCCAATTTTGTTCTGATCTAATTAATTTGGTTAGATTAATGAAAGTATTTAAGTAAATTAATTATAATAAATATGATATGTTTTTCTTAAAATAACTTTTTAAAATTAAATTTCTCAAAGTCTACATTATGATCTTTAATGTGTGTAATGCTAATTTATAAAAGTGTTTTAAAATGAATTTCTTATAAATTTAAAATGACTTTTTTTACTTTCACGATAGTTCATAGATTTAAAATGCATTTTTAATGTGTAATTTTTTTAATTCTTTTTTCCTTGTTTTTTTTTTTTGCAGAAATGATTTTTTTTATTAAGTAAACATGTATTTGATTGGATAAACTCCAAAAGGAAGTTTATGTTGTCTAGCCAAAAAAATGAGATTGATTTTGTACTGCACTCTTTTTCCGAAGAGGGGGAAAAACCTCAGTCACTTTAAATAAGTACTTGCATGAAAATATTTTTTAAAATGCTAAAAATTATTTATTTAAAAAAATTAATTTCTTCGTGTGTAGCTTTAATGAATTTCTTTGCTATAGCAAGCAGCGTTCGCATCTCAAGCTCATCGGAGTGATGAGAAACAAAATTCTCATAACCCAAAACAGCGTAGTTTCACTTAATAGAGCCATTTTGGGTCAAAAGGGGGGGGGGTTTGGGTCCTTTTTTTAAAAAAAAGATATATAGCACCCTGCAGTATTTTTTCAATACCACCTAGTATCTTAAAATAATTTTTGATACACTAATCACCCTCAAATATTTTTTTAGTAGTAACTACTGTCTAGCAAATTATACTCTAAAGTATTGTTTCAGTAACACCCAGTATCATAAATTAATTTTTATCTCATTCAGCACCTTAAATAATTTTTCAGTAGTAACTATTATACAGCAAACTGCAGTCTAAAGTATTTTTTTTAGTAACATCCAATATCATATTTAACTCATTCAGCACCTTAAATAATTTTTTCAATAATACCCATTATCCTAAAATAATTCTTTTTTGCATCTAATCCCCTAAAATATTTTTTATCATTATGTTGTATCTTAAGTTTAGACTGTTCGTTGCAATTAGAAAAATATTTTACCTTGCTGAATGCAGAAAATATTATTTTATGATATTGGATGGTACTGAAAAAAATACTTCAAGATGTTATATATATTTTTTGTAAAAAAAAGTAACCCCCCTTTTTTTACCCAAAATGGCTCTATTAAGTGAAACTGCGTCGTTTTGGGTTATGAGAATTTTGTTTCTCATCAGTCTTATGAGCCTGGAATGCATACGCTAGCAAGCATTGTAATACCCCGAATTTTGAGACTTGAGGCTAGAGAATAAGCCTGAGATTAGTGGATTGCTAAGCCCTGGTTTAGCAAGATCCCAAATTGTGATTAAAGGCTAATGACTCCAAAAGTAAATGTCATTAGTGATAAATGAACTCTTTTGGAGAATCCGATGTGATTTTGAGATTCGGATGTAATTTGTATGTATTATGCGCAGTGCCGAAACCCTGTATTTAAGTTCAATTATTGATTAACATCTAAATTGACTTAAATAGAGGGATGGCGCATAATGTGGTGATATGGAAAGATATGAAGTGTTTGGTGGTGATTCAATGGGAATTGCCATAATCAGGGGCAAAACGGTAAAGTGACCGACCGATTGGTCAGTTACCGAAGAGGAAACTCATTGGTAACTTCAAGATCAATGTTGAGATTGATTTGTGCAATAGATCAAAGGGTGGAATCCCATATATTTGAGCTTATGTGAACTCATGGAGGTGTGATAAGATCTTGACACTTGGCATCTTTTGAGCAATGGGATTGAGTCAACATGTCAAAGCTCTTTCCTCTCTCCTTTCCCACTCTTTAGGTCGGTTTTGGAGGCCGAAAAACTGATCACTCTCTTCATTATCTTTATCTCTCTCCAAAGCCTCCATTTTCGCCAAGCAAGGAAGGAAAGAGAAAGGAGAAAGCTCATGGTAAGTGCTCTATATGGTCCTCTATTGCTAAAACACCCTTCTATAAAGTTGTTCATAGTGATGAGAGCTTCATCTCTATGGTTTTAGATTCTTGATTGGAGGTGTTTGAGAGCTTGAGCAAAAGTGGAAAGATGGAGAATCAAGAAATTGGTTTGGGAAAGAGGAAGAGGTGAGAATTTGCTTCCTTTTCATCTAAGTTTTGTGGCTTTTGGTTAAGTATTGTGATTTGTGAATTTTGCCCTGATTTTGTGGTATTTTTGTATGGCAAGTAATTGGATGATTTGAGTGGTGAATTGTGGTTAAATTGATGCCATAATGTGTTTTGGTGTCATTGGAATTGGTTTGAGAATTTGGAATGAAAAGAATGACAATGTGGTGTTTGTGTTGTGATTTGTGATGACATGTGATTGTTGGTAAAACATGTCAATATAATGGGAATTTGATTGTTTTGGTGTTTCCAATGGATTCCTTGTGAAAATTTGTGTGGGAATGATGTTTGGTATGAAAATGGAACCATTGGAAGCCAAATTGCAAAAAACTGGAATTCTGTCTTTTGAAACTCTATTCTGGATAGTCTTCTTGTGTTGCCGTTTTGAATGGGCAAATGATGTCAGAAAATTCTGAAACTTTCCAGTCTTGAATTTCACTTCCCAAGATTCAAAATGGACATATAAATTGTGTCATTTTGTTTTGTGAACTATATGTATGGTTGTGAACCAAGTGTGGTTCAATACAGCGTGAGCACTTTAGCGTGAGCAGACATAAGGGTGATGTTGATCATACCTACCCCTACCGTTATAGTTGCCTTGTGTGTGTATTGATTTTCTTATATGCTTTATGGTTGTGCATACTATGAGTGAATTGACACTACGGGGATTCCTTAGAATCTCACTCTCCCAAAAACAAATTCTTAGACAGGTCTGAAGGATCTAAAGGAAAGCGGGTGACAAAGAGTGGATAGAGCTCCAGGCTAGGAGTTCCTTTTGCTTACTGGTTATCATAGTTTATTATTTGGATATTTTGTGGGAAACAATTGTATATGGATATTGTATAGTTTTGTGTACTCCCCTGGTTAAGGGAAATGGATTATAGGCGTTTGTGCCTTATAGAACCCTTCATTGATTAATGGATCCTGAGTATGTCAAGAATTTACATTGTACTCTGATATTTATAAATGGAATCATATTGTAGAGGCCATTTATGTATTGAAATGTGGATATGAGACCAATGTTGAACAAGTTTTATAAAAGTTTTTGAAAACCCTGTTTTGGGCAAACACTGTTTAAAATATATATTAGTTAGTTACAACTTAGAACAAAGATGTATCAACGAATTGTATTCATTAGCTATGAAACTATATCATGATAAATTATATCATAATTAAACCCAATGTATAGTATGAATATGTTGTTTTATCATATAAATTATGCACATTGGCCATGACAAATACAACTTGACAGAAAAAAGAAAGATACAGAATACGAAATTGTGTTTGAAATAAAATTGGATATATCAACCAAATAATAATGAATTAAATACAATATACTTATTACAAACATGATACAAAATGAAGAAAAAAGATGATAGTCATGATCACTATTGCATATATGCACTATATGTGTATTGGGAAGGCCTTCCTTGTTTTAGTAATAGAAAAACAGAGCAATTTTTAGGGATGAATCTGCATGTAATGAAACAAATGGAACATGACAGTAGTTATTGCTTTTCAAATTTCTACATAGAGGAGACCTACAAATTGAAGGTGGGCTAATCTGTATTAGTATTATTTCTAGAAGCAAAGCTCAAAATATCAGATTGAGAAAGGCCAGTTGAACATATTTGCTGCCATATATAATGTAATTTCCCATTATCCTTAATTTCTTTAGCATTTCATATCACGGTGTGTCCAAAGTTATGGGAGTGTGAGACTAACCTGTGGACGAGACACTGCCCAGCAAATGAAAACTACAGAAACAGGATCGAAGAATTATTCATAAACCACAATGTCTCTTACATGGTAAGAAACATCAGCGCTATCCAACAACCTAATACTATGTACAACAACATCTCTTACTATCTAATTATATATACAATAATCACCACAAAGTGTTTGAAAGATGTCTATTACATAACTACAATGATGATAAATCTAAATTCTAGTACCAAAAAAATGCATCTACAATAATCCTAGTTTAGAACTTAGTTCATAAAAAAAATAATTAACCATAACTTTTGGAACCAGTGGGAGAGGGAGGAGGGAGGCAACGGCGGGAGAGGGAGAGAGGAGGAGCCAACGGCGTCAAAGATCAAGATCGAGGAAGGATGATGGTGACAAGCTTGAACAGTGGAGAGGAAGAGAGGAAAACGGCAGATGATGATGGTGGAGAGGGAAGAAAACGACCTTCAAGAGAGAGTGACGGTTGTGAGAGGGACTGAGAGAGAGTGGTGGTGGAAGAAGAAACTTCAAGAGATTGACATGAGTAAATTTTTGAATGACTTTAGACATTCCAAATTCAAAAAGGGATTTGAATTACTTTAGACGTCCCAAATTCAAAAAGGGACGTCTAAAGTTGGGGACTTTAGACGTCCATTTTTGAATTTGAGAAGTCTAAAGTAATTCAAATTTTTTTAACCAACTTTAGATGTCCCTTTTTGAATTTAGGACATCTAAAGTAAAAAAAAATTAATTTTTTTGAATTACTTTTGACGTCCCAAATTCAAAAAGGGACGTCTAAAGTGGGGACTCTAGATTCCCTTTTCGAATTTGGGGCGTCTAAAGTAATTCAATTGTTTTTTTTGAATTTGGGTGTAATTAATAAATAAATAATGATTTTAGAAACAAGAAGAAGCAAAAGTAAAAAGAGAATATAAAGAAAAAGAAGCAAGAGTTAAAAGGCGCAATGGCAGTGGTTTTTCTTGTGGTGGTAGTGGTTCCATTTAAATCAAGAAGAAGAGAAAGATAAACGTAAGAGTGTAAAACTAAAAAAATAAACACTATAAATTTAAATTTGAATTGTTTTTAATGTCCTAAATTTAATTTAGGGACGCCTAAAATTCCTTCATGAGAGATTTAGACGTCCCAAAAATATTTGGTACATCTAAAATAGACTTTAGGCATCCCAAATATTTTTGGGATGCCTAAACTAGAATGAGGGACACCCTTTCAGTCCCTAATATATTTATCAATTAATATCATCAGGGACGCCAAAATGGCATCCCATATATATATATGAGGGACGCCAAAATATACTCTCATTTTGTTAGATAAGAATAGTTTTGATGCTGTCAAATATAGATGTGAAATGATAAGAGAAAAAAAATTTGTATAATGTATTTGTTTGACTAATTACTATGTTTAATGTTACATATCTTGTAGATTAGTCAGGCAAAGAAAGAATAAGATTGAAGGTTAGCTAGGCAAAGAAAGAAGAATATTGAAAGTAGTCAAGAAAATAAAAAAGATATCTTGATTTGGTTATAGAGAATGATCATCAAGAAGGAAATCAAGAAGAAAGGTTTTGAAGAAATAAGAAATTAAAATATCTAGTGAAAATATCAAGATTCAAGCTATTAGAAGTGATATAGGAGGTTTCTATAATGATACCGGAGGTTTTGATTATCAAATGATGGTTGGAATGAGTTAATACAAAGCTAAGATGACTTATATTTGAATTATGGCATTTCCAGAGGAATTACACTCGAGTATGTGCTCAATACTTGAGTGTTAAAGGTGTTGCATTCGAGTGCAGGATGAACACACTCGAGTGTCAGGGCTACTCTATTCAGATCTGTTTTTTGTTCCCCTTGACAGAGGTCCGGTATTTTGGCCATATCTCTCAAACAACATGTCGGATTGACCTGAAACCAATGGCATATTAAAGAAGACTCAAAACACGAAAAATATGCACTAATATTACATTGAAAGAAGCTCAGATGAAAGAGATACAAATCGTGGAATATGACACTGAAATCACCGTCACTTTTCAAGACAGGTTCGGTATTTTGGACATAACTCACAAATGACATATCGGATTGAGATGAAACTAGTGCCATATGAAACTAGACTCAAAGAAATTTTCATGGATACATAATTTGCCTAATTTTAAGTTATATTCTAGGAGCCATGCCTTCTGGAAATGGATGCTTGTGTGGTCTAGTGCGATATACACTCTTTCAATCATAACTTGTAGAATACAAGGAATTTGGAGCTGATTCTTTTTGCATTATAATGCATATGACAAGAGCTTTCTTATAATACATCATTTTCCATATTTAGAATCAAATGAATAAATTGAGTCTGACATGGCCCCACATCACTCACGAGCACAAAAATTCACTCTTGATATTTTTGTGCGAGTGTTGTCCAGAAGTGACAATGCACCGAGTGAAGTGAAGGTTTGCACCTGAGTTATGTAAGTGTTGACATGAAAGTGTTAACCTGAGAAGAAATATGACCAGAGAAACGTGAAGAGCACTCGAGCATGACTGGTAACACTCGAGTGAGGAGAAGGATTGCACTCAAGTCCTGCGAGTGAAGAGCAGCAAGTGTTTGCCCAAGAGGAAGCCAAAACATGAAAATATGAAATGCACCTGAGTAAGCCATACTGCACTTGAGTGAGAACGTAATACTTCGGAAGTGTAAAATGCACTATTGAATATTTAGCTACAACTGCTATCCAGAAACAAAGCCTCAAGCTGAGATATACTAATGCACCCGAGTGAGGACTCACATCACTTGCAAGTGTGAAAATACACTCTCAAAATCACGTGGAAATGCAACACAAAAGCAGAAGCAAAAGAGGAAATATGAAGATGCACTCGAGTGAGGCCTTGGAGCACTCAAGCGAGACTCTGTCAGAAGCAAAACACAGCTGACTCAACGAAAAATCCGAATATGATTAAATGTTGTTTATTCTTTTCGTTTTCACTTGTTATCATATCTAAATGTTAAGTAACATATATTTCAAGTGTGAAACAGGATATTAAACGTTCGGATTGCATATTCAAATAAGAAAGTCAATTACGGTGAACTTCATCATTACACGCCGAATAGCGGCTACCTACCATGACAAGCAACTGACACACCACGAAAGACTGTTGAATATTCAAACATCTTTATACCACTCCACAACGTGACATACAGATCATAACAAAAAAGCTATCAGATATACAAACGCTCACATCTTTTTTGTGGTGATTTCCAGTAATGATCCATATTTTTCCTATGAAAAGGACTTGAATAGCTTTCATTTGGCTTTGGAATCACCTCATTTCAATTTTTCTGGAATTAGTTATGAATTTTTGAATTTGCCTTGGCTGCAGCGCAAAAGTTTCTGTGCAAGTTTTGGCCGCAGCCAGAAATTCTTGGCTACAGCCAAAAACCTTCTGTGCGTGTTCTGGCTGCAGCCAGAGGATTCTTGGCTGCAGCCAACCCCCATTTTCAGCATTTTGAGATTTTGAAAGGTGATTTCCAATCTAGTACGTCCCAATCCTTTAAGCTTTTATTGAACTTATTTTAGCCATCTAAAGGGTGTGAATGGTAACCAACCTTAAGTGATATGAAAGTAAAGATTTGGAATAGAGAATAACCCTATGTCATTGATTTGGTTATAGGGTTGGATATTCGCTTTGATTGTGAGTAACCGGTGCTGGAGCATACGTGGAAAGAACAAGGGTAGGGAACTTACCTCTCTTGCATGCTTTGATATTTGTGTTTGTGTATTAATGCATGTATTGCTTTGCTTGATTATGTGAAACATGTATGACTGATTGTAGCTCTGTTTCTAGTTTTGCTATGGCCATGAGCATGTTGTTGAAACATTGAGCACGCAGATATGTCATTGTGTGAGCATGAGTTATGAATTGCAAGCATGTCATGCATTAAACACATATCATACATGCATATAGGTATTTGTTTCCTACTGAGATTCTCTCGAATCTCACCCTCCCCTACTAACATTTTAGACAGGGTAGGTGGATCGAGGTTGGAGCAAACAGGCAAAGGCGACGAGGACTACTTCGGGTTATAGATTTTGGTAGTTGGTTATCATAGTTGGGATGTATATTTGGATATTCGTATTTGGATTTGGATGTGTATATATGGATGTATATTTGATTATGTATGGAGATGAGACTTGTGTAATCCCCGTTTGAGGCATTGTAAAGGGTGGATGTGCCCTATGAATTCTATGCAAAGGTATGAACACGGGAGTTGCCGGGATGATATTGTTGTACACTCTGATATTTGTATAAATGTGATATTCCGCGTGATGTGATTATATTCGAAATTGAATATGAGACCAGGTTAATTAGATTTCGAAACGTATTTGTGAAAATCCCGTCTGGTAGATGGGTTTGTAAATGTTATTTAATTGTTATTGGTCTCTATTTCACTTTAATCACATATTTCGGATATAATTACAGAAGGGGGTTACAAGCATGGCACTCTTGATATAATACATGGGTGAATTATTAAATTATTATTGTGTTTCTTTTCATAAATTAGTATTGTGTTTAATTATTATTAAGAAGTTATTAATTAGGATAATTTGGGGGAAAATATATAAATATGTGAGAACCATAGGAGTGTATCAAACAAGGAAGTCATCTTGCTGAAATGTTTGTTTATAGATTTCTTATAAATTATTACCCCTTTCTCTTTGTTTTGCTTTTTTAAATTAATGAAAGGTATCCCTAAGCTACATTAGACTTAAAACTAATCTCTTTTAAGGAATTAGAACATAAAGGGTATTCGTCTCTTCCACCAAATATGCTTTCTAGATTTGAAGTTGTATTTTTCTCCTTATAAGGGGTGAGGTTGTTTACCACCTCAACTAGCATCTTGATCATTTGTTACTACTACTACGCTACTACCCATTTCAGTTTCTAATTAAGAGTTACCAATAGATGAGATTTGTTGCTAAATATAAAATTTAATTCATAATCTACTGGAATTATCAGTCCCCACTAAGTGCTTTCTAGTATTGTCACCTCGCTAATAAAATTTATTATTCTAGAGGTAGGTGATTATTTCTCTTTGGAATTGTGAGTGATATCTCTCAAGTTTTAGATGAATTTATATTAAGAGAAAGTTGCACTTTTATTGCGTGTGCTTTTATTCTTACTAATTGCCCCCAACTACAGTACTTAAGTCCTTTCATGTCCCCTAAATCATCAAGGGAGAATTACACTATAGTGCCATGGAAAGAAATGGTCCCAGGGAATTCTGAAATTACTCTCAAGTCCCATGGGACCATTTTGTAATAAATTTCAGGTGAGAAATGTCTGAAACACCCCTATCAGAGAAATAGTGAAAGGGATGGTAAATGTTGTTAAATACTCAAATGACGTCCAAAAAAGCTCTGGAGATGGGAACGCAGAAGAACACTGAGTTTCAAAATTTTCTGACGGGAAAGGAGAGCTTCGGGGACAGTTGTTGATGGGTTTTTGTTGTTAAGCTTGTCGATAAACGGAAGCGAAGGGGATCAAATCTATGTTCCAGGATAGCAAGAAATTCGGGGCCAGCATGAAGATAAAGTTTCGGACATTTCTGATTGATGTAAAGATAAGGAAGATGTTCATATGAATATGCTTGTAAATTAAAAAGGTAGAGCTAGTAAATGCAATGGATATGCTTTGGCTATGATTTCAATGTGTTTGGGTATAGTTTAGTATGCTCTTTTTTTGCTATCATTATGCTCTATTTTCTGGTTCATTTTGTTGTATTTCTACAATAGAAGAGCTAATGAATGAAGATGAGGGTGAAAGGTGTGTGGCTACATAACCTGATGTGCATAGGAAAAAAAGTGTTGTTAATAGGAGTAGCAATAGTTGTCAATGGAAGCTGTTGCACTTGTTAATGACAACTATAGGTCATATTTAAATGTTTTTTACAACTAAAGATTTTGTTGATTGATGTTTGTTTTGGTCCTAATAAATGGAAAAATCTATTTGATTTTTGTGGGTATTGTCCTCCTTATGCTTATAAACTATAAAGGCAAACCTAGTAAATGCAATGGATATGCTTTGGCTAAGGTTTTAATGTGTTTGGGTACAGTTTAGTATGCTCTATTTTTGCTGTCATTATGCTTTTTTTTTCTAGTTCATTGTACTGTATTTCTGCAATAAAAGAGCTAAGAAATGAAGATGAGGGTGAAAAGTTATGGCTACATAACCTAATATGCATAGGGAAAAAAGGTATTGTTAATGGGAGCAGCGATAGTTGTCAATGGAGTCTACTAAACTTGTTAATAACAACTATATGTCATATTTAAACGTTTTTCTTGTGGTGTAATGATGTTTAGAATGAGTTTTAAAAGTTTGCTATGTTTTTGGTACTTTGTGCTGTTTTCAGTCATTAGAAGTGGGGTTTAATAAACAAGGTGTGAAAGATGTGTGGCTGGAAGTCCAAAAATGATTAATGACAACTGTTTTGTGCAGGTGGACAACGATGATGGCTATCATGTCTAGCAAGGATCTACTATGTTTCCTTCATATAGGGGGAAGGTTTGAAGTCAGTGGAGACGATGATATAACATATGTTGGGGGAACGGTCAGATCTAGAAATCCGATTGCAAATCTGATTAGATAGAAATCCAGACCACTTGATTTTTTGCCACGGTTTGTGAATTTGTTGTTAGTTCCTTTTACATGCATTCCTCTTATGCCACTTTCATTTATGGAAATTTTTAATTTGATGTAAATTCTATTGTCAATGTATGGACCTGGAGTTGTCAATGGAGGCCCCTGGAGTTGTCAATGTATGCCTATAAAGTTATTAATATATAAGCAGTTACGATGATATTGGAAACTAATAGTTTATGTGCATATATTTATATATTACCTATGTTGTTGATATTCAATATTAATTAGGTGGTCATATTATATGACTTGTCACTGGTGCCTCCTTGACTTGTCAATGGAGGCCAAATGACTTGTCAGTAGAGGCTCCTTGACTTGTCAATGGATGCCCATTGAGTTGTCAATGGAAACCCATGGAGTTGTCAGTTGAGGCACTATGACTTGTTAGTGGAGGCTCTTTAACTTGTCAATGGGAGACTCATTTACTTGTCAGTAGAGGCCTCTTGAGTTGTCAATAGATGCCCATTGAGTTGTTAGTGGAGGCCTTATGACTTGTCAGTAGAGGCTCCTTAACTTATCAATGGAAGGCTCCTGGACTTGTCAGTGGAGGTCACTTGAGTTGTCAATGGATGCACATTGAGTTATTAGTGGAGGCCCCATGACTTGTTAACGAAGGCTCATTGGCTTGTTAATGGACGCCCATCGAGTTGTCAATAGAGGCCTTATGAATTGTCAATGGAGGTTTATGGACTTGTCAATGGGGCCCTCTGGAGTTGTTACTTGAAACCCATTGACTTGTCAATGGAGGCTCCTCCACTTGTCAATACACGCCCATTGATAACGACATTCTTGTCTAATGACTTGTCACCGGAGGCTTCTGAAGTTGTCAATGGACTTTCCTTGACTTGTCAATGGAGTCTCTTGTAGTTGTTGATGGAGTCAAACAATATGCAAGGAAAAGCATCATATGTGCATTACATAACTTTAACACTAACGTTAACTCATGGTCATTACAAATAATGTGCAAGAAAAAAATGTCACTGTACTTGATCATTACAAAAATGTTAACCATATTTACAATGAGTGTGCACATGATCATTACAATCCCCTAATATGTTGTCCATACAATCATATTTTCAATGAGTGATTCTCCTTCCCCTTCCCTTTCTGTTTCTCCTTCTTCTTGTCCTGCTTCTCCTCCTTGTAGATGAAAAATTCTTCAGTGAATAAAGTGTACCCATAAAAATAGGAACACCACCATTTTATCATGTGCCAGAAGGCACCAATTATGCCTCCCAAGGCCTCACCACCAGGTGCAACCATTACTGTTCAGATCTGAAAAAAGTCACTCTTAGAATACAATTGAAACATAATACAACAAAAAATCACACTTCATTGAGAAAACTGTTAAGAGAAGGAATGGCATGAAATGCTTGAGAATGTCATTTTATGATCCTAACCAGACACATTAGATACATGTACAAAAAAGAACAATTCCATTGATTATCAATTATGGTCTTCAACCGGTGCCTTTTCTTTTCTTTAAAATGTATAGCTCATGGCTATTATTATGTTATGAATTGCCAGAAAAATTAAAAGAAAATAAAGCACATTTAAATCACAGAAGTACAATTAGAGAGCATCTTGGACATAGGGAACATTACATCAAAGTAATAAAGCAACAATGATGGGCAAAGACATATTTACAACTCCCAAAGTCAATACTGCTAGTTCCATTAGTTAAACGAAGATAAGGATTAAAACAAAACTGTTTCTAAGGAAATGATGTTCTTTAACCACTTTATTATCAAAGTTTTTCATATAATGAAATCTCCATGAGAAATTTTTACCTTGTAAATGGACTTGATCAATTTTGCAGGTTGCAATTATGTTTGCTATAATGCGAGATACATATTATATGCAGAAAGAAAAATTCAAAAGCAATTCATCTTCAAAACACTGATTTAATCTCATTTAGGAATATTTTGACAGCCAAACACATGCACAACACCACCTTTTTAAGTCTGGAATTTTTCAGCTAATAAGAATAATGGTGAAACCTTTATCTAAGAGTTATTAGGCATGATTAGTGTAACGCCCCAAATTTTGATTAAGGGTTAATGACAATTATTGAAAATGATTCGGGAATTAAGCATATTTGACACATGAATCAGTTATTGGAAATGCACAACACCCTGTATCATAGCATACTTATGTGACAAATAATTATTTGGGCTAAAATACGGGTAAATGACACATAAAGAAGAGGAAAAGAAATTAATTATGTGTTATGTGACAATTTAAGTAAATGTGCTATAATCAATAGAAGAATGGAATTATTGGCCATAAATTAGTAATTAATGGAAGAAATTAATTACAAACTATGAGAGGAATGGGAAATGTAATTAATTTGGCTAATGGGGGGATTAAAGTGATTAATTGGTGGCTTACTTTATGAGAGCCAATTAAATACTGACAAGTGTCAAGATGAGATGAAGCAAGAGAGTGTAAGAAAGTCAAATAGGCTTTGTTTAAAATTTTCTTCTCTCTCTCCCTCCCTATTTTCGACTGCTCAAGGGTATGGGGCCATGGGAAGTGTCATCATTCTCTTCTTCAAGCTTCACTCTATCATTTTCTCTCTCTCTTGTTCGACCTCCATGGCAGCCTAGAGGAAGGAAGAAAAACTTTGATAAACGGTAGGTTTTTTACCCTCCTAATGGCCTCTAATGGAAAAACTCTCTTTTATAAACCTGTTCCTTGTGTTGAGATCTTCAATTTCATGGTTTTAGATTTGTCATTTGGTGGTGTTTGAGCTCTCATAAAATTTTGGACTTGGGTGAATCAAGGAACTCCTTTGGGGAAAATTGTAGAGGTGAGTAAGACAAACCTTTTCATATAGGTTTTGTAACCATTGGTTGAGTTTGAATTTTCTGGAAATTTTACCTTGAATTTTGAAAATGAGGGTCATTGTGTTGTTGGCATGTTGTTGTCATGGAAATGGTGCCTTGTTTAGTGTTTTGAATGAATAGAATTAAATTGAATTGAAGCTTAAAAGTAAAGTTTGGCAACTTTGTGTTTGGTTTTATGTATTAATCAAAATAGGGCATGGTGATGGGTTGTGATTTTAGTCATTTTGAGGTTTTCATTGTGTTCCTTGTGATAAATTGTATGGAAATAGGTTTGGTTATTGATTTTGGAGTCATTGGACACTTTGGTAGAAAATTGGAAATCTGTCAAGTGTGAACTCTGTTCTGGGCAGTCAGTTTACACAAATGTTTTGAATGACCAAATGGTGTTGAAAAATTCTGAAACTTTCTAGTCTTAAATTTAACATTCCAAGCTTCAAAATGGACATATAATTCATGTCATTTCATTTTGTGAACTGAAAGTAATGCTTTGCCAAAGATTGGGACTAAAATTGAACTCTGTTTTGGAGCAGTGTTGCGTTTTGTGTAATTCTAGAATTTTGTGGTGATTTCTAGTAATAGTTCATATTTTTTCAGTAAATAGGACTTAAATATATTTAATTTGGCTTTGGAATCACCTCATTTTGATTTTTCTAGAATTAGTTATGATATTTGGAAGTTCAGCCAAGACACAGGCTTTTTATTGGCCACGGCCCAAATATTTTGGACCTGTTTTTGGCCGCGGCCAACCCCCAAAAATCAATATTTTGCATTTCTGAAAAGCTGTTTTCAACCTAGTGTTTCCCAATCCTTTAGGGCTTTTATTAGAAGCATTTGTAGCTTCTTAAAGGTCATTATTGATAACCAAATCTAAGTGTTGAGAAGTCAATTGAGTATTGAAATAGAGAATAACGCTTCATCCTTAATTATGACTTTAGGATTTGATATTTTCCCTGAGCGTAGAGGGCCTGTGCCTGCTCAAGAACGGAAAAACCAAGGTAGTGACACTTTATCCTATATCATGTATATTGCATTGCTTGTTTACATTAGTCATTGAATACAGTTGAGGGGACGTGGTGTAAGCCCGACCTTGAATATTGAATACAGTTGAGGAGACGTGGCATGAGCCCAGCCTTGAATACAGTGAGGGGACGTGACAGTGTGCCTGGCCTCGAATATTGAAATGCTGCGTTGTGATATTTGTTTGCTTGCTTTGTTTATATGCATCATATACGTAAACTATTGCTACTGGGATTCTTTTGAATCTCACTCTTTCCAAATAACATTTTTAGACAGGGCAAGTGGATCGAGGGGCAAGCAAGTGGATAAGAGCGACTAGGATTGTCGCTAGTAGTCTTAGCTAGATACTTTTGGTTTTTGGAATTGGTTATCATTTTAGACGAATGTATATATTGAATTGACCATAGAATTGTAGTTTTGTGTAATCCTTGATATAGGAAACTAAGATGGGCAATGATGCCCAGTACAAACTCTTAGATTAATGTTATTATCCTAGGTGAATGTCGGGAATTTTGCTGATACTCTGATAGTGTATATGTGACAAACCGAACAGGCCTATTGATTTTATAAATGAATGAATGGAGATCTATTTGTACAAGTGTTGTAAAAAGTTTTCAATTATTCCGGGTCTCTTGTTCAATTATGAAACACATTTAAACACTAATCACGGCCTTGATTATGACGGGAGTTACAGTTAGCCATCTAAGAGAATTATGCAGCACTTGGACACATTAAAACATTGAGTTCAAATCAGTTTCTAGCTTCATAATTTTAGTTTCCATAGTAGCTATCTTCCCACATTCAAAAAAACCTAAATCATGTTATATGGATATCATAAAGACTCTTACTCTTGCAGAATTTTCAAAACTCTTCTTAAGGTGTAGAAAAATTTCCTCCAACTTATCATGTCAATTTAGTCATTCTAATGAAATCTTAAACATGCTTAAACAATTCAAACACCTATTTAGTTCCTAAAATAATAGTATAAAACGGTAAGTTTCTTATCAACTTCCAACTTCAAGAGTTCAATCCACCAAGCCACATGTTCACTCTCATACATCATATCATCTTCCTTATCCTGAAACTATTTTTCCAGCTTTGAAAATCATCATTCCAGCACTTATAATAGTACCTTTTTTTTTACCTTAAAATAGTCTCTAAACATTCAGAAAACACAAACAGTACAATATAACTTGTTGCCACTTGAAAAATTTGAACTTATCTTGCAGTTTTGGTCATACAAGGGAACACATTGTCCCTTGAGAATTACTATCAAAATTATCCAGATAAAGGACAACAATCTCCACTCTCTAAAGCAGAAAAATGCCAAGTCATGTGACATAAACCTAGCCTAAACCTGATCAAAAGATCAGAATCAAGCCTAAATTTGTAAACTTGAAAATTATACTTATGTGTGCATTCATGTAAAAAATTAGCCTGACAACAAGATGCATTTCTTTATCTGCATGGGAAATGACATAACGTCAGAATTTTGCAATTGTGAGGGATTCAACAGTCAATAGCAAACACACGTCCATACTTCTAAAAGATAAATGAAACAACTTGTTAAAAACCAAAATTTAAAAAGGGAAAGTCAACATCCAACCAAGTTTATTTTCTAAGGGCTTCTTTGTTCTGTGTTTCGTATGCATATAAATTCATTAATATTGAATGGTATGAATGAAAGAGTTTGACAAAATTCAGAAATATGCACACAGCAGAAACAACTTGATGCTAATTAAAATAACGATTAAATTACAATAGATGAGCAAGGAAGCTTGGAACCTCTAAGTTTCCAATTGGAAAAAATCAAGATTCCAAACACCTCAGAGTTTCGATGCAAAATTCATTTAGGAAATTTCCTTTTGATAATGAGCTTGAAAAAAGAGCATACAAATGCTTCGTAATAGCATATTTTGTGTGTGTGTGTGTGTGTGTGATATCACAACCAAACCAAGGATGCATGGAATAGCCTATAGATCTCACTATACTTTTTTACTAAAGAGTGTTCCTATTCTTCAGAGCAAATATAAACAGATAAACAAGAAACACAAATGGGAATGGTATTACGTTAACATTTAATTTAAGAGTGTAAAGAAAAGTAACCCTAACCTAAACTTACATATACCAAACGAACGTCAACGGAGAGGAAGAAATGAATGGGGGAATATGATAGTTGGTTTACTCAACCGGTGACCACTGAACCTCAACGGTGAGAACCCACGAACATTGCCGCTCATGATGCCAACTTTTGTTTGCCGAGATTGCCGCGTTTCGAGGATCAGAGAGCAAGACGAATATCAAGTGATTGTAGCAGGAAATAAGGTTCAAGAAACGTCTTCCTTTTTGCCAAATACTTAGGGGTATTTTGGACTTTTGGTGTTTCCAATTTATTACAAAATGGTCCCATGGGACTTAAGAGTAATTTCAGAATTTTTTGGGACCATTTCTTCATATATTGGCTTCCATGGGACTATAGTGTAATTCTCCCAATCATCAATAATCTTAAGCTTCATTCTTCTAGAATGAACCAAAAAAAATAAAGAATAAAAAGTTATGAAACACTAAACAGAAAAAATGTAGTTGGGCTAACAATGACTCACACCTTTGCCATATGCTAAAACAAAAGGAGATCCATATGAGGCATTATACTCACAACTCAGGTTAGAAGTTTGAAATACTGTTAGAATCTGAAACGGACTATATAATAAAAATAAAATATAGAACCACATATGCATTATGTCAACACCCATTAACATTTTGATACACGCAGAGTGATAAATACATGGTTCTACAGGTATACAGAAATAGTATAAATATACAGATATTGAGTACATGTTTACATACAAGATTCATCCTCGCAAGGTTTGATAATATTTACAATTTATCCAAATATGTCCAAAACAGAGCCACATATAACCACTAGCCAAATTCTCGGGTTTCGCACCCTCATTTGCCCATATTTGCCACCTTTCCCTTGGTGCCTCTAACTCCTATTGGAATTTTGTTATTATGAAAAAGGGTGAGATTCCAAGAAATACCAGTAGCAACATACTATCATTCATAGAAAATATGATCAATAAATATGCCAAATATCAAATAATGCAATATTATACTAACACATAACTCAGTTTAGTCAGAAATGTGTTTAGAGTCAACCACAGTTGCAACCCCTATACATCCTGGGCCTCTGTCCATGACTGGGTAGATCAGTGTGCCCGTAGGCACTACCCGTAGGCACCATTTAGCAATGTGCACTGTGTATCATACATATTATAGAAGATGGCATATACGAAACATATAAACATTCACATAGTGTATGAAGAATAAAGTTACTACCTTAAACTCTTTTCTTGCCTCAAATCGTCCGCTTCATAATACGTGCCAAGCTTAGACTCCCAACTCGGTTATAAAATATCAAATGTACAGGAATTAGGTTAAAACTCATTCATGTACCATTTTAGGAACTTCCATAGTGTTTATAGTGGTTATATTAGCCTATGATGAAAATTTACCAAATTGTCACTGGGGTCCCGACCCGGCCCCGTCGTACCCGGTCCGATCGTACTTTTTCTGAAATTTTGACCTAAGCTATTCTAACATATTTTCACTCAAGGAATCCATTTCTGAATTTGAAATTATCAAATTCACTGCCAAAAGACCGAAATGCCCTTGGTAACCCCTATTTTAGGGTTTCAGGGGCATTTTCATAATTATGCTTTTTCGGGCTTATCTGAAAAAGGTGACCAATTGTAACCCTACCTAATTTTTCCTCCTAAACTCAATGGAATCATCAAATCATGGAAATTCCAACTCTAACCCCAAGATATAGCTCTAGCCGAAATATAGGCATCCTCATAGAAAAATCAGGGTTTTTCGATTCTAACTTTGCAAACGTGTTATTTTCTACTCCTAATCACTTTATTAGCTATTACATTAGGTTACATCAACCATTTAATCCAAATTTTGGTACCATAACACTTCTAAGGCCACTTTTCCAAATTTTACAAACAAAGACAATCTGGCGAAACTTTACCAATTAAATTGTCTACAGCAGTCAAAATAGTCAATATACGAAGGTTTGGAAGTTACCTCAAGCTCCCTCTAGCTTTTCTCAAAGTGGCTGAACCCTAACCCTTGTTCACAATGAAAATTGAGCTTCCCAAACCTTAAATACATAGAAGAGTAGTTTATGGATGGAAATATACACGTTAGAAACCAATTTACCAAAGAAATCACTTGCTTTTGTGAGCTTTTTCCTCATTTCTCTCTCTAGAATTGCTCACATTCTCTCTCTATGTTTAGATTTGTTTGGGCATCAAAATGGCTGAAGGAAGAAGGAGATGATGATATTTATCATATATTTACATTATTTTATTCATTAGTTTCATTTTCCAAAAATTCCAAAAATTAACTTTATGCACATAAATCCTTATGTACAAGTAACCATGCTCATTAAGCCTAACCAATATTTCCTTCTTTATGCTACATGTAGGAGACTCCTAGGGGTCCTACCTTTTGGTCTTAATTGGCTTCACAACTTGTTTCGGTTACGTATACACGTAAAGTCCCAATTTTGGTCAAATTAGCTTTCTTGCTCAAATTTTTCATAAATTCATATTTAATTTACCAAAATATTCCAAATACATTTTTCTCTTTTATTTTCCTTAATTAATTGAAATTAACTTCAATTAATCAGAAAATAATTAATTTTGTGCTCTTTTAGCAAAATTATGATTTTACCATTATCTTTTTAATCTAATTTCTTTTCTTCTTTTTATTTGGCCAAATTCCATATATTTTTAGACCAAATATTTTCTCTATAATTTTTTCATTTTTGGACCTTAATATTGGGCTTTTTAAATTACCCAAATTAATTTCATAATTATTTTTACTCTATTTCTCATGAATATAAAAATTTATAAAATTCATAAATTCCAAATTCATGAATATTCATCATTTTATTACATTTTTCAAATAATTACAATATATTTGGTGAATAGAAAATTTGGGGTATTACACATTGTATATATATATAGAGGGTATTATTGCCTTGGAATTTTTCACCGAGGGGCAATTTTGCTCCGGAAGTTTCTAAAATGGAACAATTTTGTCGTAACTGTTATCCCAGTTAATTTTAATTGTTAATTGACCAAATATGTTGAGCTTAAAGTTCACATATCATCCACGTCATTTTTATTAAGATGTAAATTTGTACTAGAAGTCCACATATCATCTACTTCATCTTTTTTCAAAGTTAAATTTAAAACTTTCGGGGTAAATTTGTACCTTAACAAAAATGATATGGATGACATGTAGACTGCCAACTCAGCATATTTAATCAACTAACAGTCAGAATTAATTAGGATAATGGTCAAGACAAAATTGATCAATTTTAGAAACTTCTAAAGTAAAATTGACCCCAAAAAACTTTTAAAGCAAAATTGCCCTTGGGTGAAAATTTCCGAAATAAAAATATTCTTTAACCCTATATATATATATATATATATAACCAAACAAAGACACGAACTCACAGGATCAACATAAAATTTTGAACTTTGCATCGTGAGAGGCTTCCAAGGCGGAACCCCTCTCTATAAATAGGCGCATGCTGCTTTAGGCTACGAGCACACGGTATTCTTTGCGTTCGGCTTCTCTCCTTGGCTCTCCCATCCCTTGCCTCTCCTTTGCTCAGAAACGACCACGTTTTGGCTCTTAATCCAGCCATTCCTCTTCTTAACCCAGTTTTGGGTGTAAAAAAAATGGAGGTTGGGTTTTTTTTTTTTTAAAAAAAATAATATCCAGTATCCTGAAGTGTTTTTAGTAACACCTAGTATTCTAAAATGATTTTTTTTTATATCCAACACCTTAAAATATTTTTCTGATTACAACGAACAGTCTAAATTTGAGATTCAGAGCGTTAATGAAAAAAATATTTCAGAGGATTAGATGTAAAAAAAATTATTTTAGGATACCGGATGTTATTGAAAAAATTACTTAAGGTGTTGAGTGAGTTAAAAATTAATTTATGATACTGGGATTATTGAAAAAAATACTTTAGAGTATAGTTTGCTAGATATTAGTTACAACTGAAAAAAATTTTTGAGTGGTCAGTGCATCAAAAATTATTTTAAGATTCTAGATACACTCAAAAATTAGAATATTGGATATACAAAAAATTATTTTAGGATAATAAGTATTACTAAAAACATATTTCAGGATACTGGATTTTTTTTTTTTTTAAAAACCCAACCTCCATTTTTTTTTACACCCAAAACTGGGTAAAGGAGAGGAATGGCTGGATTAAGAGCAAAACGTGGTCGTTTCTGAGCAAAGAAGAGGCAAGGGATGGGAGAGCCATTAGCCAAGGAGAGAAGCCGAACGCGTATTCTTTAGTAAAAGGCGAAACAATAGTTGCTCTATGCTCACAGTACGGCAGCGTGACTAACTTCAAGCTAACACGTGGCTTTATATGTAGGATAGGTGGGTGACGCTCCTTGTTTATTTCGCGATGCGAGGCTGGGTAATGATTCTTAATTTGTGCTTCTAATGTTGCAGTTCACCAATATAATAAATATTATGACCCCCTCATAAGTATGACCAAAAGAATTCGCTTTCGACTTGGAAATAACATAACATGTCATTTTTTCTTGAACAACTTTGTAAGCTTCGCATTTATAGGTGACACACGCATATAGCATATTTTATTTGCTCCATTAAGATAGCGAGGAAATTTTGTCATGCGGCATAGCTTCATTGTTGTTAACGGGAAGGTCGAACGGCGAATTCTCATTTCTGCATATTTAGATTAGCTCTTTGGAAATAATTTTACGATTTGGATTAGCTGTTTGGAAATAATTTTATGATGTACTTCCTTAAATCCTATTTATAAGAGTTCAATAATTAAATTATGCGGTTTAATAAAGTAGTTATTATGCGCTTAATAAAGTAATTAAAATTAATTAAAAATAATGAGTATGTTTGAAATAAGCTTTTGTTTCTAAGAATGCCCTCATTTATAAGGGGTCAAGTAAGAAAAAAAAAAAAGTAATTATAAGTATTATCAATCTTTTAATTAATGCAATATCTATAATTAATTAGACACAGGTGGAAAAATGACTTTTTAGACTGGTTAAGAAAGTAGACAAGGAACTATTTTAAGCGAGGCTCTTCACTCTGCTCCTTCTTCTTCCTCTTTCATCTATCGCCACCTTGTAGTAGATACTCAAAAATTAGTTTACAAATTAATTAAGCGTTTGAAAAGAAAGTTTGTTCAAACCTCATAATATCAGTTGCATCTTCTTCACGCATCTCTGAGTCAAGGCAAAGGAGCTAGCAGCTCATGGCAGCAAAGAAGTGAGGCTACCAAGGTAGGTTGCGATGAAGGATGGATATCACGGAGAAAGAGAAAAGTCACGACAAAGGAGATCAGAGCAACCAAGGTTGTGGCAGTGACAAACTCATTCAGTGCAAGGGTGAGAGCACCGCAGCAATAAATATGAGAATGAGATCGAGCGAAGATGATGAGCTCACAAAGGAATCGCACCAAGAAGAAAGGTTTCAGATTCAGAGAGCAAAAATTAGGAGCTACAAAGAGGAAATTCAAAAATTTAGGATCAAGTTTTTAGACAGGTTATAAATAAAACCGGTCTTAAAAGAGTGAAAAAAATAATTTTTAAATTTTTCATATTTAAGATCGATTTTTATTAAAACCGATCTTAAATGTTTGATATTTAAAACCGGTTATTATGAATAACCGGTCTTAAAAGTTTAAAAGTTTAATTTTTTAAATATTTTGATATTTTTAGACCGGTTTTACTTATAACCGGTTTAAATAATTTTTTTAAAACCGGTTTTTTTGAGAACGGGTATTAGAAGTTCTATATAATTATAAAACTGTTATTGGTCAACTTTTTTAAACCTTATCTGCTATAACCAATCTAAATATAACAATTTAAAAAGGGAATTTTGTACTAATGAGAGGCAAAAATAAAAAAAATTTATTAAATGTTCAGGCAATTTTTGTTGGACTCTTATGAAAAGAACCAAGATATAATTTAAGTTTTGGGATCTTATAAAAAAGACTAAAGGGAGTACTATTTAAGTAAGTGAGGTGAATTATGTCTTGACTTGTATTAAAGTGATTATTGAAACATGTGGTATGCCAACTTAGTGAATTGTTTATTCATACATAATTTCTTATTAATTATTACTTTCCTTGATCTTAAATATATGAGCTAATAAAGGGTTCACTCTAATCCTAAATATAAAATTTTAATTCACTTTATCTTTTAAATTTATAATTTTTTTAAATTATCCTCTATTAATTGCAAATATTAAAGAGGTTTTCATCAATTGTAATTTCGATGTAAATAATTAAAGAGAATATTCTAGGGTAGCCAGCACACATTCTTAACAATATTTAAAGTATATTTTATGGATATATTTTTATTTTAATTATGTAATTATCCAAAATATTGTTAGAATATATTATTTAATCCGCATTAAATATTCCAATAAATAAATTATAATTAAATATAAAATATATCCAATTTCGTCAATTAACTCGTCATATATGCAGAATGTTGCACAGTACAAACCCTTGCGCCCAACAAAAAGACAACATATTTAGGTTACGTTGCTGCCAACAAACTCATCGCATATGGTATGAATGCAGAAATATAATATAGGGCTTTGCTGAGAGAGAGCCGCAGGATCTACTTTTGTACACTTCAAATAATCCTATTGAGTCATTTTCTGAATCCACCTATATCTGAATATTTTATTTTAATAACATAAGGAACATATCTTTCCACGGGCAATTCCGGCACCTAATTTATATTATCTATTATCAAGATCAACAAGTAGATGTTATTCATGATTCCCATGGAAGGAAGTGGATATTCTTTGAATTTCTTAAATCCATCTCCATTAATTTCAAGTCTCCTAATTAAAGTCCACAAAATACAGTTGAAGGTTGGCGTCCCAGCTCCCCATTATGTGGAAGAGAAATATTGATAAACTAATGGGCCTGTGCAATGTTTATATACTCCTTCCGGTCCTAATTATAAGACAAAATTAATTTTTTTAGAAAAATTAAGGAAGCCAATTAAATTACTTTAGAGTATTTTTATTTTTATTTTTTTCTCTAAACTAATTAATTTGACTAATAAACTAATATATAATCTAAGGATATTAAAAATATAATTACTTTAAAGTAATTTAATTGGCTTTCTTAATTTTTTCAAAAAAATTAACTTTATCTTATAATTAGGACCGAAATGAGTAATTTAAATGCGACAGCAAATATGTTAGCGCTAGGTTTGAGTCTAAAACTTCATTCAAACGTGGCAAGTTACATTACCATTGGAGTAACTTACCGTTTTATAGGAAGCATGTTATTAACGCAATGGTGATATCGCATAATGGGACCAAACTTTTGGGGAAAAATTGGGTTAGACCCAACTTCTATGGGAAATTTCCTAACTTTTTTAATCTATGAGATTGTGAATTCAAATTACATTGTTTATATAAGAACCTTATTGATGGGCAATCTATAAGTATTCATGCAAGCAATCTTTCAGCTAAGAGGCTTGCCCTAACTCTAGTGAGCCCTTTAATGTAAGATTTAGAAAATTAATTTGAGAATATTAAGGAAATTAATCAATTTAGTTATTATTAATAAATATGTATTGGCTTCCCTTAAATGTTTTATTTAATCATGTACATTAGAATACCTTATGATGGAAACCTTCTTCACATAAGCAATCAATAGGGATATTACTTTGGAGAAAAATTGTAAATTAATTTGAAGAACAAAGTAGGTTAATTAAGGTATTGTATTTATAACTAAAACAAACTCCTTATCTAGCTCTTATAAGTAAGAACAAAGGTATTACTTTTTAATTAATGCATGACATATTTGAAGAGTTTATCTTAGTTCTAAATATAAGACATATTTTTTTATATTTGTCAATATTTTCTTAGATCCCTATTGATGCTCAATCAAAGAGAAGAGGAACGGGGGAATTAGGAAAGATAATTAGATTGTTTTAGAAAATACATATCATATTAACTAACTTCCTTAACATAACTAAATCAAATAAATATATCTTATATTAAGAACCAGATGGAGTATTTGTTATCACCATAAATGAAATTCAGAGTCAAATTAAAGTCTATATTATGGGGTTATATCTTTTGAGCACTAAGTTTACCCATGGTCATTTTTATATTGCTGTATTTTGGGTATGGGATAGAAAAAACTTGGAAATCATTGTTCTTGATACCAGATAATAGTGGTATATTTCACTATGCTATCTCTATGTTTTATAATAATAAGAGATAAATACTGTGGGAAATTAAAGTAAATTGATCACTTTACTAAAGAAACCCCCATGTACTGCGCGAATGCAAAGCCAATTTTTTTAGTGGAAAAGGCGTATATTATTAACAAATATTTTCATGGGATAGCGCTGGGAGCTTAACAAACAGTCAACTATCCCAAACCATCGCCAGAGGCCAGACTTCACCAAAAGTGAGAGGCTTTCCTAGTTTTAAACGTGGGACTATTATTTTGGGTGCCAACCGTATTGGGCCCTTAAAACTTGAACCTGTAGTAATTCACGCGGAGTTGTGATCGAGTACGCTAGCTTCATAAAAAAAAGCCAAGTTCTGCACCTCTAGGTGCTTGAGTCCACAACCCCCATTCTCCTTCAGTTGACAAACATCATTCCACTTCATTAAATGAGTACCTCGATGAGTCTCTGTTGTACCCCAGATGAAGTTCTAGTGGATTGTATTGCATAGATGGATATGGTTGATGGCATTGCAAAATCCAATTTTTTAAAACTGTGAGAAACAATAGATTATTTTTTCTTATATTTAAATTGAAAAGTACATGAAAAATCTCACATTAAAAAATTTATTATTCAAAAATACTTAACAGTTGTTTAAAGGTCTAAGTGCAATATATATTTTGTGGATGCAACTCTTCTTTAACTGTGTCAACTCATTTTTAACTATGTGCAATGTTAGAATATTTGGCGTACCTGGAGTGCAACCATTAGTATCTACTATTCATGCAAATCGAAATACAGTTACGGAAGCGATTACGACACATAACAAATACACCACGGACAAGAAGAAGAAGCGAGAGAAATATAGTAGAGGGAATAAGAAATTAGTGTGTGAAAATATCTATATTCAAGTGAATCACAATTGAACCCCTTACGCCTATTCATAGTGTTATACACACCCCATCCTTTCTACTAATGTATCCTTTCATTAGAGAGACAACATATCATTTCGATAGAGAGATAACATATATCCTTTTGACAAAGAGATATATTGTATTGGTGAAACAATACCACTTGTAGAATCTTATTCTATCACTCAAATAATATGACTCATAATAATTGGGATATATCACATATATCTAATCAAGCCTTTATATTATTTATATTTTGATTCAAATCCTATTGGGCTTAAGCCTAATCCATCAAGGGTGACTAGGCTATTTTCCAACATGCAAAATGAAGACATTTGCATATGATTGAAAATATGTTACACACTAGGGGTGTTCAAAAACGGGACCGGGACCGGGATCGGGATCAACCACTCCCGGTCCCGGTCCCGGTTTTTGGCCGGGATGCAAATTGCATCCCGGTCCCGATCCCGGTCCCGGTTTGGTCCCGGTCCCGGTAATCCCGGGCGGGACCGGGATCAAACCGGGAATTCCCGGTTTTTTTTAAAAAAATTAAATTTAAAAAATATTATTATTTTAGTTAAATTTTCTATAATCTAGTGTTTAAAGTAATTATTTAACATATAATAAGACCATAATAATCACACAAATTGATCTAGAATTTAAAAATAACATCTTATTATTATTATTATGATCACCTTCATTATTTTTGTTATTATTTTTATACATTATATAGTAGGATTAGTATCACAATATATATAGTTTAACTCCAACTAAATATGTGATACACATTTTATCAAATGATAACTTAAATTATGGGATAAAAAATACAAAAATAAAACAATAACTTAATTTTTAAGAAAAAAATAAAATAAATAAAAAAAACCGGGACCGGGACCGGGATCACAAGGTATGTGACCGGTCCCGGGTCCCTTAGATCCCGGTCCCAGTCCCGGCTGGGATGAGAAATTTCCAGGATCAAAATTCCGGGATCGGGATCGGACAACCGGGACCGGGATACTTTGGACACCCCTATTACACACATCTCAAGAATAGTTACACTCTATAACATCCCAATTTTATTCACCAATATTCCTTGTAAATATTTGTGACATTTGATAGCATAGAATGGTGAATTTTGGAATACTTGGAAGGACAAAAAAATACCTTTAGTTGAAGTCACATAAAAATTGGACTATAATAAGACATAAAGACAATTTTTGTCTTCCAAAATGTCTATTATTAAAGCCTAAATTTGACAAATGAAGAGCACAATTTTTGACCCAATGATAAGGGCGAATTTCGACCAAAAAGGACAGAAAAAGGAGGAAGAAACACTTTGGTACAATAAAATAGAAAAATGTATGGGCAAAATGATAATTTGCCAAGAAAACAAGAAGCTAATATTTGTTTAATAATTAAGGGCCAATTTTTGGCCAAAGAGAGAGGAAGAGGAAGAAAAAAAATGAATACTTGGCTTATAATTAATCAAGGAGAAGTATTTTTAGCCAAGTAAAATCAAGTGAAAAAGTAAAAAAGTAACTATGTGATAATTGTAATTAACCCCCTTCCCACCTTAGGCCGAGATTAAGTTCTTAAACTCATAATTAAGTTGTAATTAGAGACCAAAATGAAATTGGGACTTAATAAGATACTCTTTTGCCCGAAAATCGGATTTGCAAAAACATTTTTCAAAACTTATTCACAATGGTCTCAAGTTCTCAATACAAAATAATACTGGCCTGAACAGGTGGATTCCATTTACAAATATCAGAGTGCACATAAATTCCCGACTCACTCGGGTTCCATTCATTAGATAAGGGATTTACAAGGCACAAAGCCACAATTCAATACCCTTAACTTGGGGATTACACAAAATCTATATATACAATTCCAAAATATACAATGATAACCATTAATTCCAAAATATACTCCTAAACAGGAGCTCTAACTACTCTTCGTCGCCCGCTTGCCTCTCGATCCTTCGGCCCTGTCTAAAAGGTTTAATTTTGGGAGAGTGAGATTCTAAAGAATCCCCGTAGTAGCAAGTCAATCATATAATGTACAACAATAATGCATGTAATCAAATCATCATCCACACAAGCATCTACAACGGCAGTTGCAGCGGCAATGGTTTGTATGACACATGTCATCCCTGACGATTGCTCACGCTGTATTGCATCACAACAGTCAACACAGTATAATTCACCACAGCTGGGATCCATATAAAGCATATCATATTCGCAAGCCACATAGGCAAGATACACACACACAGCCCCCGGCTGGTTTTCACATACGCCGCCCCCACGGGTCGGATTCACAAAGATCCATGTCGATTACGACGGCAGTCCAACGGCCGACTAGAGATTACCACTGTCACTCCCTATACGGCTCACGCTGACCTGCTCGCGCCGTAATGGACCATGGCACACATTTCACAAGTTCAATGATAAGATATGCATACCAAAACATCATACAAGATATGAGAGAAAAGTCACTACCTGAGTTCTTCCGGGCGTGTCCTAGCGCCGGTCTCTCCCGAGGAAGGCAAATATCAAATCCTATTTTCACAATTAGGGACAAAGAGTTATTCTCTATTCCAAGACTTAACTCACTTTATAACGCTTAATTGGTTATCATTATTGCTCTTTTGGAGTCATTAAATACCCCTAATAACACTCCTAAAGGGAAGGAAGAACTATCCCAAAGATCCCCTTTTGGAAGCACAAAACTGAGATTTTACACTATTTCACTCGAGCACAGATGACCATGCTCGAGCACAGATGTACGGACACTCGAGTGAAAACGGCTTCACTCGAGTGATGGTACGGACATCACTCGGGCACAAGAGAGTGAGAGGCAACGAGTGAACACCCGAGAGCACAAGGGAGTTTTCAGAAGCAGGCTCACTCGAGCACACGTACGGAAATCACTTCAAGCACAAGGAAGTGAGACAGAAAGCACACGCCCGAGAGCATAAGAGAAATGGCAGCAGCCCAAATGGCTCACTGCACTCGAGCACACACGGCTCACTCGAGCACGGTGCCCATACCCGCGAGTGAGAAGGCACACCCGTGCACCTACTTGCAAGTGACAACCCGAGAAGCAAGTCCTTTGGTGTCAAATACACTCATCACTCGAGCACAAAATCCTCACTCGAGTGATGTCAATCCCTCACTCGCGAGTGAGGCTATGCTTGCTATGACCCAGAGAGTGCAATAAGAACATAGAAAGCAAGAAACGAGAATTGCACTACCGCACTCGAGCAGACCCATCTCTGCTCGGGTGATATTCATCCCTCACTCGAGCAGACCCATCTCTGCTCGGGTGATGTTCATCCTTCACTCGAGCAGACCCCTCCCTGCTCGAGTGAATCCCTCAGATAGCAGAAAACGCAGAAACAGAGGCACTCTCCTTAACCTTTGCCCAATTGATTCCTATTGATACAAAACTTAACCCAAAGCCATTCCCACACAAAAACACCCAATAAACTCAATGGAATACTCAGAATCATCAAAATCCTACTCCATTATCATGCTTTGGGTTTTGGGCAACAATTTCATCAAAATTCCCATTTCATCCTAACATCATATTTCAATCTCTAATCAATCTATCTAACATAAACTCATTCCAAAATGCCATTCTCATGCCATAAACATACCAAATGAACAGTGGCACTCATTTTCATTATTAGGCCAAAATTCCTAGAATTTATAAACTATTCCAAATGGCATGAAACTTAGATAGATAGGTTAGTTTCACTCACCTTATCAACTTCTCCAAAGAGAGTTCTTGATCCACCAACAATCAGATTTTTGGGTGGCACGAATCAGCACCAAATGGCTACATTATACACACCAAAATGAAGCCCATGATTCAAGGATCAACATTTAAGAAGAGAACTTGAGCAATGGAGATCATTTACTTACCCAAAGATCAAGCTTTTCCCTTCTTCCTTGCCTTCAACAATGGAGAGAGAGAGAAAAGAGAGAGAGCACGAGAGAGAGGTGAGAGATGTGAGATGGAGAGAGGAAAAGTGGACTTTTGTCCCCTTGTGGCCCATCCAATGGCTACCACCATGCCACATGTCACCATCCACTCCATTCCCTCAATGAGCTCACCACATCACAACACATAGGATTCTGACCACGGTCAAGGAATCACAACCCTTGATCTTAAATACCTCACACATGCACACCAACTCATATTACATTATTTCCATTCTTCCAATTTTTCCAAAATTATGACATATTAATTAAAATAGCCATAAATTACATAATAATCCCAATTAAACCCATAATTATCCATAATAATCATGATTATCTCTTAATCAAAAATTGGGATATTACAATAATTACCATTAAAATACTAATTGTTGAACAGATAAATTGGTAATATTTCAAGAAATCTTTTTGCTTCTTGTAATACCCCGAAATTTGGGATTGGAGCCTTAGGAATAAGCCTAAATTAAGTGGACTACTAAGCCCCAATTTAGTAGAAGCCCAAATTTATCCCCTAATGTTCCTTATATCTTTGGGGCATTAAAGAAAATAAAATGGTTAATTTTGAAGAAAGTGATTATACTTAAGGTGAAATCGCCTATGAGGTAGTGAGCTTATCATGTGATTTTGAATGATCAAATGATAATAAAAAATTATGAAACTTTACAGGATGAAAGTAGACATCCTAAGCTTTAATTTGATAAGTCATATGAATCAATTAGAGCTATACACAAAAAGATATGAATTTTTGAAGTTAGCCCAGAAAAACTAGAAAGTTTCTGAAACAACATGCAAAGATTGAAATTCTGGGAATTTTGTGATTCCATTCAGAAAACTTCTATATTTTTCTTTGAAACTAGACTCAATAAGGGTTCTATAGGATTTTGAATCACTCAAATTTGATTTTTTTATAATTAGTTATGAATTTTCAAAGTTAGGGCAGAAAATCTGCCAGAAATTGCTGAAATCCGAAAATGGGAATTATGACATCATCATAATTAAAGATGACATAAGCTAAATGTTATAAAATCATCATCCTCTTCCTCCATCAGCCAAAAACCGTGCAGCACCATGGAGAAAGAGAGAGAGGGAGTTTTAGAGAGAGAAGAGGAGAAAACTCGCGAGATAGGTCGATTTCTTCGGTGAATTCATACCTAACGTGTATAATCCTTCTCCTAAGCTTCTCTTCTATGTGATGTAAGGTATTTGAAGCACAAATCTTGGTGTTTTGAAGTTAGGGTTTTCAGCCACAAGAAGGAAAAGCTAGTGGGAGCTTGAGGTAACTTCCAAATTTTGCCGAATGTAGCAGCAACACGAAGCACAAAGCACCACAAAGCATCTCAAAGCACAATGTATCACAAAACTCCACAAAGTATCTCAATGAACAGGGTATCACAAAGCAGTAGCAGCAGCATCCACACAATGAATGACAGACAAACATACAATACATTTACACAAAGTATAAGAGAGGAGTCGCTACCTGTATCTTTCCTGACAATCTTTGGCACAGTTGGCTCACGCGTTCGGCAGATATCAAATCCTATACCAAATTAGGGACAATTGATCAATCCCTTTTCCAATTACTTAATCCCATAATACACTAAGTTGGTTATCATTTAGGACTCTTAAGAGGCCACAAATGTCTCTAATGAAAGCCCTAAAAGGTTGGGAAACAAAAGGTTGAAGGTCCCTTTTCGAAAACACTAAGTGCTCGAACACAGGGTAGGGCCGCGGCCCGCCCTTCCTTGGGCTGCGGCGCAAATATGGTCAGAAGGCCTTGGTCTGCGGCCAAAGGTATATGAGTCCTCTTTCAAGGAAAAATATAGCCCATCACTGGAAATCACTACACAAATACAGAATCACCAAAAACTAAACACTACTCCAAAACAGAGTTCTGTTTCAATCCCAAACTTTGGACAGCCATATCTCACAGAATTCTAAACGAAATGACACAAAATATATGTCCATTTTGAAGCTTGGGATGTGAACTTTAAGATTGGAAAGTTTCACAATTTTTCAATACCATTTGGTCACTCAAAACGCTCGTGTAAGCTGACAGCGAAAAACAGAGCTTAACCAAAACAGATTTTCCAACTTTTCCCAAGTGATCCAAATGAATCCCAAAATCAACAACCAAGCTTATTCCCACACAAAATCACTCAAGGAACACAATGGTAACCTCAAAATGACCAAAATAATCACCCAATCACATGCCCTGTTTTGTCCAATGCACCAAAGCTATCACAAAGGTATCAACTTTCACATTTCCAACCTAAATCCATTCTATCAACCCAAAACACATATCAAAGCACTAATTCCATGACAACAACATGCCAACCACACATTGACCCTCATTTTTGAAATTCAAGGCAAAATTTCCAGAAATTTCACACTCAACCAATGGCTACAAAACCTATATAGAAAGGTTTGTCTTACTCACCTCTATAACTTTCTCAAAGGAGTTCCTTGATTCCCCCAAGTCCAGAATTTCGTGTGGCCACAAATCACCACCAATGGACAAGCTACAACCATAGAAATGTTGCTCTTAACTCAAGGATCAACTTTAATGAAGGGAGTTTGAGCAATAGAGGCCATTTTCCTTACCTTTTTCAAGCTTTCTTCTCTTCCTTTTTCTGCCAAAAATGGCGCCATCTGAGAGAGAGAGAGAGAGAGATGAGAGTGAGAAATGGAGTGGAAAGATGAAGAAGAAGAAGATGATTACTCCCTCCATTCAGCTGCACACGAAAATATGGGGAGGAAGAGAGAGAAAGAATCATATTAAACTCTCATTTGACTTTTCTTACATACCCACATTTGCCACTTGTCACACTACCATTGGCTCTCACCAAATAAGTCACAATTTAACTACTTTAATCTCTCCATTAGCCATTTTAATTTCACATCTCATGCTCTCTTAATTAGTAATTAATCTCTTCCATTAATCACTAATTTAGAGCCATTCTTTCAATTTTCCCCAACAATTATGGCATATTAGTTAATATAGCCACCAAACCCATAATTATTCCACTTTAATTCGATAATTATCCTCAATAATTACCATTAGCCTTTAATTGAAAATTGGGGTGTTACAATTATGATTCTACCCTCGAGCCGCTTCTTGCTGCTGAAAACATTTTACATATATGTAAAGGGTGAGATTCGAAGAATCTCAATTGTAACATACATTCATACATATACAATATGAAAATAAATATACCATGAACCATGTTATGTAAAATGATATAATGTTGTGTGCACACTGTCCAAGGCCAAATGACTGTTCAACCCTGGCTTAACTCTACGCCTCCATTGGGTCCCATAACCCAACCAAGCTAATATGCGTGTCTGAGACACTATGCTCATGTTACAGAAGATAGCATACATAAACATATAAGAATTACTTAGTATATGCAAGAAAAAGTTACTACATGGAATTGCGCCCTTTCCTTTTCTTGTCTGGTAGTCCAATATACCGTGTTCTAGCTCGGACAAATGTCAAGTCCTAATATTTCAAATTCATAGTAAATGAGTTACTACTCATTCATGACTTATTTATAAACTCATATTGTTGTTATATTTACCATTAAAGTTCAAGGTAATTACATTATGCCATTACCTTTTTAATTTCACACTTTGACTAAAAATGTTAGAAATTTTCAGTTACTTTGAAAATTCATAACTAATTCTATAAAAATCCAAATAGGTTGTTTCCAGTGGATAATGAAAGATCTTTAAGTCCTCTTTAAGGGAAAAATATCACAGAGCATCAATTATATAACATCCTAAATTTTTGGGATTAGAGACTTAGGAATAAGCCTGAACAAGCGGACTGCTAATCCCCGGTTTAGCAAGAGTCCTAGGAATGAGGATTTGCTACTAGTGTATTTTTCTAGCGTGACAGTCTTGTTGCATGACATTTTTAAATAGGAAAATAATGTCCAATACCTATGATATTTTCCAGTATAAAAGTATACTTATCAAACTTTAATTTGAAAGGTCATATATGTCATTTGGAGTTATGCACAAAGAGTTATGTATTTTTAAAGTTAGCTCATTAAAACCGGTGCTTTTCAGTGGCAGCGTCCAAATACAATAATTCTGGAAATTGTGAGCTTTTAGTTAGCTAAAGGCTATATTTTCCTTTGAAAATAGACTTAAAGATGATCATATAGATCTTTGAATCACTCAATTTGGATTTTTGTAAATTAAGTTATGATTTTTGGAAGTTGAGCCAAGAAATAGAGGATTTCTTAGCCGCTGCCAGAAGATGTCTTGGCTATGGCCTAAATGTTTCTGACCTCCCATGGCCGCGGCCAAAGGACTCCTGGCCACATCCAAGTTCCCAATTTCCATACATTTCATATTTTTTTGAAAAACATCAAATTGTATAGCTTCCCTAACTTCTTAGACGTTAATATACACTTCCAATAACTCTCTATCATGTTTCTAATGATGTGATTGAGTATCTAGAGTCATGAAGTGATAAGGAATGAGCATCTTCAATGGTTGGAGTAAGGGTACAAGAGGAGGATTCAAGACAAGAGGCAGTGAACTTACCTTATTTGCATGTATTTGATAACTCTGCTTGTGTAGTGATGTATATGTTTGCTTTACTTGATTGTGTACATTATATTTGAATAACGAAGCTCTGTTTTTGTTATAATATGGCAAAAGATATGTTGCATGAAACATTGAGCATGCAGAAATATCATTATGGGGCTTGCATATAGTTCAAGCTAACATGTCATGGACATAGCATATATCTTGCATACATTATAGTAAATGTTTGCTATTAAGATTCTCTTGAATCTCACCCTCCCCAACCAACCATTTAGATAGGTGAAAACAGGAGGTATGCTGTGAAATCAAAGAAGAGAGCTGAACAAGAGGAATGCACAGGTGAAACGAAGATGTGAAGATATCTGCATTTCATCGTAATGGGTTTAGACACCTTGGTAGCCCTATGCGACTATATTATTTGTAATTGTTATATACAATCCCTGCGTGGAATTACTGTAATCAATTACTTACTATCAGTATTTTTATGCTATTTTTGTATGCCCACTGAACTATGCACAAGTACTTTGAAAAAGGCCAAAATAAGATAAGGGTGTTATATTTTGGTATCAGAGCAGTGGTCTTGGCCATAGTGCATGCAGTTCTGGCAACAAACCAGAGCACAAGCGGTTCTGGCAGAGCAAATAGTTCTGGCCTTAGAATAGTATACTAATATGGTAAAAGGAAATAAGCACAGAAAGGGGCACTAGAGAAGTGAACCATCCCCTTCTATGAATCAGCCCCGAAGGAACAGCGAATACTCAAAGGGTAGTAAGTATTACGATATCGAGTAAGGCCAGCATGTGGGCATCATCTTGAAACAGAACCAATAGTGACCTCTTAAAACAGAATCAACAGTGAGCTCATAGTAGGAGACACCGGTCAATCATAGACAGAGGCATCAAAGTCAGATTCGGATTCCGTTACTGGTTCTAGAATTGGAACAGTGTATGTGTTGCATGACTGCAACCGGATCGAGAGTTATGGGCGGATTAGGAGTTATGGGAGGATGTCTGGAGTATACATTTGAGGATTTTCTGGAAGGATTACACCCCTATAGATTGGCATACAGGGTACTCAGACAGTCTAATCCTATTATAGTATGAGTCATTTAGATTTAAAGACCCGGATGACATATGGATCTGTATAGTGATGTACACTTGCCCGAATACTGCATTTTGGGGTCTAGGGGAAGGACGAGGATATAAAATGGGATCTGAATGACAGCTTGGTAGACTTTAGGGATCATATCACAAAGTACGTGACCGAGTGCATGTACCAGTATTGATACATAGTCTATACACAGTATTCTGATGCTTGGAGACAGTGGGCACAACTTTTGAGATGAGGGCAATCACGGGGCACCGATGGTCAGAAGCGGTTAAAGCCGGTATCTACGTTTTGGAGTGGGTGCGCAAGGTTAAACGTGTAATATCCCGATTTGTGATTAGGGCTAATGACTCTGATAATTATTGTAATTAGTGTAATTAAGCACTTTTGGGAATTAATGTGATGTGATTTTGGTATACATGTGTGTGGTATTTAAGATCAAGGGTTGAGATTCTTTGACTATGGGTCGGGATCCTATGCTTTGTGATTGGGTGAGCTCATGAAGGAATGAGTAGGATGGTGACAAGTGGCATTTGGTAAGCCATTGGATGTGGCACATGAGACAAAATATCACGTTTTCTCTCTTCTCTCTCTCCTATTCGGTGGATGTGTGTATGGGAAGGAAGAGAAATCTTGTTCATCATCATCATTGCTTCATCTCATCTCTCTCTCTCTCTCTCTTCTCTACATAGTTCCAGTGATCAAGGGAAAAGGAAGAAGAAAAGGTGAGATTTTGATGCTTTGTTTGATCTTTTATGCCTTAAATCTCTTCTCTAAAGATATGCATCTCATTGAGAGCTTCAACTTGGAAATTTTAGAATCTTGAAATAGTGATGATTTGTGAGTTGGTCGAAATTGGAAGTTAGAGAATCAAGATTCTGGATTTGGCAAAGTAAAGAGGTAGGCATTTAGTGCATTTCGATGTATGTTTTGTTATTTTTGATTAAGTTGTGAAAATCTGGAAATTTGCCCTAGTTATGCCAAATGTTGAAAGTATGGATTTTTATTGTGTTTGATGTTGGAAATGTTCTATTATGAAGATATTTGAGTATTGGATTTAGTTTGGAATGTTGGAAATGTGTTAAGGGAAATTGGACATTTGTTGTGTTATAGAGACCTAAGAGCATGATTGTGGTCAAAAAGGTTTTTTGGGTGTTTGAGAGGTTACCAATGTGTTTCCTAGTTGGTGCTAAGTGAGTATGAGCTTTTAGTAGAGTTTGGGAACCATAGGGTATGAATTTGACCATCTGGTATTTTATGTTGTTTTCTATGTTTCTGGTCTCTGATGCACAACACTCGAGCAGAAGAAGATCATGCTCGAGTGTTGTGTGCATTTTTCCCTTTTGCTGCTTCGAGTTTTGCTTGGATTCTTTGAATGAGGCTCGAGTGCACTTCTTTGTTCTCGAGTGAGGGATGAACATGCTCGAGTGAGCTTGGGTTTGTTTGAGTGATAGTGTGAGCCTAAAGTTGGGGATGCTCTCGGGTCTTCACTCGCTGGTGGATGCCAAGAGTGTGCTCTGACACTCGCAAGCATAGTTGTCTCACCCGAGTGCAGGGTCTCATACTCGAGTGAGTTGGTGCCTCTGGTGTGGTTGTGCTCTCGAGTTGTCACTCGTGGTGCTGCACTTTCGGGGACTCGAGTATAATTGGGGTCTTCACCCGAGTGCAGAGCTTGGTGCTCGAGTGATGTGAGCACTTCCTGGCTGTGAAGGTTGCTCTCTGTCAAGCACTCGCGAGTGAGAGTTGTCCTCACTCGAGCACAAGTCTCTCATCACTCGAGTGAGGTCGTCTTCACTCGAGTAAGGCTGTCAGAAATCAATGTGGTGCCTTCGAGAAAGGGGTCTTTGGGGTAGTGTCTTCCAACCCTTTAGACATATGTTTAGGCCTCTAGTGGTCACCTAAAGAGTCCTATATGATAACCAACTAAGTGTATTATGAAATTAAGAACTTGGAAAAGAGATTGATTGGTTGTCCCTAATTTAGTATAGGATTTGACATCTGTCGCCCTCGTGAGACTACGGTACCAAAGCCAGTCAGGAAAGATACAGGTAGTGACTCTTGCTTTATACCTTATGTTATACACTGTATGTGTGCTATATCATTATGCTGTGATGATTTCGTATGCTGTAGATATGTGAAATTGTGGAAGCATCGCTATACCAATAGTCCCTGAGTCGCTAACAACGGTTCGGGTAAGGGTTGTGTGCCTTCCTGGCGGTAAAAGGTGATGAGGTTAGGGTGTCATATATGTGTTTATGTGCAATGGTGGAAGCACCGCTATACCAATAGTCCCTGAGTTGCTAACAACGGTTTGGGTAAGGGTTGTGTGCCTTCCCGACGGTAAAAGGGGATGAGGTTAGGGTGTGTTATATGTGATTATGTAGGCCAAAAGGCTATTTGTGAAAGCCGACAAGCCAATTGTGAAAGACGAAGGCTATATGTAAGCCGTAAGGCTATTCGTATGCACTACCATGCCAATAGTCCCTGAGTCGCTAACAACGGTTCGGGTTAGGATGGTGTGCCTTCTCGGAGGTAAAAGGGGATAAGGGTGGAGTGTGATTTGTGTTGCTGCTGTTATGGGATGATTTGTTTACATGCTATGTGATTACGTGTGGTATGAATAAGTTGTTACTACTGGGATTCTTTAGAATCTCACTCTTTCCAAATGACTAACCTTTTCAGACAGGGTGAGTGGCTCGAAAGGGAAGCGGACAACCAGGAGTAGTTAGGATTACTCCGAGGCTTTAGTGGTAGTTGGTTATCTTTGTTTTGATTTTGGGATTACTAAATGTATATGAGATGTAAATGAATATTTTGGACATGTAATCCCCATTTTGGGAACCTTAAACCCATGTTATATATGTAAGTAACCAGGGATTGTCGGGATTTTAGTTTCCACACTCTGATATTTATTATGTGATTTGATTTCTCAAGTAGTTATATCCGCCCGTGAATGTGAGACCAGGATTAATTACATTTTTAATTGATTTTGGAAATACCCCATCTCTTGGATGTGGGATTATAAACTGTTATTTCGTCATTATTGGTCTCTATTTCACTAAAAATTTTGAAATCCAGATGTAATTACAGTGAGGGGATTACAAAGCATGCTCAACTTAAGGAAATCTCGGGATGGGTGACCCCCTGGGAAGTCACATGTATATGTGGTGACATGTTATGAAATAGGGCTAGCACATATTGTGCAGTAGTTTAGAAGCTACAGGTTTTTGCAAGCTTTCTCTGACAACTATAAACATCTGTAATATGTTATTTCAGGAGTAACTGTGTACCAAAAACTTACGAAATGACAAATATGCCCTTTTGTTTATGAGGAATTTATCTCTTCTTTGTTTCCATATAGTAAACACAAAGATGATGAGATTAAGAGGTATAAATTGTAATATCCCAAAAAGTGATTAAGGGCTAAAGACTTCAAAAGTGGATGTAATTATTGTTGAATAAACACTTTTGAAGAATGTGTGATGGGAATTTGGATATTTTAATGATTCCAATGGCTTCCTTGTGAAAATTTATGTGGGAATGATGTTTGGTATGAAAATGGAACCAATGGAAGCAAAGATGCAAAATCTAAAATTCTGTCCAGTGAAATTCTATTCTGGGCAGTCCGTTTGTGTGAACGTTTTGAATGAACAAATGGTGTCTAAAAATTCTGAAACTTTCCAGTCTTATAGTTCACATCTCAAGCTTCAAAATGGACATATAATTTGTTCCATTTCGTTTTGTGAACTAGGAGATATAACTGTCCAAAGTTTGGGATGGAAACTGAACTCTGTTTTGGGGCAGTGATGAGTTTTATGTAATTCTGGAATTTTGTGGTGATTTTTAGTAATGGACAATATTTTTCCTATCAAGAGGACTTAAATACCTTTCATTTGGCTTTGGGATCACCTCATTTCTATTTTTCTAGAATTAGTTATAATTTTTCAAAGTTTGGGCAGAAAATCTGCCAGAAAATCCGAAAATGGGAATTATGACATCATCTCAATAAAAGATGACATCAGCATGGAATTAAATATATTCTCATCTTCTTCAGCTCCCATTTTCTGTCGTGATGAACCAGCTGAAACTAGTGAGAGAAAGTTGAGAGCTCTTAGAGAGAGAGAGAGGAGAAATCTCGCAAGGTAAGCCGATTTCTCCGACGATCTAGCTCCTAACGCGTATAACCTTGTTCCTAAGCTTCTCTTCTATGTTATTTAAGGTGTTTGAGAATTAAATTTGGTGTTCAAGGGGCTAGGGTTTTCAGCCACTCTTGAGAAAAGCTAGAAGGAGCTTGAGGTAACTTCCAAACTTTTGTATATTGCTTATTCTGGCTGCTGTGGGCAATTTAATCGGTGAAATTTCGCTGGATTGCCATTGGTTTTAAAGTTTGGAAATGATATGGCCTAGGGGTTATGCTGCCCAAATTGGGTCTTAATGTTAGTTGTAACCTAATGTAATGGTTAATAAAGTGGTTAGGAGTAGAAAGGAACGCGTTCACGGAGCCGAAATCGTAAAACCCCGATTTTCCCCGGAGAACTCATAAATTTCGGCCAGCTCTAGAAATGGGTCTTAGAGTTGGATTTTCAATGATTTGATGGTTCCATTGAGTTTAGGGGTGAAAATTAGGTGGGGTTACAGTTGGTCAATTTTTCAGAAAAGGCCAAAAAAGCATAATTACGAAAACACCCCTAAAACCCTTAAAGTGGGGCTGCCAAGGGTAAATTTGTAATTTAACATTGAATTTGATAATTCCGAGTACGGAAATGGATTCCTTGGGCAGAAATATGTTAAGATAGCCCATATTAGAATTTCAGGAAAAGTGCAACCGGACCGGGTATGGTGGGCCCGGGCCGGGTCCCCGGGAGTATTTTTGTAACTTTTCATTATAGACTCATATAACCCCAAGTAACACTATGGAAGTGTCTAAATGGTGCATTTGGAATTGTAGGATTCGATATTTGCCGCCCTCGGGAGCCAACTGCGCCGAAGGACGTCAGGAAAGGACAAGGTAGTGACTCTCTCTCTCTCTTATACTTTGTGTAATGCATTGTATGTGTGTTGTATCACTGTTTTATGATGATTTCTGATACTGCTGCGGTTACAGCTGGTGATAGCTGTCGTTTACAGCGCAAGCTGTCGTGATGTTGATTACTGATTACAGCGTAAGCTGTCGTGATGTTGATTACAGCAAGAGCTGTCGTATTGTGTATACAGCCGTGAGTGTTGTCGTTTGTGGTGAAAACCATGTATATGTGAATTGCTACTGCTGTTGCTGTTTGTGATTTATGTACATGCTTTGTGTTTATGCATTGTGTGAGTGGTTTGTTACTACTGAGATTCTCTCGAATCTCATTCTTTCCTATGACTAACATTTCAGACAGGGCGTGTGGCTCAAAGGAGAAGCGGCCAACCCGGAGCAATTAGGACCCTTGGGGGTATATAGTTGAATTGGAAACGTTGGTTATGTATTTTGAACTCGGGATTACTGTATATTTTGAATCAGGAACACTACATTCGATTTTGGTTGTGTAATCCCCTAGTGTATACTTATAAACCTTCAGGTTTTTATGTATAGAAACCGGGAGTTGTCGGGGATGCGGTTATACACTCTGATATGATTGAATGTATATTAACTGCACAGGTAATTATATTCGAATATTGAAATTGAGACCAGGATGGGAAAAAGAGTTTTGAAAGTTTTGTGAAAATTTTACTGAGACAGAAAGTTTAAAACGAGTTTAAAGCATCCAATGGTCTCTAACCCGATTTAAATATGTGTTATCGAATTATAATTACGTGTTTAAAGTCAGAGGGTTACATAAATGCTAGGCAGGGTCAAGAAGGTAGACCTGACTCAATGCGGCAAATCATGGGCATGCTAGTAGAACATCAAATTATGATCAATGATTAAGGATCATAGTAATTAGCTGCGAGAGGTGCAGCAAAAGTAGAACATAGATCAGGGAAAAATTCAAAATCAACTATCATCCAAGAAAGGCCAATGTAGTAACTCTTTCTTTCATGCACTATATGATTATTATATGTTTGTGTATGCCATCTTCTGTAACATGAGCACAGTGTCTTGGACACGCATATTAGCCTAGCTATGATTTGGAATCCAGTGATGGTGCACACGAATAAGCCAGGGTCTAAACATGTCCTTTGACTATGAACACGAGTTAAGCCAGGGTCTAAACAGTCATTTGACTTGGACACGAGTTAAGCCGGGTCTAAATAGTCATTTTACCTTAGACACGAGTTAAGCTGGGGTGCAAACAATTATCTGACCTTGGACACGAGTTAAGCCAGGGTTGCAAACATATCGTTTGGCCTTAGACAGTGTGCACACAACATTCTATCATTTCACATAACATGGTGCATACCATATGATTATCATATTTTCTATGAATGATTGTGTGTTACTACAAAGGTTAAATGGGATCTAAAACCATGCCAGGAACTGGCACAGAGGAACACAGATTATGGGTGCAATCAGGTGTTATGGGAGGTTCTTGTAGGACTCCTATTAAATCATCCTGACATTATTAAAGCTCATATAAGGAGATAAACATCCATGTGGGCAGCAGAAGCGTAGTAAATTGATATGTAAATTTTGAGATCAATAGGAGAGGTTGATATTCACACCAGTATTGATAATCTCAAGTCATGATTAGACCAGTGTGGTATACTATGATATAGCCTGTATGGCATACAATAATTTGCCTTAAGTACCAAGGCAGCCCATTCGAGCTTATTAGTCAACCTCATTATCAGGAGTTCTCATAGTGTGATATGTGGCAAAGCATTGGCTCTTACCCCAACATGACTAGAAGACCAGGCTACACGCTACTCCTAGTTGTCGCCATAGAGAGATGGGGCATAAAACAGCTGAGGTTACCCCTATTGCCACGACGTATGGGTGTAAAACATGTGTGCTATGGCAGTGTGGTGAACAGTGATATGACCGTTGTGGTCAACAGTCACGCAACCAATATGGTTTGTGGTGACATATGTAAATAAAGATGGGGATGAGCCCTAGTGTAGTAGAGAATAATAGTGGCTGCGAATCACTCTCAATAACCTCATAATTAATTGCCCACTCAGTAATTAGTACACCCAGTAAGCAATGCACACAATACGATCAGTAAGGGTCAGATAGTCATTTAATCTTGAACACTGAACGAATAGACATGCTGGCAATAAGCCCTAATGTACATGTTTGTATAGGACAGTAAGACTGAAATATTCTGAGTTGTGAGAATCGAATAAGATAAGCTATAAGGCTAAATATACTAGGTAGCGTCCCGACAAGGAAATGAGGCCTATAGTTACAAGTGGAGTGTGAGTCCTGAAATCATAAGAACTATTGGACCAATATATCCTCAGGCCAGCAAATTGCTATGCAATCACATTTATGCTGAATAGAGGCAAAGGCAATAAGACCTGATGTGCATATTTGCATGGGCCAATGTCCCTGGGCAGTAAGACCTGACAAGTACTCTATGACATATTGAATAGTATGCACAATGTGGTCAACAAGAACAAGTTGCATATTAAGATGAGATTCTCTTGAGAGTAATCATTCTATATGATATCCTAAATTGCAAGGTGTAGAAGTTCAAATTTCAAGGATAAAATTTATTGAATGTGGGGAGAAATGTAACATCCTAAATTTTGGGATAAGACGCTTAGGAATAAGCTTGAATCAAGTGGTCTATTAAGCTCCTGTTTAGCAAGAGTCCCAGGAATGAGGATTTGTTGTCATTGTATTTTTCCAGCATGACAATCTAGTTGTGTGACATTTTTAAATAAGCAAATGATGTCCAATACCAATGATATTTTCTAGCTTGAAAGTAGACTTATCAAGTTTTAATTTGATAGGTCATATAGGTCATTTGGATTGTACACAAAGAGTTATGTATTTTTGAAGTTAGCCCAGTACAACCAGATATTTTAAGTGGCAGCGTCAAAAAATGGAAATTCTAGGAATTGTGAGCTTCTAGTTGGCGAAAAGCTATATTTTTCCTTGAAAATAGACTCAAAGAGAGGTCATATAGAACTTTGAACCACTCCATTTGGATTTTTGTAGATTAAGTTATGATTTTTGGAAGTTAAGCCAAGAAACAGAGGATTTCTTAGCCGTGGCCTAAATGTTTCTGACCTCCCTTGGCCTCAGCCAAAGGACTCTTGGTCGTGCCAAGACCCCAATTTCCATACATTTCATATTTTTTCAAAAAATGTTGAATTGTTTAGCCTCCCTAAGTTCTTGGATGTTAATATACACTTCCAATGACTCTCTATCATGTCTCTAATGATGTGATGGGGTATTTAGGGCCATGAAGTGACAAGGAATGAGCATCTTGAATGGTTGGAGTAAAGGTATAAGAGGAGGACTCAAGACAAGAGGTAGTGAACTTACCTTATTTGCATGTATTTGACAACTCTGCTTGTGTAGTGATGTATGTGATTGCTTTATTTGATTGTGTAGAGTATATTTGAATAATGAAGCTCTGTTTTTGTTTATACTGTGACCATAGATATATTGAATATAACATTGAGCATGCAAAATGTCATATGTGGCTTACATCTAGTTAAGGTTAGCATGTCATGCACATATCATATATCTTGCATGTATTATGGTAATTATTTGCTACTGAGATTCTCTTGAATCTTACCCTCCCCAACTAACCATTTAGATAGGTGAAAACAGGAGGTATGAGTTTGAAATCAAAGAAGAGAGCTGTACGAGAGGAATGCAGTAGTGAAATAAAGATGGGAAGATGTCTGCATTTCATTGTAACGGGTTTAGACACCGTGGTATCCCTGTGCGGCTACATTATTTGTAATTGCTATATACAATCCCTCCGGGAATTACTGTAATCAAGTACTTATTATCAGTATTTTTATGCTATTTCTGTGTACCCACTAAACTGCACATAAGTACTTTGAAAAAGGAGAAAATAAGATAAGGGTATTACAAATTATAGCCACATATTTCCCAGAAATTCGTCAAACTCATACTGTCACAGATTTCATTCCAGAATCAAGATCAAACTTTGAAAAATTATAAGTTTTAATCCACTTGTCCAAATGGCTCATATTATCTATCAAATTAAAGCCTAGGATGTCTACTTTTATCCTCTAAAATTTCATAGCATTTGGACTAAGTTTGACTAATCAAAAACATGTTGCAAGTTCTCTACCTCAAGAAAACGAATTCAAGCAGATTTGAACACAACTTCCAAAATCATCATAAATCTTCCTAAAACCTCTTTTAACATCATAATCATCACCACATGAACATCAAACTCTAAAATACTCCCCTGGCTGAAATTTAAGGTTTGGGTATCTCGAGAAATACTCAACGAAATCACAAAATATTCTGTCCAAATCGAAGCATATGCTTACCAGAACTCAAATATGTGATATGTTCTTAATTCCAGTAGCACCTCCTCTAAGTAGATGGAACCAAATGTAATATCCTGGATTGTAATCAGGGATTAATAACTTCAAATGATGTAATTAATATTAATTAAGCATATTTGAAGTATATATTGTGTAATGTGATATCAAGATCATTAGTAATGATTTAATGAGTAATGTACTAATCAGGGGTAAAACGGTAAATTTTCCAACCGTCTGGTTAGCTACTGATGAGAAAACTCTTTAGTAATCAAGATCAATGGTTGAGATTGAAAGAATAAGGGGTGGAATCTTGTGTATGTGAAGCTATGTGAAACCATGGTGGGAAGAATGGGATGGTGCCAAGTGGCAAAATAATGACCCTTGGATTAAAGTCAAATATTCAAACCATTTTCTCTTCCCTCTCACTCCCTAGTCGGTTTATGTGTGTATGTGTGAGGAGAGATGATCATCTTCACAAATATCTCATTTTCTCTCTCCATTCTCTCTATTTTCGCCAAAGTTAAACAAGAAAGAGAAAGTAAGGGTTTGAATTTTGTTAAGGTAAATGATCTTATATGCTTAGCTACCCTTCATTGATTTTGTTCAAATGGTTAAGAGCTCCCTTGCTATGTTTTCAGATTTGTGAAAAGTGGTGTTTGATTGTTGGACAAATCTAAAAGTTGGTGGAATCAAGGTGTTGATTTCAGCAAGTTTAAGAGGTAGGTTTATGATGAATTTTGGTATATATGTTATGAGATTTGCTTAATCAATGAGAATTCTGGAAATTTAACCTAATTATGATGTTAAGTGAAGGGTTAGCTTTGATTAGTGTGTCACTGTTCATTTGGTCAGTTTTGACATTTGGGAGTGATTAGAAATTGATTGGAAGTTGAATAAGGGAAGTTTGTTAGAATGAGGTTTGAGTGGTTTTATGATTTAGAGTGAGAATGTGTTGATAGAGTTGAATTTGGGTTGTTTTTGGTTGCCAATGGGTTCCTTGTGTTGAAATAAGTGAGAATGAGCGTTGACACAAGTTTTAGAACCATTGGAGTTCATTTGGTGAATTTTGGAGAAGTTTATCAGTTGCTGCGATCTGGTTTCTGATGGGTATCACTCGAGTGAGAAGGAGTCTCACTCGAGCACAAGATGAACATGCTCGAGTGAGCATATGTGTGCTCAAGTGAGGGTGCATAAATCACCGGGGGTGAGTGTCTCGGGTTATCACTCGTGGGAAGATTGTTGGAGGTGAGCGGGAACACTCGCGAGTATGGAGAGGTCACTCGAGCACTAGGGTTGTGCTCGAGTGCACTTGTGACTGGGAGGAAGGGATCACTCTCGGGTTGTCACTCGCAGGGTCTCACTTCCGTAGTGCTCGAGTGCTTCGAGGTCTCTGCTCGAGCACAGCCTCTTGTGCTCGAGTGAGAATGTAGGATTGTCGCGGGAGTTGCTCTCGGGCAAGCACTTCCTGCGTCTCACTCGCATGTGCTCGAGTGAAAATGGGGGTCATGCTCGAGCATGGCCTTTTGTGCTCGAGTGAAGGGTCCAAAAATCAGTGTTTAGCTTTCTAAAGAGGGATCTTTGGGGATAGTTATCCGAACCCTTTAGGCATATGTTTAGGCATTTAATGGCCATCTAAAGAGTCCAAATGAATACCAACTTAGAGTGTTATTGAATTAAGAACTTGGAAAAGGAAATTAACCAAATGTCCCTATTTTGATTATAGGATTTGACATCTGCTATCCTTGTGAGCCCACTGTGCCAGAGACCGTCAGGAAATGATCAGGTAGTGACTTTTCTTTCGTACCATATGTGATGCATTATATGTGCTTATTATCATTGATTTGTGATAAGTTTGTATGTTGCGATTTATGTGGATATATGTAAGCACCGTCAGTCCAATAGTCCCTGAGTAGCTAGCAACGGTTCAGGTAAGGGTTGTGAGCCTTCCCGGCGGAGAAAGGGGATGAGGATGAGGTGTGACTATGTGATTATGTGGCCGAAAGGCTGATTGTGAGCCGAAGGGCTATTTGTGAGGCCGACGGGCCATTTGTGTAGCCGGATAGCTATATGAGCTATAAGGCTATGTTTATGCACTGCCACGCCAATAGTCCCTGAGTAGCTAACAACGGTTCGGGTTAGGATGGTGTGCCTACCCGGCGGAGAAAGGGGATGAGGGTGGAGTGTGATTGAGCTGCTATATGATGATTTGTTTACATGCTGTGTGTTTATATGTGGTATAAATGTTTAGTTACTACTGGGATTCTCTTGAATCTCATTCTTTCCTTTGACTAACCTTTCAGACAGGGCGAGTGGCTCTAAGGAGAAATGAGCAACCCGGAGCGGTTAGAGTTTACTAGGGACATTAGTATGGATTTTGTTGGCCATTCATTTTGGATAGGGATTACTGTATAACATTTTGAGATGTAGATAGTTTTGAGATACTTGGTTTTGTAATCCCCTAATCAGGATTTGAAACTCTATGTATATGTAAGTGAACCCGGGGGTTGCCGGGGTTAAAGTTATAAACTCTGATATATGTGAATGTAAGTTAACTGCACAGGTGATTATATTCGATAGTCGAAATCGAGACTGGGATAGAAAAGAAGTTTTGAAAAATTTTATAAGTTCCTACTATTTAGTGGGTGATTTAACAAGTTTTGAACTATCCGGCGGTCTCAAACCCCTTTTATTACGTTTTATCGAATTATAATTACGTTAATTAAGGCAGGGGGTTTCACCAAACACCTCTAATTAAAAATCCAAAACCATAGAAATGTTGCTCTCCATGAGAGGAGCAACGTTAGAGAAGACTTCAAAAACTAGAAACATCGAATTGGAGGTGAAATTGGTTCCAAAGCTCATAAACATTCACTATTCATCCTTTCTCTTTCCTCTTTCATTTTCTCATGATTTTTCTCATTTTTCTCTCCTTTTTGGGCAGCTGAACGAAATTAATAAGAGGGAGGAGAGATAATTAGCCAATTTCCCAATTTTCCCTTAGTTTGAGTAAAAATCACTTAGTTGTCATTCAGTTGGATTTCAACTGTCCAGTTTCTTTTCTCTTTACTCTTGCTTTATTCAAGTTTCTCTCTCTGTCTCTCATGGCTGAATGAAACTGAGCTCTTAAAATAAGATAAGAGCTTTAAAAATATCATTTCTCCACCTCCTTAAGATAATAATATTTTATGGCCCAATTAACATATGCCATTTTGACTTTTATGTCATCTTTCCATACTTAGACAAAAGGCCTCCACATGTCACAACTAATGTCCAAATAAATATTTCCCCTCTTGTGTTCCTATTTAGATGAAAATTGCATAAAGAAATGGTGAAAATAAAAGCTATCTTGCTTTATTGGTCAAATGACTATTTTGCCCATACATTTTTTCCTATTTTCGTACTTGCTGGAAAATCTGGCAGAATGTTCATCAAACTTTGAAAATTCATATCTAATTGCACAAATGTTCAATTGGTATGGTTTCAAAGGCTATGTGACCCTTATTAAGTATGTTTTTAGGAAAAAAAATATAACCTTTACGCAATTGGAAGTTCAAACTTCCCAGAATTCCCATTTTTGGATGCTACCACAGAAACTCTCCAATTTCACTCGACTAACTTCAAAAATTCATAACTCTTTGTTTACAGCTCCAAATAACCTATATGACCTAATAAATTAAATATTGATAAGTATACTTTTATTCTAAAAAATTTCATAGGCATTAGACATCATTTGTCTATTTAAAAATGTCATACAACAAGACTGCTACACAGGAAAACTCATTGGTAGCAAATTCAAATGTTTAGAATTTGTGTTCCAAACATAATCACGTTATGTATGACCACCAATTGTCTTATTTTATCATTCTATATGCTCTTTACTTCACTTTTCTATTCCCTTTAATATAAGGAATTTTGGGTGAATAAAATTTGGGATGTGATAGGAATCATGGTAGTAGTCATCTTTGATTATCTTTCATGCATCACAAGTAGTACTCTTACTTAATGGGTTAGAACCTTAATGAATAAACTCTTAATGTTTATTCAGTTCCAACTTAAGTGTTTGCTAGAATCTTATAATTTTGGTACCAAAAACTGAGACAACAAACTTTAATCTTTAGTTTTATCACTTAATAATGTCTCATCTAGATTACTATATATGACCCTTCCTTGATGATACATTTGATCCTTTGATATCTCTAAAAGCATGATCTTCATTAAAAGAATATATGCTTTATGTGTTTATAACCCATTTGACTCTTTGGTCATACAAAACCCTTAATTGGTCTGAATTATTTTAATAATTCCAAAACCCTATGATGAAATTTTTTAATTAGCAATCTTGTAACTTGCCTTCAAGAATGACTAGGTCAAGCAATCCATGGTCAAACTAAGCAATCAGTGACTGCTTAGCAATCTTATACCCCTCCATGATGCAATTTGTCTAGCAAGTGTAAAGGTGTATCGTACCGTTTACTCTTTTATAGTAAAAGCATCTTACAAAACTAATCAAACTAATCATTATACTATATATAAAGCATGAAACTTGATGTGCATTGGGTAATGTACCACATGACTTGTAACTTTTCATTGATTATTCAAGCAAGAATATGCTTGACAATGTTCCTAAAATCTATATATCTTATAAAACTCTTCCACCCAATTCACTATTCATAAGGAATGAATGGCTTAGATTTCTTCTTCCATACAAAAAATATGTTCATATCTAATCAACGCCCCAGATCGAGAGTTCATCCTTACATCACGTAAACATCGTCCTGACATCAGTGTTCCCCCACGAAATTTTACCCCGCCTTTTTTTAGGAGTTCAAATTCAAATCCCCTGCGTCAGGCAACTCTTTATCCTTATATTTGTCCTACTTCCATCAGCAATATCCGTCCCTCATTTTTTCCCCACGAACTCTTTCTTTTGCACCTCGTGGATTTCATTGTCTTCTGCGTGGATTTCACTTTCATATTGGTTGATGTATCAGTGCTCATGTCGTTCAAATATTATCCCCTGCCTTACATATACCTGAAAATCCGGTGGCAGATCAGCAAAGCAAACAAGTCTGATAGGAGCATATGAATCGCAGGTCCGACGCTGTTCGCCGGGACCAGCTCCGACGCAGAGACCACTGTGAACCCTCAAAAGCAGCTGCTGTGACGATTTTTTTAACGAACACGCTGACACTGGTCGATGAGAAACACGTTGCTCCAAACTGTGACGTCAATTCGTCGACAATGGACAACCAGGAAGATATCAACGAAGTATATCCAGGGCCGGTGCCGGTCGACGGAAATGGCGAGACTACGGTCAGAACTGATTCTATCTCTCTGTTTCTCTCTCTACGAATCTGTCTCAGGTATGCTCAACGGAAATGGTCGACGGAATTTTAATCTATTAACTTATTCACTTACCCTTTGAAAACAGACTTGCTGTGATTAGAAGAAAATATGTGAAACTTTGGTATAACTAATTCGTTCAGTTTTTACTTTTACAATGCTTACCATTATATTATTAATTAGTTAAGTCACAGATGCTCTTAATCCAATATTAAACTAGCTCTGTTTGTACTTCACATATAAACTAAATTTCAAAGAAAAGAAAAGTATCTTTTCTTGCAAATGGACAATGTTTTTATTCATTTTTTGACAATTTAGAGCTCATAGACATGGTTTTCTCAACCTTCAATCGCTAGGCAAAGATACGCCTCTGTTATTATTAACAGAACTGGCAAAGATACGCCTCTGTTATGCTTTTTGCCATCAGATTACCCCAACTTGCTTTCCCAGTTGGAGGTGGAAGGGAATGAAGGTTCATGGAGACAAAAGGGAAATAATGTTTGACACATTTGTGTTTTGGTGAAATGAGAAGCTGAGATTGGTGTTGTAACCTTTTTTTTTTTTTTTGGGCGGCGCATCTATAAAAATTTTCAAATATAAAATCATTTTGATTCACTTATCTCTGCATCTTGTGGTGAATTGGTATTGTGGTCAGCAGGAATAACATGTAAACATTTGAGAAACTTATCACTTAGTTATAGTACTACTTTCCATCCTTAATAATTAATATAAGATATATATATATTTATATGTAATATGAGAATTAACTTGATATGGGTTCTATATGTTGTACGGAAAATTATAGATAGAACCTACGTAGATTATATTATGTTACTCAGTTAACTCTATCAATTGAGTAAGTTATATTTTCCTCTTTTTATTCAATTCATTGTTTTCTCTTATTATTATATTATTTTGTACTGAATATCTTCCACCAATATTAGTGTGAAGAACTCATTTGTATGACAATTGAAACTTTTTTCCCCGTAATAATATTCTCCCGCGCATCGCGCGGGGGGAGTAAATGCTAGTTCCTTTTCAATGACATTGCCTATTTGTGTGCTCATTTAAGCCTACACCTTGAAAATTAAATTAGAAGGAATAAGATGATATTAGAGACATATGGATAGCCTAATCACATTCTCATAATAGAAGCTACTCACAACATGCACCATTATCCATGAATATTGATGTGTGCTTCTGTCGCTAAAGCAATCAATTAATAACTAAGACAACCTACTAATGCAATATAGTGGCAACCTAGGTCATTCTCCCAAGGAGCAATATGTGGGTTTTCTCTAGAATTGAATTTATGTGATAAAAAAATGCAATTGAATGAACCTAAACTAAAATGAAAGACTCCACTACCTAAATGCAAAATGCAAAAGACTCTAAAACCTATATGAAAATGAAACTAACCTAAATAATTAACATGCAATTTTTGGGGTTTTTTATGAAAAAGGAATTAAGATGCTAAGCAAAGAGAATAATCAAAAGTAAGACAAACAATAAGGGTTTAGTTCAATTATGATGATGAAGGGGACAACTTAGGATTTACATGGAATTAGCTTTCTTAGCCATTCAATTTATTAGACCAAAGGGAGGTTCATGAAAAATTGGAATTAATAAATTTAATCACCTAATTAAGACAAGGGAAACCCTCAAACTCAATAACACCTAATCCACTAGAAAACTCATAATGGAAAAGGCAGTGGTTAATTAAATCCATTAAACACAATTGTTTAAGATAGTTTTGGAAATTATGTTTACAATTGCCTAACTAAACAATTCGACAATTAAGCACCTAATTAAACAATCAAGAGATTAAACCCAAATTGACAATTAAATTAATAATCAAAACTCGATTAATAATTTAATTGACAATAAAAAGTTTGCAAACAAAAATCTCATCAATCAATTAAGAACAAATCAAATCTAAAACATCAATTCAATCCAAATCAAAAATAAGTCTACAATCTAAAATTAGATTGTTCTCAATTAATACAACCCAAAATCATTTAAAACTAAACAATCTCAAGTTTTAAATCAAAAAGATAAAAGAAAGACACTCATTTGTGATCTTCAAGTGTAAGCTCATAAGCTCTAACTTCCTCCATGCTCCTCCCAAATTATCTCCCAAAAGAGTTTAAGCTGCCATGATAATTGTCCTCCCTCCAAGGCCCAAACACGTCACGGCCATCATCCAAAGAAGTTGCTGAATATATGCTTGGACACACCCTTGCGTGGCAGTACGTATGGAAAAAGATATTGGAATTCATGAATAGCAATGAATGGTGGGGCCGTGAGTGTTGACTCAGAGAAAGAGGTCCAGCGATAATTAAAGAGTGTTGAATGACACTGCCCAACCGAACTGGAGTTTCAGCATGGGTATATCCTCGACCTTGTTTCAGCGTCATCCGTGTCTCTGCGTCTGTGCGTCCCGCTCCCCCTCTGCATCTGTGACAGCTAGGGTAATTAAAAGAGAGGAGAAGAGGATTTTTTGGTATCAACTTAAGCCCATTAAAATTTAAGAAATCCAAATAAAATTCAACCACTGGATATTCTTTTAGCTTTTAAGAAAATTTCTGTACGGTAGGATCTTCTAATATGCTTTTCTTTGCCCTGCCAGAATTAAATAAAATCGTGATCTATCATATATTTGAAAATACTATCCAATCACAAGATAATAATTAAAATATTATCAATTTAAGCCCAATAATATTATAATCAATTCAAATTTATATTATTTCTTATAATTGGCTAATTATCCAAATATTATCTAATAAATCTAAATTAGCCTAAAATAATCCCCAAAATAAATGAATAAGGTGGGATAAAATATATTAAATTTGGGATTTATCAAATATTCAAATACTTGTGATTATATGCTACTATGATACTTTCAAATATTTTGAGTATACTCTCTTTATGTATTTTAAAAGAATACCACACCTAACTTAATCACATTACAACTTTGAACAATGGTAGAGCTGGGAATCAGGGCCGGCCCGGCCCTACAGGGCTGGCCCTTGACGGGCCAGGGCCTAACAGGGCCGGCCCTAAAGGGCTCGGGGTCAGGAAAATTGTAGTTTTTCAAAGCCCGGCCCGAGAGCATCAGGGCCAGGGCCGGCCCGCAGGGCCCGGAAGTCCTTTTCACAATATTTAACTATTTTTCCTACGTATTTTCCCCAGAGAGATATAATTAGTAAATAACAACGATTAAAGTTCTAATTTAATACATAAATGTGGTCAACATTAAGATTTAAATAACACGTCTCTTGCAACAAACAAACACAGTTACTAATGTATAATCAAAGGTAAAATAATGTCCATAAATAACTCACACAAAAGCCAAAGTATAAAAAGGCAAGAAGCTAAATACTCTAACATCTAAGCAACATGAGTATGATGACTATCATTTTCACCTTCTTCGCCACTATCATCAATTTCAAAGACATTTGATTGTGTTTCACTTTGAGTAGTAAGTTCAAGTAGTCAAATAATCACAACCTCCATCAAAAATCATACTCCATCAGGGAGAACAGTATATAATATGATTTTATTTTAAATAGGCAGAACAATATACTCAAAAATCACAATATGATTCAATTAGATAAAACAATATATTTAAAAATTATACTCTATACAATATGAGGGAGGACAGAGTGACATATAAATCAATAAGGCAATTCAAAAATGTAACATGGTTCCCTTTCCAAGAAAAAAAAGAAGAAGATAAACGGGCTTAAAGGGCCGGCCCGAGGCCCTCCAGGGCCGGCCCTTTTAGGCCCGACTTCCTTTTCAGGCTACAATTTACAAGCCCGGCCCTTGAAGGGCCAAGGCCTAAAAGGGCCGGCCCGACAGGCTCGGCCCGTTTTCCCGGCTCTAAACAATGGTGGCTTAGTCATTTATAATACATTAAGTCAAATTGCACAAGTTATAAATGAATCATCATATTGTACCATATAGATAACTCAACTCCCACTAATCTAGCAATATTATAAAAACATATGATGTTCTCAACATTGTCCTATATGTAATCACATCATGATACCTTAACTATCACTATTATGAGATTTACTTATGACAAAATGAACTCTCAATTTTGCTGACTAAATTCTCTTTATTATTTATGTGACCACCTTTACACACACACACACACACACACACACACACACATCTCCTTGTGTCCAAAATGGAAAGATACCAATGACATCTAAAATCAAGATAGACATTTAACTACCATGAAAATATGGAAATAATTATAGATGAATATAAGAGGAAATACCTCACTAAATCAATTCCTTCTTCACAAAAAAGTTACAACAAACAACCTTTATGTGTTACTTAATATTGCAGACTAGTAACTTTACAAATAAACTTATGTTGTTGCTTACCTTATATCTATCATGAATTAATGTATTCATTTGGAATTTATGATCACTATAATACCACAGTTAGAGGTTGGAATCCTCCATATGTGATCACTCTCAAAAAGTTTGATCATTCCCACTAATTTTGGCATTCCTAAATAATCTAGCGTTTCAAAATACTATTCAAACTATAAAATAAAATGTATAGCTCACTTAAATTTCTAAGACATCTATGAATTTTTGTCAACACCCATTTACATTTCGATCTGCGCAGAGTAATAAAGGCATAGTTCCATAGGCATACAAAAAAAGTACAAATATATTGATAAAGTATTTGTTTACATACAGGAAATCATCCTCGCAGGGTTTGGTAATATTTACAAATTTATACAAAATATCCAAAAATTCCAAATAAACACTACATATAGCCACAAGCCCCATCTTGTGATCCGCACCTCAATTGCCCGTGTCCACCACCTTACCCTTTAATCTGCCGGTTCTCACTAGCACATTTATTATTTACAAAAAAGGGTGAGATTCCAAGGAATTCCAATAATAATAAACTATCGTTCATATAAAATGCGAGAACTAAATATGTTATGCACCATGTATACATAAATTAATGAACAATATAACGGCATGTATATATGAGTAGGGCTCTAACCCTACTATCCGTACACCTTGGTTGGATCGTTACCCAACCCTAGGTGAAAGTGCACTTCTCGTACTAACTACCCCTTCTTGGCAACCATGTTGATTAATTAAAATACAAACAATGGCATACACAATCATATGAACTATAGTATAATGTATGAAGGATAATGCCACTATCTTAAAGCTTTTTCCAATTCGATAAGCAGTCCTCGGTATGTGTGCCAATGACTCAGGCTTTCAACTTTGTCCTAAAATTGCAAATGTACAAGAATTAGATTACAACCCATTCATATACTAGTTTAGACACTTCTATAGTGTTCCTAGTGGTTATATGAATCTATATTGAAAAATTGCCAAAATGCCCTGGGGACCTGGCCTAGCCCGGCTGTACCCGGTCCGACTATAGTTTTTTTGAAATTTTGACTCAAGCTATTCTGATATATTTTAGCCCAAGCAATCAATTTATGGCCTCAGAATTACTAAATTCACTACCATAAGACAAAAATGCCCTTAACAGCCCCTAACTTAGGGTTTCGGGAGTGTCTTGGTCATTTTGCTTTCTAGGGCATTTTTGGAAAAGTGATCAACAGTAATCCCATCTAATTTTTCCTCCTGAACATAATGGGACCATCAATTCATGAAAATCCAGCTCCTAGCTAATTTTCCCCTCTTAGCCGAAACTTAGAGAACTTAAGGGAAATTTGTGATTTTTGATTTTCAACTTCAAATCCTTACTCCTTTCTCCTTCTAATCACTTGATTAACTACTTAATTACATTCTAAACATGATTTAGAATAAATTTGGATAGCATAACAGCTAGGGTTTAAGCATTTTTCCAAATTTACAAATCACACAAATCAACCACAAAATCACCAATCAATCCAACAACAACAACAATGACAACAAGTATTTAAGGTTTATGAAGTCATCTTTGCTTTCTCCTTGGTTTTCTCTCTTGGCTGAATTTCTTGACTCCACAAACCCTAAAGTTTTGCTTCCTAAATGTAATATCCTGAATTGTAATTAAGGATTAATAACTTCAAAGTGATGTAATTAATGTTAATTAAACACTTTTGAAGTAAATAATGTGAATTGTGATGCAAAGGTATGTTTGATGATGGTTCGGTAGAAGTTATGTTAATCAGGGGCGAAATGGAAAATTCACTTACCGATTGGTCAGTTACTGGAGAGTAAACTCCTTGGTAATCAAGATCAATGGTTAGGATGTGTTGAACAAGGGGTAGAATCTTGTGTGGATGAGTTCATATGAATTCATAGGAGGAAGGATGAGATTTTGCATGTGTCTAAATGAGAGCCATTGGATTGAAGTCAAAAAGTCAAATATTCTTCCCTCTCTCCTCCAAGTCGGTTATGTGTGTATGTGTGGGAAAAATTGTGATCCTCATGCATTCACCATCATCTCTCACCTTCTCTCTCATCACTCTCTATTTTCGCTGAAGTTAAGCAAGAAAGAGGAAGAGAAAAGTTTGATTTTGGATAGGTAATTGTCTTCTTGTGTTTAAAGCCTCTTCATTAAGCTTGTTCAAGAGGTTGAGAGCTTCTTTGCTATGTTTTCAGAATTTTGATTTGTGGTGGTTGGAAGCTTGAGAAAATTTGGAAGTTAGAGAATCAAGGTTTTGAATTCAACAAATTGAAGAGATAAGAATTTGATGCATTGTGGTGTGTTCACTTTGATTTTTGGTTAAGTGATGTGGATTCTGGAATTTTACCCCAAATATGATGTTAAGGGAAATATAGGAATGAGATAGAATTTTACTGTTGTATTGGTAGCTTGTGGAGTCTTTGGGTCATTGTGATTGATTTGGGGTAATTGGAAAGGAAAGTATTGTATTGAGTATTAGGAAGCAAAGTAGAGACCTAAGAGTGAAATGGTTGTTGGGATGTGATTTTGGGTATTTTGTGGACACCAAGTGGTTCCTTGTGGCAAAATGAGGGAGAATAAGCTTTGGCACAAGTTTTAGGACCATTGGTAGTGAAATGGGTAAATCTGAAAAACCTTATTAGTTGCTGCGATCTGGCTTCTAATAAGCCTCACTCAAGTGAGGAGGGATCTCACTCAAGTGTGGTATGAATTTCTGGGTACTTTGGTTGAGTCTTCAGGCAAAAACCACGGGTGCACTTCTTCATCTTCGAGTGACGTGCGTCATCACTCCCGAGTATTGGAAAGTCACTCGAGCACTAGGACTGGTGCTCGAGTGCACTTGTCGTCTGGGAGTTGGGTTGCTCTTGGGAAGTCACTCGTGGTGCCTCACTTCATGGTGCTCGAGTACATTTGAGGTTATCACTCGAGTGCGGTTTGCTGTGCTCAAGTAAGGGTGTAAGATATATCAAGGTTTGCTCTCGGGCAAACACTTCCAGTATGACACTTTTTGGGTGCTCGAGTGAATTTGGGGGTCATCACTCGAGTGCGGCCTTTTGTGCTCGAGTGAGATGACCAAAAATCAGTGTTTAGCTTCCTAAAAAGGTGTCTTTGAGGATGGTTACCCCAACCCTTTAGGCATATATCTAGGCATTTAATAACCACTTAAAGAGTTCATATGAATACCAACTTAAAGTATTACGAAATCAAGAATTTGAAAAGAGATTGATCTATTGTCCCTATTTTGGTTTATAGAATTTGACATCTGCCGTCCTCGTGAGCCCACTGTGCCAGCGAACGTCAGGAAGGAACAAGGTAGTGACTTTTCATTTGTACCGTATGTCATGCATTGTATGTGTGTTATATCATTGATTTGTGATAAATTCGTATGCTACGACATTTGTGTATATGCGTAAGCACCGTCATACCAATAGTCCCTGAGTAGCTAACAACAGATCGGGTAAGGGCTGTGTGCCTTCCTGGCGGAGAAAAGGGATAAGGATGAGGTATGACTTTGTGATTATGTGAAAAGCCGAAAGGCTATTTGTGAAGGCCGACGGGCCAATTGTGAAAGCCGGATAGCTATATGAGCTATAAGGCTATGTGTATGCATTGCCATGCCAACAGTCCCTGAGTAGCTAACAACGGTTCAAGTTAGGAGGTGTGCCTTCCCGGCGGTAAAAAGGGATGAGGGTGGAATGTGATTAGTGCTGCTGCTGTTGTATGATGATTTGCTTACATGTTGTGTGTTTATGTGTGGTATAAATGTTTTGTTACTACTGAGATTCTCTTGAATCTCATTCTTTCTTTTGACTAACCTTTCAGACAAGGCAAGTGGCTCCAAGGAGAAGCGCACGACCCGGAGTGGTTAGAACCCTGTAGGGACATTTACTTTTGGATATGTTGGTTAATCATACTGGACAGGGATCTTGTAAATTATTTTTGGGTTGTATTTAGTAGTTGAATATAGTTGTGTAATCCCCGCTATGGGAATTGTAAACCTTTTAGTGAATGAGTGATACCCGGGGGTTGTTGGGAATTTTGTTAGATATTTTGATATGTAGAAATGTAAATTAACTGCACAGGTAATTATATTCGATAACTGAATTTGAGACCAGAATAGGAAAAAAGTTTTGAAAATTTTGTAAAGTCCCTACTACATAGAGGGAGTCTTAAATGAGTTATAAATCATCCGACGGTCTCTAAACCAATTTAATTATGTGATATCGAATTATAATTACGCTAATTAAGACATGGGGTTACACTAAACACCATGAATCATAGAGAAGGGAAGCTTAGAGGAAGGTTTAAACCCATTAGAACCCAAATCACAAAGGAATTCAACTTACCTTGTGAGTTCTTCTTCTTCCTTCTCTCTACAATGGCTTGAATCTCTCTCTCTCTCTCTCTCTCTCATGCTTGTGTTTGGCATGGAAATGAAGGGACGAGGAAGGGAAATCTAACTTTAAAATATCCCATTTCTCTTGATTTAATTAATTGCAAAAATGTCCAAAATATTGAATTTTGTGGCATCAACTTTATCCACATGTAATTGTGCCTTAATGTACCATTAGAATGTAACTAATATTTCCCCCTTTTGATTAGCCCAAAACATGCCTAGGGGATCCTTTAATCAGCCCAAATGACTTTTTCCCACTTATCTCATAATTTCAAAATTGTCATCACACTATTTTCTTCATTATCGGATTTTTGGCAATTCTAATAGATTTTCTGCCTAAACTTTGAAAAATCATAACTAAATTTGTAGACATTAAATTAGTGATTTTACAGGCTATAGAACCCTTATTGAGTCTAGTTTCAAGGAAAAATATATCCTTTTACAGATTAAAAATACAAAATTGCCAGAATTTAAGTTTTTGGATGATGTTCCAGAAAATAGATAGCTTTTCTGGACTAACTTCAGAAATTCATAACTTTTTACATACAATTCCAAAAGTTACTCATTACCTATCAAATTAAAGCTTAGGATGTATATTTTCATTTTGTAAAATTTCATAATTTTTTGTCATCATTTAGTCATCCAAAACCACTTGACAACCTTACTGCCTCATAGGGAAACTTCACTGGCAGCATAATCACATTCTCCAAAATTCACTATTTTATTTAATTTCATATTTCCAATAATTACAATACATATTGGTGAATAAAATTTCAGGTGTTACAATTTTCACCAAAATATGTAGTCTCAGTCTCTCAGAATATTTTCCTTCCATACTCTTTCTTTCATAAGACAATTCTATGCAAGTGTATATTTTAAACTAGGCTTTCAACCTTTAAGGTTTCAAGAGGATTTAAATATAAATTTTGTTGGAATCTCATTTAAAATATACATAATTGTCTTTCGTCTGTCTTTCAAAAGGAAAACCATATCATGAAAAATGTCTATTAGCATTATGCTTCTTCTCGCAACAATTCCACGTATAGTAAGTGAGCTCAAGTATGAAGAAACTTTACATATAGACTAAGTTATAGTCCACTAATTATGTACTTATCATGTTGCCTATCTCTTCCAACTTATTTCACTATATTAATTTGTTTATTAGATTAACCACCAAATTTTCCTTTATATACTTCAAATGAGTCAAATGACACTATATAATTATAACACAAATAACATTTAGGAGAGATGAATTATTTCATCAATTAAAATATAATCTATGGTAAGTGTATATCCATTACTACCTTCAATCAAGTTTTTTAACTATAAGCACATTATTCTCTTTATACCTATTACTGTATGGCTTTGGAGTTGGTGGCTTTATAGCCCTAATTTATAATCTCATTATTTTCTAAGTATAAGCAAAATATATATATACACATTTTCAATGAATACCTAATATCCATAAATGTACTCATGAAAAGGAGTAATGGCTCATGAGATAATAAAGAAGGATCTCTTCCACCAAATTATTATTATTTTTTTTTTTTGCTCAAAACTTCCACCAAATTAATGGAGACATCTTATGTCATAATATGGAGAATTACTTTATAGTCAACAATGTAATAACAGTTATGAAAATTTCTAAATTCGTCCTTTAGCTTATAAGCCACCCTTAATTTTGCTCTATCCTTATGTACCTGTGATGACCATCTCTTAATTCATATTAATTTTAATGAGACAATTACATTTCATAATATTATCTCACCTCTCATGCTAGTATCATTGAGTACTAGAACTTTCTTCATGTCAAGTTTGATGAAGAAGTTACATTTTATTTCCTTTTAGGCTTAACAATTATCTCTAAAAAATTCTATCAAATTACACGATTAAATATAAAAATCATGCTACAAGGTAAAACCTAATCATGCTTACAAAACAACTATATGAGGCAAAGAAAAAACCATAACAAATAAGTGTATGTTTACCAATGTAAATCATACAATTATAAATTTGTACCACTAAGGACTACCTGTGGGTAAAGACATTAGCATAACATGAATTTATCTCGAATTGATGAATCTATAATGTAATCATATTTTCTAATACCTGTGGGCTACTAAGAAAATATAATGTCATTCTATTCCATCCTAATTAAATATCCAGTTATAATTATCTACTTGTGGGCAAAGATTAATTATAATCATATATTTAATTACAATTGATATTCTTTAAAGCCATATGTGATTAAAAACATGCATGCAACAAAATTGAGGATATTGTGACTACTCCCCAGGAAACAAGCATGCTAACCACGAATATCGTGTGCATTTAAAACATAAATATGCACATATAACCTAATGAGAATTTAATCAACAAAAGTGACTAAATAATGGAAATTCTCCCACTTTGATTAAATCAATTAATCATTGATTGGAGTTGATGTTTTAAAATCCATAAGCAATTATTTACGCATGCAATATTAAGGATGTTGTAGTTACTCCCCAAGATGCATGCTAATCGCAAATATCAACTACGTGCATTTAAATTCCAAATATGTACAAATCTTTAATGAAAATTTAATTGATTAATATAATCAACAAAATTTGAATAAATAATCATCATATATAAATTCTCCCACTATTTTATGCATCCAAATTAAGTCTGACATGTGCACTTCTTAATGGAGGGATTAACTAATTAATTTGATCAACAAAATTTAAATTAATGTCTCTCTCACTATTTTATGCATCTAAACATTATTTAAGAAATCAATTCCAGCATATTTTAACTCAAATATAATTTTACAAAATTCAAACAGCTGAAAGGTTGTCCAAAATCAATTACATACATATTAAGGTAATTAAGTGATATACAAAAACAAAATTTTGCAAATTACCATAATGCGAAAATGGCTAAAATTAATTTTCCCACGTTGAAACAATTAAAATGACACATAAAAATAAATCAACATCCAAATATTTTGATCAAATAAACCATTTATGGAATGAAATAAAAATCAAACCCAAACAATAAATAAAATGTTTAATTCTTTGAAAAAAAGAAAAAGTGCCAAAGAATTAGCACAAAATGGAGTTTAGGAAACTTAATTGAGTCCAAAATAATATATGTAAATTAAACTTGAAGGCCGCAATATCAATAACCCAACATATCAACAATGATAGTTCATAATTAACATAAATGTATACCTGGCCCAAATGTTAATCGGAACATGACTAGGAGAATATATCTGCCCATTTTTTTCAGCTTAATGGCCTAATACATCATTTTGGAAATAAACCAAATTGCCCAAAATTTAATAAAGTTGAATAAAACTCAACAATAATTTTCAGGTACAATGAAACAAATATTTGTGCCCATATAATCTCAGGAATTAAAGAAACGTGGCCCACATCAGTTTCTGCAAATAAATCTACTGGCTTAAAAAATACTTGTGTTTGGTTTGATTTTTAAGTAAGGTGCAATGTGTTAATATTTTAATAATTATTTAAACTGAAAATGCAATTCTTGGAAAAATATAACCAGAAAGCAAAATAATTGAAACCCAAATGAACAAGGTTTACAAAATAATTTTCACAAAATGTGGAGTAAGTAAAGGACCAAAAACAAGAAGCCAATAAATATCTCCGCCCAATCAAGCAGAAAAAGAATTAAATGGATAAGCTCGAAACCCAAAATGCGCAGGCCCAATTCATTCAAAATAAACCCCATGACAATAGAAAGTAAAATTGACAACGCCCAATTACCTTCAGCCCAATCAAGCATAAACAGAAGGTGAATTAAGCCCAAAATGCAAAACAATAAGATTAGGAGAAGAACAAAATGCCAGGACTACAATGAGGCCCATATCTGTAGCCCACGATTTGGATTAAGTGAAACGTTGAGTTTTGGGCTAAATGATGCCACTCCATCTCATATCACCTTCAGCCGGATCCCTACCCAACTAGGATAACCATCGTGACCCGGATGTAGACCCTGACGGACCCGCTGCAAACTGCAGTTCCAGGCAACGTTTTCCCTAATTAATAGCACTAAGACGAGATCATATATCAAAGTGATTTATGTTTTATTCCAAACTGCAATATTACTTTTCTCCAATTAGAAAAGCCAACGTGTTCATCAAGAGATGAAGAAAAAACAAAATCCTCACATGCAACATCCAAAATCTCATATCGAAACAAAGCATATCAATAACAATATGTGATGAAGGAATAAAACATAGTGCACACATATGGAATAAAATATATCCCAAAAAAAAAAAAATCATGACCAGGTTGCTCTAAGACCCAACCTAGACTATTTATAGCCTCCCATTAACGCTTGTAACAATTTTACTGGTGTGGTAGTTGACCCTAAACCAAATCTCTATTCAAATCACATTACGGGACATAAAACCTCCCTCCTTTTTGTTTTTTTTTTTAAAATCTCACTTATATATATATAATCTATGAAAGTATAATAAAATGTTTGCTACAATCAATTAGCTAAGAAAAAGTGATAGATATAGAGATATCGTAGAAGGTGACTACAATTTGCAACTTGATGAGACAACTTGAAAAATTAGATTTACTCATGCATAAATATAATTTAAATAATTCCATTAATATACAATAATTAAATTAAATCAAATGATCAGGACAAAAATCAAGAAATATGCGACTAATTATATACAATAATCAAATTAAATCAAGTAATCCCATAATATTTGCACCCAAATCCTATAAATTAGGATATATTTTTACCCTGCACAATGTCATATACAAACAATGATTAGCTCCTAATTAAAAAAAATCTCAAGGAGAAAAATCCTTAGAAAAAAAATAAAGGATAAAAATAAAGGAATATGTGATTAATATACAATAATCAAATTAATTCAAATAATCTCTACACCCAATTCCTATAATTTAGGATCTTGATTTTTTCAAAACACTTATATAATCTAAAAGGCAGGAAAGATTCCAAGAGGCAACGCAAAGTCCTATTGTTCTGACTTCTCTCTCCCTTACGCCATTGTCCTCCTTTTTTTCTTTTATTTTCCTGCAAAAGAAATTAACCAAGGCACACTGCTAATGCATTAAACTATATAGGCAAAAATTAAAGAAGTCAATCCCCTAAGAATAATAACATAGTTAAAAATGAAAAAGAAAACACGGAAACCATTTAGCTGAAGTAGTAAATTAAAAATCCCAATAAACTCTTTCCATAAAAAAAATACAATATTAATATACAATAGTCAAACTAAATCAAATAATCCCTTTATATCTGCATCCAAATCCTATAATTTAGGATCGACTTTTACTATTTATGCACAATGTCATGTACAATCAATGGTTAATTCCTAAATAGAAAATCCCAAGGAGAAAAATCTTGCACAAAAAAAATAGAGGAGAAAAATAAGGGAATATATGATTAATATACAATGTTATAATTAATATACATTGTTATATCATTAATATACAATAATCAAATTAAATAAAATAATATCAGCACCCAATTCCTACGATTTCTATAATTTAGGATCTTGATTTTTATCATTTCTCCACAATGTTATATCAAAATGCTCCCTGGGCGGCGGCGGCAGCAACAACAACAACAAACAACCGAGACAACAGAGCCATAATTTCTGGCTGCAACGCAAAGAAAGAAAAATAGCTCCTTTAAACCCATCCTTGCCCAAGTAATTAAAAAAAATTAAACCAATTTGAGTATCCATCCTTTTAACAAACACCAACCCTTCACCAAATACTCGGAAACGTAACTTAAAGTACCTACTCCATATAGTCATGACACTCCTCTATAATAGATTGCCGAATACTGTAATATCTTGAGTTTCAGTCATCAAAATTTTTTATATTGAAGGGAATAAAATGGTGAATTAAAGATAACATGAAATTACAAAATAGTGTAATTAGTGGTCACACACAATGTGATTATGTTTAGAACACAAATTGTAAAATGAGGATTTGCTGTCTTTGTATTATTTTAGCGTGGCAGTCTAATTGTGTGATATTTTTAAATAGGCAAATGATTTCCAATGCCTATGATATTTTTCAGAATGAAAGTAGACTTGTTAAGCTTTAATTTGATATGTCATATAGGTCATTTGGAGCTGCACACAAAGATTTATGTATTTTTGAAGTTAGCCTAGTAAAATTGGAGAGTTTCTGTGGCAATGTCTAAAAATGAAAATTCTAGGAATATTGAGCTTCCAGTTGGCTAAAGGTTATATTTTTTCATAAAAATAGATTTAATAAGGGTCATATAGCCTTTAGAACCATACCAATTGAACATCTGTACAATTAGATATGAATTTTCAAAGTTTAATAAAAATTCTGTCAGCTTGTGCGAAAATTACAAAATGTAAGGGCAGAATGGTAATTTGTCATATTAAGCAAGAGGCAAATATTTTCTCTATATTATTTCCCCATTTTCGTCCAAAAAGAGATAAAGGAAGGGGGAAATAATTTATTGGGAATTTATAGCAATTTTTGGCAAGTGATCAAGAGAGAAAAAAAAAAAGATTATGGAAGAAGTCAAAATTTGCAACTCATATTAATTTATGTGGAGGAGTAATTGTAAGGCATCTTTTTCCTCCCTCCCAGTATTCAATTTCGGCCACGTAAATGGCCAAGAGAAAAGAGATGATGGACAATTAAAAAGAGCATGTATTTAAAGTGCATTAAAATAATCAAAAGTAAGGTGGATGAAGATGATATTATTATAAGACACTTTCACTTTCTTTCAAGCTTCACGCGCCCCGGGGGGGACTTGAAGAATATAGAAGGAGCCAAGCTTCAAGAAGGTAAAGTCCAAAGTAAAAGGTTGAAATCTTGAAGTTTATGTCTTTTAGCTCTTGTAATATCTCTTCTAACCTCTATATCTTCATAAATATGGCTTGTAGCAAGTAGCGCCCGTGGGGAGGGAGGGGGGGGGGACAACTTGAAGAATATAGAAGGAGCCAAGCTTTAAGAAGGTAAAGTCCAAGGTAAGAGGTTGAAATCTTGAAGTTTATGCCTTCTAGCTCTTGTAATATCTCTTCTAACCTCTATATCTTCATAAATATGGCTTGTAGCAAGCAAAATCAAGAGTAGAGAGAGAGAGGCAGCCATGGTTTTAGAGTAAGAAAGAAAGGAAAATCAAGGTGAGCACAAGAACTTGATATCTCTTGGTGATTAGTGCTTGTTGTTGGTGTTTGATTGAATTTGTGGCTTTGTTTGATTGGATTTGTGGCTTTGTTTTCATGGTTTTGTAAATTGGGATGATGAAACCCTAAGGTGAGGTGCTATCCAATTTTTTATTAAACATGTGAGACGTGTGTTTAAGGGATTAAACAAGTGATTAGAGGTAGAAAGAAGGTGTTAAGTCGATTAGAAACAAGAAACATGATTTTCCCAAAATTTGTCCAACTACTGTTCATAGGGGGTTAGAGTTGAAATTTCATGAATTTGATGATTCTATTTGATTTAGAAGGGAAAATTGGGTAAGAATACATGTGTTCATAATTTTTGGAAATTTGTATGCAAATATGGAATTTATTGATTGTTTGATTGTTTCATTAGAGGCAGTGTTATTGTGCAGTGAATTTTGTTAGGTGTCACACCTTTATCTTATTTTTACCTTTTTTCAGAGTATTTGAGGGAAATGCTTCGCAGTTCAGTGGGCAACACATGAATGGCATAAATATACTGATAATATGTGCATGATTACAGAAATTTCCCATAAGGGTTCGAATATGATAATTACAATTAAGGTAGTCACATAAGAGCTACTAAGGTGTCTACACCCATCCCAAAGAAATCGAGACATCTTCCCATCTTCATTCCGCCACTAAAATCTTCTTGTGTAGTTCTCGTCACTGATCTATGCATACATTTTATATTCATCTGTCTAAATTGTTGGTGGGGAAGGGTGAGATTCAGGGGTGTCTTGGTATCATCATATCATCAAAAATCCAGTCCTAACCCCTCCAAACAACACTAGTCAAAACCTAAAATTCTCCGGAGAAAGTTGGGGTTTTTCACTTCTGACTCCGCAGATTTGCTTCTTTCTACTTCTAATCACTTTATTAACTATTTAATTACGTTATAACTACTATTTAGACCTAATTTTGGTGGCATAACGTCTAGGGTTCAACGTTTTCCAATTTTCACAATCAGAGCAAATCCAATAGAAATCCACCGATTCAATTATCCACAACAGCCAGAACAACCAATATTTGAAGTTTAGAAAGTTACCTTTGTATCCTTCTGGCTCTTCCTTTGTTTGGCCAAACCCTAACCACTTTCACCACTGAAATTCATGCTTCAAAAATCTTGAATCACATAGAGGAGAAGCTTAGGAGAAGGATTATACAAGTTAGGAACCAATTCATCGAAGAAATCAACCTACCTTTGCAAGTTTTCTTCTCCTTCTCTCTCTAGAATCCAAGCTCTCTCTCTCTCTCTTTGAAAACTACAAACTGACGTTTTATTGAGCATGGAAGGGGAGGATGATATTATATAATATATTATAATTATCCCATAATCATTAAATTTCAAAAATCCCCATTTTTGGATTTATGCAAATTCTGGCAGATTTTCTGCTCAAATTTTGAAAACTCATAACTAAATTTGTAGACATCGAATTTGAGTGATTCTAAAGGCTATAGAACCTTTATTGAGTCTAGTTTCAAGAAAATTCCCAGAATTAAATTCTTTGGACGTTGTTCCATAAAATCAACAGTTTTTCTGGGCTAAATTCAAAAATCTATAACTTTTTACATACAACTTCATAAATTTCCCATTACTTATCAAAATTAAAGCTTAGGATGTCTACTATCATTCAAAAAAATTTCATAATTTTTTGTCATTATTTGTTCATCCAAAATTACATGAAAAACTCATTACCTTTTAGGCAATTTCACTGAAAGCACCATTCACCTTTCAATTTCCAATATTTAATTCCTATGGCCATGAATATTCACCATTTTATTGAATATATTAAATAATTACAATATATTTGGTGAATAAAATTTGGGGTGTTACAGTTCTCCCCCACTTAAATAAATTTCATCCCTGAAATTTGCTATACTTGTGCAGCCACAAATTCTAGGTAACACTTTTTCATATCCTCTTCCTTTTTCCATGTAGCCTCCTTTGGAGATAACCCTTTCCAGAAAGGTTTTACAAAGGGAATGCTCTTACTTCTGAGTTGCTTCTCCTGTCAATCGATGATTCGGTCAAGTGTGACTTTATAAGTCAAATCATCTCACATTTCTACATCTTTGTATTCAATCACATGCTCCTAAAAGATTGTGTTCATTTATCCTTGATATAAGCTTTTTTTTTCAATTACTGCTCTCAAATCACGAACATTCTTATCACTGACCAAAATCTGCTTAAACAGACTAAGATCTCTAACATCCTTGATCATTTTCTGCTCACAAATTATCATGGTTGCCATCTACATTGTTTTATGGCTCAATGCATTAACAACGACATTAGCCTTTCCTGGATGATACTTTATCCCCAGGTTAAAAGCTTTAAACAGCTTCATCCATCTATGATTTCACACATTTAGTTCTTTTTTATCATATAAATATTTCAAACCTTGGTGGTCGCAGTAGGACTCTACGATTTTGCCATAAAGGCAACGTTTCTAGATTCAATACAACACTATTACCATCAATTCAAGATTATGAGTGGGATAGTTCAATTCATGAAGCTTCAGCTGATAAGATGCATACATCGCACTCGGCTTGCATCAAAATACATTCCAATCCCTGCCTACTCGTATTCGGGATTTAATTCACTTCCCAATCCATGCCTACTGGCATCGATAAAGGCAACAAAGGTCTATGGTGGATCTGGAATTATCAACACTCTAACAACATTGCCTCTATCGGTGCTTTGTTCTGGTCATTACTGCCTCTATTGGTGATCTGTATTGATAGGATATCCACAACCTTTTTTATGTAACGACACTGCCTCCATTGGTGATCTGTGTCTGCCATTAATGCCTCCATCAACGATATGTAATGACAGGGTATCCATACCCCCTTATGCGTTTCTTTCGCCTCCCTAGAGCCCGAAGCCACGACCTTGGGGATAAGATCGCGCTTATATGAGACTCTGGTACTATAATAAATTGCCATCTCAGATCTGTGAAGCTCCTCTCACAATCATCATCCCATGCATAATGTTGAGTTTCTGGGGAAAAGTTACATACCCCTTATAATAATCAACAAGACTCAAAACACTACGTATCACAACTAAAGTCTCTAGCCTTTCTAGTTTAGTACAACTTCCACCTTGCAATGATCCGCCGTGACTCCTTGTTTTGAGACTGCATGACTCAAAAGTTTATCTTCTAAAAGCCAAAACTTACATTTGCTCATCTTGGCATGGAGTTGCTTAGACTTCAGTATGTTCAATATGATTTTCAAATGTTGCTCTTGTTTTACTCTACTCCGTGAGTATACCAGTATATTATCAATGAAGACTATTATGAATTGGTCCGAGTACGGACAAAAAATTTGATTCCTATAGTCCATGAACATGGCAAGTACATTGATAAGCCCAAACGGCATTATAAAAAACTTGTAATAGCCATATCTGGTCCTGAAGGCAGTTTTCGGTACATCTTCCACTTTTACCTCAAACTGGTGATACCCAAATCTCAACTCAGTTTGGAAAAAACACAGGTAGCTGATCGATTAATTCATCTATTTCAGGAAGTGGGTACTTGACCTCAATGGCCACCTTATTTATACTGACTGGGTCCCACATTACTCTCTGTACATGTATGGCCATACCAGATCGGTAATATGCTCCATGAAGTCCCAAAAGCAATCGGTTGGACCTCTCTCGACAATATCAATCTCTTCCTGGTATTGCACTACGTACTGCCCTCAAGTCTTATCAAATCCTTCTGGGGCTAATTCACAGACTGTAAGAATTCACTCCTTTAGTACTCCCGTTCGTGCATATTTCCTATCATTGTGTAATCAAGACCATATCAATATACTATTCGGTTGTCAGAACCACCACTCTACCAAAACCACTTGGGGTTCTTCTAGAACCACGTTGGGCTCTTCCAAAACTACTTTGGGCTCTGATACCAAAATGTAAGGCCCTACCTTACATACCACTTATTATTGATATTAATCAGAGTAGCTATAAGACCCTTATTGAGTTTAATTTCAAGAAAAAATATAGCCCTTTACCAATTGAAAGCACAAAATTCATAGAATTAAATTCTTTGGATTCTGTTCCAAAAAAATCAACAGTTTTTATGGGCTAATTTCAAAAATCCATAACTTTTTACATACAACTCTATAAATTTCCCATTACCTATCAAATTAAAGCTTAGGATGTCTATTCTCATTCTGGAAAATTTCATAATTTTTTGCCATTATTGAGTCAACAAAAACCACATGACAAACTCATTGTCTCACTGGCGATTTCACTGGAAGCACTGTTAGCCTTTCAATTTCCAATATTTAATTCCTATAGCCAGAATATTCACCATTTTATTGAATATATTAAATAATTGAAATATATTTGGTGAATAAAATTTGGGTGTTACATTAGGCAAACCTAGTCCAAATATTATGAAACTTTATAGGATTAAAGTAGAGATGTAGAGCTTTAATTTGGTTGGTAGAACATGATTTTTGGACGAGTAGATTAAGAGATATGATTTTTCAAAGTTGTGCCCTATTTTTGGAATGCAATTTGGAATAGGAAAAGTTTGGCAAATTTCTGGGAAAAATGTGATAATAATTACTAGCCTTGGGTATTTTCCCATGAAAATACACTTAGAGAAATGTACATAGGCTTTGGAACAAGTCAAATTGGATTTTTCTAGAATTAATTATGATTTTCCAAAGTTGACTGAAAATCTTCCAGTTTTCTAGAAATCAATGAAATTGCACTATGTAGAGTTGTACTATGCAGAAATTGCTGAAACTATAGATAGATAACCAAAAAATTGTGATTAAAGGTAGTAATAGTTTAAGTAATAACCAGTTACTTGTAACTTTAATTTATAGAAATTTGCAATAGCCCGAGTCAAAATCAAGATTTTGAACAGACAAGTAGAGCAGGAAGGGGCAATTCTAGGTAGTAACTCTTTCTCTCATACATTATGTGAGTGTTTATATGCCTTGTGTTATTGTTATGTTGCATTACATAGGCTATGACATATTTATTTGTCGCATTTTATATGACTGCTTGTATGTTACCATTGAGATTCTTTCGAATTTCACTATTTCCATAAATATATAAAGTTTTTAGTAGCAGGCAGCGGCTCAAGGGGCAAATGTGTACTTACTGGCAATTGGTGGTTCTGGTGCAAATCAATCAAGACTGTTGGTTTTTTGAAGACCTTTTATTATTTTGAGGTCTGTAACTATTGTGAATTCACCCTATTGGGATTTCTATAATATAATCATGTGCATTTTATTAGTATTTTTATGCTATTCCAGTGTGCCTATTGAACTGCGCACAAGTACTCTGAAAAAGGTGAATATAAGATAAAGGTGTTACAAATACAACTCATGATCTAAAGATTTAGTGAAAAAAAAATCTTCTCTGTCTCTTGCTTCTACATATCTATATATCACTCTATGAAATAAATATCTTTATCTGTGGCAAGTCAATATCACATCAAATAACGTAAATACCTACCACATCATAACCATTATATTTCTTCATATAAAGCCATAAAAGCATCCCATTATCTAAGGATTTTATGGAACAAATCTTTATACTACATCTATCTATTACTACAAATATATATTGCTGATAGACTACCAAACATATCTCTTTATACTACATCTGTCAATGTCACATTCAATAAAAATAATTTTAATCATCACATTGATGAACATACCACCTAAAATTGTGAAGAAACCTTCTAATACAAACCAAAACCCTATAATTATAGCCAATTATCTAAGACTTTAATGCAGAAAATGTTGAATGAGTTATAATATTCAATACCTCCATGATAATCAATAAAATATAGAACTTCTTTACCACAGTAATGTCAAGTATAACATAACTCCACAATATCTTCCATCAGCATATCAATTCTTAATTTAATTCAAACATCCCTCATTCTTCACTAACCCAAATTGGACAATTACTACCAGATGATGAAAATGAGAGAAATGCTTGAAATTTTTCCATGCAAAACTGTTTGCCCCCCCTAAAAATGTAACCCCCTTCCATAATTATATCTGAAATACGTGATTAAAGTGAAATAGAGATCAATAATTATTAAAACTCATTCACAATCCCATCCTTGAGATAGGGTTTTCACAAATACTTTTCGAAATCTAATTGACCTGGTCTCATATTCACATATCGAATATAACTACTCTGCGAAGATAAGTCACATTCGTATAACTATCAGAGTACACACTATAAATTTCTGGCAATCCCGGAATTCTTACATTAATCTAAGCTTTACAAGGCACATTCACCCTTTACAATTTTCCAAATAGGGGATTACACAAATCCTCATACCAAATACATACTCGAATATACATTCCAACCTATATAGTCATATATCCAAATACACTTAATCCCAAACATGCATTGATAACCAACTATCACAAGATTACAACCCGAAAGAGTCATTGCCGCCCATGGTTGCTTGCTCCATCCTCGATTCCACCTACCCTGTCTAAGATGTTGGTAGGGAGGGTGAGATTCTAGAGAATCTCAGTAGATAAACATTACCAATATGTATGCAAGATAGATGTTTAATGCATGACATGCTTGCATAACTCATGACTACACACAATGACAAATCTGTAAGCTTAATGCTTCGAACAACATGCATATGGCCATAGCATAAATTGAAACATAGCTTCAAATCATTCATACATGTTTCACATAATCAAGCAAAGCAATAACATGCATCAATACCAACCCAAATATCATATACATACAGGAGAGGTAAGTTCCCTACTCTTATTCTTTCCACGTAAGCTCCAGCATCGATTACTCACGATCCGAGCGAATATCCAACCCTATAACTAAATCAAGGACATAGGATCAATATCTAATCCAAATCCTTACTTTTATATCACTTAAAGTTGGTTGTCATTTGAGTCCCTTAAGTGTCTAATAATAAGCTCAACAAAAGCTTAAAAGGATTGGGACGTACTAGGTTGGAAATCACCTTCCAAAATCACAAAATACTAAAAATAGGGGTTGGTTGCAGCCAAAACATGCACAAAAGGTTTTTGGCGGCAGCCAAGAATTTCTGGCTGCGGCCAAGACGTGCACAGAAACTTTTGCGCTGCAGCCAAGATTTTCTACTGCAGCCATAGTAACTTTGAAAATTCATAATTAATTCCAGAAAAATTAAAATGAGGTGATCATAAAGCCAAATGAAAGCTATTTAAGTCCTATTCATAGGAAAAATACGGATCAAGGCTGTACAAAACCACAGAAATATATAATTACACAAATATCCACACTACTCTAGAATCAAACCCAGTTTCGACCTCAAACTTTGGGCAAACATAAATCCCAGTTCACAAAACTAAATGACACAAATTATATATTCTTTTTGAAGCTTAAGATTGAACTTCAAGACTGGAAAGTTTCAGAATATTTAGAGACCATTTGCCTATTCAAAACGTTCATGTAAACTGACTGCCCAGAATAGACTTTCAATGGCAGCATTTCCAATTTTGGCATATTTGCTTCCAATGATCACAATTTCATACCAAACCTCATTCTCACACAAATTTTCACAAGGAATCCATTGGAAACACCAAAACAACCAAATTCACATTATATTGACATGTTTTTCAGCAATCTCAACATGTCACACAATTTCACATTTCAAACTCTAACATTGCAACTTTTCCAATTCTAATGCCAAACCAATTCCAATGACCAAATTACACAACAAAACACCATTTTCAACACAAAACACATGACAATTCATGCATTTTACAATTCCACCAAAATTAGGGCAAAAACCAAAATTCACAATACTCAACCAATAACCACAATAGTTAGGTCAAAAGTCATCAAATACTCACCTCTTCCTCTTTCCCAAACCAATTTCTTGATTCTCCATCTTTCCACTTTTGCTCAAGCTCTTAAACACCTCCAATCAAGAATCTAAAATCATAGAGACGAAGCTTTCATCACTATGAACAACATTAAAGAAGGGTATTTAAGCTAAAGAGGACCATAAGCCAACCAAAACTAGCCTTGTTCTTTTCTCTTTCCTTCCCCAAACTTGGCAAAAATAGAGGTTTGGGAGAGAGAGGGATGAGATGAAGAAGAGATCATATTTTTGGAGGCATAAAGGCCACTTGGACGACCAAATAGAGAGGAGAAGAGAGAGGGAAAACTTTGACAAATTGACCAAGATCCAAGGGTCCAAAAAGTGCCATGTGTCACACCCTTATCACATCTCTCATGAGTTCACATAGGCACACACACACACATGATTCCACCCCTTGATCTATTGCACAAATCAATCTCAACCATTGATCTTGAAGTTACCAATGAGTTTCCTCTTCAGTACTTGACCAATTGGTCGGTAACTTTACCGTTTTGCCCCTGATTATGACAATTCCTCTTAAATCACCACCAAACACACCATATCATTCTATATCACCATCTTATGCGCCCTCCCTATATTTTAAGTCAATTTATATGTTAATCCATAATTGAACTCAAATACAGGGTTTCCCATTGATCATAACACATTCGAATCACATTCAAATCTCAAATCACATCAGATTCTCCAAAAGGGTTATTTATCACTAACCACATGCACTTTTGGAGTCATTAAACCCTTAATCACAATTTGGGATCATGCTAAACCGGGGCTTAGCAATCCACTTATTTCAGACTTATTCTCTAGCCTCAAGTCTCAAAATTCGGGGTGTTACACAAAATATTACACCAGTGATTAATAACTTCATCATCAGCCAGCATCATGATCATTCGAGTGCCCCATTTCAGTTATACACAAAAAGTTAAAAATGCATGTGCGTATTAAAAAAACCATGACTAAAAATTTTTAAAAAAAACTTACCTTATCATTAAAAATGTAAGAGTTAGATAAATAAAAATATATCAGAAATAGAGTTTTTCTTTAGTTGAGAATGTGATAGTGGATACATCACATCAGTTATATAGAAGAAGCAGTTAATGACCTCCCTCCAACCACCTAAGCTTAAATCAAGGGAAAATTGTAACTGTAACCCCCTTCAATAATTAAGGCCGAGATTTACGTTCGTAACACGTAATTAAGTTTGAATTAGAGACTGTAAGATGATTTGGGACTTATTCAGATTAAACTTCCCAAAATTAGGGTTTTCAAAAACTTTTTCAAAACCTTATCATAACAATCTCATATTCATAATACAAAACAAATATGGCCTATATCGGTTGGTTTCATTCATACATATCAGAGTACAACATTCATTCCCGACACACTCGGGTTCCATTCGTTAATAAAAAGGGATTTACACAAGGCACAAAGCCTACAATTCATACCCTTTTTCTTGGGGATTACACAAAATCTACTATATACAATTGTCCCAAAATATCCATGATAACCAATATTTAAATAACCAAAAGGAACTCTATATTAGAGCTCTAGCCGCTCTTCGTCACCCGCTTTCCTTTCGATTCTTCGGCCCTGTCTAAAACATTGTTTTTGGGAGAGTAAGATTCTAAAGAATCCCCGTAGTGTCAAATTAATCATATAATGTGCAATAATAAGGCATGGAATCAAATCATTATCCACACAAGCAACTACAACGGCAATGGTTAGTGTGACACATGTCATCCCTGACGATTGCTCACGCTGCAGCGCATCACAACAATCCACACAATATAATTCACCACAGCTGGGATCCATATAATGCATTTCATAACTAAGCCATACAGGCAAGATATACACAGCCCACGGCTGGTTTCACAAACACCGCCCCACGGGTCGGATTCATAAAGATCCATGTTGATTACGACGGCAGTTCAACGGCCGACCTAGAGATGACCACTGTCACTCCCTATACGGCTCACGCTGAAGTGCTTACACCATAATGGACCATGGTACACAGTTCACAAGTTCAATGATGATTATGCATACCAACACATCATACAAAATATGAGAGAAAAGTCACTACCTGAGTTCTTCCGGGCGTTCCTTGGCACTGGTCTCTCCCGCGTCGGGCAAATATCAAATCCTATATTCATAATAAGTGACGAAGAGTTATACTCTTATTCCAAGACTTAGTTCACTTCATAATACTTAATTGGTTATCATTATTGCTCTTTTGGAGTCATTAAATACCCCTAAAGGGTAGGAAGAACTATCCCAAAGATCCCCTTATGGAAGCACAAAACTGAGATTTTACACTATTTCACTCGAGCAGAGACGACCATGCTCGAGTGTTGATGTACGGACACTCGAGTGAAAGCGGCTTCACTCGAGTGATGGTACGGACATCACTCGGGCACAAGAGAGTGAGAGGCAGCGAGTGAACACCTGAGAGCACAAAGAAGTTTTCAGAAACAGGCTCACTCGAGCACAAAATCCTCACTCGAGCACAAGTACGGAAATCACCTCAAGCACAAGGAAGTGAAGACAGAAAGCACATGCCCGAGAACACGAGAAATGGCAGCAGCCCAAATGGCTCACTGCACTCGAGCACACACGGCTCACTCGAGCACGATACCCATACCCACGAGTGAGAAGGCACACTCGTGCACTTACTCGCGAGTGATAACCCGAGAGCAACTCTCTACTCTGGGCTTACACCATCACTCGAGCATGCTCTTCCCTTGCTCGAGCACAAAGAAGCGCACTCGAGATTCCTTCAAAGAACCCCAACTATCACTCAAGCAGAAAAGGGAAAACACTCACATCACTCGAGCACGATCATCTTATGCTCGGGTGATATTCATCCTTCACTCGAGCACACCCATCTATGCTCGAGTGAATCTATCAGAATGCAGAAAACGCAGAAACAGAGGCATTTTCCCCCAACACTTGCCCAATAGATTCCTATGGACACAAAACTTAACCCAAAGCCATTCCCACACAAAAACACCCAATAAACTCAATGGAATACTCAGAATCATCAAAATCCTACTCCATTTTCATGTTTTGGGTTTTGGGCAACAATTTCAACAAGACACCAATCTCAACAAAACTTCACATTTCAACCTCTAATCAATCTATCTATCCTAAACTCATTCCAAAACACCATTCTCATGCCAAAAACATACCAAATGAACAGTGGCATTCAATTTTCGGATTCAAGCCAAAATTTCCAAAAATTAGAAACTATTCCAAATGGTATGAAACATAGATAGATAGATTGGTTTCACTCACCTTATCAACTTCTCCAAAGAGAGTTCTTGATTCACCAATAATCAGATTTTCGTGTGACACAAATCAGCACCAAATGGCCAAACTATACACACCAAAATGAAGCCCATTACTCAAGGATCAACATTTATGAAGGGAACTTGAGCAATGGAGGGCATTTACTTACCCAAAGATCAAGCTTTCTTCCTTCCCTTGCCTTCAACAATGGCAGCACGAATTTGGAGAGAGAAGATGTGAGAGATGGAGTGAGGAAGAGGAAACAATCATCATCCCTCTTTACCCATACCTCCAGCCGAAAGAGAGAGAGAAGAGAGGAAAGAGAAATAATTTTATCCCATTTGACTTTCTTAACCTCTCTCATCTTGACACATGTCCATATGCCATTGGCTTACACCAAATAAGTCACCAATTAGCTTATCTAATCTCTCCATTAGCCATTTTAATCACACATCTCATTTTCTCTTAGTTAGTAATTAATTTCCCCATTAATTACCACTTCATGGCCAATAATTCCATTCTTCCAATTTTTCACTAATTATGACATATTAATGAAAATAGCCATAAAACACATAATAATTCCAATTAAATTCATAATTATCCATAATAATCATGATTATCCCTTAATCAAAAATTGGGATATTACAATAACATCCTAACTTTTATTCACCCAAAAATTCTTATATTAAAGGGAATAAAAAGGTAAAATAAAGAGCATATGGAATGACAAAACAAGGCAATTAGTGATCACATACAACATGATTATGTTTGGAACACAAATTGTAAAGCTTGGATTTGCTGCTAGTGTGTTTTCCAGCGTTGCAGTCTAGTTGTGTGACAGTTTCAATAGGCAAATGATATCCAATGCCTATTATATTTTCTAGAATGAAAGTATACTTATCAAGCTTTGATTTGATAGGTCATATAAGTCATTTGGAGTTGTGCACAAAGAATTATGAATTTTTAAAGTTGGCGTAGTAAAAATGGAGAGTTTCTGTTGCAGGTCCAAAAATGATAATTCTGGAAATTTTGAGCTTCCAGTTGGCTAAAGACTATATTTTTTTTCCTTGAAAATAGACGTAATAAGGGTCACATAGCCTTTGGATCTACACCAATTAGATCTCTACAAATAAATATATGAATTTTTAAAGTTTGATTTAAATTCTGTTAGATTTCCAGTAAGGTACGAAAATGGGAAAAAAGGTATGGGCAAAATAATCATTTGACAAATAAAGCAAGTTATTATTTTTCCCTTTTCTTGGGGAACAATTCAATCAAAATGGGAAAGAGGAAGGTAAAGCAAAATACTTGGCTCATATTAATGCAAGAAGGAAATTTGTTGACCAAGTAAATTAGACATATGCTAATTGCCATTAAATAATATTATTTCACAAAGTTTTTTGTCCAAAAAAAATATATTATTTCACAAAGCAAGGAGATAGATGAAGCTAAGTCAAAAAGCTTATTTGGTCCTCCAAAGGGCCAACTTATGTCAACCTAAAGAGAGCCAAGGGAAAGCAATTGTAAATAATGAAACCCAGCCACCAGTTCATAAACAAGAGTACGAGAAAAATGGCTCACTTCCAAAACCAATATGGTGCAGTTCCAGCAGTAAGTCAAGACCCAATTCAGAAGGAAATGGACACAGCCGGAGACACCACTGGTATTGGCGGCACCGAACATGTAGCTGCCGCTGATGACGTCATCGGCCCGGCGCTGGTCAAGACCACCACCACGACCACCGACCGGTGAAACCCTAGCTACAAGCAGTGATGACACCCTTTCCGGCGGTGATGAGAAGGACCACCACCATAAGAAAGGAATAATGGAGAAGATCAAGGAGAAGCTTCCCCGAAAACACCACCACCACAACAACAATTAGTCATATCAATAATATTCACAATATCTAGTTAATAGTATTTGTGCATCGTTATCGTCTAGAAACTAAATTGTGTTTGATGTTGGTGTTTTTTTGTTAAGATGGTATGTTTTGTTTATTTTTTTCCGAAATTAATGAAGCTTAGTCCTTTTACATACATATTTTTTACCTTTTAGAAAAATATTGAAACTCATAAAATTCTGGTTGAAATCATGAAATCACAAATTATTTAAGTGAAAAAATACATATAATATAAATCAAATCATTATTTAAAGTCCAAATCAACTAATCTTTTAAAGTTCATCTAAGACTAAACAAACCATACAATTCTATAAAATTCAATTCTGAATAAACGTAAGATATCATTTTAGGTTATCTATTGTAGAGAGAACTCCTAATAGGAAACACACGGGATTTTATTTATAAGAACTACTCATTTTACATTCTTGTTCACTGAGGTCCTACAACTCACTCCTTAATTATATCGACCATCAGGAGACATCCTAGGCATAACATCACAAAGCAAAATATTCATAATATTAGTGCTTGTTTGAGTCATTATTCAAGAAGCACATTCACACAAGTCAAAACAAAACTCGTCTCACATACTTATCTTGTATATCATAAATCACATTAGAAAAATAGCTACTTCTGCTAATCCAAAGAAGCACTAAGACGAGACCAACTTCGTAGGCCATCAACTTTAGGTCATAGACTTACAAACTGAAACACATGAAATGAATACAAAAACCCACTTCCTAGGTAATGATCCCCTCTAAGACTAACCTAAGATCTTATGACATACAAGTCATGAGCATAATAATTATGTCTCATAAAGACACGAAATATGGTGCCATGTTTGAGGCTTGACGAATTAAATACTTGCAACAATATGTAATGCTCCAAATTGCTGGTGGTCCCAATATGACCCAGGTGTCCACACTGAACCATTCCACAGATAATAATAAGGCCGTTAGGCGCAGTAAGAGAGAGAAAAAGTTGCCAGCACGTTATAGGGAATGAAGGGGGTATATTTTGTATTGGGTAATCACGGGAAAGGCGTGTGGTATGTTGTGGGATTTCTTTCCTCTCCCTGTGATCTCTCTTTGTGATTTCTTCTTCTTCTTAGTTTGTTTCCAGTCATATAACTGAGATTACATATTTTTTCTTTTCTTGTAAACCAATTATGATTCTTAGTTACGGCAATAATAATACAGAGTTGTGAAGTTCCTCTGTTCTCTTGTTCTGTGTTGATTTATTTGGCTTTTGTAAGAATATTCATAACATTTTGGTGCTCTCGTTGAGCTTCAATGGCAGACAACACTCATTTATCCACAATGGCTGCCGAGATCAAACACCTTCATGATGATCTTGCAGAATGTAGTCAACGTGATGCAAACAATGACCAGTGATTGACTCATCTTGAATCTTCACTAGAGTCTATTTCTCGCCATTTAGAAGTTCTTACTCGTTCTGTTGATCGTGTGCATCAAATTGCTGCCATTGGATCACCGAACTCTTTTGATGGAACTCCTTCCATGAACTCCGACTTCGTGTCTAGCCCTATGAAGCAAATTAAACTAGACTTTCCTATTTTTGATGGCACAGACCCACTAACTTGGATTTTTTGAGCTGAAATTTTTTTTGCTTTCTATGAGACTCTCGAACTTCAACGTGTTGCTCTTGCTTCGGCTTATTTGGTTGGGCAGGCTGTACCTGGTTCCAAATGCTTCAACGAACCCACTTAGCTCCGACATGGTCGGCTCTTTCCAAAGCAATGGAGGAATATTTCGGTCCTTCTAGGTTTGATTCTTCACGGGCTCAACTTTTCAAGTTGACCTAAACTGATACAGTGGCCCACTACTATTCCTCCGTCATGATTTTGGCCAACAGGACTGAAGGACTTTCTAATAAGGCTCTCTTGGATTGTTTTTTCAGTAGGTTGAAACCATTGATCAAGCGTGAGGTTCAATTAAAAGAGCCTACCGCTCTGCTTCAAGCTATGGCAATGTCAAAATTATATGACAAACCACTTTCTCTGGATCTACTCCATCGAAACCTCGACCCAGCCCTCTCTCCATTCCAACCAAGAAACCATTGACCTGGCACAGTACCGCCACTTCCTCCCCTGTGTCTAGCGTGGGCTCGTCTTCTTCCATACCATTGTTATCAACACCGACCACCAAGTCATCGACCCCAATTAGATGGATGACACAAGCTGAAATGCAATCTCGACGAGAAAAGGGATTGTGCTTTACTTGTGATGGCAAGTATTCTTGGAACCATAAATGCCCCAATAAGTAGCTAATGTTATTTCTCTCTGAATTAGATGAACCACCTGATGATGAATCACCTGATTCTTCCACTCCACCTAACGACACTCCTATGTCTGAGTCAAACCACACTCTTCATTATTTATCTCTTCATGCATATCAAGGAACTCTGAGCAACACCACTATTCATTTTATGGGATCGATCCAAGGTACACAGGTTCGCATCTTGTTAGATGGGGGAAGTTTAGACACTTATTTACAACCTCGCATTGCTCACCATCTTAATCTTCCTATTGAACCTGCTCCTGGTATTTGAGTGGTTGTGGGAGACGAGGTGTAACCACCTCACCGTAATTACATCCGGATTATGAAATTTAAGTGAAATAGAGACCAATAAGGTGAAATCAACAATTTATAATCCCTCATCATGAGATGGGGTATTTCCAAAAATTAGTTCAAAACATAGTTACTCGTGGTCTCACATTCACTTATGGATATAATTACTTGAGAAATCAAATCACATGATAAATATCAAAGTACGGAAACTAAAATCCCGATAAACCCCGGGGTACTTACATACATATAATGGGTTTAAAGTTCCCAAAATGGGGATTACATATCCAAAATCATCATTTACATGACATATACAAATGGTAATCCCAAATCCCAACTAGATGACCAACATCCAAAATACAAAATGTCCCTAAAGCCCTAACCACTCTTGGTTGGACGCTTCCCTTTCGAGCCACTTGCCCTGTCTGAAAAAGTCATTTAGAAAGAGTAAGAATCTAAAGAATCCCAGTAGTAACAAATCACTCATACAATATATAAACACAAGGCATGTAATGTATCATGTTCACCAGCATTATCTATGGCTCGCGCCACAGACAACAGCACTCACGGCTGTATCACAATGCACTATGCCCGCTTTCACGGTAATCACAATGACAGCTTTCGCTGCAAACACTATGCCCGCTCTCGCGGTAATCACTATGCCAGATTTCGCTGTAATCACAATGCACAAGGTATCTCAAAGCACAACGTATCACAAGGCACAAAGCTCTACAATGCACAAAGCTCCACAAGGCACAAAGCAGCAGCAACACACAATGCATGATAGGCAAACATACAATACATTTACACATAGTATACGAGAGGAGTGACTACCTGTATCTTTCCTGACAATCTTTGGGACAGTGGGCTCACGTGTCTGACAGATGTCAAATCCTATAACAATTTAGGGACAATTGACTAATCTCTTTTCTAATTACATATTTCCATAATACTCTAAGTTGGTTATCATTTAGGACTCTTTAGACGACTATTAGAGGCCTAAACATATGCCTAAAGGGTTGGAAGAAGCTACCCTGAAGACCCCTTTTCGGAAGGCAAAACACAGATTTTAGACTGGATCACTCGAGTAAAGATGACCTCACTCGAGTGATGAACGACTCGTGCTCGAGTGAGAACGATTCTTGTAACCCCCTCACCGTAATTACATCCGGATTACGAAATTTAAGTGAATTAGAGACCAATAAGATAAAATCATAATTTATAATCCCGCATCCAAGAGATGGGGCATTTCGAAATCAATTTCAAAACGTAATTAACCCTTGGTCTCACATTCACGTGCGGATATAACTATCAGAGAAATCAGAGTACATAATAAATATCAAAGTGCGGAAACCAAAATCCCGGCAAACCCCGGGTTAATACATATAACTTGGGTTTAATATTTCCCAACAAGGGGATTACACCACCAAAATAATCATTTACATTCTTATATACAATTGTCAATCCCACATCCAAAACTACGATAACCAACTACCACTTAGATTTTTGGAGTAAGCCTAACTACTCCGGGTTGTCCGCTTCCCTTTCGAGCCACTCGCCCTGTCTGAAAAGGTTAGTCATATGGAAGGGGTGAGATTCTAAAGAATCCCAGTAGTAACTACAATTTCATACCACATGCAATCACATAATATGCACACCAATCATCTCATACAGCAACACAAGTCACTCCACCCTCATCCCCTTTTACCGCCGGAAAGGCATACGACCTTAACCCGAACCGTTGTTAGCGACTCAGGGACTATTGGCGTGGCAGTGCATACAAATAGCCACACGGCTCAAATATAGCCTTTCGGCTTTCACAATGGCCCGTCGGCCTTCACAAATAGCCTTTCGGCCCACATATACACATATATGTCACACCCTAACCTCATCCCCTTTTACCGCCGGGAAGGCATACGACCTTCACCCGAACCGTTGTTAGCGACTCAGGGACTATTGGTACAGCGGTGCTTCCACAGTTTTCACAAAACTTGCAGCATACGATTTTCATTTCAAAACCATGACATAATATACATACAATGTATCACACAAGGCATAAAGAAAGAGTCACTACCTGTATCCTTCCGGACTGGCTCTGGCACCTTAGCCTCACGAGGACGACAGATGTCAAATCCTATATCAATTAGGGACAACCAATCAATCTCTTTTCCAATGTATATTTCAATAATTCTCTAAGTTGGTTATCATTTAGGACTCATTAGGTGACTAAAATAGGCCTAAACATATGCCTAAAGGGTTGGAAGAACCTACCCAAAAGACCCCTTACTCGAAGGCAAAACACTGATTTTTGACAGTCTCACTCGAGCACAAATGCTCTCACTCGAGCACGAGTACGGACATCACTCGAGCACAGATGCTCTCACTCGAGCATTGGTACGGACAGCACCCGAGCACAAGAGAAAGTGAGACTGCGAGTGAGCACCCGAGAGCACAAGGACACTTCCAGGAACTGGCTCACTCGAGCACAAGGCCAAAAGCCTCTCTCAAGCACCCGCGAGCACACGCTGCGAGTGACTACCCGAGAGCACCACCCTCACCCGAGGCACAGGCTCACTCGAGCACGACCCCCAGTGCTCGAGCACACACCCCACACCCGCGAGTGAGAGAGCACACTCGTGCAACTTTCCCGCGAGCATCAACCCGAAAGCACAACTCTCACCTGAAGCACCATCTCACTCGAGCACGACCCTCAGTGCTTCGAGTGAAACAGCTATGCTCGCGAGTGTCAGAGCACACTCGTGGCATCAATCAGCGAGTGAGGTCCCGAAAGCAACCTCAACTCCGGACTTGCTTCTTCACTCGAGCAGAACCATGCTCACTTCGAGCATGTTCTTCGCTCACTCGAGCACAAGGCAATGCTCGCGAGCACAACCCGAAAAACCCAGGTAACTCGAAGCACAACAGGGAAAGACTTGCATATCACTCGAGCACGTTCTTCCTCTGCTCGAGTGATGTGCATCAGAGACCCAAAACGCAGCCAAAAACCAGAAACTCCAGATGGTCAAATTCACTCCCAAAGGTTCCCCAAACTCTTCCCAATGCTCATACACACTAAGCACTAACCAGGGAACACAATGGCAACTCTAAAAACAATCCAAAAACCCATTTGACCACAATCATTCCTTAAGGTCTCTAAGATACACAATGTCTAATTCCCTTAACACCTTTTTAACATTCCAAATTACATCAAATGATCATATATCTTCAAACTAAATCATTTTCAATCATCAATCATAATGATCCTCACATTTCCAGAAATAGGCATATTTAGGGCAAAAATTCCAGATTTGACTAAACTTAGCCAAAAATCACAAACAATATACCAAAATGCTCTAAATGCCTACCTCTTCTCTTTGCCCAATCAATAATCTTGATTCCTCAACTCCCCCTTTCGACCCAAAGCTCAAATCAACACCCCTCAAGGCTCTACAACCATCACAATGTAGCTCTCATTGGGATGAACAAAATTGGAGAAGGGGCTTAGAGCAAAGGAGAATTACAACTCACCAAAATCAAAGCTTTCTTCTTCTCTTCCAAGCTCAACCAGCGCCAGAAATGGAGGAAGGAGAGAGAAACGAGAGAGAGAAATGGAAGGAAGATGATGATGGAGATGTTTTCTTTTCCCCTCCCACACACAACCGAAAGAGAGAGAGAGAAAAGAGAAAAAGTGTTATTTTGTCTTCTAGTGACCTCATCCAATGGCCACCCTCTTGCCACATGTCATCATCCACTCACTCCCTTATGAGCTCACCAAATCACAACACATAGGATTCCGACCCACGGTCAAGGAATCACAACCATTGATCTTAAATACCACATGTATTTATTCCTGAAGTTTACATTACATTAATCATAATAGTGCTTAATTACACTAATTACAATGATTATCAGAGTTATCAGTCCTAATCACAAATCGGGATATTACAATTCTCACTCACGAGTGTTTGACAGTGAGCAACTACAACGACCAGAAAGTGCTCACAACACTTGAGCATGAAACTTTGCACTTGGGTGATGACTCCAAATATGCTCGAGTCCCTGAAAGTGCAATACAACAAGTGACAACCCGAGAGCACATGCAACCATGAGAGGGACAAGCTCACTCGAGCATACCCTCCAGTGCTCGGGTGAGACGGCCGTGCCTGCGAGTGTCAGAGAACACTCTTGAACAATGGCCAGTGAGTGACAACCCGAGAGCAACCCTAACTCTGGATTCGCACCATCACTCGAGCAAGCCCTTGCTCACTCGAGTGATCATCAACCTCACTCGCGGATACAGAAGCGCACTCAAGCCTCATTCGTAGAACCCAAGAAAAACTCGAAGCAGAAAAGGGAAAATACACACAGCACTCGAGCATGATCTTCCTCTGCTTGAGTATTGTGCATCAGAGACCAGAAACGCAGAAAATAACAGAAAATACCAGATGGTCAAATTCATACCCTATGATTCCCAAACTCTACCAAAAGCTCATACACACTTAGCACTGACTAGGGAACACATTGGTAACCTATCAAACACCCCCAAAACCTTTTTGACCATAATCATGCACTTAGGTCTCTATGACACAACCAATGTCCAAATTTCATTCAATTCATTTCCCACATTCCAAACTAAATCCATTACTCAAATATCTTCACAATGAAATCCATACTTTCAACATTTACACAAACTTAAAGCTAATTTCCAGATTTTCCCAAACTTATCCAAAAATCACAAACAATATATCAAAATGCACTAAATGCCTACCTCTTCACTTTGCCAAATCCAGAATCTTGATTTTCCCACTTTCAATTTTGACCAACTCACAAATCAACACTATTCAAGATTCTGAAATCACCACAATGAAGCTCTCAATAAGATGCACAACATTAGAGAAGAGGATTTTAGCATAGGAGGATCATTACTCACCAAGATTCAAGCTTTTCCTTTTCTCTTTCTTGCTTGTGACCAGCGAAAATGGAAGAAGAAGAGAGAGAAAATGAGAAATGAAGCAAATGATGAGGATGATGTGATTTTTTTCTTTTCCCTTGTCCATACCAACCAAATAGGAGAGAGAGAATGAGGGAAAAAGTGGACTTTTGTATTCTTGTGACTTCATCCAATAACTCACACAATGCCACTTATCACCATCCCCACACTTCCACTAAGAGCTCATATAAACACAAAACATAGGATTCCGACCCATAGCCAAAAGATCTCAACCCTTGATCTCTAAGCACCAATGAATATTCATAACAAATTCATATCATATTTCACTAAAAGTGTTTGATTACATTAATTACAATGCATCTCAAAGTCATTAGCCCTAATCACAAATCGGGATATTACACGAGGCATTCATCCAAGCTGAGGGCGTAATTCGTTCACTACCACTCCTCATTAAAGGTCACCTCATTCACTTAACTGCTTATGTTTTACCAATTTATGGCAATGATGTTATTTTGGGAGCATCGTGGTTAGAAACCTTCGGGGAGCATATTGCTAATTATCACAGTGCTTATATTAAATTTTATAAAGGCACCAAACTCATTACTCTGTAAGGGTATAAATTAGTACACCCAGTTATTGCTTCTTTATAGCAATTTACTCATTTCACTGAACACATGCCGTGGCTGAAATGTACACTCTCTCTTGTTTTTCAATTAAAGAGCTCACTGATTCTGAGTAGACCTTAGTTCCACTTCAGTTGCTTGCTAGTTCCACTTCAATTGTTTGCTAATTTACCTTCAGATTTAGTTTGTTTATTGCAACAATATGCTTCAGTATTTGCTGTTCCTCATGGCCTGCCTCCTCCCCAAAGTCATGATCACTCTATTATTTTGAAGGAGGGTGTTTCTGTAGTTAAGGTTAAACCCTATCGTTACCCCTATTCTAAGAAGACTGAAATTGAACACATGGTTCAGGATATGTTGCAAGAAGGACTAATCCAACCTAGTAATAGTCCTTTTTCTGCCCCAGTTTTGTTAGTTAATAAAAAGGATGGCTCTTGGCATTTCTGTGTGGATTACAGAGCCTTAAATGTTGTCACTATTTGTGATTCTTTCCCTTTACCAATTGTTGATGAACTTCTGGATGAATTAAAGGGATCTTCATATTTTTCCAAACTCGATTTGCGCTCAGGTTATCACCAAATTTTAATGAAGGAAGAAGATCGCTGCAAAATTGCATTTTGCACTCATAACAATCTATATGAATGGTTGGTCATGCCATTTGGCCTCACTAATGCCCTGACTACTTTTCAAGCTCTTATGAATGATATTTTTAGGCCTTTCTTACACAAGTTTGTTTTAGTCTTTTTTTGATGATATACTTATTTATAGCTCCATATGGACATTACACTTAGAGCATTTATCTACTGTTTTGGGAATTTTGCAGTAGTATCAATTATTTGCAAAGCTATCCAAATGCTCATTTGGTAATGATCAAATTGGTTATCTTGGGCACATTGTATCTACTCAGGGTGTGGAAGTGGACCCTACTAAGGTCGAGGCTATTCTTAAGTGGTTTGTCCTTACGACTATTACATAACTAAGAGCTTTTTGGGGCTGACTGGATATTATCGTCGCTTTATTAAGAATTATGCTTCTCTTGTTGCACCTCTTACTGACTTATTACAGCGAGATAAGTTTCACTGGTCTTGAAGGGTGCAAGATGCCTCCTTACAACTCAAACAAGCTCTCAGTACTACACCTCTGTTAGCTTTACCAGATTTTTCACAACCATTTATTTTGGAGACAGATGCTTCTGGTCAAGGTGTTGGGCTATTTTGTCACAAGGCAGTCATCCAATAGCTTATTTTTCCAAGAAACTCACTCCTTGAATGTAATACCAATCATCCTATGCTTGGGAACTTTATGCTATTACTGAGGCAGTGTCAAAATTTAGACATTATTTGTTTGGTCATCATTTTATCATTCGTAATGACCATCAAAGCCTCCAACATTTAGCTAAAAAGGGCTTACACACTCCAGAACAGGAGACTTCTTTGCCCAAATTGATGGGGTATTCCTTCTCAATTGAATTCAAACATGGCAAGCATAATCAAGGTGCAGATACATTATCTCGCTCTTGTAATATGGCTCTCTCTCAACCACAATCATATCTTCTTACTAACATACAAACTGCTTTGGCAAATTCTTCAGGGGCTCAAGACCTCTTGCTTCAGTTTCAGCAAGATCCAGCCTTATTACCTTGCTTTTCTATTAGAGATGGCATTCTTTACAAGGATAATAGATTATATATTCCCACTGATGCACGTACTCTTATCCAACAAATCTTATGGGAGTGTCATGCTTCCACTATTGGGGGCCATTCAGGTCTGAGACAAACTTTGGCTCGTATTGCCACTCACTTTTATTAGACCAACATGCAACGAGATGTTAAGCAATTTATATGTCAATGTCAAGTATGTCAGCGAGCTAAGACTATTCAGTTGCATCCAATAGGATTATTGCAACCACTCCCCATTCCAACCAAGGTGTGGGATGATATTGTTATGGATTTTATCACTAGCCTCCCACCCTCCAAGGGTTACTCAATGATTATGGTGGTTATCGATCGTTTTTCTAAATATGCATATTTTGGCCCACTTAAGGCTATATTTACTGCTGCTCAAGTTGCTGAATTATTTTTACAAATTGTGGTTAAATTGCATGGTTTTGTATCTACTATTATTTCTAACCATGACAAGGTTTTTACAAATTCTTTTTGGAAGCATTTGTTTAAGCTGCAAGGAACTACAATTTTTATGAGCTCCGCCTATCATCCTCAAATGGATGGCCAATCAGAGGTGCTAAATCGTTGCTTGGAAATGTATTTGAGATGCTTTGTATTTGAAAAGCCCTATTTATGGTTTCAATTTCTTTCGTGGGCTGAATATTGGTATAACACTTCTTTTCACACAACTATTGGCATGTCTCCTTTAAAGGTCTTGTATGGCCGAGATCCTCCATCTCTACTCCCTTGTGTAACTAGAGATGACACTCCTCTGGATGTTTATGACTTATTACATCAGCGTGATCAAATTCTATCCACTCTTAAGAATCACTTACAGTATGCTCAAGCTAGAATGCTCAAATTTGCTAATCGTAAATGAACAGAGGTTGAATTCCTTGTGGGTGAATTTGTTTTGTTAAATTATAGCCATACCGTCAATATAGTGTTAAGCTCCAAAGAAATCAGAAGTTAGGTATGCGCTACTTTGGACCCTTTGAGGTTGTTGAACGAATAGGATTAGTAGCTTATCGCCTTCGTTTGCCCCCTGAGGCACGGATTCACTTGGTCTTCCATGTGTCACTCCTCAAGCGATGTTATGGTGATCATTCTATTTAGAGTATACCATTGCCTTTACAGATCACGAACGTAGGACCAACCTTGTTTCCTATTGAGATTATGGAAGTGCGACAGATCAAGATACAAGATAATTGGGTTACATAATTATTATTTAAATGGGATGGTCTATCTGAGTATACTTGGGAGCTTTTGTCTGACATTCAACGCAATTACCTAGAGTTCGACCTTGAGGACAAGGTCATATTTGATGGGGAGGGTAATGTAATGCTCAAAATTGCTAGTGGTCCCAATATGAGCCAGGGGTCCACATTGAACCATTCCACAGATAATAATAAGGCGGTTAGGTGCAGTAAGAGAGAGAAAAAGGTGCCAGCACGTTATAGGGAATGAAGGGGGTATATTTTGTATTGGGTAATCACGGGAAAGGCGTGTGGTATGTTGTGGGATTTCTTTCCTCTCCTTGTGATCTCTCTTCCTTCTCTCTTCATGATTTCTTCTTCTTCTTAGTTTGTTTCCAGTCATATAACTGAGATTACAGATTTTTGCTTTTCTTGTGAACCAATTGTGATTCTCAGTTATGGCAATAATAATACAAAGCTGTGAAGTTCCTCTGTTCTCCTGTTCTGTGTTGATTTATTTGACTTTTGCAGGAATATTCATAATGCAATATTACAAACAAGGTAAAAAAATATCAATAAATTAACATCATTAAGCATTTTAAAAATATATACAAGGGCCCAAACAAACTAGTACTCAGTTCTAAAGTTTCGGTCAAGTGCTTTAGAAGGAGGAAATGGGAGTAGAAAATTCCCCAAGTGGCAAGCTAGCTAAAATTGCCATAGTCAGGGGCAAAACAGAAAGAAAGAAAAATATCAGCCAAATAGTCAGTAATCGAAAGAGAAAATTGGCTACTAGCTAAAAGAACCAGAGGTGTGACTAAATGGCTAATGAAATTAGTTAGAGTATTTATATGTTTACATGCCTTTTGGAGAAGCCACAAGATTTTGACACGTGGCACCATTTGATCCAAGCAATGAAAGTGGAAAAGTCAAATAATTCATTTGCAAACTCTCCCTTACTCCTCTTATTTTCATGTAAGTGGCTAGGAGGGGCTGAATTCAATTTATTCCATCAGATTTCTCTCTCTCCAAGCTCACTAAACATCCAAGCACAAGGAGAAGGAAAGAGAAAGGGTTTAAGGTTGAAGGTGATCATGCAGATGACTCCTATTGCTCAAAACCCCTTCTTTAATCTTTTTCCTCTTGATGAAATATTCATTTATATGGTTTTAAATTTCCAAGAGGAGGTGTTTTGTGTGCTCAAGAAAAAGTAGTGGTTGGAGAATCAAAGAACAAGCTAAAGAAAGAGGTAGATGTAAGCAAAAATAATCTTTTGACATGTATATTTTGATAATTGGTTGGGCACTTTGGCTTGTGGATTTTTACCCTAAGTTTTGTGTATATTAGGGTTTATAGAGTTTATAATGGTTTGATGATTGTAACGGTGTTTTGTGGTGTCCATTGGGTAAATAGAATTGATTTGAGACTTAAATGTGAAGTTTGGGAATTTTTGGATTTTGTGTAGAAATTATGCCCAAAATAGAACTTATGAATGGAATGGGAATTTGATTGGTTTGATATTTCCATTGGATTCTATGTAAAAAATGGTGCGGAGGGTAGCCCCGGTTGTGAATTCTAACTATTGGAAACATATGTTGAAAATTGAAAGTTTTGTCAATGAAAACGTTGTACTACACAGCTAGTTTGCATGGCAGTTTTGAATGAGTAAATGGGGTCTAAAAATTTTGAAACTTTCCAGTCTAATAGTGCACATTCCAAGCTTTAAATTGATATATAATAAGTGTCATTTTGATGTGTGTGCTGGAAGTTATATATTTCCAAACTTTAAGGTTGAAATTGGAAGTTATTCTGAGGCAGTATGAAAATTAGTTGAAATCTGTATTTTTGTTGCTGTAGGTGGTTGTGATTCATATTTTTCCTTTATAGAAGACTTAAAAAGATTTAATTAGGACTTATAATCACTCCATTTTTATTTTTGTAGATTTAATTATGATTTTTGAAAGTTCAGCCAAGACACATGATTTTTCTTGGCCGCTGCCAAAAGGTTCTTGACCGTGGCCCAAAAGCTTCTGACTTGTTTTTGGCCACTACCAAAGGTTCTTGGCCACAGCTAAAAAGGTTCTGACTATTTCTTGGCTACGGCCAAGGGATTTTTGGCCACGGCCAACCCCCAATTTCGGCATTTTGAACTTTTGAAATGTGGTTTTTAGTCTAGCTCTTCCTAATCCTTCTAGGCTTTTGTTTGAGCTTCTCATATCCACCTAAGGGACTCAAATGATAACCAACCCCAAGTGTTTTGTAGTTATTTAAGAATTGAAATAGGGAATAACTTGTCATCCTTGATTATGATGTATAGGACTTGACATCTGCCCTAAGCGTGAGAAATCAGTGCCCGAGCATGAACGGAAAGAACAAGGTAGTGACTCTTTCTCTTATATCATGTATAATGTTTTGTATGTATGTGCTTATCATTGTATTATGATGAATGTGAAGGATGCCATGCATGCTACTGTGAATACAGATGTGAGCTTTCGTATATGGTTGTGAAAGCCGTCTTGAATATGGCGCAAGCTACGAATGTGAATACAGCTATGAGCTATTGTATATGGCTATGAAAGCCATTATGAATGTGGCGAAAGCTACGAATGTGTATGAAGCTGTGAAAACTATCATATATGGTTGTGAAAGCCGTCGTGAATGTGGTGCAAGCTACGAATGTGAACATAGCTTTGAGCTATCACATATAGCTGTGAAAGCAGTCGTGAATGTGGCGAATGCCATAAATGTGAATGCTACTGTGTATGCTGCTGTGAATGTTATTTTGTGATAATTGCTTACATGCTTTGTTTAATTATATATCATATGAGAGAAAATGTTGCTACTAAGATTCATATGAATCTCACTCTTTCCAATGACTAACCTACAGCCAGGGCAAGCGGATAGAAGGAGAAGCAGGTAACCAAGGGTGGCTAGTGCTCATGGCTAGGAGAACAGAACTTTGTGTTAGTTATCAATTTTTGGGATGATTGTATATGATGTAAATGTATGACCAATGTAGTAGGTTGGTGAATTTACATTTAATCCCTGGCTGGGAAATTGAAATGGGCGAATATGCCCTGTAGTCCTTTTAGTGAATGAATACAACCTGAGAGTCATTGGGAAATTTTCTTAAGTACTCTGATATTGATGAATGAAACTGAACTAAATAGGCTAAATAGATTCAAAAAGTAGAAGCGAGACCGTAGTAAACAGGTTTTGAAAAGTTTTGAAAACCTACTTTATAACATGACTGAATCTTGTCTTGAAGTTGGGATCATCAATGAGTTTTTAAACTATTCGTTAGTCTCTCGTTTATTTCATAGCGCTTTTTTGAATGATATTAACGGCTATCAAGGTAGGGGTTACATTTATGATATCAGAGCTGAAGTTCCTGGCAAGTGTAGGGTTTGCTAGGATAGTTACAATAGTTCTTTGTCTTAGTGATTGTAGTTAACCTATCATTCTTTGTTATATACACATAAATGTTCCTATTATTTGCTGGTATGTGAGTTTTGTGGAATATGTGTATTCATCTAGTGTGATATTGATGTGGTGAATTGTTTGTGATAGTGAAAAGAAGTAATGGTTCGACCAAAGATTAGACGGGTGGAACTTGAGGTGGAAGAGATAAATAACAACCCACCTAATCCCCGATAGCAGATAATGGGTATATTGATGGAGCAGTAGGATATGATCCATGAACAAAGGGATGAGCTTTGAGAGGTGAAAGTAAAACATAACGCAAATAGAGTCCAATCGACTCAAGAAGAGACAACCTATGAAGAAATAGCAGAAGGGTTGATTTGGCCTCCAAAGTCACCATCACATATTGAACTGAATCAGGAATCACATAGAGTGCCGACTCAAAATGATAGAGATCTATAGTTCTAGGTCTCTAAATTCTGTAAGCATCTACCTCCAGTGTTCAAGGGAAGATTTGATTCTCAAGCAGCTGAAGATTGGTTAGTCTGACTCGATAAAATTTTTGAAGTGTTGAATGACCAATTAAGGTGAGGGTGTGATTGGCCATTTAAAAGTTAGAGGGAGACATAGCCAGGTGGTGGCGGAACATTACCATGATGTTGTGGACTCGGAATGTGCCTTTGACTTAGGAGCTGTTCCAGGAGAAATTCAATGACAAGTATTTTCTCAAGTCAGTTAGGCTCGAGAAAGAATCAAAATTCCTATCCATAAAGCAGGGTGATGTGGAGACCTTTGACAACTACTTGTCTCAATTTATCCGACTTGCTAGATACTCCTCTTATCTGCAAAGCATGGATGATGAGGAGTGGAGTTCTGACATATTGATCCTAGCTTCAAGCGTGAGATGAGGAAAAGGTTAGCCACCCGATAGTTCACTGAATTCAACAAAGCTATAGAAGAGTGTATAATCATAGAGAACAATCTGAAGGATTTGTACCCAGCCAAGGGTGGTAGCAGTCATAGTGAGCCAGTAAGGGAAATTCTTCCTAGAAGCAGAAGGGGCAAGAATTCTCATCTAAGGGCAGCGATAAGAAACCCTACCAACCTGAGGATTGTGAGCACCAAAGACCCTCAACGACATGGTCATGTCCTTGTTATGGTAGAGTATATAGTGGTGATAGAGCTCAATATTTATATATTTTTATTAATTAATCTTAGGCTTTAGTGGGACTTAATTAAATATTTTGGGCATAATCAAGTGTTAAAGTGAGATTTTAGTGAAAGAATAATTTGGGAACTAAAGTGGTTAAATTGTTATATTTTTAATTAATATTTGTTATTCCCATCATTCTTTAATTGTGAGCAAAAGATATTACCTTTATGAATATAATTTTGTAGGTAATGACAAGGCACAACTCATTTTAACCTAAAGGCAATTGAAGAAATTGGATGGAGGGGGGACCACATGAAATGAGAAGGCAAGTGGGCTGAATTGTTGATTGAGAAGGAAGGGAGTTGGACCGAAATAAAAGAAGAGGATGATGGGCTAAATTAATCAAGGGAGCAGCTGGAACAATGGAAATGAATTGAAGAAAAAGAATAGAAGAGGTAGGCGGCTGTGAAGAAAGGATGAGAGGGGACCACGGGAATTGAATGAAAAAGGGTAGCAGCACATAATAGATGAGAAAAGAGAGGAATTGACCAAGGGAGTTGACCGAAATGAATTGAATGAATGGATAATAGATGAGATGGACCAATTTGAGAAGTGGGCCGAAATATTTGAATGAGAATTGACTAAAGGAGCTAGACCGAATTGAAGAAAGAAAAGAGGGGACCACGTGGAAGATGAGGAAGAGAGGCGTGGAGCATAGCTGGACGGAGGGAAGGAAAAGGAAGGAAATAAAGGGTTTGGCAGCTATAAAAAAGTGAAAATGGAATGGAATAAAAAGGAGAGAAGAGCCTTGCGGCTGGAAGGGAAGAGGCTACGCGACACAGAGAAAATAAAGGGTGCAGCTGTGCAGGATTTGAGGGCGCCTTCTTGGAGCCGGAAGAAGAATTGACGTGAGCAAGCTGCTGCATTTTCCATGGCTGAACTCTTCATCTTTCTTCAAGCTTAATTTTCTTCCTCCTCCTCCATGAGTAACTATGCTTTGGTGATTTCTTGAGTTGGGTAATGGTTTGAGCTTCTAAACTTCAATGAAATTCCTTAAGCTCTCTTTTTATTTCATAATTGTATGGCTTGGTAAAGTATGTGATTATGATCTAGATTGTTCTATGCCAAGTGAATAAACTTGGTGGTTGAGCTAGGAGTTGATTAATTAAGCTTTGTATGATTCAAATTAGGAGTAGGTTGAGTTGTTTATTCCAACTTGGTTAAATGGATTGTAAATGACTAAACTGAATGCTTTGAACTTTTGTAATGGTAATTACAAGCTAGAATTGGAAGTTGATTATTCATCTCCTTGAGTCTGAATTATTTGGTGGTATTCATTTAATTGCTTCGGTTGAATGAATTAAATGATTATTGCAAATATGGAGCTAGTGGTAGCTTAGTTCCATCCCATTGACTCATTATGGAATTCATATCATTAGCAAGCAAGGAAGACTAAAACCTCAACTCAAGGGAATCCCATTTTGTCATTATATTAGTTCATTGAATCTATCTTGTTGTTAGTGTTAATTTCAATTCCTTTTGCTTCTTTGTTTTGAAAACCGAAAAATACAAAAATATTGCTTTAGCTTAGTTTACTTCATTAGTTTACAAATACAATTTCTCAAAAAAAAAAAAAAAGATTTCTCACAACTTTAAGGTTTTTTATTACTTTACTACTTAGGAACTTGGAAATTAATCTCCTCACAAGAATGACTTAGGTTGAGCTACTAGCTACATTTTCTAACCTAGTTTTATTTTGTGAACTCACACGACATGGGTTCATCAAGTGGCAGAACGTGTTTGGGGTAAGTCATTTGTTATAACTGCAGGCAGACTGGACACATGATCTGTAACCCCCTCCGTAATCATATCTGAAATACAACATTAGAGTGAAATAGAGACCAATAATAATCAAAATTCATTTACATTCCCCATCCTTAAGATAGGGTTTTCACAAAGTTCAAAAACAAACACTTTAACCTGGTCTCACATTCATATTTCGAATACAATTACTTCATGAAGATAAACTACATTCATAATATATCAGAGTACACAATAACAATAATACCGATAATTCCGGGTTCATACCTTCACTAAAGATACATAGGGTACAATTGCCCATTACAATTCCTCAACGAGGATTACACAAATCCATCTCCAATACATAACCAAATAACCCAATATACATCCAAGCACATATAAATCCAATATCCAATTATATATAATCTCAACTACCATGATAACCAACTAACAAAATGACAACCCGTAGGAGTTCTCATCGTCCTTGGATGCTTGCTCCATCCTTGTTCTACCTTCCCTGTCTAAAATGTTGGTAGGGGAGGGTGAGATTCTAAAGAATCCCAGTAGGAAACAGATACCAATATACATGCAAGATAAGTGTTTAATGCATGACATGCTTGCATCACAATAACTCGTGCTCACATAATGATATATCCGCATGCTCAATGTTTCAACAATATACTCATGGCCATAGCATAAATAGAAACAGAGCTTCAATCATTCATATATGTTTCACATAATCAAGTAAAGCAATAACATGCATAAATACACAAACACGAATATCAATACATGCAGGAGAGGTAAGTTCCCTACACTTATTCTTTCCACGTATGCTCCATTATTGGCTTCTAGCGATCCGAGCGGATATCGAACCATGATCAGGACGAATACCCAACCCTATAACCAAATCAAGGACATAGGATCATTCTGTTTTCCAAATTCTCATTTTCATAACACTTAAAGTTGGTTACCATTCATGACCTTTAGGTGGCTAATCAAAGCCTAAACACATGCCTAAAGGCTTGGGAAACACTTGACCAAATGTCACCTTTTAAAAGTCTAAAATGCTGATTTTTGGGGGTTCACCGCGGCCAGCCTACCCATGGGCCGCGGCCAATGGATGCACAGAAAGTCTTGGGCCGTGGTTCATAACCTCTGGCCGCGGCCAAGAAAATTTTGTTTCCTGGTTGAACTTCCAAAATTCATAAATAATTCTAAAAAAAATTAAATAAGGTGATTCCAAAGCCAAATGAAAGCTATTTAAATCCTATTTATAGGAAAAATATGGAATATTACTGGAAATCACCACAAAATTCCATAATTACACAAAACTCAACACTACCCCAAAACAGAGTTCAGTTTTGATCCCAAACTTTGGCAAAGCATAACTCTCAGTTCACAAAACGAAATGACACAAAATATATGTCCATTTTGAAGCTTGGGATGTGAAATTTAAGACTGGAAAGTTTCAGAATTTTCCAATACCATTTGGTCATGCAAAACATTCTTGCAAACTGACTGCTCAGACAGAGTTCACACAAGACAAATTTTCCAACTTTTCTACCAAAGTGTTCAATGACTCCAAAATCAATAACCAAACCTATTCCCATACAATTTCTCACAAGGAACACAATGGTAACCTCAAAATGACCAAAATCACAACCCATTGACATGCCCTGTAACCCCCTACATTAATTAGCGTAATTATAATTCGATATTACTTGATTAAATTGGTTTAGAGACCGTCGAATAGTTCAAAACTCATTTAAAACTCCCTTTATAGTAGGGACTTTACAAAATTTTCAAAACTTCTTCCCTATTCCGGTCTCAAATTCAATTATCGAATATAATCACCTGTGCAGTTAATTTACATTTAAACATATCAGAATATCTAATAGCAATCCCGGCAACCCCCGGGTTCCATTCATTCACTATAGGGTTTTTATTCCCATATAAGGGATTACACCACTGTATTCCACTAATATTTACAATCCAAAAATAATTTACAAGATCCCTGTCCAACAGGTTTAACCAACACGTCCAAAATAAATGTCCCTATAGGGTTCTAACCGCTCCGGGTCGTACGCTTTTTCTTAGAGCCACTCGCCCTGTCTGAAAGGTTAGTTAAAGGAAAGAGTGAGATTCAAGAGAATCCCAGTAGTAACAAAAAAATTATACCACACATAAGTACACAGCATGTAAGCAAATCATCATACAGCAGCAGCAGCACAAATCACACTCCACCCTCATCCCCTTTCTCCACCGGGAAGGCACACTATCCTAACCCGAACCATTGTTAGCTACTCAGGGACTATTTGCGTGGCAGTGCATACACATAGCCTTATAGCTCATATAGCTATCTGGCTTTCACAAATGGCCCGTCGGCCTTCACAAATAGCCTTTCGGCCCACATAATCACATATATCACACCTCATCCTCATCCCCTTTCTCTGCCGGGAAGGCATACAACCCTTACCCGATCTGTTGTTAGCTACTCAGGGACTATTGGTATGACGGTGTTTACACATATTCACAATGTCGCAGCATACGAGTTTATCACAAATCAATGATAATACACACATACAATGCATCACATATGGTACGAAAGAAAAGTTACTACCTCGTTCCTTCCTGACGTTTGCTGGCTCAATGGGCTCACGAGGACGGCAAATGTCGAATCCTATAAACCAAATTAGGGACAATAAATCAATCTCTTTCCAAAGTTCTTTTTTCTATAATACTTTAAGTTGGTTATCATTTGAACTCTTTAGGTGACTATTTTAGGTCTAAACATATGCCTAAAAGGTTGGGAAAAACTATACCAAAACCACCTTTCAAAAATGCAAAACAATGATTTTTGGGGGTGGGCCGCGGCCCACAATCCTTGGGCTGCGGCCCAAAACTGCCCAGAAACATTTGGGCTGCAGCCCAGAATCCATGGGCTGCGGCCCAAAACTGTTCAGAAGCGCTCAGAAACATTTGGGCTGCGGCCCAGAAAATCCAGTTTCTTGGCTGAACTTCCAAAAATCATAACTAATTCCAAAAAAATCGAAATGGGGTGATTCCAAAGCCAAATGAAATCTATTTAAGTCCTATTTCAAGGAAAAATATTGGCCATAACTAGAAATCACCACAAAAGTCCAGATTTACCAAAAACCTAACATTGTGCCAAAACAGGATCCAGTTTTGATGCCAAACTTTGGACAGTTCAAACTCCCAGCTCAAAAAGCGAAATGACACAAAATTTATGTCCATTTTGAAGCTTGAGATGTGAACTTTAAGACTGGAAAGTTTCATAATTTTTCAACATCATTTGCCCAGTCAAAACGTCCACACCATCTGACTGTCCAGAACAGACTTACATTGGACAGATTTTCCAGATTTTGCCAATTGGCTTCCAACGGTCCCTAATTTCAAATCACATACTATTTTCACACAATTTGGCTCAAGGAACACATTGGAGCCATCAAAATGACCATATTCATTATCCATGAGCATGTTCTACCACAATCACCACATATCACCTTAACATCTCCAATCAACACACACATTGCAATCCATTCCAACCCAAAATTTCCAAGCCAAGTCCAAATGCACAAAGACACTCTATGACACTAATTTCCACACTAAACACTAACCAAATCATGCTTTTCAAAATTTACCAAAAATCAGGGCAAATTCCAAAGTCCTCAAAACTCAATCAATGATCAAAACAACCATACCAAAGTACATCAACTACTCACCTCTTATGTCTTCCAAAGCCAACTTCTTGATTCTTCAACTTTCCAAAATTCACAATCTCTCAACCACCACCAATGAAAATTCTGAAACCATAGGTTTAAAGCTCTCAACTTCTTGCATAACATTAATAGAGAACATTTGAGCATATAGAGATGTTCACTTACCTCAACTCAAGCTTTTCTTTTTCTCTTTCTTGCTCAAACTCAGCGAAAATGGAAGTTAAATGAGAGAGAAAAGGAAGGATGATGATGATGATGCAGTTTTCCTTCACACATACACACATATAGCCGACCTTGACAAGGAAAGAGAGAGGGAAGAATATTTGACTTTGATCCAAGGGTCCTTATTTTGCCACTTGGCACCATCCTATTCTTCCTACCATGATTTCATGTAAACTTGCATGCATAGGATTCCACCTCTTGGCCTTTCAATCTTAGCCATTAATCTTGATTACTAAGTAGTGTTCTCAATGGTATCTAACCTGTCGGTCGGTAAATTTACCGTTTTGCCCCTGATTATCACAATGCACAATATATGCTTCAAAAGTGCTCAATTAATATTAATTACATTACTTTGAAGTTGCTAATCCTTGGTCACAATCCAGGATATTACATGCCCTGTTTTGCCCAATGCATAAAAACCAACACAAAGGAGCCGAACTTTACATTTAGACTTCAATTCAATTCTATTAATTCAAAACACCAAACAAGGCACCATTTCCATAACAACAACATACCATACTCCCCCACAACCCTAAATCACAAAAATTAGGGCAAAATTTCCAGAAATTCAGGCCCAACAAATGGCCACAAAACTTATATGAAAATAAAGCTTTCACTTACCTCAACAACTTTCCCAAATAAGTTCCTTGATTCACCCAAGTCCAGAATTTCATGAGAGCTCAAACACCACCAAATGACAAATCTAAAACTATGAAAGTGAAGCTCTCAACTCAAGGAACAACTTTATAGAAGAGCATTTTTCCATTAGAAGTCATTTAGAGGGTCAAAAGCTTACCTTTTCTCAAGAACTTCTTCCTCCTTTGGCCAACAATTCAAGGACACATGAGAGAGGAAGAGGAGAGATGAAGATGATGATGGATGAAGTGCAGAATTTCTGCCCCTTTTTCCCATGCCTAAACACACAAAGAGAGAGGGAGAGAGAGAAAAGCAATAAACAATTGCCATTTGACTCTTCCAACCACTCTCCCATCATCACATCTTGACACTTGTCCCACTCCCATTAGTTCTCATAAAGCAAGTAACCACTTGGTTACTCTAATCACTCCATCAGCCACTTAGTTACACTTCTTATTTCTCTTAGTTAGTAATTAATTTCTCCATTAATCACTAACTAATTAACCAATAATTTTCCATTCTTTCAATTTTCCACTAACTATGGCATATTAACTAATATTGCCACATAATACATAATCAAATTTTTTTCCTTCTTTCATGTGCCATTTACCCCTATATTTAGCCCAATAATTATTTCATCACATAATTATGCTAAAATACAAGGTGTTGGGCATTTCCAATGATAATTCAGATCTCAAATCCATTTTAATTCCTCAAATCATTTTCAATAATTGTCATTAGCCCTAAATCAAAATTTGGGGCATTACATGATCAGGGCAAAGTGTTTACCATAACACATGAAGAAGCACAGAAGTCCTTCAACTTGATTCAAGGTAAAATCCTTCTCAATGGTAGTTTACTGCAAGTTTTATTTGATTCGGGTACAATTCATTCCTTCATTATCTATGACTGTGTGAAGTGCCTGGGACTGTATGTTCATAAACTGTCATTTTTTTGGTTGTGTCGACACTGATGGGTGTCAAGACTATGACTTCTGATGCTTGCTTGAATTGTGTGATAATCATTGAGGGGCATGACTCCACAGTTGACTTGTTTTGATTGCTGCTCTGCCAATTAGAAGTCATAATGGGTTTTGATTGGTTGACGGTAGAGGCGGTAATTCAGGCCACCCGCCAACCTAGCCAAAATAAACGGGTTCAGGCCGCCAAAATGGCAGCCCATTTGAATTCGAGCTAAACCGGCTAAGCCCATTTAGCCCGTGGTGTAACCCCCTGCCATAATTATATCCGAAATACGTGATTTAAAGTGAAATAGAGACCAATAAGAAATAAAACTATTTCAAAATCCCATCTTCATGATAGGGTTTTCACAAATACTTTTCGAAATATAATACACCTGGTCTCATATTTAAATTTCAAATACAATTACTATGCGAAGATAAATCACATTTATACCAATATCAGAGTACACAACATAATCATCCCGATAATCCCAGGTTTCATATCTTTGCTAAATAATCATAGGGCACATTAGCCCATACAGCTCCTCAAATAGGGATTACACAAAGCCATTCAAATACAAACTCAATACTTATCCAAATATACAAATACACATCCCAACTATAATGATAACCAACTACCGAATCTTCAACCCGAAGGAAGTCCTCATCGCCCTTGCCTACTTACTCCATCATCGATCTACTACCCTGTCTGAAAGGTTAGTACGGGAGGGTGAGATTCTAGAGAATCTCAGCAAGAAACATATACCTATATGCATGTATGATATGTGTTTAATGCATGACATGCTTGCAATAAATAACTCATGCTCACAAAATGACATATCTGCGTGCTCAATGTTTTAACAATATACTCATGGCCATAGCATAACTAGAAACAGAGCTACAATCATTCATACATATTTCACATAATCAAGCAAAGCAATACATGCATCAATACACAAACACAAATATCAAAGCAAGCAAGAGAGGTAAGTTCCCTACACTCTTTCCACGTATGCTCTAGCCCCGCTTACTCATGATCAGAACAAATATCAACCCTATGACCATAGCAAGGACATAGGGTTATTCTTTATTCCAAATCCTCAACTTCATAACACTTAAAGTTGGTTACCATTCATGACCTTTAGGTGGCTAATCAAAGCCTAAACACATGCCTAAAGGCTTGGGAAACACTTGACCAAAGATCACCTTTTACAAGTCCAAAATGATAATTTTTAGGAGTTGGCCATGACCCACAAATCCACTGGCCGCGGTCAAAAACATCTCAGAAACATTTGGGCCGCAGCCCAGAATCCGCTGGCCGCGGCCAAGAAAATCCTGTTTCTTGGCTAAATTTCCAAAAATCATAACTAATTCCAAAAACATCAAAATGAGGTGATTCCAAAGCCTAATGAAAACTATTCAAGTCCTATACTCAGGAAAAATATGGGCCATTACTGGAAATCATCACAAAAATATAGAGTTCCCAAAAATCCACTACTACCCCAAAACAGTGTTCAGTTTCAATCCCAAACTTTGGACCGTTATATCTCCCAGTTCCCAAGACGAAATGGAACAAATTATATGTCCATTTTGAAGCTTGGGATATGAAATTTAATACTGGAAAGGTTCATAATTTTCAGACATCATTTACATAGTCAAAATGTTCACACAAATAGACTGCTCAAGCAGAATTCACACTAGACAGAATTCCCAGACTTTTCATTTCACATTCCAAATCAATTCCAATGATATCAAGACATAATATGGCATCGAAACCACCACAATACACAATCCAATTCATCATTTCCAAAATCACACAAAAATTATGGCAAATTCCAAAATTCATAATACTCATTTAGTAACCACAAAACTTAGATCAAAAGGCTTCAAATACTCACCTCTTCCTCTTTCCCAAACCAATTCCTTGCTTCTTTATCTTTCCAAATTTCCTCAAGCCATCAAACACCTCCTTTCACAAATCTAAAACCATAACAATGAAGCTCTCATCACTATGAACAACATTAATGAAGGGTATTCAAGCATTAGAGGACACCAAATGCACCAAATCTCACTTATTCTTTTCTCTTTCTTCCTTGCCATGGACGAACATGGAGAAACAAGAGAGAGAGAGAGAGATGATATGAAGAGATGAAGATAATGATAGGCAGCAGTTTTTAGGCCCAAAAAACGTCCAACTAAGGGAGGAGAGGAGAGAGGGAAGAGTTGACAAATTGACCAAGATCCAATGGTCCAAAAGTTGCCACTTGTCACACTCTTATCACATCGGATTCTCCAAAAGGGTTATTTATCACTAACCACATCCACTTTTGCAGTCATTATCTCTTAATCACAATTTGGGATCTTGCTAAACCAGGGCTTAGCAGTCCATTTATCTCATGCTTATTCTATAGCCTCAAGTCTCAAAATTCAGGGTATTACACACAGGCTACCCTGCTAGCCTGCTTTTTTTTAGTTTTTTCTTAAATTCCCTTAGTCTCCCTTATGCCTTATCTCCTTTCCTTTGATAATGTGTTTAATTAATTTCCCATACTTTTTATTTGACACTTATTTTCATATTATATTTATTTATTCTACTATTATTAAATTTAAAAGAGATGTGTTTATATAGTTTTGTAATGTGAATAAATGAAAAAAAGGAAAGTAAGAATGAAATTGACTTCATAGCATAAATGTATAAAAGAAAAGAAGTGTAATATGAGCGGGTGAAAGAGAAAGAGAGTAAAAATTTAAAAACAAAGTGAAATTAAAAAAAATTGGAGGGCTAGCGGGCAGCCTAAATAGGCTCGAGCTGGCATAGGGGGCAGGCTACACCAGCCCACCCAGCCATAGCCCGTAGCCCGACCGGGTTAGCCCGCATTACTACCTCTAGTTAAGGGCGAATAACGTGTTGCTGGATTGCGGGAACAAGAGAATAGTGCTGAAAGTCTTACGTGAAAAGAAACTCTATGTCAAATTAAGAAGAAAGTGTATGTTTTGGCTCCCGGAAGTAAAATTTTTGGGCCTTGTTATCTCACAAGAAGGGGTCTTAGTAGATCCCAATAAAGTAGTAGTGTTGGACTGGAAGAGGCCATAAATTGTTGCTGAGATACACAGTTTTTTGGGTCTTACTGGTTATTACCGGATGTTATTTAGAACTTCTCTTAGATTGCCTTACCAATGACCAAGATCACGTGAAAGGATCATCCATTTGAGTGGGATGAATGATGTGAGAAGGGCTTCATTGAGTTGAAGGTAAGGTTGTCGATGGCACCAATGTCGAGTATACCTGATCCCATCTTAACTTATGTTGTGTACAGTGATGTGAATAAGCAGGGATTAGGGTGTGTCCTTATGCAGCAGGGCAGAGCTAGTTTAGCTGATGGCAAATTCGACTACATGATCGGGGTTCTTACTAGATGATGTGAGGAATGAAGCCTTGTCTCTTACCTAAACATGGCCGACATGGTTAGCCACCAGGTTGGTTGTATCGATGATAACCCTAGGTCGAGAGGTGGTACGTAAAACTAGAGTCTGCGGCACCTTGAGTTGTTCCCAGAGGAGCTGACCAGTTTGGGCTAAGGGATTGCCTACGCCTCCTGACAGCTGAAGCCTCATGAAGTAAACTATCTAACCCATGATCTGGAGCTTACGGCGATTGTGTTTGTGTTAAAGATATGGTGACATTACCTTTATGGTGTGACAGTTGAACTGTACTGTGACTATAAGAGTCTCAAATACTTGTATGATCAGAAAGAATTAAATATGTGACAGCGTAGGTGGATGGAGTTACTAAAAGATTACAACCTGGAGATCAAGTATCATCCAGGTAAAGCTGATGTCATTGCGGTTATGCTTAGTTAGAAGGAAGTGCATGTTACAGTAATGATGATAGAAGATTTTCGGAATCTAAATCTCTCAAACCAAATCGTGTGTATGAGTTATGGTTTTGTCTAAGGGGAGAGTGACTTGATGTCCAAGATTGAAGAGGCTCAAAGTCAAGATGAATGAGTACATCTATCCAAACCATGAGTGAGCGAGGCGGAGACCTCTAGAGTTTGAAGTTAGAGATCATGTGTTTGTGAGAGTGTCTCCGGTCATGGGAATTGTTAGAACAATCAAGAGAATGAAGTTGAGACCATGGTACATTTGTCCTTTTGAGATTCTTACGAGAATCGGACCTATAGCATATCGGATAGCCCTACCCCTAAACTTGAGTAGGCTCCATGACATGTTTATGTCTCAAGATGTGTAACAAATTTTGGAGATGAAATTTATTTCACGAGGGGAGAATTGTAATGCCCTAAAATGTCTATAAGGGCTCATGACTCCAAAAGTGTATGTAATGAACGTTAGATAAACAATTTTGGAGAATATAATATGTATTATGATCCGAATTAGCAGAAGAAAGTGCCCAAATCCTGTATTTAAGCTCAATTATGGTGACAAGCCTAAATTGAATTAAAGGATGAGGGAATGGCGCATGGAAGGAGGAAATAGGAGTAGAAAATTCCCCAAGTGGCAAGCTAGCTGAAATTGCCATAGTCAGGGGCAAAACAAGAAGAAAGAAAATTATCAGCCAAATAGTCAATAATCAAAAGAGGAAATTGGCTATTAGCTAAAAGAACCATAGGTGTGACTAAATGGCTAATGAAATTAGTTAGAGTAAGGATATGGTTACATGCCTTTTGGAGAAGCCATAGGAGTTTGACACGTGGCACCATTTAATCCAAGCAATGAAAGTGGAAAAGTTAAATAATTCATTTGCAAACTCTACCTCTCTCCTCTTATTTTTGTGTAAGTGGCTAGGGGGCCTGAATTCAATTCATTCCATCAGATTTTTCTCTCTCTCTCTCCAAGCTCACAAAACGTCCAAGCACAAGGAGGAGGAAAGAGAGAAAGGGTTCAAGGTTGAAAGTGAGTGCTTTCTCTTGAGATTTAACCATGTAGATGACTCTTATTGCTCAAAACCCCTTCTCTAATCTTATTCCTCTTGATAAAAGCTTCATCTGTATGGTTTTAGATTTCCAAGAGGAGGTGTTTTGTGTGCTCAATAAAAACTAGTGGTTGGAGAATCAAAGAACAAGCTAGAGAAAGAGGTAGAGGTGAGCAAAAACAATCTTTTAAAATGTATATTGTGATCATTGGTTGAGCACTTTGGCTTGTGTATTTTTTTGCCATAATTTTCATGTATATTGGGGTTTAGAGAGTTTATGATGTTTTGATGATTGTAATAGTGTCTTGTGGTATCTATTGGGTATATGGAATTGATTTGAGAATTTAATGTGAAGTTTGGGAATTTTTGGATTTTGTGTAGAAATTCTGCCCAAAATAGAACTTATGAATGGAATGAGAATTTGATTGCTTTGATGTTTCCATTGGATTCTATGCCAAAAATGGTGTGGGGAGTAGCCCCAGTTTTGAATTCTAATCATTGGAAACATATGTTGAAAATTGGAAGTTTTGTCAATGAAAACTCTGTACTGGGTAGCTAGATTTCATGGCAATTTTGAATGAGTAAATAGTGTCTAAAAATTCTGAAACTTTCCATTCTAATAGTGTACATGCCAAGCTTTAAATTGATATCTAATGAGTGTCATTTTGTTGTGTGTACTGAAAGTTATGTATTTCCAAAATTTGAAGTTGAAACTGGAAGTTATTACGGAGCAGTATGGAAATTCATTGAATTCTGTATTTTTGTTGTTATAGATGGTAGTGATTCATATTTTTCTTGTATAGAAGATTTAAAAAGCTTCAATTAGGACTTGGAATCACTTCATTTTGATTTTTTTAGATTTAGTTATGATTTTTGGAAGTTCAGCTAAGAAACAGGAATTTTCTTGGCCGCGGTCCAAAAGCTTTTGACCTATTTTTGGCTGTGGCCAAAAGGTTCTTGGCTGCAGCTAAAAGGTTTCTAACCATTTCTTAGTTGCGGCCAGGGGATTTTTGGCCCCGACCAACCCCAAATTTTAGCATTTTAACCTTTTGAAATGTGGTTTTTGGTCTAACTCTTCCCAATCCTTCTAGGCTTTTGTTTGAGCTTCTCATAGGCACCTAAGGGACTCAAATGATAACCCACCCCAAGGTTTTTGTAGTTATTTAAGAAAAGGAATAGGGAACAACTTGTCATCCTTGATTATGATGTATAGGACTTGACATCTGCCCTGAGCGTGAGAAATTGGTGCCCAAGCTCGAATGGAAAGAACAAGATAATGACTCTTTCTCTTATATCATGTATAATGCTTTGTATGTATGTGCTTATCATTGAATTATGACGAATGTGAAGGCTGTCATGCATGCTTCTGTGAATACAGCTGTGAACGTTGTCATCATTGTGAATACAGCTGTGAGCTGTCGTATATGGCTGTGAAAGCCGTCGTGAAGATGGTGCAAGCTATAAATGTGAATACAGCTTTGAGCTGTTGTATATGGCTATAAAAGCCATCGTGAATGTCGTGAATGCCATGAATATGAATGCTGCTATGTATGCTACCGTGAATGCTATTTTGTGATAATTACTTACATTCTTTGTTTAATTATATATCATATGAGTGAAAACTTTGCTATTGAGATTCATATGAATCTCACTCTTTACAATGACTAACCTACAGCCAGGGCAAGAGGATTAAAGGAGAAGCATGTAATCAAGGGTGGCTAGTCTCACAGCTAGGAGAATAGAACTTTGTGTTGGTTATTTATTTGTGGGATGATTGTATATGATGTAAATGTAAGACTAATGTAGTAGGTTGGTGATGTTCATTTAATCCCCGGTTGGGAAATTGAAACAAGTGAATATGCCCTGTAGTCCTTTTAGTGAATGAATATAACCCAAGAGTTGTCCAGAAATTTTATTAAGTACTCTGATTTGATGAATGGAACCAAACTAAATAGCCAAATAGATTCGAAAAGTTGTAGCGATACTGTATTAAATAGGTTTTGAAAAGTTTTGAAAGCCCACTTTATAAGAGGACTGAATCCTGTCTTGAAGTTGGGACCATCAATGAGTTTTTAAACAATTCTTTGGTCTCCCGTTGATTTCATAACACGTTTTCGAACCATATTAACAGCTATTAAGGTAGGGGTTACATTTGGGCTTGTTTGGTGAAAAGAGAGGAAAAGTGAGACGAGGGAAATTTTTTTTAAATTAGAGAAGTGGTGTTAAAGGTTTTTAATTAATTTTAGTTATTCTTTTATCTTGCATATTTTCTTTATTAAAATTTTGTAAACTCATTTCTTCAGTTTTTTAAATCCAACTAAAAAAAAGTCCCCTCCCTTCCCTTCCAAATTCTTCGTACTACCAGTGAAAAAATAACTTTTTAGATTGGTTAAAAATGACTTTTTAGAATGGTTTTGGATTAGGTCTTGATGCAGCTGGTCTAAAAAGTCTATTCCTTTTTTATCAGTTGTAAACCGGTCTAAAATTTCATCATTTTTAGACCGATTGTAGCTTCAACCTGTCTAAAAAGTTCCATTTTTAAAAAAAATATTCCTCTTACAAATTAAATTTACCCAACAAGCCATTTCAACAACATCCTAGATTCCACAAAAGCAACAACACATTGGCATGTTTGTTATGGGGTTGAGTGTAATGCCCCAAAATATGATTAAGGGCTAATGACTCCAAAATTGAATGAAATTAATGTTAAACAAACACTTTCAGAGAATACAATGCAAATTATGAGCTAAATAGACATAATATTCATTTAGCTAAATAAAATACAAAACCCATATTTTTTCCTTTTCCTCATGATATTGGGACGTTCAAATAAGGAAGCATGAAGGGAATAGATACTTGGTGATAAATAAGCCAAAAGATGAAGCAATTGTGACCATACAAAGTATGGTTAAAAAGTCAAAGATAGTAGGCAAGTGTATAATATAATGACCATTACACATTAGTTGCAAGGGAATAAATGAAGCTAATTTAAGAATTTATTTGGTTCCTTTGGCAGCCATTTTTACATCAAGTTGGAGAAAGGAAAATGTGAAGTCAAAGTCAATTATTTCAACTAAAGTAAGGAGGAAATATATGAAATTGAAGAAGCTTTCTTATAGCCTCTTTAAGGTATAGTTTCGGTCAAGTTAAGATGAAGGAAGAGAAAAGATTATGGAAAAAGTCTTATGGTCAAATATTGCAACTCTAAATGAAATATGTGTAGGAGGAAAATATGATAATTCAAGAGATCTTTTTTTGTTAATACAAGAAGCAATTTTCAGCCAAGTATATGGAAAGAGAAAAGATGATAATATCAAGTGAATATGGCATGTGTTACTTTATAATAAAATATAGTATTTAAAGGAGGTGGAAAATGACATTTTTAAAGGGTCTTATCTATTTCTTTTGGCCAACTTTTCGGCCAAGTATTAATGTGTTAAGGGAAGAGAAAAAAATGAACATTTAATCACCTTCTCTCTCATTCTCCAAGTCGGTTTAGGTGTTGCACATAAAGAGAAAAGAAGAAGCAAGGTGTTGGTAAGTTCTTTCCTCTTGAGTTTCACCTTCTTAACCTCATCTATGGCCCAAACACCCTTCATAAACATTATTCCTCTTGATAAGAGCTTAATTTCTATGGTTTTAAAATTTCAATAGGAGGTGTTTTGAGCTATCATCCAAGAACAAAAGCTAAAAAACCAAAGAAAGGAGCTAAAGAGAAGCAAGAGGTGAGTATTGGCTTCAATTTGAGCCATTGGTTGTGTAGGTTGAATGAGTATTTTGACATATATAATTCTTCCCTGATTTAGTCTAAGCTAGGGTTTTGAAGAGTTATGGTGATTTAATTATGTTCATGGTGTTTTATGATGCTTAAAGGACATATGAAGCTAGTTAGGGGCTGAAATTGGAAGTATGGTAATTGTTGGAATTTTGATGAATTTCTGCCAAAAATAGGATGTGGGGAATGAGTAAGAATTTGTTTATTTTGATGTTACCATTATGTTCTACATTAAAAATGGTGTGGGAATAGCCCTGGGTTGTGAATTTTGGGTCATTGAAACTCAAAATGCAAAACTGGATTTTATGCCTGAACAGAATTCTAGCGAGGTACCCTATGGTATGGTGTTTTTGGATAACCAAATGATTTCTAAAAATTTTGAAATTTCCATTTAAATATTAGACATATCAAGCTTTAATTTGATAGGTAATTTGCATCATTTTGATTTGTATATAGGGAGGTATGAATTTTTGAAATTAGGTAATAAAAACTGGGTTGAATTCTGACATTGTGCAATAAATGAAAATTTTGGGAATTCTGTGTATCCAACTGGCTATGGGTAATATTTTTCCTTGAAAATATACTAAATAAGGATCACATAGCCTTTAGAATCACCCCATTTTTATTTTTGTAGAATTAATTATGATTTTTCAAATTCTGGAGAAAATTCTGGCAGATTTGGTTCAAGTGTGCAAAAATTCAAAGGTGATGGCACATGGCAACAACTATGAACTTTAAGGTTAGAAGATTGGTTTTTTGAGTTAATTGACCACTTTAGCTCCTTAGTTGACCTGATTAAATGACCATAGTGATAACCAACCCAAGTATTATGAGTTATTAAAGAATTGGAATAGGTAATAACTCATCATTCTTGATTATGATTGATAGGATTTGACATTTGCCTTGCGCGTGATAAACTGGTGCTAGAGCTCGAGCAGAAAGAACAAGGTCATAACTCTTTCTCTTCTACTATGTGTAATGCATTGTATGTATGCCTTATCATTGAATTGTGTTGATTGCAAATGCTATGGTGTATGTTGCTGTGAAAGCTATGTGTATACAGTCGTAAGTGCTATCGTTTGTGACGCTAGTCATGCATCATGTGTAAACAGCCGTGTGTGCTGTTATTTGTGATGCAAGTCACGCATCATATGGATATAGCACAAGCTATCATTTGTGACGCAAGTCACGCATCATGTGGATATAGCCTGGTGAGTTATCATTTGTGACGAAAGTCACACATCACTATGATTGTTGATGCTGTTGCTGATTGTGATTTCCTTGCATGCCATGTTATTATATATTGTATGAGTGATTTGTTACTATTGAGATTCTTTTAAATCTCATTCTTTCTATTAACTAACTTACAGTAAGGGCAAGCAGGTCGAAGGAAAAGCAAGTGATGAAGGGTGGCTAGAGCTCCTAGCTAGGAGTTCTAGTTTTGGTAGTTGGTTATCATCTTTTTGGATTATTTTATATTTTGGATATGTTGTAATTATGGATAGTTCAATGTAATCCCTGATATGAGAAATTGATAGGGGTGAGTATACCCCGTCCCTGAGTGTTGTCAGGAATTTTTGTTACACTCTGATATGTAAGAATGAAGCCGAATTGCACAAGCCAAATAAATTCAAGATGTGAATGTGAGACAGCATCGAACAGGTTTTGGAAAAGTTTTTGAAAATCTTGTCTTGAAGATGGTACTTTTAATAAGTTTTAAATTATCCATTGGTCTCTAATTCAACATAATGATGTTTTTTGAACTATAATTTTGCCTATTAAGGTAGGGGTTACATTAAGATTGCTTATAAGCTACTTTTCTCATAAATAGAGACAAAAATCCTTTGACATACTTACCTCGTATACCTTAAATCACTATTGAAAAGCTGCTTTTAAGCATTCTAATCGCTGTTCCAAATGAGCACAATATCACACACATTTAAAAGCAATGACAGCAGCATTACTACACCCCACATTTCACAGAAGCAACAACAATAAAAATCATTGAAAATCAACACATTGTCACACACAATCAGAAGCAACAATTTCATTTGTCAACAATTATCATCATTCTTCCAACCCACATTCTTGGCAACAATATCAACACATTATCATCAAGGATTTTAAAACACATTGAATCTACCTATATAACAATGACCCACAATTTAACAATGATAACAGCAAAATGTCAACTTTGTGCATTTTTAATTCCAAAACTTTTAAAGAAAAGCAAAGGGAAGACAAATTCCTCAGTATGTACAGAAAAATCCTCAGTTTTATAGAAAAACAAAGGGAAGGTAAAGTACAGAGGCCAATCCTTCAAATCTCATGCCTGTATCAACATCAGACTTGTGTCACCCATATCCCAGAAAGTGTCTTACACAAAGACATAAACCCAGTTAGATATGAAAACCACACCACTTTATAATTTCACACAACATGTAATTGCATTGAAATGGAATTGCACATAGCAACACAGTAATCCATCAAACAGCATGTAATTGCAATTACAGAACACTTTATAATTCATGCAGAAGAAGCGGTAGTGGTCCCTTTGTTTCTTACCCATGCACATATGGAGACAAGAAACACTCAGTTGTGGTTTTACTAAGCCTCTCCGATAAGTATTTATGTCTGATAGCAGTAGTGGTCCCTTTGTCATGGATTTAAACTGGGCATATGAATCCACATTTATCGCTTTTGTCAGAGGAAACCAACCTATGATTCATGTACCTACAATAATGCAAGCACACAAATCAAGTTTAATGGTGTAATTTGTAAAATATTTACTTCCAATTAGAGAAGATACTTACATTCAAAATAGTTGGACAATCGCAACCGTAAGCAATTTTTCAGGAGCTACCGGGGACATTAAATCATCCCTCTCAAGATAGCATTGCACCCATACCTTTCCAACAATTGAATCAATAGGCTCATCTCTTATTTTAAATGATGTATCATATGCCATCATAATCACTTGTTGCATGACATTCAATTAAGGATGTGAAACTTCTTGAGTGGGAGGTGCTGTAACCCCCTTCACGCTTAAGGCCGAGATTTAGTTCATAAACACGTAATTGATGTAGAATTAGAGACCTTAGATGATTTTGGGACTTAAACAAAATCAAACTTCCCAAAATCATGGCTTACAAAAACTTTTACAAAATTTATTCATGACGGTCTCATATTCACATTTCAATACTAATTGGCCTGTACAAGTTGATTTCATTCACAAATATCAGAGTATAAAGCTAATTCCCGACACACTCGGGTTCCATTCATTAAATAAGGGATTTACAAAGGCACGAAGCCCATAATTCATTACCCTTAACTTGGGGATTACACAAAACTATACTACCAATCCCAATATACACAATTGTTTCCCAAAAATATCCAAAAGATATACATGATAACCAATAACCCAAAATATACATCTAAATCAGAGCTTTATCCGCTCTTCGTAACCCGCTTTCCCTTTGATCCTTCTGCCCTGTCTAAAACATGGTTTTTGGGAGAGTGAGATTCTAAGGAATCCCCGTAGTAACAATCAATCATATAATGTACAATAATAGTGCATGTAAGCAAATCATTAACCACAACAAGCAACTACAACGAAAATTACAACGGCAATGGTTAGTATGACACATGTCATCCCTTATGATTGCTCACGCTGAATTGCTCACGTTGCATTGCATCACAGCAATCCACACAATACATTTAACCACAGCTGGGATTCATATAATGCATTTCATACACAAGCCATACAGGCAATATACACACAGCCCACGGCTGGATTCACAAACACCGCCCCATGGGTCGGATTCACAATATCCAAGTCAATTACGACGGCAGTTCAACGGCCGACCTAGAGATGACCACCATCAATCCCTACACGGCTCACGCTGACCTGCTCACGCCGTAATGGACCATGGCACACATTTCAAAAATTCAATGATAAGTTATGCATGCCAAAACATCATACATAATATGAGAGAAGAGTCACTACCTTGATCCTTCCGGGCGTACTCTGGCACCGGTCTCTCCCGCATAGGGCAAATATCATATCCTAGAATCATGATTAGGGACGAAGAGTTATATTCTATTTCAAGACTTATTTAACTTGAAACACTTAAATTGGTTATCATAATTGACCCTTAAGAGGCCACAAATGCCTCTAATAAAAGCCCTAAAAGGTTGGGAAACAATAGGTTAGAGATCTCCTTTCGAAAACTCAAAGTGCTGGAACACAGGGGTTGGCCGCGGCCAGCCCTTCCTTGGGCCGCGGCCAAAATATGGTCAGAAGGCCGTGGGCCGCGGCCAGCCACCCATGGGCCGCGGCCAGAATCAGGCCAAAAAGGCTTGGGCGGCGGCCAGCCACTCTTGGGCCGCGGCCAAGAAATTTCCTGACTCTTGGCTGAACTTTGAAAAACCATAACTAATTGTAGAAATATCGAAACGAGGTGATTCCAAAGCCAAATGAAAGGTATATAAGTCCTATTTCAAGGAAAAATATAGCCCATCACTGGAAATCACTACATAAATACAGAATCACCAAAAACTAAACACTACTCCAAAACAGAGTTCTGTTTCAATCCCAAACTTTGGACAACCATATCTCACAGAATACTAAACGAAATGACACAAAATATATGTCCATTTTGAAGCTTGGGATGTGAACTTTAAGACTGGAAAGTTTCATAATTTTCCAATACCATTTGGTCATTAAAAACGCTCGTGCAAACGGACTACACAAAACAGAGTTCAAACCAGACAACTTTCCAACTTTTCCCAAGTGATTCAAATGAACCCAAAATCAACAACCAAACTCATTCCCACACAAAATCACTCAAGGAATCCAATGGGAATGTCAAAATCACCAAAATCATATTCCATTATCATGCTTTGGTTTTGGGTAACATTAAACACTAAAATCTCAAATTCTCCAAACTTAACAATTTCCAACCTAAATAATTCTATCTATCCAAAATGCATTCCAACATACAAATTCCATACCAAACATATACCAAACTCTCAATGGCCCTCATTTTCGAAAATGGCCCAAGAATTCCAGAAAATCCAAGTTAATCCATTTGACATAAAACATAGATAGATAGATAGGTCTCACTCACCTTATCAACTTTCTCAAAGGGAGTTCTTGATTCACCAACTCCTAAAATTTCGTGTGGCCACAAACCACAACTAATGGAAAAACTACAACCATAGAAATGTTGCTCTTAACTCAAGGATCGACTTTAATGAAGGGAGTTTGAGCAATAGAGATCATTTACCTACTCAAAGATCAAGCTTTCTTCCTTCCCTTGCCTTCAACAATGGCGCCCATGAGAGAGAAGAGAGAGAACGAGAGAGAGATGGAGAGATGGAGTAAGGAAGAAGAAGCAATCATCACTTCCCTCCTACCCACACTTCAGCTGAAAGAGAGGAGAGGAAGGAGAGAGAATTGATTATTTTAATCAATTTTGACTTACACACATGCACTCTCCCCCACACCCTCTATTGCCACATGTCAAATTGCTATTAGCTTACACCAATTAAGTCACCAATTAGCTACTTTAATCTCTCCATTAGCCATTCTAATTACACATCCCATTTTCTCTTAGTCAGTAATTTCTCCCTTAATTACCAACTCATGGCCAATAATTCCATTCTTCCAATTTTTCAATAATTATGACATATTAATTAATATAGCCATAAAACACATAATAATTCAAATTAAATTCATAATTATCCACAATAATCATGATTTACCCTTAATCAAAAATTGGGATATTACAGGTGCAATTAGGGCTGTGATTGGGGTATCCTCAGCTTGAACAGTGGCCATAAGATAAAAGTAGCCAGGACATCACTTACAATCTTCAAATCATCAGAAGGGATAGGAACAGGTGCATATGTAATGATCACCTCTTCAATTGACACTCTGACTTGATCATCTTTTATTTGTTGGTGGTGAATACTCTCTCGTGCAACTAACCATCTCAGAGGATCCTTAACAAAAATGTCACAAGGCTCAACAATTTCTTTTACAAGACCCCTTGATGACTGCCTAATATTGCAACAACTCCCTTTAGTACTCTTCTTATTAGGAGCAAGCAATTGTGTCAGGGAAGCACTGGTATCTTGTCTTAAGCTCACAAACATCATCATTTCCTCTTTTATCTTGCTTAACTAGGCTTCTAATCTTGTATCAAATGATGCTTCTGCTTTGACCCTTGCTTCAGCCCTTGTAGTGGCTAATATATGCCCCATTTCCTCCCTAGTCACCATGCTTAAGGAATGGCGTGAGGGGCTCCAAAGTAATCCCTTATGCCTACCCTTACTCCAACTCCCCTAACACGGCCTGGATGCTCATGTTTTCTAGTAGCAATAGTTAGGATATTATTCCTCCCCTCCGACCTAAAAGATCCCTCAGTTTGTTTGTTTTAAGTTCCTCCTGTAAGATACAGATAACAAATATAAGTAATGAAACCTATTTCTTATGTAATTAATAACAACAACGATACTTACAATTTTTTCACCCACTATATGAGATTGTTTACTCATATAAGACCCACTCCTCTTTTGATAAGCAAACAACCATTTTTCTTCATGATGAATTGAAGATGGTGGAGAAAGAAGAACATAAGGATTGGATTGAGATGCTTCTTGCAATCTCTTCCGTTTGGCTACCAATAAGTCTTTTTCAGCCTTTGTATAACCCCCATAAGACATTGTATGAGAGCAATCAGTTTTTCTACCACTCTCTTGTGCTTTTTGCCTTCGAATAAGAAATTAAAGAAAGTTACAATCAATTAAGACAATTGATAAGTAAATAAAATATAAAATAAGTCAACTCACTAAAGCTTCTGGAGTAGTCTGAAGCCTAAAAAATTCTTGCCAAGTCACTTAATCAAGATATGAATACTTGCTGCACGGAGTAGGATGAGGCTCACCATCTTTCACCTTGATATGAATGTAATTGTTGGCCAAATTTGTCTTAAACTTCCTCCAGCGGTCACAACAATATGTCATTCTCTTATTGTAAAGGAATTCACTTTGAGGAATGTCATAGGTGAGCTGTAATGCATGCATTGAAGGAGTTAGTGACAAATTGGTGACAAATTTGATAATCATTACATGCAGAAGAGAACTTTATACCTAGATAGTGTCCTAAATATGTTGCTTCACACGCTCATTGACATTTCTCCACTCCTCTATGAATATTTTAGGTTTGTTGCATGTAAGGAGGTTGACAAAACTCCTATATCGGCTTGCATTAGGCCCGATTGGTTTCCAATATCTGTCAAACTCAATCGGTACCTTTTGCCCGACACTTTGACTAAGGGAAATGTCTCTCAACCATGTGCCATGTATACCCCTATACAGACTGGTTACCGGGCTCACTTTGATTTTGGCTCAGAGCATTGCTAGGCTTGTTTTGATTAATACTAGCTGGCTCGCTCTGATGAGCACTATGTGGCTCCAAGCCTTTACACTAGGACGCCTTGGATCTTTCATTTTCCTTTTAAGACAACCAAAAAAGATAAATCCTTAAGTTATAACATGAAAAGACTATATCTATAAAATAACTATATACATAATTCAGATATAATTTATAATGATAATTACTTTAGCTAGCTAACTTTCAAATTAGTTTTATAAAGGGATATCCTCCCATATCCCTTTATAATGATCATTTCTTGTGTCGTGTTCATTATCTGCTTCATCTTCTTCGTTCAATTCTGGCAGACCCTTGGAAAAAGGAGTCTCAAGAAGATCATAATTTGAATGACTTTCCTCATCAATATCAACGATCCTTTTTCCTTGGAAAGCTACATACCACATTTTATATGCCTAATTGGTAATATAGAACAATTGTTTTGCTTGATCTGCCATAATAAAAGGTTCATCTCCAAAACTTCTACTATTGCTTAATCCACACTCTTTACTTATGCAAAAGATAATAGCTCGCTTGTCAAAATATCCTTCTTGTTCACATAAAAAACGTCAACACCGTCATCGCACAACTCTTTCAAGTCTTCGATTAAGGGTTCTAGGTAAATATCTATGTCATTTTTGGGTTATTTTGATCTCAAAATCAACGTAGGAAACATAATGTACTTTCGTTTCATATATAACAAAGGAGATAAGTTGTAAGTTACCAACAGAACAGGCCATAAACTATATATACTGCTTAGGCTACTATAAGGATTCATGACATCCGTGCTAAGCTCAAGCCTAAGGTTCCTAGGTTCTTTGCCAAAGATAGAAAATAATTGATTAGTTTTCTTTCATTGAGAAGTATCACATCAGGTCACTCCGGAATCTCAATCTCATCTATCCGAAGCACCCTACCGCAATGGCCCACCTAGAATCTCAGTCTCTTCTATCCAGGCGACCGGTTGAGAGTCTCAATCTCCCAACATCACCTTCAGTGGAAGTGGATAAAGCAGAAGCTGAATGTTTGTGTATACAGCTGAGGCTGTCGTTTGATATATTGTGGTGGTGGTGTTTACTCCCAGAAGGGGTAACTAGATTGAGTTAAGCAGAGTGGTGGCTTATGCTGCCTAACTGCCAAAATCTTATGATATGGCTTATGAATTAGAGTCACCGGATATTGAGATGCGCTAGCCACTCATGAGTTGAGGAAGGCTTGCGACGATTGTGATTATGTGATGATGGTTTTGTGGCAATCATGCGTGGAGGCGATTGTATGTGTTTGACACCATGTGGTGATTGTGTTTGTACGGCAATCGTGAAATGGGCCGATTGCAATTTATGGCAACTGAGTTGCATTTATTGTTTGAGATTCTTGCGAGAATCGGATTTGTGAATTATCGGTGGTGTGTGGGTGATCTAGAGGAGACCATCCAATGTAACATGAATTGTGAAACGGAAGCTGTCGTGAAGAAGCATCCGTAGTTATAGTTTATGTGGTGTGACAAATTTCGAGGACGAAATTTATTGAACGGGGGGAAAAATGTAATATCCCAAATTTTAATACTTGAGCTTAGAGATTAAGCCTGAGATTAGTGGAATGCTAAGCCCTGGTTTAGCAAGAGTCCAAATTGTGATTAAGAAATATGAAAAATGAGTTAGTGGTAATTCCAAGTGAATTTCCATAATCAGGGGCAAAATAGTAAAGTTGCCGACCATTTGATTGGTTGCCGAAGAGGAAACTCATTGGTAGCTTCAAGATCAATGGCTAGGATTGATTTGTGAAGATGAGTAAGGGGCATAATCATGTGTATGTGTGTGCATGTGAGCCCATGAGAGTTGAAGTGAGATGGTGACAAGTGGCAAAGTGTGGACCCTTGGATGAGGCATAAGTGATGTGAGACACATCATCATCCTCTCCATCTCCTCTCTTTCTCTCTCTCGTTTTCTCTCTCTCTTTTTCCTCTCTATTTTCGCTGGAAATGCTTGGGAGAGACAAAGGAAAAGCTTGAGAAAAGGTAAGGGAAATGGCTTCCTTTGTTCAAATCCTTTTCATAAATATTGTTCCTTAGAATGAGAGCTTCAATTTGATGGTTGTAGCTTCTCCATTGGTAGTGATTTGAAGAATCACGAAAATCTGAAGAGTAGAGAATCAAGAAGTGTTCTTGAGAAAGTTGTTAAGGTATGTGAACCCAATCTTTCTATCTATGTTTCATGCCAAATGATTAAGTTTGGAATTTCTGGAATTATTGCCCTAATTTCGAAAATATGGGTCAATGGGTAGTTTGGCATGTTATGGTTATAAAAATGGTATCTTAGAGTGAGTTTTGAATAGATAGATTGATTGGGAATTGAAATGATTGAAGTTAGTGATTTTGGAAAAATGATGATTGTGATGCCCTAGACCAAAGCATGTAAATGGAATGGGATTTTGGTAATTCTATTGATTCCATTGAATTCAATGAGTGATTTTATGTGGGAATAGCTTTGGTAGAAGTTTTGGGTCCATTTGGATCAATTGGGCAAGAGTTAGGAAAATGTGGTATGTTTGCTGCGTTTTCTGGAATCTGATGGATTCACTCGAGCAGACATGGGTGTGCTCGAGTGAAGGAGGAACATTGCTCGAGTGAGGGAGGTCCTGCTCGAGTGATATGTGAGTTTTCCCTTTGTGCTTCGAGTTGCACCTGGGATTTTTATGAGTGATGCTCGAGCACATCGCTTTGTGCTCGAGTAAGCGAAGAACATGCTCGAGTGAGCTGGGTTCTGCTCGAGTGAAGGTATAAGCCCAGAGTTGAGGATTTGCTCTCGGGTGGATACTCGCGGGAAAGAGGCACGAGTGTGCTTTCTCACTCGCGGGTATGGGGTATGTGCTCGAGCACATATGACTGCGCTCGAGTGAGCCTGTGCCTCCGGTGAGAGTGGTGCTCTCGGGTTGTCACTCGTGGTGTTGTGCTCGCGGGTGCTCGAGTAAGGCATTTGGCCTTGTGCTCGAGTGAGGTTGGTGTGCTCGAGTGAGCTTGTACCTCAGGTGAGGGTTGTGCTCTCGGGCATGTGCTTTCTGTCTTCACTCTCTTGTGCTCGAGTACTGTCCGTACCAATGCTCGAGTGAGAGCATTTGTGCTCGAGTGATGTCCGTACTTGTGCTCGAGTGAGAGCATCTGTGCTCAAGTGAGGCAGTGAAAAATATCAAGTTTAAGTGTTCAAAAGGGGATCTTTGGGGATAGTCTTCCAACCCTTTAGAGCTATGGATTGAGGTGTTTGAGGGCACTTAAAGGGCAATAATGATAACCAACTTGAGTGTCTAAAAGTTAAGGAATTGGAAAAGGGATTAATCCTATGTCCTTGATTTTGGTTATAGGACTTGATGATTACCCTGATCGTGAGCGGCCGGAGCTGGAGCTTACGTGGAATAAGAGTAGGGAACTTACCTCTCCTGCATGTAGTGATAATTGTATTTGTGTATTGATGCATGTTATTGCTTTGCGTGATTATGTGAAACATGTATGAATGATTGTAGCTCTGTTTCTAGTTATGCTATGGCCATGAGTATGTTGTGAAACATTGAGCATGCGGATATATCATGATGTGAACATGAGTTATTGTGATGCAAGCATCCAGGCGACCGGTTGAGAGTCTCAATCTCCCAACATCACCTTCATGCTCTTTCACCACACAAATCAACTACAACGGCAGTTCAACGGCCGAGCTAGAGATGACCAGCGTCAAACCCTAAACGGCTCACGCTGACCTGCACACGCTGCAATTCACATGGCTTTCACCGCAATCCATATCGCGAACTCTAACTCAACTATACCTCAGTCCCAGCTTATTCACAACTGTCACCGATTCAAAATCACACTCCACCCTCATCCCTTTTTACCGCCGAGAAGACACACAGTCTTTACCCGAACTGTTGTTAGCGACTCAGGGACTATTAGCATGGCAGTGCACACATATAGCCATTCAGGCTCACAATAGTAGATCCACAATCACACCCTACCCTCATCCCCTTTCTCCGCCGGAAAGACACACAGTCTTCATCCGAACCGTTGTTAGCTACTCAGGGACTATTGGCGTAGCAGTGTATACACATAGCCTTATAGCTCATAAAGCTATCCGACTTTCGGCTTTTCAGATAATCACACATGTCACATTCCATCCTCATCCCCTTTTACCGCCGGGAAGACACACAGTCTTCACCCGAACCGTTGCTAGCGACTCAGGGACTATTGGTTGAGGTGTTTGAGGGCACTTAAAGGGCAATAATGATAACCAACTTGAGTGTCTAAAAGTTAAGGAATTGGAAAAGGGATTAATCCTATGTCCTTGATTTCGGTTATAGGACTTGATGATTACCCTGATCGTGAGCGGCCGGAGCTGGAGCTTACGTGGAATAAGAGTAGGGAACTTACCTCTCCTGCATGTAGTGATAATTGTATTTGTGTATTGATGCATGTTATTGCTTTGCGTGATTATGTGAAACATGTATGAATGATTGTAGCTCTGTTTCTAGTTATGCTATGGCCATGAGTATGTTGTGAAACATTGAGCATGCGGATATATCATGATGTGAACATGAGTTATTGTGATGCAAGCATGTCATGCATTAAATACTTATCTTGCATGCATATTGGTACCTGTTTCCTACTGAGATTCCCCAGAATCTCACCCTCCCCTATCAACATTTTAGATAGGGAAGGAAGATTGAGGATGAAGCAAGCTTCCAAGGACGAAGAGGATTCGTTTCTGGGTGAGAGCTTGGTTGTTGGTTATCAATGCGTAATTGGGAATATGAATGGTATAATTGGATCAATATTTGAGTATGTATTTGAGTAGGTTGTGTAATCCCTATTGGTTGAGTTGTATGGGCTAATGTGCCCTATGATTACTGAGCGAAGATATGATCCCGGGATTGCCGGGAATTTATATTGCGTACTCTGATAATTATATAAATGTAATTTATCTTCGCATAGTAATTATATTCGGAGTGTAAATATGAGACCGTGTGTTAGAATGATTTCGAAATGTATTTGTGAAAACCCCGTCTGGTTGATGTGATTATAAAGGTTGTTTTGTCTTATTGGTCTCTATTTCACGTTAATCGCGTAATCCGGATATTAATTACGGCAGGGGGTTACATTTTTGGTATCAGAGCCTGTAGTTCCTGGCAAGTATGGGAATTTGTTAGGATAGCTCTCTTAGATCTCTACCTTGGTGGTAGATGATGTTTTGGTGATAGTAATTATGTATACACATGTGTGGTTTGTCATTGTGGACATAAGAGAATTGTGGAATATGTGTATACACTGTTGGTTAATCTAGAGCGGCGAATCATTGTGTAATCGAAAGATATAGTGATTCGTCCGAGAATTTGAGGTGTAAACCACAGGGGAGTTGGGTCTGACTACCCATCATCTGATTTGAGAATAGAGGGAAAGGATTCCCCAAGATATGTGATATGGAGATTCTAGGTATCTGTTAGATCTCATGTTTTGATGATAACAAAAGAATGGTTTGAAAAGGAAATAATTATTAAACAAGTTTGATCTAAGCAATTACAGGAATAAGCATCACTTGAAGTAAGCTTGGAAGTAATGAAGAAAGGACAGGAAGAAATGCTGAGAAACTTGATTAACTTCAAGTTTCCTAAAGCATTACTCGAGTATGTACTCGAGTAATGAGACAAAACTTGAAGTAACCAGAGACAACTTCCAGTAACCAGGCAACTTTACTCTAGGAGCTACTCGAGTAACAGTGTAAAAGTTTTCAGGATGCCATTGATACTCGAGGAGCTACTCGAGTAACCCTGTTTCTAAAAATGTGCAGCTCTCGGCATTTAGTACTACTGCAACATTACTCGAGGAGCTACTCGAGTAATCATGTGGAAAACTTCCAGTTGCCTTCAGGTTACCAACGATACTCGAGGCGCTACTCGAGTAACTCTGTTTCTGAAAAGATGAAGCTCTCGGCACTTTGTACCACTGCAACAATTTACTCGAGTATGTACTCGAGTAACTCACTAAGGTAAGTGAAAAACTTGAAGTTGGTACCCGAGTATGATAAGTTATTTGGAAGGTAAACCTCAAGTCACTACCCGGGTAAGCCATGTTCAGAAAGTACAGTTACTCGAGGTGATACCCGAGTAACCCATGCAAAAATGAATCAATTACTCAAGTAAGTACTCGAATAACATGGTAAGTGCTCTCGGCTTTGAAATTCTGCAACATTACTCGAGTAGGTACCCGAGTAACTCATAAAGTTGTGAGTGAATTACTCTAGTAGGTACCCGAGTAATATATAAAGTTGACAGTGCATTACTCGAGTGTGTATCCGAGTAAATGATTTTTCCAAAGGTTTAAAATTAAGTTATTCCATGCACTACCCGAGTGTTCTTATTTTTATTCATTGACTTTCAGAATTCCCGAAGATACTCGAGTAGGTACTCGAGTAACCTTCAAGGAATACTCGAGTAGCTACTCGAGTAAGCATACCCAGAAATCCAGAAATCATTCAAACGTTCATTGATTTGTTCCCTAATGATTTATATTTCATTGTATTAGTATTCTTAGTCTATTTACAGATAAACAATGAAGAAATCATCTCAAGTAATGAAAGTCAAAGGAAACGTTCAAATGCCAACCACCGCCAACGGATATTTTTCAAAAACTGGAAAAGTCAACAGTGGCTGCGTACTCTCCAACGGATGAAAGAAAATGTTCCAACGGTCATCACCAACATATCTATATATATGGGAACCTTCAAACAGAGAAACAACAACAAGCACACACACAAACGTATTATCAAGTTTATTGCTCTGTTTTCACATTGGAATTGTATTTCTATGCTTCAGTGATCCTCATTCACTCTGTAAGAGAGATATTTCATTCAAACTCAATATTTGTTATTGAGATAACTTAAGGTTGTGGAACCTTGAGTTGGGATTGAATTGCAACTTGTAAGGGGGAGCGAGTGTCCAGGTATAGGAACTTGCTTGTATTGAGGTGCCAAGAACCCACTGAATCTTGGAAGTTATAGTGAAACTCTCAGAGAAGATCTGAGGACTGGACGTAGGTCAAAGTGGTTGTGACCGAACCAGTATAACTCCCGGTGCACACTTCGGTGATATTTCTCCTTACTCATTACTGTTTTCAATTCATCTACTAAAGTTTTATATTTCCGACGAAATTTTAGTATCACCCAATTCACCCCCCCTCTTGGGTGAAACGCTTGTTCTAACATTTGGTATCAGAGAGTAGGTCTTCTTGTTAAGGTATAACAACCTAAGAAGGATCCAATGGCAAGCATGGGTGAAGGAATTCTTCCCGACGGAGCATCCATCACTAGACCTCCCGGTTTCAGTGGAGAACACTTTTCATTTTGGAAAGCAAAATTCAGAGTGTTCGTGATGGCTACCGAATATGGGCTATGGGATGTAATTGAGAGTGGAAATTATCAACCTACAAAGATTGTAGATTCTCAGAAAATTCCCAAGACACCAGCGGAATATGATGAGAATGACAAGAAACTTATCACTCTTAACAGCAAGGCAATTCTGATGTTACAAAGTGCCTTAAGCCAAAGTGAATACTTCAGAATCTGCACACTTCCAACAGCAAAGGAAATGTGGGAAGCTCTGGAAATAGCTCATGAAGGGACTTCGGGAATAAAGGAGAATCGCATCAACACCTTGGTCACTGAATTCGATCTACTTCAAATGAAATCAGGTGAATCAATTTCTGAATTTGAACTTAGATATACTCATCTTGTTAATCAACTTGCAGCACTTGGGAAATCTTATGATCAACATACCCAAGTACGAAAGATTTTGAATATTCTTTCTAAAGAGTGGGAGGCCAAAGTCACTGCGATAGAAGAAGCAAAAGGAGAATCAATGAGATCAGTTGCTTCTCTATTTGGAAGTCTTTCTGAATATGAAAGCAAACTAAAGTTCAAACGGGAACTAGATGATATCGGTGACAAGAAAAAGAAAGGTCTAGCACTAAAAGCAAAAGAAGAAAATCAAGATGAGAATGAAGAGTTCGACGATGACGAAATGGGTCTAATCATAAAACGATTCAGAAAGTTCTACAAGAAAGGACAAGGATTCAAACACTTTCAAAAAGGTGGAACTAGCAACAAAGATCACATCATTTGCTACGAATGTGGAAAACCAGGACATATCAAATCAGAATGTCCAGAACTGAATCAAAAGAGCAAAGAAAAGAGAAAAGGCAAATTCTTCAACAAAAAGAAAGCCTTCGTATCCGCTATATGGGGTGATAGCTCTTCTGACGAAGAAAGTGATGAGGAAGAAGTAGCTAACATATGCCTCGTTGCTCAGGAAGAAACAGAAAGAGAGGTAAATGACTCTGAACCTACCTATGATGAATTACTTTCCGAATATAATGCTTTGCATTCTGAATTCATCAAAGTAGTTAAAGAATTGATTGTTTACAAAAAGAAAAACAAAGCTCTTGAAACTGAACTTAAAGAAAAGATTTGTGAAAATTGTTTATCTCTGAAAAAGAAAAACGTTGATCTTACAAAAACTCTTGAAAAATTTACACAAGGTAGTGAGATGCTAAATGTTATTTTAAAAGCTCAACGATTTGTAAATGATCGATCTGGAATTGGATATGATCCAAAATCAGATAAAAGGAAAGGTAGAAAGAAAGCAGGGGGTAAGTCATATTTGAATTATTTCCAGCATTCTGTGCATACATCAAATCCTTTTGCATTTTGTAATTACTGTAATAGAAAAGGCCATTATACTTCTTCATGCATTCATAAGAAGAAAGGAACGATAGGAACCTACAAATGGGTACCTAAAGGTTCATATATCCAGAAAATTATTTGTACTAATCCAAAAGGACCCAAAAAGATGTGGGTACCTAAGACTTAGTCATTCGATTGCAGGAATGTCTCAAAGCATCCAAAAATAACAAGTGGTATATTGATAGTGGATGCTCTAGACATATGACCGGTGATTTCGAAAGTTTTACCAAATTGCAACCTAAAGAAGGTGGAGAGGTAAAATTTGGAGGAAATCAAACCGGAAGAATAGCAGGAATTGGTGAAATCAAAAATGACAAAGGAATACAAGTCAAAGATGTATATTATGTTGAAGGCTTGTGTCATAATTTGCTGAGCGTAAGTCAAAGTGCAGATAAAGACAACTGGGTAATATTTGACTCAGAAGAATGCTTAATTATCAACAAGAATGACTTACAACTTGATAAGAAGAATATCAAGGCTAAGCTCAGAGCAAAAAGGGAAGGTAACTGCTATACTCTAGATATTAGTAGAAATGAATCTGAAAATTGTTTCCTGAGTAATACTGATGAAAGTTGGTTATGGCATAAGAGATTGGCTCATGTTAATATGCATCAATTAGGCAAACTACTCAAAAAGGATTTAGTTCTTGGATTGCCCAAAGTGACTTTCAAAAATGATTTGATTTGTGATGCATGTCAAAAGGGTAAACAAACTAAATCATCTTTTAAATTAAAAAATGAGATTTCAACAAATAGACCACTACAACTATTGCATATGGATTTAGTTGGTCCAGCAAGAGTAAAGAGTCTTGGTGGCAACTTATATTCATTGGTCATTGTTGATGATTTCTCTAGATTTACATGGGTTATCTTTCTATCATCAAAAGATGAAACGTTTGAAGAATTTACTGTCTTTGCTAAGAAAGTGCAAAATGAGAAAGGTATGTCCATTGCAGGTATTAGGACCGACCATGGCGGAGAATTTGAAAATCAAGCATTTGAAGAGTATTGTGACACTAATGGGATTGATCACAATTTCTCTGCTCCAAGGACGCCTCAACAAAATGGAGTTGTAGAACGCAAGAATAGAGTGCTTACAGAAATGGCTAGAGCAATGTTGAACGAAAAGAACGTGTCTCAAGTATTTTGGGCTGATGCCATGTGTACAGCATGCTACATTTCAAATAGAGCCTATATCAGAACAAAACTTGGTAAGACACCATACGAGCTGTACAAAGGAAGAAAGCCAAACATTGCTCATCTACACATCTTCGGCTGTAAGTGTTTCATTCATAATAATGGTAAAGATAACTTAGGAAAATTTGATTCTAAAACTGATGAAGGAATTTTCCTAGGATACTCTAACCGAAGTAAAGCATATAGAGTTTTTAATAAACGAACATGTGTTGTTGAAGAATCAATTCATATTGTATTTGATGAATTTGAATCCTCTGACAAAACCATTGATGAAGAACAGGAAATTGTTTTAAATCAAGAAAAATCTATTTCTAAGTCTCTTATTCAAGAGGTTGATGCAACTAAGGAAGAAGAGCAATCCCTAGGTCAACCTAGAGCTTGGAAATACAATAAAAGCCATCCCCTAGATCAAGTCATAGGAGATGTGAATGAAGGGATCAAAACTAGAAATAGAATTTTCAATGAAGTAAGTTTTTCTGCATTCATTTCTGAGATTGAACCGTCTAACATTGATGAAGCCTTATCAGACAATGATTGGGTTATAGCAATGCAAGAAGAACTAAATCAATTTGAGAGAAATCAAGTTTGGGATTTGGTGCCCCGACCCAAAGATCATCCGATCATTGGTACTAAATGGGTATTCAAGAACAAACTTGATGAATCTGCAATTATTGTCAGAAACAAGGCAAGATTGGTGGCCAAAGGCTATAATCAGGAAGAAGGGATTGATTATGAGGAAACGTATGCTCCAGTGGCTAGATTGGAAGCTATACGTGTACTCTTAGCCTTTGCATGCATCAAAGGATTCAAACTCTATCAAATGGATGTAAAGAGTGCTTTTCTAAATGGTTACATCATGGAAGAAGTGTATGTAGAACAACCTCCAGGCTTTGAGGATGTTACTAAACCTGACCATGTTTTCAAACTCAAAAAGGCTTTATACGGTTTAAAACAAGCTCCTAGAGCATGGTATGAAAGGCTCAGTAAGTTTCTCATCGATCAAGGTTTTGTACGAGGAAAAGTTGATACAACACTCTTTATAAAACGAAAACACAATGATATTTTAATTGTTCAAATATATGTTGATGACATTGTTTTCGGTGCTACTAATGAATCTCTATGTAAGGAATTTTCTGAGATAATGCAGGGAGAATTTGAGATGTCAATGATGGGAGAATTGAATTTCTTTCTTGGTTTACAAATCAAACAAAGAAAGAATGGAATCTTCATATCTCAAACAAAGTATTTAAAAGAGCTATTGAAGAAGTATGGAATGGATGAAGCAAATGGGACAGATACGCCTATGAGTTCAACTACATTGCTTGATGCTGATGTCAAAGGTAAAGACTACAACATAACAAAGTATAGAGGAATGATTGGATCATTACTCTACCTCACGGCAAGTAGACCGGACATCCAATTTAGTGTTGGCATATGTGCAAGATATCAATCAGCACCAAAAGAATCACATGCTGAAACAGTCAAACGAATCTTTAGATACCTTGCTGACACACCCGAACTGGGTCTGTGGTATCCCAAAGGAAGAAGTGAATATCTTGTTGCATATTCAGATTCATATCATGGAGGATACAAAACAGACAGAAAGAGCACCAGTGGACAAGGACAATTTCTTGGGGGATCTCTTGTATCGTGGTTCAGCAAGAAACAAAATACAGTGTCTCTTTCGTCAACGGAAGCCGAATATGTTGCAGTCTCAAGTTGTTGTGCACAAGTGATATGGTTAAAACAACAACTACAAGATCTTGGTATTTATCTCAAGGAAATACCAATCTATTGTGACAATACAAGTACGATAAGCTTGGCAAAGAATCCAGTTCAACACTCTAGAACCAAGCATATCGATGTCAGGCATCACTTCATCAGAGACCATGTACAGAAGAAAGATGTGAAAGTAATATTCATTCCTACTCATCTTCAACTAGCTGATATCTTCACAAAACCCCTTGCAAAAGATCAATTTCTATTTATTAGAAGAGAATTGGGAATGGTAAATCCCAATGAGTTGTAAGTTTATTTCAACATCTCATAATATTAGATGAAGTCATTTGTTAAAGTTTTGATGATTACTAACTTAAGCATCGGAGTATATAGAAATTTGTTTTGCAGGAAGGTTGAAACTCTGTTTTGTGAAATAAAAACAGAGGTGATCAGAGGACATATTTACTGGAGTACCAACTTGAAGTTTTGGCTATCTGAGAAACATTACCCGAGGAGCAACTTGAAGTAAAGAAGGACTTTACTCGAGTATGTACTCGAGTAATGGCCCCCAAAACTGGAAGTAACGGATCAAGTTACTTGATTTTCAAACATAACGGTTCAGATTTCAAAGAAATGAAGAGTCAGAAGTTGAAAAGCTGGTTACCCGAGGTATGCCTCGAGTAAACTTGGAGCTTACTCGAGTAAGGCCTCGAGTAACGTCGGAGTCCAGATTCTCAAATTAATAAATAATGATTCAAATCTGCTCCAAATTGGTTGTAATTGATCGAGGGAACATCCATGGATAATTACAATATTATTCATGCCAGGTACGCAATTTAAATGAATTATTTTAGAAATTTTCTGTATGAACACTCGAGTAAGGCCTCGAGTAAACTTGAACATTACTCGAGTAAGGCCTCGAGTAACGTCGGGTTCTAGGGCTTTATCAGTCGCGAACTTGGTCATTTCCACAGAATCTCCTCGAGTAAATCACTATTTCCTCTCACAAAAAATTTTCTTGAGTGATTCCTTGCCTCATTTCCGTCAAAACCCAACTGATTTCAAGTTCCAAAACTTCCTATTCTGTTCAAAATCTCTGTGCGACAGTTTTCTCATTTTTTTTCTGAGTTTCTCATTTTTCAATTTTTCTGAACAATGAGAACCAAAAATCTTACTCCCATGGATTCCTCTGACTCCCAACCTCACTCTGATCCTCCTTCTTCTCCTCCCAAAAAGAGAAGAAAATTGACTCCGAGATCAAAAGCCAAAATTCCTCTCCAACCACAACCAAAAGCCAAAGGTATTGTGATTAAAGAACCTATTGTCACTAGGGCTCAATCCAAGAAGAGTACCTCTACCGGAAGAGGGAAGAGTACCAAATCTCCCTCACCTCCTCACTCTGATTCCTCTACCCCTTCTTTCACTCCTAAGCCACTCAAAAAGCCAAAATATGACAAGAAAGTGGCAAGTGCTATGGCTGGGATCATTGACCAAATGGAGAAGGGTCAATCTTCTAAGAAGTCCAAGATTCCGGAAGCAGAGATCACTTCCCCACCAAAGGAATACAATGTGAGCAAATTGGTGGAGTCTCTGAAGTACTCAACTCAATTCTCCAGAAGGAAAGTGTGCAAAACACACTATGTTGATCTGAAGTTGCTTCAAGAGGTAGTGAAGTATGACCTAAGCTCTTATCTAGAATCCTTTATGCCCTGGCTTTCTATTAGGTTACCATTTTGTACTAAAGTAATTACCCATTTCTATTGCAACCTAGAAATTATAAGTAAGCCTAACCGAACCTCAGTAGAGGAAGAAATGACCACATTTGTAAGAGGTCAAGAGATCTTAATTTCACCTTCCAGAATTAACTTGTGGTTAGGGATAGAGAACCCCCCTGATGATATCTATTCAGAGCTTGAGCCAAACCAAATTTTCACAATTCTCAAACCCGGTGAGATAGTTGGCCCTCTAAATTTCAAGCCCAGTGATATGTGTGATCATCATAGGGTCCTTTGGTACATATACTCTAGGTCCCTAGTAAACAAAGCCAACAATTATACCCACTTCTCTGATAGGGACTTTAGGTGGTTTGCTTCACTGCTTCTTAAGGAACAAAAGGATCTGGGAGAGTATATCTTCTCAGAGATGAAGAGGTACAAGGTGGAAGGGAAGCCTACTACACCAATGCCATATCCACAGATTGTGTCACTGATCTTGAAAGAAAACAAGATATGGTACTTGGATAGTAAGGAGCCGATTGAAAGGTTAACCCCAGTGGGGAGAAATCAAATTGGGAAGTTGAAAATTGACATCCCTCTCAAAGGCCCTCTGGAGTCTGGATCTATGAAGAAGCGGAAGGCTACTGAGGCTGAAACCAGTAGGATGGATGACACTCAGTCATCGGCTCCAGCTGGTACCACATCATCACCATCCTTCCTCAATGCCACTCTCCAGCACTTTATGGAGAATATGCTCAGAGGCTTCCATGTGGACATAGCCAATACAAACGCTGAGTTAATCACCAATACGAACTTCAAAATGGGAGAGCTGGTTGAGAAAATCGACAAAAGGCATGAGGAAATGGTTGAAAGGATGGATAGAAGGCATGAGGAGTTACTAGCAGAGCAACGTGCCCAGGGAGAGACTTTGAGATTAATTCTGGCACGGTTGGATTCTTTGGGCCCTGGACCTTCTGTTGGTCCTTCCTCATCTGCACCACCACCACCTCCAGAGAACCCTCCTATTATTGATCCCATTCCTGAGGCTGAACCATCTACCCCTCTGGGTTCTGATCCACTTGAGCCCCAAGGCAAAGAAATTCTATTCACAGTGGATGATCCTGAAACCCATGAAACCACTCACATTACCATTGATGATTCACCTCCCAAGCCTCAACCAGAAACTGATCCTAAACCAACTCCATCACCTGCTCCCACAGAGGAAATCTCTTCTTCCACATCCTCCTCTGAACATCTTACTCCCTCGGCTGAGACCACCCCTGAGAATCAGACCACTCCAGGAGGAGATACATCTTCTATGGTTGTCTTCCAATCCACTCCTCCAAGGGATGACATCCAAGTGCCTCCAGTTCATCTACCTGACCCTGTCCCATCTAGCTCTTTTGACTCTTTGAGCTCAGATGGTTCTCCGGTCCTTCCAGTGACACCCATTTCCGTCGTCAAGCCACCTAGCCCTCCTCTTGATTGATGAAGCCAAAAAGGGGGAGAAGAGATGAGAGTGATTTTGTGGATATGTCCTAGTTTATTTTGGGATAATTGGGTGTATATGGGTTTTAGGGAGCATTTCATTTTTAATTATGAACTTTATCTTGTAATTTGAAATTTTAAAGTTTAATGCAAGTATATTTAAGTTATGATGTTAAAGTTTGGACTAATGAAGTTTTTGTGAATGTAAGGTGAACTGAGATATATTTTTTTTTTGAAAATTAAATTTGAAAAGCTATCCAAAATCACCAAGTTTTGTCATCATCAAAAAGGGGGAGAATGTTAGATCTCATGTTTTGATGATAACAAAAGAATGGTTTGAAAAGGAAATAATTATTAAACAAGTTTGATCTAAGCAATTACAGGAATAAGCATCACTTGAAGTAAGCTTGGAAGTAATGAAGAAAGGACAGGAAGAAATGCTGAGAAACTTGATTAACTTCAAGTTTCCTAAAGCATTACTCGAGTATGTACTCGAGTAATGAGACAAAACTTGAAGTAACCAGAGACAACTTCCAGTAACCAGGCAACTTTACTCTAGGAGCTACTCGAGTAACAGTGTAAAAGTTTTCAGGATGCCATTGATACTCGAGGAGCTACTCGAGTAACCCTGTTTCTAAAAATGTGCAGCTCTCGGCATTTAGTACTACTGCAACATTACTCGAGGAGCTACTCGAGTAATCATGTGGAAAACTTCCAGTTGCCTTCAGGTTACCAACGATACTCGAGGCGCTACTCGAGTAACTCTGTTTCTGAAAAGATGAAGCTCTCGGCACTTTGTACCACTGCAACAATTTACTCGAGTATGTACTCGAGTAACTCACTAAGGTAAGTGAAAAACTTGAAGTTGGTACCCGAGTATGATAAGTTATTTGGAAGGTAAACCTCAAGTCACTACCCGGGTAAGCCATGTTCAGAAAGTACAGTTACTCGAGGTGATACCCGAGTAACCCATGCAAAAATGAATCAATTACTCAAGTAAGTACTCGAATAACATGGTAAGTGCTCTCGGCTTTGAAATTCTGCAACATTACTCGAGTAGGTACCCGAGTAACTCATAAAGTTGTGAGTGAATTACTCTAGTAGGTACCCGAGTAATATATAAAGTTGACAGTGCATTACTCGAGTGTGTATCCGAGTAAATGATTTTTCCAAAGGTTTAAAATTAAGTTATTCCATGCACTACCCGAGTGTTCTTATTTTTATTCATTGACTTTCAGAATTCCCGAAGATACTCGAGTAGGTACTCGAGTAACCTTCAAGGAATACTCGAGTAGCTACTCGAGTAAGCATACCCAGAAATCCAGAAATCATTCAAACGTTCATTGATTTGTTCCCTAATGATTTATATTTCATTGTATTAGTATTCTTAGTCTATTTACAGATAAACAATGAAGAAATCATCTCAAGTAATGAAAGTCAAAGGAAACGTTCAAATGCCAACCACCGCCAACGGATATTTTTCAAAAACTGGAAAAGTCAACAGTGGCTGCGCACTCTCCAACGGATGAAAGAAAATGTTCCAACGGTCATCACCAACATATCTATATATATGGGAACCTTCAAACAGAGAAACAACAACAAGCACACACACAAACGTATTATCAAGTTTATTGCTCTGTTTTCACATTGGAATTGTATTTCTATGCTTCAGTGATCCTCATTCACTCTGTAAGAGAGATATTTCATTCAAACTCAATATTTGTTATTGAGATAACTTAAGGTTGTGGAACCTTGAGTTGGGATTGAATTGCAACTTGTAAGGGGGAGCGAGTGTCCAGGTATAGGAACTTGCTTGTATTGAAGTGCCAAGAACCCACTGAATCTTGGAAGTTATAGTGAAACTCTCAGAGAAGATCTGAGGACTGGACGTAGGTCAAAGTGGTTGTGACCGAACCAGTATAACTCCCGGTGCACACTTCGGTGATATTTCTCCTTACTCATTACTGTTTTCAATTCATCTACTAAAGTTTTATATTTTCGACGAAATTTTAGTATCACCCAATTCACCCCCCCTCTTGGGTGAAACGCTTGTTCTAACAGTATCGTGACTAACCTAGATGTTGGGTATGTAACCCTAGGTGGTATGATGTTACATGTACTGACGTCATACAGAGTTTGTAATATCCCAAAAAGTGATTAAGGGCTAATGACTTCAAAAGTGGATGTAATTATTGTTGAATAAACACTTTTGGAGAATGTGTGATGGGAATTTGGATATTTTAATGATTCCAATGGCTTCCTTGTGAAAATTCATGTGGGGAGAGTGTTTATTGTGAAGTTGGAACCATTGGGAACAATTGTGCAAAAGTTGAAAACTCTGTCCATTGAAACTCTGTACAGGGCAGCCAATTTGTATGGACGTTTTAAATAGGCAAATGGTGTCTAAAAATTCTGAAATTTTCCAGTATTAAAGTTCACATGTCAAGCTTCAAAATGAACATATAATTTGTATCATTTTGATTTGTGACCTAAGAGTTTTGGATTTTTGAAGTTTGCCCAGCGAAATTAATTATTTTCTGGAACAGTATGCAAAGATTGAAAGTCTGGGAATTTTGTGGTGATTTTCAGTAATGGCCAATATTTTTCCTATGAATAGGACTTAAATATCTTTCATTTGGCTTTGGAATCACCTCATTTCGATTTTTCTAGAATTAGTTATGATTTTTTTAAAGTTTGGGCAGAAAAACTGTCATAAAATCCGAAAATGGGATTTATGACATCAGCATAATAAAACATGACATCATCCTAATGTTAAAACACTTTTTATTCATCATCTTCATCAGCTATTCCCGACGCCATTCTGCAGCCAAAGTAAAGAAAAAGAGTTGAGAGGGTTTTGGGAGAAAAGGAGAAGAGAACTCGCAAGGTAAGCCGATTTCTCCGACGATCTAGCTCCTAACGCGTATAACTCCGATCCTAAGCTACTCCTTTATGTTCTTTAAGGTTTGGAAGCTCCTCTTTTGGTGTTAAAACACCTAGGGTTTTCATTCAAGTCAAGGAAAATCTATTGGGAGCTTGAGGTAACTTCCAAACTCTTGTATATTGACTATTCTGGCTGCTGTGGGCAATTTAATCGGTGAAATTTCGCCGGATTGCCATTGGTTTTAATTCTTGGAAATGGGTTTTTCTAGGGGTTATGCTGCCCAAATTGATACTAAATGGTAGTTGTAACTTAATGAAATAGTCAATAAAGTGGTTAGGAGTAGAAAGGAACGTGTTTACGGAGCCGAAATCGTAAAACCCCGATTTTCTCCGAAGAGCTCATATATTTCGGTCAGGGGTCTAAATGGGTCTTAGAGTTGGATTTTCAATGATTTGATGGTTCCATTGAGTTCAGGGGCGAAAATTAGGTGGGGTTACAGTTGGGCACTTTTTCAAAAAAGGCCGAGAAAGCATAATTACGGAAACACCCCTAAAACCCTAAAAGTAGGGCTGCCAAGGGCAATTTCGTAATTTGACATTGAATTTGATAATTCTGAGTACGGAAATGGATTCCTTGGGCGGAAATATGTTAGGATAGCCCAGATTAGAATTTCGGGAAAAGTGCAACCAGACCGGGTACGGCGGGCCCGGGCCGGGTCCCCGGGGGTAGTTTTGTAAATTTTCATTATAGACTAATATAACCCCAAGTAACACTATGGAAGTGTCTAAATGGTGCATTTGGAATTGTAGGATTCGATATTTGCCGCCCTCGGGAGCCCGCAGTGCCAAGAAACATCGGGAAAGGATCAGGTAGTGACTCTCTCTCTTATACTATGTATAAAGCTCTGTATGTGTGTGTTATCATTGTTATGTGATGATTCTTTGATGCTGCTGCGATTACAGCTGGTGATAGCTGTCGTTTACAGCGCAAGCTGTCGTTTACAGCGCAAGCTGTCGTTTACAGCGTAAGCTGTCGTTATTGTGATTACAGCGTAAGCTGTCGTGATTATTATTACAGCGAGAGCTGTCGTATTATGCATACAGCCGTGAGTGCTGTCGTTTGTGGTGAAAACCATGTATCTTTGAGATTGCTGCTGCTGTTGCTGGTTGTGATTTATATACATGCTTTGTGTTATGCATTGTGTGAGTGGTTTGTTACTACTGGGATTCGCTCGAATCTCATTCTTTCCTATGACTAACATTTCAGACAGGGCATGTGGCTCAAAGGAGAAGCGGCCAACCCGAAGCACTTAGGATCTTTAGTGATACTAAGGATTTTTGAGATGTTGGTTATCTACTTTAAACTCGGGATTACTGTATATCCTGAATCAGGAACACTACATTCGATTTTGGTTGTGTAATCCCCTAGTAGATACTTGTAACCTCTAGATTATATAAGTATAGGACCCGGGAGTTGCCGGGGATTTGGTTATACACTCTGTTATACATGAATGTAGATAAACTGCACAGGTAATTATATTCGAATTTTGAAATGGAGACCAGGAACAGGAAGAGATTTTGAATGTTTTGTGAAAACCCTACTACAAAGTAGGAGATTGAAATGAGTTTAAGTTATCCGATGGTCTCTAATCCGAATTAAATGTGCATTATCGAATTATAATTACGTGATTAAAGGCAGGGTGTTACATTTTGGTATCAGAGCTGTAGTTCCTGGCAAGGGTAGAGGTTGCTAGGATAGATCCCTTAGATAGTAGTAGGGATAGAAGATTATCTGTGAATGATTGTTGTGTATGCACATGTATGTTTAATTGACATGGATATATATATATGAGTTTTGTGACTATATGTGCATACTATCTCTGCTAAATTAATGGGGCAAGTTGTTTATAGAATGAAGAAAACTAGAGGACGCCCCAATATTCCGCGTGTAGACCCAGAGGTAGAGGTCGTCAATGATAATCCACCAGATCCTATGCAAGAGCTGATGGGTCTAATCCGGGATCAAAGAGATATGATAACTGAGTTGAGAGAAGAGCTCAGAGCAGAGAAGGCGAAGAACAAGGAAGGTCCAGTTCAATCCACTCCGGAGGAAACTCAAGGAGAAACCCGTCATGAGGACACTGCTGAAGGGTCAGCACGACCCCTGGAGTCCCCACCTCACATTGTCCCAAATCAAGAATCACATGGGATACCGCTTAGAGAGGAAAGAGACCTTCAGTTTTGGGTCACCAGGTTCTGCAAGCATCTGCCTCCTGCGTTCAGAGGGAGGTTTGACCCTCAAGCAGCCGAAGATTGGATGAACAGACTGGAGAAAATATTTGAGGTGCTTAATTGTCCGGATGAGGTGAAGCCACGACTGGCCGTTTACAAACTCGAAGGGGATGCAGACCGTTGGTGGCGGAATATCGCCCTAACCTTGAAGAGCAACAAGATGCCATTGACTTGGGAATTGTTTCAACAAGAATTCAACGAGAAGTATTTTCCCAAATCAGTGAGGCTCGAGAAGGAGACAGAATTCCTGAATATCAGGCAAGGGGACGCGGAAAGCTTCGATGATTACTTGTCCCGTTTTGTCCGATTGGCTCGATACTCCTCCTATCTCCGGTTCAAGGATGATGAAGAATGGAGTTCTGATATGCTCATTCGCGGTCTGAGGCAAGAGTTGAGGAAGCGCTTAGCTACTCATCAATTTACCAAGTTCAACAAGGCGGTTGAACAATGCAGGATTACAGAGAACAACTTGAGAGATTTGTATCCTGCCAGAGCTACTAGCCACCGCAATGAACCTAATAAGGGTGCTACCTCACAAAAGCGAAAGGGGCAAGGATCTTCGTCTGGAAGTGGTAAGAAGCCCTACCAGTCTGGGAGCCGTGACCAGCAAAGAACATATTCTGGACCATGGATTTGTCGTCGGTGTAACCAACCACATCAAGGCAAAACTTGTGATGGCAAAATAATATGCTTCAATTGTAAGCGTGTGGGGCATACTTCTGCTGAATGCAAAGAGCCACGACCAGACCAGAGACCGAGGACACAGGGCCGAGTATTCACTATGACCCATGAGGAGGCCCGCAAATCTCCTGAGCTAATACAAGGTAAACTTCTACTTCATGGCCATCTGTTGCAAGTTTTATTTGACTCGGGTGCAAGTCACTCCTTCATTGCCTATGATTGCGTGAAGCGCCTGGGATTGCATGTGCACAAACTGCCATTTGAATTAGTAGTGTCAACTCCAATGGGTATTAAGGCCTTGACCACAGAAGCTTGTTTGAGTTGTGTCATAACTGTGGAAGGGCATCAATCTATTGTAGATTTGATATGTTTGCCTCTTAGTCAATTAGAAGTCATTTTGGGTTTTGATTGGTTAATGGCAAATAATATATTGCTTGATTGTGGAAACAAGAGGATAGTATATCCTGTATCTCAGAGGGCTGGAGTTGTGGATTCTAGTATGAATTTCCTTGCTGCAGCTAAAGCTGAACGATATCTTGAAAAAGGTTGTCAGGGGTATATGGTATTTTTCTCTGTACAAAAGGAAGCTAGTGAAACTTTGAGTGATATACCCGTGGTAAATGAATTCCCTGAGGTATTCCCAGATGATTTGAGCGGACTACCTCCAGAAAGGGAAGTTCAGTTCCCAATTGACATTGTACCTGGAGCTGGTTCTATATCTAAGGCCCCATATCGCATGGCCCCAAATGAAATGGCAGAGTTAAAGAAACAAATAGAAGATTTGCTTAAGAAAGGGTTCATTAGACCCAGTGTGTCGCCTTGGGGAGCTCCAGTGTTGTTTGTAAAGAAGAAAGACGGAAGCCTTCGGTTGTGTATTGATTATAGGGAATTGAACAAGGTTACTATCAAAAACAAGTACCCTCTTCCCCGAATTGATGACCTTTTAGATCAACTCTCTGGTTCATGTGTATTTTCAAAGATTGATTAAGGTCAGGGTATCATCAGTTGCGAGTGAAAGCAGAAGATGTTCCGAAAACTGCTTTCAGGACCCGATATGGTCATTATGAGTTCTTGGTGATGCCATTTGGGCTAACCAATGCGCCTGCGGTTTTCATGGATTACATGAACCGTATCTTTCGACAATATTTGGATCAGTTTGTTGTTGTATTTATCGATGACATTCTGATATATTCCAAGAGCAAAGAAGAGCATGAGCATCATTTGAGAGTTGTATTGAATACATTGCGTGAGAAACAACTATACGCTAAATTGAGTAAGTGCGAGTTCTGGCTATCAGAAGTGAAATTCTTAGGCCATGTTATCTCGCGAGAAGGGGTCTCGGTGGATCCCAGTAAGGTGGAAGCAGTACTGAACTGGAAGAGGCCAGAATCTGTGGCGGAAATACGCAGTTTTCTGGGTCTTGCTGGTTATTATCGGAGATTTATCCAGAATTTCTCCCGTATTGCGTTGCCGATGACCAAGCTCACGAGAAAAGATCAGCCGTTTGTGTGGGACGAGAAATGTGAAAACTGCTTTGTGGAGCTGAAGGAGAGGTTGACGTCGGCACCTGTATTGATTTTACCCGATCCCAGCGTGACATATGTTGTGTATTCTGATGCCAGTGGGCAGGGATTAGGGTGTGTCCTTATGCAGCAGGGACGTGTGGTGGCCTACGCCTCTCGACAGATCAGACCTCATGAATTGAATTATCCCACTCATGATCTGGAGCTTGCGGCCATTGTATTGCTTTAAAGATTTGGCGTCATTACCTATATGGTGTGACTGTGGAATTGTACTGCGACCACAAGAGTCTCAAATATCTGTATGATCAAAAAGAGCTAAATATGAGACAGCGTCGCTGGATGGAATTGCTTAAGGACTACGACCTGGAGATAAAATATCACCCGGGTAAGGCAAATGTAGTCGCTGATGCTCTTAGCCGAAAGACTGTGCTCGTTGCAGCTATGATGATACAAGAAAGGAAATTGATTGAATATTTTCGTGATTTAAATTTGACAAATCAGATCATCTGTGCCAATTACACTGTTTCTCAAGAGGAGAGTGATCTAAGGGTGGAAATTGAAGAAGCTCAGAGTCAAGATGACTAGATACAGCGCAATCTGACTCGAATCAAACAGGGAGAAGTTTCAGGCTACGACATATCGCCTCGTGGATTGGTTTGTTACCAGAAAAGAGTCTGCGTTCCACTTAAGGCAGAGTTGAGGCAGAAGATTCTGGATGAGGCACACAAGAGCCGATATACTCTTCATCCTGGTATGACCAAGATGTATCAGAATCTGAAATCGGTGTATTGGTGGCCGGGTTTGAAGAGTGACGTGACCAAATATGTTGCAAGGTGTCTCACTTGTCAGAAAGTGAAAATCGAGCACCAGAGACCGCCTGGTTTACTTCAGAGTCCTGAGATTCCGGAATGGAAATGGGAAAGCGTGACCATGGATTTGGTTGTGGGATTACCCAGGATCAGAAACTATGATGCAATCTGGGTAATTGTGGACCGATTAACAAAGTCAGCCCACTTCATACCAATCGATGCTGGTTACTCTCCGGATAAGCTAGCAGAGATTTATATCCGAGAAATTGTGAAACTCCATGGTGTACCGAAGAATATCATTTCCGATCGAGATCCACGATTTACTTCGAAGTTTTGGAAAGCATTGCATGAAGCCTTAGGTACTCAACTGAGATTCAGTACGGCCTATCATCCTCAAACGGATGGACAATCTGAGAGAACAATTCAGACGCTGGAAGATATGTTGCGAGCTTGTGTTCTCGACTTTAAAGGAAGTTGGGATCGTTTCCTTCCACTGGCTGAGTTCGCTTACAACAATAGCTATCATGCGAGCATCCAAATGGCTCTGTATGAAGCGTTGTATGGAAGACGGTGTCAATCACCTTTATGCTGGAATGAATTATCCGAAAGGAAGCTTTATGGGCCAGATTTGGTTGATCAAACCTCAGCACAGATTCGGATCATTCGTAAGAGGCTCCTTGCAACGCAGAGTCGACAGAAAAGTTACGCTGACAAGAGGAGAAGGCCTCTAGAATTTGAGGTTGGTGATCACATATTCCTGAGAGTATCACCAATTACGGGCATTGGGCGAGCCATCAAGAGGAAGAAGCTGAGCCCGAGATATATAGGTCCTTTTGAAATCCTTGAGAGGATTGGGCCTGTTGCTTATCGAGTAGCCCTACCCCCAAACTTGAGTAGACTCCACGATGTGTTTCACGTTTCCCAACTGAAGAAGTATCAACCGGATCCATCTCATATTGTTGAATATGAAGAAGTTGAGTTACAAGACAACTTCACATATGCGATAGAGCCAGAACAGATCATTGATAGAGAAGAACGACGGCTCAGACACCGAAGCATTCCATTTGTGAAGGTGATCTGGAAGGGAATGACTCAGAGGGAAGCAACTTGGGAAGCGGAAGCGGATATGCGAAGACGTTATCCTGAGTTTATGGCTCAAGTTGTGTGACAAATTTCGAGGACGAAATTTATTTTACGGGGGGAGAAATGTAATATCCCAAAAAGTGATTAAGGGCTAATGACTTCAAAAGTGGATGTAATTATTGTTGAATAAACACTTTTGGAGAATGTGTGATGGGAATTTGGATATTTTAATGATTCCAATGGCTTCCTTGTGAAAATTCATGTGGGGAGAGTGTTTATTGTGAAGTTGGAACCATTGGGAACAATTGTGCAAAAGTTGAAAACTCTGTCCATTGAAACTCTGTACAGGGCAGCCAATTTGTATGGACGTTTTAAATAGGCAAATGGTGTCTAAAAATTCTGAAATTTTCCAGTATTAAAGTTCACATGTCAAGCTTCAAAATGAACATATAATTTGTATCATTTTGATTTGTGACCTAAGAGTTTTGGATTTTTGAAGTTTGCCCAGCGAAATTAATTATTTTCTGGAACAGTATGTAAAGATTGAAAGTCTGGGAATTTTGTGGTGATTTTCAGTAATGGCCAATATTTTTCCTATGAATAGGACTTAAATATCTTTCATTTGGCTTTGGAATCACCTCATTTCGATTTTTCTAGAATTAGTTATGATTTTTTTAAAGTTTGGGCAGAAAAACTGTCATAAAATCCGAAAATGGGATTTATGACATCAGCATAATAAAACATGACATCATCCTAATGTTAAAACACTTTTTATTCATCATCTTCATCAGCTATTCCCGACGCCATTCTGCAGCCAAAGTAAAGAAAAAGAGTTGAGAGGGTTTTGGGAGAAAAGGAGAAGAGAACTCGCAAGGTAAGCCGATTTCTCCGACGATCTAGCTCCTAACGCGTATAACTCCGATCCTAAGCTACTCCTTTATGTTCTTTAAGGTTTGGAAGCTCCTCTTTTGGTGTTAAAACACCTAGGGTTTTCATTCAAGTCAAGGAAAATCTATTGGGAGCTTGAGGTAACTTCCAAACTCTTGTATATTGACTATTCTGGCTGCTGTGGGCAATTTAATCGGTGAAATTTCGCCGGATTGCCATTGGTTTTAATTCTTGGAAATGGGTTTTTCTAGGGGTTATGCTGCCCAAATTGATACTAAATGGTAGTTGTAACTTAATGAAATAGTCAATAAAGTGGTTAGGAGTAGAAAGGAACGTGTTTACGGAGCCGAAATCGTAAAACCCCGATTTTCTCCGAAGAGCTCATATATTTCGGTCAGGGGTCTAAATGGGTCTTAGAGTTGGATTTTCAATGATTTGATGGTTCCATTGAGTTCAGGGGCGAAAATTAGGTGGGGTTACAGTTGGGCACTTTTTCAAAAAAGGCCGAGAAAGCATAATTACGGAAACACCCCTAAAACCCTAAAAGTAGGGCTGCCAAGGGCAATTTCGTAATTTGACATTGAATTTGATAATTCTGAGTACGGAAATGGATTCCTTGGGCGGAAATATGTTAGGATAGCCCAGATTAGAATTTCGGGAAAAGTGCAACCAGACCGGGTACGGCGGGCCCGGGCCGGGTCCCCGGGGGTAGTTTTGTAAATTTTCATTATAGACTAATATAACCCCAAGTAACACTATGGAAGTGTCTAAATGGTGCATTTGGAATTGTAGGATTCGATATTTGCCGCCCTCGGGAGCCCGCAGTGCCAAGAAACATCGGGAAAGGATCAGGTAGTGACTCTCTCTCTTATACTATGTATAAAGCTCTGTATGTGTGTGTTATCATTGTTATGTGATGATTCTTTGATGCTGCTGCGATTACAGCTGGTGATAGCTGTCGTTTACAGCGCAAGCTGTCGTTTACAGCGCAAGCTGTCGTTTACAGCGTAAGCTGTCGTTATTGTGATTACAGCGTAAGCTGTCGTGATTATTATTACAGCGAGAGCTGTCGTATTATGCATACAGCCGTGAGTGCTGTCGTTTGTGGTGAAAACCATGTATCTTTGAGATTGCTGCTGCTGTTGCTGGTTGTGATTTATATACATGCTTTGTGTTATGCATTGTGTGAGTGGTTTGTTACTACTGGGATTCGCTCGAATCTCATTCTTTCCTATGACTAACATTTCAGACAGGGCATGTGGCTCAAAGGAGAAGCGGCCAACCCGAAGCACTTAGGATCTTTAGTGATACTAAGGATTTTTGAGATGTTGGTTATCTACTTTAAACTCGGGATTACTGTATATCCTGAATCAGGAACACTACATTCGATTTTGGTTGTGTAATCCCCTAGTAGATACTTGTAACCTCTAGATTATATAAGTATAGGACCCGGGAGTTGCCGGGGATTTGGTTATACACTCTGTTATACATGAATGTAGATAAACTGCACAGGTAATTATATTCGAATTTTGAAATGGAGACCAGGAACAGGAAGAGATTTTGAATGTTTTGTGAAAACCCTACTACAAAGTAGGAGATTGAAATGAGTTTAAGTTATCCGATGGTCTCTAATCCGAATTAAATGTGCATTATCGAATTATAATTACGTGATTAAAGGCAGGGTGTTACAGAGTTTGTGAGTGTAAAGGCCTTAAGACCTAGGGGACTGGTGTGCCTTAGGCTGGCAGAGATATCTGGATTTGTATAGGAGTGGATGATGCTCCGTGGATTTGAGGGAAGTGATTTCCCAGTTCAACTGCGGTTGAAGGTTTGAAAGATGAGATGTGATCTAAGGATTAGACTCAATAGCTGGGTTGATTCTTAGGAATTGGATTTGACCTCAATAGTATGTGGTACCAGGGTATGGTACCGAAAGTGAATTGAAATGTGTCTCAGGTATTCTGAGGGTGTTGGTTGTAATCCAGCATGGAATACACATAGTTACACCCCACCCTCATCCCCTTTTACCGCCGGGAAGGCATACGACCTTCACCCGAACCGTTGATAGCGACTCAGGGACTATTGGCATGGTGGTGCATACATATAGCCTCGCGGCTCACAAATAGTCAATCCCCCATAAACTACCGCCCCGAAGGCACGGTCCTCCGCCATAGGAATCACCCCATGCGGCCGTAGGTGAGAGACTCACAATGCACAATTGCAACAAGCTGGAACCAGGTACACTTATCAACTTCACCTTCAACCTCTCGAATTCTTTTCACATACTGGGATCCTTCAAGACCCCTTCTCATAAATTAATCCGGACTTCGAAGTTTCACCTCCCGAAGCCATGGTTATCATATAATTCTCATGGTAACCTCGAGCTTCTGCTCAACACAATTCTCAAACATATTACGTTCATCACGCTTCCGCTGCACACTCTGAGGTCAATCTCCTCATCTGTGGTTTAACAATATCAGATTGATTTAACAGGAGTTCCCTAGGAATCTCCTACATCATCTGACAACATTCACAATCTGTACCAAATCTTGGCCCGATTCAACTCGAATCATGGAAGCCATATTCAACACAGCGTTAAGAGCCCATACTCCTAACGTCCTCATAGTTCTACTCTACAATTCAACATCACGGCAATTGCTCTCCACGGTTCATTATCAAGGCGGCTGTACTCTAAGGTTCATCGTCACAGTGGCTTCACTCTAGGGTTCATCGTCATGGTGGCTCCACACTACGCTACTGCACTCGGTGCTTCACTCAGTCCACTGACTGGTCAGCCCCTCCGGTCAGAATTTCTGTAGGTAGCCCTTTCCAATCGGATCTCACCGTAGGTAGCCCTTTCCGATCAGATCTCACCGTAGGTAGCCCTCTCCGATCAAAAGTCCCCTAGATAGCGCTCTCCGATTCGCATCCTCCGTAGATAACTTTCTCCCTGTGCTGGATTACAACCAACACCCTCAGAATACCTGAGACACATTTCAATTCACTTTCGGTGTCTAAAAGTTAAGGAATTGGAAAAGGGATTAATCCTATGTCCTTGATTTTGGTTATAGGACTTGATGATTACCCTGATCGTGAGCGGCCGGAGCTGGAGCTGACGTGGAATAAGAGTAGGGAACTTACCTCTCCTGCATGTAGTGATAATTGTATTTTTGTATTGATGCATGTTATTGCTTTGCGTGATTATGTGAAACATGTATGAATGATTGTAGCTCTATTTCTAGTTATGCTATGGCCATGAGTATGTTGTGAAACATTGAGCATGCGGATATATCATGATGTGAACATGAGTTATTGTGATGCAAGCATGTCATGCATTAAATACTTATCTTGCATGCATATTGGTACCTGTTTCCTACTGAGATTCCCCAGAATCTCACCCTCCCCTATCAACATTTTAGACAGGGAAGGAAGATTGAGGATGAAGCAAGCTTCCAAGGACGAAGAGGATTCGTTTCTGGGTGAGAGCTTGGTTGTTGGTTATCAATGCGTAATTGGGAATATGAATGGTATAATTGGATCAATATTTGAGTATGTATTTGAGTAGGTTGTGTAATCCCTATTGGTTGAGTTGTATGGGCTAATGTGCCCTATGATTATTGAGCGAAGATATGATCCCGGGATTGCCGGGAATTTATATTGCGTACTCTGATAATTATATAAATGTAATTTATCTTCGCATAGTAATTATATTCGGAGTGTAAATATGAGACCGTGTGTTAGAATAATTTCGAAATGTATTTGTGAAAACCCCGTCTGGTTGATGTGATTATAAAGGTTGTTTTGTCTTATTGGTCTCTATTTCACGTTAATCGCGTAATCCGGATATTAATTATGGCAGGGGGTTACAGAGTGCAAAGAGATAAAGAGTAATTTTTTTAATATGTGGATGAGGGGCCATGTATGATTGTGCCTGTCTAATTTTTGTAGATAAGTGGTGCCCTAATGGCTTCTTTATTCATGTGAACTTTGAGAACTTTTACTGCCTCTTTCTTTATATATACTTTCCTAGACTTGTTGTCTTCCTACAGTTTCAACTTGTTCTTCTTTTCCTTCTTTATTTATATTAAGTCTTCTCAATTCACAACCTACTCTACTTTCCAAACCTCATCTCTGAATATCTTTTACTTTTGTTTTCATAGAACACTTGTCCTATGAACCATTTATTTTCCTCTGTAATTTAGGTTTTAGTTTTTGCTTTATGCCCTATACTGTTTATGCTAGGACTTTTACCGCCTCTTTGATTGTGCAAGTGGTCCCAAGCACAAATATATAGATGTTTGGGATATACGTAGAAGCTCCACTAGGAAAAAACATGTATATATAAAATTGCATAGACTACTTTCTTTTTTATATTCTTCATGTTGTTTTTTAACTTTGTTTATCTAGTTTAAGCCTTTAATTTAATATGTACAATTCATTTGATATATGCTAGTAAAAAAGAAGTGATAAATATAGAGAATGCATCAACTTGAGAAGTGGTTCATATGTACATTCTATTTTCATACTTGGCTAATACTATAATCTAGTTTACCTTAGTAATTCTCTTGTGTTTTATGTACTGATGAAGTAAATTATTTTTCAAGATTTGAAACTATGGCTGACCAAACAACTAGAGGAGGCAATAGTATTCAAACAAGTGTTGAGAATAATCAGCCTTCAACAACTAGGGTTGGAGAAATGAAAGGAGCCACATCACTTAACAACTATATAGAGATGGGCCTCCTCCTAAAGAACTTGCACATGCTCAATTACATTTTAATGTAGATGATAAAATGGGATTTGTTAACTGGAAATTTGATCAGGATGTTGTTAGGAAAGCCTTTACATGCATGATAATTACTAATGAATTACCTTTCAAGTTTTTGAGGGGACTATGTTTCAGAAATTTATGTTGTCTGCACAACCCAAATTTTCAGTTCCATCTCGATAGACTATAGCTTGAGATTGTTTTGGAATTTATAAGGATGAAAAGATTAAATTTAAAGACTATTTAAGTAGTAAGAACAAAGAATTTGCCTCACTACAGATACTTTGACTTCTATTTAAAGAATAAATTACATGTGTGTCAATGCTCATTTCATAGATGATACATGGACTTCCTATTTTTAGTCATAAGGGGATGGATATTGGAATGGAACTTGAAAAATCTTTACTTGAATGGGGAATCAAGAGTGTTGACAATTATAGTAGACAATACTGGCACTAATGATAGAAAATGTCAATATTCAAAATATAAAATTATAAATTGGGGCTATTCAATTATGAAATGTAAATTCTATCATGTGAGATGTGTTGCACACATAGTCAATTTAATTGTTATTGAAGGGTTGAAAGAAATATGGTGTTTAGTGAAAAGAGTTAGAGAAGTAGTTCGCATTATTAGGTAGTATGTAATACCCCGAATTTTGAGATTTAAGGCTAGAGAATAAGCTTGAAATAAGTGGACTGCTAAGCCCTGGTTTAGCAGAAATCCAAATTTATTCCCAAATGATTCTTATATCTTTAGAGTATTAAAGAAAGTAAAATGGTGAATTTTGGAGAATACGATATAAGCTGTGATTCGAAGTGTTATGAGCAGTACTGAAACCCTGTATTTAAGTCCAATTATGGATTAACATTTAAATTGGGTTAAAATAGAGGGATGGTGCATAATTGTTGTGATAGAATGAGAAAATGTGTGTGGTGATAATTTAAGAGCAATTACCATAATCAGGGGCAAAATGGTAAACTTACCGATCAATTGGTCAAATATCGAAGAGGAAACTCATTGGTAACTTGAAGATCCATGGTTGTGATTGATTGTTGTGAAATCAAAAGGGGTGGAATCATGTGTGTGTGTGTGCCTATGTGAGCTCATGGAAGATGGAGCAAGATGGTGACACTTGGCACAATGTGGACACTTGGATCATGGTCAAGATTTCAACTCTTCCTTCTCTCCTCTCTTCTTCTCCAAGTTGGCTAGGAGCATGGGAAAAGGGGAAAAATATGATCTCTCTCTCCTCTCATTCTCCAAGTTCGCATAAGCTCAAGGAGAGGAAAGAGAAATGAAAAAGGTGAGTTTTGGTTGGTTTGTGGACATACTTAAATCATCTTCTATAAAGTTGTTCATAGTGATGAGAGCTTCATTTCTATGATTTTAGATTTGTGAAAGGAGGTGTTTGAGTGCTTGAGGCAAATTGGAAAGATGAAGATCAAGAAACAAGCTTGAGGAAGAGGAAGAGGTGAGTATTTGTTACCTTTTGATTTAAGTATTGTGATTGTTTAATGAGTTTTGAGAATTGTGGATTTTTCCATGATTTGGTTTGACATGTAATTGCATGAATTGCATGTTGTTTTATGTGGAAAATGGTGTTTATATGTGTAATATGGTCAATGGGATTGTTTGGGAACATTGGAAGTAAAAGTGGTAAAATTGGGTAATGTATGTAATAAGTGTGACCAATGGGGAAAATGTCATTGTGATGTGATTTTGGATGTTTTGAGGTGTCCAATGGGTCCCTTGTGTAAAATTGTGTGGGAATAGTCTTGGATAAGAATTTTAGGACCATTGGAAACATATTGGTTGAGTTGGGAAAATTCTATCATCGCTGCGTTATGGCTTCTGATAGAGCCTCACTCAAGTGCGTGGAGGCCTTACTTGAGTGCAGTATCATATTTTCCCTTTCCCCTTCAGTTTTGGTTGCACTTGCATGTGAAAGAAGTAAGAGTGTATCTCCTCACCTGCGAGTGATATGGGTTATTACTCGAGTGAAGTTGGTCTCACTCGAGTGATCATATGATTTTGCACTATGAGCCTGCTTCTCGAGATAACTCTTGCAGTTGGTTTGTCAAGAGTATGATTTAGCACTCACGAGTTTTATGCACTCACTCGAGTGCCAGAGCTAGAGCTCAAGTGCACTTCTGACTCTGGGTTTTCTATGCTCTCGAGTGAGCACTTCTTGTGCCTTGCTTGGTGGGACTGAGGTGAGTGTGGGGGCATCACTAGAGTGTTGATCTGGGTGCTCAAGCACAACGAGCATTTCTGGTCTCCGTCTGTGCTTTCGGTTAAGCACTTGCACGAGTGAGCTTTGATGCTCGAGTGCAAGTCATCCATCACTTGAGTGATGCAGTCAAAAAAATGGGATTTGAGGTTTTGAAAGATGGTTTTTGGTCAAGCTTCTCCCAATCCTTTAGGCATGTTTTTAGGTTTTGAGTAGCCACCTAAAGGTTATGAATGATAACCAACTTAAGTGTTTGAAATTTAAAGAATTGGAAAAGAGAATAACCTTATGTCCTTGATTTTGGTATAGGATTGGATATTTTCCTTGGTCATGAGTAGCTGGAGCTGGAGCTGGAGCATACGTGGAAAGAACAAGGGTAGGGAACTTACCTCTCCTGCATGTATTTGATATTTGTGTTGGTGTTTTGATACATATTATTGCTTTGTATGATTATGTGTAACATATATGAATGTTTGAAGCTATGTTTCTGTGTATGCTATGGCCATAAGTATGTTGTTTGAAGCATTGAGCTTGTAGATATGTCATTGTGTGAACATGAGTTATGTAATGCAAGCATGTCATGCATTAAACACTTATCATACATGCATATTAGTATTATTTTCCTACTGAGATTCTCTTGAATCTCACCCTCCCCTACTAACCTTTCAGACAGGGTAGTGGATTGAGGATGGAGCAAGCAACCAAGGGCGGCAAGGACTATCTTTTGGTTATTTGAGTTTGTTCGTTGGTTATCATTGTAGTTGGGATAATTGTATACGATATGGATGTATATTTGATTATATATTCAAGATTATTGTTAAGTGATTCCCTGTATGAGAATTTGTAAATGGGCGTATATGCCCTGTAAAACTTAAGCTAATATGTGAAACTCGGGATTGGCCGGGAATTATGTTGTGCATCTGATATGTATATATAAATGTGATTTATCTTCATGTGGTAATTGTATTCGAAATGTGAATATGAGACTAATTTATTTGGATTTTGAAAGGCAATTGTGAAAAACCCTGTTTAGTATATGGGTTTGAGAATAAGTTTTGTTCGTTATTGGTCTCTATTTTACTTTAGTCACGTATTTCGGATATAATTACGGCAGGGGGTTACACAGTCACCCCTTATGATGAGAAAGTTTAAAAGGACTTGTTGTAATATCCTGATTTGTGATTAGGGCTAATGGCTCTGATAATTGTTGTAATTAGTGTAATCAAATACTTTTGGAAATTTATGTAATATGAATTTAGTGTACATACATGTGTATATAAGATCAATGGTTGTGATTCCTTGACCATGGGTCGATATCCTATGCTTTGCGATTATATGAGCTTAAAGTGGAAGAGGATAGGATGATGACAAGTGGCAAGTGGGTAGTCATTGGATGTGGCACTAAAAGACAAAACATTACTTTTTCTCTTCCCTCCCTCTTGTGCGGTTGAGTGTGTGTGTAAGGAAGAGAATTTTCATCATCTTCACCATTTTTCTCTCTCTCCTCTCCTTCCTCCATTTCTGCGCTGGACAAGCAAGAAAGAAGAAAAGAAAAGCTTTGATTTTGGTGAGTTGTGATTCTCTAATGCTCTAATCCTCTTCTCTAATATTGTGTGTCTCATTGAGAGCTACATTGTGGTGGTTGTAGAGTCTTGAATGGTGTTACTTTGGGCATTGATTCGAAATTGAAAGTTGAAGAATCAAGATTCTAGATTGGGCAAAGAGAAGAGGTAGACATTTAGAGCATTTTGATGTATTGTTTGTGATTTTTGGCTAAGTTGGTAAAATCTGGAATTTTTGCCCTAATTATGCCTATTTTTGGAAATATGAAGTTCATTATGATTGATGATTGGAAATGATTTAGTTTGGAGATATATGAACATTTGATGCATTTTGGATAGATAGAAATTTATTGGGTTTGAAATTGTTAAGTTTGGAGATTTTGGAAGTTTGGTGTTTAATGTTACCCAAAACCAAAGCATGATAATGGAATAGGATTTTGGTGATTTTGTCATTTCCATTGGATTCCTTGAGTGATTTTGTGTGGGAATAAGCTTGGTTGTTGATTTTGGATTCATTTGGATCACTTGGGAAAATTTGGAAAGTTGTCTTGTTAAGCTCTGTTTTGTACAGTCTGTTTGCACGAGCGTTTTGAGTGACCAAATGGTATTGAAAAATTGTGAAACTTTCCAGTCTTAAAGTTCACATCCCAAGCTTCAAAATGAGCATATAGTTTGTGTCATTTCGTTTAGAATTCTGTGAGATATGATTGTCCAAAGTTTGGGATGAAAACAGAACTCTGTTTTGGAGTAGTGTATAGTTTTTGGTGATTCTGTATTTGTGTAGTGATTTCCAGTGATGGGCTATATTTTTCCTTGAAAGAGGACTCATATACCTTTCATTTGGCTTTGGAATCACTCCGTTTCGATTTTTCTAGAATTAGTTATGGTTTTTTGAAGTCAGCCCAGAGTCAGGAAATTTCTGGGCCGCGGCCCAAGAGTGGCGGACCGCGGCCCAAGCCTTTCTGACCTGTTTTGGGCCGCGGCCCAAGAGTGGTGGGCCGCAGCCCAAGACTTTCTGACCTGTTTTGGGCCGCAGCCCAAGGATGGGTGGGCCGTGGCCCAAGCCTGTGTTCCAGCACTTAATGTTTTCGAAAAGTGACCTTCAACCTTTTGTTTCCCAACCTTTTAAGGCTTTCATTAGAGACATTTGTGGCCTCTTATGAGTCCTAAATGATAACCAACTTAGTGTATTATGGGATTAAGTAATTGGAAAAGAGATTGATCAATTGTCCCTAATTTGGTATAGGATTTGATATCTGCCGAACGCGTGAGCCCACTGTGCCAAAGATTGTCAGGAAAGATACAGGTAGCGACTCCTCTCTTATACTTTGTGTAAATGTATTGTATGTTTGCTTGTCATGCATTGTGTGGATGCTGCTGCTACTGCTTTGTGATACCCTGTGCATTGAGATACCTTGTGGAGCTTTTGTGATACATTGTACTTTGAGATGCTTTGTGGTGCTTTGTGCTTCGTGTTGCTGCTACATAGTGTTCACCGCAAAAGCGGGCGTTGTGCATAGTGTTCACCGCGAAAGCGGGCGTAGTGCATAGTGTTCACAGCCGTGAGTGCTGTCGTATGTGGCGCAAGCCAGAGATCATTGTGAAGCTGCTGAACATGATAAACATGCATGCTCTATGTTTATATATTGTATGAGTGTCTTGTTGCTACTGGGATTCTTTAGAATCTCACTCTTTCCATATGACTAACCTTTTCAGACAGGGCGAGTGGCTCGAAAGGGAAGCGACCAACCAGGAGTGGTTAGGGCTTAGGGACATTTTATATTGGATGTTGGTTATCCTTGTTTTGGTTTTGGGATTACTAAGTGTATATTTATGTAAATGAATATTTTGGATATGTAATCCCCATTTTGGGAACTCGCAACCCATGATATATATATGTAGATGAACCCGGGATTTGCTGGGATTTTAGTTTCCACACTCTGATATTTCTTATGTAATTTGATTTCTCAAGTAGTTATATCCGCATGTGAATGTGAGACCCGAAATTAATACGTTTTGAATTGATTTTGAAATACCTCATTCCGTGTTGAGGGATTATCAATTGTTGATTTGATTTTATTGGTCTCTATTTCACTTAAACTTCGAAATCCGGATGTAATTACCGTGAGGGGGTTACACTTGTGAGGATGAAAAGATTCAAAGTAAGAAAATGATATGCTTAGATGTCTCTACTAGGTGGAACTCTATCTATTTGATGTTGGAGAATGCTTAAAAATTTGAGGTAGTCTTTAAAAGGTATGAGGTTAAAAATCCTTTCTTTCGATTTGATCTTCAAGGTAGAGAGGGGGTGCCTAAAACTGAAGATTGGAAGAAAGTTAAGGGGTTAACCATGTTGTTGGGTCATTTTTATGATCTTATTTTGCATATATTTGGCTCTTTATTTGTGACATCCAATTGTTTTTTCCAAGACATTTATCAGCTATATCATTTTTGGATGAGTGGAGGAAAAGTGATGATATAGAGTTAGCAAACATAGCAGACAAAATGAAAGGGAAGTATGATTAGGAAGGCCTTATGAAGATGAACAAACTTCTTTATGTTGCTGCTATTCTTGATCCTCGATTTAAATTACATTGGGTGTAATTTGCATTGTCTAAAATGTATACAGATGCAATTAGTGAACAATTGGTGATGCAAATTAAAGATGTTTTACTTTCCTTGTATAACAAATACAATGAATGTGCTTCTCCCTCAACACAACCTGAAATGGAACATGTACAAGTCACTCAAGTAGATTTTCATATTGATGATAACCCTACTTTAAAAGTTAGAAAATTGCTTGATATGGAGAAGCAATTATTCGTGGATGCACATCTTGGTGAGAAAACTAGCAAAACAAAGGTTAATAGATACTTGAATTGACAAATTGAGGTTACAAATGATGATTATGATATTTTAGGTTGGTGGAAGCTCAATAGTCCCAGATCCCCTATTATTTCTCTAAAAATATGAGATATCTTATAGCTATGCCAATTCTTACAATTGCTTCAGAGTCTACATTCAACACTGGAGGTTGAGTTCTAGATTCATTCAAGAACTCTTTAAGTCCTAAAGTTGTGCATTTAATTTGTGTTCAATATTGGCTAAGGGAGCCAGTGTTATATAATGTACAAGAAGGGAATGATGATATATAGAAGATAGTGCTCGGTAATATTTTACTTATACTTCATAAATCATAAATTTATAAAGATAATACTACATTTATTGTGATATATGAAGTTATATAAGATCTTGTTTTTTAATTGCTAGATTTGCGAAAAATTGCATTGAAGGCAATTGTTGATATCTTGTAGATGCAATATGGAACAAACTGCAAGACTTGTAAGTAATTTTTATCATCTTTGTATTATTGTAGAGTTAATATTGTTATTTTGTTTTATTGATTTTTCCTTGCTTGAATTGTAGGTGGCATTCAAGGAGCAAGGCAAAGAATGATATATGATATATCGATTGATATTTATTTTTTGCCTAAATTGTAACCCTCTTCTTTTAAACACGTAATTATAATTCGATAACGTATAATTAAATCGGATTAGAGACTATTGGATAATTTAAACTCATTTTAAATTTCTGCCTTACAGTGGGATTTTCACAAAAATCTTTAAAAATCTTTTTCCCATCCTTGTCTCAATTTCAATGTTCAAATATAATTACCTGTGCAGTTAATATACAATCATTCATATAAGAGTGTATAACCAAATCCCCAGTAACTCTCGGGTTCTATACATATATAATCTGAGGGTTTATAAGTTTCCACCAGGAGATTACACAACCAAAAATCGAATCTAGAATTCGCATCTCAAAATATACAGTAATCCCAAGTTCAAAATGGATAACCAACATCTCCGAATCAAATATATACCCCTAAGGGTCCTAACCGCTCCGGGTTGGCCGCTTCTCTTTCGAGCCACATGCCCTGTCTAAAATGTTAGTTATTGGAAAGAATGAGATTCGAGAGAATCCCAGTAGTAACAAATCACTCACACAATGCATAAACACAAAGCATGTACATAAATCACAAACAGCAACAGCAGCAACATCTCAAAGATACATGGCTTTCACCACAAACGATTGCACTCACGGCTGTATACATAATACGACAACTCTCGCTGTAATCACAATCACGACAGCTTATGCTATAATCACCACCACGACAGCTTACGCTGTAAATGACAGCTTGCGCTATAAACGACAGCTTACGCTGTAAACGACAGCTATCACCAACTGTAACCGCAGCAGCATCAAAGATCATCACAAAATAGTGATACAACACACATACAGTTCATTACACATAGTATAAGAGAGAGAGTCACTACCTGACCCTTTCCTAACGTTTCTTGGCACTGTGAGCTCTCGAGAACGGCAAATATCAAATCCTGTAAACCAGGTTAGGAACAACCTGTCAACCTCTTTTTCAAGTTCTTAATTCTATAATACTTTAAGTTGGTTATCATTAAACTCTTTAGGTGACTATTATAGGTCTAAACATATGTCTAAAGGGTTGAGAGAAACTACCCCGAAGATCCTCCTTCCAGGGAGAATTTCTGATTTTGGGCTGGCTCACTCGAGTGACACCCCCAATTACACTCGAGCACCAGGAAGTGAGACACAGAAAGAGTTTGCCCGAGAGCAAACCTTGAAATATTTCTCACACTCACTCGAGCACAAGAGGTTGTACTCAAGCAATGACCTTAGGTGCACTCGAGCACCAAGAAGTGAGACCCAGCAAGTGACTACCCGAGAGCAACCATAAACTCCCAAGTCTTAAACTGATTCCCTCACTCGAGCATGCCCAAGCTCACTCGAGTGGGATCATATCTCACTCGCAAGTCAGGAAGTGTGCTCGCGATTTCTGCCTGAAGACTTAACTAAAATACCCAAAAATTCATATAGTGCTCGAGTGAGATCCTCCCTCACTCGAGTGATGCCTATCAGATGCCAAATCGCAGCAACTGATATGGTTTTCCAGAATTGACCAATTTGCTACCAATGGTCCTAAGACTTATACCAGAATTCATTCTCACTTATTTTAACACAAAGAACCCATTGGTAACCCAAAACAACCAAACTTCCACTCAAACAACACATTCCCATCTCTAGGTCACTAGATCACCCAAAACCACAATTTGCCAACCTTCCTCTTTTCAAATCCAAACTAAAACCATTGACTCCCATACACTATTTAGCATCTATTCCACCACATTACATCACTTAATTCATATCTTCTAAAATCATAAGAAATCAGGGAAAAAATCTAGAATTTACAAAACCAAACCAATGGCCAAAACAATTATACCAAAATACATTAAATGTTTACCTCTCTCTTTCCCAAATGTGGTTTCCTTGATTCCTCAACTTCTCAAACTTCGCAATTTCTTAAACACCACCTATGAAGATTCTGAAACCATAGAAGTCAAGCTCTCAACCTCTTGAACAATATCAATGAAGAGTGTTTGAGCATATAAGAGCATTTACTTACCAAAACTTAAGCTTTTCTCTGTCTTTCTTGGCTAATTCAGTGAAAATGGAGGAGGATGAGAGAGAAATGAGATAAGAGAATGATGATCACATTTTCCCTTCTTCCCAAGCTTCTTTACCGACTTGAGAGAGAGAGGGAAGAGAAAATTGAGTTTAAAACTTTGACCTTGATCTAAAGGTCCATATCTTGCCAGATGTCAAGATTTTGGGGTTTCCTTCTATGATTCCACATGGTCTTGCATGCATAGGATTCCACCTATTAATTACGAAATCCTAGCCATTGATCTCAAGTACCAGGGAGTTTCCTCTTAGGTAACTGACCAGTCGGTTGGTAAATTTACCATTTTACCCCTGATTATCACAATGCTTACTAAACCATTACTAAGCAACTTTATATCATATTGCACAACATATACTTCAAAAGTGCTTAATTATTATTAATTACATCACTTTGAAGTTATTAATCCTTGATTACAAGTCAGGATATTACATAAATTATATAAAACCCCTATGAACTTTAGGTTAGTTGTATATAACACCCTTAACATTTTAAAGTTTAAATTTAACCCCTTGACTTTTCGTTTTTTTGTTATAAGCACCTTGTCATTAATTGATTGCTATTTTTTTTAATGGAAATTGCCACGTCAGATTAACAAGGAGACGTGGCATCCTATGTAAATTGCTAATTTTACATAATCCCTTGAACTTTAATCTGTTACAAATAATCTCCAAACATTTCAAAATTATTTAGTTATTTTATTTACATTTTTTGATAATATTAGTTTGAAAGAAAAACCGAGAAATATTTCAAAAAAGGTTGCCTCAAATTGTATCTATAAAATTCAATTGATAAAACTCATATCTTTTTCAGTTATTTTACATCTAAACATGTTTTTTAATTAATTATCCGTATAAGTTTCACTTTTGTCAAACTGAATTTTTAAGAAAAACATATTTAAACATAAATCAAATTATATTAACTAATTTTTATCCAAAATTTAATTTGTAAATATCAATTTAATAAAAGCCACTTTTATCCAAATTTGAAAAGGTCCATTCACACTTTAAAATTGAGACGATTTTCTCCTCTCCTCTCCTTTCCCTAATTACTAGTTTAATATTTAAAGTTTAATTTTTAAAATTAATTTCAAAACATTAAACTAAAAATAATTATTTAATAAAAATTTAAAACTTAGTTGTTAGAATGTTGATGTAATGATAAAAAAGGAGAAATAGAGAATGACAATGGGTTGAGAAGAAAATAGGGTTAAGGTGTGAAATTGTCTTGGAATTATATGTGGAGGAGCAATATTGTTGGGAAGATTTTTTTTTTTTAATTTCAATGTGGCCTCAATTTAATACTCATCTAATGATCAGTTAACCATTAGTTTATCTTGTTAGGAGGGGTGTCTCCATTAACTTTTTTCTTCATTTCTTCTCCATTTACTTTCTCCACCATTGAATCAACTTCTAATCGTTGAGATTTAATATTTGATACCAATATATTATACTGTTAAATTTAAAAAAAATTATAAATAAATTTAAACTAAAATTTAATCGAAAAAATTTAAGAAGTGTTTAAGATAAAAAGTAAAAAAAAAATATAAAATATTTTAATAAAAGTATACAGAGTTGAAGTATTTATATATAATTTTAATGGTTTGAATTTAATTTTATGTATTTTAGTATTTAATATTATTAAGAAATGTTAAATCTTAATCACTAAAAGATAATCAAATGGTGGAGAAATTAACGGCCTATCTAGTTGGAGAGGAGGGGATGACAGGAGAGGAAAAATGAGCCACTTCCTTAATGTGGTTTGAAATTTTGGGAGAGTGACCCTCCCCTCCAAATTGGTAGGTTTTGGAGGGGAGCTAAAATTTAAGAGTACTTTACCCTTATAATTTTTGTGATATTTCAATAATACATAAAATATAAAATATTATAATGAATAAAAATAATATTATTATTAAAATATTTTCTTATAAAATAAAAAATATAAAATTATTATAATTAAAAATATATTATTAAAAAATAATTTAATATAAACATATATATATATATATCTATAAATAAAAAATTATTATAATCATAACATGTGCTCGTTCAAATTTAAATAAAATATATTTTAATCATTAAAAAATATTAATATGAAATAAAATTTTAAAAAAATATATTTTACAAATAAAAGATATTATTATAAAACTTTTTTAAAATAAAAAATAAATTTTCACAAATAAAAAATTATAATTATGCAATATGTTTGATCTGAAATTATAATTATAAAATATATTAATATAATTTGAAATAAAAATATTATTTTAATGAAAAATATATTATTTTTATCAGACTTTAAATAAAATATTTTTAAAAATATATATTATTTTTTATATTAAAAATATATTATTATGAAATTAATTTAAAATGAAAATATGTTATTATAAATAAAAAATACAATTATATTAAAAAAATATGTTATTATATAATTAATTTAACACAAAATATATATTTTTTTTATTAATTATAAATAAAAACGATATTGTATTAATTAGATAAGATGTAAATAAATTTATATAAAAAATAAATAAATAATATAACCACATATGTTAGGGTAAATTAGTAAATTGTTGTTATTCCTCTTTCATCCCCTACCTTTGACCCAAACAGACCCTAAGGCCTTGTTTGGTTCAATGGAGGGGAAGGTAGAAGAGGTTAAATGAAGGGAGGTGAGAGGAGGTAGGGGATGTTATGAGCTTTGTTTAGTTGGATGGAAGGGAAGAGGAAGGGAGTGTTCTTATTTGATTTAGAAAGAGAAGGAATATGAGTCAATTAAATGTTGACAAATATACCCTAGTACTTTATTTAGATATTAAATTTATTATTTCCTAATTTATAAATATCAAAAAACCTCTATTACTTCATTTATATATGATAAAAAAAACCTTAAATACATTTGAAATGTTGATTTTAATAATTTTAATATGTAACTCATCAAATTTAATATATTTTTTAAATTTAAATCTAAATCCTAAATCAAATTATGATACTAAAATAACAAAGATAATTACGGTATAATCTAGATATCATATTTTATTGAGATATTTGTGATAATGTTAAAAATATACAAACTTATCTAACTTATCTAAGATTGTTTCAGGTATATACTTGTGGTCATGTTATAACATTAAAACATATTTAATTAGAACATAAATCAATAAATTTATCTAAAGTGATGTATCATAAAAAAAAAAAAAAAGTTAAGTAGCAAATTTGCCTCGGAAGTATGGGTTTAGGAGCAATTTTGCCCTGGAAGCTTTTTGAGGATCAATTTTGCCCCGGAAGTTTTAAAACGTAGCAATGTTACCATTTTCCGTTAAATAACAAACTTTGACTGTTAAAAAATTGATGTTGACTGTTAATTTTTTAACGGAAAACGGCAACATTTCTACGTTTTGAAACTTTCAGGGCGAAATTGATCATCGAAAAACTTACAGGGTAAAATTGTTCCTGGACCTATACTTTTGGGGCAAATTTGCTACTTAACCCAAAAGAAAAATATAAAGAGTCACCTGCAACCTGAAAAGAAGGTTTTGATGGTTGGAAGAGCAACTTGCGGCAGCAATAGGTAGAGGAGCATGTGGAGTTCACAAAGAGGGAGGAGGAGAGGAGAAGTATAAATACCGACACGAGGGAAAAAGATGGCCGATTTAAATGAGTTTAATAAGATTTACTAAGATAGTATTTGATTAGATAGATTTTTATTAGATAGATTTTTTTATTTCTTTGGTTTATCCCAATAATATCATATGGGTTTTATAATCAAATTGGGAGACTTATGATAATGAAATATTAATATGGATATTTTAGTAAGAATAAAATGTATTATTTCTCACCCTTAAAAAAAATCCTAAATTTGAAGAGGCGCAAAAGAAGGGGGGTGGGGAGCACTAAAAGGTAAAATTTCTCCCCTCCCTTCCCCTCTCCAACTTTTCCCAACCAAACATGCTCATGCTCGCCCCATCCCTCCCGTCACAAACTCTCCCTCAAAAATCCTCCAACCAAACAATGCCTAAGTGGAGGGAAGGTTAGTAGATACAGTATTTTCCTCCAAATATATCATGCCACGTATCAAGCCACATCATCGCCATTTTTACTGGAAACAAAAACTACACATATCAAGCCACTTATCTCTGGCGGCGAAGGAGGTGAAGAGAAGAGGGAATTTTGCCGGTAGTGAATGGGGTGAGAGAAAATTGGTGGCGAGGGTCGAGACAGACTACGGAGAAAATCGTTCCATATGGATTGCATCGAATGGCTCTCCGATCAAGTTCAACGTCTTCAACATTAGCTGCTTGTGGTGAGTCAGTTTGCTTAAAGAAATTGTTGTCTTTCGTGCCTGCTTTGCTGCAAAAAATTGTAATTTGAGGGTTAGTTTGCTTGAAGAGATTGTTGTTTTTAGGTTTGGGTTGTTTGGTGAAAGACTTATGTGTTATGGTGCTGTGCGTCAAAGGGCCCACCTACTGGTTGTTAAAATGCTTCAAAGAAACAGAGTTGATCAGTTGAAACTTGAAAGTCTCCTGTTTGATGGTGCTGATATGGCATTATATCATACGTGGAAAAGCCACGTCAGCATCATGGGTCAACAGTCAACTAGGTGTTGTTAGATTGGGGCCCGCGACATTGAGATAAAAATATGAATTTCAGTAGCAACTTGCTAAGCCAAGAATCTACAAGTGAGAATTCCTTCTAATGTTGGTTCTGTGAAAGCTTTCACGTGAAGGAGAAAGAAGCTCGGAACGAAGGACATACCGATCTCTGACCATAGAAAAGGCTAATTTATTGTTAAGTTCAGATCCTTTAAAGCTATGAATAATGTGTACAAGCTTCATGCTCGGCTGATTAAATTGGGTCAACATGAAAACCCTTCCTCTCTTCGTAATCTTCTGCAGTGTTGTTTGGCTTCGGTAAATTCTCTCAGTGACGCAGCATTTTATGCTCATTCTCTCTTGCTCCACTATCCCGATTTTGACACAGTCGCCTACAACTCTGTTCTCAGAGTACTTCCACGATGGTCTCTCCTCCGAACCTGCTCTCTTTTCTCTCAAATGCATCGAGCTGGTGTTCGACCTGATAACTTCACTTTCCCATTTGTCCTCAAGGCTTGTTCTCCATTGAACAGGGGTTTCGAGCTTTCATCTCTTATTGTGAAGCTGGGTTTTGATTCTGACATTTATGTCCAGAATGCGTTGATTAACTTTTATGGATGTTGTGGCTTCGTAGATATGGCACTCAAGCTGTTCGATGAAATGCCCCAGAAAGACTTGGTGTCTTGGTCCTCTATGATCTCTTGCCTTGTCAAGAATGGTTTTGTGTTTGAATCTTTGGTCCTTTTTCAGCGAATGCAACTCGAGGAGGATGTCAAACCGGATTGGGTTATTATGCTAAGTGTTATATCTGCGATTTCTATTCTGGGTGCGTTGGAATTGGGGATTTGGGTTCATGTATTTATTGCCAGGAGTGGATTACCTCTAACAGTTTCATTAGGTACTTCTCTTATTGACATGTATTCAAGATGTGGGTGCATTGATCGTTCAATCAAGATGTTTAATGAAATGCCTGTTAAAAATGTTATTACGTGGACTACATTTATAACTGGATTGGCAGTGCATGGCCATGGTAGAGAGGCTTTAAATGCATTTTATGAGATGGAAAAGTATAATTTGAAGCCTGATAGTGTTGCATTTGTTGGTGCTTTACTGGCTTGTAGTCATAGTGGTCTCGTGGAGGAAGGCTGGAATATTTTTGAAAGCATGAGGAATGAGTACCACATTGAGCCATTGCTTGAGCACTATGGTTGCATGGTTGACCTTATAGGCCGTGCCGGTCTCCTCCATGAAGCTTTTAAGTTAGTGCAGGAAATGCCAATCAAGCCAAATTCTATTATTTGGAGAACTCTTCTTGGATCATGTGTTAAACACAATCATCTGAAGTTAGCAGAGAAGGCTAGAAGTCATATCCTTGAGCTTGACCCACACCATGATGGTGATTATGTGCTATTATCAAACGCGTATGGTGGTGTTGGTAAATGGACTGAGAAGGCTGGCTTGAGGAACTCAATGAAGGAGAATAAAATTATCAAGGAGCCTGGCCACAGTTTGATCAACATTGATCAAGCAATTCATGAATTTGTGTCTGGAGATTGTTCTCATCCACCATGGGAGGAGATTAGAAAATTACTAGTTTCAATTATAGATACCGTGAAAGTTGGAGGTTACCGTCCTAATACATCCACTGTGCTGCATGACATTCAAGAGGAAGAAAAGGAACATAGTCTGAGTTATCATAGTGAGAAACTAGCAGTGGCTTATATGCTTCTTAATCATCAGGATAGAAAAACCATAAGGATCATCAAGAATCTTAGAATTTGCTGTGATTGCCATGATTTCATGAAGCATGTTTCAAATATCTTTGACAAAAATATCAGTATTCGGGATCGAACCCGTTTCCATCATTTTAGCAAGGGCTCATGTTCTTGCCGAGATTATTGGTAAAGGATGTCTTGGGCCAGTTTATTGTGATTTTGCTGCTCAGTTGCCGTGTGTATATAATCTCTTTTGATAGTTGTGCCAAGTCTGGCTAACTGGATCATTGAGTTGACAGAATGTGATTTTGAAGGTAACAGAGGTCATTTTGCCTCAGTTCTGAAATTTACTTTTGACAAAACTTATATAATATGTCAGAATTCTTGCCATCCTTGACGATGAATAATAAAATTTGGGAAACTGCAATACTTGTGGTAATGCCAATCACAGGATCTTTTATTTGTCTGAAGAAATTATACAATTATGTTATCCCCGAAGGAATTCTTGTTATTTCTCAAATGAAATTTCAAAAGATATGTTTGATATGCCTTGTTCGTTTTTGATGAATATCATTTGTAGTTGGTGCTTAACAGATATCATTTTTTTTTTTTTTAATGTAGGCTTTATGTTTATATTGCCCACTTAGTTCCAAAAGTACCTAGAAGAATCATTCCTTATCTTTGAGACTTGAAACTCCTATGTTCATTAGGCATTAGAAGTGGAGGGAAAATTCCCCAATGTGATATGTTCATGGAAGTTGTTCAAATTGTAAATTGGATTGCTAAAAAAGAGCCAGTACTGGTAGCTGAATCCTATCAGCACCCATCATAGCTTAAATTCTCAACTGTCATGTGCAGTCCATTTACACGAATATAAAATTTAACTGGATTTATGTAAAATGTTCATCTTAACAATAATTTTGGTGAAGTATTTTGGTAGCACCACTAAAAGAATTAATCTACTCTGGAAACAATTCTCATTCTACTGCACTCTCATCTAAGTTTATAGCTGTGTACTGAATTTTGACTTATCTTCAACTGCCTTGTTTCATTATTTCCCCTTGGCTGTCAGAAACAATAATATGGAGGATGGTAAAGTCAAATCATCTGAACAAGAAAAATATCACCAAGCATTAGAATCAACAAATGTTGGATCTAACTCTAATCAAAGGATAGAGGAAGTGAAAAAGAACAAAACTACAATCTCAACTGAGCAAGACTTGGATGTATTTCTTCCAGGAGATGTGTGGGACAATACATGATGATGAAGCAGGTATGCTTTGTATATTTTAACCCTTAGAATCTGATGTTGATTTCTGAAAAACAATTAAATATACAGAACATTCATGTTGAATCCATCTCCGATTGTAATGAATACTACAATAATCAAGAGAAGATTAACCAGTTGATACAGGCAAAAAAAAAAAAAAAAAAGATTAACCAGTTGATGGCAAAATCTATATACTGTAAATTGCAATTTATCCATTGTCAATAGTCATATAAGCCAAATGTTAATCTCAATACCACATTCTCCAAAAACTTTTCTGATCTTTCAAATGATGGTGAATCCTTATCTTATGTTCACAGTTTTTAGAGTGTTTGTGCGCAGTTCGGTTGGCATACAAGAATAGCATAGACATATTGATAAAAAGTGCTTGATTACAGAAATTACCCACAGGGTTTGTACATAAAGATTACAAACAACATAGCCTCACAAGGCTTCTACAGTATCCAAACCCATTTAATATAACTCAAACATCCTTCCGTCTTCATTCTACTATAGTATTTCTCTGCATGCAATTCTCTTTTTTGTTCTCAGCACACCTCTTGTGATCACTATTACGTGTATAAATAGTCTATTAAATAGTGCAAGTATACACTGTCATAATCAAGTAATACAAAAGTGAGTAGAGTATCGTTCTTACGAGGATTGATCACTAAGTATCAAAAGGGGCAATTTTAACTCTATTTAGTCAATCGGTTAGTTAGTGATTGAGAGTTCCAAATAAAAGATGATTAAATATGAGTGCAAATGATATGAAAGTAACTATAAGAAAAAGCCCTATGGGTCATACTTCACTTAACCAATTTCAGATTGAATCACATATCTATTCTAGCCCAATTGATTTCACATGATTAATAGTTGAGTTTTTCTAATTTAATTACTAGCCTCTTCTAAGGTCAAGCAATTCTATAAGTAATTACTAATCCAATATATTCCTATATGAATTTAAGTAATTAATTATGCATTAAGATTTATGGAACTTAGTAAAACTACACAACTCATATGAATATATTCCTATTTCATATGCAAAGTCATGGTTTTAATTATAGGATCTATACACATGCATTTCCTTCCGGTCTCAACATACATATTGGAATCCTTTAAAAGGTAGCCAATCAATTGAAAGTATTAAGAACAATAATTAAAACTCAATCATGAAGGAGAAATTCAAACTAGATTTAATAAGTTAAGATTCAATCCGTCATTAGTAAGCTAAGTCATCATCTAGGAAAATAAAAATTTAGCTCATGATAAAATTAAAAGCAAACCCAAAATAAATTGCAAACTTCATAAACATTGCATAAAACTTGAATATCAAATTTTAAAACATAAATATACAACCAAAAGATACATGAAAATGGAGAAAATATAGCCGTCCCTTTAAGAGGTAAAAACTTTCATGTAGGTGGCAACCTATACCATCTATAAAGGAGGAATACCTAAGCCTTCCATGTCGGAGGCATGCAGGAATTAAATACAATGCATAAAATTAACTCTAGATAATGTGTGTGGAGAGGAGAGGAAAGTAATGAATATGAAATGATGTGTGTTAAATGTGAGGGAGAGGATGACTATATATAGGGAAGAATGGAATATGGTAGATGAAGTGGTAGATGAAGTAGTAGGTGAAAATGAATGTAAAGTGATAGATGAAGTAGTTGGTGAAAAGGAAGATAAAGTGGTAGATGAAATGGAAGATGAAGTGGTAGATGAAATGGAAGATGATTCTCGCTCTCAACTTCCAAGCAAAATTCGAAATCCTTAGAGATAGAACTGAGTTTTGGTCTCAACATAAAAGTTGTAGAGCTTTTTATCCATATATAGAACATCTCAATCCGACATCTAGAGCTCCAGATATTGCCTGAAAACTGAAAAAGGGTCTGATTTAGTGTTTTTTCAAGAAGTTCTATTTTATGTGCAAATCATTATTTATTTATTTATTACATCCAAATTCATTAAATGGAGTTCAAATACCATCCACAAATAATCATATAAGGGAAAATAAATATGCAAATATTTTACTTATCAATCACCTGTCTAAATGGTTGGTTGGGGGAGGGTGAGATTCGAGAGAATCTCAGTATCAAACAGTACCAATATGCATGCAAGATAAGTGCTCAATACGTGACATGCTTGCATTACATTAATTCATGCTAACATAATGAAAGTAACTATAAGAAAAAGCCCTATGGGTCATACTTCACTTAACCAATTTCAGATTGAATCACATATCTATTCTAGCCCAATTGATTTCACATGATTAATAGTTGAGTTTTTCTAATTTAATTACTAGCCTCTTCTAAGGTCAAGCAATTCTATAAGTAATTACTAATCCAATATATTCCTATATGAATTTAAGTAATTAATTATGCATTAAGATTTATGGAACTTAGTAAAACTACACAACTCATATGAATATATTCCTATTTCATATGCAAAGTCATGGTTTTAATTATAGGATCTATACACATGCATTTCCTTCCGGTCTCAACATACATATTGGAATCCTTTAAAAGGTAGCCAATCAATTGAAAGTATTAAGAACAATAATTAAAACTCAATCATGAAGGAGAAATTCAAACTAGATTTAATAAGTTAAGATTCAATCCGTCATTAGTAAGCTAAGTCATCATCTAGGAAAATAAAAATTTAGCTCATGATAAAATTAAAAGCAAACCCAAAATAAATTGCAAACTTCATAAACATTGCATAAAACTTGAATATCAAATTTTAAAACATAAATATACAACCAAAAGATACATGAAAATGGAGAAAATATAGCCGTCCCTTTAAGAGGTAAAAACTTTCATGTAGGTGGCAACCTATACCATCTATAAAGGAGGAATACCTAAGCCTTCCATGTCGGAGGCATGCAGGAATTAAATACAATGCATAAAATTAACTCTAGATAATGTGTGTGGAGAGGAGAGGAAAGTAATGAATATGAAATGATGTGTGTTAAATGTGAGGGAGAGGATGACTATATATAGGGAAGAATGGAATATGGTAGATGAAGTGGTAGATGAAGTAGTAGGTGAAAATGAATATAAAGTGATAGATGAAGTAGTTGGTGAAAAGGAAGATAAAGTGGTAGATGAAATGGAAGATGAAGTGGTAGATGAAATGGAAGATGATTCTCGCTCTCAACTTCCAAGCAAAATTCGAAATCCTTAGAGATAGAACTGAGTTTTGGTCTCAACATAAAAGTTGTAGAGCTTTTTATCCATATATAGAACATCTCAATCCGACATCTAGAGCTCCAGATATTGCCTGAAAACTGAAAAAGGGTCTGATTTAGTGTTTTTTCAAGAAGTTCTATTTTATGTGCAAATCATTATTTATTTATTTATTACATCCAAATTCATTAAATGGAGTTCAAATACCATCCACAAATAATCATATAAGGGAAAATAAATATGCAAATATTTTACTTATCAATCACCTGTCTAAATGGTTGGTTGGGGGAGGGTGAGATTCGAGAGAATCTCAGTATCAAACAGTACCAATATGCATGCAAGATAAGTGCTCAATACGTGACATGCTTGCATTACATTAATTCATGCTAACATAATGACATATCTGCGTGCTCAATATTTCGACAACATATTTATGGCCATAGCATAAATAGAAACAGAGCTTCAATTATTCATATATGTTTCACATAATCAAGCAAAGCAATTACATGCATCAGTATACAAGCACAAATATCAAATATATGCAGGAGAGGTAAGTTCACTACCTGGATCACCCTTCCCTTGCCTATCTATTGGTCAAATACTATGTGTCCTGCTCAGGCTACAGTCCGATCCTAAAATTCAAATTTAGGATAAATATTAGTCACTCATAATTCATTCTAAACTCATTGTGTTGGTTATCTTTATCTAAAACCGCAAAATTACCAAAATACCCTTAGGGACTCGGTCAAGTTCGTTTTACTCGGTCTAACTGTAATTTTCTAAAAATTATGACCCAGGCTTAACCTACATATTTTCACCCAAGAAATCCATTTTTGACCTTGGAATTACCAAATTCACTACCAAAAGACAAAAATACCCTTGACAATCCCTAACTTAAGGTTTTAGGGGTATATTTGACATTTCACATTCTAATGCTTTTCACACTTCATGATCAACATAAACCTTACACAAGTTTCCCTTCTAAACACAATGGAGCCTCAAATTAGTGAAATTCCAGCTTCTTCTGTCAACACTCGTTTCCATTTCGATATTTGAAGAGTAATAAAGACTAGATTCCGTGAGCATATATAAAAGTACAAATATACTGATAAAAGTGTTCGTTAACAATCCAAAGTCGTTCGCCGACAAAATACATAATATTATAGTATTTCTTTCCCCAAACTATCGTAAACATAAACTAACTATAACCACGATCTTTAACCTTGCCTTTAGACACGTGCCAATCACTTCTTGATTTCTACGCCTTTGCCTTTCGTCCCACTGACACCCGCTGAGATGTTTGTTTAGAAAAAGGGGTGAGATTCTAAGGAATCCCAGTAGAAACATGCTATCGTTCATAGAAAATGCGAAAAGTAAAATATGATATGCGTCATGTATGCACCAATTAATGAACAATATAAAAACATTATCTGCATGTATACATGAGTAGGGCCCAGCCCCACTAATCTACACCGATTAGATTCTCACTAACTCCCAGTGTAAGTGCCCCTGGCACTAATTGCCCCTCTCTAGGCAAAACATGTTGAGTAATAAAGTACATTTACAAATAATGGCATTAACAGCATCATATAACTATGACATGATGTATGAAGGATAATGTCCCTACCTTAAAGTTCTTTTAACCCTTTTTGGATGTGCCTCGTAACACATGTCGTTTCCCGCTTCTGACTTGGTCGTAAAATATTAAATATATAAGAAATAGGTCATAACCTATCAAAGTATCATTTTAGACACTTCCATAATGTTTCTTGTAGTTATATTAATCTATGTTGAAAATTTACCAAAGTGCCCCTGGGACCCCAGCTCAACCCCGCTGTACCCGGTCCGATAGCATATTTTTTTAAAATTTTGACTAGGGCTATAGTGACGTATTTTTGCCCAAGTAATCCATTTCTGGACTCGAAGTTACCAAATTCAGTGTCAAATTATGAAATTGCCCTTGACAGCCCCACTTTAGGGATTTTACGGGCGTTTTCGTAATTATTTTTTTTGTTCTTTTCCGAAAAAGTGACCAACTGTAACCCCACTTATATTTACCCCTTGAATCCAATGAAACCATCAATTTCACGAAAATCCAACTCTTTCCCCCAGAACTATGATGGCCAAAACATAGGTCAAGAAAAAGGGAAAAATGCAACTGTGTTTTAACCTTTAAAGTTTACTCCTTTCCACGTCTAATCCCTTATTAAGTCATTTAAACACATACTAATCATGATTTGAACAAATGTGGGCAGCATAACCCCTTAGAGTTAGGACTTTCCAAATTTACAAACTTAACAAAAATCACCAAATCCAACCATACACTTCAATAATAATAACATACTAGTATGGATTTGAGTTTTGTGAAGTTACCTCTTGCGTTCTTCGGTTCTCTCTCTCTAGGCGTCCTCTCTCTCTCCTTGAGCTCAAGATGTGCTTTCTAAACCATTGATTCCATAGAGAAGAAGAGTTTAGAGAAGATTTCATGGAATGCTACAAGAAACTCTTAAGAAATCACCACTTACCTTTGGCTTTCTCTTCTTCCTTCTCTCTGGCTTTCAAGATCTCCAAGCACTCTTCTCTCTCTATTTGATGTGATAAAAACGAAAAATGAGAAGGAAGGAAAGATGATGAAGTCTTTAAAATATCTTCATCTTACTTTAGGATATATTATAATATTGGTGTATGACATATGCTTTTATCTTAAGGCTTATCTCTTCTTGATTATGTGATAACCTTTCTGATTGTAATTGAACCAACTTCCTTCTCTTCCTTGACTTATAAAGTGACGCCCCAAGCCCCTAGTTACACCAAATTTGGGCTTCTTCCAACTAATCCAACTATGTACTCAAGTGTTGTACCATAATCATAATTACCATGTCCAAGAAGCAATATTTTAACACAATTAGACATGTGCTCATCTTTATCAATTATAATTTAATCCTTTACCTTACAATAGTGACACTTGGCATGTTTATAAGCCAAATAATTATTTCCCTTCCTATTTTCTTTATTCCACAATTTACATAATTGCTAACACATTTTATTTTCAATTTTTAGATTAATACCAATTCTGGCATATTTTCTGTCCTAACTTTGAAAAATCATAACTAAATTTGTAGGCATTATTTTGAAGTAATTCCAAAGGTTATGAAACCCTTATTGAGTCTAGTTTCAAGGACAAATATGGAATTTAGCCAGTTAGAAGCATATCATTCCCAGATTTTATTTCTTTGACCATTGCTCCAGGACTTTCTAGATTTTCTGGGCTAATTTAAAAAATTTATAACTCTCAATACACTGGTCTAAATGGCTTATAATACCTATCAAGTTAAAGCCCTTGATGTCTACTTTCACCCTGTAAAATTTCATAATTTTTAGGCATTGTTTGATCATTCAAAATCCCAAGACAATCTCACTGTCTCGCAGGAAATTTCACTAGAAGCATAATCACATTCTCTAAAATTCACCATTTCACTTTCTTTAATACCCCAAAGATATAAGAAACATTAGGGAATAAATTTGGGGCTCCTGCTAAACCGAGGCTTGGCAGTCCACTTATTTCAGGCTTATTCACGAGCCTCCAATCCCAAAATTTGGGGCATTATATTTCTCCCCCCGTTCAATAAATTTTGTCATCAAAATTCGAATATTTACAATTTGGGGTTCACTTCTTATCACTCAGTGCATCACTTTTTAATGTGCAAGCTCACAAACCATGCAATATAATGATCATATAGCCTCGGGTCACTACCCCCATTCCTCGGGTCACTACATGTAACACCCATGTTTTGAAAGCATATAGATGGCATAAGTGTAGTAATATCTTTAAAAAGGAGACTGGTAATCTTTTGTAAACAGCGGAAGTCCCAACTACAAGCAGAGTGTGCAGCTGCACTTGAGTGTGTTTTCAAAAATCTTTTCAAAAATCATTTTCACATTTTGTCTCATATTATTTAACGATTCATTTTCAGCCATCCATTTTCGGTTCATTTCTTTATATCAGAGTTTTTACTAATAAGTTCTCTATTGAAACCCAAACTACTATGTTTAATTAACTGCCTTAGGTGGACAGATGTCCACTACTGGTTCGAATGTCGTTGTGCGTTTGCTTATATACAGGCGCTACATACATGTCAGTACGAGACTGACCACACTTAAATACAAATTAAGTACAATCCCAAAATAGATAACCGATAGAAAAATTAAATTCTAAGTCCTTTGCTTCATTTGCCCGTGTTTACCTTCTTGCTTCACGAACTACTTGCCCCACGAACTACTTGCCCGAGCTGAAAATTTGTTTTGGATAGGGTGAGATTCAATGAATCTCAATAGTAACAGATATCACTCATATAAAATGCATATATATCATGCCATGTCAACCAAAGTTACAGTACAATCAACATATTCAACATTTAGAGATAAATTCACAATATGCAAAAAGCATAAAGTTACCAATTCAAGGACAACTGTCCCTTGCCACAGCGCTGGGGAATTCTACTAGGCCTTAGCCCTTCTCATCTGAATGTTTTAAATTCACAGTAGTACAAACATGTATAGAACATATCATATAGTATGTGAGGGATAAGTTACTACCTGACAATTTTTCCAAATCTTGATCTTAATTGATGTACTTTAGACGTCTTGGGCAAGTGTCAAATCCTATAAATTATAATTTATGGGCAATGAGTCATTACTTAGTCCAATTTCTTATAAATCATTCTCTTATGTTGGTTATTATTAGGGTCACTACATTAGGCCCAATATGAAGCTAATGAGCTCAAGCTACTCCAAATGCTTAACTTAACTCTTAAATGTCCAATTCTATTACAAAAAAACTTTACTTTGAATTTTCGCACAACTACCAAAAGGTGGCAGATTTTTCACTGAACTTTGAAAAAGCATAACTAATTCTAGAAAAATAGAATTGGGGTGATCCAAAATTCTATATGACCCTTATTAAGTCTATTTTAAAGGAAAAATACTTTTAGTAGCCATCTCTCCACACAAGCTTCCCAAAGTTTCTTTTTCTCCCTGCTGCCAGAAAATCTGACCAATTTTAATGGTCTACTTCAAAAACTCATAACTCCTAGTATACTTATCAAAATCCTTCATAATACCTATCAAATTAAAGATATTTAAGTGTACTTTAATTCTAAAAAATATCATCATCATCAAATGAAGTTTGTGCAGTAACATTTTCGCCACAACAAAACTGCTAGACAAAAATGCACAGTGGCAATTTTGTTACACAAGCATACTTACTTTACAATTTGAGTCTTTAAACCAGTCTATTAAAAATTATAACCAAAGCTTATTTTCTACAAACTTTTTCGTGTAGAATGGAATGGAAAGCTCAAAAATACCAAAATCAAACTCCCTTACCTAGTTTTACTTCTGACCGAAATATATGCTCAAAAATAACAAAAATCTAATTTTGTGATTTTAACCACCGATAAGCCTAATACTTCAACAAGCATCATATATCACTTTATATATGATTAAAAAATCTTCCTTCTTTAAAAACACCCCTTGGATGAAATACATGGGTGGTTCAAGAGCTAAGAAAAACTCAATAAAATCACAAAGTATTTGGTTCAAAAGAAAGCCTACGCTTACCTCTTCGTGTTTCTACAAGTAGTTCGGTATTCCGGCAGCACTCCAGTAGACTAAATGACACCAAACACCTTATATGAGAAATCTAAGACCATAGAATTGAAGCTTATAGTGAGTAGAGGAAGTTTTTTGAAGGACTTACCAGACGATAACGACGATTCGGGGTCGAAATCGACTCCATTAGTCACGAGAACTCACTATTCACTCCTCCTTCTCTCTTCTTGTGTTCTTAAGCTTAAGAAGTCTGATTTCTCTTTCTCTTTCCATGCTTGCACGAAATTTAGCTCTTAAAATGGAAGGGAATGCTTGAGATTTAATCTTGCAAAGTGATCTCATCTTAGCTTGCCACGTGTCACAAGTTTAAGGCTTAAGAGTGCCATGTGTCATGTAACCATTGGTCTTCCATTTTCTCTTTATTTGGTGGGGCATAAATGGTCAGGGTAAAGGGAGGCTTGACAATTTCCCTAGACTTGTGGGTTTGATGCTCGACTCATAAAGTAAGCGACCCTGCCGGAGATTGGTGAATTCCCCGGACTCATAGGCTAGGCGGCGTACTCCAGAGATGACAACACGAAAGGCTTAAAGTGGGTGTAATAATGTGTAATGACGAGGGACATATTTCACCTCCTCATTTGGCCAACACAAAAGCATGTTTTTACTTTGTAATGATTTCGAGACACTTGTCATTTTCTTATTTGACCAACATGAAAGATGTGTTATCATAAGTCATAATGACATGTCATTATTTACTTTACTGAAGTCCTTTTAATAAAGTCGCTCCAAGGTGCTTTACCCGAAATTCCACATGGGACCCACGTGGGATCATGGCATGCATATCAAGGCACGCCATGCAACATCTGAATTCCTTTGATCTAGCAACTGATGCCTCTGTGCCCTGTAGCCACTGACAAATTTTCCTCCAACTTCTTACACTTGTATTTTTACAATCCTAACTTCTCGATTTCTGTGAATGGCACAATGGACATTTGGGAATTCTGAAAGTAACTCTACCTTTAATTTGTAAATACCAGTATTTATTTTATTCCAATATTTCCATATTTACAAGTTTAGTATTACAAAATTTGGTATATTACACTGCCTGTTACATCTCTCTCTCTCTCTCTTTGAGCTCAAGATGTGCTTTCTAAACCATTGATTCCATAGAGAAGAAGAGTTTAGAGAAGATTTCATGGAATGCTACAAGAAACTCTTAAGAAATCACCACTTACCTTTGACTTTCTCTCTAGCTTTCAAGATCTCCAAGCACTCTTCTCTCTCTATTTGGTGTCATAAAAATGAAAATGAGAAGGAAGGAAAGTTGATGAAGTCTTTAAAATATCTTCATCTTACTTTAGGATATATTATAATATTGGTTTATAACATGCGCTTTTATCTTAAGACTTATCTCTTCTTGATTATGTCATAATCTTTCCCATTGTAATTGAACCAACTTCCTTCTCTTCCTTGGCACATAAAGTGACGCCCCAAGCCCCTAGTTACACCAAATTTGGGCTTCTTCCAACTAATCCAACTATGTACTCAAGTGTTGTACCATAATCATAATTACCATGTCCAAGAAGCAATATTTTAACACAATTAGACATTTGCTCATCTTTATCAATTATAATTTAATCATTTACCTTAGGATAGTGACACTTGGCATGTTTATGAGCCAAATAATTATTTCCCTTCTTATTTTCTTTATTCCACAATTTACATAATTGCTAACACATTTTATTTTCAATTTTTGGAATAATGCCAATTTTGGCAGATTTTATACCCTAATTTTGAAAAATCATAACTAAATTTATAGGCATCATTTTGAAGTGATTCTAAAGGCTATGGAACCCTTATTGAGTCTAGTTTCAAGAAACAATATGAAATTTTGCTAGTTGGAAGTATATTATTTCTATATTTCATTTCTTTAACTGCTGCTCTAGAGACTTTCTATATTTTCTGGGCTAACAACAAAAATTCATAACTCTCAATCCACTTGTTTAAATGGCTTATAATACCTATCAAATTAAAGCCCTTCTACTTCACCCTGTGAAATTTCATAATTTGTGGGCATCATTTGATTACCAAAATCCTAAAACAATCTCATTGCCTGGCAAGAAATTTCACTAGAAGCTTAATCATATTCTCCAAAATTCACAATTTCACTTTCTTTAATACCCCAAAGATATAAGAAACATTAGAAAATAAATTTAGGGCTCCTGCTCAATTGGGGCTTGACAGTCTACTTATTTTAGGCTTATTCACTAGCCTCCAATCCCAAAATTTGGGTTATTACACCTTCCCATATTTCTAGACTTGATCAAAACATGCTCCAAGAAAAGGGAAAATGTGATTTCTTGATTTAACCTTTGAAACTTCTTCCTTTTCACTCCTAATCACATGATTAACTATTTAAATACCATTTGAACATGATTTGTAAAAATTTGGGCAGCATAACCCCTTATGGTTTCAACATCCCAAATTTATAAAATCATCAACCAAACCACAAATCATGACAAGATCAACAACAACAACAAGAAGACACCAAAAGAATTGAGGTTCTTGAAGTTACCTTTGATTTCTCAAGCTTTCTCTCTCTAGAACGTCTTCCTATCTCTCTCTCTTCCCTTGGAATCTTGCTTGCTAACCATGATATTCATGGAGGAAAAGAGATTAAAAGAGGTTTTACACAAGTTAGAAGGTAAGAACACTTGAAATCACAAGTACTTATCTTGGATTTTGCCTTCATGAGCTCTCTTTGCCTTAAGGTTCCTTAAGCTTTTGAGAACTCTTTCTCTCTCTATTTCTTGTGATGAATGACGAAAATGAAAAGGAAAAGATGAAGATGAAGCTTTAATGATATCTCTTCATCTTTTCTTTATAATATATTATTTTAATAAATTATGACATGTTTCTTTTATTTACCCTTATTCCTTCATGATTATGTCATAACTTCTCATCACATTTGAACTAGTTTCCTTCCCTCATTTTGGCCCAAAAGTGACGCCAATTAGGGTCCTTCACAAACCAACTGGGCTTCATTTCAGTAATCTAACCAAATGCACAATTACATTATATTTTACTCTTAATTGAACATGTGCTCATACTTTAATAAACTCTTATTTAATCCCTTGCTTAAGATAATGACACTTGACATAATTTGTATCTAAGTAAATATTTTTCTTCTCCTTTAATATTTTGGAACCAAATATCCACCAATAAAGGGGAAATATGGGCTTTGAATTTAATCTAGCCATATGACTATTTTGTCCATACATTTTTGCCATTTTCGCACTTACTGAAAAACTGGGTTGAATTTTCATCAAACTTTGAAAATTCATATCTTTATTTTTAGAGATCCATTTAGTGTGATTCCAAAGGCTATGTAACCCTTTTTAAATCTACTTTCAAGAAAAAAAATATAGCCTTTAGCCAACTGAAAGCTCATAATTCCCAGAATTTTCATTTTTGGATGCTGTCACAGAAGCTAGCCAATATCACTGAGCTAATTTCAAAGATACATAACTCTTTGTGTACAACTCTAAATGACATATATGACCTATCAAATTAAATCTTGATAAGTCTTCTTTCATTTTGGAAAATATCATAGGCATTGAATATCATGTGTTTATTTAAAAATGTCATACAACAAGACTGCTACATAGGAAAACTCACTTGCAACAAATTCAAATGTTTACAATTTGTGTTCCAAGCATAATCATGTTATGTGTGACTACCAATTGCCTTGTTTTATCATTTTTCGTGCTCTTTAAATCATCATTTTATTCCCTTAAATGCCCCTAAGATATACGGAATATTAGAGAATATCATTATGCCCTCTTGGGTCACTTGCTTAACCGGGGTTTAGCAATCCACTTAATTCAGTCTTATTCTCAAGCCTTTAATCCCAAAATTTGGGATGTTACAGTGATGACATGGAAAATAGTTCGGTTAGCACAATGTTATATCCTTGTTCCAGTCAGATTTTCTTATTCTCTTTTCCCATTCCTTCACTTTTGTTTGTATATTCTGTACAGGTTTTACTATAGAGCTGCGAGTAAACTTTTGAAGTTGTACATTTTAAGTGAAATTTTTTCTAGTCTATTTTTTGACTAATTTTTTTATTTATATTATTGAGGTTAGTGTGAGCTAATGTGAGCTAATCAAGTCTTTGGATTAGCTTCCATGTATTCCTGCAGATTTATGGTTTTTCTTAGTTGACATTATTAAACCACCCCTTTGTTTGGAAACTAATGAATCGAAGCAGTTTCGCTCAATTTCTTAAGAAGGGGGGAAAAGGAAAAGAAAACAAAGTTGCTTCTGATGATTAGCGAAGTGTTTTTTTCCTGTTTAATTTAAATTAAAATATAAATAATCAAATATACACTAATCGCAAGGCATCAATACTTAAGAGAAATTGTACAAAATATGCATGACAAATTGAATTATATCATGATGATAATTTCATTACTGAAATATTGAATATATTCAATTTGGACTTAATATTCTTCTTCATGACTAGATAAATAGTTCAGCCTATTTTATGTTTTGTTTAATCCATGATAACAAGTATAAAAAGAGTAGGTAAGCGGAGAGAAAATAAGTTGGGCAGCACAGAGAAGTTTTAAACAAGAAGCAATGTTTCATGTTGATGTAAAACAGGTTCAAAACACTCACACATACACTAGGACAGATGCAAATTGAGGATGTTTTAGGGAGAAAAGTGTAGAAACAGGGGAGGGAGGGTGAGAAGTGACCAGAAACATAGAGAAGATGAGGGAGATAGAACATAATTAGGAGAGAAGAGAGCTCACATAGGCATCAAATATCATTAATTCAAGTCTTACCAATACAAGTGCTATGAACCTCTATTTATAGACTAAATTTCGCTGCCCATGAAGAAACCTATATTAAGCTTTCTTACTATGAAGTAGTTTAACACTTTAACTTATAATATACAAGGAACTTGCAGTCTTACAAAAAGCAAACTTAGGTTTCCTTCTGAAACTTACACAATATAATTAAAACACAAAACAAAGTCTAAGCCACTGCCCACTTGCAAGCTCTAATAAAAAGTAAATAAAATATAGAAAAAGCTAGGCTTTCTCAAAATATTAAGTCTTATATTCTATTATTTGTCCCCTACTTGATGAATTTGGATCTTGACGAGTTAAAACAGAAGCACAGATTTGGGGAAGGAATGGTAGAATTCAACATGGCACTTTGATCTAGAAATCCTTTTCAGCAAGTGAGATCGCGAAAGTTGTGAGCAATCTGAATAAAGTTCGCTGTGGTATTTGGATTTGGAAATCCTTTCATTATTGTAGTAATAATCGTCGAGTAATAATAAAGCGGGTTAGAAAATTTTGAGAATTTCTTAATTTGATATTTCAGAATTTTACCTGGAATCATTTTATTATTAATCCACATGGTACCCTGAGAATGATACATTTAATAATGGATATATATTTTATAATTTTATTCAGAATCATTTCATTAATCCATGTGGCAGTTTGGGAAGGATGTCTTTAGCCCTACTATTATTCCATTAGTGTAAGATATTTCAATATATTATAATTATTATTAATTAGAAAATTAATTAAAACATCCTGAGTGTGGCCCGTAAGTTAGACTTAGGCCCAATTCAAGGTTAGCGTTATTGGCTATTAATATGATTTTTCTGATAGTGAAAAATACATAATTGAGTTTTACGGTCAATTGATTTGAGTATTAGAAAAACCTAGTATGCTCATCTGAGGTTCCTTGACTGGCGATGACTTTTAACCCAGTTGCCATCGCTGTTCCTTATAGCCAGTCAGAAAGAGACATGATAATTATATTCTGTCTTTAATTCCTTTTGCAGCTCTCTTTCATCCGGTTTTGTGAGTTCTCTGTCCGATCAAAGCTTAGCAATAGCGAAAGGTAATTCTTATAAGTCTTCCGCTATTGATATAGGAAAATTCATGTACCCTAATTTGTGATTTTTTTGGTGTGTATATATGAGTTTTGTCCTACATGTGGTATCAGAGCTTGATTCTTTGATCCTCAACCTTCTTCTCTTTGAACGGGAATGATCTAAGCGTGGAATTAATGGTTATACCATAGTAATTTTTACACATGTTCCATCTCTTAGATAAGAGATCACAATTTATTTGAATTTTGTTTTTGAATCAAATAAATTCATTTCCTTTTTGGATTATGGGATGAGAGGATGATTGATTCTAACCAATGAACCATCACCGTCCTCAGTTTTCAAGAGGGATTTGAGTTTGCTTTATTTTTGCAAAACATATAATTGTTTAATTGATGGTCTTCCTGATTTGGCTCAGCGATTGTCTTTGAAAAATTGAAGGCATGGTCCACGTTCTCTCTTAGAGGTTTTAGCCATTTTGATCGATGTTACCTTTTGATCTTGTTCATCGACCGCTTTTGAAAATTCTAGCTTATGTTGATATGTGAATTTATATGTCTGGGTTTTTTTATTTGAAGTTTGTGTTTTCGGATTTATGTTTGAATTGTATTGGACAATATTGATGAGAAAATAATCCCTAGTTCTTCGATGAACGCCTTCGTGCCTATTGTCGAAATTTGAGTAACCGAAAAATTAGTTTAAGTTTGCGTTTTGAAATTTAAATCGTGGGTTTTCTGTTTTGTGATCGTACGTGAAGTTATTCACTGGATTTCTTCTTGTTAACGCCGGTGAGAGAGATCATTGCCTTCATAGTGAAATCGAAGGCACATGAAACAACTCTCTGTTCTTGGTTTAATATTGAATTATTTGCTTCATTTTTCATGAGATTTAGTCGAATCATACGCATATTTTGTTGGGATTATTCTTTCTATGAAGAATGCTATTGAAATCGTTGGTTTACGAGCTCTCCACCGTGCTAAAATACAGACGACAACGGCGCCAGAAATTGCACCTGAAGCTCTTTGTTTCCGCCACTGTTTTTTGGGTCATGGGGTGAGCAGGTCAGGTTTTAGGGTTCCAACCTGGTGAGGAAGAAGCACTCTTCGTTTTTGTGTCATCCAGAAAGGCTTCCTACCTTTGCCGAAGGCTCACAATGAAATGTTGCGTTTCACTTATCAGCTCAGTAGGCTATGGGCAAATGTGGTTTGGGCTCAATTCTATGGGCCTGCAAGATTTTTAAATTGTTTTGTTGCCTTTAAATTTTTTTTTTTCACTTTTTGGGCCTTTGAAGATTTTGAACTTATTTTCTAAGCTTGTTCTATTGCATTTCTAGGCCAAAACACTTTTTGGACTTGATAATTAAATTTTATTTCCTAATTTTTTCTAGGCTTGCTTTTTGGGCCACATTATGGATTCTCAAATAATTAGGAATATTTATTTGTGCTATGGGCTTTTCATGTTAATTTTTAACGGTGACTGTTTGAGCAATATTCTGGGCCTTGTTATGTTTTTAAACACCTGGAACATAAAGCTTTTAATCATCATAAATGATTTTAGGTTGAATCAACTTTTTACTCACTGTTAATTAAATTAACTTCTGTTTTATATATAATTTTGATTATGTCACATTTAATTGTTTAAATTAAGAAAATTTAATTTTGGCATTTTTCATATTCTGGAAAATTTGCAAAAAAAAAAAAAAAAATTTATGAGTTGTTTAATTGTCTAAAAATATAGAAAATGAATTTTAAACAATTATCCAACTCTTCAAATTTTGTAAAATCTAATTTGAGTTAAAAAGTGCCAAATTAATTTGTTAAACAATTTTTGGATATATAAAACAGTGGGAGTGTTTCTAATTAATTATTTAGGGATTTTGTTGATCAAATTAATTGATTAATCCCTCCATCAAGATGTGCATATATTGGATTTAATTTGGATGCATAAAATAGTGGGAGAATTTATCTATGATGATTATTTAGTCACATTTTTTTGATTAAATCAATCAATTAAATTCTCATTAAAGATTTGTGCATATTTGGAATTTGAATGCATAAAGTTGATATTTATAATTAACATGCATCTTGGGTAGTAGCCATAGCATCCTCTGTTGCATGTGTAAATAATCACTTATATGTTTTAAAATATCAACTTTATTCAATAGGTAATATTAATTTAATCAAAGTGGGATGATTGTATTTAGTCACTTATATTGATTAAATTAATTGGTTAAGTCTTCCATGAAGCTGTGCATATATAGAATTTAAGTACACATGATTGATATTTATGATTAACTTGCATGCTAGAGTGGTAGCTACAATGCCCCTCTTACAACATGCATAAATAATCACATATGGATTTTAGAATATCAATCTTTCGAAGGTGAGTAAATATTATTTTATTCACATTAACAATTTAGTTGATTCAATTAATTAAATTAAGATTCCCATTGACATTGTATATATATATGGTATTTAAATTGTACATATATGATATTAGTGATTAGCATACATATTTTGTTTAAGGAATAGCTACAACATCCTTAAGCACATGTTGTATGCATATTTAATTACATAAGATTTTACCATATCAAATTATAATCATATGTACAATTAGTATACACAATGATATGATGTATTTGTGATGAGTATGTAAAATCGAGAAGTAGCCACAACATCCTCACTAGTCACACACACTCTATTTTGTTCTAATAAACAAATATATCACTCAAAGATTTAAAGACGTAAATTATAATTAAATGTGTGGTTATAATTAATCTTAACCCACAGGTAGATAATTATAATCATAGTTTTAATTAGGGTAGAATAGAACGACATTATATCTTCTACATAGCCCATATGTAATAAGGGATATAACTGCATTCCAATTTCACCAATTCGAGATAAATTCATGCTATGCTAATGTCTTTGCCCACAAGTAGACTTTTATGATATGAATTTATAATTTTATGATTTACATTGGTAAACATATGTCTATATGCAATGGTTGCTTGCCTCTTATGGTAATTTTGTTAGCATGATTTAATTTTGACTTTGTAGCATGATTTTTATCTGTTCAATTATTTAGTTTGATATAATTTATTAGAGATAATTAAGCCTATAAGGAGAACTCCTATCATTGGGATAAAGTTGACATTAAGAAAAGTTCTAGTATTTATAATACTAGCATGAGAAATGAGACAACATTATTGTCTCAATAAAATAATTTCAGTTAAAAGATGGTTATTATAAGCACATAAAGAATGGAACAAGGTCAATGATTGTTGCACAAAAGTCCATACTGCTCCAAAACAGATTCCAGTTTAAATCCCAAATTTTGGAAAATCATAACTCTTAGCTCACAAATTGAAATGATACAAATTATTTATCCATTTTGAAGCTTGGCATGTGAACTTTAAGAATGAAAATTTTCAGAATTTTTAGACATCATTTACCCATTCAAAACGTCCATACAAACTGACTGCCTTGTACAGAGTTTCAATGGATAGAATTTCCAACTTTTGCACAATTGTTCCCAATGGTTCCAATTTCACAACAAACACTCTCCCCGAACAAATTTTCACAAGGAAGCCGTTGGAATCACTAAAACAACCAAATTCTCATCACATCCACTTTTGAAGTCATTAACCCTTAATCAAAATTTGGGATATGACATTAAAACGTTAGAGTGGGTGCCATAGAAACATGGTAAACATACGTGTGATTTTTTAGTGATATAGGAGGCGCTGATAGTCACACTAATATTGATCATCCCAAATCATGTTTAGACCCATGTGGTCTACAGTTACATAGCTTGTGTGGTCAACATTATTACACCTTGTGTGGTATACAATGATACGACCAGAGGGGTCAATAGTATTACACCCTGTATGGTGTATAGTACAATGACTTGTATGGTCAACAGTCTCACAACCTTTGTGGTTTGTGGTGACACATGTGAACTAGAATTAGGATGATCCCTAGTGTAGTAGGGTGTAATGATGGCGAATACTTCTCGACAACTATAGCCGCACAGAATGAATCACCCACTCATGATACAGTGCATACATTGGATGGTGCACACAGTGAATAGTGCACACAATATGATATTAAAGGGGCAAATAGTCATTTAATCTTGAGCAAAACACATAGTTGGATCAAACAATATACAATATGGCTAGTAAGGGTTGAGCATTTGGGAAATTGTGCCATAAGGGCCAATCATTGTACTTTAAAAATTATTATTTAATGAATTTCTCCATTTATTATCATATTATTTGCATGTTAACTGTGATAATTTTATCCTTAGATAAATCATAAAGATTGTCCTAAAATGTCCCTGGTCGGTCATCTATGCAGGAGCAGAGATGACACAAGACCAGTATGACTTTGATAAGATATGGAGATACGAATCAAAGTCTTAGACACTTGTAAGAGTACAAGGTACTGGACTGATCCACTATGAAAAAGCTACATGGATCAAGTCATAAGCTTTTCTCATGTACAACCACGTCACAATGCCCTTTGACCTGGGTCAGCATGGATTCCTACATGAGAGTTGCTAAGCTTTGAACTAGTCAAAAGTCACTTTTGATCGGGTGATGATAAAGGCTACGATCGGGCTTGGTGGTTTTTCATGCAGAGGAATATGAATGATCAAGATGGCATTTGTCTCTCACATTAGTAGAGAGATATTACTAGGCCCCTCAATGAGTGAATCTGAGAAATGTATGACCATACTACGATGGAAAGGAGTTTCCATTTCTATTGTCAGACTACTCAGGAATCAAGAAAGTAATAGTCAGGAACAAGAGGATGACATTTTCATGCCTCATCCTTGACCGATATATCGTGTGAGAAAAGGGACATGACATGGTTGTATGACAAGTTGCATCATGCTAACGATTCTCATATGAATTGGGTAGTCGTAATGTCTTGCATAAGGCCACTTGCGACTTGTGGGTTAGTACAGTTATTGGCCCACTGCCAACTTCGTAGGAGCCTACAAGGTCGCATTCAAAAATGACCAAACACGAGATAATGTTTAATCTAGGGTGGACGAATTATATATATATATATAATATAATATTCATGAAAATAAAATTAATAATATTATATATATGTATATATATTATATGATATTATTATATTGTGTTAGTTCTAAATATAATTTCATTAAGATAAATTAGATTTAATAATTAACATGATAGAGAGATAGTATCTCAGATTTAATTTATGAATATAAATTAAATCTAATGGCTCTTTATTTGGATTAAATAAATAGGTTAAATTAAAAATGTTGGATATATTTAATTTAAAATGAATTTATTTAATTAGCTCATCAAGATAATTAATTGTTAATTAATTTTGAAATTAATAAAGATTCATTTTGAAATTCGAATATAGCCGCATGGGTTATAAAATTGATAGAGTAGAAAAACTCAGACACGGATGAGAATTTAGAGCCTCAAGGGAAACCCTAGGAGACATTAGAGGCGCTAGCACGTGGTCTGTGTTGGAGAGAATTCGTGTGGATACCAGTAGAGGGAGTGGACCTGAGGTGTTGGCTCCTAAAGATCAAAAAACCCTAACTTTGAAAAGGTACGATTCTTCTTAACTCTGTTTAAACGCCATTGATAGATCCTCGATTGGGATTGGCAAAAATTTTTAAATTCTTCCACTGTGCCTGTTGATCCCAACAAAATAGTTATTTGATCCCGAACACCAAATAGGCAGACACGGTTACAGATAGTGAACATAGTTATAGACAATCATGTCTACAAACAAGCCATTGGTGGTAAGAACCAGTATATATGTTTGTACAGGGCAATAAGACCAGAGTATTCAGTGCTACGAGAATTGAATGAAACACGCTATAAGGCAAGTATATTGGGGCAGTGTTCCGATAAGGCAATGAGGCCAAGAATAATACACTAAGTGTCATGATGGACAATCAGTACAATAACGGGTTAGGTGACCCATGAGTATAGAACGGGCTGAATGTGTAAATGTTGATTAATAATTCATCCACATATATCAGGTAATTTGTGGTGCATGCTTTATAACTATGCATAACCTAGGGATGAGTTATACGGTGAGATAGGATTATCCCGAGGATTATCATGTGATATCCCAAATTTCGAGGATGAAATTATTGAATGGGGGGAGAAATGTAACATCCTGAAGTTCGATCACCAAAATCCCTTGATTTAAGGCAATAAAATGGTGAATTAAAGAGCACATAAAATAGCAAAACAAGTAATTAGTAATTTCACATGACAAGATTATCCTTGGAACACTAATGGTAAACATTTGAATATGCTGCCAATGAGTTTCCCTATATAGCTGTCTTGTTGTGCGACATATTTAAATAGGCAAATGATGTTTAACGCCTATGAAAGTATATAGGCTAAAATTTGGCTTATCAAACTTTAATTTGATAGATCATATGAATTATTTGGAGTTGTACACGAGGAGTTATAAATTTTTGAAGTTAGCCCAGTGAAACTGGCCAACATTAGTGGCAGCATCCAAAAACAAAAATTCTAGGAAGTGTAAGCTTCTAGTTAGCTAAAGGCAATATTTTTCCTTGAAACTAGACTCAATAAGGGTCATATAGTCTTTAGAATCAATCCAAATGAAATTCTACAAATAAATTTATGATTTTTCAAAGTTTGATAAGAAAATCTATCAGAATTGCCAACTATTCTGAAAATGGGAAAAAATGTTGTGGCAAATCTTGTAATTATGGAATAAAATCCAGCAGCCTATTTTGCTCTTCTAATGGACCCTTGGGACGTCTTTTATGGGCCAACTAGAAGGGAGGAATTAGTTCTCACGCAATAGAAAGCTTATGACACAAATTAATGAAGGGATAAGCATGAAGAAAAGTTGTCATAAGATTTGATTAAAATAATATATGTAAAAGAAAGAGAAATGGGATATTTAAGATGGCATCATTATTTTTCTTTTTCCTTCTCATATTTACGTTGGACCTTAAGGAAAGAAGAAAGAGAATGTGTCATGAGATATTATTAAAACACTTTGTCATAAATTGGAATTTTTGAATAAATCTAATTAAGGAAAATATGAGAGATATTTTGAAAACTCTTGCTCCATCTTTCCTATCCCATTTGGATGACAAGAGTAAGAAAGAGAGAGTGAGAGAGAAAGCTTAGAAACATTTAGGGAGAAGGAGGAGCCAAGAGGAAGATTTTCAAAGCCAAGCAAAACTTCAAGGAAAAGAGAGGGGGTGTTCGGCCAAGGAGAGAGGAAGTGAGAAATTAAGAGGATATACCGATAGCCCGAGTCGGATAGACAGTTTGGACCGACTGTCAGGCAATGAAAGGACATTTTAGTTTTGTATAGCAAACAACAGCTCAAAGGGGCATAATCATAATTTTTGGCAACTGAAGGTTCCAAACAGTACAAGTAGAGCAGTTGGTTATCTAAAGACCTTTTATTTACTTTAAGGTCTGAAATTTAATGTAAGTTACCTTGTATGGGAATTCCTATATACACTCAAGTATATTATATCCATAATATCAGTATATTTATGTTATTCCTGTTTTGCCCACTAAGCCACGCATTAATATTCCACTACAAGTCAAAATAAAGAGGGGTCTTAGACAACCTGTAATATCCCGATTTGTGATTAGGGCTAATGGCTCTGATAATTGTTGTAATTAGTGTAATTAAATACTTTTGGAAATTTATGTAATATGAATTTAGTGTACATACATGTGAATATAAGATCAATGGTTGTGATTCCTTGACCATGGGTCGGTATCCTATGCTTTGCGGTTATATGAGCTTAAAGTGGAAGTGGATAGGATGATGACAAGTGGCAAGAGGGTAGCCATTGGATGTGGCACTAAAAGTCAAAACATTACTTTTTCTCTTCTCTCCCTCTTGTGCGGTTGAGTGTGTGTGTAAGGAAGAGAATTTTCATCATCTTTACCATTTTCTCTCTCTCCTCTCCTTCCTCCATTTCTGGCGCTGGACAAGCAAGAAAGAAGAAAGGAAAAGCTTTGATTTTGGTGAGTTGTGATTCTCTAATGCTCTAATCCTCTTCTCTAATATTGTGTGTCTCATTGAGAGCTACATTGTGGTGGTTTTAAAGTCTTGAATGGTGTTACTTTGGGCATTGATTCGAAATTGAAAGTTGAAGAATCAAGATTCTAGATTGGGCAAAGAGAAGAGGTAGACATTTAGAGCATTTTGATGTATTGTTTGTGATTTTTGGCTAAGTTGGTAAAATCTGGAATTTTGCCCTAATTATGCCTATTTTTGGAAATATGAAGTTCATTATGATTGATGATTGGAAATGATTTAGTTTGGAGATATATGAACATTTGATGCATTTTGGATAGATAGAAATTGATTGGGTTTGAAATTGTTAAGTTTGGAGATTTTGAGAGTTTGGTGTTTAATGTCACCCACAACCAAAGTATGATAATGGAATAGGATTTTGGTGATTTTGACATTCCCATTGGAGTCCTTGAGTGATTTTGTGTGGGAATAACCTTGGTTGTTGATTTTGGATTCATTTGGATCACTTGGGAAAAGTTGGAAAATCTGTTTGTTTAAGCTCTGTTTTTTGCTGTCAGTTTGGACGAGCGTTTTGAGTGACCAAATGGTATTGAAAAATTGTGAAACTTTCCAGTATTAAATTTCACATCCCAAGCTTCAAAATGGACATATATTTTATGAGATTTTGTTTAGTATTCTATGAGTTATGATTGTCCAAAGTTTGGGATTGAAACAGAACTCTGTTTTGGAGTAGTGTGTAGTTTTTGGTGATTCTGTATTTGTGTAGTGATTTCCAGTGAGGGGCTATATTTTTCTTTGAAAGAGGACTCATATACCTTTCATTTGGCTTTCGAATCACCTCGTTTCGATTTTTCTAGAATTAGTTATGGTTTTTCGAAGTCAGCCCAGAGTCAGGAAATTTCTGGGCCGCGGCCCAAGAGTGGCGGACCGCGGCCCAAGCCTTTCTAACCTGTTTTGGGCCGCGGCCCATGAGTGGTGGGCCGCGGCCCAAGACCTTCTGACCATATTTGGGCTGCAGCCCAAGGATGGGTGGGCCGCGGCCCAAGCCTGTGTTCCAGCACTTCTTGTTTTCGAAAAGTGACCTTCAACCTTTTGTTTCCCAACCTTTTAGGGCTTTCATTAGAGACATTTGTGGCCCCTAAAGAGTCCTAAATGATAACCAACTTAGTGTATTATGGGGTTAAGTAATTGGAAAAGAGATTGATCAATTGTCCCTAATTTGATATAGGATTTGATATCTGTCGTCCGCGTGAGACCACGGTAACGGAGCCAGTCAGGAAAGATACAGGTAGTGACTCTTTCTTTATACCTTATGTGATACATTGTATGTGTGCTATGTCATTGTTTTGAAATGGATATCGTATGCTGCAAGTTTATAAAAATTGTGGAAGCACCACTATACCAATAGTCCCTGAGTCGCTAACAACGGTTCGGGTAAGGGCCGTATGCCTTCCTGGCGGTAAAAGGGGATGAGGTTAGGGTGTGATATATGTGTATATGTGGGCCGAAAGGCTATTTGTGAAGGCCGACGGGCCATTTGTGAAAGCCGAAAGGCTATATGTGAGCCGTGTGGCTATTCGTATACACTGCCACGCCAATAGTCCCTGAGTCGCTATCAACAGTTCGGGTTAGGACGGTGTGTCTTCCCGGCGGTAAAAGGGGATGAGGGTGGAGTGTGATTGTGTTGCTGTGATGTGAGATGATTTGTTTACATATTATGTGATTGCATGTGGTATGAAATAGTTGTTACTACTGGGATTCTTTAGAATCTCACTCTTTCCAAATGACTAACCCTTTCAGACAGGGCGAGTGGCTCGAAAGGGAAGCGAACAACCCGGAGTAGTTAGGTTACATCGAGATCTTAGTGGTAGTTGGTTATCCTTATTTTGGTTTTGAGATTACCAAGCGTAGACAGAAAAAGATGTAAACGTATATTTTAGTTATGTAATCCCCATTATTGGGAACTTGTAAACCCAAGTTATATATGTAAGTAACCCGGGGTTTGCCGGGATTTTGGTTTCCGCACTTTGATATTTATTATGTACTCTGATTTCTCAAGTAATTATATCCGCCCGTGAATGTGAGACCAGTAATAAGTATGTTTCGGAATTGATTTTTAAAATACCCCGTCTCTTTGATGTGGGACTATAAATTGTTATCTCATCTTATTGGTCTCTATTTCACTTAAATTTTGTAATCCGGATGTAATTACGGTGAGGGGGTTACACAACCCACCATAAGTGTTAGTAAATAATATGTTTAGCAAAGAAACTACAAAGGAAAGGATATATGTGACGGTCATATATTGCCACTAATATGCAATGCAACAAAAATCACATAACCTTGAAAATCGAGGCTTTGATACCAATTTGTAACAGCCTCCATATTTACCATATGATTAACTATTTCAAACAACTTATTAAAACATTGAGCACTACTATGGTAGAAAAGGAAGAAGCCAATTACAAAAGACTACCATAGTAGAAATGATTTGACCAAAACATTTTAAGAATGCCGATGGAAGAAAAAGAAAGACATTTGTTTATCATGGTTAAAAAGTATTGAATATCTGATTCAAAGATATTATGATAATTGGGCATTGGGCAATTGAAGCTCAATAGTATAATTTACTGATAGGTCCAATATCATTTTTTACAAATATAATCTCAATAATCATAGTTCATAACTTTCTTGGATAATCTCGTTTCATATAGAACTATATACTCTCAAAAGTTCACAAAAGTGGATCCACATTAAGAATCAGAATTTAAGATCCATAGTCTCATACCTCCTCCATTAATACTCTGCCAGAGTGTAGAAAGTAAAAACCAATCCTGCAAGTTTGAAAACTATTTCATAGTTCACGTCAAAGTATGAATGAGCCCTAGGTGACAATATATAAATTCAACACATAATTAATAAACATAGGAGGACTTACAAGGCGCAATTGCCAACCTAAACCTCAAGTGTAACATCCTTATTTTTGTTAGAACTTAGAGATTGTTGTAGCTTAAGTTTTATTTAGTCAAAGTGTATATAATAGATTAATAGTTTGAAAGAAAAATAATGTTCTAAATATTTATTCTATATAGAAAAAAAAGAAATACAAATGAAATATCTACATAAAATAATTATTTTAAATATATGGGTATGCGTGTAACCTTATTTTATTATTGGAATAAAGACTATAAAAGAAAAAATAATACTACTAGTAACCAGATTATTACTACTATTATTTTATTATTTTAAGAAAATTTTATTTTAATAGGGGAGCCAAACCCTAACCCCACCCCTATAAAATCCCCTTTTCTTCTCACTCCTCCAGTACTCGGCGCCGCATCACTCTTGACCACAGACAACAGTTGCACTTTTCTCTCTACTTTACCTTACTTATATCTACCTAGCCATTAATTACAGCAAACAAGAAATATCTTGTCAATCATATGTCTTGCCTCTTTCTTCCTTCTTCACGGCTTTATCTTATTTTGTCTTATTAAACCCATCCTTTCTTTCTCCAACATGATGCTATGAGTGTAACCCCCTTTGTAATTATTATTCAAAATACGTGATTAAAATAAATTGGAGACCGTCAGATAAACACAACTCATTTCAATTTCTCATCCTTAAGATAGGGTTTTCACAAATATCTTTCGAAATCTAATACACCTAGTCTCATATTCATATTTCGAATACAATTACCTTGCGAAAATAAATCACATTCATAACATATCAGAGTGCACAACATAATAATCCTAGCAATCCTAGGTTCATACCTTTACTAAGTATTTACAGGGTACATTCGCCCATTACAATTTCCCAAACAAGGGATTACACAAATCCATCTCGAATACATAACCAATTCCCTATTCAAACATATACACATCCAAATATCCAAATACACATCCCACACATATACAGTTATCCCAATCCATAACTGATAACCAACTACAAAATCTATATCCCAAAGGAGTTTTCGCCACCCCTGATTGCTTGTCCCTTCCTCGAGCCTCTTGCCCTGTCTAAATTGTTGGTAGGGGAGGGTGAGATTCAAGAGAATCTTAGTAGGAAAACAATATCAATATGCATACAAGATAAGTGTTTAATGCATGACATGCTTGCATTACATAACTCATGCTCACACAATGACGTATCTGCAAGCTCATTGTTTCAAACAACATACTTATGGCCATAGCATAAATAGAAACAGAGCTTTAATCATTCATATATGTTTCGCATAATCAAGCAAAGCAATAACATGCATCAATACACCAACATAAATATCCACACAAACAAACTGCCCAACACAAAGTTTCAATGGACAAAATTTCAGTTTTCACACTTTGGCTTCCAATGGTTCTATTTTCACATCAAACCTCATTCCCACACAAATTTTCACAAGGAATCCATTGGAAACACCAAATCAACCTATTCCACATCACATTGACATGTTTCACAACAATCTCAACATGTCATTACAATTCACAATACAAAACCCACATTGCATTTCCTTTCCATTCAAAATTCCAAACCAATTCCAATGGCACCAAAACACATTATGACACCATTTTAACAACAATACACAATCCAATTCATCCACTTCAACATCACATGAAAATTAGTGCAAAATTTGAAATTCACAAAACTTAACCAATGACCACAAAACTTAGGTCAAAAACCATTAAATACTCACCTCTTCCTCTTCCCCTTCCCTAAGCTAATTCCTTGATTCATCAATATTCCAAATTCTTCAAGCTCTCAAACACCTTCTTTCACAAATCTACAACCATACCAATGAAGCTCTCATTACTATGAACAACATTAAAGAAGATTATTAGGGCTAAAGAGGTCACCAAGCAAGCTAAAATCTCACCTTTTAGTTTCTCTTCTCTTTCCCAAGCTTGGACGTCCATAGAGCATGGAAGAGAGAGTAGAGAGATCAGATTTTTGGCTTCAAAGGCCTTCTTGGCCGACCTAAAAGGGAGAGAGGAGAGAGAGAATGTGTTTTGACACTTTGACCAATCCAATGGCTCACAAGATGCCACTTATCACAATCTTGTTTCCTCTTCTAGGTCACACATAAGCTCATACACATGGGATTCCACCCTTATAATATCATAATAATCAATCTCAACCATTGATCTTCAGTTACCAATGAGCTTCCTCTTTGGCAACCGACCAACTGGCTGATGACTTTCCCGTTTTGCCCCTGATTATGGTATTTCTTACTGAATCACCACTAAACACATTTATTCTTCACATTTCACCACAATATGCACCCTCCCTCTATTTAAAGTCAATTTAGATGTTAATCCATAATTGAACTTAAATACAGGGGTTCCGGCACAGCTCATAACACATCTGAATCACATTTCACATCACATTCTCCAAACGTGTTTATTTATCAATAATGACATCCACTTTTGAAGTCCTTAACCCTTGATCAAAAATTGGGATATTACAATGGGTATGTGTGTGCATATCTTGTTGAATCTTTATAACCACTCCATTCTCTTCAATTGTTTGTGTGTGAGAGTGTATATACATTTTCACTTCCCAACCTCCCTTTTCTATATTGTGTATGTGGATATATATATACATATTTTTTTCTGATCACATTCTTCTTTTCAATGTGCAAGACTATATGGGTATGTGCATATATGCTATGCTCAGCAAGAAACCCCAAACTCCTTCCCTCTTGTCAATTCGTTCGTGTATGTGTATATATTTATTTATTTCCTCTTTTTGACCCGTTCATCCCTCCCTCACAGATATGTCATATATATATAACCTAACATGTCAAACCCCTTAACATTTTGAGATTTTCCAGAGTAATAAATGTAATATGCCAAAATTTGATTAAGGGTTAATGACTCTAAAAGTGGATGTGATTATTGATAAATGAACACTTTTGGAGAATGTGATGTGACATGTGATTTGAATGTGTTATGAGAAGTACCTAAACACTGTATCTAACTGCAATTATGGATTAATATCTAAATTGACTTAAAATAGAGGGAGGGCACATATTGTGGTGATTCAATAAGAATTATCGTAATCTGGGGCAAAACGGGAAAGTTACAACCAATTGATCAATTACTGAAGAGGAAGCTCATTGGTAACTCAAAGATCAATGGTTGTGATTGATTTTTAAGAAACCATGTAGGTGGAATCCCATGTGTGTGTGATCATGTGAGCTCTTGAGAGATGAAGCAAGATTGTGACAAGTGGCAACATGTGACCTATAGATTGGGTCAAAGTGTCAAAACTTTTTTCTCTCCCTCTCCCTCTATTTAGGTCGGTTATGAAGACCATTTGGAGCCAAAAAACTTATCTCACTCACTCTCTCCCAAATGTCCATGGACGTTCAAGCTCAAGGAGGAAAGAGAAAGTGAAAGGTGAGGATTTAGCTTGCTTAATGCCTCTTTAGCTCAAATCATCTTCTTTAATGTTTTTCATAGTGATGATAGCTTCATTGCTATGGTTTTAGATTTTTGAAAGAATGTTTTTGAGAGCTTGAAGAAATTAGGAAGTTGTGGAATCAAAGAATTAGCTTGGGAAAGAGGAACAGGTGAGTATTTGGTACATTTTGACTTAAGTTTTGTGGTTATTAGTTAAGTTTTGAGAATTGTGGAATTTGCCTTGATTTGTGTGTGATTTTGGAAATGATGAATTGGGTTGTGTGTTGTGGTGCAATTGGTGTTTTGTTGTGTGCTATGGTCATTGGAATTGAATTGGAATGTGAAATGGAAAGATTTGCAATATTGAGGTTTATGTTGGAAAAATGTGTTGACATGTTAGGGCTATTGGGAAAACATGTCAATGTGACATGAATTTGGTAAATTTGGTGTTTCCAATGGATTCCTTCTGAAAATTTGCGTGGGAATAGTGTTTGATGTGAAATTGGAACCATTGGAAGCCATTGTGAGAAAACTAAAAATCTGTCCATTGAAACTCTATACTTAGCAGTTTGTTTGTGTGGAAGTTTTGAATGTGTAAATGATATCTAAAAATTATAAAACTTTCTAGTCTTAAATTTCACATTCCAAGCTTCAAAATGAACATATAATTTGTGTTATTTCATTTTGTGAGCTAAGAGTTATGGTTGTCCAAAGTTTGATGTTAAAACTGAAATCTATTTTGGAGCAGTGTTGAGTTTTGTATGATTCTATATTTGTGTTGTTATGGAAAGCATTGATTCATATTTTTTCTATGAATAGGACTTAAATATATTTCCATTGGCTTTAGAATTAGCTCATTTTAATTTTTCAATAATTAGTTATGCTTTTTGGAAGTTCAGCCAAGAAATAGGATTTTCTTGGCTGTGGCCAGAGGTTATGGACTGCAGCCCAAATATTTCTGACCTATTTTTTGCCACATCCAGTGGATTTGTGGGCCATGGCCAACCTCCAAAAATCAGTATTTGGTACTTTTGAAAGGTGGTTTTTGGTATAGTCTTTCCCAACCCTTTACGCATGTGTTTAGGCTTTGAGTAGCCACCTAAAGGTCGTGGATGATAACTAACTTTAAGTGTTATGGAAATAAAGATTTGGAATAGAAATTAACCCTATGTCCTTGATTTGATTATAGGGTTTGATATTCGCCCTGATCGTGAGTAAGCTATGCTGGAACACTTTGAAAGAATAAGTGTAGGGAACTTACCTCTCCTACATGTATTTGATATTTGTTTTGGTGTATTGGTGCATGTTATTGCTTTGCTTGATTATGTGAAACATATATGAATGATTGAAGCTCTATTTCAATTTATATTGTGGCCATAAGTATGTTGTTCGAAATGTTGAGCTTGCAGATTTGTCATTGTGTGAGTATAAGTTATGTAAGGCAAGCATGTCATGCATTAAACATTTATCTTGCATGCATATTGGTACTATTTTCCCACTGAGATTCTCTCGAATCTTACCCTCCCTATCAACATTTTAGACAAGACCAATGGCTCGAGGAGGGAGTAAGCAACCAAGGGCAGTGAGGACTCCCCAGGGATATTTGATTTGGTAGTTGGTTATCATTGTAGTTGGATAACTGTACATGTTTGGATGTATACATGATTGTATGGGTTGGAATGTGTATTTGGATATTAGATTTCGAAACGATACTGTGTAATATAATCCCCATATGAGAACTTGTATATGGGCAAATATGCCTTTAAAAGTTGTTAGTGAAAGGTATGAACTCGGGATTGCTGGATTTATGTTGTGCACTCTGATTTATACTAAATGTGATTTATACATACGAAGTAATTGTATTCGATATATGAATATGAGACCAGTTGTATTAGATTTTGAAACGTATATGTGAAAATCCTATCTCAAAGATGGGGCATGAAATGAGTTTTGTTTATCTGTTGGTCTCTAATTCATTTTAATCACGTATTTCGGATATGATTACGGAGGGGGTTACAATAAAGGCATAGTTCAACAGGCATACAAAAATAACACAAATATAATGATAATCAAGTAATCGTTTGCAATATAGGAAATCCCCTTGTGGTTTTAAAAAGATATACAATCATCCTAAACTAGCAAAATAAACTAGGGATAACCAACAACTACGCTTTCTTGATTCGGAATCCTCAAATGCCGGTTTTTACCGTTTTGCCCATGGAGCCGCTAGCTTTTGCTGGAATATTTTAAAATATTGAAATGAGTTAGATTCAAACGAATCTCAGTAGTAACATACAATTAGTCATATAAAATGCAACAAATAAATATGCCAAGCACCATATATGCAACAGAATATTAACACGATAACCACAACAATCGGTATGTGCACATATTCAAGGCCAACTATTGTTAGAACCCCTACTTGTCCATACCTCAGCTGGGCTTAAGACCACAGATTGGGCACTATGCCCCCTGGCACTATGTATCATAACTGGGTCCCCTTTGAGCCATTAGGGTACTTGGACTTTTCCCCCCAGACGATACCAGTTAGATTTTATGTGTGCAGTATATATATCACAGAAGATGGCATATACAAAGCATATATAAGTTCATATAGTTTATAAAAGATAGAGTTACTACCTTAAACCCCCTTTTAGCTCATAACCTGTTCCTGAACTCTATTCCGGCTAAGGAAAATTGTCCGATCCTATTTGTCTGTACCTCAGTTGGGCTCAAGGCCACAGACTAGGCACCGTGCCCCTTGTCACTGTGTATCATAACTAGGTCCCCTTTTGACCATTGGGGTACTTGGGCTTTTGCCCTTGGATGGTACTTGTACTTTTCAAGAACCAGTTAGATATCATGTATGTAGTATACATATCATAGAAGATGGCATACATAATGTATATACAAGTTCACATAGTTTATGAAAAATAGAGTTATTACCTTAAACCCCATTGTAGCTCGTAAACTGTTCCTGAACTCTGTTTTGGCTCCGGCAAACTGCCTGGGCTTAAAATTCCAAATTTACAAGAATTGAGTTATTACTCATTCTTATATTTTGCAGACTCACTTTGTTGGTTTTCTTAGTTTAAAACTAGAAAATTACCAAAATACCCCTAGGGACCCGGTCTAAGTCCTTTTATACCCAATCTTGCTGTACTTTTCCAAAAATTATGACCCAGGATAATCCTACACAATTTTGCATTTAGAATCCATTTTTTACATCAAAATTGTCAAATTCACTACCAAAAGACATATTTGCCCTTGGCAGCCCTTAACTTAGGGTTTAGCGATAATTTTGTCATGTGACATTCTAATGCTTTTCACACTTAACACTTAACATATACCTTACACAATTTTCCCTTCTAAACTCAATGGAACCATCAAATTGATGAAATTCAAGCTACAACCCTATGTTCTGGGTCTGGCCAAAACCTACACAAAATTTGGCGAAAATGTGATTTTCTTGATTTAACCCTTTAAACACCTTCCTTTTCACTCCTAATCACTTGTTTAACTATTTAAACACGTATTAATCATGATTTGTAGAAATTTGGGCAGCACAACCCCTTATGGTTTCATCATCCCAAAATTACAAAAATTAATCAAACAAACCAAACCAAGCCAACAACAATCACAACAACCTTCAACTATCTTGAATCAATATGAAAATCAAGTTTATTGAAGTTTTCTTTGTTTTCTCTCTCTAAACCTCTCAAGACGTCACCTCTCTCCTTACTTGCTCTTGATTTTTCTTGTTACATATGAGATTCATGAGGGAATAGAGATTAGAGAAGATCTTACATGAATTTTGAAGCAAGTACACTAGAATTTTGCTAGCAATTTACCTTGGCTACCTCTTGAGTCTTGCCTCCTCTCTCTTTTATTCTATGTTCGTCGAACTCTTTCTCTCTCTTATTCTTGGTGCTTGGCCAAAAATGATATGCTCTTTAGGAGGTTTAATTAGCTCTAAAATATCATCTCCACCTCCTAAAATTAATAATATTTTAATTGCTTTTATCACATGCCAATTTATGAAGCTTTATCCCTTTAACTTATCCATAATTATCTTCTCTTTCCTCTTGCAAAAACTGATGTAGATGAGGCTTCTAAATAACCAAATAAGCTTCTTGCATTTTCTTCATCCATTCCCTTACAATTAATTGCAAGATGACCATTTATTACAAACTCAACTTTTTGATTTTTCAAACTTTCACCTTTTTGCTTGGTTTAATTACTTCAACTTGGCAATTGTATTTCAATCATGATTTCCCTTTGCTTCTTGTCCAAAAGTGACGAAATGAAGGCCCTTTAAATAACCAAGTATGCTTCTTCAATTATCGCTTGGGAGTTACACTTAAAATGCCATTTATGACAAGCTTTGCCTTTGACTTTTAAACTTAATTTTACTTGGCCATAATTCATTCCTTCTTGATTTAATTTTAGCCAAGCATTTTATTTTCCCTTCACCTCCTACTTTATAGATGTCCCACACACAAGAAAAAGGGAAAAATATGGGCTGTGGATTTTATTTAGTCAATTGACTATTTTGCCCATACATTTTTGCCATTGCCTTGTTAGTTTCGCACCTTGCTTATAAGCTAATAGAATTTTCATCAAACTTTAAAAATTCATATATTTATTTATAGATGTCCAATTGCAGTGGTTCCAAATGCTATGTAACTCTTATTAAGTCTATTTTGAACGAAAAATATTGCCTTTAGCCAACTAAACTCACAGCATTCCAGAATTACCATTTATTGAACACTGCCATATTAACTTACCAGTTTTACTTGGCTTACTTCAAAAATACATAACTCTTAGTGTACACGTCCTAATGACATGTATAACCTATCAAATTAAAGTTTAATATGTCCACGTGTATTCTAGAAAATTTTACATTTATTGACATCATTTGATTGTCCAAAACACGTGACAATCTCCCTGCCATGCAAGAAAACACACTGGTAGCAAATCCCAATTCTTAAAATTTGTGTTCCAAACTTAGTCATGTTGTGTTTTAACCACTAATTGCAATGTTGTTTTCATTTTATGTGCAACATAATTCACCATTTTATTCCATTAAATGTCTCAATACATGCAAGGAATATTGGTAAATAAAACATGGGTGTTATAGCTCTCCCCTTTAAATAAATTTTGTCCTTGAAATTTGATACATATATATAGCCATGAACTCTGAGTAATGCTTTTGCATACTTTCCTCTATTTCCCATGTTGCCTCTCTAGGAGATAATCCCTTCTAGACAATTTTCACAAACGAGATACTCCTATGTCTGCGCTATTTCTCCTGTCGATCAATGATTCGGTCAAGTACGATCTCATATGTCAAATCATCCCACATATCCACATCTTCATATTCAATTACATGTTCTAGATCGGGTTGATATTTCTTCAACTGTGAAACATGGAAAACATCACGTAATCTGCTCAAATTTGGGGGCAAAGCTATTTAGTCCAATCTTCCATAAGATCTCAAATGGACCAATGTACCTAGGGATTAGCTTCTTCACCTTTAGTGCCCTACCAATGCCTGTGACAAGCAAAACTTTCATGAACACATGGTCACCAACCACAAACTCTAGAGGTTTTTGCCTCTTGTCAGCATAACTTTTCTATCTGCTTTGAGTCGCTAATAATCTTTGGTTGATCAACTTAATTTGCTTTATCGTCTAATCAACTATATCTGGCCCATACAATTGCCTCTCAGGTGGTTCTGTCCACCACAAGGGTGACTGACATTTCCTTCCATACAATGCCTTATAGGGTTCCATTTGAATGCTTAAGTGATAACTGTTGTTATAGGCAAACTCTACAAGTATAAGGAATTTGTCCCAACTGCCTTTGAAATCTAAGGCACACACCCTTAGCATATCCTTTAATGTCTGTATTATTCATTTTGTCTGCCCACCTATTTGAGGATGATAAGCTGTGCTGAATCTAAGCTCAAAACTCACAGCCTCATGAAACACTTTCTAGAAATTGGAAGTGAAGCGAGGATCTCTCTCTAAAATGATGTTCTTTGAAGTACCATGTAGTCGCACTATCTCCTTGATATAGATCTCTACTGGCTTATCAAGAGAATGGTGAATGTTGATGGGTAGGAAATAGGATGTCTTCATAAATTGATCAACTATTAGCCATATCGTATCGTGATTTCTGATCTTGTAACCCTATCACAAAATCTATAGTGATGCTTTCCTATTTCCACTCAGGAATCTCAGGATTTTGCAAGAGCGCTGATGGTCATTGATACTCATTTTCACCTTCTGGCATGTGAGACAACAAGCAACAAACTTTGTTTCATCTCTTTTCATCCCTGGCCACCAATACATGGACTTCAAGTCATGATACATTTTGGTTGCTCCTAGGTGTAGAATATATTTACTCTTATGTGCTTTATTTAGGATTTTCTGCTTAAGCTCTGTTTGTGGTGGAACATATATTTGTTTTCAGTATCTGATTAGTCCACTTGGTGATAAATCATGCTCCTAAGTTTCTCCCATGTCAATCATGTTTTTGATAGACTGTGCTCGTCTATCTTGCATCTGAGCTTCTTCAATATTTGCTCTCAAATCATTCTCTACCTAATTGAAATTATTGGCACAAGTCATAATCTATTAGATAGATTGAGATCTCTGAAATCCTCGATCAGTTTTTGCTCATGAATCATTAAGGCTGCCACCTGTACTGTTTTACGGCTCAATTCTTGTAGTATGAGATTATTTGTAACATCAATTGATGATATTTTCTCTGGAATTGGGAGGGTTGGATAGTCATTAAGACTATTCCTATCGTCCCTAAGCATAAGCTCAATCTCTTTCAAGGCAGGTTGTTCTTTGTCATAAGCTGAGTGTGAAAAATTTGCAAAAACATAATAATTGAAATATTTATAATAAATCCACATAACTGAATGAAACATAACTTCACTAACTATATGAGTGAAAGAATAGCTTACTTGAATAATTAGGATGATTATGCGGTATATACAATAAATCCTCATATATGACCTTTGAGCACTTATTCCACACTAACTCAGGATGTTGTAAGCAGCTACAAAGAAGCATTGTTACAAAAAATTTCCTCAACGAAGTGCCACTTGCACAATTAGATGCTTTTTCAATAGCATTTATATATTCTTTATCATCATCCAATTGACCTAAAGCATCACATGCCTCTTTGAAAGTGTCATATATCACTCTGTCAATAGTCTTGATCTCATCAAATGTTCTTGATCCTCTTACTTTTGTTAGTAGAATACGCAAGTAATACAATTCTCCAGAGCTTGGAGTTGTATTTGCAATCCTACCTACAAAAAATCCTTTATATCGATGTTTCTATTTTCGCTCATGCCTTGGTAGACATAGTGTTATGGGAACTCAGCATAGGTAAGTCCAGCTACGAATTATCTTTGTCATTGATTTTCATTCATGATGGGAATTGTGATTCACATACTCTTGTCTTGTCCAATAACTCTGAAACATCATCGGTATTTTTGTAAATTACATACTATTGATTTGGAAGGTGGAAGCTTAATCTTTTAACTGAAGGAAATCTATAGTGAATATTAAACCCAAAGATTCACCATGCAGCTTCACAAAGCAGATATGTACCTAAAGTTATAATACTGCTGAACGTCATCAACAATTTCCTCACCATTTCTATTCCCACTTTTGTCAAATATCCCAGCAACAACTCTATCATTTCCTTTACTTATGTACTTGAATAAATACTTGATAGTAGTTGACTGATTACATTTTTCAACATTGATATGAGCTTGAAACATGGCAAGTAGCAAAGGATTGTAAGGGACAATAAAACGGTTGTCTAAGGGTATACCTTTAACTTCAATTAATCGACCATCATCTCTTTTTCGGTATGTAGGATAACCTTCCTCATCAAAGTTGTATACTGATTGAATATCTTTGGGAAATTCTTACTACACTTTTTGTCCTTCGTGCATGGTAACTTAGAATTACTTTGACCACATGGACCGTGAATCATAAATTTTTTGACAAATTCATACAGTAGAGGTGATGTCTCCTTGTCTGGCATTTCTACAGTAATCACTTTGTCTATGGCTTCAAATGTTAAAATCTTCTCACTTCTCTCCAGAAATAGAAGTATGTGAGCATACGACAAGCCACGCTTTTGAAATTTAATGGTGTAGACTTCTGTAAAATAATTGTGTAAATACTCATACATGTCAAATATAGTGCTAGATAATGAGTTGATCATAAGACCAAAAAATACTACAATTCTATTATGGAAGTGTATATACATATGCATAAAACCAGATACAATACCTACACGTATAGTTCCAAAAATTTTCTTCTCTTTTATAACTTTTATGAGTATTGTAACTTTAGCTTGAAGAACCTTGAAAGAATTTCAGGCCTTTCTGAAGCATTTACTGAATGGTCTTTACAGTATCTTGTTATTTCAGGCAATACTGGATTACATGTGAAATTTAAGAAGATATCTGGATAACCAGCCAATCGACATATGGCCATAGCATCTTGGTAATTTTGAAGCATATATCTTGCTCATCCAGTAAATATAGATGATAGGATAATCCTTTTCCAGTTGATGTTGCATTTGTTTCACCTCTCATAACAACCTCAAAAAGCCTTTGGTACAAATCTGCCCTTAGTTCTTTCTGGTGAGTTTGAATCCAAATTAATATTTGAGCTTCAATCATTATGTATCCATCCACTATAAACTGTTGAAGCAATCTAGAGGCTTATAGAAAAATAGACATCTCATCCTCTCTATACATTAGCCTGTATGAAAAAAATTCTCTCATGCTTAAGTAGTTAGTGTATTGTAAGTCCTTCCGTCATGTTGTCTAGTACTGAGCAAGCACAGCTTCAACTCATTATATTGGTTGTTCTTCAATACGCCTGAAGCAAAATGATACTGTTTCGCATAAGAATTTACTTCATCCATCATTTCTTTGATATCTTTCACAATCTTTGTATCAATTGTAGAATCTTTTTAATGCTTGCTAAAAAAATAAAAGGTCTTCTTGTTAGTACCTTAGTCTTTCTGCAAATATTCAAATGTAAGACAAATTTTTATCACAAATTACCTGACTGCATCAATTCAGTTCCTCACTTCATTCTCTGTATCAAAAATGTACAACTACGAGTAGACTGGACGTGAACCATTAGTAGGCAATAAACGCCCTATGCTATGGTGGTTCTGACCTGATAGAACAAAACAGTATGGATCACCAACGGTGTTCTTGGAGTGATCAATCTTGCCTCCCATGGATGTAAATGAGAACATGTTGTTGTATTGCCTTATATTTGCATAAAATTTTCTTGACTCCAAGGCATTCTTGTCAAAGAAAAGTGTTTGTAGTAAAGGTGGAGGTGCTTTCATGTTTGGTAAGACAACCTTCCTATGGAGGCAGCACATATGGAATGAATTAGGAACTCTTTGCTTCTTGTCCTTTTTAGCTCTTTCATTATACCAAAAAGTAGCATGCAATATTTGCAAGTATATGTGGGATCACCTTCATCTATATATACTGCCAATCATAGAGGGTATACCATAATTATTTTGTTTGAAATAGTCCTGGAAAAAAATAGTACAAATGTTCATAAGCAAAACTTTACCTTCCAACTCTGTTTTCTTAAATCCAATTATGTCTATCAAGTTATTGGTTGGATTATTGTGGTTTGCTATTAACTGATCCACGTCATCTGGTGGAATTAAACATGGTAGCTTCATGGTGTACAAACTAAGGTGAATCTGCTAGAGATGAAATTATCAAAAGTATGGTGGGAAATTACCAAGCCCTTCATCATCACTTAGGATAAATCCTTATGGATTTCAGCATCATTGTAATCCAAATTGATCTGAATATCTCTATAATGTTGACCATCCACTGCAAGAACAATCATTAAATTATAATAATACAATGTAAAGATGTTTATAGCTAGTATAATTATTGAACAATTCCATAATTGTAATCCTGATTAAATCCCTTGCAATTCAATGAAGCATATAGAACTAATGGAATATATGATTATGTTATGACAATATTCATTAATTCAGTGATTCATTAAATGTAAAGGCCTAGGAATCATACAATTAATTTTCCATAATCATTTATGAACTTTTAAAAGTGGACGAAAGGAAGAGATCAACCAAACGTATTAAACATAAAGGAAATATAAGAAAATAAATAGTTAAATAAAAGCACTATAGAGCATAAATCAAACCTTACAGTTAAAATGACATGGTAGAAAATAAAAAAACAAGCCTTAATTAGGGTAATTCCTTCTAACATGTACCTATGTAGTTTGGTGAATTAGGATGCCTTATTATACCAAGAACACTATCTTGAGTAATTAAATTTGGAAAAAAACTCCTCCCTACATTGTCATGCATATCACTAGTGCCTATTCAAACAGATAATATGATAATAATATCAGTGGAATTAAACATACCAACTGCATAGCTCAGTGAATTCTTATATGTAACATAGATAAAAAAAAGTAAAAACTTGGATAGTTGCTAAAAGGACTGGATTCTTGTACATTGGTAAACATGTATCCACCATTGCTGCATGTTTTCTTTCCTTGTCTCTAACATGTATCCTCTTTATTAGTGATCTGTCATTTAAATTTAGCACTTGTACACTTGGAATAATGATCAGCCTATATGTTCATTGCCACATTAAGAGAATAATGATCAGCCAGTATGTTCATTGCCACATTCTGTAGTTGAGGCAAAATTAATTGTAACTGAAAGAATAAGATTAGGAAAAGTGACATGATTAGAAAGTAAAAGATGCAATAGATAAAAAAGCACCTTGACCAAAAATTCTTGGTTGTTCTTCTAAGATGTTAGGTGAGCCAGTAGCAAAATCAGTGTAGTAATATATTTCCCTTTTTTGATTACATGAAAGGAATCTCAGTTCCTGCCTGATCTCTGCTAATAGATGTACATTAAAAATTCTAGGATTAATAAGGTTTTGTATATTGCAAGGGAAGCTGCCACACAAAAAATAACAGACAATTAAATGACTTGGTTCCATAGAGGGAAGTCTATTTTTAGAAGATGGACTTGTAAGTGGAGGAACCTATTGACCTCTTGATTTCCTTGTTGGTCTTTCTGGCTGAACATTAGACATTAGGCCCTTTAGTCTTCCACTTTTTTGCTTGAAGACTTGGTCTATAGGTAAACAAAGAACAAGTACTCTCAGCCAAGAATTTGATGCAATTACTTGAGTGAGTAATCGAGTAATCTGCAAATTTATTTGGAATTCACTCGAGGGGTCACTCGAGTAAGATGTGAAGAAAAGACATGCCACTTGAGTAACCACTCGAGTAATAGGCTTATTAGAGGCGGCACCTGAGTAATGTGTGAAGAGAAGACATGGCCACTCAAGTAATCAGGTATTTCCAAGGTTTGTGATGTATCTTACTCCATGTCTTACCCGAGTAATATCTTGTGAAAAATGTTGAATTACTCACTGTCATATTTTTGATAGGTTTACTCGAGGGACTACTCGAGTAACAAACATGATTACTCGAGTAATGAAGTCCAGAAATCATGTTTTTAATCGAATGATTATTAATTTATTATTTATATGATTAATTCTTCATTGTACTAGTATTCTAAGTACATTTACAAAGAAACAATGAAGAGATCATGCCAGAAGAAAAAGGTCAGATAAAAGTCCGAATGTTCATCTATCGCTACCTCCGCAAACGGATAGTTTTCAAATTCAAAGAATAGTCAACTATTGCCACATGACTCTAACGGACATATTTGAATTACTTCCAACGGATACTACAAGTCATCTATATATATGGAGCATTCAAATAGCATAAAACAAGAACTGAGAACACACGAACATACATCGATCAACAAACTCTTTGTGCTTTGTTTTCTTATACTCATTCATTGTAGTTCAGTGATTATATATTTGCTCTATGAGAGAGTTTTTCATTACAAACTCAATATTTGTTATTGAGACAACTTAAGGTTGTGGAACCTTGAGTTGGGGATTTGATTGCAACGTGTAAGGGGGAGCGAGTGTCCAGGTGAAGGAACTTGCTGTGTACTGAGGTGCCAAGAACCCACTGAATCTTGGAGAATATAGTGAAACTCTCAGAGATGCTCTAAGGACTAGATTTAGGTTAAAGTGGTTGTAGCTGAACCAGCATAACTCCCAGTGTACACTTCGATGATATTTCTCTTTACTCTCAACTGCTTTAAATATTCTGTCAATTTACTTATACGCAACGAAATTTTCTGGTATCACCCAATTCACCCCCCCCCCCTCTTGGGTGAAACGCTTGCACTAACAAATGACAGAAGGAAAATTTTGATTTTGCACATCAGATGCACTTGCTTCACTTTGGTTACATGTAGCTGGAGTTGAATCACTCATGATGCTCTACTTGCTTCAAGAAAATCTCAAGTCATTCAAGGAATACAAAGAAATCAAAGTAAATTCTAGGTAGTGATCTAAATACAAAGTAAGGACAGTCTAAAGAATTGAAAAACATGAAGTAAAACTCAAAGTATACAGAAAAGATTCCAGCTTGTGATGTAAATACAAAGTAAGAACTCTCCTAAGTATTCAAAAAGATGAAAAGATTGTAGCTTTCAATGCAAATGCAAAGTAAGTTCATCCCACCAACCAACACCTATAAATCTCAAAGTATGGACCCAAGCTCAATGACTGATATTTAGCCATATATTATTCAAAGGGAATGGTAATCTTGAAGTATTATTATTCGCTTGTTAATCTCCACTATCACCAACTACAAACACACTAGTTAGGAATGTAGAGAGCATGGATAATTTATTAGAAATGGCACAAGAAAACCACAAAATATGTGTGAAGATGTTCATATACTAATCCGCATGACAATGAAATGACAAATTACTTATCAGCATGTGGAAGTGAAGGAAATTTGTTTTTTTTCCTTAGAGTATTGAGTCATTAGCAATTGACCATTTATTTAATTGTTTTTTCAGACAAAAAATCATTGACTTCCTCATTGTGTATATATCAGCTTGATAATGACAACTGACTGTATAAGTGAAAAAAAAAATTTACTTTCTATCACAAATTTGAGGGATGCAAAAGTCTAATATTGTCCCACAAACTAAAAAGTTTCAATTGAAAACTTTTCAATCCCTTATTTTGTATTCATGAGTGCAGTAAGTTTATTTTTTCGTCACACATTTATATTGATCAATGGTTCCCTATCTTCTTAAAATTGTGAATTGTTAAGCACCCTAATTGAAAGAGTAATGGAGAAATATACTTGTGTGCCTTAGTATGAATTAAATTTAATTCAATTAATGTACAGATTGAAATGAAGACAGCGAGAGGATCAGTAAATTATTAATTCAATTGGAATACAGACTTAAAAGACTAAGGGGCCATTTGGTACATTGGAATTGGCACATATGGATATGGAAATGAATTCCATTTCCATGATCAAACCTGTTTGGTATAAAAAATTAGTCATGGAATTAAATTCCATGTGGAGGCCAATTCCATCAAAATTGATGGAATTGGCTTCCATCCTTTACCCCATGGAATTCTTATTTTACCCCCACCCTCTTCATCTCCTTCAGACCTCCCTGTCGCCTCACCTTTGACCTCCAGCAACGATGACCTACAGTGAACAATGACGGGGACCTTCAGTGAATGACGACGACGACCTGCAGCAATCGACCATAGAGATCTCCAGCCGTCGATAATGGAGACCTACAACAAACAATGACAACGACTGCCAGTGACCTTCAGCGAACGACGACAACAACCTCCAGGGATCGATGAATGCCGTGGACTCATCATTTGCACAGATCTTACAGCAACGGAGGCATGGGATTGGTTTGACTGATTTTTAGTTTTTATGCTATTGATTTGTGATTTTTTTTTCAAATTTTTTCTGAAACGATGATGTTTCTTCTGCTTGAATGGCTCAAAGCAATTAAGACTGACAATCCAATTCAGATTCATGACGCCCAGTTGAAGATCATGGAACGCCATGGATGCAAGGTAAATAATCCTAACGCTGATGGTAGCACAAATGCAAAGCCTGGTTCCACTTTTGATAGAAATTTTTCTCCTTTTGATGAATTTGATGACAAAACCCTGAGAACACCCGATTTTACGAATGGGGAAGCTTCTGTTGGTGGTCATCTGAGTGAGGAAGCCAGTTTTACTGGTCTGTGAGTAGGTCATCAGTGGTATGAGATAGGTTGCCGAAGGTAGGGTGACGGAGGAGAGAGCTACAAGGGCATTTTGGTATTTTTGGGAAAAGATTAGGTCTTATTTCCATGATATACCAAACATACTTTTAAAGCTTATTTCCATCTCCATATCCATTTTCATATCCATCAAAATCAATTCCAGCATATCAAACGGGCCCTAAGGTACTACAAAGCAACTCCAAGTTATATGGTCAATGGTTTTCCTTTCAACTTGTGAGTCTTTGTCAATAGTTATCCTAAAGTCTGCATAATGGATAAGTTATATGGTCCTTGAGGATATTTCTCAGCCATTTTTAAATAGTAACAACCTCAAGTTATCAACAGTTTTGTAGTGGTTAACTTCTCTTGATCCTTTTAATCCATGAGTAAGTTCTATATAGTGATTTAAATACAAAGTAATAACTGTCTAAAGAATTGAAAAACATGAAGTAGCAAAGTAAGTTAATCCCACCAACCAGCTGATGAACCCATGTCGTGTGAGTTCTCAAAATAAAACTAGGTTAGAAAATGTAGCATAGTAGCTCAACCTAGGTCGTTCTTGTGAGGAGATTAATTTCTAAGTTTTTAAGTAGTAAAGTGATAAAAAGCCTTAAAGTTGTGAGAAATCATTTTGAGAATTTGATTTTTAAACTAATGAAGTAATCTAAGCTAAAGCAATATTTTTGTATTTTTCAGTTTTTAAAACAAAGTAGCAAAAGGAATTGAAATTAACACTAACAACAAGATAAATTCGATTAACTAATATAATGATAAAATGAGATTCCCTTGAGTTGAGGTTTTAGTCTTCCTTGCTGCTAATAATATGAATTCCATAATGAGTCAAGAGGATGGAACTAAGATACCACTAGCTCCATACTTGCAATAATCATTTAATTCATTCTACCGAAGCAATTAAATGAATATCACCAAATAATTCAGACTCAAGGAGATGAATAATCAACTTCCAATTCTAGCTTGTAATTACCATTACAAATGTTCAACACATTTAGTTTAGTCATTTACAATCCACTTAACCAAGTTGGAATAAACAACTCAACCTACTCCAAATTTGAATCATACAAAGCTTAATTAATCAACTCCTAGCTCAACCACCAAGTTTATTCACTTGGCATAGAACAATCTAGATCATAATCACATACTTTACCAAGCCATACAATTATGAAATAGAAAGAGAGCTTAAGGAATTCCATTAAAGTTTAGAAGCTCAAACCATGACCCAACTCAAGGAAATCACCAAAGCTTAGCTACATATGGAGGAAGAAGATGAAGATTGATGAATGAAAGAGACAATAGCTATCGGATTGCAGCAGCCTCTCAATTCCTTCATGGTTCAGTTGCTCATTCTTGCTCTTCCAATCTTCAAATCTGCATTCGGTCAAAAGTTTCAGCTGCTATTCCTTCAATTCGGTGGTCTCCCCCTTCTCTTCGTTTCATTCGGTGCTCCCTTCTTATATTCCAGCTGCCATCCCTTTTTTTTCTTCATTTCTGCTGCTGGCCCCCTTTTCTCATCTCACAGCCGCAACCCTCCTATTCCAACGTGGACCTTCCTTTTTTTTTTCCAACAGCCGCCCTCTCCCTACTATTCTTTTCTTCAATTGATCCATTTCCCTCCTTTCGGTCCAATGCCTGCTTCTCAATATCACTTTTGTCCAGCCGCCTTTGTGGACCAGCCCTCTTTTGTTTTTTTTCTTCCATCCTCTCCTTCCACGGTCAGCATTTTTGTATTCGGTCCAGCTCCATTTCCCTTCGGTTCAGCATTCATTTCAGCCCACTTATTTTTCTCTCAATTCACCCATTATGGCCCAGCTGTTGTAATGCTGCTCTTCCCTTCATTTCATCCTCTTCTCACTCAATTCAATTCGGTCCAAACTAGCTCCCTTCTCATTTCAATTTAGCAGCCACTTAATACACAAATGGTCCCCATTTTCTTTTATTCATTTCTCTCTAGGTTAAATAAGTATTGTGCCATGCCATCACCTACAAAATTATATTCACAAAGGTAGTATCTTTTGCTCATAATTAAGAAATAATGGGGTTAACAAATATTAATTAAAAATCTAACAATTTAACCACTTTAATTCCCAAATTATTCTTTCACTAAAATCTCACATTAGCACTTGATTATGCCCAAAATATTTAATTAAGTCCCACAAAATCCTAAGATTAATTAATAAAAAATATATAAATATTGAGCTCTATCACCAGCACCTATAAATCTTAAAGTATACACCCAAGCTCAAAGACTGATATTTAGCCATATATTATACAGAGGGATATGGTAATCTTACAGTATTATTATTGTTGTGTTAATCTCTGTTATCACCTACTGCAAGCACACTGTTAGGAATGCAAAAGCATGGAAGATTTATCAGAAATGGCACAATAAAACAACAAAATATGTGTGAAGATATTCAGATGCTGATCTCAATGTCACTAATCCGCATGACAATAACAGGACAAATTACTTATCAGCATGTGGAGGTGAAGGAAATTTGTTTTCTCCTTAAAGTCTTTGGTCATCAGAAATTAACCATTTTTTTAATTGTTTTTTCAGTCAGGAAATCGTTGATATTCTATTTGTTTATATATCAGCTTGATAATGACAATTGATTGTATATGTAACATAAAAAGATTTACTTTATATCACAAATTTGAGGGATGCAAAAGTCTGCTATTGTCCTACAAAAGGAATATATTATTCTTATGCCAATAGACACTAATAATTTTTCCTGAAACAAAAACAGTCAGACTAAAAAGTTTCAATTGAAGAGTGTATTCAAGAGTGCAGTAAGTTTGATTTTTTGTCACACAATTACATTGATCAATGCTTCCCTATCTTCTTAAAATTGTGCATTGTTAAGTACCCAAATTTTCTGTCAGTAATGATGAAATATAATTGTGTACCTTGATCAGAATTAAATTTAATTCAATTAATATACAGACTGAAATAAAGACAGAGAGTCTAAAAAAATTTTTTAATTCAATTAGAATACGTACTTAAAATACTACGGTACTATAAAGCAACTCCAAGTTCGAGTCAAGCGAAGTTTATATTCCTTTCAGCTTATGAGTCTTTGTCAATGGTTATCCCAAAGTTTGCATAATGGACAAGTTATATAGTCATTGAGGATATTTTTAAATAGTAAGAACATCAAGTTATCAATAGTTTTGTAGTGGTTAAGTTCTCTTGGTCTTTTTAATCCAGTGGCAATAAAGTTTGGTTAATTTGACAATTTCTTTGGAAATATGAGTGAATCAGGATTAACGCTTTAGTAAACATTGAAAGGTGGAAATCTTAGGTACTCCATATGAAACTGAAAATGAGACTGCAATTACAACTAAAGTAAATGTACACAAACAAATTAAGGAGAAACCGCTAATCCTAATAAACATAGTTCTTAAAGTAACATTTCAGTCTAAGGAATGGAAATCTTAAGCAACAACTAAGAACCACACTAATAGGACATGAAAGCAGTGAGAGTAATCCCCTAAAATACTAATGAACAACTAAGACTCCTGAAATAAGAAAAGATCTTAAACTTAACTATCCTAAATTGTTCTGAACGCATGACTTCAGGAGTAGCATAAGAGATACAAGTTCATCTACAGATGCAACTATTTTTCTTGCTTAACAGTCTTCAACAAAGGTTGATCACTTCCTATGGTTGCTTATTGCTGATATTGGGAGCTTAACTCAGCTGCTGTGACAATTCTCTTGAAGTATCACCTTTTTTTCCTTTTGATGGTTCAGGAGTTACATTCTTCCCAATTTGTGATAGTGTCATGTTATGTGAATCAAGACTTCCATCATTTGTTGTGCTGATATGGGGGTCATAACGACTGTAGCACCTATTTCTGCTTTTGAATTAAGCTGACAAATTTTTAACACAAATAGACCTAATTAGCTCTTGAAATTTATGTAATTATGATATATACATACATACACATTATGGCATGCCATACCTGACTAAATTCATTAGCTGTCGTCTCTGGTTGAGGGTCATCCTAAAAGATTCGTAGTGATTCTAGTTAATAATAGGGTGTTGTAAATTATAACTTTCTAAAAAATAAGTGAATCAGCAAGAGATGTCATGGGTTCAAATTTTTTGTTTAACATATGACAACCTGATTAGCTACTCCGTTGATTTCATGTGCTAAGTTCTCACATACAATGAATTGAAGCACACTTATACTGGATCCTATGCGCTTGGAATTAAATTCATTAAGCTTCGACTTAAGCATCAAAGTCTTCCCTACAACTCAGTCACACTCATCTCGAAAATCATATTCACAATCATCTTGAGAAGAAAAAAAGAAAGCTTTAACCTCAACTGAGTCTTAGATACTGACATAAATAAAATATATGGCTCATCTAACTATATTAATCATGCCTCTTTCAAAATGGTTTTCAACTCAGCAGCAGATTTCTCCAACAATTCAATACCAAGCTTGTCCCAGCAAATGATAGAGGCTTCCCCAGATTGATCAGAAATTGTATAGTGAACTTTAATCCTGCATGTTAGTGCAAATATCAATGTGTGGATCATTTCAAGACCAATAAAAAATGTACACCACAATATCATTAACTATACTTGAGCTCTACAGAATCTGGCTTCTTTTTGCAGCCAGGATAGATCAATGCCTCAGTTTCCTCTTTGAGCTTTAATGAGCTCTTCCTACGCGCATTATAGACCCATCTATGTCGGGTCTCTAATTTACAGCTAACAAGTAATGACAGAAGGCTGACCCTATTGGAATGAATTAAAACTACCAATTAGTTATTTTAGAAAACTTGGAATGAATAAAAAACAATAGTATACTTGTATCTGTTGTATACAATCTGTTGATCAGGAATTTGGGAGATCAATATCTTGTTGTTCCTTAGTATGCTTGAATTGGATTGCTGGCTTGACTGGTATGGCATGACTTGATTGATGTTAGGTGTTTCAAAAGAATCATTGTCCTTAGTACTATCAATGTAAAAGTGGATAGATAAATATGTCAGTTCATTTAGTGATTCCCCAGTTATGTAAGAAGTTGCAGAATATACATTCATATATATAAACATGAGACCTTTCAATCATGTCTTTTACTTCTTTGATTGCAAGAATGAAGAATACTCTTGTAGTACTAAATGAGCTACAAACTTGTGGCCTACCTAAAAAGGAGAAGGAACAAAGTTTAGTTTACATAATAATACTAAAGTCACTAGCAAGATGACTAAAAAATGATTGCACGGAACCAGCAGGTTAACATTAATTAATAAGTTCCATTCAGTAGTGTGTACCTTCATCTGTAAAAGCAATCCTGACAAGATTCAAAATAACCACAACTGGTGTTTCCATATTTTCCAGCTGTAACATATATGCATTAGTAGAGCATTCATCAAATAGAACATATTCAAGGTCATTGTTCCTGGCATCACATTGTTGAGGTTACAGAACAATTATTATTTGTCATTATAATGAACCTATAAAACCAAAACTATAACATGTAAGTAAACCATAATGACAAATTATACTTAGTATCAGTGAGAAGCATTATGAGCTTGTTCTTTCTTTCATTATCTCTACGATATTCCTTTAGTGACCCAATGGATCTCACAAAGACCACAACATCTGGAAAAGAAAAGTTAGTTATGACAAGACCTCTTATATTAAGAAGTAATAGCTACAGTGGTATTAATTAACATGAGAGAATGTCAGTGAAAAAAAATGTGTATAAGTTCACATGCAACTTAAGTACCAATCAAATGATCAACAAAATTCTGTTCTTCACTCTTGAGTATTTCAGAGATTAGATAAAAGTTGTAAGCAGTCAGAGATATATCTGCATGTTGCTGCTTGACAAATGTCTGATGTGTGAAGTTTAGCTTGAATTGGTGGCTGATGCCTCTATACTGACTTGTGTTTTGACAAACCATAAAGTTGGTAATGAAGTAAGAATTTCCTTTAGTTATGGCTTCATAAAATCTCTGATGGAGGTTCCTTGGGATCATACTTGCCTAGATTTTATTACCCTGTGAAAAGGAAAAAACAATCATTGATGAGAACTATAATGCAGCAATTGTGTGACCGGAAAAACTTTAAGTGTGACTGGCAGCATTCAAGTAATTCACGTTCTTAGTTTATGAGCAGCATGACTATGTAAAATACTAACCTCCTGATCAACCAAGATCATGGTAATGCATAACAAATCAGAAGGAAATTTTTTTTGGTATACATTCCATCTCCTAAAGACTCTAACAACAATACTCCATCTCTCAGTGCCATCATGTAACTGTTTAAGCAATGAATGAGGCGCCATGAGGTAATTTTGAAGTTATAGAAATTTAGGATCAATAAGTAATCTGAGAGGAAATACTTGAAAGATTCACATTGGATGAACTTTCTATGACCTTTCACCAGAATTTATAGACTTAATGGTGTACTCAAAATGTTATACTTGGCGCCAAGCACCTTTGAACTCATTCAAATTTTTAAGATCAAAAGTTCTTCCCTCAATAAAAGATTTGATCAAAATCAAGTGTTATGGTTATTGGCGCCAATTTCAAACTAATGTTTGAATTTTTGAGCTTTAGAAGATAATAAATGAAAAGGCAATAAGATTGAAGATTAGTGCATCTATTACAAACGTCCAACCCTGACACAATACAATGACATCATGGACAGACCTAACACTTTAAAGATATATATACCAGATGTTTCACAAGGGAGGAAAAAGTAATACTTGATGAAACACTCGGATAGTAGAAGTCAAACAGATAAGTCTGAAAGTCATTCAAGTTTAAGATCAGGATCGATGAATATATCAAATATATATGTTAAACATGATGATTCATGTCATATTGCCTGTCATAAGTAAAGCAGTGGAACAACTTCCTTTGTCATTATATCATATAAGGGATTCATTGACAAATAACACCTTTGATAGTAAAATAAAATTCATAATTTACTTTAATGGTTGCATGAACGATTAATCAATGGCAATTGTACTATGTGCATATGGACTGACATCTTACTAAATGAGCAATCATGTTTGACCAATTCCCTTCATAATAAAAGAAACTACTTTACAGTACCTCAAAGCATCCTATTGGTTATATGAATATAGGCTTGTATATAGAGAGCCAAAATCAGAGATTCTCTATCAACCGAGGCTATCATATTATTTCTTACCTGAAATTCTTGTCTTGCTTAATATTCACCTCGTTGGGCTATTTGCTTCTTAGGATAAAGTTAGTTTGCCTTCTATTACCTAGATAGTTGTCATTACAATTGTTATATCAACTAACATATCTTCTTCTATGTATTGAGTTTTTAAGGGACGTTAAGAAACAATCATATAGTTGTTTTCCTCTAGGTAACATTTGGTTGTGCTCTTATTGTTGAAGTTAATGTCACTTTAGATTTCAGGTACTTTAAGGACATTTATTTTTCTAGGCAATGCTTAACGTTTATTGTAAGATTCTATTTTATGATGCAATTTTAAGATCAATATCATTTTTAACATATGAATCACGGCTCTAGTAAAATAAAAAATGGTAAATGCAACATGTCAATAAGATACTCATAACATCCCGATTAGATTGGTTTAATTCTAAGTGGGATGCATAAGATTACAAACTATGATCAGTGTAATATATACCAAGGAAGATCATTAATTCACAATCAGATCAAATTTCCATAATGTGGGTATCAGCAAACTTATTTAAAGTTATATGTTTAATGGACTGAAAAGCAATGATGAACCTGGTTTAAAAAACAAAACTGGGAATAAAATGATATGTAATAAACCTATAGTTGGTTGTAACTCCAAATTGGAGCAATCAGCAAAGCTATAATAAACCTATATTGATTTGTCACCCATAATGTGTTATGGACTGAATGGCTCCTTTAACAAAACTAAAACCAAATTGGGACTGGAATGAACCTGGTCAAGTAAAGGAGCATATTGGCAGTTAGGACTCCCATAAGTGTAAATAAAATATATGTAATTCTTTTCCCTCGATATTGTCAATTTGTTCAAAGGTGCTACAAGTATATTATGGCAGTGGCTTCAAGTTAAAGGGAGCTGTGACTAGCTTCTTTAAAAAAGGACCTGATATTTGAAGCCTCAAGTTCCAATTCAAAGAAGCTGATACTAACAACCTTTAAAAAAGATAGCAGAATCAGGAACTAATAATGTGAAACCCATTTATATAGACCTTGTATACTTAGCCTTAGATTTTTTGTTGAAGGAAGCTGGTACTGACTTCCTTAAAAAAAAGTGCAGGATCAGGAACCAAGCACGTCAAAAGAATTTATAAAGCCCTGCACATGAATAGACACTTTACAAATATGTGAGAAGGAATGGATATCTGTGGTGAAGGCTTACTTTATTGAATAAAAATACAACATTCTTGATATGCAGAAAGGTTAAAAAAACTCTTATAGAAAATCCAAGCATAAAATGGGAATACAATGACAACACAATAACATTATCCCATCATACCTTGTTCTGCCTGAAAGGGATATGTCATCCTAACTTTTCTACATGATCCCAGTCTGGTTTAATGTCAAGGAAACAATAAAATGAATATATTTAAATTGAAGGACTCTTCCTTATCCACAATTGTGTGTGTTATGGCTCAAACCATTGAAAGCATGAACCATTATATAAAACTAAAACCTAGATCATTTCATATACGGTCATTAACCAAAGGATAAAATAAAACTTTCTTCATGTGCTATAACATTGTTAACCAATGTATACAAGAATTTAAAAGGGTCTTCATCTCTTACAAGGTTGTTCACCAATGGTTTCTGCCATATCACATCGGTTAATGATTGTATATGAAATAACCTAGGTTTAAATGCAGAGATGAGTTTGTATATAAGCAACTAAACCAGGTGCACATTTACCTTACATAAGCTTGTGTAAACGTAGTCTTCTCCTTCTGTGATAATCCACAATCAATAACGAGTGGCTTCCAAACATTCTCAGAAAATGAATTATACATGATGTTGCGTGCATAGAGGGAAAGTGGGGTTAGTTCACTTCATATTACATGCGGTCCTCTGATTTTTTTTCCTAGCTATGACTTTAATAAGGGAATATGGCGAGTTCATGGCATACGCAAGGGCAGGATCATGCCTGGTTCTTTGAGTTTTTATTCATCAAGGTATTCCCTCTTCCGTTGCTTGTATGGTGTCATGAGAACACAAGGTTTAGAAAGTCCTTAATGGGAAAACTCTGCCTCGCAAGCTTCAAGTATCACATGGACTACCTGAATCTCATCTCATATTTCATACCTTACATGAGAGTTAAGATGCAAAGGGGTGCTGATGAAGGGATTTTTATACAAAATCTTATAAGTCATAGTTACAAGATCAAGCCTGTCCGTCCATATCACAAAAGAACTAATGGAATAGCCTTACACCAAGATCATGGAATCACTAATCTCAATGAAGTAGAAACAACCTTGCCTTTTCCTACTGTAACAACACTGGGAATGGAGCTGGGGTTCGTGAGTGAGGCTGCAGATAGCCCAAACTAAGTGATAACATGTCCAAAGACATCTTATCTTCTTTTGTTTGGATTGTCCATGATATTTTAATGTTTTCCTAAGCATGTTTTTTTTATGTTGTTCTTCAATGTTCATTGTGTTGTTTTAAGATATGTTAGTTGAAGACATATGACAAGGAAGAACAATAATCTGTAGTTTCCACAACTTTGCTTATCTGAAATTTCCCCGTTTTCATTTCCCCTCTAGATTCATGCCTCCATAATCCCATTAATTCATTCCTTATAATTAATAAATTAGTTAATATATAGTGTTATTCGAAACCTTATTCTATTATAACAATATTCATTAACTAAGATATTAAAGAATTGCCCAAGAATCATACAAATAATTTTCCATTATCATTTAATGAACTTTTAAAAGTAGATGAAAGGAAGAGATCAAGAGATCTTATTAAACGTAAAGGAAATATAAGGAAACAAATAGTTAAATAAAAACACTACAAAGCATGAATCAGATCTTACAGTTACAACGACTTGGGAGAAAATAAACAGACAAGCGTAAATGAGTAGGATAACATAAACCAAACCAGGGACTCAAAGACAGCTACAACATCATGATAGAAAGTCAAAACACAAGCCTTTCTGACTACAACCTCTTGAAACACTCAAACATATTCCTTCCTCCCTTCAAGAACTTCAGGAAAATCTGGATGAAAGAACAGCCTCACAGCATCACACCAGGTAGTAATGGTCGGACGAGCTAACACAAAAAAAATGACAAGAGGTCAAAAAGTTCCATGATAGATGATTAACAGATGTAAAAAATATGACAAATTTATTTTTTGATGTCTCCATTAAGTTGTTACTTAGTACCTACAACATACTTTAACTCGTCTTATTACCTAACAGATTTTGATGGGTTTGCTGGCGTCGAAGAAGACAACATCCAGATCAACCAAGACTTTAGAGTAATCACACTAGCATCAAATGAACAGACCAGCTCATGGAATAGTATATGGTCAACCTTCTGGATGATGGTAGTTTTTAGTACACCACAATGAATGTCTATAATGGACCAAGGAGGTTGTGTTGCAGCAAATGAATATACCATCTCATGGAATATTATACGGTCAACCTTCAGGACGATGCTACTTTTGAGTACACCATAATGAAGGTCACCAAATGAAGGTCCATTCTGCACAAGTTAGCATAATAAACACCGTTAAGCTCTCATTTCATGTTTTCACATTCATTTTGTGTTGTTCCAACATCACTAACCTCACTTTCCTCCACTTCTTTAAGGCGTTCGGTTGATCCCCTGATATTGAAACGTGTTGCACGCCCTAAAAGTAACCCACATGCATTTAGTGTAATTATGACACAAGAAAAATGATCGAAAACGGGATATGAAAAAAAAAAAAGCAGAGGTGCATAACAAAGCACAATGTTTATGTTAATCACAAAAGTTTTAGGGCAGGAGGAAGACTGACCATAAGGTGCATCTTTATCAACCTACAAAGTATATCGAGTCTTCCACCATGCACAATCTCACCGTCCCAAGTGAAGCCACGCCATGAAGTCAAGGTACATCTGCAATAAATTCCTCATTAAACCTCTAGGAACCGCTTGACGGTGGGAAGAGATAAATAGAGACAAAGCTCAAAACACGTTCCAGATAAGCACGATGAAGAAAGCTGAAACCTTCGAGTCTGACTCTGGTGGTTAATGGAGCAGTGTAAAAAGGCATGTAAGTTCAAAAAATTGGCGGGGCATGCAAATATGGTTTCTTGAATTTGAATTTTCAAGTCCTTGACCGTAAATTTTATACAGCTAGCAACTCAGCCCGGAGCCCAACCCCTTTTTTTTGGAAGACAAGCTAAATCATTGTTGTGAACAGTGATTTTAGAGAGGAGCCGCAATGAGCCGGTTCTCAACATTCGGCTTCAATGGATTTGTAATAGGGAATATATAGATAATATTCCATGCTAGTAAATATAGTCAGGATTTGAATAAACATCACCAATATAAGGAAGTGTGTGAAAAGTTTAAGAATTTTTTAATTCAATATTTTAGAGTTGTACATTGAATCATTTTATTAATATATTTAGTCCCTGTTATAAATATAATAATATATTTAGTCCTTGTTATAAATATTTCAAAATCATAGAATATAATAAATAAGAGATAGATATTTCAAAATTTTATTTGGATTCATTTGCTTCTAGCCCTCCTCCTATATATATAACTAGCACAGATTTCGTGCGACACACGAGTAAAAATATCGAAAATTAACATATAATTTCCTATCCTATCCAATGGATGCAAAAAGAATGTACATATACACACACACACTCTTGAATATACCCATTACAAGGGCCAACATAACCCATTATCATGACTCCACGTCCCACTATAATTGAACGTTTAGAATAATATAAAGGGAAAATCCTATTAAAAGATGGTTGAAATACCCAAATTCTAATTTGGGTCACTAAACTTAACAAATTATTAATTAGGTTATGTGATACAGTTGGGAATTTAGAAATTGGGTCAAATTATCTCCATACCCCTTAGTTATTATAAAAAAGTAAAATTGAGGACAGAACCATCTGTGTGCTACATAGAAGCCTAACGGTACCATGTAGACGTCAGCAAAGTCAAAAAATCGGTGAAGGAGGCAACAATAGGTTGGTTCTAATGTTAAATCTTCTTTAATCTCATCGTGGTCAATAATTCAGAGTTACATTTCCTAGAATAGGCGCATATAGGGGGAAACGTAGTTTTTTGCACAAGTATTTGTCATGGAACCTCCATTATCAAATCAATTGAAATGGAAAGACTAGCTTCAGTAGCTCACCCTACAAGCAAATCATCTCTTAATTAAAGGGATTTCTAAATTTAATCATGTTCCTAATACTCTACGCTATAGCAATGGGATCAAAATGGTGATTGAAATAATAGAAAGAGAGGGTATGTCGTCTCTTAAACGGTTAAGTCTTCTTCTATCGCTATTTTTTAAGCTTCAAAAAAATTTTCATCATAATGCTGCAAAATTGAGCAAAGACCAGCAAAACATAGACAGGAAAACAAAAGTTCAGTCCGAAAGTTAAAAACTAAAAGCAAATAAATCTGCAAAATTAAAAACATTCAATGTCAAATATGGGAGTCTCAACCAATACCTTCACGATTACGCCTTTCAATAGGTGGTGCAGACGAACTTAGATTAACACTCAAGGAAGTACAATCACAACAATGAGAGAATGTTTTCCTCTATTGCTGAAGTTGAGAATTTTTTTTGGTTTTCCCTTATCTTCTCTTCTCTTCTCTTCTCATGGGTATATTTTGTACATCTCATTAAATTTAAAAATCTATAATTGTGTCATATAACCTAATTAATCATTTGTTAAATTTAGCAACCCAAATTATAATTTGTGTAATTCAACCGTCTTTTAATAGAAATTTTCCTAATATAAACCAACATTTATATTTATTTTTCTTTAATCAAACAGTTATGAAGTCGTTAGAAACTACCACACCCATATATCTATTCATTTTTAAAATACTTATTTGAATATATTTTAATTTATTTTTAGAGTTACATTTGATATATTTATTTTTGAATCAAATATTGTGATCTCTATTATTTTATACAATGAAAGTATATCTCACTTGAATATATTTTAATTGCTGAAATTTATTTTTGATATATTCATTTTCAAAAAATACTGTGATTATATTTTTATATTTAGGAGAACTATTATAGGGAGGTTACCGATAGTGGGATAGTGGCCATATATATAAGGAGTCATGAGATTTATTTAAGAGTCACTGTTCATATTTTTTTATATCTCATTTGAATATAATTTAATTGCTGAAATTTATTTTTTTCTATATTCATTTTGAATAAAATATTGTGATATCTATTTATTTTTGATACATTTATTCTTAAAATATATTTCTATATTTAGGAGAATTGTTATAGGGGGTTATGGGATAATGACTCCAAGTAGAGCTGATAATATGGGTTAAGACCGTGGGCCGAGCCCGCCCAACCCGATAAAATGGGCTATTTGGGTTCTGCAAAACTAGGACCATTTGAAAGCGATTCTTTTAAGCCTGAACCCATATGATCACAACCCGTGACGAGTTAGACCACTGGGTTGGCGGGTTGGCCCATTTATTTTTTTTAATGTAACTTAGAGGCAAGAGCCAAGGCCAAGAGTCCAAGAGTCCAAGACCCAAATCACTCCAGTACTCCATAGTCTACCATCCATTCCTCACCTCACTACCCCAGTGGCTCAGTTTCACACTCACTATTTAGTTTCTCACACTCTCAGAATTCAGATCCCTAATCATTAGAGGTATAAAGACCATATTTAATGATTCCTAGAATGAACAGAGGGTTTGAATTTTTAAGTGGCTTAGGCTCTCACTGTCTCAGTGGCTCAAGCTCAGGCTTCACATCATGCTACAAATTCAAACACCATTAATGCTAATTAATTATTGATTATTTTTTAGTTCTACTGATGCCTTTGGATTTATGTTTATTTTGTCATGTATGGACTTATGATGAATGTGTAATTTGTTGTACTTTTAATTTTTTTATGGTTTAGGTTTGTAGGGAAAAAAATCTTAGCATATTGTTTTAAAAAAAATTTGACAAAAAAAAATATGGGTTGGGTGGGCCAACCCGCCAACCCATCGGTTATGGGTACCCATATTGATGTGGTCCTTTTGGGCCTGAACTCATATGATCCCAACCCATGATAGGTTAGCCCGAACCCAGCTGGTCGGACCATATTACCACCTCTAATAGGGAGTCATGAGATTTATTTAAAATTTCGTATTCATATTTTATTTGTTAGATTAATATCTAATATAAGATTTTTATTTGATATTCAGAAAATTTTAAGAATATATATCTATATATAAGGAAAAATTCCAGAAAAATATAATTAAAAATGGGAAAAGGCAAATTGGTACTGCAAATTTATAAAATCCCAAATCAGAACTGAAGTAGGACTCTGGGATTTTCAATTCTGACTAAATTGCCCTTAGTTCAATTGTTAAACATGAAAGTAAAGTTGTTAATATAAAATTTGATGTTGTTAATATAGATACAAATGTTGTTATTGACCCCTTAAACTTGTGCCCACAAAATTACCCTTGGTTTTTGGGATATGAAGTTGTAAAACACGAAAGTAAAGTCGTTAATATAAAATATGATATTGTTAATATAGATACAGATGTTGTTATTAATCCCTGAAACTTATGCCCTCAAAATTATCCCTGACTTTTTGGGATATGAAGTTGTGAAATATGAAAGTAAAGTCGTTTGTATAAAATATTATGTTGTTAATATAAAGGGTTAAGGTGCAAATTTACCAACGAAATTTTGTCCGATGAGCGTCTGGCACAAATATCTTTTAGAAGGGGAAAAAATACCAATGAACAATTAAAAAGGGGCATCCACCACAAAAACCGTTAATCCATACTAACGGCGTTAAATTATAAAAAATAAAACCCCTAACGGCTTTAGTACGGATTTAACGGTTTTTGTGGTGGATACCCTTTTTTAATTATTCATTGGTATTTTTGCCCCTTCTTAATTGTTTATTAGTATTTTTGCCCCTTCTAAAAGATATTTGTGTTAGATGCTTTTCGGATAAAACTTCATTGGTAAATTTGCACCTTAACCCTAATATAAATACATATATTGTTATTGACCCCTAAAACTTGTTCCCTCAAAATTATCCCTAGCTTTTGGAATATGAAGTTGTGAAACATGAAAATAAAGTCGTTAATGTAAAATATGATGTTGTTAATATAGATACAGATGTTGTTATTTGACTCTTGAAACTTTTGCCCTCAAAATTATCCCTGAATTTTGGGATATAAAGTTGTAAAACATGAAAGTAAAATCGTTAATGTAAAATATGATCTTGTTAATATAAATACATATGTTATTGACCCTTGAAACTTGTGAACTGAATTAAGGGCATTTTGATCATTTAGTCAGAATTGGAAATCCCAGATTCCTACTTCAATTCTGACTTAGAATTTGATAAATTCACAGCACTAATTTGTCTTTTCCTATTTTTAATTGTATGTTTCTGGAATTTTCCCTAGATAAAATAAGGAGAAAAGAAAAATTCTAAATAAAGGAGTTAGGATTATATAATATTAATTTAAACATGAGGGGTAGAAATGCTTAAGTGTTGCAAAGAGAACTACTCACTACTTTTATGGTTAGGATTTATATATAATAATTTAGACAATAACTAAAATATATTAATTTAAACGTTTTGAATCTGAAATGTGAAAGTGCTTACGTGTCGCAAGGAGGGTTTGCTCGAAATGTTGCTTTTATATAGTAAGAGATATATTCAAGATAGATAAATAGATGCTACCTCCGATCATAAATATAAAATAAATTTAATTTTTTTTGGATAAATTAACGAAATTAAATAAGTTACTTAATCATGTCATATGTTATGTATCATCAGATTATATATTAGTTTATTAGTTAAACTAATGAGTTTGGCCAAAAAAAATATAAATATAAATACTCTAAAGTAATTTAATTAGCTTCCTTTATTTCTCAAAAAGAGTTAACTTTATTTTATAATTAGGACTGGATGGAGTATTTACTAATTTCTATTCAATATTTAATTATCATTATTGGAATCTTATAGTTTTTATCCGGCCAAGTTCGCATTCTCTTTCTCTTACAATTTAATTAATTAATCATCAACACACACAAAATTCTTTTATTGGGATTAGAAGAGAAAGGAAATAAAAACTTGATTGGATTAAAAAAAAGTATTACAAGATTTCAAGAATAAAATAGATCACAATATTGGGTTAACTGAAATTCTCCGCTCCATAATTTAGCTTGACCTCACGTTTCAAGTGTTCCAAAAAAACACCCTCGACCCATTTGGTTTTATTTTATATTATGGTTGAAGAGATGCTAAGATAGTAAGATATAGCAAAAACAGCTCATAATGGAAGAACTGTTTTACAAAATAATTATTCAAATTAAATTATGAAAATTGGCATTTTGAGAAAATGAATCTTTTATATTAACACACCATGTAATAGGAAGTCATAATCCATAGGAAAAGATAGTCAGCAACTTTGGATACATCTCAAGTGATCAACATGGTAATCAAACCATGAAATAAATAATTAAAAGAACTTGATATATAGGATTTTTAAAATGTTCACAACAAAGAGATAAATGGAGCAATCTGACAATCTATGAAATTATACAAACAGCTTGATACATAAACATGATATCCAACCAGCCAAAATGGAGCAATCTGACAATCTATAAAATTAGTTGGGATTCTCTTAATTTCCTTTGAGGGAAGTGATTAGTGACCTAGAAATTAATCCCATTGCGGATATAAGAATCTTGTTAGTGGACGATTCATTTAAGTACTTTTGTAAGTGTTTCTTGAGTCCATTTATTGACATAAAGAAAATTAGTCCATTAAATTATTCAGGTTTCCTTTTAATTTTGATTCTTACATTTTCTTTTTGTTATTTTTCTTCACACTTTATACCTTTTAAACCTTGCTCCCGATAATTTCACAAAGACTTGAAGTTGAGCTTAAAGGTAATAACATCAGTTATGTAGCGTCAACACCACCAAGTAAGATGATGTGGAATGTTGATTAAAACTAATTTGACTTATGTATAAAGATAAAAACCAAACCCATTAAAAGCATAAAGACCACAACTAAAATATATTAAAGGTATAGGGATTTGAAGTGAGTTTAACCCTATAAATATTAATTAAACATGTGACGGAGGACTAAAAACAATCAATTTTGGCTAACAACAAATTGGGTAGAAAAATGGATTTTTAATAATAAAATTTGATTTTCAACATTTGTACAACAAATCTTATCCAATAAGATAAGATCAATTATATGGATCAAACCACACCATTTGAATTCGTGATGTAAAGGTATAAAAAATAAAATTTATTCCCAACAGATTTTCCGAAGAAAAACTTCAAGCATAGCATTAAAGTTTTATGGGTTCATGACAGATTTATGATCCATAGATCGCAAATTTTATGGACCCAAGGTGTGGGCAAGTGTTTTTTGTTAGAGATATATAATATCGTTAGTTAGTTAAGATCTTAATGAAGTAGTTAACTATTGTAAAACTCTATAAATAGAGGTCTAATTGAATGTATCCAAGTTTGAAGGATGGTAGAATCCTCACCAAATGAAGAAGGTTAACTTAATCCTCATCTCTCATTAATCCTAATGTTTAGGATTAGTAGTAGAATCACTCAAAAAAGGTTGGTTGTTGCTTGTTGTATGCAATTGTGACTTGCAATTCTCACAAAGAAATTCATATATTTCTCCAATTCTAGGTTTATTAACATTTTTCTACTATTTCAGTATTTCTCCTAGTTTGGTACCCCTTTCCACTAATGTCTCTATGAAATAGGAATTGGGAAGCCAAATGAAGCATTAAAATGGCTAATCCAACAAAAAAGACATAACCTATACAACATTCCCCTGCATTGTGCTCCAACACCTATAAAATCTTATTTTACTAAGTGAGGTCAGCTACATAAATTACACAATGCTATTGTGCTCTATTATTAACATCCCCCACACTGTGCTCCGTGTAAAATGTCGAGAAGACAATTGTTAAGAAACCAGCTGTTAGTATTGCAGCATCTCATCTTTCACCCTCTCGCTTGCCAACAACCCAAAACCTTGGGGACTCGCTAATGTTTTAGAGGAAATGAAAGAACCCAAATCAATCATTTTAGGAAATAACGCTCTTAGAATTAGCTTTGCCACTTGGAGGATATATAGAAATGAGCCATGTACTACTCAATAACTTACTGGTTACTGTCAGGTGACTATGCAAAGAGGATACTCTCATAATCATTCTCCTTTTTCTCTCATAATCTCATCTTCATCTTCAGATTAAAAAATAAATAGTTCAAAATTAATAAAACTATTATTATAGTATTTTTTAAAAACAATTTATATCTACTACATTTACGAATTGTATAAATCAGATTTTATTAATTTACATTTATTTTTTATGTTTAAAATAATAATTTTATAAATAATTGAATCTGAGCCATCCACTTTTTCCAATCAGATGCTGAATATAAGATTATGAGAAGAAAAGGAAAAAGAGGAAAATGAGAGAACCCAAACTCGGTGAAGATGTAGAACTATTCAAAAAGGCATCTTGTAACAGCGATCATATAAATAATGAAAACTATCAAGACACCTGAAATGCCAACAAAACCAATTAACAACTGAAATTAATTACTCACGGCGAGATCAACCAATTCAAGTGGAAATGGTTAGGGCAAGTTAGTAGTTTTTGATGCAAGACTTGTCTAACCATAACTCAGTGGTTGACTTCACCCTTTTTGCCTTCAATGGTTCACCAAGAGGGGTTTTCAGATATTCTGCTGCAAGAAATGGGATATAGGATCAGTAAACATTTTCAAGTGAGGGACAAATATTAACAAGAGAAATGAACAATAACTCACCTCAGATGTTTCACGAATTCTTCTTCCCAGTGCAGAATCCACATGTGCATATATTGTGCTCCTCTGCCATCAAACAATTAAATTACTAATATAGAAAACCATATGGAATAATCTCACTTCTACAAAATATTAAATGGGTATTATTTACCAAGGCAACACATCATGACGCATCTCACTGATTTGAGAAGTATTAGAAAATGGTCCAAGTGGAAAAGCGTGCCTCCTCTGTGTTTCAGGGACATAACTGTCAGATAGAACAAAAAAGAATGACATGAATCACTTTATGAAAACACCAAAGTACCAAAGTACCAAACTGTTAGGCTAAAAGAAATACCAGAGAATAAAGAATCGACTTTATATGTAATTTATTCCAATCAAGTTAAGTAAAATAAACACATGAAATAAGCAAGAAAAGGGCAGTATTTATGAACCAAGAAATAATAAACAGTATTTACAAAATCACAACACTGCATCGGCAATATATCAGCAGAAAGAAAAACATAATTAAGCTTAATTAGAAGTATCATAAAAATAAATATATATAGTGGCTTGCATGGTCTTGTGCGGACAAGCTTTGAGATTCCGCATAGAAGGACTACATGGTTGAAGGTTTCTTAAAGGAATCAGTGGCATATTTCATTGTCCAAACCAATATATTCATCCTGCTATTACACAATACCAGTATGTCTAAAGTCCAATAAAAAGATGTGTCTAAATGCAATTTATTTTCATTCACCTTAAGGGTCTGTTTGGTGTGAGGGATTTGGAGGGGAGGGGAGGGGAGGGAAAATTTTTATGAGTTGAATTTTAAAAGATTGAAGAAGTGGGGTAATAAAATTTTAATAAAAAGAATATATAAGATAAAAGAGTAAGAAAAATTAATTAAAAATTATTAACCCCACTTTTCTAATTTTTTTAAATTCAACTCAAAAAAATTTTCCCTCCGCCCACTTTTCCTCCCCTCCCCTCAGACCAAACAAGCCCTAAGGGTTTGTTTGGTCTGAGGAGAGGGAGGGAAAGTGGGCGGAGGGAAAATTTTTTTGAGTTGAATTTAAAAAATTTAGAGAAGTGGGGTTAACAATTTTTAATTAATTTTTCTTACTCTTTTATCTTATATATTCTCTTTATTAAATTTTTATTACCCCACTTCTTCAATCTTTTAAAATTTAACTCATAAAAATTTTCCCTCCACTCCCTTTCCCTCCAAATCCCTCACAACAAACAAACCCTAAAGGAATCTTGCCATTTTGATGCTTTAGTACAAAGAAAACATCACTGTTTGTCCACACCACACTTTCATCTTCATCATAAGGTTTGGATCCAATCTGCCAATGATAGCACAAAACTGCAATATAAACCAGATTACACTCAGAAATCTCAATATCATGTTACTTTAGAAACACAATGTCATCATCCATAATAACCAAAACAATATTAGCAAGGTTCCAAAAAAGCTTGTCTGCAAAGTCTGCCACAATAATAAAGCATTTCATTTAAGAAATGCCACAAATAATCCGACAATTACAAGGATCCATTCGGATGATCCTTACAAAGCTATATTAGTGAGCCATAGAAAGAGACCACAAGAGAAAAAGTTAGCTTATTACACAAGAAGGAATAAAAATACACTGATGTGATAATTGTATCTACATGCATTAACAAAAGCAATATATCCATACACACACATGGGCTACAAGGTCATATTAATTCAGGGGATACAAGGTCACATTCCAGATTAAGAGTCTAAAAGTAAGAATGCCTTAACCACCTACCAACAAAAAAGAATCTATCACTCTTGTGTAATCATATAAAATAGTAAAACAATATTAACAAGGCAGCTACCTCTTTTAAAACAGCACCATCCATATACATCTTGGTATGAACATGGAAAGCAACCATCATTCTTGGTTTCTTGCATTTTATTATATCCTGCTCAATAAATCTATAAGGACAAAAATCCATAAGTAAACATGCCAATGAACATTTTATTATATGAGGAAATATTTTATTATTTTTCAGGAAAAAAAATTGTGGAAACCAATATAACAATTTTTTTAGTAGCTTAAAATTGAGCTAAAAATAATCATCAGTTAGAAAGGACAAAGATGCGGTTAAAAAATGTTTAGGTTAAAATAACTTCTTGGCTGGACAAAGAAAATATGAATTTAGAAGAGTTTCTTCTTGTAACTATTGATGCAACTTTTCAAATTTAATGTATGTGTCATATATCTATTGTAATTCTGCAAATATTACACCATAATAATCTCTTAAATATTTCCCCAAAAAAAAAAATCAAAAAGATCATGCACATGCATGCTATCAAAAAAATCACAAAAAAACTCTGAGCAAACCCAAATCCATGCTTAACCCCAGAAGACCATTAATCCAACTGCTTCCGGTGCTTATTCCATAAGTTGACAAGAGAATTGCACAATGCCCATTGGAGACAGATTTTGGCTAGTAATTGGATTATACCCAGCAGAAAGATAAGTTCAGTACCAAATTATTTCATACCTGCCCCCAGCCAAATTTGGGATGCTCCTCCACCATTGCAGCGATAACGATAAATAATCACCACTGTAATCTCCTTGTTTTGTAATGTCATCCTCAGTTAGCTCAGGAATTTTCCCATACATCAAACTATCAAGATCAATTTCCTTATTCCTAGGATCCATTCTTACCTGCAGTATAAGAGTTTAGTGAGAAAACTAACAGAAAATTCAATGACAACAATTGCCTGAGCAAGTAGGAATAAGAAAAACCAATCATTTGTTCCCTGATTTTTTTCAACTTATAGTAGTCAGCCGACTAAGATTTCTCAGCATTCCAGGTAGTTTAAATGAATTTGACATCAACTGACTTTAGTTCAATACAAAGTAAGAAAAACATTTTTATAAAGCAAAGGACAGATTATACCCTAACTTAGTCTACTATAAATATTGCAATTGGCTCTGGTCTATCCATCTCACTGACAGAATTTCCCTCAACGCCCATGTCAAATATGTAATAGTACAGCCTCTGAAATATGTGCTCCACAGCTGTTGCTTCGACTTCAAAAGAGGGTAACTCCGTTCCAAATTCAATCTGGAAATTTTATACAAACAGGACCTGAGACTAAGGGGATATATTTTCTAAAACTAACCAAGAACAAACACAAATGACATGTAAAACTGGATTTCGCCTTGCTTGCTTTTCCCGCAGAACCATAGCCTGTTTAAGTGTTTTCTCAAGGGCTAGCAATTCAGGTTAAGGCAGCTTTGCTCCTTTTTGAACACTTCCAAGGCAATATTGATTTTTACAAAAAAAAAAACTTCCCAATATTCACAGCTCCTACGCGAAAACTTTTGAGGCAAAATTGAAGCTCAACCCATTATTATACAGTTGCAGACTCAGCAACATACTAAAACCACAAGGTGACAGAAGCAAGAACCAATATATAAGTTGGCAAAAAACCAAAAAAAAAAAAAAAAAGAACCAATATAGAAGATCTTTAAGTAGACTGTAGTACTTACCATGCATATTCATTGCCAATTATTCATCCGGTTCACCACATTTTGGAACGATAATGTCCTCAAGTCCCTGACAGAAACATAATTCCCTCACATGCCTCAAAAGGATAAAGGGCAAGCTTTTATCCTTCTGAATGAAGAGATTACGTATACATTAGCTCCAAAATGGTTGCAATGATTTTTGTGATCCACATCCACTTAAGAAAAAGGTTAGCCAACCATATCTGATGTCTAGCTTATGCCAAGACAAGTTTTGCAAGCACTTTTCCAGAAAAAGCAAAGTAGAGAACGAGTCCTTATCATTGTTGTAATCAATGCACAGAACGTTTGGAAGATTTTGAATCTACAACCCAACCTGATCTTCTTCCATATTGTACCATGTCAAGTTTAGCAAGCGTTTACAGCACAAAAGACTAAGTAGCCAACAAATGAGTGCTAACTGTTGTTAACAATACACACAACTTTTGGCAGATTGAGTGTTCAAAAACTTAACCAAGTTCATAAAACACCCAACTGACTTTCAATGAGCTTTAGGGTATTCTCACTGTCTGTATTATGAGGTGTATTCCTAGAAAAATAGTCAAATGTAATGTACATTAGAAAATCCAAGAACAGGCTCTTTTCATACGTTGATGTTTCCCTGACAGGTTCAAAATCTTCCTGCATGATACGGTAAGCTTGGCCCAGTATTCTATAGGTAATTTCATCAAAATCAAAGCAGATCTCTCTCAACTTTTGACCCCACAGGAAGGCCCTCTCAGGCATCCCCTGTTTACAAAAGTGAGACAACAATATATTGACAGTAACCACATTTGGCAAAAAAGCCATCTTAAGTAACTTTGCAGTTAAAATCATAACATGATCTAATAAATCACCACACATACTACTAATCATGGTGTTGTATGTCACAGTGTTGGGAACAATACCCGCTTCAACAAGCTCGTTCAGAATATTAATCGCTTCGCTCATTCTTCTGCTATTGCAGTAACCATGTATCCGTATATTATAGGTTGTGATGTCAGGGTCAAACCCACAATTACACATTTTTTTAACAAACTCATCTGCCATAGCAATGTCAAATGCCTTACAGTAACCTCCAATTAAAGTGTTAAATGTGACAATATCCGGCGTCAAACCAATCCGAAACATGTCAAAAAATACGTCAAGTGCAGGCTTCATTAGGCCCTGTTTACAGAACCCGCCAATAATTATATTCAAGGTAAAGCTATCAGGAAGAAGACCTTTCAATCTCATCTCTTTTTCCAACCTCACTGCTTCATACATTTTCCCGCAGTTACAAAACCCATGAATTAAAGAATTGTATGCAAAATTATTAGGAACAAGACCTTTGGCCGACATTTCTAAGAATGTGTCGTATGCCTCTTCAACAAAGCCTGCCTTTGAGAGCCCATCAATTAAGGCTGAAAAGGCAACAACATCTGGATAGACACCTCTTTCTCTCATTTCAATCCAGATAGACTTGGCCCCATAGAGATCACCCATCTTAAAGTATCCATCCAAAAGAACTGTATAGGCCACTTTGTTGAGGGGAAGACCCTTCTTTGACATCCTACAGAAAAGCGTTCTCGCTTCCAGCATCCTCCCTTTCCAACACAAACCCATAAGCAAAGAATTAAATGTGGAGGGTGAAGGAGTCAATCCACATTTAATCATAGTTTTATAGGATTCAAATGCCTTGTCTTCTAACCCAGCCCTGCTCTAGGCTCCAATTAAAGAGTTAAAAGCAACTACACTAAGACTTGTTCCCTTTTCAAGCAGATCTTCTAATAGTTCCACAGCCTCATCAAGTCTTCCTGCCCAACACAGGCATGATATTGTTACGTCATACAATGAATAGTCTGGAAGGATTCCTTGTACGGATAAATCTATTAAAAACCTATTTCCATCCTCTTTTCTCCCATACTTGTAATGGCCTGCAACCAATATATTAAAAGTCACAATGTCAGGAAAGATGTCTTTACTCCTCATTTCTTCATAAAGCATGCTTGCTTGACCAATTTCCCTTGACTTGACATATCCATCCATCAGCGTGTTGTATATTACAACGTTTGGGGTAACATTCATATCTTGGAATGTATCAAAAAACTTCCTTGCCTCAGTCACATTTCCCTCCCTACAAAAGGCATGAACAATGGTATTAAATGTTGCAATGCTCGGCTTGCAACCACATTCGATCATGAATTGCAGCCAATCCACTGCAACTGAAGTCTTCCCCCTAACGCAGCATGCATTAATAACAATATTATATGTAACAACATCTGGATTGCACCTAAACTTTTGCATCAAATGTAACAAACTTTCTCCGACAACAAGCCACCCTTGTCTACAAAACCCATAAATCATCGTGTTAAACGTGATATTACAAGGACATGGCCCTCTACGGAGCATATCTTTAAGTATATTCCACACACTACGATAATCACCAATTCTAAGTAATAACTTAATAAGAATGGTTATTGCAGATGAACTTGGCAAGGCCCCCACATCCCTCATTTTATGCAAAATTTCCAATGCCTCAGAACTCATTTCCGCATTCAAAAATCCCCTCATAAGGGTATCCAGGACAGAAAAATCAGACTCATAGTTATAGTGAATCTTCCACATAAACTGCACAAGGTGTTTGCTTCCGCTAGCTCCCACCCTTGCAATTACCCACGAAACCATGTCTTGTGCAAAAAACCTAAGATTCTGTGCAGCTAAAATACCTGCCGCAATGCAACACATTCGAACAGTCTCCTCGGAATCATTATCCCCAAATGCTAGTTTGAAGAATGCAAATGCAGCTTCCCGGGTCTCCAACAATTTCATAACCCTCACAAGAAATATCGGACAAAAATCTTGTTTAAATGCCTTCAACACAAAGCCCTTCTCATTCTTAATGATCTTGGATAATCCCACCACTACTTTTCGTCGGTCCCTAGGACAAATTATGCTAGAAAAAACACAATTGGAGTTCCCAAAAGGTAGAAATTGGGTTAAATAATCATAAGATTCAGACCCAGATGATGAGTAGAAGACGCAGTGAGTGCAGCGAAAGTTTAAGGTATCGGAGAAGCTTGTGAGACTGACTGTTTTCCAAGTATAGTGCTTGGACGGAATGAGAAGATGATAGTTTAAATACAAAGTTGAACAATTGCAAGGTCGAAAAAACTTAGCTGACATTTGGAGCCGTCGTAGAGTCATAACCGACAGCTACAAAGGTGGTCAGAACTTTGGTGATCCCAATCGATAGTCTATCATACTTAATAGTCTTCAAATATGGTTCAACCTTAGTCCCCTAGTAAAACAATAGCATCATAGTCATTTCAATTGTAGTTTTATAAAAATCAATAATATCTTATTTAATAAATTAAATTGCTTCATTTCCTTTGTAAGAATGCCTCCTTAACTTTTTATAACATTCAAGTTCAATCATAAGCTTCATGAATTACTTTACGTATCAGTTTCCAATACCTAAATTGTCTTCTAAACATACACACATAGCCACAACTCCATTTATAAAAAAAAATTGGAAATAAGAAACGATTTCCTTAGTTTCAAATTACCTCTGAAGTACATCCTTCAGTTTAATCTATAATAAATAACAACATATATATAGTCATGCATTAAACAATATTTTCCAAAGTCCCACTTGTTCTTCACCCATAAACATTTTATATGGATTTCATTAGCTACTACAGAAAAGTAAACTTAATCCTACTCCAGCCAATTTCCTTTCTCAAAATTTAGACAAACACATAAACAACCACTATAACCACAAATTGTTAATTCAACAAGTTCAAACATCATCAATAAATCACCAAGTCTCCTGAATTAAATCTCTTAATTAGTATATATATATATATATTATATATAATACATACACACACATACACCCACAATGAATGAAAATAATATATATACCTATAGACATCATATACAATTTCCCAAGTCTTTACGTAGGAATTAAATAACTTCTATATATCCAATATAATCGCTCATTTTATCACACAATAAATTTTCCTTTTCCTCAAGCATTTCTTCAAAAATTTTGTATGCATCTGTTAAGGAAGTGTAGAGAAAGAAGAAAGAAGAGAAAGGAATAGAGAAGAAGAGAGAGAGGGAAGAGGAAAGAAGAGAAGAGAGAAAACCAGAAGGAGAGGAGAGAGAGACTGGGACTACTCTGATTATTCATTCATCATGGAGAACATAGAGATACAGTGAAGAGTTATGTGCCTAATATATAGGCAACACCCCAAAAACCATCAATCCTAACTAACTCCCAACGGCTATTAACAACTAACTAACCCTGTTTTTACATTTACATATCAGCATCCGATAAGTAACACAAAAAACCTTGATCAATGAAATCTCCCCACAATCTCCTTCTAACACCATTATGAAATTATAAGATTTCTAAGTACCATCTCTAAGCAAGACTTAATCAAAATTATCCCTCCACCATAAAAACTACTGTAGAAACACCCGTCTAGATATGCCTCTTTCTTTTCAAACATTATATCGAACACCCAATATGCATTCAATTTCACAAGCTCTCAGAAATATTCTTCTCGAAATTTCATCCCCAAGATTCATAAATTACAGCTATTGTCCAATTATATCAATCACCAAACCTTAATACAAATCCAAGCAAATACCAATAGAGGAAAACTGCCGTTTTTCAATCCACACACACGTTACAATCCAGAATGAAGAAGCAACATTCTGCACACATTCAGAAATGGAAACAATCTGGAAATAAGAAGAAGAATAACGAATTCATACATATCACCACACGACAATGCTTAATCAAGTAGAGGAAGCAGGAGAAGACAAAGAACCCCACGATAACGCAAAGCAACAGCAACAAAGCAGAGGAAGTTTATATCAAGTGTACAGCATTGCCCCAATTTTACAGTGCATCCACTCTTGCAAAGTTGCTCTTGTTCTCCAAGTTATATGACTCACCATCATGGTCAAACACCACCTGCATGCAAAGGAAACCAAATTATATCAGCAAAATTAACTGATTATAATGAGTCAGAAAAAGAATGTCCGATATTATGTACTGAAAAAAAGAGTAGAATCAAGTGCAGAGCGGAAGCAGTCTGGGAGATATAAAAGTAATTATCTCCACCTTGTAACTGCTCATCATACTAATTCGACAGGAAAGTGGTCATAGTCGCTCATCACTTCAAATAAATTTAGGGGGAGAAGAAAAATAAGAAGAAGCACAGTGCAGAAATATTACAGCTTCATCAAGACCATCCTGCACGTGAATCTACTGTCTCGGTCGAACTCAGTAGAAAGTGATGGAAAAGAAGGCAAAGATATGGAGGGAGAGCTCTAATGTAAATAACTGACCGAATAAGCTGCTTTTAGAACAGCTATGGAGATTCTCTCATAATGCCCAACGGTGGATAACGCCGGAGCTCCGTGTTTGCGCCGCCGATGGGGTTGGAACTTCGACGGCATTCGTGAAAGGTAGGGATTCGTCATTTGAGTGGGCGGCCAGGATTACAATGGGACGGACGATGCTTCATGACGTGTCTCTATGTGAGCGCTCGGTTGGTGGGGACTGATAGGATGTACGAGCCCGTTTCAATCAAATAAAAGCTTGGAAAGAAATTGAAAATATTTTGTTATAAAGGTGTTAAGGTGTTGGTTGGCATTCAAAAAGAAAATACGTTAATGGGAAAATTTTTGTTTAATTAAAAGAAAATGATATAGAAAAATGAGCTAAAAGGCATTTTTATCCTTGTTTTAAAAATATTATTTAAAGGATTATGTTTTCATGTTAACCTCTCTAACCATATGCATTATATGGGTAACTATAGTCATAAATCACTTCAAATAATTTCCACATTACCACAGCTTAACTACCATAGGGTGCATGTAGTAAAAACGTGAAAGAAAAAACTATGTTTGCCATAGTTCACCCTTGTTCTTTCATAATGTAACGTAGCAATAACCATGAGATACCCATCAATCGCTTGTAGTCATACATAAATGAATGAAAACAACTCTAACCACATGTGTGATGAATGACTTATGGTTACGTGAGATCAAAACAACTTTACTCTTAACCATTACATACTCATCACTGGCACATAGTCACAACCACTTTTTGTGGTCTTATTTTTACTCATGGGTACGTCATGGTTACAGGATAGTTATTTAAATTTACTCTCACCTATTATGCAACCATTAATTGCACATGGACAACACCACTTTCTTTGTGAGGAATATCACAGATTTAACCACGTTCACCACATGGGTATTTCATGGTCAGCCAATATTTCATTAAATTTTCTCCCAATCATGGAGTTCCCATCATCTCCCTCTACTCAGATTTCTGGCAAGGACTATACTTCCATAACTTAAATTTTCACTAAAGTAAATTTTAATACTCTTACAATTTGTCAGCCCTTTATCTCGTTCCTTTACTCACACATTGGGGTTCTCTCTCTCTCTCTCTCTCATATGTGTTTTTATCTCTACAATTTTTTTCCAAATTTCTCTTCCGTCCAACCTCTTCTGCTCCTGATATTGGCATATACTTTATCGATGAGGATGGGACAATGGGTGCATCACATTCAACATAAGCACAAACACAATAACGGAGAAGATGAAACCCACCTGTTCTTAGATATTGATTGGATGCCACGTCGTTGCCTGAAAAAGCCGCTCACCCTCTCTGATCTTTAGCTCCTTCCATTTTTCCTAGTTCTGGCTATGTGAATTCCGCTCAATGCTTTCACCTCTTTATATCAAATCAATGTCACATTAGAGACATTTGGGTCTTTACCCAATTTTTAGGGACGCCAGAAAATTAGTTCCCACCATTTTTTGTGGGAACCCATTTTCAATTAAATAGATGAAAATGGGCGCTAGTAAGAAAACATTTTCTAGGGAAAACGGCGAATCAAACGGCCGCCGCCTGTAAAATCATTTTTTTAAAAACTCGATTATCTATACACTTGATTAGAATCTCAGGAAAATCAACAGTACTCTAACGAACAAAGAAGATTAAAACCAAAGGTCTACCATAATAGAAAATTCATATCTTTACTTTTCAAACATCAAATATTGTAATTAAAAGATGCTACTCCTATTTCAAATTGAAATTAACCATGATAGAAAAAAATTGAACTAACTCCTATTTCTTCTCCTCTTCTCTCTATTTCTCTCTCAACTCCTCTCTCTATTTTCTAGGTAAAGGCGTCAGGTGTGATGGATGGAAAATGAGGATGATGGCTTTATAATAAGCTGATGTCATTTTAATTATGCTGATGTCATAATTAGCAAATTTTCCCATTTTTTGGATTTATGTAAATTCTGGCAGATTTTTGCCCAATCTTTGAAAAATCATAACTAATTTTAGAAAATCGAATTGGAGTGATTTCAAAGCCTATAGAACTATTATTGAGTCTAGTTTCAAGAAAAAATATAAACTTATGCTAGATGGAATCAAAAAATTCCCAGAATTTCAATCTTTGCATACTGTTCTAAAAATTTTACAGTTTTTCTGTGCTAACCTCAAAAATTCATAAATTTTTATATATAACTCTAATTGAGTCATATAACCTATCAGATTAAAGCTTAGGATGTCTACTTTCACCTTGTAAAATTTCATAATTTTTTCTCATCATTTGATCATACAAAATTGCATGAAAAGCACATTACCTCATAGGCGATTTCACCAAAAACATAATTACTTTCTCCAAAATTTACCATTTTACTTTCTTTAATACCTCAAAGATATATGAATTATTAAGGAATAAATTTGGGCTTCTGCTAAATTGGGACTTAGCAGTCCACTTATTTCAGGTTTATTCTCTAACCTCAAATCTCAAAATTCGGGGTATTACACTTAATGAGTATATCTGTAACACCCCAATTTTTGATTAAAGGCTAATGGTAATTATTGAGGATAATTATCGAATTAAAATGGAATAATTATGGGTTTGGTGGCTATATTAATTAATATGCCATAATTGTTGGAAAAATTGAAAGAATGGCTCTAAATTAGTGATTAATGGAAGAGATTAATTACTAATTAAGAGGGCATGAGATGTAAAATTAAAATGGCTAATGGAGGGGTTAGAGTAACTAATGAGTTACTTACTTTATAAGAACCAATGAGAGTTTGACAAGTGGCTAGCTTATATCATGAGAGAGGGCTTTGGAAAGTCAAAAGCGCATTATTTTATTATTCTTTCCCTCTCTCCTCCCCCTCATTTCGTTGAATAAGCATGGGAGAGTGTATGAGATCATCATTTTCACCATTTCCTCTCTCTCTCCAAGCTCTCATTCGGCAGCCATGAAAGAAGAAGAAAGAGAAAGAAGTTTTTGCAAGGTAAGCCTCATTTGACCTTGAAAATGGCTTCTAATGCCAAAATGCTCTTCTATAAAGTTGTTCCTTAGAGTGAGAGCTTCAATTTGATTATTGTAGTTTCTCCATTGGTGGTGATTTGAGGAATCACGAAAATCTACAAGTTGGAGAATCATGAAGTGCCTTTAGGAAAGTTGTTGAGGTGAGTGAAAGCTTCATTTTCATATAAGTTTTGTGGCCATTTGTTTGGCCTTGAACTTCTAGAATTTTAGCCCTAATTTTCGTGATTTAGGGTCTTGGGGAGTATGGTATGTTGTTGTTATGGAAATGGTGCCTTGTTTAGTGTTTTGAATTGATAGAATTGCATTGAAGCTTAAATGTGAAGTTTGGCACCTTTTGTGTTGGTTTTGTGCTTTGGTCAAAACAGGGCATGTTGATAGGTTGTGATTTTGGTCATTTTGAGGTTACCATTGTGTTCCTTGTGAAAATTTATGTGGGAATAGGCTTGATTGTTAATTTTGAATCCATAGGACACTTTGGTAGAAAATTGGAAAATCTGTCCCTTGGAACTCTATTCTGGGCAGTTTATTTGTGTGGACGTTTTGAATGACCAAATGATTTCATAAAATTGTGAAACTTTCCAGTCTTAAAGTTCACATCCCAAGCTTCAAAATGGACATATATTTTGTGTCATTTCGTTTAGTATTCTATGATATATGGTTGTCCAAAGTTTGGGATGGAAACAGAACTCTGTTTTGGGGAAGTGATGAGTTTTGTGTAATTCTGGAATTTTGTGGTGATTTCCAGTAATGGTACATATTTTTCCTAGAAAGAGGACTTAAGTACCTTTCGTTTGGCTTTAGAATCACCTTGTTTTGATTTTTCTAGAATTAGTTATGAATTTTGGAAGTTCAGCCAAGAATCAGGGAATTTCTTGGCCGCGGCCCAAGATGGCTGGCCGCGGCCAGTGACGTGCTGACCATATTTTGGCCGCGGCCCAAGGAAGGGCTGGCCGCGGCCAACCCCTGTGTTCCAGCACTTTGAGTTTTCAAAAGGAGATATCTAACCTATTGTTTCCTGACCTTTTAGGGCTTTTATTGGAGGCATTTGTGGCCTCTTAAGGGTCAATTATGATAACCAACTTTAAGTGTTATGAAAATAAAAATTTGGAAAAGAGAATGATCCTATGTCCTTGATTTGGTTATAGGGTCAGATATTCGCCCTGATCATGGTTTGATATCCGCTCGAATCGCGAGTAGCCGATGTTGAAGCATACGTGGAAAGAATAAGGGTAGGGAACTTACCTCTCCTGCATGTATTGATATTTGTGTTTGTGTATTGATGCATGTTATTGCTTTGCTTGATTATGTGAAACATATATGAATGATTGAAACTCTGTTTCTATTTATGCTATGGCCATGAGTATGTTGTTGAAACATTGAGCATGCGGATATATCATTATGTGAGCACGAGTTATTGTGATGCAAGCATGTCATGCATTAAACACTTATCTTGCATGCATATTAGTATCTGTTTCCTACTGGGATTCTCTAGAATCTCACCCTCCCCTACCAACATTTTAGACAGGACAAGTGGTTCGAGGAAGGAGCAAGTGACTAGGGGCGGCGAGAATCCCTTATGGGCATTTGGACTTGGTAGTGGTTATCATTGCTATTTGGGATAATGGTAGTTGATTTGGATGTATTTAGAATTGTATATGTTGTGGAGGTGTATTTGGAATGAAATTTGTGTAATCCCCGTTGAGGAATTGTAATGGGCGTATTGCCCTATGAACTTTTAGTGAAGATATGAACCCGGAATTGACGGGATTGTTATTGTGCACTCTGATATATTATGAATGTTAATTATCTTCGCAATGTAATTGTATTCGAAATGTGAATGTGAGACCAGGTTAAAGTGTTTGATTTTGAAATGTATTTATGAAAACCCTATCTTAAGGATGGGGAATGTAAATGAATTTTGATTGTTATTGGTCTCTATTTCACTTTAATGTTGTATTTCAGATATAATTACGGAGGGGGTTACTGTCAACACCCGTTTCCATTTCGATAATCGAAGAGTAATAAAAACGGAATTCAATGGGCATACAGAAAAGTACAATTATACTGATAAAAATATTCATTTACAATCCCAACGTCGTTCGATTACAATTCCAATATTGTTCGTCGACGGAGACAAAATACAGTGGAAGTCTTAATATTTACACACTTCACCGAAATAGCACAAAATAGACTAATTATGACCACGATCTTTTCCTCGCCTCGAGACACGTGCCGATCACTTTCCGGCGTCTACTTCTTTTCCCTTTGTCTCACTGGTACCCACTGAGGTGTTTGTTTAAAAATAGGGTGAGATTCCGAAGAATCCCCGTAGAGACATAATATCGTTCATAGAAAATGCGAAAAGTAAATATGTCATGCGCCAAGGTATGCACAAATTAATGAACAACATAAACACATCATCGTCATGTATACATGAGTAGGGCCCAGCCCCATAATCTACACCGGTTGGACTTCTACCAACTCCCAGTGTAAGTGCACCTCTGGCACTAACAGCCTCTCTCTAGGCAAATCATGTTATTAATAAAGTGCATTTACAAAACAATGGCATCCACACAATCACATAACTTATGGCATAGTGTATGAAGGATAATGTCCCTACCTCAAAGCTGTGATATTCCCTATTTAGTAGTGTCTCGAAAAGCGTGCTGTCCCGGCGTCCGACTCGGTCCTAAAATATTAAATGTACCAGAAATAGGTCATAACCTATCCAAGTATCATTTTAGACTATTCCATAGTGTTTATTGTGGTTATATTAGTCTATGGTGAAAATTTACAAAAATGCCCCCGGGAACCCGGCCCAGCCCCGCCGTACCCGGCCCGATGGCACGTTTTCCCAAAATTTTGACTAGGGCTATTCTGACTTATTTTCGCCCAAGGAATCCATTTCCGGCCTCGAAATTGCCAAATTCATGGTCAAATTACGAAAATACCCTTGACAGCCCCTATTTAGTGATTTCAGTGGCGTTTTCGTAAATATGCTTTTTCAGCCTCTACCGAAAAAGTGTCCAACTGTAACCCCACCTATTTTTGCCCACTGAGTCCAATGGAACCATTTATTTCATGAAAATACAACTCCTACTACCAGATCTGGTCTGGCCGAAATATTGGTCACAATTTGGAAAAATGGAGCTTTGTGTTTTAGCTTCTAAAACTTGTACTTTTCCACTTCTAATCCTTGATCAACTCACTTAAACACTTCTTAACCATGATTTAAAGAAATTTGGGCAGCATAACCCCTTAGGATTAGCACTTTCCAAATTTACAAACTCAACAAAATAACCAAATCCAACCATAATCATCAACAACAACCACATACTAGCATGGTCTTAGGATTTGTGAAGTTACCTTCTTGAGTTCCTTTCCTTTCTCTAGAGGTCCTCCTCTCTCTTTCTCTTTGAGCTCAAGATTGGCTTGCTAAACATAGTGTTTCATGGAGAAGAAGAGATTAGAGAGGAGATTATACAAATTGGAAGCTTTAAAACTTGGATCCAGAAGGACTTACCTTAAGATTTCTCCTCCTTCTCTCTAGATTTCCCAAGCTCTCCCTCTCTCTCCTTTTCTTGTTGCAAGTGATGAAAATGAAGGTAAGAGAAAGATGAAGCAAGTCTTCATAAAATATCTTATCATCCCTCATCTTCATTCCTAGCCCTTGATCTAACCAAGGGTTGAGATCTTTCCACCTTTCATGAACACTTTAATTTCTCTCATGACACCTTGCATTATGCCATACTTTGTGATCATGAGTGTACTTAGATCTTATCTCTTCATATGTTCATGACACTTGGCATTTTAATTTCATTAATCAATTTCTAACACTTTTCATTTTCAATTTTCGGAATAATGCCAATTCTGGCAGATTTTCTGCCTTAACTTTGAAAAATCATAACTAATTTTGTAGACATCGTTTCGAGTCGATTCCAAAGCCTATGGAACCCTCATTGAGTCTAGTTTCAAGGAAAAATATGGAATTTTACTGGAAATGATCATATTATTCCCAGATTTTCAATCTTTGACCGCTGCTCCAGAAACTTTCCAGATTTTCTGGATTAACTTCAAAAATTCATATATTTTTGTACATAGCTTCAATTGAGTCATATGACCTATCAAATTAAAGCTTAGGATGTCTACTTTCACCCTGTAAAATTTCATAATTTTTGGTCATCATTTGGTCTTCCAAAACTATATGACAATCTCACTGCCTCGCAGGCGATTTCACTGAAAACACTATTCAACCTTCAATTTTCAATATTTAATTCTTTTGGCCTTAAATATTCACCATTTCATTGAATATATATAATAATTATAATATATTCTTGGTGAATAAAATTTGGGATGTTACAGTTACAATATCCATGATAGAAAAGAGATATACTAAACATTTAAAACATATCATGATAATAAAACCATTCTCATCATTTCACAAACCAAACTGTAATTTTCAAAAATTATATTGTTCATATTGTCTTCCTTTTTTTTTTGTATAACTCTTGGGTTTGTAATCTTCGTTTTCTTGTTACCTACATAAGTGTTTTACCAGTATTTCCACCTAAAACCCACTTTTCATACAGGCTAAGGACCATTTTAAATTAATGGTGGCAGAAGTGACTTTTTTTAATTAGGCTTTTACAAATTTAAGATAGGATAAAAATCAGATTATAAATGTAATTTATGTTTGGATTGGTGGTGGTAGAAGTGACTTTTTATCAAACTTAAACTTATTTAGATTATTATTTGAAAAGCAAGTTGAGATGGAAAATGATTGAAAAGAACATGAATCTTATTAAATATTATATATATAGTTATAATTTAAGAGAAAAATTAAAAATAAAATTAGATAAAATAAAAATAGTTAACTTATTAATGAAAAAAAAACTAAAAAGAAATCAAGTACTTAATTAAATATATTTAATGGATAAATATATATATAAATTAAAATGCATACAAATGTATATAAAATGTTTTTTTTGTGAACGATGTATATAAAAGGTTGATACTAAATAATAGTATCCCAAGAATATACCATAAAATTTAATTGAATTTCCCCATGTATACAATTGATTGAGGGAATAAATTAGTGCGTGGGGAATGAAATTCAGATAATTGCAATTCCTTTCATTTCCATTCCACGCATTATTATTGCCGTGAAACAAACGAACGATGAAACTCAAGGGCAAAAGATGCAAGGGATGTTAAAGGTGCAATTGATATATAAAGAGGCTTCCTTTCCTACCGTGAAGCCCAGATGGGCCGTGGAAAAACGAGTGTACGTGGCTTATTTTTAAAATTTATTTTTAGTCTAAAAGCCCATTTAGATAAACGTAAATCCAAACCCAAACGGCTCTTAAACTATTGTGCTTTTTGCACTTTGATCGTGTTTTTTACTTTTTTTTAGCCTCCTACACCGCCTTTTCAAACAAACTCTAATTATAAGAATATGAAACTAACGATGTGGATTTTCTTTCTACTGTCCTCTCAATTAAGATATTTATCATAACACATCTATACATTACACATCCATGACTCACAACTCACAAGAGAGAGAACAAAAAAGAGAGAATCTTGCAAACGGAGCACGGGAGCAACAAGATAGAAACATGCATAAGGAACCCACGTCAATAACCATACCGCCGAAGGATTTATGAGAATTAAGGACAAAACCATCTATATCATCATCAATAGTTGCTGAGCACAAAAATACTCGTATATAAATATTGGAAGCGTAGTTTTTCAAAAATGATAAAACTTGAAGCATATTCCATGAATTAAACCAGACCCTATTGGCAAAAAAAAAAAAAGAATTAAACCAGACCCATTAACTGGTCAGCAAAGGAAAAAAATGAATCTCAGAAAATGACGGAGACAATAATTATATATATATATAGGCTACAGGGAAAAAATATGCCTAATGTAATCCCCGAATTTTGATACTCGAGGCTAGAAAATAAGCCTGAAATAAGTGGACTGTTAAGCCTTGATTTAGAAAGATCCCAAATGGTGATTAATGGATAATGATTCCAAAAGTGGATGTGATTAGTGAAAAATAAACCCTTTTGGAGAATATGAAGTAGATTGTAGTCGTTTGTGTTATGAGCAATGCCAAAATCCTGTATTTAAGCTCAATTATGAATTAACATCTAAATTGATTTAAAATATAGGGAGGGCGCATAAGGTGGTATAAATGAATGAGAAAATGAGTTTGGTGGTGATTCAATGTGAATTGTCGTGATCAGGGGCAAAACGGTAAAGTTACAGACCAATTGATCGGTTACCAAAGAAGAAACTCATTGGTAACTTCAAGATCGATTGTTGTGATTGATTTGTGTAAGAGATCAAGGGGTGGAATCCCATGTATATGTGCCTATGTGAACTCATGATTGATGGAGTAAGAGGGTAACACTTGGCAAGTTTTGGACCCTTGGATCAAGTCCAATGTTCAAAGTTGCTTTTTCCTCTTCCCTCTCTCTATTAGGTCGGCCAACAAGCTTTGGAGATGCCAAAATCTGATTTCCCATGTTCATTTCATCTCTCTCCTTCATCCTCCATTCTCGTTGAGCTTAAGGAGGAAAGAGAAAGAAAGAAGCTCATGGTAAGTGCCTTATGTGACCTTATACGCTTAAACACCCTTCTTTAATGTTGTTCATAGTGATGAGAGCTTCATCCCTATGGTTTTAGATTCTTGATTGGAGGTGTTTGATAGCTTGAGGAAAAGTGGAAAGATAAAGAATCAAGAAATTTGTTTGGGAAAGAGGAAGAGATGAGTGTTTGCTCCCTTTTGATCTATTGATTGTGGTTTTTGGTGAAGTTTTGAGAATTGTGATATTTGCCCTGATTTTGTGTGATTTTCGAATTGGATGATTTGAATGGTGAATTGTGGTTAAATTGATGCCATAATGTGTTTTGGTGTCATTGAAAGTGATTTGAGAATGTGAAATGGAAAGTGGTGCAATGTGTGTTTTGTGTGATGAACTGTGTGACATGTTGTGGAAACATGTCAATGTAATGTGAATTTGATTGATTTGGTATTTCTAATGGATTCCTTGTGCAAATTTATGTGGGAATGATATTTGATGTGAAAATTGGACTATTGGAAGCAATTGAGCCAAAACTAAAATGCTGTCCATTGAAAGTCTGTTTTGGGTAGTCTGGTTGTGTGGATGTTTTGATTAGGCAAATGATGTCAGAAAATTATGAAACTTTTTAGTCTTAAATTTCACATCCCAAGCTTCAAAATAGAGATATACTCTGTACCATTTCGTTTTGGGAACTAGGAGATATGATTGTCCAAAGTTTGAGGTCGAAAATACTCTGTTTTGGGGCAGTGATGAAATTTGTGTAATTCTGGAATTGTGTAGTGATTTCTAGTAATGGAAAATATTTTTATAGTAAATAGGACTTAAATACCTTTCATTTTGCTTTGGGATCACCTCATTTCGATTTTTCTGAAATTAATTATGAATTTTGGAAGTTCAACCAAGAAACAAAATTTTCTTGGCCACGGCCCAAATGTTTCTGACTTGTTTTTTGCCGTGGCTAGTGGATTTGTGGGTCGTGGCCAACCCCCAAAAATGACATTTGAACTTCTGAAGATGGTCTTTGGTCAAGTATTTTCCCAACCCTTTAGGCTTTGATTAGTCACCTAAAGGCTATGAAATGATAATCAACTTAAGTGTTTAAAGGTTAAGACATTGGAAAAGGTATTAACCCTATGTCCTTGCTTTGGTTATATGGTTTACTGTTTGCCCTGATCGTGAGTAGCCGATGCTGGAGCACATATGGAAAGAATAAGGGTAGGGAACTTACCTCTCCTGCATGCTTCGATATTTGTGTTTGTGTATTGATGCATGTATTACTTTACTTGATTATGTGAAACATGTATGAATGATTGTAGCTTTGTTTCTAGTTATGCTATGGCCATGAGTATGTTGTTGAAACATTGAGCACGCATATATGTCATTGTGTGAGCATGAGTTATGTATTGTAAGCATGTTATGCATTAAACACTTATCTTGCATGCATACTGGTATTTGTTTCCTACTGAGATTCTTTAGAATCTCACCCTCCCCTACTAATCATGTAGACAAGGCAAGAGGCTCGAGGAGGGGGAAAGCAACCAGGGGCGACGAGGACTCCTTCGGGTTGTCATTTTGGTAGTTGGTTATCAATGCATAGTTGGGAGTCTTGTGTATTGGATGTTTGTATTTGTATTCGGATATGTATTTGAGATAGATTTATGTAATCCCTATATGAGGGCTTGTATGGGCGATTATGCCCTGTAAAGCTTGAGATAATGAATGGAACCTGGGATTGTCGAGAATTATGTTGTGCACTCTTATTTATATATTGAATGTGATTATCCACGTGAAGTAATTATATTTGAAATGTGAATATGAGGCCAGTTAAATTTGATTTCGAAAAGTAATTTGTGAAAACCCTATTTTATAGATGGGTTTGAGAATGAATTTTGATAATTATTGGTCTCTATTTTACTTTAACCGCATATTTCAGATATAATTACGGAAGGGGGTTACACCCAAAGGTAACAAGGATTTGCTTATTATCTTAGCAAGCATGCGGCCATAAAAAAATTTTCACATAATGATGCGGAAACATGATATAAGAGATATACACTATTACACTAGATGTCAAAAATAGATATGGCAAAGAAACCTACATAGAAGAAGTCATGAACATATTCAAATAATAAAAACCTCTAGAAAACTTGTATGATGTAAGAATTTTGGGCGTACTTGGAATCCACTTGATTTGTTGAAGTACTCACACAAAACTGAAGCACCGATGCGAACTCCGATTGTAACCCCCGTCGTCATCAAGGCCATGATTAGTGTTTAAATACGTTTTACAATTGAATAAGAGATCCAAGATAATTAAAAACTTTTTGCCACACTTGTACAATATGATCTCCATTCATTTTTTAAATAAAAAAAATTGGCTTGTTCGGTTTGTCACATATACAATATCAGAGTATTAACAAAATTCCCGACATTCACCCAAGATAATATCTTAATCCAAGAGTTTTATAAGGCATCATCGCCCATCTCAATTTCCCATATCGAGGATTACACAATAACTACAAACCTATGGTCAATCCAATATATACATACAGTTGTCCAAATGATAACCAAAAACCAAAAAGAAACTAAGACTACCACTGGCAATCCTAGTCGTCCTTGTTTACTTGCTTGTCTCAAGATCCATTTGCCTTGACTAAAAATATTATTTGGAAAGAGTGAGATTCAAAAGAATCCCAGTAGCAACAGTTTACATATATGATGTATAATTAAACAAAGCAAGTAAGCATATATCACAATGCAGCATAATAATATTCAAGGGCGGGCTAACCGCCAGGTTCCCTCAATCATATTCAAGGTTGGGCTCATACCACGTCCCCTTAACAATATTCAAGGTCGGGCTGACGTCACGTCCCCTATTCAAGGCCGGGCTTACTGCCTCGTTCCCTCACTCATTCAATGATAAATACATACAAGCAATGCATTAAACAAGATATAGGATATAAAGTGTTACTACCTTATTCTTTCCATCCTTGATTAGGCGTAGGTCTTCTACATTTCGGGCAAATATCGAATCCTATAGTCATAATTAAGGATGACGCGTTATCATTTAATCCAATACTCAAATGACTTCAAAACATTTAGTTTTGGTTATCATTAAAGTCCCTTAGGTGACTACTAGAAGCCTAAACAAATGCCTAAAGGGTTGGGAAGTACTATCTCAAAGACCACCCTTTTTAGTGTGCCTCGTAAAACGTGCCGCTTCCGGCTTTTGACTCGATTCTAAAATATTAAATGTACAAGAAATAGGTTATAACCTATTGAAGTATCATTTTAGACTCTTCCATAGTGTTTCTTGTGATTATATTAGCCTGTGGTGAAATTTTACCAAAATGCCCCCAGGACCCCGGCTCGGCCCCGTCGTACCCGGCCCGGTGGCACGTTTTCCCAAAATTTTGACCAAGGCTATTATGACATATTTTTGCCCAAGGAATCTATTTTTGGGCTCAAAATCATCAAATTCGCTGTCAAATTACGAAAATACCATTGATAGCCCCTATTTAGGGATTGCAGTGGCGTTTTCGTAATTATGCCTTTTCGGCCTCTACCGAAAAAGCGCCCAACTGTAACCCCACCTATTTTTGCCCATTGAATCCAATGGAACCATATATTTATTGAAAATCCAGATCCTAACCCTTAGAACAATGCTGGCCAAAAGTTTAGGCAAAAATTGGAAAAATTAGACTTTTGTGCCTTAGCTTCCAAAAATTATAACTAATTCTAGAAAAATCGAAATGAGGTGTTCCTAAAGCCTATTGAAATATATTTAAGTCCTCTTTACTCAAAAAATATGGATCAATACGAGAAATCACCAAAAAAATACAGAATTCAAGAAATGCCCACACTGCTCCAGAATTGATCCCAGATTTAACATCAAACTTTGGACAGTCATAACTCCTAGTTCACAAATTGAAATGACATAAATTATATGTCCATTTTAAAGCTTGGCTTGTGAACTTTAAGACTGAAAAGTTTTAAAATTTTACAACACCATTTGGTATTGTAAAACGTCCATGCAAGACCACTTCCAACACAAAGTTTTTCACTGACCAAACTTACAACTTTTCAACCTAAGTTTCCAATCAACTTTTATCTATCCAAGATACATCTCAAAACACCATATCCATAACAACAACAACTCAAACACCACAAGATCCTAATTTTCGAAAATTAGGCAAATTTTCCAAAAAAAATCTAAACTCAACCAATAGCTACAAAACTTATTTGGAAAGGTTTGTCTTACTCACCTTTACAACTTTTCCAAAGGAGTTCCTTGATTCACCAAACTCCAAAATTCCTTGAGAGCTCAAACACCACCAAATGAAAAATCTAAAACCATGAAATTGAAGCTCTCAACACAAGGAACAACATTATAGAAGAGAGTTTTTCCATTAGAGGTCACTAAAGGATCAAAATGGCAAGAACTTACCTTGGAGCTTCCTCTTTTTTTTTTTTTTTTTGCAGAAATGGAGGACAAAATAGAGAGAAAAGAGAGAGAGGGAAGCTTGAAGAAGAAGGTGAAATGATGAAGAAACAACTACTCCCATCCCTCCATACATGTTCAGCCGATTTGAAGGAAAAAGGGAGAGAGAAAGAAATGATAACTTAACATGTTAACTTCTTCAAACACTCCACCATCATGTAGGCTTGCCATGTGTCACTCTCACATACAATCTCCTCATAATTAATCCTCCACTTAGTTACACTAACCAATTCCATTAGCCATTTAATCACACTCCTTATTTCTTCTTAGTTAGTAATTAATTTATTCATTAATCACTGACTAATTGACCGATAATTTTCCATTCTTTCAATTCTTCCACTAATTATGGCATATTAACTTAAATTACCACATAACCCATAATAATTCAAACTTTAATTCACAAAATATTCTCAATAATTATCATTAGCTCTTAATCAAAATTTGGGGCATTACACCAATTACCTTACACAGCAAATACATCAAAGAACGGAAGAGAAGATAATTCTTATAAGAGAACCTTTTAGAGGGAGAATTGTGTGTGTTATAAAGATCATCTACTCCCTCAATCCCATGTCTTATATATAGTGTATGTATAATCACATAGGAATGGATGTAACTCTTAAACGTACTGTTACATGAGAATAAACAAACTATTAAACCATCTTTCTCTTTATGAACTAATGTCTCTGTTGGAAATTGTGCCCTGAGGGCCAATCATTGTACTTTAAACATTATTATTTAATGATTTTCTCCATTATGTTATCATATTATTCGCATGTTCACTATGATGATTGTATCCTTGGAGAAATAATAAAGATTGTCCTAAATGTCCCTAGATGGCCATCTATGTGGGAGCAAAGATGAAGTAAGACCATTATGACTTTGATAAGACATGGGGAAACAAATCAAAGTCTTAGGCACTTGTAAGAGTACAAGGTACTAGACCGACCCACTATGAGAAATCTATATGGATTAAGTCATAAGCTTATCTCATATATAACCACATCACAATGCCCTTTGATATGAGGTCATCATGGATTTCTACATGAGGGTTGCTAAGCTTTGAACTAATCAAAAGTTACTTTTGACCGAGTGATAATAAAGGCTACAATCAAGCTTGGTGGTTTTTCATGCACAAGAATATGAATGGTCAAGATGGAATTTGTCCCTCATATTAGTAGAAAGATATTACTGGGCCCCTCGATGAGTGAATCTAAGAAATGTATGGTCATACTACGATGGAAAGAAGTTTCCATTTCTATTGTCAGACTACTCAAGAATCGAGAAAGTAATGGTCAGGAATAAAAGGATGACATTATCCATGCTTCATCTTTGACCGATATATCATGTGACAAAAGGGACGTGACATGGTTGTATGACAAGTTGCATCGTGTTGATGATCCTCATATAAATTGGGTAGTCATAATGTCTTGCCAGAGACTGCTTGTAACTTGTAAGTTAGTGCAGTTATTAGCTCACTGCCAACTTCGCATGAGCCTACAGGGTCACACATAAGAATTGTCAAACACAAAATAATGTTTAATTTAGGGTGGACGAATTTTATATTTATATATATAAAATATAAAATTCATGAAAATAAAATTAATAATATTATATATGTGTGTGTGTGTGTGTATTATATGATATTATTATATTGTGTTAGTTTTAAATTTAATTTTATTAAGATAATTTAAATTTAATAACTAACATGATAGAGATATAGTATCTCAGATTTAATTTATGAAGATAAATTAAATTTATTGACTCTTTATTTGGATTAAATAAATAGGTTAAATTAAAACTGTTGGACAGATTTAATTTAAATTGAATTTATTTAATTAGCTCATCAAGATAATTAAGGGTTAATTAAATTCAAAATTGATAAAGATTAATTTTGGAATTCAAATGTAGCCCTCATGGGTTATAAAATTGATAAAGCAGAAAAACTCATATACATATTAGAATTCAGAGCAGCAAGGGAAACCCTAAGAGACATTGGAGGCACTAGCATGTAGTTTATGTTGGAGATCAATCGTGTGGATACCGGTAGAGGAAGCGGACCTGAGGTGTTGGCTCCTAGAGATAAAAAAACCCTAAATTGAAAAGATACGAATCTTTCTAACTTGGTTTAAACGCCAATCCGCAATTGGGATTGGTGAAATTTTAAATTCTTCCTCTATGCCTGTTGATCCTAACATTCTCTTCATAATAACCCCTCTTAATTGGGTTTGGACCTTAATCCATGAAAGGTGTATTAGTATATTCCAACAAAGGAAAACCACCATTTGTCAATCCACACACACGTTATGTTGATGAAAAAGAAAGGGAAGCAACACTAAAGCTTATTACTACACGCTGGCACACCGTGGTAGACTAAAGACCACCTTTATTATTATTATTATTATTATTATTATTATTATTATTATTATTATTATTATTATTATGTTGTTGTTGTTGTTGTTGTTGTTGTTGTTGTTTTGTTTTGTTTTACTTTTTTACCCTTTATTTTCTTTTATTTTTAATGGGTTCTCATTCTTTATTTTTTTAAGATGGGTCTTTAGCCTTTACAATAATAATAGTACTAATTATAATAATAATTTGTAAATAGTAATATTTGTTATAAATTTTATAATATATTAACATTAATAGTTTGTATCAACGAAAAATAATTTTTAGAGATCCATTTAACTATAAATCTTGAAAAAAAGTTTGAATCATCATCTAACTTTATTCAATATTTCAATTTAATTTTTAATTTTATAAATTGTTAAAGTATCCTTTAGTTCTTTAAATTTACTTGAGGATTCATTTTAGTCCCTTAAATTTATAAAGTACATTTTTAGTCCTTAAAATTTAACAATATTATCAACGGAAAATGATGACTAATCAAAGTTAAATAGTAACTGTATAATGATAACAAAACAAGTTTTAAATTTTTTAAAAATTAGATTTTAATTAAAACAACAACAACAATTCAATTTTAAATATTTATTGTTTGCTTTATGCTCTCCTTTCCCATGGAAAACCCTATGGCCAAAGCGCTTTTCCAATATGAAGCTCCATGAAAATGGTTAAGTGATGTCCTGTTTGGTATGAAGGAAGAGAGGCTTTGGAAGTGGAATTGGGGTGGAAACTCATTTTCAGGCCTATTTGGTGGGCTGGAACTGAGTTTCATGGAAGTGCCAGTTCCATCAAATTTGAGAACTAGCACTTCCTACCTCCCTCTATGGGAATTGGTTCCAGTTCCATGGAACCCAAGCACTGGACCATTTTGCCCCTAAAAAATCTGATGAAACAACTAAGAGGCAAAGTTCATGAGGATGGCAATAGACAGTAAGGATGATGGCAGACGGCGAGGACGAAGGTGGGCGGCCGTTCTTCACTCTAGATCTAGTTTTTTATCTTGAAAAGGCACCCAATCAATCTTGAGAACATGACGTCGGACCCATGACCTATGCCTTTCGCTCCTTCTGTCAGCTAGAACATACAAGCCTACATATATGAGACCATTAGCAAACGAGGTCTAAGGCCCCTCCCTCTTCACAAATGAGGTCGTGCTTCTTTGTTGCCATGCTTCACAACAAAAGCTCTGAGATCTAGGGCCTCTCCCCTTCGTCACCCCCTCCATCGACCCTTCCCCCTTCAACCTCTAAATCTGCTTCTCTCAATCTTTGTTTGCTTTTTTGTTTGTATATGTATGAAACTTGTGTTTGGATTTGATTTATATAATGTTTTAGGTTGATGATTGTGTTTGGATTAATGTTTTCTGGTTGTTGAATAATTGTCGACAGTAGAAAATTTCTTTTCGGTGAATGTTGGGTTCATGCGTTGGTCATGACAATGGGCAAAAATTTTTTTGTTGGAGGGTATTTAGGTATTTTCACATTATAAATATATATATCTCAATTAAAAGTTATATCTCACTTCCACCTACGTACCAAACATACGTTAAACCCCACTTCCACTTCCAATTTCACTGCTATTTCTACTTCCAGTTCTCTAAAAATTCTTCCATGGTACCAAACAGGGCATGAGTGTTTGCAAAACCATGAAACCGTGGTTTCAGAAACTCTTTTCCCCAAGCCGAGATAAAAACTCTTCTCACATACTTACCTCGTAAATCATAAAAGTTATTCTCTAAAAACTAATACAAATGCACACTAATACATTTTAGTCTTTTGGTATTTTTCTGGCAATTGCGGCATCAACATATCTAACATTTCCAAAACCTACCAAAATTTCCAAGACTCTTCCTTTTTCTCAATGCTGAAACAAACAAATGGGAATTTAGACCCTTGAATTGAGTGGATGGGTAAATAAAAAATGCAGTTTGTGATTAGAGCAAATATGAAAGTATGGTGAAATGCCTTTCTCTTAGGGCTTGTTTGGTGTGAGGGTAGGAAAAAAGAGATGAGGGAAAGTTTTTTAAGTTGGATTTAAAAAAATTACAGAAGTGGGGTTAAAAGTTTTTAATCAATTTTTCTTACTCTTTTATCTCACATATTCTCTTTATTAAAATTTTGTAATCTCACTTATTCAATTTTTTAAAAATTCAACTTATAAAAATGTTCCCTCTCATTCCTTTCCATCCACAACCCTTATACCAAAACAAACCCTTAGGGATGGTGTCACACCCTTATCTTATTTTCGACTTGCAGCGGAACATTATTGCGTGGTTTGATGGGCACAATAGGAATAGTAAAAATATACTGATATTATTGATACAATGTGCTTGATTATAATACAGAAATTCCCAACAAGGTTATACATAAGATTACAGACCTTTAAAATAGTTCAAAGTCTGCAGGTAACGAACTCCTTTTCCTTGTCTGAACTTGGAGCGTATGTGGTTGGAACTTACATCTTTACCCTTAAGCCACTTTCTTCTGCTTCTACCTATCTAAATTGTTAGTAGGGGAGGGTGAGATTCGAGAAAATCTCAATAGGAAATAGATATCAATATGCATTCAAGATAAGTGCTTAATGCATGACATGCTTACATTACATAAACTCATGCTAACACAATGACATATCTGCGTGATCAATGCTTCAAACAACATACTTATGGCCATAGCATAAATAGAAATAGAGCTTCAATCATTCATATATGTTTTACATAATCAAGCAAAGTAATAACATGCATCAATACACCAGCACAAATATCCAATGCATGCAGGAGATGTAAGTTCCCTATTTTAATCATCCTTCCCCGATCCTTAAAGAGGCTCTTGTGCCGCAGCTTGGGCTATCAATCAAGTCCTAAAATGTCAAATGTATAAGAAATAGGTTAAAACCTATCCATGTATCATTTTAGACACTTCCAGAGTATTTATTGTGGTTATATTAGTCTATTGTGAAAATTTACCAAAATGCCTATAGGACTCTGGCCCGGCCACGACGTACTTGGTCCGACTGTACTTTTTCTGAAATTTTGACATGGGCTATTTTAACATATTTTTACCCAAGGAATCCATTTCCAAACTCGAAATTACCAAATTCATTTCCAAAAGACAATATTGCCCTTGATAGCCCCACTTTAAGGGTTTCAAGGGCATTTTCATAATTATGCTTTTTCAGGCTTTTCCGAAAAAGTGACCAACTATAACCCACCTAATTTTCCCTCTTGAACTTAATGAAACTATCAAATTATTGAAAATCTAACTCTAAGGCCTATTTATAGCCCTGGCCGAAATGTACAGGTTCTCTGAGGAAAATCGGGGTTTTGGGTTTTCAGCTCCGTAAACGCGTTCCTTTTACACCTAACCATTTTATTAACTATTACATTAGGTTAAAACTACTATTTGGACCCAATTTCGGCAGCATAATACCTAGGCCAACCGATTTCCAAAAATTAAAATCAATGACAATCTGGTGAAATTTCATTAATTAAATTGTCCACAGCAGCTAGACTAGTCAATATATAAAGGTTTGGAAGTTACCTCAAGCTCCCTCTGGCTTTTCTCAAAAGTGGCTGAACCCTAACCCTTCTTCACAATAGAAATTGAGCTTCCCAAATCTTAAATACATAGAAGAGTAGCTTAGGAACGGAGTTATACGCATTAGGAACCGATTTACCGAAGAAATCACTTACCTTTGCAAGTTTTTCCTTCTCCTTTTCTCTCTCTAAAATTTTCTCTTCCTCTCTCTTCCAAGCTGAAATGGCGTCAGATATGGGATGAAGAAGGAGGGTGTATTAGCTTTTATCATATACTTTTATAATATTTTAATCATTTGTCAAATTTCCAAAATTTTCAAAAATCAAATTTTATGTACATAAACCTTATGTACTTGCAACTCCAACAAATTCGATTTTTGTATACAAATTTCTCATACTCTTTAATTCTATTATTTTATTTCCTTTAATAGCTCAAAGATATAGAGACGTTAGGGAATAGATTTGAGACACCTGCTAAACCAAGGCTTAACAGTCCGTTTAATTCAAGCTTATTCCCAATCCTCCAATCCCAAAATTCGGGATATTACAGATGGGATTGGCTACCGTCCTATTCTATTACTATTCTCTTCCCCTCCTCTTCATCTCAACTACTCCATATTTGCCTTTTTGTTGAAATTTAAGTGGATCATATTTAATATTTTATAAAAATATTCTTTTTAACTATTTTATTGTTGTTTTAAATTATCATAACTAAATTTTAGTAGTTTTTTAATTTATTTATTTTTAAAAAATTTGATATCTTATTTATATTTTTATAAAGCATTAAATCTGAATCACTCAAATTTTAATCTAAAGGCTGAAATGAGTAATGAAGGGGAATAGAATGGTAAGAGCAGAGGATAGTAGCCAATCACCTTAGGGATTTGGGTATTAAAAAGAAAAGAGTAATACAATCATATATAAACTAAGACACCAATATCGCACAGTGGGAGGAGGGCGGAGGCATTTTAGGTTTTAGTCTTTATTTTAATTTTATAATAGAAAAATTATTATATTGCAAAATAAAAATTTAAGTAAATGCTTTGTCATCATTTTATTGGTGAGTTGGCATTAAGTTTGCTGAGTCGGCATTTTTCATCCATGAGAGTTAACGGTGTTAATATTAAAGGAATAAAAATATATTTTATAAACTTAAAAGACTAAAGTGAAACTTAATATAAATTTAAAAGACCAAACATATACTTTATCCTTTTATAAAGTATCTTTTTATTCTTTTAATTCAATTTTCAAATGCTGATTTTTCCAATCATGTTATTTATAAAATTTGAACATAATATATCAATATTTGACAATGCTTCGTCCATATTTAAAATTTTAATATAAGCTTTTTTTTAAATGAGACTAGTTGTACATACTAGGATTAAAAAACGTAATAAAGTGACTAAAATGAAACTTTATTTAAAATAAAAAAACTAAATGTAAAACTTTCAAGTAATCTTTTATATTTGAATCTTGAGGAATGTATTCCCAATTACAAACGCATCTTTCATGTACAAGTCACCTATAGATTTCCTAATATGCTCCACATACAATCATTTGGTATGATGATTATCACTTTGTTATTAAGGTTTGGTATCAGAGCTAGCATGAGTTTGGTTTTAGTGTTTGGTATTGGGGTTTGATATCAAAGCTAACACGAGTTTGGCATTAGTGTTTGGTATCAGGGTTTGATATCAGAGCCAGCACGAGTATCAAACAACTTGTAGAAAAGTGTTTTTAAAAGACTAAAACACAATAGTATCATGAGTAATAAGTGTTAGGCTATTAACAAAGGTTGGTAGGTCTAAAACCTCGCCACTAGAAACTGCATTGTATTCTAGTCATAAGAAAATCACAGTCATATCACCGTGTATTTCATGCCAATCAACCAGGGAAGCTCTTCCAAATCTTTATGTTTCAATGTTTTATTGTTTGTTGCTGCCTTTAGCGTAGGCTCCGCTAGTCTCTTAGCAATTTTCTGCATTAAGTAAACAAAACAACATACTTGATAATAAGGCATATATACTCAAGCATGTAGAAACCATTTTTTTTACAAATCACTATCATTCCCATAGGAGAAATTAGGAAGAAGCATACCACATGTGAATGGCATTCATCATCTTCTAATATGCTCCACATACACTCATTTGACATAACAATTAGCACTTCGTTACTGATAAATCCCAAATTTTATATAATTTATCCCACCTTATTTATTTATTTTGGGGGCTATTTTAGGCTAATTTAGATATATTAAGAAATATTTAGATTATTAGCCAATTTTAGGAAATAATATAAATCTAATTTAATTGTGATAATATTGGGATTAAATTGTTAATATTTTAATTGCCCATCCTGTGATTGAATAATATTTCCAAATATATGATAGATCACGATTTTATTTAATTCTTGCAGGACAAGGAAAAGTTTATAAGGAAATCCTATAGTGCAAAATTATTTTTTGTAAGTTTAAAGAAGATCTAATGGCTGAGTTTGAATGGGCCAATTCAATTCTAATGGATTCAAAGCTTGTACCCTAACCTTTTTCATTCTCCTATAACAAAATACCTAGTAGCCGCATAACTTGCACGCTCTCCATTAAGAGCCCACATCCATACTTCTCCATGGAGTTAGGAAGATGATCATGGGAGCTTGAGCTTATTTGGAAGGCAACTTGTGAGGAGGATGGAGGGAGCTAGAGCCTAGGACTTGCACTTAAAGACTATATGGGAGTGTCTTTCTTTTTTATCAATTTATTTCAAAACTTGAGATTATTTAGTTTTAGATAATTTTGAGTTGTATTGCTTGAGAACAATCTAGTTTTAGATTGTAGACATATTTCTTTTGAATTGGATTGATATTTGGAATGATTTGTGTCATGCCCTTATCTTATTTTCACCTCATTAAGTTTATTCCAAAATTAGGATTTTATGACACCTTTTGTACTTAGGTCCTATCTCTTTCAAACTTGCGTCATAAACCTCAATTAGAATGGAACTAATCTTTCTCCCCTTTGGTTAGCCCAAAACAACGCTTAGGGACCTTCATGCGTACAACTTGGGCTTCAATTCCATTAGCTTAACTACATGCACATTTATTAGTATTTTAATCCAACTCCACATGTGCTCATTTCCAACAATTATAATTTAATCTCTTACCCTAAGATATTGATACTTGGCATACTTTAGAATTCAATTAATTATTTCCCTCCTATTTCCTTTATTTAGACAAAAATTATGAAGAAAAAAGGGAAATACTAATTGTTCCAACATTTTTTTTCCAAATTCTTCTTTCTTTGGCTAAAATTCACAATCATAATTCTTTGAATATTTGTAATAATTACAATGCATTTTCGTAGATAAAATTTGGATTGTTACAATTTGTGCCAAGACAATTAATGAAATTTTTGTTTGCAAACATTTGGATTGTCACTTGAATTATTAATTGAGTTTTCATTATTAATTTAATTGTGAATTTGGTTTGCCCTCTTGATTGTTTCATTGAGTTGGTTAATTGTCCAGTTGTTTAATTAGACAATTATAAACATGATTTCCAAAATTAATTTAAAATTATTTGAGATTTGTTTTAATAGGTTTAATTAACTAGTTCTTATTTCATTATGATTTTTTAGTGGAGTAAGTATTACTGAGCTTGAGGGTTTCCCATACTCAATTAGGTGATTAAATTTATTAATTCCTCTATTTTATCAATCTCCCTTTGGTCTAATTAATTAATTTTGGGTAAGAATGAGTGCTAACTCCATGTAAATCCTAAGTTGTTCCTTTCACTATATTTGAAGAAAATATTTGTTATCTTTTCTTATTTAATTTTCTTAGATATTAGTTTATTTCTTTTCCTTAGGATTTTAATTCACCCTTTTATAAGGAACCCCCCAAATTGCATTTGCATTTGCATTTATTTTAAGTTAGTTTCATTCTTATATATGTTTTAAAGTCATTTGCATCTTGCATTTAGTTAGTTTAATTACATTTAGGTAATAGAGTCTTGCATTTTAGTTTAGTTCTATTCTATTGCATTTTTCATCACCTAAATTCAATTCTAAAGAAAACCTATAGATTTCTTCTTGGAAGAATGACCTAGGTTGCCACTATATTGAATTAGTAGGTTGTCTTAGTTATTAATTAATTGCTTTAGCGCCAAAAGCGACATCAGTTACTAAGGGTTGGCATTGGAGCAAGCACATATTTAGTATTAATGTTTAGTACTAGAGCCAGCATGAGGATCCAACAACTCATAGAAAAGTGCTTTTAAAATGCTAAAACACACTAGTATCATGAATAATAAGTGGCAGGCTATTAAAAGAGATTGGTGGGCCTGAAACCGCTCCATTGGAAATTACATTGTAGTCTAGCCAAATGACAATCACAAACATGCAACCGTGTATTTCATGCCAATCGGCTTGGAGATGCTCTTCCAAATCTTTCAGTTTCAATGTTTTATTGTTTGCTACTGCCTTTAGTGTAGGCTTTGATGTGGTAGGGCTATTAACATAGATTAATAGGTCTAAAACCACACCGTTAGAAACTACATTGTAGTCTAGCCATAGGACAATCATAAACATGGTCCATATACAATCATTTGGCACAATGATTATCACTTAGTTATTAAGGTTTAATATCAGAGCTAGCAAAATTTTGGTATCAGGATTTGGTATAAAAAACTGCACAAGTATCAAACAACTTATAGAAAAGTGTTTTTTAAAAGCTAAAACAAACAATGTATCATGAGTAATAAGTGGTGGGGCTATTAATAGAGATTGGTGGGTCTTAAACTACTCCATTGAAAACTGCATTGTAGTCTAGCCAAATTATGAACACAAACAAGTCACAGTGTATTTTACATCAATCGACCTAGGGAAGCTCTTCCAAATCTTTATGTTTCAATGTTTTATTGTTTGCTAATGTCTTTAGTGTAAACTCCACTAGTGGTGGGGCTATTAACAAAGATTGGTGGGTCTAAAACCATACCATTGAAAACTGTATTGTAGTCTAGCCATGAGACAATCATAGACATGGTCCATATACAATCATTTGGCACAATGATTATCACTTCATTACTAAAGTTTGGCATTAGAGCTAACACTGATTTGGTATTAGGATTTGATATCAGAGTTGATATGAGTATCAAACATGGTTTGCATGCCCTACTCATCGCATCTATGAGCAGGGCATACTCATCCCCCAATTTTTTGGTCAGGAACCTTTTTTTATTTTTTTTGAATTCATTTTTATTTGGTATGTTGCACAATGAAACATTTTTGGCTTCTGGTATCTTAAATTAATTAATTTCTATCATATCCAACATCTAGAAATATTTTTCCAGTAGCACCCAATATTCTGAAATATTTTTTCAATAGCATTCAATATCTCAATTTATGGGTCCATCCAACACCATGAAGTGTTTTTTGAAAATAATACTCCAAGGATGCACTAAAATTTAATTAATTTAGAAAAAATCTTTCGTAGTGTTGGATGCACTAAAAACTAATTAATTAAGACATCAAGTGTTACCAAAACAATCCTTTAGGGCCTTAAATACAACTTAACTGAAACAAATATATATATTTTTTTAAAAAGCCTCTTAATTTGGGGATGAGAATTCCATGCTTATCTTTTGTAGAAAAGTGTATTCATATCAAACAACTTGTAGAAAAGTGTTTTTTAAAGTTAAAACATATATTGTATAATAAGTAATAAGTGGTGGGGCTATTAACAGAGATTGGTGGGTCCCAAACTACGCCATTAGAAACTGCATTGTAGTCTAGCCAAATTACAATCACAGACATGTCACCATGTATTTCTCGCCAAGCAGCCTAAGGAAGCTCTTCCAAATCTTTATGTTTCAATGTTTTTTTATTTGTTGTTGCCTTTAGTACAGGATCTACTAGTCTTTTAGCACTTTTCTACATTCCTATGTAAACAAAACAAAACAATAAGCTCAATGATAAGGCATATACAGTGAAGCATGTAGAAACCATTAACATGAATTCTTGAGGAATGTATTACGAGCTACACACGCATCTTTCATATACAAGTTAGCTATAGATCTCCTAATATATAGGAATTATTAAGTAGTTAGAAATTATTAAGTAGTTAGGAAGGGACATATTGTGCAGGTGTGAACATTGATCCTTGAGAGATGGGAGCTTCTTGTTCATCCCCTACCCTAGCAGCTGATTCATTAAGAGTGGGTTTCACTTGATCGTCGCAATCCTTATTAGTCTTATTTGAGCTGTGAAAGCCTGGTGGAAAACCAATCAGCTTGTAGCAAGTCTCCTTGAGGTGTCCTTTCCTTCCACAATGACTACACTCCACTTGGGAACGACCTCTACCTCGTCCCCTACCACAACCACGTCCTCCTCGTGATGCATTAGACACCATAATTGCTTCTTCAGAGGGATTGCCTTGAGAACCATATGACAGATTACATTGGGTTTCCTCTTGGACAACCATGGAACAAGCTTGATTGGAAGAAGGCAAAGGATTCATTAATAATATTTGACTCCTCACTTGATGAAAGCCCTCATTTAATCCCATAAGGAATTGGAACAATTGTTGCTCTCTAACAGTCTTGGCATAGTCCTTCGAAGAGCTGCATTAGCAATTAGGAATATGTACTAAGGCAGCATGCTCATCCCAAAGTTCCTTGAGCTTGGTGTAATAGGCAGAGACACCAAGTGTTCCTTGGGTAAGTGAATTCATAGATCGGTAGAGAGAGAAGATCTTAGCACCATCTACAACATCAAATCTTTCACGTAAATCATTCCAAACTGAGGAAGCATTCTGTGAAAAGACCAAGACACCAGCAATATCCTTGTCAACTAAATTGATTAGCCAAGACAAAACAACGCTATTACATCAGTCCCATTGATTTTGATGACAGGGTTTCTGATTTTCACGACGACAAGTGCCATCCACAAATCCAAATTTATTTTTAGCATGAAGAGCTATTTTCATAGCCCTACTCCAGACAGCATAATTTTGTGAACCGACTAGAACTTGTGAAACCAGATTGATCCTAAGAGTATCATTGGGGTGAAGATAGAGGGGATGTTGAAAATCCAGACTCTGTGAATCTTCTTCAAACATGGTAATAACAGGAAACTAGCAAAACAGAAAGGCAAAGTACCAGTGAGAGGAAACCAATCAGTAGAGGGTCACACCGACATCCGCGTAAAATGCAGGGAAAGGGTGCTACAGGGCTCACGATGAAGAAGAAACCCACGCAGTGATATTGATGTTAAGTCTCTTGAATCTGTGGTAAACCAAGAATACCTCTAGTGATTTGGCGTGAACGAAGAGCAAGACAAAACCAGTTATTGTCTTTGAATTGGTGATCATTCAAGACCACATTCAGTGATGATTTTAGGTCAGCGGTAAATCAAGAACATCACCGATGATCGGTGTTAACCAAGAACAAGATGAAATCATGAATATGACCAGACGCAAGAAACACGACGAAATCAACGGAAGTTAAAAAAAAGGGAATCGTGTGCTCATTGCGATAGAAGGTCGGCAGATACATGGTGGAGGCGACAAGCGCGCTCGACAAGGATGAAGATGGCACAAACCATGGACAGCGAGATTCAGAATCACGAACGGAAAACCAAAACGACGAACCTTAACCCCATGCTCGACAGTGAGGAATTACAGATCATTCCAGATCCAGGCGTGGAAAGAGGAAACAAGGACTCGATGAGAAATTCCATATCCAGGCGTGAAAACAAGAAACGAGCAAGTGATCCGGGCAGGTTGTCAAGAATTGGTGGGTTGGAGCATCCAATAACCTGGGGCTCTAATGCCGTGAAGAAACTCATAGGCCCACTAGATAACAAGAATTAAACATCTTATTCATTAACCAACCATGTTTCTACAATGAATATGACGCTATATATATACATGAGGTCTTAAGTTGGGACACACACACTGACCAAGAAATTACTAATATGTCCCTTCCTAACTCTTAATAATTCCTATATAATATGCTCCAGATACAATCATTTGGCGTGTTGATTATCACTTTGTTACTTAGGTTTGGTATCTGAGCTAGCACAAACTTGGTATTAGTGTTTGGTATTAGGGTTTGGTATCAGAGCTAACACGAGTTGAGTATCAGGATTTGATATTGAAGCCAACATAATTTTAAATTCCACTTTCATTGAAAATGTTTGAAGTGCTAACCATCAAACCAAAAGCTTAAGTTAAAAGTAGAGGTGCACCCAAATCTTGAACTATTTTGATGGTAGTGAGATTCAAACCCATGCTGAATTTGATATCAGACCTCAGAAAAAAGTGTTAACCATCATGGAAAATGCTTAAATTAGTAATAGTGGTGCACCCCATTTGCTTTCAACCCATCCACCAGTCTCTTATGACTTTGTTTAGAGTATAAGATGGTGATTCTCTCTTAATGTTTGTTTAGTAGGAGAGAGACCTTCTCCTAAGATGGTGGTTTTCTCATAAGCTTTGCTTAGCTCTCTTTCAATTAAAATAAAATAAAATAAAATAAAAATTTTTAGTCTTAAGTATGGTATGACACTTTTCTTATGATTGTATATAGTTAAAATTAAAAATATGTTAATTGAAACCCCCACCGTCATCAAGGCCGAGGTTAGTGTTTAAACTCGTTTTATAATTGGATAAGAGATTGAGAGTAATTAAAAACCTTTTTCTAAAAACATGTACAACAAGATATCCATCCTTTCATTCACAAAAACAATTGGCCTGTTCGGTTCGTCACATATATAATATCAGAGTATTAATAAAATTCCTGACATTCAACCGAGATAATATTATTAATTCAAGAGTTTTACAGGGCATCATTGCCCATCTCAGTTTCCCAAACTGTTGCTTACACCACAATTACAAATCTATGGTCAATCCAATATATACATACAGTTGTCCAAATGATAACCAAAAACCAAAAAGAAACTAAGACTAGCACCGGCAATCTTAGTCATCCTTGCTCATTTGCTTGTCCCGAGATCCACTAGCCCTGGCTAAAAATGTTATTTGGAAAGAGTGAGATTTAAAAGAATCCCAGTAGCAACAGTTTACGTATATGATGTATAATTAAACAAAGCATGTAAGTATATATCACAATTCAGCTACACAGCATTCAAAGTCAGGCTACCTGCCCCGACTCAATCATTCATTCAAGGCCGGGCTACCTACTACGGACCCAATTGGCAATATCCAAGGTTGGGCTAACTGCCACAAACCCAATCAACAACATTCAAGGCCGGGCTACTCGCCACGGACCCAATCAGCATCATTCAATGATAAATACGTACGAGCAATGCATTAAACATAATATAGGATAAAGTGTCACTACCTTGTTCTTTCCGTCCTTATCCAGGCGTAGGCCTTCTACGTTCCAGGAAAATATAAAACCCTATAGTCATAATTAAGGATGATGCGTTGTAATACCCCGAATTCTGAGACTTGAGGCTAGAGAATAAGCCTGAGATTAGTGGACTGCTAAGCCCTGGTTTAGCAGGATCCTAAATTGTGATTAAGAGATAATGACTCTAAAAGTGGATATGGTTAGTGTTAAATAAACCCTTTTGGAGATTATGGTGTGATTTGGCACCCGATGTGATTCGTATGTGTTGTGGGCAGCGCTGAAACCCTGTATTTAAGATCAATTATGGATTAACATCTAAATTGACTTAAAATAGAGGGAAGGCGCATATTGTGGCTAAATGAAAAGATATGAAGTGTTGGTGGTGGTTTAATGAGAATTACCGTAATCATGGGCAAAACGGTAAAGTTACCGACCGATTGGTCAGTTACCGAAAAGGAAACTCATTGGTAACTTCAAGATCAATGGTTGAGATTGATTTGTGTAGAGATCAAAGGGTGGAATCCCATGTGGTTGTGCTCATGTGAGCTCATGGGATGTGTGTCAAGATGGTGACACTTGGCACTTTGTGAGCCCTTGGATTTTGGTCAAATATTCAACTCATTTTCTCTCCTCTTTATTTGGACGTTTTTGAGGCCCCAAAAACTGATCATCATCTTCATCTTCATCTTCACTCCCTCTCTCTCTCTCTCTCAAGACTCCATGGCGCCATGCTTCAAGGGGGAAAGAGAAAAGAAAAAGGTAAGATTTGCCTTGTTTCTTGTCCTCTATTGCTAAAACACCCTTCTATAATGTTGTTCATAGTGATGAGAGCTTCATTGCTATGGTTTTAGATTCTTGATTGGTGGTGTTTGATGGCTTGAGGAAATTTGGAAAGATGGAGAATCAAAGAATTGGTTTGGGAAAGAGGAAGAGGTGAGCATTTGAAGCATTTTGATCTAAGTTTTGTGAATTATGGTTGAGTATTGTAAATTTCGAATTTGCCCTGATTTTCTTGTGATTTTGGATTGGATGAATTGGGTTGTGTCTTATGTTGGAAATGGTGCCATGTTGTGGTATTTGGCCATTGGAATTGGTTTGAGAACTTGGAATGAAAAGAATGACAATGTGTGATTGTGTTGTGGTTTTGTGATGACATGTTATGATTATTGGTAAAACATGTCAATGTAATTTGAATTTGGTTGATTTGGTATTTCCAATGGATTCCTTGTGAAATTTTGTGTGAGAATGATGTTTGATATGGAAATTGAACCATTGGAAGCCAATTGTGCAAATTTGGAAATCTGTCCAGTGTAAGTCTGTGTTGGGCAGTCTTGTTGTGTGGACGTTTTGACTGGGCTAATGATGTTAGAAAATTATGAAACTTTCCAGTCTTAAATTTCACCTCCCAAGGTTCAAAATGGACATATAATGTGTGCCATTGCGTTTTGATAACTGGGAGTTATAGCTGTCCAAAGTCTGGCATCAAAACTGGATCCTGTTTTGGCACAATGTTAGGTTTTTCGTAAATCTGGACTTTTATGGTGATTTCCAGTATTGGCCAGTATTTTTCCTGTGTAGAGGACTTGAATAGCTTTCATTTGGCGTTGGGATCACCTCATTTCGATTTTTGTGGAATTAGTTATGATTTTTGGAAGTTCAGCCAGAAACTGGATTTTCTTGGGCCGCGGCCCAAGGATGTTGGGCCGCAGTCCAAATGTTTCTGGGCAGTTTTGGGCCGCCGCCCAAGGATTGTGGGCCGCGGCCCACCCCCAAAAATCAGCATATTGGACTTTTTAAAAGTGATCTTTGGTCAAGTGTTTTCCAAGCTTTTAGGCATATGTTTGGGCTTTGATTAGCCACCTCAAGGTGTTAAATGATAACCAACATTAAGTGTTTGTATGTTGAGGAATTGAGAAAGGGATTAACCCTATGTCCTTGCTTTGGTTATAGGGTTGATATTCGCCCTGATCGTGGTTCGGTATTCGTTCTGATCGCGAGTAAGCGAAGCTGGAGCTTACGTGGAAAGAGGGTAGGGAACTTACCTCTTTTGCATGCTTTGATATTTGTGTTTGTGTTTTGATGCATGTATTACTTTGCTTGATTATGTGAAACATATATGAATGATTGTAGCTCTGTTTCTAGTTATGCTATGGCCATGAGTATGTTGTTGAAACATTGAGCACGCAGATATGTCATTATGTGAACATGAGATATGTATTGCAAGCATGTCATGCATTAAACACATATCATACATGCATATAGGTATCTGTTTCCTACTGAGATTCTCTAGAATCTCACCCTCCCCTATCAACCATTTCAGACAGGGTAGGTGGATCGAGGATGGAGCAAACAGTCAAGGGCGGCTAGGGCTCCCATTGGAGTTTGGTTGTGATAGTTGGTTATCATCCTAGATGGGATATTTGGATTTGGATGTGTACATATGGAAGAGTATATTTGGTTATGTATTTGAAATGAGTTATTGGATATTTGTATATGTATGAGAAAGATTTGTGTAATCCCCATATGAGGGCTTGTAGGGGCGGATATGCCCTATAAGGCTTTGAGTTAATGTATGGAACCCGGGATTGCAGGGATTATTTTGTGTACTCTGATTTGTTATGAATGTGATATTCCGCGTAGTAATTGTATTCGAAAAGTGATTATGAGACCACGTTTATAAATGATTTCGAAAGGTAATTGTGAAAACCCCGTCTGGAAGATGGGTTTGTAAAATATAGTTTTGTTGCTTAATGGTCTCCATTTCACTTTAATCGCGTATTTCGAATATTAATTACGGCAGGGGGTTACATGCGTTATCACTTATTCCAATACTCAATCGACTTCAATTCACTTAGTTTTGGTTATCATTAAAGTCCCTTAAGTAGCTATGAAAGTCTCTAACAATAGCCTACAAGGATTGGGAAGTACTAGGTTAGAAACCACTTTTCAAAATCATATAGTGCTGAAAACAGGGGTTGGCTACAGCCAAGAAACCTCTGGCTGCGGCTAGAAACAGCACAGAAAGTTTTTGGCTGCAGCTAAGAATTTTTTAGCTGCGGCCAAGAAAGTTCTGTTTCTTGGTTAAACTTCGAAAAATCAAAATGAGGTGATCCCAAAGCCCATTGAAAGCTATTAAGTCCTCTTTACTAGAAAAATATAGATCATTACCAAAAACCACCACACAAATAAAAACTTTAAGAAATGTCGACACTGCTCTAGAATTGTTCCCAGATTTAGCATCAAACTTTGGACAGTCATAACTCCTAGCTCACAAATCGAAATGACATGAAATATATATCCATTTTGAAGCTTGGAAACTGAACTTTAAGACTGGGAAGTTTCAAAATTCTTCAACACCATTTGCTATTTTAAAACGTCCATGCAAAGCCACTGCCAGAACAAAGTTTTTCACTGACCAAGACTTGCCACTTTTAAAACTAAGTTCCCAATGGTTCAAAATTCATATCCAACACTACTCCCACACAATTTTCCACAAGGAACACTATGGAAACATCAAAATAACCAAATTCTCATTCCATCTATATGTTCTATTTTTGGCCTATGTTCAACAAAAATCCCAAAATTGTCAAACTTGGCATTTAAGCTTCAATCAAATTCTATCTATCCAAGATACATCTCAAAGCATCATATCCATGACAACAACAACTCAAACACCACAAGACCCTAATTTTCAAAAATAGGCCAAAATTCTTAGAAATTCCAATTTAACCCAATGGCCACAAAACTTATATCAAAATGCATACCTCACTCACCTCTTCAACTTTCTCCAAAGGATTTATTTGATTCTCCAAACTCTCTATCTCCTTGAGAGTTCAAATCACCACAAATGGTAAATCTACAACCATATAATTGAAGCTCTCAATGCAAGGAACAAGATTGAAGAAGGGATTTTTTCCATTAGAGGTCATGAGAAGGGTTAAAATGAAAAGAACTTACCTTGGCACTTCCTCTTTCTTCTACAGAAATGGAGACCGAAAATGGAAGAGAGAAGGAGAGAAATGAGTATGTGAGGAAGATGAAATGAGTGTAATTTATGCCCTCGTCCTTTAGTCAGCTGAAATATAGGAGGAAGAGAGAGGGACAATGATATAATAATGGCACATTTGACTTTTCAAGCTACTCCCTTACCCTCTCATCTTACCACTTGTCCCATTCTTATTGGCTCTTCTAAAGTAAGTAACTACTTAGTTACTCTAACCACTCCATTAGCCATTTAATTACATTTCTCATTTCCTTCCTTAGTTAGTAATTAATTTCTCCACTAATCACTAACTAATTATCCAATAGTTCCCATTCCTTCAATTTATTTCTGATTTTGGCATATTAATTAAAATTGCCACATATCACATAAAACTCAACTTTATATTCACAAAGTATTCACAATAATCATCATTAGCCCTTAATCAAAATTTGGGGCGTTACATTAATGTAATGAACTAATGATGGATTCCATTATTATTAATTAAAATAAAAAACTTAAAATTCAATGCATCCATTTTTGGAAGAAAATAATAGAGCACTCCTTATAGTTGTACCATACCGTTATAAAAAAAACATACTCCTCGAAGAATAAATAAAACACATCAACAGTATGAGGGATTAGAAATAGGTAAATGAGGTTCCAAGACAACTCTTTTTGAACATATTCTTATTATTTTATAAAATAAATTAACTTGGAGAATTATTGGGGTCTGTTTAGTTCAATAGAGGGAAGGGAGAGGAAACATTTTAATATTGCCTCATTTGATGTAAGAGGGGAGAGGAGGAAAAATATTTTTACATGGACAAATTTGCCCTTATAGTGTTATATATATACATATAATTTTAATTATAAATATATTTTATAAAATATTATATGATAATATTTTATAACCATAAACATTATAATTATAAAATATTATAAACATTAGAGAGGAAAATATTGCTCCTTCACTTTAAATCTCCCACTTTTAGAGAGGAGGGGAGGGAAAAGTTTTTAAAATATTCCCTCCCCTCCCACAAATTTGTAGAAGCCAAACAACCCTTTCCCTTCTCTCCACTTTCCTTGTACCAAATAGACCTTTAGGGCCTGTTTGGTTCGAGGGGAGGAGATGGAAAGGAAGGAAAAAATGAGTTCCTTCCGTTATTTGATTTGAAAATTTGGAGGGAAGGGGAGTGAAAATCCACTCCTCTCTCCTCTTCCCTCCCTTTATTTTGGTCCCTCCAAATTGAAGTTTTCTGGAGGGAGCCAAATTTTGTGACCGTTTACACTCATATTTTTGTGATATTTCTGGTCTTGTTAGTGGGCCTTGCCTTTTCTCTTTCTTCTCTTTTGACAACTTGCCATTTGTAAACCCAAAAAAAAAAAAGAATTTTTATTTTTGAAATAAAATTTTTTAATTTAATTTTTTTAAAACATAGATTAATTTTTTAAAAAATATTTTCAGATTACTTAGAAATAAAAAACACTATACTATTTTTTTTTCAGCCGCCCACTTTAACAGCTGATTTGGGTTACCAAGGAAATGGTTCATGTGTTGGCAGTTGGTTTTGATGGTTTGTTGGTGTCCCTTTTGAGGCAAATTGTTGAAGAAGATTTTAGTGATGGCAATTTGTGGTTGTGTTTTGAGCTAGCTAACTTCTTTCTAGATAAGTGAATTTTCATAAATTATATAATTTATATTGAGATGTAAACTAATTTAAATAATATATTTAAGGAAAAATATATAAACTAATATATAAGGGTAAAATGGTAAATTAGATATTATCTTCTCTCTTGTTTCTCCTTGAACCAAACAAATGATCATTAAAAAACCTTCCTCTTTCTTCCCCTCCAACCAAACCAAACCAGATAACTTCATATCCTTTCTTTTCATCCCCTCCTGTTGAACCAAACCGGCCCTTACAGTGCATCAATGGTGATATGTGAAAACCTCATACATGTCCCATCAACTAAGGTAATGGCAGCTTTAATTAACAAGGTCAAAAAAAAAAAGAATAAGTCAGGGCAAGTTTAGATTAAAGCTCATAATAATATCTGGCAAGGGTGGACAAAATCTATACAATCTTGTGAAAGCTTGGAAATGTGCAGGTAAGTTTAGACCAATCTAGAGATAAAAATGTGTTTTTATTTTATTTTTACATATAATAAATATTTTTTGTACATTATTCTTAATTTAAAATATAAATTTTGCATACAATTTTTTGGATGGGTCAAATTCAACTATTATCGTGCCTGATTGGAAGCAACTTACGCAAAGATGTTTTATACATTCACATAGATTCAAGAATGCAAAAAACTCAAAAACTTATCTGTAAGGGTAGAAAATGTTTTTAGAAGAGTTACCATAATTAGGCCCGACAATGTTAGCTCTTGCTAAGCCAGTCAAATAGCTGTGCAAAATAATGTTATATTATGTATGATTTGTAAACAATAATACTTCATATAAATTTTTTTGATACCATAGACATGATTTTTTTTGCCAGTGCATAGACATGATTATATATGTGTGTGTATGTGCGTGCAATATATAAGATACAAAATTGTTGTTAATGGATTTCTTATATGTTTTATATTATACGTAGCTTTGTCTATATCATATTGAAAGTTTGTTGGAATCATATTTTTCTTGTTTAAATTAGTAGTAGTTGAAAAAGTTTTTGTTGTCACCGAACCTATAGGGTGAAGTCGAAGCTACTTTTCTTAAATTATGGGTTAGGTTTGGAATAGAGCTGCCTCATATTTAGTGTGAAATATGAACATACTGAAATCTAGCCTACTAAATATGGATATCTATTAAATTATATAGGGAGAAATCTCATTATCGGATCTCTATAGCAATTCTTAAAAAAAGGGGGTTAAACCTACTTTTAGTCCTTATACTTTACTTTGATTTAAGTTTTGGCCTCTGAAATTTTAAAGTGAAGGTTTTAGTCCATTAAATTTACTCCTTTCAAAATATTTAGTCCTCGTAGTTTTAAAAGAGCCTAGATTTATTTGTGTTTATGTGTCACTAACTCTGTTATTTTTGCTTACATAGCGTGATGGTTGGACAAGATGACCTAGAAATGATGCCTTTACATGGATTACAGGAATATGACCTAAAACTAAATCGCACAACACAAGGGAAAGGGGTGAAGGGTTAGGGTACTGGCTTCATTGAAGGTTGGTAGTGACTTTGGTGAAGTTCAGGGGCGCCGTCGACTTTGGCCTAGTTCAGGTGAGGCGTCGACTTCAACGAAGGACCTGAACTCCACCGAAGTCGACAGTGTTTCAAAAGTTGAATTTAGGAAAACATTCACATGGTAACCGGGCTTTAAATGATTCTCATCAACTTGAGGAAAACAAAAACATGTTTCAGGTGGATGGGGCTATCACCTATGATCTCCGAGAAGCGGGATGTGGAGGGATCTTATATAGTCCTAATGGATGTATTTTGGAATCCTTCATGTGTTGTCTTAAGGTTTAGGACTGTATAACTGTAGAGTTGTGGGGCTGAGCCTACACTACTACAGACAAGGCTTTTAACGTCCCCTTTTTTGGGGCTTTTAACATCCCTTTTTTGGCACTTTTAACATCTAAAAACAAGTGGATGTTTATGTGAGCGACTTAGTTTATTTTATAAATAACGTTTCTAAAAAGTGATGTTTAAAGTAGGACTTTAGACGTCCCTATTTCAAAAAAAGGATATCTACAGTGACGACTTTAGACTTCCTTTTTCTCCATTTGGGACGTCTAAAGTCTCATATACCCAGGGACTTTAGACGTCCCTTTTTCGAAATAAGGACGTCTAAAGTGTGGTGTAGCACCCTTTAGACGTCCATTTTTCTTTACGGACATTAAAAAGTTTTATTTTTTTTAAAATGATTATTTATATTCTTCATTATCCAACAAATTAAAACTGAAGAAACAAAATCGAAGATGGATTCATAAACCACAATATCTCTTACAAAATGGTAAGGACATCCAACACTACAATCTTTACTATATATATATGTACAATAACAACTTATACAACCTAATACTATATATGTACAATAACAACAAAAAAGTGTCAAAATGTTGTCATCACACAACTACTAACTAATATAAATAAAAATTTTACCGATCTATATGTTGAAGAAGATATCCAACAAAAGGTCTCTGATCAAATTAATGTCTTCATGTAGGTAGGCATCTTCATTATAAAAAATCTACAAATTAGAAAATAAGATTTGATGAATGGATTAATTAGAAATTCAATTACAACACCAAAAATATTATCATTTAAAAATGAAGAAGTGATTACTTGTTCAAAATCGCTAATAATTCCACTTTGAATGATTTTATACATATAAAGTATAACATAACATCCGCGTTCAGTGTTGCCTGATTGTCGAGGGCACTTTAAATCAAAGTCAATTGGTTGTTAAAATCAATCAAGGTATATCTAAAATGATTGTCAATGAAAGAATTAGAATCGAAACAACTTACTTTAGGAAAATACCAGTTTGGGTCTCTAACCACTTTACCCTCGCATGACCCGCCAAGGAGTCTATATGTCTGAGTTGCACTATCATGAAAATCAAAATCAACAGAAATTAGAACTATTCATTTTTTTAAGAATCAATAAAATACAAAAAAAAAACTTACGTATTGAAGATGGATTTTGTTTCTTTGTCTGGCCTTTTAAGCAAGAAATCAAACCAATAGACTACGTTGCAGTAAGGACAAATAACACACAAACTCCAATGATAACTATAACAACATGTATAAATTAAAATGAAGTTAGATGACAAGGCAATTATTTATTAAACATCTTAAATAGATAAAATTAAAATACGTACCCTTGAACAATGGGTGCTAAATAACAATAAAGTTTGGTTTGTCTCATTGTGTTGCCCACATAGTGAGTCATTGCCTCCAAAGTATTAGTATCCCTTATAGTATTTGCTGGACGTAAGAATCCATATAAATCACGTCTTTACATGTTTATGTAGATGTGGTTGAAGCAGCTATAATAGAATTAAAATAAGGAATGAATTATTAAATGTATGAAACCAAAAAACCACTACATGAATGAAAGGGAAAAATTGAAAGAAAAAAAACTTACTGGATTGCAAATTTCACCTATCCTACGTCTATCTCCTCCAACTTGATGAACTCCTTGAGATCTTTTATGTCAATTGTGTAAGGATACTCCAATGTAAGACTTATAATCCCTTGAGGCATGTGCAAGTCAATTTGGCGAATGCCTTTATAGAGCTGTAGCAGCCATGCTAAAAAGGGCCATTTGATGGGAACATCGACGGTGGCCTCGGCGTCATAAGGAAGATTTTGGGCTTTGGGTAAGGGAAGCTTGACTAGTTTGATTAGAGGAGACAAGTTATGAGGTAGTTTTGGAAGGCGATCGATGTTTCTTGGAGTCGAAACAAAGCTCACAAGGTGACCTTTCTCAGCTATGAGCTTGGCAAGCTCGAGGTAGGGGATGATGTGGCCAAAGGCCAGCCATGGGAACATGACTATGTGAAGCTTCTTGTCTTCTGCCATGGTTTATTTTGTGCTCAGCCTGTGGTGTGTTGGGTAAGAATTAATATTGGGTATGTAAGGATGCAATATAATTTTTTTTTGGCCGGTAAAAGTAGACTTTCATTTAATAAAAGAAGGGAAACATCACAAACCAAGTCTTAATGAGATGAAAGCATGAAAACGACATGCAAATTCAAAACCACAATTGAAAGAGACATAAAGCATGAAATTATTAAAGCTAGTTTGTTGCCACATGCAACTCAACCAATTCCCTCCCTATTTGCTTCCAGAGGATGCTCATTATCAGACTCTGACTCTTCAACACTAGCTTCTTGAAAAAGAATCTCTACTAGACGAGGTGGTGATTGTAGAATCAGATCGCTTGGTCCCAACTGCTTTGAAGCTAATGCAGCCAAACAGTCTCAGCAGAATTCCCTTCACAAGGGATTAACTCGAGGGAAATGAAATTTCAGGTTTGTAACATGTCAAAGAGGTCTTGGAGAAGTCCATGAATTTTCCAGCAACATCCGTCAGTTTTCTTCTCACTCGCTACCAAGTACAGTTCCTTACAGTCCATTTCTATGATGATCGAAGTATGATCCCAAGAATCTGCTATTGTTACAACTTTTATGAGAGCTTTTAATTCAGAATAGATAGCTGAATTCGCAGGAAAACGATCAGCCCATCCGTGAAGAAAGAGTCCATCATGGTTCCTGCAGATTATACCCATACCAGCAATGTTTTTTTGTTTACAAAAGGCCCCATCACAGTTGATTTTAACCGTGTTATACTGGGGTTTTCTCCACTTGAAATTAATTTCAATCCCCAACCCATTTTCAAGTGGTTTCCATAAATCATGTATACTCCAGTATTCATTCATGGCACGGTTAGTAACTTCAATAGCAGACAAAGGATCTAGTGGTTTCCGATCAAAGACCCATGCACACCTCATTTTCCAAATGGTCCAGCACATATTAGCAACATAGGCCTTGATATATTCCGCCTGGGAATTTTTCATGAGGAAGATGTCCTCCAACCAGTGGTTTATGCTTTTCACATTGGTTGGATCACAGGTTATTCCTAGAGGGCAGCCAAACCATGTCAAACTAGCCCATCGGCATAGTTGGAACGTATGCTCAAGGGATTCTACTTCATTATTGCAGATAGGGCAGAAGGGATTAGAAGTGCTTCTACGTTTATATAATGCTTCCTTTGTTGCTATCGCTTTACTCAATATACGCCATACAAAGTTCCTTACTTTTGGGATTACCTTCAACTTTCACACTTGCTGCCAAACTCTCTTGTCAACTGTATTTGATGAAGAGGCCCAAGTAACAGCTGAGTCCTGCTTTGCCTTATTGGATAACCTGTAACCATTTTTAACACTATATTTTCCATCTTTGGATCCCATCCATTGCAACTTGTCACACGATCGTGTAAAGCTCAGGGGTATACTCTCGACAAGGGCCAAATATTGAGGTTTCACTGCTTAAGATATTTGTTCTAAGCTCCACCTTCGTTCATCAATTAGATCAGCCACAAGCATATCATCATTAATAACAACATTAGGGATTTTTGGTAATAAGAAATTATGAGTTCCGAGTATCCAGGGATCTCTCCACACCTGAATATAATAACCAGTACCAACTTGCCAACACAGGTTCTTTTTCAAAGCCTTGCGGCCTTTAAGAATGCTATCCCACATCCATGATGCCCTATGTCCTTTTTGTGCATTCATAAAGGAGGTCTCCGGAAAATAATTGCTTTTTAATATACGTACCCAAAGGCTATCAGGATTTTGGATGATTCTCCATGCTATTTTTGCAAGTAGTGCGTCATTGAAACCCATAAAATCTTTGAATCCCATACCACCCTCATTTTTTTGCCTCTGTTAGTGCTTGCCATGCCTTCCAGTGGATGTTACGTGAAGATCCATCATTACTACAAAAGAAGTTTGAGACCATGCTATCAAGCTTCCTGCACATCTCCTTTGGGAATTTAAAACAATACATGGAGTAAATAGGAATTGCACTAATAACTAACTTAATCATTATTTCTCTACCTGCAAAGGATAAACATTTCTTTTGCCACCCTTGAACCATTCTGCCCATCTTGTCAACCACATATGCCAGAGCTCTCTGCTTCGATTTTCCCCACAAAATAGGTAACCCAAGGTACTTACATGGGTCTGCCACTACATTAACAGACAGGCAACTAGATATTTCCTCACAACGTTGAGAAGGGGTGTTTGTTGAGAAAATATATTTGATTTATCCAATTAATTAACTGCCCTGATGCCCTGCAATAATCTTGTAGGATTTTCAGAAATAAGTTGCAATTTGGGATGTTGGCTCTCATGAAGACAATTGTATCATCTGCGAACATACAATGGGTTACTATTGGGCCAGCCCTTGTGAGAGATATACCTTCAAAATTTCTGTGATTGGCATGGTGTGTGATCATGGCAGACAAGGCTTCAGATGCTATGATAAATAAGTACGGTGAGAGTGGATCTCCCTGGCGTAGACCGCGTTGGGGGACTATATTTGCAATGGTTTTACCAGATAACTGTACATTAAAGGTAACACTTCGAACACATTTCATAATCCGTTGCACCCATTTCTCACAGAAATTTAGTTTCAGCATCATACCTTCTAGAAAGTCCTAGTCAATCCTATTATAGCCTTTGTTCATGTCCATTTTCAAGGCTAACTCATACTTGTTCCCTGTTTTATGTGTTGTAGATAGCGGAAAACTTCATGCACCATAATGCTATTATCCTGAATTAATCGGTTTGGGATAAAAGCCCGTTGCTGTTCAAAAATACAATCATCTAACACCCTACTCAATCTGTAACGACCTCTCTTAATTACCATATAATTAACTTCCAAACCAAGTAAAACATTAAATATTACATGATACAACATATTATGGGGCTTCGTCCACAGTACAAACCCCAGTATGCAACGTAGTATTCAACATATGCAACGTAAACCAAAAAGGCCCTTAAGTTTGGCAATATACATTATACTCATGTAACCAAACGAAACATACGATGGATCAAATCAAGTCTCGTTTACCTTCTCCTTGGTAGCACCACCTGAATTCTCACCTGAAAAGTTTTAAATATCGATAGGGTGAGTCACATGGACTCAGTAACTACAATTCCATTTTTACAAGTATGCAAAGAATGATTATAAGATAATTAAGCAGGCAAATATATATAATATATATTCATAAAACATAAAGTTTAATCTTCCCAAAACATTATTATTTCAAAATAATTCAATATGCATAAAACTCCCTCAACCATCCTTATAACCTCCTTTACCGCTGACAGAACCCATGAGCTATAACATATAATAGGATTAGTCTTTTTGACAAGACTGCACCAAGCTCTCCAATAATGAGGTGTAACCCGGCCAAAGGCTACAGAACTCATATCGGATCATGGATTCCCTTTCCGTCGAAAATGGAAAAGTGTCACCTACCCTTGAGCGACCCTTAACTCGGCCAAAGGAAAGGGTGATACTAAGGGCCCTGAGAATGCCAAAGCCATCCATTGTGCACACGGTGGCGGCTATACCACGTGGTATAAAAGAATCAAACTTCTCCTCAATCACAACTCACCACATCCAACATCTCAACATCGAAATCTTCAATATCAGTAATTTATTTATATTTCATATTTAATGCTATGCATCATCAATCATTCAAATAAATCATTCATGCTCACTTAACTAAAAAAAATACTAAAAACATGATTAATACTATCATTGTACATTTTTCATATATAAATTACTATAACATATTTATAGGAAATAAAAATACCAACATACGCATATAATCATTTCAACAAGCATACATGATAAATTGGAAAGTGGTTATCTCAAGTTCTTGGCACAACTAAACTTGAGAATTTAACTCCAACAAGCCAAATTCAAGTTCACTCTACAATACATATATATATATATATATATATTTGCATGTTAATATAATTTATAATAATTGTTAATTATTACAAAATAGCAAATAATAATCCCCATAATTGGCTCAATTTTCTTAAAAATAACAACAATTTTTCTATTCCTCAAATTTCTTTTAAATCAAAATTTCTAAAATTTCTTAACTCTATTTCACAATAAAATATTTAATGACCATAATTCTCTAACTATAATATCAAATCATAATTTATAATTTCACATAACTCAAAATCTGCAAAACTAAACCGATTAAAATTTCAATAATACTTCCAATAACTCAAATAAATTGTTTGATCCAAATTTAATCGGTAAAAAAACGTTCCTAAAGCATAATTTATTATTTATTTAAGAATAAATTAATTATAAAATCATAAAACAACCAAATGGTAAATCTAAACCGATTAAAATCAACTATTATTTATTCTCTACATATCTATAACCATCTTTTGTAAAAACTCAAAATTCTCCCAAAATCCTAATCCCAAAATTCTCGCTAATCAGTATAATATTACCATCAATAGAAAGATAAAAATACGTAGAACAACTTTTATGAAGGAAGTTCGTTAAGAAAAAGTGATTTTAAGTACCAAAATTATCTGATAAATTCAAAACCTTACCTATTAAAATTACGTTCGCTCCGTTCGCCTGCTCATGAAGCATAACGAAAGTGATAAAGGGAAAGGGTATTAATAATACCCTCCCTGACTTTTTTTTTCCAGCGGGCCCCACATGTTTTTTTTCCTTTTCTTTTTCTTTCTTTACCGACAGTTTGCCCCCTCCCCTACATTTTTTTTATAATATTACACAATCTATTTGCCAGGATTTTTGCTACAATCTTATAGGCAAAATTGTAAAGGCTGATTGGGCGGTAATGGTTGACAAATTCTGGATGGACAATTTTGGGGATCAATAGCAAGTTAGTAACATTCAATGCATCAAGATTTTCACCATGTTCAAAGAAACCATGAATCATTCTTACTAGATTAGGCCGTACCTTATTCCATGAGCTTTGATAAAAATGCCCGTTGAAACCATCTGTACCGGGAGCTTTGAAGGCCCCAAGTTGAAATGTTGCTACATGGATTTTAGCCTCTGTAATAGGAAGAGTCAGCCACAAATTCTGGTGAGAGGAAACGTAAGGTTTGACATAAGAAAGCACCGCTTCTATTTGGCCATAGTCACTCTTTTGGAATAAAGATGAGTAGAATCCAACAATCATTCCATTAACCTCTTGTTCATTCTCGATCCAGTTCCCCTGGTGATCCTTTAATTTAATTACCATGTTGTGTTGGCGTTTAATAGCGACAAATCGATGGAAGAATTTAGTATTGAGATCCCCTACTTTAAGCCAATCTGTCCTCGCCCTTTGCCACCAATACACCTCTTCCCGTTTCCATACTTGTTCGAGCTCAAGTTTCATCGCCTCAATATTCTGTTTTGTGGCGTTAGTATAAACGGGAGCCTTTAATTCTTCAATCTTCCTTACAAGCTCGGTAATAACTCTGCGATTATTTGGGAAAGCTTTCCTACTCCAATTGATAAGAGCAATCCGACATTTATTAAGATAATTAATGAGGATATCAACTCCATTTACATTTGTATCTTTGTCGTTCTGCCAGCAGCTTTGGATGATAGTGTAGAATTCAGGATGTGTTACCCAAATGGCTTCAAAGCGAAATGCTCTAGGAGTTTTAGAATCACAAAAACACATCTTTAGCCATAGCATATGGTGATCTGAAGCTATGGGCTCCACATGAAATACTAATGCCTTTGGAAAAACTTCTTTAAACTCAAGATTGCCCAATGCTCGGTCAAGCTTTTCCTTCACATGAGCTTCACCCACTCTTTGATTACACCATGTAAATGTAGAGCCCTTAGCTTCAACCTCCATTAATTCACAATTTGAGATAACTTGTTGGAAATTACAAATTCTACGAAGAGCATGCGGGTTACCTCCATATTTCTTTGATTGTGACAATAGTTCGTTGAAATCACCTATGCATAGCCATGAGGATGATATATTTCCGGCCATTCTTTGAATCTGATTCCAGAAAATCCTACGTTCCCCTTCTCTAGGTGGTCTTTAGATAAAGGATATGTATGTCGGGAACGTGTTTGAGGGAGGGTTTAACCAAGTATGAATCAAATTCTTAGAATTGCTAATGATGTTCACAGTAACCTCATGGGTCCACCACAAAACAAGACGACCCGAATGGCCAATAGGTGAGACATACCAACTCTCATTAAATCCACATCTTCTTCTTATTTGCTCCAAATACTCACTCTGCTTCTTCGTCTCCATAAGGAAGACGATTTGGGGGTTTTTTTTCTTTTAACCTCCGACCTCAAGTTTTTTACTGCCAGAGCCACCCCAAATTCCTGACAGTTCCATGATATAAGACTCATGGCTCTTGGGTGGCTGTTGGAGGACAGCCACCAGAACCCTCAGCCATTGTTGTGTCGTCATTCTTTAGCACAATTATGTCATTGCACTTCAGCCAGCTACTTGGGAAATCTATCTCATGTTCAGCATGGGCCTTTGTGTAAGCAAGGGTAGTATAATAATTCTGTATATTGTCTGTATATTGGCTTAATAGCACGGGCTGTGTGCTATATATGTTAGGACCCTGATTGTCATTTTAGTCTGGTCAGTGATTATGTGTAAGAAGACTCTTGTGTGTGTTTTCATTTTAGATGAATAAAGGAAGGTTTTTGGGTCAGGTGTGCTAGCCTCTTGGGCTGGTCCAAGAGTTCACACTTTGCAAGATTAAAAGCACCCGTAATTCTTCCTCCTTGCAATTCACTCTTGATTGTCCGAAGATTCTTCCTTCGTGCTGGAGCTTTTCTTGGAGATTTTTTTGTTGTAATAGGCTCAACTTCTTCAGTGAACAAACGTCTTCGTTTCCCTATGTCTGAGTTATCTAGATCTGGCCCACCACGTTTAAGATTCACTTTCTCAAGTCCTTTGACCATAGCAGATACCGGAGACAATTGGGTAATCGGGACAAGTGCCTTTGAGCAATTTTCTTTTGGACTTGGTGTAGAAAGTGCCTTATCCATTGGGGATGGGGTTGGATTATTAATTGGGCTTCGATTCAGTTGCGTCACAATTTTAACAGTGTGTTGTAACTTTGGGTTCACCTTATGCCTTCCTTCTCACCATTTTCTTTATTAGTTGGCCCACCAATCTTTATCCCTGTGTCCTTCTCTTTTGTTTTTATGTCGATATCCCCCTCTCTTGTTGACTTAACACTTTCATTCCTTAATGATGGCAAGACCAGCGATATTGGCGCTATAACAGGAGCTTTATTACTGGTAACCAACTCATCACAGCTTAGCGAATTATCTTTCTGGGATTTCGCAGCAGATTGATAACGTACTGTTTTTTGAATTCTGTCACGCGTTTGGTCTTGTGTCCGCTCTTCTCCGACCCCATTTTCCGACCATCTTCCTCATTCCACGACTGCAAGAATTTCACCATACCATCTTCCTTATCCCGTTCTGCACCAGTTCCTATCCATGGCCCATATACCCGTTCTCTATCTTCGTTGAGGGAGCTATTGGTTTTGCAGATTTTATTATCATGTCCAAATCAGTCCGCAGTTATAACAAAATAATTGCAGCCACTCATACTTCACCGATATCCAAACCTCCAATCCATCCAGCCGTTCAACCCAAAAACCATGCACCAAAGGTTTCGTGCTATCTACTAGGACTCTCGACCTTCCATAGCTTCGGCCAAATTTTCCATTTACTTTCGGCTTTTCATACCACACTAGATCCCCTACTAAGTTACTCATATTAGGAATGTTTTCCTCATCCTCCATTAATCCCATTGGCATATTATGAAACTGCACCCAAAATGGCGTTTTATCAAAACATACCTCACTTGTGGTCATATATTCGGACCATTCTTGTATGCTCATTAGGGCCCCCTGTATCGACCATGGACGTCCCCGCATCATCCTCTGTTTCTCGTTCAAATCAAAGAAGGTGAATACAAAAGCGTCATCTGGCATTTCGATAATCTCCGTAGTCTCTCCCAAGTTCCATCCTTTCCGAATTGTAGATATGACGGACTTTTTATTGATATTTTTTTCAGAAATCAGTTTTCCAATGAGCATATTACTCACGTTCTTCGTTATACCATTTGATTTCCAGACGGCATTCAGACGAAGGCTTTTCCTTTGGTTACTACTTCCTGCTTCCTCCATCATTATTTTAACCGACTCTCCTCCGTATAGTTCCAATGAACCACACTCCAGTTAAACCTCCCTCTCCTCACTGATCTCACCCCCAACAAGGAAGTAGAGATCTGTTTTTGACGGAAGACCACAGTGGGTGGGCTCCGGTACCCTCACGCTGCCACAGAGAACAGCACTTTTAGTTCTCGATGAAAACGAGAGAAAACCTCCCAGAGACGAGAGACGGATGCAATATAATTATCCTCATATGTTTTTATGCCGGCTACATTAATTATTTATCGTCCTCATGGTACGTAAGCATTAATTGGCTGGTTGAAAATAAGCCATGTGCTCCAGGGGACGTTCAAGTATGTGGGGCAACTTGATCTTTTTTCTTTTCTTTTCTTTTCTTTACCATCAATCTTTTTGCTAATATAGCACGTTAGTCCTCTGGAATTTTGCTAATAATCTATCATAGTATCACAAATAATCATGCAGCACCATAGGGAATTTTATATTGCAAGCATCTAATTAACTAATATAATTATCAACCAAGATTTATAATTTAGCAACGGTTAAAATACTAAAATGAGACGAGACCTTGAAAAATTATGAAATACTGACTCTCTGGAATGACCCTAATACTAACAACAACAAAATCAAAAACCAAAGCTAACATCTCTTGTCAAATGATGCTCATGTTTTATGAAGAATTTAAAGGAGGTTTGAGAAAGACACTTATCTACACAGTAAGTAATTAAAACTGATAAAGGTTCCGCTATAAAAGGCCTGTATTGTAAATCCAAAAAAGTGCAACACAAACAGCACTTGAAAAGAAATGCAGTTCCTGGTAATGCTTTTATGGGGGGGAAAACCAATATAATTAAAGCACATTATTGCTTGGTGTTCCCTTGACTGACAAATCATATCTCGATTAAAAATACAAAAAGGAAGAATCACATTAAATTAAGGCCCCAGTAAAAAAATAATAATATTAAAAAATATCATAACTAATTGATAATGACTCTATCACTTGTTATTAATAAATTACGGGTATTCTCTAGTATTATCATTTTTTAATTAGGACATTGGTTTAATTTTTCAAACAACAAATTTAAATATGGTACAAAAGATGTCGGCAACACATTTCAGCCTTACAAACCGAGAGATATGGCGGATCCCCTCTTCGGCGGGAAAAAAAGATATGGTGGATCCCTCTGTCTCTTCTCTTTATTTTTTTTTAATAAAAAAAAATATATTTATATCATTTGATTATATATCAGTTTATAGTCAAATTAGTTGATATAAAAAAGATAAATATAAATATTTTAAAATAATTTATTTAACTTTCTTAATCTCTTTAAAAAAAATCAAGTGGATTTTACATTAACCAAACGACCGGAATTAGTATATATTATTTGGAGGTTCGGTTGTTGGGTAATCATGGGGGACAACAAATCTTCGCTATAATATATATGAACTTGTAATCTGGTCTATTCATAATGCTCCATCTGCTCTTTAATATAAGATATATTTAGAAAGTTGATATTAATCCTAAATATAAGATATAGTTTTTATATTTGCAATTCTTTCCTAATTTACCCCTATTGATACTCCCCAACAATAATAAAGGAGAAAAGGGAAGAAGGGAATGAAGAGAAATCAAATTAGGTAAATACATATTATATTAAGGGACAAGAGGGAGTATAAGCCAATTCTTTTTCTTTTTTTTTTTAAATATAAGGGATGGACACCAACGAACTAAAGTTGCAACTAGGATTAAACCCGCGATTTCTTACTTATAGAGGAGCTCTCATGCCACTAGTCATTAAGCTTTCAAGCATTTGGTTAATATAAGTCACTTCAACTAATTTATTATAAACAAAAAAAGGTAGTTACATCATTACAGACGAGGGATTTAGTGGCACCTTTGGTTAATATAAATCACTTTAACTAATTTATCATAACCAAAAAATGGTAGTTACACTACTACAAAAGAGAAATTTAGTGGCACCCTTTTTATAGCACTTATTTAAAAAAAATGTCACAAATAATTATTCTTTTTTTTTAAAAAAAAAATTATTTAAAAGCCATAGCACTTCCTATTATAAGGGTTATAATTAATGTTAAGCTTGTATTGCACTTGCCTAAACAAACACCATACAAGACCTTTATTTTTTAAAAAAATAAAAATAAAAGGCCAGTTACAACACTTGCTTAGCTGACCTTATTTAAAAAAAAAAAAAATCAAGCACTTACATAGCACTTGCTTAATCTAACGCCATACAAGATGGTTTGAATTTTTAGCCTTGAAACAGTGGCCTTGAAGGCTTTAAATATTCAACGCCACTGCAGCCTTGAATATATTCAAAGCCACGTGCCCTTAAATATATTACATGGCCTTGAAATATAAAATGCCTTAGAAGAGGCAATATATATTGGCCTTGAATATTTGAATATAAAGTGCGTTAGCAAGCGCCTTCCAAGTTAAATATAAAGTGCTTTAGCCTAGGTTGTTTTTTCTAGTTTTTTTTTTAAAAAGTTTTTTTTTTCTTTTTTTTTTTTCTTTTTTTGTAAATGAAGGGAAACTTTAACTCTTGCCCAAAACTTTGATGTAAGGCCACGACCTTGGAGGGCGCTTGCCTCTTCTAAGGCCCCAACCTTTTTTGTTTAATTTTTTTTTATCTTTTTAAAAACTTTTTTTAAAATAAAGGAAAGTTATGACGCTTCCTTAGACAAATGTTAAAGCTTCCATGAAGTTTTGTATGCCACTTGTTTGAACAAACGCGATATAAGACTCCTTGAGCCTACTTTTTTAAAAAAATTTGTCCAACTCATCATATATGTTCTTCTCCGCGCACCCTCAGCTCTCCATTTCTCAGAATCTTATCTCAAGTATCCACTCTATTGGTCTCACTCCTTATCCCTTCATCCCCACTCACCACCTTTCCTTATCATTCTTCCTGCTCTCCTCTTCCTATATAATACGGTCCGCACTCTTTCTCTCTGTTTTGAAGTTGTGGCGTCATTGTCCCCATTACTCCCTCCTCTCTTTTATTGCATCAAGTACAAGTTTTCTTGATCCCCCCCCCCCCCACTTTTTGTTGTTTCTTGTCTCCCCACATGCACATTTCTTTAATATTTGGTCACCACTTTGGTTATAGTACAGAGTGGGTCTCCCACATGTTTTTTCCTTCTTGTCTCAGCCTCCTACAGAAGTTCCTTAGCTTGTAAGTCTTTTTTTTTATACATAAGTTTAAGTTCATTCGTTTTTTTTTTAAGTTAAAATCTGTCATGAATCTTATATGTGTGTTTATTCAATTAAAATTAGTTGTACATTATAATTATTGCAATTAAATACATTTAGTAATGATTTTATGAATTAATTATTTGTTTCGAGTTATTTCATTCTGATTTGGTTTGATTTTGTTCATTTTGCTGTGGATTTGAACTGTAAATACAAAGGGTTTCAATAGGAAAAGGAAATAATTACGCAAAATTATTTTTAAAAAAAGACTTCCTATATATGGTAAGTGCCATAGAAAGTGCCCCATTTCCTATGTCATGTTCCTAGGGAAGCGCCATAGGAAGCTATTTAAAAAAAACAAAAAAGAAAGAACCAAGATATGACATTTCCATAAATTCAAAAAGTGTCATAACTTTCTCTTATGGCGCTGAAAGTTATGACGCTTCCCAAGTACTTTAGTATTCTTAAAATTAAGCGCTACTTGTTGTGTTTTTTATAGTAGTATTAACTCATTAAATATACCTTAAATCAAATTGTTTTTCCACTTTACCGGTATTAAATTACTACATGTAACCTCATAATTAATGATGTAACCACATTACTAAATCATCCATGTGGTCATTGTAGCAAGACTCTATATATTTTCACGGTAGCCACAGCTCCGCTCCTGTTTCCAATTGAAAGGGGCCCTTTCTTTCTTTCTTTTTATTTATTTAATTTGATATTTCTATCTTATCTCTATTTATATAATATATAATATATAATTAGAATATAATTCTAATTTCTAATATAGAATATTCTAAATTATATAATCTAATTTATATAATTAGAATATTCTATAGACTAATAAAATTAGAATACTCTATATAATAAGCTCACTTTAAAATTGCAGCAAAAGGTTAATTAATTTTTATTATTTAACCAATTATTAACATGAAAAGAATATTTAAAGGCTGTATTTATTTTTAATGAATTTAGTAAAATAAAGGATGAGGAAGAGGAAGGACGGTGAGCCGTGTGCATCAAATTAATATAATCAATTATTATTATGGTTGATTATGTTTAAGGCAAAATCCTAATAATATATGACTAAAATGATCAAAACTAAAATTAGGTCTACACTTTTAAGTTCCCTCAAACTATGTTCCCTTCTTATGTTTACCAGCACACTTCTTTAAGTTCCTTTCCTTTCCATTCCTTTCCTTTCCTTCACTATAAGTTCCTTATACCAAACGGGCCCTAACATTGTAGAGGGCACTCAATCCCTACAATCTTGCCGCTCAAGCCCGGGAAGAACCATTCTATAGTAGCTGCTAGGAGATAGACAATGAAATTTTGAATCTAAAAATAGTCAAAATTGCAACCCAAAATTTTGAGCACATGGTGGTTACTGGATGCAATACCTATAAATCTAGGCAAACTCATTTGAGACCCAGAGTAATGGAGGAAAAAAAAACCTCACTTGAAAGTCCAAAGATTCAAACTGCCAGTTTACAAAGTTAAGAAGATTATCCAAGATTGTTCACAACTTCCATCACAAGTCTAATTTCATAAACCATAATCATCAAACAGCATAAACAATTTTCCACAAGGAAATCTGAAGTGCGAACAAGAGATTCCAAAAAGCACTGGGAACATGACTGTGTGAAGCTTCTTGTCTTCTTCCATGGTTTATTTTGTGCTCAGCCTGTGGTGTGTTGGGTAGGAATTAATATTGGGCATGTAAGGATGCAATATAATTATCCTCATATGTTTTTATGCGTGCTACATGAATTATTTATCGTCATCATGGTACGCAAGGATTAATTGGCTGGTTGAACATGAGCCATGGGCTTCCAGTGTACGTTCAAGTATGCGGGGCAACTTGATCTTTTTTTCTTTTTCTTGTTTTTACCATCAATCTTTTTGCTAATATAGCACGTTAGCCCTCTGGAATTTAATTTTATGGAATAGAGCGTGCACTGAATATAACGGTTAGCTTTCAAATATAAAGAACAATCAAGAGAAGCAACTGGGTACAAGTGGGCTGCTTAGTGGACTAATTACAACGGTCATCCACCAAGAATTAACTATAAATATGGAAGGACTCAAGCTGAACCAAGATACAGGACCAACACATAAGAACGAAAAACAATCAATTCATACTTCTTGCTTTCTTTCTTATTTTTTCATTCTCTGTACTTCAGTTATTCAATATTCACTCTGTGAGAGAGTTTTTCATTACAAACTCAATATTTTTTATTGAGACAACTTAAGGTTGTGGAACCTTAAGTTAGGGTTTGGTTTACATCATGTAAGGGGAAGCGAGTGTCAAGCAGTGAAGGAACTTGTTGTGTACTTGGGTGCCAAGAACTCACTGAATCTTGAAAGATACAATGAAACTCTCAGAGGGACTTTGAGGACTGGACATAGGTCAAAATGGTTGTGACTGAACTAGTATAATTCACGGTGTACACTTCGGTGATATCTTTCTTAACTCTTAACTTCGTGTTTAAAATTTTGTTAATTAATTTTTTTTTCTTCGGTTCATTTATTCTGTGATCACCCAATTCACCCCCCCTTTTGGGTGAATTGCTTGCATTAACAATTAGAACTCATTTTTATGTTCTTAAGTGTTAGTAAATAAGCAAAGATTTGGCTGGGGTGATTCACTTTACGACATCAAATAACCTGTGAGGAATTTGAGCCTACATATTCATTTTTCCAAGAGAGAGTAGACTTATTGTAATTTCATCTCTAGAATTTGTCTTGAATCTCTTTTGAAGATGAAAATTCCCTTTGTATACATAAAGATGATTTAGGCATTTGTTTTCGTTCTTTACTTTAGTTAGTGCTAAGTAAAATAAATAAAAAATAAAGGGGATTGAAGGGATAGAAAAAAAAAAGGGAATAAAAACAACAACAACTTCGCTGCTTTCTCTAGACTTGATTTAATTACCAAAGGCACTTCATCACCAATGTTGGCACTTACATCAAACGGTTGAGTCAAAGAGGGTTAAGAGTTGGGCTAAAAGCCTCTTGAGGTGCCTATTGGAGTAACTGAGTAAGCTATGCCGCATTACCCATATACATGGTTGTATAAAAAGGGGACCTATGATGGTTCAAGATAAAAAGAAAAGAGTATAAAAAATTGTTCATTCCTCTTAAAATATCCTTTCATTCTTCATGTCTTTTCTTGAATTTCTTGGAACTAGCTAAAGTTTTATCTATTGTTAGGCCCTTTTGATTTGTGTATGCATTGGGATAATAATGTAAATATTGAGATGATAAATAAGCCTATGGTAGATGGTTTGTTATCAGTGGAATTAAGTGAAAAACAAGCCCTTAATTATATCGAGAGATAAATATAAACACTTGCCTCGTGAGGGACATTCTACGGTGTTCTATCTTTTGCCAAGTTATTTGCCTTGCTACTTGCATTTTTAGAATGTAGAAAAGAATTCTATGAAGGCCTAATTTTTTAGAGTTTAAGTTGGTTCTACTGTTATAATGTTTTCTTTAAAATCTTACGTCCAATATTTTCTTTGGTGGTTTAATAATTAAAATCTTGAGGACAGATTTGATGCAAGTCTGGTGGTGTGATGACTCCCTATTTTTAGGTAATTTTAAGACATATTTTAATATATCTATTATAAATCAAAGGGATCTTAGTCATATTTTGATAAGATATCGATTTAAAGGGATTTCATTATAAATATCAAAGTTTAGAATAAAAATAATGATTTTGATATTAAAGATAAAAATAATATTTTAAGATAAAAAGGAAAAGATATTTCAGTTATCATCATCATCATCATTATTTATTGTTATCATTATTTATTTTTTTATCTTTCTATTTTCTTTATCTTTTTATTTGATTTATTTTGCTAGAGGGATATTGCACTTTATGGAATGAGGATCTAAGAATGTAACCTATTTATAGAGGTTCAACTTCTTTGGGAAATAGAGGAGGAGAACACTCGTTCGGGTACGGCCGGAAGGAGAGGCATTCAGGTATTGTTATCATCTTCATAGGATGATGAGAGGATTGTGGAGGTGATTGATTTGAAGACCAAAAGTATCATTGTGCATTGAATTAGAGGACGCTATGGCAATTAAAGCTAAGAAATTGAAGCTTAGAAGAGATTTGACACTACTACAGAATTAGGATATTACTACCCTAAGGGACGTCCCATTTTTAAAAAAGGGTAGTTAAAAAGGAAGGCGATGATATTTTTATAAATATGTGTACGTAGGAGAAACTTTAGACGTCCCAAATTTGAGTTGGGACACTCAAAGTTGAGATTAGGAGTCCCAATTTGGGACACCTAAAGTTCTTTTTGGCATGAAATCCAAATTATTCAAATATTTTTAAGCGCCAGAAGCTAGATTTAGATGTCCCAAAATTGATTTAGGATGTCTAAACCCACAATTTAGGCGTCCCAAATTGTTTTGGGACGCCTAAAGTCTAGGTTTAGGTGTCCCAAGACTTGTTTGGGACACCTAAACCAGGACTTTAGGCGTCCCAAACAAGTCTTGGGACGCTTAAAGTATGTCATTTCACACATCACTTTCTTCTTTTTGACCACACCCATGACCCTTGTTTCATTCCCCATTCCCAGCGTCCTTGACTTTGTTTCTTTTGACCACCCGTGACCCTTCTTTCATTCCCCCTTCCAACGTCCCTCTCACCACCATCATTCGTGAGCATCGTCCCTAGCTCCCTCACATCGTCACTCTCTCTTTTTCCTTCACTGTCGCTCTCTCACTGATCCTTTATCGTCTCCCTCTCCCTCTCACCACTATCGTCAGCCGTGCTCGTCTCACACTCTCCACCCTTACTGCCGCGGCGTCCTCCCTCCCTCTCCCAGATCTCATGCTAGCTGTCGTCGACCTACTACTCTCTCACAGTATGTTTATATTTTTTTAAAATATTCTGGTTTGTATGATTTGTATGCTCTGTATTACTTCATTCCGAAACTCCCTCACCATTGTAGCGTGCTTGATAATTCAAAAGTGCTTTCTTGCTTCCCATTAAAGCTTATATTAACAAGCTAGCTCCTTTTCATTAATTACAATTCTTAAAAAACATGGTAAGGAATATTTTTCCTTCCTTGAAGATGCTTGTTTATTTTATCATTAATAATTTGACAGTTCATTAATTAGTAATTAATTGTTTTTGTTATTGTTGAAAAACATGATTGTTATTGTTGGAGTCCTTTGTGTCATTGATATGTTCCTTTAGAAATAGAAATGATTTTTTTTTATCAAACTCTTTCGCAGCTATAATTTGGTTCCCCTCTTTTACACTTGTTATTATTAAAAAATGGTTTGGAAAAAAATCAAAATATTGTATATAGCAGTTTTGTAAAGTAAAAAAGTGTTAATTAATAAATTGTATAAAATATAAGATTTGTAAATAAAACTATTTAGCATTTATTGATGAATTGAATTTTTATTGGGAGAACGACAACTAAGGCCTAAATAAGAAAGTCATTCTTTGAATTAAGCAAAGAATGACAATAAATAATTTTTATGGGGAGATTTGTATATAGTAGTCTTGTAAAGGCAAAATTATTTGATGTTAATAAGCTTATATGCAAAATTATTGGATTAAATTACTGATATTGTCCTGATTTGCTTCAGTTAGTTTGTTTTGTTTGAATTAAACTGAAATAATTTGTTATTGAAATTTTGGGATGTCTTACTTTTAAGAGGAAATGCTACTGTTTTTTTTTTAAAAAAAAAAAGTGATAAAAGGCAATCCCATTGGTTAGAATCGTTCTGAACTTGAGTGTTGTTGGGAATGACTTAGGTGATAATAAAATTGGATCATAGTTGGATGAATGCTTTGAAAACTAGTGAAAAATATGAGAATGGGGTGGAAGAGTTTATTGAATTTGCTAGAAGGAACGCTCCAGCAAAAAATGAGAAGTATTTTTGTCCTTGTGTCAATTGCTTAAACGAGAGTCAACGGGATATTGATGTCATAAGGGATCACCTACTTTGTGATGGAATAAATCTTCGATACACAAGATGGATATGGCATGGTGAGGAAGTAACTGATTGTCTGTCGCACAAGAAGGAAGCTATGGATGTCATAGATGAAGATAGAATGGAGAAAATGATTCACGATGTTGAGGTAGAATCTTTTGCCCAATTGCATGAATATGACAGCTTGTGGAGTGATGTAGAGACACTGTTATACCATGGGAGTAAGTACACACGGCCGACAGGAACATTGCATTTGGTTAACTTAAAGACAACTTGTGGGTGGACTGATAGTAGTTTCACATTGCTGGTTGAATTGTTGTGTGATATATTCCCACATGATAATGTACTTCTAAATCATATGTATAAGGCCAAGAAAATCCTGTCTACGATGGGTATGGTGTATAAAAAGATACACGCTTGCCCTAATGACTGTGTGCTATATAGGAAGGAGTATGAAGGTCTTAGTGAGTGTCGAAAGTGTAAAACTGCATGATACAAAGTGAAGAAAGATGGTGGTTGTGGTGATGAGACAACTAAAAGGCAACCTTTAAAGGATTTGGCATCTTCCAATAATACCGCATTTTAAGTATTTGTTTGCGACTATAACAAAAGTGGAGAAGTTGAGATGGCATTCAGATGAGAGAATATCTAACATAAAATATCTTCGACACCCGGTTGACTCTCCAAAATGGAAGAAGATAGATGAAATGTTCCCTCAATTTGGCAGTGATATGAGAAACCTTCAGTTTGGGCTTTGTACAAACAGCATCAATCCGTATGGAACTCTTACTAGAACACAGAGTGCGTGGACAGTTGTCCTTGTAATATACAACTTACCTCCCTAGCTATGTATGAAACGCAAGCATGTGATGCTTTCTATGATGATTTCTGGACCAAAACAGCCAAGGAATAATATCGATATCTACTTGGCCCCTTTGATTGAGAACTTGAAGAAGTTGTGGGAGGAAGGCATAGATGTGTTTGATGCATATAAGAAGAAGTCATTCAAGCTACGAGCAATGATTTTCACCACAATAAATGACTTCCCCACATACGGAAACTTGTCAAGGTACAGTGTGAAGTGGCATAAAGCATGTCTAATATGTGAATCAGACACACACTTCCATCAACTTAAGCATGGAATAAAAACGGTCTACCTTGGCCACAGGAGGTTTCTTCATCGGTTCCACCCGTATCGTAGGTAATGAAAGCATTTTAACAGATTACTGGAGCATGGAATGGCTCCTAAGACATTAACCAGAGAGAAAGTTTACAATCGAGTTGAACGTATCAATGTCATATTCGGTAAGAATCAGAGGACTACGGGTGAGAAGAACATATGGAATAAGAGATCAATTTTCTTTGATCTTCCTTATTAGCGTAGTCTTGATGTGAGACACAGTATTGATGTAATGCATGTGGAGAAAAACGTTTGTAATAGCCTTGTCAGTACACTTTTGCACATTCCAAGGAAGACTAAGGATGAAATTAGTGCGAGACTAGACCTTATTGATATGAGAATAAGAGAACGGTTACATCCACAACTAAGAGATGATGGTAGGAGGGCATATATGGAGCCAACAACACATACACTATCAAAAGCGGAGAAAAGAAGCTTGTGTTGGTGTTTGCATGAAATTAAGGTGCCACAAGGGTGTTCTTCTAATATGAGAAGGTGTGTATCAATGGACAATTTGAAGTTGTGGGAATGAAGTCCCATGATTATCATGTGTTGATGCAACAACTATTACCAGTAGCTATTAGAAACATTATGAAAGATGAAGTGTGAACAACTGTAATAAGATTGTGTGTTTTCTTTAATATTATCTGTAACCCCCTCCGTAATTATATACGAAATACGCGATTAAAATGAAATAGAGACCAATAATAATCAAAACTCATTTAAATATTCAGCCACCTTGAGGAAAAGCTAGTGGTAGCTTGAGGTAATTTCCAAACTTTCGTATATTGCTTATTCTGGCTGTTGTGGGCAATTTAATCGGTAAAATTTTGCCAGATTGCCATTGGTTTTAAAGTTTGGAAATGATATGGCCTAGGGGTTATGCTGCCCAAATTGGGTCTTAATGTTAGTTGTAACCTAATGTAATGGTTAATAAAGTGATTAGGAGTAGAAAAAAACACGTCTGCAGAGCCGAAACCGAAAAACCCTAATTTTTCCCGAGGAACTGAGAATTTCGGCCAAGGCTAGTTTGGAGGGGTTAGATTTGGATTTTCAATGATTTGATGGTTTCATTGAGTTCAGGAGCAAAAATTAGGTAGGGTTACAGTTGGTCACTTTTTTCGGAAAAGGCCAAAAAAGCATAATTACGAAAACGCCCTTGAAACCCTTAAAGTAGGGCTGCCAAGGGTAAATTTGTAATTTGACATTGAATTTGATAATTTTGAGTCTGGAAATGGATTCCTTGGGTGAAAATATGTTAGGATAGCCCAGATTAGAATTTCGGGAAAAAGCGCAACCGGACCAGGTACGGTGGGCATTTTTGTAAATTTTTATTATAGATTCATATAACCCCAAGAAACACTATGGAAGTGTCTAAATGGTGCATTTGGAATTGTAAGATTCAATATTTTCCCTTTTCGTGATCTACCTGCGCTAGAGCACAATCAGAAAGAATAAGGTAGTGACTCTTTTCCCTTATACTATATGTGATACATGGTATATTTGTTTGATCATTGTTTGTGAGTGTATCACCTGTGGCCCATCGGTGTTGATGGTGGGAGGATCGTACCTTCAGAAAGCTATATGTGAAAGCCGAAAGGCTATTTGTGAAACCTTCACCTGCTGCCCATCGGTGTTGACGGTGGGAGGACCGTGCCTTCGGAGCGGTGGAATACGAAGGATGAGATTATGTGATTATGTGATTATGTGGCAGCCTGCGTGTTGTGCTTTATGCTGTGATGCTGCTTGATGATTTTCTTGCATGTTTTGTGATTACATGTGGTATAAGTGATTTGTTACTACTGAGATTCTTTTGAATCTCATTCTTTCCATCGACAAACCTTTAGATAGGGCAAGTGGCTCCAAGGGAAAGGAGACAACCAAGGGCGGATAGGGCTCCTTAGGGAAATTTATATTTTGGTGTTGGATGTCATGTTTTGTTAGGAGATCACCGTAAATCTTATAAATGTTGTTTTGGAGACAGTGGTGTAATCCCCTGATGGGAATTTATAAACCTTTAGTTTATGTATGAAACCTGGGGGTTGCCAGGATTTTGTTATACACTCTGATATGTAAATGTGATGTAACTGCATAGGGTAATTATATTCGAGTTGTGGAATTTGAGACCAGGGTAAGGCAGAAACTTTGAAAATATTTGTGAAAACCCTTCCGTAAGGAAGGGATTGTAAATGAGTTTGATTATTATTGGTCTCTATTTCATTTTAAAATACGTATTTCGAATCATAATTACGAAGGGGGTTACAATACCTTCCAAGATTCAGTGGGTTCTTAGCATCTCAGTACACAGCAAGTTCCTTCACTGCTTGACACTCACTCCCCCTTACGCGATGTAAACCAAACCCCAACTCAATATTCCACAATCTTAAGTTGTCTCAATAAAAGATATTGAGTTTGTAATGAAAAACTCTCTCACAGAGTGAATATTGAATAACTAAAGTATAGAGAATGAAAGAATAAGAAACAGAGCACGAAGTATGAATTAATCGTTTTTCATTCTTATGTGTTGGTTTTGTATATTGGTTCAACTTGAGTCCTTCCATATTTATAGTTGATTCTTGGTGGGTGACCGTTGTAATTAGTGCACTAAGCAGCCCACTTGTACCCAGTTGCTTCTCTTGACCGTTCTTTATATTTGAAAACTAGCCGTTATGTTCGATGCACACTTTATGCCATAAAATTTCTTTTCATGATAATTAATTATTTTGACGTTGGAAATCTTGAAACTTGCTTAATACAAATGTTAATCTTGCAAAGGAAACTATATCTTTTATGGATTAAATGATTTAACAAAGTTTCTTTGATTTCCTTAATCATAGGTATCATGCTCTGTTTTCAAGAAGAATTGGAATAGTGAGTTATGCAAATATGATTCATTCTATTCAAATAAATAGCTTCTTTTTCTGTTGTAATTATTTGAATATCATGACCCTTATTCGAATACCTTTCTTTGAAGAATATTGGTTATTATTCGAATACAGTTTTGGTTATTCGAATAAATATTTGAACTTGTAATGTAATCTTATTTGAATACACTCCATCATATTTGAATAAACTTCTGAAACTTCCAATTCTCTAATATTTCAAGGAACAAAAATATATTTGAATAATCAGTGGCCTATTCGAATAGTACTCTTTAATAAAAAATGTTCTTGTATTCTAATAGATAAGTTTGTATTCGAATAATCTTGAAGCATTGAGTCTTATTCGAATTAACTTCCTTCTATTCGAATACTTTGCATGAAAAAAAATTGTATCAGCTTATTTGAATACTCTCTGTGTTATTCGAATAACATTTTAGAATCATAGTGCAAGAATTATAATGCTTATTCGAATGGTTGATTCCTTGTTCGAATGCATTTTTGTGACCTATCAAATCAGAAATCATAACACTTACCTCTATTTGAATAACTTCTTTTTGAAATTGAGTTCTGCTTATTGATTTATTTGAATAAGTCAGAGTCTATCCGAATAGCTCCCACTGTAAACTCAGTCTTTGTATTCGAATAATCCTCTTCCTATTCAAATAAATAACAATAGCAGTGAATTTCCTTGAATGAAAATTAGAATTGTTATTAGACTAAGTATTTGTTATCATCAAGACTCTGAATTTAACATTCTCCCCCTTTTTTATGATGACAAAAACTTAGTAAGTTCAGTATTGTGGAAGTAATTAAAATCGGATATGATCAGAAAGAGAATAAGCTAAAATGAACACATGAAGTACATAAACAGAGATTAAAGAAGCAAACAGAAAATGACATAATCTTAAAGTCCGAAAGCATTTCTCAGTTGCTTGGTCACTCGTCACTTGCTCAGTTGTAGGAACAATTGCTAACAATTGCTCCACTCTCTGCTCTTACTACTTCTCCCCCTTTTTGGCATCATTAGAAGGATTGGTAGGAGGCGATAGAGGTAGGTCAGATGAGGATGGAGGAACTTGAGGAGGTGCAAAGCTAAACAATACCAAGTTTGCGTTAGGATCATTTTGAGTGGGAGGTGTGGCAAATAAGTCAGGTTGAGCAAAAGTCATGAGATTGGGTTCAGAGGTTTGAATTGTTGTAGTGCTCTCTGGATTAGAAATATCTTCAGTATGACCAGAAGAACTTAAGGTTGGTTGAGGAATGGTTTTGAAATGTGAGGTCTCAATTCGTTGTGTTTGGATTTATAAAGGGAAATTTTGAAGTGGTGTTACGTGGTTCACATGGCTGGGAATGAGAAAAAGTGATATTAACTTGGGAGGTAGTAGAGGGATCATCTATGGTAAAGAGGATATTGGAATGTTCAGGTTGAGTAGATTGTGATGGTGCAGTCGGATTAGAAGATGGTTGATCATTGTAAGTGGGAATCTCAACAAATGGTGTCTTGGTTAAAGGAAAGCCAGTGATGAGAGTCTTTAAACAATCCAATCTGTGCCTGATGTCCCTAATCTGCTGAAAATAATTGCCTCGGAGATTGTAGAAGGACTTGAAGTTATCATTCATTCCTCCAATTATAGTTCTTAGTTGGCTCTTGATTTCTTCCATCATATATTGATTTGTCTTTATGAGCTGCTCTACTACAGGTTTGAGAGCTTCCTGAATTTGTATTTGAATTGAAGCTCCAAATAGAGATGGAGCTCTGGAAGAGTGAGCTTCATCTATTTTGGAAGTTTTCTGCTCTACTCTCTGTCTTTTGGCTTGAGATTCCTCAAGCAAGATCAGTGGAAGAGTAATCCTCATCTTCTTGATTTTAGTTTTTCCAAATCTAGTAGGTCTCTTTTTTTCTCCTTGTAAGTACCAGATGTTGTTCACTTTGAGGAATAGTGATATAAGTTTAGGGTAAGGCACTGGTGTATGTTAGATCCCATATGTTTTGATGATAACAAAGATTGGATCAACGATATAGAAAGATTTGATAAACAAACAAATGGATTTTTGAACAAAGTGGCAAAGCATTACTTGAAGTAAGCACTGGAGTAATAAACAAATTTTGTGAAGGCTTACTCGAGTAGCCACTCAAGTAAGGGAAGCTATTACTCGAGTAAGCACTCGAGTAATCAAGGAGAATTTCATCCAGTGAAGCACTGCCAAAATTTGGACGAAGTTACTCGAGGGAGTACTTGAGTAATCTACAAAGTTATATAGACCATTACTCGAGTATCCACTTGAGTAACATCATTTTCATAGGCATCACACGAGTAACCAGGTCAAAAATTTTCTAGTAGCTCTCGGCCAAGAAATGCAATACTTTACTAGAGTAGCCACTCGAGTAACCAAGTAAGAAAAAGGATTTACTCGAGGGACCACCCGAGTAATCTGCGGAGTTATTTGACGCATTACTCGAGTAGCCACTCGAGTAATCAGAAAGCAAACTCTCGGTCAAGAATTTGATGCAATTACTCGAGGGAGTAATCGAGTAATCTACCGGGTTATTTGAAATCTACTCAAGGGACCACTCGAGTAAAGTGTGAAGAAAAGCGAAGGCCATTCGAGTAACCACTCGAGTAATCAGTTTACCAAAGACAGCACCCGAGTAACTTGTGAGGAAAAGACATGGCCACTCGAGTAATAAGGTATTTTGAAGGTTTGTGATATATCTCACTCCATGTCTTACCCGAGTAATATCTTATAAAAAATGTTGAATTAGGCACTGCCATATTTTTGATAGGATTACTTGAGGGACTACTTGAGTAACAGACATGATCACTCGAGTAGCCACTCGAGTAATGCAGTCCAGAAATTATGTTTTTCATCGAATGTCTATTGATTTGTTATCTATATGATTAACTCTTCATTGCATTAACATCCTAAGTACATTTGTAGAGAAATAATGAAGAGATCATGCAAGAAGTGAAAAGTCAAATAAAAGTCCGAACGTTCACCTACCGCTACCTACTGCAAACGGATAGTTTTCATATTCGAAGTATAGTTAACCGTTACTGTGTAATATCCCAATTTTTGATTATGGGTTAATCATGATGATTATGGATAATTATGAATTTAATTGGGATTATTATGTGTTTTATGGTAATATTAAATTAATATGTCATAATTATTGAAAAATTGGAATAATGGAAATATAGGCCATAAGTGGTAATTGATGGAGAAATTAATTACTAACTAAGAGAAAATGAGATGTGTGATTAAAATGGTTAATGGAGAGATTAAAGTAGCTAATTGGTGACTTAATTGGTGTAAGTCAATAGCAAGTTGACATGTGGAAAAAGTGTGTATGGTGAGTGTTGTGGAGAAAAGTCAAAAGGGGGATAAAAATATCATTTTCTCTCTCTTTCTCTCCTCTCTTTTCTGCAGTTGACATCATGGAGGGAGTATCATTATTTTATTTTCTCTCCTCCTCCCCCTCATCTCTCACGTGCTCTTTCTCCATCTCACCATTTCTCTCTCATTTTTCTCTCTCTCTTCGTCCTCCATTGCTGCAGAAGAGAAAGAAGAAGCTTGTGAGAAAAGGTGAGCATTTGACCCTCTTAATGGCCTCTAATGGAAAAATGTTCTTCATTAAAGTTGATCCTTGAGTTAAGAGCTACATTTCTATGGTTGTAGCTTGTCCATTGGTTGTGGTTTGTGGCCACACAAAATTTTGAGAAGTGGTGAATCAAGAACTCTCTTTGGAGAAGTTGATAAGGTGAGTGAGACCTATCTTTCTATCTAAGTTTCATACCATTTGAAATACTTTGAATTTTCTGGAATTTTGGGGCCATTTTCGAAAATGAAGGCCATTAGGAGTTTGGTATGTGTTTGGTATGGAATTTGTATGTTTGGAATGCATTTTGGATAGATAGAATTGATTGGGTTTGAAATTGTTAAGTTTGGATATTTTGGAAGTTTAGTGTTCAATGTTACCCAAAACCAAAGCATAATAATGGAATAGGATTTTGGTGATTTTGACATTCCCATTGGATTCCTTGAGTGATTTTGTGTGGGAATGAGCTTGGTTATTGATTTTGGGTTCATTTGGATCACTTTGGAAAATTTGGAAAGTCGTCTAGTTTGAGCTCTGTTTTGCACAGTCTGTTTACACGAGCGTTTTGCGTGACCAAATGGTATTGGAAAATTATGAAACTTTCCTGTCTTAAATTTCACATCCCAAGCTTCAAAATGGACATATATTTTGTGTCATTTCGTTAAGAATTCTGTGAGTTATGCTTGTCCAAAGTTTGGGATTGAAACAGAACTCTGTTTTGGAGTAGTGGTTAGTTTTTGGTGATTCTGTATTTTTTTAGTGATTTCCAGTGAAGGGCTATATTTTTCCTTGAAAGAGGACTCATATACCTTTCATTTGGCTTTGGAATCACCTCATTTTGATTTTTCTAGAATTAGTTATGGTTTTTTGAAGTCAGCCCAGAGTCAGGAAATTTCTGGGCCGCGGCCCAAGCCTTTCTGGCCTGTTTTGGGCCGCGGCCCACGAGTGGCGGGCCGCAGCCCAAGGCCTTCTGACCATGTTTGAGCCGCAGCCCAAGGAATGGTGGGCCGCGGCCCAACCCTGTGTTTTGGCACTTTGTGTTATCGAAAGGGGATCTTTAACCTATTGTTTCCCAACCTTTTAGGGCTTTTATTAGAGGCATTTGGGGCCTCTTAAGAGTCAATTATGATAACCAAAATTAAGTGTTTCAAGTTAATTAAGTCTTGGAATAGAATGTAACTCTTCGTCCCTAATCATGATTCTAGGATACGACATTTGCCTTCCTCGGGAGAGACCGGCGCTAGGACACGCCCGGAAGGATCAAGGTAGTGACTTTTCTCTCATATCTTGTATGATGTTTTGGCATGCATAACTTATCGTTGAATTTGTGAAATGTGTGCCATGGTCCATTACGGCGCGAGCAGGTCAGCGTGAGCCGTATAGGGAGTGACAGTGGTCATCTCTAGTTTGGCCGTTGGACTGCCGTCGTAATCGACATGGATCTTTGTGAATCCGACCCGTGGGGCGGCGTTTGTGAAACCAGCCGTGGGCTGTGTGTGTGTATCTTGCCTATGTGGCTTGCGTGATGAAATAATTTATATGGATCCCAGCTGTGGTGAATTATACTGTGTTGATTGTTGTGATGCAAAACAACGTGAGCAATTCAGCGTGAGCAATCGTCAGGGATGGCATGTGCCATACTAACCATTGCCGTTGTAACTGCCGTTGTAGTTGCTTGTTGTTGATAATGATTTGCTTACATGCATTATTGTTGTACATTATATGATTGACTTGTTACTACGGGGATTCTTTAGAATCTCACTCTCCCAAAATTAACCATTTTAGATAGGGCTGAAGGATCGAAAGGCAAGCAGGCAACGAAGAGTAGTTAGAGCTCCTGTTTAGGAGTATATTTTGGAGTTTATGGTTATCATTGTATATTTTGGAATTGTATATAGTGGATTTTGTGTAATCCCCAAGTAAAAGGGTATGAATTGTAGCCTTTGTGCCTTGTGTAAATCCCTTTTTGTTATGAATGGAACCCGAGTGTGTCGGGAATTTACTTGCACTCTGATATTTGTAAATGGAATCCACCTGCTCAGGCCATTATTATTTCGTATTGGGAATTTGAGACCATTGTGAATATGTTTGAAAAGTTTTTGTAAATCCGATTATTGGGCAAATGAGTATCTTATTAAGTCCCAATTTCATTATGGTCTCTAATTACAACTTAATTATGAGTTTAAGAACTTAATCTCGGCCTAAGGTGGGAAGGGGGTTACATACTGCGCGACTCTAACGGACATGTTTGAATTGCTTCCAACGGACACTACAAATCATCTATATATATAAAGATTCAAAGAGAAGAAAACAAGACACAAGAACTAAGAATACATTAATCAACACACTCTTAGTACTTTGTTTTTCTTATACTCATCCATTGTACTTCAGTGATTATACATTTGCTTTGTGAGAGAGTTTTTCATTACAAACTCAATATTTGTTATTGAGACAACTTAAGGTAGTGGAACCTTGAGTTGGGGATTTGATTACAACGTGTGAGGGGGAACGAGTGTCCAGGTGAAGGAACTTGCTATGTACTGAGGTGCCAAGAACCCACTGAATCTTGGAGAATATAGTGAAACTCTTAGAGACGCTCTGAGGACTGGACGTAGGTCAAAGTGGTTGTGGCCGAACCAGTATAACTCCCGGTGTACACTTCGGTGATATTTCTCTTTGCTCTCAACTGCTTTAAATATTCTGTCAATTTTCTTATACGCAACAGAATTTCTGGTATCACCCAATTTACCCCCTCTTAGGTAAAACGCTTGCAGTAACGGTGTATTCTTGTTTGAGGTCGATCTATATCTATTGATCTCTTGAAAAATGAATTCACCTACATTCATTTTGACTCCAGATATCAAGCAAGCCAATAAGTTGAAATATCTACTACTAAAATGATTGAAATTCTGAAATCTATTGATGAAGGATCTAGTGTATATATACCACACAATCCTATGATCAACACTCAGAGACATGGAAGAAAATTTCTTCAGTTTTTTTACTGGCTTGATAATCTTCAAAATCTCTGCCTCACTGTATTCTATTGCTTCCTCAAATTCATCCTCATCGTAGCCCAGATTTGTGTTAATAATGGAATGAAGGAGCTGGATTTTCTACCCTCTCACAGTAGTTTCTAATCTTTCTTCAACAACTTCCTTAGTACTATCTTTGATATTGACATAATACAGATTGCTATAGAAAGTCCTAACTACTGATGGGCTAAAAGACAGATCAACTTGGAGCCACCTCTAATAGTGCTCTAAGTATTCATACAGATTGAATCCTAAGCAATACCTTAGAAAAGGTAGATCCACAAAGACTAAAGGACACATTGGTCGAGAAGAGAATAAATCTTTGTACCTTTTGTTCTCATCTAGTTGCAGTAGAGGTTTGGAATTGAAATCTGGAGGTGGTCTTGCCACTTCCTCTTTTATCAAGGTTCTTGAGAAATCTTCAAGGCTTCCATGTGATGTTCTGCTGGGTCCAGTCTCAAAATCCTTAACTATCCCTTTGTCCACCTCTCTCACTGTTTGTTCTAGACTCTCACTATCAGTAGAAGAATCATGAGAGGAAGCACTAGCTGTTCTTTTATCTTTGCTTCTTGAATCAGCAGTAGTAGCTCTAGATATCGACCTAGTCTTCATGGGCTCCTTGATCACAATGCCCTTAGTCCGTGATGAAACGTTGAAGGAAGTATCCACTACCTTAGGTTGGAATTTCGTAGAGGTTTTATTGCTTGGAGACTGTTTAGCAAATTGTTTGGACTGCGGAGGAATCTCATCTTTATTAAAGTTTGCTCATTTTGACCTCATTGGGAAATGTTGGAAGTTAGGTTTTCTGAGGATTCTTGAGGATGTTGAAGTTATAGGTGATAAAATGAGATGAAATTTGTTGGGTTTTAATCGGAAGAAGAAGGCGAAGGTAATGGGAGAGATTTGAGCAAAAATTGAGCATTATTCGAATAATGAGCAGTGAGCGAGTTATATTCCTTAATATTCAGACTTTTATTATTCGAATATGTTCATTAGTATTTGAATAATGTGTGTCTAATTCAAATAATTATGACTGTATTCAAATAAACCTTGAGAAAATGTGTGTACATTTATTCAGATAGGCTTCAATTTATTTGAATAGTTTCACTTCAGCTACTTCGTGTATTCGAATAGTTGATAGTGTATTCAAATACATTCTTTTGATTTGAAGACTTTATATTTGAATAGAAGTTTTTGCATTCAAATAATACCTTTAGCTTTTCTGATTCTTCTTCTTATTCGAATACAAAACTTTGTATTCTAATGTAGTCTTCTTTCCTGCATGTTAAAGTAGCATATTCGTGGAAGATGTTTTAGTTTTATTTGAATAGGGTGTCATTTATTTGAATACAATTTGTGAAGTCTTGATTAACTTTCTGTTATTCGAATACATTTTGTATTATTTGAATAAGGTTTTTGTAGAATTTTGATCTTTTATTTGAATAAAAGTTATGTTATTCAAATAGATTTTTCAAAGAATTGAGATGTATTCGGATAACTACTTCAATATTCAAATAGTTTTTAACAAATCAAAAAGGCCTCATATTCGAATTAACCTATGTCTATTCGAATAGTGGTAAGTGAATTTTACACTTATTCGAATGATAGCTGTTGTATTCGAATAGGCTCTTGGTTTTCTTGAGTATGTTTAGTTGAGAACTCATGTTCATAGTAGAATAAGTTTTCTAAAAAATGTCTTGTATTCGAATAACAATTCAGGCATGGATCAAGGGTAGTTTTTTTTACTTGACAAAAAGGCATACTGGATCCTGCATATATATATAGATAGAAAAATAGACCTATAGCGGATATCTTTCCTATCTATAGGGAGGGTATCAACTCATATAGTCATGTTCTATTCGATGGAATAACAATAAAATTGAAATAATCTTTTGGAGAGATGGCTGAGTGGTTGATAGCTCTGGTCTTGAAAACCGATTTAGTTTGAAACAAAGAACTATTAAGGGTTCGAATCCCTCTCTCTCCTTTTGCTCAGCGAATGGATTTGTTTATTTAAACGTTTGTATTCGACTACAAAGTTTCTTTAGTATACTGCAGGAAGTTGTATTTTTTTTATTAATGGGAGTTCTCATTATCAGTTTATATGGTTCGAATGAACCAACATTAAATTTTGAAACATCAGCTAATCATTCATATCTTATGGCACTGGAAATAATATTCTATATTGGATTTCTTATTGCTTTTGCTGTCAAATCGCCGATTATACCCTTACATGCATGGTTACCAAACACCCACGAAGAAGCACATTACAGTACTTGTATGCTTTTAGCCAGAATCTTATTAAAAATGAGAGCATATGGATTAGTTTGAATTAATATGGAATTATTACCCCACGTTCATTCTCTATTTTCCCCTTGGTTAATTTTATTAGGCGCAATTCAAATAATCTATGCAACTTCAATATCTCTTGGTCAACGTAATTTTAAAAAAAATAGCTTATTCCTCCATATCTCACATGGGTTTCATAATTATAGGAATTTGTTCTATAAGCGATATGAGACTCAAAGGAGTCATTTTAAAAACAATTTCTCATGGATTTATTGAGGCTGAGCTTTTTTTCTTGGCAAGAATGAGTTATGATAGAATACCTCTTTATTATTTCGACAAAATGGGCGGAATGGCTATTCCAACACCAAAAATATTCACGGTTTTCAATATCTTATCAATGGCTTCTCTTGCATTGCCAGGCATGAACGGTTTTGTTGCAAAATTGATAGTTTTTTTTTTGAAATAATTACCAGTCGAAAATATCTTTTAATGACAAAATAATAATCACTTTTGTAATGGCAATCGGAATGATATTAACTCTTATTTATTCATTATCTATGTTACCCCAGATGTTATGTGGATACAAGTTTTTTAACAAACTAAACTCTTTATTTTTTGATTCTGGGCCTCGAGAGTTATTTATTTCTATTTCTATGCTTATACATGTAATAGGCATTGGTATTTATCCGAATTTTATTTTCTCATTATGGGTTGACAAGGTCAAAGCTATTCTATCTAATTTTCTATAGACAGTTTTCACAAATAAATGACTAAAACCAAAAAATTAAAGAGAGCAAAAAATCCTATCTTTTTTATTAGTGTTCATTATACAATGAAAAATGTCATACCCTTATCTTATTTTCCATATTTTCAGAGTACTTGCGTGTAGTCTGGTGAGCAACACAAGAATATTGTAAATATACTGATATATTAATACATGATACCTGATTGCATCATAGTTGACCTCGCAGGGTTTGATAATATTTACAATATTATCCAAAATAACGACTACATATAACCATCTATCCTTGTCTTGGGCTCCGTGCCCATCAGTTTCCTGTGTCTACAACCTTTCCTTTGGATCCACTAGTTCCCGCTGGCACATTAACATTATTGAAAAAGGGTGAGATTCCGAGGAATCCCAGTAGCAACATACTATCGTTTATATAAAATGCGGAAGGTAAATATGTTATGCACCATATATGCACAAATTAATGAACAATATAAAAGCATCGACATGTATATATGTGTAGGGCTTCTACCCTACTATTCATACACCGGTTGGATTGACACCCAACCCCCAGGTATAAGTGCACTTCTTGCACTAACTGCCCCTTTCGGCAAACCGCCCCTTCTAGGCAAATCATGTTGACTAATTAAGCAAAATAATGGCAACCACAAAACATATGAACCATGGTATCATGCATGAAGGATATAGTCACTACTTTAAACCTTTTTTTTTCGAATTGTGTGCCAGCACTCCAAGCTCTCAACTCAGTCCTAAAATGTCAAATGTACTAGAATTAGGTTCAAACCCATTCATGTACTATTCTAGGCACTTCCATAGTGATTACTGATTTTAGTAGTTATATGAGTCTATTGTGAAAATTAACCAAAATGCCCTCAGGGACCCAGCCTGGCCCTGACTTACCAGGTCTAATCATATTTTTTCTGAAATTTTAACTTGGGCTATTCTAACTTATTTTTTTCCAAGGAATCTATTTCCGGACTCGAAATTACCAAATTCACTTAAAAAGACCAAAATACCCTTGGCAGCCCCTATTTCAAGGTTTCAGGGGCGTTTTGGTTATTATGCATTTTCGGGCTTTTCTAAAAAAGTGATCAACTGTAACCCCATGTAATTTTCCCTTATGAACTCAATGGAATCATCAGAACATCAAAAATCTAACTCTAACTGTAACCCCCTTCGATAATCAGGCCGGGATTAGCGTTTAAGCACATTTAATTATCGAATAAGAAATCCGGGACAATTAAAAACTTTTTAAAACACTTGTACAAATGGATCTCCATTCATTTCATTCATTAAAACAAATGGCCTGTTTGGTCTGTTACATATACAATATCAGAGTAAGCACAATTCCCGACGTTCACTCTGGATAATAACATTAATCCAAAGGTTTATACAGGGCATCATTGCCCATCTCAGTATCCATACCGGGGATTACACAAAACTATACCACTACAATTTTATTCAATATGTATACATTTATCCAAACTGATAACCAGTTCAATATAAAACCAAAATATATAGCTAAGACTACCGCTGGCAGTCCTAATCGTCCTTTGTCACTTGCTTGCTTTTCGATCCACTTGCCCTGTCTAAAAATGTTATTTGGAAAGAATGAGATTCTAGAGAATCCCAGTAGCAACAGTTTATTTATATGATGCATATATACAAAGCAAGTCACATATATCACAATGCAGCAATCAATATTAGAGACCGGGCTTTCGCCACGTTCCCTTCACTATATACGAGGTCGGGCTTCCGCCACGTCCCCTTCACTTTCACTGTAATCTAGTCCGGGCTTTCACCACGTCCCCTTCACTTTCACTGTAATCGAGTCTGGGCTTTCGCCACGTCCTCTTCACTTTCACTGTAATCGATAACTAATGCAAACAAGCAATGCAATACACATGATATAGGATAAAGTGTCACTACCTTGTTTTTTCTGTTCTTGTTCAGGTGTATGCCTTCTATGTTCCGGGCAAATATCAAATCCTATAATCATTAAGGATGATAGGTTATTACTTATTCCAATACTCAAATGACTTCAAAATACTTAGATTTGGTTATCAATAATGACCCTTAAGAAGCTACAATTGGCTCTAATAAAGGCCCTAAAGGATTGGAAAACACCGGGTTAGAAATCACTTTTCAAAATCCCAAGGTGTTGAAAATAGGGGGTTGGCTGCAGCCAAGAATTTTTGCTGCAGCCAAGGCAACTTCGAAAATTCATAAATAATTCTAGAAAAATCGAAATGAGGTGATCCCAAAGCCCATTGAAAGCTATTTTAGTCCTCTTCATAGGAAAAATATGAACCAATACTGGAAATCACCATAAAGATCCCAGAATTTCACAAAACGCATCACTACTCCAAAACAGAGTTCTGTTTCAATCTCAAACTTTGGACAACCATAACTCACAGAATACTAAACGAAATGACACAAAATATATGTCCATTTTGAAGCTTGGGATGTGAACTTTAAGACTGGAAAGTTTCATAATTTTTAGACACCATTTGGTCATTCAAAACGCCAATACAAACAGACTGCCCAGAATAGACTTTCAATGGCAGCATTTCCAATTTTCTACCAAAGTGTCCAATGGCTCCAAAATCAACAATCAAGCCTATTCCTTAGACTAAAACACTCAGGCTTTGTTTGGTTGGAGGTTAGGTTAGGTTGGGGTAGGTTGGGGGTAAAAAAGTGGTGTTTGGTTGGAAGGAAGTTAGGTTAGGTGTTGGATGTTTTTTTGTCTTCTAGTGGTAACCTAACCTAGGTTCTGAAACCTCCAATAATGGGGTTTTTCCTAGGTGAGAGAATATTTGTCTTCAATTGTGACTAAATTGCCCATGACAATTTTTTAAAATTCCAACACTGCTCTAACTTGACCTCCTGATTCAACGAACTTTCCAAATAATAATAATTTTATAAATAATTATTTATATGCTTACATGAATAATTATTTTATAAATAATAATTTTATATAAATAATTATTATTAATAAATAAATTATAAAAGAAGAAGGAAAATATGTAGAAGGGTATTTTAACCTCCTCTAACCTAACTTAACTTAAATAAACCTCACTTAACTTAACCTTCGTTGAACCAAACAACATTATAACCTCTTCTAACCTAACTTAAGTAAACCTCACTTAACTTAACCTTCGTTAAACCAAACAAAGCCTCAAGGAATCCAATAAAACCATTTAAACAACCTAATTTCCACTACATTAGCATGCTTTGGTCCATGGCCACACTAAACACTAACTTTCCAAACTTTCCAATCTCACTCATTTCTTTCCCAATCAATCCTATCTATCCATACACATTCCAAATATACCATTTCTATACCTTTAACATGCCAAATGACCAATGACACTCATTTTCAAAAATGACCAATAAATCCCAGAAATTCAAAGCTACCTCAAATGACACAAAACTTAGATGGGTAGATAGGTTTCACTTACCTCTTTAACTTTCTCAAAGTGACTTTTCAATTCTCCAACTTTCACAATCTCTTGAGGTCACAAACTAACACCAATGGACACATTACAACCATCACAATGAAGCTTTTCATTTAAGGATCAATATTAGGAAGGAAGTTTGAGCAATGGAGGGCATTTCCCCTTACCTTTTGAAAGCTTTTCCTTCTCCTAGCTTCTTCAAAAATGGCACAGAAATGGAGTGAAGAGAGAGATGAGATGAGTGTGTGAGGAAGAAGAAATGATGATTCCTTCTCCAAGCCCATGCTTCATCCAACGAAAAGGAGGGAAGGAGGGAGAAAAAAAAACATTAAACAATTGGGGGGTTTTGACTTTTCTCTACCTCTCTCATACTCTCATCTTGACACATGTCAATTCTTCATTGGCTCCCATAAAGGTAAACCACCAATTAGCTACTTTAATCCCTCCATTAGCCATTTAATCCCACTTCTCATTTTTCTCTTAGTTAGTAATTAATTTCCCATTATCACCAACTTAAACCAATAATTCCATTCTTTAAATTTTCCATCAATTATGACATATAAATTAATATTGTCACCAATATACATTAATTCCACTTTAATCCGATAATTATCCTCAATAATTATCATTAGGCCTTAATTGAAAATTGGGGCGTTACACTACCCCCTGAACCAGCACTGGGCGAAATTCCCAATTTTCTAGGAAAAAAATTAGGGTTTTCCAATTCTAACTCCAAAGACTTGCTCCATTCTACTCCTAACCACTTTATTAACTATTTAATTATGTTATAACTACCATTTAGACTCAATTTGGGCAGCATAACGTTTATAACACAACTTTTCCCAAATTTACAATCAGAGCAAATCCAACAGAAATTCACCTATTAAATTACTCACACCAGCCAGAACAACCAATATTTGAAGTTTAGGAGGTTTATCTCTTCTTCCTTCTGGCTTTTCCTCTTGTGGTCGAAACCCTAGCTCCCTTAACATAGAAATTTTACTTCAATAACACCTTAAATCATGTAGAGAATGAGCTTAGAGGAAGGATTATACAAGTTAGGAGTTAAAACATCGAAGGAATCGAACTAACCTTGAAGTGTTTGCTCCTTCTCTCACTAGATCACCAAAGCTCACTTCCTCTCTCTCTAACACTCAAGGCGTCGGTTTTTTGGTAAGGAAGATGAAGGAAATTTGATTTTATCTCATGTTGCTTTATGTCATAATTTCCTAATTTCCAAAAATCAAAATGTTAGCTTTTATGTACATAAACTTTATGTGCATGTAATATTGTCCCAAGCCCAATTAACATTTCCCTCTTCTTTAGTCAGCTCTCACTCACGTCTAGGGTCTAAATTAGTGCCAAAATGGGCTGATATCCATTTAATACACAATATTTTCCATTTTCGGATTTATTAGGAATTCTGATAGATTTTCTGCCCAAACTTTGAAAAATCATAACTAAATTTGTAGAACTTCAATTAGAGCAATTCCAAAGGCTATGAAACTCTTATTGAGTCTAGTTTTAAGGAAAAATATAGTTTTTAGCCAATTGGAAGCTCAACATTCTCAGAATTCAAATCTTTGAACGCTGTTCTAGAAACTTTCTTGTTTCACTAGGTAAACTTTAAAAATCCATAACTATATTCATACAGCTCCAAAAATCACCCATTACCTATCAAATTAAAGTTTAGGATGACTATTCTCATCCTATAAAATTTCATAATTTTTGATTATCATTTGTTTATCCAAAATCATATGACAAACTTACTACCTCACAGGAAATCTCACTAGCAGCACTATTCACATTCTTCAAAATTCACCACTTTATTGAATATTCCAAATAATTACAATACATATTGGGGAAATAAAGTTTGGGGTGTTATAAAAAAAATATTTTTAGATTAAGATTAACTTTAAAATATGAATTGGAATTGTAACCGGAGACATTTGGTGTTTGTGAGAACCCCCTTGAATACTACATTACTTGATTTAAAGAGTTCTCGACAGTTTGGTTTATGTGAAGTTTTCTTATACTTTTACTTAATATTATATTCTATTTTTTATCTATCGTATTTTATTAAACTATAAACTATAAATATTGAAATATTGTATTTGTATTTTATTAAATATTAAAATGAAATATTAAATATATAAATATTAATATTTATTAATGTAAATTAATAAAAATATTAATGCATAAAAAATACAATAAAATATACGAAGAAATTCAGCCACCCCCTACATATTTTATAACTTCTTCCATAAAAAAAACTTTTAATACCCACCCCATTGGGAATTCCATCAATTACTCGTCTATCCAAAAAGAATTTAGTTTAACTAATCTACTTACATTATTAATTAAAGATATTTTATAAAAAGCATCTATGTAACCACGATTATATGACCAATCATATATGAGATTTCTTATTTTATCTGCAAGGATCTTTTTAGAAACACTTTTTGAAAATAAATTAAGTTGAAATTTTGTAAAGATGAATAAAAAGGCTTATAGAAAAGGGATGCTATAAATATTCCAAACAAAGCTATACTGACCGTAAAAGTTGCATTTGTGACAAATTCATACCAATTCTCAGAATTATTTGAATTTAGATGTAAAAGATCTATAAACGGAATTAAGAATTTTGATGATATATTCAAATCTAGTCATTCTTGGTTGAAAGAGATTCCTATAACCCCGGTAAACAAAGTAAATAGTATTAATACAAGTATAGAAAATAACAAAGAGCCTATTTAATTCAATCCCATTGCATGCCTGCAATGGTAATCATGATTGCATTACCAAGAAAAAAGTGTTTGGTTACTCTTTAATATGGTAATAGGGTTTACCATGGTAATAATGATTACCAAAAAATTGCTAATCCTCATTCATACCTCCCGCCTATGAATCCTCATTATCATCCTATTGCATAATTAAAAAAGTTCAATTTACCCTTTAGTTTCTTGTGTCTTTATTTCACTTATCTCATTTCACTTGTGATATCACGCCACAACTGGCACCGCCTCCTCCTCCAACTCCTCCACTGCCGTCACCTCTACTCGCTGCTGCCACCACTACCTCCTCCACCGCTGCAGCTGCCACCCCCACTGTTGCCATCGCCACCACTGCCCCCTCCTCCACCCCCGCTACCACTACTACCTCCTCCGTTGCAGCCGCCACTAACTCCTCTTTTGTCGTTGCCCCTGCCACCCTCCCACAACCACCACCACTACCTCCTCCGCCGCCACCCCAGTTGTCCACCTGCCGCCGCCACTCCTACCTCCTCCTCTATCATTGCCTCTACCACCTTCCCACTGCCACCACCATTACCTCCTCTGCCGCTGCCACACACTACCTCTACTGCCACCCGCTTGCTACCACCACACACTATCTCCGCCACCACAACCCACAGCCACCGCCACTACCTCCTCTGCTGCCTGTAACCCCCTCTGTAATTATATCCGAAATACACGATTAAAATGAAATAGAGACCAATAATAATCAAAACTCGTTTACTAACCCATCACATGATGGGGTTTTCAAAAATACCTTTCGAAATCATTTATAAACTTGGTCTCATATTCACATTTCAAATACAATTACTACACGAAGATAAATCACATTCATATAAATATCAGAGTGCACAACATAATCATCCCGGCAATCTCGTGTACATACCTTCGCTAAAGATGTATAGGGCACAATTGCCCATTACAATTCTTCAAATGGGGATTACACAATCTCATTTCGAATGAGTCCTGCCGCTCCCTCCATGAGCCACTTGCCCTGTCTCAATTGTTGGTAAGGGAGGGTGAGTTTCGAGAGAATCTCAGTAGGGAAACATTATCAATATGCAGGCAAGATAAGTGTTTAATGCATGACATGATTGCATCACATAACTCATGCACACATAAAATGACAAATCTATAAGCTCAATGATTCGAACGATACACATATGGCCATAACATATATTGAAACATAGCTTTAAATCATTCATACATGTTCCACATAATCAAGCAAAGCAATAACATGCATCAACATATTAATACAGTTATCAGAGCATGCAGGAGAGATAAGTTCCCTACCTCCAGTCTTTTCTCCTTGATTTGCGTGCCAGCAACTCGGAGCTTCACATTCGATCCTACAATGTCAAATGTACTATTTAGACACTTCTATAGTGTTTCTGTGAGTTATATGAGGCTATGTTGAAAATTTACTAAAATATCCCCGGGGACCCGGCCCGGCCCCGCCGTACTCGGTCCGGCTGTACTTTTCTTGAAATTTTGACATGGGCCATTCCGACATATTTTCACCCAAGGAATCCATTTCCGGACTCAGAATTATCAAATTCAATGTCAATTTACAAATTTACCCTTGGCAGCCCCACTTTAAGGGTTTCAGGGGCATTTTCGTAATTATGTTTTTTCAGCCTTTTCTGAAAAAGTGACCAACTGTAACCCCACCTAATTTTCGCTCCTGAACTCAATGGAATCATCAAATCATTGAAAATCCAACTCTAAGACCCATTTATAGCCTTGGCCAAAATATACAAGTACTCCGGGAAAAATTAGGGTTTTTCAGTTTCGATTCCGTAAACGCATTCCTTTCTACTCCTAACCACTTTATTAACTATTCTATTAGGTTACAACTACCATTTAGTACCAATTTGGGCAGCATAACAGCCCCACACACCCATTTTCCATTTTTGAAACCAATGACAATCCGGCGAAATTTCACTGATTAAATTGTCCACAGCAGCCAGAATAGTCAATACACAAGAGTTTGGAAGTTACCTCAAGCTCCTACTAGCTTTTCCTTGTCTTGGCTGAAACCCTAGCTTTTTTAACACCAAAGGAGGAGCTTCCAAACCTTAAAGAACATAAAGGAGTAGCTTAGGATCAGAGTTATACGCATTAGGAGCTAGATCATCGGAGAAATCGGCTTACCTTGCGAGTTCTCTTCTCCTTTCTCTCACTAGAAATCTCAAACGTTTTTCCTCTTGTTCAGCTGAATAAACTGACAGTTTTGAAGCTTGGAGGAAGAAGATGATATGTTATATTATGCTTATGTCATTATTCCCTTATGATGATGTCATAATTCCAAAATTGACATTTTCGGATTTTCTGGCAGATTTTCTGCCCAAATTTTGAAAAATCATAACTAATTCTAGAAAACTCAAAATGAGGTGATTCCAAAGCCAAATGAAAGATATTTAAGTCCTATTCATATGAAAAATATTGTCCATTACTAAAAATCACCACACAATTCCAAAAGTACATAAAACTCATCACTGCCCCAAAACAGAGTTTAGTTTCCATCCCAAACTTTGGACAGTCATATATCCTAGTTCACAAAACTAAATGGCACAAATTATATGTCAATTTTGAAGCTTGAGATGTGATCTATAAGACTGGAAAGTTTCAGAATTTTTAGACACCATTTGGTCATTCAAAACGTTCACACAAACTGACTGCCCAGAATAGAGTTTCACTGGACAGAATTTCAGATTTTGCATCTTTGCTTCAATTGGTTCCATTTTCATACCAAACATCATTCCCACATAAATTTTCACAAGGAATCCATTGGAAACACCAAACCAATCAAATTCACATTCCATTGACATGTTTCACCAATAATCACAACATGTCAACACAAGTCACAATTCAAACTCACATTGCAATTCTTCACTTTCCAAAGTTCCAAACCAATTCCAAGGAACTCACACACATGAGATTCCACCCACTCAATCTCACAACAAATCAACCCTAACAATTGATCTTCAAGTTACCAATGAATTTTCTCTTCGGTAACTGACCAATTGGTTGGTAACTTTACCCTTTTACCCCTGATTATGGCAATTCCTCCTGAATCACCACTAAACACATCATACTTTTCCATTTAGCCACAATATGCGCCCTCCCTCTATTTTAAGTCAATTTAGATATTAATCCATAATTGAACTTAAATATTGGGTTTTGTAGCTGCTCACAACGTATACGCATCACAGTTCACATCATAATCTCCAAAAGGGTCTATTTATCACTAATCACGTCTGCTTTTGGAGTCATCAACCCTTAATCACAATTTGGGATCTTGCTAAACCGGGGCTTAGCAATCCACTTATTTCAGGCTTATTCTCTAGCCTCAAGTCTCAAATTTTGGGGTATTACACTGCCACTGTCACCTACCTAAAGCCACCACCACCTTAGCCGTTGCCTATAGCCGCCACCACCCCCTCCACCCCTATCTTTGCCGCTGCCGCTATCTCCTTCTCCTCCATCCTCGCCATCGCCGGCTCTTAACTATTTTTTTAATAAAGATTATATTAAAGGTAAAATAGACTTTGCGCAATATATTAATTTTAAATAATTGTTAAAATATTAACTCATTGCACCTTGCTTAAAAATAAAACCAAACATTACCCCTGTAATGAATATTGCATTGCATTACCATTGTATCGCATTGCACTCCACTGCAGGGTGTAATGAGATCGAACCAAAGGGGCCCATAGTAGTTTCCGATTCATGGGGATAGGAAAAAGTAGTATTGTTAGTTTCAAAATAGCTAATATCAATAAAAGGCCATGTTATGCTTTTTTGATTAATCACTCTTCTTCTAAAGAAAGCAAGTCCTTCCATTATTATTGATTGTTAATAAAGATAATAAATGCATCTCTTTTTTCACTTCTTTTTCGTTACCCCATAAATATATTGAATGAACTGAGCTAATTTTTTTTCCATTGAAATTTTTACAATTAATGTTTAAATATCCTTCAAAAATAAGTAAATAGATCTGAAACAAGTGGCGTGGACATAAGGGTAGATTGATTTAATTAACTAACGTTTAAATATCCCATCTCCACAACATTCTTTTGACAAAAAAAAAGAAATTTGATTTAATTAACTAGAAATTAATTAAAATGAAAAATGAATTACTATTTTTTTTCTTTTGGGGTTCAAGGAGAAGGGGGAGGGGGATATACTATAGTATCAGAGTCAACTCTATTTAATCCCTTATACTATTAATACATAACTTTATACTATTAAATACATAAATAGGGGGCATGGGCCAGGTAGTGGGAATCGAACCAGCGTCTTCTCTTTGGCAAAGAAAAATTGTTTTCGAATAATTAAATTGTTATTCGAATACACTTTTGTAAACTGATTGAACAATAACATTATATTCGAATAAATTAACCCGTCTCCGAATAAGGTCCTTTGGAAAACTTATCTTGAAATTAATTAACAAAATTTTAAATACGAAGTTAAGAGTTAAGAAAGATATCATCGAAGTGTATATCAGGAGTTATACTGGTTCGGTCACAATCACTTTGACCGACGTCCAGTTCTCATAGTTTCTCTGAGAGTTTCACTATACCTTCCAAGATTCAATAGGTTCTTGACACTTCAATGCACAGCAAGTTCCTTCACTGCTTGACACTTGCTTCCCCTTACACGATGTAAACCAAACCACAACTCAAGGGTCTACAACCTTAATTTGTCAAACTCTCTCACAAAGTGAATATTGAATCACTGAAGTACAGAGAATGAAAGAATAAGAAACAGAGCATGAAGTATGAATTGATCGTTTTTTGAATAAGTCAGAGTCTATCCGAATAGTTCCCACTATAAACTTAGTCTTCCTATTCAAATAAATAATAGTAGCAGTGAATTTCCTTGAATGAAAATTAGAATTACATTAGACTAAGTATTTGTTATCATCAAAACTCTTAATCTAACACTAATCAGATTCAATCACTTTAAGTTTAAATCAAACCAACATTAACAATGTTCGTAAGCAAAATCTCAACTTTCAAGTGTACAAAAAAATTGTTCACAAATTTCCAAAAAAAAATTCTGTTTATGCTTAAAAACAATTAAAAACTTAAGGACAAGTTGTACGAGTTATGCAAAGTTAATGTTGCCTCCCTCACACTTAAATTTCACATTGTCCTCGATGTAAACATACAATAAGAAATAGTAAAAGTGAGGAAGAATGAAACTTGTTTAATCATATTTAAGTGCAGGGGTGATATAAGTTCCTAAAGGTTTAGATTTGCATCAATTCAACAATAAGTGCTACACGCTCAATAACAATCATAATCAATATCCGACACATGCAAAATCAACAACAATTCAGAGTAAAGTAGAAGTTTACTCCCCCATTTGTCTTTAACTTGCACTTTCAATTTCTCCTCATCGTTGTTATCAAGGTGGAATACATTATTAGGGGCTTAAAAGTGAACATCAAAACAAATCTAGAAAAAGAGAGAGAAAATTGAATTACCAAAACCTTGGGTTGCCTCCCAAGAAACGCTAAGGTTATAGTCTTCACCAGACTTTGTAAAACAAGCACCTAATCATAAGTATCAAACACCATGACCACCTTGTCTCTATTTATTTTCATGCAACAAAGTTTAAAACAGAAAAGGTGCTCATTCATATTAACTACATGTACTTCATCATTCATTAGTAATTTCGTAGTACAAGCTTTCATTAAATTCAAAGAAGACACAACATGCATATATAAACAATCAAATGTAGAAGCTTCTAAGAATTTAGAACACCTAACTAAATCCACTTGACTCTCACCAATACAAGTCAAAACTTCAATAAAAGGATTTTCCTGTAACAATTCTTGGGACCTCCACACTAACCTCATCATCAAACTTACATGGATTAGGTTCCACAATCGAAACCTTTTTTAGACGCTTAGTATTGTTCTCTCCTTTATTAATTTCTAACTTATAATCACCCCTAGTATTATCACAATCAAGTAGTGATACTTCTTTACTCCCCATGGTCAATTGTTCATTTGATATCTCATATTCTATAGGAAAGCCTTTTTGTAACCCCCTCACTGTAATTACATCCGGATTACGAAATTTAAGTGAAATAGAGACCAATAAAATGAAATCAACAACTATTAATCCCTCATCACAAGATGGGGTATTTCAAAAATCAATTCAAAATATAAAAATCTTGGTCTCACATTCACGTACGGATATAATTACTTGAGAAATCAAATCACATAATAAATATTAGAGTGCGGAAACTAAAATCCCGGCAAACCCTGGGTTACTTCCATATATATATCATGGGTTTAAGGGTTCCCAAAAATGGGGATTACATGTCCAAAATATTCATTTACATCTCATATACATTTGGTAATCCCAAATCCAAAACAAAGATAACCAACAACCACTAAAGTCTTAGAGTAATACTAACTACTCCTGGTTGTCCGCTTCCTTTTCGAACCACTCGCCCTGTCTGAAAAGGTTAGTCATTTGGAAAAAGTGAGATTCTAAAGAATCCCAGTAGTAACAAATTATTCATACCACATGTAATCACAAAGCATGTAAACAAATCATCTCATATCAGCAACACAAATCACACTTCACCCTCATCCCCTTTTACCGTCGAGAAGGCACACCATCCTAACCCGAACCGTTGTTAGCGACTCAGGGACTATTAGCGTGGCAGTGCATACGAATAGCCTTACAACTCACATATAGCCTTTCAGCTTTCACAAATGGCCCGTCGGCCTTCACAAATAGCCTTTCGGCTCACAATTAGCCTTTCGGCCCACATAATCACATATAACACACCCTAACCTTATCCCCTTTTACAGCCGGGAAGGCACACCGCCCTTACCCGAACCATTGTTAGCGACTCAGGGACTATTGGTATAGCGGCGCTTTCACAATTTCACAAATATTGCAGCATACGAATCCATTACGAACCAATGATATAATACACATACAATGTATCACATAAGGTATAAAGAAAGAGTCACTACCTGTATCTTTCCTGATTGGCTCCGGTACCGCAGACTCACGAGGGCGACAGATATCAAATCCTATACCAAATTAGGGACAACCGATCAATCTCTTTTCCAAGTTCTTGATTTCATAATACACTTAGTTGGTTATCATTTAGGACTCTTTAGGTGACTATTAAAGGCCTAAACATATGCCTAAAGGGTTGGAAGGCACTACCCCAAAGACCCCTTTTTCGAAGGCACAACACTGATTTCTGACCATCTCACTCGAGTGAAGACGATCTCACTGAGTGATAAGAGATTTGTGCTAGGGTGAGGACAACTCTCACCCGCGAGTGCTTGACAGAGAGCAACCTTCACAGCCAGGAAGTACTCACATCACTCGAGCACCAAGCTCTACACTTGGGTGATGACCCAAATTATGCTCGAGTCCCTGAAAATGCTAGCCCACGAGTGACAACCCGAGAGCACCAACCATACCAGAAGCAAAAGCTCACTCAAGCATAACCTCTGTGCTCAGGTGAGATGGTCGTGCTTGCGAGTGTCAGAGCACACTCTTGGCATAAACCAACGAGTAAGGACCCGAGAGCAACCTCAACACTGGACTCACACTATTACTCGAGCAAACCCAAGCTCACTCGAGCATGATCTTCCCACACTCGAGAACAAAGAAGTGCATTGAGCCCCATTCAAAGAATCCAGGCAAAACTCGAAGCATAAAGGGAAAAACTCATGGAGCAGTCGAGCATGATCTTCCTCTGCTCGAGTGTTGCGCATCAGAGACCAAAAATGCAGCAAAACCAGAAAATCCCAGATGGTCAAAATCATACCCAATGGTTCCCAAAGCTCATACACTCTTAGCACTAACTAGGGAACGCATTGGCAACTCCAAAAACACTCCAAAAAAACCATTTTGACCACAATCAAACACTAAGGTTTCCATGATACACAATATCCAAATTTCATTCAACTTAATTCCAACATTCCAGATTATATCCAACAATCAAACAACTCCACATTAAACCATTTCCAATATCAAACACAATGAAATTCCTAAAATCCACATTTGGTACAATCTAGGGCAATTTCCAAATTTTTCTAAACTCATCCAAAAATCACAAACAATATATCCAAATGCACTAAATGCCTACCTCTTCACTTTGCCCAATCTAGAATCTTGATTCTCCAACTCTCAATTTCGACCAACTCACAAATCAACACTATTTCAAGATTCTGAAATTACCAAGTTGAAGCTCTCAATGAGATGAACAACATTAGAGAAGAGATTTAGGGCATTAGAGATCAAACAAAGCATCAAAATCTCACCTTTTCTTCTTCCTTTTCCCCTTAATCACCGGAACTATGGAGAGAAGAGAGAGATGAGATGAAGCAATGATGATGAACAAGCCTTCCTCTTCCTTCCCATACACACATCCACCGAATAAGAGAGAGAAAAGAGGGAAAAAGTGATATTTTGTCTCATGTGCCTCATCCAATGGCTCACCACATGCCACTTGTCCAAATCTACACACTCTCTCAAAGAGCTCACATAAGCTTACTACACTGGATTCTGACCCATAGCCAAGGAATCTCAACCCTTGATCTTAAATACCATATATAGGTACACCAAATTCATATTACATTAATTCCAAAAGTGCTTAATTACACTAATTACAATAATTCTCATAGTCATTAGCCCTAATCATAAATCGGGATATTACCCTTTTGATATACCATCGAAAATTCCTTTTTGAATTCAAAGACTCAAGATTAGAAGTCGTGTCATCAATTTGAAATGCTATATCTTGAGCATGATCATTAGTTTTCTCTTGAAAAATTCTCAAGAATTCATTTTGACTATCTGCAAGAAATAGAATCAAATCCTTTGTTGTAAGCTCCTCTTCATCAATGGAAGTAATTTCATCTACATGAGTTGTAACCCCTTTAAAGTTAAACTGGAGACCAAAGGATAATTTACAACTCATTCGAGATCCCAACTTCAAGATAGGGTTCAATCCTATGATAAAGTGGGTTTTCAAAAACTTTTCAAAACATGTTTAGTAAGGTCTCATTTCCACTTTTCGAATCTATTTGGCCTATTTGGTTTTGTTCCATTCATTAATATCAAAGTACTTAACAAAATTTTCTGACAGACTTTCGGGTTATACTCATTAACTAGTAGGGTCTACAGGGCATAATCGCCCCGTCTTAGTTCCCATAGCGGGGATTACATACAAATACATGAGTCTATGATAGGTACATCCACCTTTACTACATTACACTTATATTTACATCTAGTACAACATGTATATTCATCCAAAAATTTGATAAGCAACTAACAAAACCCTAATCTCCTATCGGCATGTCCTAGATGCCTTTGTTTACCTGCTTGTCCTTAGCTTTACTTTTCCTGACTATAGGTTAGTCATTGGAAAGAGTGGGATTCATATGAATCTCAGTAGTAACATTTCACTCATATGATATATAATTTCATAAAGCATGTAAGCAATCATCACATAACAACATTCACAGTAGCATTCATAACAGCAAAATATTCTTAACATTCTTGACAGTCATAGCTTTCATCACATTGGTGACATGTTTGACATTCGTCACAATTCTTAACATTCGTGACATTCATAACAATAATGATATGCACATACATACAAACCATCATACATGATATAAAAGAAAGAGTCACTACCTTGTTCTTTCCGCTCTTGTTCAGGCACTGGTTTCTTACGCTCAGGGCAGATATCAAATCCTACAAATCAAAATTAAAGACGACGAGTTATTAACTATTTCAATCCTTTCATAACTTCAAAACACTTGGGGTTGGTTATCATTTAAGTCCTTTAGACGCCTATGAGAAGCTCAAACAAAAGCCTAAAAGGGTTGGGGAGAGCTAGATCAGAAACCACCTTTCAAAAGTTCAAAGTGCTAAAATTAGGGGTTGGCTGTGGCTAAAAATCCTTTGGCCGCGGCCAAGAAATGGTCAGAAGTCCCAAAAACAGGTCAGAAGCTTTTGGGCTGCAGCTAAGAAAATTCTTGTTTCTTGGCCGAAATTCTAAAAATCATAACTAAATTTATAAAAATCGAAATGGAGTGATTTCCAAGTCTACTTGAAGCTTTTTAAGTCCTCTATACATGAAAAATATGAATCACTGCCATCTACAACCACAAAAATACAGAATTCAACGAATTTCCATACTGTTCCAGAATAAATTCCAGTTTCAACCTCAAACTTTGGCAATACATAACTTCCAGCACACACATCCAAATGACACCCATTTTATATCATCTTAAAGCTTGACACATCCTCTATTCAACTGGAAAGTTTCAAAATTTTTAGACATTATTTGCTTATTTTAAAACACCATCCAAACCAGTTGCCCTGCACAGAACTTTCATTGACAAAACTTTCAGTTTTTTAACCTATATTTCCAATGGTCCAGAATTCACAACCAAGGCTACACCCCATACAGTTTTTCGCAGAATCTAGTGGAAACATCAAAACAATCAAATTCCTACTTCTTTTCCTTGTCCTGTTTTGGGCATAATTTAACATAAAATCTCACAATTGCCAAACTTCACATTCAAGTCCCAAGCTAGTTCCATATATCCAATGCATGCCACAAGACACCATTAATACTATCAAAACATCATAAACTCTCCAAAACCCTAATATACACAAAAATAGAGTGAAATTACATAAGCCAAAGTTCTCAACCAATGACAACAATATATATATCAAAGGATTGCTCTTGCTCACCTCCACTATTTGTTCTAGTTTGTTCTTTGATTCTCAACATCTAGTTCTTTCTTAAGCACACAAAACACCTCCTCTTGAAAATCTAAAACTCTTTAAATGAAGCTTTTGTCAAGAGGAACAAGGTAAGGGAAGAGGTTTTGAGTACTAGAGATCATCTACAAGGTCAAAATCCAAGAGAAAGATCTCACCTTTAACCTTGGCTTCTTTCTCTTTCTTCTTCCTTGAGCTTGGACATTTTGTGAACTTAGAGAGAGAGAGAGAAATTTGATGAAATGAATTGCCTTCAGCCCCTCCTAGACACTTGCATGAAATTGAGAAGAAAGAGGGAGTATTAAAAGTTTGACCTTATCCCATTTTAATTGCCTAAGTCAAATTGATGCCAAGTGTCACAATCCCATGGCTCCACCATAAAGCAAGTAACTATTTAGTTACTCTAACTAATTCAATTAGCCATTTAGTCACACCTCTTACTCTTTTAGTTAATAGTTAATCTCTCCTTCGGTTGCTGACTAATTGGTCGATAAATTTCTTTCTTCCCGTTTTGCCCCTGACTATGGCAATTTTAGTTAGATTTCCACTTAATACATTATCTAATTCCACTTTCCTTTTTCCATGCACCCTTCCCTTGTCTTTTAATTCAATTTACGCTTTGTCACATAATTAAGCTTAAATGCTAGGTTTGGCACTTTATGCTGCTAATTCGGGTCATAATTTACATTTTATTATCTGAATGTGTTTGTCTAACGTTCATTACATTCACTTTTGAAGACATGAGCCCTTATACACATGTTAGGGCATTACATGAGTATTGAGTGATATATGAGGATGTGATGCATATGAAGGAAAAGAATAAGTAGGATCCCAAGATAATAGTTTCTCATGATTCCATCCAAGGCTGAAAGTATAATCATGCGAATTAGTTTACGCCCTAGCAAAATCATCCTCCTTATATTTTAACATTGAGACATAGGGACATTACTCATTCAAGTGAAAATATCCACAAGAACTACAACAAATGTACTCACATGGAGATTCACATGCATAAGAGTCATAATAAGAATTTGTATAATTATTTTTATGCTCAAAGCCACCACTTGCCACATTAGTCCTCCAAGGATAATCCATAACAATTTAAAACTCAATAGTAATTGATCACACAATTGCAATAATTAACTACACAAACTTTTGCCATTAGTCCTCAGCAACAACATCAAAAACTTGTTAGTCATCTAGCTTAACCGCAAGCACACGGATCATCACAAGTAGTATAATAATGGTGTTCCCATAAGGACTGAGGCAAAAACAAGTTAATTATCACACTTATGTTCTTTATTAGGTTGAGTGAGAGTAATTGAAAGAGATTTTATACTTAAGAATTAATTGATTAAAAGAGAATTTATTTAAGAACTTTAAGGTGGGAGGAGCCTAGGAGTACTTATCCCTATTGTACTTCATAAAACTAGTTTAAATTCTTCTTAAATTATTAAAGAAAATATGTGTTTGTCAAAGGTTCCAAATTAATTGATAAAGCTCTCTCAAGTTGAAACCAATTTTTATATTCTCAATTAACATGCGCAATATCTTATTTAGTTAATGAAAATACTCATTAAGCTCCAACCTCAATTAGATAATGTAAGGCTAATAGATATATCTCTATTCTATTAACAAACCATCTATTTAACTCCTAATTTCAAGTCTAACATGAGTTTATCTAAGTTCTACAATTAAATTAGCTTTCTAAGCACCACCTATTTGAATCCAACAATCTAAGTGGTAGCCAATTACTCAAAAGCATTAAGCATGAGATAATAAATTTCATTAATCAATAAAAGAGAGGAATTAAAAGGTCTTAATCCATCTAATAGTTCAAAGCAATCCTAGAATAAGAAATTGAGCTACTCATATTCATAAACAAAATCAAATCAATGCAAAAATAACCCATAGCAAAATAAGAGTTAACTGAAAGGAAAGAGAAGAAGTTAATAAAACCAAAAGATTGAGCCTCAAATCTCTTCTAAGCTTCAATTGCCTCCAATTCTCCACAGTATCCTCTGATTCAATGCACAACAACGCTTCTAGTCTTCAAATCAATCGCCTCCACAATCCACTCGTCCTCCTATAAAGATGATAACAAAATCTGAATGCCTCTCTTTCTGTCCGTACCAGAACGCGTGTTCTCCTCCTCTCTTTTTCAAAGAAGCTAAACCTCTATATATAGGTTAGGTTCCTAGATCCTCATACCATAAAGCGTAATATCCCTTTAGCAAAATAAAATCAAACAAAAAGATAAAAAAATATGTAATGATGATAATAAATGATGATGATGACGACGATGACTACTAAAATATCTTTTCCTTTTTATCTTAAATTATTATTTTTATCATTGATATCATTATTTGTATCTTTAATATCAAAATCATTATTTAATTCTAAAATTTGATATTTATAATGAAATCCCTTTAAATCGATATCTTATCAAAATTTGACTAAAATCCGTTTGATTTATCATAGATGACTCCCAAATACATTAAAATATATCTTAAAATTACTTAAAACTAGAGAGTCATCAAGGACGCATAAACCGATGCTTGAAGGAACTTACCTTTCTCGTTCAATCTTTGAAAGAGAAGGTGGACAAGTTATTGGAGAATGAAGAATCTGATGATGCATCATATTCTTAAAACATCTTCATAACTTTTTATTTCTAGTTTGTTGGTTTACTTTGCCTTTTTTTGGTTGTAAAATGATAGCTGAAAACCAACAATATGAATATTTAAAAAAAAGTAGTATATACATTACAGTTATTAAGTAACAACCGTCAATTATTAGAATACTATGTAAATACATAACGGTTTTACTTTGTAACCATTATATATTGTCTAATGGTTCTTATAGTCATTAAACGTTAGATGAAAATACAAACAATTTGTCTTCCAACTTCATATCAAAAAATATATAACGATTTCTCTTAAATAATCATCAACTAAACGGTCCAAACATTTCCCCTTCCTTACGCTCATGATGAGAATACTCCATGCTTCTTCATTCATCTATTATCAGCACGAGAACTAAGTATCCTTTCATTACCCATCACTGCACGCGACTGCTCCTCTTCAACTTCCAATGTTTTCAATGATAGTTTGAACCTGTCACTTTCAATCTATATAAACTCTCAATTTCCTTATGTTTCTCATCCTCCACTATTCTTTCAATCGTCAAGATGAAACGTCATGCTGAAGACTTGCTAGAAACTCCACAGCATCATCATCCTCCTCCTCCTCCTCCCCCCTTCTCCTCCTCTACAATCTCCACCTCAGCCTTAATTAGAGGCAATGATGTAGCATGCACAATACATTGACCATGTGGTGGGAGGCTGGTCGGATATTTGTCGAGTATGAACAAGAAGACCAATCTTATTCTTGATGACTATGGGATTGGCTTCCATGATCCTGACATACTTTTAGATGATTCAAGCACTCCTCTGGTGACATGTAGCATGAGCCTGACATATTCCCAAATGATTCAGGCCACTCTTCAGGCAATTAGTCACCAGGTGACGATTTTTTTTGTTTTATTTTTATAAAATATTAAAATGTAATTATTTGGGCACTAGCTGCCCAAAAATTTAGAAAAATAATAATAACATACCTCACAATTATTAGTTAATAAATGTGATATATGTATTTGTTAAAACAATAACATAACTTATAATTATTAACAAAGAACTGTTACAAATTTAAAATAATCAATAACAGTTTTATCAATACAACCGTTATGTAAAGTATTCCACACGGCAACCCAAAAAACCTACCCTTCCTCTTCTACTTAAGCATCTAAAACAGAACATACTTGACACTTAGTCTGTTCGAACAAAACCCTCCAACATTGTAATCCTAGTACTCATGTTGTCTATTCCGGGCGTTGAGAGTCGTTTTCAGTAAAGCCCCACCATAAAAAGCTTTTGTCTTACTTCTTGGTGACGGTTGCACTAGTCAATACCTTCATAATTGTCTAAGCAACTGCTGAGAAAGTTGCTTTTGTTTGCCCTAACTCATGTTTTCGTCATTTATGAGCCCTAGCTAGGTCGCGTTCCTTCAATATTGAGCTGCCTTTGTGAAGTCACGACGTGATAAAGCATTCAAGGTGACATTAACTTGCTTTTGTGAAGTTTTTGTTTTTTGGAAAACCTATTTTTGCTCTTATCAAAGGTTCATTTCATATTATAAGAAGTGGCAACCCATTGCATGACTAAAGTTTCATACTTTATTGATCTTTTTTGAAGTAACTGCAGGACATATGATCCTTGAGGAAAATACATCTCCTTTTTTGGAAATATTCTTATCTCCAAAAGTTACTTCAAAAAGTTCAATAAGTGTGATGAATCAATTAGTTCATGTATACCGATGAGAGTCATACATGAACAAGCTTGTGAATAAACTAGTTCAAATGTACCGAGAGTTATACACAAACAAGCTCTATGAATAAACTAGTTCAGGTGACATATTGAATTTACTGTTGTAAAGTTGTGTTTTTTTTCGAAATCCCATATTACTCTGACTTAAGGTTCTTCTCCTATTTCTCTATTGAGTAGGTGACACCAAGTTCATAGCTATGAAATTCGACATTATGATCAGTCATAGACTCTTCAATGTGAAAGTTTTTGAGCTACTTGTTCTCATATATATATAATATATAGTAGTACTTCTAACATCGGGTAGCCATGTAATTTGGATGGATCAAGATTTTTTTGTCTTTGTGGCTAGAATCAATCGCACTACTGATATATATATAATAATATAAGTGTTTACCTATACCTTGTGTCTCTTGAGCAATTAAGCCTAGAAAGCAAAGGAAGATGGGGTAAAAAACAAATACCCCTATCAAAAATAGCGCAAGGGTTATGCAAAGCCTTAAACTCAAGTATTCCCATATCCTCTTCTCAACTCTTTTTGATAGGGGTATATGTTTTTTCCCCAGAGTCCTTTGCTTTCTAGGGTTAACACTACAAAAAAAAGGGATTTTGTAGCGGTGCACTTGTAGCGGTTATATTAAACCGCTACAAATTATAGTATTTGTAGCGGTTTTTACCTAAACCGCTACAAATTTGTAGCGGCAAGATTATTTGTAGCGGTTTCCTACAAAAAAACCGCTACAAATTTGGCGCGAAGTTCCCGCCAAAACTTGTAGCGGTTATTTTGTAGCGGTTAATGCACATAAACCGCTACAAAATACCAAAAATCAGAATTTTGTAGCGGTTTTAGGCAAAAACCGCTACAGAATTTCAAGAGTCTCGAAATTGTAGCGGTTTTGGGCAATAACCGCTACAAAATTTCAAACGTTGTGAAGATTTGTAGCAGTTATTGTAGAACCGCTACAAATTTAATTATTTGTAGCGGTTATAGTAGCGGTTATTTTAATAACCCCTACTAATATCTGGCCTATTCAAATGATTTGAGTGTTTGTAGCGGTTTTAAGTTAAAACCGCTACAAATCTATATGTTTGTAGCGGTTATTAGTGTATAACCGCTACAAACATATATATTTGTAGCGGTTATACACTAATAACCGCTACAAACACTCAAATCATTTGAATTTTGAAATTTGCCGCCTTTGTGCACATTTGTAGCGGTTATGTTATGTATAACCGCTACAAATTAGAAAAATATTTTTATATTTAATGTCCAACGGCTTGAATATTAGTAGCGGTTTTATATATATAACCGCTACTAATACTGAACAAGTACATTTTGAATTTCCCACCAATTAACGGCTTGAATATTAGTAGCGGTTTTATATATATAACCGCTACTAATACTCAACAAGTACATTTTGAATTTCCCACCAATTAACGGCTTAAATATTAGTAGCAGTTTTATATATATAACTGCTACTAATACTCAACAAGTAAATTTGTCTTTACAAAAAATGCAAAAAATTTGTGTTAAAATAAAATGTAAAAAAAATTTTAAAAAAAATTAAAATAATATTTGTAGCGGTTATTAAACCGCTACAAAAATATAAATAACCGCTACTAAATAATAACCGCTACAAATAATTAAACCGCTACAAAAATATAAATAACCGCTACTAATTAATAACCGCTACATTAACCGCTACAAATAATACGTGAATCCCTATAAATACCCTTATCACAACTCATTTCAAACACTCCCCAATTTCTTTTCACCTTACCCTTCTTTCATTTCCTCTCATTTACAACTTCTTTCGTATGAGTAGAGGAGCTGAATAATACGATCAAATATGGTAACAAGATTTTCAATTTTTTTTAGAATACTTCTTTCCTTTTTATAAAATTTATTCTAACAATTTTTTTTTCTAGATATATCATAACTCTATCTCATTTTCATCTATTTTTCATACACAATTACATTATATTATAAAACATAATAATTCCTTATTACCTAACTATCCTTAATAATATTATTAGTATAAATTTTATACTAATCATATTCAATTACATTTTTTCTTTTTAATTTATTAATAAGTTAAACTATTGAATAATAAACTAATTGAAATAGATAAAATAATAACAAATTAAACTATTTAATATAATATTGAAAAAACAGAAAAAAATCAACGTATATTTTTAAAAAAAAATTTAAATATTTGTAGCGGTTAGTAAACCGCTACAAAAAAAAAATATATTCTTTTTTAAAGCTCTCAATAAAATTTTTTATATTTGTAGCGGTTATATAACCGCTACAAATATCTCTGGGTGTTGTAGCGGTTACTATAAACCGCTACAAAGTTTGTAGCGGTTATTTTTGATTGAGTAGCGGTTTTATAAAACCGCTTGCAACGTACGATTTAGTAGCGGTTTGGGTAACCGCTACTAACCTAGTTTGTAGCGGTTAGAACCGCTACGAATACCCATTTTTAACCGCTACTAAATCACGTTTTTTTTGTAGTGTAATTCCTGTGAAAAGACAATTATATATAGGTCACTAGTTACATTATCACTTATATACGTTAACAGTTGCTATTGATTATTCCCACAAAGCCTAGAATGTCTTAATCCATGCCAAATTGAATGCACACAGTGTTGAAGGTACCAATGTTCTATTATATATATATAAAGAAGGTTAACTAGCTCAGAAACTCTCACTTGAAGAGTTTTATATCCGTACGTTATAGTTATTATATAAAAACCATTATTTATGTACTTATTTCATAACGATTTTCTCTGTGAGACCATTATTAAAGTTTATTCAAAGTCATGGTTCTTATATACAAATAGTTATGTATGTTACTGAATAAATAACGGTTGTAAAATGAGACCGTTATGTATCATTTAAGCATTACCATATATTATGATAAATGTTTATGTGTGCCGTTAATTATTATCACAGCAATGGGCATGTCATGGCCACACCGAGCCTCAATACATAACAGGTGTTGTATTATAACCGTTATAAAATGTCCAAAATAAATAAAGGTTCAGAACCATATGATTTAGGTGGAGCTTTTATAGCTCCTGCATAGATGATGGTTCAAAACCATTATGTATGGCAGTTAATAACCGTAATGTATAATGATTTTTTGTAGTAGTGTATCTTTATATGAATTCTCTATGTTTAGTGAATTAATCAAAATTGACTGCATTATTGGTGCCCTCTGTCGTATAGCCTAAAGTAAGAGAAATAGAATTTATTATGAATATGAATATAGATTTGTGGTTTGTTCTCAAGCAAGTGAATGTGAAAATCCTTTAGAATATCGACGAAACATTAAGAAAGTTGAGATACTGAATATGGAATATCTTCATGTTCTAGATTAGAGTAGTTAAACTCTAAACAACTTATTAATATTTATTGTCTAGATTAAAATAGTTTTGCTAGATTAATCAGTTTAGTTTTTCTAGATTTTGAGTTATATGAGAATTTGAGCTAGGGTATGTTATTTGGGCAAGGGTTTGCTATGATTTTGATGATGTAAAGGTTTGAGGAGTTGTTTAATGATTGTGGCATGTTTATACAAGTTAGAAAAGATGTTTAATAGGTTGAAAATGTTGATATTGATAGATTTTCAAGTATAGGTATGTTGGAGGTGAAACATTGTAGTATGAAATTGATATGAATGATGTTGTTGAGGTTGATTAAGGAATCTAAGGAGTTATTTAAGTTGAGAAAATAAGGATTTTTGTGTTGGATTGAAGTATTGGTTGGTTTATAGAGGAAATGGTGATTTGGGTCAAGTGATAAAGTGGGAAAAATATGAGTTAAGGTTAGGAAGTTGAGTTTTATGATTTATTTCATTGTTTTCATTTGCATTTAACTTGTATCTATATTAATGATGTAGATTGATCTGTACCTCGGAGGTTCATGTTCGTGCCTTAACCCCTCAATTGCGAGGTTTAAGCTTGGAGTTGAAGTGACCGAGGTTAATTTATTCCATATACATACTTTGGGCTATAAGATGTTTTATAAACCTTACTTTCATATATACTACCTATATGTGTTTTAGAAAATCACGAGTATGTTTGAATATGAATCAATGAAGCAGAGTATTTTCCAACTTATATGTATGATTTGAGATTATGATTGAGAATTTGTATGATTGTGATGGTTGTGATAGAATAATGTATATAAAATGGTAGTCATGTGAAATGCTTTTGAAAACTATATATATGTATATACTCTGTCTACTATGATGGGAATGTGTTGAGTTGTAAAGGAGATGGCGAATTATTGTGCCTCTCAACTCCTTCTTATTGCTAGCCCAAATTTAAGCTGAGTTGGTGTGGGTGGACAACTCCTTGTCTCGGCCTAATATAGGTGGTATGGGAGGGGTTCAGTTGGACCTGAGGTGGCTAAGTATCCTGTGGATAGGTTGACTTAGCATCGATGGGCTAAACCCAAGTTCAAAGGAGATAAGGTGGAGTATGGTAGATGGATGGGTTGACTGTTGTTGCTTAAGGGCTTGTTTGGTCTGAGGGGAGGGGAGGGAAAGTGAGTGAAGGGAAAAAATTTTTGAGTTGAATTTAAAAAAATTAGAGAAGTGGGGTTAAAAATTTTTAATTAATTTTTCTTATTCTTTTATCTTATATATTCTCTTTATTAAAATTTTATTACTTCACTTCTTCAATCTTTTAAAATTCAACTGATAAAAATTTTACCTCCCCTTCCTTCCCCTCCAAATCCCTTACACCAAACAGACCCTAAGGGTGTGTTTGGTTGGGGCTTTTTCTAGGTGAGGTGATGTTAGGTGAAGGTTGAAGATTAAAAAATCTTGTTTGGTTGGCAAGAGGGGAAATAAAAATTTTTTGTCTTGTAGTACTTCTTCCTCTCCTTTCTCAAACTTCCAAATTTGAGGTTTTTCCTATGTGAGAGAATTTTAGGACTCATTTTGACCAAATTGCCCATGATAATTTTTTGTTATTCCATATCTACCCTATAATATAAAAACCTGTTTTCTCACAGAGGTACTCACTCTCTGTTCTTCTCGTCTTTTTGGCCTTCTCTTAATCATTCTCTTCTATTCTCATTGTTATTTCAATAATATGTAGAAATTTAGGGAATGTTATATACACACTGCAATTCTTCTTTTCTAAAGATCTATGCTCCTCATCCGGGGGATCAATACTAATGAGCAATTTAACTGAGAATTCATATTAAGCTTCATTAAGAATTCTATTAATAAATTAAGAGATAATCATTTTATTTAAAAAAAAACAATTGTAAAAAACAATTGTAAAAGAAGAAGGAAAATATATAGATAAAGAGAAAATGGTATATTTGTATACTTATAATTAACTCCTCTTACTTACCTTTGTGAATCAAACAAGAAATTATACCTCACCTCCCCTTATCTTGAACCAAACAAAGCTCATACCTCCCCTAACTTAACTTTAATGAAACTCACCTAACCTTACTTCCGTTGAACCAAACACACCCTAATAATATCTTTTGTGTTCTACTATTAAAAATATTATTATAATAGTTAAACCTGCTTCGCTAACTTGCAATCCTTTCTTGCATACTTTAAAAATTGATTTTGGTTACTGGGACTTTATGTCTCACCCCGTCATTGTTAATATTTTTCCGGTGAGCCTCTAATTCTGCAAGAGGCCACGGGAAGCAGTCAAAGGCGTAGGCGTCGTGAGCTTTCTAGGCCTTTTTACGTATTGGTGTTGTATCAATTTTTATATTTTCATTCTAGGACTCTCATGTTTTTCAGATACTCAATCTTTTGTGGAGTATGATTTGACACTTTTCTTATGATTTATATAGTTAAAATTAAAAAGATGTTAATGTAATGAACTAATGATTGATTCAATTATTTTTAATTAAAATAGCAAACTTAAATGCACCTGGAAGAAAAGAAACTGCCCCTTAAAATTGAACCATATCGTTATAAAAAAGTATATACTTCACCAAAAAATAATATAAACATATTACATAAAGAATAAATTAAAAAATTATAACATTTTACATGGATAACTTTACCCTTATATTTATAATTATATATAATTATAATCTATATTATAAACATTGTAATATTTTATAAATATAATTATAATTATAGTTAGATTAAATTATATTATATTATATAATTATTAATTCAGGTGTGTAATGGTTCCCACAAGATAAAATATTGCTCCTTCCCTTTCAATCCCTCACTAAATTGTGAAATGGTTATCACAATTGGCAAATGCCTATGGACTTATCAGTGTAAGCGCCAATGGACTTGTCAGTGGACGCCAGTGGACTTGTTAGTGGAATTGAAATTTATTACAAAAAAGCCCCATATGACTTAAATGCAATTTTGAAATTTGAATGGACCATTTTATCGTTTTTTTTTATCCGGGACCTAAACGCAATTTCCCTTTCTTATATGTTTTATGTTATAGTACATAGCTATATCTATGTTATATTGAAAGTTGGTTGGAAATTAGAAGCATATTTTTCTTTGAAAAAGTTATGGGTAGAGTAGTAGTTAAAAGTTTTTGTTGTCATTGAACGTCCGAACCTATAGGGTGAAGTCGAAGCTACTTTACTTTTTAAATTATGCGCTTGGTTTGCATCGCGATGCTCTGATGAATGGAGCCGCCTCATATTTATTGTGAAATATGAGCATACGAAAATATAGCCCACTAAATATAGATATCTTTTTTCTTATTATATAATGGCATAAGATCGAACCGTGTAGGGGAGGGGGGAGTGGCCTAAGGCCCCGTAGGTGACCACTACGCCTAATGGCGCTGGTCACTAAATATGGATATCTAATTATTATACAGGGAGAAATCTCATTATTGGGCAAAAAAAATCTTAAATCAAGTACCAAAAATTCAAAAATTATACTACATGCTTTAACACTAAATTGATAGTATTGTGTTCAATAGTCAAATGACATAAATATCCATCATTTTTTTTTTGGAAAAAAAATAGTCACCACCGTCATCAAATCTGTTTGTTGCCAAAGCTCTACCCTTACTACCACAGTCGTTGGCTTTGATAGTAAAAATTTTTTTGATCCTATTTATGAGAATAGAGAGAAAAAATGTGCATATTAGTAACAATTTTATTTCATTTATTATTGTATTGACTTTGTTTTCATAGATATAAATTATAATGTATATTAAATACAAGTAAAGTCAGAAAGTTGTTAAATTTGAAAATAGAATTAATAAAATTTAAAATTTTTCTTGATTTGAGTAAAATATGCTAGAAATAACGGGTAAGATGAAAGAGAAATATGTTATGCAAAGTGTTACTATATATATAAAACAAACCAAGTTTTTAAACCAAATTTGATTGAAGTTGTGATTTCAATAACAATTTTTGATTTATTAAGGGCAACTTTTTAACAATATTTTTTGCATATTTAATCTTATTCACTTGTTATAATATAAAAGGGACTTGTTAAAACTCTAACTAAACTTATCACTCTAGCAACCCTTGCTTATTACTAGCAACCCTTACTTGTTAATTCATCTAGAAAAAACTTATTAACAATAAATTTTGGGTATTCAATCTTATTACAACATGAAGTAAAAGGGAAAATCCCTATAAAATACCTTCGAAATAGATAAATCCCAGGTCAGTGCTGTGTCAATACGGAGAAGGAATTTGGGATTTTAAAATCTCGGCAAAAAGACGAATGTGCCCTTCAGCTGTTCTCCTCTCTCAGCTCGGAATAACAACACCTCACTCTTGATTAACAACACCTTCTTCTACATTAACAACTCCACTTTCTTTTTTCACAATTAATAAGTTTTAGGGCCAATAACAAGATATATCTCTTTATTAACAACACCATATTCTACATTAACAACTCCACTTTCTTCTTTCATAATTAATAAGTTTCAGGGCCAATAACAACACCCATCTCTTTATTAACAATACCGTATTTTACATTAACAACTTCACTTTCTTCTTTCACAATCAACAAGTTTAGGGCCAATAACAACAACTCTCTCTTTCTTAACAACACCGTGTTCTACATTAACAACTCTTTTCTTTCACAATTGACAAGTTTCAGGGCCAATAACAACACTCATCTCTTTATTAACAATACCGTATTATACATTAACAACCTCACTTTCTTTTTTCATAGTTAACAAGTTTCAGGGCCAATAACAACTCATTTCTCTTTATTAACAACATCATATTCTATATTAACAACTTCACTTTCTTCTTATAGGTGAGATGCAGTTGTCGGTGTCACTTTTCTGTCGTCAGGTGGAAGGGAGTAGGAGACTCTCTTGGGAGTGTGTCGATAGGTGTTTTCAGTGGTGGGAGGAGACAATTGGAGATTGGCACCGGTTGCTGGGAGGGAGGTGTTGGGCGGTGGTCAGATCTGGAATTGATCGACTGTCGTGGGTGAGATCTCGTTGGACGGTGGGTGGCTATGGGAGGTGTTGGGTAGTGGGTGAGATCGACCGGGCTATAATCACAAAGTTGCAACGGATCTTTCAATGGGTTCCTCAAGGAGATTTGAATCAGATATATGATCTGCAATTGAGATGGCTAAGGTTTACAACTGAGATGAGGAAGAATTGGATGAAGTGCTCAAAACGAAGGTGAAGCACAGGGAAGTACAGATTCTTTGTGGGATCTTGATGTTGTTAATGTAGAATATGAGTTGTTAATTAAGAGACCATTGTTGTTATTCCAAAGTGGAGAGAGGGAGAACTGAAGGGCAAAAGCGTCTTTTAGTTGAGATTTTAAAAACTCATATTCCTCCTTTGTACTGACACAACACTGACCTGAGATTTTCGAATTTTACCACTCTGATTTGGGATTTACCTATTTCAAAGGTATTTTATAGGGATTTTCCCTATTAAAAACCTAACTTAATTTGTTTTTTCAATAACATCTTTTGTTTTTTGCCCAAGTTTTTTCAAAAACATCTTCTCTGTTATAAAATCAATAAAGTATAAGAGATTGAGATGAATGGAATAAAGAAATGCAAGAGAGAAATAGAGAATAAGGAGGGAGTGATTCTTATTTCATTTCAAATTTACAACCTTTGATACATGCCTACTATTTATAGATCACAAATCCTTAACTTCCATTACAAAAGTTACAACAAAAGAGTAAATCTACATAATGGTGTAATATAAAGTTTTTGTAGGTTATTTACATTAATAATATAAAACTCCCACTAAGCCATTCATGGGTTATATGGCTTTAAGTGTAAAATTCCAAAAGACTCATCTTGGAAGGTTATGGAATACTAAGAGACTATGAACATCCACTACTACAATATTCATAACACTCCCCCTTGGATGTTCATAAACAAATATTGTGCCTCATTAAAACCTTATTAGGAAAAACTCAATGGGACAAAAACCTAGTGAAGGAAAAAGAGTACACAATACAAATCGAAACTGTCTCATTAAAAACCTTACCAGGAAAACCCCGTGGGACAAAACCTTGGTTAAGGAAAAGAGTACAGCATGATCTCTATTTCATACGATGATAATATCGTATTTACTCCCCCTTATAAGAACATCACTTCTAATGTATTGTTGAGCATATCATTCTTTTAGCCACCAAACTATGAATAATACATTGTCACCAAATATTCTGCTAGATGTATTCCTCTTACATATCTTCTGGATATGCTAAAATATCAGTATATTATGCCTTTATCTTATTCATCGTGAAAACAATAAAGAAAAATTATTCTGAAAATCATTAAAATATATCTTATATCCATATATTCAGTTTGTTTTGAACAAAATAATATTATATAATATGTTAATAGGACTATCACACTAAATCTCATTTTTGTTATCCACTGTGCACTTGCAAGAACTAATTTTTATCAATAAAATTATAATAGATACAATATTAGCATGATACAAAAATATTCTCATAAAGTATAAGGTACTTCTGGACCATTAAATTCAATGTATCTTTACAAGAAAATTCACCATGGTAAAAATATGTGATTTTGAAATCATTGATGCATTTGATAACTTGATCTACAAGTCAAGTAAAATGTAAAATTACTCATTTTTAAATATATTTTTCAATTAATTATATATGCTTGAATTATTTTCAAACTCGCACAACATCTTATATATAGAATATTTTTCTTGTATATGCTTCTGGCATTTTAGATCCTTCAAAGACTCTCATGTAATATTCACTATCCATATGCATATGCTATATATAATGATATCTAATAGACGCATTATTTTGTTTGCATATACTGCCAAACTAATAATATATGCAGCAATTATTGTATACACTACCAAATGTTGTACCTCATCATAATCATCATTAAACCTTGTGAAAATCTTTATTTTCACATGAATATTCATATATCACAAATAACTTTATATTTCAAATGTTTTGAACTACAGGTCCATAAATTTTACATGCTAAAAGAACATTTTTCATTGCGTCTTGTCCCCTTCTTCAGTTGGCCAATCACCTTTTTGTTTTTACCGATATATTCATGTATAAGATCCTCATTTGATCACGTGATATTATTACTAAAACTGTTGTCGACAACTTTATCTTTTCAGTTCCATTTTTCTTGTTGTAACATAATTCATTGAGATCTCTTTATTATTTTCAGATACCTGAACCTCTTTTGAGGGTTTTGCATATAGTTATGTATTAACCTCTTCTAGAGTGTCTGCCTCCTTAATATGATTATCTTGATTATTTGCTTCTTTCTTTTTTCTTTTGGAACTGATTATTCTCTCATACTTCGGCATGCCTCACTTTCATTTATGCTGATTAGACCACTAATAGCTGGAATATGAGATTTAGTAATTCCCATTTAGGTCAGTAATTGCATCTGACAGATTTTATGTAATATTTCATGAGTGCAAACCAAATGAACTTCCGGTTCATATTGTTATATTCGAGGATCTATATTTATTAGTAATAATACATTCCTTTTATTTTATTTTCCAGCTATTTAATTTGTCCCCCTCATATTAGGAAAACTTTGTCAAATGAAAATCGGCTAATCATGCAGTATAAGTCTCCTAAATCCATTTGTTTCCATTAGAAACATCATTTTGTTTCATTTAGAGACAAACAAGAAGGAGGAGGTTCTTACCCAACATTTATCTCAATTTCCTTTAAATATCCATCTATGTGCACTGTGGTGAATCAATAGGAATGCTCATTCAAACTTTTTAAGATGGAATATACTTGACTCCTGACCAAAAGCCAATTTTATCGGGAGAATTTGGTTGGTTAGTATAAGTGCTGCAATATGTAAGATCAAATATGCCAACACTGAAACATAAATTTTGTTCTCATAAGTATTAGTCTAGCTATTTATGGAGGCTTCAATGAATGAATCGTATAATCTGGAAATTGCGCGTAACATAATAATTTATTCAAATATTCTTGCAAACTTCAGGTTGCAAACTAATATTAATATTACATGTAACCATTTTATAGATGCATCTATCAAAATTATTGAATATTGATATGGTTTACATGATATTTGAATGAGCCCATACATGAGTTTATTTATTTCCAGAAATATAGATATTCATTCTAAATCATAGCTTGTGATACTCTCATAATTAAATTTCTTTGAGAATAAGCAGCACATGATAATTCTTAAATTATATAATATGTTGGCTATTTATGAAGAATCTTCTAGTTCTTCGATGGATGTCACACGTAATCTTTTATATATGACTCGGATGAATCAAACAAGTCATGCCAACATAAATTTGTTTGAATCAGTAGACTACTAGTTTACTGTAACATATTGCTTAACCAACGACAAACTTTTCAATTTCCATAAGTATTGATATAAAATGTCAATATGACATCCATTTTTCAGAGATCAATAGGTTTTGTGAGGAAGTATATGAGTAAAACTTTTCAATATTAACTCACACTTATATTCTAACAATCTCCCCCTCAAGTGTGAGTCATATAAATATATTTTCTTTATTTCTCTATTTCAAAGACAAATTTGTATATAGCAAACTAATAATATATCTTTCATTTCAAAATTCAAGTACTTCATAACTCACAACTAATCATGGATTTCAGTCAATTAGGTTATCATTTAAACCCTGTAATAGAGTAAAACTTTAATGTAAATCTATGGGTTATAACTTTTCTTAATCAATTCTTCTTCTGCCCATAGAATTTAAGAAAAATCTATATTAGTTCTCCATGAACAATATCAATTTTGTTACATTTGTGTTCTTCAGGAACTAACATATATTATCACATATTTATATAATTTTATTACTCATTAATAATAATATGCTTCAATTTGTCTCTTTTGATGTATGTTCAAAATATGAAATGTTTAGAATTTTTCACTACATAAAGAAATATGAGGAGATCCATAATCAAAATACATAAAGATCTTATTGCAATGAATTCTGATGTTTAGGGGCTAAAATTAATTTGAGAGAAATGTAAAGATAAATGCATTATAATATAAAATAATAAATACTTATGATATACATAGTCTTCTTTCAAATATTCTTACTTTTTGATCATCCATAAATTTGACTTGCACTATATAATTCATGCACATTACGAAAATGATTTTGTCTAACAAATAATAAACTATTCATAATGAATTTTCTCATTAAGTTCTCATTCTCTTAATTCAAATATGATATAGGATTTTTCCCCCTTAAATGTCACGCAAAACCAATTTGATTTCAATATATATCATATTATGTATTATATCATAATTAATGTATGAAACTTGCACATATCATATAAGAATGCTAAGGAGTAGAAGAAATGTCAATACAATGAATTGGGAAAGGAGGCAATAAATTATCAATACTAAAATAAAATATAAATTGAAAAGTATTTGTATGCTTTTCAATAACAAAAGTTTGGAACTAAGAAAAATTGCATATGTATTTGTAAGGCAACATAATAGTGCTCAAGAGGAGAAGAGAGACGGAAGACAAGGCTAAAATGAAAAATATGACTAATAATGAAAGAAAATACCTTGATGTTGAGGTATATAAGTTGAATGTTTGTTGGGAAATCTTTGGTGCAACAGGAAATACAAGTCCTAAGAAGAAAATAGAGGTGGTAAACTTCATTGATGTATGAATAATATTCACATACACAATATATTTAAAATTACAAATAAATTGTACAATTATACATAAAGAAGTTAATTAAACAACTTAATTGTATAATTGAAGGTTATATGAATAAATACTGAAAACCATTTGGTATGGGAGTTATAGGGATTAACTATGAGGTAGTTAGAATCCTAAAAGGCCATGAAATCAAAATATATCAATAATTACCAATAATGTTTAAATTTGTAAATAAATTGGCACTATACTAAAATTTTAAAATGACCAATCATTACCTTTTTATCTATTTGATTTCATATATCACTCATGTTGATATAGCCTTCAGGGTTTACAATTATTTCTTAATCAAAATCATATAGCCTTCAAGGCTTACAATTATTTCTTTTGGCTATACAAGCTGATCATCTTTCTCCGTAACTTATTGTTTTAAGCATCATAACTATTTTTGATATTTTTCACAATATTTCATGGTCTTTCTGGCTTTACAAATTTTGATCTTTATTTTCAATAAATTGATACATATGAGTCTATATGACTTCTGATCATATTATACCATTTTTTTCCTATCCATATGACTTCTAGTCATAATATGATATTTGTTCATAATTTTAATCGCCTTAGAATTGTTATTATTTTCATGATTGTAATTCAATAATTAAGACAAAGTATTTTTAGCTATTCAACCATCAATTCCACAAATGCAATGTGATCATGTTTATTTTCACTCTTACATATGTTCTTTACTTTCAATAGCATCATCAATTTCTCCAAATATTGGTCTTCAGGACCATAGCAACAACCTTACAAAGCTATTTTCTTTGTTTAGTTTGATATTTGAATATTTAACCTTCAGGACTTTGATATTTGTAACAATTAAATCATAAAGTGCCCAAATTTTTCTTGTCAATCTTGCAATTTAATGAAACCAATAGCGTTCTTTCTCATAAGAGCTATTACAAAAGTGATGTGATTTCTGGTCATCTGATCACGAAATTAAAAATATTATGGCTTCTAGCCTCTCGATAAAATCAAAATACTAGAAAATAAATTAAATAAATTCAAATTCATAATCAAATATAAATAATAGATAAGTCCATGATCATATAGAACACATTACATGCTCATATATAATACTATTATATATTAATGTAATATAATAAACAAACGAAAATAAAAGATTGATATAATGATATAACAATAATGTATTAACATAAATAAATGAAATGTAAATAAAATAACAATAAAACAAGATGAAATAAATGACATAAAATAAAGAAACAAACAATAATATATAACATAAAAATGTAAATAAAATAAAGAAATATAAATGTTAAATAAGTGTAAATAAAATGAAATAACATAATATAATAACATAAAATGTAAAGAATACTAGAATATAAAATAAAAATATATATAAATTTTGCATAATAAGAGATTAACAGAAAATGATAAGTAAAAGTGATAGGAAAGAAAACTTGCGAAGGATAATATAATCTCAAATCTTAGTCATGGAACCCGATGTATAAAACAATCGGTAAAAAAAATCTATTTAATTCCATATAATGGCTTAGATTATTCTATATATATGTAAAAGGTAACAACATGATGGATAAAAATAGATAGCGTAAAAGAAAAATAATAAAAATAATATAGAACAATAGATTGATAATGTAGACTAGAAAGATAAAATAACATACAGAATAAATAATACAAAACATAGTATGGAAATGACCATAGGTCTTCTGAGCGAATTCGTACTGATAACGTGTTATAAAATCAATAAAGTATAAGAGATTGAGATGAAGGGAATGAAGAAATGTAAGAGAGAAATAGAGAACAAGGAGGGAGTGATTCTTATTTCATTTCAAGCTTACAACCTTTAATACATGCCTACTATTTATAGGCCACAAATCCTTAACTTCCATTACAAGAGTTACAACAAAAGAGTAAATCTACATAATGGTATAATATAAAGTCTTTGTAAGTTATTTACATTAATAATATAAAACTCCCACTAAGCCATTCATGGGTTATATGGCTTTAAGTGTAAAATTCTAAAAGACTTATCTTGAAAGGTTATGGAATATTAAGAGACTATGAACATCCCCTATCACAATAGATTCTCTTTAAAACTCTAAATAAATGAACGATATTTTTGCCATCTAACTCTTTAAAAAGTACTAATTCCAATTTTTGTCGTATGACCTGCAGTTTAATTTCGCTTAATTATATTGATATATATAAAGATAGACACAGAATCTTCTCCCTTCCCGTCTTTGCCTCCCTAGTTCCTTGCCTCACTGCGCCGCAAAGTTCCATTGTTTCTTCGTTGAAGCTCGGAATCTCGGAGATGGGAGACAACAAGCCCAAGCCAGCTGGTGTATGGTCTACTGTGAAGCCTTTCGTCAATGGCGGCGCCTCCGGCATGCTCGCTACCTGTGTTATACAACCTATTGATATGATCAAGGTAAAGCATTAGCCTTTGCAATCTCCCTTGGCGCGATTCTCCTGGTGGATCATGGAGTTTTTCTTACTCCTTCTCTTGTCAGATATGAAGTAGGGGATTGTGCATTTGTATCTTGGTGTATGTGTGTGAGGAAACTTGGATCTGTGATCTGTGATTTTTGTTTATTATTTTTGCCTTTCTCTTTGTGCTTGTTTTTCTTTTTGTAATTGTATTTATGATTTAGTTATTTTTCTGAAATGGGTTTGGTTTAGGTGAGGATTCAACTGGGTCAAGGATCGGCTGCACAGGTGACATCTAACATGCTTAAGAATGAGGGTGTTGCTGCGTTTTACAAGGTTTGCTTCTTTACAAAGTTTGATTATTTTCAACTTTTGTTTATGATCTCTAGATGTGACTGGTGTTTTGCTATTATTCCCATTTTTTGGGATCGTGCTTCGGCAATAATTGATCCTTACTTTGGTGTCACTGAACTCTTCATTGGATCTGGCTATTGGAATCTTTCATTTTGTTATCGCATAATACTTTTATAGAGGACGATTTCTAAGTTAATGATTCTGATGTTGGATGCTTTTGTCCTCAAGGATGTCTTCTTTGGAAATGATTTGGTTTATGGCCTATTATATGACTTAGTTAACTATCCTATGAAGTGATTCCACAGTGACTATGCACTGGATCGTTCGACTTTGGACTTGTGTGGGCTTTCCATTTACCTTTCGCTAAGTTATATTTTGACTGCTACGTAAATTGAATCATGATTTGTAGGGTCTATCTGCTGGATTACTCAGACAGGCCACATACACAACTGCTCGACTTGGATCATTCAGGTGAGTAAATCACTGTTTCATTCAAAATGAGCTTGTCTGTAGCTTTGCCTGCTAGCAACTTTACAAGCTTGCATTTTTTCTGCAATGAATACTTTTATAACTAAAAGACACATTGTGTAGTATGATCTTGTATTGTAATGCCCATCTTTCTGAATATTTGCTCATGATATGTCCACTATCATTTATCCGAGTTCTGAGGACTGCATCATACAATACAACATTATCAGCAGTTATACTTCTTTAAGTTCCTTTATCATCATCATCTTACCTATTGGTTGTGTTGCTTTATAGAGTGTTGACCAAAAAAGCACAGGAGGCTAATGAAGGGAAGCCCCTGCCGCTATATCAGAAAGCTCTGTGTGGACTGACTGCTGGTGCTATTGGAGCATGTGTTGGTAACCCAGCAGATTTGGCACTCATTCGTATGCAGGCTGATGCAACTTTACCAGTTGCTCAGCGCCGAAATTACACAAATGCCTTCCATGCTCTTTATCGTATCGTTTCTGATGAAGGGGTTTTGGCACTTTGGAAAGGTGCTGGTCCTACTGTTGTAAGAGCCATGGCATTGAACATGGGAATGCTTGCCTCTTATGATCAAAGTGTTGAGTTTTTCAGGGATTCCCTTGGTCTAGGTGAAGCTGCTACTGTAGTTGGTAAGTAACCACTTCACATCGATGGTGAAAATATTTCTAGCTTACGTGATTGTTATTATTATTGTATGCTCTCATATTAGGGACTGAATTCCACTCTAAAAGTATTAAAAGTTGAGTAACATGATTCCAAATGGTAGGAAGGAAGATTTGCAATTACCTTTTGGCTGATTTGTTGGGCATCTTTCGTCATCTCTTTCTCAAACATGTCGTATCTAATGTAGAACGTTCCTTTCTGGCTGGCATTTTCATACTTAAGGATTGACAGTGAGTAGAATCTGGATACATTTACCTTAGAATGATATATTATCCTCTTCAATTAGTATGTTCTACTACCATTTATAAGATTAATAATTTTGTCCCCTATCACGAACAGTAACAGTTCAGTTTTCAATTTTACTTGGTGAGGTTTCTAAATACTCCCTTTGGTCCTTAATATAAGACATATTTAAAGAGTTAATTCTGGTCCTAAATATAAGACATACACCCCCACCACCAACAACAACAAAGCCATTTTCTCCCTAGGTGGGGTTGGCTACATGGATCAAATGACGCCATTGAGCTCGATCAAAAACCAAATCTAAGGATAAATTGTTAACTAAGAGATCTCGCTCAATAACCTCATTGAGCGTTCTTTTCAGTCTTCCTCTACCCCTCTTAACTAAGCTCCAAACAATTTGATCTACCCTCCTTACTGGTACATCCAATGGCCTTCTCTGTATGTGTCCAAACCACTTCAGATAATTTTCTAATTTTTTTCTTCAATAGATGCCACTCCAACCCTTTCTTGTATAAGTTCATTACAAATCTGATCTTTCCTTGTATGACCACATATCCATCTTAGCTACCGCCACTTTGCGCTCATAAAGCCCCTTTACCGCCCAACATTAAGCATTGCTAGTCAAATAGTAATATAATAAAATCTTCTTGTTACTTTATCAAGCACTTTTTTATCACAAATAACTTTGGTATCTTTTCTCCATTTAAACCTCTCACTTGAATTCTATGATTAACATCTCCATCAATTTCACCATCTTTTTATAGAATTGAACCCAAATATTTGAACTTTGTCACTAAGGAATAACCTAATCTCCCAATTTGACCTCCAAATCACTTCCTACTCCCCTCTTATCAAAAGTGCGATGCATATATTCCGTATTACTCCTTCTTAGTCCAAAGCCCTTTGACTCTAAAGTTCTTTTCCATAACTCAATTTTAGAATTGATATCTTCTCTTGACTCAGCTACAAGAACAATATTATCCACAAAAAGCATGCACTTGGGGATTTCTTCGAGTATAAGCTCATTTAGAACATCTAAGACCAGGTTAAACAAATAAGAGTTTAAGGCTAATCCCTAATGTAGGCCAATCCTTGTAGGAAACTGTTATGGAATATGTCAGATTAGTCTAATAGGGACTTAAGTGCAAAGTGCCATAGTTAGATGGTAATTAGTTAAATAAGTGCTTAAGTGATTTAGTTAGCCGTTGGGGAAATGTCGGCTGTGACTTTATAAATAGCCTAGGCATTCCCTATTGTATTAGCTTTTTGATCTAAATTGTTCCTAAAGGCATTATACCAGAATTCCTTCTCTCTATCTCTGTTCTCTATTCTCCTCTTTTGTTTCTCTCAATCTTTCTGTTCTTCTCTCTCTCTCCCCTTCTGTCTTTTCTATTCTTCTACCAATACCATAACAGTGGTATCAGAGCTCTCCTTTCTTGGCTCTTCCACTGCAACATTCTGATACATGGTACAAACTCGGTCAAGAACAATCAAGAATATGGAAGATAGAATCGTGGCCATAGGGGAGCAATCGCAGAAACTAAATGTGGTAGATGAACTGCAAGACATGGTCTTGGGGTTCCGAGAAGAATTAAGAGCGTTAGTGGTGGTGACCCAACGAAACAATGGTGATCCTCCTCAACGGCATGGTAATCACGGCAATGGAGGGGGATACCGCCGACCAACACAGTTTACCAAGATGGAACCCAAGATACCAAGGTCAGGATATAGATACTTGGATCTTGAAATGCGAAAGGTTCTTCGAATTGGATGGGACTCTTGACAACTCGAAGGTCATAATGGCTTCCATGAATTTGGACGACGCAAGCTTTGCCTGGCATGTGGTGGCGGAGAAATGGTGGCGACGGCCGCCAACGTGGCCGGAATATGTCATGCTTCTTGGAGACATGTTCGGGCTGCTCATCGATAAACCCAGGAGCAACCTGACTCGACTTTGTCAAACTGGGTCGCTGGCGGATTTTAATGCAAGGTTTGACGCCATATCAGTGAAACTAGAATTAAATAAAGAATACTTAGTCAACATCTATGTGGTGGCATTACAAGACGAAATTGCGACTGTGTTGTTCTAGCCGCGAACTCTATAAGAAGCCCGACAATTGGCACAGGTCCAAGAAATTGCAGTTGATCGGCGAGAATCCAAGGCCACGGGTGAAAAATCTGGTTGACACATGATGAATGTGAAAGATGGCTACTTCGAATGTCAAGAACCCGACTAGTAATGACAAAACAAGGCCAAAATCATGGAAAGCCGCAAGAGTCTTATCAGCTGAAGACGAGGCAGAGCATCGCGCTAAAAATCTTTGTTTTTACTGCCATGAAAAATTTTCCAGGGATCATCGACACTTTCAGAGACAGTGGATGCAACTTCACTACCTCGAATTGGTTGAAGGCTCTGAGAATGCCAACTTTGTGGGGCAAGATAGTGAGTTTGATGAAGACCATGCTCCTTTGATATCCCTGCACGACATTAACGGTCTTGACATTGCTGAGTCTATGCGCATTTAGGGAAGCATTGGCAAAAGACATATCTAGGTTCTTATTTATAACAGAAGTACACATGATTTTCTTAACTATGATCTTGCGGTGAAACTAGGTTGGTGTGAAACAGAGTCATCCTCTTTATGGGTTCAGGTGGCAAGGGGTCGGAAGTTGCAGGTATATGGGGTGTGGCATGGATTCAAGTGGAAGATGTAGGGCATGGGGTTCCAATGTGATTTTTGAATTATAAAATTGCAAACTTTTGATATGGTGCTGGGGCTCACTTGGTTAAAATCTATTAAGAGTGCTTTCTGGGATTATGAGCATCTCTCAATGCAATTTTGGTACAGAGGGCAGTTGTGTAAGCTTCAAGCCAAACCTACCACTTCTTGTAGAGTGGTTTCGTCAACAAAAATGGGGTTGGATAAGCCTTCTAGACAACAGATATTTCTGGTTCAGCTACTGCAACCAGTGCCAACCTCATAGCAGTGTTGCACTATTTCTGAGTTACCTGAAATCTTAGATTTTTCGGGGATAACAGAGGGTGTTCCAGCAGGCATTCTGAACTCTATATTTGCTAAACCAACGGGGCTACCACCTTTAAGGTTAGGACACAATCATCCTATAGTGCTACATGAAGGCACCAATCCCATAAGCCTTAAACCCTATAGGTACTCTGCTGCACAAAAGGATGTGATTGAAAAACAAGTGTTTGACTTATTACACACAGGTGTGATTCAAGAGAGTTCCTCTCCCTTCTCAGCACCCATTGTGTTGGTTAAGAAAAAGGATGGAACGTGGCGTATGTGTATTGATTTTCGTGAATTAAATAAGAAAATGGTGAAAAATCAGTACTCTATCCCTTTGGTAGAAGATTTACTTGATGCACTCTATGCTGCCAAATGGTTTATGAAGTAAGATCTGCGGGCTGGGTACCATCATATCAGAATGGAGCCTAAGGATTGCTATAAAACAGCATTCAAGACACATTCACGTCATTTTGAGTTGTTGGTGATGCCTTTCGGTTTGACAAATGCTCCAGCCACTTTTCAAGGGGCTATGAATGACATTTTTAGACCTTTGTTGAGGAAATTTGTGCTTGTTTTCTTTGATGACATATTGATTTATAGTTCTATTGCTGATCATGCTAGACTCCTAGAGGAAGTGTTGGGGATTATACAAAAAAATCACTACTCTGTCAAGAGAAGTAAGTGCACCTTTGTTGCTAGAAATGTTGAGTATCTGGGTCATGTCATTAGTGGGGGCAAGGATGCTACAGATCCTAAGAAAATTGAGGCTGTTGCAAGCTGGCCAAAACCTAAGATAGCAAAACAATTAAGAGCTTTCCTTGGTTTGGCTAGTTACTACCGGCGATTTATTCAAGGGTATGGGTCTCTAGCAAAGCCTCTTACTCTTTTATTAAGAAAGGATGCTTTTAAGTGTTCAAATGTAGCAAGTGAAGCTTTTTCCAAGCTGAAAGAGGCTTTGGTGTCAGCCCCTATATTGGCATTACCAGATTTCTCCAAAGAATTTGTGGTAGAGACAGATGCTTGTGGTGTTGGGATTGGAGCTGTGTTGATGCAGCAAGGTCAGCCACTTGCATACTTTAGTAAGGCTCTTGCTCCTAAACACTTGAGTCTTTCTATCTATGAGAAAGAATTATTAGTTGTGGTCCAAGCTATTGAATTTTGGCATCAATATTTGGAACGTAACAAGTTTGTTATTAGGATTGATCAGCAAAGTCCTAAGTACTTGTTGGGGCAGAAATTGAAAACCCCATTTCAAATGTATTGGATAGCTAAACTTATGGGGTATGACTATGAGATCCAGTACAAGAAGGGTAATGATAACACTGTAGCTGATGCTTTGCCACGGTTACATGGTCTCCAATTGATGCAGATTTCATTAGATACTACTTCTCCAGAATTGATACATGAAATTAAGAGGAGTTGGGAATCTGATAGTGAGGTTGCTGATATTTTAGCTGAAGTAAAAGAGAAGGGTGGGGTTCATAAGAAGTACTCTTGGGATGGAACTTATTTTAGAAAAAACAATCGGTTGGTGGTTGGGCATGATGCTGATTTGAAGCACAAGTTGTTGGAATGGCTGCATGTAAAGCCCTCAAGGGGGCCATTCAGGTATCCAAGGTATCTATTATAAGGTTAAGGGGATGTTTTGGTGGAAGCATCTTCATAAGGATGTGGAGGATTTTGTTAAGGGGTGTGATATGTGTGCAAGGTGCATGTATGAGATGGTTGATGCGCCTAGTCTATTGAATCCCTTGCCAATTCCAAGTAAGGTGTGGGAAAGTAGATCAATGGACTTCATAGAGGGTTTGCCTAAGTTTGGAGGTAAGGAAGTTATTTGGGTCATTGTGGATAGAATGAGTAAATACGCTTATTTTATTCCTCTTTCACATCCCTATTCAGCTTCTACCCTTGCACAAATCCTTTTAGATCAAGTTTACAAGTTGCATGGTGCTCCGGTAGAGATTATTAGTGATAGAGATCCTCTTTTCCTTAGCAATTTTTGGAAAGAGTTCCTCAAGGTCTTAAAAGTGCAACAAAATCTTTCCTCTGCTTATCATCCTCAAAGTGATGGACAAACTGAGGTGCTCAATAGATGTTTGGAGTCCTACTTGCGTTGCATGTGTTGGGAGGCGCCTAAAGAGTGTTGTCAATGGATATCTTTGGCTGAGTGGTGGTACAACACCAATTTCCACACTTCAACCAAAGCTATTCCACATGAACTTTTGCATGGTCAAAAGCCTTCGGTTTATGTCCCTTATGTGCCTAGGTCTGCTATAGTAGAAGTGGTAGATGGGAGTTTTCAGGCAAGGGAAAAGATGATTGCAGTGCTGAAATATCATTTGCACGGATCAGCAAATACTATGAAACAAAGGGCTGATCTAAAGAGGAGCGATAGGGACTTTGAAGTGGGGCAATGGGTGTTCCTTAAGCTACAATCCTATAGGCAAGTTTTTGTAGCCACTAGGAGCAATCGGAAGCTGGCTCCCAGGTTCTATGGTCCCTATAGAGTACTGGAAAGAGTAGGGCCAGTAGCTTACAAGCTGGATTTGCCTCCTGAACTAGGATTCATGGTACTTTTCATGTTTCTATGTTGAAGTTGTGTCTAGACCCAAGTGTGAGGCAGCGGCAACCTCCTATTGAGTGGTCGGTTGTTCCTGCTTTACTATATCCAGAAAAGATTGTCTTAGAGGGTTGGTAGGAAGAAGCGTAGGATAATTACTGAAGTCTTAGTTCAGTGGCAGGGATATCTGGAGGAAGAAGCCACTTGGATCTCCTTGATCAATATCAAGAATCAATTTCCAAATTTTTCGTTGCCAAACCCTTGAGGACAAGGGTTGTTTTAAGTGGGGGAGCAATGTTATGGAATATGTCAGATTAGTCTAATAGGGACTTAAGGGCAAAGTGCCATAGTTAGATCGTAATTAGTTAAATAAGTGCTTAAGTGATTTAGTTAGCCGTTGGGGAAAGGTCGGCTGTGACATTATAAATAGCCTAGGCATTCCCTATTGTATTAGCTTTTTAATCTGAATTGTTCCTAAAGGCATTGTACCAGAATTCCTTCTCTCTGTCTCTGTTCTCTATTCTCTTTTGTTTCTCTCAATCTTTCTGTTCTTCTCTCTTTCTCTCCTTCTGTCTTTTCTGTTCTTCTACCAATACCATAACAAAAAGTCTTTTGTCTTGCCTTCAGATGTTCTCACACTAGTTGTTACCCCCTAAATATAAGACTTTTTTTTTTCATATTAATCCGTCTTTTACTAATTTTACCCTATTGATGCTCTCTTAATAATAATCAAAGAGAAGAGAGAATGAGGGTGTTAAGGTAAATGACTAGGCTGTTTTAGAAAACATGTTATATTAACTAACTTAATTAACTTTCTTAATCTAATCAAATTAGGTAAATATGTTTTATATTAAGGACCGGAGGGAGTATAAACTTAATAATTCTTTTGCCTTTTATTGACAGATTTGTTGTTTGCACAGAGCCTTTGCGATTTGTCTGTTTATATATGTATATATATAGTTCATACACATATAAGTTTCTGTTTCTCCTTATCTTGTTTGTGCTCTAGATGATAGATGCAGGTTCTAAAAGGCATCTTGTGTAAACAAGTCCCTTTACCCTTTGAAGGATTATGCCATTGCAGGCTTGGTTCAACTAAATCAGCAAAAACAAATATTTCTTTGACAATTTACAGCAATGCTCTATCCCTTATTCCCAGCATAAGAACACAAGAAAGATATTCTAAAGATAGGAATTAGGACAGCTTAGATGAGATTGAATACCATATTGTTATGTCCCTCTTCTCGTTGAAGAGATATTAATGGATTCATTGTACTGTTAATTGAGTGCTAAATTTGAAATTGACTTACCTTGTTGAAAAAGAAAAGCAATGCAAAGAGTAAATGGTTAGACTGCTTTTTCAGAATATCATATACTTGGAAGCAAGAATTACTAAAGCATTTAATGATGAAAATGCTGCAGAGATGGAAAAAGTAGGCCTTATAGGTTCTTAGTACCAAGTTATATATCAAGAATACTGACACTGACACTTCAACACTTGATTTATCCATCCTTTGAAGATACCATGCTAAATGCTTTTGATGGAACTAAGATATATACCATTGATAATGAGGAGATTAGTTAATATGCGTGCTTGCCCACATGTATGTGTGTGTTTATGCATTACAAATCTGATGTATGATTCCTTTATTATGATTGATGCTAGTTTGAATTAGAAAAAAGGGTTTCTCTTTCATTGCTTTCTCATGTACTTCTATGTGAAAGATTTATTTTGCTTGAGGGCTAATATCTTATAACATCTTGTTCAGGTGCAAGTACTGTTTCAGGATTTTTTGCATCGGCTTGCAGTTTGCCGTTTGATTATGTGAAGACCCAAATACAGAAAATGCAACCCGATGCTGAGGGAAAATATCCATATACAGGTTCTCTAAACTGTGCTGTCAAAACCATGAAAGCAGGAGGACCCCTCAAATTTTATACTGGATTCCCTGTTTATTGTGTCAGAATTGCTCCTCATGTTATGGTAATCACTTCTGTTTGCACGCTTTACTTCTACTTTGGTTTGCGTTCTAGTTTTCTCTCACAACGAATGGGATGTGGGCTTCCTTCTATTGCATGGAATCTGAGTAATGAGTCACACTATTCATGACTTATAAATAATGCGTCTTCAATATATTTTATATAATACTCACTTCAGGCCTAAATATAGGACCTCATTTTGAACTGAACTTTGGTCTTATATACAAGATCTTTTTTCTTTTTATCTCTTGTATTTATTATTTTTCTCCAGACTAATTTTCCTAACATATTAATTGATTAAAATCTAATTTTACATAGAAGTATTTTAGAGAGATCATGTCATATGTTGTGTAATTAAATAATGTATTTAGCTTCCTTAGTTTTCTCAAATTACATAAATAGGTCTTGCATTTAGGACTGGAAGGAGTGTAATCATGTATTGATACTGATTCTTTGATTTGTCTTAACTCTAGAGTATCTTCCTGATACTTGCCTGTTTGCTTCTGCAGATGACCTGGATTTTCCTTAACCAGATTCAGAAGTTGGAGAAATCTGTTGGATTGTAGTTCACTTTGCTTATGATAATTTTCTTATTGGCTTTAGACAAATTTTTTTTGCATCCATCAGGACTCAGGAGCATGAGACGATTTAAGAATTTTGATTTGGCTTAAAGTTGAGCTTAAAATAATAGGTTGGGTGGGAGAGATCATTTTTGGTTTAATTGCACCCATGAAGTGGATTTTTTTTTAAGGGTTTCATCATGCAAGTGAAGCAGGAATTCAACATATCAGTTGTACCATGTTCAAGCTTTAGTTTTTTCTTTTTTCCTTTATTAGGAATTTTATTGTGACTGAAGTAGACTGGCATAATCCACTTTTTAGTGGGACTTTGATTAAAACATGGGGAAATCTTGAACCAGTATTGCAGTGCACAATGAGAATTTCATTGTCAAGTTCTTTGATTTCATGCCATTGTTTAACCCAAGGAAAAATTTTTGTTTTGTGTGCCCCTTTTGGAACCAATAATTCATTCTGTTAAATACTTAAATTGACAAATGATTTTATTTCAGTTTTTTTTTTCAGGGTCCTGCCAGTTTAATTGATAATTTGTTAATGCTCATTCGTACCAAAACTTAAAAATGCCTCTAGACTCTTTACAAATTGAAACGAGTTGAATTTTGATTTGTTAATAAATAAAAATTATGCAAATTTATTGAATGGGGGTTTGCGACTTTAAATTATGGATATATGTCTAATAGTTGATTATTTTGCTTGGTTTATCATAAATTGAATATTAAAATCAAATTGTATAATTGCGTCAAAGGTAGGATCCAATTAAGATGATAGTTGGTTTTGATTGATTTTTGAGTGTCTAATTTTATTCACTCAGATGGTTTTGAGATTTAAAGTATTAGTGAATTTCTCCGGCAGATGATTTTTTTCCTTTTCCAACAAAAACTGTTAAAATTTTTTTCTATGCTAAATTAGGAGTTTCTGTTTTTCATGATGAGATTGATTAACAGGGCAATTTCATCGGTTCATAAATTTTAAATTTGAAAATAAGGTGATATGTTTTTTTCCACTTCCCATCCTATTTATAATTGAACTATAATATAATGCACTCACACTTGTTGCCAATGAGCAATGGGAAAAACTGGGAGAGCGCGCGTGCACACTTCCTCACGGTTAGGTTCTAACAAGTGGTCTAACCCTTACTGTCTAAGTAAATAATTTAGGATATGAATGGGACGAAAGTTATCATTTAAATATGCGAGAATCAAAAGTAGTGTGTGAAAATTCAGACTAAATTGGTTAAGTTAACATGAAAATTGGTGAACCAGTCTTCTGACTTATCCAATATTTCATTTAAACTGATTAGAATCTTACATGAGATCAACCTGATTAACCATTTAATCCCGCGCAATCTGATGGGTTGGACGGGTCGATTAAGTTAGATTATATATATATATATTTACTAAGTTAAAAAAATTTTGTTTTGAAACTTAAAAAAAAAAAAATATTTCATCATTTTTGTATTTTAGTAACTCTTTTACTAAACTACTCTTTTTAACTTAGCAAAGACGTATATCTTTACTAAGTTAAAAATGATTTTAGTAACTTATTTTTGTATAGTTTAGGTATGTAAAATGGGGATAGCTGAGATGAGGATATAAAGATGGATGTGTGGTCATATAAGAAAAGACAAGATTTGTAATACTCATATACGTGAACGAGTTGGAGTGGCTTCTATCGAAGGGAAAATGGTAGAAAATCGTTTGAGGTGGTTTGGACATATTCAACGAAAGTCATTGAATGCTCTGATAAGGAGGGTTGATCAAGCAGTATGAACTCCTATAAAACGAGATCGAGGAATGTCAAAGCGAATGCTCAATGAGGTCATAGAGAGAGATCTTTTGATTAATAGTATACCTAAAAATATGGTTTTTGACATAGTACAATGACATCGTGCAATCCATATAACTGACCCCACCTAGTAGAATTAAGACTTTGTTGTTGTCGTATGTATAGTTTATGTTTGTGATGGGCCTGTAACTAATGAGCCTACAATTAACAGGCCAAACCTAAGTGAGGAGTGGGTGAAGTTTGTGTGTGTGGTGAAGATCCCTTTGGGTGGCTCTTCTGTGTGGAAAAGTATTTTCTTGACAACTCCATAGTAGAGGAAGAGAAGCTAGAGGTTGTCATGACATGTCTGGCGAGAAAAGCTATGAACTAGTGCATTTGGTTTGAAATCAAAGCAACCATAGAAACTTGGAGTGAGTTCAAATGGGAGGTCATAAAACGATTTCACCATATGTTCTCTGTTGAACAAGAGTTAATGCAAGAAAAGGAAGAGAATAAGTCTATGGAAGCATTAGAAGAAAGAATGCAAGAGAAGGATGAAGAGGAAGACGTCATAACAAATGGGTAAGAGGAAGACGAGGATGAAGTTGAAACTAGAGTTAAGGAAGCTAATAATACAAATGAGGAAACGAAGGAAGAGTTGCCATTTGAGGATAGAAACGAAGAAGCAAATATTGTAGGTGTTACCGAATTCAAGGATGTAAAGGACAATAGACAAGAATTATAAGGCATATATGTCTTATTTGAGGCGGTAAAGACCAGAACCATAGAATCGAAGGCCAGGTGGAATTATGGCGAGGCGTTTAGACTAGTTGAATGGAATAATTGCCAAATTTATAGGCCAACAATGGCAGATGCAATCAAAGAAAAGGGGGAAAAGAAGGATTGTAAGTGGTTCTTGAAACGAGTCAAAAAGATCCGATTAGGCAAAAGTCGTAAATGTCGTTGGGCGGGTCAAACAAATTGTTCCTTATTTTATAGTACCTAGCAATAGAAGTAATTGGGCCCAAAAACTAATTCACCCTAGTTATTTTATTTTTCACCCTACCCAACGTGTGGAGCCCTAAAGTCACATGGAAAAGTAGCGTTCATTAATAGAGTCATCTTCGATCTTCTTAGCAATGCTAAGTAAGAAAGACACGATGCTGATTTTTTCTTGGTCGAACTACTCCACCAAGCCCCACAAAGCTGTCCGATTTCTGCAAAGAGAGTGGGTTGCTGTTCATATGCAACATTGCATCACCCAGGAGACTTTTGTTTTGTTACGGAAGGAACCTCTGAATGTCTAGTTTCTTTGTTCATTTGTTTGAAAATTGTTTAAGCATGTATGTTTGCTGCATTCCAGTGCTTAGGTCCAGTTGAAACCATTTTTTGAGATGGGTTAAGCAAGATACGTTTGTTTCCTTTCTCATCTGATTCTGGAACACAAATGAAAGAGCAAAGGAATATAGGTGAGAAGCACGTGATTTTTCTACACAAAATTTCTGCAACACTTGACTCTGTGTTTTGAAATGGGTATAAGCCTAAATGAGGTAAGAGTTGCTTCCTACAATTTTTGGGTGCTTGGAAGACTGTTTCAATTAATCTTATTAGCCAAAGAAGACAATGGGTTTGAAGAAAGAAGGGTTTAATATATGTTATGGGATCTCTTCTGGATTGGCCTTAGTGTTGAATTAGATTGGGTATTTCCCCATTTGTTTAATGCAGAGGCAATTAGAAGATTTGAGAATTTTGAAAGTTCATTCCTAAGTTATTCTATTGTTCAAAGGTCCACTCATGAGGGTGTATGTGACTACCACTTGATTGTTGAATCGGCTTTGTTTAAACTTTCTTGTGATTTTGAGCCAAACCATATGAAGGCAAGGAAATACCTCCACATGAAGGATTTAGGCATCCAGTATTTTTTTCAGCTTATACATCATCCTATTTATGGGCAAGTTTATGAGATGGAGTACCAAAAAGTTTTGCTCCGTTTTGAGCACAACAATTATCTCAAGGATTTGATGAACTTTGATTATTATGTTGCAAATCTTATAGTTTACTGGTGGGGACAATATGAGAATTCTTTTTATACTACCTCTCTCAACAATCACTATGCTAGCCTCATTTGTTTGGGTCATTATGTTGATGCTTCCTTAGAAGTTATCATTGCAGCTAACAAGCCTCATATGAAGCTCGACAGAGAAAAAGTAATATTTATGCCTACAACAGGTTGGGGTTTAATAATGCTTGCAAAGGTTGAAGACCTCAAACTATGGAGAGCTAATAGTTGGTATGGGGTGTTTAAAATTTACTTGCTTATTGGCTTAGACTTCATCATTATGGGAACATTTGCAGTCCTAATTTCAAAGTGTTGTTGGCATGGGAAGCAAACACTTGCTAAGGTTTTTCTCTTTTTTGTTATAATGAGATTAGCTCATTTTGGATCTTGCTCGAGCCTAGAAAAAGAATACATTAAAGAGAAACCACCATTTTCTATTTTAGTCCTCACCTTGAGGACAAGGTGAAGCTTGAAGGACAAGGTAATGATGGGCCCGTAGCTAATGGGCCTACAATTAATGGGCCAAGCCTAAGTGAGGAGTGTGTGAGTGGTGTGTGCATGTGAGCATGAGAGAGAGGGGGGATGTGCAACGTACTGAGGTATCTATCTAGGCAGAGGGATTTGGTAGGGTTTAAGCTGACTTTTGAGCATTATGAGAAGAGTGGGTCTGGTCTCTCAAATATCATATTATGGGGTGAAGGAAGTTAATCTTGCTTTATCATTTAATTTTGTGTTTTGAGTGCTTTCAACAGCTTATTTCCAGTGAGTATTGTTAGATATGATTAGTTTTGATGATGTCAAATATAGATATGAAATGATAAGAGCAAAAAGTTTATATAATGTATTTCTTTGACTAACTACTATATTTAATGTTACATATTTTGTTGATTAGTCAAGAAAAGAATGAAGAAGATTGAATTAATGAGAATGAACAAGAGGGAGAAGAAGAAAGAAACTGAAGATAGTCAAGGAGATGCTTACTCGGATTATGAAGAATGATTATCAAGAGGAGAATCAAAAAGAAAGATATTGAAGAATGAAGAACTTGGAATATCTATCAAGAATATCAAGATTCAAGTTGTTAGAAGTGATACTGGAGGTTTCTATGATAATACCGGAGGTTTCTATGATCAAATGATGGTTGGAATAGGTTAATACGAAGCTAAGATGACTTATATGTGAGTTATGGAACTTCTAGGGGAGTTATACTCGAGCACAGAGCTCAATACTCGAGCACGGGGTGAACACTCTGTTCTACTCTGTTTTAATTTCAGCCTGATAGAGGTTCGGTATTTTGGTTATATCTCTCAAACCACACGTCGGATTGACCCAAAACTGGTGGCATATGAACTAAGACTCCAAACACGTAAAATGTGCACCAAGATCACATTGAAAGAAGCTCAAATGAAGGAGATATGATATGTGGAAGAAGACAGTGAAATCACCATCACTTTTCAACACAGGTTTGGTATTTTGAGTATAACTCACAAACCACACATCGGATTGAGACGAGACCAGTGCCAAATGAAACTAGACTCAAATATCTTTCCATGGATAGGTAATTTGCCTAATTTGAACGTATATTCTAGGAGCTATGCCTTCTGGAAGTTGATGCTTGTGCAGTCTAGCGGAATAGACACTCTTTCGATCATAACTTGCAGAATACAACGAGTTTGGAGCTGATTCTTTTTGCATTGGAATGCATATGGCAAGAGCTTTCTTATGATACATCATTAGAATCAAATAAACAAATTTTTTCTAAAGTGGCCCCACATCACCCGCGAGTGCAAAAACGCACTCTTTGAAAAAGTTGTGCGAGTGATGTCCAGAAGCAGCTGAAACATGAAGAAATTTGCAACACTCGAGCACTAGGATCCATGCTCGAGCATTAGACTATTTCTCACTCGAGCATATGCAAGTTTTGACATGAGAGTGTTAACCCGAGAAGAAGCATGTACGTGTAAACAAGAGGAGCACTCGAGCATGACTGGTTGTGCTCGAGTGATGTCTAGATTTCACTCGAGCAGATGTGAGTGAAGAGCAGCGAGTGTTTGCCCTAGAGGAAGCTAGAACATGAAAATATCAACTGCACTCGAGTGAGCCATACTGCACTCGAGTGAGAACTTAGTAAAATGCAGAAACGAAACAGAGCCTCACAGCAATCACCGCAAACATGGTTAAATGTTATACAATCATTATGTTTTCACTTGTTATTGTTCCTAAACATTAACTAACATATATTTCAAGTGTAAAACAGGAGATTAAATATTTGGATTGCATCTTCAAGAATAGAGGTCACGTACGGCAAATATCATCACTCAACGAACAATCCGAATATGGTTATATGTTATTGAAACATTGTGTTCTCACTTGTTATTGTTTCTAAATGATAGGTAACATATATTTCAAGTGTGAAACAGGATATTAAAGTTTGGATTGCAGATTCAAATAAAAGTCAACTACGGTAAACTTCATCATTACACACCGAATGGCGGCTACCAACCACGACAAGTAACTGACCCACCATGAGAGATTGTTTGAAACACAAAATGCTCCACAACGTGACGTACAGCTCAAAATGAATCTTCCTGCTGTTCAACGAGACGCTCCACTCTGTAACGGACATTTCATAGTGGCTCATTATTCAAATGTACACAAAGTTCAAATGAAGCAATGGGACTCCAACGGACGAATGCTTACAACGGTCATGATCTTCATCAACTATATATAAGAGAGCACTCAACGATGATGGTAGACAGAGAAAACAGAGATAGCGAGCAACTACATGAAAAATGATAGAAATATGAATCCTTTGCTTCTACCCAAACACTCTCTGTTTTCCAGTTTCTGTATTACCTATCATTGAGAGAGTGATTATTTGTATTGTACTTCAGTGAGCATTATATCCACTCTGTGAGAGAGTTTGTAAACACTGTCAACTATATTTCTATGTTTGTTTATCCATGAATTTTCTCTTTTGGAATTGTAGGGGCGCTGCCTCAAAAAATTTGCCTGGTAGAATTCGTGATGCTCTTTATGGTAATAATGTTAAGGTCCTTATTCTGTGTGAAACTCGTATTAGTGGAAGGAAAGCTGACCTTGCCATTTGTAGACTTGGTTTTAATAATTGGCTTAGATTGGAAGCTACTAGTTATGCGGGTGGTATTTGGGTCCTTTGGAACAGTGAAAAGGTGTCAATTCAATACCTTTTTTCTTCTACTCAGTTGATTCATTTAAAAGTGGGGATCATGAACAAACCTAATAATATTTTTCTAACTTGCATTTATGCGGAACCTAATGTTTATCTTCGTCAAGACCTTTGGGATGATCTGGAGACCCTGAATGATCATGCTAGAGATCCGTGGTTGATCATTGGTGATTTTAATACCTACTTAGCAAGGGAGGACAAGAAAGGAGGTGCTAATCTGAATATTAGATCTATGCAACAATTTGGAAATTGTATTAATAGGTTGCAACTTATTCAAACCGATGTGGTGGGAGAAAAATTTACTTGGGAGCGGGGTCTCCTGAAAGAAAGGATTGATTGGGCTTTTATCAACTCAGATTGGAACCGAGTTTACCCTTCTACCAAGGTTTACCATCTTAATAAATTCGGTTTTGATCATAGACCCATTCTCCTTAGAAGTGTGCCGGAGTTTCCTTACCAGAGATCTAGAGCCCCTTTTAGATGCCAAGCGGCTTAGTTTCTTGAGGAGGGCTTTGAGGAGGTGGTTAAGAAATGCTGGGATCACGGAAATTGGAATGAGAAAGTTTCTGGTTTTGCTCAAGTTGCAGATGAGTGGAATAAAAATAAAGTGGGAAATCTTACTGCCAAGAAGAAAAAGATCATCAAAAGAATAGAGGGTGTGGAAAGAGTGAGGAGGAGGCGTGATAACCAGTACTTAGATCAAACAGAACAAGAGCTATGGAAGGAATATAATTTGGTTAGTGTGCAAGAGGAACTCCTGTGGTATCAAAAGTCCAGATGTAGTTGGTTAAAATGGGGCGACAAAAACAGTAAATTTTTTCATGTTGCAGCGCTAATCAGGAGAAGGAAGAACAGGATTGAGGGCTTGAAAAAGGAGGATGGTAATTGGACCTTTGACCCCTTAGAGCTAAAGCACTTAGCTCTGGATTACTATAATCATATGTTTCATAGTAGTGGTACTGCTTATCAGGGGCTAAGAACTCAGACTCAATTCTCTGGTTGGGATCAGTTGGATAGGGAACATCTTCTATCGGAAGTTTTCAATGAGGAAATCAATAGTGCGACTTTTGACCTGGGTACTTTTAAAGCGCCAGGGCCTGATGGAATTCAAGCTGTTTTGTATCAGGAGTATTGGAGCGTAATCGGTGATTCCATTTGTAAAATGGTTAAGGATTTCTTTGCTCGGCTTGCTATGGTGGAGGACATAAATCAGACTAACATTGTTCTTATCCCGAAAATGGATAATCCTCAGACTATCATGGATTTTAGGCCAATTTCTCTATGCAATGTGAGCTATAAAATCATTACTAAAATTATCTCGCGAAGACTCCAAGCTTTAATAGGGAAGGTGGTTGGCCATCATCAGTGCAGTTTTATAGCCGATAGACAGGGTTATGATAATATTATCATCACTCAGGAGGTTATTCATGCCATGAAGACTAGAGTGGGAGGCAATGGTTGGATGGCTGTTAAAGTTGATTTAGAGAAAGCTTATGACCGTCTTGAGTGGCCCTTCATTCGGGATACTCTAATGGCGGTAGGGATTGACAATAGATTGTGCGAAGCAATTATGGCATGCATTACTACTCCCTCTTTTCAGGTCTTATGGAATAGGGAACCAATTACAACTTTCAGAGCTACTAGAGGTATATGGCAGGGAGACCCGATTTCTCCATATATTTTTACTCTGTGCATGGAACGTTTGAGTCACATCATTCAGGATGCTATAGAAGATGGCGTTTGGACTTCAATTCGACTAAGCAGAGGTGGCCCTCTGCTTTCTCATTTATTCTTCGTCGATGATCTCATTTTGTTTGGTGAAGCAACGGAATATCAAGCTCAGGGGATGGTGAGTTGTATACAGAGGTTTTGTGAAGCGTCAGGGCAGAAAATGAATAGGAGTAAAACCAAGGTTTACTTCTCCAAGAATGTACACTTCTCTAGAGCTTTGGCCCTTAGTCAAAGCTTGGGTGTTGGGCTGACAGGTGATTTGGGCAAATATCTGGGTATCCCACTGATTCACAAAAGAGCTTCTAGGGTTACTTTTCTGCCTATTCTGGATAAAGCCAAGAGGAGGATGTCAAGGTGGAAGAGAGGTTGTCTTAGTTTAGCCGGACGAGCTACTCTCATTAAAGCTGTGTTATCTGCTCTTCCTACGTATCACATGCAGACAATGTTACTCCCAAAAAGTATTTTAAAAGACCTTGAAAAGGAAAGTAGGAGCCTCTTATAGGGTGAAAATGAAGATGAGAAAAAGCTCTACTTGATGTCTTGGAGTTATATTACGAGAGATAAGAAGGAAGGAGGTCTGGGAATAAAAAACCTAGAAAAATAAAATGAAGCCTTGTTGATGAAGTTGTGTTGGCAACTTGTGAATAACAAAGATATTTTATGGGTGCCCCTCCTCAGAGGCAGGTATAAATGTGGTGACGGCCTCATGCCCAAGATGCAAAAGAAAGAAGGCTCATCGATGACATGGCGAGGAATTTGCAAGGTCTAGGATAAGTTTCAGAAGGGGATAGGTGTTAAAATTGGCAATGGCTTGGTTGTATCCTTTTGGTGTGATAATTGGTCAGAGATAAACAGACCCCTTATTGATCTTATTCCAGGTTATAAAGGTTTTATTGATAGGGATGAGTAGGATAAAGGAAGATTGGATAGGTAGTTCCATCCTCAGGTGGTTGATCGTATGATGCTTGCTCACCCTCCCTGTGAGGAGAGAGGAGAGGATAAAGTCTACTGGAAACCTTCGTCTAATGGTCTTTTTCTGTTAGTTATGCATATCATTTCCTTTTTGCAGGTATTCATCAGCAGGCGAAGCCATTATGGAGGTCCCTATGGAAGTGGGAAGTTCCTGAGAAGATCAAGTCTTTCATGTGGCTGGTTGCACATGATCGAGCACACACGGTGCAGCTGCGACAGAGACGTGGACTATGTGAAAACAGCAAATGTCCATTCGACTGTGATCTAGCGGATGATTCAATGCACTTACTTAGGGATTGTATCAATGCAAGGGAGCGGTGGATCTCTATTGTCAAACCTGCTTTGTGGCCGATGTTTTCTTCTTTGCAAGGAAGGGAGTGGATATATTGGAATCTGAAGCATGAAGCGGGTAGGGAATTCACCAAGAAAGTTCCGTGGTCTACCTTGTTTGGGTATGTTTGCTGGGATATTTGGGTGACTCGCTGTAGGAAACTATTTGGTGAGGAAGGAGACTTGGCCAACTCTGATGCACTTTCAAGCGTATTTTGGGCCAGTTGGGACCAGGACCTCATTTCACATTGTCACTTCTACACTTAGAGATGGCCTTCTGATGGAGGGGGCAGATTGCGACACACAGGCTTCGTTAATCTGGAAGTTGATGGGTCTGTTTTGGCGTCTGGTCAGAGTGTTTACGGTGGTGTTATTCTTGAGGATGATGGATCATGGATATGTGGATTCATATCCAAACTTACTACAGTTCCTCCGACAATAGCAGAGATTATTGGAGTTATTCAAGGCCTTCAGATATGTTGGAGTAAGGGGTACAGGAAGATCCTTGTCAGCACGGATTCTATTGAAGCGGTTAATATGATGTCAAGAGGATGTCAAATGTCTCATCCTTTTTCTGATGTAATAGTAGATGCTAAGCTTTGGCTATATAAAGAGTGGCAGGTTCTAATTAACCATATCTCGAGGGAGGAGAATACCCTAGCTGACCATTTGGCAAAATCTTCCCATAGTCTGGTAGAGAATTTTGTTCTCCTTGATCAACCACCACCTTCTTATTTTGGAGGCGGTGGCTGATGAGGGATTGTTGATAGTTTGTCTTTGTTTTAGGTTTCTGTATTTGTATTGCTTTTTAGTAGCTAATTGAATTCCAGTGTTATTCAAAAAAAAAAATCTGAATATATGCATGTGTGAAAATGCTTTTGGAAATTTTTTGGGCCATCTTTTGGCGGTATTGGAATTTTCCAAAAAAAAAAAAAATCAATCGTTACAACTTACAACCAATCAATTTTAATTCATTAATTTGAATAAGATTAGTCATGTAATTCAAATTAATTGTCGTTGATTGAGTGTGATTATGTTTTGGAAATTTTATTTCACTGATTAATTTTAATCTATAATTAACTCGCTGTGTATTGGATTAAACAAATTAAGGTTCGGGAAAAAAAATTTTAAACAAATTAAGGTTATTTATTTCGGTTGACTCAAATTTATTGATTTCACACAGGCGAATGTTTTATTTTACGATGTTAATTTTTAGTTTTAATTTATTGGAACAATTTTGGAAGACGAAATCTCGTGCTATCGATTCCCTACAGTGCGCAGGTTTATTTCAGGTCCAAAAGAAAAGTACTCGGTGTTATAAAAGTATATGTGATAAGAGAGAAGATTGATATGATTCAGAGAGAAGATTGATAGGATTTCTAGAGAGAAGTTCTCATTCAGTTCATTTGAAACCATCGATTACAAGCCTTTACATAGAGTCAGGAATCTAACTCTAGATACATGACTATAGTTACATCTAACCCTGATTACATGACCATGGTTACTTTATATATTCTTTATGTCTTTGTCTTTTTTTGCTTTTGCTTTGTGTCAAGTCTTCTTTTCTTCTTTATGTCAAGTTAAATTGTAAGTTAGTCTAGATATGAGTCAATGGACATCCACATATTTGATATTCATAACACTCAGGTCTTTTTTTCCCAACGCAGGTTTATATAAATGTTGGCTAAATAAAGTAATGTATAGTATAGATAAAGATAAATTCTGAAGCCCAGACCACTGGTTTCCTGATTTTCAAGCTAAGCTGGCTAGTCTGGTCCGTGTTTAATAACTTGGTGTTTTAAACAATCCATCTTGTCATCATAGGATATATCTAATGGCTTCTGTAACAGAACATCTCAGGCACAGCAGAGATGGTAGCCCTGATTTGGATCCTACCTTTTCTTTTTATAATTAAATTAGTGGATATTTTCTCATATCACTCATCATGTAAGCACTTTCTCTTACCTTCATTTTGAAGTTATTTTTATTTTAAAATTTAAGGGGTAATATAATTTTTGATCCTTAACATTGCTTTCATTTTGGTTTTAGTCCATTAAGTTTCAAATCATAGATTTTTTTTCTTTCAAATTTCATTTCGTTTAAAATATTAGTCCTTATAACTCAATAAAAACCTAGACCACATTACCCCTAGAGGGACCAAAACTAATAATTTAAAACTTAAAGTACAAAACAAAAATGGGGGTAAACTTGAGGATTCAAAGATGATATTGACCAAAAATTTAATTCTAAAGTCACAGTTATTCATTTAATAATTAGAAAAAATTCATTATGATGGTAAACTTAAATAAAAAAAACATTTTTTCTCTTTTTATATTTTTGCATTTGATCAAACGAATTATATCACAATTAATTTTACTTTTTTTAGACAATGTACACCTCCTCTCCCACAAGGGAGGGAATCCACAGACCCACCCTGTTGGCAATATGGAGTATAGAACTTATGACCTCCATAATGAAAGGAGGCATAAGGTGCCAATTGAGCTATTAAACTGATGTGGGAATTATATGCTAAAACTTGAAAAACTAGGAGTTCATCAACTAAAACTCTAGAGGAACACTTCTTATTGATTCAAAATTTGAAAATAACTAAGCACAACTCCACCTTTAAATGAAGAAACTTTTTAACCAAAATACAACTCAAAACATTTTAAAAAAGATACTCTCAGCTATTCTAAAAATATTGAGGTTAAGATGTCATCTAAAAATTAAATCAAATATAATAATAAGATATTAAATATATATTGGGAAAATGTCGGAAAAGTGGTCTGGAAATTGGGAAATAACCGATGGGTGATTTCACAAATGACAAAGTTGGGAATTTCTTATCCCATTTTGACATTTTCTAATTAACTTTTGGTAAAAAAACCCATCTGTCATTTCTCAATTTCCAGAACACTTTTCCATCATTTTCCCTAATATATTTGTGATCCTAGCAACTCATATATCTAGAATAATATCCTAAAAAGAAAACCACTGATAAATTTAAAATATTTTTAGGATAAATCAAAATATCTAAAAGAATAAAAGCAAAATAATTTTAATAGAAGCCCTCTTAAATAAGATCTTTTATTTGTTTTATTCTTCGACCAACTGCCTTCTACAGTCGTATCATTACTCTTGGAGTATAATAATTAACTTAGCTTTAAATGATTATCAAGGAACAAAAAACCGAACTGGGTAATGAACCAGTCACGGCACAGGTTCAAGGGTCAATAGGTCAACCGAGGTCTAACCGGTGTTTAAACCGGTTATATTAAAATAGTATTAAAATTTATAAGTGGCAATATATATATATTTAAACTTTTATAGATAAAAATGAATATCTTTAGAAAAAAATGCTTAAACTCTATTAGTATTAGTTATGATGCCTATACTTATGCAATGATATCTCCTTTCCTATAATTATTATATCCTTTTAAATAATTTTTTTCATTATCTTAATCTTTTTTTTAGATTTGTTCTTTCTTTACCTACTTTTCTTTTCATCTGGGTCTTCAACCTTTCATTTTCCCCTCAAAAATAGTGTGAGAAGATAGTTAAAAGAATAAAAATGAAACTGGTCCAACCAGTTTAAATCACTGGTTTTCTCGGTTTTAACTGGTTCAAACTGGTTCATGGCCCAATAATTAAACCAGACCAGACCACTGACCAGTACTGGTTGAACTGGCCGATTTGGTCCGGTTTTGTTCTATAATGATTATTGAGTTATACTACTAATTTGATAAAAGTAAAAATTTAATCCTTTTATTTTACATAAGATATTATTTTTATCTCTTAATTAATTGTAAATATTATCTTTTTTGTCATCTAACACTAACCCTGTTAGACTTGTTAACAAAAAATGTGATGTTAAAATATTAAATGTTGACAAAACATACACAAATGTGAACATATTAAATTTAATTTCTTAAAAATAAGAATGATTATCACAAAAATATCATTTGAGACTAACATATTAAAGTTAAGAGTAAAAGAAAAAAAACCCTTTATCTTTTTTAAAAAGAACTATTGGCCCTATAAATAAATTTTAGGTGCAAAAATATCTATGATGATTCCAAAATGGCCCTAAAATGCCACTTCATTAAATTCCTTTATGTTGACCTTTTGGTCAAACTTTTTGACCAAATAAAGTGAGGGTAAAAAAGTAAAAATACTCTTTTTCTTATTCTAAAAGAATTATTGACATTGTAAGCGAATTTTGGGGGCAAAAATATCTATAATAATTTCAAAATTGCCCTAAAATGCTATTGCCATCAAATTCGTCAAATGGCCATTTATTTTGACTTGTGGACCCCACTTATTTGTGTAGTTGTACTCCACCTAGGTTCCATTTTTTAACCTAGCAACCTTTTCAATTTTTCACAACACCCTCTTTTGTGCAAGAGATCCCACCATAAGGGAATCACACCCCATCTAAAAGCAACATCTTCCACCAATCTTCATCTTCAAGCAATTTTCATGCCGCCCTATGCCTTTGATGCAACCACTGGCGAGATCCACACCCCAACCTAAGAGGAGTGATGATGTTGAGGTCATTCCAGTACAATGGTGGAGGCATCGAGCTCCAGCCTTTATCTTCAACACAGGCTCTTCTTTGTTTCTTCCTCCACCAACGCACGAAACTTTCATTGCCGTTAGGTTAGAAATGGGAGAAGTCCACGTCATATGGTCAAAATGACTAGGGTGGAGTACAATTGGACAAATAGTGGGGCCCACAAGTAAAAATAAATGGTTGTCAAACGAATTTAACAACAATAACATTTTAGGGTTATTTTAGAATCTTCGTAAGTATTTTTGCAGCCAAAATTTGTTTATGGTGTGATTAGCTTTTTTTGAAAAAGATAAAGGGTATTTTTGTGCCTTTACCCCCACTTTATTTGGTCAAAAGTTTGACCAAACGGTTAACATAGAGGAATTCAATGGAAGTGGTATTTTAGGGTCATTTTGAAATCATTATAGATATTTTTGGACCCAAAATTTGTTTATAACGTCGGTAACTCTCCTTGAAAAAGATAAAGGGTGTTTTTACTCATTTATCCTAAAGTTAAATGGTTGAGAAAATACTTTATACAACAAAACGGAAACATTGCATGAAATTAAAGTATCAAATGCACTTTTGCTTGCTAATTCTTACCATATTTTAAAATCAAAGAATATTATTATACAAATCATAAATTAAAATGTATATAGATTGGAAACATTTAAACACTAACATAACTTGAGTGAAAAATATAGCAATACGTTTGAAGTTTTAAAAAAAGCATATATATATATATGAATGATCATGAAGCATGTTTAGATAAATGTAATCTGATTTTAAAAATAGGTTTTGATTGTTTTTCTTCTTCCTTTTAAACTTTTAACTTTCCTTTGTAATTTAAAAAAGGTATGTAACAGTTTAACTTCTAAAATTCTATAACCTTGACTTAGCTTAAATATACCATCGCTGTCATACTCATAAGCTAATTTGTCAAGTTTACTGTTTTTGTATTCTTATCTTACAAAATTTTATCAACTCGATATTAAATTTTTGTTAGCTGCAAGCTCAATTGAACTCACGAATTCATTCATCGAGTTTACTGTTTTGTGTTTCTACCTTATAACAATATGTCAAATTGCTCTGAAACTTAAGTTCATTTTGTGGATTCGATTACAGTTAATGTCTTCATACACGAACCTAGCTTCATACATGAATCTCATAATAGCTATTTATTAATTAAAGCAACCTCGTAACGAATTTACAATTTGATTTCATGATTACGTTTGTATCACGATTTTGTTTAGAGTAACGAGTTTACCAACCTTGGATATATCACTTATAATGGGAAAATATGAAATATGGACAACATACAAAAAGACAGGTTAGATGAAATATGAAAGCACCCTTTTATATAAATAATAAATAATACATAATACATACACACACAAATATCTACACACACATATTGTCACCCCCTTATCTTATTTTGACTTGCAGCAAAATATTAATGCGTGATTTGGTGGGTAACACAGGAATAGCATAAATATACTGATAATATGTGCATTATTACAGAAAATCTCTATAAGGGTTCGTACATGATACTTACAATTAAGGTAGCCGCACAAGGCTACTAGGGTGTCTAAATCCATCCCAGTGAAACGAAGACTTCTTCCCGTCTTCGCTCCACCACTACAACTCCCTCTCGTGAAGTTCTCTTCTCTGATTTTCGTGCACCTTCTGTATTCGCGCTATCTAAATTGTTGGTAGGGGAACGTGAGATTCGAGAGAATCTCAGTAGGAAACAATTATCATAATGTATGCAAGATATATGCTATGTGCATGATACGTTAACTTTAACTAGATGCATGCCTCATAATGACATTTTTGCATGCTCAATGTTTCATGTAACAAAACTATGACCACAATATAAACAGAAACAGAGCTTCATTATTCAAATATGCCTAACACAATCAAGTAGAGCAATCACATATATCACTACACAAGCAGAGATATCAAATACATGCAAATAAGGTAAGTCTCCTACCTTAGCCTTTCTTGATCCTTAAGTACGCTCCTCGAACTTCGTGCCACATAATACGTGTAACAGCTCGACTCTCCACTCAATTCTACAATTCTAAATGTACCATTTAGACACTTCCATAGTGCTTCTGGTGGTAATATGAGCCTATTATAAAAATTTACCAAAATGCCCCCAGGACCCCAGCCCGGCTCCGCTATACCCGATCCGATTGCGCTTTTCTCAAAATTCTAACCTGAGCTATCTTGACATATTTTCCGCCCAAGGAATCCATTTCCTGACTCGGAATTACCAAATTCACTGCCAAAAGATAAAATTACCCTTAATAGCTCCACTTTAAGGGTTTCAGGGGCATTTTTGTAATTATGTTTTTTCAGGCTTTTCTGTCAACACCCATTTTTATTTTGATAATCGAAGAGCAATAAAGACGGAATTCCATGGGCATACAGAAAGATACAAATATACTAATAAAAGTATTCATTTACAATCCCAACGTCGTTCATCCACGAAATACAGAAATATATAAATACAACAGAAATTCTAATATTTATAGGATTCCCCAAAATATCTTAAACATAAAGTAATTATAACCACCAGCCTTGACCTTGCCTCGAGACACGTGCCAATAACTTCTTTGTATCTATACCTTTGCCTTTCGTTCCACTGGCACCAGTTGAGATATTTATTTTTTAAAAAAGGGTGAGATTCTGAAGAATCCCAGTAAAAATATACTATTGTTCATAGAAAATGCAAAAAGTAAATATGATATGTGCTAAGGTATGCACCAATTAATGAACAATATAAACACATCATTATCATAACACATCATCATCATGTATACATAAGTAGGGCCCAACTCTACTATCTACACCGATTGGACTGTTACCAACTCCCAGTGTAAGTGCACCTCTGGCACTAACTGCCCTTCTTTAGGCAAATCATCTTAATTAATAATGCGCATTTACAAACAATGACATCCACATAAGCATATAACTATGGCATAATGTATGAAAGTTTCTACCTCAGTTTTTTCAATCCCTTTTTAATGTGCCTTGTAAAACGTGTCGCTTCCAGCTTTCGACTCGGTCCTAAAATATTAAATGTACAAGAAATATGTCATAACCTATCCAAGTATCATTTTAGACTCATCCATAATGTAATACCCCGAATTTTGAGACTCGAGGCTAGAGAATAAGCCTGAGATTAGTGGACTGCTAAGCCCTGGTTTAGCAGGATCCCAAATTATGATTAAGAGATAATGACTCCAAAAGTGGATGTCATTAGTGATAAATGGACCCTTTTGGAGAATATGGTGTGAGTTGGCACCCGATGTGATTCATATGTGCTGTGAGCAGCGCCGAAACCCTGTATTTGAGTTCAATTATGGATTAACCTCTAAATTGACTTAAAATAGAGGAGAGGGCGCATTGTGAAAGAAAATGAATGAGAAAATGAATTTGGTGGTGATTCAAGAGGAATTGCCATAATCAGGGGCAAAACAGTAAGTTACCGGCCAATTGATCGGTTACCGAAGAGGAAGCTCATTGGTAACTCAAAGATCAATGGTTAGGATTGGTTTTGTAAGAGATCAAGGGGTGGAATCCCATGTATGTGTGCCTTGGTGAGCTCATGGAGATGGAACAAGATCTTGACACTTGGCATATTTTAGGCCCTTGGATTGGTCAAAGTGTCAAACTTTATTTTCTCTCTCTCCCTCTCACTTTTAGGTCGGTTTGGGGCTCTAAAAACTGACTTATTTCATCATCTTCACCATCTCATCTTTTCTCTCTCACACTCCATGGACGCAAGCTTGGGGGGAAGGAAAGAGAAAGAAACAAGGTGAGTGTTGGCTTGTGTAATGGCCTCTGATGGTTAAAACCTCTTCACTAATCTTGATCATGTTGATGAGAGCTTCATCTCTATGGTTTTAGATTTGTGAGAGGAGGTGTTTTGTTGCTTGAGCAAAATTGGAAAGATGGAGAATCAAAGAATTGGTTTGGGAAAGAGGAAGAGGTGAGTATTTAAAGCCTTTTGATCTAAGTTTTGTGATTTGTGAATGAGTATTGTGAATTTTGGTTTTTGCCTTGATTTTGGTGGAATTGTGAAATTCATGAATTGTCATGTGTTTTATGTTGAAAATGGTGTTTTGTTGTGTAATTTGGTCATTGGAATTGATTTGAGAACTTGGAATGAAGAGTTACAATGTTGTGAATTGTGTTATGGTTGAGTGAAGACATGTTGTGATTATGGTTAAAACATGTCAAAGTAATGTGAATTTGGTTGTTTTGGTATTTTCAATGGATTCCTTGTGAAATTTTGTGTGAGAATGATGTTTGATATAAAAATTGGACCATTGGAAGCCAATTGTGCAAATCTGGAAAATTTGGCCAATGTAAGTCTGTTCTGGACAGTCAGATGGTGTGGACGTTTTGATTGGGCAAATGATGTTAGAAAATTCTAACACTTTCCAGTCTTAAAGTTCACCTCCCAAGGTTCAAAATGGACATATAATGTGTGTCATTTCGTTTTGAGAACTGGGAGTTATAGCTGTCCAAAGTTTGTGGTCGAAAATGGATTCTGTTTTGGGACAGTCTTGAATTTTTGGGAATTCTGTATTTGTATGGTGATTTATAGTATTGGACAATATTTTTCCGGTGTAGAGGACTTGAATAGCTTTTATTTGGCTTTGGGATCACCTCATTTCGATTTTTTTGGAATTAGTTATGATTTTTGGAAGTTCAGCCAAGAAACTGGATTTTTTGGGCCGCAGCCCGTGGATTCTGAGCGTTTCTGGGCAGTTTTGGGCCACAGCCCGTGGATTCTTGGGCCACGGCCCACCCCCAAAAATCAGCATTTGGACTTTTAAAAGATGATCTTTGGTCAAGTGTTTCCCAAGCCTTTAGACATATGTTTAGGCTTTGATTAGCCACCTAAAGGTGTTAAATGATAACCAACATTAAGTGTTTGTATGTTGAGGAATTGGAAAAGGGATTGACCCTATGTTCATGATTTTGATTATAGGGTTGATGTTCGCCCTGATCGTGGTTTGGTATTCATTCTGATCGCGAGTAAGCGAAGCTGGAGCATACGTGGAAAGAGTGTAGGGAACTTACCTCTTTTGCATGCTTTGATATTTGTGTTTGTGTTTTGATGCATGTATTGCTTTGCTTGATTATGTGAAACATGTATGAATGATTGTAGCTCTGTTTCTAGTTATGCTATGGCCATGAGTATGTTGTTAAAACATTAAGCACGCAGATATGTCATTATGTGAACATGAGATATGTATTGCAAGCATGTCATGCATTAAACACATATCATACATGCATATAGGTATTTGTTTCCTACTGAGATTCTCTAGAATCTCACCCTCCCCTATCAACCATTTCAGACAGGGTAGGTGGATCGAGGATGGAGCAAGCAGTCAAGGGCGGCTAGGGCTCCTATTGGAGTTTGGTTGTGATAGTTGGTTATCATCCTAGATAGGATATTTGGATTTGGATGTGTACATATGGATGAGTATATTTGGTTCTGTATTTGAAATGAGTTATTGGATATTTGTATATGTATGAGAAAGATTTGTGTAATCCCCATATGAGGGCTTGTAGGGGCGAATATGCCCTATAAGGCTTTGAGTTAATGTATGGAACCCGGGATTGCCGAGATTATTTTGTGTACTCTGATTTGTTATGAATGTGATATTCCGCGTAGTAATTGTATTTGAAAAGTGATTATGAGACCATGTTTATAAATTATTTCGAAAGGTAATTGTGAAAACCCCGTCATGTGATGGGTTAGTAAATGTTATTTGTTTATTATTGGTCTTTATTTCACTTTAATCGCGTATTTCGGATATAATTACGGCAGGGGGTTACACATAATGTTTCTTGTGGTTATATTAGTCTATGGTGAAAATTTACCAAAATGCTCTCAGGACCTTGGCCCGGCCCAATGGCACGCTTTCCCAAAATTTTGACTAGGGCTATCCTGACGTATTTTTGCCCAAGAAATCCATTACCAGGCTCATAATCACCAAATTCAATGTCAAGTTATGAAAATACCCATGACAGCCCCGATTTAGGATTTTATGGGTGTTTTCGTAATTATACTTTTTCGGCCTTTTCCGAAAAAGTGACCAACTGTAAACCCACCTATTTTTGCCTACTGAATCTAATGGAACAATCAATTTCATGAAAATCCAGCTTCTTCCCTCAAGAACAGTCATGGCCAAAAGTTTCACAAAAAAAGAAAAATGGAGTTTTGTGTTTAAGCTTCCAAAGCTTGTACTTTTTCACTTCTAATCCTTTATTAACTCATTTAAACACTTCTTAACCATGATTCAAAGAAATTTGGATAGCATAACCCCTTAGGGTTAGGGCTTTTCCAACTTTACAACTCAACGAAAAATCACTAAATCCAACAACAATCACCAACAACAACTTCATAGTAGTATAGATCTAAGATTTATGAAGTTACCTCTTGAGATCTTGGATTTTATCTCTCTAGGCGCCCACTTCTCTCTCTCCTTGAGCTCAAGATGTGTCTTCAAGATCATGGATTCCATGAAGAACAAAGGTTTAGAGAAGGTTTTCATGGAAAGATTTAAAGAAAAATGCCTAAGAGATCCATACCTACCTTGAACTTCTTCTTCTTCTCTCTAAATCTTCAAGAACTCTTCAAGCTCTCTCCCTCCCCCCCTTTCTTGTGTTTGGCCGAAAATGTGAAGGGAAGAGGAAGAAAATGTGTTTTAATCAAGTGTCTCTTCTTTCCTCTTAGCCCTTGATTTCCAAGATTAAATCTTGTGTTGACACTTGGCAAATGGGTCTTGACTTCTTCCAACTATGTCTTTAGGCTTCTAGTTGGTTTTGAACTAACTTCCTCCCTCTTGGTTGGCCTCTAAAAACCGTCCCCCTCTCATGCTTTAACTAGACAAATTGCATCTTCCAACTAACCAACCTTACACTCAACCATACACTCAAGTAGTGTACCATTATCATCATTCCTTGTCCAAGAAGCAATACTCAATTGCAAGTAGGCATGTGCTCTTGGAAAATAAGTTATAATTTATTCCCATCCTCATATGATCATGATTGTAATACCCCAAATTTTGGAATTAGAGGTTTAGAAATAAGCCTAAATTGAGTGGACTACTAAGCCCCGATTTAGTACATGTCCCAAATCTATTTTCTAATGTTCCTTACATCTTTTGGGCATTAAAGAAAATAAAATAGTTAATTTTGAAGAAAGTGATTATGCTTATAGTGAAATTGCCTATGAGGAAGTGAGTTTGTCATATGATTTTGTATGACCGACTGATGAGAAAAAATTATGAAATTTTACAGGGTGAAAGTAGACATTCTAAGCTTTAATTTGATAGGTCATATGACTCAATTAGAGCTATATACAAAAAGATATGAATTTTTGAAGTCACAACAGAAAAACTGTGAAGTTTCTGGAATAGCATACAAAGATTAAAATTCTGGGAATTTTGTAATTGCATCTAGTAAAAGTCTATATTTTTCCTTGAAACTAGACTCAATAAGGGTTCTATATGCTTTATAATCACTGCAATTTGATTTTTTTAGAATTAGTTATGATTTTTTGAAGTTTGGGCAGAAATTTACCAACACTTTGTAAAAATCCGAAATTGGGAAAAATCATTAATTAAAAAGGGATATGATATAAAGTGATCATCTCCTTCATGCTCCCCAAAGCTGACGCCATTTCAAATGTGAAGAGAGAGGAAGAGAAAAATTGTAGAGAGAAAAGGAGGAGGAAAAACTTACAACGGTAAGTGATTTCTTTGGTAAATCGGTTCCTAATGCGTATAACTCTGTTCCTAAGCTTTCTTTTCATATGATTTAAGGTTTGGAGGCTCAAATGTGGATGTTGAGCACCTAGGGTTCAGCCATATCAAGGGAGAACCAGTGGGAGCTTGAGGTAACGTCCAAACCTTTGTATATTAACTATTCTTGCTGCTGTGGACAATTTAATCAGTGAAATTTCGCCGGATTGTCCTTTGTTTCAATTTCTGGAAATGGGTTGGTCTAGGTGTTACGGAGAGCCAAAATCGCAAAACCCTGATTTTCCCCAAAAAACCCATCTATTTCGGTCAGGGCTGTAAATGGGCCTTAGAGTTGGATTTTCAATAATTTGATGGTTCCATTGAGTTTAGGAGGGAAAATTAGGTTGGGTTACAGTCGGTCACTTTTTTGAAAAAGCATAATTACAAAAATGCCCATGAAACCCTTAAAGTAGGGCTGCCAAGGGCATTTTTGTAATTTGACATTGAATTTGATAATTTTGAATCTAAAAATGGATTCATTGGGAAAAAATATGTAAGAATAGCCCATGCCAAAATTTCGGGAAAAGTATGCCGGACTGGGTACAGCGGGGCCGGGCTGGTTCCCGAGGGTATTTTAGTAATTTTTCAAGATAGATTCATATAACCCCCAGAAACACTATAGAAGTGTCTAAATAGTACATTTGACATTGCAGGATCGAATATGGAGCCCTGAGCTGTTTGCACATAAATCAAGGCATGCGTTTCGAGGAGGAAAATGGTTAAGGTAGGGGATTTACCTTATTTGTATGTATTCGATATCTTTTCTTGTATAGTGATGTATGTGATTGCTTTTCTTGATTGTGTAGAGCATACTTGAATAAATGAAGTCTGTTTTTGTTTTCACTATAGCCATAGTTTTGTTATATGAAACATTGAGCATGGAGAAATGTCATTATGGAGCATGCATCTAGATAAAGCTAACATGTCATACACAACATCTATCATGCATGCATTATGATATCTGTTTCCTACTAAGATTCTCTCAAATCTCACCCTCCCCTACCTACAATTTAGACAGGAGAAGACAAAAGATATGTTGAGAGCAAAGAAGAGAACTACACGAGAGGATTGCAGTGGCGGAACGAAGTCAGGAATGTCTCCGTTTCACTGGGACGAGTTTAGACACTCAAGTAGCCCTGTGCAGCTACAAGGTTTGTAATTATTATGTGCGAACCTCTATAAGGAATTTCTGTAATCATGCTCATATTATCAGTATATTTATGTTATTCCTGTGTTACCCACCGAACCGCATATCATTTTCCGTGAATACTCTGAAAAAAGGTTAAAACATGGTAAGGGTGTGACAATGATACTTGGCATCTTCAATTCCATTAATCAATTTCTAACACATTTTATTTTCAATTTTCGGAATAGTGCCAATTTTGGCAGATTTTCTACCATAACTTTAAAAAATCATAACTAATTTTGTAGACATTATTTTTGAGCAATTTCAAAGGCTATGGAACCCTTATTGAGTTTAGTTTCAAGAAAAATATGATCTTTAGCCAGATAGAAGCATATCATTCCCAAATTTTATTTCTTTGACCACTGCTCCAGAGACTTTCCAAATTTGCAGGACTAACTTCAAAAATTCATATCTTTTTTGCATATAGCTTCAAATGATTCATATGACATATCAATTAAAGCTTGAGATGTCTACTTTCACCCTGTAAAATTTCATAATTTTTGCTCATCATTTGTTCTTCCAAAACTATATGACAAACTCTTTGCTTCGCAGGCGATTTCACTAAAAACGCTATTCACCTTTCAATTCCCAATATTTAATTCCTTTGGCCTTAAATATTCACCATTTTATTGAATTTCTCAAATAATTACGATAATTTTTTGGTGAATATAAATTCGGGGTGTTACATTTTTCTGAAAAAGTGATCAACTGTAACTCCACCTAATTTTCCCTCTTGAACTCAATGGAACCATCAAATCATTGAAAATCCAATTCTAACCCTTAGATATAGCCCTGGCTGAAATCTTGGTATACTTTGGGAAAAATCGGGGTTTTGCCATTTCGGCTTCGTAAACGTGTTCCTTTCTGCTCCTAACCACTTTATTGACTATTATATTAGGTTACAACTACCATTTAGACCATATTTCGGCAGCATAACTCCTAGGCCTACACCTTTCCAAATTTTAAAACAAAGGACAATCCATCGAAATTTCACTGATTAAATTGTCTATAGCAGCCAGAATAGTCAATATACAAGAGTTTGGAAGTTACCTCAAGCTCCTTCTGGCTTTTCCCTAATATGCTTGAACCCTAGCCCCTTTTAACCATGAAAATTGAGTTTTCAACACCTTAAAGAACATAAAGAGAAGCTTAGGAACAAGATTATATGCATTAGGTACGAATTTACCGAAGAAATCAACATACCTTGCAAATTTTCTTCCCTTTCTCTCTCTAAAAGCTCCCAACTTTCTCTCTCTCCTTGGCTGCAATAAGGATGTTAGTTTAGGGGCTGATGGAAGGAAGGAGATGATGATTTGCTTTTTATCATATATATTATAATATTGTAATCAATTGTTTAATTTTCCAAAATTAACTTTATGGACATAAATCTCTATGTATATGTAACCTTATCCATTAAGCTAACAAATATTTCCTTCTCCATTCCACATGTAGAAAACACTTAAAAGTCCCTCCCTATGGTCTTAATTGGCTTTACAACTTGTTCCAGTTACGTATATACTTAAAGTCTCAATTTTGGTCAAAATTGCACTCTTTGCTCAAATTTTTCATAAATTCATATTAAATTGAACAAAATATTCTAAATATATTTTTCTCTTTATTTTCCTTAATTAATTGAAATTAACTTCAATTAATTGGAAAATAATTAATTTAACACTTGTTTGGCAAAATTACAAGTTTGCCATTACATTATTCTTTATTTTCGAATTTTATGATAGATTTTTTGCCCAAATTTTAAAAAATCATATCTAATTTTATAGACATCGTTTCAAAGACATTCCAAAGGCTATAGAACCCTTATTAAGTCTAGTTTCAAGGAAAAATATAGACTCTCGCCAATTGAAAGCACATGATTCCCAGATTTTTAATCTTTGCAAGCTACTTCAGAAAATAATCAATTTCATTAGGCAAATTTCAAAAATTCATAACTCTTAATCCACTGGTCAAAATGGCTTATAATACCAACCTATCCAATTAAAGCCTTGGATATCTACTTTTACCTTGTAAAATATCATAATTTTTGGAAATCATTTGATCATCTAAAATTCCAAGGCAATTTCAGTACTTTGCAGGAAATTTCACTGAAAGCATAATCACTTTTTTTAAAATTCACCATTTTACTTTTTTTAATACAAAAAAAATATAAGAATCATTAGGGAATAAATTTGGGGCTCTTGCTAAACCGGGGCTTAGCAATTCACTTATTTCAGTCTTATTCTCTAGCCTCCAATTTCAAAATTCGGGGTATTACATACACACATATATGCTTTTTTCCCCCCCAAAGACATGTATATGAATTGAAATTCAATTTTCTTCTGGCCAGTTTTGAATAAATATCATGATTTCAATATTCAATATTTGATTACATCAAATTTAATATTTCAATAATAATATTCAATATTTGTATTTACTTGATGATGATACACATCAAATTTATTATACATCAATTTATAAATATGTTCAAAGATCTATGCATTTTTTTAAAACCTTTTCAAATTATATATTGTCTCTTAATTACCGGGCAAAAACTATACTCTAACCCCAATCCAATCGCAAAAGTTGAAGTTTGAATAATTTTCTGACCAGAGACATGTATATGAATAAAAATCAATTTTCTTCTGGTCATTTTGAAGAAATATCTAGCTGTCAATATTCAACTTTATATTTAATTGATAATGATTGAAGTCAAATTTATAATACATCAATTTATAAATACTGTATGTTCAAATATTTATACATATTTTAAACTTTTCAAATTATATATTGTCTCTTAATTACCGGGCAAAACTATACTCTAACCCGAAAGCAAACGCAAAAACTGTATGTATATTTTTTTTTATCAAAAGAAGTTTGAATATTTTTCAAAAACTCCAAACAGGCAACGAAGAAGATGCAAGCCGAAGGAGGGTTCCCACTTACCCATGTGTTGAGTGCATAGGGACATTCGTGTCATTTTATAATTAGGGTTTTCAACTTTTGCCCAAAGCGCTTGATTACCCAGCTCCAGGCAAACGTGTCGGTGACAAACCAATGAAATAACAGAATGTGAAAATCAATTTTAAAAGCACCCAATAGACCACCTCCACGTGACAGATCCAACGAACAAGATGTCGCAATGAAATCACAACATCACCGGCGGGTGAGATACAGGGAGTGCGTAAAGAGAGCGTGGTGCTATTTGAATCACCGCTTTTGGATGAAAAAAACCCTCTCTTCCCAAAAACCCAAACCCTTGGCGGCTGTGCGTGTGTGACCCGTTTTTTCTCTGTTTGTCACTCCTTAGGGTTTTCTCAAATCCTCTCTTCCTCTCTCTCCTTCTCTCTTTCCCGAGCTTGTTTTCTAAAACCCTCATATCTTTATTTGGATTTGGGGTTTTTGTTTTCTCTTATCATTCTTATATTTATATTATTGTTCGAGTTCCGATTCTCATCTCCGTCGAACGAGGATCTTGCCGATTTCTCATGGCCACCGTTGCTCCTTCCGCAGATCGTATCCTTTAATTGATTCTTGATTCTGTTGTTCTGAGCATGCAATTTTTGTATGCTGTTGTGTTTTTCTTGCTTGATCTGGTTTGTCGGATGGACCTGTGATTTGGATCGGGCCCTTTCGGTGCTAGTATCTGTTTTTTGTTTCTGCTACGATTTCTTTCTTTTAAAGAATATGATTTGATTGTTTAGGGATGACCGCTGGCTTGTGATGTTATTTGCTTTCCGGTGTGTGTTGGTTTATTGGATGTGTTAAGCGTGAAGTGTTATATGTCGGTGAATCGGCGTGAATTTTGATTGCCATGGCTCTGTTCAAGAGCTTGTTCTTGGATTGGTTGTTACGAAATTCTAGTTATTTTGTGCTTTTGGGCTGTGATTGGTGGTTTTATTTTCAAAATTTTGTCGCCCTTTACTTTTTCAAACAGAAGCAACAGATTTACTGCAGAAGTTGTCATTAGACACTCAACCAAAGGCCTTGGAAATTCCGGAACCAACCAAGAAGGTAATTGCTATTTGTTTTCCGGTTATATGATACTTTGTCAATATGCTAGTTGCCTGCTCTTCTCCTAGATAAGAGATTTTAATTTTTGGTGAACGAATTTGCGATACTGCTAGATTTCTGAAAGATGAAAATAACTTAATATGTCTTAGACATTGTACCTGGCTTTTATGTTTTAACAAAGAGTTTTGCCGAATCTTTTGTAGGCCACTGGCAACCAGTATGGATCCGTTGATACTGGCAATGCTGCAAATGGTCAGATCCCATCATGTGAACGCTCTGTGACACCATTATTACAAGATTTTATGGATCCCACCATGTGTTACCTTCCTAATGGTTACCCGTCTACTGCCTATTATTATGGAGGTGAGTTGAGGCATAAATTTTTGACTATATTGATATGTAGTATGGGAGAAGTTTATTAGATAGTCTTCTGGTGTCCACTGACATTCATATTCTCAAACTACCCTGAAATGGGTGCTTTGTAGGTTATGAAGGGACTGGCAATGAGTGGGATGACTATTCGAGATATGTGAATCAAGATGGAGTTGAGATGACTTCTGTAATTTCTTATATGCTTCAGTTCATGAATATTTTTTTGGATGATTATCTTTCTGGGCAATGCTTGCCTTACTTGCATTTTCTCTCTTTCAGGGAGTTTATGGGGATAACGGGTCACTTATGTATCATCATGGATATGGATATGCACCCTATAGCCCTTATTCACCAGCTGGCTCTCCTGTTCCAACAATGGGAAATGATGGTCAGTTGTATGGGCCTCAACATTATCAGTATCCTCCCTATTTTCAGCCAATGACACCAACCAGTGGACAATACATGCCTACTCCTGCTGTCCCAACTCAGGGTGATGTTTCCACCTCTGTGGCTGCTGACCAAAAGCCTCTTCCCGTGGAAGCAAGTAATGGGAATTCCAATGGCATCAACAATGGCGGGAGTGTGAAGGGAAATAATGGTGCTAACACTGGGAAACCAGCCTATCAAGTTTCATCTTTTAATTCCAATGCTTCGTACGGAAGAGGTAACATGCCCGGCCGAATTCCTACTTCAGGTTACCAGGATCCACGATTTGCTTTTGATGGATTGCACTCACCTATTCCATGGTTAGATGCCCCACTATTTTCAGATGGACAGGCAAGGCCCGTTGCTAGCACAGCACTCACATCCTCAATATCAGGTGGTAATAACATGACCGCTTCAAGGAATCAGACTTTTCGCCCTGGCTCTCAATTTATGGTGCGTTGGTAGCTTATTCCAACATTCATGTGTACCTGTCTATTTAAAGTCTTTATTTTTAATTTTTCTAATGTTTTGCTTTTTTAGGGTTTGCATCACCCTAGACCAATGCCTGCCATGGGAGCCACTCCTGGCTTCATGAATAGAATGTATCCAAACAAGTTATATGGTGGTGGCTATGGGAACACTGTCAGATCTGGTATGGGATACGGAACGCATGGCTATGATTCTCGGACAAATGGACGTGCTTGGCTGGCTGTTGACAACAAGTACAAAAATAGGGGACGAAGTGGTGGCTACTTTGGCTATGGTAATGAAAACATGGATGGTTTGAATGAACTCAACAGGGGACCTAGGGCCAAGGGCAGCAAGAACCAGAAGGGTTTTGCTCCAACTGCCTTAGCAGTGAAAGGGCAGAAGCTGCCAACAAATTTAAGCAATGATGATGAGAAGGATGAGGCGAGTGTTGTTCCGGACCGTGACCAATACAACAAAGCTGATTTTCCTGAAGAATATTCAGATGCTAAGTTTTTTATCATTAAGTCTTACAGTGAAGACGATATTCATAAAAGCATCAAGTATAATGTGTGGGCCAGCACACAAAATGGCAACAAGAAACTTGATGCAGCATATCAGGAGGCCCAGCAGAAGCCTGGTGGCTGTCCTGTATTCCTTTTCTTCTCGGTTAGTTTCTTTGCCCTTGTTTATCATTTTGTATTTCCTTTTATTTAATAGCTGTTCTCTCACTTGCTAAATTTCTGTGCAGGTTAATACCAGTGGGCAATTTGTTGGCCTTGCTGAGATGATCGGTCCTGTTGATTTTGACAGGAGTGTTGAGTATTGGCAGCAAGACAAATGGAATGGTTGTTTTCCTCTAAAGTGGCATATAGTTAAGGATATTCCCAACAATTTGTTAAGGCACATCACGTTGGACAACAATGAGAACAAACCAGTCACTAACAGTAGGGATACTCAAGAGGTATTGGTCATGCCCATCATTTTATGTTCATATGGTTGCCTTAGATATACGGTTCTTCTGTGGTTTTCTTAGTAACAAGTTTGTCTGCAGGTGATGCTGGAACCAGGGAATAAAATGATAAAAATTTTTAAGGAGTATGTTAGCAAGACTTGCATTTTGGATGATTTTGGGTTTTATGAGAACCGTCAAAAATCAATTTTGGAGAAGAAAGCAAAACAGCAATTCCCCAAGCAGGTGAGAATCTTTTAATGCCATTTTGGTTGTACTTTTAGATTCAGAGTTTGGCCCATGTGCTTAGCATAATAATGAAATTATGGCTTGTGATGCCATCGACCCTTATTAATGCCAGGTATGGGAAGGGAAGCCTACTGATGACAAGGTTGAAGCAAACGGGGACGTTGAGGCTCAAAAACCTGATGTTGCCTCTGGATTGCTCAAGGAGTCTAACCAAGCTGAGAAAGGCGGTAATGACCACAAACCAATGGAGAATGGATCTGTTACAAATGCTGGAGATGGCCCGAAGGGTGCCAAACCAGTTGTAGCCGACAAGATTGTACCCAACGGGGTTGCTAATGGTTGCTAACCTCTGCCATATTTAATGATGGCGGTGCTAGTTTGGTCTTTCTGTAGCCGATACTGTTTTCCAGCACATATTACTAAGCTACCAGCTGCCGCCTGATTCAATCTGTCTTGCTTTCACTTTCTATCTGAAGATTATAATTAGATGACAAGTGGGGGATAAACGTCTGTATATTTTGGAGCTTGTCAAGGCAGAGAAGTAGTTCATAGAATGCTAGTGTCAACCCCTTTTTCGCTGGGTTTTGGTTACAGTGGTTAGCTCCTAACAGGTTTTCTTGTTCCTAGGGTTTTGGGTTTTAGGTTTCATGTCCAAGTGATGCTATATCTTATGGCCTTTTCTTTTCTTTACTCTTTTTTTTCCGGGGCTTTTGTCTTTTATTCTCTTTTTTTATATTTGGTTTGTTATTTCCTGTCTTGTAAATCTAGATCTACTCTGGTGCGGAGCCTCATTTGCTTTTGTTACTTGCAAGAGAGCTAGAAGGAAAGATGGGAAAATATTGAAATATAGCTGGCTTTAAGTAGTTTTGGTTTCTCGTTTACTTATATTTCGTTATGATACTCGATTGTTGACTTTGCGTATCTTGAATGAATAATCTGTTGGTGGACTTGACATGGGTGGACAGGCTAATTAAACCTGTGTCGTTTTCACTTCTATCCTTCTAATATTGATCTGATAGCAGGATTTTTCGTGCTATAATTGGAAGGTACATCTATATCGTGGTGGGGTTAGTCCAGTGTTATTGTGTAATGGTGTATTTTCTTTATGAAAGTAGCCAATTATATGGAAAGGTTAACACAGACACAGATACCGTCATACAACAGTGACCATATATATTAGTGGATTGATTGGGTCATTTACCTTGATTGGCCGGCCTAATAGCTGATAGAGTGATAGTACAAAGAGCAAATCTGTGTTTTGTTTTGACACAGACGTGTTGTTTCCCTCCACTGTTATTTTTGAGTAATAACTTGGAAATAGAAACTACTGGTTTAAAACTAGATCCACAAGAGGTATGTGTTTGGTTTAGTTTTTAGGAGTGAATCATCATTCGTGATTGGACCTCCACACGTTTTCTAGGGAAGGAAGTGCAGCGTTAAATGTTAGTGCCGTGGAGGATCGGAAGAGGTTGTGACTAGTTGGGTGTAGGGTTGCTCAAAAACCCGCCGAGAATATCAATTAGTCTAGTCTATCCTGCTGTTTTTAATTTTTTTATTTTATAAAATATACTTAATTAGATAAAAATGTTGACAACAGATCCTAAACTTTTGTTGGGCCCTAAGTAGAGATCCTTCTCCTCCTTCATTCTGTAAATAAAAATGTGTGACTTTCCACATTCAAATTTCTCCTCGTCCCATGTACTCTATCATCTCTCACCGTGTCTTTTTAGAATAAACTCCTCTTACATAGTTGTTCTGTAAATTATGTTAGAAATGTAACTTCTACTGTTAATTCAAATAGATATTATGCTCTTTAGTCGAAATTCATATGTGGTACCCCTCGTCATTATTTCTCATCTCTTTATAATACCATATTACATATTTTTATGTATCCATAATAGCTTTTCAGATTAGTTTTTAGTTTTCGCATAAATTATAGGTTCAAAAATGAAGTAATGTTTATATTTTTATTATACACAAGAACAACGAATAGTAAAAATTAACAAGATATTAATTAAAATAACATGAATTATGGAAAAAAGTTTTATGGTGTGATGATGATATTGGACCCAAACGCACGGGGTGTATTAATACACTGTCAAAATAAACTATGAAAAATTATTAGCGAAGGGAGTATATATTTATCAGTATATTCATTGGATCTTTCTAAAATTCAACAAATGCCCCAGGATCGCGTTCGGATAAAATCAAAATCTAGTGATGGCCTAAAATCCAGTTATATATATATATATATATATATATATATGGGTATTTGAGGACCATATCATATTAACATTATTAAAAAAATAACATATAATCTGAAAAAAAGCATAGAAAGTTTGAACTCTAAATTGGGTTCTCCCATTTCCCTCTTTCTCTTTCTCTTCTTAGAATCTTATATTCACCCTTGGATTGAAAAAAATGAATGGTTTAGATACAATATTTTATAAAATTATTATTTTAAATATAAATAAATAAATTTAAGCTGCTAAAATCTCATTTGCACAATCAATAACTACAATACAAACAAAATTAAAAAAATTAATTTATAAAATACTATAATAATAGTTTTATAAAATATTAAACACGAACCATACATTTTTAATCTAAGAGTAGAGATATGATTATGGGAAAAAATGAAAAAAAAGGGATTATGAGAGTATCATGCTGGTTTATTGTCAACTATAGGAGTGTTCATGAGGCCCAAATGCTCGCAATGCCCGCCCAAGCCCAATAAAAAAAATGCCTAGCTCAATCCTAATAAATATGCCCATAAATCATTTGGGCATCTTTGGGCCGGGCCAAATACCGGGTAGGGCTAGGCACCGGGCAAGGTGTGTTGTCTTGCCCATTTAACCCTGCCCAATATGTGTGTATAATTGTATTTAAAAAATATATATTGTATATGTAATTGAACAATTATTTACTTTTCATTCAATTAGAATTTAATGAATAAACATATTTTGCATTTACTAGGCATATTTTTTCATACATATATTTAAGTAAGAAGTGGGTAAATTGAGTTTTTGAAAAGTAAATTAGTTTCAAATAATAGAAAAATAATCTCTATTGAATTAATTTGTTTTATTGACCTATGAATTGAATCTAAGTAATAAAATCTTAAAAGGACTATGGCATAAAATATATTTTTGAAATACCAAACTTTATATATTTTTTGTATTATTATTATTTAATAATTCATTATTTTTCAATTTTTAAGAGATTTTTGGGCACACAAACCCACCTCGTCCAAAATTATTTAGGCTCTCATTGGGTAGAGTTAGGCAACAGGCCGCAAAATACCGCCCATTCTTTTTCCGGGTTGGGCATCAGGCATGGTCTATCCCCTGTCCAGCCCTATCTATATACACCCTACTCAACTATATGAAATATGTACGTACGAAGTTATTATAAGAATAAAGAACCGAAAAGCTGTTTATTCAAAAGCAGGTGTTATAAGGGGAATGAGAAAACGATAAAACCATAATTCATGTTTGGATATTTGTGTGGGCAAGCACTTTTTTTAATTGAAAAAAAAAAGCAATAAGAGCAGTGAGCACGCAAGCTATGGATCAGAAGGAAAGAATTACAAAAAAAAATCAAATCCAGACACAGCCATTTCACAAGCCGATACGGATCCATCCCTTTCATAACAAACTGAAACAGATCCTCACTTCGTAAAATGAATCTAAATTCTGTCTGAGCCATAAAGGCCCAACGAACTCTAACCTTCTCTCTCATACTGTCCAACTGTCCCTTTATGAATCAAAGAAACAAAATGAAGCAGATCCCCTCAGCGGCCAATTTTCTCATGGTCCCTCATAAGCAAATCTCAACCACGATTTCCTTAAATCATTGCCGTCCATTTTTATACTTTTAAAACGCATTTTGAACCTCTTAAATGTGGCAACCTTCTGCAACTTTCTTGTTTAACTTGGCGGGAAATATACAAAGAGGTAAAGTAATACTCACTCCACTTCTAAATATTAGACCTTGTTGACTTTTTTTATTTTTATTTTGGAGAGATTAAGGAAATTAAATAAATTACTTCATCATGATATATGCATGTATTGTTAGATTATATATTAGTCTATAAATAAAAAAAGTTAGTTTGGAGGGAGAACAATAAAAATAAATATTTTAAAATAATTTATTTAGCCTCCTAAAAAAAATCAATTGGGTTATATTTATTTTTTTCACACATAAATTTCTGTTATGTGCTTTTCAAGCACTACCTCAAGTACTGTCATTTGCTAGCATGCTGAGGGTGAATTTTTTTGGCCCAAAATTAAATGTCTGCTGTGACTTGTTCTATTAGCATGCGTCAACAAAAGAAATGTTTTATAATCCTTTTTCATATTAAAACCATGCATAATTTTTCTTTGTGATAGATAGGCCCCCTTAGATGCCCAGGACCAGCATTGGAAGAAGAGGAATTTTAGTTGTCAGGTTAAAAAAAACAAAGAGATAGGAATATGCACAAGACGAAAATATCACTTTTATTAAAATCATTATGTATACTACATTAAGATGACAAATACAACTGTCACTCTCTAATACAGTCTCCAGTATCAAATATACTGCATGACAATTTTTTTTTTATCCCTCTATAATAACATACAGAATGCTCTTCTTTCTTCTTATTAGAGAAGATCCATCTTCTATAACAGCTTCAACAATACCGAACAATTCCTAGTAGTGTCACTAATGTTTCGTTAGCATAGCAAGGCAACCGCAACCTGCGATGAAAATTCAAAATCAGTTTAGCCATTCAATCCGGCAAGTTCTTTTGTTGATGAAGTCAAACTAACCAGGTTTATACAATAAATTGTATTTTGTTCAATATAGAGCCAATTTCAGTGCCTATTTTGTTTATTACAATAGCTGAGATGGAAGCAAGTTCTGACAGTGATCTACATGTAGATGTTGGCATTATTTTGAGAGCTTTTTAATATATACATGGAGGTAAAGATGAGGTGAGGAGTCAAATATTTTATCATGAAGACAAATATATACCTGTGAAGTGGTTAGATGAAATTTGATTGTCAAAGATGTTACTACTTCAAGTACTTAATATAAGAGCACTTGGGGGATGGATTTAGTTTTAAATATAAAATCCCAATCCATTTTGTATTCCAAATTTATAATTTTTTCCTAAAATATCCCTATTAAATGCATGCATTAAAAGGTTCATATCCAAGGGTCATCATGACAAAAGATAGTATTTTAGAAAAATCAATCTATATTTGTTACAAATAACTAACAAATAATTTCTTTAATCCACTTAAATTAGTCAACTAGCTCTTATATTAAGCACCATTCTAATCTCATTGCTATTTGTTCTTAGATAATTCCCATACTGCAGTTTTGTCATTCTTTTCACAGATGAAACTACATTCCTGTAATTAAACCAAAGGGATTCAAAATTTAGCCCCCTTTTCCCTATCCAGAATTCAGGATTTCAAGAAAAAGAAAACTTCTAATTGACCATCAATGTAGCTTTTATTGAACTCAATATGCAGCATCAAGGAAAGTTATACATGTGCAGAAGGTTCTGTTTCACTTTGAAAGTTATTCATAACTTGATCTTGGTCAAAAAATATTACCTTTGATCCTTAATATTCCCTGGTTGATTAACTTTGGGAGATTAATAAAGTTAAATAAATTACTATTAAAGTATTTATATTTACTATTTTTCTCTAAACTTATTTGTTTTACTTATGAACTGATATATAATCTAATGATGCACATAAGTATTTCATAGAAATTATGTAAAACATGCTATACTTAAGTAATTATTTAGTTTCATTAATTTTTCAATTAGTTAACTGGCTTTTACATAAAGAACTGGAGGTAGTACGTGACAGTTGTGTTTTATATGAAGCATCACACGGGGGTCTGTCAAAAAGGTTATTTTCACTTTGACAACAGAGTCCCACAAACTTACACTATTGGAGTATAATGCAAATCACAACTCTATATGCATCAGTAATGGAAATCAAGCAATTAATACTTGTTGCAAAACCATGAAAGCAACAATTCTGGTGCGCAGCGTGGTGGATTTTTGCAATTAATGTAGAAAATATTTGCACACAAGATTGAAATCTGATTAGGCATCCTATAAAAAAAGTTCCAAATAATAGATACACCAGCAATTAAAGGGCACCATCTAGAATTAACGTGATATCATAAGTGAGTAAAATAAAACAAGAAATATCTAGAATGAGATACCTACATTCATAATTCTAAATATCTCTAAAAGCATTTTAAATTTTTAATAACTAACCTTCATGATGAAGGTTCTTCTTCTTCTCGGATATGCTCCCAATTGGCACAAGACTTTCCACATAGTTCAAAACATCACCACGTAAGCAACAGCTGGGCAAATAAACAATCTTAAATTCATTACTAACAACATTTATAAGATGTAAACTAACTTTTGGCTTATCACTCTCAATTTCAGATTCAGTTAGTCTTGGAGCAATCCAAATGATTTCATTCCTCCAAATGGTTTTAATGATTTCTTCTTCTTTATTTATAAAATGTTTAGTCTTGGATCAATCCAAATGATTTCACTCCTCCAACATAATATATGGTAATGCTTGCATGATATATAATGGTCTCATTTCATAACATTTATTTATTTAGTAACATACATAATAGTTTGCATGTAAGAACCAAGACTTTTAATAATAAACTTAATAACGGTGTCAAGTAGACAATCGTTATGAAATAAGTACATAAATAACGGTTTCTAAAAAAGAACTGTGAACATTTATAATACATGACAGTTTTATATAATAGCCATGACGTATGGATATAAGATTTTCAAGTGAGAGTTTTTGTGCTAGTTGACCTCCTCTATATATATATATATATAATAGAATATATATAATAGAATAGCAGTATCTTCCACATTTAGTACCTATGCAATTTGGATTGGATCTTGACATTCCGGACTTTATGGGGAGAATCAATGGCAACTGTTAATGTATATAAATGATAATGTAACTATTGACCTATATATAATTGTGTCTCTTCAAAGGCATTAACCATGGAAAGCAAAGGACTCTAGGGAAAAAAACGTATACCCCTATCAAAAAGGGTGAAGGGGATATGAAAACACTTGAGTTCAAGGTTTTGCACAACTCTTGAGCCCTTTTTGACAGGGTATTTGTTTTTCACCTCATCTTCCTTTGAATTCCAGGCTTAATTGCTCAAGAGATATAAAGTATAGGTGAACAGTTACATTATTATATATATATATATATAGATAAGGAGTGCTATTGATTCTAAACACAAAGACTAGAAAATCTTGTTCCATCCAAATTGTATCGCTACTCGATGTGAGAAGTACTACTTTATTATGTATATAGAGACAAGAACAAGTAGTTTAGAAACTCTCACATTGAAGAGTGTAGGGCTGATCACAATGTTAATTTTCATAATTGAAGGATTTCGGGCATACTTGGAATCCGTTGACTTGCTGAGTACCCACACTAGATCACATTCATACGACAAATTCACCAATGGAGAAGAAGAGAAACAGAGAGAGAGGTTTTTGGAAGTTTTTCTTGGGATATATTCAAGGAAAATAAAACCGGATTGGACAATCTGGTCCGATCGGAAAACCGGTCGACCGGCCCTCAGTCTGGTTCGGTTAAATGCTTGAGAGGGGGGAAGAAGCAACCCGATTAAAATCACAACGACTCGGCCAAACCGCCGGGTAGGGTAGGTTGGCTGGGTCATTTTTTAATTTTGTTAAAGGCCCAAAACGACATCGTTTTGGGCCATTGGAGCGGACTTTTTGCACCCCGACTTGACCGACCTGCAAAATACCCCCAAATTGATCTGCAGCAGTGTCGGGTGTCCAACCATTCGAAAATCAAAATCGACCTAAATTTTTTTTGGCTTCTAGTTTTGGCATTTGTGATGTTTGCCCCAACTTTCTGAAACTCTCCTCTGTTCTTTCTTCTCTCCGTGATTGATCGCCCGAAACGAAATTGACGGTAGTCGGATGTGACGACAGTTGGCGATTTTTCTTGACGTTGAACCTTGAAAACCATGATTGGTCATAGAGATTGAATCTGATAGTGACAGAACTCTTTGACGGCGATGATACTCGCAAGCAAGTGTGCAAGACACTTTCTTCTTCTTCTTCTTCGAATTTACTCGGATCAGTGATCACTCTTGCTGTGTGTGTTTCCTTCTTCTGCATTCTAATTTGAGTAATTTCTAATAGAGTGGATATTTTCATTATTTTGAACTATTGAAGACAATGACAATTTGATTTCTGGGTTGTAATTATTGTGGGTTAAGTTTTAAAAAATTAGTTGAAAATTAGAGAAAAAGAAATCGTTGAATGTAGGTTCAGGGTGTATGTTGTTGTGGTTCTGTTCTGTTTTAATGTTTTGGCCGATGAGAGTTTAAATAATTAAATGTTGTAGGTGTATGTTGTATTTTGCTTTCTAGTTAATCCATGGTTATATCGTGAACATGCTAATAGGTTACTTATTGGTTATATTGTGAACATGCCTATGAGAGTTTTTTCTGTTTTTTTTTCTGGTTATATTATGAATCTACGATATGTTACTCTCTATAGTGGTTTTCATTGAAGTTGTAGGTTTTTAAATTGTCATACTTTTTATTTTTCTTTCTGATTACTCCCTGGTTATATTGGGAACATGCTGATTGGTTACCCCCTGGTTATATTGGGAACATCCCAATGAGAGTTTATTATTGTTGTTGTTGCAAGGATGGATGTATCAAGTTCAGGAAATGAGAATGTCACTCCTAGTCCTAATACCGAACCTCACTCTCTTAATACCGAGCCTCACACTTCCAATTCCAACACGAATCCTACTCCTACTCCCAATTTGACAATTCGTTCTAAAACTAATCCAGCATGGGCACATGTTGTAATACCCCAAATTTTGAGACTTGAGGCTAGATAATAAGCCTGAGATTAGTGGATTGCTAAGCCCCAGTTTAGCAAGATCCCAAATTGTGATTATGGGTTAATGACTCTAAAAGTGGATGTGGTTAGTGATAAATAACCCTTTTAGAGAATATGATGTGATTTGGCACTGGAATGTGATTCGTGTGAGTTGTGAGCAGCGTCGGAACCCTGTATTTGAGTTCAATTGTGGATTAACATCCAAATTGACTTAAAATAGAGGGAAGAATTGAATGGGGTATTGTGTTGGAAATGGTGTCATAGTGTGTTTTGATGTCATTGAAATTGGTTTGGAACTTTGGAATGGAAAAGTTGCAATGTTAGGTTTTGAAATGTGAATTGTGTTGACATATTGAGATTGTTGTGAAAACATGTCAATGAGATGTGAATTTGATTGATTTTGTGTTTCCAATGGATTCCTTGTGGAAATTTATGTGGGAATGATGTTTGGTATGAAAATGGAACCATTGGAAGCAAAGATGCAAAATCTGAAATTCTGTCCAGTGAAACTCTATTCTGGGCAGTCAGTTTGTGTGAACGTTTTGAATGACCAAATGATGTCTAAAAATTCTGACACTTTCCAATCTTAAATTTCACATCCCAAGCTTCAAAATGGACATATAATTTGTGCCATTTCGTTTTGTGAACTAGGAGATATGACTGTCCAAAGTTTGGGATGGAAACTGAACTCTGTTTTGGGGCAGTGATGAGTTTTATGTAATTCTGGAATTGTGTGGTGATTTTTAGTAATGGCCAATATTTTTCCTATGAATAGGACTTAAATATCTTTCATTTGGCTTTGGAATCACCTCATTTCGAGTTTTCTAGAATTATTTATGATTTTTCAAAGTTTGAGCAGAAAATCTGCCAGAAAATCCGAAAATGGGAATTATGACATCATCAAAATAAAAGATGACATCAGCATGGAATTAAAAGCAATTCCTCCATCTTCATCAGCCATTTCCTGATTCCATTTTAGAAACAAAAACGTGAGAGAGAGAGCTTGGAGAAAATAGGGAGAAGGAAGGAGAAAACTCGCGAGGTAGGTCGATTTCTTCGGTGAATTCATACCTAACGCGTATAATCCTTCTCCTAAGCTTCTCTTCTACATGGATTAAGGTACTTGAAGCTTAATTTTGCTGTTTAAAAGGGGCTAGGGTTCAGCCATAATGAGTAAAAGCCAGAGGGAGCTTGAGGTAACTTCCGAAACTTCAATCTTTGATTGTTCTGGCTGCTGTGGTTGATTTAATCGGTGAAATTTCACCGGATTGTCTTTGTTTGTAAATTTGGAAAATGGGTTGGCCTAGGTGTTATGCTACCCAAATTGATACTAAAGGGTAGTTCTAACCCAATGTAATGGTTAATAAAGTGGTTCGGAGTAGAAAGAAACACGTTTACGGAGCTGAAACCGAAAAACCCCAATTTTCCCCGGAGTACTTGTATATTTCGGTTATGGCTATAAATGGGTCTTAGAGTTGGATTTTCAATGATTTTATGGTTCCATTGAGTTAAGGAGCGAAAATTAGGTGGGGTTACAGTTGGTCACTTTTTCGAAAAAGGCCGAAAAAGCATAATTACGAAAACGCCCCTGAAACCCTTAAAGTGGGGCTGCCAAGGGTAAATTTGTAAACTGACATTGAATTTGATAATTTCGAGTTCGGAAATGGATTCCTTGGGTGAACATATGTCAGAACAGCCCATGTCAAAATTTCAAGAAAAGTACAGCCGGACCGGGTACGGCGGGGCCGCCGAGTCCCGGGGGTATTTTAGTAAATTTTCAATATAGCCTCATATAACCCCCAGAAACACTATGGAAGTTTCTAAATAGTACATTTGACATTGTAGGATCGAATGTGAAGCCCTGAGTTGTTGGCACGTAAATCGAGGAGAAAAGACTGGAGGTAGGGGACTTACCTTACTTGCATGTATTTGATATCTTTGCTTGTGTAGTGATGTATGTGATTGCTTTACTTGATTGTGTAGAGCATATTTGAATAAATGAAGCTCTGTTTCTGTTTTGCTGTGGCCATAGTTTTGTTACATGAAACATTGAGTATGCAGAAATGTCATTATGGGGCATGCATCTAAATAAAGCTAACATGTCATACACATAGCATCTATCATGCATGCATTATGGTATCTGTTTCCTACTGAGATTCTCTCAAATCTCACCCTCCCCTACCAACAATTCAGACAGGGCAAGTGGCTCGTGGAGGGAGCGGCTAGGACTCCTTCGAGATGAGATTGTGTAATCCCCATTTGAATAATTGTAATGGGCAATTGTGCCCTGTGTATCTTTAGCGAAGGTATGTACCTGGGATTGTCGGGATGATTATATTGTGCACTCTGATATTTATATGAATGTGATTTATCTTCGCGTAGTAATTGTATTCAAAATGTGAATATGAGACCAAGTTTATAAAAGATTTTTAAAGGTATTTTTGAAAACCCCATCATGTGATGGGTTAGTAAATGTTATTTGATTATTATTGGTCTTTATTTCATTTTAATCGCGTATTTCAGATATAATTATGGAGGGGGTTACACATGTTGCCTACAAAAAAGAGGGGACACAGAATGTATACACATGTCTCTTTTGTGGTAATAGCTATAGAGGAGGAGGCATAAACAGGATGAAACAACGTCTTGCTGCTGTGGTTGGTCAGAATGCTTCTTGCAAAAAGGTTACTTCTGATGTGTATTATAGGATTGTAGAGTCTTTAAAAGAAAGTTCCAAGAAAAAGTCAATTGAAGTTGAAGATATAAGAGAAGAGGAACTTGAAGTAGAGGAGGTTGATAGTAGAGCTAAGAAGAAGAAAGCTGGGATAATGGATAAATATTTCACTCCTAGGACAACTCCTGGAGCTCAGCCAACCATCAAGAGTGCCTTAGCATCAAAAGAAGCACAACATAATGTGAAGATACTCTTGCTGAATAGGCTATAGTAAACTGCATTCCATTTCAAGCATTGGAGTGCCCTTTATTTCAAAGAGCTGTGGATGGAATGTGCTCTATAGGGCCTGTGTTTAAAGCCCCTAGTGCTTATGATTTTAAAACCAACTTGTTAAGAGATTGGAAAAAGGAATGTGAGTTAATCATTGATGGTCATAGAGCTAAATGGAAGAATAACAACTGTACACTTATGGCAGATGGATGGATTGAAATGAGACAACGGACTTTCATAAACTTCTTAGTTTATTCTACCCACGGAATGATCTTTGTTAAGTTTGTTGACCCATCATATTTATTGAAAGATGCTAAAACTTTGTTCACATTGTTTTGTGAAGTGATTGAGTGGGTTGGTTCTAAGAATATAGTCAATGTGGTGACTGACAATGCTGCCAACTATGTGGCATGTGGAAGGTTGATCAAGGAGAAGTATAGAAATATTTATTGGTGCTACAAGGTTTGCTACTACCTTCATTACATTGCACAACATATACATGCACAAACATGACTTGCAAGCCCTCGTTGTCAATAAACACTTTGTGGACCATAAGCTATCTAGTACTACTCTAGGAAAAATTTTTAGTGCGATCATATTAGATGGCCGGTTTTGGAATGAGTGCTACCAAATTGTGAAGATTATAACTCCTCTGATGAAATTGTTGAGAATTGTTGACTCGGATGAGAAGCCCTTACTTCCGTATGTTATAAAGGCATGCAAAGGGCAAAAAGTGGAATTAAGGAGATTTTCAAGAGGAATAAAGATCACTACAAGCCATACACAAGTATCATTCAAGTGAGATGGGATAAACATTTGAAAACCAATCTCCATGCATCTACCTATTTATTGAACCTGACATTCTTATATGGTCCAAACTTTGTTCACAAGGGAGGGTTAATGCAAGCTTTGATTGACGTGGTGGAGGCTAACTCAGATGAAAATGTTGATTGCTTTAAGGTAATGAAGCAAGTGACATTATATCTTGATGGCAGCGAATCTTTCAGCATAGAAACATGTAAAAAGGGAGCTGAAAAACTAGATTCTTGTAAGTAACTATGGCTATTTAGTTCTAGAATTGCAACGTGTTTTATTTTGTACATGTTTTATTCAGCAAAGTGACATTATGTACATGTTTTATTTTGTAGATGAATGGTGGATGTACTATGGCTATTGTTATTCTCTGGAAATTCTTGTATTTCATCACATTTTTATTATATATTTGTGGTTTTAAACTAAAATTGTGCATAAAATTTATACATATGAAGGAAAATGTGATGTGCTGAAAATACTTTGAAAAGTGCAAATTTTGAGCTAATGTTAGGGTTTTAGATTAAATTGAAGAAAATTGGAAAGCTCATAAAATCCTTCTCTTTGTAGGAGGATGAGGACAAGAAATGGAAGCTTATATGGATTCTTGGAGGTGGAGAAAAGAAGAACAAAAGTCAAAAAGGAATATCAAAGCAGCTTGAAGGTGCCCCCGGTCGCTTTTGCTACGCCACATCGAAGAAAAAGTGAAAACACATAAAAAATAGGCCCTTCTGATCGCGTACACTGTGGGTTCGTTATAGCGAAGCAAAAGCGAAAACACATAAAAAATAGGCCCTTCTGACAGCGTACGCTGTGGGTTCGCTATAGCAAAGCGAAAGCAAAGTTGTGATACTTCAACTGTGCATTTTGAAAAACTGAAGCTGCAGCTTGCTTTTTAACCTAATGGGGGCACCAGAATGGGGACATTCTACACAAGGAAGAGGCTAAGAACCACAAGGAGGCTTCTTGGAGAGCTTGAGGAGGATTTTGGTGCTTCTTGGAGGAGATTCTTTGAGAAACTCAAGATTTTCCTCTCTTTTTTTTGGTTTTTCTCCTCTTATCTTCCCATTTGCTGATATGGTTATGAGTTTTGTGTTGATTTTTTGGTTTTTATTGATTATGAGTAGCTAAAACTTTCATTTAGGATTACTTCTACTCGTTGTATGGATTAAAACTACTATATTTTCTTGCTTTTGCTAGTTGTTGAGAATATATGCTGATTTTTCTCTATGCTTAATTACTATCTTGTGCTTGATCACCACATGATTAGTTTAGTTCAATTGAATGATGCTTGAGAGAGCTATTTTGGTTGTAGAACTTGAGAAAAATCATGTTAGACTTGAAATTTATAGATTAAATAGATGGTTTGTTGTTAGAATAGAGATATATCTAACAACCTAGCATAGTCTACTGAAGAATTGCTTTGGGAAAGATGATTTTCATTAATGATAGACAAGAGATTGAATATTGTTAATGAAGATTAAAAATCAATCTTGACTTGAGAGAGCTTGATTGATGATCTTAGAATCGTTGACTAGCATATGGACTCACACAACTAGCATAAGTGAATCAATTGCATAGTTTTATGAAATACAATGAGGAAGAAGTAATCTTAAGCCTTTAAACCTTGAAGTAGAATAAATTTTACAATCACCTTTGTTTTACCTTATTGTTTTTAGCAAATTTCCTTAATTAACATACTCAATTTCAAATGATTTCATTCAACCTAGTTAAGAACATAGTTACAATAATTAAGTCACTTTCGTCATAGTCCTTGTGGATCGACACTCGTTTACTCACTAAATTATTACTTACGACCCGTGCGCTTACAGAAGCTAAACAATGAACAAGTTTTTGGCGCCGTTGCCGGGGACTATTGACTAAAGTCTCTTGAGTTAATCAGTGTAATTGTGTGCTTGATTACGCTTGAATCCTTCTCTTATTCTTGTTTTACTTTCTTAATTTGCTTTGTTTTTAAGTATAGTTATAACTATAGCTTTTTTTCTTGTTTTTATTATTTTCGTCTTATTTGTTGATAAGTTTGATACTCGTTTTGGGATTTTTGACTATAGGTATTTGAGCTCTGTATGCAAACTGATTTGGAGATCGTTCTTGACGTTGTTGTAGAAGAATATTTTTTTGAAGACTTTGAAATTGAACCAGAGACTCCACCTCAAGTGCAACCTATCCAAGGACCTGAACCTTTACCGGCACCAGAACAACCGAGACCACCGCCTCATCCTCATCCATATTACAATATGGCCAATCTAATTATGATGACTTGGAGTGCACCTTGGATGAGTACATAGAGCAAGAAAACTCCATCTATCAATTTAGCATCCAGTTTCCTACTATTCAAGCTCGGAATTTTGAGTTGAAGCAAATCATGCTTCAAATACTCCAAATGATTGGCTTGTTTTCAGGAACTCAGAATGAAGATCCTATTGACCATTTGACATGCTTTGTACAAGTGTGTGAGAACTTCAAGTTTCATTGAGTAACTTCGGATGCACTCAGATTGCGACTCTTCGCCCTATCACTTGACAAGAAGGCAAGAGCTTGGCTTACCGCCCTACCTCCTAACTCCATCACTACTTGGGATGAAATGGCATCCAAATTCAAGGCAAGGTTCATTCCAAGGGGTAGATGGGCAGTTCAAAGAGCTGAACTCTTGGGTTTTCAACAACAACCCGACGAACTTTTTTATGAAGCATGGGAGAGATTCAAGGAGTTGTGGCGTAGTTGTCCCAACCATGAACAAAAGACCTATGTTTTGCTTGATGCCTTTGTAGTCAGATTGGATGTTCCTACTTCCAATATGCTCAACAATACCTCTAATGGTGGAATTGGTAAGATGAGAGTTTGTGATATCTCATAGTTGTACGAGGACATCACTTCTAGTTCCTTGCAAAAATCAGAAAAATCACGTTCTAGCTATAGAACCTATAAGGAACCAAGTCCTTCGAGTAGTTCAAATGTGTCTAAGGAAATTGTTGCTCAACTTGAAGTAATGGCTAAGAGATTTGATCAACTTGAATTGAAGATAGAGAAAAATTCCTCCAAGAATGTGAATGCTCTCCAAGCTCCAAGTTCTTCTTGTGAAATATGTGGAGAAGCCCACTCCTATGAAGAATGTTATCATGCTATGGAGTCGTGAGTTATTTGAACAATAATCAAAGGTATCCACGTGGCAACCCTTACTCTAATACCTATAACAAGGGTATGAGGGATCATCCCAACTTCTCTTGAAGGAATAGACCTAGTGAGAATCCAATTAATCACTATGTCTCTTCTAGTAAGCCAATGCGTCTATCGGGTTTTGAGCAACCACAAAAGCTACAAGAGGGTGATTCTGAGACAAATAAACTCTTGAGGCAACTTCTCAAAAGTCAAGAAGGCTTAGTTGGCACAGTTTCTCTTTATGACACGGCAATAAAAAATCTTGAGATACAAATGGGCCAAATTGCTTCACACTTGAGTACTCAACCAAGAAATGGTCTTCCAAGTGATACTATTCCCAATCCTAAGCGTGAAGGTAAAGAAGAATGCAAGGCTCTTACTCTCCAAAGTGGTAAGACTTTATCCAATGTTCCAAGTATGGGTAAGGCTACAACAAAGACAAAAGACCATGTTGTGGAAGATCTTAACCTTGATGAAGAGGTTGTTGAAGACATTATGGTTGAAGAAAATGACAACAAGAAGAGGAAGCAACTTGAAGTGAATCTAGATGATGTGTGCAAAGCAAGCCCGTTGCTCCTGAAAATATGGAAGAGAAGAAGAGAAAAACCAATACTTCTCCTCCTCGATATGTCCCACTACCCCCTTTTCTATAAAGGCTCAAGAAACATCAAGAAGATGGGCAATTCAAGATGTTTATTGAGATGTTCAAGCAGCTGCATATCAACATTCCTTTTGCGGAAGCCTTAGAGCAAATGCCCAAATATGCCAAGTTTATGAAAGATGTCCTCTCAAAGAAAAGAAGGTTTAATGAGTTTGAGATGGTGGCCATCACCAATAGCTTTACTGATGTTATCAAGTGACTTCCACCTAAGTTGAAGGATCCTTGGAGCTTCTCTATACCTTGTCATGTTGGAGGTAAATTCTTAGGGAATGGTCTATGTGATCTTGTTCAAGTGTCAATCTTATGCCTTTGTCTGTTTTCAACAAATTGGGATTAGGTGATGCTAGACCTACCACAGTTACTTTGCAATGGGCTGATAGAGGCTTGTCTTATCCTAAAGGGATTATTGAAGATGTATTAGTCAAGGTTTATAAGTTCATATTTCTAGCTGATTTTATTGTACTTGACTTTGATCCGGATAGAGAAATACCTTTGCTGCTAGGAAGGCCATTTTTAGCTACGGCTAGAACTTTGATAGATGTGGAAAAAAGGTGAGTTGACTTTGAGGGTGTCCAATGATCAAGTTACCTTTAACATGAATCAATTGATGAAGACCCCTCATGTGCATGAAGATTGTTTCTTTCTTGATATGATTGGTCTTGTCACCCAAGAAGAATTTGAGACCTCTATGATTGAAGATCTACTTGAAGACACTCTTCTTGATATTGATTCTGAGGGTTTGGAGGTAGTGGAATGCAAGGCTATTATGGACGCAACAACTCCTTATCCTAAAAGGAGGATACCATTTGAGTACTTAATTTGGGTTCTACTGACCGACCAAAGTTAAAATCGTCTTTAGAGGAACCACCTTCACTTGAGCTGAAGGCATTACCATCTCATCTACAATATGCTTATTTGGGTTCTAACAATACTCTTTCGGTAATTATTGCTTCGGATCTCACTATTCAACAAGAGGAGCAATTAGTTGAAGTCTTAAAAGCTTATAAAAGGGCTATTGGGCAGACAATTGCTGATATCAAGGGCATTAGCCCCTCTATGTGCATGCACAAGATCTTTTTGGAAGAGAATAATAAGCCTTCCATTGAACATCAAAGAAGACTCAACCCCATTCTGAAGGAAGTAGTGAAGAAGGAGCTTCTTAAATGGCTCGATCTTAAATGGCTCGATGCTGGCATTGTATATCCTATTTCAGATAGTTCTTGGGTGAGCCCAGTGTAATGTGTCCCCAAAAAGGGCGATATGATTGTAGTGGCTAACACTCACAATGAACTCATTCCCACTCATACTGTGACCGGGTGGAGGGTTTGCATGGAATACCGTAAGCTTAATACGGCTACTCGTAAGGATTACTTCCTATTGCCTTTCATTGATCAAATGTTGGACAAACTAGCTGGAAGGGAATTCTTTTATTTTCTTGATGGTTATTCGGGGTACAACCAAATAGCAATTGCTCTGGAAGACCAAGAGAAGACTACATGTACGTGCCCATATGGCACATTTGCTTTCAAGCGCATGCCCTTTGGCCTTTGCAATACACCGGCTACATTCCAACGGTGTATGATGGCTATTTTTGCTGACATGATAGAGCACACCATAGAAGTGTTCATGGACGACTTCACTGTGTTTGGTGATTCACATGAAGAGTGCTTAACCAACTTATCTCAAGTCTTGAAGTGGTGTGAAGATACTAATCTTATGCTTAATTGGGAGAAATGCCATTTTATGGTGAAGGAAGGCATTGTGTTAGGCCATCGTGTCTCTAAAAACGGTTTAGAAGTTAACCGAGCAAAGATAGAGGTGATTGAACAACATCCTCCACCCACCAATGTTAAAGGTGTGAGAAGCTTTTTGGGCCATGCTGGATTCTATCGAAGGTTCATAAAGGATTTTTCCAAAATCACTAAGCCGCTTTGTGCTTTACTTGAGAAAGATGCTGACTTCAAGTTTGATGATGCATGTTTGAAAGCATTTGAAGAGTTGAAAAGAAGACTTGTAACCACTTCTATCATTACGGTTCCGGATTGGAGTTTACCCTTTATAGTGATGTGTGATGCTAGCGATTATGCTGTAGGAGCTGTACTTGGGCAGAAAAGGGATAAAATCTTCCATCCTATTTACTATGCGAGTAAGACACTCGATGATGCTCAAGAAAACTACACTACCATTGAGAAAGAGCTTTTGGCCGTTGTATATGCATTTGCTAAGTTTCATCCTTACTTGATTGGTGCTAAGGTGGTTGTCCATACTGATCACTCAGCACTAAGGTACCTCTTTAGTAAGAAGAACTCAAAGGCAAGGTTGATTCGATGGGTTTTGCTCTTATAAGAATTTGATCTTGAGATTGTTGATAGAAAGGGCTCTAAAAATCAAGTTGCTGACCACTTGTCTAGGTTGAGTATTGAAGCTCCACATGATGGGGATTTACCCATTCATGAAACTTTTCTAGACGAACAACTCTTTTTACTGAGTCATTCTGAAACTCCTTGGTATGCTGACATAGTAAATTACCTTGTGAGTGGAATCATTTATGAGGACTTGAGCTATCACCAACGGAAGAAGTTCTTACATGATGTCAAGTTCTATCATTAGGAAGAACCCTTCCTATTTCACTATTGTGCTGATCAGTTGATTAGAAGATGTGTTCCAGAAGGTGAGCAACAAGATGTATTGAAGGGTTGCCATTCCTCTAAATATGGAGGCCACTTTAGCGGTAATAAGACGATTGCAAAAGTCTTGCAATCTGGGTTTTTCTGGCCATCCTTGTTCAAGGATGCTTATGAATTCGCTCTATCTTGTGATTGGTGTCAAAGGGTTGGTAATATATCTAGGAGGAATGAAATGCCACTCAACAGCATGTTGGAAGTTGAATTATTTGATGTACAGGGGATTGACTTTATGGGACCATTTCCCATGTCCTTCAACAATCAATACATTCTTGTAGCGGTGGATTATGTGTCTAAATGGGTTGAGGCCATTGCTTCTCCAACAAATGATGCTAAAGTAGTGGTCAAATTCATGAAAAAGCATATCTTTACTCGTTTTGGTGCTCCAAGGGCTGTTATTAGTGATGGAGGCACCCACTTTTGCAACCATCAATTTAAATCTCTTTTGAAGAAGTATAGAGTGAAGCACAAGGTGTCTTTAGCCTACCATCCTCCAACAAATGGTCAAGCTGAGATTTCCAATAGAGAAATCAAGAAAAACCTTAAGAAACCTGTGGGTATCACTCGAAAGGATTGGTCCATGAAGTTAGATGATACATTATGGGCCTATTGCATCACTTATAAAACACCTATCGGTATATCTCCTTACCGGTTGGTTTTTGGGAAAGTTTGTCATCTCCTAGTGGAGTTGGAACACAATGCCTATTGAGCTATTAAAATGTTGAATTTTGACGAAAAAGAAGTGGGTGACAAGAGGTTCTTGCAGCTTAATGAGCTTGAATAATTTCGTTTCTATGCTTATGAGAGTTCAAGGCTTTATAAGGAGAAAACAAAGCAGTGGCATGACAAGAAGATTGTCTTTAAGTCTTTTGAGCCGGGTCAACAAGTTTTCCTCTATAACTCTAAGTTGAAGATCTTTCCAGGAAAGTTAAAGTCTAGATGGTCTGGACCTTTCACTGTGGTTCAAGTCTTTGACAGGGGTGTTGTAGAGCTAGAAGGACAAGATGGTGAGAGATTCAAGGTCAATGGATAGCGGCTAAAGCACATTGGGGTGGCACGGTAGAGAGGCAAACCATCACTCTACCCCTCACTGATTCCACTTGACAAAGAGAAGAGTCAGGCTGAAGACTATAAATCAAGCGCTTCTTGGGAGGCAACCCAAGCTCTCAACACTTTTTCTATTCATTTTCCTTTAATTTTTGTGTGTTTTAGTGGATTCATGTTTGGTTTTACATTTTTATAGGTAAGAAAGGTTTTCCTATGGCTGAACGAATTGCATTGCATTGGATTGGTGCTACAACATGCATTTTGATACAAGGAGTTGGAACTACAAAGGGGAGAAGAACTTTGCATTTCACACTCATTATATAAGTAGTACTATTGGTACTTTACTGATTATATGCAAGATGAATGTGAATTGGCATGGAATTTGCATGTTGTGACTTGAGCTTTGAAATTGATAATCCTTACTTGATTATGTTTTAGTAGTACATAATGGTGTCTCTTATGCTTTTTGATGTGGTTTAATGGTTTGTTAAGTGAGTTGGGTGTTGTTTGTGGAATTTAGGGTGATTTGGAAATCCTTTTATTCATTTTTGTTTTTGTGTGGTGTTGTCATAATGTTTTGATTTGATTGAATGGTGTGTGATAAGATTTGGGTGCCATTTGGGGAAATTGGGTGAGTTAGGATGATTTGGGACTCTTATTTTGCTATCAGAATTTTTGTTGTTTTGCTGTTATCCTTTGCTGTTCCCTTAAATGCAATTGCTGATACCTTGGTCAAACCAGGTGAACCTCAATGGTATCGACCAAGAGGCAAGCAAATATATCTCAAGCAAATGAGCCTGAATGAAGAGGCTAGAATATGGTTGAACTTTATCACTTTCAATGTCACCCCTGTAGGCAATAGCAGCACTGACCAAAGTTAACTGCTTTGCTTATATTCCTCTTCATGAGGGGTTAGCATGTGAAATTAGAAAACATCCTTTATGAGACCTTGTATAATTGTGCTCACACAAAGAGGAAGGGAACTTATTTGGTTCTACCACATCTGATTTCTGACCTCTTCACAAAGGCTCAAATTCCAACAGCTTATGATGATATTCACTTTCAACCCTTTCCCCCTTACCGGTATGATCAAACAAAGTTAGATCACAAGGGACTAGCTGACTTGGATGGCGACCAACCCCTGATCACATTACATAGTCTCCATGATGAGCTTTCACTGGCAAAAAAGGAATGAGCAAAGGAATGCCTTCACCGAAAGCGTGTGGAGACTATGCTGGAAGGACTTGCAAGCAAGTTGGGTGTCGAGGTGCCACCGAGGGTTGAGAGTGATGATGAGGAGGACCAATCCACGCATCAAGAGGGAAAGAAATTGTTGTTTTTTGTGATCCGGCTGAGGAAGAAATTGGTGAAGATCCTGAGTCTAGTGCGTCTGAGAGTGTAGATGATGATGAGGTGGTTTATGTTGGGGAGGATGAGGATCCTGTTTCTAGTAGAGCTACTAATGCTGATACCTCTGAGTCAGAGTATAATCCTGTAGATGATTCTAATGATTGACAAGACCCCTCTGACTGTTGAATTTTTTTAATGCTTGTTCTTTTTTTTTTTGCTTCATTGTGTTTTCTGACATCATTTAAATGTAGGAATTATAGTTAGCATTTCTGTGCAATTCCATTTGGGTTCATGTGAATATTCTATTCTTGTGTGATGTTAGCTACTGATGGCTAACAGTTGTTTTGTGTGCTAACTATCATTATCACTGGCTGTTCCTATGATAGGCTTGAATGCGGGCACTGATGCCCTTTATTTGACTGGATGATTAGTTGCAATTGTGCATGTACTGTTTGATGCACCTCAGAGACTGCTGTGAATATTACTTGTAAATGTGTACAGGTTTAAGTGCTATTTGTGTAAAGGTTTGTGAATGTTGATCTTTCCTTCAACCTAAGTTGACAGCGAGGACACTGTTGATTTCGATTTTGGGGGAGGGAAATTGTGAAAATTTTAAAATGTGAAAATTTTGAATGTGAATAGTGAGTGCACAGGGATATACAAGCAGTTTTGATGTATAGTTTGATTAAAAAAGGGGTGAAATATATGAAATTTCACAAATTTAAGGCTTTGCTTGGAAAAATTGTAAAGAAAAGATCTTTTGAATTGGTTAAATTGTTTGTTTAGGATTGCATGAATGGTCCTATGATTGGATAGCTATTTAGCATTATGCTTGACAGGAAATTGTGATTGATATGCCTTGTTGAATGAGTTATAATGTTGGAGTGAGTTTCTAAGGAATTCTCTTGAGCATAATCTTGCACTATTGGAGTCAGGGATGTTTTGAAGGCTTTTGTTGAAGAACTCTTGGTAAACTAGCTTATATACCTATTTTCAAAGATACAATTTCCAAATCTTCTTTAGAACTTTTTGAAGCTTATGGTGCATCTTATATGGTTTTGAAAAATGATCTAGGGATTTCGTTAAAAAGCGTTTGAGCCTTTCAAGCTATCCTGCATTGTTATTCTTCCATTTTGAACCCAATTTTGAGCCTTTATAGAAAAACCAATATAAATATTCTTATTGAAAACCAATTCATTTCCCTAACCCCTAACCTAAAAAACCATGATACACCCTGCTTTGAGATTAAAAAAAATGGTTTGATATGTGAAAGGGCAAGTTGTGAATATGAAATGTGTAAATTGTTGAGGGTTGAACAAAGTGTACAGAAGCCAAGCCAAAAAAAAAAAATCAAAGAGGCTTGGTAGAAAGAAAATAAGTTAGTTCAATTTTTTTGAAAAAAAGAGAAAAAGAAAAGAAAAAGAAAAAAAGAAGTTAGTTCATTTATCTCAAAGTTTTTGTATTTATCCCTTTTTCCCTTCCATTCAAACACCCTAAACCCATGGCCACGTTACAAGCCTAAAAGTCCTTTTGATTTTGATACCATATGAGGTAACTTGTAAGTAGAGAAGGATGAAAAGTGGATAGTGAAGCGGTAGAGTTGAAAATTTGTATGAGTTGGAGTATTATGTGTGACTATGATAGAATCTGGAGAAATGTATTTTGATTCCATACACACACCCACACTCAAAGGACTCTTGAAAAACTTGCTCAAAGATTATAAGGCATTCATCTTGGCATATTCTCTCAAGTTCCTGTTTGGTGTGATCTTGAGAGCAATGAATGAGGGCATGAACATATCTGTAATTTAGATAAGCAATTTATAAATTCATGTTACATGTGTGAATTTGCTTGAGAACAAGCAAAAGCTTAAGTTTGGGGGAGTGTTATTCTCTGGAAATTCTCAAGTTCCTGTTATTATTTGTTTATATTTATTATGGTTCTTTGTTAATAACTGTAAGTTGTATTTTACATATATCATGGTTATTAGTTAGTAACCGTGAGGTATGTTATTATTTTTTTAAAAAAATTTTAGGCATGGATTTTCTAGCAAGTCTTCATGGCATTTCATCTTGGCGATTGAAAGAATAGAGGAGGATGAAAAAGAAATAGTACAATAAACATAAGGAAATTATGAGCTTATATAGATTGGAAGTGATGGTTGAAACCATCATTGCGTACATTGGAAGTTGAAGAGTAGCAGTCGCACATAGTGGTGGGTAATGAAAGGGTATTTGGTTCTCATGCAGATCATCAAAAAATGAAGAAGCACAGAGTTTCTCATCATGAGTGTGGGGAAGGGGAATGACTTTGATTGTTTAGTTAACATTTATTTAAGAGAAACCATTATATTGTTTTTCTAACATTCCATGACAGTGTTATCGTAAGAACCGTCATTCTCATGAGACTATTTATGACGATTACAAAGTACCACCGTTATGTATTTGCATGGTATTATAATAAGTGATGGTTTTTACTTAATTACAGTAATGTATATACCTTTTTTTGTTTTTTTAAATTTTGGTGGTTGATTATTCAACCACTATTTTTCAAAAAAAAAGAGAGACCTAGTAAATAAACGAACTAAAAAGTAAAAGTTATGGAGATGTTTTAAGAATCTGATGCATCATCAGATTCTTCATTCTCTAGTAACTTGTCTACCTTCTCCTTCAAAGAATGAATGAGGGAGGTAAGTTCCTTCAAGTACCAGTCCATGTGTCCTTGCTCTCATAAGTAAACCTGGACCATATGAAGGAGATCGTAGGTTGTGTGCATAAGACCTTTAATGCTTGTTGGTAGAGGGGGTTCTTCTTTTGTTTTTTTTTGCCAGATGATGAATTAGAAGTTCTCTTGCATCTGTCCATAATATTTTGTTGAATCAGAAGTTGGCTTAGAGAAGTTGAATGGAAGTACATTAGAGAAGTGAAGTTCAATAACCATGCTAAAAAGAAAATTAAACAGAGAAAGTCTTTATTATTACGGAGGCACAAATGACCTTCACTGCTTTCCATCATTCGCTTTTGCAACAGAACTATCATCCTTCAGCCTAAAGTCGAACATGGACTCATACTCAACAATGTCTTGGTCAGGATCCTATTGGCCAAACTTACCACCCTTAAATTCCTTCATTAGTTGAGCCCTAGTTCTAAACATTGCCTCAATAGCGATGTCCTCAAGCTGTTGTATAAGCTTGTTGTTTTTAGTATGTAGAATGGACAACTCGAACTTTGCCTCAGCCTGCTCTTTTGAGGTATGCTCCTATGAGCTTCATGCTTGTTTGTGAATTTGTCATATGCTCTTCCACTTGTTGCAAGTCTTGGATGGTCTTGTCCTTTTCAAACGCCTACGAGACCAACTTAGAGGTCTCCTTTTTAAGGTACAACAGCCCTTAGAGGCCCTAAAAATAGAAAACATGACCAAAAGTCAAATTGAGAGATAACTTAAACAAAAAAATATTGACACAATGTGGTACCTGGGATGTCTGGGTAATGAAAGAAGTTAGAAAGGCCCTAGGATTCCAATCTAGCCAAGTTAGTTAGGAATAAGAGGTGTTGAACCACAGGAAGGAGCTATGGTGCGCTGGCAATTGATAAGGCCACGTAGGAAAATGGAGGTCAATACCTTCATGGTTGGAAAGGGTCTACCACTCCTTCATTTCCTGCTAGATCTAACCATGCTCTTACTCTTGTCCTATTCTGGTGTAGAAGTCGATAACGATATGACATGGTCAGAAGGAACACTTGACTGGCCATATGCCTTAGCTAGCTTCTTGGCTCTCACCTCTTCCAGACTAGGGACTTTGAAAGGTTTTGCCTTCATGCTTGACTTTCTTGCAAGAGGCATGCAAGCAATAATAGAATAAACCCAAACCAAAAGCCTAACAGAAAATTAAGACAATACCTAGATGTGTATTCTTTAAACCAAGTAAAGACACGTAATTCCTCTCAGTAATGGTCTTGGCTAAGATCTTTTTGGTATGATCCTTGTCACAACCTATAAGAGCCTTTCTCGCTTTACTCATGCTTGTAGAAGCAACACATGAGTACTTAGAAAGCATGTATACATAAAGAATCGGAATAAGAAAGGGACTTACCATCGAGATTCCACCAGGTATGGATACCCATATCATCACTAACTAGAATGGAGGAATCAATGAATGTGTATTTTTTGTCCCAACCACGATCATTAACCTGAAACTTCCTTACTAATATTTTCTTGCCCATCTTACGAAACAATGTATACATCCTTTAGTTCTTCATAACTACGTAATAGTTTTGAAGCAAGTCCTTCACAAAAAATCCACCCCAACTCGCCTAGCTAAAACTTCTACCATAGGTTGAGGTCAAAGTGCCTACACAAACCAACCATCAGTAATAGCAAGAGTAATGAAACCCCATACCTGAATGATTCTACATTCATGGTAGCCCAACCCTTAGAATGCCAGTTTGCCATCTTATTTTCCATCGGAGCCCTTATACGAATTGTTTTAGTATGCCATAGGTTCAATGAACCTTTCTTAAATCCCTAGCACTAATCTTTAAAGTTGCACCCTCTTTTAGAACTCCTTCACTTAAAGGGGTCACAACTATGCTTGACCCCCCTCACACTAGCACCTTCTTAAATGGTTTCCTTACTAGGTTATCTACCTCCTCACCATCACTTAATAAAATATTTGTCTCAGATTTACTCTTAGAAATGTCAGTCATGTTTACGGATGAACTAGCCAATTTTGACATGACTACCAACATGAATAAGCCAAAGGAAATAGCAACAAAAGCAAAAACATGCCCTATGTAAGTAAATATTACAAACAACCTTCCAATGACAAATAATCCCCATAAAAAGTTATGGGAAATGCAATTTAAAAAAATGAAAGATCACGTGCCTGGCCATATTAAGCATACAGCTCAAGAAGACAACAAAGTAGAGTTGAAAGATACTCGAATCTAACCAAAACTAGCAATTTCTAGGTGGAAAGTTTAAGATTTGGTGCAAAAAAGTTAACTCAAAATAAAGCAACCTAAGGGAGGAAAGAGCTCAAATGAAATATCTCTAAAACAAAGCAAAAAGACAAAATCAAAAACCCAACCACAACCTGAAGCCGTAACCTCAAACCTCTTTTTGACAAAAGCACCCAAAGAAAAGCTGGGAGGGTTACAAGATGGCAATAAAGAAGTTGGCAAGCTTGCGTTATGTTAGTCCATTTCGCTTTTAAGTATTGTTAGCTTCTTTGGCCCATTGGAATGTTTGATATGCTAGTGCAGAGTCGATAGAATGCTTAACCAAGTATGAGACTTTGGTTGGTAAGTATGTGCATCACATCTTTATGGATCATTGTGTGTTTTACCATGGGAAACCCCTAAAGTTGGTTGATCAACTCTTAGGCAATTTAGTGTAGGGAGCTCATGAGTTTTATGGTACTTCATTTGAGTTTTGTTTTACTTAGTAGGTCGGTTTGACATACCAAGCACGTGATAAGGAGTGGGTATGTTTGTGGCATGTAGAGTAGGAAGTCACAAATCAATAAACAGTAATTGTGGGAATAAGTCAAGTGATTCATAAAAAATGGTTGTATCATAGAATTAAAATAACCTGCAATATAAAGAATAGCGTGCAACCTTGTGTCCTATAAGCCTACGATGTCATGGTAAGTATGTCACATGAGAGCCCTGGCTAGCTAACAACAATTGGATGGTATGACACCAAATAGTAAGGGCTTATATTAGCTAAATCAATATAAAGGAAACCTATAATGAAATCAAGTGAATGGATGGTGGGACTTTTATTATTAGAGTACCAAATACGACTAGACCGTGTAGCTTAGAGCATCGATCACATGTTATGGCCGTATTTATGGTATGTATCATCATGTTCTAGCCTATAAGGTCATTATATATCAAGGAATTTGAAAGAAAACTTCAAAAGCAAAGTCTCAGAAGTTGTACCTCTTAAGATGTATGGCGTTCTAGCTTCATTGGATAAGTTTTCCATTTTTGTCATTTAGTTGATATGCTCCTTGACCGACCACCCTAGTTACTTGGTAAGGCCTCGTACGTCAAACTTAGCTTTCTGTGACTTGGTCTTTTGGTGTTCTTGAAAATTCTCTGGAGGACCCAGGCCCCAATATTGAAGTGCCTACTATGTATGTTTTTGTTATAGTATTAAGCAATGTTCTATTAGTATATCGCAACCCTGATTATGGGTTGTTCTCAGCGTTTGTCAAGCAATTCTAGTTTGTCGGTAATGGCTTGGCTATTGATTCCACGTTTGTCCTGCTATATTGTAATGATGGCATCCCTACTTTGACTGGGATCATCGCTTCTGACCTATAAACAAGGGAAAAGGGTGTTTCGCCTATTGACGTGCTAGAAGTGGCTATATAAGCCCACAAGACGATCGGAAGCTCTTCGACCCACCTACCTTTGTCTTTGTCGACCTCTTTTTGAGTGAGTTGATGATGTTTTTGTTTTTTGACTCTGCTTGCCTATTGGATTATGGATTTTGGGGAGTAAAGAAGTTAAGTTGTATTCTTTATTTTTGGTAGCAACTTTGGAACTTTCACCTAATGAACTGAGACCCATTGTCGCAGACTATCTCCTTAGGTAGTTTGAAACTGTAAATAATGCTTTTCCATATAAAGTTGATGACATCATGTTTTGTACTTGTGCATATGCTCCTGCCTCGACCTATTTAATGAAGTAGTCAGTTAGTACTAGTATGTAAATGACTAGTTCAGGCACTGTAAGTAGCTTGCCTACTATGTCCATCCCTCACTTTATAAATGGCTAAGCAAGAGTAATGGTATGTAACATTTTTGTTGGTTGGTGCATCAAGTTTTCAAATCGTTGGCATCTGTTGCATTTGTTGACTAGGTTCATGGAATCCTTTTACATGGTAGGGCAATAGTATTCAGTTTGGAGTGCTTTGCATATTAGGCTTCTGCTATTGGTATGATCACCACACTCACCTTCATGGACTTCCTTTAGTATGTATTGGGTTATTTGACACACCATATGAGTGGCTTAGCATATGATTGTTTGTATAGCTTCATGTCTAGATCACAAAATAGTGCAGCACAGACTTTCACATGTTGGGCCTTATTCTTGTCATTTGGGAATATATTATCTTGCAAGTATCATAAAATTAGGGATCTCCAATCCCATGTTAGGCCATTTGATAATATAGTACCTGTGCCTGGATAGATCACTGGGAATTACAGGTATATGATCAGTACTGACTTTGGTTGCTTAGTCTGGATGGATGATCGTAAATTGGCTAGTGAATCAGCTTTTTGATTGTTGTCCTTACCAAATTGCATTATTTTGAACTCCTGGAGCTTTTCCATCAAGGACATTGCTAGTTTGTGGTACGTCTGCATATCTAGGTCCTTTGCTTCATATGATCCATCTAGATGTTTAGAAACTAGCTGTGAGTCGCTTTTGACTTGTAGTTTTTTTTACTCCTAACTCATTAGTGAGTTGCAAACCTTTAATTAAAGTATCATACTCTGCTTCATTGTTAGTAGCTTTAAACCCTACAACATATGGACTGTTGTATGGTATCTGTGACCCCCTCACTCTTAACGTTTTCTGATGAGTCTTTACACAATATATATATGGACTACTAAGCCTGGTTTCAGTCCTAGTATAGTTACATCTTTAATTGATTGGGCTTCTTTGAAAATTTTTAAACTTTCCAAAGCAATTACTTAGTGGTTTCCAACTTAATCGTTAATCATCAGTTCTTAACTTCATTTATACTTAGTATTATAGTTTCTTCTTTGCTTATAAACGCACAGATTGTGTGTTAGCTAATGGTCCCTTGTCATGCTATTGCCTAATCTTAACTTATTTATCACGCTTTAAGAGTATATCAATTTACTATGTACTACTATGGGTGATATGACCATGTCTTTAGATCTATATACAAAGTACATAGTACCAAGGCTACTAAAACATTAGTGACTTCAATAAATAGATAACCAACAAAACTTAATTCCTTCATTTGCCTCCTTTTCTTATAGGTGCTTACCTCTTTGACCTTTGTTCCACTTGCCTTCACTGTATGTTCAATATAGGAAAGGATGAGATTTATGAGAATCTCAGTAGTAACACAATCACTTAAGACATATGAATGTTCACAAAGCACGCTAAATAAACTATCGTATCACAGTAATCATCACAACAACATTCAGAGATCTAGATATAGCAATAACAACAATTATGAAAAACAATACCACAGTGCTTAGTAAAAGAGGTCTTACGGCCCAGGGCCTCTGCCCATACAAGATGCACATTGGGACTTACTACCATCACTGTCTTACTACCCAGGGCCTTTGCCCCATACAAACTTGCACTCTTGGGTTTCACCACCTCGGGCCTTTGCCCGTCATAATCTGAATACATAGCTCAGGACTCACTGGTCCAACATTGTAGTCATATATTTGATAGTAAAAACATACATATAGAACAATACATAATATATGAGGGAGAGTTATTACCTGATTGCCTTTCCTACTCTTTACCTTTATCAGCAACGTTCTTCTCCAGGCTTGGGCAAATGTTGAAACCTATCATTTAGAATTCATGAATAGATGGGTCATTGCTTGTTCTAATTCTATGACATAATAGGATTATGTTATTCTTTGACCCATCGCCATTCTTGTCCTTTACTTGACTTTTGTTGGTTATCTTTAACACTTCTCTTATGCTATGTCTAATACATTGTAAACTAAGACATGTTACATGCCTTCCTTCCTTAATACTTAAGTGTTCAATGTAATCACATTGGTCTCTAAGTCATGTATCTAATTCTCATGTTCTTACTAGTCACAACTCCCTTTAATAGTCATAAATTCCAGATTCAACCCTAATTTGCCATATTTCATCAATCAACTTCAAAAATTCATAACTTAATCTAGAAAACTCCAAATAAGGTGGTTAAATTTCCTATGTGATACTCTTTAAGTTCTCTTTAAAGGTAAAATATCAATCAATGTCAATTACATGGGCTAAATTCTAGGATCCAAGATCCTCGACCAATCTTGACTACCTTAGAGTTCATTCCAGTATTGATACCTCAACTTTAATAGATCATAACTTACAAACTCCATACCCAAATAACGCATTTTATGAATCATTTTAAAATTTGAAATGTCTACTATTAACCTGTAAAATTTCATAATTATTAGACAAGGTTTTCCTTACCAAAATTAGACTGCAAGCAACCTGACCCCAATCTGGCAGCAACTATCATCAACAACCTTAAGTTACAAATTTAGGGTATTTAATCCAATCTTTGCAAAATAATGTCCATAGGCTATTCCTATACAATTTCATATGTAGAATCCATTTCGAACCTCAAATTTGGCAAAATCTAATCCTTCCTTATGAACATGTTAGGGCCGAAACTTAGGGTTCTTAGGCCAAAATTCTATTTTCTATTCTGTTGTCCCGAAATCATTTTCTCACCTTTATCCTGCACAATTTTTCATTCTAAACCCACTGAAAACCTCAAAATCAATAAAATTATATTCTTTCCCTATTTTCCAGGTCTGGTCAAAGCTCAAGCCTAAGTCCACTCAAAGTGATTTTGCAATTTAACCATAAACTTGCCATATTCCGTTTCTATCATACTCAAACCTTATTTAACATCATATTTATGTTCACAAGATCAAAAAAACCCTAATATTACTCTTGGCCAAAAATTTAGGGCGTTACCAGAACCTCATGAAAACTCAACTAAATCTCAAAATACTATACTCAAATCAGAGCTTATACTTACCTCTATTCGATACTATAACCTGTTCTTGATTTCTCCAGCACCTACACTTTAGAGTCCGCATGAAAATCCTCTATACAGGAATCTAAAATTATAGAAACATTGCTCTCGATGAAAGGAACAAGATTCTTGACGGCTCTACAGGCTAGAAATGTGATTTTGGAGGTGAAAATCACTCGAGAACACTTTCTCTCTCTCTCTCTCTCTCTCTCTCTCTCGTTCTTCAAGAACTCACCACCTTCTCTCTTGTTTCATTTTCTTACAATTTTTCTCCTACTTTTCTCCTCTTGGCCAAATTTAAGGAGTTAAGGAGGTGTTAGGTGTAATATCCTGAATTTTGGGCATAAAAGCTTGAGAATAAGTCTAAATTGAGTAGACTAATAAACTTTGTTTAGCAAGAGTCCAAAGAATGTCTGAAAGATATAATGATTTTCAAGGACTATATAATTCAGCCCCTCAGGGTATAGAAGAATTCCTTAGATTATATAAGTGCTCAATGTGTGTAATGGGTCAGATAAAATATACCGTGCATAGGTGTAAGAGGACACCTGGTGTCTCCTTAAGAGACACAAAATGGTGCCATTTTAATGGCACTGGGATATGCAAGACGCCATTTGTGATGTATGCGTGACATCTGATGTTTTTCAAGACACACCAGTACACACTCAGCAACTTCCTAAGTCAAGGCCCATATGGCGTCATTTTATGGCTTACACATGCACTTGGCATTTTCTTGAGGAATCTAGGTTTGGGTGTCATTTTCGGGGATACAATGGTATATAGGGATACACCGGCAGACATATGGTGCAATACCAAGGCACAAGGACAGATATAGCGCCATCTGATTCTTATACAAATACATATGGCAAATCCTGAGGTTCAAGTACACATGTGGCGCCGTTTGAGGCCTACAACGATAAAGTAACTTCATTAAAGTAGCTTTATTAAAGTAGCTTTATGCTTGACTCTGCTTTTGGGTTGGGACAAGTTAGGAGATGCCACCCAACTACCTTGAGTGTCACATGTCTAGATAGCCAGGACAACTCACTGGTTCTTGGTCTGACCTTGTGTCCATCTTCTCCTGATATTACACATGAAAGTTGGGGAATATTGTCAAACCTCCTTTCCTTTGACTCTTGAGGATGGCTAGACATAAGAGAGAGAGAGAGAGAGAGAGGAGGCCGGATTTTAAAAAGAAAGCCTATCACCTCAAGTCTCAAGAAGAGTGTTTGGCAACCCAGGGAAAAAGAATGCCTGACACCATAAGAACTTAAATATTCCTCCTACTTCTTTAACTTCATAAATTCAGCCAAGACAAAGAAAAAGGGGGAAAATAGAGAAAATGAAGAGAAAAATAAAGAGGAGAGAGGGTAGAGAGTTCTTGAAGAACCAAAGTATTCTTGACTGATTTTCACCCCCCGAAATCACAATTTTGGCTGATCGAGCCTTTACGAAGCTTGTTCTACTCGTTAAGGGCTACATTTCTACAATTTCATATTCTTGAATAAAAGGGTTTCATGCTGCCTCTAAGGTGTCAGTTGTCATACCATAGTTTATAAAGCACCTAGATGGATTTAAATAGTTAAAGACTTTAAACCAGAGACTGGAAACCATTATAACCATAGCGATCTCGACTCTAAGACAGGGTTCGATCCTAAACTTAAGTGGGATTTCTAAAACTTTTCAAAATATTTGCATTTTGATCTCAATTGGTTTTCTTTTTCATTACATCTCATCCATTTGTAGTTTCATTTATTAATATCATAGTGCCTACCTAAAGTATTCTCTACGAAAACCCATATTCTTAGGCTTATACTAATAAGCCCTACATGTACGTCTGCCTCTATTTCAACTTGATTATCATATATAATTACTAGCATTCAGGCTTTGAATATCACAACTACAACTACAGTTAATACAAGTGTTATCATATATTATTTACATTATATACAATCCAAAATAGATAACCAATGCAAATAGAATCTCTTAGCTCTGTCCTCTAGTTTTCTGGGTTTACCTTCTTGCTCTATGAACTGCTAGCTTAAGCTGTGGTTGTAGTAGAAAAGAGTGAGATTCAAAAGAATCCCAATAGTAACAAGTATCACCTCAAATAAAATGCATATGTGAAACTTGTTATGTTAACGAAGGTTACCATACAAGCACTATATTCAACATTCAGAGATAATTCACCATATGTGTATATGCACCAATACCAGATATGCAAGTAGCATAGAGTTTTGAGTAAATTTAACGATAACTGTCCCTTGCCACAGCATTGGGTATACTTCTGGGCATGAGCTCTTCTTATTTGAATGCTTAAATTCACATTGGTACAAACATACATACAACATAACACATAGTATGTGAGAGATAAGTTACTATTTGATAGTATTTCCAACTCCTGACCTCGATTACCATTTCTCAGTTGCCCCGGGAAAATGTCGAATCCTATAGATTATAATTCACGGTTGAGTTATTACTTAGTCTAATACTTTTGGCATAATGTAAGCTAAGTTATTCTTGACCTATCCCCAAGTTTTTCCTTTGTTTTGAACTTGTTGGTTATCATTTGAGTCACTTGGGTAGCTATTGGAGGCCCAAACAAAATGCCTATAGGGTTGGGAAAAGCTAGAATAATCAATATTGTTCAGAAAGTTTAAGGTGTTGAAAAAGGGTCTTGGCTGCGGCCAAGAAATCCTTTAGCCATGGCCAAATGTGTCCAAAACATCATTATTCCTCCATATCACAAGATGGCCAAAATCCTAGGCCCCCACAGAATTCATGAAAACTCATCAAAACCTCAAAATAATCGATTCAAATTAAAGCTTATGCTTACCTCTACACGTTTCTACGACCGGTTCTGAAATCTGGTAGTACTTCATATGGCAAGAGGTCAAAAAACACCTCCAAACAAAATTCAGAAACCATAGAAATAAAGCTTAGGATGAGGAAAAACAGATTATGGAAGGGTTTTTCAGGTAAAATCGTCGATTCGGTAGTGAGTTTTGAGATTGAACTGTGTGTCTTTCCGGCGGAGAAAGGGGATGAGGGTAGGGTGTGATTGTGGATCTACTATTGTGAGCCTGAATGGCTATATGTGTGCACTACCATATCAATAGTCCCTGAGTAGCTAGCAACGGTTCGGGTCAAGACTGTGTGTCTTCCCGGCGGAGAAAGGGGATGAGAGTGGAGTGTGATTGTGAATCTGTGACAATTATGGATAAGCTGGGACTGAGGTATAGTTGTCTAGTAGAGCAGAGTTAATTCAGCTGATGGCTAACTTGACTACATGATCGGGGGTTCTCTATTCTGAAGGCACTACCCCGGCATGGCCAACCTGGCTAGCCACCACGTTGGTTGCACCGGTGTTGACCCCAGGCTGAAAGGCGGTGCGTAAAATTAGAATCTGCAATGTGTGTTGTTGTAAATGTGAACTGTGATGTGAATGCCGGAAGGGCAATTTGTATTTGTGAGACAGTGAGAAGCTGTCATATTTGTGCAAGCGGCAGAAGCCGAGGCATTCTTGCAATATGATATTGTGATTGAGGCCCAAAAGTCCCAGATGGGTGAGGGTAACGCCGTGAAACTTGATACGGCAATGTGATCTTGTTGTGTTGATACCTAAAAGTCCCGGTTACCACTAGCGGAGTTACTGGTGGGTGTACGGGTGAGGGTAAAGCTGTGAAAGTGGATAGAGTAGAAGCTGAATGTTTGTGTATACAGCTGAAGCTGTCGTTTGATGTATTGAGGTTGTAGGGTTACTCTCGAAAGGGGTAACTAGATTGAGTTGAGCAGAGTGGTGGCCTATGCTGCCCAACTGCCGAGATCTTATGATATGGCTCCTGATTTAGAGCCTCTGGATATTGAGATGCACTAGCCACTCATGAATTGGAGGGCTTACGACGATTGTGATTATGTGATGATGGTTATGGCAATCGTACGTGGTGGCAATTGCATTCACTTAGCAAATGTGTGGTGATTGTGTTTGGCGGCAATCGTGAAATGGGCCGATTGCAGTTTGGGGCAACTAAGTTGCATTCATAGTTAAGATTCTTACGAGAATCGGATTTGTGGGTTATCGTTTGTGTGTGGGTGGTCTAGAGAAGACCGTCCTAATGTGAAATGAATTGTGAAACGGAAGCCATCGTGAAGGGGCATCCGAGGTTTATGGTTAAGTGGTTCATCAAATTTTGAGGACGAAATTTATTGAACGGGGGGAGAAGTGTAATATCCCGAATTCTGAGACTTGAGGCTAGAGAATAAGCCTGAGATTAGTGGATTGCTAAGCCCTGGTTTGCAGGATCCCAAATTGTGATTAAGGGTTAATGACTCTAAAAGTGGAGGTCATTAGTGATAAATGAACCCTTTTGGAGATTATGGTGTGATTTGGCACCCGATGTGATTCGTAAGTGCTGTGAGCAGCGCCAAGACCCTGTGTTTGAGTTTAATTATGGATTAACCTCTAAATTGACTTAAAATAAAGGGGAGGGCGCATTGTTAAAGAAAATGAATGAGAAAATGATTTTGATGGTGATTCCAAGTGAATTACCGTAATCAGGGGCAAAACGGTAAAGTTACCGACCAGTTGATCGGTTACCGAAGAGGAAACTCATTGGTAACTTCAAGATCAATGGTTGAGATGGACTTGTGTAGAGATTAAGTGGGTGGAATCCCATGTGTGTGGGTTCATGTGAACTCATAGAGATTGAATAAGGGTGTGACAAGTGTCACAATTTGAGCCCTTGGATTTGGTCAAAGATTTCAACTCATTTTCCCTCTTTCCTTTCTTTATTTTGGACGGTTTTTGGCCCTAAAAACCTGATTCTATCTTCATCATCTTCATCTTCACTCCCTCTCTCTCTCAAGACTCCATGGCGCCCAAGTGGAGGAGGAAAGAGAAAGAATCAAGGTGAGATTTAGCTTGTTTCTTGTCCTCTAATGCTCTAATCACCTTCTATAAAGTTGTTCATAGTGATGAGAGCTACATCTCTATGGTTTTAGATTCTTGATTGGAGGTGGTTGATGGCTTGAGGAAATTTGGAAAGATGGAGAATCAAAGAGTTGGTTTGAGAAAGAGGAAGAGGTGAGTATTTGAAGACTTTTGATCTAAGTTTTGTGAGTTTTGGTTGAGCTTTGTGGATTTCGAATTTTGCCCTGATTTTCTTGTGATTTTGGATTGGATGAATTGGGTTGTGTTTTATGTTGGAAATGGTGCCATGTTGTGGTATTTGGTCATTGGAATTGATTTGGGAACTTGAATTGGAAGAGTTGTAATGTTGTGGTTTGAAATGTGATATTGTATGACATGTTGCCATTCATTGTGAAACATGTCAATATAATGTGAATTTGGTTGATTTGGTAATTCCAATGGATTCCTTGTGAAATTTTGTGTGGGAATGATGCTTGATATGAAAATTGGATCATTGGAAGCCAATTGTACAAATTTGGAATTCTGTCCAGTGGAAAGTCTGTTTGGGCAGTTCTGTTTGTGTTGCTGTTTTGAATGGGCAAATGATGTTAGAAAATTCTGAAACTTTCCAGTCTTAAAGTTCACCTCCCAAGGTTCAAAATGGACATATAACTTGTGCCATTTCGTTTTGGGAACTGGGAGTTATAGCTGTCCAAAGTTTGAGGTCGAAAATGGATTCTGTTTTGGGACAGTCTTGAATGTTTGGGAATTCTGTATTTGTGTGGTGATTTCCAGTATTGGCCAGTATTTTTCCTGTGTAGAGGACTTGAATATCTTTCATTTGGCTTTGGGATCACCTCATTTCGATTTTTCCTGAATTAGTTATGATTTTTGGAAGTTCAGCCAGAAACTGGATTTTCTTGGGCCGCGGCCCAAGGATGTTGGGCCGCAGCCCAAATGTTTCTGTGCGTCTCTGGACAGCCTTGGGCCGCAGCCCAAGGATTGTGGGCCGCGGCCCACCCCCAAAAATCAGTGTTTTGCATTTTTAAAAGGTGATCTTTGGTCAAGTGTTTCCCAAGCCTTTAGGCATATGTTTGGGCTTTGATTAGCCACCTAAAGGTCGTGAATGATAACCAACTTAAGTGTTTGAGAGTTAAAGAATTGGAAAAGGGATTTAATCCTATGTCCTTGTTTGGTTATAGGGTTTGATATTCGCCCTGGTCGTGGTTCAGTGTTCGCCTGGTCGTGAGTAAGCTGTGCTGGAGCTTACGTGGAAAGAGTGTAGGGAACATATATCTTCTGCTTGTATTTGATATATGTGTTAATGTGTTGGTGCATGTCTTAGCTTTGCATAATGGTGTGTAATTTGAAGCTATGTTTCAATTTATGCTATGGCCATAGGTATAGTGTTCGAAGCATTGAGCTTGCAAATTGTCATTGTGTTATTATGAGTTGTGTGATGCAAGCATGTCATGCATTAAACATTTATCGTACATGCATATTGATATTGTTATCCTACTGAGATTCTCTCGAATCTCACCCTCCCCTACTAACCTTTCAGACAGGGTAGTAGATTGAGGATGGAGCATGCAGCCAAGGGCGAAGAGGACTCCCTTCGAGTTAAAGATTTGGTAGCTGGTTATCATCATAATTGGGATGATTTGTAATTGTATATGGATATTGTGATGAATATATGTAGATGAGATTTGATTATTTGTATTGAGCTTTGTTGTGTAATCCCCATATGAGGGCTTGTATGGGCTAATGCGCCCTATGAAGCTTGAGTTAATAAATGGAATCCGGAATTGCCAGAATTATTGCATTGCGTACTCTGATATATTGAATGTGATTTATCTTTGTGTAGTAATTGTATTCGGAATGTGAATGTGAGACCAGGTTGTGAATGATTTCGAAAGGTATTTACGAAAACCCCGTCTGGTAGATGGGTTTGTAAAATGTAGTTTTGTTGCTTAATGGTCTCTATTTCACTTTAATCGCGTATTTCGAATATTAATTACGGCAGGGGGTTACACCTATCATCTAGGATTCGTAACCAAAGGCTATTCCTACATAATTTTTCATGTAGAATCTATTGGTGACATCAAATTATCAAACCTCCTACATGTTTTGTTCTGACAAAAAATGGCTTCCCATAGTTGAGTATGCTGATTTTTTCTTTGTTAAACTTGCCAAAATAGTTCCACAGTAATTCTCACTTTCGTTGGATGACCAGATAGAGGTCGTTGGGTTGCCTTTCAAGCTCTTGGTTGCCAAAGAATTGTTAAACGAACAAGTCATTCAAGTTTGCAAACGACCCTTTTGAGTTGATTGGTAGGTTAGTAAACCATCTCAATGCTAGTTCAACCAGACTAGACCTAAAACCTTTGCGCATACAAAATTATCATGCCTTTTGAGGTATAACTGCAATATGCATCTTTTTTTGATAATGTGTTATATGTTCATTTGGGTCTATCAAACCATTATAGAGTCGTACGTCCAAGAATGTGAATTTTTCTTGCATCTCTACTAGTGCGATATTGTCTGTAATGGGTGAATTATCGAAGTTATTTGGGGTTCTTTTCTTTATTGGAGATGGCACACCCAATAGGTGGAGTATTATCGCTTCTAGTTCTTAGAACCTCTTGTTCCATCCCTATCGTGTGACATACCAGACCCTGGTGGGTTAGTCATTATAGGTGGGTCTATCTTCCTTTAGAGTTGGGAAATCAGGCCGAGCTTATCGGGTTAGCTCATTTAGGCCCGAGCCTGTCAAGGGCCTGGCTTATGATTTAGAGCGCAAAAAAGGAAGCGAGCCTAAAAGGGCTGGCTTTGTAGGACCGCGGGCTTAAACGGGCCAACCCTTTTAGGCCCGTTTAGATTTTTTTTTTAAATAATGAAGTGAACAGTAGCTAATCACAATTCAATGGAAAAGAAGAGAAAAGAAAGTAGATCCCTCACTGCCCCACACACACTGCGAGATTGCGTCTTTATCACTTACTCACTTACTCAGCCTCTAACTCTCTCAGTCTCTTAGTCTCTGGAAGGCGGAAGTACAGAACTGTGGTATGTGGAAGACCTCACCTTAGTACCTCTTCCTTACTAGTCCATAGTCACCATTACCACTAGCCTCGACCGTTGCCACTTGCCTTGCCCGTCGCCACTCACATTATCGAACGCCCATACGAGACACGCCAGGAGGTGACGTCATCACACCAACACGAACCTGGAGCTAGTCAGCTAGAAGTGAACGCCTCCCCGAGACCCTGACCCTGATGAGCAACGTCGATGGCTGAACATGGAAGCAAATCCTCCCAAACTCGCTAGAATCCATGCTCCTCATTCCTCACTCGACAATTGACACTCCTTCTTTCATTCTTTAAATTGGCCGACGGCAGCCCGATCTTGTGATCCACAATCTATGGATCTGGTCCTCCAGCCCCTCCTCTACTCTCTCATCTCATGGCAGAAACAGAAGGACAGTCGACACGTTATCTCTATCTTGCTCTCTTGTCTCTCGACTGTCAGCAGCGATGCTCTGAATCTCTAATATCCGTCTTGCACTGTCTCACTCAGTCTCAAGTATGATTCTGATCTACACCTTGCTTTTGTGTTTTTGTTTGGTACTAATCAATCTATTAATCTAGTCTTCTAGTAATCTCCCCAATGCTTTTGGTAATGTGAATATGATGTTTGATATTGATTTGTTAATTTTGATAATACCACAATATCAAATATGTTTTAATTTTCTGCACAAGAATAATTTCTGTTTTGGAAGCTTTCCTCTGTCATTACACTAAAGCTGTGGCCTTTATTCACCAAGTGTATTGGAATTATTTATTGCTGCACCTGTAATTTCAATAGACATAAACTTGTTTGATTGTGGTCTTGTTCTTGTGGACTTGTTTTGGTTGTGGCTACTGTTTGTGGTTTGTGGATTTGTTTGACCGATTGTGGACATTAATTATAGTTTATATGTTCGGTTTTAGTGTTTGTGTTTTATTAAACATGGATGATATTTATGTTTTAAATTTTTTTTGATGATATTTATTTGTTAGATTAGGTATTTTAGTCTTTAGGGGCATAAAGGAGAAAAAAAAAGTTAAACAGGCCTGAAGCTCACGGGCTTCAGTTAAACGGGCCAGGCCGTCAATTATGTGCTCTTTATAAAACTTAGGCCTAAACAGGCTGACCAGTTTAGGCCCAATCCAGTCACGGGCTGGCCCATTTTCCCAGTGCTATCTGCCCCTCTGCCTTGCCACTCTGCTTGGTTGGTGTAGTTGGTGTAACGCCCCAAATTTCAATTAAGGGCTAATGATAATTATTGAAGATAATTATTGAATTAAAGTGGAATAATTGTGGGTTTTGGTGGCAATATTAATTAATATGTCATAATTAGTGGAAAATAAAAGAATGAAATTGTTGGGCAATTAGTTAGTGATTAATAGATAAATTAATTACTAACTAAGAAAAATGAGAAATGTGATTATATGGCTAATGGAGGGATTAGAGAAGCTAATTGGTTGTTCACCTTATGGGAGCCAATGATAGTATGACATGTGTCAAAGAAAGAGGAAAGGTGTGATAGGAGAAAAGTCAAATGGAATTTTTAAATATTTCTCTCTCTTCCCTCCTATTTTTCACTGACATGAGGGGTATAGGGGAGTAGAGTGATCATTCTTTCTTTATCCTCACTCATCTCTCTCACTCTTATCTCTCTCTTACTCTTCCGGCGCCATTGGAGACCAAAGAGGAAGGAAGAAAAGCTTGAGAAAAGGTAAGGAAAATGACATCAAATGCTTAAACTCTCTTCTCTAAAGTTGTTCCTTGAGTTGAAAGCTTCATTTTGTTGGTTATAGATTGGCCATTGGTGTTGAATTGTGACATCAAGAAAATCTAGAGGTTAGAGGATCAAGAAGTCCTTTTGGAAAAGTTGAAGAGGTAAGTGAAACCTATCTATCCATTTAAGTTTTGTGCCATTTGGCTTAGTTTAAAATTTCTGGAAATTTTGGCCTTTAATCCGAAAATGATGACCACTGGGCTTTTGGCATAGTAATGGTATGTTGGGAATATATATGGATAGATAGGATTGATTGGGAATTGAATGATTGAGTTTAGTGATTTTGGAAAATCGGTGATTTGCGTTGCCTAAAATCAAAGCATGATAATGGAGAAGGATTTGGATAATTTTTATGATTCCATTGAATTCCTTGGATGTTTTTGTGTGGGAGTAGATTTGGTAGAAGTTTTGAGTCCATTTGGATTAATTGGGCATGTGTTAGGAAATGTGGTCAGTTTTGCTGCGTTTTTTGGTTTCTGATAAAATCACTCGAGTGAGAGTGAGTTCACTCGAGTAAGGGATGAATATCACTAGGGTGAGGTTGGGTTCCACTCGAGTGAGTCAGTGAAATTCTTCATTTTCCCTTCAGTTTCTACAGTGCACTTCTGTAAATAGAACAAGAGTGATGACTCACTTGCGAGTGCAGTGGGTTCTCACTCGGTGAGCTTCCTCTCACTCGAGTGCTGGTGTATTTGACACCCAAAACTTGCCTCTCGGGTTAACACTCGCGGTTAATGAGCAAGAGTGTGTTCTGGTACTCGTGAGAATTCAGTCTCCACCTGAGTGAGAAGTCTCATGCTCGAGTGCTTCTTCCCTCTGAAAACTCCTATTGCTCTTGGGTTATCACTTCCTGGAATTTACTCTCTAGTGCTCAAGCGAAGCATTTGGCTATCACTTGAGTGAGGTCTTTTGTGCTCGAGTGTCCCTGTCTCTGAAAAAGTTCTTGTGCTCTCGGTTGTTCACTCGCTATCCTTCACTCTCAAATACCCGAGTGCAAACCGTACCATCACTCAAGTGAGGTCATCTTCACTCAAGTGCCTGTGCCCCATCACTCGAATGAGGCCATCTTCACTCGTGTGAAACAGTGGAAAATGTCAGTGTTTGTGCTTCCAAAAGGGGATCCATGGGGTAGTTCTTCCACCCCTTTAGGGTTTTTGTTAGAGGTATTTATGGGTACTCAAAGAGTAATAATGATAACCAAATTAAGTGTTAAGAAGTACTTGAGTATTGGATAGAGAATAATACTTTGTCACTCATTACGAATTATAGGATACAATATTTGCCCTATTTGGGAGGAACCAGTGCCAGAGCGTGCACGGAAGGAATGAGCAGGTAGTGACTTTTCTCTCATTTGTATATGATCTCTGATATGCATGATTGATTATTGTGTTTGTGAAATGTGAATGAAAATGTGCCATGGTCCATTGCAGTACGAGTACTTCAGCGGGAGCCTTCATAGGGGGTTGATGCTTATCACACCTACCCCCGCCGTTGAACTGCCGTTGTAATAGACATGGATCTTTGAGAAACTGCTTTATGAATCCGGCCAGTATGGCTGTGTATTGTAAAATGCTTTATATGAATCCCATCTATGGAGAAATATATTGTTGTGAACTGTGTTGTGGTGCAATACAGCGTGAGCAAACGTATGGGTGACACAAGTCATACCTGCCCTTGCCGCTGTAACAGCCGTTGTAGTTGCAATGTGTGTGTGATGATTTGCTTTCATGTCTTATTATTATGCATATTATGAGTGATTTGTTATTACGGGGATTCTTTAGAATCTCACTCTCCTAAAACAACTTTTAGATAGGGCCAAAGGATCAAAAGGGAAGCGGGTAACGAAGAGTGGTTAGAGCTCCGGATAGGAGTTCCATTTTGGGAATATTTGGTTATCATATTTGTAATTTTTGGATATATTCTTGGGATATAAATGTATATATATTTGTGATACAGTTTGTGTAATCCCCAAGAAAAAGGGAAAGAGATTATGGCATTTATGCCTTGTGTAAACCCTTTTACCAATTAATGGAACCCAAGTGTGTCGGGAATTTATGCTGTACTTTAATATGTATAAATGGAATCAACCTGTACAGGCCAATTGTGTATTTGTAATGTGAATATGAGACCTTTGTGAACAGGTTTTAAAAAAGTTTTTATAAACTCTGATTTTAGGAAGTTCGATTTTGTTTAAGTCCCAAATCATCTAAGGTCTCTAATTTCACTTAATTTTTTGATTATAAACTTAATCTCGGCCTATGGTTAGAAGTGGGTTACAGTTGGTGTACTTGTAGCATGAGGATCGTTAGTAGTATTTCTGACTGGGATTTTGTTACCTAGCATTATGCGTGTGCTTGTCACAGTGTTGGGGGTTTCCAATGATGGCATAAAATGGATGAAATCGGCTGGAAATCATCTTGCCTGGTGAGGATTAGGAGTGACCTGAGGGGAGTGTGTGGCAAATCACTCCTATAAGACATTGTTTTCTTCTTCCAAGCATTGGAGTCGTTCCTACTGCTGTGTGTAATATCCCAAGGTTTGATTAAGTGATAATGACTCCAAAAGTGGATGTGATTAGTGATAAATAAACCCTTTTGAAGAATATGAGGTGAATTGTAGTCGTTTGTGTTATGAGTAGCGCCAAAACTCTATATTTGAGTTCAATTATGGATTAACATTTAAATTGGACAAAAATAAGGGGGAGGGCCTATATATGGTGTATTGGAATGAAAATAATGTGTTTGGTGGTGATTCAGGAGAATTACCGTAATCAAGGGCAAAACGGTAAAGTTACTGACCAGTTGATCGGTTGCCGAAGAGGAAACTCATTGGTAACTCAAAGATCAATGGTTGAAATTAATTTGTGTAGAGATCGAAGGGTGGAATCATGTGTGTGTGTGCCTATGTGAGCTCATGAAGATGAAGCAAGATCATGACACTTGGCACAATATCGACCATAGAATTGGTCAATGTTGCAAAAAGCTTTTCTCTCTCTTCTCTCTCCCTCAAGTCGGTTTGTGTGTGTATGGGGAGCCAAAAATCTAGTCCTCCTTCATCCCTTTCTTTCTCTCTCTTCTTCCTCCATTTTCATTAAAGCTTAGGAGGAAAGAGAAATGGAAAAGATGAGATTTAGCTTGGTTAATATCCTCTTTTGCTTAAATCTTCTTCTATAAAGTTGTTCATAGTGATGAGAGCTTCATTACTATGGTTTTAGATTTATGAAAGAAGGTGTTTTGAGAACTTGTGGAATTTGGAAAGATGAAGAATCAAGGAAGTGGCTTGAAAAAGAGGAAGAGGTGAGTGTTTGCTCTCTTTTGATATATTATTTGTGATTTATGGTTGAGTTTTGTGATTTGTGGAATTTGCCCTAATTTTGGTATAATTGCAAAATGGATGAGTTGAATGAGTATTATGGTTAAAATGTTGTATGGATAGGTAAAAATGGTCTTTGGGATTGTTATGATCATTGGAAAAGAAATTGGTGTGATTTGTGTAATGTATGGGAAGATTGTGACCAAAAGGGGAAAATGTTATTATGATGTGATTTTGGGTGTTTTGAGGTTTCCAATAGGTTGCTTGTGTAAAATTGTATGGGAATAGTCTTGTGTTAGAAGTTGAGGACCATTGGAAACATATTGGTTAAGTTTGGGAGAATTTTGGTATGTGCTGCGTTCTGGGTTCTGACAGAGCCTCACTCGAGTGAACAAGGGTCACACTTGAGTGCAACAAAATGTTTTCCCTTTCCCCTTCGGTTTTGGTTGCACCTGTTCTTGTAAGAAGCATAGGTGCACTTCCTCACCTACGAGTGATGTGGGTTATCACTCGAGTGAAGGTGGTCTCACTCGAGTGATCATGTGCTTCTGCACTAAGAGCCACTTCTTGGGTTGTCACTTGCAATTGGTTTGTGAAGAGTATGAGTTAGTACTCGATAGTTTTGTGGCCTCACTCGAGTGCCAAAGCTAGTGCTTGAGTATACTTATGGCTCTGGATTTTCTATGGCTCTCGGGTGGTCACTTCTTGAGCCTCACTCGGTGGAACTCGGGTGAGTGTGAGGCCATCACTTGAGTGCTATGTTGGATGCTCGAGTGCTGTGGGTATTTTCTGTCTTTGGTTATGCTTTTGGGCAAGCATTCACATGAGTAAGCCATCCTCACTTTGGTGTGATTCATCCATCACTCAAGTGCGCCATCCATTACTCAAGTGATGAAGCCAAAAATGGGTTTGTGAGGTTTCAAAAGAGAACTTTGGTCAAGTTTCTTCCAACCTTTTAGGCATATGTTTAGATTTTGAGTAGCCACCTAAAGGTTGTGAATGATAACCAACTTAAGTGTTTGAAAGTTAAGGAATTGGAAAAGGGATTCACCCTATGTCCTTGTTTTGGTTATAGGGTTTGATGATCGCCCTGATCGTGAGCAGTTGGAGCTGTAGCTTACATGGAAGGACTAATGTAGGGAACATATCTCTCATGCATTTATTTGACATTTGTGTTAGTGTGTTGGTGCATGTCTTTGCTTTGCATGATTATGTGTAATTTGAAGCTATGTTTCAATTTATGTTATGGTCATCAGTATATTGTTCGAAGTATTGAGGTTACAAATTTGTCATTGTGTTAGCATGAGTTATGTGATGCAAGTATGTCATGCATTAAACAATTGTCATACATGCATATTGGTATTGTTTCCTACTGAGATTCTCTTGAATCTCACCCACCCCTACTAAACTTTCAGGTAGGGTAGTGGATCTAGGATGGAGCAAGCAGCCAAAGGCGATGAGGACTTCTTTGGGTTGTCATTCTAGTTGTTGGTTATCGTAGTTGGGAGTATTATGTATTTGGATTTGGTTGTGTATATGTTGATGATGATTTGATTATGTATTTGAGATAGTTGTGTAATCCCCGTATGAGTAATTATATGCGAGTGAATGTGTCATGTAAGGCTTTGATTAATATATGGAACCCGGGATTGCCGAGATTATTACATTGCGTACTATGATATATATATATATATATATATATATATATATATATATATATATTTAAATGTGATTTATCTTCGTGTAGTAATTGTATTCGGAATGTGAATGTGAGACCAGGTTATAAATGATTTCGAAAGGTACTTGCGAAAACCCTGTCTGATAGATGGGATTGAAATTGAGTTTTGATAATTATTGGTCTCTATTTTACTTTAATTGCGTATTTTGGATATAATACGGCAAGGGGGTTACACTGTGTAGCCAAGCGAGCCTATGTGGAAAATTTGAGTCTATTCTTACAATAGGACAACCATCTCGTCTAGATGCTCCTGAAAGTTGATAAGTATGTCTCGTGTGGTAGGTACGTTTCCCACGGTAGGTGCGTCCATCATAGTGAATTATCAGAGGGTTGGAGACGGAATAAATCCCACTGAAGCTCATTGCCGGTTTTCCATGGTTGGAACTAAATTGTAGAACCAAATTTGTGAAATAAAGAAATTTATATTGATCAAGTCATTGACAACATATAATCTTTACAAAAGTGGAAGTGGAAAATAAAATATAAATAAATGACGAAAAATGAGGGAAAGATGAATCACTAAAATAGAGAGTAGTGCGTAGAAAAGAGAGTTGATATGAGGTAGAGAGCAGGCTGACTTGATGATTCTAGCTTTGGCATGGTTCCCCCACTTATAGTATGGCCTCCTAATTATGTGATAGGTTTGGTTCCGTCATTTTAGGATCTTGGTGGGTTAAGGAGGCGGTCGCTATATTTCCCGGTCAGGGCACCTACTGGAAGTTGGGTTTGACCTAGTAATCCAAATGGTGAGCGTTGTGCGGGTGTGGGCCAAATGAGCGGATCTTCTTAGTCTGGGCTTGCTTACATGAGGGGTCCTGCGTGCAGGCCCAAGGTACCAAATTTGGTGTCGACATGTACTATTTAGAACAAAGAGATAATATAATATCCAATAAATATATAACAACTTTTTATTCTCAAAAGATTCTAAATCTTTACTCCTCAAATCAGTTTAAAACTTAGGCCAAAAAAATCAGTTTAGAAATATTGAATCTCTCCCTCTTTATCACTACTAATGCTTAAGAGATAATATTAGGTTATTCAAGATTGATTAATACAGTGACATTACAAATTAAATATAAAAATAATATAGTATTAAGAGTTATTTACCCTTGAAAAAAATAACGTTAAAGAGTCTTTTTAGTGCCTGTGAAAACGAGGAGATTAATAAATATAATTAAGAATAAAACCATATATCTTTTTCGTTCCGAAAAACATATAGTTGTGAAGATATATCTATTTGCGTTGGAAAAAAAAATTATATCTTTTTGCCCAAAATCAAATCCCGGAAAAAAAGGTACGTTTCCTTCTCCTTAGCTCGCAGCCCCGCAGACGTAAGTGGGTGTATATATATATATCATCACCGTACCAGCGAGCCAATCAACCACACTTAACAACTTCGGTCTTTGCCATATACAATACCCACATGATGAAAAAGAGAAAATCGCAGAAAACGCTGAGGGCCGATCTTCCTGAAGATCTCATCATAGAGATCATGCTGAGGCTGCCTGTAAAATCTTTACTTCGTTTTAAGTATATTTCCAAATCCTGGTACACTATTATTACGAACCCTTATTTTATTGCCAAACAAGTTGAATGGTCCAATTCTAGTATCACTAAAAACCGCCTCTCCAAGGTTATCTTCCAAATGCGCCCTAGCGTGAAGCCAGCATACATATCCATGATTCCTTATGGAGAGAAAAGATCAGTGGCCCAAGACTTTGAATTGCCTTTCCTTAATAACAATTTGGATTGGGTTTTTGTTTGTGATCAATGTAATGGGATTTTATGTTTATCTGGGCCCTCCCACTTAATTTTGTGGAATCCAGCCACAAAAGAGGCGAAGGCTATTCCAGAGAGAAAACCTAGATACAAATATATTAGTGTTATTGGATTTGGGTTCGATCCCATCACAAAGGATTACAAGATTGTTCGGCTTTTAGGTGATGAAAAACATTCCATTGAAGTGTACAGTCTTAGTTCTGATTGTTGGAGAACAGTATACGTAGATAATGTTCCCTATCATCTTTGGCCAAATGAAAGTTGGAATTCATATTTGAATGGGTTTTATCATTGGTTAGCTCGTTTAGAGCGTGATGGCACCTATATTTTGAGCTTTGATTTTAGCAAAGAGGTGTTAGGGGTGATCCAATTGCCTCCTGAGGTTTCGAGTTCTGCAGCAAGTGTTGGTGTGCTAGGAGAGAACCTAGCTTGTGCGACTTTCTCTCGGTATGCAAACTTCGAGATTTGGGTGATGAATGAGTATGGAGTTGAGAGTAGTTGGACTATGAAGTTTAAGATTGAACCAAAGCTGTCCTCTGTTCGTATGTTAGGGCTTTTGGGAGAAAACGAGATTCTTGTTAAAGAAAATTTTATACGATTGGTTTCATACAATCTTCAAAATCAACATAAAAAGAGGTTTCAAAAGCGTAATCTTCCACTTCAAGAAGTGACTTCCGTGTTTCACTATGTAGAAAGTTTGGTTCCCCTGAATACCAATAAGGGGAAATGCAAAATATGACAGATTTATTTTTTAATTAATTCTTTCACAATAAGATTTTGTCAATCAGTTGGTATTGGTCAATTTCTTTTTCATATTGATTTTGTCAGTTCGTTGGTATTGGTCAATTTCTTTTTCATATTAGAACTGTCAATAACTGTATCGTTATTTCATTTATACACTTTTCCATTATCCATAAGTACTGAGATAGGATCTTCTGAAGGATAATACTTCACATGATTTGCAAATTCATGTTCCCTAGGAGAAACAACCTTTACATAACCTTTACATAAATATTGAATGTAACATGGCCATTTGTGTCACATGCATATAATAGTGAAAGATACTAATTAATGCTAAATCTGCGGTATTTAACAAAAGTTTAAAAAACCGATCGGGCACTGAACCGATAGAAGTATTAATTTAAGGGTTAGTTGGTTAGACCGGGGTCAACTCGGGATCAGACCAGCCATATTAAAATAATAAAATTTAATCGACAAAAAAATTAATATTTGATTATAAAAAATATTTTCATGAAAATAACATTTAACGTATCAAGTAAACAAAAAAAAAAAAATTATTTATTATAATAAAACAGTATTTTTATTTTTATTTTTCTACTGTCACCTCCTCCACTCCTTTTCTTTCAAATTCAAATTATATATTATAATTTATATTTTATAGGGTATGGATGGGAAAAAGAGCCCCACCAACACCATATGTCATCAAGTGACGGGAAATATCAGTACCTAATGCCTGTAACTATTAATACAAAAACAACATTTTTCTTTTATTCTTTTAATTTGAATCTCTTACTCCTTACCGCTGCCTTTCTTTAGCTTGGAGTTCCTTGGTTCTATCTAGTCCTTCTCTCTCTCAACTTGCAGTCTTCAACAGCAAATGTGGTGCTCCTCTGTTCTGGCTAGAGAGGCAATGGCTCAGAGTAGTTGCATAAAGAGTTTAGATCTCAGAGCAATTGCTATGCAAGAATGATAAAAGAGCCAAGACGAGTTGAAGCCACACACGAGGAAGACAAAAATGGCTAGAGAGGAGATTAGTCGTAGACGCAAACACATGAAAGATTGAAACCAGATGAGGGAAGCCGAAGGTTGAAGGAGCACGGTTTGGGGTTGAGTTGTGAGATTGATGGACAAGATTCGCTCGTTAGGGCTTAGTTTTTAGTTTCAGTTTTATTTCGAAAAAAAAAGCCGTCAAACAATCACCCACCCAACTTGTCCAGGCTAGTGATTTACCTCGATTCTTATTGAGTCTCCCTGAGTCAATCAGGGTCACATCGGGTTGCTCTCCTCCTGGTTTAGAGGCTGAACCAGACTGGACACCTGGCTGATTAGCCGGTTTTCGGCTTGAACTGGTCCGATCCGATCCAGTTTTTCATATATTACTATTTAGCATTAACCTTATGAAGCCAACGAACATGTAATTTTAAACCATTAACCATAAATTAAGAAAGTAAGAATATTATATCACAACAGGCCCATCCAAAAATTGTATATTAAAATTAAAATTTTGATTTTAGGGTTAAGGTGCAAAAATACACATGTGATTGTCCTCGAAATGCATTCAACACCAAATGCTTTTTTTAGGTGCAACAGTGACTATGTGGTTACAAAATAGGTGCAAAAAATACCCTTTGACCGTTAGTTTGACTTTTTGACCTTGAAAGTGATGACGTGTATGATGACATGGATGCTAGAGTGACATTTTGGAAAAAAAAAAAACTTGCTAACTGGTAAAGCTTTGCAATTAATATTACCCACATTTCACTATTTTAGTACCACCTTCGCTGAAGTAGATTCAAATCTGAGTACAGAGTGCTTAATTCACTCAGCAGAGCTGTTGCCCTAAAAAACATACTAATTGCTCAATTTTTTCCCAACCCTAAATTCCCAATATTATTAAATTAAAATCATTATATACATATATTATATTACTAATTTTTATTAAATTATATGATTTATTAGGAAAATTTGATTTTTAGCAAGTTTTTTTTTCCAGAATGTCACTCCAGCATCCATGTCATCGTACACGTCATCACTTTTAGGATAAAAAAGTCAAACTAACGGTCAAACAGTCAAACTAACGGTTAAAGGGTATTTTTGCACCTATTTTGTAACCACATAGTCACTGTTGCACCTAAAAAAAATATTTGGTGTTGGGTGCACTTCGAGGACAATCACATATATATTTTTGCACCTTAACCCTTGATTTTATATATGCTCATCTTTTTTTCCTCCAATTATTATTTGAGAGAATTCTGTATAAATCTAACTGAAATATCAAAATCCAAACACAGACATACACTTTTGACAAATTATTGATGAGGCCAAGAGGCCAAATTAAAGATTTTTTTTATTGTTATTAAAAGACTAGGACACCCTTCTATAATTAAAAATAAAAATTGAAGATAGATGTAGCTCATTTTTTATTATTTCAACGTGATTTAATTAAGATTTTATCTTTATTTTATGATTATTTTTTTTATAAAACAAACAAATATTTATCTATATATACAATATATATATTTTTAAAAATGTACAATTTATCGGAATAAAATTATTCAAATTTGTATATATCCTATATGAATGCAAAAAATATTTTTGTCCAGCAAAGATATTATATAAGTATAAGAATATGTCTATATGTACAATATAATTTTTTTTAAAAATGTATTATTTATTGATGTGAAATTATTCAAATTTGTATGCATCATATATAATCGCAACAAATATTTTTATCCAGCCAAGATATCATATAAATATAATAATATAATGGGTGGATTCATTCTTCTATTTCATAAAAAATCTTCGAATGTGGTAGTTGGGGAATTTTACCTGTTCCATTTCTCTAAAGGGAAATTAATGAATATTTATGTGCGTATTCCATTCTTGAATCATATATTAAATCATAGAGTAAATTTTATTAGTTTTTAATTAATACACTATAATCATAACTAAAAACGAGAGAGCACATAGAGAATTGAATTAGCCAACATAGGTGATTTGAGAAAGAAGAGATGACTTTTAGTGTAACCCCCTTCACGATTAAGGCCGAGATTTAGTTCATAAACACGTAATTGATGTAAAATTAGAGACCTTAGATGATTTTGGAACTTAAACAAAATCAAACTTCCCAAAATCATGGCTTACAAAAACTTTTACAAAACATGTTCATGACGGTCTCATATTCACATTTCAATACTAAATAGCATGTACAGGTTGATTTCATTCACAAATATCAGAGTATAAAGCAAATTCCCGACACACTCGGGTTCCATTCATTAATAAGGGTTTTACAAAGGCACAAAGCCCACAATTCATTACCCTTAACTTAGGAATTACACAAAACTATACCATCAATCCCATTATCTACAATTGTTTCCCAATAAAAATCCAAATGATATACATGATAACCAATATCCCAAAATATACTTCTAAACCGGAGTTCTATTCGCTCTTCGTCGCCTGCTTTCCCTTTGATCCTTCTGCCCTATCTAAAACATGGTTTTTGGGAGAGTGAGATTCTAAAGAATCCCCGTAGTGTCAAATCAATCATATAATGTACAATAGTAAGGCATGAAATCAAATCATTATCCATATAAGCAACTACAACGGCAGTTCAACGGCAATGGTTAGTATGACACATGTCATCCCTGACAATTGCTCATGCTGTATTGCATCACAACAATCCACACAATCTAATTCACCACAGCTGGGATTCATATAAAGCATTTCATAACACAAGCCATACAGGCAGATACACACAGCCCACGGCTGGTTTCACAAATGCCGCCCCACGGGTCGAATTCACAAGGATCCATGTAGATTACGACCGCAGTTCAACGGCCGACCTAGAGATGACCATTGTCACTCCCTACAAGGCTCATGTTGAAGTGCTCACACTGTAATGGACCATGGTACACAGTTCACAAGTTCAATGATAAGTTATGCATACCAAAACATCATACAAAATATGAGAGAAAAGTCACTACCTTGATCCTTCCGGGCATACTCTGGCACCGGTCTCTCCCGCCTAGGGCAAATGTCGTATCCTAGAATCATGATTAGGGATGAAGAGTTATATTCTATTCCAAGACTTAATTAACTTGAAACACTTAAATTTGGTTATCATAATTGACCCTTAAGAGACCACAAATGCCTCTAATAAAAGCCCTAAAAGGTTGGGAAACAATAGGTTAGAGGTCTCCTTTCGAAAATTCAAAGTGCTGGAACATAGGGGTTGGCCATGGCCAGCCCTTCCTTGGGCCGTGGCCAAAATACGGTCAGAAGGCCACTGGTCGCGGCCAGCCACTCATGGGCCGCGGCCAGCCACCTTGGGCCGCGGTCAAGAAATTCCCTGATTCTTGGCCGAACTTCCAAAATTCATAACTAATTCTAGAAAAATCGAAACGAGGTGATTCCAAAGCTAAATGAAAGGTATTTAAGTCCTCTTTCTAGGAAAAATATGGCTCATTACTTCAAATCATCACAAAAATACAGAATCTTCAAAAACTAAACACTATTCCAAAACAGAGTTCTGTTTCCATCCCAAACTTTGGACAATCATATCTCCCAGAATACTAAACGAAATGCCACAAAATATATATCCATTTTGAAGCTTGAAATGTGGAATTTAAGACTGGAAAGTTTCAGAATTTTCCAACACCATTTGGTCATTCAAAACGCTCGTGCAAACGGACTGCCCAGATAGAGTTTACACAAAACAGATTTTCCAATTTTCTATCAAAGTGTTCAATGACTCCAAAATCAATGACCAAGCTTATTCCCGCACAAAATCACTCAAGGAATCCAATGGGAATGTCAAAATCACCAAAATCTTATTCCATTATCATGCTTTGGTTTTGGGTAACATTAAACACTAAACTCTCAAAATCCCCAAACTTAACAATTTCAAACCCAATCAATTCTATCTATCCAAAATGCATTCCAAACACCAATTCCATACCAAACTCCCAATGGCTCTCATTTTCGAAAATGGGTCCAAAATTCCAGAAAATTCAAAGTTAACCAATGGCTACAAAACCTATATAGAAAGGTTTGTCTTACTCACCTTTATAACTTTTCCAAAGGAGTTCCTTGATTCACCCAAGTCCAAAATTTCGTGAGAGCTCAAACAACACCAAATGGACAAACTAAAAGCATGAAAATGAAGCTCTCAACACAAGGAACAACTTTATAGAAGAGCATTTTTCCATTAGAGGTCATTTAGAGAGTTAAATGCTTACCTATTTCACCAAGCTTCTTCCTTTTTCTGCATAAATGGAGGACGAATTTGAGAGAGGAGGTTGAAGATGAAATGATCACTCCTCTTCCCCATACCTCCTATGTCAGCGAAAATGAGAGGTAAGGAGAGAGAAGAAATGATTTAATAATGCCATATTTGACTTTTCTTTCATCCTCTCTCACCCCAACCAATTTGCCATGTGTTAGAATTTCATTGGCTCTTATAAAGAAATCAACCAATTAATCTCCTTAATCCCTCCATTAGCTATTTTAATTACACATCTCATTATTCTCTCATAGTTAGTAATTAATTTTCCCCTTAATCACCAACTAATTGCCCAATAACTCCATTCTTCCAATTTTTCAATAACTATGACATATTAATTAATATTGCCATAAAACACATAATAATTCAAATTAAATTCATAATTATCCACAATAATCATGATTTGCCCTTAATCAAAAATTGGGATATTACATTTAGAGGTCAATGTGGTCATTTAACAACATTAAGAAATCTCTAATTAGGCCTTTCGACCTTATCAATAATTTGTTAAAATTAGAGGCCTAAATTTAGATTTTGATATTTCAGTTGCTTCCTTCTATTTTTCAGACTAGAGTTATTCTCCACTAATGAAGGCTCAATAGATTTTAGATTAGACAACAAAATTTCATCAATTTGTTGGTTGCTATACGTGTTTTAAACGGTTCATAAGCTTTTTGAAACACTTCCCTTAATCTCTTGATTTGTTTTTGAGAAAAATGTCTTTATATTTTTTCCCAATACAAACCGACTAATCAAACTAAACTAGAGCAGCCAGTGCCCACATACATCTCTTGATTTTTAATATGCACATAAATCTCTTGATTTTTAATATTACGTGAAGCATAAGCTCTGAGATTTTGTAATCTTAATTTTTTTCTGGCCAGATACGATATAATATTAATCAAGAGATATCATATGATTTGGAATTGTAGTTTATTATTACATCTGCTTTTGAAGCAAACCATAACTTTTATCGTGAATAAAGTGAAATTTTGTAGAAAATTGAAAAATAAAAATAAAATTTAAAATAAAAATAAAATTAAATATTGAGACAAAACAGTTAAAATAATTAAGATTAGAAATAAATAAAAAAATAGAAAATAGAGAGAATAACCTAAAGAAATAAAAATTGTAATTATTTAGAAAGATAAAAAGACTTAAATACAATTACATTACCAATAAAGCCTATAGGTCAAGTTATTTATATTTATTATGTTTAGTTTTTTAATCACATGTGGTCATGTGCCCTATTTATTTCTTGTGAATTTATTAGAGCAGGCAAAACGGGTCAAGCCTGATTAAACCTGAGCTTGACAAGGTTATGTCTTCTAAAAAATCTATATTGCGTGGGTTTTTAGGCTTGACTCATGGGTTATCCTTGTAGGGTCAAGGGCTCCCCCATTTATCCCCCACATATTATTATTATTATTGTTTTATTTAGGCTACATTTTGATCATTTTATTTGTTCTATTTTTTCTTTAACTAGTATTTATTTGAAATTATTTTAATCCTGTATATATTACATGATCTTATGCCAAAATATTAAGATATTATACGTGGTTATTGATCATTTTTCTATTAAGTTCACAATAATAGTTTGATTTGATTTAGTTTTGACTATTCGGACTTAGTTTGGCACTTTAATTTGCTAATGTTTATTATTTGAATTAGAAATTTTATGAGATCTTTTATTTTATTTTTTATTTAAAAGTAAGGAAAAATATTAAAAATCGTAAAAGTGCATAAAGCCCATGGGCTATGCCTGAGTCTGTGAGTTGAAGGGACGAACTTCAATTTTAGAGGTGTTTTAAGTAAATAGATTTTTCAGCCCTTGGCTCGTCTAGGGCTAGTTCATTTTCCGCTATAGTTTCTTGCCCCTTTTTGAATAAGGTTTTGCATTAGAAGAATCAACATTCTTAGTATAGTAGGCTTGACCAAAAGCCTTATATGTCTCTAGGCATTCATCCTCAAGCTTAAGGTGTTTTACTACATCATCAAAAGTGACGATGTTGTCATTATGATTCAAGTTCACTTTCAAGTCACTACCAACAATGTACATTTTTGAGCGTACCTGGAGTCTAGTTTCGTATTCTCAAGATACCCACACGAACCGGATCATGTTGAAGTTCGGCTATAATACATAGCAAAATGCACTGAAGGGAAGAGAGAAAAATACTACGGAGAGGTTTTTTCATAGTGTGTTCTATTTTAAGGATATTTTGCTTCTTATCCTACATAGAGTAAAACCCAAGTAAAATATAATTGTTCCCATCAATTCTTATGGAAAAAACTGTTCCCACCATTTTTATTTCAAATATTTAGAGAATATTGCCAACAAATACCCCAGAATATTGTCAACAAAGGCCCCATAAAATTGTGTATTTTATTTTGGTCCCAAATCAAATGGGTTTGGGCCTCATCCACCAAGGGTGGATCAGACCCATTTCCCAACACCCACCCCTAGATCTCTAGGATTTGTAGTAAATGATACTCTAATTATAAAAAATAGGACACTTGGTGATGTATACATTGAAACTTGAGAACTTGATATAATAAATATTTAAAAAATTGAGTCCTTATATAAATAAAGAATTGCCCAGTTAAATCCCTTGCATTTTCTTTCAAGTTTACCGATCATTTTTGGTACAATGCGCGGCTTTCATAGTTTATCTATACCCCTAAAAGACCCAAAGCATAGAAGAAAGAGATCATATTTCTTAGTTCAAACCTTTTTTTTTTCCGAAGAGCACGCACAAAGCTACGAACACATTAGTTTGAGAATATATGAACAATCATTAGATTAACAAATTCTCTCTCACTAGCCTATCTTGTTTCTCTTCTTCTCTGATCTTCATCTTAGATGAATTCTCGAGCCTTTCACGGCATAACACAGATCCTTCTTCCTTTTATCCTTTTAGTAGTGGAGATCACAACCATGAAGAAGGCAACTGTGTCTGCCATTGTGACGATGGATTTCAACCTCCTCATAGGGAACAAGATGTAGATGACGCCCATGTCCAGTTCCTTGTTGGTGCCATGGAGAATCTCTGGTTAATGCACAAAGAGCTAGAGTTGGCGATGAAATAGCCTTGGGATACTCAAACATTAGCTTTGTGGTCTTCACTGTCTGCTTATACAACTTGAGTTTATCTATGAGAAAGATCACCCTCACTACTAATGGATTCTTCATCAATGAGCGATAGTTGCACTACTAGAAAAAATGGTTTTAACGTCCCCTTTTTTTGGCCTTTTAACGTTTGAAAACAGAAGGACGCCTATCTGAGGGTCATGGGAAAAAACGTCAATAATGTCTGTAAAATAAGGGACGTTAAATAGGCAGGACTTTAGACGACCCCATTTCAGACTAGGGACGTCTAAAGTGTTGCCCCCTCCTTTCCCACGTCCCTTTTTATTTTAAGGACGTTAAAAGTTTTTTTTTAAATGGCCTTTATATATATATTTCACTGTTTAGAAAATGTAAATTGTAGAAATAGGATGGAAACAACAGAATAAAACAACAACAGTTCAACAGAATGGAAACAACAACTTGAAACACAGTGATCAACCCAAGGTTCTACTACATGCAATAACTTTAAGGAGTAGCAAACTAATTAACTAACAAACCACACAAACTACACAACAATCTATATCCAAGTATGTTATTGCACTAAAAAGACTATATCCAAGTCCCCAGTTTGTACAATAACCAAGACTAAATCCAATCTATATCCAACAACAACAATGCTAATTATATGTACAATATATAGAACTACCATAAAAGTATGTCCTACACAAACTACTAAAAAATTTACTTTGGTATACGTTGAAGAAGATGTCCAGCCAAAAAGTCTCTGATCATATTTATGTCTTCATATGAGTAGGCATCTTTATTGTCAAAAATCTGTAAATTAGAAAATAAGCTTAGATGAAATAATGAATCAAGTGAATAAATTGCCATTGAATTACAACACCAAGAATATTATCCTCTGAGAATAAAGAAGTGATTACTTATTCAAAATCTGTCGTAATGCCACTCTGAATGATGTTAAACACATAAAGTAAGACATAGTATCCACATTCCCAGCCGCCAGGTTGTTGAGGGCACTATAAATCAAAAGCAAATGGTTAAAATCAATAAAGGCATATCTAAAATGACCGTCAATCAAAAGAACTTGATTTGAAACTACGTACCTTTGGAAACAACCATCTCGGGTCTTTGCACTTTTACGATCGCGTGGCCCGCCAAGCGCTCGATATGTCGTGCATGCCCAATCATTAAAATGAAAATCAACATAAATTAGAATAATTCATTTAAGTCAAGAATCAAGAAGCAATGAAATACAAAAAAATAACTTACGTGTTGAAGACGCTTTTAGTTTCTTTGTCTGGTCTTTTACTTAAGGAATCAAACCTGTAAACAACATGGGATCGAGGACAGAGAGCACACAAACTCTAGTGGTAATTATCACAACATATATAGATTAAAAAGAAGTTAGATGACAAGGCAATTATTTATTAAAAATCTCAAATACACAAAATTTAAATGCGTACCCTTGAACAATTGGTGCTAGATAACAATTATAGTCGTTCTCTCCCATTGTGAAGCCCAAATAGTGCGTCCTTTTTTCAATGTATTCCTACTCCTTGTCGTATATGCAGGAGACAAGAATCCATATAAATCAACTCTTTGCAAGTCAATGCATATACGACGGAAGGAGCTATAATAGAATTAAAATGATGAATGTATTAGCTAGTTAAAATCAACTTAACTAAATGAAGGAAAAAATGGAAAATAAAAAACTTACAGGATTGCAAATTTACCCCATCCAATATCTAGCTCCTCCAACTTAATGAACTGTTTAAGATCTTCTTTATCAATTGTGAAGTGATACTCTAATTCCTGGCCCACAATCCTTGTTGTGACGTGGAGGAGGTGGTGGGGCCTCGACCACAATGGTAGGATCTGATGTGGCTGCTTCCTTGAATTTCTCCAACTCTTCTGCCATCATCTTCCGATAACCACCACGAGACATGCAATGTTGATACTTATTAGCTGCTTGCCTCTTTGCATTTGCTGCACTTAATGCCTATGAAAGGAAAATAATGAACACCGACTCAATAATGTCAACTATATTCAAATAAAACACTATGATGACAGAAATCTTACCAAAAAGTTTGGATCTTCTAGTGATGCCATAAACAACCTCCAGTCCTCTGGAGACAAATACATATACTTCTGACATGGATCCTTACCCCTCAGGTCCCCTCGAATGTAATCTCGTGTAAGCCTATTCTTGAAATCTTTCCATCGCAGACGAATCTCCCTCATCCACTCCTTGTACATCACTGCGGTGTCAGGGACATCATTAGTTTGCTACAAGGTAAAAACATAAGTTAATTATATTTGAAGTAATAGGAATAAAGATATATATACAGATGTATCAAAACTTATATACCAAAAGTTGTTGCCAAATCAAGTCTTTGGTTTTTGGTGGAACCAACTTCCAATTATCATAAATAATGCAAACTTTGCTCCGACCCAATAAACCTAGATAACTAATGAAATGGTCTTCCTCTGAACCAGTTGGTTTCATATCGTCATCGAAGTCAATATGCAACCTCTCCTGTTGATGGTGATGACGTGCTACCAATGCAGGCATTTTTGTACTGCCTCTAACCCTTCTTCTCACAACGGGCTCAGGTATCGCAGCAGGTTCAAGCCTATTCATTTCATTGTCCCTATCACTTTGTTAGTCACTAGAATTGTCCATATTCCTGTAAGCACAAAAATCATTGTCAGATAGGTGAATAAATTGTAAGTAAATGAATAAACTAACTAGTTATAAAACAAACAGCACACATTTACTATTTTGTTTTTCAAAATTTTGACAGCATTTCCCCTTAAAAGTGAGACATACCAAAATCAAAATAACAAATCATCTCAACTTAATTTAAATGAAACTAAACTAATTAAGGCAATTCATATTCAGGACAATGTCATATTAAATACGTTCTTTTCATTTGAAACTAAAAAAACAATGAAACAATAATAATTAAACAAATAACAACTTCAATTTATCAAGTGATTGAAAAAAAATACATTGGCCATGCATGTATAGTTAATAACTCTACACTTTAATTTTCTAAGATATTTTGTATATTACATTGTTAAGAAAAAACTACAATTGCTAGAAATTGATTAGTTTCTCAAAATGGAAGGATCATGCCTTAATGTATAAAATACTTGAAATAAATATGTAGACTTCACTACTACACTTCGTAATATATAAGATATAAATATTATCTTCAATATTAGCATAAAACTAATTTTCAACATAGAACCTAAGGGAGTATTAAATATAATAGGTGCTGAGTTATGGCAAAACAAAAAACAAAAAAAATCAAATACCCCTAACATAATGTATGGGTGAATGCATTCACAAGTTTTAATTTTCATACAGTAAACAATAATTTATTTGGTAAGAAGAAAAAAAGTCTGGTGGTCTTGTTTTAATTTTTTTGCTTCAGAAGAAAACATACTACGCCAATTAGCAGCAGAGAGAGCAGAAAAGAATGATGTACACACACTTTGCCATTAAATCCAATTAACATAGAAACAAACATTTTCCTGAGTCTATGCTACTATTACTATGTGCTTTAGCTTTTAGAGAGAGGTCAATTAAGAGAAACATAGGATTGCTAAGTATATATCCTACTATGCATATTTCATATTTCTGTTATAAACCCTCAACTGAACTAAAAAAGAATGGTTAATAAATGTACACTAAAACGGCTATAATCCTAACTAAGTAACTAATTCTTAGACTAACTAACTCTCAAGACTCTCCCATCATCGTCATCATTGTTATCATTATATAACACATGCAACAATATGGGTGAGCTCAATAACGAACCTACTAAACTTTGAAGCAACACAAATATAGTAGCAATACATAATGCATTGCACAATATATACCAAGCCATATTTAATTTAGCAAAAAAGAAACTGCTTTAAGAAACCTATAACGCACCTGATTTAAGAAGCCCAGCAACCACGCATTTGATTTTGAGAATGCAAATGCAGCAACTGAAAGCAACGACACACCTGATTCAGTGAAGAAGAGAGTTAAGCAACCCAGACACCATGCACTTGATTCAGTGAAGAAGAGAGTTAACTAGACATGACGCACTTGATTAAAGAAACCCAACAACCACACACCTGATTCTGAGAATCCAAATGCAGCAACGAAAAGCAATAAGAAGATAGTATGAGAGAGTTAATGAGAATTTTAGATTTGAAATGTTGTGGAGGTGAGACGATGAGCTTTGCATCAATGAAAAATGCAGGGAAAATTCACGGGAGAGGGAACACAGGGGAGACGAGACTGAATGCAAGGGGAAGAAGAAGGTAAAGTTGTTGTAGCAACTCCATGATTGGATAGGTGACAACCTCTTTCGTGTCTCCAGTCAAAATGGGGACACCTAAAGTAAGCTTTAGATGTCCCCAGTCAAAATGGGGACGTCTAAAGCTCACTTTAAATGTCCCCATTTATGCAAGGGACGTCCTCGATTTTTTTGGAGACGTCTAAAATGGTGATTTTTTTTAAAAAAATTTCATCCAGTGCCAAAGCTTCCCGCCATATATTGAACTTTGGATGTCCCTAACTTAAAAAGGGACGTCCTTTAGGGTAGTAAAAAGTTTAGTTTGTATTGCCTGTAGGAAATATCATAGGTTGTAGTAATGTCTGGTCTAAATTTCTATGCTTTTATTGACCAGTTGTGCCTTAAATCGGTGTGAAAAATGTTTAAAAATGCACAGGTTTCTAGACTGGACTTTGTACCCAGTCTAGAAAAATGCTTTCTAGACCAGTTGTATGTTCTGTCTAAAAAGTGATAGACTTTTTAAACCGATTGATTTTAGACTGAACCTAAGTCTGGTCTAAGAGGTCCATTTTAATTGGTCTAAAAGACATTTTTCTTATAGTATATGTTAAGTTTACATCGAGTTTTAGTTTAGTCATTTAAGTTTATAAAGTGTATCTTTGATCCCTTAATCTTAACACAAGTCTCATTTAACAACAAAAACCCAACTTAGCAAATTTATATGTATGATGGGTGATGACAATTAGCGTATGAACACCTGGATAAATGATACAAAGGACTTTCATATAAAGATTAGTGTCTGATATCAGCGATCAACATTAAGCCCTTATGTAATATCCTAAATTGTAATTAAGGGCTGATAACTTCAAAGGGATGTAATTAATGTTAATTAAGCACTTTTGAAGTATATTATGTGAATTGTAATGTAAAATGTGCTTGGTGATAGTTTTGTAAGCATTGTAATAATCAGGGGCAAAATGGTAAATTACCGTCCGATTGGTCAGTTACCGAAGAGGAAACTCATAGGTAATTTGAGATCAATGGTTAGGATTCATGAGTATGAGAGGAATTGTGTGTGTGCATGTGTTATGTGAGGTTAGGAAAGGAGGGCCAAGATGTTGCCAAGTGTCCATTTGTGAGCCTTTGATCAAGTCAAGGTTTCAAACTCTTTTTCTCCCTCTCTCCTCTACTTAGGTCTGCCAAAAAGTCTCATGCACAAGGAAATATGATCCCATCTTCATTCTCTCATCTCTCTCTTCTCCACTCCATTTTCGTTCAAGCTTGGTAGGAAAGAGGAAGGAAAAGCTTGAGTTTTGGGTGAGTATTTGTCTCTAAATGCTCAAGTGCTCTTCATTAATATTGATCATAGTGTCAAGAGCATTATTCCTATGGTTTCAGATTTTTGATTAGTGGTGATTGGAAGCTTGAGAAAATTTGGAAGTGGTGGAAATCAAAAATTAGTCTTGGGAAGAAGTTAAGGTAAGCCTTTGGAATCTTTTGATATATTTATGGTGGTCATTGGTTTAGCTTTGAGGATTTTGGATTTTTGCCCTGATTTTGGCTTAATTTTGAAATGTGTGAATTGGTTAGTGTTTAGTGTGAAATTGGTGTCATAGTGTGCCCTTGAGCATTTGAAATTGGTTTGGAATGTTGGTTTGGATTGGTTTGCAATATGGTGGTTTGGTTGAGTTCTTGGCAAAACATGTGGTGGCCATTGTGTAACTTGTCAATGGAGGTTGAATTGGGTTGTTTTGATGATTTCAATGGATTTCTTGTGCAAATTTATGTGGGAATGGTATTTGATATGAATTTGGGAACCATTGGAAGCATTGGTGCAAAAATGGAAATGTTGCCCATTGAAAGTTTATTCTGGGCAGTCAAGTTTTCTGGATATTTTGAATAGGAAAATGGTGTCTAAAAATTCTGAAACTTTCCAGATTTAAATTTCACATTCCAAACTTCAAAATGAACATAAATTTTGTGTCATTTCGTTTTTTGAGCTAAGAGCAATGACTGTCCAAAGTTTGAAGTCGAAAATGGACTCTGTTTTGGGGCAGTGATGAAATTTGTGTGATTCTGTATTTTTGTGGTGATTTCCAGTAATGGCCAATATTTTTCCTAGGAAGAGGACTTAAATATCTTTCATTTGGCTTTAGGATCACCTCATTTCAATTTTTATAGAATTAATTATGATTTTTCAAAGTTTCCTTGGCTGCAGCACAAAACTTTCTGCGCACGTTTTGGCCGCAGCCAGAAATTCCTGGCTGTAGCGCAAAAATTTATGCACACGTTTTGGCCGTAGCCAGAGAATTCCTAGCTGCAGCCAAAATACTTCTGTGCTATTTTTGGCCGCAGCCAGAGAATTCTTGGCTGCCGCCAAAACTCTATTTTCAGCATTTTGTGACTTTGCAAAGTAATTTCCAACCTAGTACTCTCCAATCCTTTTAGGTTCTCTTTGAACTTGTTATAACCATTTAGGGGACTCATATGGAACCTATTCTAAGTGTTTGAAAGTAGGAATTAGGGGTAGGAAATTAATCCACCATTCTTGATTTTGTATATAGGCTTTGATATTTGCCGCCCTCGTGAGCCAACTACGTCGAAGGACATCAGGAAATGACAAGGTAGTGACTCTCTCTCACTTATACTTTGTGTAATGCACCGTATGTATGTTGTATCACTGTGTTATGATGATTTCTGATGCTCCTGAGGTTACAGCTGATGATAGCTGTCGTTTACGGCGCAAGCTGTCGTTTACAGCGTAAGCTGTTGTTATTGTGATTACAGCGTAAGCTGTCGTGATGTTGATTACAGCAAGAGCTGTCGTATTGTGTATACAGCCATGAGTGCTATCTTTTGTGGTGAAAACCATGTATCTTTGAGATTGTTGCTGCTGTTGCTGTTTGTGGTTTATGTACATGCTTTGTGTTTATGCATTGTGTGAGTGGTTTGTTACTACTGAGATTCTCTCGAATCTCATTCTTTCCTATGACTAACATTTTAGACAGGGCGTGTGGCTCAAAGGAGAGGCGGCCAACCCGGAGCAATTAGGACCCTTGGGGGTATATAGTTGAATTGGAAACGTTGGTTATTTATTTTGAACTCGGGATTACTGTATATTTTGAATCAGGAACACTACATTCGATTTTGGTTGTGTAATCCCCTAGTGTATACTTATAAACCTTCAGGTTTTTATGTATAGAACCCGGGAGTTGCCGGGGATGTGGTTATACACTCTAATATGATTGAATGTATATTAACTGTACAGGTAATTATATTCGAATATTGAAATTGAGACCAGGATGGGAAAAAGAGTTTTGAAAGTTTTGTGAAAATTTTACTGTGAGACAGAAAGTTTAAAACGAGGTTAAAGCATCCAATGGTCTCTAATCCGATTTAAATATATGTTATCGAATTATAATTACGTGTTTAAAGTCAGGGGTTACACCTAACTTCACTACAACAGAAATAACGAAATATGATGGTTTATCTGTCATATATAATGGTTCTGAACTGTCATATATGTGGGTGATATAAAAGCTCGGCACAGATATATTATGGTTATGAAGCATTATTTATTCTGGACCTATTATAATAGTTATAATATATTATCCTTTATGTATTGAGGCTTGATAAGGCTATATTGTTGTGACAATAGTTAATAGGCACATGTAAATAACCGTCATAATATATGCTAATGCTTGCATAATATATAATAGTTTAACTTTAACAACTGTTATATATAGTTAAAATAATTAATGGTTGTTAGATAACAATATCAAAGCTATTTTTTTTTTTTAAAAAAAATTGGGGCAGGAAATTTCTGTTTTTGATATCTCCCTGCATATACATTTGTACATGCAAGTAGAGAAAGAGGGAAAAGAAATTTGAATAATTCGCATATCATTCATGATCAGAGTATGTGTTTTTATAAAAGAATGATGAGCCTTTACATTAATTGACTCATAATGATAATTGACATAATCATAATCCCTAATTATCCTCTCTATTTACAATCCCTGATTTCTAGGTATAATAACTCTTGATTATTTCCTAACAATCCCCCTCAAATTAGAGCGTAGAAGTTATCAAGCCCAACTTGTTACAAAGAAAGTCCACATGAGTCCCATTTAAAGCCTTAGTTAGAAGATAGCCCAATTGGTTACTAGACCTCACCTACCCTGTAGAAATAAAGTTCTCATTTATCTTATCACATACAAAGTGACAGTCGATCTCAATGTGTTTTATACGTTCTTCAAACATAAAATTAGAGGCTATGTGTAAAGCAACTTTATTATTACACCACAGCTTCGTGGGCAAGGATGTGGCAAAACCAACCTCCTTCCTTAATTGGTGAATCCATAAAATTTCAGACACCGATATTGCTATGGCTCTATACTTAGCTTCTGCACTAGACCGAGATACCACATTGTGCTTCTTACTTTTCCAAGACACCAAATTTCCACCCACAAACACACAATATCTTGTGATAGATCTCCTACTAGCCTCTGACCCCCCATGATCTACATCACAAAACATTTTATCTAGGTATGGACATGATTCGTACAAAGTATACTACGACAAGGTGAGCCCTTCAAGTAATGTAAGACATGCTCCAAGGCTTCCTACTGGCCAATGGTCGTTGTTGTCATGAATTAGCTAAGCACACTAATTGGAAAGTTCACATTAGGGCGAGTCACCTTGAGATAGTTCAATTTTCTAATCATTTTATGGTATCTCTCAGGATATTCAAATGGTCTGATCTTCTCAAGATCAACCTTGTTCTTTACATCCTTGGGTAGCTCGTCAAATAGTACTTTGTCATCAATATCCAAGAAAGGATAAGGAATCATGTGAAAGCTACTTGGTGTGCTCTAAGTTTCCTAGTTTCTCTTAGCAGATCAAGAACAAATTTCCCTTATGTCAAGAGGATGCCTTTCTTCCTTTTCATAACCTCGATTCGGAGAAAGTACTATAGCAGACCCAAATCCTTTTTTTGGAAATAAGAATTAAGAAAGGCCTTGAATGATGAGATTCCCGAAGTATTGCTACATGTGATCACAATGCCATCTACATATACCACTAAGAGGATCATGCCTGCATACCTCCATTGATAAAACATAGAGTGATTGCACTTGCTTTGATTTACAATTTATAAGAAAACATACAGTCGAAACAGCATCAACCCAAAAAGGTTTTGGAATATGCATTTGAAACATTAGAGCCAGGGCTACTTCTAATAAGTGCTGATTATTTCATTTTGCTACACCATTCTGAGCCACATAGACCCCAAATATCATAATGAACTAAATCAAAGGGGGATGTAGCTCGTTTATTGAAGTGAGGTGCCAGATGAACACTATGATATTTAGCAAATTGACAAGACTCTCATTGTAAAGATGACAAATGATGAAACTAAGGATACATCCTCTTCAAAGAAGACAAAGACACATTACCTAATTGACAATAAACTTTAGAAGGAAATGAACAACTAGAGCAAGCAACTGAACGCAGCACTCGATCATCAAGAAAGTAATGGCTGTCAGATTCATAACCCTTACCACTAATTCACTGTGCCGTGATATCCTAAATCAAATAATGGTTATGGAAGAGTGAGACAAAATAGTTTAATTGTTGAGTAAGCTTGCTAGGAGACAAAATGTTAAATTCAAGATTAGGAACATCAAGTACTAAGGATAAAGGAACAAATGGGGTAGGTCAAATAGTGCCAGATCCAATAAAATGAGAATAAAAATGATAAACCTATGTTGTGTGAGTTCTCAAAATAAACTAGGAAATGTAGCGAAGTAGCTCAACTTAGGTAATTCTTGTGAGGACATTAATTTCCAACTTTTTAAATAGTAAAGTGGTAAACACCTTAAAGTTGTGAAAATCATTTTGAGAAATTGTTTATAAAACTAATGAAGTAATCTAATCTAATTCAATATTTTTGTATTTTTTCTATTTTCAATACAAAGAAGTAAATGGAATCGAAATTAACAATAACAACAAGGTAAATTCAATAAACTAGTATAATGATGAAATGAGATTCCCTTGACTTGAGGTTTTAGTCTTCCTTACTTGCTAATGATAAGAATTCAATAATGTGAGTCAAGAGGATGGACATAAGCTACTACTAGATCCATACTTGCAAAACTCATTTAATTCATTCTACAGAAGCAATTAAATGAATACAACCAAATAATTCAGACTCAAGGAGATGAATAATTAACTTTCAATTCTAAATTGTAATTACCATTACAAAAATTAAAAGTATCCAGTTTAGTCATTTAAAATCCACTCAATCGAGTAGGAATAAACAACTCAACCTACTCTAAATATGAATCATACAAAGCTTAATTAATCAACTCCTAGCTCAACTACCAAGTTTATTCACTTGGCATAGGACAATCTAGATCACAACCACATACTTAACCAAGCCATATGATTATAAACTAGAAAGAGAGCTTAAAGGAATTCCATTGAAGTTTAGAAGCTCAAACCATTACCCAACTTAAAGAAATGATCAAAACTTAGCTATAAGATGAAGCTTGATGAAAGGATGAGCAATCAGCCATGGAAATTTAAAACAGCCACCGTAACGCCTCCCCAATCCCTTTTCATTCCAGCTACCCCACCCCTTTTCTCTTTTGTGTTTCCCTTCAATTCCTTTTAGCCGCCTCTCCCTTTTCTCCCCTTTTTTTTGTTGCTTCACGCTGTTATTCCTTTATTCATTTTTGGTCTAGCCCATCTTCATTTAATTTGGTCCGATTGCTTCCTCAATAATTCAGCCACCATTCCTCTTCTCACTCAATTCAATTCGATTCCGTCTTCCTTTTCAATTTGGTCAGTCCTTTTTTTCAATTCAATTCGGTTCAGATCTCTATTATATTCTCCCTTCTCATAGTCGCCATTCCTCTTTTTTTTTTCCATCCAGTTAATTGGTCCAGCTGTCCTCTTCTTTTCCCTTTTGTCAATTCTGGTCCAGCACACTTTTCTCCATTATTCCCCTTTGTTGTATCCATTTCGGCTGCTTCTTCCTCTAATTCACAATAGTCTCCTCCTCAATACAACACCCATGGTTCCCAATTTTCTTTTACTTCTTCAATTTTCTTTAGGTTAAAAAGTGAGTTAAGGTATGTTTGGATAAGAGATAAAACCTATTTTGGCATTAGGCACAAAATTGCAACTACCAAACAAGGCCCTTAGTCATTTAATCTCCTCTTAGAAAAAATGTGAAAACAAATTCAGCACTTGTGATGTTTCATTCTTGTCCTTCATTAAGCTCCAAAATGACATCTTTGACCTTGACCACTTGACAAAAGTTATGCCGCATCATCACCTACAAAATTAGATTCACAAAGGTAATATCTTTTGCTCGCAATTAAGAAATAATGGGAATAAAAAATATTAATTAAAAATAAAGCAATTTAACCACTATAATTCCTAAATTATCCTTTCACTAGAATCTCGCATTAACACTTAATTATGCCCAAAATATTCAATTAAGTCCCACAAAAAGCCTAAGATTAATTAATAAAAGTTGAAGAATAGGCAAGATCAAGCTTCAAGATCACACTTAGTCAAATAACAAGGTATCCACCTATCCAAATTCAATGAATATACCAAATATTGAACTAGCTAAAGTGATGCAAGGTTTAATTACAATGAGCTTAATTGGAAACCCGAACTAGGATAAGCATTTGCACTCTTCTCTCATATAAGGTAGTTTTTCACTTGCATATACGTTGGCCATACTCTACCATAGGCGTGTAATATTTCTAGGCTCTCAACTACTTGTAACAATGGCATAAATAAATCCAAAGGACTTTGTAGGGTTATAATGTTGAATAGGCCAAATGATGGAAAATTAGGACAAGCTACCATGCATGCATCAAATTTGATTAGCATAACCAATATCACTGATCATAATAGTGTAACTTTCTTTTGCCAAAATTTTCCATTTTAACTCATCAATACATTTTTTTTACTTTTATGAAGTGCCTTATATATACTTTTTTTTATCCTCTTTTTTTTTTCTATTTCTATTTTTCTTTTGTTTGTCCTATTTTTTTTTCAATTCACATGGCACTTATCATCCTATTTAAAAGAGCAACATTCATATTTCCTCATCATAGTGCTAATGGAACTTGATGCAAAGTTCAAGCATGGTATTTGTATAATGAAAATGAAAATGAAAATGAAGGGCTCAAAAGGGTAAAAAAAAGGAGAACAATGATTGGTTTGTGTTTAGGTTAGTAGGTTTAGAAATGAATGCCAATGTTGTAATACCCGAAATTTTGAAACTTGAGGCTAGAGAATAAGCCTGAAATAAGTGGATTGCTAAGCCCCAGTTTAGCAAGATCCCAAATTGTGATTAAGGGTTAATGACTCCAAAAGTGGATGTGGTTAGTGATAAAAAACCCTTTTGAAGATTATGATGTGATTTGACACTCCAATGTGATTCGTAAGTGTTGTGAGTAGCGCCGAAATCCTGTATTTGAGTTCAATTATGGATTAACATCTAAATTGACTTAAAATAAAGGGAGGGTGCATAATGTGGTGATATGGAATGATAATATGAGTTTGGCGGTGATTCAATGAGAATTGATATAATCAGGAGCAAAACGGTAAAGTTGCCGACTAATTGATTGTTTACCAAAGAAGATGCTCCTTGGTAACTCAAAGATCAATGGTTGAGATTGATTGTTATAAGATTAAAAGGGTGGAATCCCTTGTGTTGAGCTCATGTGAATTCATGAGGATGAAACAAGAGTGTGACAAGTGGCACAACATGAGTCCTTGATCTTGGTCAAAGTGTCAAAGCTTATTCCTCTCTCTTCTCCTCTCCTTTAGGTCGGCCAAGAGGCCTCATTTGGCTCAAAAATCTGATTTCAACTCTCTCTCCTCAAGCTCCCATAGACGTCCAAGCATAGAGGAAGAAAGAGAAATGGAAAGGTGAGGTTTCAACCTTGTTGTTGACCTCTAATGCTCAAATACCCTTCTTTAAAGTTGTTCATAGTGATGAGAGCTTCATCTCTATTGTTTTAGATTTGTTAAAGAATGTGTTTGAGAGCTTGAGGAAAAGTGGAAAGATGAAGAATCAAGGAATTGGTTTGGGAAAGAGGAAGAGGTGAGTATTTGAAGCCTTTTGATCTAAGTTTTGTGACTTGTGGTTGAGTTTTGAGAATTTTGGAATTTTGCCATGATTTTATGGTATTTTCATGTGGCATGTAAATGGTGGAATTGGATGTTGTTTTATGTTGAAAATGGTGTCATGTTGTGGTATTTAATCATTAGAATTGGTTTGAATTGGATTGGACACATTGGTTGCAAAACTGGAAAATCTGTCCTTTGGAAGTCTGTTCTGGGCAGTTTATTTGTGTTGGCGTTTTGAATAGGCAAATGATGTTAGAAAATTATGAAACTTTCCAGTCTTAAATTTCATGTCCCAAGATTTAAATTGTACATATAATTTGTGCCATTTCATTTTGTGAATTGGGATTTATGTTTGCCCAAAGTTTGAGGTCAAAACTAGGTTTGATTCTAGAGCAGTGTGGATATTTTTGGAATTCTGTATTTCTGTGGTTTTGTACAGCCTTGATCTATATTTTTTCTATGACGAGGACTTAAATAGATTTCATTTGGCTTTGGGATCACCTTGTTTTGATTTTTCTAGAATTAATTATGAATTTTTGAAGTTGGCCAGGCTGTAGTAGAAAATCTTGGCTGCAGTGCAAAAGTTTCTGTGTGCGTTTTGGCCGCAGCCATAAATTCTTGGCTGCAGCCAAAAACCTTCTGTGTGTGTTTTAGCTGCAGCTAAAGGATTCTTGGCTGTAGCCAACCCCATTTTCAGCATTTTGTGATTTTGAAAGGTGATTTCCAACCTAATACTTCCCAATCCTTTAGGCTTTCGTTGAGTTTATTATAGGCACCTAAAGGGTGTGAATGGTAATCAACCTTAAGTGATATGAAAGTAAGGATTTGGAATAGCGAATAACCCGTTGTCCTTACTTTGGTTATAGGGTTTGATATTCTCCTTGATCATGAGTAGCCGATTATGGAGCATACGTGTAAAGAAAAAGTGTAGGGAACTTACCTCTCTTGCATGCTTTGATATTTGTGTTTGTGTATGGATGCATGTATTGTTTTGCATGATTATGTGAAACATGTATGAATGATTGTAGCTCTGTTTCTATTTATGCTATGGTCATGAGTATGTTGTTGAAACATTGAGCACGCGATATGTCATTATGTGAGCATGTGTTATTGTGATGTAAGCATATCATGCATTAAACACTTATCTTGCATACATATTAGTATATGTTTCCCTACTGAGATTATCTCAAATTTCACCCTCACCTACCAACATTTTAGACAGGGTAGTTGGATCAAGGATGGAGCAAGCAGCCAAGGGCGATAAGGACTCCTTCGGGTTGTCATTATGATAGTTGGTTATCATAGTTGGGAGTATTGTGTATTGGATATTTGTATATGTGGATGAGGATTTAATTATGTGTATTTGAGGTGAGATTTGTGTAATCCCCGTATGAGAACTTGTATACGGGTGTATTGCCCTTTGTAAACCCTTTTGTAAAGATGTGAACCTGGGATTGTCGGGATTATTATATTGTGCACTCTGATTTATCTATTGAATGTAATTATCCACGTGAAGTGATAGATTCGAAATGTAAACATAAGACCCGATAAATTGGATTTTAAAGATATTTGTGAAAACCCTATAGTGAAGATGTGATTTTAAAATGGTTTTGTTTATTATTGGTCTCTATTTCACTTTAATTGTGTATTTCAGATATAATTACGGAAGGGGGGTTACAAATGTCATCTCTATCTATACCATTGCAAAATGTAGCCACAAGCAAGAAATAAAACAAGTTCTAGAGAGCAATAATCTAAGTAGATAAATCACACAATGAAATAAACAAATAGGCCAAAACACCTACCAATTAGGCTTTTTGTTCCCTAACAAACTCATCAAAATCAAGCCATGCATCATTAAAACACTTGAATTTTGTGGCAATTTACTAATTTAAAGCAAGTTTCAACCGTGAATTTAACTAAGAGAAATTGAGATGCTTCATCATAACTGAAGACCTCAAAAATCTCAGTGAATTGGACTAAAAACAACAGAAGACAAAAGTAGTAGACAGAAGCATATGATGTCACAGTGAATTCCATCATCAGAATAAACACACTCCTCTATACTCAATCCTTACATTGCCCTCAATGTATTTCACAAAAACAAAGAACCTAGACGCACTTATCTCTTGGGTGAAGTGAATGTTGTAAAGTCCAATTCAAGATTGAAGCACAACATATCATCGTCACAAGGAGATAGAAAGACAAGACATAAGTGGAAATAGTTCTTAGAAATTAGGCATAAGGATATAGAGAAAAAGGTAGTGAAGGATAAGGCTAAGCACAAGAGTACGATTCAAAATGGAGTTTATTCAATTAGAAAATGCAAACAAATAGACTACTTTTTACTACTGATAAGTCCCTCCCCTACACTTGTTCAATAGCATATATCATCAAATAAAATAAGGAAAAAGGTAGGAAAGAGACTACCGTGTGCATTATGGTGGTTGATGACTGGCATGGTAATGCTTCAACAAATGACCATTCACTTGAAACTTTTCACCACTTGCAGAATCTTCGAGCTCTATTAAACCAAAGCTATGCACTTTGACTACTTTGTAGGGACTTTGCCATTTGATTTTAAGCTTCCCATTTTTGAGCTTTAATCTTGCCTTGAACATAAGTACTTGCTCTCCTTCATGAAACTGATTCCGTCAGATGCCTTGATCATGAATCAATTTGGATTTTTCCTTATAAATACGAGAACTTTCATATGCATCTAACCATAACTCTTCTAGCTCTTATATCTCAAGCATCATTTCCTTAGCAGAATCTTGAAGATCCATATTACAAGTCTTCACAGCCCAGTAAGCTCTATGTTCTAGCTCAACAGGTAGATGGCAACCCTTACCAAAGGCTAACCGGAAAGGAGACGTGCCAATGGGAGTTTTAAAAGATGTATAATATGCCCAAAGAGCATCATCCAACCAGATACTCCAATCTTTTCTATTTGGCTTGACAATTCTCTCCAAGATATACTTGATTTCCCTATTATACACCTCAACTTGCCTATTCGTCTGTGGATGGTATGAGGTAGAAGTCTTGTATAACACACCATATTTGGATAGTAAGTTGTCCATCAATTTATTGAAAAAAATGTGATCCACGATCACTTACAGTTGCTCTTGGCACACCAAACCTACAAAAGAAATAAGTACATAGGAATCTAATAATAGTAGAGGCATCATTCATCCCTGTAGGAATGGCCTTAATCCACCTTGAAAGGTAAATCAACAGCCAACAAAATGTACAAATATCTATGAGATACAAGAAATAGACCCATAAAATCAATGCCCCAAACATAAAAAACTTGACAAAACAACATGGGTTGCTGTGGCATTTCTTGCTTTCTAGATAACCCCCTAAAATGCTGGCATGCATCACAAGTTTTACAAAAAGTATAACAATCTTTAAAGAGGATAGGCCAATATAAATCACAATGTAATATTTTTCTAACAGTTCTCTTTGCCTTAAAGTGAGCACCACACAACAAAGAATGACCAGAGGTTATAACAAAAGAAAATTCATTATCCGGTACACATCTTCTAATGACTTGATCACTACAATGCCGCCACAAGTAAGGAGGATCCCACAAATAGTATTAAGCTTCATGTTTTAGCTTCTGTTTTTGAAAATAAGATAAAGAATCAGTTAAGAATCCAACAGCAAGATACTTCACAATATGAGCAAACTATAGGTTGTGAAGTGTAATAGCAAGGAGATGGGCATCAAGAAAACTATCACAAGTAACTTAAGCATTAACTACTCCCTGTGTAGTAAGAGGCAAGCGGCTTAGATGATCGGCCAAAAAATTTTCTGCGCCTGCTTTGTCCCCAAACTCTGTGTTAAATTCTTGAAGTAGTAGCATCCACAGTAGCAACCAAGGCTTAGTATAAGTCTTCCTAGATAAGAACTAGATAGCAAATGGTCAGAATAAATAATCACTTTAGATTCACTAAATAAGACCTAAACTTCTCAAGTGCAAAAACAATGGAAAAGAGCTCTTTCACAGTGGTAGTGTAGTTGATTTAAGCCTTATCTAATTTTTTAGAAGCATAAGCAATAACACAAGGGGTTTTAACAATTTTTTGACCTAGAACTGCACCAACAACACTATTGGAAGCATCACAACAAAGCTCAAAATCAAGATCCTAATTAAGAGTAATGAGTATAGGTGGAGAAATGAGTCTAGATTTAATTTCATCAAAAGCCAATTTTCATGTATATTCAAGATGAAATCCACATCTTTTTGGAGAAGCTTAGATAGGGGAGAAGATATTTTACTAAAATCTTTAATGAATCTTCTATTAAATCCAATATGCCCCAAGAAAGATCTAAATTCTCTTAAGTTAGAGGGATAAGGAAGAGATGAAATTACTTCAATTTTAGATTTGTCAACTTCTATACCCCTCTTACTTATCAAGTGGCCTAAGACTATTCCTTGATCCACCATGAAGTGGCATTTTTCAAAGTTTAGTACAAGGTTCTTTTGTACACACTTTTCTAATGCTCTCTCTAAATTAAGCAAACATTCTTCAAAAGAATTCTCATATATAGAAAAATCATCCATGAATACCTCAATACCTTGTTCAAGTAAGTCATTAAAGATGGAGAGCATGCATCTTTGAAATGTGCCAAGAGCATTGTATAACCCAAAAGGCATCCTTCGGTATGCAAACATCCTAAATAGACAAGTAAATATTGTCTTTTCTTGATCCGCTGGTGCAATAGGAACCTAAAAATAACCAGAAAAACCATCAAGGAAACAACAATATGATTTTCATGCCAATCTTTCTAATATCTGATCTATAAAGGGGAGGGGAAAGTGGTCCTTTCTAGTTGCTTTATTCAATTTCCTAAAGTCTATGCAAACTCTAAGAGTTTTGGACTCTTATTGGAATGAGTTCGTTCTTCTCATTTGTACAATTGTTATTCCACTCTTTTTTGAAAAATCTTGGACCGGACTGGCCCATAACTATCAGAAATAGGATATATGATCCCTACACTCAAGAGTTTGGTGACCTCCTTCTTAACTACATCTAAGATAAGAGGGTTGAGTCTACGTTGGGGCTGTCTCACAGGTCTTGAACCTTCATTCAAAAGGATTTTGTGGGTGCATACAGTTGGGTTAATACCTGGAATATCACCTAAAGTCCACCCTATTGCCCTCTTGTGTTTTTTCAACACATGGAGTAAAATTAACTCCTCAGATGTACTTAAGGAACTAGAGATAATAACAGGTAATTGATCATTTTCAATAAGAAAGGCATACTTGAAGTTAGGGGAAGGGGTTTTAAATCAAGTTTAGGGGGCTGCACAATTGAAGGTAAAAGCTCTTTCAATTCAACTACACCAAGAAACTCCCTTTTCTTATGAGAATTTCCAATAATTGTTGCATTGAAGGTATGTCCCCCTTGTTTAGATGTGGATCAAGATTGTGACTCATTCACAAAGCAACCTTGACTACTACCTACATAATTCAAAGAGTAAAATTTAGGAGAGGTAGCATGATGAAATGGTATGCAATAGTTTAGCAATTGATGAGAACTGAAATTCTCTCCTGTTACAGTCTTGACATGTGGTTGACCATTGTATCCAAAATTTTCAATAAATAAATTTATGGCTTTTGACCTACTAAGTTCATCACCAAAAGAAGAAAGTATTTCAATAATTTGACAGAAGTAAGGTTACCCATACAATCATCCTAGAGGTTAGGAGAAGACTGAAACTTGTAAGAAGGAGGAATGTGAAGCTTAAACCCATGAATTGCAGTTGTGAAATCAGTAGCACATTGATTTCTTTCCTTATGTTCAATAATGACTCTATTTGTTTCCATAGGAGTAGATTTAGTGCTAATGGATGTCACTTCACTTCCAAAAGTAGAATCCACTTTACTAACATTTTCAAATTCTGCAAAGCTACACAGTAACTCTTTCCCAACACCGTGATAGCTATCAAATAAAGATATAGTACTACCAAGGTTAGAAAAATAAAAAATAAAAGGGCTGGAAGTGGAAAGTGACCTATCAATTGACATGCAATCAATACTACACACATCATCATCACAATCAACAGAGGGAGAAGAATTTGAATTAGTGGTAGCACATACATCATTATGACAATCATTTTTCGCACACAATGGGAAGGTAAACTTATTAATTACCTCTTCCAAGGCCAAATCAATCAAATTTAAGCCAAGAAGGGACTAGTCCTCAAATGGGTGATTCATAGCTTCATAAACATTGAACCAAATCACATGATCACCTACTTCCATAGTTATGTACCCATCCTTCATGCTAATAATAGTATTAGCTATTCGCATAAAAGGCCTACCCAAATCAATTGTTCCTCAACTGAGACCTCAATGGACATGTCTAAGACATACAAATCAACAGGAAACACTAAGTCTTTGACTTTAACTAAGATGTCTTTAATAAGCTATGAGGTTTCCTAGTGGTACGATAAGCTAGTTGTAGGATTACACTAGTGGATTGATGTTTGTGAGGCTAAGAGAGGTGTAAATAGAGTATGGCATGACATTTATTGTGGCTCCTAGATCAAGGAGAGCATTACTAAAAGGCATGGTACCTAAAGTGCATGGAAAGTAAATGAGCCAGGATCTTTACACTTAATTGGAAGATGGGGTTTAAATATAGCAGACACACTAGGACTCAACTGAACACACTCATTGGGTTTACACCTACACTTCTGGGTACACAAATCTTTCAAGATTTTAGCACAAGTAGGCATCCCCTTTAACACATCAAATAAAGGTAAATTAACTTCAATCTTATTGAAAATATCTAACATATTAAGAAATTTCTTTTCATTTGAAACCTTCTTGCTAAGCACATATGAATTAGGAAATGAAATTTCAAAGAGATTTACCTTTTTACCTTCCCCTTTGCTTGAAGAAAAAGTTCAAGGGTCAAGCACCTTAGTATTTGTTGGAGTAGACACTCCTTGCTTACTATCTAGATTTGAATTTAGAAAAGAATGCCTTTGTAGAAGCTTTTATTCAGCCACTCTCTCAAATTTTCAGTAGCAAGGTGAGTGTCTTGATCAGAATCATCACTACCATCCATATCTTCAATTTGTGGTTGCAATAGAACCTCAACCTCTTCTTATGCCTATCATTAGAATATGTTCCAGATTTGAAACTCTCAACAATGTCTTCAAACCGGACTTGCTTACCCACTTGTTTACCACTTCTTAAGGAGATAGCATAGACATCCTTAAGATTGATCACAGTGTTGGAAGGTAACCCTTGTCCACTTTTAGCTTGTTGCTCATTGATGTTATCAGACATTTGAGTGACAAATGAAGTGAGATTAGCATTCTTAGAATCCAACAACCCTAACTTGTTGAAAATTGTGTCAAATTTAGTCCTAATGTCAGAAAATTTAGAATTGGTTTCAGCTCTCTCTTCATCAAATCTCGAGGCTAGGTTACCCATGGAAGATGACATATTGTTCATACACTTAAGAAGTTGAGAGATGTCATCTTTAGTAGCATGGGATTAAGGTGTAGCAACCACTATTTGTTGGAGACTAGATTGGTTTGAAGGTCCTTGATTTGGAGCTTGATTTAAAGAACTCCCTTGGAATTGATTCTGGTTCCTCCAACCAAAGTTGGGATGGGATCTCAAACCCTTATTGTATGTGTTAAAGTAGGGATTCCAAGGTCTTTAATTCTTCCCTTGTCTCCATTGGAAAACAATCGAGATCTCTCCAGTTGGTATGGGCAATTTGGAGCAATATGCATGTGAGAGCTATATATGTCACAGCTAGGAGCCACTAGAGCCTGAGAATATGACCCATGAATGTTCACATTGTTTAGGTGGCCCATGAGCTTATTGAGGTTAGTTCTCATCTCTGTCATTTGGGATGAAAAATTATCATACTCTCTTGAAGATCTTGAAGCATATGAGACCTCATGGATTTGTCTAGTATCCAACCCTTTATATTGTTGATCATTACTATCTACTTTCTCAATTAAAGCCCATGCTTCTTTAGGTGTGAGTAATTAAATAGTGTCTCCAGAAGTAGAATCCAAACTCTTCCTATCTTGAATAATTAACCCACTATGGAAATATTGCACCAATCAAGCTTCTGGGATTTTATGATGTAGTCACTTGGCTAGGAGTTCTTGAAATCAACACCAATACCCATAAAAATATTCATGGAGGCCTTGTTTAGCATCGAAGATTTCCTTGGTGAGAGAGTTTAGCTTTGAAGAAGGAAAGTATCTTTCCAAAAAGGCCCTCTTCAAGGTTTCCCAAGAGGTTAAGGCATTAGGATTATGGTGAGGTAGCATCATGAACCATTCCTTAGCTTTATTTTCTAGTGTAACATGAAAGACTTTCCTGCACATCTCATTTAGATCAACCCCCATTGGTTTCATGGAGTTGCACACAATGTACATCTTCCTTAAGTGCTTGTTAAGGTCTTCCACAGGTAAACCATTAAATTTTGGTAAGTGACTCAATAAAGGACCTTTCAACTCAAAATTAATATTAAATTCAAGACAAGAGAAGAATAATATCAGTAGTAGAGGTAAGATCTTTTATAGTTCTATGATCCCTATTGTTCCTAACAATATTATTGTAAAACTCTACGAGTGGAGGATCAATGGGTAGAGGGATGTCTTCTTGAGAAGGAACTTGATCCATGGCAAGATGGCTACCTTTCTTAAGCAACTAACTACCTTGTTAATATCATTATCTAGAGGCACAAGTTCAGTTTTCTTAGATCTAGTCATGCACAGTAAAGAGACTTATATAGACACAAATTACATAAAAGTAATTTAGTCAAATGGGGTATTGGAGAAGAGTTGTATATAGCAAAAATTAGCAACTTATAGTAAACCAAGTTAACTAATCTTTGACAACCAAAAGAGTTAACCAAAACCAATGAAGATCAGGTGTCTACAAAGTAAAATCAGTCTCAGCAAGAACAAGACAAGTGCAACTCAATGGTACAAGAGGCAAATAGGAGTTGCAAGGTAAGAATTCACCTTTTAGTAGAATAAGTTGGTATATCAATAAATATGTACCTCAAACCTCAAGTATATGAGTAGAGTCACTGTAATCACAACTTACAGAATATGATAGCCACATGCTGTAATGACCCAATTTGTGATTTAGGGCTAATGACCTCCAAAGTGGATGTAACTGATTTTAAACAAACACTTTTGGAGAATGTGATTTAAATTGTGATTTGAATGTATTATAACCAATGCCTAGACCCTGTATCTGAGTTCAATTATTGAGTAACATCTAAATTGAGCCAAAATAAAGGGGAGGGCGCATGGCTAAGAGAAATGAAATAATAATTTGTGTTTGGGTAATTTGGTGAGTATTGTGATAATCAAGGGCAAAATGGGAAATTTTCTGACCAATTAGTCTACTACTAAAGAGGGAGTCTACTAATTAGTAGGAATTATTGTGGCATGCTTAGTTGCTTAAGAGATTATGTAAGAATGATCATATGTATGCATGTACATGGAAAGAGTTATAAGAAGACCCAAGATTGTGACAAGTGTCCAATTGGAGGCCATGGATGAAGTTAAAATTTCAAATTGTTTCTTTTCTTCCCTCTCTCTCTCAAAGTTGGTTAATGAGCATGGGAGGAAGGGAAAAATCTACATCTTTATCATTCTCTCATTTCTCTCTCTCTAACTCCATTGTCATTGAGCTCAAGGTAGAAAGAGAAAGCAAAGGTGAGATTTTTTACATGGTAGTTGGCTGCTAATGCTCTAGACCTCTTCTTTAAGGTTGTCCACCTTGATAAGAGCTTCATCTTGATATTTGAACATATTTGAAAGAAGGTGTTTTAGAGCTTGAACATATTTGAGAATTGAGGAATCAAGGATCTAACCTTGGCAAGATTAGGAGGTGAGCATTTGTAGCATTTTGGCATATATGTTGTGATTTTTGGTTAGGTTTTGTTATTTGTGGAATTTCCCTTGCTTTAAGTGTGCTTTTGGAATGCATGAGTTGTATGATGATTTATGGTAGAATTGGTAGTATGTGGTGCCATTTGAATGTTAGAATTGGTTTGGAACTTTGGAAGCAAGTTTGGTGAAATGAGGTATGGGTGTAAAATGTTGATCCAAAACCAAAACTTGTAGTTAGAATGAGATTTTTGGTGTTTTGAGGTTTCCAATGGGGTCTTTGTGTGAAATTATGTGGGATTAGGTTTATACAGGAATTTTAAGACCATTGGAAAACATTTGGTAAAAATTGGAAACTTCTGCCAGTTGCTGGGTTTTGGCTTCAGATAGAGCCTTCTCGAGTGAGAAGAGGCCTCACTCGAATGCTGCAGCATGTTTTTTCCTTTCCTTCAGTTTTCCATTGCCCTTCCATGCCAAAAAGCCAAAGAGCATTTCCTCACTTTGCGAGTGACAGGGGTTCTCACTCAGCACACCCTGCCCTACTCGAGTGTGGGTGTATTTGGCACCTTGAGCCCGCTTCTCTGGGTAATACTCGCAGTTTATTTTTCAAGAATGTGACCTAGCACTCACAAGTGTTGAGCTGTCACTCAAGTACCAGGGACATTACTCAAGTGCATTTCCCACCCTAGATTTTTTTTGCTCTCGGGTCATTACTTTTTATGCCTCACTCGATAGGACTCGGGTGGATATGAGGCTATCACTTGAGTGTTGGGTTTAGGACTCAAGTGGTATGATTACTCTCTGTTCTCTCTGTTGCTCTCTATCAAGCACTCGCACCAGTATGTCTTCATGCTCGAGTGTAAATCATTCTATCACTCGAGTGAATCGCTTGAAATCAACATTTTTGCTTCCAAAAGGGGAGTCTTTGGTATTGTTCTTCTAACCCTTTAGGAATTTGTCTAAGCTTCTAGTGGGCACCTAAAGGACTTAAATGACAACCAATCTTAAGTGTTTTGAAAATAAAAGCTTTGAATGGAGATTAATTCGCCATCCTTGGTTTTGGTTATAGGTTTTGATATTTGCCCTGTGCGTGAACAGCCTATGCCAGAAAATCATTAGAAAGAACAAGGTAGTGACTCTTTCTCTTATACCATGTGTAAAACATTATATGTATGTTTATTGTGCTTTGTGATGAGTTCAGATGCTACTGCGAATACAGCGGGAGGGCTGTCGTCATTATGATTACAGCGAAAGCTATCGCATAGTGTTTATAGCCACGAGTGCTATTGTTATCACAGCGAAAGTTGTCTCATTATGTTTACAGCCGTGAGTGCTGTCATTTATGGTGAAAGCCATAAATCATTGTGCATTATGTTATTGTTGCTGATGTTGGTGTAAATGATTTGCTTACATGCTATGTGTTTATATATGGTATAAGTGACTTGTTACTACTGGGATTCTCTCGAATCTCATTCTTTCCTTTGACTACCTTACAGATAGGGCAAGTGGTTCGAAGGAGAAGTCGATAACCAAGGGTGGATAGCACAGACTTAGGTTATAGTTGGTTGTGATATTTTGTTTGGGAATCATTGTATAATTTGTAGATATTATTTTGGATATGGTTATGTAACCTCCTCATTGGGAAGTGTAAGGGGTGAGTATGCTCCATAAACCCTTTAGCTATGATATGACACCCGGGGTTGCCAGGATTTTTGTTGTACACTATGATATATATGAATATGACTTAGTTATACAGGTGAATTATATTTGAAATGTGAGTATGAGAACAAATCAAACAGGTTTTGAAAGAAATTTTGAAAACCTACTTCATCTCAGAGTGATTCTTTGATGTGAAGTTTGGGGACTTGTCAGGTTTTGAAATAACTGCTGGTCTCTAATTTAATTTAAATATGCATTCTTGAATTATAATTATGGTTTATAAGGAAGGGGGTTTACACCTGCAGTCTCAAGTTTTAACTAACAGCTTCCTAAGGATGAAGAATGTAGAGTTCCTTACCACAAAACAATAGTAAACCACACAATGGTCACTAAGAATATGATAGTAAAGCAACAAAATGAAAATTTCTTTTTTTAGAGAATTTTATATGCAAATGGAATGCAAAACAACTATGAACATGAAAAATTATCTAAACCACTACTAAACAGTCCAACAATTAACACCTACCTAAGACAAACTCAAAAACATACTAACAACCAAGAAAATCAAATCAAAACCTAGAAAACAAAGCTAATAAAAAACCTAGAAAAAAAAAAAGAAAAAGAAAATTCAGAAAAGTATAGCAAACCTTTGAATTTGGCTAAACTCCAGCAAACCTAATAGCTTTAGCTATTAGTCTTGTTTAGAATGCTATAAAACAGTGGCATGTCAAACTTCAGAATTTTCTGGGAAAACATATTTCAGTTACAGCAAAACAGTGCTATTCAAAACTCAGATTTTTGCCAAATTCAAATTAGTGCCACACACTTTCTACTCAACTAAGACACACTATGACAACTGAAAAGAACACTTAACTACTTAAAACCTTGGCAATCATCCTCCCAGGCAATGGCGCCATTTTGATAAACCCATGTCATGTGAGTTCTCAAAAAAAAAAAAGCTAGGTTTGGAAATGTACAGTAGTAGCTCAATATAGGTCGTTCTTGTGAGGAGATTAATTTCCAAGTTTTTAAATAGTAAATTGGTAAATACCTTAAAGTTGTGAGAAATCATTTTGAGAAATTGTTTATAAAACTAATGAAGTAATCTAATATAATTCAATATTTTTGTATTTTTTCTGTTTTCAAGACAAAGAAGCAAATTGAATCGAAATTAACAATAACAACAAGGTAAATTCAATAAACTAGTATAATGATGAAATGAGATTCCCTTGACTTGAGGTTTTAGTCTTCCTTACTTGCTAATGATAAGAATTCAATAATGTGAGTCAAGAGGATGGACATAAGCTACTACTAGATCCATACTTGCAAAACTCATTTAATTCATTCTACAGAAGCAATTAAATGAATACCACCAAATAATTCAGACTCAAGGAGATGAATAATTAACTTTCAATTCTAAATTGTAATTACCATTACAAAAATTAAAAGTATCCAGTTTAGTCATTTAAAATCCACTCAATCGAGTAGGAATAAACAACTCAACCTACTCTAAATATGAATCATACAAAGCTTAATTAATCAACTCCTAGCTCAACTACCAAGTTTATTCACTTGGCATAGGACAATCTAGATCACAACCACATACTTAACCAAGCCATATGATTATAAACTAGAAAGAGAGCTTAAAGGAATTCCATTGAAGTTTAGAAGCTCAAACCATTACCCAACTTAAAGAAATAATCAAAACTTAGCTATAAGATGAAGCTTGATGAAAGGATGAGCAATCAGCCATGGAAATTTGCAGTAGCCACCGTAACACTTCCCCAATCCCTTTTCGTTCCAGCTACCCCTCCCGTTTTCTCTTTGGTGTTTTCCTTCAATTCCTTTTAGCCGCCTCTCCTTTTTCTCCCCTTTTTTTTTCTGCTACTTCAAGTTGTTATTCCTTTATTTAATTCGGACCAATTGCCTCCTCAATAATTCAGCCTCCGTTCCTCTTCTCACTCAATTCAATTCGGTCCCATCTTCCTTTTCAATTTGGTCAACCCTTCTTTTCAATTCAATTCGGTTTAGATCTCTATTATATTCTCCCTTCTTACAGTCGCCATTCCTCTCTCTTTTTTCATCCAATTAATCAGTCCAGTTGTCCTCTTCTTTTCCCTTTTGTCATTTCGGTTCAGTACACTTTTCTCCATTATTCCCCTTTGTTGTATCCATTTCGGCTGCTTCTTCCTCTAATTCACAACAGTCACCTCCTCAATACAACACTCATGGTTCCCGCTTTTCCCTTGCTTCTTCTATTGTCCTTAGGTTTAAAAGTGAGTTAAGGTATGTTTGGATAAGAGATAAAAATCTATTTTGGCATTAGGCACAAAATTGCAACTAGTAAACAAGGCCCTTACTCATTTAATCTCCTCTTAGAGAAAAAATGTGAAAATAAATTTTGCACTTGTGATATTTCACTCTTGTCCTTCATTAAGTTCCAAAATGATATCTTTGACCTTGACCACTTGACAAAAGTTGTGCCACATCATGACCTATAAAATTAGATTCACAAAGGTAATATCTTTTGCTCACAATTAAGAAATAATGGGAATAACAAATATTAATTAAAAATATAGCAATTTAACTACTATAATTCCCAAATTATCCTTTCACTAGAATCTCACATTAACACTTAATTATGCCCAAAATATTCAATTAAGTCCCACAAAAGCCTAAGATTAATTTATAAAAATATATAAATATTGAGCTCTATCAAAAAACCATTGGCAATTGTTAGATATTATATTGAGCTCTGTGCAAATAGAAACAAGATGGAAGTTAGATATTATAATTTATAGCTGATTAAATGCATATATGAACAAATTGAGCATATGATATTCCCTTGTAGTTCAATATTTTCAGGACCATGCGTAATTATGTCCTTCATGTACTAGATCACGTGGTACCCATAATCGTTGTTGTTATGTAGTTGCTTTGGATACTATAAAAAAATGGGAAGAAAAATTTGTTAGTCAGTCATATATATATAAACTATATTGTATGCTTCATCAATTTATTAATATTATAGTCATTAGTGAATAGTATATATAACTTCAGAAGCAACCATTAGAAAGAACTTCTATAGCTACCATCCGCGAGCTTGGTTTTGGTGCACTCAAGACCATTTGAGTGCAGTAATTGTGGACAACTTTGTGAAGATACAATATATAATTATATATAAAGAAACATGCAAGATAAACTGAATTATAAGAAATGATGAATAAATAACTTATTGGTTGCATGTCTCTTGTTTGCATGGTCTCGTGTATGGAACCTTGCTCATAGAGTCATAGTACCAAATCCTTTTACGCATTGGATTTGCGACTATGAGCATCTAGTGGTTCCTAAGTAAAATAATAGATCACACCATCAGGAAAATTACAAAATAAATAAAAAATAATTCAAGCAAAGTTAATGATATTCCCACCCTTGAACATAAGGCACAAAGAAGTAATTGTCACTTTTTCCTAGTGCCCTCCTAATGAATTCATGCCCCAGAAACCTCGTATGTTGTTGCTTGATATATTCCTTCATACTATCACCTTGGTTATTGAGATGGTTAGGGCGGATGAACTTGATCTAGTCTTGGACGCCATGGGGAACAAGGAAATTATGGTACAATTGCCTAAAATGTCAAAACCAACATATCAAAATGTAATCAAAGTTCTAAGCAGTCAACTATTTAATCACAGTCAAACAAATACCTCGTAAAGAAGTTGATAGAGCTTAAACTTACCATGTCCTTGTTCAGGACCTCAGGAACACGCTCTCAACTTATAGCTTCCTCTTGGTTTGGTTGGTAAAAAATCTCTCTCTCAAATTTGATCATTGGAAATGGTATGAAGCAAAGCACTTGTCAACAAACTTCTGGAGCGACTTCTAGCTAGATTGACCAACGTGCATATTCTACGAGGAAGACTACTTCCTATATTGATCATTAGGAGTGGGATGCCTCCTCTTCTTGGATTGAGTAGGGGTTCTTGGATATTCGAGTATATCAAACCCCTTAAATATTCGAGGCCATATAGCAAAGTTGTCCGTAGCCTATCAAACCCCTTAAATATTCGAGTATACAATCGATATGTCTTCTATTGCTAGGAGTACTAGTCTTTTAGTGTACCTATATATACACACATCATGTAAGTTATATACAATTATTCAAAATTCGACAACCAACAAAAGTCCCAAGTCTTTATTTACGTGCTCTAAACATCCTTGTTTACCTACTTGCCCTCTGAGCCACTTGCCTTTACTATCGGTTAGTTATTGGAAAGAGTGAGATTCATATGAACTTGTTAGATCCCATATGTTTTGATAATAACAAAGATTGGATCAATTATATGAAAGGATTTGATAACAAACAAATGGATTTGAACAAAGTGGTAAAGCATCACTTGAAGTAAACACTGAAGTAATCAACAAATTTTGTGAAGGCTTACTTGAGTAGCCACTCGGGTAAAAGAAGCCATTACTCGAGTAGCCACTCAAGTAAGCAAAGAGAATTTCATCCAGTGAAGCACTGCCAAAATTTGGAGGAAGTTACTCGAGGGACCACTCGAGTAATCTATAATATAATATTGCAGATTACTCGAGTAGCCACTCGAGTAACAAGATTTTCACAGGCATCACTTGAGTAGCCACTCGAGTAACCAGGTCAAAAATCTTCTAGTGACTCTCGGCCAAGAAATGCAACATATCACTCGAGTAGCCAGTGAGAAAATAACGTTACTTGAGGGACCACCCGAGTAATCTGCAGAGTTATTTGAAGTACCACACGAGTAGTCACTCGAGTAACCAGAAAGTAAACTCTTAGCCAAGAATTTGATACTATTACTTGACGGTGTAATCGAGTAATCTGTCGGGTTATTTGAAAGCCACTCGAGGGACCACTCAAGTAAGGTGTGAAGAAAAAGGAAGCCTACTCGAGTAAGCAGTTTACCACAGTGATCACCCAAGTAATCTATGAAGGTAAAGACATAGCCACTCGAGTAATCAGGTATTCTAAAGGTTTGTAATATATCACTCCAGGTCTTACCCGAGTGATATCTGATATAAATTGTTGATTTGCTTACTGCCATATTTTTGACAGGTTTACTCGAAGGACCACTCGAGTAATAAACTTGATCACTCGAGTAGCCACTCGAGTAAGGCAGTCCAGAAGTCATATTTTCATCGGATATCTATTGATTTGTTATCTATATGATTAGCTCTTCATTGTATTAGTATTTTAAGTACATTTGCAGAGAAACAATGAAAGACCATAACTGATTTAGGAAGTCAAATAAAAGTCTGAATGTTCACCTACCGCTACCTACCGCCAACGGATAGTTTTCAAATACGAAGAATAGTCAACCGTTGATGCGCAACTCTAGCAGACAAGTTTGAATTACTTCCAACGGTCAGTACAAATCATCTATATATATATATATGGTGCATTCAAAGAGAAGAAAACAAGACACAAGATGAAGAACACACATCGATCAATACACTTAGTGCTTTGTTCTCTTATACTCACTCATTGTACTTCAGTGATTATATATTTGCTCTGTGAGAGAGTTTTTCATTACAAACTCAATATTTGTTATTGAGACAACTTAAGGTTGTGGAACCTTGAGTTAGGGATTTTATTGCAACGTGTAAGGGGGAGCGAGTGTCCAAGTGAAGGAACTTGCTGTGTACTGTGGTGCCAAGAACCCACTGAATCTTGGAGAGTATACTGAAACTCTCAGAGACGCTCTGAGGACTGGACGTAGGTCAAAGTGGTTGTGGCCTAACCAGTATAACTCCTGGTGTACACTTCAGTGATATTTCTCCTTACTTTCAACTGTTTTAAATATTCTGTCAATTTTCTTATACGCAACAAAATTTCTGGTATCACCCAATTCACCCCCCTCTTGGGTGAAACGCTTGCACTAACATTTGGTATCAGATCGTAAGTCTTCTTATTAAGGTTTAACAGCCTAAGAAGGATCTAATAGCAAGCATGGGTGAAGGCATTCTTCCCGATGGAGCTTCTATCACAAGACCTCTAGGTTTCAATGGCAAACACTTCTCATTCTGGAAAGTAAAGTTCAGAGTTTTCGTAATGGCTACTGAATATGGGTTATGGGATATGTTTGAAAGTGGAAACTACAAACCTGAAAAGATTGTAGATTCACAAAGAGTTCCCAAGACACCAGCAGAATATGATGAGAATGACAAGAAACTCATTACACTTAACAACGAAGCAATTCTAATGATTCAAAGTGCCTTGAGTCAAAATGAGTACTTCAGGATCTGTACTCTTCCAACAGCTAAAGAAATATGGGAAGCCTTGGAAATAGGTCATGAAGGAATTTCAGGAATATAAGAAAACCGGATCAATACTCTAGTTACTGAGTTTGATCTACTTCGAATGAAATCAGGTGAGTCTATAGCTAAATTTGAACTTAGATATACTCTCCTTGTCAATCAACTTGCAGCACTTGGAAAAGTCTATGATCAACACACTCAAGTATAAAAGATTTTAAATATTCTTTCTAAAGATTGGGAGGCAAAGGTCACTGCAATTAAGGAAGCAAAAGGTGAATCAATGCGATCAGTTGCTTCTCTATTCGGAAGTCTTTCTGAATATGAAAGCAAATTAAAGTTCAAACGAGAACTAGATGATATTGGTGACAAGAAGAAAAGAGGTCTAGCACTGAAAGCTAAAGAAGAAGAACAAGATGAAGATGAAGAGCTTGATGATGATGAAATGGGCCTAATCATGAAATGATTCAGAAAGTTCTACAAGAAAGGCCAAGGATTCAAAAACTTTCAGAAAGGAAGGACAAGCAATAAAGAACACATCATCTGCTATGAATGTGGAAAGCCAGGACATTTCAAATCAGAATGTCAAGAGCTGATTCAGAAGAATAAAGAAAAGAGAAATGGCAAATTCTATAATAAGAAGAAATCCTTTGTATATGCCATATGGGGAGATAGTTCTTCTGACGAAGAATGCGATGAAGAAGAAGTAGCCAACATATGTCTAGTTGCTCAAGAGGAAACAGAAGAAGAGGTAACTGATTCTGATCCTACCTATGATGAACTACTTTCTGAATATAATGATTTACATTCTGAATTCATCAAAGTAGTCAAAGAACTAGTTGTTTTCAAAAAGAAAAACAAAGCTCTTGAAGTATAACTTAAAGAGAATTTTGAAAAGGATTGTGAAAATTGTACTTCTTTGAAAAAGAAAAACACTTATCTTACTAAATCTCTTGAAAAATTCACTAAAGGAAGTGAAATGCTAAATGTAATTTTAAAAGCTCAACGATTTGTGAATGATCGATCTAGAATTAGATATGATCCAAAATCAGACAGAAGGAAAGGAAGAAAGAAAGAAGGGGGAAAATCATACTTGAATTATTTTCAACATTCTGTGCATACATCAAATCCTTTTGCATACTATAGTTATTGTAATAGAAAAGGTCATTATACTTCATCATGCATTCATAAGAAGAAAGGAATGATAGGAACCTACAAATGGGTGCCTAAAGGTTCATATATTTCAAAAATTTCTTGTACTAACCCAAAAGGACCCAAAAAGAAGTGGGTATCTAAGACTTAATCATATTTGATTGCAGATATGTCTCAAAGCATCCAAAAACAACAAGTGGTACATAGACAGTGGATGTTCTAGGCATATGACCGGAGATTTTGAAAGTTTTACCATATTGCAACCTAAGGAAGGTGGAAAGGTAAAATTTGGAGGAAATCAATCTGAAAAAATAGTAGGAATTGGTGAAATAAAAAATGACAAAGGAATACAAGTCAAAGATGTATATTATATTGATGGCTTGTGTCATAATTTGCTGAGCGTAAGTCAAAGTGCAGATAAAGACAACTGGATGATATTTGATTCAGAAGTATGTCTGATTGTCAACAAGAAAGACTTACAACTTGATAAGAAAAATATCAAGGCAAAGCTCAGAGCAAAAAGGGAAGGTAATTGCTAAATACTTGATATAAATAGAAATGATTCTGGAAATTGTTTTCTGAATAATGCCGATGAAGGTTGGTTATGGCATAAGAGACTAGCTCATATCAATATGCACCAACTAGGCAAACTACTCAAAAAGGATTTAGTTCTTGGTTTACCTAAAGTAAGTTTTAAAAACGACTTGATTTGTGACACATGTCAAAAGGGTAAACAAACTAAATCATCTTTCAAATAAAAAAATGAGATTACAATAAATCGACCACTTCAATTTATACATATGGATTTAGTTGGTCCAACGAGAGTTAAAAGCCTTGGTGGCAACTTATATTCATTGGACATTGTTGATGATTTCTTTAGATTTACATGGACTATTTTTCTATCATCAAAAGATGAAACCTTTGCAGAATTCATTGTTTTTGCCAAGAAAGTGCAAAATGATAAAGGTATGTCCATTGCAGGTATCAGGATAGATTACGGTAGAAAATTTGAAAATCAAGCCTTTGAAGAATATTGTGATTCTAATGGCAATGATCACAATTTCTCTGCTCCAAGGACACCAAAATAAAACGGAGTTGTGGAACGTAAGAATAGAGTGCTCACTAAAATGGCTAGAACAGTGCTAAATGAAAAGAATGTGTCTCAAGTTTTTTGGGCCGACGCCATGAGCACAACATGCTATATTTCAAATAGAGGCTACATAGAACAAAACTTGGAAAGACACCATACGAGCTATACAAAGGAAGGAAGCCGAATCTTGCTCATTTACACATGTTCGGTTGTAAGTGTTTCATTCATAATAGTGGTAAAGATAACTTAGGAAAATTTGATTCGAGAACAGATGAAGGAATTTTCCTAGGATATTCTAACCGAAGTAAAGCATATAGAATTTTCAATAAACGAACATGTGTTGTTGAAGAATAAATTCACGTTGTATTTGACGAATTTGAATCCTCTGACAAAACCATTGATAATGAGCAGGAAGTTGTTTTAAATCAAGAAAATGGTCAATCTATTTCTAAATCTCTTATTCCAGAAGTTGATCAAACCAAGGAAGAAGATCAGTCACTAGGTCAACCTAAAGCCTGGAAATACAATAAGAGCCATCCCCTAGATCAAGTCATAGGAGATGTTAATGAAGGAGTCAAAACTAGAAATAGAATTTTCAATAACGTAAGTTTTTTTGCATTCATCTCTGAGATTGAACCTTCTAACATTAACGAAGCCCTATCAGACAATGATTGGGTTATAGCAATGCAAGAAGAACTAAATCAATTTGAAAGAAATCAAGTTTGGGATTTGGTACCCCGACCTAAGGATCATCCGATCATTGGCACTAAATGGGTATTCAAGAACAAACTTGATGAATCCGCAATAATTCTCAGAAATAAGGCAAGATTGGTGGCCAAATGCTATAATCAGGAAGAAGGAATTGATTATGAGGAAACATATGCTCCAGTGGCTAGATTGGAAGCTATACGAGTACTCTTAGCTTTTGTATGCATCAAATGATTCAAACTCTATCAAATGGATGTAAAGAGTGCATTTCTAAATGGCTACATCATGGAAGAAGTATATGTAGAGCAACCTCCAGGTTTTGAAGATGTAACCCAACCTGACCATGTTTTCAAACTCAAAAAGGCTTTATATGGTTTAAAACAAGCTCCTAGAGCATGGTATGAAAGGCTCAATAAATTTCTTATTGATCAAGGTTTTGTACGGGGAAAAGTTGATACAACACTTTTTACAAAACAATAATGTGATGATATATTAATTGTGCAAATATATGTTGATGATATAGTTTTCGGTGCTACTAATGAAATTATGTGCAAAGAATTTTCTGAGATAATGCGGGGGGAGTTTGAGATGTCAATGATGGGAGAATTAAAGTTCTTTCTTAGGTTGCAAATCAAACAAAGAAAGAATGGAATCTTCATATCTCAAACAAAATATTTGAAAGAGCTATTGAAGAAGTATGGATTGGATGAAGCAAATGGAACGGACACACCCATGAGCTCAACCACATTGCTTGATGCGGATGTCAAGGGAAAAGATTACAACATCACAAAATATAGAGGAATGATTGGATCATTACTCTATCTCACTACAAGCAGGCCTGACATTCAATTCAGTGTGGGTATGTGTGCAAGATATCAATCAGCACCAAAAGAGTCACATGCTGAAACCGTCAAACGAATCTTACGATATCTTGCTGACACGCCATAATTGGGTCTTTGGTATCCTAAAGGAAGAAGTGAATACCTAGTTGCATACTCAGACTCTGATCATGGAGGATACAAGATGGACAGAAAGAGTACAAGTGGACAAGGCCAGTTTCTTGGAGGCTCACTTGTATCTTGGTTTAGCAAGAAACAAACTATAGTGTCTCTTTCATCAACGGAAGCTAAGTATGTTGCGGTATCAAGTTGTTATGCACAAGTAATATGGCTAAAGCAACAACTCCAGGATCTTGTTATTTATCTAAAAGAAACACCAATATACTGTGACAACACTAGCACGATAAGCTTGGCAAAGAATCCTGTTCAACATTCCAGAACCAAGCATATTGATGTTAGACATCACTTCATCAAAGATCATGTCTAAAAGAAAGATGTTAAGGTAATATTCAATCCAACTCATCTTCAACTAGCTGATATCTTCACAAAACCCTTGCTAAAGATCAATTTTTATATATTAGACGAGAATTGGGAATGGTAAATGTAACCCCCTGCCTTAAATAACGTAATTATAATTCGATAAAACGTAATAAAAGGGGTTTGAGACCGCAGGATAGTTCAAAACTTGTCAAATCACCCACTAGATAGTAGGGACTTACAAAACTTTTCAAAACTTCTTTGCTATCCCAGTCTCGATTTCGACTATCGAATATAATCACCTGTGCAGTTAACTTACATTTACATATATCAGAGTTTATAACTTTAACCCCGGCAACCCCCGGGTTCATCTATATACACATAAAGTTCTATCTCCTGAATAGGGGATTACAAAACCAAGTATTCCAACTAATTACAACTCAAAACGTTATACAGTAATCTCTTGTCCAAAATGAACAGCCAACATAATCCATACTATGTCCCTAGGAGGCTCTAACCACTCCGGGTCGCTCGCTTCTCCTTAGAGCCACTCGCCCTGTCTGAAAGGTTAGTTCAAGGAAAGAATGAGATTCAAAAGAATCCCAGTAGTAACAAAATATTTATACCACATATAAGCACACAACATGTAAGCAAATCATCAACAGCAGCAGCACATATCACACTCCACCCTCATCCCCTTTCTCCGCCGGGAAGGCACACAGTCCTAACCCGAACCGTTGCTAGCTACTCAGGGACTATTGGCGTGGCAGTGCATAAATATAGCCTTATAGCTCATACAGCTATCCGGCTCTCACAAATGGCCCGTCGGCCTCACAAATAGCCTTTCGGCTCACATATCACATATATCACACTTCATCCTCATCCCCTTTCTCCGCCGGGAAGGCACACTGCCCAAACCCGAACCGTTGTTAGCTACTCAGGGACTATCGGAATGACAGTGCTAACACAAATCCACAAAGATCACAGCATACGAATCCATTCCCAATCAACGACATCACACACATGCAATGCATCATATATGGTACGAAAGAAAAGTCACTACCTGATCCTTTCTTGACGGTTGCCGGCACAGTAGGCTCACGAGGATAGCAGATGTCAAATCCTATAATCAAATAGGGACATTAAGTCAATCTCTTTTCCAAGTTCTTAATTCAATAACACTCTAAGTTGGTATTCATTTGGACTCTTTAGATGGCCATTAAATGCCTAAACATATGCCTAAAGGGTTGGGATACCTATCCCCAAAGATCCCTCTTTAGAAAGCTAAACACTGATTTTTGGTCCCTTCACTCGAGAAATCCTGACAGATGCCCAAAACGCTGAACTGATATGGTTTTCCCAGAATTTACCAATTGATTACCAATGGTCCTAAAACTCATACCATAACTCATTCTCACTTATTTCAACACAAGGAACCCATTGGCAACCACAACCAACCCAAATTCAACTCAAACATCAAGATCACCTCTCTAAACCATAATCCATCAAAACCACTACTTAACACCTTTCACTTATTCAACTTCAAGTCAACTTCTAATCACTCCCAAGTGTCAAAACTGACTAAATGAACAGTGACACTCTAACCAAACTCTACCCTTCATTTAACATCATAATTAGGTCAAATTTCTAGAATTTTCATTGATTAGGCAAACATCTTGACATATATATCAAAATGCATTACAAGCCTACCTCTACAACTTGCTGAAATCAACACCTTGATTCCACCAACTTTCAGATTTGTCCCACAATCAAACACCACCAATGGAAATTCTGAAATCATAGAAACCAAGCTCTCAACCTCTTAGTCAACATTAATGAAAGGTAGCTAAGCATATAGGACCATTTACCTTGACAAAATTCAAGCCCTTAATTCCTCTTTCTTGCTTTGTTCACTGGAAACGGAGAGCATAGAGAGAGAATGATGATGATTCAGCTTCTTTCCTTATTCCCATGCACTCATAACCGACTTGAGAGGGAGAGAGAAGAGTTTGAATATTTTGACTCATCCAATGGTTCTCATTTAGCCACTTGTCACCATCCCCCTCTTCCCTTACATGAGCTCACCTAGACTCACATGCACAAGATTCCACCCTTAGATCTTTCAATCTCAACCATTGATCTTGATTACTAAGGAGTTTTCTCATCAATAACTTACCAGACGGTTGGTAAATTTACCATTTTACCCCTGATTAGTTCATTACTCATTAAATCATTACTAATGATCTTGATTTCACATTACACAATATATACTTCAAATATGCTTAATTAACATTAATTACATCATTTGAAGTTATTATCCCTTGATTACAATCCAGGATATTACAGTAAATCCCAATGAGTTGTAAGTTATTAAGTGTTTACAAAATGTTAGATGATATTATTTATTGATGTTTTGATGATTACTAACTTAAGCATCGGAGTTTCTAGCAATTTGTTTTGCATAATCATAATATTCTGCTTTGGGGTATGAATAGCAGAGGTTAACAGAGGACAACATTACTGGAGTGTCAACTTCAAGTAATGAGCATCACTGGAGTGACAACTTCAAGTAATAGATGTATCACTGGAGTGACAACTTCAAGTAATGGATGCATTACTCGAGTAGCCACTTGAGTAATGAACTTGGAAATGTGCCAGTGAAGCATTAATTTCAAATGAAATGGTACAACGGTTGAAAATAAACAGTCATAAGGTGAAGATACATCTTACCCGAGAGAGGCCTCAAGTGATGTTCAATGTTACTCGAGTAAGGCCTCGAGTGAACCTGGGTGTAAATTTTAAATCATCTGATTTTCAGTACAAATCTGTTCTGAAAGAGTCATCCAATGATTGAGGGAATATACATGGATAATTACAATATTATTCATGCTAGGTACGCACTCAAAATTGCTATATTTTAAAATTTTTTCATATGATCACTCGAGTAGCTACCTGAGTGATGATAATTATCACTGGAGTAAGCCCTTGAGTGATGTCGGGTTCTAGGTTATTTCTACTCGAAACTCGGTCATTTCCCATAAAATCTCCTCGAGTGATTCTTCTGTGCTCTCATAAAAACTTTTTAAGGAATCTTTCTCTTCCTATTACCATCAAAACCCAGTGATTCACAACTTCAAAAACATCTCAAATAACTCTGAATCGCTTCCCGAAACTTGAGACATTCATCCCTGTTTTTCCTAAAACTTCTCATTTTCTAAAATCAAAATGGTAAGGACAAAATCTCCCAACCTTAGTACTCCTTCTGAGTCCTCGGAGCCTTATCAACCTTCTAATTCACTTTCCTCTCCTCCTGCCAAGAAGAGGAAAATGTCTCCTAAACCTAAAGCTAAAGCCAAACCGCAAACCAAACCTAAGGTGAAAGGGGTTATGATTAAGGAGCCTATTGCCACAAGAGCTCAATCCAAGAAGAGTTCACCTCCTGGAAGAGGGAAAACTACAAAAGAACCATTTGCTCCTTCTTCTGATTCATCCGATACACCAACCTTTTCTCTTAAGCCTCCGAAGAAGTCCAAAATTGATGAGAAGCTTACCAAAGTCATGGTAGGCATGCTTGAGGAAGCTTTCCAATCTAAAGGGAAAACTTCAAAGCAAACTGAGGAGAAGGATAAAGAAATCACATTTCCTCCAAAGGGATTTAATGTGAAAAAGCTCGAGGAATCACAGAAGTACCTGAGTCATTTTGCAAGAAGGAATGTGTGCAAGATGCACTACATTAACTACAAGGTGCTTCAAGAGGTATTGAAATTTAATCTTAGTCCATACCTCGATTCCTATATGCCCTGGTTATCTGTCAAGCTTCCTTTTTTGCACCAAAATAGTGAGACATTTTTATTGTAACCTTGAACCGATTAATGATCCTATTAGGAAGTCAGTAGAAGAAGAAATGACTTTTGAGGTTAGAGGTCAAAGAATTCTTATCTCAAACCTCGAACCGATTAATGATCCTATTAGGAAGTCAGTAGAAGAAGAAATGACTTTTGAGGTTAGAGGTCAAAGAATTCTTATCTCACCCTCCCGAATCAATAACTGGTTAGGAATAGAAAATCCTCCTGATGATGATTACCCTAACCTTTCTTTAAACCAAATTTTTTCTATTCTTAGACCTGGTGAGATTGTGGGACCTCTCAACTTCAATCTGAGTGATATGAGTGATTTCCATAGAGTCTTATGGTATATCTACTCTAGAGCTATGGTGAATAAATCTGATAACTTCACTCACTTCATTGAGAGGGACTTCAGGAAATTCGCCTCAGTGATCCTTAAAGAGCATAAAGATTTGGGAGAGTATATCTTTAGTGAGATCAACAGGTATAGATATGAGGGAAAACCAACTACTCCAATGCCTTATCCTCAATTAATTTCCTTGTTTCTCAAAAAGAACAAGATCTGGTATTTGGAGAGTATGGAGCCAGTAGAGAGGTTAGCACTAATAGGAAGGAATCAAATTGGAAAATTGAATATTGAGATTCCTCTAAAGACACCTCTTAAAGCAAGCCCAAAGAAAAAGAAGACTGAGACAACAACAAGCCGAATGGATGACACACAGTCTTCTACTCCAGCCAAACACATCTCCTCCATCTTTATTTGGTTCCGCAATGCAAACGTTCGTGGAGAACATTTTGAGGAGTTTTCACATTGATATTGCGAATACCAATGCGGAGTTGGTAACCCAAATAAATTAGAAGATGGGCCAACTTGTGGAGACAATGGACAAGAGGCACGAAGAGTTGCTTGCTGAACAATGTGCCTAGGGTGAGCTTCTGAGATCCATTATGGCTAGACTTGATGTTATGGCATCTAGATCCTCTACTCCTGGTCCTTCTGGTATTCCTGAACCCATACCTATCTCTGAGCCTGGACCCTCTTCCCTACTGAGCATAAACCCTCTGAGAGTGGACCCAGCAATATCTTATTATCTATGCCAGATCCTGAAACATCTAAGCCCATTCACATCACCTCTGATGAACCACCTCAGCCTATTCAGCCTGAGCCCACACCTACTCCCATTGCATCTCCTACACATACTAAGGAGGTACTTATGTCTTTACCAGTTGCTACAGAGGAAGTAGAGATTACCTCTCTGGTTCCTTACCCTTCATCTCCTCCGGTGAATCCTTCGGATGATCTTTAGACACAGCTAGTGAACCTTCTTGAACCTGAATCATCATCTTCAGATCCTTCAAGTTCTGATAGTTCATATGAGTCATTGGCTTTTCCTGTCACTCCGATCTCAGCCACCAAGCCACCTACTCCTCCTCATGACTGATTCCACCTTTGTGATGAAAACAAAATGGGGGAGAAGAACTTGAGTGATTTTGTGAAGAATGCCTGAGTCTATAGATTGGATTTGGGTGTATGAAGTTTTTAGGTGATTTATTTCTTTTTGTTCTTGAACGATTTTAAGTTTTAAGTTTGATTATGTATTAACTTCTTCATTATGCAATTTGTTCCTTTATGACATTTCATTGAAATTATATTGCATTTTGGGACTAATGTGTTTTTGATTATGTATGCAAGGTAAACAAGTAATCATAAGAACAAAAACTATGAAAAGATCTTTAATAAGTTATTTCAAAAAGAGTTTTCAAGTTTAAATTCAACAAATGATTTCATATGAAAAGAATTTGAGAAGCATATGTTTGAAAACTCAACTTCAAAAACTTTGTTCAAAATCACCAAGTTTTGTCATCATCAAAAAGGGGGAGAATGTTAGATCCCATATGTTTTGATGATAACAAAGATTGGATCAATAATATGAAAGGATTTGATAACAAACAAATGGATTTGAACAAAGTGGCAAAGCATCACTTGAAGTAAACACTAGAAGTAATCAACAAATTTTGTGAAGGCTTACTCAAGTAGCCACTTGGGTAAGAGAGGCCATTACTCGAGTAGCCACTCAAGTAAGCAAAGAGAATTTCATCCAGTAAAGCACTGCCAAAATTTGGAGGAAGTTACTCGAGGGACCACTCGAGTAATCTGCAATATAATATTGCTACTCGAGTAACAAGATTTTCACAGGCATCACTTGAGTAGCCACTCGAGTAACCAAGTCAAAAATCTTCTAGTGACTCCCGGCTAAGAAATGCAACATATCACTCGAGTAGCTACTCGAGTAACCAGTGAGAAAATAACGTTACTCGAGGGACCACCCGAGTAATCTGCAGAGTTATTTGAAGTACAACATGAGTAGTCACTCGAGTAACTAGAAAGTAAACTCTCAGCCAAGAATTTGATACTATTACTCGAGGGTGTAATCGAGTAATCTGCCGGGTTGTTTGAAAGCCACTCGAGGGACCACTCAAGTAAGGTGTGAAAAAAAAGGAAGCCCACTCGAGTAAGCAGTTTACCACAGTGATCACCCAAGTAATCTGTGAAGGTAAAGACATAGCCACTTGAGTAATCAGGTATTCTCAAGGTTTTTAATAGATCACTCCAGGTCTCACCCGAGTGATATCTGATACAAACTATTGATTTGCTCACTGCTATATTTTTAACAGGTTTACTTGAGGGACCTCTCGAGTAACAAACTTGATCACTCGAGTAAGGCAGTCCAGAAATCATATTTTCATCTAATATCTATTGATTTGTTATCATATGATTAACTCTTCGTTGTATTAGTATTTTAAGTACATTTGCAGAGAAACAATGAAAGAGCATGACTGATTTGAGAAGTCAAATAAAAGTCCGAACGTTCACCTACGGCTACCTACCGCCAACGGATAGTTTTCAAATACGAAGAATAGTCAACCATTGTGCGTGACTCTAACAGACAAGTTTCAATTGCTTCCAACGGTCACTACAAATCATCTATATATATGGAGCATTCAAATAGAATAAAACAAGACACAAGAATGAAGAACACACATCGATCAATACACTTAGTGCTTTGTTCTCTTATACTCATTTATTGTACTTCAGTGATTATATATTTGCTATGTAAGAGAGTTTTTCATTACAAACTCAATATTTGTTATTGAGACAACTTAAGGTTGTGGAACCTTGAGTTGGGGATTTTATTGCAACGTGTAAGGGGGAGAAAATATCCAAGTGAAAGAACTTGCTGTGTACCGAGGTGCCAAGAACCCACTGAAACATGGAGAGTATAGTGAAACTCTCAGAGAGGCTCTGAGGACTGGATGTAAGTCAAAGTGGTTGTGGCCAAACCAGTATAACTCCTGGTATACACTTCAGTGATATTTCTCCTTACTTTCAACTGCTTTAATTCTGTCAATTTTCTTATACGCAACGAAATTTCTGGTATCAACCAATTCACCCCCTCTTAGGTGAAACGCTTGCACTAACAAATCTTAGTAGTAACAATTCACTTACATGACATATAATTTAACAGAGCATATAAACAATCATCACATAACACCATTCATAACAGTCATAACAGTCTTGACATTCGTAACATTCATAATAGTCTTGACATTATTAACATTCATAACAATTGATGATATGAACATACATACAAAGCATTATACATGATACAAGAGAAGGAGTCACTACTTTGGTCTTTCTGATCTTGTTCTTGCACTAATTTCTTGCGCTCAGGGCATATATCAAATCCTATAAGTAAGAATTAAGGACGATGAGTTATTACCTATTCCAATTCTTTAATAACTTCAAAGTACTTGGGTTGGTTATCATTTGAGTCCTTGAAGTAGCTATTAGAAGCTCAAATAAATGCCTAAAAGGGTTATAGAGAGCTAGACCAGTCACCGCCTTTTAAAAAGATAAAATGCTAAAATTGGGTGTTGGCCATGGCTAAGGAATTCTTTAGCTGCGGCCAAGAACAGGCCAGAAGCTTTTAGGCCGCGGCTAATCAATTCTTTTGGCCGCAGCCAAGAAATCCTCAGTTATTGACTTAACTTCCAAAAATCATAACTAAATCTACAAAAATCGAAATGGAGTGGTTCGAAGTTCTATGGAAAGCTCTTCAAGTCCTCTACACAGAAAAAAATATGAATAACCACCATATATAACCATAAGATTGCAGAATTCCATAAATTCCAACATTGTTCCAGAATCAATTCCAAAAATAGGGTCAAACTTTGAAAAATCATATCTCTTAGTATACAAGTTCAAAAATTTTGCTCCACCTATCAAATTAAAACTCTATATGTCTACTTTAATCCTAAAAAGTTTCATTATATTTGGAATTGGTTTGACTAACGAAATGCATTGAACAACAACACTGCCTCACTGGAAGCAACCAAACAACATGCTCTTGCAACTACAATAAACTCTAGATTTGAATACATGTTTTCAAAAATCATAAAAACCCATATGCCCACACAATTTTGCCCAAGGTATCCATTAGAAACCGTAAATCAACCAAATTCTAGTCCAAACCCTCTGTGTACAGTGCCTAAATGAAATTTATAAAATTTAGGGAAAATGTGATTTTCACTTTCCATGAAATTAAACATCTTCCTTACACTTTTAATCACATGATTAACCACTTAAACACCTCTTAAACATAATTAATCAAGATTTGGGCAACATAACATCTTAGGGTTTCATCTTTCCAATTTCACAAAATCAACATATCCAAGCCAAAATCAACAACAACAACAACCATAACAACATCATATAAGGCAAGGGGATCAAAGTTTTGGAGATTACCTTTCGATTTCTCCAACTTTCTCTCTCTACTCACCTCTACTCTCTCTCTCTCTTCTCTATCTTTCCTCTTGATTTTGCTTGCCACAAGAGCTATTCATGAAGATATAGAGATTAGGTGAGTTTTTTCATGAACTAGAGGAAACAAGTGTAAATCACCTTCAAGTCACCTTGTCTTTGCTTGAACTCTTGCTCCTCTTTGTTCTTGCTCTTTATTCGTATGGCTCACTCTCTCTCTTGGTTCTTAAAGTGTTGGCAAAAAATGAGGCTAATGAAAGAGATAAAGACTTATTTAAAATATCCTTCATCACCTCCTTAATAAATATTATTTTATGCTAACTTTTATTAAATCATCATCCTTTCCTTGGCCAAAAATGAATCTTGGGAGGGATTAATAATATGTCTTTAAGTATCACTTTTATCCTCCTCCACATAAGTTTCATTAGAGTTGCAATATTTGACTTTCAAACTTTGGCCTTTTGCTTGGCTTAGTTCCTCCAACTTGGCACTTGGAGTTTAATCATCAATTCCCTTTGCATCATGCCATAAAGTGACGTAAATAGAGCTTGGGAATAAACCAAATAGCTTCTTTAATTTGCTTTTGGAATGTTACACATATTAGCCTACAATTTTTGACTTTTCCACCTTCATTTACTTGGTCAACAAATTCCCTTCTTGAATAAATATGAGCCCAATATTAATTTCCCTTCCTCTTACTCATTTTGACTGAATTGCTCCTAAAAAAAGGGGAAAATGAGGGTTGCTTGCTTTTATTGATCAAATGACCATTTGCCATACATTTATTTCCATTTTCGCACTTTCTAGAAAATCTAGCAAAATTTTCATCAAACTTTGAAAATTCATATCTTCATTTATAGAGATCCAATTGGTGTGATTTGCAAGCTATATGACCCCTTATTAAGTCAATTTTAAAGAAAAAAATATAGCCTTTAACCAACTGAAAGCTTACAATTCCCAGAATTATTGTTTTTGGACGCTGCCACTAAAAATCGTCAGTATCACTGGGTTAACTTCAAAAATACATAAATCTTTGTGTACATCTCTAAATAACCTATAGACATATCAAATTAAAGCTTGATAAGTCTACTTTCATACTGAAAAATATCATAGGCATTGAACATCATTTGCCTATTCAAAAATGTCACACAACTAGACTGCCACGCAGGAAAAATGCACTCGCAACAAATCCTCATTCCTCGAACTCTAGCTAAACCGAGGTTTAGCAATCCACTTGATTCAGGCTTATTCTCAAGTTTCTAATCCAAAATTCAGGATATTACATAAACCACAAATAAGCTAATATGAATTCTGCCCCTCCATTGGATCCCATACCACAACTAAGCTAATGTGAACTATGTGCCTCTATTGGGTCCCAGACCACAACTAAGCTAATATGAACTTTGCGCCTCTATTGGGTCCCAGACCAAAACTAAGCTAATGTGCGTGTCCCAGACACAATACTTATGTTATAGAAGATGCACAATGCTTATGTTATAGAAGATGACATACACAAACATACAATAATTATATAGTGTGTGAAAGAAAGTGTTACTACTTGACTCCTTTTTCGGTTCCTCGGTTTATTCTAAACTTTGGTTCTGGCTTGAGATATTTCTAGTTCCTATAAAAATTAGAGTTAGAAGTAACTGATTATTACTTGTACTATTACTAACTTTAAGAAAAATTCTGCTGGTTATGTAATACAGTTATGACAGTTTCTGCACAATATAATTATGCATAGTGTAGTTTCACTATTTCCAGAAACTGGCAGATTTTTAGTCAACTTTGATAAATCATAATTAATTCTAGAAAATTCTAAATTGACTGATTCAATAGCTTACATGAATATTTTTAAATGTATTTTCATGGGAAAATACCCAAGGATGGTCAATGTTATCACATGTTTCCCACTCTTCCAGATTGCATTCCGAAATAGGGCTCAACTTCAAAAATCCATATCTTTTAGTATGCTAGTCCAAAAATTATGATCCACCTATCAAATTAAAGCTCTACATCTCTACTTTAATCTTGAAAAGTTTCATATTATTTGGACTAGATTGGCTAACAAAATTTATTGCACAATAACACTACTTCCAAAGAAACAATCAAACAACATTTACTTTATACATCAATAAATTCCAGATTTACATACAAACATCCAAAAATCATGAACACATATATTCCTACCCATTTTCCCTTTTAAATCCAAACAACATTTACTCTACCCTTATGTTTTGCCTCTGGGCAAAACTTAGGTTCTTAGGAGGGAAAGTGTGTTTTCTTGATTTCTCTTGATTAACCACTTCCTTTTCACTTATAATCACAATATTAACTACTTAAACACTAACAAACATGATTCATGGAAATTTTGGTAGTATAACATCTTAGGGTTTCATCTTCCCAATTTCACAAAATCAACATAACCAAGCCAATATCAACAACAACCACCACCACAACAACCTACTAACCAAGAGGATTAAGATTTTTGAGATTACCTCTTGATTTCTTGTCTTTCTCACTCTAGGACGTCACCTTCTCTCTCTCTTCCCTTGAGATTTTGGTTTCTAACCATGATATTTTTGGAGGAGAGGAGATTAGAAGAGGCTTTGCATAAGTTAGAAGGCAATAAAACTTGAAATCACAACACTTACCTTGGATTTTGCCTTCTTGAGCTCTCTATGTGTTATGTTCTTCAAGCTCACTTTCTCTCTCTATTTCTCTAGCCTTGGACAAAGATGAGCCAAGAGAAAGGATATAAAGACTTTAACAAAATATCTTCATGCACCTCTTGCAAATAATATATATTTATGCTAATTTCCCATGTGATTTGCTTTTTCCTCCTCATCTGTTTACTTGGCCAATATGATTTCTCTTTTCTCTTCTCACTTCACATCATTATGGAGTCTTATATGGGAAAAGATGAGCTCTTGGAAATATCCACTTTATCTCTCTTGTATTATTATATTTTATGACAATTTTCCATGTGCTCTTATTTTTATGAAGTCCTTCTAATTACTTGCCTCCAATTCAAGACACATGGCATCATATTTATCCAAGTAATTCTTTTTCTCCACTATTTCCCATCTTGACCATAATTACCATGAGAAAAGGGAAATGAAATTGTTTCATGAATTATCATGATCCTCTCTTTTCAACAAATCAATTAATTGCCATTTTTACTTTTGACTTTTCAACTTTGATTTTTATTTGGCTACCAATTATTCCCTCTTAATTTAATTGAAGCCAAGCACATGAATAAGGGAAAGTATGGGCTTTTCATTTTATTTAGCCAAATGACTATTTTGCCTATACATTTTTGTGATTTTTGCACAAACTGACAGAATTTTCATCAAACTTTGAAAATTCATATCTTTATTTATAAATGTCCAATTACAGTGGTTCCAAAGGCAATGTGACTCTTATTAAGTCTATCTTTACCAAAAAAAAAAAAATACTTCCTTTAGCCAATTGAACTCACAACATTCCAGAAATTCCATTTATTGGACACTATCACAAAACTTGCTAGTTTCACTTTGTTGATTTCAAAAATACATAACTCTTAATGTATAGGTCCAAATGACTTATATAACCTATCAAATTAAAGCTTAACATGTCTACTTTTATTCTGAAAAATTTCACATTTACTAGACATTATTTGGTTATCCAAAAACACATGACAATCTCACTACCTCGCAAGAAATCACACTAGCAGCACATTCCAGTTCACCAAAATTCACCGTCTTATTTCATTGAATGCCATAAAGATTTACAAGGCATGTTGGTAAATAGAAATAGGGTGTTACATAGCCCTTCCCATTGTATCTTTGTCTTTGGTGGGCATAAGGAGAGGATAGCTGGGATCGATGTTGGTATTCATGATTTGTACCTTCACATGCTTAGGAGGGATAGCTGAGGTTGATGTTGGTTTTGATAGACCTGTAAGCATATATTTGCTGGAGCATTTATCATGAAGATGCTCTTGACCGAGTCTACCTATATGAGAGTGGAGTGAAGCCGCTTATAAGAGTCAAAGGACATGACTCGGAAAAGCTCTCGTAAAAAGGATAAGGACACAAGGCCACAAATGAATGTGTCATTTAAAGTGGCATAAAATGGCGCGAGATGTAATACCCCGAATTTTGAGACTCGAGGATAGAGAATAAGTCTGAGATTAGTGGATTGCTAAGCCCTGGTTTAGCAAGATCCCAAATTGTGATTAGGGGTTAATGACTACAAGAGTGGATGTGGTTAGTGATTAATGAACCCTTTTAGAGAATATAAAGAGGATTGTAGTCGCTTGTATTATGAGCAACGCCAAAACCTTGTATTTGAGTTCAATTGTGGATTAACATCCAAATTGACTTAGAATAAGGGAAGAATTGAATGGGGTATTGTGATGGAAATGGTGTCATGTTGTGGTATTTAATCATTGGAATTGATTTAAATTGGATTGGACACATTGGTTGCAAAACTGGAAATGCTGTCCAGTGAAACTCTATTCTGGGCTGTCAGTTTGTGTGAACGTTTTGAATGACCAAATGGTGTCTAAAAATTCTAAAACTTTCCAGTCTTATATTTCATATCTCAAGCTTCAAAATGGACATATAATTTGTGCCATTTCGTTTTGGGAACTGGGAGATATGACTGTCCAAAGTTTGGGATAGAAACTGAACTCTGTTTTGGGGCAGTGATGATTTTTATGTAATTCTGGAATTGTGTGGTGATTTTTAGTAATGGCCAATATTTTTCATATGAAGAGGACTTAAATATATTTCATTTGGCTTTGGAATCACCTCATTTTGAGTTTTATAGAATTAGTTATGATTTTTCAAAGTTTGGGCAGAAAATCTGCCAGAAAATCCGAAAATGGGAATTATGACATCATCTCAATAAAAGATGACATCATCATGGAATTAAATATCTTCTCATCTTCTTCAGATCTCATTTTCTGTCGTGAGTTTCAGCTGAAATAGAGAGAGAGCATATGGGATCTGTAGAGAGAGAAAGAGGAAGAAATCTCGTAAGGTAAGCCGATTTCTCCGACGATCTAGCTCCTAACGCGTATAACTCCGATCCTAAGCTACTCTTTTATGTTCTTTAAGGTTTGGAAGCTCTTCCTTTGGTGTTAAAACAGCTAGGGTTTCAGCCAAGACAAGGAAAAGCTAGTGGGAGCTTGAGGTAACTTCCAAACTCTTGTGTATTGACTATTCTGGCTGCTGTGGACAATTTAATCGGTGAAATTTTGCCGGATTGTCATTGGTTTGAAAAATGGAAAATGGGTGTGTGGGGCTGTTATGCTGCCCAAATTGGTACTAAATGGTAGTTGTAACCTAATGGAATAGTCAATAAAGTGGTTAGGAGTAGAAAGGAACGCGTTTACAGAGCCGAAACCGAAAAACCCCAATTTTTCCCGAAGTACATGTATATTTCGGCCAAGGCTATAAATGGGTCTTAGAGTTGGATTTTCAATGATTTGATGATTCCATTGAGTTCAGGAGCAAAAATTAGGTGGGGTTACAGTTGGGCACTTTTTCAGAAAAGGCCGAAAAAGCATAATTACGAAAATGCCCCTGAAACCCTTAAAGTGGGGCTGTCAAGGGTAATTTTGTAATTGACATTGAATTTGATAATTCTGAGTTCGGAAATGGATTCCTTGGGCGAAAATATGTCAGAATAGCCCATGTCAAAATTTTAAGAAAAGTACAGCCGGACCGGGTACGGCGGGGCCGGGCCGGGTCCCGGGGGTATTTTAGTAATTTTTGAATATAGCCTCATATAACCCCCAGAAACACTATGGAAGTGTCTAAATAGTACATTTGACATTGTAGGATCGAATGTGAAGCCCCGAACTGCTAGCATGCAAATTGAGGAGAAAAGACTGGAGGTAGGGGACTTACCATACTTGCATGTATTCGATATCTTTGCTTGTGTAGTGATGTGACCTATATAGTCTATGGTACCAGGATGTGGTACTAGGTTGGAATTGAAATGTGTATCAAGTATCTTGAGGTTGCTAGTGTTAATCTAGCACAGGGAAAAGTGATCCTGCAGAGAATTTGAATTTGAAAGAGTTATCTACGAGGATTCGGAGCGGAGAATGCAACCTACGGGGAGTTCTGATCAGAGAGGGCTACCTACGGTGACACCTGATCGGTTAGGCTATTTGTGAGTCTACTACCTGCGGCTCATCGGTGGTTCCGGTGAGAGGACCGTACCTTCGGGCGGTAGCATAAGGGGGGTGAGACTATGTGATTATGTGAGCCTTAAGGCTATTTCTTCACCTGCGGCCCATCAGTGTTGACGGTGGGAGTACCGTGCCTTCGGGGCGGTGGAATACGGGGGATGTGTGTGGGTCTACTACCTGCGGCTCATCGGTGGTTCCGGTGGGAGGACCGTACCTTCGGGCGGTATCATACGGGGGGTGAGACTATGTGATTTTGTGAAAGCCGCCGTGACGGTAAGCCCTAGTGTGCAGACACCATGATAACGAACCATAGAGAGCAGTCACCGTGATGTTGAATCGTAGAATAGAGCTCTGGGAATGTTGGGAGTATGGGATCTCAACGAAGTACTGGTCATAGCTCTGATTGATTTGAGTTGAATGGGGCCAAGGTCTGGCACAAATTGTGAATGTTGTCAGTTATAGTAGGAAATTCCTATGGGACTCCTGTTAAATCAACTTGACATTGTTAAAGCACAGATGAGGCGAAATACCTCAGAGTGTGCAGCAGAAGTGTGATAATATGATGTGTTTAAGTACAGTATTGAGCAGAGGCTCGAGTTTGCCGAAAGTGCAAGGTGTTAGTGATGGCTTCGGGAAGTAAAACTTTGAAGTCCAGATTAATTTGTGATAAGGGGTCTTGAAGGATCCCAGTATGTGAAAAGAATTCGTGATGTTGAAGGTGAAGTTGTTAAGATACTTGGTTCTAGCTTGTTGCGATTGTGTACTGTGAGTCCATCTCCCTAGTTGGGCCGGATCGGGTTGGTTCGGTGGGTTGCGCCTGGTAGGCATAGGCTCAGGATGTGACGGATATTTGTGTGTCTTTCACCTGCAGCCGCATGGGGTGATTCCCATAGTGGAGGACCGTTCTACTAGGACGGTAGTTTACGGGGGATTGATTATCTGGAAGCCAGAGTGGCTTTGTGATTTCCAGAGAGGCAATGTAATATGTGTATGCCAATGAGGCAACATGTATGTGTGACAATTGTGAACAAGCTGGGATTGAGGTGTGTCGTAGCAGAGCAGAGCTAGTTTAGCTGATGGCGAATTCGACTACATGATCGGGGATTCTTGTTTGTGAGGGCAATTACCCAGGCATGGCCAGCCTGGCTAGCCACCACGTTGGTTGCACTGGTATTGACCTGAGGCCGAAAGGCGGTGTGTAAAATTAGAGTCTGTAATGTACGTTTGATAAGGAAGTGGATTTTCTTGTGAGTCTTGGGTGAAAGGTGAGTAACCTAGCTGCCTGCCAGTCCCGGTCAGGGGACGGCCATCGTAGCCCTGGTACGTAGTTGACCAGGGGGTGGGCATTCTGAAGAGGTGTGACAATAAAATTGTGAGTCCGATAACCCACGGGCATCCATCGGATGGGTGTTGTAACCCCCTGCCTTAATTAGCATAATTATAATTCGATATTACTTAATTAAATTGGTTTAGAGACCGTCGAATAATTCAAAACTCATTTAAAACTCCCTTTATAATAGGAACTTTACAAAATTTTCAAAACTTCTTTCCTATTTCGGTCTCAAATTCAATTATCGAATATAATCACCTGTGCAGTTAATTTACATTTAAACATATCAGAATATCTAATAGTAATCCCGACAACCCCCGGGTTCTATTCATTCACTATAGGGTTTTAATTCCCATATAAGGGATTACACGACTATGATATATTACTAAATACAGCCCAAAAATAATTTACAAGATTCCTGTCCAACAGGTTTAACCAACACATCCAAAAGTAAATGTCCCTATAGGGTTCTAACCACTCCGGGTCGTACGCTTCACCTTAGAGCCACTTGCCCTGTCTGAAAGGTTAGTTAAAGGAAAGAGTGAGATTCAAAATAATCCCAGTAGTAACAAAACATTTATACCACATACAAGTACACAGCATGTAAGAAAATCATCATACAACAGTAGCACAAATCACACTCCACCCTCATCCCCTTTCTCCGCCAGGAAGGCACACTGTCCTAACCCGAACCGTTGTTAGCTACTCAGGGACTATTGGCGTGGCAGTGCATACACATAGCCTTATAGCTCATATAGCTATCTGGCTTTCACAAATGGCCCGTCGGCCTTCACAAATAGCCTTTCGGCCCACATAATCACATATATCACACCTCATCCTCATCCCCTTTCTCCGCCGGGAAGGCATACAACCCTTGCCCGATCTGTTGTTAGCTACTCAGGGACTATTGGTATGACGGTGTTTACACATATTCACAATGTCACAGCATACGAGTTTATCACAAATCAATGATAATACACACATACAATGCATCACATATGGTACGAAAGAAAAGTTACTACCTCGTTCCTTCCTGACGTTTGCTGGCTCAGTTGGCTCACGAGGGCGGCAAATATCAAAGCCTATAAATAAAATCAAGAATGGTGGATTAATTTCCTACCCCCAATTCCTACTTTCAAACACTTAGAATAGGTTCCATATGAGTCTATAATGAAAATTTACAAAAATGCCCCTGGGGACCCGGCCTGGGCCCGCCGTACCCGGTCCGGTTGCACTTTTCCCGAAATTCTAATCTAGGCTATCCTAACATATTTCCGCCCAAGGAATCCATTTCCGTACTCGGAATTATCAAATTCAATGTTAAATTACAAATTTACCCTTGGCAGCCCCACTTTAAGGGTTTTAGGGGCGTTTTCGTAATCATGCTTTTTCGGCCTTTTCCGAAAAAGTGACCAACTGTAACCCCACCTAATTTTCGCCCCTGAACTCAATGGAACCCTCAAATCATTGAAAATCCAACTCTAAGACCCATTTCTAGAGTTGGCCGAAATTTATGAGTTTTCCGGGGAAAATCGGGGTTTTACGATTTCGGCTCCGTAAACGCGTTCCTTTCTACTCCTAACCACTTTATTAACCATTACATTAGGTTAAAACTAACATTAAGACCCAATTTGGGCAGCATAACCCCTAGGCCATATCATTTCCAAACTTTAAAACCAATGGCAATCCGGTGAAATTTCACCGATTAAATTGCCCCAGCAGCCAGAATAAGCAATATACGAAAGTTTGGAAGTTACCTCAAGCTCCCACTAGCTTTTCCCAAATTTGGCTGAACCCTAGCCTCTTTGAACCAGAAATTATTTGCTTTAAAACCTTAAAGAATAAAGAGGAGTAGCTTAGAGTCGGAGTTATACGCGTTAGGAGCTAAATTGCCGGAGAAATCGGCTTACCTTGCGAGATTTCTTCCTCTTTTTCTCTCTTTTCTCCAAGCTCTCTTCACGTTTTTTTTTTCTCTGGAATGGGTCGGGAATGGCTGATGAAGATGATGGAATTGCTTTTAATTCCATGTTGATGTCACCTTACCACATAATGATGTCATAATTTCTAATTTCACATTTTCGGATTTTCTGGCAGATTTTCTGCCCAACTTTGAAAAATCATAACTAATTCTAGAAAAATCGAAATGAGGTGATTCCAAAGCCAAATGAAAGATATTTAAGTCCTATTCATAGAAAAATATTGGTCATTACTGAAAATCACCACAAAATTCCCAGAATTTCAATCTTTGCATACTGTTCCAGAAAATAATTAATTTCACTGGGCAAACTTCAAAAATCCAAAACTCTTAGGTCACAAATCAAAATGATACAAATTATATGTTTATTTTGAAGCTTGACATGTGAAATTTAATACTGGAAAATTTCAGAATTTTTAGACACCATTGGCCTATTTAACACGTCCATACAAATTGGCTGCCCTGTACAGAGTTTCAATGGACAGAGTTTTCAACTTTTGCACAATTGTTCCCAATGGTTCCAACTTCACAATAAACACTCTCCCCACATGAATTTTCACAAGGAAGCCATTGGAATCATTAAAATATCCAAATTCCCATCACACATTCTCCAAAAGTGTTTATTCAACAATAATTACATCCACTTTTGAAGTCATTAGCCCTTAATCACTTTTTGGGATATTACAGGTGTGATGTGGGAGCCAGCCACGCAGCGGAAGCGTGGGCACCCATTAAGGGGGGTGTGACAATAAAAGGCGCCTGGATAAAAGAAATTGAGATTCCGGAGTGACCAGATGATGTGACATTGTGTTGATACCCAAAAGTCCCGGTTACCACTAGCGGAGTCACTGGTGGGTGTACGGGTGAGGGCGACACCATGAAGTTGATACAGAAGTAATATTGTGTTGTGAGACCCAAAAGTCCTGGTTACCACTAGCGGAGTCACTGGTGGGTGTACGGGTGTGGGAAAGGCTGTGGATGTGAATACAGCAGAAGAGTTTGTGTATACAGCAAAGGCCGCCGTTTGATGTATTGAGGTTGTGGTGTTTTGGGGTTACTCCCGGAAAGAGTAACTAGTTTAAGTTAAGCAGAGTGGTGGCCTATGCCACCCAACTGCCAAGATCTTATGATATGGCTCATAAGTTAGAGCCTCCGGATATTGAGATGCACTAGCCACTCATGAATTAGGGGGCTTGCGACGATTGTGGTTATGTGATGATGGTGTTGTGGCAATCGTATATGGAAGCAATTGTATCTGTTTGGCAAAATGTATGGTGATTGGGTTTGTGTGGCAATCGTGATATGGGCCGATTGCAGTTTGGGGCAATTGAGTTGCATTCATTGTTTGAGATTCTTGCGAGAATCGGATTTGTGGAGTATCATTTGTGTGTGGGTGGTCTAGAGGAGACCGTCCCAATATGAAATGAATTGTGAAATGGAAGCTATCGTGAAGAAGCATCCATAGTATTTGGATTAAGTGGTATGACAAATTTTGAGGACGAAATTTATTGAACGGGGGGAGAAATGTAATACCCCGAATTTTGAGACTCGAGGATAGAGAATAAGCCTGAGATTAGTGGATTGCTAAGCCCCGGTTTAGCAAGATCCCAAATTGTGATTAGGGGTTAATGACTACAAAAGTGGACATGGTTAGTGATTAATGAACCCTTTTAGAGAATATAAAGAGGATTGTAGTCGCGTGTATTATGAGCAATGCCAAAACCTTGTATTTGAGTTCAATTGTGGATTAACATCCAAATTAACTTAGAATAAGGGAAGAATTGAATGGGGTATTGTGATGGAAATGGTGTCATGTTGTGGTATTTAATCATTGGAATTGATTTAAATTGGATTGGACACATTGGTTGCAAAACTGGAAATGCTGTCCAGTGAAACTCTATTCTGGGCTGTCAGTTTGTGTGAACGTTTTGAATGACCAAATGGTGTCTAAAAATTCTGAAACTTTTCAGTCTTATAGTTCATATCTCAAGCTTCAAAATGGACATATAATTTGTGCCATTGCGTTTTGGGAACTGGGAGATATGACTGTCCAAAGTTTGGGATAGAAACTGAACTCTGTTTTGGGGCAGTGATGAGTTTTATGTAATTCTGGAATTGTGTGGTGATTTTTAGTAATGCCCAATATTTTTCATATGAAGAGGACTTAAATATCTTTCATTTGGCTTTGGAATCACCTCATTTTGAGTTTTATAGAATTAGTTATGATTTTTCAAAGTTTGGGCAGAAAATCTGCCAGAAAATCCGAAAATAGGAATTATGACATCATCTCAATAAAAGATGACATCATCATGGAATTAAATATCTTCTCATCTTCTTCAGCTCTCATTTTCTGTCGTGAGTTTCATCTGAAATAGAGAGAGAGCATATGGGATCTGTAGAGAGAGAAAGAGGAAGAAATCTCGTAAGGTAAGCCGATTTCTCCGACGATCTAGCTCCTAACGCGTATAACTCCGATCCTAAGCTACTCCTTTATGTTCTTTAAGGTTTGGAAGCTCTTCCTTTCGTGTTAAAACAGCTAGGGTTTCAGCCAAGACAAGGAAAAGCTAGTGGGAGCTGGAGGTAACTTCCAAACTCTTGTGTATTGACTATTCTGGCTGCTGTGGACAATTTAATCGGTGAAATTTCGCCGGATTGTCATTGGTTTCAAAAATGGAAAATGGGTGTGTGGGGCTGTTATGCTGCCCAAATTGGTACTAAATGGTAGTTGTAACCTAATGGAATAGTCAATAAAGTGGTTAGGAGTAGAAAGGAACGCGTTTACAGAGCCGAAACCGAAAAACCCCAATTTTTCCCGGAGTACATGTATATTTCGGCCAAGGCTATAAATGGGTCTTAGAGTTGGATTTTCAATGATTTGATGATTCCATTGAGTTCAGGAGCAAAAATTAGATGGGGTTACAGTTGGGCACTTTTTCAGAAAAGGTCGAAAAAGCATAATTACGAAAATGCCCCTGAAACCCTTAAAGTGGGGCTGTCAAGGGTAATTTTGTAATTGACATTGAATTTGATAATTCCGAGTCTGGAAATGGATTCCTTGGGCGAAAATATGTCAGAATAGCCCATGTCAAAATTTTAAGAAAAGTACAGCCGGACCGGGTACGGCGGGGCAGGGCCGGGTCCCGGGGGTATTTTAGTAATTTTTCAATATAGCCTCATATAACCCCCAGAAACACTATGGAAGTGTCTAAATAGTACATTTGACATTGTAGGATCGAATGTGAAGCCCCGAACTGCTAGCATGCAAATCGAGGAGAAAAGACTGGAGGTAGGGGACTTACCATACTTGCATGTATTCGATATCTTTGCTTGTGTAGTGATGTATGTGATTGCTTTACTTGATTGTGTAGAGCATATTTGAATAAATGAAGCTCTGTTTCTGTTTTCGCTGTGGCTGTAACACCCCAATTTTCAATTAAAGGCTAATGGTAATTATTGAGGATAATTATCGAATTAAAGTGGAATAATTATGGGTTTGGTGGCTATATTAATTAATATGCCATAATTGTTGGGAAAATTGAAAGAATGGCTCTAAATTAGTGATTAATGGAAGAGATTAATTACTAATTAAGAGGGCATGAGATGTGAAATTAAAATGGATAATGATGTGGTTAGAGTAACTAATTTGGTTACTTACTTTATGAGAGCCAATGAGGTGGAGACATGTGGCAAGTGGTTAGGATGAAAGAGGGTGTTGGAAAAGTCAAATGGCCTTATTTTATTATTTTCTCTCCCTCTCTCTCTCTCTTGTACGCATGAAGGGGTTAAGGGGCAGAATTTTCTGCACTTCATCCTTCATCTTCATCATTTCTCTCATCTCTCTCTTCTCTCTTCATTTCCTCCATTGTTGGCCAAGAGAGAGAAAGGAAAAGCTGGATTTGAGGTAAGCAAATGGCCTCAAATGCCAAAATGCTCTTCATTAATATTGTTCCTTGAGCTAAGAGCTTTCATCCTATGGTTGTAGATTCTCCATTGGTGGTGATTTGAGGAATCACGAAATTATGGACTTGGGAGAATCATGAAGTGCCTTTGGGAAAGTTGTTGAGGTGAGTGAAAGCTTCATTTTCATATAAGTTTTGTGGCTATTTGTTGGGCCTTGAATTTCTGGAATTTAAGCCCTAATTTTCGTGATTTAGGGTCTTGGGGAGTATAACATGTTGTCATGGAATTGGTGCCTTGTTTAGTGTTTTGAATTGATAGAAGGGAATTGAAGCTTAAATGTGAAAGTTGATCCCTTTGTGATAGCTTTGGTGCTTTGGTTAAAACAGGGCATGTAAATGGGTTGTGATTTTGGTCATTTTGAGGTTACCATTGTGTTCCTTGAGTGATTTTGTGTGGGAATAAGCTTGGTTATTAATTTTGGAGTTATTGAACACTTTGGTAGAAAATTGGAAATCTGTTTGGTTTAAGCTCTGTTTTGCGTAGTAATTTTGTATGAGCGTTTTGAATGACCAAATGGTATTGGAAAATTCTGAAACTTTCCAGTCTTAAAGGTGACATCCCAAGCTTCAAAATGGACATATATTTTGTATCATTTCGTTGAGTATTCTGTGAGATATAGTTGTCCAAAGTTTGGGATTGAAACAGAACTCTGTTTTGGGGGCAGTGATGAGTGTTGTCTAATTCTGGAATTGTGTAGTGATTTCCAGTGAAGGTCTATATTTTTCCTTGAAAGAGGACTCATATACCTTTCATTTGGCTTTGGAATCAATTCGTTTCGATTTTTCTAGAATTAGTTATGGTTTTTGGAAGTCAGCCCAGAGTCAGGAAATTTCTGGGCCGCGGCCCAAGAGTGGCGGACCGCGGCCCAAGCCTTTCTGACCTGTTTTGGGCCGCGGCCCATGAGTGGTGGGCCGCAGCCCAAGACCTTCTGATCTTATTTGGGCCGCGGCCCAACCCTGTGTTCCAGCACTTTGTGTTTTCGAAAGGAGTCCTCTACCCTATTGTTTCCCAACCTTTTAGGGGTTTCATTAGAGGCATTTGTGGCCTCTTAAGGGTCAATTATGATAACCAAATCTAAGTGTTATGAAAGTGAGAATTTGGAAAAGAGAATGACCATATGTTCTTGATTTAGTTATAGGGTTTGATACTTACCCTGAGCATGATTTGATACCCGCTTGGATCGTGAGTAGCCGACGCTGGAGCATACGTGGAAAGAATAAGGGTAGGGAACTTACCTCTCCTGCATGTATTGATATTTGTGTTTGTGTATTGATGCATGTTATTGCTTTGCTTGATTATGTGAAACATATATGAATGATTGAAGCTCTGTTTCTATTTATGCTATGGCCATGAGTATGTTGTTGAAACATTGAGCATGCGGATATGTCATTATGTGAACATGAGTTATTGTGATGCAAGCATGTCATGCATTAAACACTTATCTTACATGCATAGTGGTATTTGTTTCCTACTGGGATTCTCTAGAATCTCACCCTCCCCTACCAACATTTTAGACAGGACAAGTGGCTCGAGGAAGGAGCAAGCGACTAGGGGCGGCGAGAATCCCTTACGGGCATTTGGACTTGGTAGTGGTTATCGTTGCCATTTGGGATAATTGTAGTTGATTTGAATGTACTTAGAGTTGTATATATTATAATGGATATATGGTTGTATATGTCCGGATGATATGTTGGGATATTTATTTGGAATGAAATTTGTGTAATCCCCATTGAGGAATTGTAAAGGGCGTATGTGCCCTATAAACCTTTAGTGAAGATATGAACCCGGAATTGCCGGAATTGTTATTGTGCACTCTGATATATTATGAATGTTAATTATCTTCGCAATGTAATTGTATTCGAAATGTGAATGTGAGACCAAGTTAAAGTGTTCGATTTTGAAATGTATTTGTGAAAACCCTATCTTAAGGATGGGGAATGTAAATGAAATTTGATTATTATTGGTCTATATTTCACTCTAATATTGTATTTCGGATATAATTACGGAGGGGGTTACAGTGGCCATAGTCTTGTTGTATGAAATATTGAGCATGCAAAAATATCATTATGGGGTATGCATCTAGATAAAGCTAACAAGTCATACACATAGCATCTATCATGCATGCATTATGGTATCTGTTTCCTACTGAGATTCCCTCGAATCTCACTCTCCGCTACCAACAATTTAGACAGGGCAAGTAGCTCGTGGAGGGAGCGGCTAGGACTCTTTCGAGATGAGATTGTGTAATCCCCATTTGAATTGTAATGGGCAATTTTGCCCTGTATATCTTTAGCGAAGGTATGTACCCGGGATTACCGGGATGATTAAGTTATGCACTCTGATATTTATATGAATGTGATTTATCTTCGCGTAGTAATTGTATTCGAAATGTGAATATGAGACCAATTTTATAAATGATTTCAAAAAGTATTCGCGAAAACCCTGTCATGTGATGGGTTAGTAAATGTTATTTGATTAGTATTGGTCTCTATTTCATTTTAATCGCGTATTTCGGATATAATTATGGAGGGGGATTACACGAGATCCATGCGTAATTCATGCACATTTGTTCATATGGAATAATTTGTTCAAAGCTTAGTCTACCATATAATTTCGAATGGGTGAAACCATGTCTTACTTAGGTAAAGGTTCAAATCCTCGAGATACCTTTATTAATACCATGAAATTTTTGAAGTGGTAATAGTTTGTGATCATTTTAAAATGGTGGGCAATTGCTAAAATATTTTAAAATGAAGAGATGTATTTTTTTTGTAAAGTCATGTTCATTAAATTAAGGAGTTTATATGACAAATTGTGTAAGGGGCTATAACACTAAAAGTCACCAAGGTTATGTCTCTTTTGTTTCTAGAGACACAAGTGGAAGGTTATAGGTGGAGGAGTGGCAGCCACCACTTGGTGAAAAGTTGTGTAGTGTTTATGAGAAAACTCTACATAGTAGAAAGGTATAACTCTTCATATGTATGTTCATGAATCAGCATAAGAGATTCATGAGTCTAACAAAGATTATGACTTTTAATTGAAGAGATTTTGGTTCAAGAGGCACCACTGGCATCACTTTATGGCATATAAATACCCAGCACCATCATTCATTCTAACACTTCAGAAATCACACAACAACAAGAAATCAAATGCATTGCCTTTGTCCTTGAGTGCACACAAAGATAAAGTCAAAGTATCACTTTGTAAAAGCCAATGTTGTCTTGCTTGAGTATTGAGAGTGCAATCCATACTCAAGGGCCTTTGTTGTATCCTGCAAGAAATTCTCCTGTCAATCCAACTTGTACTCTATAAGATAGGTATATGTGGGGGGTGAATTAAGCCTATAGGAAAGTGCTACCTACATCTTGAAGATATTGTGCACTACTTGCTTCTTCATCTTTTCTTCTTATACTTATCAGAAATCCAGCCCCTCCAATATATATATATATGTATATAAATTTGTCCAACATATTACTGAATGTAAAGCATTTGATAGTGGCGAGAAAGGCATACGAAAATTGAGCTGGTAAATGATGATGGCATGGGTGAAAGCAAGACGCCTAGAACATTTTGTAAAATTACTTTTTCTCCCTAAAACTCTCCATTTTTTGGGAGAAAATTTTAGGGGAGAAAACTAAAGTTAGGAATCCAGGCTGGCCCGGCCCTACAGGGCCAGACCTTGACAGGCCAAGGCCTAAAATGGCCAGCCCTTTTAGGCTTAGGGTAAGAAAAATTGTCGTTTTTCAAAGCCAAGCCTGAAAGAATGATGGCCAAAGCCGGCCCCGAGGGCCTGAAGCCATTTTCACAAGATTTTACAATTTTTATTTTTTTTTAAGTTTTTTTTTAAATTATAACAATGAAATTTCTAATTTAACACATAAATATTGTCAAAATTAGAGTGTAAACGGTATGCATCATGCAACAAACAAACACAATCATTAAGTCATAATCAAAGGTATACTATTGTCTACATACCACAATTACAAATAATTAATAAGAAGACTTAACAAAATTAAAAATACTTCTTATAAATATATTTTGAAAAGTGTAAGTAGTCAACAAACTAAACAACACAAGGTATAAATAAAACAATCACCAGAAAATAAGTCAGAAAATACAAAGTTGGTAAGAATACTTATGAAATAAGAAATATTTCTTATAAGTTTTTAATTTTTAAGATTATTAATACAAGATATTCTTTTGCAACTTAATTCTAAAAAGGATAATAACAACTAAAAATTTATAATATCATTAACAAACTATAAAAAATCAATAATATTATTATCATATAAATAATTTTAAAATATAAAAAAAATATACATATGGGCCTAAAGGGCCATGGGCATGCCCTTTTAGGCCCTGGCCCTACAGGGCTGGCCCTTTTGGCCCGCTTTCAATTTTGAGGCAAAAATCTTAAACCCAACCTTTATAAATTCAGGGCCTAAACAGGCCGGCCCGACGGGCTCGGCTCGTTTTCCCAGCTCTAGAGAAAACCATGGACCCTCATGACTTTTTTCTCTCCACTTTTCTCCTCCCCTATTTTCCTCTAATCCAAAGATGGAAAATATTAATTTTCCCCTCCATTTTCCCCCTACTTTTCTCCACCCAGAATTGTAATTATTTGAGTATGGATCACCTTGATTATTACCATGGTAATTTCCCGCATAGTTAACTGGCTTTATCCGTTGAGATATAAGGCATTGTCCATTAGCATGGCTATCTCCACAATAATCACAAGGTGCATAAATAGCGTTCACTCCTATGTATCTATCATTGGATCAGTTTACTTGAGCTCTAGGTGGTCAAACCTCTTGTTGATAGTATGTAACATTGCCATTAACTGTTAAGAAGGGTCCTTAGTAACTTTCTTCACTGACCTTCTTTCATTGTTGTTCTGGATAAAGTCAGTTGATAAGTCATCTAAACATTTCCAGACATGATTTACTGGTTGCTTTGTAATACCCCCATTAGTGACGATGTTTTATTCAGATTTAGATTTAGTAGTCCAACGAGTACAAAAGATTTGAAGCAATACCCATTTTTCTAAATTATGAACTAGACTCTAGCTGACAAGCAATTTAAATCTCTCCCACGCTTCATACAAATGTTCACTAAACTGTTGACAAAAATTAGTAAGAGCAGCTCCTGCATCCACCATCTTATTTTGTGGAAAGAATCTTGATCTGAACTTTTCTTCCAATGTCTCCTAAGAGGTTATGCTGCCCTCTTCTAAACCATTGAGCCATTCTTTGCCTTTTCCTTGTAAAAAGTATGGAAAAAGCTGAAGATGGATCACATTAGTAGGAACTCCATTTTGTTTAAAACAGTCACAAACATCAAGAAATTGTATTAGATGCCGATTTGGATCTTCTGTGTTGGTTCCTGCATACTGACCCTGTAGTTCAAGCATCTTGAGCATAGCTTGCTTGATTTCAAAATTGTTGGCTTGAAACGTATGTACTTTGATTCCGGATTGATAACCTCGAGATTGCCTTCCTAGAAAATCATTGACCCCCAATGCATCATTCTCATCCTCAGCCATCTCTTTGCTTATGGTTTCTTCTTCCTCATGATCTGAATGCTGAGGTATTGTTGTCTGTAAAAGTTTACTGACCTTCCTTGTCTTCTTAGATGTTTTCTTTGCTTCGCCTGACATAAAATGTGAATCCCTACAAAGACAAAAAGACAAAGATCAAATATCAAACTGGAAAAAAAGTTGCTTAAGCTTAAAATACTAAAGGTCTTCTAATACTAAAACTTAGTTGCCTTGACTCCTTGGCAACGGCGCCAAAAACTTGATGCGCTCCGTAATTATACGGGTCGTGCCAAGTAATAAAGTAATAAGTAGAGTATCATCCCAAGAGGAATTAATCAATTAATTTTTAGGTATTAAAATCTCAATTTCTTATAAGTTAAACGAATTTAGTTATGAGAAACTTCAAAGGAAATTAAATAACAAAAACTATCAATGTCAAACATAACCTAGAGTCACTAATCCCTCACTAGCGCCCCAAATCTTAAATCCATTTAATTAGTCAATCTAAAATATTAATTTTGTTAACGCCAGCTTACGTTAGATAACGACAGCTTTCACTGTATAACGCTAGCTCGAGCTAGATAACGACAGCTATCAACAGCTATATAAGCAGCAACATCAAATATCCTCACAAGCAATGATCCACACACATACAATACATTTAAACAAGATATAAGAGAAAAGTCACTACCTTATTCCTTCCGATGGTGATCCAGCAGAGGCTGCTCACTGCCAGGGCAAATGTCGAATCCTATAATCATAATCAAGAACGACAGATTAATTCTCTATTCCAATTCTTACTTTCATCTTTCTTAACATTGGTTATCATTTGGACTCTTTAGGTGGCTATTAGAAGCCTAGGCACATGCCTAAAGGATTGGGACAACTATCCCCAAAGATCCCTTTTTAATAAGAACAACATTGATTTTGGGCTGACTCACTCGAGTAAATATAGCCTTACTCGAGTAATGGAGGACTTGCACTTGGGTGATGCTGGCTCATAATCGCAAGTGGTTGACAGAGAGCAACAACAATGGGCAAAAAGTGCTATTTGCACTTGAACATAGGGATCTGCACCCGATTGATGACCTCAAATTCACTCGAGTAGTAGAAGGTAAGACATAGGAAGTAACTATCGAGAGAAACTACAACCCCAAGTCACAAGTGCCCCTGAGCACAAACTCTGGCACTCGAGTAACTACCCAATACCTGCGAGTGTCGAGGCACACTCTTGAAAATGGCCTGTGAGTGCTTGCCCGAGAGACAACCTCATATCCCATAACACCGTTGCACCCGAGTGAGACACAGGACACTCGAGTATAACCTAAATCACTCGTAAGTGAAGAGAGACACTCGCGGTTTCTGCCTGGGGACTTAACTAAAACATTAAAGAAAAAGGGAAGTTATCATACTGTACTCAAGTAAGACCCCACCTCACTCGAGTGAGACTTATCAGAAGCCCAAACGCAGTAGCTGATAGTATTTTCTAAACTTTTCCAAAATGCTTCTAATGATCCTAAAACTTATACCAAAGTTCTTTCCCACATAAAATTTCATAAGGAAACTGTTGGTAACCTCAAAACAACCAAATTCCCACTTTAACAACAATTTTGGTCTTGGGTCAATACATTAGACACAAACCCACTGATAGAGCTCAATATTTATATATTTCTATTAATTAATCTTAGGCTTTTGTGGAACTTAATTGAATATTTTGGGCATAATCAGTGATAATGTGAGATTTTAGTGAAAATATAATTTGGGAATTAAAGTGGTTAAATTGTTATATTTTCAATTAATATTTGTTATCCCCATTATTCTTTAATTGTGATGATTTTGTAGGTGATGATGTGGCACAACTTGAGTGGTCAAGATCAAATATGTTAATTTGGAGCTTAATGAAAGACAAAAGAGGAACATCACAAGTACAGAATTTACTTTCACATTTTTTCTAAGAGAAGGTTAAATGAACAATTGAAGAGGAAAGGAAGTGGCGGCTAAAATTAAAGAGAAGGAGATAAACCAAGCTAGACTGAAATTGAAGAATGAATCAGGGAGAGAGTGGACTGGATTGAATTAAGAATTGGAGAGGGGCTGACTGAATAAAAGTGTGAGAATGGATGCTGACATAAGCATGGAGTTAATTGAATAAAGAAGGGAATTGAAGCTGTAAATGATTTAAGTGAAGAAGCCGTCATTGTGGACCGAATGAAGATGAGGTGTTGGACTAAAAAAACAAAAGGAATGAATTTGGAATGAGAGGTTGGACTGAAATGAGAAAGGGGAACAGATGAACCGATTGTGATTTTGTGAATAATTGAAGGAAGAGGGCTAGCCGAAATAATTGACTAATAGAAGGGTTGGACCATAGGGTGATGAACGAATGGGAGTTGAATGGAAAGAAAGGAGTAAAGGTGTTGACACCGAATGAGAACACTGCTGGACTGTGAAGAAAGAAATGAAGAAAAGAGGGATATGGGCTGAATTGAAAAAGATGGGCTGAACCAACAATTGAAAGAAGCATGCATTGGACCGAAAGAGAAGTATTGAGAAAAAGAAGCAAGCTGACGTGGGGAGAGGCACAAAAGAGAAATGAAAAAAAGGGTTTGGCGGCTGTGCATAAGAAGGGAGAGCTACGGAAATAAAGAAAAAAAGCAGCAGCGAATGAAATGAGAAAGAGGAAGGGCGCTGGTTTTTGGGGAGAAGATTGAACCGAGTGTGAAAAGAGAGAAAGGAGGCACCGCATAAGAAAAAGGAGGCTGCTGATGAGAGATGCTCACACACATGTAGAGAGGTTGAAACAGTGGCTATTAAACCAATGTTTTGCTAGACCGAATGGCTGCAATGGAAGACCAACAAATGAAAAGACACAAGAAGCAGCTAGCTAGACTGAATGGATATTGAGGTGTAAACAAGCTTCTGCATTTCTATGGTTGATTTCTTCTCTTTTCTTCAAGCTTCATCTTCCTCCTCTTCTATGAGTAGCTAAGCTTTGGTGATTTCCTTAAGTTGGGTAATGGTTTGAGCTTCTAAACTTCAATGGAATTCCTTTAAGCTCTCTTTTTAGTTCATGATTATTTAGCTTGGTTAAGTATGTAATTGTGATCTAGATTATTCTATGCCAAGTGAATAAACTTGGTGGTTGAGCTAGGAGTTGATTAATTAAGCTTTGTATGATTCATATTAGGAGTAGGTTGAATTGTTTATTCCAACTTGGTTAAGTGGATTTAAATGATTAAACTGAATATTTTGCATTGTTGTAATGGTAATTACAATTTAGAATTGGAATTTATTCATCTCCTTGAGTCACTATTAATTGGTAATACTCATTTAATTGCTTCGGTTGAATGAATTAAATGATTATTGCAAGTATGGAACTAGTGGTAGCTTAGTTCCATCCTCTTGACTCATTATGGAATTCATATTATTAGCAAGCAAGAAAGACTAAAACCTCAACTCAAGGGAATCTCATTTCATCATTATATTAGTTAATTGAATTTATCTTGTTATTAGTGTTAATTTCAATTATGTTTGTTTCTTTGTCTTATAAACCCAAAAATACAAAAATATTGCTTTAGCTTAGATTACTTCATTAGTTTAAAAGTCAAATTCTAAAAATGATTTCTCACAACTCTAAGGTTTTTTTTATCACTTTACTACTTAGGAACTTGGAAATCAATCTCCTCACAAGAACGACCTAGATTGAGCTACTACGCTACATTTTCAAACCTAGTTTTATTTTGTGAACTCACATGACATGGGTCCATCAAAACCAATGACACCATAACAATTCTAATACCATTTCCTACACATCATCCTATCTAACTCATCCATTTCCAATTCTCATGAAATCAAGGCAGAAGTCCTCAAATATAAAGACTTAACCAATAATTACAATATATATATATATATATCAAAATGCCACAAATTCTCACCTCTTCAACTTCCAAAGGGTAGTTTCTTGATTCTCTAGCTTTCAAACTTGTTCAAGCTTTAAAACACCTTCTTTCAAAAATCTAAAACCATCAAGATGAAGCTCTCATTAAGATAAGTAACATTAAAGAAGAGCATTTGAGAACCATAATAACATCAAAATCTCACCATTCACTTTATCTTTCTTCCTTCAATCCCATCGAAAATGGAGGCCAAGGAGAGAGAAATGACATGATGAAGATGAGATTAGTTTTTGGTTTTCCCCATGCCCAAAACTGACTTGAGGGAGATAGGAGAGAGGAAAAATGCTTTGACAATTTTGACCACATCCAATGGTTCCTCTTTTGACACATGTCATGATCTTGGTCTCTCCACCACAATCCCATTTGAACTCAAAGCACATGATTCCACCCCCACTGGATTCCTTGATAGGTGAATTTCAACCATTGATCTTTAAGTTACCAATGAGTTTCCTCTTTGGTAACTGACCAATTGGTCGGTAACTTTACCATTTTGCCCCTGATTATCACAACATATACCAAATCATCCTTAAACACATTTATATCATTCCTTTAACTCAACCATGCGCCCTCCCCTATATTTTGACCCAATTTAGACACTAATTCACAATTATCCTGAAATACAGGGTTTAGGGACTGCCTATAACACATTCCAGTCAAAATTCACATCTTATGCTTTAAAAGCGTTTGATTAACATTAATTACATCACGTTTGAAGGCATAGGCCACCACACGTCCCTGCTGCATCAAGACATACCCTAATCCCTGCTTACTCGTATCACTGTTCACAATATAAGTCAAGCTGGGATCCGGTATAATCAACATCGGTGCCGTAGTCGACCTCTCTTTCAACTCCACAAAGCAATTTTCACATTTCTCATCCCACACAAATGGTTGATCCTTCCTCGTGAGCTTGGTCATTGGCAAAGCAATACGGGAGAAATTCGGAATGAATCTTCGGTAGTAACCAGCAAGACCAAGAAAATTGCATATCTCGATAACAGTTTCTGGCCTTTTTCCAATCCTGTACTGCTTCCACTTTACTAGGATCCACAGAGACCCATTCTTGTGAGATAACATGGCCTAAGAATTTCACTTCTGATAGCCAAAACTCGCACTTACTCAACTTGGCATAAAGTTGCTTCTCATGCAATATGTTTAACACAAGTCTCAAATGATGCTCATTCTCCTCTCTACTCTTCGAGTATATCAAAATATCATCAGTAAACACCACAACAAATTGGTCTAGATATTGTTGAAAGACACGGTTCATGTAGTCCATGAATACCGCAGGTATATTGGTTAGCCCAAATGGCATCACCAAGAATTCATAGTGACTATACCTGGTTCGGAAAGCAATCTTCGGAACATCTTCTGCTTTCACTCATAGTTGATGATACCCCAACCTTAGGTCAATCTTCGAAAAAAATACATGAACTGGATAGTTGATCTAAAAGATCATCGATTCTGGGAAGAAGGTACTTGTTCTTGACGGTAATTTTATTCAGTTATCTATAGTCGATACACAAACGAAGACTCCCGTCTTTCTTTTTCACAAACAACACTGGAGTTCCCCAAGGTGACGCATTGGGTCTAATGAACCCTTTCTCAAGCAAGTCTTTTATTTGTTTCTTTAACTCCGCCATTTCATTTAGGGCCATACGATATAGGGCTTTAGATATCGAACCAGCTCCAGGTATAATCTCTATTGGGAACTAAACTTCCCTTTCAGGATGCAATCCACTAAGGTCATTCGGAAATATCTTAGGGAATTCATTTACCATGAGTATACTACTCAAAGTTTCACTGGTCTCCCCTTACACAGAGAAGAACCCTATATACCCCTGGCAACCCTTTTCAAGATATTTTTCAGCCTTAGTCATAGAAAGGAAATTCATACTAGCATTTACAACTTTGATACTCTAAGAAACAGGATATACTATCCTCTTGTTCCCACAATCTAATAGCACATTATTCGACGTCAACCAATCAAAACCCAGAATGACTTCTAATTGATAGAGTGGAAGACAGATCAAATCAACAACCGATTCGTACCCCTTAACAACTATTACACAGTTTAAGCAAACTTTGATAGTCAAAGCCTTGACACTCATCGGAGTAGACACAATCAAATCAAAAGGAAACTTAAGCACATGCATACCTAGGCGCTTCACACAATCATAAGCAATAAAGGAGTGACTTGCACCCGAGTCAAACAACAATTGCAACAAATGGCTATTAAAAATTATATTACCTTAGATCAAGTCAGGAGATTTTCAGGCTTCCTCGTAAGTTATGATGAATACCCTCCCCTGATTCTTAGGTCTCTGCTCTATCCGCAGTTATGGGCACACAATAGAAATGTGACCTGTCTATTTACAGTTGTAGCAAATCATTAACCCAGTGCAAGTCCTACCAGATTGGTATTTCCTGTACTGAGGGCATACTAGTCCTACTAAAGGTCTCTGGTTACCACGACCCTCAGGTTTATAGGGCCTCTTACTACTACCTCTAAAAGATGATCCATATCCCTTTCACTTCTGTGGGGTGTTTGCCTTGCTAGGTTCATTGCGACTGCCACTACCCTTGGCCAAACCCAAATCTCTCATATTGTTTTTTGTGATTCTACATTCTTCAACCGCTTTATTGAACTCGGTGAATAGATAAGTGGCCAACCTCTTCCTCAATTCTCGTCTCAGACCATGGATAAGCATGTATGAACTCCATTCTTTGTCATCCATATTCTGAAGATAGGAAGAATTAGGGATAACCGGATGAAATGGGATAGATAATCATCAAAGGTCTCTATGTCCCCTTGTTTAATGTTCAAGAATTCAGTTTCCTTCTCAAGTCTCATCGACTTAGGGAAATATTTCTCGTTGAACTGCTATTAAAAAACCTCCCAAGTCAGTGGTACGTTGCGTTTCTGAAGTGTTAGGGTGATATTCTGCCACCAACGGTCTGTATCACCATCTAACTTGTACACAGCCAGGTGTGCCTTCACCTCAGACGAGCACTCAAGAACCTCAAAGATCTTCTCTAGTCTATTCAACCAGTCTTCAGCTACTTGAGGATCAAATCTACCTCTGAACACTGGAGGTAAGTGTTTGCAGAATTTAGAGACCCAAAACTAAAGATCCCTTTCCTCTCTAGCTGGAACTCCATATCATTCCTAGTTTGGTCCAATATGAGGAGGTGACTCGAGTGGTCGTGTCGACTCTTCTGTAATTTCTTCTCTATGGGTCCCCTCCTGGGTCTCCTCTTGTGTGGACTGACCCCGGTCTTCTTTATTCTTTCCTTTCTCTATTATGAGCTCTTCTCTTAGCTCAGTGATCATGTCTCGCTGATCCTTTATTAGACCCATCAATTCTCGCATTAGATCTGGTGGATTGTCATTGACTACCTTCACTTCCAGGTCCACTTGTTGTACTCTGGGATGACCCTTTATCTTTTTCATTTTACAAATCATTCACTACGTCAGTTTCACAAATAATGTATACACAATGTCCACAAATCTCATATATATCCACAATCACAAAACATAGATGTGTATACCATAACCAATCATAAAGAACTAAGGGAGCTATCCTAGCAAACTCTACCCTTGCTAGGAACTACAGCTCTATTTCCAAAAATGTAACCCCCTGCCTTAATTAGCATAATTATGATTTGATAACACATAATTAAAATGGTTTAGAGACCCACGGAGAGTTAAAATCATTTTCATCCCTTCATTCAGACAGGATTTTCAGAAATTCTTTTAAAAACTCATCCCTATCCTGGTCTCAATTTTAAATTTTGAATATAATTACCTGCACAGTTAATTCACATTCGTACATATCAGAGTGTACAATAAAAATCCCGGCAACCCCTGGGTTCATACATAGACTAAGGGTTTCAAAAGTTCCTACTAGGGGATTACACAACGATGACTAAGATATTATTTATATTCCAAAAAGAATATACAATAATCCCACTCCAAAGTAGATAACCAACAATCCCATATCTCCTAAAATTCCTAACTGCTCTTGGTTGGCCACTTCCCAAAGGAACCACTTGCCCTATCTCTAGGTTTAACAATGGAAAGAATGAGATTCCAAAGAACCTCAGTAGTAAAAAATCACTTATATAACATATAAACATATAGCATGTAAGCAATCATTAACAGCAGCATCACAGAAACACAATGATACATAGCTTTCATCACAACGACAGCAGTCACGACTGTATACATTATCAAGACAGCTTTCACTGTATAACACCAATTTGCTCTGGATAACGATAGTTTTCACTGTATAGCACCAGCTTACGTTGGATAACGACAGCTTTCACTGTATAATGCCAACTTGTACTGGATAACGACAGCTATCACCAGCTGTATGAGCAGCGGCATCAAATATCCTCATAAGCAATGATCCACACACATACAATACATTTACACAAGACATAAGAGAAAAGTCACTCCCTTGTTCCTTCCGATGGTGATCAAGCAGAGGCTGCTCACAGCCAGGGCAAATTTTGAATCCTATAATCATAATCAAGAACGACAGATTAATTCTCTATTCCAATTCTTACTTTCATCATTCTTAACATTGGTTATCATTTGGACTCTTTAGGTGGCTATTAAAAGCCTAGACACATGCCTAAAGGATTGGGACAACTATCCCCAAAGATCCCTTTTTAATAAGAATAACATTGATTTTGGGCTAACTCACTCAAGTAATGGAGAACTTGCACTTAGGTGATGCTGGCTCATACTCGCAAGTGGTTGACAAAAAGCAACAACAATGGGCAAAAAGTGCTATTTGCACTCGAGCATAGGGATCTGCACCCGAGTGATGACCTCAAATGCACTCGAGTATCAGAAGGTGAGACATAGCGAGTAACTATCGAGAGCAACTACAACCCCAAGTCACAAGTGCACCCGAGCACAAACTCTGGCACTCAAGTGACTACCCAATAACTGTGAGTGCCGAGGCACACTCTTGAAAATGGCCTGCGAGTGCTTGCCCGAGAGACAACCTCATATCCCATAAAACCTTTACACCAGAGTGAGACACGGGACACTCGAGTGATAACCTAAATCACTCGCAAGTGAAGAAAGACACTCATGGTTTCTGCCTGGGGACTTAACCAAAACAATGAAGAAAAAGGGAAATTATCATACTGCACTCGAGTGAAACCCCACCTCACTCGAGTGAGGCTTATCAGAAGCCAAAACGCAGCAGCTGACAGTATTTTCGAAACTTTCCCAAAATGCTTCCAATGGTCCTAAAACATATACCAAAGTTCATTCCCACATAAAATTTCATAAGGAAACTGTTGGTAACCTCAAAAAACCCAAATTACCACTTCAACAACAAGTTTGGTCTTGGTTCAATACATTAGACACAAACCCACCAATAACCAAACTTGGTCTTTCCAATCCCAATTAAAACCAATGACACCATAACACATTCTAATACTATGATGCGATCCAGAATCAACAATTTGTCCCTCCAAATTCAAGTGACAACTCTTCAATTTCAAATGATCATTTTCAAATTCCAGCTGAACAAATTATAAGAGCACAAGCTAAAATATTCAAGGAAGCATTGATTGTGCTGATTGAAGAAGTTGTTGTAAATCAAATGACAATTGAATCAATAAATCTGATTTACAAAACAAAAGATGCTGAAAACGTCACTAAGTTCATTTGTGCTAAATATGGAGTTGTTAATCAAGTTTTGGGCTTGGAAACTTCAAAACAAAGTGCTTAGACCTAGTACTACATATGGGAGGACTCATTTGGGCCTAAATAAGCACATTTTGAGCCTTAATTTGCTGACTACATTTTCTTGAAGTTAGGTCTGTGAAAATCAACAAGTAGTTGGCAGATTTGACTTTTGGTTTCTTTAAGCATGTTGTATTTAATTTTTCAACTTTCTTCTAGATTGTATTAGACTTTTGTGTTCATTGTATTAGATACTTAGGTTTTCTAGCACATGGTATTAGACTTTGTATTTTCTTTGTTCGAATTTGCACATACACAATTAGGTCATATTTCCCTATAAATACTTGGTGCTTCTTCATTTATAGAGGACACAATTCAGATTTGAATGATAAATAACAGTTACACTTCTGCACTTTGTTTCTTGAGAGTGGATTCTCTCTAGGGTTCTTTTTAGAACTAATAAACTTATCAAGGCTTGATCAACCTTGTGGCGTTTTCCAACACTTCGGGTCCTTGTTCTTTCGTGTTCATGGGTTCAAGTGGATCGTCGATCTGTGTTTAGCTTTCTTGGGGTGTGTATAGTTCAGAATTGGTTGTGGGTTCGTGGGATCTTCCCTATTGGGTTCACACCATCTTGGTATCAGAGCTTCGGATCTAAACTCAGGTCATATCTATCTGTTCTTCATTTTCATTTTTGTTTTAAGTTTTGTGCTCAGTTCTTGTGTCTGTCCGTGTCCAGATTTGTTACTTCTGTTCGTCAAGTTTTTCTTTGTGTTTTCAAATATTTAGTATGTCAAATTCATACTTCAGAATCTCTTTTTTCATCTTGGTTTGGAATCGTTTCAATCCAATTTGTCATTTATGAGTTATATCTTTTTTAATCTAGTTGTGTTTTCTGGAAAATTTTTGGGTTTGTTCATTTTCGTTTTTCCAGAACGTCCTGAAATATTCTATCCTTGTTTGACCTTTTTTCCTTTGTGTTTTACATCATTCAATAGGTCATTTTAATAGTTTAGAATCTCATCTTTCTATTCATTTTGGTATCATCTCAATCAAAAATTTCCACTGTGAGTTATAGTCTTTCCAAAATAGACGCTTTTCTAGAATTTCTGGGTTCAGATTTTTTTTGAGTTTTGTTGTTTGTGATAGATTCTGCATTCTCTTTAAACTTCAGTAGATGAGAAAAACAAAAAAAAATGACAAGAGCATCAGAAAAAGAAAAAGAAAATATTTGATAAGAAAAGAAAAAAAATACTGAAAAAAAAAGGACTGTGTTGGAAGTGTTTTGAGCAATATCTATTGTCATACATAGAATTTGTGAAGTTTGTGTCATTTAAACTCTTGATTTCCCTGAATTTCCTTTTCCAATACTCACTTTGATATTCCATATTTCTAAGTGTTGTGTTGATTCTGCAAATTGTGATTGCTTTGATTATGAATTGCTTAGTTCTTTAAAGTGCCTTAAGAGGAATCCAAGAGTGGAAAAGGGCAAGAGTGAAATACATCAATTTAAAAGCCAAATTTGAGTGAAACATGAGTGACACAATATTGTTTGAGTGAAATACGAGAGTAGAGTGGTGAGGTCCCTTTTTCTCTAAATCTAACTTTTCAGGCATCATCAATATGCATGATGAAAAAGAACTTCAAACATATTTTGACTCCTTACTAAAAGGACTCCAAAGGTTTAATGATGAAGTAGAGCAATGGACATCTAGTCACAACTCCAAATCAAAAAGAGAATTACAAAGAAAGTTACAGGAGTTGAAACAAGGTTCCATGACTGTTGATGAATATTTTCAAGAGTTGGAATTAGCTATGACTAGAGCTAGAGTGAAAGAAACTTCAAAAGCCACTAAGGATTGTTTTGTGAATAGGCTAAATCTTGAATTAGCTTGTTTTGCAAAAACACTTACCTTCTTGGACATTGATCTTTTGGTTCAATTTGTTGTTGAGCATGAGCAAAATATGAAGCATCAAAGATGTTCAGAAAGTAGCTCTAATGCAAAGGAGATTGAAAGCTTCATTATTACAGTTTCTAATGATGAGCAAGTGCTAACTACGGAGGAAGAAGTAGTGAATGTTGAAAGTCTTGCTGACCATTGTGTAGAAGAAGACCTTCTTATTCCAAATACAAATCTTGTGATTGAAGAAGTTCCTCTCAATCATGAAGTGAAAAGTGAAAATATGAGTGAGAGTGATTTTAGTGAAGCTGTTTTAAAGAGAGAAAATTAGTTTGAGAGAGAACAAGATATTGAGAGCATAGAGTGCTATCAAAATAAAGAGAGTAAAAATGAGAGTGAAGAAGTCAGTGAAAATAAAGATGAAAAGAGTTGTGAGAAAAGTGAGGCTAAGAGTGATTGCAAGGATATTGTTTTGGTTACTAATGATCTTAATCATTATTTTCCTTGTGATTTTGATGTGTTGCATGTGTTCTTGGACTTGATTCCTAAGAAGCCACCCGATGGATTCTTGTCTTCAAGAAGCATTGAACTTTCATTTCCTTCAAGTGACATTGAAAAATATTCTAGTTCTCTAAAGTTCGATATTGTTGATAACTTGCTGCCCTTAAGATGCCTTGAACTCCATACTTTGAATTTTCATTGTCACATGGATTTTTCAATTTGTAGGTGTTCTTATATGCATGTTGTAGCTTGTTTTGATGATACTCTTATTTATAGCAACAAACATGATGAGCATGTGAATCATTTGCTATGTGTGCTTGAAGTTTTGAGAAAGGAACAATTGTTTTCAATTCCAGAAAATTCTAATTGTTGCATGGAAAACATTGATTTCCTTTGTTATGTGTATTTGCTTGGTCAAGGTAAGCTTAACAAAAGGCATACATGCTGGTTGAAATTTATTGAGACATTTCCATATGTCATCATATATATGAAAGGTAAAGAGAATGTTGTTGTTGAAGTATTGTCAAGAAGGTATAGTGCTCTTTCTTCTCTAAATACCAGATTGCTTGGATTTGAATATGATGAGGAAATGTATGCAAATGATATTGGCTTTGCTGAATTGTTTCTTCCCTGTGAAATTGAGCATTATACATCCAAAGCCAACAAACAAAGAAACTGTGTTCTTTTTGAACTTGCTGATGCTTACAAGATTGATCTAGCTTGTGAGTATATTGTTATTGTTACTTTTAATGTGGCTGATATATGTCCATTTGATCCAGGTGGAGATTCATTGACGAATCCTTTTGAGGAGAGAGGGAATGATATGACCCAGAATCAACAAATTAACTCTCCAAATTCAAGTCAAGATTCGAGGATGAATCCTTTTGAGGAGAGAGGGAATGATGCGATCCAAAATCAACAATTTGTCCCTCCAAATTCAAGTGACAACTCTTCAATTTCAAATGATCATTTTCAAATTCCAGCTGAACAAATTATGAGAGCACAAGCTAAAATATTCAAGGAAGCATTGATTGGGCTAATTGAAGAAGTTGTTGTAAATCAAATGGCAATTGGATCAATATATCTGATTTACAAAACAAAAGATGCTGAAAACGTCACTAAGTTCATTTATGCTAAATATGGAGCTGTTAATCAAGTTTTGGGCTTGGAAACTTCAAAACAAAGTGCTTGGACCTAGTACTACACATGGGAGGACTCATTTGGGCCTAAATAAGCACATTTTGAGCCTTAACTTGCTGACTACATTTTCTTGAAGTTAGGTCTGCGAAAATCAACAAGTAGTTGGCAGATTTGACTTTTGATTTCTTTAAGCATGTTGTATTTAATTTTTCAACTTTCTTCTAGATTGTATTAGACTTTTGTGTTCATTGTATTAGATACTTAGGTTTTCTAGCACATGGTATTAGACTTTGTATTTTCTTTGTTCAGATTTGCACCTACTGCAATTAGGTTATATTTCCCTATAAATACTTGGTGCTTCTTCATTTGTAGAGGACACAATTCAGATTTGAATGATAAATGAAAGTTGCACTTCTGCATTTTGTTTCTTGAGAGTGGATTCTCTCTAGCGTTCTTTTTAGAACTAACAACTTATCAAGGCTTAATCAACCTTGTGGCATTTTCCAACACTTCAGGTCCTTGTTCTTTCGTATTCAAGGGTTCAAACGGATTGTCGATCTGTGTTTAGCTTTCTTGAGGTGTGTATATTTCAGAATTGGTTGTGGGTTCGTGGCATCTTCCCTAGTGGGTTCGCACCATACCATTTCCCACACATCATCCTATCTAACTCATCCATTTCAAATTCTCATGAAATCAAGGCAGAATTCCTCAAATATAAAGACTTAACCAATAATTACAATATATATATATATATATATATATATCAAAATGCCACAAATTCTCACCTCTTCAACTTCCAAAGGGTAGTTTCTTGATTCTCTAGCTTTCGAACTTGTTCAAGCTTTAAAACACCTTCTTTCAAAAATCTAAAACCATCAAGATAAAAGCTCTCATTAAGATAAGTAACATTAAAGAAGGGCATTTGAGCATTTGAGAACCATAATAACATCAAAATCTCACCTTTCACTTTCTCTTTCTCCCTTTAATCCCACCGAAAATGGAGACCAAGGAGAGAGAAATGACATGATGAAGATAAGATCAGTTTTTGGTTTTCCCCATGCCCAAAACTGACTTGAGGGAGACAGGAGAGAGGAAAAATGCTTTGACAATTTTGACCACATCCAATGGTTCCTCTTTTGACACATGTCATGATCTTAGTCTCTCCACCACAATCCCATTTGAACTCAAAGCACATGATTCCACCCCCACTGGATTCCTTGATAGGTGAATTTCAACCATTGATCTTTAAGTTACCAATGAGTTTCCTCTTTGGTAACTAACCAATTGGTCAGTAACTTTACCGTTTTGCCCCTGATTATCACAACATATACCAAATCATCCTTAAACACATTTATATCATTCCTTTAACTCAACCATGTGCCCTTCCCTATATTTTGATCCAATTAGACACTAATTCACAATTATCCTGAAATACAGGGTTTAGGCACTGCCTATAACACATTCTAGTCAAAATTCACATCTTATACTTCAAAAGCATTTGATTAACATTAATTACATCATCTTTGAAGTCATTAGCCCTAAATCACAATTTAGGATATTACAAGTTCACTCACAATCCTCTCTTAAGTATAATTGTTGTGTCTATCCTAATTACTCAAGAGGCAAGATAACTCAAACACACTCTTCAACAATTATATGGGGCTATTAGGTATATGTCTATCCTAATCGCAAATTAAATCGTAATTTAATCCCATATTACTTAATCTCATAGTTTAATTAAAATTCCCTTTGTCAAGGTAAATTCTAATACTCAAATTCACATCTAATGGTGGTCAATCATCAAAAGGAAATAATAAAGCAAGATTAAGTAACCAAAATTAATATAAATCATAACTAATAAATCATGGAAATAAAATCTTGTTCACTAGTTAGTTCATAGTTTCTCTAGGTCAAAAAAAAACTTAACCACTCATGACTAAAATAAAATCCATCATGAAACAAAGAAATTCATATTCAAAGAATAAAAAAAAATAGGAGATGAGTAGAAGAAAGAGCAAATCTTCTTGGCTGTCGCACAAAGAAGGAGCTCCAAACGTTCTCAACTCCCTTGCTGCTATCCAGATCTCTCTGTAGAATCGCTCCTTGACCATTCTTCTCTATCTCCAAAGTCTGCTCTTCTTGTCGTCGCTGCCTCCCTCCAGGACCTCACCTCTTTGATTATAATCGTAGGTCTAATTCCCTTGAATCAAGTTAGCTATGCTGTCGGATCTATGGGCTTGGATATCTCTATCATTTTGTTTTTTTATCCCTTGTCTTATCCGATTTCCTATTTTGTAATATATATATATATATATATATTGTAGAGCCGTGTGAAGACATATACAAAGCGAATATATATATATATATATATTCTCTTCATGTTGGCCCACCTTTTCAAATCTGGAGATGGATTATGTAATGTTATTATTCTTCTTTTCCCTTTGTATATATCTTCACACGGCTCCACAATATATATATATATATATATATATATATATATATATATATATATATATATATATATATATATATATATATATATCTATATATATGTTTTCTTCTAATTTTTTTCCTTCCTGAATATCATCATATTTCTTGCAAAATAAAAATAGGATATGGATAGATTTTATATCAAGATTTCTTTTTATCCTGAACTTAATTAAAAGATAGAAAATATATAGAAGATAATTAAATAGATTTGAAATATCAATAAATTTAATCAATTATATCAAAAAATCTATACCTATTTAATTATAAAATATACATTTATCATTCCCCTTTATTTTCTCTCCAACCAAACACAATGTTAGGGTTGGTCTGGGCAAGTTCTTGACGATGCCAAAAAGAAGCTTCCATTCTAGGAGGCTATATTCGTCCCTGAACACAGTAGAATTTGAGAGGACACTGATGTAAAGTTGGAGACCTAAGTAGCAATGTTCCACATTCCAACGTTGTCAAATGTTAAGAGTATGGCTGTCCAATGGTTAGGCGAAACTGGAATTGTGTCCAAAGCCAGTCAGGAAAGATACAGGTAGTGACTCTTTCTTTATATCTTATGTGATACATTGTATGTGTTCAATGTCATTGAGATGAAATGGGTATTCGTATGCACTGCCATGCCAATAGTCCCTGAGTTGCTAACAACGGTTCGGGTAAGGGCTGTGTGCCTCCCAGCGGTAAAAAGGGATGAGGTTAGGGTGTGTATATATGATTATGTGGGCCGAAAGGCTAATTGTGAGCCGAAAGGCTATTTGTGAAGGCCGACGGGCCATTTGTGAAAGTCGAAAGGCTATATGTGAGCCATAAGGCTATTCGTATGCACCGCCATGCCAATAGTCCCTGAGTCGCTAACAACGATTCAGGTTAGGACGGTGTGCCTTCCCAGCGGTAAAAGGGGATGAGGGTGGAGTGTATTTGTGTTGCTGCTGATATGGAATGATTTGTTTACATGTTATGTGATTGCATGTGATATGAAAAAGTTGTTACTACTGGGATTCTTTAGAATCTCACCCTTTCCATATGACTAACCTTTTCAGACAGGGCGAGTGGCTCGAAAGAGAAGCGGACAACCAGGAGTAGTTAGGATTACTCTGAGACTTAGTGGTAGTTGGTTATCCTTATTTTGGTTTTGGGATTGCCAAGTGTACATGAGAATGTAAATGAATATTTTGGATATGTAATCCCCATTTTGGAAACTTGTAAACCCATGATATAAATATATGTAGATGTACCCGGGGTTTTGCCGGGATTTTAGTTTCTGCACTCTGATATTGCTTATGTGATTTGATTTCTCAAGTAGTTTTATCCGCCCGTGAATGTGAGACCATCAACGAGTATGTTTTGGAACTGATTTTTGAAATACCCCATCTCTTGGATGTGGGATTATAAATTGTTATTTTGTTTTATTGGTCTCTATTTCACTTAAATTTCGTAATCCGGATGTAATTACGGTGAGGGGGTTACATGAAGCCTATTTAAAAGCCTACTTAAAATATAGGCATTTAAATAGACTTAAAACCTATGCATATAAATTCATATATAATTTATCAAGAATATTTAAATACCTATGTTATGTCTTAAAAGTTTAGGTATTAATTCTCAAATGAAATAAAAGAGTTAGTGAGAGAAGAAAAGAAAACCTAGCGGCAAAAATTATCTGAGCAAGTATGAAAAAGAAAAATCAATCATCTATTGACTAAAGAGATATAATTTTTAAAATCAACCAACCACAAGTGGCATGTAAAACTAGATTTCACCTCTTGTTTTTCTTGCAAAAAATTAGACAAACTCTACCTATTGGGATCATTTTCATTTGGGCATCACTGAAATAAACTTACTGTAAAACACCCTAAATTTTATATTCACCAAATATATTGTAATTATTCAATAAATTCAATAAAATGATGAATATTCATGAATTTGGAATTTGTAAATTTTATAAGTATTTATATTCATGAGAAAATGGGCAAAAATAATTATAGAGTTAATTTAGGTAATTTAAAAAGCCCAATATTAAGGTCTAAAAATGAAGAAATAATAGAGAAAATATTTGGTCAAAAAATAAGTGAAATTTGGCCAAAGAAAAATAAGAAAATAATTAAATAGAAAAAGGTAATAGCAAAATCGTAATTTTACAAATTTAGCACAAAATGAATTATTTTTCAATTAATTGGAGTTAATTTCAATTAATTAAGAAAAATAAAGAGGAAAATATATTTGGAGTATTTTGGTCAAATAAATATGAATTTATGAAAAATTTGAGCAAAAGTGAAACTTTGACCAAAATGGTGACTTTACGTATATACGTAATTTGAACAAGTTGTGAAGCCAATTGAGACACGGGAGAAGAATCCTTGAGATGCTATTACATGTAACAAGGAGGAAATATTAGTTGCATGATACTTGGGCTTAATGATATGGCTACACAAAGTTAAGGGTTTATGTACATAAAGTTTAATTTTTGGAATTTTTTGAAATTAAAAAAATGATTAAAATATCATAAAATATAGAGTAAACTACTCTAACATCCCCTCTGTTTTGCTTCAATTCCACATACCTCCCATCTATTTTGGAAACCCATATAAACCTCCCTTAAAACTAAAATATATGTTACACAAACCTCTCTTATATTTTGAGATTCTATTTCCATCCACCCAAACCGTTAGTTAACCGTTAAGTTTGACTTTTAAACTTTTTTTGACCAAAATGCCCCTCTTCAGTATTAGAATTATTTATATATATATAGGGGCTAATAAAAATTTATACAACCATAAATTTATTCTATTAGATTCTCTAACTTTCTAAATTTTTAAAAAAATTATTAATTTTGATATTATAAATTAATTTTGACTTAAAATATATATTAAACACATATTTTTATCAAATATAATAAACTATATAAGTATGAGATTGTATGTGTCATTTAAATTTATAATTTAATATATTTTTTCACAAATATTTATAAACATATTTGATCAAGCATATTTTTATTTAAAATCTTGCTTGAATATTCAACGTTTGTGATATTTACATTAATCAATATTAAAATCATCAAACAGATAACTACTTGTAAAGATAAAAATAGAAATTAAGGAATAGATAAAAAAACTCTTAAATTCTTTAAAACATCTTTAGTCAAAATGTGCAAGACAAAATAAATTTAATGAAAAAATATTTTTTTGGAATCTTTTTAGAATATTCTTAACGGAGTTAATTGTTTGGACTTAAGTGTATGTTTTTAAAATAGAGGAGAGGTCTGTGTAATTAAGACAAAATTGGAGGGTGGTCAGAGTATTGTACTCTAAAATATATGATAAAAATCATCCTCCTCCTTTAGCTCCTAAAAATGACGCCATTTCAGCCCAAGGAGAGAGAGAAGGAGGAAGAAAACTGAGAAGGTAGGTCGATTTCTTCGGTGAATTCGTATCTAACGCGTATAACTCTGCTCCTAAGCTACTCTTCTATGTTATTCAAGGTTTAGGAAACTCAAATTTTGGTGTTGGGAAGCTAGGGTTTTTAGCTACACTAGGGGAGAGCCAAAGGAAGCGAAAGGTAACTTCCAAACCTTCAATTATTGATTGTTATAGCTGTTGTGAGTAGTTTAATCGGTGAAATTTTGCCGAATTGCCTTTTTTGTGAAATTGGGAAATGTGGTGTTGGAAATTTTATGCTGCCCAAATTAGGATTAAATGATAGTTATAACATAATTAAATAATTAATAAAATGGTTAGGAGTAGAAAGGAGCACGTTTGTAGAGTTAAAATCGAATTACCCTAATTTTTTCCAGGGAATTGAACATTCTGGCCAGGGTTGGTACAAGGGGTTAGAGTTGGATTTTCGATGTTCTGATGATTCCATTGAGTTCAAAAGGGAAAATTAGGGGGGGTTATAGTTAGTCACTTTTTTTGGAAAGCCCGAAAAAGCATAATTACGGAAACACCCTTGAGACTCGGAAGGTGGGGTTGCCAAGGGCATTTTTTTTATCTGGCAGTGAATTTGATGATTTTGAGTCCGTAAATGGATTCCTTGGGCGAAGATATGTCAGAATAGCCCTAGTCAAAATTTTGGGAAAAGTATAGTCGGACCGAGTACGGTAGGGCTGGGCTGGGCCCCCAAGGCATTTTGGTAATTTTTTACCATTGGCTAATATAACCACTATAAACACTATTGAAGTGTCTAAAATGGTACATGAATAGAATTTAACCTAATTTTTGTACATTTGACATTTTAGGACTAAATTGGGAGCCTGAGGTTGGCACGTTGTACAAGGCGAACGTTTCGGGGTGAAAGAGACTTGAGGTAGGGATATTATCCTTTATATTATTAGGATTGACAGGCATAGTGGAAGAATTTTAAAAAAAAATTCACCGATCCTAATCGAGGATCTATCAACGGCGTTTAAATCGGGTTAGAAGGATTCGTACCTTTTTCAATTCAGGGTTTTCGATCTCGAGGAGCCAACACGTCCAGTCCGCTCTACTCCCTCTATCGGTATCCACACGAATGCTCTCCAACACGGACTGCGTACTAGCACCTCCAATGTCTCCTAGGGTTTCCCTTGCGGCTATGAATTCTCATGCGTGTACGAGTATATATGCTCTATCAAGTTTATGACCTATGAGAGATATATTCGAATTTCAAAATTAATCTTCATTAATTTTGAAATTAATTAACAATTAATTATCTTGATGAGCTAATTAAATAAATTTAGTTTAAATTAAATCTATCTAACAGTTTTAATTTAACCTATTTATTTAATTCAAATAAAGAGTCATTAGATTTAAGTTATCTTCATAAATTAAATCTGAAATACTATATCTCTATCATGTTAGTTATTAAATTTAATATATCTTAATAGATTAAATTTAAAACTAACACAATATATTAATATCATATAATACACACACACACACACACACATACACATATAAGATATGTATTTCGAAAATATATATCTATATAATACTATTAACGAATTTTATATTATATATATATATAATTCGTCCACCCTAAATTAAACATTATCTCGTGTTGGGTCATTTTTGTGTGCGACCCTATAGGCCCATATGAAGTTGGTAGTAGGCCAATAACTGTACTAACTCATAAATCACAAACGGCCTCTAGCAAGACATTATGACTACTCAATTCATATGAGGATCGTTAACACGATGCAACATGTCATACAACCATCTCACGTCCCTTTTGTCACACAATATATCAATCAAGGATAAAGCATGGATAATGTCATCCTCTTGTTCCTAACCATTACTTTCTCGATTTTCTGAGTAGCCTAACAATAGAAATAGAAACTCATTTCCATCTTAATATTGCCATACATTTCTCAGACCCACTCATCGAGGGGCCCAGTAATATCTCTCTACTAATGTGAGGGACAAATTCCATCTTGATCATTAATATTCCTTTGCATGAAAAACCATCAAGCTTGATCGTAGCCTTTATCATCACCCAGTCAAAAGTGACTTTTGACTAGTTCAAAGCTTAGCAACTCTCATGTAGGAATCCATGATAACCTCCGGTCTAAGGGCATTGTGACGTGGTTATACATGAGAAAAGCTTATGACTTGATCTATGTAGCTTTCTCATAGTGGGTCGGTCCAGCACCTTGTACTCTTACAAGTGCCTAAGATTTTGATTCGTACTCCATATCTTATCAAAGTCATACTGGTCTTGTTTCATATTTGCTCCCGCATAGATGACCGACCAGGGACATTTTAGGATAATCTTTATGATTTATTCAATGATACAATTATCACAGTTAACATGCAAATAATATGATAACAGAATGAAGAAATTTCATTAAATTAATAATGTTCAAATTATAATGATTGGCCCTTTGGACACAATTTCCAACATATACATCATGCCATAGTTTATATAATTGTGTGGATGTCATTGTTTGTGCTTTTATTAATCAACATAGTTTGCCTAGAAAAGGCAGTTAGTGCTGAAAGTGCACTTACACCTAGCGCTTGGGTAAGAATCCAACCGGTGTACAAATAGTGGGGTAGGAGCCCTACTCATGTATACATTATGATGATGTTTTATATTGTTTATTAATTGGTGCATACATAGGGCATATCATATCTACTTCTTACATTTTATATGAACGATGGTATGTTGCTGATAAGTAAAATATTTGTATATTTATTTTCCCTTATATGATGATTTTATGGATGATATTTGAGTTTATTATAATAAATTTGGGTGTAATTGATAAATAAATAATGTTTTTGGAATAAATAGTATTTTTTTTAAAAAATAAAGTACTGTAACAACAGGATCACTGTAGCATATGGTTACACTATAGCGAACGGAGTTACACTGTAGCGGATGGAAGTTACTGTAGCGACGAAAGCACTGAGCAACCACTGGATACTGTAGCTATTGCTGACAGTCACTGTAGCAGCTGACAGATCACTGTATCAGCCGACAGATCACTGTATCAGCCGACAGATCACTGTAACAGTACTGTAGCACGTGTTAATTCCTATAAATGGAGATCAAGGCCAAGCTCAAAGAGGGGAAGAGGGGAAGAGAGGAAGAGAAGCAAAGGTTTCCTTCTCCGATAGGGAGAGGTCCTTCTCTGACTGGGAGAGATCTTTCTCTGACATTTCTGAGTTCATTATATTATTTCTTTAGAGTTAATTTCATGCATTGTATTACATTTTGTATGCCTCCATCTTGAAAGGCTTAGAATTGTATTACATTTTGCGTGTCGCCTATATGGAAGGTTTTACCTCCTAAATGGACAGCTAAATTTCTTCATTTTTCATGTATCTTTTGATTGTATATTTATGTTTGAGAATTTAATATTCAAGTTTTATGTAGTATTTATGAGGATTTTATTCTAGTTTTATGTAATGTTAATTTATTTTTATTTTGAATTTAATTTCATCATGTGCTAAATTTCCATTTTCCTAGGGTGATGATGAAGCTTATTAATGACGGATTGAATCTTAACTTATTAAATCTAGTTTTAATTTCTCCTTCATGATTGAGTTTTAATTATTATTCTTAATGTTTTCATTTAACTGGCCATCTTTTGAATGATTTCAATATAAATGTTGAGACCAGAAGGAGATACATGTGTGTAATCCCTATAATTAAAACCATGACTTGCATATGAAATAGGAATATATTCATATGAGTTGTATAGTCTTACTGAGTTCCATAAATCTTAATGCATAATTAATTGCTTAAATTCATATAGGAATATATTGGATTATCAATTGATTACAGAATTGCTTGACCTTGGAAAAGGCTAGTAATTAAATTAGGGAAACTTGACTATCAATCATGTGGAATAAATTGGGCTAGAATAGATAAGTGATTCAATCTGGAATTTATGAAGTGAAATCTAATCCCTATGATTTCTTCTCATATTTGTTTTCTTATCATCTGCACTCGTATTTAATTGTTTTTCTTTTATTTTGTACTCTTAATAACCAACTAATCGATCGACTAAATAGAATTAAAATTACCTATTTTGGTACTTAGTGCTCAATCCTCGTGAAAACGATACTCTACTTACTTCTGTATTACTTGATTACAACAGTGTACACTTGCACTATTTAATTGATCATTCACACTCGTATCAGTTGCTATTGGAATTCTTTGGAATCTCATCCATTTTTCTAAACAAAAATATCTCAGTGGGCTCCAGTGGTTCAAAAGGAAATGAAGTAGATACAGGGAACTAACAGGCACGTTTCTTGAGATGAAGATCTTGGTTATATATATAGTCTGTATTTTGGGATATTCTATACATATTTGTAAATATTGCCAAACTCTATACGGTTGATTCTGGTCTATAAACAAATACTTTTATCAGTATATTTGTACTTTTCTGTATGCCTATGGAACTTAGTCTCTATTACTCTATGTATATCGAAATGGAAACGGATGTTGACATACTACAATTATTATATTGCATCAAATGACATAAATTAAGGGAGAGGTAGTGAGCTAACGTTGTCATCTTGAACGATAAAAAAGAAAAGAAGTAGATGTGATTAATTGATAAATGAAAAGATTGAGCTCATTGATAAATGATGAAATGTGAACCTTTGGGTTAAAACTAAGTTATTAATTTTATAAATAATTTATAAAATTAATTTAGATTAAATCATATATAATTATACATAATAATATATGTTTTTAAAAAGTAAAAACTAAAAGGGCCAGGCTTGTAAGCCTATAGGCTAGGCCTTATGAAAATAGGTCTGGCCTATTTACTTAAAGAGGCCTGACAATAGGCCTAAACCTAAGCCTAGCCTATTTATTAAATAGGCTAGGCTAGGCTTAAAGTAGGCTAGGTCATAGGCCCCTGATAGGACCTAACATATTTTCACCCCTAATCCTTTTCTTTCATCTTCCTATTTTTCATTAATTTTTTATTACATCATTGTGGATTTTCGGCCCAAATTTAGCCATCCGGATTTTGAGTTTACTCGATTTGGTAATAATGTTTCAACATGTTATATGTATACCAGTTTTGACTGGTGTAATAATTAGGGAATAATTGTTTTGTGTTGGAAATTGGTGTTATTGTTGAATTTTCAAACGAATTTAATCAATGGGAATTTTGTATAGCAGTGATAATTTTTTAACAACTTAGGAATATAAATTACTTTTAACTATTTTCTTTAATTATATTACTTATAGTAAGTAGCAGTGAAAATATATTTTTAATTATAATTAGTGTATCAATTTATATTCTATTCTATAAAAACTTTTTACCTATCAATAGTCTCTTCCCAAAACTTTCCATAAGGTTAAAATTCGAAAACAATCATTGATGACTCTAACCGTGAACTTATATTTAGGATTAAAAATTATTAACAAACTAAAGTTATAATAAGAACTAGAGTGATAAAATAAATAATATTTTAATATATTATGCACACACAAAAAGTACAGTTTTTTTTTTTAAAAAAATTATTTAAAATTGTGTAGGTTGTTTTTGATGCCTTCAAGTATTCTTTTCATTGGATTATTGGAGGTGGTGTTTGAATCGGATAAGACTTTGGAATTTAATTAATTGTATACATAACAATCGCGCTTCACCGCAATGGAAGTGTGATAATTTAATTGAGAACGTCCTTGAAAAAAGAAAACTTGTTGGAAACTACTATTGTGTATAGATTTACAGGGAAGCAAATTTGGTCACTGGGTCGTGCCTCGTAACTGGGTGTTGAGAGTTGAGACCTCCAGGACCGGCCGGGCATATTTTTAACTGATGACTCTGTTCACCCTTTCGAATGCTGTTGAATAATGTTTATGTTTGTTTTGTTTTAGCTTGCGTTATTTCTACCCTCTCTCTTTTTTGGGTTTCTCGTTTATGTTTGATGTTCCCAGACATTTCGTATGCTGTTTTGATTTCATTAATAATAAATACTCCCTCCTGGCTTTAATATAGGATTTAACTGGTGATATGATCTTAATCCTAAATGTAAAACTTTTTTCTTATATTATCAATCTTTTCTAAATTTACTTTATTGATGTTTTTTCAACAACAATTAAGTAAGAAAGGTATTGAGGGAATTAAGAAAGATAATTATAGTGTTTTACAAAAAACATGTCATATTAACTAATTTAACTAATTTTATTAATCTAATCAAATTAATAAGATAAATATATTTTATAGTAAGGACCGAATGAATTATTTCTTTGGAGGCAAAGAAAATATATCTATTTTTTATGTTCAAATTTCAAGATCTGGCTTATAAATATCCAATGAAAGAAAATAATAATACCACCGCCATTTATTTAAGATCTAATTGACTTTTTTTTTACAGAGATTAAAGAAACTAAATAAATTATTTTAAAGAATTTTTATTTGTCCTCTTTATTCCAAATTAATTTTCTTAACTTATAAACTGGTATGTAATTTAATAATACACAACAAATGTTATTATTAACAAACTTATTTAGCTTCCTTAATCTCTCCTAAAAAAATTCAATTGGGTCTTATATTAAGGACCAAATATAGCATTTTATACATTTAATCCTTAATATAAGAGCTAGTTGGAGTTGGATTTAATCCTAAATATAAAACCCTAATCTACTTTGCTCGCCATATTTATCATTTTATTTCTAAACTACCTCTATTGATTGTACATGTATGTTAAGAGAATTTGCATCAAGTGGTAGTTTTAAAATAAATGACTCAAGAAAGTATTTTATGGAAATCAAAATACATTTTAAACAAATAATCAATTTCTTTAATCAACCCAAACTAATTAAATAAATCTTATATTAAGGATTAAAAGTAGTATTAATTTGGTGTTTAAACTATTTTGTACAAATGCTTCGATTTTCTTTTACGGCTTCAGTCAGATATGTTACTATACGCAATATGTAAAACATTCTTATTTAATAGGGAAAATACCAATTAAATACCATTTGAAATTACAAAACCTTGAAAAGTCTATTAACACTTTAAAAAGACTTAAAAGTACCAAGTACCAAATAGGATTTTTCAAGTTTTGACACATTTACCATTTTACCCCTCAATTTTTTTAAAAAAATAATAGTAGTGCCCCTGCCGAAGCACCACCGCATCCGGCCTCCCCCTCTCCGGTGGCCAGTTGGCTGGGACCCCTGAAGGTTGGAGCTCTGGGCGCCGGCGACAAGAGGTCTGACTGGCAAGAGCTTTTTTTAGTGGGGAAGAAGTTTTTTTAAAAAAAAAATTGGGATTACAAGAGGCAAGCCTGGGGCTTGAAAACGAAAAACCTAGAGCACTAAATGCTAATTATGGAGGTCAGATCCCCCTGTGTAATTCCTGAATCCCTTAGAAACAAGGATCTACATTCAATAGCAACATTCGGTAGGAAAATGAGTTGAGTTTCCTCCAAGTGTGCTCGTTTTGCCAAAAAATATGCACAGGCCAAAATGTCCCTACTAGCATAAGCAATTTCTACATTCCACTCATCATATATGAGCTGCCTGGTTTCCTCCACCACACTTCTGAATGGGTGATTGTCTCCGCTATCCCTTAACAATGTATTAAGGGCTTCAATCGAATTAGAAAAAGGTCTGATCTCCCTTAAATTGAGAGCTTTACATACTTGTAGACCTGTTTTGATCGCTAGTATCTCAGCTACCACAACTGGATAAGAACCAAGGGCCTTTTGAAAACCCATTACCCATTGACATTGATCATTGCCAATGGTAACTCCACAAGCTGCTTGATTCATGTCTCGTACTGGCGCATTAACATTTACCCGAACTGCTCTGGCCGACGGCGGAGTCCACTGATTTTCTGACTAAGCGCTACCCTTGAAAATCAGATAGTGGAGTTTGCCCGCAACTACATCTTCATGTAGATGGAAATTGACTTGGTTATAAACTTTCCTTGCTGATACATGTGAATCTTCAAAAATTTTCTTACATCTAGCTCTCCAAATCAGCCAATAGACATGACCAAAGATTTTTATCCATGGCCATCTATTAAATCTCATCTTTCCCAAATTTTGTGTCAAATTTCGCTTAAGCCATACCTGCAAATCACAAGAAAAGAAGCTATTGAATTGGTTAGGATTTAAAAATAGTTTCCACAACTTTTTTGCTCTCACACAATCTCTCATACTGTGTATAACACTTTCCTCACATGAACACCCCATCAGGCAAAAAGAATTATCTGAAATTTCTTTCTTGGCTCTTAGTGAATTTGCGATTAACCTCTCATGAGTTAATTGCCATAAGAAGAATTTTATTTTTTTAGGCCCTTGCCAATGCTAGATTTTTTGCGATATTAACTTATTCTCTTTCTCCTCTAGTTCAGATAGAAAAAGATATGCTGCTTTGACTGAGAATTTACCATCTGCAGCACTCCTCCATATCACAACATCTTCATTTGCATTCGAGGGTGGATTAATACTCAATAGAATTTGTATTAACCAATGTGGAAGGTATTGTCTCCACTTTGTCACATTCCATGTGCCATCCGAAAGTACAAAATCAGCTATCTTTTCTGCTGAATTTAAAATCTCTAGATTCTGTTGAACATAATCGATGAGAGGTACCCCCAATAGGGTCCATATATCCCACCAAAAATAGGTAGATCTACCATTATTAACCTTCTTTCCTATCCCTTTGATAAAAGACTCCCAAACACTTGTTATAGCTTTCCAAGTAAGTGATTGGGAGAATTTTTTGGAGACTTCAAGGAAAAGAGAGTTGCCACATTCATATTTGGAACGGAGACATTTAACCCATAAGGCTTCTGGTTTAGAAATCAATCCCCAGCATAATTTCATGATAAAGGCTTTATTTTACAACATCAGGTTCTTTACACCCAAGCCTCCCGTGCTTTTACTTCCTGTAATTTTCTTCCACGCAATTGAATGCATTTTCCTCTTAGATTCATCTTGGTTCCATAGGAAGTTTCGACTCACCTTTTCAATTTCTTGTATGACCCCCTTTGGTAGCAGCACTGATTGCATCTGATATGATGGAAGAGCAGAGAGCACAGCTTTGATAAGAACTGTCCTACCTGCCATATTCAAATAGTTCCCTTTAGCAAAGGAGAATGGTGGCCATTGGGCCATCAAAGCTCCTTTGATATATATATATATATGCATTATTAAATATGTATAACATAATTAAAGGCATAGTAGCTTTGACAAAGTCAATAATGACTTTGACAAATTCAGTAATGGAAATAACAAAATTTGTAATGGTATTGACTAAATTGTTTGCTGATGAACCTTAACTTACATGTTTTCATCAGCATTTTTGCACAAAACGCTTTTGTCAAAACCATTACAACTCTTGTCAAAATCATTACTAAACTTATCAATCTCATTACTGAATTTGTTAAAATCCTGTTATTTATATTATGAATGTTTTCATAATGGAATCTCATAATGGGATTGTCAAAACCATTACAATTCTTGTCAAAATCATTACTAAACTTGTCAATCTCATAACTAAATTTGTTAAAATTCTTTTATTTATATTATGAATGTTTTGATAATGGAATCTTATAACAGGATTGTCAAAACATTACAATTCTTGTCAAAATCATTACTAAACTTGTCAATCTCATAACTGAATTTGTTAAAATCCTCATAATAGGAGCTCTGACCGTCGAGGGTCCCGGTCGGCCGGCCACAGGAGCAGCGGCTAGCTGGCAATGGTGCTCCGACAGGGACACCACTATTATTTTTTTAAAAAAAATTGAAGGGTAAAATGGTAAATATGTCAAAACTTGAAAAACCCAATTTGGTACTTGGTACCTTTAAGTCTTTTTAAAGTGTAAATAGACTTTTTCGGATTTTTTAATTTCAAATGGTATTTAATTGACATTTTCCCTATTTAATATCATTTTTTCTTGCACAAAAAAGGGGTATATAATGGCACGCAGTTCATCCTTACTCCTGCTAGCTCGTACGGTTATAATTTAAAAAGAAATATTGTTCCGCCTTATGGCTTTGGCACTAAAATATAAAGAGAAAATTAGGGGGGAAAGAAAACTAGGAGAGAAAACTCTCAAAAATAATAATTTTTTTATCATTTATGGAAGTTTCAAACTTAGTATTTTCTTCTCCCTATTTTCTCCTCACTTATCTCTCCATTCAAACGTAGCGTAAACTTACAAGAAGGGGAAGCATAGAAAGAAAAGTATATGAATTTTTGGGTACATTTGGTAATATGGATTCCATCCACCAGCCCACAAGTTGTGGGTGAGTTAGGATTGGCATTTTTTGCAACTCGCACACCCACATGGTATAACCTCTGGGCTAATGTCGGCTAGCCCGCACTAATTTTTTTAAAATAAAAAAGATAGAGAATTAGAGATGTGTAAACCCTAAAGTGCCATCCAATTAATGGTAATATTTGTCTATTTATCTTGTATATACTAATTTTTTAATTGAGGAATTGATGAAAATATGAACTATTAATTACACCTAATCTAACACTTTTTTTCATTATTTGTGGGATGTGGTAGATGGATCTGGGCCTAAGGAGAAGGAGGAGACGATTGATGTTTTGCCAACTTTGAATGTGGCTTCAAACCAAATTATTGTATCATGATTGCTTGAAAATGATTTGATTTTTTGTTTTTTTGTTTTTTTGGTTTGTAAACTTTGAAAATGTTTGATGACTTTATCTCTTAAATTTTACATACATAAAATAAAAATTTATTTAAAACATAAACATTAAATTGAATTAAATCTAGATACATTAAATTGAATTAAATCTAGATCATTTAAAATCAATCTAGAGGAGTAGAGGGGTGATGACAACATTTGCTTTGATGAGCACAAAATGTGCTCCTATCATGACTCAACGTTTTGAGGTCTTTGAGCCCATACCCTCCTATCTCCTTTGGCAAACAAAGTCTCTTCCGTCCTACAGGATGGATATTCCTCCTTCCGTCCTCAATCCCCCATATAAACTCCCTCTAAAGCTTCTCAATTTGTTGACATGCCCTTTTTGGTATATTCTCATGTAGCATATGATCCACCGGCTAACCATCATTTGTTGTGTCACATATTGTAAGTCTCCCCACCAAGGACTAGCTATTTCTTTTCTATCCACTCAACTTCTTCTGCGCCTTATCAATCAAGAAGTAGAAATTGTTCTATGAGTTTCTGCCCCAGACTACATATGCTCCCAAGTACTCCCTCTAGTCCTATTTATAAGAGCCCGATAATCGAATTACACAGTTTAAAGTGATTAACAATAGTTTAAAATAATAAGAATATCTAAAATATACATTTTTTTTTCTCAAGTATACCTTTATTTATGAGGGGTAAGCAAGACAGAGAAACAACATAAATGTTCAAATATATAATTAATGAGAGGCAAAAGTGGGAAAAAAAACTTATTAAATGTTCATATAACTCTTGTCGAGCTCTTATTAAAAATATCAAGGTAATTCAAATTTTGTATTCTTATAAAAAGGATCGGATGGAGTATTTATTTGTGAAACTTAATTAGTATTTTCTTAGGTGGGATCAAATTTTCATTTCCCCCATTTTAAAGATTTTTTTAATATATACTAAACATAATTAGTTCCATAGAAAGCTAATTTTCCACTCCCATACCTATTTCCTTGAAAACATTTCCATATACCAAACATAACCTAATTATAATGTTGACCACATAATTTTTTTCAAACGATTAGCAAACAATCTATCAAACCAGTCTTTTTTATGGCCACATTATTACACCAATCTTTTTTTAATACGCGCACATATCCTTTTATAACATGCAATCCTAATCAAGGCACTTTAAACCCTAAATGTGTGCACATCCTGCATTTGAGATTCAAATCTTAATTTACTATATTGTGAGGTAATAATTAAATATCTAATTAGGGGCAAATTAGTGCCACTTTGACTTATTGTCTAAAGTTTTTTTTCTAGCCCACTGGACTTGACCTTGAGACCATGCGTCCAGCTCCTTTTGCCTACATCCACTAGTTCAAATTAAATTTTCTAACTGACAAGGTTGGGCTTAACGGAAGGGATAAGCCCCTCATATCATGGCGGACCAAGATTCGAATTCCTATGGAGAGATGTGCCCATATTTAATACCTAACAATGCCTCAATCACCTTCAATTAGAGGATACCTATATTTAAAGAAAAGAAAATGAATTTCATACATGTTCACCTAAAACTCTCCTTCGAAGTTCAATAATGTTGCTATGATTAAAATAGTATCATAACTTGCTAGTCATAAGAAATTTGATAGTTGTCGTCATAAATCCATAATCGAAACCTATAAAATCGATCAAAATAGCTGAAATGTAAACATGAGTGGCAGTGTGCATAAAACCAACACCCTTTCCACTCATGAAGAGAGCAAAAGAAAAGGAGAAAATTTTCTAGTTTATAGGGAACTATGCCTTTTTTTTCTTTTTTTCTTTTTTTTTTTTTTTGTTTTTTTGCCAATTATAGGGAACTATGCTAATTGATAATACTTTTTTACTGTTATTCAATAGAAATTGTGTTTACCAATTTTTTTTCCATTCTTTTTGTTTTTCAACTTTATTTCATTTGATGTACCAAAAGCCCTGAAGGTGGGAAAAAGAAAAAGAAAGTATGAAACAACTGCAGCAATCTTATTTTAATAGTTATTGTACATTAGATTATTTTACAATTGAAATCCCAATAAACATTTTGTAGGGTAGACAAAAACAACCAAACACACCTTATTACAGAACACAACATGGGTGTAACGATTATGTCTAGCTAAGTACAAGTTTTGGTCCATTTTCTTCCCTTATTCCCCAATGCCATGCATTTCCAATTTCTCTGCTAATCAACCAGAGGTTGGATTTATTATGAAAACATCAATGGAGGGAGAATAACATGAAAAAGCAACAGCAGGAAGGAAAACATTAAACAGAATAAAAAGGATAAAAGGAAAAGAACAGATAAGCCCAAAAAGAAAACACCCATTTGTATAGCTAATGAAACTAAGGCGAAACTGGATGATTTATTATGACTGAACACCCCTAGTCGTTACCATTCATCTTTGAGGGGGATCGATTGTACGGACAGTAGCGCCTTTCATTCCATCGATTCGATCTTTAGTGATTTCCACAAAGTGACCCACAATCTCATGAAACTGTTTGAGCCCTGACAGAGGCAGAATTATGGATGAACGATCAGAACCTGCAACCTGCAATTTGATAACATGAATATATACCAGTTCAAAACAAATACATGGTAAATGATAAAGAAACAGAAAGTAGAGAGCTGCCCCACGATGCTTAGATTACGTTAGGGGAAAAAACGATGGGAAAGATTAGAGTATCCACCTCGGATATTCTTAAGAAATGACCCCTGTTATTGCTGCCAAGATCAAAAAAGAATTTTTTCTGATCGGCCCTGATAACTTTTGAGACCCCCAAATTCCCTATTTCATCCTGAACTGGCAAATCAACAGGCCTATCCACATTCAGCTCTGAAGATGTGGCAGGTTGACTACTATGACCAGATATGAATCCTGCACCAACATCGTCTGAAAGCCCAACAAGACGTTCTGAAGACTCAGAACTTTGCTGCCACAGCTCCCAAACAGTCAGAGATAAAACAGATTAAGAGATCTTAGGAATCTCGGAGGCAGAGCAGAAGTCAAAATACAAAAGAGGCCAACCTGGTTAGGAAGAATGTAAAGCCTAGAAGCTTCATTAATCTCAACCAAAATGTTCCTGAATGCGGCCCACCCTTCATCTCTGGAACTTCCAGCAGGAACAATGATAGTACTACGATTTCTGCTGACAGAAGCTTCAGACACCTGTGCAAAATACTATCTTGGATCATAATCTTGTAACAAAATAACATACAGGTAATTTCCTCCACAAAATAGAATGTCAAAATTAATGAAAAGACGGTGAGGTATAGATGACAGACAAATTTCTAAGTACAGAATTTTTTAATTAAAGTAACAATATTCCAGGAAAAAATGGTGTTGAAAATAATCTCTCACGCATAAGTTATGAAGAATCATTTCAAGTCAATGCTGGTAAATCTGTGTCAAGAGACATTTGATAGAAGTAACAGTGTTTTATGAGTATTTCATCTAAAATAAGTCTTTATGTTATCCTATACTCAACAAAATTGACATTCTGTCTACATGAGGTTTGATTAATTACCTAAACACCAAGTGCTCTCATTCCGTTAAACTTCAAATGCAGAGAGCATGTGCAAGTCATATAAAGGTTAAAAACTCCAGATACCCAATTGATTTGTCCAATCTCAACTAATTCTCCTGAAATCACTCCATCTTCTGACCGCCCAGCCCCACACTTCCCATCCTCTACCACATATAACGCTTGTTTCTTCACAAATCCCGCACCATACTCTTCTAGTTCTACATGAAAATTTGGGGGCAAGCATTTTTTTGTCATCCCTAAATGCCTAAATTCTCTAGTGCCCTCCAAGGCACACCCTTCCCGTTACTCACAATTTTGTCATACCCCACAGCAGTGTATATAATGCTAGTTTCTCCACCAGTTCAACATCTTCATTCCACTAGGAAATTGTAGGTTCAGAATGGTAAAGTTTTGCATTTGCAACTAAATATTGTGACCAAGAATGGTAAAGTTCACCAGCTCAAGGTGTTTGGTAAGCAGATTGAGAATGTGAGCCCCAAGAATACATATCTGATCTAAATCAAGAAGGTAACCGTATTGACATTTGGAGGTATTAAAGTCTAGAAGGAAAACATTTATGTCTCTCACAATAGAGTGGATATCAACTTTCCTCTTAGTCAAGCAAGTCAATTTATGAACTAGCAAACAGAAGAGGAGATGGAGGCAGCCTATGGAATTATGAGATACCTGAAGATGGCTGATGTAGAGGAATATATTTCTAGAAAAAAAAAAAACGAAATGGAGGTCTTCATAATATTGATTGGAAGATTCTGTTTATAATAGAAGTTCCACTTCACGATGCAATATTTTTGTTTGAGGAAATATTATTAAATGGAGAAGTAAGAAACAAACAGTGGTAGCAAGAAGCAAAGCAGAAGCTGAATTTAAGGGCAACTTCACAAGATGTGAGACATTGTGGCTGAAAAGATTCATGGATGAATGGGGAGTTCCTGCAACTAGACTTGTGAAGATATTGTGTGATAATATAGCATTGGTCAACATTGTTAAGAATCCAGTGCACTATGACAAAATCAAGCATGTTAATATTGATTGGCCTTTCATTAAAGAGAAACTTGAAGCCAGGACTTTTCAGTAGACTTGCACAGCAACGCAAAATCAGTTAGCTGATTTTTAACCAAGGCCTCATCACATGTTAAATTTGGAGACCTAATCAACAAGCTAGACATGATAGATATCTGCTCCCCAACTTGAAAAGGATTCTTAGTAATCTTGGAGTATCCCAGCCTTATATGGTGGTTATGATTACCTGATTTTCTGCTATTTCTGTTTCTGTTTTTCTCCCCTGATTTGTTCCACATTGAAGATATTTTATTTCCTCACTTTCAGTTGCAAATTTCATGCATTCTAATGGCAAACTTGCCGCCATTTTTCTTCAACTATGTTTGGTTCATTCACTATAATATCTGGCTTAGTATGATTCCTAAGCCAGAAACTCCACAACTATGTTTGGTTCATTCACTATATTCCACATCTATTACGAAAGATTTGAATCGCATGAAGATCTTTTTCCTCACCTTAATTCTTTGTAGAGTAGGAATCAGTCTTTATTATCATTCTCCCAATAAATTAGCCTTTATCATGTGTACCATAAAATATAGCCTGTATCCGTAATTTCTAAAACTGTAGACAAATAATTCACTGCACCAAGGAAAGCTGTTCTCTACAAAAAGGTCAATAACTCACAAAGCTTAACATAGGTCCATCCTTGCCCTTCTCAAATAAGGAAAGTAAACCATTTTTCCAAAATAACCATAGAGACTACGACCACACAAACATAATACTCTACAAAAGAACTTCAGACTCCTTATTTCTCCTAGAACATGAAAAACATAATAGCCAAAAGCCCAAAAGTGATATAGGTCTTCTTGACGAACTCACTGCTAACTGCAGAGGCCAAACATTCTCCAAATTTGCCAAGCCACTTCACAGTTCAAGAAACAAGATTGTTAGTCCTAAACTTTATAAACACAACATATAGACATCAAATGGGGACAAATTTATTGACCGAGTCTAAGGCCCCATTTGATTCACTGGAAGCATTTTAATGGAAACAGAAAAAGAAATACAAATGGAAATGGAAATGGAAAATAAATTGGGTTAGAAAGTACGTTTGCATGATAGAAAACTTTAATGAAATCTTGGGATGATTTTTGTTTGACACAAATGAATTATGAAAAAGGAAGCCATAAATATGAAAAGACACTAAAGCCCTTATCTTCTTCATCTCCATCCTCATACCTCCTCTCAGTTCTTCATTGGCAACTTCTTCATCAATAACAAATGACAAATTATTCTACAAATCCAAAACTTAAGAGTAGAACTAGGTGGAGCAAGACCAGCGAATTTTGATTTGATGCAAATCTATTGGTTGTCCCTCACCATATGATGAACTTGGGTGAGCACAATGATGGAAGCAGAATCTTCATCAGCAACTTGGTTCGAACACTGATTTGCTTCAAATCTGTTTAAACACTCATTCTCATCGTTGCCTGATCATCCAAGGATTCCAAGCCTTTCAAAACTTGGAACCCTCACTATCGATGGTTAAATTTGTGAGAGTGGTGCAAGACTAACAGATTTGAAGTGTCAAACCCTCGAGGACGATGACAGAGGTTTGAGTTTCCACGTTGGCTTAAGATTTGGATAGTTTCTCACCAGTGTGCTTAGACAAATCTATGTGGGTGCTCGCCGGTGTGCTTTGCTACTACTCAATGTCATCTGTGAGCTTTGGAATGGTGGAGCTTTGATGCTGGTGGTGGTTGGCCATGGATTCTAGACAGTGGTGGTCGGGGTTTTGTTCTATAAATGTGAGGGATATAATGGTAAGCAAATTAGTGTTCCTGGGAAAATATAGATTTTCCACTGAGTTAGTGGAGGAAGTCATTATCCTGAGTTTTGGCTGAAATTCATTTCCTAAGCACTATATTTCATTCCAACCAACCCATATGAAATGAATTTTCAATTTCCATTTCCATTTCCCAACCCCAATTTCCAGCGAACCTGAAGGAATTCGTCATCAGGTTCAACCAACTATAGTTTATGCTATGTTGAATTTGTTATTTCTAATGTGTTGGAGAGTCCAACTCAAGGTCAAGTTTACTCCAACCTGGGGAGGTTAATGAAGAATCAGAAAGCAATATTAGGACAGACATTGTCAACATATGGGTAGTTATTGATAAATCAGGAAATAACCTATCAATCAAAGCTTAAATTAGTGATATTTTTCATTAGTATTTCCATTATTTTAAAGCATGCGCTTTAGTTTCCTTCATAAACCCTTTCTTATAGACTATTTGAGACTGCTTAACAATTGACTAAACTATAAGTATCTTTCTCTCAGTTTCTTCCTCTTGCTTCCATTTACCTCTCTTCCCCCCTCCCTCTTTATCTTCCTCTCTCCCTATATACCTCTTTTTCTCCCTTCTTCCTTGGGATCCCCTTTCCTTCTCTTTCTATGTTTCCCAATGTGTCTCCCCTCCCCCTCTTGGTTCCACATCACAAGGTATGAGATATTCAGTCTTATATATAGCCATCATGGTATTCCTCATATAAGCAGTTGTTTATACTCCATCTATATATAGAGTCTCTAATCTAAAGTCTTGCCACATACAGCTCAGGCATTCATGGTCACTTTTGAAGTACCAAAACTTATCAAAGAGATATGATACTAAAAAACTAATCTCGACAAATAGATGTATGAATTATTTTACCTACCATGAGAAACTAAGATCGGTTTCAGTAATCAGACGAAGTATCTGAGCTATGGTGGGCTTAAAATTAAAAAGATTAAAATTTCAAAATGGCCTGTCAATTTCAAAATTTCGAAAAGCTGAAAAGATTGAAGCACCAGAGAGAATGTTTAAGCGACAAAGTTTAGTCAAGAGGCAAACATTACTATGCACCTCCCCATACCCCACCAGGTGAGAGCCTTGTGTACTAGGGTATGGATGAATTATTTTACCTACCATGAGAAATTAAATTCTTCTTTAACTATTTTCAAGCCTTTTGACAACATTAAACCAAATACCTTTTTCTTGTGCACTAGGGTATGGATGAATTATTTTACCTCCCATGAGAAATTAAATTCTTCTTTAACTATTTTCAAGCCTTTTGACAACATTAAACCAAATACCTTTTTCTAATTAATCCATAACAGAGCCTTCCCAAATAGAGGATAAATATTCTTCCTATAAGGATAAAAATACCTTTTGCCAAACCTTTTCACATGCTAAATTATTAGTCTACGAAAGAACCATCACAAAGGGAAATGGTTGAAATAAGTTAAAATGGAAATAGTGGTTAATAGTGGTTGAAGTAATCATTGTTAGCTGAATAAGAGGTTATTAATAGTAAATTATTGTAACAACCTAGTTACCCTTACGAGGGACATAAACACTACTAGAGTCGCCAATAAAACAAGCAGACTACAGTTCTACTGACATATCTTAAAGATAACTAGTAAACCCTGCACATTAACTTCATTGCACTGCCTTCTCCATTCCCAGGATCGCCAGCAGTCTCTAATTCCCTTTTAACACGGAAAGCTGTAATCAAATGTTCCATATGATCTCAAAACAGGACTACTTCCGACTGACCCAATAAGAACCAATTAGAGGCAGTAACAACCCCACCCCACCCCCCACCCCCAAATAAAAGGGAAAAAAAAAAAGGAAAAATCAAAACAAAAACAGAACTGGGTAATCTTAGACAAGCCAAATCACACATATGCATAGTTTAACAGAATAGCCCCCTAGAAGGCAAATAAAAAGGAATAATTTATTGGTGCTCCATAGCATATAATATTATTGTTTCCCAAAAGTTCTAACTTCGAAACCTTTACCTTTTTGAAAAACTTCACATGCTCTAATCTATCCATTAAAATTTCATTACCACGTCATTTTTTCTGGTTCTAACCTGCTTTCACCATTTAAAGTAGATGAACGATTTCTTTATCAATGATAAAACATATAGATCTCAAACCACTCTTCCAGAATTAATAAATCCCAATACACCTCACTATTATGTTCTGTTCGCAAAGAACCAAGAAAACAAGATACTCATAGTTGTGTTAATAACATGTAGCAATTAGGTGAAAGGAGGTGAGATCAAATACCATCAAAAACTGATAATATTCATTCCCGCTGAGGTAACTAGGTTTCAGGTTCGGCCATTGAGAATGAAGATTAAAAAGAGATGATAAAGATTAATATAAAGAGCCAACCAACGAATACCTTTAGGAAACGGCCTCTCCTATTCTCCCCAATGTCGAAGTAGAACACCTGAAGAAACAAAAGGGGTTCACTAATTCAAAATGAAGTAAAAAAAATTGTCGTATTTAAAGAAAGGGAAACAGGTAAGGGATTACCTTGGTGTCAAGCTGCAATTCCTTGCTGAAGAGGTCTTGCTCGTCGGAGTTGACATAGTAATTGAAGAGATCGAGAAACCAGGAAATGCCAGAGAAGGGGACGATGATGGTGGACCTGGTAGCAGAAGTCTTCTCGGAGATTTTCAGGTAGCGACCACGAGGGTTCTCCTTGAGATCGAAGTAGAAGAGTTTGTGCTCAACCTGAAGTGTTTTACAAAGCAACTCCACGTCATTCCCACCTCCGCCACCACCGCCGCCGCCACTACTACCTCCTCCACCTCCGGAATTCCCCTCCATGTGCACCAACACACCACCACCTCCACCGGCACCTACCGCCACCAGCAGGAACCGAATAAAACACTGTAAACACAATAAATATTGTGTAATGAGTTAATTAATAAACACTCTTCGTTAGATCTGACGAAACCCAGATACTGCGATTGAAACAGCTCCGGAATCTGCTATTGTTTTTGCGAAAGTTAGAGTTGAATTTTTTTTCCAACTATAGGTTTTTTGTTCCCAACTGTAGTTAAATTAAAGCATTTCACTTTGCATACGGTTCAACAACTGTTAGTGAAACTTCAAATTTTCTCTTTCATTTGTGATTATGATGGGCAATTCCAAATTTCTCACGGAGACTAGACTCAATAATAAATTAACAACATTTCCCTTATTTTAAATATAATATATTCTTATCTATATATACCTAAAAATCAATTAAATAACTAATATCCTATTTTTAAAATTTTCTTTTTCAATACTAATTATCAATTAATTATTTCTAACGAAAAAATATCATACTTTAATAGGCATTTGAAATAAAAAGATATAATTACTCTTAAAATTTCAAAAAATGTCTTATATATATATATATAGATACACACACATAGGACTTAAAAAACTGTTACACATGAAGTGTCGCTACTAGAAGAAAGGCCTTTAAGACAGCCACATCTAAACATTTATAGGCGAAGATAGTTTAAAAACTATGACTAGTAGCATATTTATAAATATCATTACAAATTTAAACCAGTCACGCACTATTTAGGTCTAAATAATATTTTATAAACCAGTTATGTTTATGTTCAGTTTCAATGGGAAAACAATTAGACCGCTTGTCTTGCACCTGATGTAAAAAATAATTTCTAAACCGGTCATATTTTTAACCGCTCTAAATTAATTGTGCTTGTAGACCGGTTTCAATATTTTCAGTCTAGAAACTTATAATTTAGACCTTCTTACAAATATAACCAGTCTAAAAATTGACACACGCCAAATTTACCTTTCATGCCTGGGACCAAGAAAAGTCGCAGTTTATTGCATTTCTCTGTGTGACCTTCTTGGTCTTCAATCTTGTCTTCAATCGTCATTTCAATCACACTCCCCATTAATATATGAACTTATCCTTCAATCCTTGAACTTTCTCCTTCATTTTACATTTTGTGACCTAAATATATTTGTAGCTTCATCCCACCATGAGCGCGCGAAGAGAAACCCTACTCCAGTTTAATTTTCACAATTTTCTAAACTAAATATCTTCGGTGTGATCTTATTCGAGCTTCCAGGTATTTTCTTAAATTTTATTTTCAAATTAAATACTCTTCATCCAAATTATTTTAAGATTTACATGAACTCGCATTTCTTTCACTCATAATGTAGGATGTCAAATATGGACCGCAGTTGGATAAATTGTAAACGGTCAAGCCTCGGTATTGTAATGGGGTTAGGGAGTTTTTAGAATTTTCTAAAAAGAAATCATTCACATGCTAATGTTCAGAGGACGTTTTTTTGCCCTTGTATGAAAGGTCTGAATGGTGGATGACTGGTTCAAATGGAAATATACACCCATTTAATTTGTGAGGGTTTTATGAATATTTATACAGTATGAGTATGACATAGTGAAAAAGTGAAAAGGCCAGTTGAATCTAAATAGTAGGAAGACGCATTTCATCATAACTATGATTCTATGGATATTGGTAATAGGATGTAAAACATGTTATGTGATGTTGGAGTAGGCGCCTTTAAGCAGGCAAGTGCGCATGGCTATTTGGGCAGTAATGCTGAGAAGCCCTTATACGTAAGCTGTGAAAAATACCAAGTGTTGAATACTTTGGTACATTTGGTAAGCTTGGAAGTATGACATGGATAGAGCAACATCAGTGTTTTAGAGCTACTTAGGTTTGTAAAGGACATAATCCCTAATGATAATTCTCTACCGAAATGCTACTATGATGCAAAGGAAATTTTTTTCCCCTTGGTATGGAGTATAAAAAGATTCATGCATGACTTAATGACTGCATATTGTACTAAAAAGATTGCAAAAGGTTTGACAAGTGTTTGATATGTCACACAGCAAGGTACAAATTAAACAAAAGAAACTGTCAATGAAGATGTTGTGGTACCTTCCAATTGTACCAAGGCTAAAGAAACTATTTACTAATGAAGAAGATACAAAGAATTTATATGGTATGCAAACAAGAGGATTTCATGTGAAAAGATCAGACACCCAATAATTGATGAATTATTTTCTCAGTTTGCCTAAGAGCCAAGGAACATAAGGTTTGCACTTAGTATGGATGACATAAATGTTGGAAATTGTGTCTAAAGGACCAATCATTGTACTTTGAATGTTATTAATTTGATGAAATTTCTCCATTCTGTTATCATATTATTTGCATGTTAACTGTGATAATTGTATCCTTGGATAATTCATAAAGATTGTCCTAAAATGTCCTTGGTCAGTCATCTATGCGGGAGCAAAGATGAAACAAGATCAGTATGACTTTGATAAGATATGGAGATACAAATCAAAGTCTTAGGCACTTGTAAGAGTACAAGGTGCTGGACCGACCCACTATGAGAAAGCTACATGGATCAAGTCATAAGTTTTTCTCATGTATAACCACGTCACAATGCCCTTTGACCTGAGGTCATCATGGATTCCTACATGAGAGTTGCTAAGCTTTGAACTAGTCAAAAGTCACATTTGACCGGGTGATAATAAAGGCTACAATTGGGCTTGGTTGTTTTTCATGCAGAGGAATATGAATGATCAAGATGGAATTTGTCCCTCATATTAGTAGAGAGATATTATTGGGCCCCTCGATGAGTAAGTCTAAGAAATGTATGGCCATACTACAATGGAAAGGAGTTTCCGTTTCTATTGTCAGACTACTCAGGAATAAAGAAATTAATAGTCAGGAATAAGAGGATGACATTATCCATGCCTCATCCTTGACCGATATATCGTGTGACAAAAGGGACGTGACATGGTTGTATGACAAGTTGCATCGTGTTAACGATCCTCATATGAATTGGGTAGTCGTGATGTCTTGCTAGAGGCCGCTTGCTACTTGTAGGTTAGTACAGTTATTGGCCCACTGCCAACTTCATATGGGCCTACAGGGTCACACACAAGAATGACCCAACACGAGATAATATTTAATTAGGGTGGACGAATTTTATATTTATAAATATATGTATATATGTAATATAAAAAAAATTGGTTAATAATATTATATAGATATGTATTTTTGAAATACATATTATATATATATGTATATATATTATATGATATTATTATATTGTGTTAGTTTTAAATTTAATTTATTAAGATAAATTAAATCTAATAATTAACATGATAGAGATATGGTATCTCAGATTTAATTTATAAAGATAACTTAAATCTAATGGCTCTTTATTTGGATTAAATAAATAGGTTAAATTAAAACTATTGGACAGATTTAATTTAAAATGAATTTATTTAATTAGCTTATCAAGATAATTAATAGTTAATTAATTTTGAAATTAATGATGATTAATTTTGAAATTTGAAAATAGCCCTCATAGGTTATAAACTTGATAGAGCAGATATACTGATATACACATTAGAATTGAGAGTCGTAAGGGAAACCCTAGGAGACATTAAAGGCGCTAGCACGCAGTCTCGGTTGGAGAGCATTCGTGTGGATACTGGTAGAGGGAGCATACCTGATGTGTTGGCTCCTAAAGATCGTGAAAACCATGAATCATAAAAGGTATAAATCCTTCGAACTTAGTTTAAACGCCGTTAATAGATCATCGATTAGGATCGGTGAAAATTTTTAAAATTCTTCCGTTGTGCCTGCCGATTCTAACAGTAAATCCTTATGGGAGCTACAGCAGCATACATAGTTTGTAGCATGTTCTTTTTTGCTATGCATGAAACGCAAGTACATACTGTTGTCTGTGTTGATTTCTAGATTGAAAATATTATGGAACGACATAGATGTCTACCTTAGGCTCTCGATCAAAAATTTGAAAGGGCTGTGGGAGGAAGGTGTGATGTTTATGACACTAGTCGGAAGGAAATTTTTAACTTTAAAGCGGTGATATTTTGCACTATTAATGATTTCCGTACATACAGAAACTTGTCAAGCTATAGTGTTAAGGGCCAAAAAGCATGCTCGATTTGTGAAGAAGGACATGCTACCATTAACTTTAACATGGTAGGAAGCCAGTGTACCTTAGATGTAATGCCCCAATTTTCGATTAAGGCCTAATGACAATTATTGAGGATAATTATCGGATTAAAGTGAAATTAATGTATATTGGTGACAATATTAATTTATATGTCATAATTGATGAAAAATCTAAAGGATGGAATTATTGGCTCTAAGTTGTTGATTAATGGGGAACTTGATTACTAACTAAAAGAAAAGTGAGAAGTTTGATTAAATGGCTAATGAAAGGATTAGAGAGGTTAATTAGTGACCAAGTGTGTGAGAACCAATGGAAAAGTGACATGTGTTAAGATGAAAGGATGTGAGAGTGTACGAGAAAAGTCAAAATGGGATATTTTAAACATTCTTTCTCTCTCCTTCGTCCCTCCATTTCACTGAATGAAGCATGGATAAGGGGGAAATAATCATCATTTCCTCTCCTTCACTACTCCATCTCTCATCTCTCTCATTTTCCTCTCTCTTGGCGCCATTGTTGCAGAAATAAGGGGGAAGAAAAGCTTCAAAAGGTAAGGGGAAATGTCTCCAAATGCTCAAACTTCCTTCTCTAATATTGATCCTTGAATGAAGAGCTTCATTTTGATGGTTGTAATGTGTTCATTGGTGTTAGTTTGTGACCTCAAGAGATTATGAAAGTTGGAGAATTGAAAAGTCATTTTGAGAAAGTTAAAGAGATAAGTGAAACCTATCTACCCATCTAAGTTTTATGCCATTTGAGATAGCTTTGAATTTCTGGGATTTATTGGCCGTTTTCAAAAATGAGTGGCATTGGTCATTTGGCATGTTAAAGGTATAGAAATGGTATATTTGGAATGTGTATGGATAGATAGAATTGATTGGGAAAAAATGAGTGAGATTGGAAAGTTTGGAAAGTTAGTGTTTAATGTGGCCATGGACCAAAGCATGATAATGTAGTGGAAATTAGGTTGTTTAAATGGTTTTATTGGATTCCTTGAGTGTTTTAGTGTAAGGAATAGGCTTGATTGTTGATTTTGGAGCCATTGGACACTTTGGTAGAAAATTGGAAATGCTGCCATTGAAAGTTTATTCTGGGTAGTATGCTTGTATTGGCTTTTTGAATGATCAAATGGTGTCTTACAATTATGAATCTTTCCAGTCTTAAAGATCACATCTCAAGCTTCAAAATGGACATATAATTTGTGTCATTTCATTTTGTTAACTGAGAGTTATGCTTTGCCAAAGTTTGGGACAAAAACAGAACTTTGTTTTGGAGTAGTATTGAGTTTTTGGTGATTCTGTATTTTTGTGATGATTTGAAGTAATGAGCCATATTTTTCCTAGAAAATGACTTAAATACCTTTCATTTGGCTTTGAAATCACCTCATTTCGATTTTTCTAGAATTAGTTATGAATTTTGGAAGTTCAGCCAAGAATCAGGGAATTTCTTGGCCGCGGCCCAAACCTTTCTGACCTGATTCTGGCCGTGGCCCATGAGTGGCTGGCCTCGGCCAGTGGCCTTTTGACCATATTTTGGCCGCGGCCAACCCCTGTGTTCCAGCACTTTGAGTTTTTGGAAAGAGATCTTCAACCTATTGTTCCCCAACCTTTTAGGGGTTTTATTAGAGGCATTTATAGCTTATTAAGGGTCATTATTGATAACCAAATCTAAGTGTTGAAGAGTCAATTGAGTATTGGAATAGAGAATAATGTTTCGTCCTTAATTATGACTTTAGGATTTGATATTTGCCGGGAGCGTAGAAGGCATGTGCCTGCTCAAGAACGGAAAGACCAAGGTAGTAACACTTTATCTTATATCATGTGTATTGCATTGCTTATTTGCATTAGTCATCGATTACAATGAAAGTGAAGGGGACGTGGCGAAAGCCCGGATTTGAATATAGATAAAGTGAAGGGGGCGTGGCGTAAGCCCAACCTCGTATATAGTGAAGGGAACGTGGCGAAAGCCCGGTTTCGAATATTGATTGCTGCATTGTGATATATGTGACTTGCTTTATATATATGCATCATATAAATAAACTGTTGCTACTGGGATTCTCTAGAATCTCATTCTTTCCAAATAACATTTTTAAACAGAGCAAGTGGATTGAAAAGCAAGCAAGTGGAGAAGGGCGATTAGGAATGCCAGCGGTAGTCTTAGTTAGATATTTTGGTTTTATATCGAATTGGTTATCATTTTGGATCAATGTAAATATATTGAATAGATTTATAGTATTATAGTTTTATGTAATCCCCGGTATGGATATTGAGATGGGCAATGATGCCTTGTATAAACTGTTGGATTAATGTTATTATCCCGGGTGAACGTCGGAAATTGTGCTGATACTCTGATATTATATTTGTGACAAACCAAACAGGCCATTTATTTTAATGAATGAAATGAATGGAGATCCATTTGTATAGGTTCTGCAAAAATTTTTTAATTGTTCCGAATTTCTCATTCGATTATTAAACGCCTTTAAACACTAATCTCGGCCTGATTATCGAAGGGGGTTACATTAGATATAGGAGATTCCTTAAGTCGGGCCACCCATATCGCAGATTGAAGGAAAAATTCTTTGGGGGTAAAGAACATGCAAATGCTCTAGAGACATTAACTAGAGATGATGTATATGAAAAGGTGAAAGATATCAACATTATCTTAGATAAGTCTAAAAAAAAGTATGGGTACTGAAAAGAACATATGGAAAAAAGGTATATCTTCTTTAACCTGCTCACCTCCCATATTGGTGCAAGCTTGATGTGAGGCACTGTATTGATGTCATTCATGTGGAGAAAAACATGTATGATAGCGTTGTTGGAATACTTCTCAACATATAAGGTAGTGACAAGGATTGGGTGAAGACAAGACTAAATTTGCGAGATATAGGAATACAAGAGAATCTACATCTAATGGCAGATGGTAACTGATCTTATTATTCCCCAGCTCCTCATACTTTATTAAAGAAAGAGAAAATAATCATATGTCAGTGTTTGTATGCCATCAAACTACCCTCTGGTTATAGTTCAAATGTTGAGAAGCTTGTTTTAAAGAAAGATTTGAGACTAGTAAGACTAAAGTCTAATGATTGTCATATCCTAATGTAACAACTACTCCTGCTGTCTATTCGAAGCAGTCATAAGGATGAGTTGAGACATATTGTAACCATACTTTACTTCTTCTTCAATGCTATATGCAACAAGGTCTATAAGCCAAAAAAATTGGATGAAATGGTCTAATCTTGTGCAAACTTAAGAAGCTATTTCTTTCTACACTTTTTAATATCATGATTCATTTGATTGTTAATCTTGTGAGAGAGATAAAGTCTTTGGCCCTGTCTATTGAAAAGATCCTTTATTACAAACAACAATTATCCATAATGGTATGACAAAACTTAATTAACCAGTGATAATGGAAAATAATTTCTTCTAAAAAACATATTGGGGTTTAGAACACAAAACCCGCCCACATACCCACTACAAAAAATTCATTACTCTGGGCACAATTAACAAATAGGAGAAAACATAGCTCATGAGTCTCACAACACTGAACTTCACAATAAAGAGTTTACATTAAATAATTTCCAACATAAGACAGGATTATGAATCCACCAAAATTATTATAATATGCAAAAACAAGGCCTCAAACCTAATAATGGTTAAACCGTCATCACAAAACAGTTATCCAGAACAATAAATATAGTATATCAAAAATATGAGGGCCCTCAAATGATAATATAGAAATCAATACAATACCAATACCAAAAGAGACCTACAAAGCTCATGACTCTTGTGCCTCTAGCTACTTCCCTTGGCCTACAGCAAAATTAGAGTCCTCGCTTGAAAAAATATTAACGACAACGGTGTGAGACGTAAGGTCCCAATAATAGAAATCAATTTACAAAATAAACATGAAATGATTGGAAGTTAAAGAAGCAAGTTTAACTATCATAATAATAATATTCTTAATAATTAATATTACATAATACTTTCAACGATTAGAACAAACCCTACTTATCCATCCTGCTCCTCCTTATATCTTCTGGACATGGTACAACCTATCAGTACTAGTATACCCAGCCAAAGGTTAACTAGTCACTTCAAAAATACTGCCCCTCCCATGCCACCTGTTAAACCCCTTAACATTTCGATATTTGCTAGAGTAATAAAGGCCAAGTTCCATAGGCATACAAAAATAATACCAAATATAGGAGTACTTGTTTACAATATAGGAGAATCCCCATAGGGTTTGAAAAATACATACAATCCTAAAACAATTCACAAAATTAAACTAAGGATAGCCAACAGTAGTCCTTACTTGAATCGGTACCCTCAAACGCCGATATTTACCATTTTGCCCTTGGAGCCAATAACTTCTGATGGAATATTTTTAAATATAGGAAAGGGTGAGATTCGAATGAATCTCAGTAGTAACATGCAATCAATCATATAAAATGTGATAAATAAATATGCCAAGTACCATATAATGCAACAGAATAATAAAACTGTAAAACTCATAATCATCGAAATGTACACATGTATTCAGGGCCAACTATTGTTAAAACCCTTACTTGTCAGTACCTCAGCTGGGGCCACGACCACAAACTAGGCAATGTACCCTCTTGGTATTGTTTCTCATAATTAGATCCCATTTTAAGGCTGTTGGGGTACTAGTACTTTCCCCCCGAATGATACTTGTGTTTTTGCCTCCTAGTTAGATAGTTCATTATACATATCACAGAATACACAAAGCATATACAAGTTCACATAGTGTATGAAAGATAGAGTCACTACCTAGAATGTGCCCTTTCATTGCCTGTCTATGAATCCAATAAATTGTCTTCTGGCTCTGGCAAATGTCAAGTCCTAATTTTCAAATTCATAATAAATGAGTTATTACTCATTCATGACTTATTTTTAAACTCATATTGTTGGTTATCTTGACCCTTAGAGTTTAAGGTAATTATATTATGCCATTACCTTTTAAATTTCGCCCCTTGATTAAAAGCTGCCATAATTTCTGTTAAACTTTGAAAATTCATAATTAATTCTGCAAAAATCCAAATTGAGTAGTTTCAGTTTCTATGTAAAGCTCTTTAAGTCTACTTTAAGGGAAAAACATTAACTACTGCCAATTAAAAGGGTTAAATTTCCAGAATCCTTGACAAACATTATTGGTCTAGAATTCGTCCTAATTTCCATGCCTCATCTTCTACAATTCATAATTTACTTTTTGACTTTTTCAACTCCATTTACTTGGCCACAGTTGCTCCAAAATTGAGATGTTTATCACCAAACACTTATTTTCCCTTTATTCCCTTTATTTGGCCTAAAATAGCCTCAATTAATTGGGAAAATAATTAGCTCTTGGCTTTATTTGGCAAATTACCATTTTGCCCTTACATTTTTACATTTAATTGTGGCTTCTTCCTTCTTCTTCCTTCATGGCTGAAATTCACCCTTAATATTGGCCCAAGAATTGTGCACTTTTATTCTCCAATTTGGGCTTAAATAATGGGCTTTTTGGAATACCTAAAAATTAGTTTCATGACTTGTTTTAGCCCAATTTCCATGTAACTTCAACTAAAGGTGTTGTCGTCATTTTAATTGCATCAAAATTCACCATTTTATTTCATTGAATGCCGCAAATATTTACAAGGTGTAACCCCCTACCTTAATAGCTGTTAACATGGTTTCAAAAACGTGCCATAAATTAAGCGAGAGACCAATGAACAATTCAAAACTCATGAAAGGTCCCAACTGCAAAACAGGATTTGGTCCTATGATAAAGTTGGGGTTTTTCAAAACTTTTCACAATCTTTTTTAATCAGGTCTCACGCCCACATTTTAAAACTACTTAGCTTGTTCAGTACCAATCCATTCATATATATCAGAGTACCCCACGAAATTCCCAATGACACTCGGGATTTAATCTTTAACTATAAAAGCCTATAGGGCATATTCGTCCATTTTGAACCAGGGATTACGAACAATTATACAATTCTACTACAACAGTCTACCTTTACAAATATAAATGTCCCAACTAGTGATAACCAACATGAACTAATCTCCTAGCCACGAACTCTAATTGTCCTTGTATACCAGCTTCTGCCTTTATTTGCCTGCCCTAGCTATAGGTTAGTAATGGAAAGAGTGAGATTCATAGGAATCTCAGTAGCAATAATTTCACTAATATAATGTATAATAAGCAAAACATGCAAGCAGTTATCATAAAGCACTATAAACACAACATATAATAACACTCCCAGCAGCAATTCACAATACAATAACGTTCTCAACAACTAATTATAACATTATCCACAGTAGTTCCTATATTGATGCGTGACGATTGTCACAACAGCTCCAAAGCTGTATTCAGCTACCACAGTAATGTGTGCCTTGTAAGTCACAAAACGACATCCTCCTTACGTAACGGCCCACCTAGAGTCTTAGTCTTATCTATCCAGGCGGCCGGCCAGGAATCTCAATCTCCTCTATCCTAACAAGGTTGGCATCTCAATCTCATCTAGCCATATATCCAATGTAACGGCCCACCTAGAGTCTCAGTCTCATTTATCCAGTTGGCCAACCAGGAGTCTCAATCTCCTCTATCCCGATAGGACTGGCATCTCAATCTCATCTAGCCATATATCCACTTCCACGACATTACGACAGCTCTCGCTGTATTCACTTTTACGGCACTATGATAGCTCTCGCCGTATTCACTTTCACAGCATTACAACAACATCCACTTTCATCACAAGTTCACAACGACATAATAACAGCATTTACATTCATCATCATTCAATGATAAGACATGCATTATACATAATATAAGAGAAAGAGTCACTATCTTATTCTTTACATTCCGCTCAGGCACCGATTTCACATGCTCAGGGCAGACGTCAAGTCCTATACATCATAATCAAGGATGACGAGTTATTCCCTATTCAAATTATTAAATAGCTACAAAGCACTTGGGTTTGGTTATCATTTGGGTTCCTTAAGTGGCTATGATAAGCTCAAATGAAAGTCTAAAAGGTTTAGTAAGAACTATATCAAAAAATCACCTTCAGATGTTCCAAAATGCTGATTTTGGGTGGTTGGCCATGGCCAAAAACATGTTAGAAATATTTGGGTAGCGGCCAAGATCCTTCTAGCCGCAGCCAAGAAAAATCCTGTTTCTTGGCTGAAATTCTAAAAATCATAACTAAATCTAGAAAATTCAAAATGAGGTGATCCCAAGTCGTATGGAATTATATTTAAGTCCTCTATATAGGAAAAATATGAATCACTGCTGTCCATAACCACAAAAATACAAAATTCAACAAATGTCCACACTGCTCTAGAATTAAGTCCAGTTTCAACCTCAAACTTTGAAAATACACAACTTCCAGCATACACATCAAAATGATAGCCATAATTTATCAAATTAAATCTTGGAATGTCTACTATTAGACTAGAAAGTTTCAAAATTTTTAGCTATCATTTACTTATTCAAAACTGTCGTGCAAACTGACTGCTTGCACAGAGTTTTCACTGACACCATTTTCCAATTTTCAGACCAATGTTTCCCAATGTTCTAAATTCACAACCAACACTACTCTCACACATTTTTCCACAAGGGATCTAAGGGAAATATCAAAACAAACAAATTCACATCCCATCCTCATGTTCTATTTTGGATAGAATTTCTACACAAAACCAGAATTTTCCAAACTTCATATTTAAGTCTCATATCAACTCTATTTAGCCAATGGACACCACAAGACATCAACACAATCATCAAAACACTATGACCTCTCACACACCCTAATTACACAAAAATTAGGGAAAAATTCAAGAAATTTCAATACTCAACCAAACATCACAATATATATATATATATATATATATATCAAAGGATGGCTTTTGCTCACCTCTTCCTCTTCTACTAGCTTGCTCTTCAATTCTTCAACCTCCAACTTTCTTGAATTCACAAAACATCTCTTCTTGAAAATCTAAAACCATAAGAATGAAGCTTACATCAAGAGGAACAAGTTTAGAGAAGAGGTTTCAAGCCATAGAGGTCATCTACAAGGTCAAAACCTCACCTTTCTCCTTTGCCACTTTCTCTTTCCTCCTCCTACCATAGCAACTGTAACCCCCTTCACAATTATATATGAAATACACGATTAAAATGAATTAGAGACCGTAAGATAATTGAACTCATTTAAAATCTCATCCTTGAGATAGGGTTTTCACAAATACTTTTCAAAATCTAATGGACCTGGTCTCATATTCAAATTTTGAATACAATTATGTCACGCGAAATATCACATTTATACAAATATCAGAGTGCACAACAATATCATCTTGGCAACTTTCGGGTTCATACCTTTACATAGGATTCATAGGGCACATTCGCCCTTTACAATTTCTCACAATGGAGATTACACAAAGTCATCTCAAATACATATCCAAATACTCATCCTAATTAATTACACCAAAATCAAGGCAAAATTCACAATACTCAACCAATAACCACAATAGTTAGGTCAAAAGTTATCAAATACTCACTCTTACTCAACCAATAACCACAATAGTTAGGTCAAAAGTTATCAAATACTCACTCTTCCTCTTTCCCAAACCAATTTCTTGATTCTTCATCTTTCCACTTTTGCTCAAACTCTCAAACACCTCCTTTCACAAATTTAAAACCATAGAGATGAAGCTCTCATCACTATGAACAACATTAAAGAAGGATGTTTGAGCTAAAGAGGACACCAAGATAGCAAAATCTCACCTTTTTCCTTTCTCTTTCCACCTTGCTCTTGGCGAAAATGGAGAACAAGAGAGAGATGAAGATGATGATCGGATTTTGGCCCCAAAAATACACACATGGACGACCAAATAAGACAGAGAGGAGAGAGTGAAGAGTTTGAAAAATTGACCAAGATCCAAGGGTCCAAAACTTGCCAAGTGTCAACATCTTATTCCATCTTCCATGAGCTCACATACACTTGATTCCACCCCTTGATCTCTTACACAAATCAATTCTAACCATTCATTTTGAAGTTACCAATGAGTTTCCTCTTCGGTAACTGACCAATTGTCAGTAACTTTACCTTTTTGCCCCTGATTATGGCAGTTGCTCTTGAATCACCACCAAACACACCATATCATTCCTTTTCTTCCACAATACTCCCTCCCCTCTATTTTAAGTCAATTTAGATGTTAATCCATAATTGAGCTTAAATACAGGGTTTCGGCGTTGCTCACTGTAACGCCCCAAATTTTGATTAAGGGCTAATTACAATTCTTGTGAATGATTATGTGGATTAATATGGATTTGAGATCCGAATTATTATTCGAAATGCTTAACACCTTGTATTTTAGCATAATTATGTGATGAAATAATTATTGGGCTAAACTAAGGGTAAATGGCGCATAAAGAAGAGGAAAAGAATTAAATATGTGTTGTATGGTAATTTTAATTAATATGCTATAATTGTTGGGAAAATTGAAAGAATGGCTCTAAATTAGTGATTAATGGAAGAGATTAATTACTAATTAAGAGGAAATGAGATGTATAACTAAATGGCTAATGGAATGGTTAGAGTAACTAATTAGTTACTTACTTTATTGAAGCCAATGAAAAGTTGACATGTGGCAAAAGGAGATGAAGCAAGAGAGTGAGTAAAAGTCAAATGAAATATTTTAATAGTTTTTCTCTCTCTTCCCTCATTGTTTTTCGCTGAAGAGTGTGGGAGGGTGTATGATTATCATCATTTATTCATCTCCTCCACTTTCATTTATCTCTCTTCCTTCTCTCTCTTTCGTTCAGCCATGGCAGCCCAAGGTGAGAGGAAGAACTTTGTGTAAAATGTGAGTATTTGACCCTTTAAATGTCTTCTAGTGGAAAAATGCTCTTCTATAAAGTTGCTCCTCTTGTTAAGAGCTTTCATACTATGGTTTTAGATTTTCCATTGGTGGTATTTTGAGCACACAAGGAAATATAGAAGTTGGAGAACCGAATAACTTCTTTGGGAAAGTTGTTGAGGTAAGTGAAAGCTTCATTTTCATATGAGTTTTGTGGCCATTGGTTGGGCCTTGAATTTCCGGAAATTTTGCCCTAAGTTTTGTGATTTAGGGTTATGGGGGAGTATGGTATGTTATTGTTATGGAAATGGTGCCTTGTTTAGTGTTTTGAAGTGATAGAATTGCATTGAAGCTTAAAAGTGAAGTTTGGCCACTTTGTGTTGGTTTTTGTGCATTGGGCAAAACAGGGCATGTCAATGGGTTGTGATTTTGGTCATTTTGAGGTTACTATTGTGTTCCTTGTGAGAAATTTTATGGGAATAGGTTTGGTTATTGATTTTGGAGTCATTGAACACTTTGGTAGAAAAGTTGGAAAACCTGTCTTGTGTGAACTCTGTCTGGGCAGTCAGCTTGCACGAACTTTTTGAATGAATAAATGGTGTTGGAAAATTCTGAAACTTTCCAATCTTAAATTTTACATCCCAAGCTTCAAAATGGACATATACTTCATGTCATTTCGTTTTGTGAACTGAGAGTTATGCTTTGCCAAAGTTTGGGATGGAAACTGGACTCTGTTTTAGGGCAGTGGTGGATTTTGTGTAATTCTAGATTTGTGTGGTGATTTCTAGTAATATTCCATATTTTTCCTATAAAGAGAACTTAAATAGATTTTATTTGGCTTTGGAATCATCTCATTTCAATTTTGCTAGAATTAGTTATGATTTTTGGAAGTTCGGCCAGGAAACAGAATTTTCTTGTCCGCGGCCAGAGGTTATGAACCGCGGCCCAAGACCTTTTGTGCATCCATTGGCCACGGCCAACCCCCAAAAATCAATATTTTGGTCTTTTAAAAGGTGACCTTTGGTCAAGTTTTTCCCAAGCATTTAGGCATGTGTTTAGGCTTTGATTAGCCACCTAAAGGTCCTGAATGGTAACCAACTTTAAGTGTTATGCAAATGAGAATTTGGAAAAGAGAATGACCCTATGTCCTTGATTTGGTTATAGGGTTGGGTAGTCACCCTGATTATGGTTCGATATTTGCTCGGATCGCGAGTAGCCGATGCTAGAGCATACATGGAAGAATAAGTGTAGGGAACTTACCTCTTCTGCATGTATTGATATTTGTGTTTGTGTATTGATGCATGTTATTGCTTTGCTTGATTATGTGAAACATATATGAATGATTGAAGCTCTGTTTCTATTTATGCTATGGCCATGAGTATGTTGTTGAAACATTGAGCATGCGGATATATCATTATGTGAGCACAAGTTATTGTGATGCTAGCATGTCATGCATTAAATACTTATCTTGCATGCATATTGGTATTTGTTTTCTACTGGGATTCTCTAGAATCTCACCCTCCCCCTACCAACATTTTAGACAGGACAAGTAGCTCGAGGAAGGAGCAAGTGACTAGGGGTGGCAAGAATCCCTTATGGGCATTTGGATTTGGTAGTTGGTTATCGTTATATGCTGGGACAATTGTTTATATTCAGATGATAGATTATAATGTGTATTTGGATTAAGTATTGTGTAATCCCCATTTGAGAAATTGTAAAGGGCGTATGTGCCTACGTATCTTTAGTGAATGTATGAACCCAGGATTGCCGGTATTATTATTGTGCACTCTGATATTTATATGAATGTGATTTATCTTCACGAAGTAATTGTATTTGAAATATGAATGTGAGACCAAGTTAAAGTGTTTGTGAAATGTATTTGTGAAAATCCTATCTTAAGGATGGGATTGTAAATGAATTTTGATTATTATTGGTCTCTAGTTCATTTTAATCGTGTATTTCGGATATAATTACAGAGGGGGTTACACTCACCACGCATATGAATCACAGTTCACATCATAATCTCCAAAAGGGTCCATTTATCACTAATTACATCCTCTTTTGGAGTCATTAACCCTTAATTAAAGTTTGGGATCCTGCTAAATCAGGGCTTAATAGTCCACTTATTTCAGGCTTATTCTCTAGCCTCAAGTCTCAAAATTCGAGGTATTACAGCAACCAACCTTAAGAGAGGGAGAGAGAAGATGATGAAATATGATTTTCAACTCCCTCCGACCCTCCTTGCCTCTTTTGACCGAAATGGAAAGAGAGAATGGAAAAAGTTTGAGTTGAATCTTTGACCCTCATCCAATGGTCTAATTTATTGCCAAGTGCCACAATCTTGTGACTCCTTCCATGAGCTTAAAACGTGATTATTCTCTCTCATTTATCTTGACAATTAGTCTCTCCACTTACTCTTTAAGTTATTAGTGGATTCCCTCTTGGGTTACTAACGAATTGGCTGGTAAATTTTCATTCTTTCAATTTTGCCCCTAACTATGGCACAATCACTTGAATTGCCACTTGACACATCTTTTGATTTCATTTCACATGTCATGCAACCTCCCCTTCATTTTAATTCAATTTAAGCTTTGACACCATAATTGAGCTTAAATATTGGGTTTGGGTATTGACTACTGCTAATTCGGGTCATAATTCACACTTTATCACCCAAAAAGTTTATCCTCATGCGTTACGAATTTTGGGGCATTACACAAGGCATATTGGTGAATAAAAAGGGGGTGTTACAACTCTCCCCCTTAAGCAATTTTCGTCCCTGAAATTTGCTACATGTACATAGCCATAAACTCCAGGTAACGCTTCCGCATATCTTCTTCTATTTCCCATGTGGCTTCTGTAGGAGATAACCCTTTTCTAAACAACTTTGATGAATGGGATAATCTTGTTTCTGAGCTGTTTCTCTTGCTGATCAATGATTCAGTCAGGCATGACCTTATATGTCAAATCATCCCACATATCCACACTTCATATTCAATCACATGTTCTGGATCAAGTTGATACTTCTTCAACTAGGAAACATGGAAAACATCATGTAATATGCTCAGATTGGTGATAAAGCAATGTGGCCCAATCTGCGACAAGATCTCAAATGGACCATGTAACTTGGATTTAGCTTCTTCACTTTCAGTGCCCCTATCAATGCCTATCTATCAATCCAATATACTGTGTTTTGACTTGAGCAAATGTCAAGTCCTAATTTTCCAAATTCATAATAAATGAGTTATTACTCATTTATGACTTATTTCTAAACTCATTATTGGTTATCTTTATCATTAGAGTTCAAGGTAGTTAATTATACCATTACCTTTTTAATTTCGCCCCTTGACTAAAAGCTGTCAGAATTTCCATTAAACTTTGAAAATTCATAATTAATTCTACAAAATCTAAATTGAGTGGTTCCAGTTTTTGTGTAAAGCTCTTTAAGTCTACTTTAAGTGAAAAACATGAACCACTGCCAATTATAGGGGTTAAATTTCCAGAATCATTGACAAATATTATTGGTCCAGAATTCGTTCCAGTTTCCATGCCTCATCTTCTACAATTCATAACTTACTTTTTAACTTTTCCAACTCCATTTACTTAGCCACAGTTGCTCCAAAATAGAGATATTTATCACCAAACACTTATTTTCCCTTTATTCCCTTTATTTGGCCAAAAATAGCCTCAATTAATTGAGAAAATAATTATCTCTTGGCTTTATATGTCAAATTACCATTTTGCCCTTACATTTTTTCATTTAATTGTGGCTTCTTCCTTTTTCTTCCTTTATGGCCGAAATTCTCCCTTAATATTGGCCCAATAATTGTGCTCTTTTATTCTCCAATTTGGGCTTAAATAATATGCTTTTTGGAACACCCAAAAATTAGTTTCATGGCTTGTTTTAGCCCAATTTCCATGTAACTTCAACTAAAGGCGTTGTCGTCATTTTAATTGCATCAAAATTCATCATTTTATTTCATTGAATGCCACAAATATTTATAAGGCATATTGATGAATAAAAATGGGGTGTTACACCACCATCAATATACCATAACAGGGATGTGTTTGCAAAAAACACTCAACTTAAAATCCGAGCTAGGAATGAGAGAGCTGATGGGCACAATTTCACCATATATCTTCCACACAACCCAACATATCTCATAACAGAAAAGCGATATATCATTATAGTTTTTGAAAAAATTTACAAGATTATCATTCTTTATACAACATTCCATCACAAATATTATAACTATCACAACAGTAACAAGCTTAATAATAATCTCCACTCATATATACAAGTTGGAAAATACATTGCTTCACTTAACTAGATTCATATCAAACATACACCTAATTTTTCAAAACACATACAAGTAGCATAGATGAAATTAAGGTTTAGAAAACCCCTTACAGTTTAAAACAAGCATATAAAATAAATTAACCCTAGTTACCTCAACTCCAAGCTTAACCTTAACATGATGAGCAAAGCATAAGCAATAACCAGTCACAAAAATGCTCTACATTATCAATATAGATACTCAATCAATTACAAGCAACAATAAAAGAAATAATTAGTTATACAATTTTTAACTCTAAAAAACCCAATTTCCTTTATAACTATTATCATCAACATGTCAATTTCCTGAACGATCCTTAACCTCAACAATCTAATGTCATAAATCACTTTTCATAAGCTCAAATCACTTATTAAAATTGTTAGATGACCTCCACACCATCCTCTTACACGAATCACTCAATTTCATAATTTAAAGTTTCACCTTCAACATAGCCATTGTCATAAAACCATCAATATCAACATTCTAGACCCATTAAATCTCTTTTCTAGCTTATATGAGCATAACCTAATAATTAATTAAACAACTCTTCAAATCTCCACATAATTAAAATCATATCAAACCATAACTCAAATATCAAATCCCAACTTATAATTTCATATAGCCCAAAATCGAACAAAATTAAAAGGATTAAACTCTCAATAATACCTCTAATAACCCAAGTAAATTATTTAAATCAAATTTAATCAGCAAAAACATCCTATAGAAAATAATTTATGATTTGTTTATAGAAGAAATTAGTTATAAAATCATAAAACAATCAAATAATAAATCTAAAAATAATTAAAATTAACTATTAATTATTTTCTACATATCTATAATCTATCATTAAAATTCAAAACTCTCGCAAAATCCTAACCTCAAAATTTTCTCTAATCAGTGCAATATTACCATCATTAGGAAGATAAAATTATTTGAAACATTTTTATAAAAAGAAGTTCAATTGAAAGAAATGGATTTGAGGGTGTAAATTTTCTACAAAGCTTACCCCACCTCCAACAATGGCAAAGCTATATGAAGATAAAGAAACAGCGCTGATCCCTAACCCTCACTGACACGTTCAAATGCAAAGAAATGGTGGGTATAATCTTATATGCCACACTTCACATGCTGATGGTTTAAGGGGTCATGTGCAATGTTTTAAAAGCCGAACCGAATGTCGCACCGAAGAGGCTAATAGGTCATGGGTCGCCAAAAATTGATGCGTGCTTCTGTCGCTAAAGCAATCAATTAAACTAGGTCCTAAATTATTATGTAGTTTAGGGTCAACCTAGGTCATTCTCCCAAGGAGCAAGCTATGGGTTTTCTTTAGGATTGATTTTTAAGTAACAAAAGATGCAATAGAATGGACCTAAACTAAAGTGCAAGACTCTACTACCTAAATGCAAATGACTCTAAAATCTATATGAGAATGAAACTAACCTAAATGAGGTGGAATGCAATCTTTGAGGTTTTTTTTTTATGAAAAAGGAATTAAGATGCTAAGCAAAGAAAATAATCAAAAGCAAGACAATCAACAGGGATGTAGTTCAGTTATGATGATGAAGGGGACAACTCAGGATTCACATGGATTTAGCTTTCTTAGCCATTTAATTTATTAGACCAAAGGGATTGATGAAATATTGGAATTAATAAATTTAATCACCTAATTGAAACATGGGAAACCCTCAAGCTTAATAACACCTAATCCACTAGAAAACTCATAATGGAACAAATGGTGGTTAATTAAATCCATTAAAAACCAATCACAATTGCTTAAGATAATTTTGGTAATTATGTTTACAATTGCCTAATTAAACAATTCGACAATTAATCACCTAATTAAACAATCAAGCAATTAAACCCAAATTGACAATTAAATTAATAATGAAAACTCGATTAATAATCTAATCGACAATCAAAGGTTTGCAAACAAAAATCCCAATAATCAATTAAAACAAATCAAATTCAAAATATCAATTCAATCCAAATAAAAATAAATCTACAATCTAAAACTAGATTGTTCTCAATTAACACAACCCAAAATTATTTAAAACTAAATAATCTTAAGTCTTGAATCAAAAAGATGAAAGAAAGACACTCCCTTATAGTTTTCAAGTGTAAACTCCTAGACTCTAGCTTCCTCCATGCTCCTCCCAAATTATCTCCTAAAATAGCTTAAGCTGGCATGATAATTGTCCTCCCTCCAAACTCCTTCACGTAACAAGCCACGGCCATTTGGTCAATGATGAATGGAAGATGATTATTGAATAAATCCTGGGGTCAATTGTCAGGTGAATGGATACAACGTGGGCCCGTGAATGGACTAGAGGTTGGGAATTGATGATGATGATAATTATAGGTAAGTGGCGTCCCTGCGCTTGGCGAATCGAGAAAACGTTCCAGCCTGAGTGTCTCAGTGTCCCCTCCGCCTCAGTAGGGGTGAGCATCAGTTTTTCGGTAAAAACTGAAATAACCGAAAACCGAACTAAGCGAAATTCATAAACCGAACCGAAACCGATTAATTGAATTAACCGAACCGAATTAACCGAAATATTTCGGTTCGGTTCGGTTAATAACCGAATTAACCGATTTTTTTATTTTTTATATACAAAATAATATATATAAAATTAAATTTGTAAAAAATATTTTTTTATCCTTAAAATTAGATTTAAGGGTAAAATATATAAAATAAATAAATTAGATTTAAAATATCAATAGATTTTATCTAATATTATTGGAAATTTATACCTATTTAATTATAAAATATGCATTTATTAAATAATATATATTAAATATAAATATATTATATATATTTCGGTTTAAACCGAATTATTTTTCAAAAAACCGAACCGAAACCGAACACCGAAGTTTTAGAGTAGTAAAAACCGAAATTTTACCGAAAACCGAAAAAACCGAATTGAGTTCGGTTCGGTTCGGTTTTCGGTTTCGGTTCGGTTTTGCTCACCCCTACGCCTCTGTGCGTGCACGTCTCAGCCTCTCCCCTCAGCGTCTGTGAATGCTGTCTGCGTATCTCCGTGTCAGCCCCCTCCCCTTCTGTGGCGGCTAGGTATTTTTAAGAAGGGAGGGGAGAGTTTTGGGTACTGATTTGGGCCTACTAAAATTCCAAAAGCCCAATAAAATTCTACCATTGGATTCTTTTTGAGTTTCTAAGAAAAGTTCTACACCGTAGGATCTTTTAATCTACTTTTCTCTACCTTGCAAGAATCAAATAAAATCGTGATTTATCATATAATTGAAAATATTTTTCAATCACAATATAACAATTAAGATATTATCAATTTAAGCCCAAAAATATCATAATCCATTCAAATTTATATTATTTCCCAAAATTGACTAATTATCCAAATATTATCTAATAAATCCAAATTAGCCTAAAATAATCTCCAAAATAAATGAATAAGGTGGGATAAAATATATTAAAATTGTGATTTATCACCGATGATATAATAATTAAATAAAAATAATATTATACGTATATATAATTATATAAATACAAAAATAAATATGAAATTTTAACATTACTTAAAAATAAACATATACAAAAGCTTATATGTATTATCTTTTCTAAATCTTAAGTTCTAATACATTGAAATCATTAAAAATAATATAATAACATATCAATAATACCAATAGTTGGTTCCCAGTTCAAACACCTCTGTTCCCAGGCCAATAGTTGGTTTGAAGCGGCCTGAAATGGTCTAAATGATTAAACAGTTGAACCATGCTGAACAAACCGAAAGCCCTCCTGAACACCAGTCCGGCCATTTGGTTCGATCCGGTTTTGACAACATTGGTCACATGCCCCTTAACCATTAATTTATTTTATTTTTTCTTTTACTTTTTACTTTATCATTCTTTTTCTTTTTCAATTATTTTTTTTATTAAAAAAATACTATTATTGTCTTTTTCTAAATCTTTTTCCTTCTCTATTTTCTTAGTAAATATTATCATTATTTCAATTCACTTGTATTACAATTCTTGATTATTATTATTATTATTATTATCATATAATTTCCTTTACTTTTATGAATCACTTTTAAATAAACCCTAATTACATGATAAATCAATTTATTATAAATAATTCTTTCTTAATTGACGTTAAATCCTAAAAAAATTAGGATGTTATAACTATTTAAACTGGATGTACCCAATTAAAAGAATAATGAAAATCTTAAAAAGATATATGAAGAACCCAAACTAGCCATAAGCATCTCTTGTTCAAAAATATATTTTAGAAAAAGTTATGGAATTCGGTCTACAATATTTGTCAAAAGTAAAACCAATTGTTTATATGTTCGGGATTTTACTTTTTAAGATTATTTTTATATTTTTTTATAAATTAACATCACAATTGATTTTTTTTACCAGAATCACAATTGATTGTTGATATGTGTATATTGTTAAAAAAATATATAAGAATTTATGGTTCTCTAGGTTGGTTCTCTACAAACAAGACATTGAATGCAGGACATAATATGTAACCCCCTTCCCACCTTAGGCCGAGATTAAGTTCTTAAACTCATAATTAAATTGTAATTAGAGACCATAATGAAATTTGGGACTTAATAAGGTACATTTTTTGCCCAAAAATCGGATTTGCAAAAACATTTTTTCAAAGTTTATTCACAATGGTCTCAAGTTCTCAATACAAAATAATACTGGCCTGAACAGGTGGATTCCATTTACAAATATCAGAGTGCAAATAAATTCCCGACACACTCGGGTTCCATTCATAACAAAAAGGGATTTACACAAGGCACAAAGCCTCAATTCCATACCCTTAACTTGGGGATTACACAAAATCCACTATATACAATTCCAAAATATACAATGATAACCATAAACTCCAAAATATACTCCTAAACAGGAGCTCTAACTACTCTTCGTCGCCCGTTTGCCACTCGATCCTTCAACCCTGTCTAAAAGGTTTAATTTTGGGAGAGTGAGATTCTAAAGAATCCCCGTAGTAACAAGTCAATCATATAATGTACAACAATAATGCATGTAATCAAATCATCATCCACACAAGCAACTACAACGGCAGTTGCAGCGGCAATGGTTAGTATGACACATGTCATCCCTGACGATTGCTCACGCTGAATTGCTCACGCTGTATTGCATCACAACAGTCAACACAGTATAATTCACCACAGCTGGGATCCATATAAAGCATATCATATTCGCAAGCCACATAGGCAAGATACACACACACAGCCCACGGCTGATTTTCACATACGCCGCCCCCACGGGTCGGATTCACAAAGATCCATGTCGATTACGACGGCAGTCCAACGGCCGACTAGAGATGACCACTGTCACTCCCTATACGGCTCACGCTGACCTGCTCGCGCCGTAACGGACCATGGCACACATTTCACAAGTTCAATGATAAGATATACATACCAAAACATCATACAAGAGATGAGAGAAAAGTCACTACCTGAGTTCTTCCGGACGTGTCCTAGCGCCGGTCTCTCCCGAGGAAGGCAAATATCAAATCCTATTTTCACAATTAGGGACGAAGAGTTATTCTCTATTCCAAGACTCAATTCACTTCATAATACTTAATTGGTTATCATTATTGCTCTTTTAGAGTCACTAAATACTCCTAACAACACTCCTAAAGGGTAGGAAGAACTATCCCAAAGATCCCTTTTTGGAAGCACAAAACTGAGATTTTACACTGAATCACTCGAGCACAGATGACCGTGCTCCAGCACAGATTGTACGGACACTCGAGTGAAAACGGTTTCACTCGAGTGATGGTACGGACATCTCTCGGGCACAAGAGAGAGTGAGAGGCAGCGAGTGAACACCCGAGAGCACAAGAGAGTTTTCAGAAGCAGGCTCACTCGAGCACAAATGCCCTCACTCGAGCACACGTACGGAAATCACTTCAAGCACAAGGAAGTGAGACAGAAAGCACACGCCCGAGAGCACCACGAAACTCTCCAAGCACTGGATCACTCGAGCACAGCCAGGTGTGCTCGAGCACACACCCCTTACCCGCGAGTGAGAAAGCACACTCGTGCAACTTTCCCGCGAGCATCAACCCGCAAGCACAACTCTCACCTGAAGCCCAATCTCACTCGAGCACACACGGCTCACTCGAGCACGGTGCCCATACCCGCGAGTGAGAAGGCACACCCGTGCACCTACTCGCGAGTGACAACCCGAGAAGCAAGCCCTTTGGTGTCAAATACACTCATCACTCGAGCACAAAATCCTCACTCGAGTGATGTTCATCCCTCACTCGCGAGTGAGGCTCTGCTTCCTATGACCCAGAGAGTGCAATAAGAACACAGAAAGCAAGAAACGAGAATTGCACTTCCGCACTCGAGCAGACCCATCTCTGCTCGGGTGATATTCATCCCTCACTCGAGCAGACCCATCTCTGCTCGGGTGATGTTCATCCTTCACTCGAGCAGAGCCCCCCCTGCTCGAGTGAATCCCTCAGATAGCAGAAAACGCAGAACAGAGGCACTCTCCTCAACCCTTGCCCAATTGATTCCTATGGCCATAAAACTTAACCCAAAGCCATTCCCACACCAAAAGCACCCAACAAATTCAATGGAATACTCAGAATCATCAAAATCCTATTCCATTATCATGGTTTGAGTGTTGGGCAATAATTTCATCAAAATTCCCATTTCATCCTAACATCATATTTCAATCCCTAATCTATCTATCTAACATAAACTCATTCCAAAATGCCATTCTCATGCCATAAACATACCAAATGAACAGTGACACTCATTTTCATGATTAGGCTAAAATTCCCAGAATTTATAAACTATTCCAAATGGCATGAAACTTAGATAGATAGGTTAGTTTCACTCACCTTATCAACTTCTCCAAAGGGAGTTCTTGATCCACCAACAATCAGATTTTCGTGTGGCACCAAACAACACCAAATGGCCCAACTATACACACCAAAATGAAGCCCATGATTCAAGGATCAACATTTATGAATGGTGTTTGAGCAAAGAAGATCATTTACTTACACAAATCACAAGTTCTTCTTTCTCTTTCTTGCCTAAAACTTCCGCCGGAAATGGAGGAAGAGAGGAGAGAGAAACGAGAGAGAGAAAGAAATGGGGAGGAGGAGCAAAAGTTGTCCTTTGTCCACATGTGATCTCATCCAATGGCCACCACCATGCCACATGTCAGCATCTCCTTCATTCCTTCAATAAGCTCACACAAGCTAAGCACACTGGATCCCGACCCACGGTCAAGGAATCACCACCCTTGATCTTAAATACCACACATATGCACTAATATTTCCAATTTTCACTAATTATAACATTAATTAATATAGCCATAAATCACATAATGATCCCAATTAATTCATAATTATCATTAATAATCATGATTATCCCTTAATCAAAAATTGGGATATTACAATTCTCCCCCCGTTCAATAAATTTCGCCCTCGAAATTTGTTACACATCATGGGGCATAAAATCAGGAAATCTCTTTCTCATGTCCGCTTCCGCCTCCCAAGTGGCTTCTCTTGGAGACATTCCCTTCCAGACCACCTTCACAAACGGTAAGCTTCGATGCCTGAGCCTCCGCTCTTCTCGATCGATGATACGCTCTGGCTCTACCGCATAAGTGAAGTCATCTTGCAACTCAACCTCTTCATACTCAATAATATGCTCAGGGTCTGGTTGGTACTTCTTGAGCTGCGAGACATGAAACACATCATGCAATCTATTCAAACTCGGGGGTAGGGCTATCCGATATGCCACCGGCCCGATTCTTGCCAGAATCTCAAATGGACCAATGTATCTCGGACTCAGCTTCTTCCGCTTGATCGCTCTCCCGATGCCTGTAACCGGAGACACCCTCAAGAAAACATGATCCCCCACTTCAAACTCAAGAGGTCTTCTCCTCTTATCAGCATAGCTCTTCTGACGACTCTGTGCTGTAAGGAGCCTCTTCCTGATAACTCAGATTTGTTCAGCGGTTTGATCAACAAGATCCGGCCCATACAACTTCCTCTCACACAACTCTGACCAGCACAACGGTGACTGGCACTTCCTCCCATACAGTGCTTCATACGGAGCCATCTGAATGCTCGCATGATAACTGTTATTGTACGCAAACTCAGCCAACGGAAGATAATAGTCCCACTTTCCTTTGAAGTCAAGGACACATGCTCTCAGCATATCTTCAAGAGTCTGGATAGTCCTCTCTGACTGTCCGTTTGTCTGAGGATGGTAGGCCGTGCTAAACCTCAACTGAGTACCCATAGCTTCATGCAAAGCCCTCCAAAATCTCGAAGTAAACCGAGGATCTCGATCGGAGATAATATTCTTCGGTGTACCATGGAGTCTCACAATCTCCTTGATATAAATCTCAGCCAGCCTATCAGGAGAATAGCCAGCGTTGATAGGTATGAAGTGCGCAGACTTCGTGAGTCGGTCAACAATCACCCAGATCGCATCATAGTTCTTGATCTTGGGCAGACCCATCACTAGATCCATGGTCACACTCTCCCACTTCCATTCTGGAATCTCTGGACTCTGAAGCAATCCTGGCGGTCTCTGGTGTTCAATCTTCACCTTTTGACAGGTAAGACACCGCGCCACATACTTCGTCACATCACTCTTCAACCCTGGCCACCAATACATAGATTTCAAGTTGTGATACATCTTGGTCATACCAGGGTGAAGAGTATACTGACTCTTATGAGCCTCATCAAGAATTCTCAACCTCAAGTTAGCCTTCAGTGGAACATAGATTCTCTTCTGATAACGCACCAGCCCACTAGGCGACAAGTCATAATCTCGAGTCTCTCCTCGCTCAACTCTAGCTCGGATCGACTGAGCTAGCTCATCATGCATTTGAGCCTCTTCAATCTTAGTCCTCAGGTCATTCTCCCCTTGGACCACACCATAACTGGCACATAGGATTTCCTTCGAGAGATTCAAATCCCGAAAATCCTCTATCAATTTCCATTCCTGGATCATCATCGTTGCCACTAGCACCGCCTTCCGACTCAAAGCATCCGCGACGACATTAGCCTTACCCGGATGATATTTGATCTCCAGGTTATAATCTTTCAGCAACTCCATCCACCGACGCTGTCTCATGTTTAACTCTTTCTGATCATATAGATATTTGAGACTTTTGTGGTCGCAGTACAGTTCCACTGTCACACCATACAGGTAATGACGCCAAATTTTCAATGCAAACACAATTGCCGCAAGCTCCAGATCATGAGTGGGGTAGTTCATCTCATGCGGTTTCAGCTGTCGAGAGGCATAGGCCACCACACGTCCCTGCTGCATCAGGACACACCCTAACCCCTGCTTACTCGCATCACTGTACATGACGTAAGCCTCACTGGGATCAGGTATAATCAACACTGGTGCCGTAGTCAATCTCTCCTTCAGCTCAGTGGAACTCCGCTCACAACATTCATCCCACAAAAACGGTTGATCCTTCCTCGTGAGCTTGGTCATCGGCAATGCAATACGCGAGAAGTTCTGAATGAACCTCCGGTAATAACCAGCAAGACCCAGAAAACTGCGAATCTCAGAAACAGTTTCTGGCCTTTTCCAATCAAGTACTGCTTCCACCTTACTGGGATCCACTAATACCCCGTCTCGAGAGATCACATGGCCAAGGAACTTCACTTCCGTAAGCCAAAATTCACACTTACTCAGTTTGACATAGAGATGCTTTTCTCGCAATATTCTCAACACAGTTCTCAAGTGTTGCTCATGATCCTCCCTACTCTTGGAATAGATCAAGATGTCGTCAATAAACACAACCACAAACTGGTCAAGATACTGTCGGAAGATGCGATTCATATAATCCATGAATACCGCCGGTGCATTCGTCAAACCGAAGGGCATTACAAGGAACTCATAGTGCCCATATCTCGTTCTGAAAGCAGTCTTCGGAATATCCGCTGCCTTCACACGCAACTGATGATACCCCGACCTTAGATCAATCTTGGAGAATATGCACGATCCAGATAATTGATCTAATAGGTCATCAATCCTTGGGAGAGGGTACTTGTTCTTAACAGTCACCTTGTTAAGTTCTCGATAATTGATACAAAGCCTCAAGCTTCCGTCTTTCTTTTTCACAAACAACACTGGAGCTCCCCACGGCGACACACTGGGTTGGATGAACCCTTTCTCAAGCAATTCTTCAATTTGCTTTTTCAACTCCGCCATCTCGTTAGGGGCCATACGATATGGGGCTTTCGATATCAAACCAGCTCCAGGCATAATCTCAATTGGGAATTCTACTTCCCTTTCTGGAGGCAATCCACTAAGATCTTCTGGAAATACCTCAGGGAATTCATTCACCACAGGTATACTCTCCAGAGTTTCACTTAATTCTCCCTGAACGGAGAAGAACACCATATACCCTTGGCATCCCTTCTCAAGATATCTCTCAGCTTTAGCCGTTGAAAGCAAATTCAAACTGGCATTCACATCGTTATCCCGTTGTACACTACGGAAGGTTACCTTCTTATTACCACAATCAAGCAACACATCATTTGCTCTTAACCAATCAAAACCCAAAATGACTTCTAGTTGTTGGAGTGGCAAACAGATCAAATCAACTGTAGACTCCCAACCCTCAACAACTATTACACAATTTAAGCAAGCTTCGGCCGCCACGGCCTTAACACCCATCGGCGTCGACACAACTAAATCAAATGGTAGCCTATGCACATGCAATCCCAGGCGCTTTACACAATCATAAGCTATGAACGAATGACTTGCACCCGAATCAAACAAAGCATTTAATTCATTATCACCGAGAAGAATTTTACCTTGGATCAACTCTGGTGACTTCCGGGCCTCCTCATGAGTCATGGCGAACACTCGACCCTGATTCCTGGGCCTTTGCTCTGCTGGCGGTCTTGGGCACTTAGTAGAAATGTGACCCACTTGCTTGCAGTTGAAGCAAATCACCTCTCCAGCACAGGTTTTGCCCGGATGATACTTTCTGCACTGATTACACACCGGTCCTACTGGAGGTCTCTGGTCACTACGACCCCCAGACTGGTAGGGCTTCTTGTTACCACCCCCATATGAGGATCCTTGTCCCTTTCGCTTCTGGGACGTGTTAGCCTTGCTAGGCTCACTGCGACTGTCTTTACCCTTAGCTGGGTACCAATCCCTCAGATTGTTCTCAACAATCCTACACTGCTCCACCGCCTTGTTGAAGTCAGTAAATAGGTGAGAGGCTAATCTCTTCTTCAGTTCTCGCCTCAAGCCCCTGATAAGCATATCAGAGCTCCACTCCTCATCATCCTTTTCCCGGAGATGTGTAGAGTACCGAGATAGTCGGACGAAACGGGAAAGATACTCGTCAAAACTCTCGGTATCTCCCTGCCTGATAGCCAAGAATTCAGACTCTTTCTCTAACCTCACCGACTTGGGGAAGTACTTCTCATTAAATTTTTCTTGGAACAACTCCCAAGTCAATGGCACATTCCGGCTTCGAAGTGACATGGCGATATTCCGCCACCACCGGTCGGCGTCCCCCTCTAGCTTATACACAGCTAGCTTCGCCTTTACCTCCGTAGAGCACTCGAGAACCTCAAAGATCTTCTCTAGGCGAGTCAACCAATCTTCAGCAACTTGGGGCTCAAACCTCCCCCTGAACACTGGAGGCATATGCTTGCAAAACTCAGAGACCCAGTATTGCAAGCCTCTTCCCTCACGAACCAGTAACCCTTGAGACTCTTGATTGGGCACTGTGTGAGGTAGGGATTCATGGGACCGATTGGACCCTTCAGCTGTTTCCTCATGATGAGTCTCTGCTTGAGTCTCCTCACGAGTCGACTGGGCCCTTTCCTCATTACGTTTGGCCCTTTCCTCCCGGAGCTCTTCTCTCAGCTCACGAATCATATCTCTTTGTTCTCGTACAAGATCCATCATCTCTTGCATTGGGTCAGGAGGATTGTCATTCAACTCCTCCACATCTGGATCCCCTTGTCTGCCTCTAGGGCGAACCATTTCGTCTTATCACTACAATGATTCACCATGTCAGTTTCAAAGCAAAGGTATACACATAATCCATAAGACTTAGATATATCTACAACTTAGCAGAGATATCCATGTGTATACACAACAAGTACTTATCAGTCATTAAGCTAACCTAAACCCAAAGGCTTAAGGTCAACTAAGGAGCTATCCTAGCAAATCCTCACATTGCCAGGAACTACGGCTCTGATACCACAAATGTAACCCCCTTCCCACCTTAGGCCGAGATTAAGTTCTTAAACTCATAATTAAATTGTAATTAGAGACCATAATGAAATTTGGGACTTAATAAGGTACATTTTTGCCCAAAAATCGGATTTGCAAAAACATTTTTCAAAGTTTATTCACAATGGTCTCAAGTTCTCAATACAAAATAATACTGGCCTGAACAGGTGGATTCCATTTACAAATATCAGAGTGCAAATAAATTCCCGACACACTCGGGTTCCATTCATAACAAAAAGGGATTTACACAAGGCACAAAGCCTACAATTCATACCCTTTTACTTGGGGATTACACAAAATCCACTATATACAATTCCAAAATATACAATGATAACCATAAACTCCAAAATATACTCCTAAACAGGAGCTCTAACTACTCTTCGTCGCCCGCTTGCCTGTCGATCCTTCAGCCCTGTCTAAAAGGTTTAATTTTGGGAGAGCGAGATTCTAAAGAATCCCCGTAGTAACAAGTCAATCATATAATGTACAACAATAATGCATGTAATCAAATCATCATCCACACAGGCAACTACAACGGCAGTTGCAGCGGCAATGGTTAGTATGACACATGTCATCCCTGACGATTGCTCACGCTGAATTGCTCACGCTGTATTGCATCACAACAGTCAACACAGTATAATTCACCACAGCTGGGATCCATATAAAGCATATCATATTCGCAAGCCACATAGGCAAGATACACACACACAGCCCACGGCTGATTTTCACATATGCCGCCCCCACGGGTCGGATTCACAAAGATCCATGTCGATTACGACGGCAGTCCAACGGCCGACTAGAGATGACCACTGTCACTCCCTATACGGCTCACGCTGACCTGCTCGCGCCGTAACGGACCATGGCACACATTTCACAAGTTCAATGATAAGATATGCATACCAAAACATCATACAAGAGATGAGAGAAAAGTCACTACCTGAGTTCTTCCGGACGTGTCCTAGCGCCGGTCTCTCCCGAGGAAGGCAAATATCAAATCCTATTTTCACAATTAGGGACGAAGAGTTATTCTCTATTCCAAGACTCAATTCACTTCATAATACTTAATTGGTTATCATTATTGCTCTTTTAGAGTCACTAAATACTCCTAACAACACTCCTAAAGGGTAGGAAGAACTATCCCAAAGATCCCTTTTTGGAAGCACAAAACTGAGATTTTACACTGAATCACTCGAGCACAGATGACCGTGCTCCAGCACAGATTGTACGGACACTCGAGTGAAAACGGTTTCACTCGAGTGATGGTACGGACATCTCTCGGGCACAAGAGAGAGTGAGAGGCAGCGAGTGAACACCCGAGAGCACAAGAGAGTTTTCAGAAGCAGGCTCACTCGAGCACAAATGCCCTCACTCGAGCACACGTACGGAAATCACTTCAAGCACAAGGAAGTGAGACAGAAAGCACACGCCCGAGAGCACCACGAAACTCTCCAAGCACTGGATCACTCGAGCACAGCCAGGTGTGCTCGAGCACACACCCCTTACCCGCGAGTGAGAAAGCACACTCGTGCAACTTTCCCGCGAGCATCAACCCGCAAGCACAACTCTCACCTGAAGCCCAATCTCACTCGAGCACACACGGCTCACTCGAGCACGGTGCCCATACCCGCGAGTGAGAAGGCACACCCGTGCACCTACTCGCGAGTGACAACCCGAGAAGCAAGCCCTTTGGTGTCAAATACACTCATCACTCGAGCACAAAATCCTCACTCGAGTGATGTTCATCCCTCACTCGCGAGTGAGGCTCTGCTTCCTATGACCCAGAGAGTGCAATAAGAACACAGAAAGCAAGAAACGAGAATTGCACTTCCGCACTCGAGCAGACCCATCTCTGCTCGGGTGATATTCATCCCTCACTCGAGCAGACCCATCTCTGCTCGGGTGATGTTCATCCTTCACTCGAGCAGAGCCCCCCCTGCTCGAGTGAATCCCTCAGATAGCAGAAAACGCAGAACAGAGGCACTCTCCTCAACCCTTGCCCAATTGATTCCTATGGCCATAAAACTTAACCCAAAGCCATTCCCACACCAAAAGCACCCAACAAATTCAATGGAATACTCAGAATCATCAAAATCCTACTCCATTATCATGGTTTGGGTTTTGGGCAATAATTTCATCAAAATTCCCATTTCATCCTAGCATCATATTTCAATCCCTAATCTATCTATCTAACATAAACTCATTCCAAAATGCCATTCTCATGCCATAAACATACCAAATGAACAGTGACACTCATTTTCATGATTAGGCTAAAATTCCCAGAATTTATAAACTATTCCAAATGGCATGAAACTTAGATAGATAGGTTAGTTTCACTCACCTTATCAACTTCTCCAAAGGGAGTTCTTGATCCACCAACAATCAGATTTTCGTGTGGCACCAAACAACACCAAATGGCCCAACTATACACACCAAAATGAAGCCCATGATTCAAGGATCAACATTTATGAATGGTGTTTGAGCAAAGAAGATCATTTACTTACACAAATCACAAGTTCTTCTTTCTCTTTCTTGCCTAAAACTTCCGCCGGAAATGGAGGAAGAGAGGAGAGAGAAACGAGAGAGAGAAAGAAATGGGGAGGAGGAGCAAAAGTTGTCCTTTGTCCACATGTGATCTCATCCAATGGCCACCACCATGCCACATGTCAGCATCTCCTTCATTCCTTCAATAAGCTCACACAAGCTAAGCACACTGGATCCCGACCCACGGTCAAGGAATCACCACCCTTGATCTTAAATACCACACATATGCACTAATATTTCCAATTTTCACTAATTATAACATTAATTAATATAGCCATAAATCACATAATGATCCCAATTAATTCATAATTATCATTAATAATCATGATCATCCCTTAATCAAAAATTGGGATATTACATAATATACATGCTATATATATATATAAACTTGTAATGGTAATAACAAGTCTAAAACAAACTTATTTAGATCAATTACAATAAAGGAAGGTTCAAAAATGTATAATTACATGAATAAGTTTTGTCCCCTTACCATCTTAAAAATTGACTAGTTTAGACCTCCTAAACCAGCAACAAGTCTTAAACATGCTCATTTCTAGATCAGACTAATAGCCTAGTCTAAATACCATTTTTTAAGACCGGTCTTAGGACTATTTTGATAGCTCCATAATTTTTAAACTGGTCGATATAAGATTAGACCTAAACTTAGTCTAAAAAGCCAATTTCAATCGATCTAAAAGACGTCTTTTCTAGTAGTGTGCAGAAGTGAAAGGAGTAATTACTACTAGAAAAAAGGCCTATAAGACCACCACATCCAAACCTCTTATATGTGGAGACGGTTCAATAACTATGACCAATGACATTTTTGTAAATATTGATACAACTTAAGGCCATTCACACTTCTGCATAATCTAAACAATATTTTCTAGACCGATTCTATTATAAACCGGTCTCGATGAGTATTATATATTATAAAAATTTTAAAATTTAAATTCTTTTTATACTGGTTGCTGGTACATTCATCTTAAACATCTTTTTAGAGACTGTTTTTTCTTTACAATTAGTCTTAAATGTTTTAGAGTTTCTTTAGCTCCCAAATTAAACTTCCCAACGCATTTCATCAAAATTTGAAACCACTTTAATAAATGTAATCTTCATTCATCATGTCTACTGATAAATATAATCTTAGTTTAGACCATTTAGGAATTATACCCAGTCTAATTGTTCCATCATATATATGCAAGTTATAAATCACACATGAAGAACATAAGTCTTCAAGTCAAAGTTCCAAGTAGATATGCATTGTCATTAAATGAACTATCTGGGCTTAACTGATGAGAGCTATAGATTATTACCTATCATAATTCAGCTGCACTACTTTAACAACCAAGCCGAGATAGTTCATTCAGTGACAATGCAGATCTATTTATTGTTAAAATATATTTTTTAGCGGGAAAATATAAATATATTTTGTTAAATCCGGTCTAAAAAAGTTTGCCCTAGTATTTATACTCACTTCTATGCTCAAACTTCATCTAGCCTCACAAAGTAGTGTGCATGCTTTTCCTATCTTCGTTGCCTCCATCCGCCGTGCTTTTTCTCTCTCTCCATCATCGGGATGGCTTGGTCTTCCTTTATATTGAGCTCTCCCTCTTTGTCATCACTGTTGTGGTCTCACATTCAATAGAAATCATTAGATTTCATAAACCCTTGCTAGCCCTGTTCTATAAGTATTCTCTTATGTTGTCTTTGCTTGCATGGATGCTTTAATTGGTTGATCCTGATGCTCACTCCTTTTCTTTCTTTGTTGAAACACTGATGCTTACGCCTTTTCATCTTTTGTTGAAACCCTGATTAAATTTTCAGATTTTTTGTCTTACATCCACATAAATGACAAGAATGTTGCCTCCTTGTATGTTCATCGCTTGAGTGTGAAAAATTTTGTTGCTTGCTCGATATTCTCTGTGATTGTTTTAGTGATTGTATGCAAATTTACATTCACTTGAGTGTGAAAAATATTTGTATATGCCTTGATTGCATAATGTACAAAAAAGAGCATGAAGATCTTGAGAAGTATCCGATATATGTTATTTGTGATGGTGTTTGTAGGCCAAGATTATTTAATTTGCTTCTTGCTTCAAATTCAATATAGCTCATAAACATATATAATACGTTGAATTTGAAGCAAGTAGCATTAATTTAGGCCAATCAATACTACCACATATATCACAAGGTTCAACCTATAATGGAAATGAATACAAGACATACATGTATAGCACAGAGGCTAGATGAGTGCCAAACAGACCATATATTCATAAGTAAGCTAAAAAACTCTCTTTTGTATGTGAATTTGTATATATATTGATATTATTGGTGGCTAGTAGCATGTGTGCTCATTTGTTTCCATGCCTTTATTCTTTTCAAAGTTTTTTTTTGTTTGGATTCCCCATCTTGAAAGGGCTTATATCATTATTGGGTGTTGGATGGGAGTGTGTAGCTTGTAATTTTAACCCCAACGTGCGGGAGCTGTTGATGCGTGGTTTGTATCACAGGCCATCCTTATAGTTGGATGTAGTGACCCTTAGATTGGGTGCTAAGTTTAATGACCTTAGGCATTTTGGTTCTTTTGAGTCTTCAGGAAAATATGGCTTTGGCCTACCTTAGTTTTAGGTTAAAAAGGTGGAGTATCTTATTTAATGAAGTTGAGTTTGACATATTTGATATATGAAATGAGAATTCTATTTTTTGTGCTTGAATATGATCGTGTGATGAGGTGTTGGTTGAGAGGTGTAACGCCCCAAATTTCAATCAAGGGATAATGATAATTATTGAGGATAATTATCGAATTAAAGTGGAATAATTATGCGTTTTGGTGGCAATATTAATTAATATGCCATAATTATTGAGAAATTGAAAGCATAACCATAAATTAGTAATTAATGGAAGAAATTAATTACTAACTAAGAGGAAAATGAGATATGTAACTAAATGGCTAATGGCGTGGTTAGAGTAACTAATGAGTTACTTACTTTATGAGAACCAATGATATTGGGACACTTGGCAAGTGGGTATGGTGAGAGAATGGTTGAGAAAGTCAAACCCACATTTTTTTATTGCTTTCTCTCTCTCTCTCTCTCTCTCTCTCTCTCTCTCTCTTTGTGCGCATGTGAAGGCTTGGGGGGCAGAATTTTCTGCCATCCCTCATCATCATTTCCCTTCTTCATCATCACTCTGTTCTCTCTCATTCTCTCCTCCATTTTTAAGCTGCCATGGGAGCTTAAGAGAGAGGAAGTGCTTTGTGTTAAAGGTGAGTATTTGACCCTCTTAATGCCCTCTAATGGAAAAATGCTCTTCTATAAACTTGTTCCTTGTCTTGAGAGCTTCAATTTCACAGTTTTAGATTTGTCATTTGGTGTTGTTCAAGCTCTCAAGAAATATTGAAGTTAGGAGAATCAAGAAACTCCTTTGGAAAAGTTATAGAGGTGAGCAAGACAAACCTTTCTATATAAGTTTTGTAACCATTGGTTAAGTTTGGATTTTCTGGAGATTTTGCCTTGAATTTTGAAAATGAGGGTCATTGTGTTGTTAGCATGTTGTTTTCATGGAATTAGTGCCTTGTTTAGTGTTTTGAATGAATAGAATTGAATTGAAGCTTAAAGGTGAAGTTTGGGAACTTTGTGTTTGGTTTTGTGTATTGGTCAAAACAGGGCATGGTGATAGGTTGGGATTTTGGTCATTTTGAGGTTACCATTGTGTTCCTTGTGGAACATTGTATGGGAATAGATTTGGTTATTGATTTTGGAGTCATTGAACACTTTGGTAGAAAAGTTGGAAAATCTGTCTTGTGTGAACTCTGTCTGGGCGGTCAGTTTGCACGAACGTTTTGAATGACCAAATGGTGTTGGAAAATTATGAAACTTTCCAGTCTTAAATTTCACATCCCAAGCTTCAAAATGGACATATAATTCATGTCATTTCGTTTTGTGAATTGAGAGTTTATGCTTTGCCAAAGTTTGGGATGGAAACTGGACTCTGTTTTGGGGCAGTGGTGGATTTTGTGTAATTCTAGAATTGTGTGGTGATTTCTAGTAATAGTCCATATTGTTCCAGCAAAAAGGACTTAATAGATTTCATTTGACTTTGGAATCACCTCATTTCGATTTTTCTAGAATTAGTTATGATTTTTAGAAGTTCAGCCAAGAAACAGAATTTTCTTGGCCGCGGCCAAAGGTTATGAACTGCAGACCAAGACCTTCTGTGCATCCATTGGCCGTGGCCCATAGGTAGGCTGGCCGCGGCCAACCCCCCAAAAATGACATTTTGGACTTCCAAAGATGGTTTTTGGTCAAGTGTTTTCCCAAGCCTTTAGGTAGGTGTTTAGGATTTGATTAGCCATCTAAAGGTAATAAATGGTAACCAACTTTAAGTATTATGAAAATGAGAATTTGGAAAAGAGAATGATCCTATGTCCTTGATTTGGTTATAGGGTTGGTTATTCACCGTGATCATGGTTTGATATCCGCTCGGATCGTGAGTAGCCGATGCTGGAGCATATGTGAAAAGAAAAAGTGTAGGGAACTTACCTCTCCTGCATGTATTGATATTTGTGTTTGTGTATTGATGCATGTTATTGCTTTGCTTGATTATGTGAAACATATATGAATGATTGAAGCTCTGTTTCTATTTATGCTATGGCCATGAGTATGTTGTTGAAACATTGAGCATGCAGATATATCATTATGTGAGCACGAGTTATTGTGATACAAGCATGTCATGTATTAAACACTTATCTTGCATGCATATTGGTATCTGTTTCCTGTTGGAATTCTCTAGAATCTCACCCTCCTCTACCAACATTTTAGACAGGACAAGTGGCTCAGGAAGGAGCAAGTGACTAGGGGCGGCGAGAATCCCTTATGGGCATTTGGATTTGGTAGTTGGTTAAGGGTTAATGTGCAAATTTAGCAACGAACTATTTTCTTATGGGCACCCAACAAATTAACTATTTTTGGATGTAAAAGTAGACATAATCAATTTGTTTGGTAGCATATATAACAACACTGTTAACCCTGGTTAACTTCTATTACTATTTGTATTATGGGTCCCACCAATCTTCTCACTCTCTATTATTTTAATATGTTTTTAGAAAAATACGCCTTTTTAAATGGAAAAATATTACTTAGACCCATGGAAGTAATTTTATTTCAGTCAACTTCCAAAAGATTCTAAAATTTCGTTGAACCCTATTAGGTGAAAATAAAATTAAGTTTTGTCAGTGAAAAGATAATAATGCCATTACTTTATTTGTTTTATAAGAGTATTTGCAAGACAAATAAGAGCATTCATAAGGCAAATAAATGGATTTAAAAGAATATAGTGAGTTAAAAACATTTTTTAAAGACAAATATGAGCATTTACAAGAAAAAAATGTTAATGACCAAAATTTTTTAACTGCCGGAATTCTTTTAAATCCCTTTAGAAGAGAAATATGATAATTAAAAAAAAGCACTACTATAAAAAACTCAAATTGTGGCGATTAATTTAAAGAACACTTGGAAAGTGCCATAGCTTCTAGCACTATTAAAACAAGCTACGACACTTCTTGAATATATGGAAGCATCATAGCTTGATTATTTAATTTTTTTTTAAATATAAAGCAGGAAGCGCCATAGGAAGGTGGCACTTCCTACGGCACTTTTCTAAGGAAGTGTCATTGGAAGTCATTTGCTACTTCCTTGGAGAAGCGCCGTAGGAATTCTTTTTTTTTTTTAAATAATTTTTTGTAATTATTTTTTATTCCTAATGGAAACATCCATTTACAATTCAAAATCCACAGCAATTTATAATATAATTCACATCAAAATGAAATAACATAGCACATATCTTTTGTAATATTGTGTCTTCATGTATCAAGCATAAAAGAACTCCAGTATTTAAGTTGCTTAAACTTGAGTCATATACATTACTTTTATGGAGGATTAAACTAAGTATTATTATATGTGTAAGCTCAAAAATTAAAAAAACTCACAATGTATAGAAAGTTAAAGAAGACAGAGTTGACATTTCAAATAAATACCTGAAAAAAATTATGAGCACACATATAAGATTCATGACAAATTTTAACTAAAAAAGAAAACGTAAACCAAATGTTGAGAAAAACCACTTACACGCTATAGAGCTTCTGAAGGAGGTCGAGATTAGAAAAATATATATATATGGAAGAGAAAGCTTTGTACTGCAACGGAGTTCTAGGAAATGAGGGAGCTAGAGGAAACGATGGAAGATGAAAATGAAAATAAGAACAGCGAGTTGTGGAAATTAAATACCACTTTATATGACTTTTTACATATAAACATCATACAAGGTAGGAGTAACTACGACACTTTTTTGTCAAAATGCCGTAGCTTCCCAATTTTTTTTTTTAAAAAAACACTATATCCAAGACACCAAGTACAAAAATGTGCCTTGAATATAGGTGGTGCCTTGAAATCAAGCGCCTTGGATGTGCCCAGCGCCGTCCAAGGCTATATAAGTCAAGCACCTTGGACAACACTTGGCAGGCCAAGTGAAGCGCTGTCCAAGGCTAAGCCAGGTGGGCCTTGGATGGCACATTTTTAAAAAAAGTGCCATCCAAGGCATTTTATTAAAAAATAAATTAAATTTTTTTTAATAGGGGTGATTTATCTTTTTGATTTCTTGTATGATATTTTTTTAGGTAAGTGTCATACAAGATATTGGATAGCTATAGATGTCACTTGTATTTTTTTTTTTAAAAAATAGAAATATCCTCCTACACTTGTATGTACAAGAGATTTATTTTTTTAAAAAAATAAAAGCCTTTTATTCAGGGGATTTATTTTTTAAAAAAATTGCACCGCGTTGCCACATGTATTTTTTTTTAAAAGGAAGTCTTCTTCGACTCTTGTATATACAAAAGATTTATTTAAAAAAAAAAATAAAAGCCTTTTACATAAAAGATTTATTTTTTGAAAAAATTACACCACCTTAAGGCCTAAGCCAGGCGCCATTCAAGGCTTCATACGAGGATATATTTTAATATCCCTAGGCAAGCACCATACAAAGGGAGTACTTTTTTTTTTTAAATAACCTATTGTATGGCACTTTCTCAGGCAAGCACCATACAATATATCAGGCAGCTACGACGTTTTCTTAGTTAAGCGCCATAGCTATCACATGTAGTAGTGAAGGGAATTTAGAAGACAAATATAAGCATTTATAGACAAAAATGTTTATGTTTACTTTTGGACCCAACAAAAGATAATTGTGTTAGGTGCTCATAGTAAAATAGTTTATTGCTAAATTTGCACTTTTGTCCTTCTAAACATATATTAAAATAATAGATAGTGAGAAGATTAGTGGAACCCACAATGTAAAAAGTAATGAAAGTTAACTAGAGTTAACTGTGTTGCTATATATGTTAACAAAAATGGATTATATATACTTTTGCACCCAAAAATAGTTAATTGTATTGAGTACTTGTAAGAAAATAGTTCATTATTAAATTTGCATTTTAACCCATTTTTTTAAAAAAAATATTTCCCACTTCTTAGACCAAGTATGAAATTATCTGGTCTAAAAAGTTGGCATTTTTTATTATAAACTGAGACTTTAAGATTGGTCGTTAAAACACCGGTTTGAAAAAAGTAACTTTTAAGACCAGTTGTAGGATAGATCTTAATAAGGATAAACTTTTAAAATTGGCCTATATAAGACTAGATCTAAACTTGATCTAAAAAGTTAATTTCAACCGATGTAAAAGACCTTTTTTTTTCTAGTAGTGCATATTTATCATGTAAAAAAAAGAAAGTAGTAGTTATATTAACACTAAAAAGCTGGCATGACTAGCACAAATTCCTCATTTCAATTTGATGTTTTCCCTTTTACAAAGCACAAAAGTAGTTTTTTAATACAAGCGGTTAAAACTGTAGAAAAATGCAAGATTAAGTCAAGTATGAAAGCAAAAATTTTCTACGTCAAAGAGGTGGTTTGTTGAAAATGCTAATATTCAAATTGTCTCGATTGTTATTGTCAAGTCAATCAGTAAAACTGTTAGCTTAATTGTTAAAATTTGAGTCATGACTAACACAAGTCAGTAAGCTAAATTTTAGTCAATTTAACATTTTAGTCATGACTAACACAAGTCTAAAATGTATGAAGGATGACAACTAATTTTCTCATCAAAACGCTTAAACCAAAAATTTACTTCATAATTTTTCACATAATTTGTTAATATATAAAGAGTTTTTACAACATGTTTTTTCACACTTGACTAACATGTGGGTTGCAAACCACCCTCTCTTTCTAAATTACCACACAATTCTAAGAAAAACTCAAAAACTCTAGGAGTAATTCTAATGATATTTCAACAAGATGGGCAACTACTTATCCTACTCATTATTTCATCACCCATCCTCCCCCCCCCCCACTCAAACTATAACTTATTTTTTTAGCTCAAACATTTTGACATATAGTTGGGCAACATCACACACTATTAGAACTAATGCTCTGTCACAATTCAACCCACCATTGCCACAGTGACATGTATTCAAGTTCACATTCCATCTAACAAAGTGAAAAATCATAAAGCATATCAAAACATGAACAAAAACACATAGACATATAAATCATATCATTAAATGATCAAAGGCACACAAAAATCATAGATAAGTATAGCAAAGTTATAGTTCAAGACCCTATATACATTGGAAAATTCAAAGACATGAACCAAAACCTTTCTACAAGTCATGGAACCCATAAACAAAAGTATTATGTAGTTAACCAGATCGTAAACTATTCAAAATGATTATTGTAAATATCTAATTTTATTTTTAAAATATCAGCATAAAATAAATCACTAGCAAAATGTTTCCATCATGCTAATTAAAAAATATAATTGACAAAAACATATCACTATGACAAACTAATAGCAAGAAACTGCTTCAATGCAAATCATATAGAGTTAGCGATCTATAATATTGAAAAAGCTTTATTACTTGACAAGAACCTCTAGAAAAATCAAATAGGCATTGAGGATAATAATGCATCAACATCATACTTGATCCTAGGACAGCCAACTCTCCCTATAAATAAATTTGCAACTATTACACTTGAAAACACAAGCAAATATATTTTTATTCAACATGTTATATATATATATATATATAATAATAATAATAATAATAAAATGGAAACAATAATTTATTTTGTCAAGAAAATGCCCACAGATACATAAGATTCAGATGCATTTAAATTATGGACAGCCATAAACCGTAATTTAGTTTGTCGAGAAGATGCCCAAGCACACCATTTTATCAATGAAACTCTTTCTTTAGCTAAGCATATGGTTCGTGCAAATGAATTCTACAAAACCATGCCTATGAACTAAAGTGATGCTGATGTATCTTTTACTTACCTTATTAATTGTATAAACTCACTATGTATATATTTTGAGTAATAAAATCCCATTTTCACTCAGAAAATATTATCAACTACAAAACTCCAAGGAATCCCCAACCTTCAACACATGCCCGAAAGGGGATGATGAAACTCCCTTCCAATATAATAAAATTAAGATCATAATGAGAACAACCTACAAAATAAATTTTCCATCTCACCTTATTAAGAGCCCCAATGAATTACATTATATCGAATTCCTTTAATGTTTTTATTTTTTTAAAAAAAAAACTTCAAAATTTAATGGCTTATGATCAATGGGGTTTTCTCTTGTCAATATATTCTGTACAGTCTTTGAAAGTAGACTGGAAAAGAAAAGGATCTGGGGTGTCAGCTGTGCCTTAACAGCTGCCCCCTCTGCTGTGCCCCCATTTTGGGGCCTTTCTAAATGTATTTTTCATGGATCTTTAATTGGATCATTAGATTCTATATGAAATAAACGACATTTTGATATCTTATGGGCAAAAAATGGAGTTGTTTTAAAATTTATATGATTTTTCAAAGATATTTCAGAAAAAGTGCTTAAAGTTTTTTTTTTTTAAAAAAAATGCATCATTTTTCTGAAAAATCATAAAAATTTTAAACCAGCTCTATTTTTTTCCTATAAGATATCAAAATGTCGCTCATTTAGTGTAGAATCTAATTATCCAAAGAGCCATGAAAAATACATTTGGGAAGGCCCTAAAATAAGGGCACACAGAAGCTGACACCCCAAATCCAAGAGAAAAATACTTGAAAAATTTATCTTTGATAAAGCAGCTATGCATTTTAAACAAACAGAATGGAATCTTCACTTTTCTGGAAGACAAATGGAAACTCAAAATACAAAGAAGACACCAACCTGAAAACAAAGCCGCGACAGGGACAGGGAAGATCGAATGTTGAGGGTACATGAAGCTGCGATGGGGAAGATCGAATGCTGGTACGTAGAGACCAGAAACACTAACAGGGAAGTTGCAACAGATGGAAACCATACACGGAAGTTGTGACAAGAACGCCAAGAACAAACCAAAAATGTTGAGCACGGAAGTTGTGACAAGGAAGCTCGACAGCAAGTACAGATCTGAAACGAGTGAAGTTAATTGGAGTGGGTGGTTGGGAACAACATTGGACGAACTGAAGGAGTTGTTTTACATTTTTGTCATGGGTATCAATATATATAATTAATGTTCTGTGAAGCCGATCTCATAGGCAGCTTAACTTTAGCACCAGAATCAGTTTAATGTTCATCCGCTGATCTGTGAATTTCCCTAATAAAAATTGTGCATCAGGCTTATGCGTGTGAGCCAGTCTCATCCCCTTCTATCATTAGGCTTTGTGCCCGGCTCATTTTTCAGACTCTTCTCTTGGATTATTCATTTTTTATCTCTCCATCTTTTCCTTGCCTGAGGCACTCTCTCGGTGTCTCCTCTTTTATATCCTCGAGGCCATACATCTCACATTTCAAAATCCTCGTTTCTTTACTTTCCCTTTTTCTCTTAATCTATATTAGCATTATCTCATCCTTTTTATTTTCCAGTATCACTCTCACTACTTCCTCATTTCGTGACGTCTTATCTTGTCTCTAGGGTTTCAACATTCAAATCCCCTCCCCTGCATCTCATCTCTCAGCCTCCCCCATCAATTTCTTCTTCTCCCACTCTCTCTCTATGATATTCTTCACAGGTTGTTTTCCTTCAGTCTCTTCATCTTCGTTGACAAAAAGTATCAAAGACTATGAGATCTGGTGACCACGAAGATGACGGGGAGGCACTGATGAGTATGCCAATGATGTTGGGTATGAAGAGATGAGATTGTCCCAGTTAAAGGAGCTAAAGATTTTTGCACCAAACTTCCTTCCTTCCTTCTTCATTGCTGAAAAATGGCGGAGAGATTTTCGGTACTATTCCATTTTTATGGTATGTGATTTGTAAGAAAAATATAACTAAAAAGGAGATTAGGCGTACCTGGACGAATCCATGTTCGGATCCGGGTTAAAGCTCCAATACTCCATACTTGTGCCCACACAATTATTGGACTACTAGAGTCTAATTGTGATTTGCACAGCAGATCACCAAAACCAGAAAGATGGTAGGAGAGAAGGGAATTGCCAGAAAACTCAATGGCGGGGTGAATTGCAATTGAGGAGGCACACCCTATTTATAGTGGTTTATGGAGGCCACTAATTAGGAAACGTGTGCACTCCTTCTTGCCCTCCAAGACAGCAATTAATTGTCTCTCAATTAATTCCCTAATTATGGTGATTTTTGTTTCTTTTTTAACAAATCCATAATTATTGCTGAATTATTCCCCAATCTGCATTTTATGCTGATTTTATTCTTATTTGATTAGGCTACTTATTTCCTAATCAAATAGTCCGGCCCATCAAGGTCGGACTTGGACCCAAAGTCCAACATGATTAGTGTTCACTCTTCTAGCTTCTCTCTTTTTTTGTTTCTCTTACCTATTATCTAATCTTCTCTAATTTCCTTTTTCCTTTTATAGTTGGCACTAGATTTATGTTTTGTTCTTTGGCTATAGATTTAAGTGAGGGTGTTCTTATGTTTTTCACATTAATGTCGATTAGTATAGGCCAGTGGTGTGGTAGCTATTCTCCTTGTAGCTGATCTGATCTATTCCTTATATTCATGTGTATAAATCTGATTTTTAGTTCCTAGAGAGGTTTTTTGATTGGGATATGATGTATATTTATTCCTTTTTGCTAGGAAGTGATTCTTAGTGAAGACAATACAGGACAATTTTTTGTTTGAAGCCTTTAACCTCATGGAGGACAAGATTAAGAGGCTAATGATGATAAAACACTTCTCAGTTGAGCTTTGAAGATTATTCAAAATCATGTAACACATTATAATACCATTTAAATTCTTCAAATTTAACTCAACGTTGATTAAATTGTAAGTAAGGTTCATTCATGCCATAGTTTTGTACATTGTAATGTATTAAATGACTACGTAACACAACAACAGGTTTAAAGAGATCGTTTGCCTACAAGAGGATTATATACTAGGAATAGTATCATTGAGACCAAAGAAAAGGTAACTTATTTACTACCAAAAGAATGAGATAGGATTACAAAGATATTAATAGGTTGGGCTGAAACATGGTAATGGTGTGATCTAAGATCAACATCTAGAAAAAAAGCATGAAATTGCTCTCCATAATGTTGTTTTCTCAAGAAGGACCATGTGTAATGATATGTTACTAATAAGTATGGCTCTATTTTAATATCTGTCCATTGTTGAGCAAACCTTTTTTATTATTTGCAGAGCTTTTTCTAATGTATGCTTTTATTTCTCTTATTCATATATCGGATATAATTTGTGTGTTTTATAAATGAAATATTGTGCATTTTGTACAACAGTTATTTATGTCCTTCAATTAATTTCTTTTGCTGGATTCCTTTCCCTTAAAAAAATGCATTCTCCCTAAATTATATTCTTTGGATAATTTATTTTGAGTAAAAATAGTATTGATATATCTACAGGAGATGCATGTTTTGTGACTATTGTTTGTTTGTTTTTGTAAGTTTACTTCAAATATTGTTTAATTATAGAAATAGGCACCTAAAGAATTACTTTCCTTTGTATGTTACGGTAACATTATTTGTCTACTATTAACAAGGCTTACAAGTTAAATATATGTATAAAGTATACGCTACATTGGTAAATTATTTTTGTGCATTTTAATGGAATATGGTTTCAGATATAAAAATTAACTACAAGCTCTCATTGTTGATTTACAACTTTTTGATATTAGACTTCACATTAGACTCTCACTTATCTTTGTTAACCCTTTTGTTTATGTTGTGGTTTCTCCGACTCACACCCACAAGGTTTGTCCACTTTTTACATGATATAGCGGCAATTTGGACTATGGGGTCAATTTTGTATGCTGCACCATCTGTTGCACAAGACATGAACATTTAGAAGTAGCCCACATCATGAAGAAATGTCTGAACAGACAAAAAACTTTCAAAAGTGAAGTCATTCATTAGATGGATTGTGGTCAAAGGGAGGAAAGGGGGACTAAGCTCCACCTTCATGCAGAACCCCTCTCCCAAAAAGTTAAAAAGGACTAACTCCCTAAAAGAATTTTGCAAATAATAAAAATTTAGTTTGGAATATTAATCATTTGTTGAAAAATGAAAAATGAAGAAAGGAAAAATGGAGTCATACGGAGTGGAAAGCAAAAGATTGAAGCCAAGAAAACATTGACAGGGTATAAATGCTTTGACAAAAAGGGCAATATGCTATTAGTGATACAACATGCCCTGCCATTAGCTCTTAATGAAACTTTGGTCATTTAATAATGGATAGTTGTGTGAATTAAGTGGATTATGAGGTAACGTGAATTAGGAAAATGTAGTTGATTTACCATGCCACTATTTAATCATCTGCAAAATGGTCTTTTGGCCAATGTTTTATCATGCTTGCCACTTGTATTTGCTGCAACATTTTCTTCTTATAAAGAGGATCACACTTTAAAAACTTTTAATTTGTCATTTGTTTCTTCTTTTGCTAGAAAGTAGGGCAAACTACTAGATGATGTGAATGCTTAGTTTCTTAGTGTGCATATTTTTTACCTACGCTGCATGAGTCTATTTGAAGGAGGGTATTAAGTTTGGCATATGTGCTCAAGCATAATAGTTAACATTTTTGTAAATTATAGTACTTTATAAAGCTTAGTCAACTTTTTCCTACTTACTTTCATATCTGTGCAAAGCTGAAGATAGGAAAAAAAAAATAAACAAAACAAAACCAAAGTAGTAGCTTCAGTCGCTATAAGAAGTACATAATATAAGTATCTCCAACGTGATTTTTCAAGTTATTAGGCGTGGTATCTCATGCATAAGGTAATGATTCTTTTTTTCCCGCTCTTTCCTTCTTATGTTCTCTGTATGTAAACACTCCTCATTTAAGAATAGAGGACACAAAAGCTCATTTCAAGATGCTTTACAAATTCGTTTAACGTGTACCCTGCCTTAATACCACTCTCTCATTTGTTTCAGCCTACTTTACATATTTTTTAACACTTTGATCCATATAGTTAGGGAAGTGAACTTGGTTGTGATTGGTCGTAAAGCTAGAGTTAATCTATTCTCTTTGTTTTATTTTTAAGGTAAGTTTTTGTTTGAATCTCTCTTAAAGTTTATCCTCAAATAGCTGCCGCTAGGAGACCTGCCAGAATAACTTAGACTTTAGTCATTGTTTTAGCATCTAGGCATGTTTTCTCTCGTAGTCGATAATTATTCACTATTGGAAAAAGACCTTTTTAGACCATCACATTTAGACTGGTTTTAGCAGATAAGGTCTTAAAAATTTGCACGGTGGCAATTTTGTAATTATATTAAACTTCTAAGACTGGTTCTCAAAAAAACCAGTCTTAAAAAATTTATTTAGACCGGTTATAAATAAAACCTGTCTTAAATGTTAAAAATTTTTTAAATTTAAAAATTTTAACATTTTAAGACCATTTTTTACAAAAACCGATCTTAAATGTGAAATTTCACTATTTTAAGACCGGTTTTTAATAAAACAAACGGTTTTAAAGGTAAGATTTTTGGCCCGTATTTTTACTTCTGTGCCCAGATCGCACACTCTATGAACCCTTTCTTCTCTTTTTGCCATTTCTTTGTGATCCTTGTCAGTGCTTGTTCTAAACTCGTCCATGGCGTCCCGTCCCTCATTTGCTCAACTCTCCTCCGTCATTACCGCTGTCATTGTTGTGTTCGTCATCGCTGTTATTTGATTATCGTCAGTCTTCTCCGCCGCTATCTCTACTCTCCGCAGTAACCATTCTCCTATGAGTTGAATTCCCTTTATCAATACCGTGAATTTGAGGACATCATTTTAACCTTAGTCGATGCCACCATGACTTTGGGTTGAAGCTCACTCCTTGGTCTTCAATCAGGTTAGTGTTCGATCTGTTATTTAGTTATACCTTGTTCAATAATTAATAATGTTCTATGAAAAAATGGTTCTCATTGTTGCTTTGAGCACTTAAACGTAATCTGGAAAAAATTAAATCAGCACATTCTTGTTAGATATATGCTCTGACTTTTAATTACATCCTTGTGATATATGGCTTGGATTAATACCACTCTATGTTATGTTTTAATTTAGTGCGGTTGTTTGGTTATTGTCGGTATTATTGGTTTGTTAAAACAATATTAGTTTCAAATGGTGCCTGTTAATTTCGTTGAAATATCTAAAACTCTATTGTTGTTGTTTTTTTTATCTATCCTTTTGTTGTTGGATATAGGGTGCTAGAAGTGTTGAGATATATATGGATCACAGTTGGATAAACGCTAAACGAACGAGTGTTGAATATGATAATGGGGTGAGGGGTGTTTTAGACTTCGCTAGTAGAAATGCCGATGATGGTAGTGGGAAGTTTTATTGCCCTTGTATAGTATGTTTGAATGAGAAGCGACTAAGTATTGCAGATATATATGCACATTTAATTTGTGAATGATTTTGTAAGAATTATAAAGTGTGGGTATGGCATGGTGAAGAATTAGAAATGCCAAGTTCATCTCAACAGGGGGAGTGAACTTTGATGATAATGACACAGATACGGATGATCGGATAGAGAATATTATTTGTGATGTAGGAGAAGAGACTTTTGATCAATCACATACATATGGTAATATGTGTAGTGATGCTGAGATGCCGTTGTATCCGGGGTGTAAAAAGTACCAATTGTTGAAAGCAGTATTGAAATTGGTAAGCTTGAAAGCACGACATGGATGGAGGGGCAAGAGTTTTTCAGAAACGCTTGAGGCTTTTAAGGACATGCTTCTAGATGATAATGTGTTGCCTACTCGATACTATGATGCTAAGAAAATATTGTGTCCACTAGGGATGAAGTATAAAAAGATCCATGCATGCCCTAATGATTGTATATTGTATAGAAAAGAGCATGAAGAGGAACAACATTATTCGATATGTGAAACCCTAAGGTACAAATCAAATAACTCTCCTGCAAAAGTATTGTGGTACCTTCCAATCATACCAAGGTTCAAACGCTTGTTTGCTAATGAAAATGATGCAAGAAATTTTATATAGCATGTGGATGAGAGGATATCCGATGGAAAGCTTCAACATCCAGCTGATTCTTCTCAATGGAAGAAAATCATTCAATTATTTCCTACCTTCGGTGAAGAGCCTAGGAACCTTAGGCTTTGGCTTAGCACAGATGACATGAATCCTTTTGGTAGCCTGAGCAGTATACATATTTCATGGCATGTTCTGTTGGTAATTTACAACTTATCTCCTCTATTATGCATGAAACGAAAGTACATCATGTTATCTATGTTGATTTCGGGACTAAAACAACCCAAAAATGACATAGATGTTTACTTGGAACCCTTGATCGAAGACTTGAAAGAGTTGTGGAACAAAGATGTTGACGTTTTTGACGCGAACAAGAAGGAGGTTTTTAAAATGTGAGCCATGATATTTTGTACTATAAATGACTTCCCTGCATATGGAAACTTGTCAGGCTATAGTGTTAAAGGCCATAAAGCATGTCCGATTTGTGAAGAAGGAACATGCTACCATCAACTTCAACATGGAAGAAAGACAATTTATCTTGACCATAGGAGATTTCTTAGACGAGGCCACCCGTATCACAGATTAAAGAAAGCTTTTTTTGGTGGACAAGAGTTTGAAGATGCTCCGAAGGCATTGACTAGGGAGTAAGTTTATGAAAGGGTGAAAAATATGAATGTTATTTTTGGTAAGACTACAAAGAATAGTAATGAGAAAAGTAAATGGAAAAACAGATCTGTCTTCTTCAATCTTCCATATTGGCCGAAGCTTGATGTGAGACAGTGTATTGATTTCATTAATGTGGAGAAAAACGTTTGTGATAGTATTGTTGGGACACTGCTTAACATACAAGGTAGTTCTAAGAATGGCATGAAGGCAATATTAGATTTGCAAGAAATGGGGACACGAGAAGACTTGCATCTAAAGCCATATGTTAAGAGAACTTTTTGTCGTCCAGCTGCTCATACTTTGTCTAAGGATGAGAAAAGAAGCTTCTGTGACTATTTACATGGCATCAAAGTTCTTTCAGGGTATTCTTCAAATATTAGGAAGCTTGTGTCGATAAAAGACTTGAAGTTAGTGGGGCTAAAGTCTCATGATTGTCATGTCTTAATGCAACAACTGCTCCCAGTAGCTATTCGAGACATTGCCGAATATGATCTTCAACATATTTTGACTAGACTTTGTTTCTTCTTCAATGCTATTTGTAGAAAGTCATTAAGACAGAAAAATTGGATGAACTGGAAAATGGAGGATATCTGATCTTGTGCCAGCTTGAGAAGCTTTTTCTTCCTTCTTTTTTTGACATCATGGTACATCTAATTGTTCATCTAGTCAGAGAGATCAAGTTGTGTGGCCCTATCTATTTATTATGGATGTACCCAATTGAAAGAACTATGAAAATCCTAAAAGGGTATGTTGTGAAGAACCCTAACCGGCTTGAAGCGTCTATTGTTCAGAAATATGTTTCTGAAGAAGCCATATAGTTTTGTCAAGATTACTTGTCAAATGTAGGACACATTAGACTTCTTGAACGTCATGACGAAGAAGGCGGTAGATGTGGGGCTTCAGTAAAGAGTATGGATCCTGATGAACTGCAACAAGTCCACTTGTACATCTTGAATAATGTTGATGAAATTCAAAATTAAATTAATGCTCATAAAGAAATTGTACGGAAAGGAAATAGTTGAATAACTGAACAAAGGTAAATTAAGGAGCATAACAAAACTTTTGCACATTGGTTCAAACAAAAGGTTGATGGCGAAGAATGTGTTTCTGATACAATTAAATGGTTAGCATGTGGTTTGAGGCTAATATCATAAGTTGGACTTCATTTGCGATCAATGGTTATACATTTTACATGAAGTCCCTTGATGATAGGAGTACTGTCCAGAACAGTGGGGTTATGTTAGTGGTTGAATCTATGCACTTCTCTAGTTCAAAAGATAAGAATCCTAGATTAGCAGCAATACCTTATTATGGGGTGATTGAAGAGATTTGGGTGGTTGATTATATTAAAGTTAAACTTCCCATTTTCAAATGCAAGTGGGTTGATGTCAACAATAGTGTGATGATTAATCAGTTGGGATTTACATTGATTGATTTGAATAGTAGAAGTTTTAGAGATGAACCTTTTATTATGGCATATCAAGCGAAACAAGTGTTCTATGTTACTGATCAGACAAATAAAATGTGGTCTGTAGCTCTCCAAGGAAAAAAGGTCGTTGATATTAATCAGGAAAGTCATTCAATGAATGATATGCTTGAGACTCCTTCTTTTTCTAGGGGTTTACCAGAATTGAACGAAGAAGATGAAGTAGACAATGAACACGGCACAAGAAACGATCATCATGAAGGGATATGGGAGGATATCCTTTTATAAAACTACATTGAAGGTTAGTTAGCTAAAATAATTAGCATGAACTATATTTGAATTATGTATATTGTTATTGGTATATATATATAACTACTTTTTTTGTTGTCGTCACAGGAAATGAAGGATATGAGGTGTACGTCTTAGTGTAGATTCTTCGAAGCCAGGCCCGCTAGTGATCATCAGCCTGAGATGAGTGTGTATAAAGTATTTTGGCCCTAATGAATAACAGCATTGTCATTAAAGTAATTTAATCTTTGATGTATGTATGTAAGTGAAAAGATAAGGAACTTGGTCAAAACAACATTGTCATGGTTGTATGATTTCCTTGCATTATGATTCTATCTATGATTGTGAGTTTATTATTCATGGTTGTTTTCCTTGCTTCTGTTTCAGCCAGCACTGTTTAAGCAAAAGGGAGTTGAGTTTTAATATGTTCCAATGAGTTTTGAGTATCTCACATGTCATTAAGATGTTAGTTATATAATCTGTAAGAAAAGAAGATTTATTTGAATGTCGTTGAACTAGCTGCTGCTTGCTGAGTGAAATGTTTTAACAAGGGAAATGACTTGCTGGGTATATCTTTTAAACGAAAATTTTAAAAAAAAAAAATCAACTTTTAAGATGGGTTCTCTCCAAAACTGGTCTGAAAAGTACATTTAAGACCGGTTTTGGAGAGAACCGGTCTAAAAAGTTGCAATTTTAGACCGATTTTCTGCAAAACCGGTCTAAAAAGTAATACTTTTAAGGTCGGTTTTGTAGAAAACCCGTCTTAAAATTTCAACTTTTTAGACCGGTTTTTTAGAAAACCGGTCTAAAATTTGAACCTGTTAGACCGGTTTCTCTGATAACCAGTCTAAAAATATTTATTTTTAGACCAGTTTTATAATAACCGGTCTTAATTTTTTTTTTTTAAAACCAGTTCTATAACCGGTCTAAAAAGTAGCAGACTTTTTAGACCGGCTGTATCAAGACCGGATCAAAAACCGGTCTAAAATGTCTTTTTTAACTAGTCTTAAAAGTAATTTTTCCAGTAGTGATTACATTATATTAGCAACATGTTCGATGCATGTTCAGAGTCATTTCACGCCTTTGTGCAGATTTTATATATCCTAGGATTAAAATGCCTATATGATTTTTTCATCCAAAAGGAAAGTAATTCTTTAATAACCTCTAAAGCTGATTATAACGAATGAAGAGTAAAGTTAGAGGTTCTAGCCAATTCTTTAACATTTTGCTCCGTATAGTAACTAGTAACTGGTCAACATAGCTTTTTGATGACAGTTTATTTTATCATGGTGTTCAATTTTTATAGATTTTGACGATATTTATTACCTGGTTTGAGCAATGATGGCACTCTATTTTTTACATTGCATTTAATGTGGCAATATAAAAATTATCAATTTTTTGTTTCTTGTACAGTAATATATCTTAGCAAAGCTAAATCACAGTTATGTATAGTTCTGTGAAACAATTTATTATCCTTTGATTATAAAATGTTATCTCAGATTTCCAAAGACATGTTCATGTGGTAATATTTGCATTTATTGATCAATGTGCATAACCAAGATTGGCAAAGTTTTCAATTGCTTTACGGCCATTGATGCAGTAGTAGGTTATTTATTTGCAATTTGCAACTATTTCTAAAAGTAGTTTTAGGATATTGTTATCTGTTGTTTATATTGAAGTAGTTTTATGATAGTATTTAATGGTAGGACAATGCTTCAATTTTAAGATTGCTTTCGGTGTATTCTTTCCTTTCTTAAGTCAGTTTGGTGAATATAATACTATAATCCTTCAAAAATATTTCCACGTGACTAACATGCAATAATACTATATTCATATCAAACAATCATATTTGTAATGTCAGTTGCATCAAATTATGGATAGAATGAAAACAATTGTCATTATGAGATTCAAGCTTTTTAAGCTTACTGAATCCAAACTTTCGTTCAACCTTATCTTCGTTCAATCTTCTTAAAACTCTTCCATGCTATGTCTAAGGTGTTTCCAATGGATTGCATTGATTTCTATCTTATAAATAAAGAATAAAGAATGGGGCATTCAACTCTCTTGACAATAATATTATATTATTGGGTTAAGGTTCAATTTTAACAACAAAGTTTTTCATCACAAGCGTTTGGCACAATTAAGTTTTAATAGGTGTAAAAGTAGATATAATCTTTTAAAATTCATATAATTTTAGTAATTTCGTTAAATTGGTCCAAACGTCCATTATAATGGTGGAGAATATACATGGCTAAAATTGCACCATTTTTATAAGATTATTTCTACTTTTACACCCTTCAAAACTTAATTATGTTAGACATTCATGACAAAAATCTTCATTACGAAAATTTCACCTTAACCCCATATTTTTGTTTCTTCAATGTTATGCTGTGTGTACTTGCAGTTATGTTACTATAAAAAGTTCCATGCGCTCTTTTCCTTCGGCAAGTTGCTCATTTTAGGAGAGGTTGCTCAATGTGAACCTTTTAGGGTGTGTTTGGTTTGAAGGGGAGGGAGGGGGAGGGGAGAGGAGGAGTGTCAAATTATAATTTTGGACGGGAGAAGCTTAAAATTTACCTTCTCATTCTTTTAAATATTAGATTCTCGCCCAAAATTTATCTTCTCATTCTTTTTAAATTTTAGGTTCCCACCCAAAATTTAAATACTACTACAAAAAAAACATGAATTTTCCGACGGAATTGATTTCCGTAGGAAAATTTTCCGATTGAATTTTTGATGGAATTTTTTCCGTGGTAAAATTTGCCACAGAATTAGCTACGGAAAATATTCCGTCGGAAATTTTGACTTTTGCCACGGAATTTCCACGGAATTTCCAACGAAATTTTATTCCGTCTAAAATTGCTAGGGAATTTCCGACAGAATTGAATTCCGTTGCAATTTTCGATAGAATTTAATTACGTTGGAAATTCCCTCGCAATTTCCGTTGGATTTCAATTCCGTCGCAAATTCCACAAGGGAATTTCCCTCACAATTTCTGACGAAATTGAATTCCATGGGAAATTCCGTGGCAAAATAAAAAAAATATTATTTAATTATTTAATATTTTAAAATTAAATTAAATTTTAAAAAATTATTTTTATAAAATTTATTATTTTTAATTTAATTGTAAATTTATTTTTAATTATTATTTTCTAATTTTAAAAACTATTTTTAATTTTCAATAATAGGTTTTGGTCCTTGTAGGGGCAAATAGTCATCTAAAAAATAAAATTTATTAGTTATTAATTAATATTAGTAAATAAAATATTAGTTAATAATTATTTATTAGTTATTAATTAATGTTAATAAAAATTTAATTTTAGAAATTTAAAACAAATATAGTCATATGATTATATATATAAGGGAAAATTTTATTTAAAGACAGTTGAATTTCTCTAATTCTAATTTGGGTTGCTAAACTTAAGAAATCATTAATTAGGTCATACAACCCAAATTAGGATTTATAAATTTTGTCAATTTACTTCAATGCCATTTGAGTTTTAAGAAAAGGAAAATTGAATATAGATTGCTGTTGCCAATAAAAATGTGTGAATTGTTAAATTTAACTTGTTAATTTGTAAAATCTCTACCAAATTGTTGTAGAACACAAATAAAGAGAGAACGACAAAACTTATGAGTCCCATTGTTCTTTTTCTTTCTTTCTTTTTTTAATTTTTCTCTTCATTTGATGGTGTATAGTCATGGAGAAACTCCACGGCTGGTGTCAAGCAGCACCGTCAATAATGGAAGGAGCAATTATAGTACAGAACAAAAAATTGTAAAAGACGGTGAATAAAACTACAAAATTGAGATATATCCAAGAAACGAGGATCATATCTCAAACTCCTTTACTCTCATATTCACGCTACTCTATGCTTTCTCTGCTTCTTTGAACATCACCTTCGTGGCTGCATAATATAATAAAAACAATTGCTAACTACAACTTCAAATTCATATTAACAGTGTTGTTAATTACCAATCCAAACATGTGTCAAAGGAGAGGAGATGAGAGAAACGGGAGATAGATGAAAGAGAGGAGGAGGAAGAGGGTATATAAGTAAAATCACTCAATTCTAAATTCCTATATTGGGTTGGTTGACCTGATTTATAATCTGTTAAATTTAAAAGCCGGATTTAGGATTTGGGTATTTCAAAAGGCTTTTAATGGGATTTTCCCTATATATAATTGAGTTTAATAATATAGTGTCAAAGCAGTTGAGCTCATCCTATAAGACATCGCGCGCATACGGACGAGGTCGTGGGTTCGAACCAAAGGAGGGGCAAGTTGAGTTGCATTTCCAAGAAAAATGAGATTGCGACACATGGCAGAAGGAGGTTGTGACACGTGGAGGCTCTGGGGGCCGGCAACAAGGTGGACGCCGCCAAAGCTGCCACGCGTCGCCGCCGGGCATGAGGGGGCGGTCGCGGGAGTTGTCACATGGCTTTTTAAATTTTACAAAATAAAAAATATGTTTGGAAGGGAATTTTTGACGGAATATTCCTTCGGAAGTTACGACGGAATTTAATTCCGTCGGAATCTAAATTCCGTTAGAAATTTATTTGTTACGCTATTATTATTGATGGAATCCATTCCATTGGAAATTTAGTGTTTTTTTGTATAGTACCTTTAACCCAAAAAAGTAATTTAACCCCCTCCCCTCCCTCCCCTCACCTCCCCTCAAACCAAACACACCCTTAGTAGTAAGTGAGGACAGTAATACGCATTAGCTCATGATGAGTTCCAATCTAAATACTCCCTTCCGATAGACGAGGAAGTGCAAGGAAGATGGAACTAATGGAAGTTAGTAGTTATCAGTTTTCTTTATTGGCATATATCTTATTTCGTATGCAAAATTATGTGCTTTGTATTCATCTTCTTAGGAAATAGAGGAGCTCATAACAATCATCGTCAAAGAATAGCATATGGGGAAAGCAAAAACCTTGATGCCAGCTATAAAATGGGTTCCATAATGAAGGAAAGCTTTGGCAAATGTTTCCGACACCTACTTTAGATATTGTTACTTTTAGATAGCCTTCTACAGCAGATCATTATTACTTCTACCTTACTTTCGTGTGTAATGAACATTTAAAATATTTAACTTTTCTTATTAAAGTGGAGTTTTGTCATATTGAAGTTTTCATAATTTTACATGGCTGAATCTATAGGATATTAGAATATCAAGATGTTCATTAGGGTAAATTAGTCAACAATTTTAGCTCTCATTCAAAACCCTTCAATTAGGAGGGAACTTAAAAAAAGGGAGGGAAGGGAATGACAACCAAAATTTTGGTTTTCCTACCCTCCAAAATTTCAAACCAAATTAATAAGAAAATGGGGACGGCCCTTCTTCTACTTTCCTCTCAAACCGAATACACTCTAAATATTGATTTGCACATCCTATTATGGCATTGTGATGGTTTTACGCAGTAGTCAATTGCATTGAACCAACCATCTGTTTAATTATATATAAAAATCAAGTCCAATCATTAAGTATCTATTTCAAATCTTTATAACCTCCAAGTTCTTTACTTTAATACAGTCTCAAAAATTCTCAATTTACCCCCATAACTCAATTTCTCTATCCCAATAATATTTCTATCATACAATAACTCTATTTTACTCATTAAAATTCTTTATAATAATATTTTCCTCCATACATGCTAAAATCCCCAAAAATCTACTCACTAGAAATCCTTGGAAAAATTTTCACAAATCAACTATGCCTCAACTTATTATTACAATCACATTACTCTCTTCCGTTAATTCTTTCTCACTTATTAGAATCATTCAATTATAATTACCTCCTCAATGTCTTCAAAAACATCCAATCTTCAACACTCAAAGGTTTACCCCAAAACTTTTTAATATTCATAATTCATCATAAACCTCAGAGCCAACTCTTTCAACTATCAGTTTAAACTCCAACAAGGTAAAATAAAATATGAAATTCAAATTTAAAAGTCCCATATCATAAATCACAATTTTCCCAACCAAACCCTAATCTTAGTTATCTCAAATCAACTATTCAAGTAAAAATCTAAGTCATATAATTCTTATTCTAACCTCTTTATCTCCATTAAGAACTAAATCATTAGTTGGAATGCCTAAAAAATTTGAAATATTAAACCCTATATTTTTCTTCCCTCAAAGACTAAAAATAAGAGATGAAAACTAAAACCATAGATGATAGGATACCTTACCAAGTACCCAGCCATCTTCTTCTTCCTCTCTCTCTCTCTCTCTCTCTCTCTCTCTCTCTCTCTCTCTCTCTCTCTCGCAGCGTCGCATGAAGGAAGAGGAAAGCAGAAGAACAAAAGGTGAAAAATAGAGAAAGGACCGGAGGAGTTCGCAAGCGGGAATAGATTGGAGAAATGGATTTTATTTTATTGATGGGGTTCCCACCCACTTTTGTGTTATCTGACTCTTCCTTTTTCTTTTTTAATATTCTTTCATTTCTAAATGATGTTCCCTCTTTTTCTTTTTTTTTTAACTTACAATATATTTTTTGGTTAAACCCATATCCTGGTCTTTAAAACATTTAAATCAATTTTCATAATACTTAAATAGTTAAAATTTTTTAAGTGACAGATTTACTTAGATGCATGTATTTATTTTTTTTCTTATCTACATTTTTCTCTATAAATTATAAATTATATTTTGATTAAATTCCCATGACAAATGTGTAATTTAAATTTGAGTAAATCTCCTTACCCAATTAATAACATGTAAACTTAAATTACCATGAAGTAATCCCATCCAAATGTTATTTAAATTCTTTAAATTCTAAAATTAAAAATTGGAATGTTATAATGGGCATATGTGATAGCTAGTTTACAATTATTCAATTTTCAATTAATTAATTACTTGTAAGATATTGTTCTCTGTGGCTTGTCTTGCACGCTTAGCTATTTACCATGCATTCATATATTGCAATATGATTATTGCTATCGATGTCTTCACCATAGGAGTAAGTACATCTCATGGAAAGGAGAAGATGGTGGAAGCTTAGCTAAGGTGGACATGATGGAGCATTTTGCATGTCGCTTTCATTGTTTTGGGTTGTATATTAATCTCTATAAGAAGAATAGTAGCAAGACTCCCAATATGGTAGAAGATATAGGTACAATTAAGTTCCATATACATCTAAAACATCTTTACGACGTCTAACATTTTGCAGGGTAAGCATTTAAGTTATTTCCTAATATTCGGCGGGGGTTACTAGTGCATATCCTAGGCTATGAAAAAAGTACTAATTTGTAATTTTTGGATTTGTTGTTAAACATATATGAATTTTCTAAGTTGGGCCAGAATTCTAGAACTTTTTGCGAAAATCCTATGAACTCAATGAGTTTTAAGCAAATTCGGGACCTAATGAGACTCTGATGGTTAGCTTGATTCTTAATTTTATCATGAAAGGTATTGCATGAGCTTAAGTTTGAGCTTTTATCCACTATCTTTAGAGTTATATTGATTTAATTATGCATTTCTGAAGTTCTTAGAAAATCTCATTCCAACAATATGTAGACGATCATGAACAACTGGACGAACAGAAAAACAACAACCTGGAAAGATCGAAACAGATGATCTGAGTCGTGTCCGAGGACACTGTCCTAAAGAGTTATTCTGCGACCACCGGTAGAGAGAAGCGGCACTCCCCAGGATTAAACAGACCCTTTTTGATACAATCAAGGCAACAGAACTGGTGAAAGGTAATGGCAATGATAGTCAGAAAATATTGAACAGAGGAGAGGAGATGAGAATGTGTGGTTCTGAGCACCCCGCCTGTGTCTCTTTTATAGGCATTTTCATGAAGAGTCATCGATCATGAAGGAACCTGGACAATACGTCCATTGAAACCGGATAGCCACCACCGAACAGACAAGCCTGTGTGTTGCCAATGGAAAGGTCGCTCGCGAAGTGCCAGACTGTCAGCAATTTTCAGACTTTTCAGCAAGCCAAAATAAATATTATTTTTATTATCTAAAAATAATATTTTTGGTGAGCAAAAAATATTTTACAAAAAGTGCCAGTACCACATATTTATTCACGTGCGGGGGGGGGGGGGGGTGAATTGCCGGATTTCAACTACGTTTGCCTTCTGGTGGCCCGTTGTTGTGCGCGCGAGCCCACCACTCCTCTAGGCCTCTTTACAAGCCCAAGATAGTATAGTGATATATATAGGCTAGTGACCTCTTATTCCCAAGCAATGTGGGACTAGCTTCTTTGACACACCCACTCAAACACTTATATTTTACAACAATCCCCCACATGTGTCAAAGAAACCCATTGTGTCACCCACAGGTTATAACCATTGTATCTAGTGGTCCGATGGACTATGTAATACCCTGAATTTTAAGACTTGAGGCTAGAGAATAAGCCTGAGATTAGTGGACTGCTAAGCTAGGTTTAGCAGGATCCTAAATTGTGATTAAGAGATAATGACTCCAAAAGTGGAAGTGGTTAGTGATAAATGAACCCTTTTGAAGAATCCAATGTGATTTGAGTTTCGAATGTGATTCGTATGTGTTGTGAGCAGCGCCAAAACCCTGTATTTAAGTTCAATTATGGATTTACTTCTAAATTGACTTAAAATAGAGGGGAGGGCGCATTGTGAAAGAAAATGAATGAGAAAATGTATTTGATGGTGATTTAAGAGGAATTGCCATAATCAGGGGCAAAACGGTAAAGTTACCGACCAATTGGTCAGTTACCAAAGAGGAAACTCATTGGTAACTTCAAGATCAATGGTTAGGATTGATTTGTGCAAAAGATCAAGGGTGGAATCACATGTGTGTGAGCTTATGTGAGCTCATGTGAGGTTTGTCAAGATGGTGACACTTGGCACTTTGTGAGCCCTTGGATGAGGTCAAAGTGTGAAACCTCATTTTCCCTCTCTCCTCTCTTTATTTGGTCGGTTTTTGCTCCTAAATAACTGAACACTCTCTTCATCATCTTCATCTCTCTCTCTCTCTCTCTCTCTCTCTTGTTCTCCATTTTCGCCAAGCACAAGGGGAGGAAAGAGAAAGCTATATGTGAGATTTTGGTTGGCTTGTGGTCCTCTAATGCTCTAATGTCCTTCTATAATCTTATTCATAGTGATGAGAGCTTCATCTCTATGGTTTTAGATTTGTGAGAGGAGGTGTTTTGGAGCTTGAGCAAAAGTGGAAAGATGAAGAATAAAGGAATTTGTTTGGGAAAGAGGAAGAGGTGAGTGCTTGCTTCCTTTTGATCTAAGTTTTGTAAGTTTTGGTTAAGTATGGTGAATTGTGAATTTTGCCCTGATTTTATGGTATTTTTGTGTGGTATGTAATTGGATGAATTGGATGTTGTTTTATGTTGAAAATGGTGTCATGTTGTGGTATTTAATCATTGGAATTGATTTGAATTGGATTAGACACATTGGTTGCAAAACTGGAAATTCTGTCTGGGCAGTCTGGTTGTGTGGACGTTTTGACTGGGCAAAGGATGTCAGAAAATTATGAAGCTTTCCAGTCTTAAAGTTCACATCCCAAGCTTCAAAATGGACACATAATTTGTGCCATTTCGTTTTTTCTTCTGTGAGTTATGTCTGTCCAAAGTTTGAGGTCGAAAATGAACACTGTGTTGGGACAGTCTTGAGTTTTGGGGAATTCTGTATTTATGTGGTGATTTCCAGTATTGGCCAATATTTTTCCTGTGTAGAGGACTTGAATAGCTTTTATTTGGCTTTGGGATCACCTCATTTCTATTTTTTTGGAATTAGTTGTGATTTTTGGAAGTTCAGCCAAGAAACAGAATTTTCTTGGCCGCGGCCCAGAATCCAAATGTTTCTGGGCAGTTTTTGGCCGCAGCCAGTGGATTTGTGGGCCGTGGCCAACCCCCAAAAATCAGCATTTTGGACTTTTAAAAGGTGATCTTTGGTCAAATGTTTCCCAAGCCTTTAGGCATATGTTTAGGCTTTGATTAGCCACCTAAAGGTGTTAAATGATAACCAACATTAAGTGTTTGTATGTTGAGGAATTGAGAAAGGGATTAACCCTATGTCCTTGCTTTGGTTATAGGGTTGATATTCGCCCTAATCGTGGTTCGGTATTCATTCTGATCGCGAGTAAGCGAAGCTGGAGCATACGTGGAAAGAGGGTAGGGAACTTACCTCTTTTGCCTGTATATGATATTGTGTTAATGTGTTGATGCATGTTATTGCTTTGCTTGATTATGTGAAACATATATGATGTTTAAAGCTCTATTTCTATTTATGCTATGGCCATGAGTGTGTTGTTGAAACATTGAGCATGTAGATGTGTCATGGTATGGACATGTGATATGTATTGCAAGCATGTCATGCATAATACACTTATCATACATGCATTTTGGTATTTGTTTCCTACTGAGATTCTCTCAAATCTCACCCTCCCCTATCAATATTGTAGACAGGGAAGGAAGAGCGAGGATGGTGCAGGCATTCAAGGACGGTGAAAACTCCTTAGAGTATTTGAGTTTGATAGTTGGTTATCATAGATGTTGGGATAATTATATATGATATGGATGTATATTTGAGTATGTATGCAGATATATATTTGAGATGTGTATTTGAGAAGACTTTGTGTAATCCCCATATGAGCGCTTGTAGGGGCGAATATGCCCTGTAAGGCTTTGAGTTAATAAATGGAACCCGGGAGTTGACGGGATGATATTGTTGTATACTCTGATATTTGTATAAATGTGATATTCCACGTGATGTAATTGTATTCGAAATTGAATATGAGACCAGGTAAATTAGATTTCAAAAGTTATCTGTGAAAACCCTATCATGAAGATGGGATTTTAAAGAAGTTTTGTTTCTTATTGGTCTCTATTTCATGTTAATCGCGTATTTCGGATATAATTACGGCAGGGGGTTACAGACTATGAACTAGACCTAGACCAATAACACATGATACACAGAGATGTCAGTGGTCCTATGGACTATGAACTCACATTTCTTTGGTGTATATCAGAGGCATTAAGAATCAGATTATATCCTAACATTTCCGCTGTTAACAACGGTTTTGCGAGTTATGTCGGCCATGCGCGTGCCTGGTGTGTAATGAATGCTCTAGAGATTTTGTCATGATCTCATAGGAGAGGCCACACTCCACATTCATAAAGGCGATTTCATATAAGTGTACCTGCACTATGCACACTGTCTCATTGGACTATGAAATTATTAAGAGCTTTGCTCAACCTACAATAATGCAGTCTAGCACATTCAAAATGTCATAGGAAGGGATGTAAAATATTTGTGCTAGTTAGAACTGACGAACGACTTGTTCTTACCCATTGAACCTTCTTCATGGGATCACCAATCACAAAGGATGGGTTTCCATCGTTGTCAATTAGTAGTCGGCTTTAGTCCCATTCCTTTTGATGTTTCAACAACCATTTTCCTCCCAAGAGGTTTTGTTAACGGATCTGCCAAATTCATTTTTGACTTTACATAATCGATTGAGATAACACCATCCTTTAGCAGTTGCCTTATAATATTATGTTCAATCGTATATGTCTACTCTTACCATTGAAGGTTTTATTCTTAGTTGTGGCTATCACTGCTTTATTGTCATAGTGTAAGGACACTGATGGTGTTGGTTTGTCACAAAGTGGGATATTCGCTGAAAAGTTTTTCAACCACTCAGCCTCAGTACCAGCCAACTCCATAGCAACAAACTCAAAGTCCCTAGAGGACGATGTTATTATGTTTTGCTTGGCTGACTTCCATGTGACTGCACCACCACCAAGAATAAAGATATAGCCACTAGTGGATTTTGTCTCATATGAGTCTGAGATCCAGTTAGCATTACTATACCCTTCTAATACAGCAAGGAGTCCACTATATTGTATACCATAATTCATGGTACATCTCAAGTATCGTAATAATCTTATAAGAGCCTCCCAATGTTTACTACCTGGGCAGTGAGTATACCTGCTCAATCTACACACAGCATATGCTATGCCTAACCTAGTATAATTCATTAAATGCAATAAACTCCTAATGATTTGTGCATATTTAGATTGAGCTATTGGATCTTCATCATGATTTTTTAAATGTATACTACCATCATAAGGAGTACTCAAAGGCTTTTCATCAAACTGTTCAATCCTTCTCAAAATCTTCTCAACATAATGTTCTTGAGAAAGTTGAATACCATGTTCATTCCTTATGATTTTTAGACCCGAGATTACCTTTGCTTCTCCAAGATCTTTCATATCAAAGTTTGAAGCAAGGAAACTTTTTGTTGCAAGCACTACCTTTAAACTAGTACCAAAGATAAGCATATCATCGACATATAAGCAAATAATCACACAATCATTATTCAAAGCTTTTATATATACACATCTTTCTACTTCAATAGTAGAGAAACCACCACTTATTAAAACCTGATCTAATTTCTCATGCCACTGTTTGGGTGCTTGTTTTAAACCATATAATGACTTATTTAATTTGCAAAATTTGTTTTCTTGCCAAGGAACAATGCATCCTTCAGGTTGAACCATATACATTTTCGCTTCTAAATCACCATTTAAAAATTCCTTTTTGACATCCATTTGATGAATAACAAGATTATGAATTGATGACAAGGCAATTAAAACTCTAACAAAGGAAATCCTTGTTACATGCGAGAAAGTGTCAAAATAATCAATATTTTTTTCTGGGTAAAACCTTTGGCAACTAATCTAGCTTTGTATTTGTCTATAGATCCATCAGGAAAGTATTTTTTCCTAAACACCCACTTACAACCAATAGGCTTTGCTCCTATAGGTAAATCTACTAAAACTCAAGTTTTGTTTTGATTCAAAGAATCTATCTCAGCTTTAATAGCTTCCTTCCAAGAATTTGCATCCGAAGAGGAAACTGCTTCATAATAATTCCTAGGTTCATTTTCTACTAGATATGTGTAAAAATCATCTCCAAAATATGTTCCTTTTCTTTGTCTTTTACTTCTCCGTAAATTTTCAACTAAATCATTATTTGAAATTTGTTCAGAAAATTTTCAACTCTTCAAGGAATTTGCTCAATTTTTAAAGGAAAAATATTATCAAAGAATTCTACATCTTTTGTTTCAATAATTGTATTATGCTCTAAAATATCACTTTTCCAAACTAGCAAACGATAAGCAGCACTTTGTAAAGCATAACCAATAAACATGCAATCAGCAGTTTTTGAACCAATCCTTTTCTGTTTGGGATCGGGTAAAAGAAATTTTGCAAGACACTCCCACACTTTTAAATATTTCAAGTTAGGTGTATATCCTTTCCATGACTCATAAGGTGTTTTCTTAGTTTTCTTATGAGGTATTGTGTTTTGTAGAAAATAGGCAGTTAATTAGGCTTCTCCCCATAAATTATCAGGTGCACCAGAACTTACAAGTAAGGCATTCATCATTTCTTTCAAAGTTCTAGTTTTCCTTTCTGCTATCCCATTAGACTAAGGTGAATATGGAGGAGTTATTTCATGAATTATGCCTTATTTCTCACAAAAGTCATTTAATGGAAAATATTCTCCTCCTCTATCAGACCTAATTCTTTTGATTTTTCTATCTAACTGATTTTCTACCTCTGCCTTGTACAAAATAAATTTTCCAAAAGCTTCATCCTTATTCCTTAATAGTTATACTTTAGTACATCTAGAAAATTCATCAATAAACATTATATAATATCTTTTTCCACCTCTAGTCTCAATTTGTTTTAAATCTCCTAAATCAGTATGAATAGTGATAATAACTCACTATCTCTTTATATGGGGAAATGAGTTCTTTTAGAAAATTTAGTTTCTGCACAAATTTCACATTTATTAACATTATTTATATTAATTCTAGAAACTATCCCAAGATTTTGCAATCGCTTTATATAAGATCTATGTATATGTCCTAGTCTAGCATGCCATAAATCAAAGGAATCAATCAAGTAAGTAGAAGAGGATGCATTATTATTATTTCCACCAACACTCAGTACAAAAAGACCCTGATTACAATAACCCTTTCCTATTAGAACATTGTTCTTTGTCATAATGATCTTATCATATTCAAATGACACCTTAAACCCAAATTTTCCTAATAGAGCCACAAATATTAAATTTGCTCTAAGTTCAGGCACATACAAAACATCATTCAGTGCTAATGTCTTCCCATATGTGAGTTTCAACACCACTTTTCCTTTCCCTTGAACTTTTGTAGTTCGTGAATCAGCCAAATAAATGTGGTCTTATCCTTCTTCAAAGGAGGCAAACATGTCCTTATTTGCACATATGTGCTTAATGGCACTAGAGTCTACCACCCACTTCTTCACATCAGAGACCAATAAGGCTTGAGAGACTACCGCAACAATAACTTCATCATCACTGTTTTCTTCTCCTTCAACCAAATTTACTTTTGGCTTTGGAGGATTTTCGTCTCTTTTATGATTTTCAACTTTTGCCTTTTTCCTACACTGAGCGGCAAAGTGACCTGGCTTTCCACAGAAATAACAATTTCCTTTCTTCTTGAAATTGGGGTTAAGGTTAGAATCATTAGGCTTGTAATTAGACTTCTTTTTGTGCTGATGTTTAAAGCCATACCTCTTGTTGTGCGGCTTTCCTTCCACTAAATTTGCTTTTGCAATCATTTGTCTTCCCTTTGCTGCTTCAATCACTTTTCTGTTAGTATCTTCAATGATAATATGTGTAATCAGATCTAACAGCAACAATTGCTTCTGCTTGTGCTTTAATTGTTGCTTGTAATCATTCCACGTCTCTGGCAACTTTTCAATTAAGACTCCCACTACAAACTCATCTGGCAGATTGATCTTTCCAGCCCGGAGTTCTTCAAGCAACTTATGATACTCATTGATTTGTAGTTTGATGTCCTTATCCTTGACCATTTCCCATTTGTAGAAATTCCCCACAACGAACTTTTGTTTCCTGGTATCCTCAGCAGTGTATTTCAAGATAAGTGACTCCCAAATCTTTTGTGACTCCTTGTAAGACACAATAAACATCGAACAGATCATTAGAGAGAGTACTTATAAGGGTGTGCCTACAAACCTTATTTGCGTACGTCCAAGAATCCTTCACTGCTTGGTTAGAATCTGATGAAGGTTCAAGTTGATCGAAAGCAGCAACCACCCCATGCATATCAAGAATAGAATAAACACGTTCTTGCTAGCGCCTAAAATTTTTCCCGTAAAAAATGTCAATCTTGGAGGTGTCGAGAAAAGGCCTCAGGAGTGGCATGGCAAAAGGCACCGCTGTTGCAGTGGACTGAGACTCGAGAAATATTGCACCAGGATGAGTCTGAGTCTTAGGAACGTTGTTATTAGTGTTGTTCTCCATATCGGTATTAACTCTATAGATTGTAGATGATCACGAACAACTAGACGAACAGACGAACAGCAACCTGGAAAGATCAAAATAGATGATCTGAGTTGTGTCTGAGGACACTGTCCTATAGAGTTATTCTGCGACCACCGGCAGAAAGGAAGCGGCACTCCCCAAGATTAAAAAAACCCTTATTGACCCTTCTTGATACAATCAAGGCAACAGAACTAGCAGAAGGTAATGGCAACGCCAGTCAGAAAATATTGAACAGAGGAGAGGAGATGAGAATGTGTGGTTCTAAGCACCCTGCCTGTGTCTCTTTTATAGGCGTTTTCATGAAAAGTCATCGGTCACGAAGGAAACCGAACAATACGTCCGTTGAGACCAGATAGCCACCACTGAATAGACAAGCCTATGGTTGCCAATGGAAAGGTCACTCGATGAAGCACCGGACCGTCAGCAATTTTTAGTCACAGAGGGTCATGAATTTCAAACCCCAAAATATAGCGACTTTTCGGCAAGCCAAAATAAATATTATTTTTATTATCTAAAAATAATATTTCCGGTGAGCAAAAAATATTTCATAAAAAGTGCCAGTAACACGTATTTATTCACGCGCAGGGGGGAAATAGCCAGGTTTCAACTACATTTGCCTTCCAGTGGCCCATGGTTGTGTACGCGAGCTCACCACTCCTCTAGGCCTCTTTACAAGCCCAAGATAGTATAGTGATATATATAGGCTAGTGACCTCTTATTCCCAAGCAATATGGGACTAGCTTCTTTGACACACCCACTCAAACACTTATATTTTACAACACAATGAGTATTAGAACTTGAAATGTTTGAGAAAGTTTTTAGTTGTTGGTGAATTTTGGGATTTCTAAAGAATAATAGTTGTTCATTATCAACTAGATAGCTTTAATATATGACATCTAGCATGAGCCTACTCTAGAATAGATGTTCGTCGCAATCCTTTAAACCTATAAGTGGCACAGGCAAGGCAATCCCATATCCCCTTACATCCTTGTTCTATGCATGGAACGCCCCCTCCAGTTATTTCACAAGTCGTAGTTTAGAGTATGAATTCAAAAACAATTAAGCTTTGAAAACATGGACCTCCTTGTCCCATCTCTTCTTTGCAGATGATCCCATGCTCTTTAGTGGAACCTCATCGAAACAACTTCAATTGTTCTAAACTATTCTACCTGACTTCTGTATCACTTTAGGTCAAGTTGTAAGCCAAAGTAAAATGAGAATACACTTCTTAAGGAATGTGAGCAAGCAAGAGGATGCTTGAGTATGTTGCCACCTTCAGAAGACCGAGTAGGTAGGCATGGAGTTCTTCTCGTGTACTCCCATATTACTAAAGATACATATGGCTACCACATAGTTAGGAGCAAGCTAGCAAGTTGGAAAGCCAAGTTATTATCTCTAGCTAGCCAGCTCACTCTCGCCAAAATAGTTCTTAGTGCAATCCCATTCTATACATTGCATACCTCCAGGCTACCTGCCTCTAAACTAAACATAAAGAAAAGCTAATATTCAAATTTGTACATGGATTCCACCAAGTCAAGTCTTTTCAACTGAAGAGAGAAGTGCCAACCAACAATTCACAGTGGAAGTTAGGTTATGAATTTAGAACCATGTGTTCTTGGCTAAGTTAGCCTTTCATCTTATTAACAAAACCTTATTACTTTTAGGTTCAAGTTCTAAGAGCAAAGTACAATTGGTCCTTTATCATTAAACATGCTTTCAAAACCATGAATGCTTCCCATATATGGTGAAGTCTTGCTCACATATGGCAGGATACTGAACTATATATCTCTTGCGCCCTGGCAATGGTGTGACAATCCATTTCAGATTTGACTCATGGGTTGGGGAGATGGGTCCTCTTAAATCGCTAGCATATGATGAGATAGCCGAGCTTGACTCGTACAAGCATCTTTAAGATTATATTGATGCAACCGGGCAACAGTGTTGGGATCTCTCTAGTGATATGCTGCCCCCAATCTCGACTTGTAAATCACTCAAGTCTCGCCACCTCAAGACGCTACAACCTCATATTAATGCCACAAGGCTCTTACTCCTAATGGCATGTTTCTTGTTACTTTCGCCTATCAAGTATAGAAAATGGCTACATGGGATGAACCTAATAGATGCTGGACATGGATCTGGAAATGGTCTGGCATGCAAAGGGTTATGACTTTTCTTTTGCTATCCATTAAAAACAAACTCCTCACCAATTCTTAATGAGTTTGAAGAGGGATGACAACTGACGGAGCTCTGCCATACTGGTATGAAAGAGCTTGACCATATTTTGCGCCATTGCCCCATTGCTTTTAATTACTGGAGGAAGCTCATAGCACCCTAACCAAGCTCAAGCCTTTTCCATAAAAATTTTCCATGACTAGCTGCTATGGAATGTCAACTGTCCCTGTATGGGTCCACATTAGAGACTATTCTTCAACATCCTCACTTGGAAACTCCAAGACGATATGAATAAAAGTATCTTTACAAATGAGTCTGTAACCCTGAGACTATCTTCATCTCTGTTTGTACTCTCGTTAATCACACCTCTAATTCTAGTACTCTACTAAGATCTATTGACATGTTTGCTTAGTGGTTGTGCTTTTGTGATCAATATATGTGTTCGTTTAGGATAGCTTATTTTTTATTTATAAGTACTTATAAATTATGATTTACGGTATATGGGATACGTATGTAAGAGGAGTTTTATCTCGACTTACGTAATAAGCGCTTATTACCCAAAAATAAGATACCCCAAACTCCCCTTATATTATCACTGTTTGGGGAAACTGATCTAAATGGTGGCTTAACTTTGGCTTCAAACTCAAAACACTGTTCGTTAAAGCCATCCTTATTTTCCTTCAGTAAAAAATTATGCCCCGGGCTTATGCCATAGAGCGGGACTCAGTCCCTTCCATCACAGGGCTTCGTGAAAGCTTCAAAAATTAACTTTTCACTCATATTTCAAATTATACATTGGATCTTTAGCCCTTCTCATATCCCAAAGCCCTAGGGTCATTGAATGCTGTGACATTCATATTCCTTAACCTAGGTTTTATTCAAGGCTCTTCCCTCTCATCCTGACACTCTATCTCCAGTCAGCCTCAATTAATTTTTCTCCCACCTTCTGTTTCATCATCCCACTTTCAACTTATATCTTAGGCTCCCTCCATCAATAGCTCAGCCAATTTTGGCTTCTTCTTTAAGAGGCGTGATTGAAGAGGAAAAATGGTGGAGTATTGGAGGTGCACATTTTGGAGCTTTAGGTTTGAACCAACAGATCTATTCTCTACTTTTCCGGTCAACGCCATGGATTTCTTATGGAACTCCAGTCGATCTTGCTATCAGCATGTCTTGCTAGTAAGTTCCTCTTGCCTCCCCATAGGTTAGGGATTTCTTCACAATATGAGCTCTTATCTTCTTCTTTTGTTTCATTTTTCTTCATCTACACCCATGTTACCACTTCTCTCTCATTAGAAGCCACTTTTAGAGATGATGGCAAAGAAGCAACAAGGAAGCTGGGGCCAGGGAAAAAGGCATGAATAACTATTCATCATCTTCTTCCTTGAGAGCCACTATATTTGAGGTGTGATTGAAGGAGAAAAGACGAGCACAGGTCGTAATTCATATATTACTTCTATTCTGGATTGAAGTTTGTTTTTTATTTATTTTCTCTTAAGTTGGATTCTTTTTTTTTTTTTTATAAAAGCCAAGAAAAAATCATGTTAGTAGTGCGGGACATCACTGTATGGTTACTTGGCATCCAATTGATCTGCATTATTTGGGTGTTCTAATAAGCGAGTATTGCCTTGATGTGCAAGATCATCTTCCACAAGATTAGTAATCTAAATTCCAGCTAGAGCTAAATTAATTTAGATATCCTTTCATTAGTCTTCTCCAATAAAAACATGACTATTGAGGCAGGTAATACATGTCCTTTTGTTCAAATCCTATTACGTAAAAACGTGACTATTGAGGCATGTAATACATGTCCTTTGTTCAAATCCTGTTACGCTATGATATAGAATTTGTTTACTTTGTTGACGCCTTTTTATGATCGTTTTTTCACAGTGAAATTTTTTAGGGAAGTACTTCATTATCATTCCATACTCCAAAGTCATACATTCATTTTTTATAAGAATTCAATCATTTAGCTATTGGATTTTATTCTAGACTCTTTTGGTTGGATTGGACTCAAAGGAATGGATCATATCATGTTATATTCTTGATGGCTTTGAGATAATTCTCAAGGCTTGATGCGTCTACTTCTTTAATATCCAGTCCCATCATCAAAACTTTTCCCCTGTATATACTGGTAAAATTGAGATGGTTTGAATAGGTATTTAAGCATGGATGAACAGGAAAAAAAGTATGATTTGGTCCCAAATAGCACATTTTATTGTCAAACATGAAAACTATGATATTTCCTCTTTCTTATTCTCATTTCATTATATTTGGTTGAACACTTGTGGTAACTGATTTGTTTATGGAGATTTTTTTTCTTCAAAATATGCATGCTTCAATATAGAGGAAAACAATTCTACAAAATGTGACTGTGTGTGTTCAGGTGTCATTAAATTCTTTCAGTGGAAATTAAAGGATACACTTCCAAAAACCATAAAAATAAAATTCCACATATCTATTTATATATCTATTTGTTGGAATGATTATGTCAGTGTGTTATCGATTCAATAAAATGTTAAAAGGAATTTGGAATGATTACTTTATGTCAGTTTGTTGTAGATATAATAAATGTTAAAAGGTATTGGTATATGGTAGCTATGAAACTAATAAACACACTATAAAAAAATGTATTTTGTATCGGTGAAATTGTAGCGGTTATAATTCACCGCTACAAATAGTAAAATTTGTAGCGATTATAAACTAAATTGCTACAAAATTGCAACAGTAAGCTACACGCCAAATGGCATGACAAATTGGCAACGTTTTTTGTAGCGGTTAATAAAAAAACCGCTATAAATATGGTGCGCATTTCCCACCAAAAATTGTAGTGGTTACATAATAAAAGCCACTACAAAGTTCCCGCCACTTGGCGTGACCAAGACAGGCCAATAGTATGGTGGTTATTTGTAGCGGTTTCACCAATTCAACCGCTACAAAATTCCAAACGTCGCCTATTTGTAGTAGTTATAAAGCTGTAACCGCTATAGAATTTCAGAGGTTATGAAAAATTGTAGCGGTTTTGTACAATAACCGCTACAGAACTTCAAAGGTTTTGTAATTTGTAGCGGTTATTATAAAATCACAACAAAGTTTAGCCGCCCTAGCTTATTTGTAGCGGTTATTTCGAGAACCGCTATAAACTATGTCAGTATATAAAGCCGCCGCCCCTTCCATTTTCCCATTTGGTCATTTTGTTTCCTGAAGTTTCTCTGAGTGTTTTCTTTTAGATTTGAGCGTTTAGACGTCTAAGAAAGAGTTTTTGTTGCTACATTTCTCGTTATTTGTACTTGAAGTACAGACAATACGTATTTTTTTTTGAATTTTTGTAGTTGATATGACTTCAAGACAGGATAGGGGGAAGGAGCCCGAAATCCCCATACCAATTTTACGGGGTGGCAGCAGTAGAGTAGGGGGTAGAGGGACAGGGCAATGTGGAGAGAGGGTGACCTCGACATTTTAGCCCATCCCCCAATAGCAGCCACAAGAGTCGGCCCTACCATAGCCACCGCAGACGATCCCATAGAAAAAGACTGCACCAGAGATGCCTGATTTGGGGGAGGGAGATATCAGCGTCGATGACTATGACGTGAACGAGGACTTCAAGATCTTGATTAAGATCAGAGAGATGGATCAGTTCCTCGATTAGGAGGAGGCGCGGGAGCATAACAACCCATGAGGGTCGTCTTCGCGGTCTTCTGGGTTTGAGGTGCAAGTCCAAGGTAAATAAATTTTTTTATTTAATAAATTATTTATTTAAATTTGATTTGTTAAATTTGAATAACAATTTATCTAACGTACGGTAAATTGTGTAGATGAGCAGGGGAACGTGTCCACAAGGAGGTTGGACATGGCCAGTTTGAACAGCATGGGTCAGACACTACGAGTTGTAGTGCCATAGAATGAGGGCATGGACCAGCCCATCGACAATGAAGGTCACCTATTCAACCGCTTCCTAACTGACCTAGGCTAGAATTGGATGCGGTTCCCCCTTCACTTCAGGACGTGGAGGCATGTTCCGAAGGGGCTAAAGAACCTAGCATGGGAGGCGGTGGTGCAGGTAATTAATAGTATTTAATTCATATTTTTTGTAATTAATTCTATTTAATTAATATTTTTTAATAGGATATTGGCAATTATTCATATTTAAATAATTTTTTTACAACTGCGGTTTGCCGTTCGGGCCAACCAGAAGAGGTACACGCTGATGAAGATGGGTGACGGCTGTAGGAATAGGAGGAATTGTTTCTTCCATAGTGTGGATAAGGATAAGACGATGCCTCTAGAGCAGCTGATCGAGAGCGTCCCAGACGGCATCCCACCGAATGACTGGGTGAGTTTTGTCCAGTTTAGGAGGAGCGCTGAGGGGGCAGGTAATGTATTTATTAGATTATTTATCTATAATTTTGTAATTGATAATTATTAAATTATAATTTAAATTTAATTAATTTTAATTTAAACTTTATTAATTTTAAATGTTTTATATTGTTTTAATACATTTAATATTGTTTTTTTCCAAGCGCTTTCTTAAAGGAACATGAGGTGTCGTGGGCAGCAGATGATCCACCACATGGCAGGATCGTAGACCTTTACTGCCACTTACAGCGAGCTGGTAACTTTTCATAATATCAATTACTTTTAACTGGTTATTTCATAATACTAATTGAATTTTATAATTTTTTTAGGAGAGGAAGGCACAGCAGGAGAACCGTCATACGGACTATGGGGAGTTGTTCGCTATCACACACAGACACCACGACAGGACTCACCAAGCAGAGGTGGCCATTGTAAGTAATTTCATTATTATACTTTTTATAAAACAAACTTAATTATGAAAAATACTAATAAGTAATTGTTTCATAAAATGGTAGGAGCAGATGTGGTAGTCGTAGGCTGAGCTGCGAGAGACCCAGGCCTAGAAGTCATAAGGGTTAGTAGACCCCACGGCTCATTTGAAGGCGGGTCTCGGTCAGGCTGGGCACTCCAGACTTGTGCGGGGGATGGAGATAGGCATCAGACCTGGAATGGTCTACGGTAGAAGCGCCGCCTCTGAGGTTGGCAGCTCTAGAAGGGTCAGACGTCCGAGGGACGAGTCTATTGTGCAACTGCGGGTAGATTTGTCACAGACACAGGCTGCAGTGGTTCAGCAGTAGCAGCAGATGCAGCAACGGGTCGATTTCATCTACGCTCAGCGATCGTGGAGTCGCCTGTTCCCGAACGAGCAGCATCTACAGGTTCTCCTTGTCCCTCAGTTCATCATCCAGCCTATTCCTCCTCCTGCTGATGATGATAGTGCTGTTAACTATGCCCAGCGCCCTAATCCAGCAGCACCTGAGGGAGGACCAGATGATCAGCCCCCTGCTACTTAGTTTAGGACATATTTATTTTTTTCTTGTTGAAACATTTGTAAATAAATATATATAATATTTTATTTTAGAACTTAAATTCTTATTGTGTTTACCATAGTTATATTTATATTCTTAGACCGCGTTATTGAATTTGTGAATTAATTGTAACATTAATATTTATATTTCTAAAACTATAAAAAAAATAATTATATATTTGTATTTGTTTTATAATAAAACTGCTACAAATATAACAAAATTTTATTTGTAGCAATTAATATAAAAGCCGCTACAAATATAGTTCTATATTAGTAGCAATTAATACAAAAATCGCTACAAAGCCATATTTGTAGCGGTTAATACAGAAACCGCTATAAATGTAAAGACATGTGTAGAGGAAATTCAAATTTGAACTGTTGACTATTTGTAGCGGTTATTTATGTAACCGCTACAAATACTCAACATTTTAATTTTAAATTTTCCCCCACTTTGTGCAAATTTGTAGCGGTTCCTAATGTATAATTGCTACAAATGTATATTAGTAGTGGTTTTTCCTATAACCGCTGTAAGTTTAAAACTAATTCTTCAATTTGATTTCCAACTGCTTGAAATTTAGTAGCGATTTTAGATATATAACCGCTACAAATGTGTAGTACCATAGCGGTCTATAGCGGTTTATAAACCGCTATAAAATATTAAACGTTGGAAATTCAGAATATAAGGTTCCAAGCATTCGTCATTTTCTATTCACTCATCTTCTTCACTATACTTTCTCCTCTCTCACTAGTAGCTATGGATAAGTCATGGATCAGGTTGCCATGCAATTCTCCGAAATATTTATACGGATTAAACAATTTCTTAGAGTTCGCATTCACTCACGCCAACTGTAACGGCAAGATCGTCTGTCTATGTCGGAGGTGCAAGTTCAAGAAGTGGCATGCACAAAATGTTGTTAAGGAACATTTGCTTCGAAGCCTTTCCCGGAGGACCATACGTTCTGGGCAGTTCATGGTGGGAAGGCCGGCATGAGATATGTGATGCTCTTCCTCGAAGTTCGCAAGTAGGAGTTCAACTAGATGAAGATGATCCTGTGAATGATGCTGTGCGTGATGCATTTGGATTTCAAGGTGACAACTTCAACGAAGAAGTGTAAGGTTCTGAGCCTGTGTTCATGAGAAATGAAGCAACTCAGGATTTTTTCAGCTTGATGGATGAAACAAATCATCCTTTATATCAAGGTTGTCAAAAATATTCTAAATTATCTTTCTTGATCAAATTGTATGATATCAAGTGCTTGTGTGGAATCACAGATAAGGGAATGTCGATGTTGCTCAAATTATTACAAAATGCATTCCCTGACGCTGAGATTCCCACAACATTCTACGAGGCCAAGAAGATTATCAACAGGTTGGGGTTGAACTATCAAAAGATTGATGTATGCCCTAACGATTGTATGTTGTATTGGGGAGACAATTCCAGTAGGGAGACTTTTAAGAGATACCACACATCGAGGTACAAGACAATTCAGAAGGGGAAAAAGCAGAAGAAGAAACCTGCAAAGATTTTCAGATACTTCCCTTTGAAACCTCGCCTACAAAGATTATTTATATCGTCCAAAAAGGCAGAGCACATGAGGTGGCATGATGTTGATATAAGAATGAAGACGGTAAAGTAAGATATCCCCGGGATGCAGACGCTGGGAAAATATTTGACAATGACTTTCCATCTTTCATAGCTGACCCTAGAAATGTTCAGCTTGCTTTGGCGACTGACGGTTTCAATCCATTTGGGAATCTTAGCACAAGTTACAGTATTTGGCCGGTAGTCTTGGTTCCCTACAACTTGTGGCCCGGATGTGTATGAAACGAAGCTCCTTTATTATGTCTATGATTATTCTAGGCAAAAAGGCACCGGGTAATAAAATCGATGTGTGTCTCCAATTGCTTATTGTGGAATTGCTTGACCTGTGGAATGTAGGCATTGAGACGTATGATGCTTTCAGGAAGACATTGTTCAACATGCATGCAGCCTTGATATGGATGATTAGTGACTTTCCTGGCTTGGCACTTTATCTAGTTGGAATGTACATACTGGGTCGGCGTGTCCAGCTTGTAATTTTGACTCTGACGCAGTATGCCTTCCCCACAACCGAAAGTGGTGCTTCATGGACCATCGGAGGTTTCTAGATAAAAGGCACAAGTTCAGATTGCAGTGGAATTGCTTCAATAGGAAACTAGAAAAAAGAGGACCACCTCAAACTTTGTTTGATACAAAAATCTTACAGCAGCTTGAAAATGTTGAGTTCAAGTTCAGAAAAAGCGACGATTCAGCACAAGCTCACCGAAAGATGTGTAGGACTTTGGCGCCTCAGTAATGGAATAAGATAAGTAATTTATTCACTCTTCCATATTGGAAATCTAATTTACTTTGCCACAGTCTTGATGTCATGCACATTGAAAAAAATGTTTACGATAATGTGCTATATACACTGCTTAACCTACCTAGCAAGACAAAAGATCACTTTCAAGCGAGGAAAGATTTACACCCCATAGGAGTTCGTGAAGACGCTTGGCCAAATGAGCATGACAAATTTCAGCCGGCAAAGTTTACCCTCACAAAATTGAACAAGGAAGTCTTCCTCACGACGTTGAAGAAATTAAAAGTTTCTGATGGGTATTCAAGTAACATTTCTCGATATGTTGACTTGCAAGCTCGAAAGGTTGCTGGCCTGAAGAGTCATGACTCACATGTTCTCATGCAATAGTTACTCTTTGTAGCTATAAAGAATGCACTTCCTCCCGATGTGTCCGGCCATCGTTTTGGTAGAACTTTGTTCTTTCTTTCGAAAGTTGTGTTCAAAGGTTTTAATCATTAAGGAGCTCGATTAGCTGCAATCCAAAATCATTCTTACGCTTTGTCATTTAGAGATGATCTTTCCTCCGTCCTTTTTTACTGTAATGGTTCACCTTACAGTCCACCTCGTTCATAAAATAAAGCTCGCTGGCCCAGTATAATATCGATCGATGTATCCGATCTAGAGGTACTCATTTTAAATATGTGCTTCATTATTAGTTCTTATGTTTGCTAGTCATCCTTTTCAGCATTTAGTATCAATTTTCTCTTCTTTACTTTGTAAGTTTCTTGGGAAATTAAAATCTTACGTAAGGAATAAGGCGTGGTCAGAAGGTTCTATAGCTGAAGGCTATATAGGGGATGAGGTGCTGTATTTTTATTCAAGGTACTTTGATGACCTTGAGACGGCTTTCAACCACCCACCTCGTGTTGACGATTGTTCTAAACCTGCGCCAACATCAGGAGAATTTATCCCTCATATTGGTAAACCAGTTGGAAGAACTGAGAACTTCAAACTAACGGCAACTGAGAAGTTGCAAGCACATAGACATGTCTTGATTAATTGCACTCAAGTTGAACCTTTCATACAGTAAGAATTGTACATTCACATGTTATTCTATATCTTTCGTAACATTTTCCACTTTCATTTCACTATCGCCTTTCCAATATTAATTGCAGGGAATTCAAAAGTCATGTTGAGTGTCAACTCAGGATCTGTACATAAACATCCTCGGAAGTTGACAAAAAGGTCCACAAAGAATTCCCGAGCTGGTTTGCGCATAGAATACTAAATGACCACAATCCACACTCACCAGATTTCAGAGCTCTCGCAATCGGTCATCTTGATCATGCAAAAAGGTTTACAACATACAATGTCAATGGTTTCAAGTTTTGTATGGTTTCACTGGATCAAAGATTGCAAACTCAAAATTCGGGTGTTTATGACACATTTGGGACAAGGAGTTATGCGAGCAGCAATGACGCCAACATGCAATTTGGAGGCGTCCCTTACTATGGAAAGCTTCTTGATGTGGTCAGATTTAATTATCAAGGCCGTTTCACCGTGACGCTGTTCAAGTGTTTGTGGGTAAATACCACTACTTCTCGGAGATTGACAACTGACAACTTAGGGATCACATCAGTCAATTTCTCACAGCCAATTCATACTAGTATTTCTCAAGATGATGAGCCGTATATTCTTGCTTCAGAAGAACAGCAGATTTATTATGTCGAGGACAAGAGTCACAGGGATTGGCACATGGTCGTTCATTTAAAACCAAGAGACCTTTACGACATGGGTGAAGGCGATAACACCGCCTACAAGAGTGAGTCATTTCAACCTGCCAATTTTGCAAACTACTGCCCTGAAGGCGATGACAATTTACCTCTACTACGGTGCGTTTTTTTAAATCCACATCATTTAAATTAAATTTCTTAAACAAAATAATACATCACTAACAATAATTTTTCTACACAATTTCTGTAGGAATGGCGAGGATGAGTGATCAAATTTAAATTATGTTTTTTTCTTTAAAAAAATACTGAAAAAAATATTTTAAAAAAATAAAATAATATTTGTAGCGGTTTTTACACCACTACAAAAATAAAAATAACCGCTATTAATTAAAAACCGCTACAAAATGGATACATTAACCGCTACAAATGCTACGCGGATCCCTATAAATACCCCCACCACATCTCATTTCAAACACTCCCCTATTTCTTTTCACCTTACCCCTCTTTCATTTTCTCTCATTTACAATTTTTTTTGTATGAGTTGAGAAGTTTAACAATACGATCAAATATGATAATAAGTTTTTAAATTTTTTATTTTGATATTTCTTTCCTTTGCATAAAATTTATTTTCACCATTTTTTTCAGATATTTCAGAGCTTTATCTCATTTTCATCTATTTTTCATACACAATCACATTGTAGTAGATAACATAATAGTTCCTTGTTACCTTCGTATCCTTAATAATATTATCAATACAATCTTTATACTTATCCAACTAAATTAAATTATTCCTTTTAATTTATAAATGAGCTAAACTATTGAATAATAAGCTAATTAATTAGCTAAACTACCAAAAAAATAAACTACGTACTTAATTTAATATAAAAAAAAACTGAAACAAATGATTGAATTTTTTTTAATTTTTTTAATTTTTGTAGCGGTTACTAAACCGCTACTAATTAACGCGCCTTTTTCAAACTGAAATTAATTTATTGGTGCGAATTTTGAATTTTGATGAAATTAGTAGCGGTTATATAACCGCTACTAATTAAAGGAAATTCATATTAGTAGCGGTTCATGAACCGCTACAAAATAGCAAAATAATTTCATTTTTCTTTTCCCGCTTTGAAAATTTCACTTTTTGATATTTCTAGCGATTATATAACCGCTACAAATATCACAGAAAACAATCATTGCTTACATCAATATTGTAGCGGTGGGATTGAACCGCTATAAAAAAAGTAGCAATTATTTTGCTTGAGTAGCGGTTTTAAATAACCGTTACAAAACCGCTTGCAACATATAATTTTGTAGCTGTTTTATAAACCGCTATAAATGTTGTTTGTAGTGGTTAAAACCACTATTAATAACCATTTTTAATCGTTACTAAATCATGTTTTTTTTATAGTGACACTCTAATCAATGAAGGAAAGAAAACTTTTGGAGAAATCTTATTCCTGACTATACCCTTAGTATCTGATTCCTTTACACAGCTCTTGAGATTCCAGACAATAACACCTTCCCACGTCTACAATATTCCATATTGGAATCTTCAATGTTATGCAATTTGAAAATTTCACGAGGGGAAAAATATAAAGAACAAGTTATGCAATTTTAAAGTTGTGAATATTAACAGGTGATATAAACCATCTATCTTAGATATATCTCTATTTGGAAGTATTCCCTCTGGTCCTAATTATAAGACAGAGTTGACTTTTTTGGAGAAATTAAGGAAGCCAATTAAATTACTTTAGAGTGTTTATATTTTTAGTATCTTTAGTTTATATATTAGTTTATTAGTTAAATTAATTAGTTTGGAGAAAAAAATAAAAATAAAAATACTCTAAAGTAATTTAATTGGCTTCCTTAATTTATCCAAAAAAGTCAACTTTATCTTATAATTAGGACCGGAAGGAGCATCAATTTAAGAGGATACTCCTTGGCAGAATGTATATACCTAATATAATAGACAAAGAAACTTGAAATTTATGTTGTGGCTATTATAATAGTTATCTTGCAGCAAAACATAACTATTAAGTGGAAAGAAGACATTTGAGAAGATATATATATATATATATATCAGCCAAGAGAGAGAAGAGATAAATTTTGAGAAGTTATATGAAGCTTTTCTTCTCTTTGATGCTAAGGCTATAAATAGAGTGATCTAAACTAAATATTCATCTCAAATGCAGGCCAAAGGAGTGTAAATTTTATGGCACTATGCAGTCTCTGCTGAGTTGTGGTGTCTTTGACTTTGGTTAGATCAGCAGAATGCTCTAATATGTAATTAGCAGCTATTTCCAGCACATCGTCTTTGGGAAAGTGTTATTTTTATGCCCTTCTCATGGGTATCTGATAAAGTTTTTTTAAAGAGATTTTTTGGGTCGTTTAAGGGAGATTTTCATAGAATGTGGTGAAAAGTGTTAAACTTTCCCAAATACCTCATAATAGTAAAGAATTTAAATTTGTGATTATCTGCATTTAAAAGCTTTACAAGAGTGAAGTTCTTTTCGTTCGACTGTGGCATTATAATATTTATCATTTGTTCATTGGTCATTTGAATAGATAGGAAGACTGGGAAAGCTTTCACATCATGAACTTTTTAACATGTTGCAGGTCATCATCCCCCCAGCTAGACAATCCTGGCTTACTTGAAAAGGAAATATGAACTTTACTTGAAAACAGGGTTGTGGGATAAAGTATTGAACCTCTGCAGTGTTTATTTGTTTATTTTATTAATATTCTGAAATGACTGAGGATGTGTCACAAAGCCAACGTGCCAGATAAGGTCACATTCCATCCTGCTTTCATTATAGCATATCGGTTCCTTCAAATGCCTGTGTTCTTACAAGTAAGTTGACCAAAGACTTTATCCTTCTTTTTGTCTGCATTAGCTGAAGCTGAAAAAGAGCAATGTAAGAAAGGTTATTTTATTGAGATAAAAAGCTGGAATAAGAGGTCTGAAAAAGCATAAAAGGACAAGTTAATGTGATATATTGCTAGCATTGAGAAGGCTGACAGAAAGTTGATGCATCTATATAAATTTTTTTCATTGCAACCTTAACAGACCTTACAAAGATGCAGATGTATGATATTCCGTCCTTAACACAATGCAAACAAGTCTTATATGTTGTGATATTGATATGCTGGCGTTTTTCAATTAAGTATTTTGTCATTACTACTTTTTATGATGTCTTAGTACTATTTTCTTATGCTTATAGAAAAAGGTTAATGTGTTTATCGGCTTTTCTGAAAAAGTATAAAACAACTTAATATTCTTATGCTTGTAATGAGAAGAAGGCTCAAAAAAATATAGTCTATCTTTCTGCTTTTTTCATTATATACTTAGTAGACCATGCAAAGATGATTCAACTTACACGTGCCAGAGGGCAGAAGATTCCGATCGAGACAATTTAAAATAACTTTTTTGAATATAAAGTCATTGGCTGGGAAAAGTGCGCTCTACATTGCAAATGAGCATGCATATTATAGACTGTCACTTCTAACACAGGGCCCATGTAAGGCCCATCTATGAACCAACTCATTCACTTAATTTCAAGCATAACGGAATTCCAAAAAAAGTGAAAATATCTAATAAGTGAAATGTATTTACTATTGTTTTCTGGCAACTACAGTTTATGTAATTTTTGATTATATCTTTTATCATGCTAAAATTTTTCAGGCGCATTTGACCACCAGATTAAATGATACATGAATTTTGTACCAAAAAAATGAGACATGAATTGTGTGATACGAGAGTAGCAAAATATTTTTGGGAAATATTATTTATGTTTCAATCAAAAGAAATAATATATTGGCAAGTCCTATAACTTGTCAATGGTAGTTCTTCACTTATTAGTAAAGACTTTTCTGATATTATTTTTCTTGAATGAGACCTAAATGATATTCTCCCAATATCCTTTTTTTTTTTTTTTTTTTTTTGCATGAGGGTGGCAAAATTAAAGTTTTAACATGCATACAAAATTAGTGTAAAAACTAAAATATTGAATTTAATGTAGATGTGATATGATCACAAGTTAAGAAGTTCACTAATTTCAAGAAAGATAACTTCCGTTTTAAGTCTCATTAGTAGGTTCCTTGGTCATTGGAGATAATGGAACATTTATGTCAAATTTTAGCACTGCAGCAGCCTCAAAAATCATATTAAAAAGTGTGTGTTCGGATTAGCTTTTGGAGAGTAGATTTTACAATTTACGAGGTAAGTATATGAGAGGAGTTTTGTCTTCATTTATGAAAAAGTGTTTCTGAAACCATAATTTTAGGGATAGACGGACACAAACGATCACCAAGTGAAGTAGAATTTGTTGATTTGCCTGTTGTGAACATGTGCACGCTCAACTTGCTAAAAGACGAACTTCGAGTAGCCAAATAATAAAGGCCACAAATCTACACAACAATTGGGTCTATCCCATTGATTAAGTTTTAGTTCCAAAACCTAAAAAAAGGTTTTAAAGCAAGAGAACTTTTAGATTGTTTGGGCAATGAAAGAAGTATATCACAACTTTGTCGTATACTGGAATATGTTATATTAAATTATGATAGCAAGAAGCTCAAATTGATTTCTCTCTAAGTATGTAGACTCTTAAATATATACTCCTCAAAACACGTTGGCTATATGAAGAAGGAAGACAGAGGGTAATAAAAGAAATAAGGGTTAATATTATTATTAGTCTCTATTGTTTACCTTCATTTTTGTTTTGATTCTTATAGTTTGAAGCCATTGGTTTTAGTCTTGAAAATTTGTTTCCGTCTAAAATGTTGGTCGTTGAAGTTTAATAAAGACTTGGAACTGGGTTTAATGGTGTTAGTTTTACTTATTTGGCACTAACACAGTTAGTTTTGCTTATGTGGAGGGCTGACTTGGCATTGGGCAAGATGACATGTGCTCCTTATAACTTATACGAATATGCGGAAAAAAAGACAAAGGAAACAAAAAAAAAATGCATTGCCAAGAGGTGAGAGGAAGAATAAAAAATTAAAACATCTGAAAGGAAAAATGGAGAGGGGGTCAGGTCATAATGGACTCACCAGAAAAATCCAAGCGGACTTGCCAGCATCGGAATAGTCAAAGTTTCCAATGATCTTCTGGCCAACGTCTTTGAATGCATTGTGTTTGTCGGTTCGCTCCGTTCAAAGATAAGGAACAATTTCTTCCTTGTGACATCTCTAAACCCATTGCCGCCGTGATTTGTGACTTGGAGTAGTATGTGAGATATTTTAATTAATACAATATAATTATTAGTTATTAATTACGTTAATTAAAATATCCTGAGTGTGGCCCGTTAGTCAGATCTAGGCCCAACTACAGGATTAGGGTAAGAGTGGACTGGCTATTTATTTTATTTCTGATGGTGAAATAAATGAATCAAGGTTCACAGCCGTCTGAACTGAGCGTACGAGTGAAAACCCTAACTGCTCTTTGAGGTTCCCTGACTGGCGACGGCTCTCATACCAGTTGCCATCACTGTGCCTTGTGGTCAGTCAGAAGAGTTACCTGTCAATCTTTTCTTCTGACTCTTTCTGTTTTGCAGTCTCAATTCCCAACGTTCGTTGTAATATCCCAATTTTTGATTAAGGGATAATCATGATTATTAATGATAATTATGAATTTATTGGAATTATTAAGTGTTTTATGATTATGTTAATTAATGTCATAATTAGTGGAAATTGGAAATATTGGTGCATGTGAGTGGTATTTAAGATCAAGGGTTGTGATTCCTTGACCGTGGGTCGGAATCCAGTGCATTTAGCTTGTGTGAGCTTATTGAGGGAAGGAAGGGGATGCTGACATGTGGCATGGTGGTGGCCATTGGATAAGATCATATGAGGACAAGGGAACACTTTTTCTCTTTTCTCTCTCTCTCTCCATCTCTCCATTTCTCTCTCTCGTGCTCTCTCTCTTCTCTCTCTCTCTCGTCAGTTTTGTGCCTAAAGGAAGGAAGAAAAAGCTTGATCTTTGGGTAAGTAAATCATCTCCATTGCTCAAACACCATTCATAAATGTTGATCCTTGAATCATGGGCTTCATTTTGGTGTGTATAGTTGGGCCATTTGGTGTTGATTGGTGCCACACGAAAATCTGACTGTGAGAGAATCAAAGAGTCTCTTTGGAGAAGTTGATAAGGTGAGTGAAACTAACCTATCTATCTAAGTATCATGCCATTTGGAATAGTTTATAAATTATGGGAATTTTGGCCTAATCATGAGAATGAGTGCCACTGTTCATTTGGTATGGTTATGGCATGAGAAAGGCATTTTGGAATGAGTTTATGTTAGATAGATAGATTAGATATTGAAATATGATGTTAGGATGAAATGGGAATTTTGATGAAATTGTTGCCCAAAACCCAAAGCATGATAATGGAGTAGGATTTTGATGATTCTGAGTATTCCATTGAATTTATTGGGTGTTTTTGTGTGGGAATGGCTTTGGGTTAAGTTTTATGGCCATAGGAATCCATTGGGCAAAGGTTAAGGGGAGTGCCTCTGTTCTGCGTTTTCTGCTATCTGAGGGATGCACTCGAGCAGGGAGGGCTCTGCTCGAGTGAAGGATGAACATCACCCGAGCAGAGATGGGTCTGCTCGAGTGAGGGATGAATATCACCCGAGCAGAGATGGGTCTGCTCGAGTGCGGAAGTGCAATTCTCGTTTCTTGCTTTCTGTGTTCTTATTGCACTCTCTGGGTCATAGCAAGCAGAGTCTCACTCACGAGTGAGGGATGAACATCACTCGAGTGAGGATTTTGTGCTCGAGTGATGAGTGTATTTGACACCAAAGGGCTTGCTTCTCGGGTTGTCACTTGCGAGTAGGTGCACGGGTGTGCCTTCTCACTCGCGGGTATGGGCACCGTGCTCGAGTGAGCTGTGTTTGCTCGAGTGAGATTGTGCTTCAGGTGAGAGTTGTGCTTTCGGGTTGATGCTCGCGAGAAAGTTGCACGAGTGTGCTTTCTCACTCGCGGGTATGGGGTGTGTGCTCGAGCACACCTGGCTGTGCTCGAGTGAGATTGTGCTTCAGGTGAGAGTTGTGCTTTCGGGTTGATGCTCGCGGGAAAGTTGCACGAGTGTGCTTTCTCACTCGCGGGTATGGGGTGTGTGCTCGAGCACACCTGGCTGTGCTCGAGTGATCCAGTACTTGGAGAGTTTCGTTGTGCTCTCGGGCGTGTGCTTTCTGTCTCACTTCCTTGTGCTTGAAGTGATTTCCGTACGTGTGCTCGAGTGAGGGCATTTGTGCTCGAGTGAGCCTGTTCTGAAAACCCCCCTTGTGCTCTCGGGTGATCACTCGCTGCCTCTCACTCTCTCTTGTGCCCGAGTGATGTCCGTACCATCACCCGAGTGAAGCCGTTTTCACTCGAGTGTCCGTACATCTGTGCTCGAGCATGGTCATCTGTGCTCGAGTGAATCAGTGTAAAATCTCAGTTTTGTGCTTCCAAAAGGGGATCTTTGGGATAGTTCTTCCTACCCTTTAGGAGTGTTGTTAGGAGTATTTAGTGACTCTAAAAGAGCAATAATGATAACCAATTAAGCATTATAAAGTGAATTAAGTCTTGGAATAGAGAATAACTCTCCCTAATTGTGAAAATAGGATTTGATATTTGCCTTCCTCAGGAGAGACCGGCGCTAGGACACGTCCGGAAGAACTCAGGTAGTGACTTTTCTCTCATATCTTGTATGATGTTTTGGCATGCATAACTTATCGTTGAATTTGTGAAATGTGTGCCATGGTCCATTACGGCGCGAGCAGGTCAGCGTGAGCCGTATAGGGAGTGACAGTGGTCATCTCTAGTTTGGCCGTTGGACTGCCGTCGTAATCGACATGGATCTTTGTGAATCCGACCCGTGGGGCGGCGTTTGTGAAACCAGCCGTGGGCTGTGTGTGTGTATCTTGCCTATGTGGCTTGTGTGATGAAATACTTTATATGGATCCCAGCTGTGGTGAATTATACTGTGTTGACTGTTGTGATGCAATACAGCGTGAGCAATTCAGCGTGAGCAATCATCAGGGATGACATGTGTCATACTAACCATTGCCGCTGCAACTGCCGTTGTAGTTGCTTGTGTGGATGATGATTTGATTACATGCATTATTGTTGTACATTATATGATTGACTTGTTACTACGGGGATTCTTTAGAATCTCACTCTCCCAAAATTAAACCTTTTAGACAGGGCTGAAGGATCGAGTGGCAAGCGGGCGACGAAGAGTAGTTAGAGCTCCTGTTTGGGAGTATATTTTGGAATTATGGTTATCATTGTATATTTTGGACTTGTATTTGTAGATTTTGTGTAATCCCCAAGTTAAGGGTATTGAATTGTGGCTTTGTGCCTTTGTAAATCCCTTATCTAATGAATGGAACCCGAGTGAGTCGGGAATTTATTTGCACTCTGATATTTGTAAATGGAATCCACCTGTTCAGGCCAGTATTATTTTGTATTGAGAACTTGAGACCATTGTGAATGAGCTTTGAAAAATGTTTTTGCAAATCCGATTTTTGGGCAAAAGTGTATCTTATTAAGTCCCAAATTTCATTATGGTCTCTAATTACAACTTAATTATGAGTTTAAGAACTAAATCCCGGCCTAAGGTGGGAAGGGGGTTACATTTGTGGTATCAGAGCCGTAGTTCCTGGCAAGGTGAGCATTTGCTAGGATAGCTCCTTAGTTAACCTTAATCCCTTGGGTTTAGGTTAGCTTAATGATTGATAAGTGCTTGTTGCGTATACACATGAGTATTTCTACTAACTGTAGATTGAGATGAATGCTATGGATTATGTGTATACATTGACTAAGGTACTGACCTGGTGAATCATTGTAGAGTAAAGGACAACATGGTTCGCCCTAGAGGCAGACAAGGGGATCCAGATGTGGAGGAGTTGAATGACAATCCTCCTGACCCAATGCAAGAGATGATGGACCTCGTGCGGGAACAAAGAGATATGATCCGTGAGCTGAGAGAAGAGCTCCGGGAGGAAAGGGCCAAACGTAATGAGGAAAGGGCCCAGTCGACTCGTGAGGAGACTCAAGCAGAGACTCATCATGAGGAAACAGCTGAAGGGTCCAATCGGTCCCATGAATCCCTACCTCACACGGTGCCTAACCAAGAGTCTCAAGGGGTACTGGTTCGTGAGGGAAGAGGCTTACAATACTGGGTCTCTGAGTTTTGCAAGCATCTACCTCCAGTGTTCAGGGGGAGGTTTGAGCCCCAAGTTGCTGAAGATTGGTTGACTCGCCTAGAGAAGATCTTTGAGGTCCTCGAGTGTTCTACGGAGGTAAAGGCGAAGCTAGCTGTGTATAAGCTAGAGGGGGACGCCGACCGGTAGTGGCGGAATATCGCCATGTCACTTCGAAGCCGGAATGTGCCATTGACTTGGGAAGTGTTCCAAGAAAAGTTTAACGAGAAGTACTTCCCCAAGTCCGTGAGGTTGGAGAAAGAGTCTGAGTTCTTGGCTATCAGGCAGGGAGATATAGAGAGTTTTGACGAGTATCTTTCCCGTTTCGTCCGACTATCTCGGTATTCTACGCATCTCCGGGAAAAAGATGATGAGGAGTGGAGCTCTGATATGCTTATCAGGGGCTTGAGGCGAGAACTGAAGAAGAGATTAGCCTCTCACCTATTTACTGACTTCAACAAGGCGGTGGAGCAGTGTAGGATTGTTGAGAACAATCTGAGGGATTGGTACCCAGCTAAGGGTAAAGACAGTCGCAGTGAGCCTAGCAAGGCTAACACGTCCCAGAAGCGTAAGGGACAAGGATCCTCATATGGGGGTGGTAGCAAGAAGCCCTACCAGCCTGGGGGTCGTAGTGATCAGAGACCTCCAGCGGGACCAATGTGCAATCAGTGCAGAAAGTATCATCCGGGCAAAACCTGTGCTGGAGAGGTGATTTGCTTCAACTACAAGCAAGTGGGTCACATTTCTTCTAAGTGTCCACGACAGCCGGTAGAGCAAAGGCCCAGGAATCAGGGTCGAGTGTTCGCCATGACTCATGAGGAGGCCAGGAAGTCACCAGAGTTGATCCAAGGTAAAATTCTTCTCGGTGATAATGAATTAAATGCTTTGTTTGATTCGGGTGCAAGTCATTCGTTCATAGCTTATGATTGTGTAAAGCGCCTGGGATTGCATGTGCATAGACTACCATTTGAGTTGGTGGTGTCGACGCCGATGGGTGTCAAGGCTGTGACGGCCGAAGCCTGCTTAAATTGCGTAATAGTTGTTGAGGGTTGGGAGTCTACAGTTGATATGATCTGCTTGCCACTCCAACAACTAGAAGTCATTTTGGGTTTTGATTGGTTAAGAGCAAATGATGTACTACTTGATTGTGGTAATAAGAAGGTAACCTTCTGTAGTGCACAGCGGGTTAGCAATGTGAATGCCAGTTTGAACTTGCTTTCAACGGCTAAAGCTGAGAGATATCTTGAGAAGGGATGCCAAGGGTATATGGTGTTCTTCTCTGTTCAGGGAGAATCAAGTGAAACTGTAGAGAGTATACCAGTAGTAAATGAATTCCCTGAGGTATTTCCAGAGGATCTAAGTGGATTGCCTCCGGAAAGGGAAGTAGAATTCCCAATTGAGATTGTGCCTGGAGCTGGTTCGATATCGAAAGCCCCATATCGTATGGCCCCGAACGAGATGGCGGAGTTGAAGAAGCAAATTGAAGAATTGCTTGAGAAAGGGTTCATCCGACCCAGTGTATCGCCGTGGGGAGCTCCAGTGTTATTTGTGAAAAAGAAAGAAGGAAGCTTGAGGCTTTGCATCGATTATCGAGAACTTAACAAGGTAACTGTTAAGAATAAATATCCTCTCCCAAGGATTGACGACCTGTTAGATCAATTGTCTGGCTCGTGCATGTTCTCCAAGATTGATCTAAGGTCGGGATATCATCAGTTGCGTGTGAAGGCAGCGGATGTTCCGAAGACTGCTTTCAGAACGAGATATGGGCACTATGAGTTCCTTGTGATGCCCTTCGGTTTAACGAATGCACCGGCGGTATTCATGGATTATATGAATCGCATCTTCCGACAGTATCTTGATCAGTTTGTGGTTGTGTTTATTGACGACATCTTGATCTATTCCAGGAGTAGGGAGGATCATGAGCAACACTTGAGAATTGTGTTGAGAATATTGCGAGAAAAGCAACTCTATGCCAAACTGAGTAAGTGTGAGTTTTGGCTTACGGAAGTGAAGTTCCTTGGCCACGTGATCTCACGAGACGGGGTATCAGTGGATCCCAGTAAGGTGGAAGCAGTACTTGATTGGAAAAGACCAGAAACTGTTTTTGAGATTCGCAGCTTTCTGGGTCTTGCTGGTTATTACCGGAGGTTCATTCAGAACTTCTCGCGTATTGCATTGCCGATGACCAAGCTCACGAGGAAGGATCAACCATTTTTGTGGGATGAACGTTGTGAGCAGAGTTTCACTGAGCTGAAGGAGAGATTGACTACGGCACCAGTGTTGATTATACCTGATCCCAGTGAGGCTTACGTCGTGTACAGTGATGCGAGTAAGCAGGGGTTAGGGTGTGTCCTGATGCAGCAGGGACGTGTGGTGGCCTATGCCTCTCGACAGCTGAAACCGCATGAGATGAACTACCCCACTCATGATCTGGAGCTTGCGGCAATTGTGTTTGCATTGAAAGTTTGGCGTCATTACCTGTACGGTGTGACTGTGGAATTGTACTGCGACTACAAAAGTCTCAAATATCTGTATGATTAGAAAGAGTTGAACATGAGACAGCGTCGGTGGATTTGCTAAAAGACTATAACCTGGAGATCAAATACCATCCGGGTAAGGCTAATGTCGTCGCGGATGCTTTGAGTCGGAAGGCGGTACTAGTGGCAACAATGATGATCCAGGAATGGAAACTGATAGAGGATTTTCGGGATTTGAATCTCTCGAAGGAAATCCTATGTGCCAGTTATGGTGTGGTCCAAGGGGAGAATGACCTGAGGACTGAGATTGAAGAAGCTCAAAGGCATGATGAGCTAGCCCAGTCGATCCGAGCTACGATTGAGCGAGGGGAGACTCGAGATTATGACTTGTCGCCTAGTGGGTTGGTGCATTATCAGAAGAGAATCTATGTACCACTGAAGGCGGAGTTGAGATTGAGACTTCTCGATGAGGCTCATAAGAGTCAGTATACTCTTCACCCCGGTATGACCAAGATGTATCACAATTTGAAGTCTATGTATTGGTGGCCAGGGTTGAAGAGTGATGTGACGAAGTATGTGGCGCGGTGTCTTACCTGTCAAAAGGTGAAGATTGAACACCAGAGACCGCCAGGATTGCTTCAGAGTCCAGAGATTCCAGAATGGAAATGGGAGAGTGTGACCATGGATCTAGTGGTGGGTCTGCCCAAGATCAAGAACTACGATGCAATTTGGGTGATTGTTGATCGACTCACGAAGTCTGCGTACTTCATGCCTATTAATGCTAGCTATTCTCCGGATAGGCTGGCTGAGATTTATATCAAAGAGATTGTGAGACTCCATGGTACACCGAAGAATATTATCTCTGATCGAGATCCTCGGTTTACTTCGAGATTTTGGAGGGCTCTACATGAAGCTATGGGTACTCAGTTGAGGTTTAGCACGGCCTACCATCCTCAGACAGACGGACAGTCAGAGAGGACTATCCAGACTCTTGAAGATATGCTGAGAGCATGTGTCCTTGACTTCAAAGGAAAGTGGGACTATTATCTTCCGTTTGCTGAGTTTGCGTACAACAACAGTTATCATGCGAGCATTCAGATGGCTCCGTATGAAGCACTGTATGGGAGGAAGTGCCAGTCACCGTTGTGCTGGTCAGAGTTGTCTGAGAGGAAGTTGTATGGGCCGGATCTTGTTGATCAAACCGCTGAACAAATCCGAGTTATTAGGAAGAGGCTCCTTACAGCTCAGAGTCGTCAGAAGAGCTATGCTGATAAGAGGAGAAGACCTCTTGAGTTTGAAGTGGGGGATCATGTTTTCTTGAGAGTGTCTCCGGTCACAGGCATCGGGAGAGCAATCAAGCGGAAGAAGCTGAGTCCGAGATACATTGGACCATTTGAGATTCTGGCAAGAATCGGGCCGGTGGCATATCGGATAGCCCTACCCCCGAGTTTGAGTAGATTGCATGATGTGTTTCATGTCTCGCAGCTCAAGAAGTACCAACCGGACCCTGAGCATATCATTGAGTATGAAGAGGTTGAGTTGCAAGATAGCTAAGTTGTAGATATATCTAAGTCTTATGGATTATGTCACAAATGTAACCCCCTAACCACCTTAGGCCGGGATTTAGTTCTTAAACTCATAATTAAGTTGTAATTAGAGACCATAATGAAATTTGGGACTTAATAAGATACACTTTTGCCCAAAAATCGGATTTGCAAAAACATTTTTCAAAGCTCATTCACAATGGTCTCAAGTTCTCAATACAAAATAATACTGGACTGAACAGGTGGATTCCATTTACAAATATCAGAGTGCAAATAAATTCCCGACTCACTCGGGTTCCATTCATTAGATAAGGGATTTACAAAGGCACAAAGCCACAATTCAATACCCTTAACTTGGGGATTACACAAAATCTACAAATACAAGTCCAAAATATACAATGATAACCATAATTCAAAAATATACTCCCAAACAAGAGCTCTAACTACTCTTCGTCGCCCGCTTGCCACTCGATCCTTCAGCAATGTCTAAAAGGTTTAATTTTGGGAGAGTGAGATTCTAAAGAATCCCCGTAGTAACAAGTCAATCATATAATGTACAACAATAATGCATGTAATCAAATCATCATTCACACAAGCAACTACAACGGCAGTTGCAGCGGCAATGGTTAGTATGACACATGTCATCCCTGACGATTGCTCACGCTGAATTGCTCACGCTGTATTGCATCACAACAGTTAACACAGTATAATTCACCACAGCTGGGATCCATATAAAGTATTTCATCACACAAGCCACATAGGCAAGATACACACACACAGCCCACGGCTGGTTTCACAAACGCCGCCCCACGGGTCGGATTCACAAATATCCATGTCGATTACGACGGCAGTCCAACGGCCGAACTAGAGATGACCACTGTCACTCCCTATACGGCTCACGCTGACCTGCTCGCGCCGTAATGGACCATGGCACACATTTCACAAATTCAACGATAAGTTATGCATGCCAAAACATCATACAAGATATGAGAGAAAAGTCACTACCTGAGTTCTTCTGGACGTGTCCTAGCGCCGGTCTCTCCCGAGGAAGGCAAATATCAAATCCTATTTTCACAATTAGGGACGAAGAGTTATTCTCTATTCCAAGACTTAATTCACTTTATAATGCTTAATTGGTTATCATTATTGCTCTTTTAGAGTCACTAAATACTCCTAACAACACTCCTAAAGGGTAGGAAGAACTATCCCAAAGATCCTCTTTTGGAAGCACAAAACTGAGATTTTACACTGATTCACTCGAGCACAGATGACCATGCTCGAGCACAGATGTACAGACACTCGAGTGAAAACGGCTTCACTCGGGTGATGGTACGGACATCACTCGGGCACAAGAGAGAGTGAGAGGCAGCGAGTGATCACCCGAGAGCACAAGGGGGGTTTTCAGAACAGGCTCACTCAAGCACAAATGCCCTCACTCGAGCACACGTACGGAAATCACTTCAAGCACAAGGAAGTGAGACAGAAAGCACACGCCCGAGAGCACAACGAAACTCTCCAAGTACTGGATCACTCGAGCACAGCCAGGTGTGCTCGAGCACACACCCCATACCCGCGAGTGAGAAAGCACACTCGTGCAACTTTCTCGCGAGCATCAACCCGAAAGCACAACTCTCACCTGAAGCACAATCTCACTCGAGCAAACACAGCTCACTCGAGCACGGTGCCCATACCCGCGAGTGAGAAGGCACACCCGTGCACCTACTCGCAAGTGACAACCCGAGAAGCAAGCCCTTTGGTGTCAAATACACTCATCACTCGAGCACAAAATCCTCACTCGAGTGATGTTCATCCCTCACTCGTGAGTGAGACTCTGCTTGCTATGACCCAGAGAGTGCAATAAGAACACAGAAAGCAAGAAACGAGAATTGCACTTCCGCACTCGAGCAGACCCATCTCTGCTCGGGTGATATTCATCCCTCACTCGAGCAGACCCATCTCTGCTCGGGTGATGTTCATCCTTCACTCGAGCAGAGCCCTCCCTGCTCGAGTGCATCCCTCAGATAGCAGAAAACGCAGAACAGAGGCACTCCCCTTAACCTTTGCCCAATGGATTCCTATGGCCATAAAACTTAACCCAAAGCCATTCCCACACAAAAACACCCAATAAATTCAATGGAATACTCAGAATCATCAAAATCCTACTCCATTATCATGCTTTGGGTTTTGGGCAACAATTTCATCAAAATTCCCATTTCATCCTAACATCATATTTCAATATCTAATCTATCTATCTAACATAAACTCATTCCAAAATGCCTTTCTCATGCCATAACCATACCAAATGAACAGTGGCACTCATTCTCATGATTAGGCCAAAATTCCCATAATTTATAAACTATTCCAAATGGCATGATACTTAGATAGATAGGTTAGTTTCACTCACCTTATCAACTTCTCCAAAGAGACTCTTTGATTCTCTCACAGTCAGATTTTCGTGTGGCACCAATCAACACCAAATGGCCCAACTATACACACCAAAATGAAGCCCATGATTCAAGGATCAACATTTATGAATGGTGTTTGAGCAATGGAGATGATTTACTTACCCAAAGATCAAGCTTTTTCTTCCTTCCTTTGGGCACAAAACTGACGAGAGAGAGAGAGAAGAGAGAGAGCACGAGAGAGAGAAATGGAGAGATGGAGAGAGAGAGAGAAAAGAGAAAAAGTGTTCCCTTGTCCTCATATGATCTTATCCAATGGCCACCACCATGCCACATGTCAGCATCCCCTTCATTCCCTCAATAAGCTCACACAAGCTAAATGCACTGGATTCCGACCCACGGTCAAGGAATCACAACCCTTGAACTTAAATACCACTCACATGCACCAATATTTCCAATTTCCACTAATTATGACATTAATTAACATAATCATAAAACACTTAATAATTCCAATAAATTCATAATTATCATTAATAATCATGATTATCCCTTAATCAAAAATTGGGATATTACATTCGTGAACTCCTTCTGATCAGAGAAAAGCTATGGCGAGAGGTATTTATTAAGTCTTCCGCTGAAACTTGTAGAATGTGTTGTGCTATGATTATCATGATGTAATTGGCAATTAGCATGATTTATTCTAACATGTGGTATCAGAGCCTCGCTCTCTAACCCTCTGCCTGTTTTTCTTTGATCGGGGATAATTTAAATATGGAATTTGATTAATTCTACCGTTGTAATTTCTACACGGGTTCCATATCTTAAATTAGAGATCACATTTTTTGTTAATAAATCTGGGATTATGTTTTTGATGAACATTTTTCGACTATGTTATTTGATCTCATTTTGGCATCTTTGTTAAACGCTCTCTGTTACTGTGATTAATGGCGTCGGAACCTCCATTGGGGTTTTTTCAAAATCAGAGTTTTGATCTTGTGATAAATAAGTGCTTTTTCAATTCTGGGCTTTGGTGGTTTCGAAATGCTTGTTACTCTGTATGTGTTTCTTGGATGAGCATCACTGTGAAATCCATCAGAGAGAGAGCGTCACTTGAGAGCATCGGACCTGCATTTTTCCATTTTCGAATATGAGCATAATTTGGATCCAAATCTTGTGTTTAAATATATATATATATATATATTGAATGTATTATGTTTCTAGGTAAATTTCAGTGAAAACCACCGTGAGACACCGCCGGTTTAGCCTCTATGATCGCCTGAGAAAGTCCCCGACGTCGCGGGTCGCGGCGGCTCCAATCGAGTCCTGCCGGGTTGGCGGGTCGGGTAGGGTTCAGGGAACCGGGTGGGGAAGGAGACACCGGACGACGTCGTTTTGGCTAATGCCAAAACGTTGTTGTTTTGGTTCATTCAGACGAGGTTCCCTACGTGCGAGAACGACACCGTTTGGGCCCTAAGTGAAACGCTGCATTTCACTTATCCAGGAGGGTGGGCCAGACGCTTTCTGGGCCGACTGAGCTTAATTTTTTTTTGTTTGGCCCAGTATGCGAATCCATTAATCGCAACAAAAAAAACCAATTTTTTTTTCTGTTTAATTGAACAATGACGGTTTTTGTTGATTTTGGGCCTTATAATTTTTTTTTTCTTCACCATGAATGTTGAAGCTTCCAGAAAAAAATATTGGGCCTATTCATTTTTTTTTGTTCTTCTGGGCTATGGTTTTTACATTCCAGAAAACGTTTTTGGGCTTTTCTTAAACCATTTCTTCACTATTTGATTAAATATATATCTTTTTTATGTATTTTTCTAATTAATGACTTTAAATTGTTTAAATTAGTGACAGTGGTTAATTTTGGCATTTTCACATACTGAAAAATTTGTAAAATTGTTTTCATGAGTTAATTAATTGTCTAACATCCTGAAAATAGCTTTAGACAATTATTTAACATTTCAAAAATTTTGCAAAAATTGAAATTTGAGTTGAAAGGTGCCAAAATTAAATATAGAATTATAATTGATCTTTACCCACAGGTAGATAGTTATGATTATATATTTAATTAAGGTGGGATTGTTTGGTCTTATATTTTCTAAGTTGCCCACAGGTGTTAGGAAATGTAAATTATACATTCTAGGCCCACCAATTTGAGATAAATGCATGCAATGCTAGGTTCTTTGCCCACAGGTAGAATTTAGTGATACGCATTTATATATATTGCATGTTTCCATTAGTGCATAACATGCATACAAAAGGCACAGAATTCGTAATTGTCTCAAATATTTATCTTTTGAGCTAATTTAAGTTTTTAAATTGCAGCACCTACTACTTTCCCTAATCTTTTTTCTGACACTACTGGCAAAATTGTGCTGGATGGTACTAATTACCCTGAGTGGAGAGAGGACATAACTTTGCAGATTGATATGTGTTAGAACCGGCTATCATTTAAGAGGGGGGTGAATTGGGTGTATAATAAAAACTTAAGAACTTTGAAAATCTTTTTGCATCTTAACGAAAGTGGTAAGTATGAAGGTTTGTAAATCAACAGTTAGATTAAATAATATGTGCTGGAAATATAAGAGCTTAGGGAAGAGAATATGCAAACTGTGATTTATCCTGGTTCGGTCCAATCTGTGATGGCCTACGTCCAGTCCCTAGGCTCCTCCTGAGATTTTCAAATCCACTATCTTCTTGTTTAATCTGGGCACAAGAAAAGCCTTTACAATCCCACAAGTTTAGCTGGGTACTTGTGAAACCTTTTACAAATCTCTCACTGAAATACTACCCCTTACGGCAAGTCTTACTAGCAGAGCAATCCCAAAGATCTTCCTCTCCTGCTTACTAATGCAAGTCTTACGAGCAGCAACGTTCTCTTCTACTTACACCCCTGTAAGTCTTATGAGCAGCAATGTTCTCTACTGCTTGCACCTTGTAAGTCTTACGAGCAGAATGTCTTACTGGCAATTCTCTCTACAGCTTCCCCCGTAAGGAAATCAACCCTCTCAAGGTCCCTCTACCTTGAGATCAACTCAAAAATATAGTTGAAAGTGTTTACAAACTCTCTCACATAGTAGATATAATACTCATTGAAATACAATACAAATAATCACTCTCTCAATGATAAGTAATATAGAAAATGAAAAACAGAGAGTGTTTAGGTAGAAGAAGAGGATTCATATTTCTATCATTTTTCTCGTAGTTGCTCGCTGTCTCAGTTACCCATCGACGTTGAATACTCTCTCATTTATAGTTGATGAAGATGATGACTGTTGTGAGCATTCGTCCGTTGGAGTCATTTTGACCGTTGAGCATATTTGAAAAACGAGCCACTCTGAAATGTCCGTTGCAGAGTGGAGCGTCTTGTTGAAGAGCAGGATGATTCATTTTGAGATGTACATCACGTAGTGGAGCATTTGTGTTTGAAATTCGACAGTCTTTCGTGGTGTGTCAGTTGCTTGTTGTGGTAGGTAGCCGCCATTCGGTGTGTAATGATATCGCCTGCCATAATTGACTATTTCATTTGAATCTGTAATCTCACAGTTAAATTTCTTGTTTTACACTGCAAAATGCTTAATCACTAATATGATGAAGTATTAGTTATGGGTATGTTGGATCATTGGTCAAAAGATGAATTTCTGGCTTCTGTGACTCATCACGTTGAGTGAAGATATTTGCTATACGTGACCTCCGTTGTTGAAGATGCAATCCAAATATTTAATCTCCTGTTTTACACTTGAAATATATGTTAATTAATGTTTAGGAACAATAACAAGTGAAAACATAATGATTGTATAACATTTAGCTACGTTTGGATTGATGGCTATGAAAGTATGAACTTCTACGTTGCTTCTGTCAGGACTTCACTTGAGTGCAAAGAAGCCTCACTCGAGTGCATGTACAATTTCACGTTCTGGCTTCCTCTCGAGCAAACACTTTCTGTCCAACACTCGCATATGCTCGAGTGCAATTCTGGACATCACTCGAGTGCAACCAGTCATGCTCGAGTGTGCTTGTTTTCACGTACATGCTTCTTCTCGGGTTAACACTTTCATGTCAAAACTTGCATGTGCTCGAGTGTAAAATAGTCTGATGCTCGAGTGTGGATCCTAGTGCTCGAGTGTTGTAAATTTCTTCACGATTCAGCTGCTTCTGGACATCACTCGCACGACATTTTTCAAGAGTACGTTTTTGCACTCGTGAGTGATGTGGGGCCACATTAGACAAAATTTATTTATTTGATTCTAATGATGTATAATAAAAAAGCTCTTGCCATATGCATTCCAATGCAAAAAAAAAAATCAGCTCCAAACTCCATGTATTCTGCAAGTTATGATCGAAAGAGTGTCTATCGCACTAGACTGCACAAGCATCAACTTCCAGAAGGCATAGCTCCTAGAATATACATTCAAATTGGTCAAATTACCTATCCATGGAAAGCTCTTTGAGTCTAGTTTCATTTGGCACTGGTCTTGTCTTAATCTGATGTGTGGTTTGTGAGTTATGTGCAGCATACCGAACCTGTCTTGAAAAGTGACGGTGATTTCAGTGTCATCTCCCACGGATCATATCTCCTTCATTTGAGCTTCTTTAAATATGATCTTGGTGTACATTTTACTTGTTGTGAGTCTTCTTTCATATGCCACCAGTTTCGGGTCAATCCAACTTGTGGTTTGAGAGATATGGTCAAAATACCAGACCTCTGTCAAGCTGAATGTAAAACAGAGTAGAACAGAGTGTTCATCCCATGCTCGAGTGTAACACCTCTGGCACTCGAGTGTTGAGCTTACACTCGAGTAAAACTCCTCTAGAAGTGCCATAACTCACATATAAGTCATCTTAGCTTCGTATTAACCTATTCCAACCATCATTTAATCATAGAAGCCTCCGGTATCATCATAGAAACCTCCAGTATCACTTCTAACAACTTGAACCTTGATATTCTCCCTAGATATTATAATTTCTTCTTTCCTTCCATATCTTTCTTCTTGATTTTCCTCTTGATAATAATTCTCCATAACCCAAGTAAACATCTCCTTGACTATCTTCAATTTCTTTCTTCTTCTTCCTCTTGTTCATTTTCATTAATTCAATCTTCTTCATTCTTTGCTTGACTAATCTACAAAATATGTAACATTAAATATAGTAGTTAGTCAAAGAAATACATTATATAAACTTTTTGCTCTTATCATTTCATATCTATATTTGACATCATCAAAACTAATCATATCTAACAATATGCTGCACATGCATTTTGTAATGGAGAAACCTAGACCTCCCAAACCAATTGACAAGTCAACTAAAGAAGAAATTGACTATCAGGAGCGCTGGGAGCACTACAATCACATGTGCATGTCATATATTAAAACCAGGATCCAAAGAAGTATTAGGGGAGCAATTCCCAAATGTGAAACTGCTAAAGAGTTTCTGGAAGCTGTGGACAAACAGTTTAAGCCAACTGACAAACAGATGGGTGGTTCCATCATGTCAGAGTTGTGTGCCATGAAGCTGACAGGTACTAATGGAGTCAGACAACATATCATGAGGATGAGAGACTTGTCCTCTCAGCGAGGGCCTTTGACATGGAACCAATAGAGCAGTTCCTAGTGCATCTGGTACTGAACTCCCTTCCTTCTCATTATGATGCATTTAAGGTCTCCTATAACACACATAGGGAAAAATGAACAATTGATGAACTGATGTCCATGTGTATTCAGGAGGAAACTAGGCTTTAAATGAGTGGTAGGGAGGCACCTAGGGCAGCTCATTTAGCTGAAAGTTCCAACAGGAATGGTGCCAGGGGCAACAAGGACAAGTAGAAAAAGAAGAAAAAGATTCATGTTGTGCCATCCATTAAGAAAGCTGAAGCTATTTGCTTCTTCTGCAAGAAGAAAGGGCACATGAAGGATGAGTGCCTGAAGAGAAAGGCATGGTTGGAGCGTAAAGGTATGTATATTTCAAGTTTAGCTTTAGAAGCTCATCATATTAGCACTAGTAATGATACTTGGTGGATTGATACGGGTTCAATGATCCATATTTCTACTACCATGCAGGGGTTTCTAAACACCAGGCCTCCACTTCCCAATGACGCACGAGTCCTTTCAGGAAGTGGGAAAGGAGATCCGATCGAAGCAGTTGGAACTTTTAGAATTATTTTCACAAATAAAACCATACTGGATCTTTTGAATTGTTTTTACATTCCTAGTTATATGAGAAACTTGATTTCTATGTCAAAACTCATTCCTTTGAATTATGGTATTTATTTGCAAAAGGACTTGATGTATTTCAGTAAGGACTATTTTTCAATTGCAAGGGTTATTATGATTAATGATTTGTTTAAAATAATTCATGAACCACCTGAAGTTTTTTCTGTTTCGCATGGTATTAGACAAAGTATCATTGATGAAAATTCTACTAGCTTGTGGCATAGGAGATTAGGACATATCTCCGTTGACAGGATCAAAAGGTTAACTAAAGATGGAATCCTTCCATCTTTAAACCATTCAGAATTTGATACCTGTGTGGACTGTATAAGGGGAAAGCAGACCAATAAGTCACAAAAGGGAGCTAAAAGAAGTTCTGATTTACTTGAAATTATACATACCGATATTTGTTGTCCTGACTTATCCACAAATAGTCAAAAATACTTTATCACTTTTATTGACGATTACTCGCGATATACATATATCTACTTGCTTGATAATAAAAGCGAGGCACTAGATGCCTTTAAGGAATATAAAGCTGAAGTAGAAAAACAAGTTGGGAAACCAATAAAGATCGTGAGATTTGATAGAGGTGGTGAGTATTACGGTAGGTTAGTACCGGTAATTTGGGTCAGGCTGGTGGGCCCAACCCGCCAGCCCGTTTTTTTTACGGGTTCGGGCCTGGAAATATAGGCCCGAATAAAAAATGGGCTAAACGGGTTAAACGGGCTAACCCGTTTAAAAAAAATTTGCCCGTATCTGTCCCAGCTGGCACGCTCCCACACACTCCACTCTCATTTCCTGTCCTCCTAGTCTGTCGCTCTCATTCACTTCTCTTCTCATTTCTCTCACACAGACACCGACAAGGCGACGACCGACCGACCACACGCACTCGATCTCGACAGTCGACTCTTCTCCCACCGAACCGTAGTCTCCGTGAGTATCACTCGTCTGCTCAGCCTCATGGGACCAGCCATCCGGTGGTGCCCCATCTGAAATCGAAACCTAACCAGCTAAGCCTCCTCATCCTCTTCCTCTCTAATCTGCGTGCTAGTACTGGTGTCCAGTAATGGTGAAGCACGGATGCCCAAGTGCCCGACAGCGATTGTAATATCCCAAAAAGCGATTAAGGGCTAATGACTTCAAAAGTGACTGTAATTATTGTTGAATAAACACTTTTGGAGAATGGGTGATGGGAATTTGGATGTTTTAATGATTCTAATGGCTTCCTTGTGAAAATTCGTGTGGGGAGAGTGTTTATTGTGAAATTGGAACCATTGGGAACAATTGTGCAAAAGTTGGAAACTCTGTCCATTGAAACTCTGTACAGAGCAGTCGACTTGTATGGACGTTTTAAATAAGCAAATGGTGTCTAAAAAATTCTGATATTTTTCAGTCTTAAATTTCACATGCCAAGCTTCAAAATGGACATATAATTTGTGTCATTTCAATTTTTGAGCTAAGAGTTATGATTTTCCAAAGTTTGGGATGGAAACTGGAATCTGTTTTGGAGCAATATGGACTTTTATGCAATTCTATATTTTTGAGGTTATTAAATGCAGTGATCCATATTTTTCCAATAAATAGGACTTAAATATCTTTCCATTGGCTTTGGGATCACCTCATTTTGACTTTTCTAGAATTAGTTATGATTTTTCAAAGTTTGGGCAGAAATCTGCCAGAATTTTGTAAAAATCCGAAATTGATGGAAATTTAGTAAATAATTAGAAAATAATATTATATTATATTAAATCATCATCCACCTGCTCCATCAGCCCAAAACCGTGATATTCAGCTGCAACAAGAGAGAGAAGGTGTGAGAAATTCTAGAGAGAGAAGTAGAAGAGAACTTGTACGGTAAGTCGATTTCTTTGGTAAATCCTTACCTAACGCGTATAACTCCGCTCCTAAGCTATTCTTCTATATTCTTCAAGGTTTGTGGAGCACAAATTTGGGTTTTCTAAGGCTAGGGTTTTCAGCCACCTTGAGGAAAAGCTAGTGGGAGCTTGAGGTAACTTCCAAACTTTCGTATATTGCTTATTCTGACTGCTGTGGACAATTTAATCGGTGAAATTTCGCCGGATTGCCATTGGTTTTAAAGTTTGGAAATGATATGGCCTAGGGGTTATGCTGCCCAAATTGGGTCTTAATGTTAGTTGTAACCTAATGTAATGATTAATAAAGTGGTTAGGAGTAGAAAGGAACACGTTTACGGAGCCGAAACGGAAAAACACTGATTCTTCCCAAAGTATGCCAAGATTTCGGCCAGGGCTATATCTGAGGGTTAGAGTTGGATTTTCAATGATTTGATGGTTCCATTGAGTTCAGGAGCGAAAATTAGGTGGGGTTACAGTTGGTCACTTTTTCGGAAAAGGCAGAAAAAGCATAATTACGAAAACACCCCTAAAACCCTTAAAGTGGGGCTGCCAAGGGTAATGTTGTAATTTGACATTGAATTTGATAATTTCGAGTTCATAAATGGATTCCTTGGGCAAAAATATGTCAGAATAGCCCATGTCAAAATTTCAGAAAAGGTACAGCCGGACCGGGTACGGCCGGGCCGGGTCCCCGGGGGCATTTTTGTAAATTTTCATAATAGCCTTATATAACCCCCAGAAACACTATGGAAGTGTCTAAATTGTATTTTGGAATTGTAGGACCAAGTTGTGAGCCCAGTGGTTAACACGTTTTACGATGCACACTAAAAGGTGATCTTTGAGATAGTACTCCCCAACCCTTTAGGCATATGTTTAGACTTCTAGTGGCCACCTAAAGAGTCCAAGTGATAACCAACTTTAAGTGTTCTGAATGTGAGAATTTGGAATAGAGAATAACTTGTCGTCTTTGACTTTGGTTTATAGGGTTCGACATTTGCCTTAATAGTAAGCAACCTGTGCCGGCAAACGTTAGGAAAGAACAAGGTAGTGACTCTTTTCCCTTATACTATATGTGATACATCGTATGTTTGTTTGATCATTGTTTGTGAGTCTATCACCTACGGCCCATCGGTGTTGACGGTGGGAGGATCGTACCTTCGGGGCAGTGGAATCCGGGGGATAAGACTATGTGAAAGCCGTAAGGCTATATGTGAAAACCAAAAGGCTATTTGTGAAACCTTCACCCGTGGCCCATCGGTGTTGACGGTGGGAGGACCGTGCCTTCGGGGCAGTGGAATACGGGGGAATGAGATTATGTGATTATGTGCATATGTGGCAGCCTGCGTGCTATGCTGATTGTTGTAATGCTGCTTGATGATTTTCTTGCATGCTTTGTGATTACATGTGGTATGAGTGATTTGTTACTACTGGGATTCTTTTGAATCTCATTCTTTCCATTGACAAACCTTCAGACAGGGCAAGTGGCTCCAAGGGAAAGGAGACGACCAAGGGTGAATAAGGCTCCTTAAGGGGATTTATATTTTGGTGTTGGATATCATGTTTTGTTGGGAGATCACCGTATATCTTATAAATGTTGTTTTGGAGACAGTGGTGTAATCCCCTAATGGGAATTTATAAACCTTTAGTTTATGTATGAAACTCGAGGGTTGCCGGGATTTTGTTGTACACTCTGATATGTAAATGTGATGTAACTGCATATGGTAATTATATTCGAGTTGTGGAATTTGAGACCAGGGTAAGGCAGAATCTTTGAAAATATTTGTGAAAACCCTTCTGTAAGGAAGGGATTGTAAATGAGTTTGATTATTATTGGTCTCTATTTCATTTTAAAATACGTATTTCAAATCATAATTACGAAGGGGGTTACAACAATTTTCCTTTCCCCTCTCTAATTTTCCCTTCTCCCTCCGGCGTCTGAGAGACCGAGACTCTGTAAGATTTCATTTGCCTTCTCTGATTTGCCTTTCTTCCTATTTGCGTCCGAGACTGTGTAAGATTTCGTCATCAGTGGGTGTGCGTGGAGGATTTTTGATTTGGTAGGTTTCGAACTTTGCTCTGTTTCTTAGAAACTTCTTCCTTTTCAATTTTCTCTGTTATGCGTTGGTGCTAGACTGCTGGTGACTGTAATTCTCTTTCTCTTTGTCGTTGATGTGCAATTATTTTGAGATTGAGCCGTTGAGGTTTTGAGAGACGGTTCTTCTTTTTTTTCCATGTTCACCGACGTCTTGTATGCCTGATATTAAGACAAAATATTTAAGCTGCAGGTGTGTGCAGAAAACATTTACAATGTCATATGTATTAAGAGAGATGGTTCTTTTGCAAGATGAGAATCATCAATTTTAATTGGGCTGGCGGGCTAGCCCGCCAGTCAGATTAATATGGCTCGGTCGGGCTACTTTAGCCCGACCCGATTAGCCAGAAACCCGTGTCGGGCCAGCCCATCGGGCTCGAGCTGGCCCGAATTCCCAGTACTACGGTAGTTACACTAGTGAAGGACAAGCGCCAGGTCCTTTTGTTGATTTTCTTTAAGAGTATGGTATAGTTACTCAATATACCATGCCTGGCTCACCAGATATGAATGGTGTAGCAGAAAGAAGAAATAAGACCTTGCTAAACATGGTTAGGAGCATGATGAGTGGCTCCAAACTACCAACATCCTTGTGGAAGGAGGCACTTAAGACAGCTGTGTACTTATTAAACAGGGTTCCAACAAAGGCAATGCCAAAAACACCCTTTAAAATCTGGAAAGGATGGAAACCCAGCTTAAGACACCTTAGGGTATAGGGCTGTCCTGCAGAAGTAAGAGTGTACAATCCACAAGAAAAGAAACTAGATCCTAAAACCATTAGAGCTTACTTTGTAGGCTATCCATGTATGACTAAGGGTTATAGGTTTTATTGTCCTTCACCTTCTGCACGTTTTATAGAATCTTGGAATGCTATTTTTCTTGAGAATGACGTGATTAGTGGGGGTGATCAAACAAACAATGATCATATGAAAGTAACCCCTGATTTACATCGTAAAGGTTTTGTTCAGATTTATCCACCTCCCACACATGGAGAACCAAGACAAGTTGTGGTAGAGGATGTCCCGAATGAACAATCTGAACCAACCCAAGAGGTTGAATTAAGAAGATCAACTAGAGAAAGAAGGCTAGCATCGCCTAGTAACTACGTGGTGTACTTTATTCAGACTGATTGCGATATTAGCATTGAAGATGATCCATTAACATTTACTCAGGCTGTTAAGAGTGAGAACTCTAAGTTGTGGCATGATGCTATGACTGAAGAAATGAATTCCATGGCAAATAATGATGTATGGGATCTTGTGGAGTTACCAAGTGGGTCTAAGGCCATTAGTTGTAAATGGGTTTACAAAACTAAAAGAGACTCACAAGGTAACATTGATCGATACAAGGCTAGGTTGGTTGCCAAGGGCTTCACACAAGTGGAAGGTGTCAACTACAGGGAAACCTTTTCTCCTGTATCAATGAAAGACTCTTTCCACATAATCATGGCATTAGTTGCACATTTTGATCTAGACTTGCACCAAATGGATGTTAAGACTGTTAGATCTCATGTTTTGATGATAACAAAGAATGGTATGAAAAAGACTTGAGTAATAAATAAGTTTGAACAAAGTAATAACAGGGAAAAGCATTACTTGAAGTAAGCATTGGAGTAATGAAGAAAAACTAAGAGAAAGAGCTAAGAAATTTGATCAGAAGCAATTTTTCTAAGTCATTACTCGAGTATGTACTCGAGTAATAAGACAAAACTTAAAGTAATCAGAGATACCTTCGAGTAACCTGCCAACGTTACTCGAGTAAGTACTCGAGTAATAGTGTAAAAGTTTTCAAGTTGCTCTCAGCCTGCCAACGTTACTCGAGTAGCTACTCGAGTAACCATGTGAAAATCTTCCAGTTGCTCTCGGCCTGCCAATGATAATCGAGTATGTACTCGAGTTACTCTGTTTTAGAAAATGTGTTGCTCTCGGCATTTTGTACCCTACCAATGTTACTCGAGTAGCTACTCGAGTAACTCACTGTGGTGAGCAAACCTGAAGGTAGTACCCGAATAACTTAATCTGGTTTTTATCATACTTCACTCGATGTGTTCCTCAAGTATGCAGGTATGGAATGATTCATTTTAAGTGGATTACTCGAGTATGTACTCGAGTATCCTGAGTTATTTTTGAAGAAAAACCTCAAGTCTTTACCCGAGTAAGTGATGCACAAAAGTTAAGTTTACTCGAGTATGTACTCGAGTAACAAGGTCATCAACCTTGATGTGCTCTCGGCCTTGAAATCATGCCAACAATACTGGAGTAAAGCATCGAGTAACATAAGTTTATTTGAAGGTTACTCGAGTTGGTACCCGAGTAACCTATGAAGAAAAGAGTTCATTACTCGAGTAGGTACCCGAGTAAACATGCATTTTCAAAGGATTGATATTTTGCTTATTCCATGCACTACCCGAGTAATCTTATAGTTGTTTGTTGACTTGCAGTTTATCAAAGTTTTCCCGATGATACTCAAGTAAGTACTCGAGTAAACTTCAATGAATATTCGAGTATGCAAGTCCAGAAATTTAGAAATCATTCTAATGTTCATTGATTTATTTCCTATATAATTGATCTTTCATTATATTAGTATTCTTAGCATATCCACAGATAAACAATGAAGAGATCTTACCAAATAAGGAAAGTCAAATGCAACGTTCAAATGTCACCGTCCGCCACCTACCGCAAACGTAAATCTTTTAAATACTGGAAAAATCAATAGTAGCTGCGCACGCTCCAACGGACATGAAGAAATATGTTCCAGTAATCATTACCAATGTATCTATATATATGGGAACATCCAAACATAGAAGCAAAAAAACAAGAAGAAAACACTCACAAACATATTATCAAGTTCATTACTCTGTTTTACATTATACTTGTAATTCTATGCTTCAGTGATTCTTATCCACTCTGTGAGAGAGATATTTTATTCAAACTCAATATTTGTTATGGAGGTAACTTAGGTTGTGGAACCTTGAGTTGGGATTGGATTACAACTTGTAAGGGGGAGCGAGTGTTCAGGCGAAGGAACTTGCTTGTACTGAGGTGCCAAGAAGCCACTGAATCTTGGAAGTTATAGTGAAACTCTCAGAGAAAGCTCTAAGGACTGGACGTAGGTCAAAGTGGTTGCGGCCGAACCAATATAACTCCTGGTGTACACTTCGGTGATATTTCTCCTTACTCTTTCCTGCTTTAATTTCACCCTCAAACTTTATATTTGCAATGAAATTTTTAATATTACCCAATTCACCCCCTCTTGGGTGAAACGCTTGCTCTAACATTTGGTATCAGAGAGTAGGTCTTCTTGTTAAGGTATAACAACCTAAGAAGGAGCCAATGGCAAGCATGGGTGAAGGAATTCTTCCCGACGGAGCATCCATCACTAGACCTCCCGATTTCAGTGGCGAACACTTTTCTTTCTGGAAAGCAAAGTTCAGAGTATTCGTGATGGCTACTGAATATGGGTTATGGGATGTAATTGAGAGTAGAAACTATCAACCTACAAAGATTGTAGATTCTCAGAAAATTCCCAAGACGCCAGTGGAATATGATGAGAATGATAAGAAACTTATCACTCTCAACAGCAAGGCAATTCTGATGTTACAAAGTGCCTTGAGTCAAAGTGAGTATTTCAGAATTTGCACACTTCCAACAGCAAAGGAAATGTGGTAAGCTCTGGAGATAGCTCATGAAGGAACTTCGGGAATAAAGGAGAACCGGATCAACACCTTGGTCACTGAATTCGATCTACTTCGAATGAAATCAGGTGAATCAATATCTGAATTTGAACTTAAATATACTCATCTTGTTAATCAACTTGCAGCACTTGGGAAAGTTTATGATCAGCATACCCAAGTACGAAAGATTTTGAACATTCTTTCTAAAGAGTGGGAGGCCAAAGTCACTGCGATAGAAGAAGCAAAAAGAGAATCAATGAGATCAGTTGCTTCTCTTTTTGGAAGTCTTTCTGAATATGAAAGCAAACTAAAGTTTAAACGGGAACTAGATGACATCGGTGACAAGAAAAAGAAAGGCCTAGCACTAAAAGCAAAAGAAGAAAATCAAGATGAGGATGAGGAGTTTAACGATGACGAAATGGGCCTAATCATAAAACAATTCAGAAAGTTCTACAAGAAAGGTCAAGGATTCAAACACTTTCAGAAAGGAGGAAATAGAAGCAAAGATCATATACTTTGCTATGAATGTGGAAAACCAAGGCATATCAAATCAGAATGTCCAGAACTGAATCAAAAGAACAAAGAAAAGAGAAAAGGCAAATTCTTCAACAAAAAGAAGGCCTTCGTATTTGCTATATGGGGTGATAGCTCCTCTGACGAAGAAAGTGATGAGGAAGAAGTGGCTAATATATGTCTCGTCGCTCAAGAAGAAACAGAAGAAGAGGTAAATGATTCTGATCCTACCTATGATGAATTACTCTCTGAATATAATGCCTTACATTCTGAATTCATAAAAGTAGTTAAAGAATTAATTATTTTCAAAAAGGAAAACAAAGCTCTTGAAATTGAACTTAAAGAAAGTTTAGAAAAGGATTGTGAAAATTGTTCTTCTTTGAAAAAGAAAAACACTGATCTTATAAAAACTCTTGAAAAATTTACTCAAGGAAGTGAAATGCTAAATGTTATTTTAAAAGCTCAACAATTTGTAAATGACTGATCTGGGATTGGATATGATCCAAAATCAGACAAAAGGAAAGGTAGAAAGAAAGCAGGAGGTAAGTCATATTTGAATTATTTCCAGCATTCTGTGCATACATCAAATCTGTTTGCTTTTTGTAATTACTGTAATAGAAAATGTCATTATACTTCTTCATGCATTCATAAAAAGAAAGGAACAATAGGAACCTACAAATGGGTACCTAAAGGCTCATATGTTCATAATATTATTTGTACTAACCCAAAAGGACCCAAAAAGATGTGGGTACCTAAGACCTAGTCATTTGATTGCAGGTATGTCTCAAAGCATCCAAAAATAGCAAGTGGTACATAGATAGTGGATGCTCTAGACATATGACCGGAGATTTCGAAAGTTTTACCACATTACAACCTAAGGAAGGTGGAAAGGTAAAATTTGGAGGAAATCAATCTGGAAAGATAGCAGGAATTGGTGAAATCAAAAATGACAAAGGAATACAAGTCAAAGATGTATATTATGTTGAAGGCTTGTGTCACAATTTGCTGAGTGTAAGTCAAAGTGCAGATAAAGACAACTGGGTAATATTTGACTTAGAAGAATGTTTAATTATCAACAAGAATGACTTACAACTTGATAAGAAGAATATCAAGGCTAAGCTCAGAGCAAAAAGGGAAGGTAACTGCTATACTCTAGATATTAGTAGAAATGAGTCTGAAAACTGTTTTCTGAGTAATACTGATGAAAGTTGGCTATGGCATAAGAGATTGGCTCATGTCAATATGCATCAATTAGACAAACTACTCAAAAAGGATTTAGTTCTTGGATTACCTAAAGTAACTTTCAAAAATGACTTGATTTGTGACGCATGTCAAAAGGGTAAACAAACTAAATCATCTTTCAAATTAAAAAATGAGATTTCAACAAATAGACCACTACAATTATTGCATATGGATTTAGTTGGCCCAGCAAGAGTAAAGAGTCTTGGTGGCAACTTATATTCATTGGTCATTGTTGATGATTTCTTTAGATTTACATGGGTTATTTTTCTATCATTAAAAGATGAAACCTTTGAAGAATTTATTGTTTTTGCCAAGAAAGTGCAAAATGAGAAAGGTATGTCCATTGCAGGTATTAGGACTGATCATGGTGGAGAATTTGAAAATCAAGCCTTTGAAGAATATTGTGATACTAATGGCATTGATCACAATTTCTCTGCTCCAAGGACGCCTCAACAAAATGGAGTTGTGGAACGCAAGAATAGAGTGCTCACTAAAATGGCTAGAGCAATGTTGAATGAAAAGAATGTGTTTCAAGTGTTCTGGGCTCATGCTATGAGTACAGCATGCTATATTTCAAATAGGGCCTATATTAGAACAAAACTTGGAAAGACACCTTATGAGTTATACAAAGGGAGGAAGCCAAACATTGCTTATCTACACATCTTCGGTTGTAAGTGTTTCATTCATAATAATGGTAAAGATAACTTACGAAAATTTGATTCTAAAACAGATGAAGGAATTTTCCTAGGATATTCTAACCGAAGTAAAGCATATAGAGTTTACAATAAAAGAACATGTATTATTGAAGAATCAATTCATATTGTATTTGATGAATTTGAATCCTCTGACAAAACCATTGATGAAGAACAGGAAGTTGTTTTAAATCAAGAAAATGGTCAATCTATTTCTAAAACTCTTATTCCAGAGGTTGATGAAACCAAGGAAGAAGAGCAATCTCTAGGTCAACCTAAAGCCTGGAAATACAATAAAAGTCATCCCTTAGATCAAGTCATAGGAGATGTGAATGAAGGGATCAAAACTAGAAATAGAATTTTCAATGAAGTAAGTTTTTCTACATTCATTTCTGAAATTGAACCTTCTAACATTGATGAAGCCCTATCAGACAATGATTGGGTTATAGCAATGCAAGAAGAACTAAATCAATTTGAGAGAAATCAAGTTTGGGATTTGGTACCTCGACCCAAGGATCATCCGATCATTGGAACTAAATGGGTATTCAAGAACAAACTCGATGAATCCGTAATTATTGTCAGAAACAAGGCAAGATTGGTGGCCAAAGGCTATAATCAGGAAGAAGGGATTGATTATGAGAAAACGTATGCTCCAGTAGCTAGATTGGAAGCTATACGAGTACTCTTAGCCTTTGCATGCATCAAAGGATTCAAACTCTATTAAATGGATGTAAAGAGTGCATTTCTAAATGGTTACATCATGGAAGAAGTATACGTAGAACAACCTCCAGGTTTTGAAGATGTAACTAAACCTGACCATGTTTTCAAACTCAAAAAGGCTTTATATGGTTTAAAACAAGCTCCTAGAGCATGGTATGAAAGGCTCAGTAAATTTCTCATTGATCAAGATTTTGTACGGGGAAAAGTTGATACAACACTTTTTATAAAATGAAAACGTGATGATATTTTAATTGTTCAAATATATGTTGATGACATTGTTTTCGGTGCTACTAATGAATCTCTGTGTAAGGAATTTTCTGAGATAATGCAGGGAGAGTTTGAGATGTCAATGATGGGAGAATTGAATTTCTTTCTTGGTTTGCAAATCAAACAAAGAAAGAATGGAATCTTCATATCTCAAACAAAGTATTTGAAAGAATTATTGAAGAAGTATGGAATGGATGAAGCAAATGGCATGGACATGCCTATGAGCTCAACTACGTTGCTTGATGCTGATGTCAAAGGGAAAGACTACAACATCACAAAATACAGAGGAATGATTGGATCATTACTCTATCTCACGACAAGAAGACCGGACATCCAATTTAGTGTTGGCATATGTGCAAGATATCAATCAGCACCAAGAGAATCACATGCTGAAACGGTCAAACGAATCTTTAGATACCTTGCTGACACACCCGAATTAGGTCTGTGGTATCCCAAAGGAAGAAGTGAATATCTAGTTGCATATTCAGATTCAGATCATGGAGGACACAAAACAGACAGAAAGAGCACTAGTGGACAAGGACAATTTCTTGGAGGATCTCTTGTATCATGGTTCAGCAAGAAACAAAATACAGTGTCTCTTTCATCAACGGAAGCCGAATATGTTGCTGTCTCAAGTTGTTGTGCATAAGTGATATGGTTAAAACAACAACTACAAGATCTTGGTATTTATCTCAAAGAAATACCAATCTATTGTGACAATACTAGTACGATAAGCTTGGCGAAAAATCCAGTTCAACATTCCAGAACCAAGCACATCGATGTCAGACATCACTTCATCAAAGATCATGTCCAAAAGAAAGATGTGAAAGTGATATTCATTCCTACTCATCTTCAACTAGCTGATATCTTCACAAAACCCCTTGCAAAAGATCAATTTCTATACATTAGAAGAGAATTGGGAATGGTAAATCCCAATGAGTTGTAAGTTATTTCAGTTTCTCATAATATTAGATGAAGTCATTTGTTAAAGTTTTGATGATCACTAATTTAAGGATCGGAGTATGTAGAAATTTGTTTTGCAGGAAGATTGAAACTCTGTTTTGAGAAATAAAAATAGAGGTTATTAGAGGACACCTTTACTGGAGTACCAACTTGAAGTAATGTGTGACAGAGAAGCATTACCCGAGGAACAACTTGAAGTAAAGAAGCACTTTACTCGAGTAACAACTCGAGTAATGGCCTTCAAAACTGGAAGTAATGGATCAAGTTACTTGGAATTTAAATCAAACGGTTCAGTTGTTAGGAAATGAACAGTCAGAAGTGAAAAGACAAGTTACCCGAGGTAAGCCTCGAGTAAACTTGAACATTACTCGAGTAAGGACTCGAGTAACTGCAAGTCCATATCACCAAATTGATAAGAAACGACCCAAATCCGCTTCAAATTGGTTATAAATGATCGAGGGAACAATTATGGATAATTACAATATTATTCATGCCAGGTACGCAGTTTAAATAAATTATTTTAGAGATTTTCTGTATGATCACTCGAGTAACCTTGAACATTACTCGAGTAAGGCCTCGAGTAACGTCGGGTTTTAGGTCTTTATCTGTCGCAAACTCGGTCATTTTCACAAAATCTCCTTGAGTAAATCACTATACACTCTCACCAAAACTTTTCACAATCGATTCCTTGCATCATTTCCGTCAAAACCCAACAGATTTCAACCCCAGAAACTTCCTATTCTGCTCAGATTCTCAGTGCCCTAACTCGCGACAGTGACTCTGTTTCTCTGAGATTTCTAATTTTCTGTGTTTCAAAATGGTTAGAACCAAGAATCTTACTCCCACAGATTCCTCTGAATCACAACAACACCCTGATCCTCTTTCTTCTCCTCCCACAAAGAGAAGAAAACTTACCCAGAGATCAAAAGCCAAAATCCAACCTCAACCGAAACCGAAACCGAAACCAAAAGGGGTTGTGATCAAAGAGCCTATAGTTACAAGGGCTCAATCCAAAAAGAGTACCTCTACCGGGAAAGGCAAGAGTGCCAAATCTCCCTCACCTCCTCCCTCTGATTCCTCTACCCCCTCTTTCACACCAAAGCCTTCTAAAAAGCCTAAGTATAATAAGAATGTGGCTAAGGCTATGGCAAGCATACTAGATCAAATGGAGAAGGGCAGTCTTCCAAGAAATCCAAATTGCCAGAAGAGGAGATCACCGACCGTCCAAAGGGGTTCAATGTCAACAAGCTGGTGGAGTCTCCAAAGTATCTATCTCAGTTCTCCAGGAGGAAAGTGTGCAAGACACACTATGGGAATCTTAAGTTACTTCAGGAGGTATTGAAGCATGACCTCAGTTCTTATTTAGAACCTTTTATGTCTTGGCTTTCGATTAGATTACCTTTCTGCACAAAAGTGATCACACACTTTTACTGTAATCTTGAGATCCTGGATGAGCCAAACAAAACCTCAGCTGAGGAAGAGATGACCACCATAGTGAGAGGACAAAAGATCCTTATTTCACCCTCTAGGATTAACTTGTGGTTAGGGATTGAGAACCCCCCAGATGACATTTACTCCCAACTTGAACCAAACCAAATATTTTATGTCCTTAAACCTGGTGAGTTAGTTGGTCCTTTGAATTTCAAACCGAGTGATATGTGTGATCGTCACAGGGTTCTATGGTACATCTACTCTAGATCCCTTGTGAACAAAGCCAACAACTATACCCACTTCTCTGACAGAGACTTTAGGTGGTTTGCTTCATTTCTCCTGAAGGAACAGAAGGATTTGGGGGAGTATATCTTTTCTGAGATGAAAAGATACAGAGTGGATGGAAAGGCTACCACACCAATGCCATATCCTCAGATAGTATTACTTATTCTGAAAGAGAATAAGATATGGTATTTGGATAGAAAGAAACCTATTGAGAGGATGACTCCGGTTGGGAGAAATCAAATTGGGAAGCTCAATATTGACATCCCTCTTAAAGGCCCTCTGGAGTCTGGGTCGAAGAAGAAGAAGAAGACTGAGACCAAGACCAGCAAGATGGATGACACTCAGTCATCGGCTCCAGCTGCCACCACATCATCACCCTTCTTCCTCAATGCCACACTTCAGCATTTCATGGAGAATATGCTCCGGGGATTCCATGTTGATATCGCCAACATGAATGCTGAACTGATAACCAACATGAACTACAAGATGGCAGAGTTGGTTGAGAAAATGGAAAAGAGGCACGAGGAGTTGCTAGCTGAGCAACGTGCCCAGGGTGAGACACTAAGATTGATTCTGGCACGACTGGATTCCTTGGGTCCCGGACCTTCTGCCGGTCCATCCTCTTCTTCTCCAGAGCATATACCTTCTTCTGCACCACCACCACCTCCAGAGAATCCTCCTTCTGATATTCCTCTCTCTGAGGCTGAGCCTTCTATTCCTCCAGTCTCTAGTCCACCTGAGCAACAAGCCAAAGACATTCTATATACAGTGGATAACCCAGACACTAATGAGACCATACATATCATCATTGATGATTCACCTCCTAAACCTCAGCCTGAACCCGCTCCTAAACCTATTCCATCTCCTACCCACACTGAGGAAATATCTCCCTCCTCCTCCTCTGATCATCATACTCCAGAGGTTGAGACCACTCCAGAGGTTGAGACCACTCCAGAGGCTGAGACCACTATGGTTGTCTACCAGTCTCCTCCTATTCCTCCCAGAGACGATATCCACATCCCTCCACTTCATCTTCCCGAACCTGTTTCTTCTAGCTCTTTTGACTCTTCCAGTTCAGATGGTGGCTTAGTTCTTCCAGTGAAGCCTATTTCCATGGTCAAGCCTTCTAATCCTCCTCTTGAATGATGAAGACAAAAAGGGGGAGAAGAACTTGAGAGTGATTTTGTGGAAGTGTCTGAATGACTGTGCTTATTTTTGGGTATTTGGGTATATATGGGTTTTAAGGAGTCTTTTGAACTTGTTAAACTTTTATCTTGTTATCTTGTAATACAATTTTCAAGTCCATTCAAGTTTTAAATTGTGTTACATTGTTGGACTAATGAGTTTGTTGTGTATGCAAGGTGTATATTATGATTTCATTCACTTTATACTTTGAATCTAAACTTAATAAGTTTTTCAAAATAATCTTTGAATACAAGAAGTGTTTAATTGAGAATTCACTTTCAAAAATCTTGTTCAAAATCACCAAGTTTTGTTATCATCAAAAAGGGGGAGAATGTTAAATCTCATATTTTGATGATAACAAAGAATGGTATAAAAAAGACTTGAGTAATAAATAAGTTTGAACAAAGTAATAACAGGGAAAAGCATTACTTGAAGTAAGCATTGGAGTAATGAAGAAAGACTAAGAGAAAGAGCTGAGAAATTTGATCAGAAGCAATTTTTCTAAGTCATTACTCGAGTATGTACTCGAGTAATAAGACAAAACTTGAAGTAACCAGAGATACGTTCGAGTAACCTGCCAACGTTACTCGAGTAAGTACTTGAGTAATAGTGTAAAAGTTTTCAAGTTGCTCTCAGCCTGCCAACGTTACTCAAGTAGCTACTCGAGTAACCATGTGAAAATCTTCCAGTTGCTCTCGGCCTACCAATGATACTCGAGTATGTACTCAAGTTACTCCGTTTCAGAAAATGTGTTGCTCTCAGCATTTTGTACCCTGCCAATGTTACTCGAGTAGCTACTCGAGTAACTCACTGTGGTGAGCAAACCTGAAGGTAGTACCCGAATAACTTAATCTGGTTTTTATCATACTTCACTCGATGTGTTCCTCAAGTATGCAGGTATGGAATGATTCATTTTAAGTGGATTACTCGAGTATGTACTTGAGTATCCTGAGTTATTTTTGAAGAAAAACCTCAAGTCTTTACCCGAGTAAGTGATTCACAAAAGTTAAGTTTACTCGAGTATGTACTCGAGTAACAAGGTCATCAACCTTGATGTGCTCTCGGCCTTGAAATCCTGCCAATAATACTGGAGTAAAGCATCGAGTAACATAAGTTTATTTGAAGGTTACTCGAGTTGGTACCCGAGTAACCTATGAAGAAAAGAGTTCATTACTCGAGTAGGTACCAGAGTAAACATGCATTTTTAAAGGATTGATATTTTGCTTATTCCATGTACTACCCGAGTAATCTTATAGTTGTTTGTTGACTTGCAGTTTATCAAAGTTTTCCCGATGATACTCAAGTAAGTACTCGAGTAAACTTTAATGAATACTCGAGTAGCTACTCGAGTATGCAAGTCCAGAAATTTAGAAATCATTCTAACGTTCATTGATTTATTTCCTATATGATTGATCTTTCATTATATTAGTATTCTTAGCATATCCACAGATAACCAATGAAGAGATCTTACCAAATAAGGAAAGTCAAATGCAACGTTCAAATGTCACCGTCCGCCACCTACCGCAAACGTAAATCTTTTAAATACTGGAAAAGTCAATACTGGCTGCGCACGCTCCAACGGACATGAAGAAATATGTTCCAGTAATCATTACCAACGTATCTATATATATGGGAACATCCAAACAGAGAAGCAAAAAAAACAAGAAGAAAACACTCACGAATGTATTATCAAGTTCATTACTCTGTTTTACATTATACTTGTAATTCTATGCTTCAGTGATTCTTATCCACTCTGTGAGAGAGATATTTTATTCAAACTCAATATTTCTTATTGAGGTAACTTAAGGTTGTGGAACCTTGAGTTGGGATTGGATTACAACTTGTAAGGGGGAGCGAGTGTCCAGGCAAAGGAACTTGCTTGTACTGAGGTGCCAAGAACCCACTGAATCTTGGAAGTTATAGTGAAACTCTCAGAGAAAGCTTTGAGGACTGGACATAGGTCAAAGTGGTTGTGGCCGAACCAGTATAACTCCCGGCGTACACTTCGGTGATATTTCTCCTTACTCTTTCCTGCTTTAATTTCACCGTCAAACTTTATATTTGCAACGAAATTTTTAATATCACCCAATTCACCCCCCTCTTGGGTGAAACGCTTGCTCTAACAAATACTGCATTCCTCAATGGGGTTCTTGAGGAAGAAGTCTACATGAAACAACCTGAGGGATTTGTTGCAAAGGATAAGGAACAATTGGTATGCAAGTTGAAGAAATCGATCGATGGCTTGAAGCAAGCCTCACGATAGTGGTACTTGAAGTTCCATGAGGTAATCACATCATTTGGATTCAATGAGAACATCATGGATGAATGCATATACCACAAGGTTAGTGGGAGCAAGATCATATTTCTGGTTTTATATGTCGATGACATACTACTTGCAACCAGCGATCTAGGACTATTACGTGAGGTGAAACAGTTTTTGTGCAAGAACTTTGATATGAAGGATATGGGTGAGGCATCTTATGTCATTGGCATCAAGATCCATAGGGATAGAGCTCAAGGCATTTTAGGCTTGTCTCAACAAACCTATATCAAGAAAGTTCTTGAACGATTCAGGATGCAAACTATTCAGCTCACGTAGCTCCTCTTGAGAAAGGGGACAAGTTTAGTCTAGGTCAATATCCTCAAAATGAGCTTTAAAGAAAGCAAATGGAAAGGGTCTCATATGCATCAGCAGTGGGAAGCTTGATGTATGCACAGGTTTGCACAAGACCTGATATAGCTTTCACTGTTGACATGTTGGGAAGGTACCAAAGCGATCCAGGGGAAGCACACTAGACAGCTACAAAGAAAGTGTTTAGGTACCTACAAGGTACTAAACACTATATGCTCACATACAGAAGAACAGATGACCTGGAAGTGGTTGGTTACTCAGACTCTGATCTAGGAGGATGTTTAGACACAAACAAGTCTACTACTGGTTACATCTTCCTACTAGCAGATGGAGCTATATCATGGAAAAATACAAAACAAACACTTACAGCTCCCTCTACTTGTGATGCTGAGTACATAGCGTGTTTTGAGGCAAGTTCACAAGCGATCTGGATAAGGAATTTCATTGCTGGTCTTAAGATTGTGGACTCAATCTCTAGGCCAATCAAGATGTACTGTGATAACACAGCCACAGTAGCCATTGCAAATAACAAAAGGAGTGGAAGTTGAAGCCGGTAGGTAGAAATGAAATTCCTAAGTTTAAAAGAGAGAATTGCATATGGTGAAATTTTGGCTAATCATATCAATACAAAGGACATGCTAGCTGATCCTTTGACTAAGGGAATGAAACCGAATGCGTTTGTGTTACACGTTCCTCAAATGGGGATTAAGCCATCATTTATATAGAAGAGGTATGCAATGAAATTGACTTTATGGTTTATTATCTCTATCATTATCTGTATACATTATGTTGATGAGACTAATAAATACTAAGTTTGGAACCGAATAAACATTGGCGTTTATTCATAAGGTTATACCCATTAAGTAAGGGTGTTGCATGTAATACATGGAAGATAATACTCGGCCTAAAAGAACTTATCGCCATGATTCTTGCAGCATAGCCTTTGTTTAATCTGGAAAGGGCGACTGACATTTAGATATGAGCCAAGTGGGAGAATGTGAGATATTTTAATTAATACAATATAATTATTAGTTATTAATTAGGTTAATTAAAATATCCTGAGTGTGGCCCGTTAGTCAGATCTAGGCCCAACTACAAGATTAGGGTAAGAGTGGACTAGCTATTTATTTTATTTCTGATGGTGAAATAAATGAATCAAGGTTTACAGCCGTCTGAACTGAGCATATGAGTGAAAACCCTAGCTGCTCTTTGAGGTTCCCTAACTGACGACGACTCTCACACTAGTTGCCATCACTATGCCTTGCGGTCAATCAGAAGAGTTACATGTCAATCTTTTCTTCTGACTCTTTATGTTTTGCAGTCTCAATTCCCAGCGTTCGTGAACTCCTTCTGATCAGAGAAAAGCTATGGCGAGAGGTATTTATTAAGTCTTCCGCTGAAACTTGTAGAATATGTTGTGCTATGATTATCATGATGTAATTGGCAATTAGCATGATTTATTCTAACATAGTAGAGTTAAATAGAACTTGTTGCTCTTCCTCATCTTCTTTACTTCACTCAGTTGCTTTGATTTCTTCCCATTGTGATCGTTATTTTTCAAAAAAATTGTGGCGATAGTTTTTTTCCTTTTGTGTTATTTAATCTTCAGTTACAATTTTTTTTCTTTCTTCGCATCAGTCAAGAAGGTCTGAGAATAATGGGTCATGCTCCATGTCAAAGCTCCCATAAGCAACTCCATTAAAACCAGCACTTTTAAATCCCAAAAGGAGATCTTTATGTGAAGTTTATGTAGACAAATTCCAGTCTCTTCATTGGAATAATCTTCTGCTAGAGAAGTGATTCAAAACTTGGTGGAGAAAATAACAGAGTGAGCCTCGGTCATCTAGCAGAACATGGAATCAATGTCTAGTAGTTAGTGGGGGTGATGGGTTACGTTGCTGAAAATTTGGATTCTGAAAATCTGAAATAAAATCAATTGTTAATTTTTCTATTTAATTTAGTCTTTTATTTGTCATTAGTTTGTTGCTACTCCAATTTATTTAAATCATTATAATCGGTGTGATTATTTGCTGCGATTCAGTGCAATAAAAAATCAGAAAGTTTACCTCTCCATCTTTCTTGTTTCTCTTATCTTCTGAGTTCTTCTCTGTCCTTAAACCAGCATCTTCAGCGTCCACCATCTCATCAAACTTAATGGCGTCCTCTTTTACCTCTTTCTTTGATTTATTGGAAAGGTTAGGAGAGACCCAATCCTCCATCAACCTATCAGCAGCACTCTCCAGTTGCAAGGTTTTCCTATTAGAACATCACGCGTTTCAGAAGGGTGAGCAAAAAGTTCAGTCAAAGCTCTAATTTTAATTTTTTTTTTCTCCAGAAAAACATCCACCTCAGCCATCCATGTAAGCAATTTAATGATGTTAAAACCACATAAGAAAACTTAACACCATTAAACCCAGCTCCAAGTCCTTATTGAATTCCAAGGATCAACGATTTAGATAGAAGCAAATTTCAGATACTAAAACCAATAATTTCAAACTATAAGGATTGGACTAAAATCAAAATGAAGGTAAATTAAAGGGACCAATAATTATATTAGCCTAAGAAATAATATAATATGTTAATAAGCACCACTAGGGGTTATCTTTCTTGACATTTAGCAAGTTTTTTACTATTTTGTTAAAGCTGCTCATATTTCTTTTTCAGTTGCAACTATTGAGTTAATAGATGCTAGTATTTATTTGAGAGAAAAACATTTTTCTTGATTCAGTCGAGCCAAAACTTAACATCTTTGGCAAAGAATCAGATTAGGCTATATTGTTAGTTCAATAATTTCATTTGTTTCCAAGTTTTGAATTCAGTTTATACTTTGGAAATCATAGTTAGCAATCAGATTTGGGGTTACTATTCTTTTAAATTTGATTGTAATGAGATTTAATTTTTTAAAAAAGTTAATATCAAATGACCTGCTTTTATTGGTTAGTAGCACTAATCTTTGGCTTATTTATTAATCAAGTGATTTCAAAGTGCATGATATATTTCTTATTGTTAAAGTTATTTTAGTCATTTTGAAATAGAGCAGGGCATGATGCAAGGAAAACGTAGGGGAACAGAGCATGACGCAAGGCATGATGCTTGAACAGGGAATAACGGCCTGAATGGGGTTGGTAATGCACACCATTTCTGACCTTTGTAATATTCTAAGGAGTTTGGTTTCAGTATAAATAGGTACAATGCCAATGTAATAAGACATCTAGAAATTGAATAAATACATTTGAGATTGATTCCTAAACCATTTTGGTTCCAGAGTTGAGTTCCAGAGTGCCAGAGAGCGAAAGAGTGAGGAGTGGGTGAGAAACAAAATACGTGAGAAAATAGAGGGTGTTGTATTTTCACTTTCAGACCATTTTTTGAAGAAACTGACCTCACCATCGTGTTTAGAAGGCCGAAAAACTTAGAAATAGCCATGGTCACAGCCGTGAAACAGTCCCATGCGCCTCCATAGAGATCGCGGGAAAGTCGCCGAAATTTCAAGCGCCGTTGCCGGAGTTCAAAGGTTGAAGATGATGATGTCATCAGCCACATCAGCTGCCATGTCATCCTGATCTGCTGTATCAGTGACAGGTCAGCCACCCGTTGACTGCCACATGTCATAACCACCACGTCAACAATCCCAATTAGCACAACTTTCCAAAATTGCATTTTGACCCCTAAATTTGGTCACAATTACAATTCCTCCCTAAATCTTTCTAAAATTACATTTTGGCACCAAATTTCTTCTAAATTACATTTTTGACCCCAACCTTTTTGAAATTACATTTTGGCCCATATTTCTGCCAAAATTACATTACAACCCCTGAAAGTTACTAAATTACACTTTTACCCCTGTTTGTCTATAAAAATTCCAGTTTTACCCCTTTCTTTTCCATAAACACCTATCATAACCCTAATTGTCCAAAATTTTGAGTTTTACCCCCTTACTTTTCCATAAATACCGATCCTACCCTTATACCCTTCCACCCTACACCTAATAACTGTGTTCTTTAATTCCTAATCTCACATGAACAATTCCAAAATGCCTCCAAGACATAGAAACACACACAAGATTAAGATAGACGAGATGAGTCGCCGAATACAAGAACTAGAAACTACTGATAAACACAGCAAGCCATGTTAGAATCTCGTAATGAATTCTAGAGGATGATTCGGATAACAATAGTTGTCATCCGTTGACTACTACTGCCGTCCTCAACAACAACCATTCTGCCTTAATGATATTAAGGTAGACATACCTGAATTTGAGGGAAGACTTCAACTAAACGAATTCGTCAATTGGCTTTAAATTGTCGAGCGAGTGTTTGAATACAAAGAGATTCCTGATGAGGAAAAAGTCAAAATTCTTGCCATAAAACTAAAGAAATATGCTTCCATATGGTGGAAAAAGCAAGATCCGAATGTGGGACAAGATGCAGCATAAGCTCCCACGTAAGTTTCTTCCAAATAATTATTATCAAGATAATTTCCTTCAATTACATAATCTCCGCCAAAAGGCTATGACTGTGGAAGAATATACGAGGGAATTTGAAAAACTCATGATGAAGTATGATATCCAAGATTGGGAGGAGCAAACAATAGCCCATTATTTCGGAGGGTTGAATACTAACATTGCCCATCCAGTGAAGCTTTAACAATACTAGACTCTAGACGACATCATTCGTCTATCCATCCGTATCAAGAAGCAATTGCCCAAAAGGTTTTTGTACTAACCGTCTTCCTCAGCCAGACTTCCTTTTGATGGGCGTAAACCACAAATGCCTCAGCCTAGCTCTTCAAGCAAAACTCCACCAAAGGCCACCAAGGAGTTTAGCTCCAAAGCACCTAAGTGCTTCAAATGCCAAGGGTTTGGTCATATCGCTTCAGAATATCCTACACGCAGAGTTGTTACTATTATTGAAGGGGAAACTTCTGCAGTGTTTGAAGAGGAAGAAGAGCCTATGCCTAACAAAGAGCCAGTGTTTGATGTGAAACCAGTTTTTGATGAAGAAGTCACTCCTGCTGATTACGGTGAATCACTTGTGATTAGAAGAAGCCTGCATACGACAACTGTAAAAGAAGAGCCTTGGCTATGTCACAATATTTTTCATACTCGCTGCACTACTCAAAGTAAAGTCTATGATGTCATTATTGACAATGGAAGCTGTGAAAATGTAGTCTCCAACTATATGGTAGAAAAGTTGCAACTACTAACTCACAACCCTCCATACCCTTACAAGCTCTAATGTCTTAACCAAGACAGTAAGGTAAAAGTGTCGAAATGTTGCCTTGTTACTTTTTCTATTGGTAAAAGGTATCATGATGAAGCTTGGTGTGATGTTGTTCCTATGGATGCCTATCATCTTCTTCTGGGGAAACCTTGGCAATATGATCGACGTGCTATACATGACGGTCATACAAATACATATTCCTTCTAGAAGGATGGTGTGAAGATTCAGCTTGTACCATTACCACTTGATAAACACATCAAAGGCAAAAATGAGTCCAAGCCAATAGTATCATTGTCTAGAAGTCACAATTAAAGGTGGCCAAATCAGAAAACCAAATCATGGGTTTTCTTCTATTGCTAGAGGCAAATAACGGCACTATCATTCCACCAAAAGTTCAGTAGTTATTAGCTGAGTTTCCTGAAGTAATTCCAGGTGACATTCCACTAGGACTACCACCCATGCGAGACATTCAACATGCCATGGATTTCATCCCAAGAGCAGTAATTCCTAACAAGCCAACTTACAAGATGAGTCCCCAAGAACATGCTGAAGTGCAAAGGCAAGTTGAAGAATTGCTGAAAAAGGGATTGTTATGTGAAAGTGTCAGCCCATGTGTCATGTCTGTACTCTTGGTACCCAAGAAGATGGAAGCTGGAGAATGTGCAAAGATTGTCGTGCAATCAACAAGATCACAATTAAGTATCGGTGTCTGATACCTAGGCTTGACGACATGCTCAACCAGTTATATGGCTCAACTATCTTCTCTAAGATTGACCTTTGTAGTGGATATCATCAAATCTGAATTCATCTCAGAGATGAATAGAAGACCGCTTTCAAAACCAGAAAATAGGTTGTACGAATGGAATGTGATGCCATTTGGGTTGACAAATGCTCCTAGCACATTTATGACCCTATGAACTAGATCCTTCACCCTTTTATTGGCAAGTTTGTTGTTGTTTACTTTGACGACATTCTTATATATAGCAAGAGCATAATAGATCATTTAGAGCACTTACGTCAAGTACTGCAAGCTCTTCGTGAACAGAAACTTTATGTCAATTTGAAGAAATGCACTTTCTTGACAAGTGAAGTCATTTTTCTAGGCTACATTATAACTACAGAAGGTGTACAAGTTGACTCAGGTAAAATTGAAGCCATTAATAGTTGGACAACTCCACAATCTATCCAAGAAGTTTGGAGCTTCCATGGATTAGCTTCCTTTTATAGGAAGTTCATTCAAAATTGTAGTTCTATTGCCGCACCTCTCATGGATTGCATCAAGGGAAACAAGTTCCAATGGACAGAGAAGGCTCAAAAAAGTTTTGAAGAACTAAAGAAATGCTTGATAGAAACTCCTGTGCTAGCTCTTCCTAATTTTGACCAAGTGTTTGAGGTTAGTTGTGATGCCTCTAACACCGGGATTGGTGCCATTCTGAGTCAAAAATGTCATCCAATTACTTTCTTCAGTGAGAAACTTAATGATGCTAAGCTTAAATATTCTACCTATGATAAAGAATCTTATGCTGTTGTCCGAGCTTTGCAACATTGGAGCCACTACCTATTGCATAAAGAGTTTATTCTCTATTCTGACTATGAATCATTCAAGCATTTGAATTCTCAACGGAAGATCAATAGAAGGCATGCCGTGTGGAGTGAAATGTTGCAGACCTATCCGTTTTTACTCAAGCATAAGGCTGGAGTCCTAAATTTAGTAGCTGATGTGCTTAGTCGTCACCATGCTTTGTTAACGACTATGCAAACCAAAGTAGTGGGTTTTGAAACTCTAAAAGAGTTGTACCAAAATAATCCTGATTTCCAGGGTGCATGGAGTGCCACTGAATCTCAGCCATTTCAGCAGTATTATCAGGAATAAGGATTTTTATTCAAAGGAAAAACCCTTTGCATTCCTCGCTGCTCACTACGAGAAGCTATAATTTAGGACGTACATGATGGAGGATTAGCTGGTCATTTTGGTAGAGATAAAAATGTGGCCTTAGTAAAGGAGAACTTCTATTAGCCAAGACTTGAATGGGATATAAACAAACATATCTAAAGGTGCAGAACATGCCATCTGGCTAAATCCAAAAGCCAAAATACCAAGTTGTGCATGCCATTGCCAATACCCAAAGCACCTTGGGAGGATGTGAGTATGGATTTTGTCCTTGAGTTACCTCAGACCCAGAGACAAAAGGACTCTATAATGGTGGTTGTTGACCGTTTTTTAAAGATGGCTCATTTCATCCCTTGCCAAAAGACTAATGATGCGGTTCAAGTTGTGAATTTGTACTCTAAGGAGATTGTTCGTCTCCATGGCATTCCAAAAAATGTCATTTCTGATAGAGACATCAAGTTTGTAAGCCATTTTTGGAGGACTTTATGGAAGAAGATGGGAACTAAGCTTCAGTTTAGCAGTGCTAGCCATCCTCAAACTGTTGGACAAACAGAAGCTGTTAACAGAAATCTTGGAAATCTTTTACAAAGGTTTGTTGGAAAGAACTTAAAGTAGTGGGATCTTATTCTTGCTCAAGTTGAATTTGCTTACAACAGTTTAGTTAATCAAGCAACCGGAAAGTGTCCTTTTGAAGTTGTTTATGGTATCCGTCCTCTTAGCCCTCTTGATTTGACACCATCATCTGATAAGCAACAATATAGTGTCAATGTGGACCAGCGGGCCAAGGAAATTAAGAAACTACATGAGCAGGTTTGTAATAGGATTCAGAAGCAGAGTTTGAAACTCAAGACACAACGGGACAAGCATCGAAGGAAGCAAGTCTTTAATGTGGGATATTTGGTCTGGATACATTTAAGAAAAGAACGTTTCCCTAAACAACCGAACGCCAAGTTGTCTCCGCGAGCTGATGGCCCATTCAAGATTGTGTAGAAAATTAACAACAAGGCCTACAAAGTGGAATTGCCTGGTGCCTACGGTGTTTTAGCCACTTTCAATGTTGCGGATCTATCTCCGTATTTTGATGATGTTGATTCTGACTCAAGGACGAGTCTTGACTAACTCCAGGAGAATGAAACAGAGCAGAGCATGACACAAGGAAAACGTAGGGAAACAGAGCATGACGCAAGGCATAATGCTTGAAGAGGGAATGACGGCCTGAAGGGGGTTGGTGAGGCACACCATTTCTAACCTTTGTAATATTTTAAGGAGTTTGGTTTCACTATAAATAGGTCCAATGCCAATGTAATAAGACATCCAGAAATTGAATAAACACATTTGAAACTGGTTCCTGTATCACATTTAAGTTTATATGAGGTATATTTTTTGTTACTTAATTTTATAAAGTATATTTTTAGTCATATAATTCTAACATTGTTAATGTTACTACCGTAAATTACTGACACAACAAATTCAAATTATGACGGTGTAAGCTTAAGTGATGATTGTGTGATTAAATGCTATTAATCATAAATTTAATATATGTGTAGATTAAAAAATATCTAAAAATCTAATGAAGCCGTCACTATCAAAACCTTGATTATATTAAAAAAATTTTAGTTTAATAATCTAATATCAAAACCTTGATTTCATTTGCAAGGATTTGTCAGTTTATTTTGGTTTAATAATCTAATCTAAATATATTAAATTAATTATATCAAAACTTAAATATGTTTTATCAGCTGCACCGTCATCACTTGAGTTTGCTGCATTAACATTTTCCGTTAGCAACATTGATGGTGTAAGAAATATAGGACAAGAAGTATACTTTATAAAATTAAGGGACTAAAAGTATACCTTATGTAAAATTTAAAGGACTATCGTAACCCTGTACTTTAGCCTATTTCTTATTAACTTGATTTTTGTTAATGTGCATTTTTTAAGTGATATATAATCTAATTATTTTTTCATCTGTCGTATAGTTTAATTGCCACAATATTCTTTCCTGTTATTTCTTAACTTCTTTTATGTTCTTTTATGTTGATGAACTTATTAGATTAATGATCTATTTTTTAATAACAAAATCAATTTGCTAGTCTGATTATTTAAAAAAAAAAAAGAATTATTTTGAAACAACTTGGCTTTTGTTAGCATATATTTTTTAACATACAATCTAATGACAACCTGCATCAAACGGTATAAATCTTAGCAATATTCTAGAGATGGAGATATATTTGTTGATATTTTTTTTATGGGAGAATCCCTACAAAGGAACTTGGAAGTTTGGAAATGACATATGGGTTTTTTACCAAAAGTTGATTAGAAAATATCAAAACGTAATAAGAAATTCTCAACTTTTTTCTTACAAACTAACTGATATGTCATTTCCCAATTTCCAGGTTTCTTTTCCATCATTTTCCCTTTTTTTATCGATACGATATAATCTTTAACAATATCTTTCATTTGATTTTTTAACTGTTTTTAACTCATCTTGAACCCAAGTGTTAAATGAAATATTGTATTATTTCTGTCATATCTTTAACTTACTTTGTTAACGTTTTTTAAAATTGTTTTTCACTATTGATATTATTAATGTTTTTTTGATGAAGATGTGTGTGATATTTAAATTCAGACAATATTTAAAAAATATGGGATATTCATTGAGTTGATGATATTCATCCCACAAACTTGACAATAATATTAATTTCTTTGAGGATCAAATCTCGATACGATGAAGGATTAGTTTAGGCGATTTTAGTTGATCAATAATGGAAAATGAATGTTGGTGAAAAAAATGGAAAATGATTAATAGTGTGTATATATATTAAATAATTTAAATATGCATCTTATAACTATATAAAAGTAGAGTAGTAAACATCTCTCTGACCGACACATCAGCAAAATGGCAGGCTCAAAACTCTAAAATAAAAAAAAACAAGATAATAATGCGAGGCGATTATGACAGATAGATAATGGGAAAGGTAGTTACACAATATTTGGTAAATTAATAAAAAAAAAAGATAATAATGCGAGGTGATTATGATAGATAGATAATGGGAAAGGTAGTTACACAATATTTGGTAAATTTATAATGGGGAAGGCATATACAAAATATTAAGTAAATAATTAATTTAATATGAAAAATAATAATAATGCGAGGGGGTTATGACCCATAGATAATGGGGAAGGTGGTTACACAATATTTTGTAAATTAATAATGGAGAAGGTAGACACGAAATATTAAGTAAATAATTAATTTAATATAAAAAAAAAAAGATAATAATGCAAGGCGATTATGACAGATAGATAATGGGAAAGGTAGTTACACAATATTTGATAAATTAATAAGGGGGAAGGCATATACAAAATATTAAGTAAATAATTAATTTAATATGAAAAATAATAATAATGCGAGGGGGTTATGACCCATAGATAATGGGGACGGTGGTCACACAATATTTTGTAAATTAATAATGGACAAGGTAGATACAAAATATTAAGTAAATAATTAATTTAATATAACAAATAATAATAATGCGAGGCAGTTATGACAGATAGATAATGGGGAAGGTGGTTACACAAGATTTTATAAATTAATAATGGAGAAGGTATACACAAAATATTAAGTAAATAATTAATTTAGCAAATAGATTATTCCCTTTGAAATCTTTAAAAGGAAGGAATATAATACTATAATTATAAATATAAATATGAGTAAATGCGCAAATTTAGGGTATTTACTCAATAGAAAATATAGGGATTCTAATAAATTAATTACAACTTTTTATATAGAGAGTTTTGAGTATTTTATGTACATGTTGAGAAATGAAAGTCAAAATTTTGATATCACCTCTTCATCCATATATATCTCTATATAGGTCAAAATGTATAATTTTAAATCTAAGTGATTTTTTACATAATAACACACTAATAATGACCCGGTCTCTCACCCATGCATCGCGCGGGCCTAGGCTAGTTTGAAGAAAAGTATGTAAGGATACATTTTTTGATGGTTTGATGATTTCATGATATATCTTTGATTTTGAAATATTTGTGTAATAGGAAAGGTGTTGTTGCTGTTGTAAATATTGTGTGTGAGTGTGTTAAAGGAAGAAGTCTCATATAACTCAAGATTGGAAACGCCCTAGTATACAATAAAATATGAGCTTGAGTTAGTAAAAAAGCTAATAAGAGAAGTCTTTGAACTGACTATTGGAAATGACTGTTGGAATTTTAATTGACTAGTTTTAATGACATTTAAAAATTTTTATTACATTAAATTGTCATCAACATTTATTTTGTAACTGTCGTTTTAATTATCATTAAACCGTTGTTAATGGTCATTATAACTCCCCAACGGTCACATGTTTCTGCCTATAAAATGCAATGTTCTGTGCACGGCTAGGATACAACGAGGTCCTTGAACTCATCTCCTCTCTCTTTTCTTCTGAGTTGCACTGACATCTTTCTGCAATTCTATCACCCTGCTTTCCGCAGGATGGGTTCGTTTTATCATGGGGAGTGCCAATTCCTGATCTACTAGGGGGGTTGTGAAATATCTCCTAAGGACAGTGTCCTTGGACCTGACTCGAACTATTTGTTTGTTCTGTTTCAATAAATGCTACGGCTAACACTAGTACAGAAAAAGGTTTTTAGACCGGAACATTTAGACCGGTTATATCGGATAAGGTCTTAAAAATATGACCGGTGGCATTTTTATAATTATGACAAAATATTAAGACCGGTTATAGTAAAAACCGGTCTTAAAAATACTTTTAAGACTGGTTATAGTAAAAACCGGTCTTGAAAATAATTTTAAGACCGGTTATAACAAAAACTGGTCTTAAAATATATACAATTAAAAAAACTAAATATATGTAATATATTTTCTAGACCGGTTCTAAAAATAACCGGTCTAGAAAATATTATCTGAATTAAAGACAATTATAAAATAAAATGTTTATTATTTTTAAGACCGGTTGTAAATGAAAACCGGTCTTAAATATTAAAAATTTAAGACCGATTATTAATTAATAACCAATCTTAAAAAGTTTCAAATTTTAAGACCGGTTATTTATTAATAATAGGTCTTAAATATATATTTTAAGACCGGTTTTGAAATAAAATCGGTCTTAACTATTACTTTTAAGACCGGTTGTAATTGACAACCGGTCTTAAAAATGACCTGAATTTCAAAAGACGCCTAATTTGCCTCTAAAATCTAAAACTCAAGCACATCAGCAAAACCCCTGCATCATCTCGCGGCAGCTCCTCCTTTCCCCTTCTCTCCTCCGTCCTTAACTTCGCCACCATCAACAGAGATTTACTGTTGAATACATTGTCGGAAGGCTATCGTTGTTTGTTCCCTCCGATTGGTTTCGTTCTCAACCTCGTTTTTATTGTCAGGTTTGTGTTTTCATTTTGTTTTTGCGTTTTTCATTGAAAATGTGAGATGAATTGGCCTCCATTTTCTTTGTTTGATTCCTGCAGCAAGTGGCCAAGGTCTGTTCAAGTCCAGAGGAAGAAGAGGATCCTCAAGCAAAGGTTTAAGGTACCGTTTAATTATTCTGAAATTGTGGACCTGGGTTTATTTTGGTGGTTTTCCATTTGCATTATAGACTATATTTTAAGCTTGTTGCTTCTAATGGACCTGGGTTAATTATTCCATTTGAAAGTGATGATTTTGAGAGTCGTGGTGTAGCTTCTGTTATATTGTTTTGTTTGGTTTAAGCTTGTTTGGTTTAGTTTTGTTTGATTTTGATCATAGTTGAAGACTATAGTGGTGTAGCTCCTAGTTGATTTTGCTAAAATGGGTTCTGTTTTGTTTGGTTTAAGCTTGTTGCTTCTGTTATATTGATTTTGTAGCTTCTGGTTTCCTTCTTTTGATTCGGCCATGCAATTTGAATTTAAAATCTTTACCAATATGAAAACTTGTTTTAGGGAATTGCTTTTACAATTGCAATTAATCATTCCTCCTTCATCTTAATTATTGCTTTAGTTGATATTGGTTATCAACTTGTGTATTGCAATTAATTATTTGTTCATGTTTGCATAACTTATGAATTGATTTTGAATGATGCCTTTGTAAATAGTGCCCTGTTATAACAATAAGCACCGTGTAGCAAAATTTCCTTAAATAGTGTCCTTAAAGTGTTTTTAGACAATGAGTCGTCCTAGTGAGGGTACTCCCGATCCAACTAATCCAAATCAGAGGGAGCCTAACAATGCTCCGAGCTAGGAACACAATGAGCCACGTAACCGGCCTAGACGAAGGGGTAGGAGAGCCACCCGATTGACAGACATTTCTCTCAATCGGAATACCGGGGAAAAGATTCCGATTGAGTTTGATAGATATTGGAAACCAATCGAGCCTAATGCCCAATGGTATGGGAGTTTTGTCGGCCTCCTAGCAAGCAACAAGCCTAGCATTTTGATAGAACAGTGGAGAAATGTCGATAAAGGTGTGAAGTGACATATTTGGGAAACTATCCAGCACACTTACGACATTCCTGAGAGTGAAGTCTTGTATGACAAGACAATAACGTATTGTGATGAATGCTGGAGGAAGTTTAAGACAAATCTTGCCAACAATTACGTGTATATCGAGGTGGAAGAAGTCAGCCTCTTTCTAATCCGTGCGATCAGTATTCTTTTATTGACGAACAGACTTAGCAAGAATTTAGGCAGCTTCGGACTACTCCAGAAGCATTGATGAGTTAACTTATTTTGCAATTGATTTGCTTATGAATTATTAATTGTCTTTATTGATTTACAATGACTTACTTTTGATTTCTTATTCACAGGAAAATAGGAAAAAGGCCCAAGAGAGTGGTAGAAATAATGATTGCCCCCATACAAGTCTCGTGGGGGGTATGCGAAGGCCGAAAAAGACTTGTTGGCGGCCAAACGGAAGAGATTTGAAGAAGCAGCTCAATCCGATCCTTCTGTTCTTCTTTCTCCACCATCTTCGATACGTTGCGAACAGAAGTGGTTGTTCGATCACCAAAAGAGGAGCGGGTCTTATACGAGTGAACAATCTCATATAATCGGTAAGAAGATTGTAAGTATTGTTGTTGACTTGTTGTTATTAATTATTTAGTAAACAAATTTCATTACTAACTTTTGTCATCTGTGTCTTATAGGAGGAGCTTAAAAAAACAAGCTGAGGGATCGTTTAGGTCGGATGAGAGGAATGACATCCTAACTGTAGCTACAGGAAAACCTGAGCATCCCGGCTGTGTCAGGGGGATTGGAGGAGGGGTAGGCATAAGGGATTGTTAGATCTCTCATGTTTTGATGATAACAAAGAATGGTATGAAAAAGATTTGATAAACAAATAAGTTTGAACAAAGTAATAACAGGGCAAATCATCACTTGAAGTAAGCACTGGAGGAATGAAGAAAGGCCAAGAGAAAAAGCTGAGAAACTTCATCACTGGCAAAATTTCTAAAGGGTTACTCGAGTAATGAGACAGAAACTTGAAGTAACCAGAGTTAACCTTTAAGTAACCTGCCAACGTTACTCGAGTAAGTACTCGAGTAAGAAGGTAAAAGACTTCCAGTTGCTCTCGGCCTGCCAACATTACTCGAGTAGCTACTCGAGTAACCAGTTAAATCACTTGCAGTTGCTCTCGGCCTGCCAATGTTACTCGAATGAGTACTCGAGTAACCAGGTAAATGACTTCCAGTTGCTCTCGGCCTGCCAACGTTACTCGAGTCTGTACTCGAGTCCCCTGCCTCAAGAAATAGGTTGCTCTCGGCATTTTCAATCCTGCCAATGTTACTCGAGGAGCTACTCGAGTAACCTACTATGGTAAGCAAAACTTGAAGGTAATTCTCGATTAACTTGATATGCTTTTATCACACTTCACTCGAGGCACTACTCAAGTATGCAGGTATTCAATTACTCTTTATCAAATATTTGAAATGGATTACTCAAGTCAGTAATCGAGTAATATGCAGAGTTATTTATATAGCACTTGAAGTATCTACCCGAGTAAGCTATGCAGAAAATTGATGTTTACTCGAGTAAGTACTCGAGTAACCAGGTAAGCAACTTGAAGTGCTCTCGGCCTTGTAATCCTGCCAACATTACTGGAGTGAAGCATCGAGTAACCTAAAGTTTATTTGAGATATTACTCGAGTAACCTATGAAGAAAAGTGTACCATACCCGAGTAAGTATCCGAGTAAACAAGTATTTCCAAGGTTTGTAAATTTGTTTACTTCATGCACTACTCGAGTTATGTGATGTTCATTTGTTAACTTGCTATCATTACTCTCATGATGATACTCGAGTAAGTACTTGAGTAAAGTTAATGAATACTCGAGTATACAAGTCCAGAATTTCATAAATCATTTCAAAGTTCATTGATTTGTTTCCTATGTGATTAACCCTTCATTGTATTAGTATTCTTAGCATATCCGCAGATAAACAATGAAGTGATCTTACCAAATAAGGAAAGTCAAATGCAACGTTTAAACGCTACCTACCGCCACCTACCGCAAACGGATATTTTTCAATTACTGGAAAAGTCAACAATAGCTGCGCACGCTCTAACGGGCGAGAAGAAAATGTTCCAACAATCATTACCAACACATCTATATATTTGGGAATTTTCAAACAGAGAAATAACAAGAACACACACACAAACACATTATCAAGTTCACGTTTCAATACTCTGTTTTTACACATATTTGTAATTTTGTACTTCAGTGATTCTTATTCACTCTGTGAGAGAGATATTTCATTCAAACTCAATATTTGTTATTGAGGTAACTTAAGGTTGTGGAACCTTGAGTTGGGATTGGATTACAACTTGTAAGGGGGAGCGAGTGTCCAGGCGAAGGAACTTGCTTGTACTGAGGTGCCAAGAACCCACTGAATCTTGGTAGTTATAGTGAAACTCTCAGAGATATTCTGAGGACTAGACGTAGGTCAAAGTGGTTGTGGCCGAATCAGTATAACTCCCGGTGTACACTTCGGTGATATTTCTTCTTACTCTTTACTGCATTATATTCACCGTCAAGTTTTCATATTTGCAACGAAATTTTTAGTACCACCCAATTCACCCCCCTCTTGGGTGAAACGCTTGCTCTAACAGGGATTACTTTGGAGTACCCTCACGGCGTTCCTCAAGTGGTATGGTGACTAGGGAGGAGATGGAGCGTATATTGGCCACTGTGAGGGCGGAAGCTAGGGCCGAGATAGAAGCATCATTTGATGCACGATTTGAAGAAAGGTTCAGCAACATGAAGGAGGAATGGATGATCATGACGAGCACAAGACAAGCAGATACCAGTGCTCCCTAGGCTCATTCCTTAAACCCTAAACAGAGCAGTAAAGGGAGTTGCATTGGTCAGTCATCAGAGGGTCCTAGAAAAGAAATTGGTGAGCCTTGTGACTTGTTTGTAGAGGATCCTCTGAGACGATTGGTTGCATGGGGGAGCGTGCACAACTTGGGATCAACTGTCCACCACCAAGAAATAAAGGATGATTAAGTCAGAGTGGCAGTTGAAGAGGTGATTGTTGCAGATGCACCTCTCCCTATCCCTGTTGATGACTTTAAGGTTGTGGGCGATGTCATCAACTCTTTCATCTTGTGGCCAAAGAACCTTGTTTCTGATCGAGCTGAGGAATCCCCGCCATCTCTACCTCCACCTCTACCTCCACCTCCCTCCACTCAAGATGTTTCACGTCCTCCATTGAATGTTATGCAGCAAGTGATTCTGATGGCATATGATACGTCCTTTCGAACAAGAGATTGGCCTACTGAGTCAGCTGTTGGTAAGTCAGGGGCATAATGCTATCTTGAGAGGGATGATTTAATGTCCCCGGTAGCTCCTCTACAACAGCTTACGATTTCGATTGTCCAGCTCTTTTTGATGTAAGTATCTTCTCAAATTGGAAGTTAATATTTTATAAATTACGCCGTTAAACTTTGATTTAATGTCCCTGCTTGAATTATTGTAGGTGCATGCATCGTAGGTTGGTTGACTCTGACAAAACCGATAAATTTGGACTCCTATGCCTAGTTCAACTCTACGATAAAGGGACCACTACTGCTATCAGACACATACTTATCGCACAGGCTTAGTGAAACCTCAATTGTGTGTTTCTTGGCTCCATATTTGCATGGGTAAGACACAAATTTATATTCCATACTATACATAATATTTTATATTTGCTTAAAAGTTTTCCCTTTTTTAAGTGACCATTGGCAATTGGCTATTTTGTGCAAGAAGAGCTATTCTATCATCCTCTTATGCTCCCTCCACCTCAGCAAGCCAACTAGTGAATTGAAGAAGAGCTTGAACTTGTAAGTTTTCTTGCATTATTAATTACCTTTCGTGTGCAAAAATTTATGAAATTTGTGTAAAATAAGTATTGTAATTTTGATGATATAGGGCTATGCGGACATTCCAACACACTGCTGTTGGTAGGCCTATGCGGAGGTAAAAGACCCTATATAGATATTGCCAAGTTTAGTTACATATTGGTTTGTTTTAAGAATGTATTCAATAATAAGCCATGCTTTAATTTTATACTGTTTTAACGATATCATGTTATTTTTCAGACCCTTAGGCAACCACCGGGGTCCAACTTGTGTGGGTTGTATATTCTGAGGCACATGTATAATATTATTACCCTAGGCACGACAGGACTTACTGAAGAGGTAAATGTATATATATTTCAAAAATTTTATATTACTTTTATTTTTTTAAGTGAATTTAATGTTTTTCTTGGCTTTGCTGTTTCGGATGTTTGAACATGCTGACCCCTTTCCAGAAGAAGATATTGAGCACATTCGTAATTGTTGTGCTGAATTCATTTATGAACTTTTATAACAGTGAGTTCTTATATGTAAAGCTGAGGAATTTTTTTTGTATATATTCATTTATGAATTGACATGTTGATTGGTTGAATTCATTTATATTGTTGGATGCATGATTTGACATGTTTGTTGGTTTTAAAATGGTTTTTGTATATTTTGACAAATTGACTTGTTGGTTGCATGATATGTCATGGTTGAATCCATTTATGCATATATATATATATATATGATGGTTTTAAACAAAACATTGTACATGAGGATATATGACATATTATAAGTTCCCAATTCAATGAGAAGGTTAAAGCAAAAGGAAATGGTAAGTGGAAGCCAACTGAACACCATATGGCACTTAATAAGTATGGCATTGGAGGTAGCAATTTAAGGATGCGTTCTGGTAACTAACCTAATCACAAACAAATAAAAAATATATGACACTTTTAAGACCGGTTATTTTAAGACCGGTTGTATGTAAAACTGGTCTTAAAATTAAAACTTTAAGACCGGTTTTACATACAACCGGTCTTAAAATTAAAACTTTAAGATCGGTTGTATGTAAAACCGGTCTTACAATTAACATTTTTAAGACCGTTTGTATGTAAAACCAGTCTTAGAATAACTTTTAAGACCGGTTATAATTATAACCAGTATTAAAAATGTTACATAAATCTCCTTACAAAAGAGTTCTTTTAAGACCGGAGCTCATGAAAATCAGTCTTAAAATTGTTGATTTTAGACCGGTTATAAATAGAACCGGTCTTAAAAGCTAGACTTTTAAGATCGGTTACCAAACCGGTCTCAAAAGTGACATACTTTTTAGGCCGGCTGTATCAAGACCGGATCCAGAAACAGTCTAAAAAGTCAATTTTAACCGGTCTAAAAAGCCCCTTTTCCACTAGTGTAACAAGTAGTATGGTGTGAGGTGCTGATGCTAACAATCTTAGGAGATACTTCTTGCTCATCTTATGGGTAAATGATGGGTTTCCTCTGTTCGTACTATTGAGATAAGTTTATAATAGTTAATTTTATATCTTATGATCACCATCATGTATGCACCAGGTGATAGTTTGGTTTATCTCATTGCTTACCTATTCTGATGCATAAAATTTTGATGGGATTGTCTATTTCTATTATGTGTGTTCTTATTTCATGTCAAGGCAGAGATTAAACTTTATTAAAAATCTTGAAGATGAAGTCAGACATATGAATCATAGAGTTTCCAATCTAAACAACTGGAAAAATCATAAAAGAATGCTATTTTTTGTCAGTGGTGCTACTCGATCATTGCACTTGAAAATATTTAGATTTACTCATTTATTAAAGGATTCAGTTTGGAAAAGAAACTTTCTTCAGCATGGTGTGTATACATGTTTTTGTTAGTTTGTCAGGTCAAGAATTATGCAAACAATGATTTTGTTGTCTTGATCGTCTCATTATGTTTAATATGATATTTTGTGTAATCTGCCAATTATGGTTTTCACTTGGTTGGATTAAGAGAATAAATACTCATCCTGTGCAAACATTGTTAGTTTTAACTCACATGAGACTTTTAGGAGACATTTCACATCATTATATGTGATAGTTAGTCATTGGGTTGCAATATAGAAATTGTTTGTCAGTCGATCACTATTACAATATATATGTTTTACGTCCCTAAAGAATGTCCCTTTTTTAAAAAAGGGACGTAAAAAATAAAAATGGTGGCATTTTTGTAATTATGAGTGAGAACTGAATAGCTTTAGACATCCCCAATTCAAATAAGGACGTCTAAAGTGTGACTTTACAGATTTTACTCATCCCTATTTGAATTAGGGACATCTAAAATAAAAAAAAATTACTTTAGACATCCCCAATTCAAATAAAGACATCTAAAGTTTGTAAAGTTACACTTTAAACGTCCCTATATACATTAAGGACGTCTAAAGTTTTTTAAAAAAATTTTAAATGAGGGACACCCTTTGGCGTCCCTCATATATATAGGGACACCAAAGGGCTTCCCTGTTGATATAAATGGCATCCCTAATATAATATTAGGGACACCAAAATGGCGTCCCTGTTTGGCGTCCCTATATATATATATATATATATGAGAGACACCAAAGGGTGTCCCTCATTTTTAAAAAAAAATTGACTTTACACGTCCCTAATTCAAATAGGGATGTCTAAAGTCACGTCTAAAATAAAAAAAATGGATAATTTTAGACGTCTTTAAATTAAATTGGGGACGCAAAAAATAATTCAAATTTTTACTGACAGTCTTTATTTATTAGTTTTATACTAGTTTAGTCCAGATCTCTTCCCATCGTCGCAAACACAAGAAGAGCCGCCGCCACCACGAATTTTAACTCTTGCTTCTTCTTCTTGATATGCTCTTTTTACTCTTGCTTCTTCCTTTCTCTCTTTTTTTCACCTCCAGATCTGTTATGCTTTCTTACCAACTTTTATTATTTTATCCTCTTTCTCTTTTTTCTTTGGGTTTTCCTTCTATTTTATCTTCTAACTCATATTGTTATGGCTTGTATCAAGACTCTGAAACATGCTTCATGGCCACGTTCCCGTTGAGAAAACGAGGTTCATCTCTCCCTGTCGCTCTTCTCTATTCATTATTACGAGAAAATAAATTTCAATAATAGAAAGAGATAAGTTTTTTGCAACCTCTTATTATTTTCATCTTCTGCCTATGAGATTTCAGCTTTGGAGTTATTATTGTGTAGATTTTGGATTTGGATTTCAGATACTAGATCTGTAATTTTATTGACGATGATCTGTGATTTATGGTTTTAAATACTATTTAGTCCAGATCTGTAATATAAACGATTTTTTTTTAAAAAAAAAACACTTTAGACGTCCCCAATTTAAAATGGCGACGTCCTCACTTTAAAATGGAGACGTCTAAAGTCCCCACTTTAGATGTCTTCATTTTAAAGTGGGGACGTCTAAAGTGTCACTGTAGCACTTTAGACGTCCCTTTTTAAAATGGGGACGTCTAACGTCCAGACCTTAGATATCCTTTTATCTATGGACGTTATTGCCATTTTTTATTACATCGCTCACATAGACGTTTCCTTGTTTTCAAACGTTAAAAGGCCTAAAAAAGAGACATTAAAAACATTTTTTGTAGTAGTGGATGAATGCTATGGTGGTATTTCTTGGTGAATTATATATTATCTCAATGACAGTATTAATATGATAGCATGTGTGCTAAACTTGGTTAGCACAAACCTCTGGCAATCATAGAGGCAAGGGATGATATGAGAATTGAGTTTTAACTCACATGAGTATCTGAGCAGGGTGATTTATGAAGCTCCTATTTGGGAAACCCTCAAACTATGATTTCAGAAGTCATTTTCTATAAATCGACACAAAACTTTTCTTACATACCTATTTCGTAAGCAAATAGTAAGAACACTTCTAAAAAGATAAAACAATCATGCAATAACTCTATTACATAGTTGACTTTTTTTTTAAAGATTAAGGAAGTTAAATAAATTACTTTAGAGTATTTATATTTATTATTTTTCCTTTAAACTAATTTATGTTACTTTTAAACTAATATATAATCCAATGACACACCGCATATATTGATTAAGTCATTTATTTAGCTTTTTTAATCTCTCTTAAAAAAGGCCAACTATATCTTATATTAAGGATTAAGAAGGAGTAATTGTTATAAGCAAATGAGCCTAATTTTTATCCTTAAAAAGATTATACAAGGGACATACGTGCATCAAAGATAAATTCATGGAACCAATGTCCCAACGTGTATTGATTTAATGATTCTATGAATCCAGGTCAACCACAAAAAAAAAAAAAAAAAGATTCTATGAATAAATTCAGGTAAGTGACTTTTTTTTTTTGGTCCGCTCAGGTAAGTGACTGATGGTATATAGTTCATTGAAACCAAACACCAACCAAAATTTGCCTTATAAAACCAGACAGCGGGTTAAAAACAAACCAACTAACCAACCACCGTATCAGAGGCGGTCTTCTTTCTCTGACATGCGTGAGCTCCTCTCTGACCGAGCAGACTCTGGAAGAAGCTCCTAGGTATGGCTACTTGCGTATGGACTTCTGGTTCTCTTCTGAAATTCGACGAGGCAGATTCGCACAAGCTAGCCTCAAAATTTCATAGTGCCTCCTTTTCTTCCTCGCGTCATCGTCCGGTACTTCGATATAAGAATCGTCGTCTTCGCTCCGCTATCTCTTGCAATTATAATGATAATTACGGCGATAAACCACCTGAATCGACTGGAATCCAAGTTTATTCTCAAATTGAGAAGTACTGCTTCGCTCCGTTTTCGTTTTCTTTTAAATCTAATAATTATGTCTCTTCTGTACCTAATTCTCGTAATCGATCATTGTTTTTTCTGCTAATTACTCGAGAAAAAACACTTTTATGGGACTCGTTGACACTGTGATTTAATATAATTTACGTATGTGTGTATTACAATATCGTTTATCTTCTATTTAAGCAAACTGGCCTACTTTTCTATGACAAACTGCAATTTGGTGCTAATTGTTTTCTTATTAATTTGTAGGTTACTTACTGAAACTGTTAGGCAATCGCAGGATGGCTGGTGGATACCTAAAGACTGGAGTGAAGTTGAGGTGTGATCTGATTTATTTTTACGTAATTCACGTTGTGCATTCCGTTGAACTATTTTATGTTATAGTAATAATTTAGGGAAATTTTGTTATTTATCTGAGCATTCTAGTAAAGAGCTCGTGTTGGAAAGATACATCAACTAAGTATAGATGCTATTAAATATCGGGTTTCAATATGATGGCTCTATATGAAGGGACAATTGGAACACCATCATAGGTATTAATGAAGTATTTAATGACCTTGGGTCTCGTAGAAGGGAATAACCAGAATCTGAGAGAAGGGCATACACTGTTGGAGTCCACATTTATAACCTACGTATGAACCTGATTTCTGTGGATGTGAGCCAATGTTCATAGAAGTTACTGGTGGATTTTTGCTTGCAAGTTTGATTGAGGAATATGGATTTCCTATCATCAAATTGTGTGATGACCTAACGATGTCAGATCAACTTTTTTGTTGCTAATAGCAAGTTTTTGGGTGGTGACACTTCCCAAACAGGGTAGAGCACAGGAGAGGAAAAAATTTATTCCTAAAATTCCAAAACCAGCAGCCTTTATGAGCTTTCTCCTTCAGTTCATTGGGAGAGGCTACTATATTTCCTGTTTTAATTTCTTATTTTAGAGGTGTTTTCAGGAAACTTTTTACATACTCATTGTATAATATCAGGGAGCCTGGGTTCTCAGACCTAAAAGCACAAAACCTAAGTTTGTTGTCCATTTCGTTGGAGGCATATTTGTAGGAGCCGCCCCTCAACTTACCTACCGCTGGTTTCTGGAACGCCTCTCAGAAAAGTAAGTCCATATCTTCTGATACCAATTGTCCAACAAACTTAAGTTGTCATGGAACAATTTGGTTATTGGTGAAGCAACAAAGTACCTGTTTGTATTGCTGCCATTTTTAGAAAATTTTATGTATTGTTATATTTTCCTTTTTCACCTATTTTGTAGGACCTATACTTGAAATTATGAAAATTCAAATGTCGCTTTGAGTTCATTATTTTTTTACTATTCTTTACCAAATGATAGTACTTGCATAAAACATTATAAACTTATTATATTCTAGACTTTTATACACCTAGCATAAGTCTTTCTTTCTCCATCATTCAGTCAACTAATGAAAATAATCATCTAATCCCTTTGTTCACTAGGGGCGTATTGATTATTGCAACACCTTATGCAAGCGGATTTGATCACTTCCATATTGCAGATGAAGTGCAGTTCAAATTTGATCGGTGCTATCGCATGCTGCAAGAAACAGTAAGCTCTAACCTGTGTTCTAAGGATAGTATCTTGGTGTTTCAAATCTATCTTAGCAAGAACAAGTCATATATGCTTATTGTTTCAGATACAAGACCTTCCTACTTTTGGTGTTGGCCATTCTTTGGGGTCAGTTGTCCACCTTCTAATCGGTATATAAATTTTCTTGGGCTATGCTTGTGATATGAATTTGTAATGTAAATCCCTAATCCCCAAATATATAGTTAGGGATTTAGTTTAGTTAGGGATTTAATTAGAATTAGAGGTTAATTACAAAATTGCCATTAATGATTTAGGCAATAGGCTTATGCGCCTCTCATTAGGGAATAAGGCAGCATTGGCATGAGCTATCTAGGCTGTCTATATAAAGCCTAGAGGATCCTCATTGTAAGGTGTGTGCTTTGTGATTAATCCAAATCAGAGAATATTCAGAATCCTTGTGTCTCTCTTCTCAGCTTGCTTGTAAATACTTTACTGATTCGATTTGTAGCAACTCACTAAATTGTTATTTGTGTCAGGATCAAGATATGCAGTGCAAAGATGTGGAAATGTTTTAATGGCTTTCAACAACAAGGTATTTCATCAATCCCTTGATGACATTGCTAAATCCACAGGATAGAAGACTAGAAAATTGACTTTCAATAAGAAGTGGTTTAAGAAAACAATCAAATAATAACATCTTATGTGGAAATCCAACATTTCTGATAGTTTTTTACTTCCTGTAAGATTTCAGAACAGCAATCAGCAAGTCATTTACATATGTATTGTCTGACACAGTGTTTCTTAGTATGTTATATTCTAGAATTTCCTGGAATATTTCCTGTTTCCATGAACCAAGATTGGCTAAGTTATGCTTCATGTACAGCAAGCAAGTTCAGCTGTTCCTTTCTTCTCTCCAGTTCTGGTACCAATGGCCCAAAGCATTGGTCCACTTCTATCAGATTTTATTTCATCACCAACAATACGTGCAGGGGTCAGTATCTCTACATAATTGTCCTTTATTATTGATTTATCTAGAGTATTGAAAGCTCTTGTTTTTGTCATGACATATCGTTAGCTTTGACAGATATGGCTATCTTAACATGTTTTGCCGAATTCAATGCCTTCTCAAGAAAAATTCAATGTACAATGCGTGCAACTTAGTTTGTTATGTTGTTGACCATGTTTCCATGACGATAATTCTATGATTTGTCAAATATAGGTTCTAACCACCTACTTACATGACAGCTTTTAATCTGATCCTGCAGCACAAATCTTGTTTTAGCAAAGCATTAAAATGATAAAAAAATATATTTCAGAAATTTTTACTTTACTAGTTGTATCAATCTTTTTAATTCTTGGTATTTTTTATTTGTGGGACATTTACAGTTCATAAACACCTAAAAGCACTGCTCTGCACAGCTTTGGTGTTTCTTCTTTAGATGACTAATTTAGATGCGTAAAAAACTTGCAGGCAGAGATGACTTTGAAACAATTGGAAAATGTTAGCCCTTCCATTATGAAGCAGGTTCTACCTCTAGTTGAGCAGCTGCCACCGTTGTACATGGATTTGGCCAATGGAAGAGAAGATTTTACTCCAAAGCCAGAGGAGACACGTCGAATTGTATGTGGAATCACTAATACTAGGGTTCCTATCAGTTTAATCGTTGTAATTGAATATCCATGCCTTTCCATTTTAATGCATAATCTCTGTCCATTCCTTGATTTACATTCCGGTCATATGTCATTTATTATATTTATAGTCTTAAAGTAGTTGCCTCTTAAATGAATTCCCTTTCAAATTAACATAAATATTACAACTAGATTTTTTTTTTTGGTTATCATCGTGCATCAAATTTGGCTTGTATGTTCACATTTTTAAAGACAATTAATAAATTCCATTTTTTAGGCCTATATCCTTGACATTCATGATATAATCATATAATGAATTTTATCCCTCATTATTTTTATTTAATTGTTTGAATCGACAATGAATGTAGAGGGATGTTATTTGATCCTACAAAGTTAGATGCTGATGTTGGAAATTTGTGAAATGCATCTGAAATGGTATATAAAATGCTAAACTTAAATTGTTACACCAATTGCAGGGTTGAAATACGACCTCCCCAGCAGATTTCTTGATTAACTTTATTTCATCCCTTGCATTTCCACTTATTTTAATGAATATCTTGCCATGTTTATGTTTAACATCCCCCATTTATTTCTTAATTCTTCAGATAAGATCTTACTATGGCGTATCAAGAAATCTTCTGGTAAAGTTCAACGATGATTTAATAGATGAGACTTCAACTCTAGCACAAGTGTTAAGTTCAGAGGCAGCAATTAGTTCAGAGCTTGACATGTCAATACGCAAGTTGGCTGGAGATCATGGTCTTCCATTGCAACAGGTGTGAATACTTTGCATTGAAGTGAAAAATAATAACTTAATGGCTTTTTCTTGGCTGGTTAGTTAGTAGAGCAAAACCCTATTTGCGCATAGATTATTTCCTTTGACTTAGTTTCTTGATCATAAGGTGCTTGCAATATTCCATTTCATCTCATTCTCACCCAAAATTTATCGCCAAACTTAATGATTTGTTTACTTGGAAGCTATTATCTGGCAAAACTCGCCTAGGTAATTGGGTGTAAGTGTTATCATACCCAACAAGCTGCTTGGTTTGGCTTTAAATTTATATGAAAATTGGATAGATTATGCAGGGTATCATTGTTACTTTTTTTAGTTATTGAGAAAATGAATTGAAAGAAATGATCTGTGAAGCACCAAACTGAAAATCTTACCCATTAGGGAACAAAATAGTCTTCCTCATTATTACTTTATTAACAAGAGATTGTTAACATCCTCAGACCTCACTAATTTTGTGGAGGATAACAACCTCGACATTTATTCTTTGGGCCTATAAGTCCTCATATTCACTAGAAGAGAAAAGGTATATGGGTATTATTCAGGTCGTGTCCCTCTAAATATGCATCTAGTAGGCATATGACATTTCCTTGTGCATTGGTTTATGTTCTTATAAGAAAAAGACTTGAAATCCCCTGTCTGTATTTTGTCCCTTGGTGAAAAAGAAAGGATCTTTTTGTTCATAGGACAAATATTGAGGGTGCTAACTGCTAACCCCCTCCAAAACACTATTGAGGAGATCAACAAGCTATGTATATCCTTGCCATATAATTCCCCAGTTGAAAGATGAGAACACAAGTGTCTTCAATAAATTACATAACAAGTGTATAGTATTTACCTTTTAAAAAATGATGCCAGGGATGAAGGTTATTCAATTTCTTACTACTTTTATTGTTATTTTTAAATATAAAAAATCATTTAATAACAAAAATGTACTATATCTGAAGGTGCAGGGAGTTGTATCGTCTCGAGCTTCTTATAAATGCATGGATTAAAAGTTATTGAGATCAGGCAACTAATTGTGGAAGCTAAGGGAGGATGAAGGTTATTCAACTTCTTACTACTTATTTTGTCATCTATGTTACAGGCCCTTCCAGATGTTCCGCCGGCAATGGCCGATGCAGTTAATCGTGGGAGCGAGTTTTTGACAAGTTTGAGCACGGGAACACCATGGGAATCAGTTGTGAAAGAAGTAGGAAACACCTTAGGCATGGATTCAAGAATCCTTCGTGCTCAAGTATCAAAGGAAATGGGTCATCTTGTGGATGTCGTCTCATCCTGGATTGCTTCTAATGCAGGGCCCAAACTTCTGAAGCCATGAAGTCTAATTAAGTTGTAGAAAGGGTTTAGTACGGAAAATGTGGCTTCAACAATATGCTATTATACTTCTTTCTCTAGAATTGAGACACTAGAATGTCAATTGTTTTTTTCTATACAGTATATAGAATTCTCCCAAATGCTTGGTGCTGTAAAAAGGTCATGACAGGAATAATTGTGTTACTATATTGTAAATCGATTATTTGAGACTCTTTTAAGTGTCAGGTATGAAGATGGAAAAAAGCATAAATTTGGCCACTTGTAGTTAGTTTTGGTGGCAAGGAAAGGGTGGTGGTCTTAGTAGAGGTTTATAATTCCTACTTTCTTCATGGAATCAAAAAAAAAAAAAAAAAAGTGTGAATGATATTAATTGTTGAATAATGATAGTATAAATTTGGTGCGTTGGCAAAAAAAAAAAAAAAAAAAAAAAAAAAGGTAGTATACTATATGAATGAGTTATATCTGCTCTAATATTTTAATTAGCATTTCAGTGTGAATGATTTTGAAAATAATATTTCAAGAAATTAGAATTTATTCAAAATTTAAGCATGAACAATATGGTATTAAAAGCTGTCGAAGGAATTTAAACATAAATTATTCTGATTTAGATCCCTAATTCCCCTTGGATTAAAGACAGAAATACAGGAAGAAAGATAAGTTAAAGTGGATTTCACCAAGACATAACTGAGACACGGACAATCCTACCCATTGTGGTCAAGAATCTCTCTTTCTTCGTCCATGATTTTATTTTATTTTTAATAAGGTACATGATAAATCTTCATATTTTGTACATTTAAAGAATATTTTGAAGATAATTGGAGAGTTATATATGCAATTTTAGAAGATTTAATGAAATTTTATTATGAAAAGATCAAATCAAGTGGTGAATTATTTGTGGGATTTAAATTGTAAATATTTAGGATAAAAATAATTAATTTTAATAAGATAAAGTTTCTAAAAAGAAAAAAGGATTTATTTTTTTTGTTTTATTTTATCTTATTTTATTTTATGTGTTCTCATTTCGGCTTTATTTAATAAGACCATCAGGAGTATGTATATTTGGGCTTAGGCTTCTAATTCTAGCTTAAAATATGAAGAAGAGGACCAATGTGAAATTGGGCCAAGGAGTTATGGACTAGAGGATGTGAGAACCTAATTGAAGAAAAGAAAAAGCAACAGAATCAGAATCAGGAGAGGAAGGAGGCACAGCCGCACAGTAAATAAAAAGAGGAGGGAGCTATAGAGGGCCAAAAGTTGAGGATTAATCGATGATGGAGATAGAGGCGCTGAGCTGAAAAAAAAAAAAAAAAGCAGAGGCACAGCCGCAATTTACATTGAAAAATCTTCATCATCTTCCTCAAGAGAAAGACGACGAAGCAGCTGGACAGAGGGGGCACCGTTTTTTATTGCAGTCATCTTCATCGTCGATCCAGAACCATAAAGAAACAGAGCAGCGGACATTGAGGACGAACCAGAGCTACATCTGAGCTGAACCAGAAGAGGCCTCGAGCTGAATCAGAGAACAGTTAGCGTCTTCTTGAGCTAGTCCGAGGAAGAACGAGCTGGAAGGGGAGTTCCTGGTTTCTCATGGCAGAGTAAAGGACGATAGTTTCGATCACTCTTGAACCAGAGGAGTTGGACGCCATTACTGATAGAATATAACCAGAGATGTCGGAAACTGCTTCTGCTCTTCATTTCCGATGGCAGTGCTGAGTTTTAAGAATGTCCTGTTCTGAGTAGTTTTATCATTTTCTTCGTTCTTTCTATCATGGTTTTGGATGTTGATTCTAGATGATTGGATAAATAATTTATTTTTATTTAAATTTATGGAATATTAAGATTGGAAAAAAAAATTAGATTGAGTAAAATGATGAATGTATGGATTAACGATAGGATAAGTAACTTAAAGTAGCTTATGTAAAAGTTAGGATGTTTGGTTTGACTTTTGTATAAGTGACTTTTGTATTAATTAAGAGAAAAAAATTGAAAAAATTATGAAAAATGAAAGGATAATTATGAAAAAAGTCATCATTGGCAACTTAATTGCCAATGGGACCTGAGAAGATATCTACACATAGAGGGATTTTTTCATAATTTTCTCAAAAACTAACTTTGAAAATTTGGTGATGGTACAATTTTAATAAAATTATATCAAACTCTAATTTAAATTGGTACACTCCAAAAGTCTTTTCTACTGTGCACCTCAAGCTTAAATTTTATAAATTATATCAAACTCTAATTTAAATATTAAATCCTAACTCATATTTTCACATAACTCAAAATCTAACAAAATAAACCGATTAAAATCTCAATAATACCTCCAATAATCCAAATAAATTATTTAAACTAAATTTAATGGATAAAAACACTATATAGAAACTAATTTATGACATGTTTATAAAACAAATTGATTATAAAATCATAAAACAACTAAATAATAAATCTAAACTGATTAAAATTAATTATTAATTATTCTCTACATTTTTACAGTCATATATTAACAAAACTCAAAACTTGCCTAAACTCTTATCTCAAAGTATTCTCTAATTAGCAGAAGATTACTATCTAAAGAAAGAGAATATTATTTAGAACATTTTTCATAAAAGAAGTTTTGTGATTAGAAGTGATTTTGAATACCTCATTTATCCCCAAAAATATGAAAATACTCCTATCAATATTTTTTTATACACACACAGGCACATAAGCTCAAATAAGCTTCATTTTAAGGCTTATGACTTTTTCTAACTTATGACTTTTTTCACCTTAAATCCAATCACTGAAACAAACACTCATTTTTTATCAAAACACTGTTCAAGTCCAATTGGCCATTGTTCAAGTCCGATTTTCCTACCAAATCGCCGAAACAAACACACGCTCTGTTTGTGCTGAGATGGGATTGAATCGGAACTTTGTGGCTGCCGAGTTGATTTATTTTAAAGCCATGTGCTCTTCTTCAACCTAGAGTAGCTATGAACTAATTTGAGGATTTAAGCATGTATAAACTAATTAATTGTGGTTTGTGTTAATTTTGTTTACTTAATCTTGATTTATTTTGTCTACTTAGTGCTTAATCACCACTAAGTATGAATTTGGGAAATTTAGATTATCCTTGGGAGATGGATCTTAATTAGACCATAGGATTAAGTAATGTGGGATTAGAATTTATTCTAATTTGTCAATAGGATAGGAATATACCTATTGGACTCATATAATCATATTAGAGTGAAATTGGACAATTATTACCTCTTGAGTGAATTAGTTAGGAATAACAATTTTAACTTGAGAGAGGGGTATAAGTGATTGGAAGATATTTATATCCATTTAAACTTTAGATTAACAATTTAACATTAAGTGCTTTTAATTGGGTAAATACATGCTCTAAGACTTGAAGAAGGGATTAGCCACTCTAAGTTGTTTCTATCAATTGAAGTCTTTAAATCATTAGATTTGTTTCTTTTGTATTTGTTTAATTTGTCTTTCAATCCCTTCCTTTAATTTTCTCAATTTAAATGAAAATGAGAATTTTAATGTCTAATTATCTATTACTTTGGATCTCTGTGGGATGACCTTGATTTGCTATTATACTATTCCAACGGCCTGTACACTTGCGGTGCTTATTTAAAATTTAGTAGCATCAAGTTTTTGGCGCCGTTGCCAGGGATTCAAAGCCATTGGTGATTAGAATTAGAAATCCTTTAGCTGTTTTAGCTTGAGCAATTTTATTTTACTTTTTTTCGTTCTTTGTGTTAGTGTGATACTCTTGAGATTTGTTTTGTTTTTCAGGTACCTTAGTTTATGCCCCGTAAATCCAAAGCACCTAAGACACCACAGAAAACAAGGAGTGTCCAAGAACTTTTGGAAGCTACAAAATCTCATGCTCAACCATAAAAAGGTGTACACACTGAGACTTTAGTAATGAATGAGGATGAAAATGATCGCTTGGGTGTCAATGATTTCTTGGGAAGACAATCTCGTGAGTATCAATCAGGAATCCGAGTACCTGAATTTCAAGCCAACAATTTTGAGATAAAGCAAACTATGTTAAAGATGATTGAGCTATATGGTCAGTATGCCGGAAATGATTTAGAAGATTCAAATTGGCACTTGATTCAATTACTTGATTTTTGTGACTCATTCAAGCAACATGGAGTTCCTAATGATGTGATTCGCCTTAGGCTTTTTCCTTACTCTCTACAAGGAAAAGCCAAAGAGTGGCTCAACAATTTAGAAGAGGGCAGTGTCACTTCTTGGGTTGAATTGGAGAAAAAGTTCAGATCAAGATTCTTTCCTCATAACAAGATGGTGGATGTTAGAGCTGCTCTAACTAAATTTTGCCAACAGTTTGGGGAACACCTATATGAAGCTTGGGAGAGGTTCAAGTTGCTGATTAGGCAAAGTCCTGGCCATAACTTTGAGAAATGGGTCTTACTTCAAATCTTCTGTACCCGGTTGAATCCCGAATCTAGATTAGAATTGAATGCTGTGACCAATGGAGGAATTACAAAGCAACCGGTGAATTATGTTTGGGGATGTTTGGATGACTTATTAGCTGACTTTATTCAGAACAACAATGATAGAAGATTTGTGAAGTCTACTGAAAGAGTTAATGAGGACACTTCATCACAATTGGTGGGAATGTTAAATGCTCTCAACAAGAGGTTTGATAATCTTGAAGCTCAAGTACACCGATACAATAGTAGACACATGGGAGTTAATGCTATTTATGCTCCTTGTGATTATTGTGGAGATGGACATGCTACTGGACAATGCCTTATATCTCAATAGATAGAACCAGTCAATTATGTTGGAAACTACTGTGGCAATAATCAGAGTAATCCATACTCCAATACCTACAATTCTGGGTGGCATAAAAATCCTAATCTCTCTTGGAAACATGATGCAATTCTTAATGAAGCATCTACTTCTAATATAAAGCCAATGGCACCTCCTGGTTTTTATCATTTGGAAAAGGAGTTAAGCCTATTCAAGAGCCCAAACCTGATCTTGAGGCAATGATATCTCAACTTGTTAGTTTTCAGCTAAAGAGTTCCCAAGATCAAGCTGCTACTAATGCAACATTTAGTTCATCCATCAAGAATCTTGAGGTTCAAGTGGGACAACTTGCAACTAATTTGAATGCATTATAACAAAGAGAATTGCCAAGTAACACTGTGACTAATCCTCATAGAGATGGACAAGAGGAATGTAAAGCTCTCATATTAAAAAGTGGTAAAGAGTTACCTGAGATTCCCCATCCAGTGAAGAAACCTTTAACTTCTAATGGCAATGTAACTCTTGAAGTTATTATAGAGAATGATGAAGAGCCTACTCAGAAGGTACATGGAAAAGTTAATGAAGCAAAAGTTGATAATGAGTCTAAGAAAAGTGAAGTGAAAAAGAAGGCTACTAATGAGAATCTTAAATGGGTATCACCTTTGCCATTTCCTCAGAGATTCTAGAAGAAATCTTTAGATGAGCAATACAAGAAGTTCTTGGGAATTTTCAAGCAACTCCACATCAATCTCCCTTTCCTTGAAGCTTTAGAGCAGATGCCTTAGTATGTTAAGTTTCTAAAGGAGATGTTGAGTAAGAAGAGGAAGTTTGGTGATTATGAAACAGTACCTCTCACTGAAGAATGTAGTGCTATTATTCTCAACAAGTTGCCACCTAAACAGAAAGATCCTGGTAGTTTTTCTATACCTTGCATAATTGGAGAAACGTTTCAAGGTGGAGCATTATGTGATCTAGGCTCAAGTATCAACTTGATGCCACTATCGGTGTTTCAAAAATTGCAACTTGGTGAAGCTCATCCAACCTCTGTGACACTTCAATTAGCTGATCGAAGTTTAGCTTATCCAAAGGGTATCATTGAAGATTTTTTGGTTAAAGTTGATAAGTTTATCTTCCCAGCTGATTTCATTGTATTAGATTGTGATGAAGATAGTACTCTCCTACTTATTGTAGGAAGACCCTTCTTAGCTACAGCTCAAACTTTGATTGATGTTGAAAAAGGGGAGATCAAGTTAAGAGTGAATGACGAAGAGTTTATTTTTAAAATGAACAAGGCATTGAAGTATCCTAGAGACATTACTGATTGCTTCAGAGTTGATATATTAGATGAGGTTATTCAAGAGACTTTGGATTCCTATGCTATAAAAGAACCTTTAGAAGCTGTGTTACTTGGGCTTGATGATATCGAAGAATGGAATCTAGTTGAATGCAAAAGGTTACTTGAAGCTTCTTCTCCTTACAATAATTGATCAAGGAAGTTTGAGTTGTTGGAGATGGAATCAAGGCAAACTTCTTTAAAACCTTCTATTGAACAAGCACCAATTCTGGAGCTTAAGCCCTTACCTTCACATCTTGAATATGCATACTTGGGTGAATTTGAGACACTTCCTATTATCATATCTTCTTCTTTATATGAAGATCAAAGAAAAAGGTTGCTGAAAGTCCTTAGGGATCACAAAAGGGCTTTGGGTTGGACAATAGCAGACATCAAAGGTATAAGTCCTTCAATTGTAATGCATAAGATACTTTTGAAAGATGATCATAAGAAGTTTATTCAGAATCTGAGAACATTGAATCCTATGATGAAAGATGTGTCAAGAAGGAGGTAATTAAGTAGTTAAATGCTGGAATCATTTATCCCATTTTAGATAGCTTATGGGCTAGTCCAGTACAGTGTGTTCCTAAGAAAGGAGGAATGACCGTTATTACTAATGAGCATGATGAGCTCATCCCCACTCGTACAGTTACTGGTTGGAGAGTGTGTATGGATTACAAAAAGTTTAATGAAGCAACACGAAGGGATCATTTCCTACTCCCTTTCATTGACCAGATGTTAGATCGGTTAGTTGGCAAAGAATTCTTTTGTTTCTTGGATGGGTATTCTAGTTACAATCAAATTGTTGTTGCTCCTGAAGACCAAGAAAAGACAACTTTCACATGTCATTATGGTACCTTTGCCTTTAGAAGAATGCCATTTGGTTTGTGCAATGCTTCTGCTACTTTCCAAAGATGTATGATGAGTATATTCTCTGATATGATAGAAGAGACAATGGAAGTATTCATGGATGACTCTCAGTCTTTGGTGAATCATTTAAGGAGTGTTTGATACATCTAGAAAAGGTGTTGAGGAGATGTGAGGAGACAAATCTGGTTCATAATTGGGAAATGTGTCATTTCATGGTGACCGAAGGGATAGTTCTTGGTCACAAGGTTTCAAAAAAGGGCTTAGAAGTTGATAGAGCAAAGACTTCTGTGATTGAGCAACTTCCTCCTCCTTCTAATGTCAAAGCTGTGAGAAGTTTCTTGGGTCATGCTAGATTTTATCGCCGGTTCATTAAAGACTTTTCCAAGATTTCAAAGCCTCTTTTACAATTACTTGAGAAAGATACTCCTTTCTGTTAGAACAAGTGTTTCACCCAAGAGGGGGGTGAATTGGGTGATCTTAAAAATTTCGTTGCAAATATAAAATTTGACGTTGAAATTAAAACAGGAAAGAGTAAGGAGAAATATCACCGAAGTGTACACTAGGATTTATACTGGTTCGGCCACAACCACTTTGACCTACGTCTAGTCCTCAGAGCTTCTCTGAGAGTTTCACTATAACTTCCAAGATTCAATGGGTTCTTGGCACCTCAGTACAAGCAAGTTCCTACGTCTGGACACTCGCTCCCCCTTACAAGTTGTAATCCAATCCCAACTCAAGGTTCCACAACCTTAAGTTATCTCAATAACAAATATTGAGTTTTAATGAAATAATCTCTCTCACAGAGTAAATAAGAATCACTGAAGCATAGAATCAAAAGTATAATGAAAACAGAGTAATGAACTTGATGATGCATTCGTAAGTGTGTTCTTGTGTTTTCTTGTGTCACTCTCTGTTCAGATGTTCTCATATATATAGATACGTTGGTAATGATTGCTGGAATGTTTTTCTTCATACCCGTTGGAGCGTGCACAACCATTGTTGACTTTTCCAGTTTTTGAAAGACATTCGTTGTGGTAGGTAACGGTCGATGACATTTGAGCGTTGCTTTTGACTTACCTTATTTGGTAAGATCTCTTCATTGTTTATCTGTAGATATGCTAAGAATACTAATACAATGAAAGCTTAATCAAATAGGAAACAAAACAATGACCGTTGGAATGATTTGAAACTTTCTGGGTTTCCATACTCGAGTAGCTACTCGAGTATCACATGAAGTTTACTTGAGTACTTACTCGAGTATCATCGGGAAACTTTGATAAAACTGCAAGTCAATACACAAAGATAAGATTACTCGGGTAGTGCATGGAATAATCATTTTTCAAAGCTTTGGAAATGTATGTTTACTCGGGTACCTACTCGAGTAATGCACTCACAACTTTATGTATTACTCGGGTACCAACTCGAGTAAACCTTCAAATAAACTTTTGGTTACTCGATGCTTTACTCCAATAATGTTGGCAGGATTTCAATGCCGAGAGCACTTACCTTGTTACTCGAGTAGCTACTCGAGTAAACTTACTTTTTGGGCACCACTTACTCGGGTAATGACTCGAGGTTTTCCTTGAAAATTTCTCTCCATACTCGGGTACTTACTCGAGGAATCCACTTAAAATAGAACATTATAAAACGTGCATACTAGAGTAATGACTCGAGGAAATGAGTTAAAAATATATCAAGTTACTCGGATACCACCTTCAAGTTTTTCACTTACTTTAGTTCGTTACTCGAGTACCTACTCGAGTAAATGTTGCAGTGGTACAAAGGGCCGAGAGCTCCACATTTTCAGAAATAGAGTTACTCGAGTAGGTACTCGAGTATCATTGGCAACTTGAAGGCAACTGGAAGTTTTTCACATGGTTACTCGAGTAGCGCCTCGAGTAAAATTGGCAGGCCGAGAGCAACTCCAAGTTTTTACCTGGTTACTCGAGTAGCTCCTCGAGTAACATTGGCAGGCCGAGAGCAACTTGAAAATACTTACACTCTTACTCGAGTACCTACTCGAGTAACGGTGGCAGGTTACTGGAAGGTGTCTCTGATTACTTCAAGTTTTGTCTCATTACTCGAGTAGCTCCTCGAGTAATGCCTTAGAAAATGTGCTTCTAATCAATTTCCTCAGCATTTTCTCTTGGCCAATCTTTATTACTTCCATGCTTACTTCAAGTAAACCTTGTTCCTGTCATTACTTTGTTCAAGCTTGTTTATTAATCATTTCCTTTTCAAACCATTCTTTTGTTATCATCAAAACATGAGATCTAACATTCTCCCCCTTTTTGATGGTGGTGCAGAAGAGGAGGAACCGGCAGAAGGTCCAGGACCCAAAGAGTCCAATCGTGCCAGAATCAGTCTTAAAGTCTCTCCCTGGTCACGTTGCTCTGCAAGCAATTCCTCATGCCTCTTATCCATTCTGTCAACCAACTCTCCCATTTTAGTGTTCATGTGGGTTATCAGTTCTGCATTTGTGTTGGCGATGTCCACATGAAAACCTCTGAGCATATTCTCCATGAAGTGCTGGAGAGTGGCATTGAGGAAGGATGGCGAAGATGTGGTAGTGGCTGGAGCTGATGACTGAGTGTCATCTATCCTACTGGTCTCTGCCTCAGTGGCCTTCCGCTTCTTCTTGGACCCAGACTCCAAAGGCCCTTTGAGAGGGATGTCAATATTCAACTTCCCAATTTGGTTTCTCCCCACTGGGGTCATCCTCTCAATTGGCTCCTTACTATCCAAGTACCATATCTTGTTTTCTTTCAAGATCAGTGACACAATCTGGGGATATGGCATTGGAGTGGTAGCCTTTCCATCCACCTTGTACCTTTTCATCTCCGAGAAAATGTATTCTCCCATATCCTTCTGTTCCTTCAGAAGTAGTGAAGCAAACCACCTAAAGTCCCTATCAGAGAAATGGGTGTAGTTGTTGGCTTTGTTCACTAGGGACCTAGAGTAAATGTACCAAAGGACCCTATGATGATCACACATATCACTCGATTTAAAGTTTAGTGGGCCAACTAACTCACCGGGTTTGAGAATAGTAAAAATTTGATTTGGCTCAAGTTCAGAATATATATCATCAGGGGGGTTTTCAATTCCCAACCACAAGTTAATTCTGGATGGTGAAATTAAAATCTTTTGGCCTCTCACAGTTGTGGTCATTTCTTCCTCTACTGAGGTTCGGTTAGGCTCATCTATAATTTCTAAGTTGCAATAGAAATGAGTGATTACTTTAGTACAAAAAGGTAATCTAATAGAAAGCCAGGGCATAAAGGGATCTAGATAAGAACTTAGGTCATACTTCACTACCTCTTGAAGCAACTTCAGATCAACATAGTGTGTCTTACACACTTTTCTTCTGGAGAATTGTGATAGATACTTGGGAGACTCCACCAGTTTGCCCACATTGAATCCCTTTGGTGGGATAGTGATCTCTGCTTCCGGAATCTTGGACTTCTTAGAAGATTGACCCTTCTCCATTTGGTCAATGATCCCAGCCATTGCCTTAGCCACATTTTTGTCATATTTTGGCTTCTTGATAGGCTTTGGAGTAAAAGAGGGTGTAGAGGAGTCAGAGTGAGAAGATGAGGGAGATTTGACACCTTTGCTTCTTCCAGTAGATGTACTCTTTTTAGATTGAGCCCTAGTCACAATAGGCTCTTTGATCACCACACTTTTGGCTTTAGGTTGTGATTGAGGTTGAAGAGGAATTTTGGCTTTTGGTCTTGGTGTTAACTTTCTTCTCTTTTTGGGAGGAGAAGAAAGAGGATCAGAGTGTTGTTGAGATTCAGAGGATTCTATGGGAGTAAGATTTTTGGTTCTCATCTTTCTGAAGAATTGAAAAACAGAAATTCTCAGAAAAAACAGGGTCACGGTCGCGAGCTTAGGGCACAGAGATTTTGAACAAAATAGGAAGTTTTTGGACTTGAAATCAGTTGGGTTTTGACGGAAATGAGGCAAGGAAGCGATTGAGAAAAGTTTTTGAAAGGGTGTATAGTGATTTACTCGAGGAGATTTTGTGGAAATGACCGAGTTTGTGCAAGATAAAGACCTAAAACCCGACATTACTCGAGGCCTTACTCGAGTAAAGTTCAAGTTTACTCGAGGCCTTCCTCGAGTGTTCATACAGAAAAATTGTAAAATAATTCATTTAAATTGCGTACCTGTCATGAATAATATAGTAATTATCCATGGATGTTCCCTCGACCATTTATAACCCTTTTTGGTCAGATTTGAGTCATTATTCAACAATTTGAGAATCTGAACTCCGTCATTACTCGAGGCCTTACTCGAGTAAGATTCAAATTTACTCGAGGCTCGCCTCGGGTAAGCAGCTTTTCAACTTCTGACTCTTCATTTCTTTGAAAACTGAACCGTTATATTTGAAAATCAAGTAACTTGATCCGTTACTTCCAGTTTTGAAGTCCATTACTCGAGTACATACTCGAGTAAAGTGTTACTTTACTTCAAGTTGTTCCTCGGGTATTGCTTCTCTGTTAGTCATTACTTCAAGTTGATACTCCAGTAATGGTATCCTCTGATCATCTCTGTTTTTGCTTCTTCAAAACAGAGTTTCTAACTCCCTGCAAAACAAATTTCTATATACTCCGATGCTTAAGTTAGTGATCATTAAAACTTTAACAAATGACTTCATCTAATATTATGAGAAACTTAAATAACTTACAACTTATTGGGATTTACCATTCCCAATTCTCTTCTAATGTATAGAAATTGATCTTTTGCAAGGGGTTTTGTGAAGATATCTGCTAGTTGAAGATGAGTAGGAATGAATATTACTTTCACGTCTTTCTTTTGGACATGATCTCTGATGAAGTGATGTCTGACATCGATGTGCTTGGTTCTAGAGTGTTGAACTGGATTCTTTGCCAAGCTTATCGTACTGGTATTGTCACAATAGATTGGTATTTCTTTGAGATAAATACCAAGATCTTGTAGTTGTTGTTTTAACCATATTACTTGTGCACAACAACTTGATACTGCAACATATTCGGCTTTCGTTGACGAAAGAGACACTGTATTTTGTTTCTTGCTGAACCATGAGACAAGAGATCCTCCAAGAAATTGTCCTTGTCCGCTGGTGCTCTTTCTATCTGTCTTGTATCCTCCATGATATGAATCTGAATATGCAACAAGATATTCACTTCTTCCTTTGGGATACCACAGACCCAATTCTGGTGTGTCTGCAAGGTATCTAAAGATTCGTTTGACTGTTTCAGCATGTGATTCCTTTGGTGCTGATTGATATCTTGCACATATGCCAACACTAAATTGGATGTCTGGTCTGCTTGCCGTAAGATAAAGTAATGATTCAATCATTCCTCTGTATTTTGTGATGTTGTAGTCTTTCCCTTTGACATCAGCATCAAGCAACGTAGTTGAACTCATAGGTGTATCTGAGCCATTTGCTTCATCCATTCCATACTTCTTCAATAGCTCTTTCAAATACTTTGTTTGAGATATAAAGATTCCATTCTTTCTTTGTTTGATTTGCAAACCAAGAAAGAAATTCAATTCTCCCATCATTGACATCTCAAACTCTCCCTGCATTATCTCAGAAAATTCCTTACACAGAGATTCATTAGTAGCACCGAAAACAATATCATCAACATAAATTTGAACAATTAAGATATCATCACGTTTTCGTTTTATAAAAAGTATTGTATCAACTTTTCCCCGTACAAAACCTTGATTAAGAAGAAATTTACTGAGCCTTTCGTACCATGCTCTAGGAGCTTGTTTTAAACCATATAAAGCCTTTTTGAGTTTGAAAACATGGTCAGGTTTAGTAACATCCTTAAAACCTGGAGGTTGTTCTACATACACTTCTTCCATAATGTAACCATTTAGAAATGCACTTTTTACATCCATTTGATAGAGTTTGAATCCTTTGATGCATGCAAAGGCTAAGAGTACGCGTATTGCTTCCAATCTAGCCACTGGAGCATACGTTTCCTCATAATCAATCCCTTCTTCCTGATTATAGCCTTTGGCCACCAATCTTGCCTTGTTTCTAACAATAATTGCGGATTCATCGAGTTTGTTCTTGAATACCCATTTAGTACCAATGATCGGATGATCCTTGGGTCGGGGTACCAAATCCCAAACTTGATTTCTCTCAAATTGATTTAGTTCTTCTTGCATTGCTATAACCCAATCATTGTCTGACAGGGCTTCATCAATGTTAGAAGGCTCAATCTCAGAAATGAATGCAGAAAAACTTACTTCATTGAAAACTCTATTTCTAGTTTTGATCCCTTCATTCACATCTCCTATGACTTGATCTAAGGGATGACTTTTATTGTATTTCCAAGCTCTCGGTTGACCTAGGGATTGCTCTTCTTCCTTAGTTTCATCAACCTCTGGAATAAGAGACTTAGAAATAGATTGACCATTTTCTTGATTTAAAACAACTTCCTGTTCTTCATCAATGGTTTTGTCAGAGGATTCAAATTCATCAAATACAACATGAATTGATTCTTCAACAACACAAGTTCTTTTATTGAAAATTCTATATGCTTTACTTCGGTTAGAATATCCTAGGAAAATTCCTTCATCAGTTTTAGAATCAAATTTTCCTAAGTTATCTTTACCATTATTATGAATGAAACACTTACAACCGAAGATGTGTAGATGAGCAATGTTTGGCTTTCTTCCTTTGTACAACTCGTATGGTGTCTTTCCAAGTTTTGTTCTGATATAGGCTCTATTTGAAATGTAGCATGATGTACTCATAGCATCAGCCCAAAACACTTGAGACACGTTCTTTTCATTCAACATTGCTCTAGCCATTTCAGTGAGCACTCTATTCTTATGTTCCACAACTCCATTTTGTTGAGGCGTCCTTGGAGCAAAGAAATTGTGATCAATGCCATTAGTATCACAATATTCTTCAAAAGCTTGATTTTCAAATTCTCCACCATGATCGGTCCTAATACCTGTAATGGTCATACCTTTCTCATTTTGCACTTTCTTGGCAAAAACAATAAATTCTTCAAAGGTCTCATCCTTTGATGATAGAAAAATAACCCATGTAAATCTGGAGAAATCATCAACAATGACCAATGAATATAGATTGCCACCAAGACTCTTTACTCTTGCTAGACCAACTAAATCCATATGCAATAATTGTAATGGTCTATTTGTTGAAATCTCATTTTTCAATTTAAAAGATGATTTAGTTTGTTTACCCTTTTGACATGCATTACAAATCAAATCATTTTTGAAAGAAACTTTGGGTAATCCAAGAACTAAATCGTTTTTGAGTAGTTTGCCTAATTGATGCATATTGACATGAGCCAATCTCTTATGCCATAGCCAACTTTCATCAGTATTACTCAGAAAACAGTTTTCGGATTCATTTCTACTAATATCTAAAGTATAGCAGTTACCTTCCCTTTTTGCTCTGAGCTTAGCCTTGATATTCTTCTTATCAAGCTGTAAGTCATTCTTGTTGATAATTAAGCATTCTTCTGAGTCAAATATTACCCAGTTGTCTTTATCTGCACTTTGACTTACGCTCAGCAAATTATGACACAAGCCTTCAACATAATATACATCTTTGACTTGTATTCCTTTGTCATTTTTGATTTCACCAATCCCTGCTATTCTTCCGGTTTGATTTCCTTCGAATTTTACCTTTCCACCTTCTTTAGGTTGTAATTTTGTAAAGCTTTCAGAATCACCGGTCATATGTCTAGAGCATCCACTATCTATATACCACTTGTTGTTTTTGGATGCTTTGAGACATGTCTGCAATCAAATGGTTAAGTCTTAGGTACCCACATCTTTTTGGGTCCTTTTGGGTTAGTACAAATGATTTTCTGAACATATGAGCCTTTAGGTACCCATTTATAGGTTCCTATGTTTCCTTTCTTCTTATGAATGCATGAAGAAGTATAATGACCTTTTCTATTACAGTAATTACATAATGCAAAAGGATTTGATATATGCACGGAATGTTGGAAATAATTCAAATATGACTTACCTCCTACTTTCTTTCTACCTTTCTTTTTATCTGATTTTGGATCATATCCAATACCAGATCGGTCATTTACAACTCGTTGATCTTTTAAAATCACACTTAGCATCTCACTTCCTTTAGTAAACTTTTCGAGAGTTTTTGTGAGATCAGTGTTTTTCTTTTTCAAAGAAGAACAATTTTCACAATTCTTTTCTAAACCTTTTCTAAGCTCAATTTCAAGAACTTTGTTTTTCTTTTTGAGAACAACTAATTCTTTAACTACTTTGATGAATTCAGAATGTAAAGCATTATATTCAGAGAATAATTCATCATAGGTAGGGTCAGAATTATTTACCTCTTCTTCTGTCTCTTCTTGAGCAACAAGACATATATTGGCTACTTCTTCTTCATCACTTTCTTCATCAGATGAACTATCTCCCCATATAGCAGATACAAAGGCCTTCCTTTTGTTAAAGAATTTGCCTTTTCTCTTGTCTTTGCTCTTTTGATTCAGTTCTGGACATTCTGATTTGATATGTCCTGGTTTTCCACATTCGTAGTAGATAACATGATCTTTGCTGGTAGTTCCTCCTTTTTGGAAGTGTTTGAAGCCTTGACCTTTCTTGTAGAACTTTCTGAATCGTTTTATGATCAGGCCCATTTCGTCATCGTCAAACTCCTCATCCTCATCCTGATTTTCTTCTTTTACTTTTAGTGCTAGGCCTTTCTTTTTCTTGTCACCGATGTCATCTAGTTCCCGTTTGAACTTTAGTTTGCTTTCATATTTAGAAAGACTTCCAAATAGAGAAGCAACTGATCTCATTGATTCTCCTTTTGCCTCTTCTATCGCAGTGACTTTGGCCTCCCACTCTTTAGAAAGAATATTCAAAATCTTTCGTACTTGGGTATGCTGATCATAAACTTTCCCAAGTGCTGCAAGTTGATTAACAAGATGAGTATATCTATGTTCGAATTCAGAAATGGACTCACCTGATTTCATTCGAAGTAGATCAAACTCAGTGACCAAGGTGTTGATTCGATTCTCTTTTATTCCCAAAGTTCCTTCATGAGCTATTTCCAGGGCTTCCCACATTTCCTTTGCTGTTGCAAGTGTGCAAATTCTGAAATACTCATTTTGACTTAAAGCACTTTGTAACATCAGAATTGCCTTGCTATTGAGAGTGATAAGTTTCTTGTCATTCTCATCATATTCCGCTGGCGTCTTGGGAATTTTCTGAGACTCTACAATCTTTGTTGGTTGATAGTTTCCACTCTCAATCACATTCCATAGCCCATATTCAGTAGCCATCACGAATACTCTGAACTTTGCTTTCCAGAAAGAAAAGTGTTCGCCATTGAAACCTGGAGGTTTAGTGATGGATGCTCCGTCGGGAAGAATTCCTTCACCCATGCTTGCCATTGGATCCTTCTTAGGTTGTTATACCTTAACAAGAAGACCTACGCTCTGATACCAAATGTTAGAACAAGCGTTTCACCCAAGAGGGGGGTGAATTGGGTGATCTTAAAAATTTCGTTGCAAATATAAAATTTGACGTTGAAATTAAAACAGGAAAGAGTAAGGAGAAATATCACCGAAGTGTACACCAGGATTTATACTGGTTCGGCCACAACCACTTTGACCTACGTCCAGTCCTCAGAGCTTCTCTGAGAGTTTCACTATAACTTCCAAGATTTAGTGGGTTCTTGGCACCTCAGTACAAGCAAGTTCCTACGTCTGGACACTCGCTCCCCCTTACAAGTTGTAATCCAATCCCAACTCAAGGTTCCACAACCCTAAGTTATCTCAATAACAAATATTGAGTTTTAATGAAATAATCTCTCTCACAGAGTAAATAAGAATCACTGAAGCATAGAATCACAAGTATAATGAAAACAGAGTAATGAACTTGATGATGCGTTCGTAAGTGTGTTCTTGTGTTTTCTTGTGTCACTCTCTGTTCAGATGTTCTCATATATATAGATACCTTGGTAATGATTGCTGGAACATTTTTCTTCATACCCGTTGGAGCGTGCACAGCCATTGTTGACTTTTCCAGTTTTTGGAAGACATTCGTTGTGGTAGGTAACGGTCGATGACATTTGAGCGTTGCTTTTGACTTACCTTATTTGGTAAGATCTCTTCATTGTTTATCTGTAGATATGCTAAGAATACTAATACAATGAAAGCTTAATCAAATAGGAAACAAAACAATGACCGTTGGAATGATTTGAAACTTTCTGGGTTTCCATACTCGAGTAGCTACTCGAGTATCACATGAAGTTTACTCGAGTACTTACTCGAGTATCATCGGGAAAATTTGATAAAACTGCAAGTCAATACACAAAGATAAGATTACTCGGGTAGTGCATGGAATAATCATTTTTCAAAGCTTTGGAAATGTATGTTTACTCGGGTACCTACTCGAGTAATGCACTCACAACTTTATGTATTACTCGGGTACCAACTCGAGTAAACCTTCAAATAAACTTTTGGTTACTCGATGCTTTACTCCAATAATGTTGGCAGGATTTCAATGCCGAGAGCACTTACCTTGTTACTCGAGTAGCTACTCGAGTAAACTTACTTTTTGGGCACCACTTACTCGGGTAATGACTCGAGGTTTTCCTTGAAAATTTCTCTCCATACTCGGGTACTTACTCGAGTAATCCACTTAAAATAGAACATTATAAAACGTGCATACTAGAGTAATGACTTGAGGAAATGAGTTAAAAATATATCAAGTTACTCGGATACCACCTTCAAGTTTTTCACTTACTTTAGTTCGTTACTCGAGTACCTACTCGAGTAAATGTTGCAGTGGTACAAAGGGCCGAGAGCTCCACATTTTCAGAAACAGAGTTACTCGAATAGTTACTCGAGTATCATTGGCAACTTGAAGGCAACTGGAAGTTTTTCACATGGTTACTCGAGTAGCGCCTCGAGTAAAATTGGCAGGCCGAGAGCAACTCCAAGTTTTTACCTGGTTACTCGAGTAGCTCCTCGAGTAACATTGGCAGGCCGAGAGCAACTTGAAAATACTTACACTCTTACTCGAGTACCTACTCGAGTAACGGTGGCAGGTTACTGGAAGGTGTCTCTGATTACTTCAAGTTTTGTCTCATTACTCGAGTAGCTCCTCGAGTAATGCCTTAGAAAATGTGCTTCTAATCAATTTCCTCAGCATTTTCTCTTGGCCAATCTTTATTACTTCCATGCTTACTTCAAGTAAACCTTGTTCCTGTCATTACTTTGTTCAAGCTTGTTTATTAATCATTTCCTTTTCAAACCATTCTTTTGTTATCATCAAAACATGAGATCTAACACTTTCCATTTCAATGAGAAGTGCATGAAGGCTTTTGAAGAATTGAAGATTCGATTGATTGCAGCTCCTATTATTGTGGCTCCTGATTGGTCATTATCTTTTGAAGTGATGTGTGATGCAAGTGACTATGTTGTGGGAGCTGTGTTGGGGCAAAGGCCTGCTAATATCTTCCAACCCATCTACTATGCAAGTAAGACACTAGTTGCATCTCAAGTAAATTACTCAACTACTGAAAAAGAAATGCTTTCTATTGTATTTGCTTTTGAAAAGTTTAGAGTCTACTTGATGGGTGCTAAGATCTTAGTCCACTCTGATCATGCTGCTATAAAATATATGTTAGGGAAGAAAGAGTCCAAACCTAGATTGATAAGATGGGTTTTGTTGTTACAGGAATTTGATGTGCATATAGTTGATAGGAAAGGAACTGAAAATCAAGTTGCTGATCATTTGTCTAAGATTATGAACTCTTCTGATTTTGTGAATGACTTGTTGGGTAATGAATATTTCCCTGATGAACAGTTGTTTGCTATGAGTAGTTATGGTTTGCCCTGGTATGCTGATATTGTGAATTATCTTATGTGTGGTATGTTACCTCCTGATTTGACTTTCTATCAAAGAAAGAAATTTTTACATGATGTTGATTACTATATATGGGAAGAACCATTTCTTTTCAAGAGATGTGCTTATTTGATCATTAAAAAGTGTGTGCCTGAGGTTGAACAAGAGGCAATTTTGATTGATTGTCATGCATCTGCATATGGGGGACATTATGGGGGGCAAAAGACTGCATCTAAAGTGCTTGATTCTGGTTTTTATTGGTCTTCTTTGTTTAAAGATGCTCACTAGTTTGGGAAGACTGTAGGTCCTACTAGAAAAAATTGGTCTGATAAGCTTGATGATGTTTTGTGGGCATACAGGACTGCTTTTCGAACTCCAATTGGAATGTCACCTTATCTATTGGTTTTTGGGAAAGCATATCATTTGCCACTTGAGTTGGAGTATAAAGTATGGTGGGCAATCAAGAAGTTGAATATGGACCATAAAGAAGCTGGAGCAAAAAGATTATTGCAACTGAATGAATTGGAAGAATTGCGACTTCAAGCATATGAGAGTTCAAGATTATACAAAGAAAGGACAAAGAAATGGCATGACAAGCATATCTTGAAACGTAATTTTGAACCCGGGCAATTGGTTCTTATCTTTAACTCAAAGCTCAAGTTGTTTCCTGGAAAGCTTAGATCTAGATGGTCTGGTCCTTTTAAGTGGTTTCTGTGTCATCAAAGGGTGTAGTTGAAGTTAAAAATGAGAGTACGGAAAATTGCTTTAAAGTGAATGGGCAAAGATTGAAGCATTATTATGGTGGTGAGGTGGACCGGCAAGCAATGGCTCATCACTTGTCACAACCTCCTTGAGTTTCTGACATAGTCTGGCTGAGGATTATAAACCAAGTGCTTCTTGGGAGGCAACCCAAGGTTTGGTAGTTGAATTTTTTTATTTAGTTTAGTTGTTTTGAGGTTTGTTGATTTTGTAGGACTTTTATAGGCCCTGGTGATGTATTCCACTTTGATAGCCACAATCAAGAGCATTTAAGAGCACGAGACAAAGATTGAGAGATGAGTTTTCTTCTACTTTTCTTTGTTTTGTTTGAATTGATAGTTGACAACATGTTCTGGATATGAGTGCTGGTTATAGTCTAACTTTGCATGTGATTAATATTTGTTATTGATTATTGATTTGATTGGTGGCACTTGTGAGTTGTGCTCAATTGGTGAAGATTTGAGATCTTAGAGGTTTTTGCTATCCCTACACTTGGATATGGTTATGTCTTCACTCACATTACTTGATGTTACTTGTTCACATTGAGGACAATGTGACATTTAAGTGTGGGGGTGAAGGGTACCATTGATTTTATATGACTTGTCCTCAATTTTGAAAAATTTCTTTGGTTTTGCACATACATAGACAAATTTTGAACAAAAATTTTACTTTTCATGGAAGCTTGGATTTTACTTGTGAACATTGGCAAAGTTGGTTTGATTTGAATTTGAAAGGGATTGAGTTTGATTTGAATTTGAAAGGGATTGAGTTTGGTTCTATTTTCTTGGAATGTTAGTAGATAGACAAAGAATTTGGTTTGGATAATTGACTTTAGGATGTTAAATACCGGTGAGAAACTTGAGCCTAAATATTTATTTCTTTCAAAAGGGATTACACTTATTGTGATTTTATCTTTAGAACTTGTCTTGAATTTCTTTTGAAGCTTAAAAATCCTTTGCATGCACAAAGAAGATTTAGGCATTCATTTCATAGCTAGTTTGGCTAAATGTTCATCCTTGTTACATGAAAATCCTTTGTTTTACCCCATTTGAGCCTTACTTTGTTTTTTTTAAAAGAAAATTGCATAGAGTAAAAGACCCTTTGTTTGAGAAATGCAATTTTCATATCTTTTCTTTCCCATTCATTTGCTACTTTGGTTAGTGCTAAGTAAAACAATTTTAAAAAAGAATGAAGGGATTAGAAAGTCAATGTTATGTGAGTTGTGTAGATAGGAAAAAAATGAAATAGAAAGAAAAGAAAGATAGAAAGAAAGGTGTAAAAAAAACAAAGAAAGAAAAAAAAAAGGAGAGAGATATATAAAAAAAAATAGAGAAAAAAAATGAAAAAAAAAAAGATTGTTGAGTTCAATTTAATAAAGGTTGTTTAGAGTGCAAATGAGTTTGTTTTATCTTAGGGGGTATTCCTTCATTCTTCATGAATTTCATTAAGTTGCTTAGCACTAATTAAATTATGCCTCCATACCATTTGACCACTTTCATTTCATTATCCTACCTTATTCATTTCAACCTTTGGAAAAGTCCTTTTGAGTTGTGTGAGCAAGAGGATAATGTAGTAGAGATGGAGACAATAAACAAGCTTATGGTAGATGGGTTGCAATAAGTGGAAGAGAGTGAAACACAAGCTCTTTAATTATCTTGAGAGAAGAGTGCAAACACTTCACTTGTGAGGAACATTCTATTGTCATTTGTCCTTGCTAAATTACTTGCATTTCTACTTGCATTTTAAGAAGGTGGAAAAGACTTTCAAGAAAACTTCATTCTCAAAAATTTGAATTAAATCCAATTTTGTAGTGTTAGATTGATAACCTTGCTTCTATGATTTTCTTTGGTTGTTTGATGTTTTGAAATCTTGAGGACAAGATTTGATGCAAGTGTGGGGGTGTGATAACTCTCCATATTTTGTACATTTAAAGAATATTTTGAAGATAATTGGAGAGTTATATATGCAATTTTAGAAAATTCAATGAGATTTTATTATGAAAAGATCAAATCAAGTGGTGAATTATTTGTGGGATTTAAATTGTAAATATTTAGGAAAAAAATAATTAATTTTAATAAGATAAATTTTCTAAAAATAAAAGAATTTAGTTGTTTAATCTTATCTTATTTTATTTTATGTATTCTCATTTTGGTTTTATTTAATAAGACCATCAGGAGCATGTACATTTGGGTTTGGGCTTCTAATTCTAACTTAAATATAAAGAAGAGGACTGATGTGAAATTGGGCCAAAGAGCTATGGACTAGAGGATGTGAGAACCTAATTGAAGAAAAGAAAAGGCAACAGAATCAGGAGAGGAAGGAGGCACAGCCGCACAGTAAAGAAAAAGAGGAGTGAGCTATAGAGGGCCGAAAGTTGAGGATTAATTGATGATGGAGACAGAGGCGCTGAGCTGAAAAAAAAAAAAAAAAAAGCAGAGGCACAGCCGCAATTTACATTGAAAAATCTTCATCATCTTCCTCAAGAGAAAGAGGATGAGGCAGCTGGACGGAGGGGGCACCGTTTTTTATTGCAGTCATCTTCATCGTTGATCTAGAACCATAAAGAAACAGAGTAGCGGACATTGAGGGCGAACCAGAGCTACATCTGAGGTGAACTAGAAGAGGCCTCGAGCTGAATCAGAGAACAGTTAGCGTCTTCTTGAGTAGCCAGAGGAAGAACGAGCTGGAAGGGGAGTTCCTGGTTTCTTATGGCAGAGTAAAGGATGACAGTTTCCATCACTCTTGGACCAGAGGAGTTGGACGCCATTACTGATAGAACATAACTAGAGATGTCGGAAACTGCTTCTGCTCTTCATTTCCGATGGCAGTGCTGAGTTTTAAGAGTGTTCTGTTCTGAGTATTTTTATCATTTTCTTCTTTCTTTCTATCATGATTTTGGATGTTGATTCTGTTTGTGCTGAGATGAGATTGAATCGGAACTTTGTGGCTGCCGAGTTTATTTATTTTAAAGCCATGTGTGGTTAGGCTCTTCTTCAACCTAGAGTAGCTATGAATTAATTTGAGGATTTGAGCATATATGAGCTAATTAATTGTGGTTTGTTTTAATTTTATTTATTTAATCTTGATTTATTTTGTCTATTTAGTGATTGATCACCACTAAGTATGAATTTGGAAAATTTAGATTATTCTTGGGAGAGGGATCTTAATTAGACCATAGGATTAAGTAATATGGGATTAGAATTTATTCTGATTTGCTAATAGGATAGGAATATACCTATTGGACTTATATAATCATATTAGAGTGAAATTGGACAATTATTGCCTCTTGAGTGAATTGGTTAGGAACAACAATTTTAACTTGAGAGAGGAGTATAAGTGATTGGAAGATACTTATATCCATTTAAACTTTAGATTAGCAATTTAACATTAAGTGTTTTTAATTGGGTAAATACATGCTCTAAGACTTGAAGAAGGGATTAGCCACGCTAGGTTGTTTCTATCAATTGAAGTCTTTAAATCATTAGATTTGTTTCTTTTGCATTTGTTTAATTTGTCTTTCAATCTCTTCCTTTGATTTGCTCAACTAAAATGAAAATGGGAATTTTAATGCCTAATTATCTATTACTTTAGATATCTGTGGAATAACCTTGATTTACTATTATATTATTCCAACAATCCATACACTTACGATACTTATTTAAAATTTAGTAATATCAGTAGTACATAAGGGTTAATATAACACAGAAACTCGCACACAAAGGCTCATGTTTCCAACATGTGACCCCTCTCCTATCCCCGAGATAGGCGCCACTGGACCCAATGCTAGATAAGTAGATGCTGTAAACTGTTTCTATTTGTAAGAAATTGAAATGAAATAGAATTTTGCCTATTAGCATGTGATGTGAAAAATTATAGATGATGTAAAATAATGAAATACCCTAATAAAAGTTTCAAAAATTCCTTATGTAAAAAGGGCATGAGACAAATAAACTTTACATGATAATAGGAATTTGATTCACTTAATTATCAGATATAAAGCAAGCACAAAATGGACGGGAGTCGATGCCACTTAATAATAAGTATGGATCCTTTTTAGATATGAAGATAATTGAATCTAAAATAGTTAGCAATGCCAAGTATCATATTTTAATGATAAAAACGTTAGACGTGAAATAAAAAAAAAAAAACTAGAACATTAATGCTAATGGAAATAGTCGTTGTATCTCTATAAAAAAACGGAAATAGTCGTTGTACTATTTTTTCATTAAAAAAGAACAATAAAAATATAGATGGTGTTAAATAATGTGAATGAAGGAATAATATAAGTTGCATAATTATTTATTATCTAACGTTATTCCAAGCAAATAACCTCACATGTTATTACCGTGTGATTTTCACCAGATTTGTTAAATAGAATATTGTTTTATATCTTGGCAAGCATTTCCTAGATTAAGTGGTTCTTAAAAAATGTGTTTTCCCCAAGAAATTTTAATTTATCTAAAAATGATCTGCAAAGCTGTCTAAAAATATTTAATAACAAAAGTCATATATTCAAAGGAGAGAAAATAAAATTTGATTTTTGCAATTAAAATTATATTCATAAATTTCAAATTCTTTCATGAATAGGGTCATATTCCCCCGGATTTGTATGCCTTTCCAAATGCATTTAAAAATTCGCAACAAATATGTCTTGCGTAATTTAAGGAAAAGGATAAACTTCGAGCTCTAATCTCTATAATTTTTCAAAAAGTTTTAAGAAAAAATGTTTGAGATAAGAATGTCAGGTATGCAAGAAGTATCCCAAAAATATATATATATATATATATATAAGCCACAACCAATTGCCCAACAAAAAGAACGTTACGGCCAATTGAGTGCTTGCCAAAGCCTTCAAGCTAAGTCTCGATGCACATTTTAGTTTTACAATTATAATATTTTATTCACAACAAGAGAAACCTTGGGAATCAGCTACTGTAATATTGCTATCTTAAGATATATTTTGTGCCTGAAGACATTGGTTGTTTGTTTTAGAAGTTAGAGCATACCATCATGATCTATTTTAAGGTTCAATACACTAATATTTGTTTCTATATTGAGAATGCTTGTCGTCCATATTCTTTTCTAATAAAAGTGAATTTATACATGCATGCTAACAAATGTCGAAATTTTTGTTATTTCAACTCAAGTTTTTTTAATCGTATATAAACCGAGTCTTATTATCACGAAGACATCACAGACTTGAGGATCATCTTACAACGGATTCTTCTTCATCGTGGGATAAGATCATCTCTGCTTCTTCATCATTTCCTTTCTAGACTTATGCTCAGCCATAGGGATATCATATGGTGAAAAATCTCTCATAATCAATGGAGAAAGGCACATCAGTATCTCAGGATCAGTTCACTATCCACGAATCACAGTAGAAATGTGACCTGACATTATCCAAAAGGGTAAGGATGGAGGTCTTCATGCCATTGAAACTTATGTCTTTTGGAATCACCATGAGCCTGTTGGACGAAACTATGACTTCTCAGGAAACTTGGATTTTGTAAAGTTTTTCAAGCTGATCCAACAAGCAGGACTATATGCCATTCTAAGGATTGGCCCTTGTGCTTGTGCAGAATGGAACTATGGAGGGTTCCCATTGTGGCTCCACAGAGACGCTAGGATTGAACTGAGAATTGATAACCAAGTTTTCAAGAATAAAATGTAGATTTTCACTTCAAAAATAATGAACATGGCCAAAGAGGCTAAGCTCTTCACATCACAAGGAGGACTCATCATTCTTTCACAAATTGAGAATGAGTATGAAAATATCATGTGGGGTTATGGAGATGCAGGGAAAACATATGTGAAATGGTGTGCCCAAATGGCTCTTGCCCAAAACATTGGTGTTCATGGTTCATGTGCTAGCAAAGTGATGCTCTAGAGGGTATAACGAATACATGAAATGGGGACCAAAAATTGGATTGGGTGGTTTCAAAAATGGGGGCAAAGGAATCCTCTTAAGATTGCTAAAGATGTTGCTTACTCAGTTGCTCGTTTTTTCTAGAATGGCGGGGTGCTCAACAATTATTACATGTACCATGGAGGAACAACTTTGGAAGACGTGCAGGTGGTTCATATATTATGACATCTTATGATTCTGATTCACCGATCGTTGAGTATGGAAATTTGAATCAACTAAAATGGGGGCATCTTAAGTAGCTTCATGCTGCAATAAAATTAGGGGAGAAAATCTTCACTAACGGCATAAGAACTGATAGGGATCTTGGCAATTCAACCACATTGACTACATACACTAGTAACACTATCAGAGGAAGATTTTGCTTCTTGACCAACACCAATGAACACCAAGATGCATATACAGATTTGCAAGATGGTAATGAAAAGTACATCGTGCCTGCTTGGTCTGTGATCATTCTTGTTAATTGTACGAAGGAGGTTTTCAATACTACAAAGGTTAATAGTCAAACTTCGATGATGGTGAAGAAAAGTAATGATAATGAATCACCTACTGATAAACTCACTTGGGCGTGGAAACCATAAGCCATGAAAGACACCATGACAGGAATGGGGAAATTCAAGGTAAACCAACTTCTTGACAAAAAGACTTTAATTTAGATGTTATTGACTATTTATGGTACATGGCTACTATTAATATCAAAGGCGCATCTGCATGGAAAAATGCAACCCTTCGAGTAGGCACACAAGGTCATGTTCTTCATAGTTTTGCCAACAAAAAAAATTGTAGGATCCGAATTTAGCCAATGAATGAATGGATTCACATTTGAGACACCTATTTCCTTGAAGTGTGGAAGAAACATTATAACATTGCTATGTGCAACAGTTGGGCTAGCGAATTACGGTGTAAAGTTTGATCTAGCAAAGACTGGGATAGAAGGTGGTCTCGTTCAGCTAATCGGCAAGAACAATGTCACAATGGATTTATCAAACCGTTCTTGGTCTTACAAAATCGGCCTGAATGGTGAGGCTAAACGTCGTTATGATCCATCAATGTATGCTAGTTCAACCAATAATCCACGTGTTGGAAGAAGAATGACTTGGTATACAACCTAGTTTAAAACCCCTTCTAGGACATACCTAGTGGTAGTGGATCTGCAAGGCATGGGTAAGGGACAGGCATGGGTAAGGGACAAGCTTGGATCAATGGGCAAAGCATTGGTCGTTATTGGCCTTCTATGATTGCTAGTTCAGATGGATGTGATGAGGAATGTGATTATATATAGAGGAGCATACAAGCCAGAAAAGTGCAACTACAATTGTGGCAACCCATCACAGAGATGGTACCATGTACCAAGGACATTCTTGAACAATAATCAAGAAAACACATTGGTTTTGTTTGAAGAAATAGGTGGCAATCCTCAAAATGTTTCATTCCAAACTGTCACGATTGGAACTATTTGTGCTTATGGCTACGAAGGTGCACTACTAGAACTATCATGCCAACGCAGGAAGATATCTCAGAAATTCAATTTGCTAGCTCTAGAAGCCCGCAATGAAAGTGTGGATCTTTCCAAAAGGGCTCATGGGAGAAGCTAGTAATAGCAAAGCTATAGTGGAAGCTGTATGCCTTGGGAAAGAGAAGTGTGAATTGTCGATGACAAGAGAGCATTTAATGCAAGTGGCATTGGCAATAATACTACTACAATTAAGCTAGCTGTGCAAGCTCTATGCTAAGTCAACGTCCTTATGGTTTTCCACAAGGAATGGTCTAAGTATTATCCATAGTAGACCTCAATAATTGAGGTTCTTTTGAAGTCTCAAGGTTTGGGGAGAGCTAGCTTGATTTCCACGAGCAAGATTAGCCCAAAATCTGTATGGCATGGTTGTACTCATGAGAAACCAAGAGAAGAGAGAGAGAGAGAGAGAGAGAGAGAGAGAGAGAGAGAGATGGCAAAAGAACAAGAAAGCGTTTACCGAACTTTTTAAATCTCATATGTATTATATTTATGGCCTTACAAATTCATTATCTTGAAAGCCAACAAAGGAGGGAGTTGTTATGCAATTTACAATATTTGCTTTATGAAGAATAGTATTTTGTAAGTTATATCCGTATTTTTTTCAAAATATAATCATATTCAGGACCAAATAAGCTCTTTCTATGTGATTATTTAATTTGGTTGTTGTGACATATCTAGCTATATATATATATATATGTTAAAAAGAAAATTATTCTATATGAATGATTTACTCCTTCATAATTAAGATAGGTTTAAAGTCCAATTTTATTTTAAAAGTTGTCAGTTAGTACTAATATTGTCATGACAGTTTTTTTGAGGAGCAATTTGTCCCAAGGGTGTCAAAAGCGATGCAATTTTGGTGCAATTCATCAGTACCAAACAACCAACCATTGGTTGGCCAATTATACCAATGTGGCTTTGCCACATAAGATATTGTGCCACATATTTTGCCACACATCATCATTTTTGTTGAGGAAAAAAACTAAAAAAAAAATCCAAACTCCACTGGTACCTACTACTAGTGTATTAAAATTCGGACTGGACAGATTGGTTTGGACTGGAACCTGGCGACCTGTCCACCTAGCCGGTTTGGTCGACCCTCCAAACCCGAAAAAAATTAACTCAAGGTGACTCGACTGAAAGCGGTGTAAACCAGGAATAACCCGGCTAACCCGCTGAGTTGGTGGGTTACCCAGTATCTTTAAAAAAATTTAAAGAAAAAAACAGAAGAAAAGTAAGGAAGAAAACAAGACATCTATGGTGGCAGTTGAAAACTCATCCGCATTTGTCCCGATCGAACTCACCGGTGCTTGTGCTCCTGATGCCGGCATCGGCATCTCTCTTCCCTTCTAGCTGCGTCATCGTTGTTGGCACTCATGGTAGCTACTGTTGTCTTCACTAATGCTTGTGGAAGATGAGAGGAGGAATGGAGGAAAGAAAGGAGAGGCAAGAAAAAAGAAAGACCATGAGTACTCTAGTGCTGCCTTCACTTTTATCTGACATTGCTTGTGCTTGTTCTAAGAGAGAAGTTAGAAAAATCATGTGATTGCATAGAGATAAGCAAAGAAAGGAGCAAAAAGATTAAAAAAGAATTAGAAAGAAATACTATGAATTTAGTGCGTCATGTGGGTGTGATTGTCCATTAAAAAATGCATATTACTTGTCAATGTCAATAGAGCTGTGGGAAAATATCTATTATATTTAAATATTAAATAATTTTTTATAATCAAAATATGAATATTTGGCCTATTTTAATTAATTTTAATTATCACCGGTCTGACCCCAGTTTAACCCCGATCTGACCCATTGACTCTTAAACTACCACCTCAACCGGTTTATTGATTGGTCTGATTTTTAATACCTGCCTACTACACATTTCTTTAAGGGCTTGTTTGGTATGAGGGGAGGGGAGGGAAAGTGGACGGAGGGAAAAATTTTTTAAGTTGGATTTAAAAAAATAAGAAAAGTGGGGTTAAAAGTTTTAAATTTGTTTTTCTTACTCTTTTATCTTACATATTCTCTATATTAAAATTTTATAACCCCACTTCTCCAATTTTCTTAAATTTAACTTATAAAAATTTTCCCTCCCCTCCCTTTCTCTCCCAATCCCTCATACCAAACAAATCCTAAGGCTCTTGTTTATTCCCTTTCTTTCCTTTCTCTTTCCTCATCACTGTAGAATCCCTCTTTGCACCACCACCACCAACGATGCCTTTTCCTCTCCTTCATAGTCTTCCTTCCCCGCCTCCTTCTTATCAAACACCGACTTTCTTTCTCACTATTGTCATCTCCTTCTTTGAATTATTTTAGACAGGTCATATGATATGTTATTATTAGCTAATTTATTTAACTTTCTTAATCTCTTTAAATTAGATAAATATGTCTTATATTAAGAATCAGAGAAGTATTTATAATAAAAAATCATACATGTATGTATTTTTAAATGTTGTAAATTACCTTAACAAAAGATTTTATATTGGGTAGTCAGTTTTGCTATAGTTAGGGTCAATATTTTTAAAATATCTAGACATATGATTAAATTTTTAAATGACATATTACAAAGGAGATTATGAGCTTAAAAGAGATCTTTGTGCATATTCCATCATTAGTAACCATGAAAACAATATACTCTACAAAATAATTGAAGCAAAATTTCTAGGGCATTATATAAAGGGTTAAAGTGCAAAAACACACATGTGATTTTATCAAAATTACGCTCAACACTAAATATATTTTTTAGGGACAAAAATAACTATAAACTTTAACAATTAGGATAAAAGGAACCACGACCATTAAATTTAACTGGATGCTGTTAATTTTTCTGGTGGGCCCACATTATTTTTTTGAAAATATCCAAATGTCCCAACTTAAAAAAAAACCCTATTCTTCACCACTGTCATCATTCGAATACCAATCTCTCTCTTTCCCCTGCTTTACACAAATCACTCCGCTACCAATTTCCCTGTTTCACACGAGGTGAGTTGCTGGTGATGAATGCGTGGATATACTTTTAAATGAATTTAGGGGACCTACTTGCTCTATCTTCTCTGTCATCTTCAATTTAAAATTAAAACTGGTCTCTACCTTTCTCTATCTGTGTGTGCTAAGTTTTTGTTCCTTTGTTTTGGTCCAAGTGTTGTTTTGTTGAGGGGCTAAAATTGGTGTCCAACTCAATCTCACTTATGAGATTATACCATAGATTCCTATTCCCGGATTCATTTCGGTCGTTTTGGTTTTGATTCTCAGTGTCTTCTTCTTTTGGGGGTGTGATCTTACCAAACAATGCTTAGGTTTCATTTCTTCCTCTGTGAACATCTTGTGACAACTGCATCACACTGCTCTCTCATTTTTAAGGGGAATTCATTGTGTAGAGATGCCAACAGACAGTGGTAGTTAAGAACCATCCTTGATGTTTGTTCTTTACACAATTTGGAACTGCTTTTAACTATCAACTTCCAAAACTACTCATAAGAAATCATTTGATTAAAGCACTAAGCTGGATTTTCGTTTTTCATCGATGGATTCTAATTTTGCTGTTGTTGCTTGTTGTCATATACTGAAACCCTATTTTGGTTATTACCTTCACAAAATGTTTTACTTCCTAATATCCCTTTTTTCCTTCCTCATCCTTTCCAGGTCCTTGACCACAGTACGCCTCTCTCGATTGGATTGGATTTGACAAGTGATCTTGAAGGTAGAAACGTTTGGATTTCTAAGATGATATTGAGGAAGTTGATGGTGAAGAATAGGATTTTTTTTCCTTTGAGTTTGGGGCATTTGGGTATTTTTAGAACAATAATATGGGTCCTACCACAAAAAATAACGGTGTTAAGTTAAACCTAACGGTCATGGTTACTTTTGCCACAATTTTCAAAATTCATAGTTACTTTTGTTCCTTAAAAAAACATTTGGTGCTGGGCACACTTTTGATAAAAGTATATATATATTTTTGCACCTTAATCGTTATATATATAGGTTAAAGAATATTTTTGGTCTTTAAGTTTACCTGAGGTTTAATTTTAGCCCCTTAATTTTATAAAGTGTACTTTTAATCCTTAAAGCTTTACATCGTTATTGTTACTAACGGAAAATGCTAATAAAGCAAAGTTAAGTAGTGATTTTATAATGTTGACAAAGCAAGCTGGCCACTTGCAACACAACAACTTATTTAATTTTAATCCCAAGTGGCACTTACTTAATTTGCATTATATAATTTTTTAAATAAAAATCTAATTTAAATAAATTATTTTAATCAATTTCTTCATCCACGTTCTCTCTTCTTTCTTCTATCATTAAACCTTAGCCTTCTGCTGCAACAACACCCTTCTTCATCTTCAAAGGTCAAGATGAAGAAAGAAGAAAGAGGAGTCATTACCAATATGGGTTCTTATCTTAATGTTAGGTCCGGCTTTGTTGAGCATATTGGCCCAAAACAGGTGACATCAATCTGAGTGCAACTTTGAAGACACCTCAATAGATTTCGACCATGTTGATATGTAAGGGAAGTCCTCTCTCTCTCTCTCTCTCTCTCTGTTTTAATTAACAGTAGTCACAGTCTTGCCTCTCTCACCTTTAGATTAATTAAATAAGATAAGGATAAATTATGCATAATAAAAAGATATTTTATGTGGTTGAATTTTATAGAATAGTTCATTAGCTAAATGTAGAAGTGGCTATATGAATCTCTTAAATAAACTTAAGAGGGGTGTTGTCGCAATAGAAGGCTAGAGTTTGACGATGAAGAAAGAAGATGGAAAGTTGATCAAGAAATTGATTAAAATAATTTTTTTAAAATTATATTTTTATTTAAAAAATAAAATAATGTAAATTAAGTAAACGTCACATGGGTTTAAAATTAAATGAGGTGTTATGTTACAAGTAGCCAGCTTTCTTCACCAACATTAAACAATCACTACTCAACTTTGCCTAATCAGTATTTTCCATTAGTAACATTAATGGTGTTAAGTTTTAATAACTAAAGTACACTTTATAAACTGAAGGGATTAAAACTAGACTTCTTGTAAACTTAAAGGACCAAAAATATACTTTAACATATATATATATATATATATATAACAATATCGTTAAAAAGTACAATTTGTATGTTCCCATCACTATGAGCTTGAAAGAGGTTATTATAGCCGTTGTCAATATCATAACATCATTATTAAACAACGAAAATAAGATAGTAAATCATCAAAGCAAAATCCTAATGGTGTCAACAACTGAGTATTGTCATCAAATACAAAGTGATGTGCTAAACTTTAAGATATTATCATATTTGACCTCCCTCTTCATTGCAAAGTATAATTTCCCATCGCTAGCTTATACCACCTTGACTAGTATGAGAATGCACTGAGATAGTTGATGTTGTATGGCTAGAGTAGGATCCATCATCCACCGAAACTCCTTCATTAGGATATAAAGAAGGTTTTGGGGGCATTTCAAGACTTTCGACATCATCTGCTTCTAGCATCTCTATTACTTTACCCATTGAAGGGCGATCTGTAGGTTTTAGTTGTATACACCATAGTGCCACTATGAACATCTTCTTTGCTAAATCCTTGTCCTCTTGACTGATATCTTCCATTTCTATATCTTTTTCTTCATCAAATTGATCATAAATCCACAAGGGAAAGTAAAGTTGACTTGAATGTTCGACATGTGGATTCAAATTCCTTCTTTGACTAGCCATTTCCATTAAAAGCATTCCAAAACTATAAACATCAGCCTTATAAGACACTCCTCCAATATTGTTATAGAATAATTCTGGAGCCATGTATCCGATTGTCCCTCTTGCCGCAGTCAGAGTTACAATGCTATCATCAACAGAATATAATCTTGCCAGTCCAAAATCTGAAATCTTTGGATTGAAATTTTCATCTAGTAGAATATTGTGGGGCTTGATATCAAAATGCAATATTTGCATGTCACAACCATGATGAAGGTAAGCAATTCCATGAGCTATTCGTAGAGATATTTCATATATTTTACGATAACTTAAAGAGATACTTCCTTCTTTAGAAAATATGTATTTATCTAGTGAACCATTAGGCATGAATTCATATACTAGAGCCCGTTTTGTCCCTTCCACACAAAACCCTACAAGATGGACCACATTGAAATGGTGTATCCTCCCTATAGTTGCCACTTCACTGATAAATTCTTGTCCATTAGCTTTGGATTTACCTAACATTTTGATAGCAACATCAGGTCCACTCCTTAGCTTTCCCTTATACACAGTGCCAAATCCTCCTTCACCTAACTTATTCTTGAAACCTTCAGTCATTGTCTTTAATTCCTTGTAAGAGTATTTTATTGGAATGAGGTCATGAAGTCTTATAAAATCTTCAATGTCTTCATATATTGATAAGTGTCTTCTACGCCATGTATAGATCAACAATATAGATAGGAAGATAACACCAAGCAAAAATCTCATTGCGATATATGGGAAAACAAATCTTCCAACGAATTTTCCTAATTTGATCAGAAGCTTTGATGGTCCAAAATCGTAGTGAGTTTTGTCGTCTACATACATGTTCACTATCCGGAGTAGTCCTGCAAATGTAAATTTATTTCCTTAAGTGACAAATAAATTAAAGTGTCTAGGGTAATACTCCTCTACTTCTTAATGTAAGATCTACTTATCCAAGTTGAGTATATTAAAAAAGATAAATAAATTAATTATAAGATATATGACATGATCTTTCTAAAATATTTATTATGTATAATATTAGATTATATATAGTTTATAAGTTAAAAAAATTAATTTGGAAAACATGATAAATATTAGTGATAAAATGAAAAAAAAATAATTCTTACATTAGGACCAAAATTTATTTCCAAACTAGATACTCCCTCCGGTTCTATTTATAAGCAACTTTCTCTCTCAGAGGGCTGGTCCCTTGTATAAGCACCTTTCACTTTTTGTCTGAAAATGTAAGCTTCTTTTTTTCTATTTTATCCTTATTAAATACCCATTCTCTCTCATATTTTATACTCATTATCTCTCATACTTTTTATCTATTCTCTCTCCTATACTCTTTTCATAAATAGGGGCATATATGGAAAAAAACATGGCATTTTTGACACATTTATTAGTTTTAACTACCAGTTCATTTTGAGCAATTAAGGGGAAATTTACTTATAAATAGGACCGGAGGGAGTACTACATTTAGGATAAGACAGGAGGAGTATCATTTAGCCTCATCATTAATTTATCATATGCACTAAATGTAAGCTGAAGCAATCATACCAAACAAACATATGGCACTAGTTCATGCACAGTAATGAAAGATAAAGGTTGAGGGTTGTTTTGAGAGGTTTGGAGTTAGCTTGGAGTACTATGATGGGATCTAGGAGGCTTCATGTCAAACTAAGCTTACTTTGAAATACTGTTTCTAGTAACTAATATAAAAGTTGTTCAATTAATTTGAGAACATTAAAAAATGCGATAAGTTAGTTAATTATAATAAATATAACTTAGTATCCTCAAAATGTCCTTATCTAACATTAGATTTTACTCATCTGATCCATAATGTAAGAGATGTATATTTATGTAATTTAGAAAGAATGAAGAAACCAAATAAATTATTTAATTATAACATGCTCCTCTAGTTTTTAATGCAAGACCTATTAAACTAATTTGATTTTTTAGACGACTATTAAACTAATTTAATTAGTTTAATAAGGAAGTTAATTAATATGTCATTTTTTTCAAATACCCTAACCATTTTCCTTAATTCCCCCCCTCTTACTTATTATTGCTAGTGGAATAACAATAGGAGTAACTTGGGAGAAAATTTGAAAAATATAGAAAACAGATATTATATCTAGGATCAAAATCAATTCCTCAATTAGGTCTCACATTAAGAATTAGATGAGTATGTGACATGATTCCCCTAAATATAAGAGATAACATTGAAAAATGTCTTATATTTGGAACCAAAATTCACTCCAAACTTGGTTCTACATTTAGAACTAGAGGAGTATATCACTTATAAGTTAAATAAATTAGTTTAGAAAAAATAACTAATATAAGAAACAAAATGGATAGGGATCTTGTATTATTTATAATCAAATACAACTTCCAATTGACTCCTTTACTCTCTCTCTCTCTCTCTCTCTCATTTCTTAATACTGTTTGAACCCTTAACCAACTAGCTCTTATATTAGAAATTAGATGAAGTATCACTAGTATAAAATTCCCTTTTTAGACCGCCACATTTAGACCAGTTATAGCGGATAAGGTCTAAATATTTGATCGGTGGCAGTTTTATAATTATATAGAACTTCTAAGATTGGTTCTCCAATAAACCGATCTTACAAAAATTATTTAGACCGATTATAAATAAAACCGGTCTAAAAATATCAAAATATTTAAAAAATTAAAAATTTGAAACTTTTAAGACCGGTTATTAATAACAACCATTCTTAAATATCAAACATTTAAGACCGGTTTTAATAGAAACGGGTCTTAAATGTGAAAAATTTAAAAATTATTTTTTTTCACCCTTTTAAGATCGGTTTTTATCGAAAACCGGTCTAAAAGGTAAGCGTTTTCGCCCGTATTTTTACTTCCACGCTTTATGAATCATTTCTTCTCTTGTCGCCATTTCTCTGTGAGCTCTGTCCCTGCTTGTTCTGAACTCCTCCATCGCGCCCCATTCCTCGTTTGCTCAACTCTCCTCCGTCATTACCGTTGTCGTTGCTGTGTTCGTCGTCACTCTTCTTTGATCATCGTCACTCTCCTCCGCCGCCACCTCTATTCTCCACAGTGACCATTCTCCTCTGTCGTGACTTCCCTTTGTCAATGCCACGAATTTGAGGATTTGATTTTAACCTCAGTCAACGACACCGTGACTTTGGGTAGAAGCTCACTCCTTGGTCTTCAATCAAGTTAGTGTTTTGTTATTTAGTTGTTGTTTAATAATTAATAATGTCCTATGAAAATGGCTCTTGTTGTTGTTTTGAGCACTTAATTCCCATAAGTTGCTGTTATAGTTTGTTAGAAATCCAACTGTTTTGTGATAACGTACTCTGAAAAAAAAATCTGCACGGCTTGGTTAGATGCTCTGACTTGTACATCCCTGTGATATTTGGCTTGGAGTAATACCATTTTAAGTTCTGTTTTAATTTAGTATGATTGTTTGATTGTCAGTGTTATTGGTTTGTTGAAACAATACTAGTTTCAAATGGTGCATGTTAAAATTAGCTGAAACCTGATGCATAAACAGAATAGCGCAGCTTTGCAATGCAAGTTTTAAAACTTGTACATATCTATATACCTTTGTTATATATGAAATGTTGCTTGGTTCTTATTATGTCATAATTTATTGGTATATTGTTACAAGAGTAGTTATTGTCTCCTGGTATGCATGCTTCTTAATTTCGTTGAAATCTCTAAAACTCATATGGTTGTTGTTTTTTGTCTATCCTTTTGTTGTTGGATATAGGGTGCTACAAGTGTTGAGATAAATATGGATCATAGTTGGATAAAAGCTAAACAAACGAGTGTTGAATATGATAATTGGGTTAGGGGTTTTTTAGACTTCGCTAGAAGAAATGCCGATGATGGTAGTAGGAAGTTTTATTGCCCTTGTGTAGTGTGTTTGAATGAGAAGCGACTAAGTGCTGTAAATATGTATACACATTTAATTTGTGAAGAATTTTATAAGAGTTATACAGTATGGGTATGGCATGGTGAAGAATTAGAAATGCCAAGTTCATCTCAACAGGGGGAGTAGCCTTTGATGATAATGACATGGATACGGATAATCGGATAGAGGATATTATTCGTAATGTAGGAGAAGAGACTTTTGATCAATCACATGCATATGGTAATATGTGCAGTGATGCTAAGACGCCGCTGTACCCGGGGTGTAAAAAATACCAATTGTTGAAAGCAGTATTGAAATTGGTAAGCTTGAAAGCACAGCATGGATGGAGCGACAAGAGTTTTTCAAAAACGCTTGAGGCTTTTAAGGACATGCTTCCAGATGATAATGTGTTGCCTTCTTGATACTATGATGTTAAGAAAATACTGTGTCCACTAGGGATGAAGTATAAAAAGATCCATGCATGCTTAATGATTGTATATTGTATAGAAAAGAGTATGAAGAGGAACAATAGTATCCGATATGTGAAACCTCGAGATACAAATCAAATAATGCCCTTGCAAAAGTGTTGTGGTATCTTCCAATCATACCAAGGTTTGAGTGCTTGTTTACTAATGAAAATGATGTAAAGAATTTGAGATGGTATGTGGATGAGAGAATATCCGATGAAAAGCTTCGACATCCGGCTGATTCTTCTAAATTGAAGAAAACAGATCAATTATTTCCTACCTTCGGTGAAAAACCTAAGAACCTTAGGCTTGGGCTTAGCATGGATGTCATAAATCCTTATGGTAGCCTGAGCGGTATACATAGTTCATGGCATGTTCTGTTGGTAATTTACAATTTATCTCCTCTGTTATTCGTGAAGCGAAAGTATATCATGTTGTCTATGTTGATTTCGGGACCAAAACAACCCAAAAATGATATAGATGTTTACCTAGAACCCTTAATCGAAGACTTGAAAGAGTTGTGGGATGAAGGTGTTGATGTTTTTTACGTTAACAAGAAGGAGGTTTTTAAAATGTGAGTCATGATCTTTTGTACTATAAATGACTCCCTGCATATGGAAACTTGTCAGAATATAGTGTTAAAAGCCATAAACATGTCCGATTTGTGAAGAAGAAACATGCTACCATCAACTTCAACATGGAAGAAAGACAGTTTATATTGGCCATAGGAGATTTCTTAGACGAGACCACCCATATCGTAGATTAAAGAAAGCTTTTTTTGGTGGACAAGAGTTTGAAGATGCTCCGAAGGCATTGACTGGAGAGCAAGTTTATGAAAATGTGAAAAATATCAATATTATCTTTAGTAAGACTGCAAAGAATAGTAATGAAAAAAAAATAAATGAAAAAAGAGGTATGTCTTCTTCAATCGTCCATATTGGCCCAATCTTGATGTGAGACACTGTATTGATTTCATGCATGTGGAGAAAAATGTATGTGATAGTATTATTGGGACACTACTTAACATACAAGATAGTTCTGAGGATGGCATGAAGGCAAGATTAAATTTACAAGAAATGGGGATACGAGAAGACTTGCATCCAAAGCCATATGGTAAGAGAACTTTTTGTCCTCAAGCTGCTCATACTTTGTCTAAGGATGAGAAAAGAAGCTTTTATGAGTGTTTACATGGCATCAAAATTCCTTTAGGGTATTCTTCAAATTTTAGGAAGCTTGTGTCGATAAAAGACTTGAAGTTAGTAGGGCTAAAGTCTCATGATTGTCATGTCTTAATGCAACAACTACTCCCAAAAGCTATTCGAGGCATTGTTGAATATGATCTTCAATATATTTTGACTAGACGTTATTTCTTCTTCAATGCTATTTGTAGTAAAGTCATTGAGACGGAAAGATTGGATGAATTGGATGTGTAAGAGAAGAATTTATTTGGATGCAATTGAAATGGCTGCTTGCTGAGTGAAATGTCTTAACAGGAAAAATGGATTGCTAGGTAAATGGTTTAAACGGAACAATTTTTTTTTAAAAATGCAACTTTTTAGACCGATTCTTTTCACAACAGGTTTAAAAAGTAAATTTTAAACCGGTTGTCTAAAAAATTGGTCTAAAAAATATTACTTTTAGACTGGTTTTTTAGACAAACGGTCTAAAAATTCAAACTTTTTAGACTAGTTTTTTAGAAAACGGGTCTAAAAAAGTTGCACTTTTTAGACCGGTTTCTTCGATAACCGGTCTAAAAATAATTATTTTAAGATCGTTTGTGTAAATAACCGATCTTAAAACCTTTTTTTAAGACCGGTTCCTTAACCGGTCTAAAAAGTAGCAGACTTTTTAGATTGACTGTATCAGGACCTCATCCAGAACCGGTCTAAAATGTCGTTTTAACCAGTCTTAAAAGTGATTTTTCCACTAGTGTATTATATATATATATATTAAGGGCAAATATGACATAAATAAATAGCTAATTAATCATTCAACTTAAAAAATGTATATTTAAAAAAGTAAATAAATCATTTAAAAGACTGCTAATAAAATTAAGGCTAAATTATATAAAACCCCTAAAACTTTAGGTCATTTGTATATAATCTTCTAATATTTCAAAGTTTAAATTTTAACCCCTTGACCTTTTATTTTTTATTATTGACCCCCTAAGAGATGACATGTTGCATCCTATGTAAATTAATAATTTTATAAAACCCCATAGACTTTGACCAGTTACAGGCAACCCTTGAACTTTGATTAATTACAAATAACCTCCTGACATTTCAAAATTTAAATTTAACTCCCTTAAATTTTGATTTATGACATTAAACCCATGTCATTACTTTTACTATTTTAGGATCTAACTATCATTTATCAATTAAAGTAACATTTTTGTATGGAAAAAACTAGAAGAATGGTATTTAAAAATATAAAAATATACGTTGAACATCTTATTCAGGTAAAAATATGCATTACTGATAAAGAATTAGTGAGGGCAAAAGCTATTGTCTAACATAAATGTAATATTTAAACTATCAATACTTAATTGCCCAAGAAAATAAGTAAATGTTATACAAATGATAACATTTTTATTTTTACATTTTTTTAAATATTATTCTTCTAATTTTCGTAATGAACAAAAAACCTGACCGGAAAATCGGTAAATCGACTATATGTACGGTTAGGTTTAATGCATGAACCGATGGAAGATCAACCCAGAACAAATCGCTTTGAACCGGAAAACTTGGTGTTAAACCAGGTAACCCGTTGGGTTGGGTGGGTTATCGGTCCATTAAAAAAACTGGAAAAATACACCCTAAGAAGGAAGAAAGTTGTACAAGACAACGAGAAGAAGAAGCAAGGGATAATAGAGGGAGATGCCAACAATAATAGAAGGGTCCTTCAGATGATTATTGCTTTGTCACTTGCTCTACCTGAGTCAGAGTGCCGTTTGGAGATTCATTGAGCTTGGCAAGAAGATGGAATGCTAAAAAAGAAGACGCCGATTGACTATGAAATGTAATACCCCAAAATTTGAGATTTAAGGTTAGAGAATAAGCCTGAAATAAGTGGACTGCTAAGCCCCAATTTAGCAGGAGCCAAAATTTATTCCCTAATGATTCTTATATCTTTGGGATATTAAAGAAAGTAAAATGGTGAATTTTGGAGAAAGTAATTATGTTTTTGGAGAAATTGCCCATAAGGTAGTGAGCTTGTCATGCGATTTTGTATGATCAAATGATGAGAAAAAATTATGAAATTTTATAAGATGAAATTAGACATCCTAAGCTTTAATTTGATAGGTCATATGACTCAATTAGAGCTATATACAAAAAGATATGAATTTTTGAAGTTAGCACAGAAAAATTGTGAAGTTTCTGGAACAGCATGCAAAGATTGAAATTCTAGGAATTTTGTGATTCCAGCTAGCAAAATTCTATATTTTTTCTTGAAATTAGACTCAATAATGGTTCTATAGCTTTGGAATCACTCCAATTCAATTTTTCTAGAATTAGTTATGATTTTTCAAATTTTGGGCAGAAATTTACCATAATTTTGTAAAAATCCGAAAATTGGGAAATTATCAAATAAATGAAATATGATATAAGATATTAAAATAAAACATCATCTTCCTCCTTTATTCAGCTGAAACTGATACCACTTTCAGTATTTAGAGAGAGGAAGTGTGGGATTTTCTTAGAGAGAGAAAGAGAGGAAAAACTTGCAAAGGTAAGTGTTTTCTTCAATAAATCGGTTCCTAATGCGTATATCTCCGTTCCTAAGCTTCCTATTCATGTGATTTAAGGTTGTGAAGCTCAATTTGGTGTTAGGGATGCTAGGGTTTCATCCACTCTTGAGAAAAGCTAGTAAGAGCTTGAGGTAACTTCCAAACTCTTATATATTGACTATTCTGGCTGCTGTGGACAATTTAATCAATGAAATTTCGCCGGATTGTCTTTGATTTTAAATTTGGAAATTGAGATGACCTAGGGGTTATGCCACCCAAATAAGTACTAAATGGTAGTTGTAACTTAATAAAATAGTCAATAAAGTGGTTAGGAGTAGAAAGGATCACGTTTACGGAACTGAAACTGAAAAACCCTAATTTTCTCTGAAGTACCTAAAGGTTTCGGCCAGGGTTGTTAGAGGGCCTTAGAGCTGGATTTTCAATTATTTGATGGTTCCATTGAGTTCAGGAGTGAAAATTAAGTGGGGTTACAGTTGGTCACTTTTTTTGGAAAAGGTAGAAAAAGCATAATTACGAAAATGCCCCTAAAACCCTTAAACTAGGGCTATCAAGGGTAATTTTGTAATTTGACATTGAATTTGATAATTCTGAGTCTGGAAATGAATTCCTTGGGCAAAAATATGTCAGAATAGGCCATGTTAAAATATCAGAAAAAGTACAGCCGGACCGGGTACGGCAGGGCCGGGCCGAGTCCTTGGGGACATTTTAGTAAATTTTCATAATAGGCTCATATAACCCCCAGAAACACCATTGAAGTGTCTAAATGGTGCATTTGGAATTGTAGGATTGAATATGGAGCTCGAGCTGTTGGCACGCTTTACGAGGCACACGTTTCGAGGCGAAAAAGGATTAAGGTAGGGGATTTACCTTATTTGCATGTATTTGATATCTCTGCTTGTGTAGTGACGTATGTGATTGCTTTACTTGATTGTGTAGCACATATTTGAATAAATGAATCTCTGTTTCTATTTTCGCTGTGGCCATAATCTTGTTGCATGAAACATTGAACATGCAGAAATGTCATTATGGGGCATACATCTAATTAAAGCTAACATGTCATACACATAGCATCTATCATGCATGCATTATGGTATCTGTTTCCTACCGAGATTCTCTCGAATCTCATCTTCCCCTACCAACAAATTAGGCAGGTGAAAACAAGAGGTGTACTGAAAGTAGAGAAGAGAACTACACGGGAGGAATGCAGTGGCGAAACAAAGATGGGAAGATATCTCCATTTAACTGGGACGGGTTAAAACGCCATAGTAGCCCTATGCGGCTACATAAATCGTAAGTATCATATACGAACCCCTATGGGGAATTTTTGTAATCGATCACTTTTTATCAGTATATTTATGTTATTCTAGTGTTACCCACCGAACCGCATATTGTTTTCCTTGAATACTCTGATAAAGGTAAAAATGAGATAAGGGCGTGACATGAAACATGTCGCTGTTGATGGAGAAGATACGGCTGTCATAGAGGGTCCTTTACTCTCTAGGTTTTCTTAGTTTATTTGGGCTTAGACCCTATTGTAATGCCCCAATTTGGTGATTAAGGGCTAATGACTTCAAAAATAAATGTAATTATGGTTAATGAACACTTTTGAAGAATACAATGTGAATTATGAAATGAATGTGTTATGATCAATGCATGATTAGTGCCCAAACCCTTCATTTAAGCTTAATTGTGTGATAAAGCTTAAAATGAACCCCAAAGGTAGGGGAGGGCTCATGAATGAGGAATAGAAAGATATAAATGTGTTTAGTGGTGATTCAGTAAGAATTGTCATAATCAGGGGCAAAATGGGGAAAAAGGAAAGTTATTGACCAATTGGTCAATTACCGAAGAGGAAACTCATGGGTAATTTGAAGATCAATGGTTAAGATTCATTAAGTAAGAGGGTGGAATCATGTGCTTTAGAGTTCATGTGTGCCATGGAAGAAGATATAAGATCATAACAAGTGGCAACATGAGAGCCATGGGATCAAGGTCAAAGTTTCAACATTTTCCCTTTCTCCTCTCTCCCTCAAGGTCAGCTATCATGCATTGGGAGGGCAAAAAATCTGCACCTTCATCATCATCTCATCTTTTCTCTCTCAAGACTTCATTTTCGTGCAAGGGAAAGAAGAAAGAGAAAGTGAAAGGTGAGATTTTGGTTTTGTTAATGACTTTGAATGCTCAAATACGCTTCATTAATATTGTTCATAGTAATGAGAGCTTCATTGCTATGGTTTTAGATTTTTGAAAAGTGATGTTTGAGTACTTGAAGAAATTTAGGAGTTGAGTAATCAAAGAACCAACCTTGGGAAGAGGAAGGGGTGAGTATGAGTTGTATTTTGGCATATATATTGTAATTATTAGTTAAGTTTTGAGATGTGTGATTTTTGCCTTGATTTTCATGTGATTTTGAAATGGATGAATTGCCTAGTGTATTGTAGTGGAATTGGTGGCATATTGTGTCATTTGGGCAATAGAACTTATTTGGAATCTTGGAAGGAAAATTGGTGCTTTTGGGTAATGTGTAGTAATGTGGTACTCAAAGCAAAAACTTGTTAGAATGAGAAATTGATTGTTTTGGTGTGTCCAATGGATTCCTTGTAAAAATTAGTGTGGGAATAGGTTGTTTGTGAATTTTAGGAGTCATTGGACACATTGGTTGGAAGATTGGAAAATTCTGTCATCTGCTGCGTTTTGACTTCTGATAATCCTCACTCGAGTGATCTAGGGTCTCACTTGAGTGCAGAATCATGTTTTCTCTTTTCCTTCAAGTTTCAGTCTCACTTCCATGCCAGAAAGCAAAGGTGCACTTTCTCACTTGTGAGTGATATGGGTCATCACTTGAGTAAACCTTGTCTCACTTGAGTGAAAGAGTATTATGCATTATGAAGTCGTGTCTCGGGTCATCACTTGCAATCTATTTCTCAAGAGTGTGTCATAGCACCTGCAAGTGCTGTGCCATCACTCGAGTGCCAGAGCTAGTGCTCGAGTGCACTTCTCTCTTTAGGGTTTCTGTTACTCTCGGGTAGTCACTTCATGTTCCTCACTCTGTAGGACTCGGGTGAGAGTGAAGCTATCACTCGAGTGTTGGGCTTAGGACTTGAGTTATGTGATCATTTTCTGCCTCAGTGGTTGCTCTCGGCCAAGCACTCGCATGAGTGAACTATCCTCACTCGAGTGCAAGTTACCTCATCACTCGAGTGCGTCATTTATCACTCGAGTGAGTGAGTTAAAATTAGTGTTCTCACTTCCGAGAAGGGGGTTTTGGTCAAGTTTTTTCCAACCCTTTAGGCATATGTTTAGGCTTCTAGTAGCCACCTAAAGAGTTCAAATGATAACCAACTTTAAGTGTCGTGAAAGTAAGGATTTGGAATAAGGATTAATCTGTTGTCCTTGATTTTGGTTTATAGGGTTCGATATTTACCCTGTACGTGAACAACCTGTGCCCGAGCACCTTTGGAAAGAATAAGGTAGTGACACTTTCCCTTATACTATGTGTAAATGCATTGTATGTATGTGTTATCATTGTTTTGTGACAAATTTTGAATGCTGCATGCCAGAGAGGCAATGACAAAGCCAGAATGGCTATGTGACAACTGATATGCTGTGTTTTGTGATGTTGTGCTGTGTGATGATTTACTTGCATGCTTTGTGATTATGTGTGGTATAAGTGATTTGTTACTACTGGAATTCTTTTGAATCTCATTCTTTCCATTGATTAACCTTTAAACAGGGCAAGTGGCTCTAAAGAGAAGGAGACGACCAAGGGCGGCTAGAACTCCTTAGGGATGTGTACATTTTGATTGTTGATTATCAATTTTGGTACTGGAATTACTATACTTATTTGGGATGTAAATATTAAGATAATTTTGTGTAATTCCCTACGTGGGAAACTGTAAACCTTTAGTATATATGAAACCCGGGGGTTGCCGGAATTTTGTTAGACACTCTGATATGTATGAATGTGATTTAATTGCACAGGGTAGTTATATTCGAAATGTGAATAGGAGACCAGGTTAAACCGATTTCGAAAGGAATTTGTAAAACCCTATCTCAAGGATGAGATTAAAAATGAAATTTTATCATTCGATGGTCTCTAATTCATCTTAATTACGTATTTTCAAATTATAATTACTATTTATAAGGTATGGGGTTACACCTATTTTCTTTTAAAAGACCATGGTCTCAAAGAATTTAAAAGATATATAAATGAATTAAAAATATAAAGTCATATGTGATCTATGTCCAACTAATCTGATGACACGATCTTAAATTATTCGTAATCATATATTATATAATTATATAACATGTATATCTGTGTGTGTAATCATATATTATCTTTTGCCCTGCAAAACCTCTCAACACATGTAATTAAAAATATCTGTAGTTAAATATAATTATTTTAATTAAATTATATTATTTTAATTATGATCGGTCTGACCAAGATGAAGAGAAAAGTAGGTAAAGAAAGAACGAATCTAAAAAAAATGAAGATGATGAAAAAAATATTTAAAATGATATGATAATTATAGGAAATGAGCTATCATTGCACTAATATAACCATTATAATTAATACTAATACATTTTAAACATTTTTTTTCTAAAGATCTTCCTTTTTATCTATAGAAGTTTAAAAATATATTAATATATTAATATATATATATATATATATATATATATATATATATATATATATATATATATATATATATATATATATATTACCACTAATAAATTGTAATATTTTAATATGTCAGGTCTGACCACCGGTTAGACCCCGATTGACCTATTAACTCTTGAACCTGTGCCGTGACCGATTTATTGTTTGGTCCGGTTTGTTGTTCCTTGAATTTTCGCCATATGAAAAAGCTATTTTAATTGATAAATGATAATAAAGATCTTAAAAATTTATTAAAATGATAAAATTCATATAATTTAATACTATAAATCAAGATTTTAAGGGAGTTAAATATAAATTTTAAAATTTCATAGGGTTATTTGTAACTGATCAAAGTTCTGGGGGTTATTTATAGCCATTCAGAGTTCAAAGAGTTTTATGAAATTAGTAATTTATATAAGATACCAGGTATGATCTCTTAATCTAACAATAAAATTTTCGTTAAAAATAAACGGTCAATTAATGATAGTGAGTTAATAATAAAAAAAAACTAAAAGGTGGGGGTCAAATTTAAATTTTAAAATGTTAGGGGGTTATATGCAACTTACTTGAGATTTTGTATAATTTAAACTAAAATTAACTGATATAATGCAGGCTCTAAGTCATAGGTGATAGGACCTTACCTTTTATAATTCCATGGACAAAATCTGTAACAAAATTTGATGGAAGTCAACAGTAGCAGAGGTCTGAATAACAACAAAAAGCTATTAAAAGAACAATTTACTATTAGTAAATTACAAGTCGTTTGAGTATCATATATCTAACTTTTTTTTTTTCATTTTATATTCACATGACTCTTTATATATATATATATATATATATATATATTGAATAAGCAGGACAATTGCAGAAGATTGAATCTAAATATGTAATTGTTACCTTCTGCAAAAATGCGCAGCATTGGCAGCTTTCCTACATCACCCATCAATAAAACCTCATTAACTCAACATCAGCATAATATTATAAAAACCAGGTAAAGAGGAACTAAAGGAAGTATAAGTTGGTAAATAACCATTCATCCACTACTTTTTTTTTAAAAAAAAAAGCCTTTTAGATTGCTTTTAGGTTATGTCTTATATTGAGTAGTTTAGAAAGTCTAACACTTTCTAAACCGGATAATAGACCATCGGTCTAAAAAACATAAAATATGAATTAAAAATATCCAGATTTCAAATCAAGACAAAGAAACAATTTTGAGATCTTGATTTTTCTGATTTTTTTAATTTTATTTTTTTCACACAACTTTTTTTGTTAAAAAGTGATTTTGAGATATGGATAAGATATTATAAAATCATAGAAGAGAAGCTATGATTTTATGAGATCTCGTAATAAAATCCATATTTTGATAAAGTATAAGAAGATAAACTTGAAAAAAAAATTAAGAAAAAAGGCATATCTAATAAAATTGCAACAATGCCAAACGAAGATGAAAAGATAAGAAGATCGTGAAATTTTGTCTCAAAGAGGCGGCTGAGTGAAGTTTATATAACTTTTTAGAGTTTAGATCACTTCATATACTGGATTTAACATAATCTGGAATAAAAGCTTGCAAATATCATTTTTCTTAAACAAAGATTTTTTTAATCTTTTTTTAGACCTGTTATATAAACACCAAGTTTAAAAAGTATATTTTATATCAATTGTATGCAGAACAATTCTAAAAGCCTGTGAATATTATTTTTATAAAATATATTTTAATACCTTTTAAACCAGTTGTAAAAGCAACTAGTTTAAAAGACATATTTTAAACCCATTGTATGTGGAATCGATCTAAAATTTTACATATATTTTACAAAAACACCACCAGTCACATTTTTAAATCATCTCCACAAAAAAAATGGTCTAGATAGAGCGGTTTAGAAGGATTTTTTAGTAGTGATTATTGTAACAATAAATAATTCATCATTTTAACTAAATTATGTTTAGTTTTTATTCTTGGTTTTGGAAAAATAATATTAAATCTGATTTGAATTTACGGACCCTTTAGTTGATTTTAATTATTGTAATTAATCATGTTTAACTATATAAGTTCAATGAGACATTGGAAGCAATAGGCTTGCTTTCTTTTTTTTGTTTACAAGGTGTTGGAGATATATAAAATTATTAGTTAGTTGAGATTCTCATTAATTAGTTAAGATCTTCATGTTGTAGTTAATCATTATAAAACCCCATAAATAGAGGTTTAATTATATGGATTAAGGTGTGTAGGATAGTGAGATCCACACCATGTTAAGAGAGATGTTAATGTGAGCCTTTTCTCTAGAGAGGGATGGATTAAGGTGTGTATGATAGTGAGATCCACACCATGTTAAGAGAGAGGTTAATGTGAATTTCTCTTTAGAGAGGGAAGTGCCTCTTAAAATCCTTAGAGTTAGGTTTAGTTGTTAATTACTCTTAAGTGAGGGATGATTTTTGTTAAATCTAAATAAGTTGATTTGTATCTTGTAAAGAATTATTTGTTATTAATAAAGATTCATCTTGATTTTATTATCATGGCATCATAGCCCAGTTGTGTGATCCAAGAATTTTTTTTTTGTATTGAATGTTCAAAGCCCAATATCCAGAAAAAGGGCCCAAAACCAATAGGAAATACAGGATCCAACGAAAAGAACCCTGGAGCTCCAAGATTGTGCTAGAACGGTGTCCTTGCTGCAAGTCTGCAACTCTGACTCTCTCGATCCAAGAAACCCTAAACGCTTCTGTCTGCTTGCATCTATTGCAATTTTCGGCCTGATGCTGTCTGGTTCCAGATTTCCGTTCAAGATCCGATCGTGTGCATGTCGGCCACCGTTGAAGTCTGCGATCTCCACCGTCGCCATGAAAGATTGAGCCATTGTCTTCTCTTGCATCATTGTCTTTCTGGTTCTGCTTAAGAGCACACACTTCCTTTGTCCGCCATTGGTACTCGATCCAACATCTCTAATCATGAAACCACCATTGCCTTCCGCACTTTTGCCGTTGCAAGTCCGACACTTAATTATTCTTGCTTGAAGGGAGTAGCCCAAGAGTCTTGGTTCTGTGACGTCACATTCCAGCTGTCGCTGCTGAAGCCTAAAACCTAGCGGCAGAGCGCCATCGTCTGAGTCAACTCGATCTTATTCCCTCAATTTGGTGAGATAAGAAAGAGAGGAAGGAAGAATGAAGGCAGAAGGAAGAAAAAAAAAAGGAAGAAGAAGAAAATTTAAAGGCTCTTGAAACGATCGAAGATGGGGTTGTCGTCTTCTGCTTCAAACTTCCAAAAATGTCATCCACCAACATTTCTTGGCAACAGAAAGCCTCAACCAAAGAGGTTTAGCCTGGAGAAGAATCGCGAATTTAGCAGAACCTGCGAATCCTCTCATTTACGCTGTTGATTGTATTTGGTTAGTGATCCTCTCATTTCTGGATGATTAATTTCTCGTTGTGTAAAATATAATCGAGACATTGTTTTCGCAATGACGATCTTGTGCTTGTGATAATGTCTCTGCCCAAATAAAAAAAAAAAAAAAAAGGAAACTGCATTGTCGAGTTAATTTTCCTGAGATTTACTTCTCAAATAAGAGGAGTAGGGTAGAAAGGTGATCAGGCTTTTGCGGCAAAATGGTCCATTCCTGGTATTTCATTTGAGGTATGAGATGGATATGCTGGCATTTTCTGGGTGCACTCAAGGTCAAGGTTGCAACAGTGATGAGGTGGAATAGTTGACAAGAATGAGATATGCTGATCCTGGGTGGAAAGAAGAATTAATGAATTCTGATTTGAAAAGAAAAGACGGTTTGCGTCCTTTAACACCTGAGAAAACAGCCCTTAAGATTAGGGCTCTTGACATTGATTATAACATTTAGATCTACATTGCTGCTGGGGAAATATTACCCCTTCAAACAAAGGCAATGGGCAAGAACAAGAGGCATATAAGTGAAGAGCTCAAGCAATCATTTTATGAAGCCAAGATGATGAAGATAACTAGAGTGTTATGATTCAGTTTTTGAAAAAGAAGAATGAAAGAGGAATATCTCTTCTTCTAAAAGTGTTGTTCATAAGAACAAAATGATTGGTTTAATCTCACTTGACTAAACCTTATTTGTTGTATTAGCAAGTTGAGAGGGTATGTTGGAGATATATAAAATCATTAGTTAGCTGAGATCCTCATTAGTCAATTAAGATCTTAATGAGGTAGTTAATAATTATAAGACCCTATAAGTAGAGGTCTAATTATATAGATTAAGGTGTACAAGATAGTGAGATCCACACCATGTTAAGAGAGATGTTAATGTGAATATCTTTCTAGAGAGGGAAGTCCCTCTTAAATCCCTAGAATTAAGGTTAGTTGTTAATTACCCTCTTTATTAAATCGAAGTGGGTTGATTTGTATCTTTTAAAGAATCATTTGTTATCTATGAAGATTCATCTTGATTTTATTAACACAAAATAGGAACCGTCCTTTTATCGTGCCTAAGAGCAAAATTAGCGCTAGTTGTTAATCACCCTCTTAACACAGAATTAGGGTTAGTTATTAATCACCCTCATTATTAAATTCCCCAGAATAAAATGAACTCTTCTTACAAAAAGTAGGATGACAGGACAGTAGAAAGATAACAGTATAACTTAGAAGAAGAGAGAGGAGAGGAGCTTGAGATTAGAACTCGGTGTCACCAAACCTTGTTGCTCTGATCTCGATTCTTCTAACCTAACTTCGTACATTGTCTTTTTTAGGCAAAAATCATGTGTCCTTAAGTAAAATTAAAGATGATTTAATGACAATTAAAATGACAGTTACAAAACAAGTGTTAATGATGATTTAATGTAATAAAGCGTTTTAAATATCATTAAAATCAGTCAATTAAAACTTTAATAGTCATTTCTAACGGTCAGTTCGAAGACTCTTCTTATCAGTCTTTTTACTAACTCAAACTCATATTTAGTTGTATATTAGGGCATTCTAATTTTGAGTTCTATGAGACTTTTTCCTTTGACGCATTTACATGTATAATTTGTAACACTAATGGCCTAAGTTATATGCGGTTAATTTGTATTGTCACTTAATTGGACTAACTCCTAGTTAATTAGAACTCAATAAGGGAAAACAATCTAGTTTGTCCCCTGATTTTGTATTTTTAAACTAATTGTTTGATAGCTTAACAACAATGGTTATCAATATATTTATCATATTATCTATCAATCATGAATAATGAATCATGCAATCAAAGTAAACACATTCACACACACACACAAAACCATATTAACGGTTAGTTGTTCTAGGGACAGCAACCTTGTTACCATTAGAGAACCTAGACTTCATATATTATGAATAAAGGGGATATATAAGATCGTAACATACGGTCAAAATATTGTGAAAGTAAAGGGCTTTACGACAAGATGGGATCCAATAATCTGATTGAAATATGAATCAGCAGGTACTTACCGCAACTGGGATGTTGTATTCCAAGGGGGGAAGCACACGTATTCAAACGCACGCATTGAGGACTCTGACTTTCTGGGCTGAAATCGCAGTAAGTGTCATTTGGGCAATTACGATCAGCACAAAGTCGTGGCAACCATGAAAGCTCAAATCCAGAAGAAAGCAGTGTGTGGATATCAGTGTAGGACTTGATTCCACCAGGCACCAATGATTCCGAATCTTGGGCTATGAGGGTCACCAATTTCAGACGACACTGAGGTTTAAACTGGTGAGCTGGCAAGTCTCCAGCCACAGCATAAATATGGCCTCCTCCTTTGGATTCCCAATTCACACAGGGAGCCGTATCCACATATTTGTCGCCCCTCACTGGATTGCTGCAGTTCAGATACCCCACCTTCTTGTTTAAATTTATATATTGTGTTCTGTTGTTGTTTAGAGGCGCAGTGACATAGGGATTACTGCTATCTTCATGATCCAGGCCAGAGATGAAATTGGATGGGGATAAGGAATAGAGAGGGAGGGAGGAGCAGTTGCCCTTCTGAATTCCTGCATCTACGAGTCTGATTGTGTAGGTTTTGTAGTTTATTCCCACCACTCGGTATGTTCCGAGCACCTCATCTCTTCCTAGCACCCGGTATCTTCCTGGCACCACCTCATCTCTTCCTAGTATCAGGATTCCTCCAAAATTCCAATCATCAGTATTACTAGAATCATGTAAATGAAGGAGAGTGATGTTGTTTTCACAGGCTAGCTCGTGTCTGTGATGGCCACAGTAGGCCGGGTCATCTCGTAGTCGGAATGGATATGAGATGTTTCTGATAATGCCGCAACTAGAAGTACAGGATTTATTGGCATGTTCAAAACTCAGAACTCCTTCCGTTAGAAGCAGAGACAGCCACAACACAGAACACCAACACCATAACCCTTTCTCTGTTTCCATCTCTGACAATAATAGATAGCTGCTGCACTTATGAATGCTTAGCTTCTTGCTTCCATCGAAGCCTTTGCTTCTCAACTCCATCCCATCCTTCTTATATATAATTTATATGATTAAACTTTCTTGTTCTTTTGTCTCGCCTATTTTTGCCCCTTTTCTTCCAAACAAAAAAGATTTTGAATTTCCACATATATAAAAAAATATCTTAAAAAATTGGTGTCAAAAACTTTAAAAACAAAATCTAGGTCATTTATCTATATATTTTTATTTTGTTTTTTCAAAAAATCTGGGTGAATCCAAAACTGTTATAGTCAATTATAATGTCCTTTTCTTTGCATACCTCCCTTCCGTGCATCTTCCTTCGTGGGCCGCCAGCTTTATTATTTATTACGCAAACTTTATCTGTTTCCTTCCCTAATTTGAATTAAGTTTCTGCTTTGACTTTTCTTCCTGAATAGTCCGCAGTCACAAGGCCAAGTTGCATCATCCCACTTCCCTTCCCTTGCTTTCATTTTGAATGAGACATGTGACGCGTCTCCTAACACTTTCTCATATAGATATATAGGAATCTTAATCCAAGTTTCAGATTTTTTTTTTTTAAAAAAAACAATTCCTTTGGTTACAATGTTTTGGTATTGCAGATTTTTGTTGTTGGTGATACTTCTGAAACAAGGGAATGGTGATAACCAGCAGGTGCCTCATCATCAAACTCTTCCATTCCGTCTTTATTATAATGAATCCACCACATTAATGGTTGAGTTTCCCTCTATTCCTGCTCTTCATGGAGTATCTCTCCATGTCTTTAACATAGACTATGAATCCCGCATCTTATACACAGAGTATCCAGAAGGTTGTCTTCCCAGACTCTTTCTACAACGCCATCTCTACAATTCTTCCAATATTCATCCTTTAGAGTGGTATAGTTATTACAATATGACCGAAATTGTTACTTACTTCAATTGTTCTTCGGCTTGGTCAAGATATGATGAGTCCAACTACTGCCCGATTATTGCTCTTGGCTCCCATGCTAGCGTCCTGTCCAGGGACCTAGTTTCCTGCAGCATGATATCACGGTTACCATCTCCAATAGCCGCAGATGATCTTCAGTACTATAACCTGTTAACACTCAAATGGCCATTCCAACCAGAAGTTGAAAAGCACAAAACCAGCAAGATGCTCACAATTCTTTTATCAACTACAGGTGAGACGATAATCAGCTTTGCCTTTTCCTTATTTTTTTTATTCATCAGGTTGCTTGGATTGACATTGAATGTTCATTTGTTGTGCTCCTATAGCTCCAGGTTCCATTGTTCTCGTTTTTCTGTTGGTTGTGTGCCTCTACATATGCCGCTACTTCAAGAAGAAAGGAGATGATCAAGTAAGACTTGAAAAGTTTTTGGCAGATTACGAGGCAGTTAAACCTACCAGATTCTCTTATGCAGATATCAAAAGAATCACAGGCCGATTTAAGGATAAAATAGGTGAAGGTGTGCATGGAACAGTGTTCAAAGGTAAGTTATCTTCTGAAATTCAAGTGGCTGTCAAAGTACTCAATAATTCAGATCATGATGGAAAAGACTTTATTAATGAAATGGGCACAATGGGCAAAATTCATCACATCAATGTTGTTCGCTTGTTGGGGTTTTGTGCTGATGGTTGTCACCGAGCTCTTGTTTATGATTTTTTCCCTAATGGTTCCCTCCAAAAGTTCATATCTTCCCCTGACAACAAGGAAGGTTTCATGGGATGGTCGAAACTCCAACAAATTGCTCTTGCCATAGCCAAAGGGATTGAATATCTTCATCAAGGTTGTGATTATAGAATTCTTCATTTCGATATCAATCCCCGCAATGTGTTATTAGACGACAATTTTACTCCCAAAATTTCTGATTTTGGTCTAGCAAAATTGTGTTCTAAAAATCAAAGTACGGTGTCAATGACAGCAACAAGAGGAACATTAGGATATATTGCACCTGAAGTTTTCTCTCGAAATTTTGGAAATGTGTCATACAAATCAGATATTTATAGTTATGGAATGCTACTTTTGGAAATAGTCAGTGGAAGGAAAAATGTTAATACAAATAAAGAAACTTTTCAAGTTCTGTATCCAGAATGGATCCATAATTTGATTGAAGGAAGAGACATAAGTATTTATATAGAAGATGAAGTTGACATTAGAATTGCTAAAAAACTAGCAATTGTAGGACTTTGGTGCATTCAATGGCATTCAATAAATCGTCCATCCATGAAAGCATTGATACAAATGCTGGAAGGAGAAGTAGATAAATTGAAGGTGCCTCCCACTCCGTTTGATTTTACTGCCTCAACCAGTTCAAGTATCACTGTTCCTACAAAACATTTGAATTTAGGGTTAGATGTGATTCATGAATTAGAGTAAGTATATATGATATGGCTTGCCAATATATATAGCTTTTACATTTATTGAGATTTGAGAATATTTTGTAAGATCCATGAATCTTTTTATTATCATCATGAATGTGCCAATTTAAGCCTTCTTTTTAACATTGTAATATTCTACTTACTCGACAACATTGTGAAATATAGTGGACAATAGAATACATGAAATTCGTGTTTATCGGAAGATTATAAATCAAATGTAGTATATTAGTATGACATTTGTGCTATCTAATAAAATTAATTGTCATAAAGTTTAGTGACTTGAGGAAAAACTTAAAAACTACAGTGGTATAATACACTCTTGTTTGAGTCCGCAGTTGCCTTGTTTTCATTCCTTCAAAAATCATTTTCCTTGTCCAAAGTTCATACTATTCTCATCCTTAATATAAAAACTAGTTGAGTTGGATTTGATTTTAAACATAAGATCTCAATCCACACTTTATCTCTTAAATTTATATTCATAATTTGTTTTCTAAAAGATCTTTATTTATTGTACATATTAAGGATTGTTTGGTGCAACACACTGGGGGTTAGGATTGAGATCGAGTCAGAGATTGGATCAACTTGTATTATTTGGTATTCCCTCCGGTCCTAATTATAGGATATATTTACCTAACTTTGGAGAAATTAAAGATAGTGGTTAAATTAGTTAATCATATTTATTTTCCTAAAATACCCTTATTTAAAATTTAAAATGACATACAATTACATTGATTTTCTATTTTTTCTTGTACCTCTCCTGTCTCACACACGACTTCTCCAAGCTCTCACACAATCTGGCGTCGTCAATCTCCCTCAACAACTTCCGATCTACTCTTATTAAATTATTATTGTGTTTAATTATTATTGAGAAAGTATCAATTGGGGGTATTTTGGGAAGAAATTGATAAAAATTAGAATTTTGTCCTATAATTAGGATGAAGATCAATTCTCAAATATTGTCCTATAATTAGGACCGGAGAGAGTATGTAGGATTGATGATAACATGAGATAGACAATGCCATATAAGTAGAATTTGACCAAACCCACCTCCCCTTAGTATTGCATTTTCAATTCTAACATCGCAAATTTTATAGATAAAAGTCCTAATTCTGTCTATTTGCATTTGAGTTTCAATTATCGAGTTCTCTGTCAGTTGACTGGAATTGCTATGATATCCCTTTGGTCTGTGAGGTGATGGCTATAAATCCTTTTGAAAAAATTAGGGTTTTTCCACTAAAAAAATTAGGGTTTCCCTGCTTGAACTTTAGTTCAATCGGAATAAGTTGATGCCCCCTCTTCCTGGAAGTAGTGAAATTAGAGTGAGTCAGTCTTTGCTTAAGATGATTTTCAGCATTTTAACCGATTATAAATACTTGTCACGTGAATTGATAAAGATTTTGTGTAGCTAGTGGAATGTATTTATTGACTTTCAACTGATAATAAAAGGTCGGTGATAGTGTTGATTGTTTTGGTTAGCGCGCATGGAGGAAGCAGAGGTGGAGCTTTCATCACGGAGGCAAAGCTTGGGAACGAAAGGAGGGGCCAATATAGTCTTTTTATAATTTATGACTAATTATGAAATAAAATTAATATTACTCCATGTGAAATTTAATTTGAAAGCTCTACTCCTAACTACTCTTATGCCACGTTTGGTAGCAGAGAATTGTGGCAAGAGAAGTGGAAGTGGAAGTGAATTCCACACCTTGAGTTGTTTGGTTGGTGGGAATGCACTTCCACATGGAAGTCACTTCCATCAAAAGTGGTGGAAGTGAGTTCCATGGGCTAACCCAAGGAAGTCATCTCACTTCTTTGGAAGTGAAATATTTTGGACATTATTGCCCTTAGTTATGAAATATCTGGAGTTGGGTTTTTTCTTTCTGAAAAATTTCATGGGTATTTTGGTATTTTTATAATATAAATATATAAATAAAATATAATTAATACATCAATTCCATCACCATACCAAACACACTTTAAAGTCCACTTCCATCTTCAGTTCCAATTCCATTTCCACTTCTAGTTCCACTTCCAATTCTATCAAAAACTCTTCCACTGTACCAAACGAGGCATTAGTTCTACTCTCAAACCCCATCTAAGGATAGATATATGTTTATAATGAAAAATTGCATTTTAGAAAAATCAATATATATTTTTTTATAAATAACTAACCTAACTAATTTGTTTAGTTTAACTAGTTATCTAAGTGTTATATTAAGTATCAGAGTGAGGTAATGTGAAACTTTTTCATCCTTAAAATTGTTGATTAACTTCATTTTTTTTGGACAAAAAAGATCACAATGATATCATATATCAAACGAGCCGTTCAAGTGTTTTTTCCATACAAAAAATATCATATTGATATTTTCATTCCTTTAAAAATCATTCTCCTCCTTTTGTCCGTATATCATATAAAGCAAAAAAAAACCCCCAAACCATCACTTTGTTGTTGAAATTTGGTGGGCCCATCCAATATCACCTCATCTCATCCACTTTTTGCTCCTCTTTAATTTTCCTTAATTTTACGCTGGCAAAAAATAAAAAGATTTACAGGAGAAGGGTATCTCTATTGATTTTCCTTTCCATTTACTATCTATTAAATGTATCTACCATTAGATATACTTTCAAGGGTTGAGATTTACCATGGTAGATTTTTATTATAATGATATTATTTATATGTTATTAAATCTCAACCATTGAAAGTTGATCTAATGATAGATACCCTCAATAGAGAGTAAATAAAGAGGGAAATCAATGGACACCGCTCCCAAAGATTTACACCCCTATTTTAGTGCCTCGCACGCCCCTTCTCTGTGTTTTCCCACATGCTTCATACGCATGCCATTGATCCGCAACGAAAGGCGCAAGCCGCAAGGGACGGAAGCGTAAGGGAGTGAAGATGAGCCCATACACAACACACTTATTTTCAACTTTCTTTGTCTTATCTGTAATAGTTTTTTCCTCAACCTAACTTTATTTCTGAGTCTACATTATGTTTTTGGACACGCTAAGTATTTTATATGCAATGCACTTATTTTAAACTTCTTTGTCTAGTGCAAGTCTTTTCCCAAAAATTTTGGAGATATTCTCTCTTGCCCATTGAATTTGTGAGTCTACATTAGAGGCTTAAGTATTCTGTACACAATGCACTTATTTTCAACTTCTCTGTCTAGTGTGTAATAGTTTTTTCTCAAAAATTTTGGTGATATTCTCTCTTGCCCATTGAATTTGTGAGTCTACATTAGAGGCTTAAGTATTCTATACGCAACGCACTTATTTTCAACTTCTCTGTCTAGTGTGTAATAGTTTTTTCTCAAAAATTTTGGAGATATTCTCTCTTGCCCATTGAATTTGTGAGTCTACATTAGAGGCTTAAGTATTCTGTACGCAATGCACTTATTTTCAACTTCTCTGTCTAGTGTGTAATAGTTTTTTCTCAAAAATTTTGGTGATATTCTCTCTTGCCCATTGAATTTGTGAGTCTACATTAGAGGCTTAAGTATTCTGTACACAACGCACTTATTTTCAACTTCTCTGTCTAGTGTGTAATAGTTTTTTCTCAAAAATTTTGGAGTTATTCTCTCTTGCCCATTGAATTTGTGAGTCTACATTAGAGGCTTAAGTATTCTGTACGCAATGCACTTATTTTCAACTTCTCTGTCTAGTGTGTAATATATTTTTCTCAAAAATTGTGGTGATATTCTCTCTTGCCCATTGAATTTGTGAGTCTACATTAGAGGCTTAAGTATTTTGTACGCAATGCGCTTACTTTCAACTTCTCTGTCTAGTGTGTTATAGTTTTTTCTCAAAACTTTTGGTGATATTCTCTCTTGCCCATTGAATTTGTGAGTCTACATTAGAGGCTTAAGTATTATGTACGCAATGCACTTATTTTCAACTTCTCTGTCTAGTGTGTAATAGTTTTTCCTCAAAACTTTTGGAGATATTCTCTCTTGCCCATTGAATTTGTGAGTCTACATGAGAGGTTTAAGTATTCTGTACGCAATGCAGTTATTTTCAACTTCTCTGTCTAGTGTGTAATATATTTTTCTCAAAAATTGTGGAGATATTCTCTCTTGCCCATTGAATTTGTGAGTCTACATTAGAGGCTTAAGTATTCTGTACGCAATGCACTTATTTTCAACTTCTCTGTCTAGTGTGTTATAGTTTTTTCTCAAAAATTATGGTGATATTCTCTCTTGCCCATTGAATTTGTGAGTCTACATTAGAGGCTTAAGTATTCTGTACGCAATGCACTTATTTTCAATTTCTCTATCTAGTGTGTAATAGTTTTTCCTCAAAACTTTTGGAGATATTCTCTCTTGCGCGTTGAATTTGTGAGTCTACATGAGAGGCTTAAGTATTCTGTACGCAATGCACTTATTTTCAACTTCTCTATCTAGTGTGTAATAGTTTTTTCTCAAAAATTGTGGAGATATTCTCTCTTGCCCATTGAATTTGTGTGTCTACATTAGAGGCTTAAGTATTCTGTACGCAATGCACTTATTTTCAACTTCTCTGTCTAGTGTGTAATAGTTTTTTCTCAAAAAATTTTGTTGACATTCTCTCTTGCCCATTGAATTTGTGAGTCTACATTAGAGGCTTAAGTATTCTGTACGCAATGCACTTATTTTCAACTTCTCTATCTAGTGTGTTATAGTTTTTTCTCAAAAATTATGGTGATATTCTCTCTTGCCCATTGAATTTGTGAGTCTACATTAGAGGCTTAAGTATTCTGTACGCAATGCACTTATTTTCAACTTCTCTGTCTAGTATGTAATAGTTTTTTCTCAAAAATTTTGTAGATATTCTCTCTTGCCCATTGAATTTGTGAGTCTACATTAGAGGCTTAAGTATTCTTTACGCAATGCACTTATTTTCAACTTCTCTATCTAGTGTGTAGTAGTTTTTTCTCAAAAATTTTGGTGATATTCTCTCTTGTCCATTTAATTTGTGAGTGTACATTAGAGGCTTAATTATTCTGTACGCAATGCACTTAATTTCAATTTCTTTGTCTAGTGTGTTATAGTTTTTTCTCAAAAAGTTTGGTGATATTCTCTCTTGCCCATTGAATTTGTGAGTCTACATTAGAGGCTTAAGTATTCTGTACGCAATGCACTTATTTTCAACTTCTTTGTCTAGTGTGTAATAGTTTTTTTCTCAAAAAGTTTGGAGATATTCTCTCTTGCCCATTGAATTTGTGAGTCTACATTAGAGGTTTAAGTATTCTGTACGCAATGCACTTATTTTCAACTTCTCTGTCTAGTGTGTAATAGTTTTTTCTCAAAAATTTTGGTGATATTCTCTCTTGCCCATTGAATTTTTGAGTCTACATTAGAGGCTTAAGTATTCTGTACGCAATGCACTTATTTTCAACTTCTTTGTCTAGTGTGTTATAGTTTTTTATGAAAATTTTTGGAGATTTGTTCCCTTTCTAAATGAATTTGTGAATCTACATTAGAGGCTAAGTATTCTGTATGAAAGGCACTTATTTTCAACTTCTTTACTTACTGTGCAATAGTTTTTTTCCCTCCAAAAATTTGGAGATGCTTTCTCTTTCTAACTTAATTAGTGAGTCTACATTATGTCTTTATAGAGGCTAATTATTTTATAGGCAATGCATTTATTTTTAACTTCTTTGCCTACTGTCTCTCAACAAGCTTGGAGATATTTTCTCTTTCTAACTTAATTAGTGAGTCTAGATTATGTCTTTATAGAAAGCTAAGTATTCTATACGCAATGCCCTTATTTTCAACTACTTTATCTAGTTGTAATGGTTTTTTTTTTTCAAAAAAATTTTGGCGTTATTTTCTCTTTCTAACCTAATTTGTAAGTCTACATGGGTCTTTTTCACAAGGATGAGTATTCTACACGCAATGTGGAAAACTTGCGCTTATTTATTAACTTCTTTGCATAGTTAGCTTTTTTTAATCAAAGTTTTTTGAAGATTCCATCATCTCTTTCTAACTTAATTTGTGAGTCAATATGTGCTTCTTTCTAACAATTTTTTTTTTTCAATTTTTTTATGTCTTATATTCACTTTCGAACTTAATTTGCGCGGTTATGCGTATCTTTCTAGAATGATAATTTTTTTTTTTTTGGCCAGTAGAATGATGATTATTCTATACGCAATGTGGAAACTACACCTGCTTGATTTCTTTGTCTCCAGTATCGGGTCAAAAGTCAATTTCATTATAACCAGTGTGTTTGGTTCAATATTTCAAGGCCCAATCGTGCGATTCATCGGTCCAATCTCGTGAAACAAGCGTTTGATCCAAATTGCATTGTTTGGATCGACGATTAGGTGGCAATAAAAATGAGAGAAACTGTGCAATTGCGATAAGTAAAAAGTTGGAGCTTATTCATGCAATTGCTTCTATTTTGTGTCTTATATGTGTGTATATATATAATAATAATATTGATAAGAGTATTTTTATATCTGTAAGGATCAATAAAGTACTCAAAATCATTTCTAATAACAAAATTTCTTCTATAAAAAATGTTTTAAATAATTTTCTCTTTCTTTAGATAGTAATATTCTACTAGTTAGAGAATACTTTAGGATAAAAGTTTAGCCAAGTTTTAATCAGTTTATTTTATTCCATAAACATGTCATAAATTAGTTTCTATATGGTGTTTTTACCCAATAAATTTAGTTTAAATAATTTATTTGGATTATTGGAGATATTATTGAAGTTTTAATCAGTTTATTTTATTAGATTTGGAACTATATAAAAATATGAGTTAGAATTTAATATTTAAATTAGTGTTTGATATAATTTATAAAATTTAAGTTTGAGATACATAATAGAAATGACTTTTAGAGTGTGGAAAAATAGGTTCAAAATATTACAAAAAAATGTGCAAGTATAGTTTCGACCAGATTGTACGGCACCTTTGATTTGATTAGTTCTGTTATATTTTACTTTATCAAAAAATTTAAGTTTGTATAATTTCTAATTTATCCGCATCTTTATTATAATTTTATTATATATTTGACCATTACCAAATTTTCAAATTTAATTTGTTTCACTTTTCATAATTTTTAAAATTTTTTTTCTTATGTATCACAAAAGTCACTTATGCAAAAGCCAAACCAAATACTTTTTCACTTTCTTAAAAGTACTTATTCAATCGTCAATCCAAACATTAATCATTTTACCAAATCTTTCTTTTTCCTAACCTTAAAATTCTACAAGTGAAAATAAAAATAAACTACTTTTTCCACCGTTATTCCAAATACACTCAATATGTGTGTTTTAACTCGAATATTATAAAATTTTTAGATTACTTTAAAATTAATTCTTAAGACATTATCATTTCCTGTTTTTAACCTGATTGACTTATATTTTAGGGGTAGGGTGTAATTTTAACAATGAAATTTTTTGTTAGGAGCATTTAGTATAATTAAATTTTTTTTTTGACCTATACACAATTAAATTTTGAATAAGACAAAATTACACATAAACTAAAAGGAAAAAAAAAAAAGGCAAGAATGACCACTTCGTTAGTTTGGGCCAAACGTCGGTCACTTTTTTTACTGTGTCTCCAATGCATCTCAGTCTTCGCTCACTCTGGTTTCTGGGTTCTATCACTCTCTCCAATGCGTCACAGCCTTCCTCTCACTGTACATGAAGATGAACAGTGGCCTCTTCCTCCTTACACCGTTGCAGTTGCCTCCCCCCCTCGTCGATTTACCCCACAAGACCATTGCCTCTTGCCTCTTGGGGAATTCCGCCTCCTTGGACGCGGAATCCTCCAAAAGCTCATCATCCATCGGAACTCCCGATGGCGGCGACAACAATGTGTGGTTTAACAAGAATGGGTATACCCAATAAGACAAGGAAGAAGTGGAAAGCAAATTTGGAAGTTCCACTGGTTGGATCAAGTTAATACCCTCCTTTTCTCTCAATCATTTTCTTCGCAGATTTGAGTCCTCTTAGATGGAACATGATGTGCCTTCTCTCATATTCTAATGCTCAGATTAAAAGTTTTACTCAGTCATGTTAATTCTGGGTTTCCATTTTCAGATACTGAAACCCCCTCCGTAATTATATCCGAAATACGTGATTAAAATAAGATAGAAACTAATAATAATCAAATAATATTTACTAACCCATCATATGATGGGGTTTCAAAAATACTTTTCGAAATCATTTATAAACTTGGTCTCATATTCACATTTCGAATACAATTACTATACAAAGATAAATCACATTCATATAAATATCAGAGTGCACAACATAATCATCCCGGCAATCCCGGGTACATACCTTCGCTAAAGATACACAGGGTACAATTGCGCATTACAGTTCTTCAAATGGGGATTACATAATCTCATCTTGAAGGAGTCCTAGCCGCTCCCTCTACGAGCCACTTGCCCTGTCTAAATTGTTGGTAGGGGAGAGTGAGATTCTAGAGAATCTCAGTAGGAAACAGATACCATAATGCATGCATGATAAATGCTATGTGTATGATATGTTAGCTTTATCTAGATCCATGTCCCATAATGATATTTCTGTATGCTCAATATTTCATGTAACAAAACTATGGCCATAGTAAAACAAAAACAAAGCTCCATTTATTCAAATATGCTCTACACAATCAAGTAAAGCAATCACATACATTACTACACAAGCAAAGATATCAAATACATGCAAGTAAGGTAAGTCCCCTACCTCCAGTCTTTTCTCTTCGATTTGCGTGCCAGCAACTCAGGGCTTCACATTCGATCCTACAATGTCAAATGTATTGTTTAGACACTTCCATAGTGTTTCTGGGGGTTATATGAGGCTATATTGAAAATTTACTAAAATACCCCCGGGGACCCGGCCCGGCCCCGTCGTACCCGGTCCGGCTGTACTTTTCTTGAAACTTTGACATGGGCTATTCTTACATATTTTCGCCCAAGGAATCCATTTCCTGACTCGGAATTATCAAATTCAATGTCAATTTACAAATCTACCCTTGGCAGCCCCACTTTAAGGGTTTTGAGGGGCGTTTTCGTAATTATGCTTTTTCGGCCTTTTCCGAAAAAGTGACCAACTGTAACCCCACCTAATTTTCGCTCCTGAACTCAATGGAATCATCAAATCATTGAAAATCCATCTCTAACCCCTCCAAACTAGGCTTGGCCGAAATTCTCAATTCCCCAGAAAAAATTAGGGTTTTTCGGTTTCGGCTCCGTAAACACGTTCCTTTATACTCCTAACCACTTTATTAACCATTACATTGGGTTAGAACTATCATTTAGTATCAATTTGAGCAGCATAACACCTAGGCCAACCCATTTTCCAAATTTACAAACAAAGACAATCCGGTGAAATTTCACTGATTAAATCAACCACAGCAGCCAGAACAATCAAAGATTGAAGTTTCGGAAGTTACCTCAAGCTCCCTCTGGCTTTTACTCAATATGGTTGAACCCTAGCCCCTTTTAAACCATGAAAATTGAGCTTCCAACACCTTAAAGAACATGAAAGAGAAGCTTAGAAGCAAGGTTATACGCGTTAGGAGCAAGATCATCGGAGAAATCGGCTTACCTTGCGAGTTCTCTCCTCTTTCACTCTCTAAGAGCTCTCAAATTTCTCTCACTAGTTTCAGCTGGTTCATCATGACAGAAAATGAGAGCTGAAGAAGATGAGAAGATATTTAATTCCATGCTGATGCCATCTTTTAATGAGATGATGTCATAATTCCCATTTTTAGATTTTCTGCCTAAACTTTGAAAAATCATAACTAATTCTAGAAAAATAAAAATGAGGTGATTCCAAAGCCAAATGAAAGGTATTTAAGTCCTCTTCATTGAAAAAATATGAGCCATTACCAGAAATCACCACAAAATTCCAGAATTACACAAATTTCATCACTGCCCCAAAACAGAGTCCATTTGCGACCTCAAACTTTGGACAGTCATATCTCCTAGTTCTCAAAACGAAATGGCACAAATTATATGTCCATTTTGAAGCTTGGGATGTGAAATTTAAGACTGGAAAGTTTCATAATTTTCTGACATCATTTTCCTAGTCAAAACATCTACACGACAAGACTGCCCAGAATAGAGTTTCACTGGACAGAATTTCAGATTTTGCATCTTTGCTTCCAATGGTTCCATTTTCATACCAAACATCATTCGCACATAAATTTTCACAAGGAATCCATTAGAAACACCAAATCAATCAAATTCACATCTCATTGACATGTTTTCACAACAATCTCAACATGTCAACACAATTCACATTTCAAAACCTAACATTGCAACATTTCCATTCCAAAGTTCCAAACCAATTTCAATGACCTCAAAACACACTATGACACCATTTCCAACACAATACCCCATTCAATTCTTCCCTCTATTCTAAGTCAATTTGGATGTTAATCCACAATTGAACTTAAATACAGGGTTTCAGCACTGCTCACAACACACATGAATCATATTCGAGTGCCAAATCACATCATATTCTCCAAAAGGGTTATTTATCACTAACCACATCCACTTTTGGAGTCATTAACCCTTAATCACAATTTAGGATCTTGCTAAACCGGGGCTTAGCAATCCACTAATCTCAGGCTTATTCTCTAGCCTCGAGTCTCAAAATTCGGGGTATTATAAATCCAACTTAAAAAAATAACTAGTTCTTATGTATTGCCAAGTATTCGCTAGTTTCATATAAGTATTACCTTTGGCTGATCAAAAAGGAAGCAGCTTGAAGGCGAGAATCGTTCTCTTACCAACACTGAGAAACATGAAGCGAGAGAAATGAACGGTGGGGGGATTGACCGATTGACTCTGGGTGGGCCCCACATACAAACTAATAAAAGTTTATCCTCGCTAACCGTGTTGTTTTTTTTTCCCCATCTAAATACTTTACGACTAGTTCTGCATCCTATGAAACTTATGGCGTATTTGGAATAGCGGTAGAAAAAATGACTTATATAATTTGGGTTTATTAAAAATAACTTAATAAATAAGTTAATATTTATAATGTGATTTATGTTTGGATGAGCGGTTGAATAAGTGATTTTTTTATAAGTCAAAACGTGTTTTGATTAGCGATTGTATAAGTGCGTTTTTAAAAGTAAAAACTTGAAGGGCATTTGTATATTCTTCAAATTTTAGATAGATCATATATGCGATATCCAACAGTAATTTAAAATTTAGATAGATCATATATACGATATCAATATTCATGAGAAATTCCTGATTTAAAATTTCACATTTTCAAAATTCTTTTTCCTATCATTCTCCAAATTTTTAATAAAAATCAGAAAAAATATGTTTAGCCGCCATGCACAACACGTAAAGGACCAACCAAGCGTTAAATGTCAAATACTCCAACCTGACAAGTTTGAAATTGTGAACGGGCCTGAACGAACAAGTTGATAGCTCGACCAAAAAAAAAAAAAAGCTACTGCGTTTTTAAAAAATAAGCTACTAGGTGGGACTTATAATTTAAGGTAAGTTATTGGGCTTATAATTTTTGGCAAAAAGTCATGCCAAACACAGCAAAATCGCAGTCCGTTTTCATTTGGGATTATTGCTCCAAAAACGGGCTTATTTGGCAAAAAAAGTGATCCCAAACACTCTATTAATTGTTCCATACTCTTTTAGTTAAAAGTTTTATCGTTAAAATTACACCTTAACCCTATATTTTATTATAAAGGTCTTTGCTTTAGGAATGAATTTATATTTTTTACATGAAAATTTTGACATTTTTTTCCATTGGTTGTTTTCATAATCGGATTTATCGGCTGTTCAATGGTTTCAGTGAGTGTTTGGGTAAGCTTCAAACTGCGGTTTCAAAAGTCCTCTTCCATAAATTAAGACAAAACTCATGTCGCATACTTATCTCGTAAATCATAAAAACTATTTTCTAAAAAAGAATCAAAACACACAGTATAACTCTATGATTGGACTTTAAATTTTGAAAATATTATAATCTCTTTATAATTTGTTTAGTAATTGTGGAGGTCTGATCTTGTAGAATAATCTTCTCCCTGAATACACACGTAGTGTAGAAAAGTAAGAGTCTCACGCAATGGTATGAATTTTTTAATATACTCTAAATTTTGTAGATGTTATCGGTTATTATTATTGGTTGTCTTGTCTGGGCATCTCTCTCTCTTTTTTATTGAGTCTCTAGCTAACATTAATAGCTTTAACACCGAACGACCAAATACTTAGCCCTATTTGGCATGTGGCGGTGGGGTTGGTGTTGGTGTTGGGTTAATGTTCAGGCCAAATTTTATTATTTGGTATTCAGAATTGATGATAACCTGGGATAGAAAATCCTATATAAGTGAGATTAGACCAAAGTCAACCCCTGCTCTTGTATTTTTAATCCTTAGATTGTAAATTTTAGTGACAAAATTATCTTTCCTTATAAATACTCTAAAGTAATTTAATTAGCTTCCTTAATTTCTTAAAAAAAAGTCAACTTTACCTAATAATTAGGATTAGAGGTAGTAATAATTTTTGGATAAAAATAACCCTTTTAATTTTGATCCATGACTCATCCTTTCTAGGTACCATTGTAATATCCCAATTTTTGATTATGGGTTAATCATGATTATTATGGATAATTATGAATTTAAATGGAAATTATTATGTGTTTTATGGCTATTTTAATTAATACGTCATAATTATTGAAAAATTGGAAGAATGGAATTATTGGGCAATTAGTTAGTGATTAATGGGAAAACTAATTACTAACTATAAGAAAAATGAGAAGTGTGATTAAATGGTTAATGGAGGGATTAGTGAAGCTAATTGGTGATATATTTTATGAGAACCAATGAGATTTGGACATGTGTCAAGAATGGGTGAAGAGAGAAGGAGTAAGAAAGGTCAAATCCCAATTGTTTAATATTTTTCTCTCCTCCCTCTCCTTACTCTACGCTGGCAGCATGGGTTAGAGGGAAAATAATCATTTTCCCTTCATCTTCAAGCTCTCATATCCCTCTTTCTCTCATTCTTTCTCTCTCTCTCTCTCTCTCTCTCTATTTCGCTGGAACAAGCAAGAAAGGAAGAAGGAAAAGCTTGATCTTTGGGTAAGTAAATGACCTCTATTGCTCAAACTCCCTTCATTAAAGTTGATCCTTGAGTTAAGAGCTACATTTCTATGGTTATAGTTTGTCATTTGGTGTTGGTTTGAGATTTCAAGGAATTGTGGAGGTTGGAGAATCAAGAAGCTACTTTGAGAAAGTTGTTAAGGTGAGTTTAAGAAACCTTTCTATATAAGTTTTGTGCCAAATGATTTAGCTTGGAAATTCTGGAAATTTGGCTTGAAATTTCAAAAATTAGGGTCTTGTGGTGTTTGAATTGTTGTTGTAATGGAATTAGTGCCTTGTTAAGTGTTTTGAATGAATGGTATTGAATTGAAGCTTAAAGGTGAAGTTTGGGAACTTTATGTTAGTTTTGTGCATTGGTCCAAAAACAGGGCATATATTTGGGTTGTGATTTTGGTCATTTTGAAGTCACCATTGTGTTCCTTGAGTGATTTTGTGTGGGAGAAGTGTTGAATATGAATTTTGAACCATTGGGAACTTAGTGTTAAAAGTGGCAAGTTTGGTTAGTAGGAAGCTCTGTTTTGGCAGTGATTTTGCATGGACGTTTTAAAATAGCAAATGGTGTTGGAAAATTATGAAACTTTCCAGACTTAAAGTTCACATCTCAAGCTTCAAAATGGGCATATGTTTTGTGTCATTTCGATTTTTGGGCTAGGAGGTATGACTGTCCAAAGTTTGATGTTAAATCTGGGTGCAATTCTGGAATAGTGTGGACTTTTCTTGAAATCTGTATTTTTGTGGTGATTTCCAGTGAGGAGCCATATTTTTCCTTGAAAGAATACTTAAGTACCTTTCATTTGGCTTTGGGATCACCTCATTTCAATTTTTCTAGAATTAGTTATGAATTTTTGAAGTTTCCTTGGCTGCAGCAGAAAATTCTGGGCTGCAGCGCAAAAGCTTCTGCGCACGTTCTGGCCGCAGCCAGAAAATTCTGGGCTGCAGCCAGAAACTTTCTGTGCTGTTTCTGGCCGCAGCCAGAGGTGTTTTTGGCTGCAGCCAGCCCCTGTTTTCAGCACCTTGTGATTTTGAAAAGTGGTTTCTAACCCGATGTTTCCCAATCCTTTAGGGCTTTTATTAGAGCCAATTTTAACTACTTAAAGGACATAAATGATAACCAAATCTAAGTATTGCGAAGTCAATTGGGTATTGGAATAGAGAATAACTCTTTGTCCCTAATTATAATTATAGGATACGATATTTGCCCTCCTCGGGAGAGACCGGCGCTAGGACACGCACGGAAGGAGCAAGGTAGTGACTTTTCTCTCATATCTTGTATGATGTTTTGGCATGCATATCTTATCGTTAAATTTGTGAAATGTGTGCCATGGTCCATTGCGGCGTGAGCAGGTCAGCGTGAGCCGTGTAGGGATTGACGATGGTCATCTCTAGGTCGGCCGTTGAACTGCCGTCGTAATCGACATGGATATTTGTGAATCCGACCCGTGGGGCGGCGTTTGTGAAACCAGCCGTGGGCTGTGTATATCTTGCCTATATGGCTTGCATTATGAAATGCTTTATATGGATTCCAGCTGTGGTGAATTATACTGTGTTGATTGTTGTGATGCAATACAACGTGAGCAATTCAGCGTGAGCAATCATAAGGGATGACATGTGTCATACTAACCATTGCCGTTGTAATTGCCGTTGTAGTTGCTTGTTGTGGTTAATGATTTGCTTACATGCACTATTATTGTACATTATATGATTGATTTGTTACTACGGGGATTCCTTAGAATCTCACTCTCCCAAAAACCATATTTTAGACAGGGCAGAAGGATCAAAGGGAAAGCGGGCGACGAAGAGCGGATAGTGCTCCGGTTTAGAAGTATATTTGGTTTTATTGGTTATCATATATGTATATCTTTTGGGATAATTTTGGGAAACAATTGTGTATATTGGGATTGATAGTATAGTTTTGTGTAATACCCAAGTTAAGGGTATTGAATTGTGGGCTTTGAGCCTTTGTAAATCCCTTATTTAATGAATGGAACCCGAGTGTGTCGGGAATTTGTTTATACTCTGATATTTGTGAATGAAATCAACTTGTACAGGCCATTTAGTATTGAAATGTGAATATGAGATCGTCATGAACAGATTTTGTGAAATTTTTTGTAAGCTATGATTTTGGGAAGTTTGATTTTGTTTAAGTCCCAAAATCATTTAAGGTCTCAAATTCTACATCGATTACGTGTTTATAAACTAAATATCGGCCTTGATCGTGAAGGGGGTTACAACCATCGCATAATCGCTTTCTCCCCTTTGAAACATCGACTGTACCCTATAATCTCCGGCACACCACCCATAATTTCTGGTGTCCCACTTTCTTCTGCACGAAATCCCTATGTAATTTCCATCTTCCCTCTCTTCCCCCAATGTTGTCCCTCTCTCTTTCTCCTCCACGTCGACCATGTCTTCCAATCTTCAAACAAGATTTTGACCACCGATGAGGCCAGAGGAGATAGTAAAAACCATAACTTAGGACCTTCAAACTAATTTCAAAAGCCATTGATGATAAAAACCCAAATGTAAACGGGCAGAATAAAGACAAAAAATGAAGAAAAGAGCATAAAAGAAAACAGAGTAGAAAAGAAAAACAGGGAGGAGGAAGTTGAGGAAATCACGTCTTCATAGTATAACCATATGAGTAGTTTGTGGCAGAAATAAATAGCCTAACTCTAATAACTGACAGCAACAATAGAAAACTACCCTGTCCCTAAATAACTAGAAAATGACCACCCAGTACATGCGATAGTTTTTTCCCACGTAAAATAACACGTAACACTCCCTTCTCCTTAGCTACATCCTTGTCCTCAAGTATGATATCATTGTGTGAACTCTGGAAATCGGCGAAGGATGTCGGACCAGCTTTCCCAAGTAGCTTCTTCGGGCAAGCCATCTTTCCAGTGAATAAGGACTTTGGTGATCGCTCAAGTGTTCTTACTTGAGATACGACGATCAAGAATAGCAAATAGGATCCTATTGATTGAGATTGTGTGGTCATCTTTTGGAAGTGGGACCATCGGTATGGAGGGGTCCGGACATGGCTTCAACAGAGAGACATGGAAGGTTGGGTGTACCTTGGAAGATGAAGGCAGCTCTAAGGTGTAAGCAATATTACTGATTTTTGCACTAATTCGATACGGCCCATAGAAATAAGGAGATAATTTCTCCAAAGCTTGGGTCGAGACATTGGATTGACGATAAGGTTTGAGCTTCAGAAATACCTAGTGCCCAAAGTCGAATGTATGCTCTATGCGATGACGATCTGCAACTTACTTCATTCTATTCACAGTTGTAGTGAGATTTTGTTTGAGTTGGTCCAATAAAGCTTTATGTGCCATGAAAGATTGGTCAATAGGTTCCATGGAGGATTCATGACGAAGGTAAGGCAGTTGTAATGGTGGTGGTTGCCCATACATGATCTCGAATGGTGTGGTTTTTGCCGATGAGTGGAAGGTAGTGTTATACCACCACTCGGCCATGGGAAGTCATTGGGCCCATTCGGTGGATTGTTGCCATGAAAAACATCGTAGGTAGCGTTTAAGGCAACGATTCAGAACCTCACTTTATCCATCACTTTGAGGAAGGTAAGTTGTAGATAGCCATTATTCCACCCCTAACTTGAGTAAGAACTCACGCCATAATTGACCAGTAAACAAAGGGTTTTGATCACTTACTATATTAGCTAGTGCACCATACAGGTGATATATTTGATCAATGTAAACTTGTGTTAGATCAGCAGCAGTGAATGGATGATTTCATGCTACAAAATGAGCAAATTTGCTTAGTCGATCAATAATTACCCAAATGGTGTCCTTACCCCTTGATTTTGGAAGCTTTTCAATAAAGTCCATTGCTATACTTTGCCACACGCCTTTTGGAATTGGTAATGGTTGAAGAAGACCAGGATAGGCGACATTTTCAGTCTTGCAACGCAGACACGTTTCACAACATTGAATTAAGTCCTGGATTTTATGTTTCATACCCTTCCAATAGAACAATAATTTAATCCGTTGATGTGCAGTTCTAATTCCAGAATGACCCCCTTATGGACTCGAATGAAGCCATTGGATTATGCTTTGTTGTAGCTCTTTTTGGGATGATCTAATAACTAGGTAGTGCTTCTGAAGCAGCAACCCATTTTGCCACTTATACTTTGCATGGGAATTGGGGTCCACTTGTATCTCATGAATGATTTTTTGTACAAATCCACATCGGTCAGCCATTGATCTCAGATTTTGGTCCACAACTCTGTGGATACCAAAGAAACTGACAGGTGTAAGAGATCTCCATGTGTGGCTTGAGATAGCGCATCAGCCACTCCATTTTCATTTCCCTTTCGGTACTTAATATCATACTACAGCCCTATTAATTTAGTGATCCAAATATCATACTGCAGCCCTATTAATTTAGTGATCCAAGTATATTGTGAAGGAGTGGATAGCCTTTGCTCCAATAGAAATTTTAAACTCCTTTGATTTATGAGGATGGTAAAGGGTTCGATACAGAGGTATTGATGCCGCTTTGAGATAGCATGAACAATAGCCAGCAACTCTTTGTCATATACTGATAATATGCAATTTTTAGGAGATAGTACCTTGCTCATATATGCTACTAGATGATTATCTGGAGATAACACTGTGCGTATCCCAATATTAGAGGCATCTATCTCCAAGATAAATGGCTTTGCAATATTTGGTAAAGCCAGGACTGGTGCTTCAGTTAATGCCTTTAGTAACTTCATGAAGGCCTTTATTGCCTTTGGCGTCCAGTTGAAGTTGTCTTTTTTTAGTAACTCAGTTAGAGGAAATGCAATGGTGCTAGGCTCTTATGAAGCATCTATAATAACCACACAACCCCAGAAAATGCTCGTAATTCCTTTATGATTTTAGGAATAGGCCAAGTTTTAACTGCTTCCAATTTTGACTTATCAGTTGCAACTTACCATCATAAATGATATGCCCTAGATATTCAATACTATCAGTAGTAAAGGCACACTTGGATTGCTTAACAAAAAATTAATTCTTCTTCATGATATCAAACACAATTTCAAATGTTTTGCATGAGACGAAATATCTGGACTATAGACCTAAATACCATCAAAAAAATACTAAAACATACTTCCTCAATAACCCATCAAAGAGGCGATTCATTATAGATTGAAAGGTTGAGGGTGTGTTAGTCAAATCGAATGGCATCACCAAATACTCATAATGGCCAGCATGTGTTTGAAAAGTTGTTTTATGTATATCTTCACCTCTCATTCTAATATGATGGTAACCAGAGCGAACATCACGTTTAGAAAATACCTTAGCAGTTCCCAATTCATTGAGTAGTTCTTCAATTAGAGGAATAGGAAAGCTATCCCTCACAGTCCGCCTTATTAAGAGCTCTATAATCAACACACATCCTCCAACTTCTATCTTTCTTCTTCACTAACACCACTGGAGACGCAAATGGGGAGGTACTATGCTGAATTATCCCTTGATCTAGCATATCTTTAACCATGACATCTATGGTGTCTTTCTGTAATGCTGGGTATCTGTATGGCCTGAACTTAATAGGTTTGGTGCCTTCTTTTAGGATGATGCGATGATCTTGGTGTGGGTGCATCAAATAATAAGTGATAATGCTCTAAGAGAGTCTTTGATTTCCTTAGGTAAACTTGGATTAGTCTCTAATTTAATAGCACAACAACTCGCAACCATGACTTGTATAACTAGCAGATCGTGTGGTTTATGCAATAACTTCCTTATTTTGGAATATGATATAATGCAATTTCTAACTGGTTTAGGTGCTTCCAATTTCACTTGAACACCCCTCCATATAAATTCCATTGTAAGTTCTTTACAATTTAATTGAATGATTCCCAACTCTCTTAAACAGTGATGCCTAATATCATATCATAACCTGCTAATGGTAACAACATTACCTCAGCTTTGAACTCTGTCCCACACGAGACCCACTTCACACAACTGCATTTAGTCGTTGACCATATTTGACCACCATTTGTGACCGTGATTCTTCGTGGGTTGGTTTGTTGCAGTATTAATCCACCTTCTCGGCTTAATGAGGTATCTAGGAAATTGTTTGAACTTCCAGTATCCACCAAAATGTGAATTATATGACGACCCAATACACCCCTTATCTGGATAGTTTCACAAGTAGTCGATCCCTGTATAGCATTTAATGAAATAATTGTTGGCTCTACAACTACTTCTTCGACATCCTCACCATATTCCACTACCGTGTTGTTACATTCCAGATTGACATTGCTGGGTTCTTCTAAAACCTCAAAGAGAAAGATTTGCATCTTCTTTTTGTTCTCATAGGTGTGTCTTGGTGAATAACGAGCTTTGCAATAGTAACAAAAATTCTTGATTCTACATTCTTCTAACTCTTCTACTGTCAGTTTCTGCTTAAACGCTATATTGGGTTGCCCTAACAACCCTTTTTCGGTGGGCATATTTGATGTAATCCTTTTCTATTCTCCTCCATCCCATTTATTTCCAGTATATGAAGTTGAGCCCTTCGACGAACTCGCTATGTTGCTCTTGTATGAGGAGTATGACTTACTCATGTTATTTTTGGTAGTGTAATAGTGCAGCGAATCAAGGTTGGACTCCTGCAACCTTGCGAGTTTCATTGCTTCAAGCAATGATTATGGTCGTAGCAACTTAATACTTGTTGATAATTATGGTTTAAGGCCTCCCATAAAACAGGTGAGACGTTTCTCCTTTGATAAGTCGACCTTGAACATCAAGTTGTCGAACTCCTTTTGGTACTCAAGAAGATTTCCAGTTTGGCGTAGTCTCATCAAGTCTTCCATAGGATCATCGTTATGCAGGCCAAACCTGATGTGAATTGCTTCTGTGAAAGCACGCCATAGGATAATGCCATTTCGGCCTTATTCAAAGTATTGGTACCAACAATATGCTTTACCGTAGAGTGCAATGCTTGCTAACACCACTTGCATACTTCTAGTGTTCCATCTAACTTAAAATACCTCTCAGACTTTGCTAACCACAAATCAACATCACTTGCAGAAAACATGGGAAAATCTTGTTTTGTGAAACGTGTAGGTGTGTGATACTTTGTTTCTTTACCTCACGCCTAGACTTACAGGTTTGCCATTTGTAGTGACATCCTCCATATTACCTCTAGCAATCCCACTAGAGTGTCTCTTAGATCAGACACTTCACCTACACTTACTTCAAACTAACCAAATTGTTGATCCATCTTCGCTCGAAGATGATCCTCAGCTTCTTTCATTTGAAACTGTGACTGCATTCCATCTACCAGCATTCCCAACAAATCACTGCTCTGATACCAGTAATAAGAACCCAAGTGCAAACGAGCTGAATAAAACCAGAAAATGAAGAAAAAAGCATAAAAGAAAACAAAGACCAGAAAAGAAAAGTAGAGAAGAGGAAGTTGAGGAAATCACGTCTTCATAGCATAACCATATGAGTAGTTTGTGGCGGAAATAAATAGCCTGACTCTAATAACTAACGACAACAATAAAATATGACCCTATCCCTAAATAACTAGAGAATGACCACCCAGTACATGCGACAGTTTTTTCCCACGTAAAATAACACGTAACAATTAAACTAGCAATCAAACAAACAACCAAGAACGTTCAAACCAGAAAAAATAAAGAAAAACCAAGGTCCATCGATGGTGGAGTTCTTAATCTCATATATGGGAGATGCTGGAAGGGAGAGATGAGAATCATTGCCACCACTGGTGGAGAATCGTTGCTGACACCATTGGTGTAATACCCCGAATTTTGAGAATTGAGGCTAGAGAATAAGCTTGAGATAAGTGGACTGCTAAGTCCCAGTTTAGCAAGATCCCAAATTGTGATTAAGAGATAATGACTCCAAAAGTGGGTGTGGTTAGTGATGAATAAACCCTTTTGGAGATTATGGTGTGATTTGGTACCCGATGTGATTCGTATATGTTGTGAGCAGCGCCGAAATCCTGTATTTAAGTTCAATTATGGATTAACATCTAAATTGACTTAAAATAGAGGGGAGGGCGCATTGTGGAAGAAAAGGAATGATATGGTGTGTTTGGTGGTGATTCAAGAGGAATTGCCGTAATCAGGGGCAAAACGGTAAAGTTACCGACCAATTGGTTAGTTACTGAAGAGGAAACTCATTGGTAACTTCAAGATCAATGGTTAGGATTGATTTGTGCAAGAGATCAAGGGGTGGAATCCCATGTATGTGTGCCTTGGTGAGCTCATGGAGGTGTGACAAGATCTTGACACTTGGCATAATGTAAGCTCTTGGATTGGTCAATTTGTCAACTCTTCCCTCTCTCCTCTCCTCCCTTATTTGGACGTCCAAATGGTCATATGAGGGCCAAAAATCTGACCCTCTTCATCTTCTTCATCTCTCTCCTTAGCTTCCATGAACGCCCAAAGTGGAGGAGGAAAGAGAAAGAATCAAGGTGAGATTTAGCTTGTTTGTTGGCCTCTAATGTTCTAATCACCTTCTATAAAGTTGTTCATAGTGATGAGAGCTTCATCTATATGGTTTTAGATTCTTGATTGGAGGTGTTTGAGAGCTTGAGCAAAAGTGGAAAGATGGAGAATCAAACAATTGGTTTGGGAAAGAGGAAGAGGTGAGTATTTGAAGCCTTTTGATCTAAGTTTTATGATTTGTGGATGAGTTTTGTGAATTGTGAATTTTGCCCTGATTTTGGTAGAATTGTGAAATGCATGAATTTTCATGTGTTTTGTGTTGAAAATGGTGAATTGTGGTTCAATTGATGCCATAGTGTGTTTTGGTGTCATTGGAATTGGTTTGAGAACTTGGAATGAAAAGAATGGCAATGTGGTGTTTGTGTTGTGATTTGTGATGACATGTTGTGATTGTTGGTAAAACATGTCAATATAATGTGAATTTGGTTGTTTTGGTGTTTCCAATGTTTTCCTTGTGAAAATTTGTGTGGAAATGATGTTTGGTATGAAAATGGAACCATTGGAAGCCAAATTGCAAAAACTGGAATTCTGTCTTTTGAAACTCTGTTCTAGACAGTCTGCTTGTGTTGCCGTTTTGACTGAGGAAATAATGTCATAAAATTATGAAACTTTTCAGTCTTAAATTTCACATCCCAAGCTTTAAAATGGACATATAATTTGTGCCATTTCGTTTTGTGAACTGGGATTTATGTTTGCCCAAAGTTTGAGGTCGAAACTGGGTTTGATTCTGGAGCAGTAGTGGATTTTATGGAATTCTGTATTTTTGTGGTGATTTCCAGTAATGTCTCATATTTTTTCTATGAAGAGGACTTAGATAGCTTTCATTTGGCTTTGGAATCACCTCATTTCGATTTTTGTGGAATTAGTTATGAATTTCCTAAGTTTCCTTAGCTGCAGCAGAAAATGCTGGCTGCAGCGCAAAGGTTTCTGTGCACGTTTTGGCCGCAGCCAGAAATTCTTGACTGCAACCAGAAACCTTCTGTGCACGTTTTGGCTGTAGCCAGAGGATTCTTGGCTGCAGCCAACCCCTATTTTCAATAGTTTGTGATTTTGAAAGGTGATTTCCAATCTAGTACGTCCCAATCCTTTAGGCTTTCGTTGAGCTTATTATAGCCACCTAAAGGTTGTGAATGGTAACCAACTTTAAGTGATATGAAAGTAAGAGTTTGGAATAGAAAATAACCCTATGTCCTTGCTTTGATTATAGGGTTGATGTTTGCCCTGAACGTGATTTGATATTCATTCTGATCGTAAGTAAGCGGTGCTGGAGCTTACGTGGAAAGAACAAGTGTAGGGAACTTACCTCTCTTACATGCTTTGATATTTGTGTTTGTGTATTGATGTATGTATTGCTTTGCTGGATTATGTGAAATATGTATGAATGATTGTAGCTCTGTTTCTAGTTATGCTATGGCCATGAGTATGTTGTTGAAACATTGAGCACGCAGATATGTCATTGTGTGAACATGAGTTATGTATTGCAAGCATGTCGTGCGTTAAACACATATCATACATGCATATAGGTATCTATTTCCTACTGAGATTCTCTCGAATCTTACCCTCCCCTACCAACATTTTAGACAGGGTAGGTGGATCGAGGATGGAGCAAGCAGTCAAGGGCGACGGGACTCATTCGGGTTGTAATTTTTTGATAGTTGGTTATCATAATTGGGATGATTTGTATTCGTATTTGGATATGAGTTGTATGTAATGTGGAATGTATATCTGGTTATATGTTGAATGAGAATATTTGATTATGTATTTGGAATGAGCATTTGGGTATTTGTATTTGTACTTAAGGAGAACTGTGTAATCTCCATTCGAAGAATTGTAAAGAGGGGTGTGCCCTATGAATTCTATGTAAAGGTATGAACCTGGGAGTTGCCGGGATGATATTGTTGTACACTCTGATATTTGTATAAATGTGATATTCCGCGTGATGTGATTATATTTGAAATTGAATATGAGACCAGGTTAATTAGATTTTAAAACGTATTTGTGAAAACCCCATCTAGTAGATGGGTTTGTAAATGTTATTTAATTGTTATTGGTCTCTATTTCATTTTAATCGCGTATTTCGGATATAATTACGGAAAGGGGTTACAATTGGGGCAGTGAACGATCAGCGAGAGTGTGGAGGAAGAAGCAATGGAGAAGGAGATTAGGGAAGAAGGGCACGTCATCATTGGGGAAAGAAAAATAAATTTTGTTATAATATTTTTTTAAATTTACCGTTAGGCATATTATACTCTTTCTACAATTTATGAATAATTATGAAATAAAATTAATTTAAGCAATCCGTTCAAATATACTCTATACCAAATATAATTATAATGCTTCAATCCCACTCCCAATACCAATTTTAATCTCAATCCCTCAAAATTTAGTGTTGCCACTACTACAAAAAGGTTGAAAGGTGGCGCACATATTGTGGCCCTTCCTTAATGAAGTGCCACAGCTGCTTATTTATTTTTTTTTATATTTTATTTTTTTTACCAGCTGTGGCACCTGGGAGGGTAGGTGCCACAGCTGGTGAGGCTAAGTGTGGCGCCTGCCAAGACAGGCGCCACACATGACCAACTGAGACCACCTGTGGCGCATGCATACCAAATAAGGCCTTAAATCAACTGACAAGGGTTGTTCTAGCTCAATCAAAGTTCTTGAGTTTGAGACTTAGGAGTGATGGTCTATGACAAGGGGCTAGCCCTTATAGACAGACGGGAGAAGGCACTAAGTCCATGGAGTGAGTTTGTTTAGGCCCAAACCCATATCAAGAGCCATGCTTTCAACAACAACAACAACAACAACAACAGCAACAACAACAAGTTTATAGGAAGTGAGCTTTTAGACTCGACCTTTTAAATTTGAGCCTGTGAAGGAACAGCCCATTTAAACCAGCATAACATTATGTTTTCCTATTTGAATCTTGTTTTAACTATTTTGATAATTATATTTGTTCAATTTTTCTTCGCCTAATGTTTATTTGAAATTGTTTGAATCCTTTATAAATTATATGATTGAACATATGATGCAAAAAATATCAAATATTTATGTGATTATGGATTATTTTTCTATTAGGATTTATGATAGGGATTGATTTGATTTAATTTTAGTTATTTGGACATAGTGTGGCACTTTAGTTTACTAATATTTATGATTTAAATTAGAAATTGTTAGAGATATTTTACTTTATTTTTGTTTATTTGAAAATAAGTAAATAGTGGACATTTTGAAAGGACTAAAGTGAGGATTATAGGCTTCAACTTAAAAGTATTTTTGGTAAATTTTAGACTCACTCCTTTTATGCCCAAAACTGTAGGGTTAGTTCTATAGGGCCGAGCCAACTCTTTTTCACCTCTAATAGAATGTAATTAAACAAGAAATTAAGGATAAAATTTATATTTAAACCTTTATTTTTTTGGAAAAATTAATTAAAAAACTAATAAATAAATACTAGATATAAAAGGTGTCACACAAAGTTTTCCATGAAGCTAAACGAAGTAGAGGAAGCAATTTGTTTTAACTATTGCTTTCCAGGGTGACGATCTTTTTAAACATTACAATATTTTAGGGAACATTTCAAAAAGGGAGAATTCTTGAAAAGTAACCTGAAAATTGAGAAATGACAGATGAGTTTTATTTTATCAAAAGTTGATTAGAAAATATCAAAACGTGATAAAGAATTTTCAATTTTTTTCTTGTGAAATGACTGATATGTCATTTTCCAATTTCCGGGTTTCTTTTTAGGGATTTTCCCTTTCAAAAAACCCGCATCACACAAAAGTGACTTTATTTAATAGAAGGACTAAGGCTTTGTTTGGTACGAAGCACGGGAGTAGGGACTGAGATTGGATTAGGGATTGAATCATAATATATCATTTGGTATGAGAGACTATGGATAACCAGGGATTGACAGTACCATGAAAGTGGGATTGCTGCAAAGCCACCTCCCCCTGGTATTGTGATTTCAATAATGGGATTGCAAAATTATAGAGACAAAAATATCATTGCTTAAAATAGTTTTTGAACAAAAATAACCCTGATTTTAATTTAGAATCAATCTCTTTCACGTAATCACTCTTTTTTTTTCTCACCAACAACATAAATCACTCTCAAGCATACCATCGTCGCCCTCACCGTCGCCCTTAACTCCGCTCAAACTGCCGCTGACTCCATCGGCCTCACCACCGATCACCTTTCCCCTTTATCTCCGTCACCCTCACCATCCCTCTAAACTAGCTAAAGCAGCTCCTGTGACTGGCAGCCCGAGATTTTAAATTCGCAAGGCAATCACATAGCAATCAGGGAATCAAAACCTTATTACAATTTCAAACTATACCGACAAAAATTGCCTGCAAATGCCCTCCGATATGGATTCTTTAGCCTCCGACCATGACCTTGACCCCGAGCCTTGATCAGTTGAAGAACAATTGGCTTCGATCACATTGTCTGTCTCCGATGGAGAACCATTGACGCATCAAGAAACCAACGGCGTCGTCCTGAGTTTGTCAATTATAACACTCAACTTGTAATGGAGGAACAATTTCAGCACATTTCAGTTCCTACTGGTGAAATTAATGAGTTTAGGGAGTCTGCCACCACAATGTCGTATGGCGGAGGACCGCTTCGGAGCTCGAGATGGATGGTTTGTCTAGTCTTAGTAGTAGTGGGTGTGCTGGTGAAAGGGGAAGTAGTAGCGAGATTAGCGGCTCGATAATTGGTGATGCCGTTGAACAGGATGAAATTATGGAGATGAGGAATGATGTTATGGTTGGCGAAGTCTCTGATTCCTACACGCTCTGGCTTCCAGCGAAATGATATGTAGATCAGGTACATACTTTAGATGAGACTTATGAAAGGCCAATGGATCACAAAATTTAAGCTCACAATTGAAAAAATGAAACAATATCATTCTTCCCCGTTGCTGATCAACAAATGCACAACAGTGGCAAGATCCAGTTTCACTTGAAGCAGAGCAATGAAAGCTCAGTTTACCTTAGAAGATGATCTATTTTGAGAGGAAACCGTCCGGAGTTGAAAGAGGAAAAGGAAGTGATTCATGGCATGGGTATTTTTGTCCTTTCATAGTTAGTGGTTATTTATTAAATAAGATCAATGAAATTATTTCCTCTAATTATTACTTTATACCAAACATATTTTTAAAGCATCAATCCCAGTCCCAGTACTAATTCTAATCCCAATCCATCAAAATTCAGTATCACGTACCAAACAGTTACACTATAGTATTAAAGAACCAAATTGAAATCATGCTTTGATGATGATAAATGACAGAAATGACTTTTATTTTTAGGAGTGTTTGTAAGTAAATTTACAAAGTTCATTTATGCAATTTTAAAATTGAAAAGAATAAAATAACAAGTGTCCATATGAAAATCTAAAAGTCTTAATTTAAATTATAATACTTGACATAAAAATTTATAGGTGTTTATAGGTGAATATAATCTACATGTACATATGCATTTTAACAATTATCAATACTAAAATAGCAAATGTCATATGTGAAGGAATGATATTTTAGTCATTCATAATCAAATTATAATTACAATTTATCCTTTAAATAAAGTCATTGCAGTATGGTTTACTAAATTATGTAAACTTGTATTGTAAGTTTAGATGCTTCTTCTTTCTAGATGAACAATCATTCTATGCACACAACGTAAACAAATTCACGTTTTTTTGCTCATTAACGTTATATCCACTACATCAACTTTCTTGGAAAACACAGTGCGAAAACATTGATATACTTGTGGAAACCTATAAACATTTTTTCCACGCGTAATGTGGAATAGTAGACAAATTATGTAGGAATGGACTTGATATTCCAAGTATTCCATAAGATGATTGACGTAAACTAGAATCTTCTCCCCTTTCAACACGGTGGTACATATGGATGGACTTGATCTTCCAACTATTCCAATATAAATTACATTTATTTATTTAAGGTTCAAGATAAAGTGCTTGATTTTTATTGAGAAATGTTTTGTTATATTAGAAAGAACAGCTAAATAAATTGAAGAAATATTCTGAGTCACCAAAATAGTGAGTTCAAATTTTAGTCACCAAAATTCTGTTACCCCTTTAAGGTATTAAAGAGAATAAAATGGTGAATATTGGCACATTTGAATTAGCCAAACAGTGCAATTAGCGGCCACACGAATTTTGGATCACAATAAGACATAAAATTTGATTTGTGTCTTTATAAAAGCCCATTATTGAAGCCTAAAACATAGAGATTGGAAGAGCACAATTTTTTGGCTGAACAATATGTGATTTTCGGCTAACAATAAAGAAAAGGAAAAATGCTCAATTTAATTACAAACATGTAAGGGCAAAATGGTCATTTGACCATAAAACAAGAAGTTATTATTTTTCCCATTAATTAGGGGCAATTTTTGTCTAACATGAATAAAGGCAAGGGAAAAATAAATACTTGGTCCAAACTTAATCTAAAATGGAGTAATATTAACCAAGTAAAAAATGAGTTGAAAAGTCAAAGAAGAAACATGGTAATTTGCATTAAAATAGTATATTTTAAGGAGGTAGAATTGAGATATTTTGAGAGATGATTATCCCTTTTCCCAGTGTCAATTTCGTCCAAATATGAGGAAGGAAAGAGAAGATGGACATTTGAATATAAATGAAGTCTCTTGAAAGACATTAAAGACAAGTCAAAAAGAAGAAGTCATCAAGTCAATTTTATCACACTAATTGACAATTAAATAATATATATTTCAAGAAAGTGCAAGATGATATATTTTTAAGATAATCATCTCCTTCAAGAGGCCAACTTTTGGTCAACAAGAGAAAAGGGAAGGGAAATTAAATATTGGGCCATAAAACAAGCCATGTGGGCACATTATGACTAAATAAAAAAGATGAAGTCATTAGTCAAAAATCTTGTGACAAAAATGCAATAAAATATATTATTGTAACGAGGTAGAAGATGATATTTTAAGAGCATTTATCTCTTACAAAGGTCATCATTTTTGTCCAAAACAAAAGCAGAGAGAGAGAGAGAGAGAGAGAGAGAGAGAGAGAGAGAGAGAGAGAGAGAGAGAGAGAGAGAGAGAGAGAGAGAGAGAGAGAGAGAGAGAGAGAGAGAGAGAGAGAGAGAGTGTGTGTGTGTGTGTGTGTGTGTGTGTGTGAAGAATAAAAGCTTAAGGAAAGAGAAAAGAAGAGTAAGTGCACTAGGTAAGCTTCTTAGCTAATTTTCACTTGGTAAATCACCTTTCTAGCTCAGACGCTCTTCATAAACATTATTCCCCTTGATGAGAGTGTAACATCCTAAATTTCAGTCACCAAAATTCCCTTGCACCTTATGGCATTAAAAGGAAATAAAATGGTGAATATTGGAGCACTTGAATTAGCCAAACAGTGCAATTAGTGGCCACATGAATTTTAGGTCATCATAAGACATAAAATTTAATTTGTGTCTTCATAAAAGCCCATTATTGGAACCCAACAATGGAAAATGGAAGAGCACAATCTTTAGGCCTAATATATTGTGAATTTTGGCCAAACACAAAGAAAAGGAAGAAGGCCTAATTTAATTACAAAAATGTAAGGGCAAAATAGTTATTTGGCTAAATAAAAATTAAAAGCCAATATTGTTTCCCTTTTCTTGATGTATATGATGTCCAACAAGAGAAGCAAAAGGGAAAATAAACACTTGGCCCAAATTTTGCCAAAGTTGGAGCATTTTCTAGTCAAGTATAAAGAGAGGTTGAAAAGTCAAAAATTGTGGCTAAACATAAAGGAAGCAAGAAGAGAGAATTGGTCAACATCATTCGTTCCATTTAGGGGTGGGCATGGGCAGGGTTGGGCAGGGCGAGACCCCTGCCCGATGCCCTACCCAAAGGATAAACGGGCTGCAAAATGCAGCCCGATACCCGGCCCTGCCCACTAAAAGCCCTAACTATTTTGGGTTGGGCAAGGGTGGGCTGGGCAGGGTGGGCTTCCCTGCCCAAATGATTATGCCTTATCTTGTTCACATATAAAAAAAATAATTCCTTATGAATTTCTTTAACATTCCTGTAGTTATTAATACCATATGTCTTAACTTCATCCTAAATAATATAAACTTCAAATGCATTTGATGATTTCACGTCTTGGGATATTTCAAAATAAGTCTACAATTTGAGTCTTGAAATTTAAAAAATACCATATGTCTTCACAGATATCCATACTTTAAAAATTAAACAACATCTATAATCCATTATAAATAAGAAAAAAATATGATTGTAATTAAAGTCATGAAGTCAAAGTAGTTTGCATCAATTCAATGTCCCAAAAGTTGATCAAATGATGAAGCATCTGGAAAGAAAATAAAAAGCAACTATAATTTAATACATCACAAAGTAAAGAAGAAAGAAATCTATTTGTAAATAGTGTTTAGTGGTTAGGGCAAAAAAGAGAGGATCAGAAGAGTATTATACAATAGACAAAATATATTTTAAATAAAAAAATATATATGAAATAATATTTAATTGATATGAAATTTTATATTTTAAAGAAATGAAAATAATTTTCAGGGCAGGGCCAAATGGGCAGGGCAGCACCCCTTGCCCGATGCCCGGCCTGGCCCGGTTATTAGCCCGCCCAAAGCTGCCCAAAATTTTTTCGGGCCACTTTTTTAGGGCTGGGCTGGGTAATTTTTTGCAGGGCCAGGGTGGACGCACCGGGCTACTAGGCACCATGCTCACCCCTAGTTCCATTTTGTGATATTTTTGTCCAACATGATGAAGGGAAAGAGGAAATATTCATTTGAACATAAAAGGTGCCTTTTGAAAGCCATTAGAGTCAAGTTCAAAAAGATGAAGTCAAAAAGTCAAAGTAGCATATGTTAATTTGTAATTAAATATTATTATTCAATGAGATGGATAATGATATTTCAAGAAGCTATTTTCCTCACATTAAAGGCCACATTTTCCTCCATCAAGAGAAAGGCAAGAAGAAAATAAATACTTGGTCCAAATTAAAGCAAAAGGAGATATTTTTGACCAAGCTTAAAAAGATGATGTCTTTAGTCAATTTTCACATGTTAATTGACAATTAAATAATATATTTCAAAGAGGTGGATGAGGATATTTTTAAAAGCTCTTCATCTTTCCTTTGGCCATTATTTTCGTCCAAACACAAGAGAAAGAGAGAGAGAGAGAGAGAGAGAGAGAGAGAGAGAGAGAGAGAGAGGTTTTAAGAACATAGAAGGAAAGAGAGAAGCATAAGGTTCAAGAAGCAAAGATCAAGGTAAGTACGTGGAAATCCATGTGTTTATGCCTTCTAAATCATGCACAACTCTCTCCTAATCTATATTCCTTCATGAATCCCATATGTAGCAAGCAAAATCAAGGAGGAAGAAGGGTGTAATATCCCAATTTTTGATTATGGTTAATCATGATTATTATGGATAATTATGAATTTAATTGGGATTATTATGTGTTTTATGGTAATATTAAATTAATATGTCATAATTACTGAAAAATTGGAATAATGGAAATATTGGCCATAAGTGGTAATTAATGGAGAAATTAATTATTAACTAAGAGAAAATGAGATGTGTGATTAAAATGGCTAATGGAGAGATTAGATAAGTTAATTGGTGACTTATTTGGTGAGAGCCAATAGCAATTTGACATGTGGCAAAGAGAGCATGAGAGAGAGAGTGCATGTGTGTGTAAGACAAGTGGGATAAAAATATTATTTTTTTTCTCTCCTCTCTTCTCTCTCTTTCGGCTAGAGGTATGGGGGGGAGTATTATTGTTTCTTCTTCCTCACACTCCATCTCATCTCTCTCATTCTTGCTCTCTCTCTCTCGTCAGCCATGGAAGGGGAAAGGGAAGGGAAGAAAGCTTGAAAAAGGTAAGGAAAATGACCTCTATTGCTCAAACTCCCTTCATTAAAGTTGATCCTTGAGTTAAGAGCTACATTTCTATGGTTGTAGCTTGTCCATTGGTTGTGGTTTGTGATCACACGAAATTTTGGAAAGTAGTGAATCAAGAACTCTCTTTGGAGAAGTTGATAAGGTGAGTGAGACCTATCTATCTATCTATGTTTTATGCCAAATGGATTAACTTGGATTTTCTGGAATTCTTGGGCCATTTTCGAAAATGAGGGCCATTGGGAGTTTGGTATGTGTTTGATATGGAATTTGTATGTTTGGAATCCATTTTGGATAGATAGAATTGATTGGGTTTGAAATTGTTAAGTTTGGAGATTTTGAGAGTTTAGTGTTTAATGTTACCCAAAACCAAAGCATGATAATGGAATAGGATTTTGGTGATTTTGACATTTCCATTGGATTCCTTGAGTGATTTTGTGTGGGAATAAGCTTGGTTATTGATTTTGGGTTCATTAAAATCACTTGGGAAAAGTTGGAAAGTTGTCTGGTTTGAGCTCTGTTTTGCACAGTCCGTTTGCATGAGCGTTTTGAATGACCAAATGGTATTGGAAAATTATGAAACTTTCCATTCTTAAATTTCACATTCCAAGCTTCAAAATGGACATATATTTTGTGTCATTTCGTTAAGAATTCTGTGAGATATGGTTGTCCAAAGTTTGGGATTGAAACAGAACTCTGTTTTGGAGTAGTGTTTAGTTTTTGGTGATTCTGTATTTGTGTAGTGATTTCCAGTGATGGTCTATATTTTTCCTTGAAAGAGGACTTATATACCTTTCATTTGGCTTTGGAATCACCTCGTTTCTATTTTTCTACAATTAGTTATGGTTTTTTGAAGTTCAGCCAAGAGTCAGGAAATTTCTTGGCCGCGGCCCAAGCCTTTCTGGCCTGATTCTGGCCGCGGCCCATGGGTGGCTGGCCGCGGCCCAAGGACTTTTGACCATATTTTGGCCGTGGCCCAAGGAAGGGCTGGCCGTGGCCAACCCCTGTGTTCCAGCACTTTGAGTTTTCGAAAGGAGATCTCTAACCTATTGTTTCCCAACCTTTTGAGGCCTTTGTTAGAGGCATTTGTGGCCTCTTAAGGGTCAATTATGATAACCAAAATTAAGTGTTTCAAGTTAATTAAGTCTTGGAATAGAATATAACTCTTCGTCCCTAATCATGATTCTAGGATACGACATTTGCCCTAGGCGGGAGAGACTGGTGCCGGAGTACGCCCGGAAGGATCAAGGTAGTGACTCTTCTCTCATATTATGTATGATGTCTTGGCATGCATAACTTATCGTTGAATGTGTGAAATGTGTGCCATGGTCCATTACGGCATGAGCAGGTCAGCATGAGCCGTGTAGGGATTGACGGTGGTCATCTCTAGGTCGGCCGTTGAACTGCCGTCGTAATCGACATGGATATTGTGAATCCGACCAGTGGGGCGGCGTTTGTGAATCCAGCCGTGGGCTGTGTGTATCTTGCCTGTATGGCTTGTGTATGAAATGCATTATATGAATCCCAGCTATGGTGAAATGTATTGTGTGGATTGCTGTGATGCAATGCAACGTGAGCAATTCAGCGTGGGCAATCGTAAGGGATGACATGTGTCATACTAACCATTGCTGTTGTAACTGCCGTTGTAGTTGCTTGTTATGGTTAATGATTTACTTACCTGCATTATTATTGTACATTATATGATTGATTTGTTACTACGGGGATTCCTTAGAATCTCACTCTCCCAAAAACCATGTTTTAGACAGGGCAGAAGGATCAAAAGGGAAGCGGGCGACGAAGAGCGGATAGAGCTCTGATTTAGATGTATATTTTGGGTTATTGGTTATCATGTATATCAATTGGATGTTTTGGGAAACAATTGTATTTAATGGGATTGGTAGTATAGTTTTGTGTAATCCCCAAGTTAAGGGTATTGAATTGTGGGCTTTGAGCCTTTATAAAACCCTTATTAATGAATGGAACCCGAGTGTGTCAGGAATTTGCTTTATACTCTGATATTTGTGAATGAAATCAACTTGTACATGCCATTTAGTATTGAAATGTGAATATGAGACCGTCATGAACATATTTTGTAAAAGTTTTTGTAAGCCATGATTTTGGAAAGTTTGATTTTGTCTAAGTCCCAAAATCATCTAAGGTCTCTAATTCTACATCAATTACATGTTTATGAACTAAATCTCGGCCTTAATCGTGAAGGGGGTTACAAAGGGTAGAGAGAGAGAAAAAAATTGGAGAGAGAGAGAGAGACAAGAGGTGAACTATGAAACCTTGTCTTTTATGTTGATTTAGGCTTGTTATTGGTGGATATTGGTGTTATTGTTGAATGTTTGGCTTATTTCTTGGTTTTGTGATTTTGGGATGACTAAACCCTAAGGGGAGGTGCTACCCAAATTTGGATTAATCATATGGAAAGTGTAATTAAGTGGTTAAACAAGTAATTAGAGGTGAAAAGAAGGTGGTTAATGGAATGGAATCAAGAAATTCCATTTTCCCCAATTTATTGTAATTTTCGTCCAGGCTTGTTTTGGGGGTGTTTGGGCTAGAATTTTAGAGATTTGATGATTCCATTATGTTTAAAATGGAAAAATGTGTGGGAATATTCCCTAGTTATCAATTCTAGACCATTGGAAATAAATACTGAAAACTAGAAATTCTGCTAGTGTGAATTCTGTGCGTGGCAGTTTGATTGTGTGACATTTTTGAATAAGTAAATGATATCCACAAATTATGAAAATTTTTAGTATGAAAGTAGTCTTATCAAGCTTTAATTTGATAGGTCACTTGTATCATTTGGATCAGTATATTATGAATTATGAATTTTTGAAGTTGGGCAATGAATCTAGACAGAATCCTGGACTAGTGTGGCTTTGGTTGTGACTCTGGAATTCTATGGCTAGAATTGACTTTGAGTAATATTTTATGTTTAAAATAGGCTCAAAGAGCTTTTAAGTAGGAAGTTGAACCACCCCAATTGGTGTTATATAGAATTAATTATGAATTTTCAAAGTTTGGTCAAAATACTGGCAGCTTTTGGCTACCATACGAATTTAAGAAGCAAAGGGCCAAATGTAATTTCGTTGAACTCTAAGGGTTAAGTTGAGCACTTGAGACTAGTGTAGCCACACTAGAGGTTCACTGGTCATGGCTTTAATAATGTCATTATTTATCTAGGGCCATAAGGTGACAAAGAAGAAGCAACCTTAATGGTTGGGAAAAGGTGCAAGAGGAGTGTAACCCCCTACCTTAATACCAAATTTATAGTTTGAGAATGCGTCATTAAGTTGAAATAGAGAACATTGGTTAATTTAAAAATTTTCCAAACCTGCTTAGTGCGGTCTCACTTTCACATTTCAAATATAATTGGCCTGTGTAATTCGGTTTCATTCATATATATCAGAGTGAAACCAAAAATTTCTGGCAACGCTCGGGTTTCATTTACTTAATGAAGGGTTTACAGGGTACATTGCCCATTTACAGTTTCCCATACAAGGAATTATGCTACGCCATTCAATATATACAACTAATTCCTAACAAAATATGACAACGAACTACTAAAATTAAAACTCCTAGCTAGGAGCTCTAACCGCCCTACATCACTTGCTTTCCTTTGAATCGCTTGCCTTGGCTGTAGGCAAATCATAAGCAACAACACATCAATGGCATTTCTTCGACAGCTTTCAATGTGTTCGCAACGGCATGTTTCACAACAGCATATTTCACTACGACATGTTTAACAACAACATGTTTCATAACGGCATGTTTCACATCAGCATATCTACACCAGCATGTTTCTCAATGGCGGGTTTCACAACTCAATGATAAGATATACATACAATGTATCATACACAATATAAAAGAAGATGTCACTACGTTGTTCTTTTTGCTCGTGCTTTGGCACCAGTTTATCACGTGCAGGGTAAATGTCAAACCCTATAATTAGAATTACAGGCGACATGTTATTACTTAATCCAATTCTTCTTTAATTTAAACACTCAAATTGGTTATCATTAGGGAAATTTAATCAAGTCAACTAAGGAGTTAAAGTGGTCAATTAATCTAAAAGATCAATTTTTAACCTCAAAGTTCAACAATATTATAATATGCTTACATCTTCAATTTTCGCATAGGTGACCAAATCTGCCAAAATTTTTCATCAACTTTGAAATATCATAACTAAATCTATAAAAATTGAAATGGGGTGCTTCTAAAGGCTATGTGACTCTTATTTAGTCTATGTTCATGGAAAAAATATCACCCACAGCCAGTTGGATACACAACACTCCTAGAATTTTCATTTATTGCACACTGTCAGAATTCAACCCAATTTTCATGACCTAACTTCAAAAATTCATAACTCCCAGTGTACAAATCAAAATGATGCAAATGATCTATCAAATTAAAGCTTGATATGTTTACTATTTAACTGGAAAGTCTTAGAATTGTTTGACATCATTTAGTTATCCAAAAATACCACACAATTAGGGTACCTCACTGGAATTCTGTTCAGGCAGAAAATCCAGTTTTGTATTTTGAGTTTCAATGACTCAAAATTCACAACTCGAGGCTATATCTACACAATTTTTCATATAGAACACAATGGTGACATCAAAATGAACAAATTCTCACTGATTATCCACGTCCTGGTTTGATAGAAAAATTCAAAATAAATTCCAACTATCACCAACTTCCAATTTTAGCATCAAACTTATGTCATATGGTTTCTAATCATCATAAAACACCAATAACATAACCAAAACACCATGAATGATCCAAACTCTTGTTTTTATAAAATCTGGGCAGATTTATACATGCCAAAATACTCATTCAACTAACACAGCCAATAGCTCAAATTGAAGCTAATACTCACCTCTTGTGTAACCCCCTGCTGTAATTATATCTGAAATACGCAATTAAAGTGAAATAGAAACCAATAAGAAACTAAACTACATTTTACAAACCCATCTACCAGACGGGGTTTTCATAAATACCTTTCGAAATCATTCATAACCTGGTCTCATATTCACATTTCGAATACAATTACTACACAAAGATAAATCACATTTAAATATATCAGAGTACGCAATTGTAATAAGTCCGGCAATTCCGGATTCCATTTATTAACTCAAAGCCTTACAGGGCATATTCACCCTTACAAGCCCTCATATGGGGATTACACAAAGTCTTCTCATACACATAATCGAATCCTCATCCACATATATTCATCCAAATAACCAAATACAAATATCCATCCCAACTAAGATAACCAACTACCAACTTCAATCCCGAAGGAGTCTTCACTGCCCTTAGTTGCTCGCTATATCCTTGATCTATACCCTGTCTGAAAGGCTAGTAGGGGAGGGTGAGATTCTAGAGAATCTCAGTAGGAAAACAATATCAATATGCAAGTACGATAAATGTTTAATGCATGACATGCTTGCATCACATAACTATCATGATGACAAATCTGTAAGCTCAATGCTTCTAAGAATATACTAATGGCCATAGCATAAATTGAAACATAGCTTCAATAACACATAACCATGCAAAGCTAAGACATGCATCAACACATTAACACATATATCAAATACAAGCAGAAGAGATATGTTTCCTACACTCTTTCCACTTAAGCTCCGGCTCCGGCTGCTCACGATCAGGGCAAACGCCAAACCCTATAACCAAACAAGGACATAGGGTTAATCCCTTTTCCAATTCCTTAACTCTCAAACACTTAAGTTGGTTATCATTCATGACCTTTAGGAGGCTAATTAAAGCCCAAACATATGCCTAAAGGCTTGGGAAACACTTGACCAAAGATCACCTTTCAAAAATGCAAAACACTGATTTTTGGGGGTGGGCCGCGGCCCACAATCCTTGGGCTGCGGCCCAAAACTGCCCAGTAACATTTGGGCTGCGGCCCAGAATCCATGGGCTGCGGCCCAGAAAATCCAGTTTCTTGGCTGAATTTTCAAAAATCATAACTAATTCCACAAAAATCGAAATGAGGTGATCCCAAAGCCAAATGAAATCTATTCAAGTCCTCTACACAGGAAAAATACTGGCCAATACTGGAAATCACCATACAAATACAGAATTCCCAAAAATTCAAGACTGTCCCAAAACAGAATCCATTTTCGACCAAAAACTTTGGACAGCTATAACTCCCAGTTCTCAAAACGAAATGGCACACATTATATGTCCATTTTGAACCTTGGGAGGTGAAATTTAAGACTGGAAAGTTTCATAATTTTCTGACTTCATTTGCCCAGTTAAAACATCCACACAAGCAGACTGTCCAGAACAAAACTTCAAAAGACAGAATTCCAAATTTGCACAATTGGCTTCCAATGGTCCAATTTTTATATCAAACATCATTCTCACACAAAATTTCACAAGGAATCCATTGGAAACACCAAAACAACCAAATTCACATTACTTTGACATGTTTTAACCATAGTCACAACATGTCTTCACTCAACCATAACACAATTCACAACATTGTAACTCTTCATTCCAAGTTCTCAAATCAATTCCAATGGCCATATCACACAACAAAATACCAATTTCACCACAATACACAAGGCAATTCCTCAAATCCAAAATCACATGAAAATTAGGGCAAAATTCGAAATTCACAAAGCTCATCCATAAATCACAAAACTTAGATCAAAAGGCTTCCAATACTCACCTCTTCCTCTTTCCCAAACCAATTCCTTGATTCTCCATCTTTTCAAATTTCCTCAAGCCATCAAACACCTCCAATCAAGAATCTAAAACCATAGAGATGAAGCTCTCATAACTATGAACAACTTTATAGAAGGACATTAGAGCATTTGAGGACAAGAAGCCAACCAAAATCTCACCTTTTGATTTCTCTTCCTTCCTCCAAGCTTGCACGTCCATGGAGACTAAAGAGAGAGAGAGATGAATGGATAATGAAGATGAATAAAGTGAGGATCAGTTTTTCCCCTTTTTCTCATGTGTTAACCGACTATGAAAGAGAGAGGGAAGAGTTTGAATGTTGACCAAGATCCAAGGGTTCACTTCTTGCCACTTGTCATGATCTTGCAACATCCTCCATGAGCTCACATGCACACACATACACATGATTCCGCCCCTTGATCTAATACACAAATCAATCTCAACCATTGATCTTGAAGTTACCAATGAGTTTCCTCTTCGGTAACTGACCAATCGGTTGGTAACTTTACCATTTTGCCCCTGATTATGGTAATTCCCTTGGAATCACCACCAAACACATTTTCTCATTCATTTACATCATACATATGCCCTCCCCCTTATTTTCATTCAATTTAGATATTAATCCATAATTGAACTCAAATACAGGGTTTCAGCGCTGCTCACAACACATACGAATCACCTTCGAGTGCCAAATCACATCATAATCTCCAAAAGGGTTTATTTATCACTAACCATATCCACTTTTGGAGTCATTAACCCTTAATCACAATTTGGGATCTTGCTAAACCAGGGTTTAGCAATCCACTAATCTCAGGCTTATTCTCTAAGCTCAAGTCTCAAAATTCGGGGTATTACATCTTGCTCCTCCTTAAGTTCTTTCTTTGATTCTACAACTTTTATTCTTAGATGATGGCTCAAAACGCCTCCTCTTGAAATTCTAAAACTATAGAAATGAAACTCTCATCAAGAAGAACAATGTTTATGAAGGAGACTTTAGCCATATATGAGGTTAAGAAAGTGAAAAATCAAGATCAAACTCACCTTTCAACCTTGCTCTTCTTGCCCTACATTTTTGGCAGCTCCAAAGTGACTTGAAAAAAGAGAATAAGTGTGATGAATGATCATATTTTTTGGCTTCCCTTATCCCTTAAGAGCTGGCCGAAAAGTTGGACAAATGAGGTGAAAAAAATTGTTGTCACAAATGATTTACTTTGGTCAACTAATTATAACCATTTAACTTGAGTTTTTCCCTTTCCTTCCTCTTCCGTTTTTGACCGAAATGGCAGCTCAAGAAGTGTCCTAATTAATTCAATTTTCAGCCCCTCCTCTCCCTTCATTTGATCAACTATATGTCACGAAAAAATTAACAACTTGGTCAAAATTTCTAACTTGTGACAAATAGCAAGTGTAGTTAAATTTTCTCATCTTCTTCTGTCTTTATTTTTGACTTGTCATTGGTTATGGTTTAATTTCATATTCTCTTTCTCTTTCTTTAAGATCTTGAACAAAATTAATTAAGAGAAAAGGAGAAAGATATATTGATCCATTGATCTCTTGGTTCTTGCTCTCTTTATACCTAGCCTCAATTGTTGACTTTTCAAATAGAAAAAGATGAAGAACTATATCATTTAAATTCTCTTTCCTTATTCCCATGGTCTTGAACGTCTTTTTATCAAGGGAGAATGAAGGGAAATTAATTTAATCTTCTTCATCATTACATTCTCATTTAGAGTCATGAGCCCTTATACACATTTTGGGGCATTACAAGGAGGACTCAAGACACAAGGTAGTGAACTTACCTCTCCTGCATGATTTGATATTTGTGCTTGTGTACTGATGCATGTGATTGCTTTGCTTGATTATGTCAAACATATATGAATGGTTGAAGCTCTATCTCTATTTATGCTATGGCCATGAGTATGTTGTTTGAAACATTAAGTATGTATATATGTCATTGTGTTAGCATGAGTTTATGTAAGGCAAGCATGTCATGCATTAAGCACTTATCTTGCATGCATATTGGTATTGTTTGCTACTGAGAATCTCTCGAATCTTACCCTCTCCCAATCAACCATTTAGACAAGTGATTATAGGAGGTATACTGAGAACAGAGAAGAGGACTACACGCAGAGAAACACTATAGTGGAATGAAGATGGAAGGATGTCTAAGTTTTATTAAATGGGTTAGACACCCTAGTAGCCTTGTGTGGCTACATTATTTGTAATTATGATGTACGATCCCTGTGGGGAATTCTTATAATTAAGTACTTATTATTAGTATTTTTATGCTATTTCTGTGTGCTATCGAATTGCACACTAATAAATTTAAAAATATGGAAATAAGATAATGATCTTCTGGAGAGCTTCATTTTTATGGTTTTAAAATTTCAATGGCAGGTTTTTTGAGCCATCTTGCAAAATCAAAAGTTAGAGAATCAAGAAAAGAATTTAAGAAGGAGCTAGAGGTGAGTAAGAGCATCATGTTGATGTGTATGTTGCTTTGATTAGTTGAGTTTTGGTGGATTGTGTTGGCAACCCTATATTTTGGTCTATTAGGGTTTATTAGGGTTCATGATGCTTTCATCTCATATATGTGATTATATGTTGTTTTGGAAGCAAATGAACTAGGTTTGATAATTAAGTTGTGAATTGGTTGCTTGTTGTAGAAAATCTTAAAATTCTGATTTGAACAGGGCATTAAGAAGTAATGGGAATTGGATCAATTTGATAATTCCGCTGTGTTTATAATGGAGAATTATGTGGGAAAAGCATGTGGTTATAATTTTTGGATAATTATACATAATTCTAGAATTTTTGGAAATTGGATGAACTTGCTGCTAGATTTGTTTTCCAAAAACATATGTGTTTTGGCTTGTTTATGAATGGACAAACCTAGTCCAAACCTTATGAAAGTTTACAGGTTGAAAGTAGGCTTCCTGGGCTTTAATTGGATAGGTAATATAAGCCATTTGGATCCGTGGATTGAAAGATATGATTTTTCAAAGTTAGACCATGAATCTGGAATGAATTTTGGAGTAGTGGCCAATAAAGTAGAATTCTATATTGATGTGTATCCAGATGACTAATGGCTATATTTTTCCTAGAAATAGACTAATTAGGGGTCACTTAACCTTTAGAATCATCATAATTGGATGATTGTACATAAAGTTATGGATTTTCAAAGTTTAATAAATCTTTTGGCATCTTTTAGTCTAGGGGCGCAATTAAAAAGGTAATTTAAAAATGTAATTACCTTGAATTCTAATGGTAAAGATAACTAAAAAATCAAGTCTAGAATAGTACCTGAGTAAGTAATAACTCAATTATTGTACATTTGGAATTTTAGGACATATCAATAGCCTGAGCCGGATCAAAGGTATTAAATGGACAGTAGAGCAGGAAAGTGCAATTCCAGGTAGTAACTCTGTCTTTCATAAATTATGTGAATGTTTATATACTTTGTGTATGCCATCTTCTTTAATATGAACATTGTATTTCTGAGTAGGACATTTTGCAAGGAGGTACATTTACCTAGTTGTGAGCAAGAACCTAACCAAGGTTTAGGGATAGTAAGGGTGTAGCCTTGACTCATGTGTACATGTCGTCTTGTTTGTGTTATTGTTATGTTGCATTACATGGTGTATATCATATTTATCTATTGCATTTTATATGACTAATTGCCTATTACTATTAAGATTCTTTGAATCTCACCCTTTCCTCAAAAATTAAATATTCCAGCTAAAGAAAGCGGCTCGAAGGGCAATGATGTAAGTACCAGCAACTGGGATGTCTGGTTCAATTCGAGTCCTGACGTTGGTTATCTGCAGACTTTTTATTATTTCAAGGTTGAATACACCATGATGGGATTTCTATAATATAATTGTAATATATCAAATTTTGGGACTAGAGGCTAGAGAATAAGTCTGAATAAAGTAGACTATCAAGCCTATTTTAGTAAGAGTCCTAGGAATGAATAAGAAATAGAATGAATTTTTAGAAACCACACCCAAAATAGAAGATGGATTTTAGTGCAAATTGATTGAAAGATAGTACTCGATTCCTTTAGGATATGCCAAAATGGCATGAAACCTAATCTAGATTCAAAGGAAAAGGGAAGTAGTGTCTAGAAAGAATTAAGAAAGAGAATTGAAAGAATCAATTGAACCATAAGAAGGTGACACTTGTCCCTTCATCATGAGATTCATATAGAGACATTTATGTTGGCACTCTTTGGAGGTGACACCTAGCACAATAGTCAGGGGAGTCCACTGGTGCCCGGCCCGGTTGCGTACTTGACTTCCCCAACATCGAACTCAGGAGTCTGGGTAAATTGTTAGGCCTTTCCTTTCCCTGACCAATCAGGGATGCCTAAGAGGGGAGAGAAGGAAAGGGAGCCACTTTTTAAGACATGTGTCACTTTGTGATTTGATCACTTGACAATTGGCACAACAATAAGCAATCAAAGGCAAAATTTAATCTGATCCCTCCATTCCTCATTAAAGTTTCAGCCAAGGGCCATAAGGAAGGAGAAAAATAAAAAAATAAAAAAATAGAGAGAAAATAGAAAGAATAGAGAAGGTGTGTGAATTAACTAGTGGGAGCTTGAGGTAACTTCCAAACCTTCGTATATTAACTATTATGGCTGCTGTGGGCAATTTAATCAGTGAAATATTGCTAGATTGCCATTGGTTTTAAATTTTGGAAATATGTTACTAAGGGTTATGATATCCAATTTTAGTTCAAATGGTAGTTATAAATCGATTAGATGGTTAATAAAGTGGTTAGGAGTAGAAAGGAACGCGTTTACGGAGCCGAAATCGCAAAACCCCAAATTTTCCCGGAGAATACCATAATTTCGGCCATGGATGTTAGAGGGCCTTAGAGTTGGATTTTCAATGATTTGATGGTTCCATTGGATTCAGGAAGGAAAATTAGGTGGGATTACAATTGAGCACTTTTTCGAAAAAGGCTAAGAAATCATAATTACATAAACGCCCCTGAAACTCTAAAAGCGGGACTGCAAAGAGAAATTTTATAATTTGACATTGAACTTGGTAATTTGGAATTGAGAAATGGATTCTTTGAGTGGAAATATGTCAGAATAGCCCTATTCAGAATTTTGGGAAAAGTACAGTTGGACCGGGTACATCAGGGTCAGGCCGGGGTCCCGGGGGCATTTTGGTAAATTTTCACCATTGGCTAATATAACCACAAGAAACACTATGTTAGTGCCTAAAATTATACATGGATAGGTTATAACCTATTTCTTATACATTTAATATTTTATGATCGAGTTGGAAGCTGGAAGCCAGAAGCCAGAAGCCAGAAGTGACATGTTTTACGAGGCATACTAAAAGGTGGTCTTTGAAATAGTACTTCTCAACCTTTTAGGCATTTGCTTGGGCTTCTAGTAGCCACCTAAGGGTCTTTAATGATAACCAAATATAAGTTTTTTGAAGTCATTTGAGTATTGGAATAAGTGTTAACGTGTCGTCCATAATTATGACTATTGGATTTGATATTTGCCCGAAATGTAGAAGGCCTATGCCTGAACAAGAACGCAAAGAACAAGGTAGTGACACTTTATCCTAAATCATGTTTAATGCAATACTTGTTTGTATTTATCATTGAATGAGTGAAGGGATATGGCGGTTAGCCCGGCGTTGAATAGGGGACGTGGCTGTTAGCCCGTCCTTGAATGAATAGGCACCACAAAAAAATGTGATTTAGTAGCGGTTAAAAATAATTTTTAGTAGCGGTTTTAACCGCTACAAACAATATTAGTAGCAGTTTATAAAACTGCTACCAAAGCACATGTTGCAAGCGGATTTGTAGCAGTTCAATCCTACGCTACAACATCGTCATAAACAATAATCATTTTCTGGGATATTTGTAGCGGTTATATAACCGCTATCAATATCAAAATTTGAAATTTTCAAGGCGGGAAATAAAAATTTTGTAGTGGTTCATGAACTGCTACTAATATGATTATTCTTTAATTAGTAGCGGTTACATAACTTCTACTAATTTCATAAAAATTCAAAATTCACGCAAAAAAATTAATTTTGGTTTGAAAAAGGTGCATTAATTAGTAGCAGTTTCATAACTGCTACAAAAATTATGTAAATTTTTAAAAAAATACAATCATTTGTTTCAGTTTTCTAATATTAAGTTAAATAGTTTATTTTTTTAGTAGTTTAGCTAATTTAATTAGCTTATTATTCAATGGTTTAGCTCATTTATAAATTAAAAGGAATAATTTAATTCAGTTGGATAAGTATAAAGATTGTATTGATAATATTATTAAGGATACGTAGGTAACAAGGAACTATTATGTTGTCTACTAAAATGTGATTGTGTATGAAAAATAGGTGAAAATGAGATAAAGCTCTGAAATATCTGCAAAAAAAAAATGGTGAGAATAAATTCTATGCAAAGGAAAGAAGTATTGAAATAAAAAATTTAAAAACTTGTTACCATATTTGATCGCATTGTTAAGCTCCTCAACTCATACAAAAAAATATGTAAATAAGAGAAAATGAAAGAGGGGTAAGGTGAAAAGAAATGGGGGAGTGTTTGAAATGAGATGTGGTTGGGGTATTTATAGGGATCTGCGTAGTATTTGTAGCTGTTAATGTATACAATGTGTAGCAGTTTTAAATTTGTAGCAGTTATTTTTATTTTTGTAGCGGTTTAAAAACCTCTACAAATATTATTTTATTTTTTTAAAATATTTTTTCAAATATTATTTTTAAGACAAAAACATAATTTGAATGTGATCACACATCCTCACCATCCCTATAGAAATTGTGTAGAAAAATTGTTGTTAGTGATGTATTATTTTGTTTAAAAAATTTAATTTAAATGATGTGAACTTAAAAAAATGCACCGCAGTAGAGGTAAATTGTCATTGCCTTCAAGGAAGAAGTTTTCAAAATTGGCAGGCTTAAATGGCTTACTTTCGTAGGCGATGTTATCGCCTTCACCTATGTCGTAAAGGTCTCGTGGCTTTAAATGAATGACCATTTGCCAATCCCTATGCCTCTCGTTCTCAACATAATAAACCTGTTGTGCCTCTAAAGCAAGATTTACGGCTCATCATCTTGAGAAATACCAGTATGAATTGGCCGTGAGAAATTGACTAATGTGATCCCTAAGTCGTCAGTTGTCAGTTTATGAGAAGTAGTGGTATTTTCCCACAAACACTTGAATAGCGTTACGGTGAAACGGCCTTGATAATTAAGTTTGACCACATCAAGAAGCTTTCCATAGCAAGGGATGCTTCCAAACTGTATGTTGGCATCACTGCTGCTCGTATAACTCCTTGTCCCAAATGTGCCATAAATACCCAAATTTTGAGGTTGCAATCCTTGATTATGTGAAACCGTGCAAAACTTGAAACCATTGACATTGTATACTGTAAACCTTTTTGCATGATCAAGAGGGCCAATTGTGAGAGCTCTGAAATCTGGTGATTATGGGTTGTGGTCATTTAGTATTCTGCACGCAAACTAGCTTGAGAATTCTCTGTGGACCTTTTTGTCAACTTCTGAGGATGGTTTTGTACAGATCCTGAGTTGACGCTTAATATGACTTCTGAATTGCCTGCAATTAATCATGGAAAGGTGATAGTGTAATGAAAGTGAAAAATGTTATGAAAGATATAGAATAACATGTGAGTGTACAATTCTTACTGTATGAAAGGTTCAACTTGAATGCAACTAATCAAGACATGTCTATGTGCTTGTAACTTCTCAGTTGCCGTCAGTTTGAAGTTCTCGGTTCCTCCAACTGGTTTACTAACACAAGGGATAAATTCTCCTGATATTGGTGCAGGTTCAAGACAATTGTCAACACAAGGTGAGCGGTTGAAAGCCGTCTTAAGGTAATCAAATTACCTTGAACAAAAATACAACACCTCATCCCCTATATAGCCTTCAATTATAGAACCTTCTGGCCACGCCTTATTCCTTATGTAAGATTTTAATTTCCCTAGAAACATATGAAGTAAATAAGAGAAAATTGATACTAAATGCTGAAAATGACAACTAGCAAACATAAGAACTAACAATGAAGCACAAATTTAAAATGAGTACCTCTCAATTGGATACATCCATTGATATTGTACTGGGCCAGCGAGCTTTGTTTCTTGAACGAGGTGGACTGTAAGGTAAACCATCACAGTGAAAAAGGACGGAGGAAAGATCATCTCCAAATGACAAAGCGTAAGAATGATTTTGGATTGCAGCAGATAGAGCTTCTTAATGATCAAAACCTTAGAACACAACTTTCGAAAAAAAGAACAAAGCTTCACTAAAATGATTGACACATCGGGAGGAAGTGCATTCTTAATAGCTAGCAGAAGTAACTGTTGCATAAGCACATGTGAGTCATGATTCTTCAGGCCAGCAACCTTTCAAGCCTACATGTCAATACATCATGAAATATTACTTGAATACACATTTGGAACTTTTATTTTCTTCATTGTCACGAGGAAGACTTCCTTGTTCGATTTTGTGAGGGTGAACTTTGTTGGCTGAAATTTGTCATGCTTATCTGGCCACTCGTCTTCACGAACTCCCATGGCATTTAAATCTTTCCTCGCTTGAAGATGATCCTTTGACTTTCCCGGTTCGTTAAGCAATGTATATAGCACATTGTCAGATACATTTTTTTCAATGTGCACGAAATTAAGACTGTGGCGAAGTAAATTAAATTAAAATTCCAATATGGAAGAGTGAAGAAAATGCTTATCTTCCTCCATTACTGAGGCGTAAAAGTTTTGCCCCTCTTTCGGCCTGCTTATGCTGTATTGTTGCTTTTTCCGACCTTGAATTCAACATCCTCAAGCTACTGTAAGATGTCTGTGCTAGATAAAGTCTGAGGTGACCCTCTTATTTTTGGTTTCCCATTGAAGCGATTCCGTTACAATCTAAACTTGTGCCTTTCATCGAGAAACCTCTGATGCCCCATAAAGCACCACTTCTGACTGTAGGGAAAGCACACTGCATCAGAGTCAAAATTGCAAGTTGGACAAGCCGAGCCAATATGTACATTCCACTCGGATAATATTCCAAGGCCAGGAAGTCACTAATCATCCACATCAAGGCTGCACGCAAGTTGAATAATGTCTTCTTGAAGGCGTGATATGTCTAGATGCCGACATTCCATAGGTCAAGCAATTCCGCAATAGGCGGTTGGAGATACACATCGATGTCATTATTCGGTGCCTTTTTTCCTGGAATGATCATAGATAAAATGAAGGAGCTTTGTTCCATACACATCCAGGGGGTAAATTGTAGGGAACTAAGACTACCGGCCTAATACTATAACTTGTGCTAAGATTCCCAAATGGATTGAAAACATCGGTTGCCAAATCAAGTTTACCATTTTGAGGGTCAGCGGCGAAAGATGGAAAGTCTTTGTTGAACGTTTTCCAGGCGTCTGCATCCCGAGGATGTCGTAATTTTCCATCTTCATTCGTATCAACCTTATGCCATCTCATCTGCTCTGTCATTTTAGACAACATAAACAATCCTTGTAATCATGGCTTTAAAGGGAAGTATTTGAGAATCTTTACAGGTTTCTTTTTCTGCTTTTTTCCCTTTCGAATCGTCTTGTACCTCGATGTGCGACATTGCTTACAAGTCTCCCTACTGTCATTGTCTCCCCAATACACCATACGATCGTTGGGGAATGCATCCATTTTTTTGTAGTTCAAAACTAATCTGTTAATAATCTTCTTGGCCTCGTAGAACATCATGGGAATCTTCACATTGGGGAATACATCTTGTAATACTTCAAGCAATATTGACATTATCTGTGATTCCACACAAGTATTTGATATGATACAACTTGATCACGAAAGATAATTTAGAGTGTTTTCGACAACCTTGATTTAAAGGACGATCTGCTTCATCCATCAAGCTAAAAAAATCCTGAGCGGCTTCATTCCACATGAATACCGACTCTGAGCCCTGCACTTCTTCATTGAAGCTGTCGTCATGAACACCAAATGCATCACACACAACATCATTTATAGGATCATCTTCATCTAGTTGAACTCCTACTTGCAAACTTTAAGGAAGAGCATCATCATATCTCATACCGACCTTCTCACCATGAACTGCCCAAAATTTATAGTCTTTCGGGAAAGGCTTCAGAAGCAAATGTTCCTTAACAACATTTCATGCATGCCACTTCTTGAACTTGCAGCTTCGACACGGACAAACGATCTTGCCATTATAGCTGGCGTGAGTGAATTTGAAATCCAAGAAAATTTTTAATCCGTATAAATATTCTGGAGAATTGTGTGGCAACCTGATCCATGATTTATCCATAGCTACTAGTGAGAAAGAAGAAAGTATAGTGAAGAAGATGAGTGAATAGAGAATGTCCTCATGCTTGGAACCTTATATTCTAAATTTCCAATGTTTAATATTTTGTAGCGGTTCATGAACTGCTACCGTAAACGCTACCGTACTACAAAATTTGTAGCTGTTATATGTCTTAAACCACTTCTAATTTTCAAGCTGTTGGGAATCAAATTGAAGAATTTGTTTTAACCTTGTAGCGGTCATATAAAAAATCGCTACTAACATATATTTGTAGCAGTTATACATTAATAACCGCTACAATATTTTAATTTTATAGCGGTTACTAGAAAATAACCACTACAAAATATTTACGACCGTTAGAGAATTTTAAATAAAAAATTTGATCTCAATTTGTAGAGGTTATTCTCCTAAACCGCTATAAATTTGCACAAAGTAGGGGGAAATTCAAATTGAAATGTTAATCTTTGTAGCGGTTATTTATGTAACCGCTACAAATGTTCAACATTTCAATTTTGAATTTCCCTCACACTTGTCTTTTAGTTTTAGAAATATAAATTATACTGTTGCAATTAATTCACAAATTTAACAATGCGGTCCAAAAATATAAATATAACTATGGTCAACACAATAAGAATTTAAGTTCTGAAATGAAAATTATATATATTTATTTACAAATGTGAAAGAGGCAAGCTTCACCTAAGAGGGGGGTGAATTGGGTGATGTTATAAATTTTTCGCTTGATGTGGAGATATGAAAAATATAGTAGATAGAGTAGAGTTGAGAAGATTTGAACACAGAGAGTTATACTGGTTCGGCCTAACAACCAGGCCTACGTCCAGTCCTCAGAGATCAAGACCTACTGAGATTTTCACTATACTTCCAAGATTCAATGGGCTCTCAGAACGCCACATAACAACAATTGTCCTTAAAAGGACTACGAGCAGAAATATTCTCTCACTAAGAAATTTCTCTCCCCCTTACGACAAGTCTTACGTGCAGAAAAACAACCTATGACCCTTCTCACTAGCTTATGTATACAAGACTTATGAGCAGCAACGTTCTCTCCTGCTTACACACTGTAAGTCTTATGAGCAGCAACGTTCTCTTCTGCTTGTATCTTATAAGACTTATGAGTGAAAGGTTTAACAAGGAATTCTCTCAACTGCTTCTCTCGTAAGGAAATCTACCCTCTCAAGGTCCCAATACCTTGAGATCAAATAAGCATAAAGTTTGAGTTGAATGAAGACTCTCTTACAGAGTAAATAAATAAACACTGAAGAACAATGTGTATACAGAGAATAATTTGTGAATAACAGAGACTCGTGTATAAGCTTGTGAATTCTTGTGCTTCGTTCACTTTGACGATCTCTGAATCTCTGTATTTATAGGTGTTCAGTTTCTGCCCATTTGAGTAATCATCATTTGAGGAGCGGGGCTTTGCAACTGTAGAATGGCATGCGTATGTTTGAAAAACTTTTAATGTAGTAGGTGTGTGTTTGTCGTAACGTTGTCTGCCGTTGTTTGACTTTCCTTCATGTCTGTTTATTTCAACGTTCATCCTCCTGTATAACACTTATAATTCATTTAAAATGATGTTAGACAATGATAATAAGTAATGATGATATGCATAATTAACAATAAACCATATTCGGATTGAACGTTGTGAGACTTGGTATTTTGGTGATCTGGCAGAGCATCACTCGAGCATGAATGGCTCACTTCGAGTGATCTTCCTATTTTCCTCTTTGTGCTTCAGTTATCGGGTTGTGTTTGCATAGGATTTCAGAGAGTCAAAATTCTCACTCGCGAGTGATGTAGGGTCTCACTTGAGCACAACTCCTCCTGCTCGAGTGATCTTGCATTTTCCACTGGGAGTGTCTTCTCGGGTCATCACTCGCATATCATTTTAGCAAGAGTGAGATTTTGTACTTGCGAGTGATGTGGTCCCTCACTCGAGCACACACACTCCTGCTCGAGTGAGACGCATATTCTCAAGGAATATGCTCTCAATACCAACACTCGCATCAGGATTTGAGAGGGATAAATTTATCACTCGCAGGTGATGTGGGCCCTCACTCGAGCACACAGACTCCTGCTCGAGTGAGAAGAATATTCTCAAGAAATATACCATTTATACAAGCACTCGCATCAGATTTGGAGAGGGATAGATTTTTCACTCGCAAGTGCTGATGTGTCACTCGAGCATATGAAGTTGTGCTCTAGCATACTTGCGCTTCTCTAAACTTCATGACTCTCTGCCAAACACTCGCAGTCTCTTGCTCGAGTACAGAACACTCATGCTCGAGCATTAATGTCTCTGCTCGAGTGCATCAAGGAAGAATTGATAATACTTGCTCTCGGCCAAGCACTCGCGGACCTTCACTCGCATGTGCTCGAGTGAGAATGACTTCTCTGCTCGAGTGCAAACTCCAGTGCTCGAGTGAATCAGTGAACATAACTGTGGCATGCCTCTCGGGTGAACACTTTCTGGCTTTCACTCGCACCTGCTCGAGCACAGAAGGGATCTATGCTCGAGTGCAAAGCTCATGCTCGAGCACTCCAGTTCAATTTGTCAGCAGATACCAGAAAACATTGCTATATGCATTTGGTAACTTTGTAAACTTTTCTTAAGCTTATAAAAACATGATTTGCACACAATTGACTTTTTGTTATCATCAAAACTTGGGATCTAACAAAATGTTTAAGCAAGAAAAAATAAACATGTCATAAACTAAGTAGTAGGAGGCTGACCATCTGGTTCTCCCTCAGGTGGGACTCCCTCTGGTGCCGTTGGATTGAGGCGCTGGGTAGAGTTAACAACACTATCATCATCAGCAGCAGGGGGAGGAGGAGGAGGCTGGACGACGAGCTGAGGGACAGGGGAAACCTGTGGATACTGCTCATCTGAGAACAGGCGACTCCATAACTGGTCGAGCATATTGTTCGTGATTTCATGCTACTACGTCTGTTGACCCTCGTACAAATTGGCCTGCTGCTGCTAAGCCACTGTAGCCTATGTCCAGGCTAAATCTGAGCACAACTCCTCAACAGACTCGTCCCTCAGATATTTGACCCCGGATGTTTGTGCTCTAGAGCTGCCAGCCTCAGAGGCGGCGCTCCTGCTGTAGACAATGCTAGGTCTGGTGCCTATCCCATCCCGCGCACATTTCTGGAGTGCTCAACCTAACACAGACTAGCCTTCAAAGGAGTCGTGGGGTCCACTGACCCCTGTGACTCCTCGGCCTGGGTTTCTCGCAGCTCAGCCTCCTACCGCATCAGCTCCTGTCATTTTATGAAATAATTACTTATTAGAATTTTTATTAATTATATTGGTTTTATAAAAATTATAGTAATGAAATCACTTACAATGACCGCCTCTGCCTGCTGAGAGGTCAGAGTCCCGTCACGGTGTCTATGTGTGATAGAGAACAACTCCCTGTAGTTTGTCTGACGGTTCTCCTACTGTGCCTTCCTCTCGTAAAACAATTACAATATTCAATTATTATTATCAAACATTATACATTCATTATGATATGAAATAACCAGCTAAGATTAATTGATATTATGAAAAGTTACCAGCTTGCTGTAAATGACAGTAAAGGTTTTCGATCCTGCTGTGTGGTAGATCGTCTGCTGCCCACGGTACCTCGTGTTTCTCTGAGAAAGCGCTTGGAAAAAAATAATATTAAATGTATTAAAACAATATAAACCATTTAAAATTAATAAAATCATAAAATTAATTAAATTTAAATTATAATTTAATAATTATCAATTACAAAATTATATATAAATAATCTAATAAATACATTACCTGCCCCTCAGCGCTCCTCCTGAACTGGACGAAACTCGCCCAGTCGCTTGGCGGGACGCCGTCCAGGACACTCTCGATCAGCTACTCTAGAGGCATCATCCCATCCTTATCCAAACTATGGAAGAGACGATTCCTCCTGTTCCTCCAGCCGTCGCCTATCTTCATCAGCGTGTACCTCTTCTGGTTGGCAAACCTCATCTATAAAAAAAAATATTTAAATATGAATACTTACAAATATCCTATTAAAAATGTTAATTAAATATAATTAATTATAAAAAATATTAATTAAATACTATTAATTACCTGCACCACCTCCTCCCTCTCTAGGTCCTTTGGCCCCTTCAGAACATTCCTCCACGTCCTGAAGTGAAGGGGGAATCACATCCAATTTGAGCCTAGCTCGTTCAGGAATCAGTTGAACAAGTGACCCCCATTGTCGATGGACTGGTCTGTACCCTCATTCCATGGCACTACAACTCATAGTGTTCGATCCATGCTGTTCAGACTGGCTACTTCTAACCTCCTCGTGGACATGTTCCCCTGCTCATGTGCACAATTTACTGCATGTTAGATAAATTGTAATTCAAATTTAACATTTCAAATTTAAATATATAATTTTTTAAATAAAAAAATTATTTACCTTAGACCTACACCTCAAACGCAGTAGACCGCGAAGATGACCCTCATGGGTTGTTCTGCTCCAGCACCTCCTCCACATCAAGGAACTGCTCTATCTCTCTTATCCCAATTGGGATATCGAAGTCCTTATTCATGTCATAGTCATTGACACTAATATCTCCCTCTCCCAGATCAGGCACCTCTAGTTTGGTCGTCTCCTGTGGGATGATTGTCTGCGGTGCCTGTGGTAAGGCCGACTCCTGTGGCTACTGTGTGGAGATAGGCTGAAATGGCACAGTCGCCTACCCTCTGAGCTGCCCCCTCCTCTACTACTGCCACCCCGCAGAATCGGTCTGGGGACCACAGGTTCCTTCCCCCTGTCTATCCCTGAAGCAATACAAACTACAAAATGTTAAAACAAAAAAAAAATATTTAGTCACATTTATATGTAAAATTATAATAAAAATAAAAATAAAATAAGTATTGTCTGTACCTCAAGTGATAATGAGAAATGCTAGAAAGAAAACTCTCCGATAGAGGTCATAATGCTCAGATCTAAAGGAAAACTCTCAGAGAAACTTCAGAAAACAAAAAGGAAAAATGGGAAAAAGGAGAGGCGGTGTGGCTTTTATAGTTGAGGATTTTGTAGTGGTTATTTAAAAAACTGCTACATCAATCACTATAAATAAATTACAGCAACCAAACTTTGTAGCGGTTATGAAATAATTGCTACAAATGTTAAGATCCTTGAAGTTCTGTAGCAGTTATGAAAGAATAACCGATGCAAATGTGATTACCTTTGAAGTTCTGTAGCGGTTATGTATCCGAAACCACTACAAATAGGTGACCTTTCATTTTTTTTGTGGAGGTTAAATTCGTAGTAACCGCTACAAATAAACGATATACTATTGGCGCAGCTTGGTGGCGCCAATTTTGTAGCAGTTTATTTATGTAACCACTACAAAATAACCATGACAAAGTTATGGCAGGAATGTTGTGCCATATTTGTAGCGATTATTTCCTATTAACCACTACAAATAATGTTGCTAATCTGTCGCGCCACTTGGCGGGAGGTTGCCACTACAATATTGTAGCAGTTTATGTTGAAACCGCTACAAATGTCAAAATATGTAGCGGTTAAAATTAACTGCTACAAATGCACTGCTACAAAATCCCATTTTTTTGTAGGAGGGGACGTGGCGGCTAGCCCGGCCTTGAATATTGTTATTGTTGCATTGTGATATATGCTTACTTGCTTTGTTTAATTATATATCATATACCTAAACTGTTGCTACTAGGATTCTTTTGAATCTCACTGTTTCCAAATAACAATTTTAGCTAGGGCAAGAGGATCTCGGGACAAGCAAAGGAGCAAGGACAACTAGGATTGCTAGTGGTAGTCTTAGTTTCTTTTTGGTTTTTGGTTATCATTTGGACAATTGTATATATTGGATTGACCATAGATTTGTAGTTATTGTGTAATCCCCAGTATTAGAAATTGAGATGGGCAATGATGCCTTGTAAAACTCTTGGGTTAATAATATTATTCTGAGTGAATGTTGGGAATTTTGTTAGCACTTTGATATTATATATGTGACAAACTGAATAGGCCAACTGTTTTTATTTCAAATGAATGGATATCATGTTGTATATGTTTTTGTAAAAGGTTTTTAATTTCCCTCGATCTTCCATTTACTTATAAAATGAGTTTAAACACTAATTACGGCCTAGATGATAGCGGGGGTTACACTTATGCCAATCACAGAAGAAAGTATGCAAGCAAGGGGTGATGTAGAAAAGCAACAGAGCAAGAATATGTTGGTGCATTCACAAAAGAAAAAATCTAAGGAAAGAGAACACCTTGTACTTGAAGCACCAAATGAATCAGAACTGGTGGTAGCTCCTATAGTATCAAAAGAGGCAGAACTAGTGGTAACTCCTCTAGTATTAGAAGATATAAAACCAATGGTAGCTTCTGAAGAGGTTGGCTCTAAAATCCTAGAACATGTTAGTGATTAGTCTGATCTTGACTTGCCTATTGCTTTTAGGGAACAAACTTGATCATCACATTGCACCCGATTCAAAAGTACATGTCATATAAGACCCTTTCTCCTAGTTACTGAGCTTTTGTTACTAATTTGGATAAAGTATGCATTCCTAACAACATCCAAGAGGGAATGGAGATGCTAGGATGGAGAAATGCAGTTATGGAGGAAATGAGGGCACTAAAAAATAATGGAACATGGTACATAGTTGAGAAGCCTAGAGGTAAGAAACTTGTAAGTTGCAAATGGGTTGCTACCCCTAAATATCTCATTGATGATACTCTAGATATGTTAAAGGCTCACCTGGTAGCAAAAGGGTTCATTCAAACATATGGTTTGGACTATCAAGAAATATTTGCACCAATAGCAAAGCTAAACACTATTAGAGTTATATTATCTGTGGCAGCCAACCTTGAATGGCCATTTCGCCAACTAGATATCAAGAATGGTTTTCTAAATAGAGCATTAAAAGAAGACGTCTACATGACTCTACCTCCAGGATTTTAAAAGAGTAGAACTAATCGAGTATGCATGCTAAAAAAGTCTCTATATGGCTTGAAACAGTCTTTCAGGGCATGGTTTGATAGATTCTCAAACGTCCTAATGTCAGAGGGTTACAAGTAGGGATTATTAGATCATACAATGTTTGTCAAAATGGAGGAAGGAAAGAAGTGCATCCGTATTGTATACGTTAATGATATAATTCTTAAATGAGATTATATTTATCACGTCCTGAAAATCAAAGGGGTGACTCGATGGAATATGAGGGAAATTCACATTCCTTAAGCCTTGAAACATAAAATGACTATCAGACATAATAACCATAATCTGGGATATACATTCACTACTTTTAATTCACATCTGGATATCCTATATAATTAAAATATATTAATCCATTGTAGAAATTGTGGCAGAGTCTCCTTTGTAAGTCAGACTTCCCAAAAATTCTACAACAATTTGAAATATCAAAACAACATTTGAAGCTCTACTCTACCCTATATATACATATATTCCAAACAAAAGAAAGATAGGATCCTGTCCATAGGCTATGTAAAGCATCTAAACTACAAAAGTAAGTACATAAACATTAACTTGTATTTACAATTATTAGCAACTCTTCCAAAATATACCTACAAGCTTTAGTCAATAATAACGGTCTTCATTGTTCAGCTGGAGGTGCAAGGTCATTGGTTCTATCTGAGACCAAAAATAATTTTTTGGTGGATAATGTCCTATTAATAGAATTTAATAAAATAAAAAATAAAATAATTTATATAGATTTAACTTTGAATAATAACATAGCAATACATTCAATTTCTAGAGCATAGAGTTACAAATATGAATATAAACTCTGTAAGAATCATTAATCGAATAAACTCAAGTATGTAAAAAACAATATGCTTAACAAAATCAATTTAAAAAAATAATTTCAAACCTCATATTTTAGTAGGACTTCAAAAGAATGGAAGAATAATTGTTGATACACAATCCACAAGGGTAACTAATAAAGTGCAGCTCAAGGCTACGAATACAAGCGTGGACACATAGTCCATGAGGGTAAATAACCAAGCAAGCATAGCACAAGGCCATGAAACATGCACAAGTATAAGACCCATGAATAACAAGTGTGAGAACGAATCCTACAAATATCAAGCATGAGTACTATACCCATAAATATGAAGCGAGCTCGAGTTAACCACGACTCGCCAATGACTAACAGTACTACTGTTAGTAACCAACATTCTATATTTAGTCTTCTTAAAAACGTTTTCAAGCATGCTTGGGGCCAATTTATCAAAGCAAAGAAAATTTCTTCTTGCAATACCATGATAACTCGTATAACTATCAAATACGATATATTAGTATATCCTAGCATGAAAGTTCACAAGCAATATTTCAACCCTTTCTCTCAATTCAATCTATCAACAAAACCCTTCCCAAATAATAAAAATTCATGTACAGACGTTTCAAAAAAAGCAAGACTATCTTAACATGAAAATTTATGAAAGATATCTCAAAACTTTCCTTATCGTTTCCATGGATAGTCATGATTTATACTATGAACCAATAAAGGAGGACTAAAAACTTTATGATAGAGTTCAATATTTATATATTTTTAGTAATTAATCTTAGGCTTTTGCGGAACTTAATTGAATATTTTGGGCATAATTAAGTGTTAATGCGATTTTTTAGTGAAAGGGTAATTTGGGAGTTATAGTGGTTAAATTGTTATATTTTTAATTAATAGTTGTTTTCCCATTATTCTTTAATTGTGAGCAAACGATATTACCTTTGTGAATCTAATTTTGTAGGTGATGATGTGACATAACTTTTGTCAATTGGTCAAAGTCAAAGATGTCATTTTGAAGCTTATTGAAGGGCAAAAGAGGAACTTCACAAGTATAGAATTTATTTTCATATTTTTCCAAGAGGAGATTAAATGAGTAAGGGCTTTGTTTGGTGGTTTCAATTTTGTGCCTAATCCCAAAACATATTTTCACACCTCATCCAAATATGCTTTAACTCACTTTCCAACATAAAGGGAAAAGAAAGCAAGTGTAGACTAGATTGGGAAGACGAGAGAAAAAAAATCCAAATTTTGACACATAAGAGAGAGCTCTCAATTCCTCACTCACATCCCATCTCCTTCTACCTTCACACTTAACAATATCCTCCATCCTCCATTCATCCCACCACCTTGTGTCTTTTGTAAGCCAATTAGGAGAGAGGCTCAGATTAATTGAAGGTTAGAATCAAATGGGATAGCACTGGGGAGTACCGACTACTATTTTGGATATTGAAGAGGCAAAGGGGATGGACCACTTGGTGATGATTGAAGCCATGATTCTAGATAGAAAATAGAAGCAATGAGCTGATCGAATATGGAAGTAAGGAGAAGTTGGACCGATGTGAAGATGCACTTTGGAGGAACCTAGCTTCAGTGATTTCTTTCCTCTATCATTCATCTATGGCTAATTTCTTGCTCTTCCATCAAGCTTCATCTTCCACTTCCATGAGTAGCTAAGTTCTTATGATTTCCTTGAGTTGGGTAATGGTTTGAGCTTCTAAGCTTTTATGGAATTCCTTTAAGCTCTTTTTATATTTCATGATTATATGGCTTAGTTAAGTAGGTGGTTGTGAGCTAGACTATTCTATTCTAAGTAGATAAACTTGGTGGTTAAGCTAGGAGTTGACTAGTTAAGCTTTGTATGATTCATATTAAGAGTAGATTGAGTTGTTTATTCTGACTCAGTTGAGTGGATTTTAAATAACTAAACTAAATGCTTTGAACTTTTGTAATGGTAATTACAATTTAGATTTAGAATTTAATTATTCTTGTCCTTGAGTCATATTTAATATGTTAAATGGTGGTACTCATTTAATTGCTTCAATAGAATGAATTAAATGAGCATGGAAAGTATGGATCTAGTGGTAGCTTAGGTCCATCCTTTTGATTCATATTATTGAATTCTTATCATTAGCAAGCAAGGAAAACTACAATCTCAACTGAAGGGAATCTCACTTTATCATTATGTTAGTTTATTGAATTTTCCTTGTTGTTATTGTTAATTTCGATTCCGTTTACTTCTTTATCTTGAAAAAAGAAAAATATATACAAAAATATTGAATTAGATTAGATTATTTCATTTTTCTTAGAACCAATTTCTCAAAATGATTTCTCACAACTTTAAGGTATTTATCACTTAACTATTTAAAAACTTGAAAATTAATCTCCTTACAAGAACGACCTAGATTGAGCTATTACGCTACATTTTCAAACCTAGGTTTTTTGAGAACTCACATGACATGAGTTTATGAAATGGCGCTATTGCTGAGGTGGTTGATTGCCAAAGTTTTAAGTAGTTAAGTATTATTTTAAAGTTGTTATAATGTGTCTTAGTTTGCTAGAAAGCGTGTGGCACTCATTTGAATTTGGGTGAAAATCTGAGTTTTGCATAGAATTGTCTTACTGGAACATAAATATTTTTTCCAATAAAATTCAAAAATTTTACATCCCAATAAGGTAAGGCTATTGGTCTTTTGGATTTTAGCCAAATTCCAATGTTTGCTATACTTGTTTGATTTTTTTTTTCTTTTTTGGAATTTTTCCAAATTTTTTATTAGGTTTGGTTTTTGGGTTTTTCTTTGATTTTTCTTAGTTTTTAGTGTGTTTTTTGTTAGATCTCATATGTTTTAATGATAACAAAGATTGGATCAATGATATGAAAGGATTTGATAATAAACAAATGAATTTGAAAAAAGTGGCAAAGCATTACTTGAAGTAAGCACTGGAAGTAATAAACAAGTTTTGTGAAGGCTCACTTGAGTAACCACTAGAGTAAGAGAAGCCATTACTCGAGTAAGCAAGAAAAATTTCATCCAGTGAAGCACTCCCAAAATTTAGAAGAAGTTACTCGAGGGAGTACTCGAGTAATCTGTAAAGGTACTCAAGGGAGTACACGAGTAATATTAATTTCACAGGCATCACTCGAATAACCAGGTCAAAAATCTTCCAGTGACTCTCGGCCAAGAAATGCAACATATCACTCGAGTAGCTACTCGAGTAATTAGTGAGAAAGAGCCATTACTTGAGGGACCACCCAAATAATCTGCAGAATTATTTGAAGCATTACTTGAGTAGCCACTCGAGTAACCAGACAGCAAAGTCTCGGTAAAGAAATTGATGCAATTACTGGAGTGAGTAATCAAGTAATCTGTCGGGTTATTTAAAAGCCACTAGAGGGACCACTTGAGTAAGGTATGAAGAAATATGAAGGCCACTTGAGTAGCCACTCGAGTAACCATGTTACCACAGCACCCGAGTAACTTGTGAATGTAAAGATAAGGCCACTCGAGTACGACTCAAGTAATCAGATTTTTGAGAGATTTACTCGAGGCACCACTTGAGTAACAAACTTGATCACTCGAGTAGCCACTCGAGTAAGGGAGTCCAAAATTATATTTTTAATTGAATGTTTATTAAATTGTTATCTATATGATTAACTCTTCATTGCATTAGTATCCTAAGTACATTTGCAGAGAAACAATGAAGAGATCATGCAAGAAGAGCAAAGTCAAATAAAGTGTCCGAATGTTCACCTACCGCTACCTACCGCAAATAGATAATTTTCAAAATTTGGAGATTAGTCAACCGTTGATGCGCGACTCTCACAGACATGTTTGAATTGCTTCCGATGGACATTACAAATCATCAATATATATGGAGCATTCAAAGAGAAGAAAACAATACACAAGAATTGAGAACACACATCGATCAATACACTTAGTGCTTTGTTTTCTTATACTCATTCATTATACTTCAGTGATTATATATATTTGCTCTGTGAGAGAGTTTTTCATTACAAACTCAAAATTTGTTATTGAGTCGACTTAAGGTTGTGGAACCTTGAGTTGGGGATTTGATTGCAACGTGTAAGGGGGAGCGAGTGTCCAAGTGAAGGAACTTGCTGTGTACTGAGGTGCCAAGAACCCACTGAATCTTGGAGAGTATAGTGAAACTCTTAGAGATGCTCTGAGGATTGGACATAGGTGAAAGTGGTTGTGGTCAAACCAGTATAACTCCCGGTGTAGTCATACTGGTTGTCAAAGAACTAGTTGTTTTCAAAAAGAAAAACAAAGCTCTTGAAGTACAACTTAAAGAGAATTTCGAAAAGGATTGTGAAAATTGTACTTCTTTGAAAAAGAAAAACACTAATCTTACTAAATCTCTTGAAAAGTTCACTAAAGGAAGTGAAATGCTAAATGTAATTTTAAAAGCTCAATGATTTGTGAATGATCGATCTGGAATTGGATATGATCCAAAATCATACTGAAGGAAAGGAAGAAAGAAAGCTGGAGGAAAATCATACTTGAACTATTTTCAACGTTCTGTGCATACATCAAATCCTTTTGCATACTATAGTTATTGTAATAGAAAAGGTCATTATACTTCATCATGCATTCATAACAAGAAAGGAATGATAGGAACCTACAAATGGGTACCTAAAGGTTCATATGTTTCCAAAATTTCTTGTGCTAACCCAAAAGGACCCAAAAAGAAGTTGGTACCTAAGACTTAATTGTATTTGATTGAAGATATGTCTTAAAGCATCCAAAAATATCAAATGGTACATAGACAGTGGATGCTCTAGACATATGACTGGAGATTTTGAAATTTTTACCACATTGCAACCTAAGGAAGGTGAAAAGGTAAAATTTGGAGGAAATCAATCCGGAAATATAGCAGGAGTTGGTGAAATCAAAAACGACAAAGGAATACAAGTCAAAAATGTGTATTATGTTGAAGGCTTGTGTCATAATTTGCTGAGTGTAAGTCAAAGTGCAGATAAAGACAACTGGATAATATTTGATTCAGAGGAATATTTGATTGTCAACAAGAAAGACTTACAACTTGATAAGAAAAATATCAAGGCAAAACTCAGAGCAAAAAGGGAAGGTAACTGCTATACACTTGATATCAATAGAAATAACTCTGAAAAATTGTTTTCTGAGTAATGCCGATGAAAGTTGGTTAAAGCATAAGAGACTAGGTCATGTCAACATGCACCAACTAGGCAAACTATTCAAAAAGGATTTAGTTCTTGGATTACCCAAAGTAAGTTTTAAAAATGATATGATTTGTGACGCATGTCAAAAGGGTAAACAAACTAAATCATCTTTCAAATTGAAAAATGAAATTACAACAAGTTGACCACTTCAATTGATATATATGGATTTGGTTTGTCCAGCAAGAGTTAAAACCCTTGGTGGCAACTTATATTCATTGGTCATTGTTGATGATTTCTCTAGATTTACATGGACTATTTTTCTGTCATCAAAAGATGAAACCTTTGCAGAATTTATTGTTTTTTCCTAGAAAGTGCAAAATGAGAAAGGTATGTCCATTGTAGGTATTAGGACGGATCATGATGGAGAATTTGAAAATCAAGCCTTTGAAGAATATTGTGATACTAATGGCATAGATCACAATTTCTCTGCTCTAAGGACACCTCAACAAAACGGAGTCGTGGAACATAAGAATAGAGTGCTCACTAAATTGGCTAGAGCAATCTTGAATGAAAAGAATGTGTGTCAAGTTTTCTGGGCCGATGCAATGAGCACAACATGCTATATTTCAAATAGAGCCTACATTAGAACAAAACTTGGAAAGACACCATATGAGCTATACAAAGGAAGGAAGCCAAACCTTGTTCATTTACACATATTCGGTTGTAAGTATTTCATTCATAATAATGGTAAAGATAACTTAGGAAAATTTGATTCTAGAATAGATGAAGGAATTTTCCTAGGCTATTCTAACTGAAAAAAAGCATATAGAATTGTCAATAAAAGAACATGTGTTGTTGAAGAATCAATTCATGTTGTATTTGATGAATTTGAATCCTCTGACAAAACCATTGATGATGAGCAGGAAGTTGTTTTAAATAAAGAAAATGATCAATCTATTTCTAAATCTCTTATTCCAGAAGTTGATCAAACCAAGGAAGAAGATCAGTCACTAGGACAACCTAAAGCCTAGAAATACAATAGGAGTCATCCCCTAGATCAAGTCATAGGAGATGTGAATGAAGGAGTCAAAACTAGAAATAGAATTTTCAATGAAGTGAGATTTTCTGCATTCATTTCTGAGATTGAACCTTCTAACATTAACGAAGCCCTATCAGACAATGATTGGGTTATAGTAATGCAAGAAGAACTAAACCAATTTGAAAGAAATCAAATTTGGGATTTGGTACCCCGACCTAAGGATCATCGATCATTGGCACTAAGTGGGTATTCAAGAACAAACTTGATGAATCCACAATTATTGTCAAAAACAAGGCAAGATTGGTGGCTAAAGGCTATAATCAGGAAGAAGGAATTCATTATGAGGAAACGTATGCTCCAGTGGCTAGATTGGAAGCTATTCGAGTACTCTTAGCCTTTGCATGTATCAAAGGATTCAAACTCTATCAAATGGATGTAAAGAGTGCATTTCTAAATGGCTACATCATGAAAGAAGTATATGTAGAGCAACTTCCAGGTTTTGAAGATGTAACCCAACTGACCATGTTTTCAAACTCAAAAAGGTTTTATATGGTTTAAAACAAGCTCCTAGAGCATGGTACGAAAGGCTCAATAAATTTCTTATTGATCAAGTTTTGTACGAGAAAAAGTTGATACAACTCTTTTTACAAAACGAAAACATGATGATATATTAATTGTGCAAATATATGTTGATGATATAGTTTTTGGTTCTACTAACGAAACTATATGTAAAGAATTTTCTGAGATAATGCAGGGGAAGTTTGAGATGTGAATGATGGGAGAATTAAATTTCTTTCTCGGTTTGCAAATCAAACAAAGAAAGAATAGGATTTTCATATCTCAAATGAAATATTTGAAAGAGCTATTGAAGAAGTTTGGATTACATAAAGAAAATGGAACGGATACACCCATTAGCTCAACCACATTGCTTTTTGCGGATGTCAAGGGAAAAGATTACAACATCACAAAATATAGAAGAATGATTGGATCATTACTCTATCTTACTGCAAGTAGGCATGACATTCAATTCAGTATGGGTATGTGTGCAAGATATCAATCAGCACCAAAAGAGTCACATGCTGAAACTGTCAAACGAATCTTCCGATATCTTGCTGACACGACAGAATTGGGTCTCTGGTATCCCAAAGGAAGAAGTGAATATCTAGTTGCATACACAGACTCTGATCATGGAGGATACAAGACGGACAGAAAGAGTACGAGTAGACAAGGTCAATTTCTTGGAGGCTCACTTGTAACATGGTTTAGCTAGAAACAAACTACAGTATCTCTTTCGTCAACGGAAGATGAGTATGTTGCAGTATCAAGTTGTTGTGCACAAGTAATATGGCTAAAGCAACAACTCCAGGATCTTGGTATTTATTTGAAAGAGATACCAATATATTGTGACAACACTAGCAAGATAAGCTTGCAAAGAATCCCGTTCAACATTCCAGAACCAAGCATATTGATGTTAGACATCACTTCATCAGAGATCATGTCTAAAAGAAAGATGTCAAAGTGATATTCATTCCAACTCATCTTCAACTAGCTGATATCTTCACAAAACCTCTTGCTAAAGATCAATTTTTATATATTAGACGAGAATTGGGAATGGTAAATCCCAATGAATTGTAAGTTATTTAGTGTTTACAAAATGTTAGATGATGTTATTAATTAATGTTTTGATGATTACTAACTTAAGCATCAGGGTTTCTAGCAATTTGTTTTGCAGGATCATAATATTCTGTTTTGGAGTATGAATAGCAGTAGTTAACAGAGGACAACATTACTTGAGTATCAACTTCAAGTAATGAGCATTACCAGAGTGACAACTTCAAGTAATGAGCATTATTGGAGTGACAACTTGAAGTAATGGATGCATTACTTGAGTAGCCACTCGAGTAATGAACATGGAAATGTGCCAGTGAAGCATTAATTTCAAATGAAATGGCACAATGGTTGAAAATAAATAGCTAGAAGGTGAAGAGGCAGCTTACTCGAGGGAGGCCTCGAGTGAAGTTCATCATTACTCGAGTAAGACCTCGAGTGAACCTGGGTCCAGATTTCAAATCTGCTGATTTTGAGCTCAAATCTATTCTAAAGCGTCATCAAATAATCAAGGGAATATACATGGATAATTACAATATTATTCATGCCAGGTACACTCTCAAATTTGTTGTATTTGAAATTTTTTAGTATGATCACCCGGGTAGCTACCCGAGTGGAGCTTATGATCACTCGAGTAGGCCCTCGAGTGATGTCGGGTTCTAGGTTATTTCAACTCGATACTCAGTCATTTGTCACAAAATCTCCTCGAGTGATTCTCTTAGTGCTCTCACAAAAACTTTTCAAAATCCTTTTCTCTTCCCATAACCATTAGAACCCAGTGATTTACACCTTCAAAAACCTCCCAGATTGTTCAAAAATTCTTGCCATACACTCGCGACTCTCGTCTCTATTTTTAGAAATATTTGATTCTCACAAATCACAATGGTGAGAACAAAATCTCCAAATCGTAGTACTCCTTCTGAGTCTTCTGAGCCATATCAACCCTCTGATTCACATTCCTCTCCTCCAACCAAGAAGAGGAAAATTTCTCCCAAATCAAACCCCAAGACCAAGCTGCAAGCCAAACCTAAAGTGAAAGGGGTTGTGATTAAGGAACCAATTACCACAAGAGCTCAATCCAAGAAGAATTCACCTCCTGGAAAAGGGAAAATGACAAAAGAGCCATCTCCTCCTACCTCTGATTCATCCGACACACCTACCTTTACTCCTAAGCCTATGAAAAAGCCTAAGGCTAGTGAGAAGATTACAAAAGTCATGATAGGCATGCTTGATAAAGCTTTCCAATCTAAAGAAGCAAAGAAAGGGCAAACTTCAAAGCAAACTGAAGAGAAGGATAATGAAATCACATTTCCTCCAAAGGGATTCAATGTGAGAAAGCTTGAGGAATCACAGAAGTACCTGAGTCATTTTGCAAGAAGGAATGTGTGCAAAATGCACTATATTGACTACAAGGTGCTTCAAGAGGTATTGAAATTTGATCTTAGTCCCTACCTTGATTCCTATATGCCCTAGTTATCTGTCAAGCTACCTTTTTGCACCAAAGTAGTGAGACATTTCTATTGTAACCTCGAACCTATTAATGATCCTATTAGGAAGCCTGTGGAAGAAGAAATGACTTCTGAGGTTAGAGGTCAAAGAATTCTAATCTCACCCTCCAGAATTAATACTTGGTTAGGAATAGAAAATCCTCCTGATGATGATTACCCTAACCTTTCTTCAAACCAAATATTTTATATCCTTAGACTTGGTGAGATTGTAGGACTTCTCAACTTTAATCCAAGTGATATGAGTGACTTCCATAGAGTCCTATTGTATATATACTCTAGAGCCATGGTAAACAAATCCAATAACTTCACTCATTTCATTGAGAGGGACTTCAAAAAATTCACCTCAGTGATCCTCAAGGAGCAAAAAGACTTGGGAGACTATATCTTCAGTGAGATCAAGAGGTATCGGTATAAGGGAAAACCAACTACTCCAATGCCTTATCCTCAATTAATTTCCTTGTTTCTCAAGAAAAACAAGATTTGGTATTTGGAGAGTAAGGAACCGATTTAGAGGTTAACACCAGTGGGAAGGAATCAAATTGTAAAGCTAAATATTGAGATTCCTTTGAAGACACCTCCAGAAGCAAGTCCCAAGAAAAAGAAGAAGACTGACACAGCAACAAGTCGGATGGATGACACACAGTGTTCTACTCCAACCAACACATCTTCTCCATCCTTCTTTGATGCCGTAATGCAAACGTTTATGGAGAACATCTTGAGGAGTTTCCATATTGATATTGCGAATACCAACGCAGAATTGGTAACTCATATAAATGAGAAGATGAGACAACTTATGGAAAAGATGGATAAGAGGCACGAAGAGTTGCTTGCTGAACAACGTGCCCAGGGTGAGCTTCTGAGATCCATTGTAGCTAAACTTGATTCTATGGCATCTGGATCATCTACTCCTGGTCCTTCTGGTATTCCTGAGCCCATACCTATCCCTAAACTAGGACCCTCTATCCCTACTGAGCATAGACCCTCTGAGAGTAGACCGAGCAATATCTTATTCTCTATGCTAGATCCTGAAACATCTGAGCCAATCCACATCACCTCTGATGAACCACCTCAGCCTATTCAGCCTAAACCCATACCTACTCCCATTGCATCTCCTACACGTACTGAGGAGGTACTTGAGTCTTCATTGGTTACTATAGAGCAAGTAGAGATTACTTCTCTGGTTCCTTATCCTTTATCTCCGGTGAATCCTCCAGAGGATCTTTAGTCACCGCCAGTGAACCTTCCTAATCCTGAACCATCATCTTCATATCCTTCCAGTTTAGATGGTTCATATGAATCATTGGCATTTCCTGTCACTCCCATCTCAGCCGCCAAGCTACCTACTCCTCCTCATGATTGATTCCACCTTTGTGATGAAGACAAAATGGGGGAGAAGAACTTGAGTGATTTTGTGAAGAATGGCTAAGTCTCTATATTAGGATTTGATTGTATGGGGTTTTAGGGTGTTTTGTTTCTTTTTGTTCTTGATCGATTTTAACAATTTTAAGTTTGATTATGTATTGAATTATTCATTATTCAATTTGTTGCTTTATGACATTTCATTGAAATTATATTGCATTTTGGGACTAATAAGTTTTTGATTATGTATCTAAGGTGAACAAGTAGATAAGAACAAAAACTTTGAAAAGACCTTTAATAAGTTATTTCAAAAGAGTTTTCAAGGTTAAATTGAACAAAAGATTGCATATGAAAACTATCTGAGAAGCATATGTTTGAAAACTCAATTTCAAAAACTTTGCTCAAAATCACCAAGTTTTGTCATCATAAAAAAGGGGGAGAATGTTAAATACCATATGTTTTGATGATAACAAAGATTGGATCAATGATATGAAAGGATTTGATAATAAACAAATGAATTTGAACAAAGTGGCAAAGCATTACTTGAAGTAAGCACTAAAAGTAATAAACAAGTTCTGTGAAGGCTCACTCGAGTAACCACTCGAGTGAGAGAAGCCATTACTTGAGTAGCCACTCGAGTAAGCAAGAAGAATTTCATTAGTAAAGCACTGCCAAAATTTGGAAGAAGTAACTCGAGGGAGTACTGGAGTAATCTATAAAGTTATATAGACCATCACTCGAGTAGCCACTAGAGTAATGTTATTTTCACAGGCATCTCTCGAGTAGCCACTCGAGTAACTAGGTCAAAAATTTTCTAGTGACTCTTGGCCAAGAAATGCAACATATCACTCAAGTAGCCGCTCTAGTAAGTAGTGAGAAAAAGCCATTACTCGAGGGACCACCCGAGTAATCTGTAGAATTATTTGAAGCATTACTCAAGTAGCCACTCGAGTAACCAGACAACAAAGTCTCGGCCAAGAAATTGATGCAATTACTTGAGTGAGTAATCGAGTAATCTGCCGGGTTATTTAAAAGCCACTCGAAGGACCACTTGAGTAAGGTATGAAGAAATATGAAGGCCACTCGAGTAACCATGTTACCATAGCAAGCACCCAAGTAACTTGTGAAGGTAAAGACAAGGCCACTCAAGTAACGACTCGAGTAATCAGATTTTTGAGAGATTTACTCGAGGCACCACTCAAGTAACAAACTTGATCACTCGAGTAGCCACTTGAGTAAGGGAGTCTAGAAATTATATTTTTGATTGAATGTTTATTAAATTGTTATCTATATGATTAACTCTTCATTATATTAGTATCGTAAGTACATTTGCAGAGAAACGATGAAGAGATCATGCAAGAAGAGCAAAGTCAAATAAAGTGTCCGAACGTTCTCCTACCGCTACCTACCGCAAACGAATAGTTTTCAAAATTTGGAGATTAGTCAACCGCTGTTGTGCGACTCTAACATACATGTTTGAATTGCTTCCGACAGACATTACAAATCATCTATATATATAGAGCATTCAAAGAGAAGAAAATAATACACAAGAATTGAGAACACACATCGATCAATACACTTAGTGCTTTGTTTTCTTATACTCATTCATTATACTTCAGTGATTATATATTTGCTCGGTGAGAGAGTTTTTCATTACAAACTCAATATTTGTTATTGAGTCAACTTAAGGTTGTGGAACCTTGAGTTGGGGATTTGATTGCAACGTGTAAGGGGGAGCGAGTGTCCAAGTAAAGGAACTTGCTGTGTACTGAGGTGCCAAGAACCCACTGAATCTTGGAGAGTATAGTGAAACTCTTAGAGATGATCTGAGGACTGGACGTAGGTGAAAGTGGTTGTGGCCGAACCAGTATAACTCCCGATGTACACTTCGGTGATATTTTTCTTTGCTCTCAACTGCTGTAAATATTCTATCAATTTTCTTATATGTAATGAAATTTCTGGTATCACCCAATTCACCCCCTCTTCGGTGAAACGCTTGCACTAACATTTTTGAGTTTGTCTTAGTTAGTTGTCAATTATTGGAGTGTTTGGTTGTGCTTTAGGTCATTTTACATGTTCATAGTTGTTTCACATTCCATTTCCATATAAAATTATCTAGAAAAAAAAAAAGAAATTTGCATTTTGTTGCTTTGCCATCTTATTCTTAGTGACCATTGTGCCGTTTACTTTGGTTTAACTTTGCATTTTTGGTCCTTGGGAAGCTGTTGGCTAAAAGTTGAGACTTTGGTGGCTATCACATCCTGCACGCTGTGATTATACTGACTTTGCTTACATACTTGCTATTTGAGGTACCAATTCTTTTATATACCAACTTGTTCTACTAAAAGGTGAATTCTTACCTCACAATTCCTATTTGTTTCTTGTATCATTAAGGTGAAGTTGTCTTGTTATTGCTAAAACTGATTTTACTCCTTAGACGCCTGAATTTTGTTGGTTGGTTAACTCTTTTGGCTGTCAAAGATTAGTGAACTTAGTTTGGTGTAAGTTGATCATTTTTGCTGTGTACAACCCTTTTCCAATACCTCATTTGGTTAATTACTTTACTGTAATTTGTGTGTGTCCATGTGAGTATCTTTACAGTGCATGACTAGAGCTAAGAAAACTGATTTTGTGAATACAATATGTAAGAGTGCTAAATAATTAACATCTATTAGATTGCTTGTATTGATTGAGACTTATCCATATCTTATCAATCATGGGTTTGTTTAATAATTCCAATGTATGTGATTATGCCTCACCTCTTTTTATTTCTAGGTCTAAACGATTGATATCCTTAAAAAACTTTATTTTTGCATGAGTTTACATTTTCTTAAATTTCTTAAAGAAGCATACCTTTTTAGCTTGTTAGACACTCTAGACGAGGAACTAGGGGTAAATGTTAAAACTATAAGGAGGGGAGGGTTCGGAACCAAATAATTTGGATTAATCCTAAGGAAAGGAAGGCAAGCCACTGGATTTAATAGGTATAAATGTAGAACTGATGCCCTCCCCTCTTGGTAATCATTCTCCACCCACATCTAGACTTGATATATATACCTTTAACTACTTCTACTCCTAATGAAGTTTTTTCACATATTGCTAATGAGGCGGATCCACTTGTTGCTGAAAAATCCCCTCACATGTTTGAACTAAATGATGATTTGCCTAATGCTTTTAGTAGTGGCACTAGTACAAAATTCATTTTTTAGACCGCCATATTTAGACCGGTTATAGCGGATAAGGTCTAAAAAATTTGACCGGTGGCAGTTTTGTAATTATATAGAACTTCTAAGACCGGTTCTCAAAAAAACCGATCTTAAAAAAATTATTTAGACCGGTTATAAATAAAACCGGTCTTAAAATATTAAAATATTTAAAAAATTAAAAATTTTAAACTTTTAAGATCGGTTATTATAAATAACCGGTCTAAAATATCAAACATTAAAAGTCCAGACTTTTTAAAAACCGGTATAAAAATTTTTTTTCAAGACTTTTAAGACCGGTTCTTAAAATAACCAGTCTAAAAAGTACTTTTAAGACCGGTTATTCTAATAACCGGTCTAAAAAGTGATATTTTAAAAAAAATATGGATTTTTTTAAATAAGAATTTTTTTAAAAAAAATTTTCACCATTTTAAGACCGGTTTTATTTATAACCGGTCTAAAATATCAACCCTAAATTTTTGAATCTCCTCTTTGTCGCGCCTAATTTTCGCTCTCTTAATTTGAAACCTCTCTTCTTGGTGCGATTAGGATCGACAAAGAGGAGATTCAAAAATTTAGGGTCGTGACAATATGATGATAAGAAGGAGAGACAATCTGAAACCTCTTTTCTTGGTACAGACTCAGCATTTTAGAAAAGGTTGAAGAAGAGAACATCAACCTTGCGTTGTTATGAAGGAAGCATCTTTTCGTCTTTTTAGTTTTAGTATACTGTAAGTGATGATAAGAAGGAGGAGGTTCCTGAAGTTAGTATTCTTCTTTCCCTCTTTAATTATTTATGATTTTACAACGTTGTTTTGCTTTGTGTTTCGTTTGATTAGCTATGCAAGGATTTTGTTTTTGTTATGATCTATAAGTTGTTAGATTCATGTTTCAACTCTCTAGCAACCCCATTTGATCCTGCTAAGAAGAAGAAGAAGAAAGTTGCAATTATGGATCATGCTGATGATTTAGTTGACAACTTGGCTGAGAAGACAGAAAACTTGTCTGGTATCTAATTTAAACCAAAAGATATTTTTATTATTGTTGCCGATGTTATCATTTGAGGTATCTCTAACTGTGCATATGCATGGTTCATTCTCATTTTTACAGTTTTGGATGGGGCTGAGACTCCATTTGCTGGTTTAAAAAAGAAGAAGAAGAAGAAGACAGTAAGTCATTCAGTATTTATGTAGAATATTTTTGCACACAATCTCTGCCGAAGCCATTGGAATATATAATTATATGGGGGCAATATGATGCTTGTTTTTTGATTGAAGGTTGAAACTCGTAACTTTACTAATGAGGGTGGACATGCTGCTGAAGATTTAGATGGTAAGAAGTTGTATTATTTATTGTTGTGCGATAAAATGAACTCAATGACTGTATGTGTGTTATATTCTTGATGTCAAGTGAAATTAGCTGAATAAGTGATGAGCATCTAATAAATTTTGAACTCATTACATTGAATAAATCTAAGATAAGTTGCTCTTATCTCAGAGATATGGATTGATAGAAAAGTTGAGTGAATATGATAAAAAGATGATTCTTTCTTTTTTTTTTCTTTGTTTTGTTCTGTTTCTCATTGCCCTTTGTTCAGAGTCTAGAGTGAAAAGGGTGATACAGGTAGAGCACTACAAAAAAAATCCACATTTATTTTTTTTTTAAAAAAATATCACTTTTAAGACCGGTTATTCTAAGAACCGGTCTAAAAAGTATGACTTTTAAGACCGGTTATTTTAAGAACCGGTCTTAAAAGTCTTGAAAAAAAAAATTTTTATATCGGTTTTTAAAAAGTTTGGACATTTTAGACCTGGTCTTCAAACAACCGGTCTAAAAAAGTGATTTTTAAGACCGGTTGCTTGACCGGTCTAAAAAATAACAGATTTTTAGACCAACTGTATCAAGACCGGATCCAAAACCGATCTAAAAAGTCATTTTTCCACCGGTGTGGTATCTTTGATAAGCTTATGCCTTGCAATGATTTTGCTCTGATGTGTGACACTTTGAGTGATGATTTGCATGATAATGATTATGCTAGCACTGAAATCACATGTTCCTATGATGAAAATACAATGTGTATGGATTGTATTGATGATAAATATCCCAAATTTGTTGAAATGTATAGGAGTATAGATAACCATTCTTTAGGGCCTAGTGATATGCATGGCATGCATGATGTTGAGAAACAAACTCCTTTATCTTCCTCTTCTTTTTCCTCTCTTACTTGTGAAAGTGACTTGATGCACTCCAATTCTATATTGCATTTTGCACTTTTCACTTCACACAAGAGTGAAGATAAAGATGTAAGATCAAAATTGATTATCTTAAGGTCAATCTATGTTTGCAATGTTCAATGTGCCCATTATTGATAATGATAAGCATGTACCCATTGTTTCAATTGACAGTGCTTCTAATTTAGCCAGTGACATTCACCTTGATTCACTTAAATGGCATGAACCTTGTTTTACGCTTGGTGATGATCATACTTATTTGCTAGATGATGTCAAGCATATTCATGACTCCTATTCCAAAATCCTATCATGTGAATTACCTCCGGATATATTAGGATTTGATGTTGCTAATGATTCCGTTGACTTGGATAGTGCTATAGATGATAAAGTAGTGCTTGACTATGACACTACCATTTATGAAATCCAAATTGATTCTTGGGTTAAAGGAAAAAAATATCCTAAAAGTTTTCAATAAGGAGCATTGGTGTCTAAAAGTTTTTAAGGGGGCAATTTCACCCTAACATTAAAAGATGTCAACTTTGACTATTCAGTTTAACTGACCTATACGCATAGCATTCAATACATGCTACCTCATCATCCACATCAACAGAATCTCACCAAATCATCTCATCTCTAACTCATACTGTCCCAGAGCTACCGTCTTTTGGAACATTTTTGTTGGAAAAATCATAGAGGAACACAAAATGAAAAGGGTTCAAATGAAACAAGTTAATACATGTATTTAAGCATGGAAAATAATCTGGATAAAATGCCCAAATTGAGTATTTAATACTTGCATCACTTTTGCTACTTCAATTTTCAGTATGTTCAAAGAATTTGGATATGCGGATACCTTATTATTTTACTAAGTATGGTTCTTGAAGTTTGATCACATGCATAGTCATGATTTATAATATGAACCAATAAAAGAATAGATAATAACAATAGTACAACCTTCAATCTTTACGCAATTCAATATCAAAAAGAAATTAAATAAGTCTGATAAAATTTTCTTGGTAAAACCATGCTTCGAATGTGGTAATTAACATAAAAATATAACAAATAGTAAAATATCATTTATAAAGATTATAATGGGATAGTATTTGTAACCCCCATCCTCATCAAGGCCATTATTAGTGTTTAAAACATGTTTTATAATTGAATATGAGATCGAGGATAATTTAAAACTTTTTACAAAACTTGTATAATATGATCTCTATTCATTTTCAAATAAAAATATTTGGCCTATTCGGTTTGTCACACACACAATATCAGAGTGCCAACAAATTTCCCAAAAATCACCTGGGATATATCCATTAATCAAAGGGTTTTATAGGGCATAATTGCCCATCTCAGTTTCCTATACCGGGGATTATACAACAATTACAATTCTATGGTCAACATGTTTATACAGTTGTCCAAAATGATAACCAAAAACCAAAAGCTAAGACTACCGATGGCAATCTTAGTCGCCCTTGTTCACTTGCTTGTCCCTTGGCCTGCTTGCTCTGGCTAAAATTGTTAATTGGAAAGAGTGAGATTCAAAAGAATCTTAGTAGTAACATTTCACGTATATGATGCATAATTAAACAAGTATGTAAGTATATATCACAATTCAGCAACAACAACATTCAAAGCCGGGCTACCAACCACTACTCAATCATTCATTCAAGACCTGGCTATCTACCACATCCCAATCAGCTACATTTAAGGCTGGGCTAACTGCCACAGACCCAATCAGCAACATTCAAGGCTGGGCTAACTGTCAAAAACCCAATTAGCAATATTTAAGGCCGGGCTAACTACCACAAACCCAATAAGCAACAACAGCATTCAAGGTCAGGCTACCCACCATGACCCTATTGATCATTTAATGATAAATACACACATATATTGCATTAAACATGATATAGAAGCAAGTGTCACTACCTTGTTCTTTCCGTTCCTGTTCTAGCGTAAGCCTTCTACGTTCTAGGGAAATATCAAATCCTATAATTATAATTAAGGACGACATGTTATCACTTATTCCAATACTCAAATGAATTTAAAATACTTCAATTTGGTTATCATTAAAGTCCCTTAGGTGGCTACTAGAAGCCCAAACAAATGCCTAAAGGGTTGGGACGTACTATCTTAAAAACCACCTTATGATAGTGAGCAATTCTGATTTTTGGGTGTTGGCCGCAGCCAAGAAATCTTTGGCTGTGGCCAAAAATAATTCATAGAATTTTGGGCTGTAGCCAAGGACTTTTGGCTTTGGCAAAAATCAGGTCAGAGAGTTATTGGCTGTGACTAAAAGCAGGTCAGAAGCTTTTGGGCTACAGCCAAGAAAATTTCAATTTCTTGGCTAAATTTCCAAACATCATAACTAATTCTAGAAAAATTGATATAAGGTGATCCAAAGTCCTACTTAAAGCTTTTTAAGTCCTATTTACAGGAAAAACATGAATCATTGATGTCTATAACCAAAAAAATCCAGAATTCCACAAATGTCCATACTGTTCCAGAATTAAGTCCAGTTTCCACCTCAAACTTTAGAAATGCATAACTCCTATCACACACATCGAAAAGCCAGACATTATATATCCATTTTGAAGCTTGGCATGTGCTCTATTAGACCGGAAATTTTAGAATTTTTAGTCACCATTGACCCATTCAAAACATCCATGAAAGCTGACTTCCTGCACAGGGTTTTCACTATCCAAAACTTGCAACTTTTAAACCTAAGTTTCCAATGGTTCAAAATTCACATCCAACACTAGTCCCACACAATTTTCCAAAAGGAAACCAATAGAAAAATCAAAACAACCAATTTCTCACTCCATCTATATGTTCTATTTTGGGGCTACAATTAACACAAAACCCCAAAACTTCAAACTTAACATTTCAAGTTCTATTTAATTCTATCTATCCAAGACACACCACAAGGAACTATTTCCATGACCACATCATGCCAAACACACTAAGACCCTAATTTTCAAAAAATAGGTCAAAAATCCCAGAAATTCAAGCCTCAACGAAATCCCACAAAACCTATATAGAAAGGTTCATCTTACTCACAGCAACAACTTTCCCAAGCTTGTTTCTTACTTCTCTAATATCTAGATTTTCTTGAGGGTACAAACTATCACCAATGAAAAATCTAAAACCATAGAAATAAAGCCCTCAACCAAAGGAACAAGATTAGAAAAGAGAGTTTTTGCATAGGAGTTCATTTGGAGGGTCAAATACTCACCTTTTTCATAAGCTTTTTCCTCTTCCTTGGTCTCCAATGGCAGCCAAAAATGGGAGAGAGAAATGAGAGGGATGAGAGTGAAGAAGATGAAGAAATGATGGCTCCCCCAAGCCCACACTTGCTCAATCGAATTGGGGGGGAAATGAGAGAGAAGAAATACTTAAAATATTGGGTTTGACTTTCCCAATACACTCTCTCATCATCATATCTTGCCAAATGTCTAACTCTCATTGGTTTTCATAAAGTAAGTAACTAATTAGTTACTCTAACTACTCCATTAGCCTTTTAGTTACCTTTCTCATTTCTCTTTTTTAGTAATTAATTTCTCCATTAATCACTGACTAATTGGCCGATAATTTTCCATTCTTCCAATTTTTCCCCTGATTATGGCACATTCACTTGAATTGCCACATAACACATATTTTAATTCTTTTCTTCTTCTCCATGCATCATTCCCTCTAATTTTAACCCAAAAATTACTTTGTCACATAATTATGCTAAAATACAGGGTATTGGGCATTTCCAATAACTAATTCGTGTCTCAAATCAACTTTAATTCACAAAAACATTCTCAATAATTGTCATTAGCCCTTAAACAAAATTTGGGGCATTACAATTCTCCCCCCGTTCATTAAATTTTGTCCCCAACATTTGTTACAAATCTTGGGGCATAAACTCAGGAAATTGCATCTTCATGTCCGCTTCTGCTTCCCAGGTTGCTTCCCTTTGTGACATTCCCTTCCAGACCACTTTCACAAATGATAAGCTTTGGTGTCTAAGCCGCCGCTCTTCTCGATCGATGATTCATTCTGGCTCTACCATATAAGTGAAGTTGTCTTGCAAGTCAACATCCTCATACTCGATGACATGCTCAGGGTCTAGTTGGTACTTCCTTAACTGCAAGACACGAAACACCTCGTGGAGTCTGCTTAAATTTTGGGGTAGGACTATCTGATATGCTATCGGTTTGATTCTTGCCAGAATCTCAAATGGACCATTATACCTCGAGCTCATCTTCTTCTTCTTGATTGTTCTCTTAATGACTATGACCAGAGATACTCTCAAGAAAACATGATCTCCTATTTCAAACTCTAGAGGTCTTCTACTCTTATCAGCATAGCTCTTTAGTCGACTCTACGCTGCAAGGAGCATCTTTCTAATGATTTTGATTTTCTCTAAGGTTTGATCAATAAGATCTGGCCCATACAACTTCCTCTCAACCAACTCTGTCTAGCACAATGGTGACTAACACTTCCTTCCATGTAGTGTTTCATACGTTGCCATCTAAATGCTTGCATCATAGCTGTTGTTATAGGCGAATTCGACAAGTAAAAGGAAGTAGTCCCAATTTCCTTTGAAGTCTATAACACATGTTCTCAGCATATCTTCTAGTGTTTGAATAGACCTTTCTGATTGTTCGTTTATCTGAGGATGGTAGGCCATACTAAACCTCAATCACGTACCTATAGCTTTATGCAGAGCCCTCCAGAATCTCGAAGTAAACTGAGGATCTCTATTAGAGATAATGTTCTTCAGTATACCGTCGAGTCTTAATATCTCTTTGATGTATATCTCAGCCAGGTTATCAAGAGAGTAGCTAGCTTTGATAGGTATGAATTGTGCTGACTTCATGATTCGATCAACAATCACCCATATCACATAATAGTTTCTGATCCTGGGTAGACCCACCACTAGATCCATGGTCACACTCTCCCACTTCCATTCTGGAATTTCTAGACTCTGAAACAATCTTGGCGGTCTCTACTGTTCAATCTTAACCTTTTGATAGGTAAGACAGCGAGCCGTATACTTAGTCACATCACTCTTCAACCCTGGCCACCAGTACATAGACTTCAAGCTGTGATACATCTTGGTCATACCTGGGTGAAGAGTATACTGACTCTTATGAGCCTTATCCAAAAGTCTTTGTCTTAAGTCAGTCTTCAGTGGAACATAGATTCTCTTCTGGTAACAAACTAGTGCACTAGGTAACAAATCATAATCTTGGGCCCCTCCTTGCTCAATCATAGCTCGGATGGACTAGGCTAGCTCATCATGAATCTGAGCCTCTTCAATTTCAGTCCTCAGGTTATTCTCCCCTTGGACAACACCATAACTAACACACAGGATGTTATTCGAGAGGTTAAAATCTAGAAAATTCTCCATCAATTTCCTTTCCTGGATCATCATTATTGCCACTAGCACCGCTTTCTGACTAATTGCATCTGCGATGACATCAGCTTTACCCGGATGATATTTAATCTCTAGGTTGTAATCTTTCAACAACTATATCCACCAACACTGTCTCATATTCAATTCTTTCTGATCATACAAGTATTGGAGACTCTTGTAGTTGCAATACAATTCTACTATCTCATCATATAGGTAATGACGCCAAATCTTCAATGCAAACACTATTGCTGCAAGCTCCAGATTATGTGTGGGATAATTCATCTCATGAGGCTTTAGTTGTTGGGAGGCATAGGCCACCACTCGTCCCTACTGTATCAGGACATACCCCAACCCTTGGTTTCTCCCATCAATATACACGACGTAAGTCATATTAGGAATAGGTATAATCAATACTGGTGCCGTAGTTAGCCTCTCCTTCAGCTCCGTGAAACACTTTTCACAAAGTTCATCCCACAAAAATGATTGATCCTTCCTCGTGAGCTTGGTCATTGGCAATACAATCCGGGAGAAGTTTTGAATGAACCTTTGATAGTAACCAGTAAGACCCAGAAAACTGCGAATCTAGGAAATAATTTCTGGCCTCTTTTGGTCAAGTATTGCTTCCACCTTACTGGGATCCATTGAGACCGCTTTTCATGAGATAACATTGCCAAGAAATTTCACTTCTGTAAGCCAAAACTCATACTTGCTGAGCTTGGCATAGAGTTGCTTCTCTTGCAAGATTCTCAACACAATTCTCAAATACTGCTTATGTTCTTCATTATTCTTAGAGTAAACCAAGATGTTGTCCATGAACACCATAACAAAGTGATCAAGATATTGTCGGAAGATGGGATTCATATAATTCATGAATACCACCGATGCATTAGTCAAACCAAAGGGCATTATAAGGAACTCATAGTATGCATACCTCATTTTGGAAGCAGTCTTCGATATATCTGCTGCCTTCACACACAATTGATGATACCCCAACCTTAGATCAATCTTGGAGAATACACACGAGCCAGACAATTTATCTAATAGGTCATCAATTCTTAGAAGTAGATACTTATTCTTAACAGTTACTTTGGTAAGTTCTCTGTAATTTATACAAAGCCTCAAGCTCCCATTTTTCTTCTTAACAAACAATACTGGAGCTTCCCATGGTGACATACTGGGTCAAATGAACCCTTTCTCAAGCAATTCTTCAATTTGTTTCTTCAACTCTACCATTTCATTAGGGGCCATTCTATATGAGGCATTAGATATAGACCTAGCTCCAAGCACTATTTCAATTGGGAATTCCACTTCCCTTTCTAGAGGTAATCCGCTAAGATTGTCTGGAAACACCTCAGGGAATTGTTTCACTATAGGTATACTCTCTAAAGTTTCATCTGTCTCTCCCTGAACAAAAAAAAAACCATATACCCTTGGCATCAATTTTTTCAAACATTCCTTGGCTTTAGCTATCGAGAGGAAACTCAAACTATTATTAACACTATCATCCCTCTATAGAGCAGGATAAACTATATTATTAACACTATCATCCCTCTATAGAGCAGGATAAACTATTTTCCTATTTCTACAATCCAGCATCACATTGTTCGCCTTCAACCAATCAATACCCAGAATAACTTTTAATTGATGGAGTGGCAAACAAATCAAATCAACTGTAGATTCATAACCCTAGACAGTAATTACACAATTCAGGCAAGCTTCCGCAGTCATAGTCTTGGCGCCCATTGGTGTCTACACAACCAGGTCAAATGGTAGTTTATAAACATGTAATCCTAGGCACTTTTACATAGTCATAAGCTATGAAAGAATGACTAGCACCCGAATCAAACAAAGATTACAACAAACTACCATTTAGAAGAATGTAACCTTAAATCAAGTCGGGAGACTTTCGTGCTTCCTCGTGAGTCATAGCGAATACTCTCCCCTGATTCTTGGGCCTTAGCTCACCAGTCACCCCTTACACTCCTTGGCATAATGTCTTGGCTGATTGCAATTGTAGTACACTACTTGCCCAACACAATTCCTACCAAAATATGCTTTGCCATAATGAGGACATATCCACTGTACTGATGATTTTTGGTTCTCACAATCTCCCAGTTGATATGGCTTCTTATTACCACCCTTAGATGAGGACACTTGGCTCTTGTGTTTATAGAATAAGCCTCCTTTATTAGGTTTGCCACGACCACTACCCTTGCTTGGGTTTATGTCTCTCAAATTGTTCTCGGTGATACGACACTCCATAACGCTTTATTGAACTCAGTTAACTGCCGTGTGGCCAACCTCTTCTTCAACTTCGGCCTCAAGCCATGGATCAACATGTCAGAACTCCACTCCTCATCATCCACAATCCAGAGGTAGGAGGAGTAGCGGGCTAGACGAATGAATTGAGACATGTAGTCATCAAATGTCTCATTGTCTCCCTGCTTGATAGCCAAAACTTTTGACTCCTCAATTCTCACGAACTTGGGGAAGTATTTACCATTGAACTGCTCTTGGAACAACACCCAGGTCACTAGTATATTTCGGGCCTGCATAGTCATAGCAATGTGTCTCCACCATCGGTTTGTATCCCTTTCAAGCTTTTAGATGGCTAGTCTTCTTTCACTTCAGTTAGGCACTTAAGTACTTCAAAGATTTTCTCTAACCACATAAGCCAATCCTCTACTGCCTAAAGGTCAAACTTTCCTCTGAACATAGGAGGCAGGTGCTTGTAGAACTTAGAAACCGAAAAGTAAAGGTCTCTCTTATTTTGAGTCGGCACCCAATGTGATCCTTGGTTCTACTTAGTGTGAAGTGGGGACTCATGGGATCGATTCGATCCCTCAGCTGTTTCCTCTTATCAGGTCTCCACTTGAGTCTCCTTATGTGTAAAGTGGACCCTGTCCTCATTGTGCTTGGCCCTTTCTTCCCTAAGCTCTTCTCTCAGATCATTGATTATGTCTCTCTGCTCCCTTATAAGACCTATCATCTCTTGCATCAGATCAAGTGGGTTATCATTAAGTTCTTCTACCTCTAGGTCAATTCTCCTAACTCTAGGGCGAGCTATTGTTTCTCTTTAGTCTACAAATGGTTCACCATGTCCGTATCATGATTAATGTATACATATAGTCCTTAAACTCATATATCAATAGACATCTGAAACATTCTTGTGTATACACAACAAACAGTTATCAATTCGAAGTTATCTTCTATTACCAAGCCAAAGAACTAAGGTCACTATCCTAGTAAAACCTACCATTGCTAGGAAAATTGCTCTGATACAACAAATGTAACCCCCGTCCTCATCAAGGCCATTATTATTGTTTAAAACATGTTTTACAATTAAACAAGAGATCGAGGATAATTTAAAACTTTTTACAAAACTCGTATAATACAATCTCTATTTATTTTTAAATAAAAACATTTGGCTTGTTCGATATGTCACATACACAATATTAGAGTGCTTGCAAATTTCCCGACATTCACCTGGGATTTATCCATTAATCAAAGAGTTTTATAGGGCATCATTGGCTATCTCAGTTTCCCATACTGGGGATTACACAAGAACTACAATTCTATGGTCAACATGTTTATACAATTGTCCAAAATGATAACCAAAAATCAAAAGCTAAGACTACCGCTGGTAATCCTAGTTGCCCTTGTTTAATTGCTTATCCCTTGACCCACTTTCCCTAGCTAAAATTGTTAATTGGAAAGAGTGAGATTCAAAAGAATCCCAGTAGTAACATTTCATGTATATGATGCATAATTAAACAAAGCATGTAAGCATATATCACAATTCAGCAACAACATCATTCAAAGCCGGGCTACCAGCCACGATTCAATCATTCATTCAAGGCCGGGCTATCTGCCACGTCCCAATCAGCTACATTCAAGGCCGGTGTAACCCCCTCAGTAATTATTATTTGAAATATGAATTAAGATGAATTAGAGACCGACGGATAAACAAAACTCATTTAAAATCCTCATCCTTGAGATAGGGTTTTCACAAATATCTTTCAAAATACAATACACCTGGTCTTATATTCATATTTCAAATACAATTACTTCAAAAAATTAAATCACATTCATAAATATCAAAGTGCACAACACAAATCCCGGCAATCCCGGGTTCATACTTTTACTAAAAGGTTTACAGGGCACATTCGCTTTTTACAATTTCTCAAATGGGGATTACACAACATCCTTTCAAAATACATATCCAAATACACATTCCAAATATTCAACCATATATACATCCAAACATGTACAGTTATCTCAACTACAATGATAACCAACTACCAAAACTCAAACGTCCTAATGAGTCTTCGCCGCCCTTAGTTGTTTGTTCCCTCCTCGAGCCACCTGTCCTGTCTAAAATATTGGTAGGGGAGGGCGAGATTCAAGAGAATCTCAGTAGGAAAATAGTACCAATATGCTTGCAAGATAAATGTTTAATGCATGACATGCTTGTATTACATAAGAATCATTAGAGAATAAATTTGGGCCTTGCTAAACTGCGGGTTTAGCAGTCCACTTATTTCAGGCTTATTCTCTAGCCTTAAATCTCAAAATTCGGGCTATTACATTTCTCTCCCTGTTCAATAAATTTCATCCTCGAAATTTGTTACCCTACTTAGGACTTTAGCGGTTGCAGTACTATTCCACCGCCACCCCCTAAAGGCAACAATGCCATAACTTTGGCACAAACTCAAATGTAACATAGTTGCCATGAAACCGCAATCGGCACCGTACACAACTGTCGCACGATCACAATCACCACACAATTGCCAATATACACAATCACAAAGAAACACAATCACTGCACGAATACCATCATTACGAAGCACACAATTGTCATAAACTCCAAATCATGAGTGGCTAGCTCATTCCATAAAATTTGCTCAATTAGGAGGCTAATGCCACTACTCTGCACAACCTAGTCACTCCTTTCAGGAGTAACTCAAAACACCACAAGTTCACCACATCAAATGACAGCCTCTACTTTATTCACAAGTATTGTAACTTTCACTGTATCCACTTGCACAATATTACCCTTACTCGTACACCGACTAGTTACTCCGCTAGTGGTAACCGGGTCATTTGGGCATTCACAACAACATCGGGCTACTCTGAAATCTCAATCTCTTTTATTTGAAGCTCCCTACGGTAACAGTCCACCTAGAGTCTCAGTCTCTTTTATCCAGACGACCGATCGGAAGTCTCAATCTCCCAACACTACCCTCATCCTCTTTCTCTACCGGGGATGCACACTACAATCACCCGAACCGTTGTTAGCTAATCGAGGATTATTTGCATGGTGATACATACACATTATGACAGATTGCACTGTTTGCAAGAATACCTCGGCTTTCGCCACTTGCAAAAATACTATAGTTTTCCCAACTATAATCATATAGCTTCCACAACAACACACAACGTAGATTCTAATTTTACGTACCACCTTTTGGCCTAGGGTCAACACCGGTGCAACCAACTTGGTGGCTAGCCATGCTGGCCATGTTACGGTAGTGCCCTCACAAGTGAGAACTCCCCGATCATATAGTCGAATTTGCCATTAGCTGAACTAGCTCTGCTCTGCTACACAACCACACCCCAATCCCAGCTTATTCATATAGCCTTTTTGGCTTTCACATGGTCACATCCCCCGTATTCTATTGCCCCGAAGGCACGGTCCTCCCACAGGAAACATTGATGGGCTACGGGTGAAGAATTCACACATATCCCCTGTATTCTACCGCCTCAAACGCACGATCCTCCCACCAGAAACACTGATGGGCCGTAGGTGAAGAATTCACAAATATTTGTCACACCTTGGGCCTATGCCAACAAGGCGCAGCCAACCGAACCAACCCGATCCGGCCCAACCGGGGAGGTAAACTCACAATACACATTCACATCAAGCTGGAACCGGGTATATTTATCACCGATGCCTTTAACAACTTCACCTTCGGCACCATACGCTTTACTACACAAATCATATCTCAATCTCAGCCCATTCACATCACTATAACCCCCTCCGTAATTATATCTGAAATACGCGATTAAAATGAAATAAAGACCAATAATAATCAAAACTCATTTAAAATCCCATCCTTGAGATAGGGTTTTCAAAAATACCTTTTAAAATCTAATTAACTTGGTCTCATATTCACATTTTGAATACAATTACTACGCGAAGATAAATCACATTCATATAAATATCAGAGTGCACAACATAATCATCCTGGTATTTCCGGGTACATACCTTCGCTAAAGATACACAGGGCACAATTGCCCATTAAAATTCTTTAAATGGGGATTACACAATCTCATCTCAAATTCATAGCCATATATTCAACCGAATCATATACAGTCTTCCTAACTCATTGATAATCAACTACCAACTCTCATCTCGAAGGAGTCCTAGCCGCTCCCTCCACGAGCACTTGCTCTGTCTAAATTGTTGGTAGGGGAGGGTGAGATTTCAGAGAATCTCAGTAGGAAACATATACCATAATACATGCATGATAGATGATATGTATATGACATGTTAGCTTTATCTAGATACATACCCCATAATGACATTTCTACATGCTCAATGTTGCATGTAACAAAACTATGGCCACAACAAAACAAAAATAGAGCTTTATTTATTCAAATATGCTCTACACAATCAAGTAAAGCAATCACATACATCACTACACAAGCAGATATATCAAATACATGCAAGTAAGGTAAGTCCCCTACCTCCAGTCTTTTCTCCTCGATTTGTGTGCCAGCAACTCGGGGCTTCACATTTGATCCTACAATGTCAAATGTACTATTTAGACACTTCTATAGTGTTTCTGGGGGTTATATGAGGCTATATTGAAAATTTACTAAAATACCCCGGGGACCCGGCCAGGCCCCGCCGTACCCGGTCTGGCTGTACTTTTCTTGAAATTTTGACATGGGCTATTTTGACATATTTTCGCCTAAGGAATCCATTTCCGGTCTCGGAATTATCAAATTCATTATGAATTTACAAAGTTACCCTTGGCAGCCCCACTTTAAGAGTTTCAGGGGCGTTTTCGTAATTATGTTTTTTCAGCCTTTTCCGAAAACGTGACCAACTGTAACCCCACCTAATTTTCACTCCTGAACTCAATGGAATCATCAAATCATTGAAAATCCATCTCTAACCCCTCTAAACTAGCCTTGGCCGAAATTCTCAATTCCCCGAGAAAAATTAGGGTTTTTCGGTTTCAGCTCCGCAGACATGTTTCTTTTTACTCCTAACCACTTTATTAACAATTACATTGGGTTAGAACTACCATTTAGTATCAATTTGGGCAGCATAACACCTAGGCCAACCCAGTTTCCAAATTTACAAAGACAATCCAGTGAAATTTCACCGATTAAATCAACCACAGTAGCCAGAACAATCAAAGATTGAAGTTTTGGAAGTTACTTCAAGCTCCCTCTGGCTTTTCCCTAAAATGGCAGAACCCTAACTCATTTTCAATCAGCACAATTCTTGCTTCAACACCTTAAATTACATAGAGTAGAAGCTTAGGAGAAGTATTGCACTGGTTAGGAGCTAAATCATAGGATGAATCGCTTTACCTTGCAATTTCTTGCTCCTTCTTTCTCTAGAAACCTAACCAGCTACTCTCTCTCATGTTGCATGAAAAATGACGGAAAATAACTGAATAAGATGAGGCAATATGTTTTAATTCCATGATGATGTCATGTTTTATCTTGATGATGTCATAATTCCCATTTTCGATTTTTTTCTGGCAGATTTTCTGTCCAAATTTTGAAACATCATAACTAATTCTAGACAAATCAAAATGAGGTGATCCCAAAGCTAAATGAAATCTATTTAAGTCCTCTCTATAGGAAAAATATGAGCCATTACCCAAAATCACCAAAAAATTCCGGAATTACATAAAACTCATCACTGCCCCAAAACAGAGTTCAGTTTCCATCCTAAAGTTTGGACAGTCATATCTCCTAGCTCACAAAAAGAAATGGCACAAATTATATGTCCATTTTGAAGTTTGGGATATGAAATTTAAGACTGGAAATTTTCAGAATTTTTAGACACCATTTGGTTATTAAAAACGTTCACACAAACTGACTGCCCAGAATAGAGTTTCACTGGACAGAATTTCAGATTTGGCATCTTTCCTTCCAATGGTCCCATTTTCATACCAAACATCATTCCTACATAAATTTTCACAAGGAATCCATTGGAAACACCAAATCAATCAAATTCACATCTCATTGACATATTTTCATAACAATCTCAACATGTCAACACAATTCACATTTCAAAACCTAACATTGCAACTTTTCCATTCCAAAGTTCCAAACCAATTTCAATGACATCAAAACACACTATGACACCATTTCCAACACAATACTCTATTCAATTCTTCCTTCTATTCTAAGTCAATTTGGATTTTAATCCACAATTGAACTCAAATACAGGGTTTCGACGCTGCTCACAACACACATAAATCACATTCGAGTGCTAAATCATATCATATTCTCCAAAAGGGTTATTTATTACTAACCACATCCACTTTTGAAGTCATTAACCCTTGATCACAATTTGGGATCTTGCTAAACCGGGGCTTAGCAATCCACTAATCTCAGGCTTATTCTCTAGGCTCGAGTCTCAAAAGCCAGGGTATTACAATCACCATATATGTCACATCCTTGTGGCACCACCCACTACTGGCATCGCCCCAAAGGCACAGTCCAGGCCTAGCACTTGGCAAACGCTCCAAGGCTAGGGGTTAGGAGTGGGACTCACCACACAACACAAAATTAAACTGGGATCGACCAAGACCACTGATACGAGTATAGATGATGTATTAAATAGTGCAAGTATACACTGTCGTAATCAAGTAATATAGAAGTAAGTATAGTATCATTCCCAAGAGGATTGAGCACTAAGTACCAAAATAGGTAATTTTAATTCTATTTAGTCGATCGATTAGTTGGTGATTGAGAGTACAAAATAAAAGAAAAACAATTAAATATGAGTGCAAATGATAAGAAAGCAAATATGAGAAAAAGCCCTAGGGATTATATTTCACTTAACAAATTCCGGATTGAATCACTTATCTATTCTAGCCCAATTTATTCCATATGATTGATAGTCGAGTTTCCCTAATTTAATTACTAGCCTCTTCCAAGGTCAAGCAATTCTATAATTAATTGCTAATTCAATATATTCCTATATGAATTTAAGCAATTAATTATGCATTAAGATTTATAGAACTTAGTAAGACTACACAACTCATATGAATATATTCCTATTTCATATGTAAGTCATGGTTTAATTATAGAGTCTACACACATGTATCTCCTTGCGGTCTCAACATACATATTGAAATCATTCAAAAGATAGCCAGTCAATCAAAAGCATTAAGAATAATAATTAAAACTCAATTATGAAGGAGAAATTCAAACTAGATTTAATAAGTTAAGATTCAATCCGTCATTAGTAAGCTACGTCATCACCTAGGAAAATGAAAGTTTAGCACATGATGAAATTAAAAACAAAATAAAAAAATTAATATTACATAAAACTAGAATGAAATCCTCATAAATATTGCATAAAAATTGAATATTAAATTCTCAAACATAAATATACAACCAAAAGATGCATGAAAAATGAAGAAATCTAGCTGTCCATTTAGGAGGTAAAACCTTTTATGTAGGCGGCATGCAAAATGTAATACAATCCTAAGCCTTCCAAGATGGAGGCATGCAAAATGTAGTACAATATATGAAATTAACTCTAAAGAAATAATACAATGACCTCAGAAATCTAAGAGAAAGATCTCTCTCGGTTAGAGAAGGACCTCTCCATATGGAGAAGGAAACCTCTGCTTCTCTTCCTCTCCTTTCCCTTTGAGCTTGGCCTTGATCTCTATTTATAGGGAAAAAAACCATGTGCTACAGTACTACTACAGTGATCTGGCAGCTGCTACAGTATTCGGCTACTCTACAATACTTCCATCGCTACAGTAACTTCCACCCGCTACAATGTAACCATCTGCTACAGTACTTTCATTTTTTTTAATTATTTTTTTAAAATAATATTTATTCCAAAAACATTATTTATTTATCAGTCACACCCAAATTTATTATACTAAACTCAAATATCCTCCATAAAATCATCATATAAGGGAAAATAAATATGCAAATATTTTACTTATCAACCCCCTTCTCACACGATAACATGGCCTCAAAGTTCTACTTCCAAAAGCCATAACCAACACATCATTGAGAGCCCATACTCCCAACGTTCCCATAACTCTACTCTACGATTCAACATCACAGCGACTGCACACTAGGGTTCGTCGTCACGGTAGCTGCACACTAGGGTTTGTCGTCACGGCGGCTTTCACATAATCATATAGTCTATCCCCCGTAAACTACCACCCCAGGAGGATTGTCCTCTTACTGGAACCTCCGATGGGCCACAGGTGAAGGATTCACAAATAGCCTTTAGGCTCACATAATCCATAGTCAACCCCCCATAAACTACCGCCCCAACAGAACGGTCCTCCCACAGGAACCTCCGATGGGCCGCAAGTGAAAGACTTAAAAATAGCCTATCCTCTCAGATGTCACCGTAGGTAGCCCTCTCCGATCTGAATCCTCCATAGATAACTCTTTCCTGTATTAGATTAACAACTAGCAACCTCAGGATACCTGATACACATTTCAATTCAATCTAATACCATACTCTGGTACCTCAGATGATCCGGGCCAACTCAATTTCCTAAGGATCAGCTTAACTATTGAGTCTAATACTTGGATCACAATTCAATCATCAAAACCTCAACCTTAGTTGAGCCAGGAAATCACTTTCTAATTTCCACGGAGGATCATCAAGTCCAACACAAATTTCAAATATATATGCCAGCCTAAGGCACATCGGTTCCTTAGGTCTTAGGGCCCTTAAACACACAAGTCCAATATGACATCACTGGCATGCAACATCATACCGCCTAGGGTTTCTCACCCTACATCTAGGTTCATCTTGATACCTAGAACCTTACTATCACATACCTTGGAAATCATTTTCCTTAATACCCTAATCAAGCCCATCTTTCCCTCACACAAGATCCAGTGGATTGTCATTCATTACCTCCATGCAACCCCCATCGTAATTATATCTGAAATATGCGATTATAATGAAATAGAGACCAATAATAATCAAAACTCATTTAAAATCCCATCCTTGAGATAGGATTTTCAAAAATACCTTTTAAAATCTAATTAACTTGGTCTCATATTCACATTTCAAATACAATTACTAAGCGAAGATAAATCACATTCATATAAATATCAGAGTGCACAACATAATCATCCCGGCAGTCCCGGGTACATACCTTCGCTAAAGATACAGAGAGCACAATTGCCCATTACAATTCTTCAAATGGGGATTACACAATCTCATCTCAAATTCATAACCATATATCAATCGAATCATATACAGTCTTCACAACACATTAATAACCAACTACCAACTCTTATCTTGAAGGAGTTCTAGCCGCTCCCTCCATGAGCCACTTGCCCTGTCTAAATTGTTGGTAGGGGAGGGTGAGATTCGAGAGAATCTCAGTAGGAAACATATACCATAATACATGCATGATAGATGCTATGTGTATGACATGTTAGCTTTATCTAGATGCATACCCCATAATGACATTTATGCATGCTCAATGTTTCATGTAACAAAACTATGGCCACAGCAAAAAAGAAACAGAGCTTCATTTATACAAATATGCTCTACACAATCAAGTAAAGCAATCACATACATCACTACACAAGCACAGATATCAAATACATGCAAGTAAGGTAAGTCCCCTACCTCCAGTTTTTCTCCTCGATTTGGTGCCAGCAACTCGGGCTCTCAGCTCGGTCCTACAATTCCAAATATACCATTTAGACACTTCCATAGTGTTTCTGGGGGCTATATGAGTCTATCTTGAAAATTACTAAAATACCCCCGAGGACCATGCCCCATTGTACCCAGTCCGACTGTACTTTTCTTGAAATTCTATCATGGGCTATCCTGACATATTTTTGCCCAAGGAATCCATTTCTGGACTCAAAATTACCAAATTCAATGCCAAAAGATGAAATTGCCCTTAGCAGCCCTTATTTCAGTGTTTTAGGGGCATTTTCATAATTCTGCTTTCTCGGCCTTTATCGAAAAAGTGCCCAACTAGAACCCCACCTAATTTTCCCTCCTAAACTCAATGGAATCATCAAATCATTGAAAATCCAACTCTAAGACCCATTTATAGCCTTGACCGAATTATATGGGTTTTCCAGGGAAAATTAGGGTTTTTCGGTTTCGGCTTCGTAAACGTGTTCCTTTATACTCCTAACCACTTTATTGACTATTCCTTTAGGTTACAACTACCATGTAGTATCAATTTTGGCAGCATAATAGCCCCATAAACCCATTTTCCATTTTTAGAACTAAAGACAATCAGGCAAAATTTCACCGAATAAATTGTCCACAACAGCCAGAATAAGCAATATACGAAAGTTTGGAAGTTACCTCAAGCTCCTTCTGGCTTTTCCCAAATATGGCTGAAACCCTAGCACTCTTAAACACCAAATTTGCTTCTCAAACACCTTAAATAACATAGAAGAGAAGCTTAGAAGTAGTATTATACGCGTTAGGTACGAATTCACTGAAGAAATCGACCTTCCTCGTGAGTTTTCTTCCTCTTCTCTCTCTAATGGCTGACTTGCACGACAGAAAATGGAAGAAGATGAAACCAAAAGTTCTTTATCATATATTACAATTTCCTTTATTTATTTTCCCATTTTCGGATTTTTCAGAAATTATGGCAGATTTTCTGCCCTAAATTTTTAAAATCATAACTAATTCTAGAAAAATCGAATTGAAGTGATTCCAAAGCCTATAGAACCCTTATTGAGTCTAGTATCAAGGAAAAATATAGAATTTTGCTAGATGGAATCACAAAATTTCCAGAATTTCAATCTTCGGATGCTGCTCCAAAAACTTTCCAGTTTTTCTGGGCTTACTTCAAAAATTCATATCTTTTTGTATATAGCTTTAATTGAGTCAAATGACCTATCAAATTAAAGCTTAGAATGTCTACTTTCATCCTATAAAATTTCATAATTTTTTCTCATTATTTAGTCTTCCAAAACCTTATGATAAGCTCACTGCCTCATAGGCGATTTCACCAAAAACATAATTATATTCTCCAAAGTTCACCATTTTACTTTCTTAATACCCCAAAGATATAGGAATCATTAGGGGATAAATTTGGGCTCTCGCTAAATTGGGCTTAGTAGTCTACTTAATTTAGGCTTATTCCCAAGCCTCCAATCCCACATTTCGAGGTATTACACTCCACCTCTTGGTCTACACATTAAATTATAGGGCGAACCATACTGATTCACCACATCCACATCAAAAATAATGTATACACAAAGCCCTTAAGCTCATATATCCACATTAGCAGGGACATTAATTTGATACCTCAACCAATCACAAATCATCGCCTATTTCTTAGGCCAACTAGGGGAACTATCCTAGAAAAATTGACCTTTGCAAAGAATTACAGCTCTGATACCAAAATGTAACCCCCTCCATAATTATTATTCGAAATACGTAATTAAGAAGAATTAGAGACCGACGGATAAATAAAACTCATTTAAAATCCCTATCCTTGAGATAGGATTTTCAAAATACACCTAGTCTCATATTCATATTTCGAATACAATTACTTCATAAAGAGAAATCACATTCATAAATATTAGAGTGCACAACATAAATCCCGGCAATCCCGGGTTCATACTTTTACTAAAGCGTTTAAAGGGCACATTCGCCGTTTATAATTTCTCGAACAGGGATAACACAATATCCTTTCAAAATACATATACAAATACACATTCCAAATATTCAACCATATATACATCCAAACATGTACAGTTATCCTAACTACAATGATAACCAACTACCAAAACTCAAACTCTTATGAGTCTTCGCCGCTCTTGGTTGTTAGCTCCCTCCTCGAGCCACCTGTCCTGTCTAAAATGTTGGTAGGGGAGGGTGAGATTTGAGAGAATCTTAGTAGGAAAATAGTACCAATATGCATGCAAGGTAAATGTTTAATGCATGACATGCTTGCATTACATAACTCATGCTCACACAATGACAAATCTGCAAGCTCAACGTTTCGAACAACATACTTATAGCCAATAGCATAAATTGAAACAGAGTTTCAATCATTCATATATGTATCACATAATCAAGCAAAGCAATAACATGCATCAATACACCAAAACAAATATCAAATACATGCAGGAGAGGTATGTTCCCTACCCTTATTCTTACCACGTCTGCTCCAGCACCGGCTACTGACAATCAGGGCGAACATTAAACCCTATAACCAAAGCAAGTACATAGGGTTATTCTTTATTCCCAAATTCTTACTTCCATAACACTTAAAGTTGGTTATGATCCACGACCTTTAGGTGGCTACTCAAAGCCCAAACACATGCCTAAAAGGTTGGGAAAGACTATACCAAAAATCTCCTCTCAGAAGTGCAAGATACTGATTTTTGGGGGTTGGCCAAGGCCAACAAATCCACTGGCCAGGGCCAAAAATAGGTCAGAAACAATTGGGCCACGACCAAGAAAATCCTGTTTCTTTGCTGAACTTCCAAAAATCATAACTAATTCTAGAAAAATCGAAATGAGGTGATTCCAAAAGCAAATTAAAGCTATTTAAGTCCTCTTTACTGTAAAAATATGGATCAATGCTTTCCATAACCACACAAATACAGAATCACTCAAAACTCAACACTGCTCCAAAACATATTCTAGTTTTAACATCAAACTTTGGACAACCATAACTCCCAGCTCAAATAACAAAATGACACAAATCATATGTTCGTTTTGAAGCGTGGAATGTGACCTTTAAGACTGGAAAGTTTCAGAATTTTTAGACACCATTTGGTCATTTAAAACTTCAATACAAACAAACTACCCACCAAAGAGTTTCAATGGACAGAATTTCAGTTTCTGCATAATGGCTTCCAATGGTTCCAATTTCACATCAAACACCATTCCCACACAAATTTTTACAAGGAATCTATTGGAAACACCAAATCAACCAAATTCACATCATATTGACATGTTTCACCAATAATCACAACATGTCAACACAAGTCACAATTCAAACTCAACATTGCGATTGCTTTTCAATCAAAATTCCAAACCAATTCCAATAATCAAATGCCACAACATAACACCAATTGCACCACCTTACACCATCCAAGTCCACCATTTCAAAATTACACAAAATCAGGGAAACATTCCACAAATCACAAAATCCAACCAAAAGTTACAAAACTTAGATCAAAAGGCATCAAATACTCACCTCTTCCTCTTCCTCTTCCTCAAACCAATTCGTTGATTCCTCCAACTTCAAGATTTCTCAAGCTCTCAAAACACCTTCTTTCCCAAATCTAAAACCATAGAGATAAAGCTCTCATCACTATAAATAACATTAATGAAAAGTGTTTGAGCATTAGAGGCCAAATAGATCAGAAAATTTTCGGCTGTGGCAAGGACTTTTGCTGCATCCAAAATTAGGTCTGAGAGTTTTTGGCTGTGGCCAAAAGCATGTCAGAAGCTTTTGGGCTACGGCCAGAACTTTTGGCAGCGACCAAGAAAATTTTAGTTTCTTGGCTGAAATTCTATAAATCATAACTAATTCTAGAAAAATCGAAATGAGGTGATCCCAATTCCTACTTAAATTTTTTTAAGTCCTCTTTACAGGTAAAATATGAATCATTGATGTCTATAAACACCAAAATCCAGAATTCCACAAAGGTCCATAATGTCCAGAATTAAGTCCAGTTTCAACCTCATACTTTGGAAATGCATAACTCACAGTGCACGCATCGAAATGCTAGACATTATATATCCATTTTGAAGCTTCGCATGTGCTATATTAGACTAGAAAATTTCAGAATTTTTCATCACCAATTACCCATTCAAAACGTCCATGCAAACTGACTGCCTGCACAGGGTTTTCACTATCCAAAACTTGCAACTTTTAAACCTAAGTTTCCATTGGTTCAAAATTCACATCCAATACTACTCCCACACAATTTTCCAAAAGGAAACCAATGGAAACATCAAAACAACCAAATTCTCACTCCATCTATATGTTCTATTTTGGGGCTACAATTAACACAAAACCCCAAAACTTCAAACTTCACATTTCAAGTTCAATTTAATTCTATCTATCCAAGACACACCACAAGGCACCATTTCCATGACCACTGTAATATCCCGAATTTTAATACTTGAGCTTAGGGATCAAGCCTGAAATTAGTGGACTGCTAAGCCCTGGTTTAGCAAGAGTCCAAATTGTGATTAAGAAATATGAAAAATGTGTTGATGGTGGTTTAAGATGAATTGCCATAATCAGGGGCAAAACGGTAAAGTTACCGACCAGTTGATCGGTTACCGAGGAGGAAACTCATTGGTAGCTTCAAGATCAATGGCTAGGATTGATTTGTGAAGTTGAGTATGGGGCATAATCATGTGTATGTGTGTGCATGTGAGCCCATGGGAGTTGAAGTGAGATGGTGACAAGTGGCAAAGTGTGGACCCTTGGATGAGGCATAAGTGATGTGAGACACATCATCATCACCTCCATCTCCTCTCTTCTCTCTCTCGTTTTCTCTCTCTTCCTTCCCCCATTTTCGCTGGTCATGCTTGGGAAAGAGGAAGGAAAAACTGAATTGTGAGGTAAGCAAATGACCTCTTTAACTCAAACTCTCTTCTCCAATGTTAATCCTTGAGTTGAGAGCTCCAATTTGTTGGTTGTAGCTTCTCCATTGGTGGTGATTTGAAGATCACGAAAATTTGAGGTGTGGAGAATCAAAGAGGGTCTTTGAGAAAGTTGTTAAGGTATGTTAACCCAATCTTTCTATCTATGTTTCATGCCAAATGATTAAGTTTGGAATTTCTGGAATTATTGCCCTAATTTCGAAAATATGGGTCAATGGGTAGTTTGGCATGTTATGGTTATAGAAATGGTATCTTAGAGTGAGTTTGGAATAGATAGATTGATTGGGGATTGAAATGATTGAAGTTAGTGATTTTGGAAAAATGATGATTGTGATGCCCTAGACCAAAGCATGTTAATGGAATGGGAATGGGGTAATTCTGTTGATTCCATTGAATTCAGTGAGTGATTTTGTGTGGGAATAGCTTTGGTAGAGGTTTTGGGTCCATTTGGATCAATTGGGCAAGAGTTAGAAAATGTGGTAAGTTTACTGCGTTTTCTGGAATCTGATGGATTCACTCGAGCAGACAGGGGTGTGCTCGAGTGAGGGATGACTGTTGCTCGAGTGAGGAAGAACCTGCTCGAGTGATATGAGAGTTTTCCCTTTGTGCTTCGAGTTGCACCTGGGTTTTTATGAGCGCTGCTCGAGCACATCGTTTTGTGCTCGAGTGAGCGAAGAACATGCTCGAGTGAGCATGGTCTGCTCGAGTGACAGTGGGAGTCCAGAGTGAAGGGTTACTTTCTGGTCTTCACTCGCGGGCAAGGTGCAAGAAGTGTGCCTTCTCACTCGCGGGTGGAGGGCATCTGCTCGAGTGAGCCGTGTGTGCCCGCGGGTGAGAGGTGTGTGCTCGCGGGAGAGAGTGGTGTGCTTGAGTGATCCCGGTCTTGGAGAGCGTTGGGTGCTCTCGGGTTCTCACTTCCTGGATTTCTCTCGCGGGTGCTCGAGTAAGGCATTTGGCCTTGTGCTCGAGTGAGGATCCGTGCTCGAGTGAGCTTGTGCCTCAGGTGAGGGTTGTGCTCTCGGGCATGTGCTTTCTGTCTTCACTCTCTCTTGTGCTCGAGTACTGTCCGTACCAATGCTCGAGTGAGAGCATTTGTGCTCGAGTGATGTCCGTACTTGTGCTCGAGTGAGAGCATCTGTGCTCGAGTGAGGCAGTGAAAAATATCAAGTTTAAGTGTTCAAAAGGGGATCTTTGGGGATAGTCTTCCAACCCTTTAGAGCTATGGATTGAGGTGTTTGAGGGCACTTAAAGGGCAATAATGATAACCAACTTGAGTGTCTAAAAGTTAAGGAATTGGAAAAGGGATTAATCCTATGTCCTTGATTTTGGTTATAGGACTTGATGATTACCCTGATCGTGAGCGGCCGGAGCTGGAGCTTACGTGGAATAAGAGTGTAGGGAACTTACCTCTCCTGCATGTAGTGATAATTGTATTTGTGTATTGATGCATGTTATTGCTTTGCGTGATTATGTGAAACATGTATGAATGATTGTAGCTCTGTTTCTAGTTATGCTATGGCCATGAGTATGTTGTGAAACATTGAGCATGCGGATATATCATGATGTGAACATGAGTTATTGTGATGCAAGCATGTCATGCATTAAATACTTATCTTGCATGCATATTGGTATCTGTTTCCTACTGAGATTCCCCAGAATCTCACCCTCCCCTATCAACATTTTAGACAGGGAAGGAAGATTGAGGATGAAGCAAGCATCCAAGGATGAAGATGACTCGTTTCTGGGCGAGAGTTGGGTTGTTGGTTATCATGGCACAATTGAGAATATATATTGTATATTTGGATCAGTGTTTGAGCATGTATTTGAGTAAATTGTGTAATCCCTGTTGATGGTGTTGTATGGGCTATTATGCCCTAAGATTAATGAGCGAAGATATGATTCCGGGTATTTATATTGCGTACTCTGATAATTGTATAAATGTAATTTATCTTCGCATAGTAATTATATTCGGAGTGTAAATATGAGACCGTGTGTTAGAATGACTTCGAAATGTATTTGTGAAAACCCCGTCGGGTTGATGGGATTATAAAGGTTGTTTTGTCTTAATGGTCTCTATTTCACGTTAATTACGTAATCCGGATATTAATTACGGCAGGGGGTTACAACCACATCATGCCAAACTCACTAAGACCCTAATTTTCAAAAAATAGGTCAAAAATCCCAGAAATTCAAGGTTCAGCCAGATCTCACAAAAACTATATAGAAAGGTTCATCTTACTCACCTCAACAACTTTCCCAAGCTTGTTCCTTGCTTCTCCAACCTCTAGATTTTCTTAAGGGCACAAACCACTACCAATGGAAATTCTAAAACTATATAAATGAAGTCCTCAACCCAAGGAACAAGATTAAAGAAGAGAGTTTTGTTATAGGAGTTCCTTTGGAGGGTCAAATACTCACCTTTTTCACAAGCTTTCTTCCTCTTTCTTGGGCACCAATGGCAGCCGAAAATGGAAGAGAGAAATGAGAGAGATGAGAGTGAAGAAGATGAAGAAATGATGGCTCTCCCAAGCCCATACTTGCTCAGCCGAATTGGGGGGGAAGAGAGAGAAGAAATACTTAAAATATTGAGTTGGACTTTCCAAATACACTCTCTCTCATCTTATCTTGCCAAGTGTCTAACTCTCATTGGTTTTCATAAAGTAACTAGTTCCTCTAACTACTCCATTAGCCATTTAGTTACCCTTCTCATTTCTCTTAATAATTAATTTCTTCATTAATCACTGACTAATTGGCCGATAATTTTCCATTCTTTCAATTTTCCCCTTATTATGGCACATTCACTTGAATTGCCACATAACACTTTTTTTTAATTCTTTTCTTCTTTTCCATGCGTCATTCCTTCTAATTTTAGCCCAAAAATTACTTTGTCACATAATTATGCTAAAACACAGGGTGTTGGGAATTTCTAATCACTAATTTGTGTCTCAAATCAACTTTAATTCACAAAAATATTCTCAATAATTATCATTAGCCGTTAATCAAAATATGGGGCATTACAATATTCATGCACCTGTAATGCTTATATTTTTGTCTCTTTCTCCAACTTATCATCTTCCAAATTATTCACTTCTTCCTTTCCTAATATTCAAACAAATTCATTAATACTTAAATTATAACTTTACATAAAATTGTATATTATCACATTCAACAAAATCCTTCATTTTTCTTCATAATGACCTTTCTTGGTTTTCAGCATAATAATTCAATAAAAGCACAGTAAAATACCTTCCCTTCTTCCTGACATTTTATAAAACACATTATGGGCATTCTTCACATTATCTCATAAAGCAACATTACATCTTCATATAATGACTGTAATACCATATCTCATATTCCCTGCTCTTAAAGTAAATTTTAAGAAAACTTTTCATTTATCGTAATGCATTAAGCACAATTACCATGCCCTTATAACATAATAATTCATAATCTATAATAATGCATTTCTATGAAAACCCTAGGCCTCATGTCGTCTACTACAAAACTCTAAATAAAGGATTACTCAAAGTTCAACATAATCATGAATTTAAATTGCAGATCCTAACTGTGTCAATAAATGGAATCAAATAAGTACACTGCGACTACTAATAATTGTAGCATTAGGCCTCAAGTGCCTTCCCAGTGACATTGTCCCTCTAGCTCTCACCTAAAAAGTGTGAGAAGTGATGGGATGAGACCACTGTCTCAATAACATAGTCACTATCCACCTTAACTACCGACACCACCTGTGGGGTGCTAGGTGGGACTAATATATATACATGTTAAACAGATATAATAAGTAAGCAGGCAAGCAAATATAATAAGCAGGAGTATAATAGTATTGATTCATATGCCTAAAGGAACATTTATTCATAACACAACATACGGTATAACAAAATGTTATAATGCAATGATTACTCTTTATCTTTCATTAACCCCTAACCCTCCTTCTTTCCTTCGACTAAACCTATGGGCTAAGTACATTTCATGTTACTGGTTACTATCACGAGCTCTCCATAAGTGCGATATATACTAGCCAAAGTACTATAGAGTACACAAGAGACCATGGGTTCCTTCAATATGGTTACTACCCTCGGGAATACTGCTCAGGCCCCGAGAATACTAAGCTTCATAAGCTCAAGAAGTCTCGGCATATACTCTTTGCTCTTAGGCTAAAATTGAGGAGCACCAAGCAGAGGTAGTTGAATCTTCATCGTACATAGGAAAACCTTATCAAATTTAGCAATCCTTGCTATCTGATAATTTGGCTCCAAGTACCAAATCATTTAAGCTTGAGGAAGTAAGAAACCAGCTGAGGATAGGGAACTAGAGTGTTCCTTGTAGAAAGGAACCTATACCTCTTCATTTTGCTGAAGATAATCTCACCAATATTCCTCTCTTACTTGGAGATAATTGAGGCCATCATAGAGTAATCTTTCCTACTAAAATGTGTGAATTTATTGTCCTTGTTCACTATATTGCTTGAATAGATATCGAATATAATTATGTGCAAATCATTCATGGAGCTAGGTTTAAAATTCAGAATACCAACTCCTTTTCCAAGTTTCAAGATCTAATAAATCTCTGCTCTTTAAAATCCATGAAAGGGCCGCTTAGAGAATTCTTAATTCCCAAGTAAGAATTAATCAAAGCTACAATAAGACAATAATCTTATCCCCCATATTAGTTTCCAATCTTTCCTTTACTACTTCACTCTTATCATCACATATTTCAAGTAGCTCAAGATTATTGTAGAAATGTCTCACAAAAGAGGGGCTATATGAAGTGTTAATCTTGAGCCAAGGCTCATACTAACCAAAATAGATATATAAATCCAACTTATAAACATGACTAAGAGTTTGCAAATCCAAGTAAATCATATGACAAAAGGATCTAAAGGCATAATCTTCTTCATACCAAGTTTTGTTGGTAGGCTTAAGCTCTATGAAATTCAAGTTATGTGGAGCATCCAAAAGCTCTTCCTCTTCTTCTGCTTTAGGTGGTACTACAGACTCAAACTGAGCTTCACCTTCAGTGGGAGTCTTCCTCTTTGAGTAGCTTGATTTGTTGGGAATCTGAGGACTTAGAGCATCATCAACTATGTCATTGAAAATGGCCGAGACCTAGGCCATGAAAATCTCATTCTCGATGTTTGCTTCAGTTTGTTTATTAGAGTCAGATGTTTGATAAGCTTGAGCAACACCCCTACCTTTGTCTATGAAAGCTAGAGAATCTTCTTTTGTCATGTAATGTGTGTCTCAAGGATCTTGAATCACAATTCCTTTTCATGTTGGCTTGGCCTCTAGTGGAGATTTATCAAGGATTTTTGCCTAAGAATGTTTGGTCAATTTTGGAGGCTTTGAAGAATATCAGGGGTTAGGGTTTCATTGTAAGAGAAATTAGGGGAAAATGTGAAATCTGAAGTTAAAGTTGAGCTTGGATGGAATTGAATACTCGATAATACTGTTTGAGAGGCTAAATTAGTGATTTGAAAAAGATCACTTGTAGAGGATTAGGGGATTGTTTGAGTAGAGTAATAGTAAAAATGATGATGATTTGGGGTTTTATGTCGAAACTTGATATTAGTCGAGTGATGGGGCATCACTTGACTCTATGCAAAAAAATTGTCACTTGAGTTGTCTTTGGTTACTCGAGTGATCACTCAAACTTAGTTAAGACAAACATTCAATTGTATATTATTTTAATTAAATATTTTGTTAATAATATAACTTTTTATTTTATATAATTGATTTTCTAATAAAAATTGATACAGGGGACATGACCCAATTAGTGTCCTTTTTTTCTTTTTAATAAATCATTTCAAAAGAAACCTTTTTCTTTTTCTTTTCACAGAAAAGTTATCAATATACTATAAACAGTTAAATAAATTATCAAGATTCAACATGGTCAAAAGAATTTACCAAAATACTATGCTCATGAAATCATTCAAAGTGGGAAAGATTTTAAATTATTGAGAAACTCATTCTTGGTGGTAAGAATGAGTTTTCTTATCTTCCACTTCTCTCTTCATCACATCCTCTAATTAAATCAGACATTTATTTTTGTGAATAAGAAGGTAAAATCATGAGAATGGTTTCACATTGCCAAACCTACATTTGTACTTTTGTGGTTATGGAAGTGAAGAAGCTTAAATAATGCTAATTTTTTCTAATAGTATGAATTTATTCTAAAAAGTAATTTAACAAAATTATCTTAAAATGTAACAACTATTATTAGATTTGACTCCTTTTTTCTTTTGCAAAGTTTTAATTCCAATCACTTGCACCCTCACCTTGACTACTGTAACCCCCTTACTTGAAAACCATTAATATGGTTCGAAAACGTGTCATAAAATAAACGGGAGACCAAAGGATAATTTAAAACCTATTGAAGGTCCCAACTTTAAGACAGGATTTAGTCCCATGATAAAATGGGTTTTTAAAAACTTTTTCAAAACCTATTTAATAAGGTCTTACTTCCACTTTTCGAATCTATTTGGTCTGTTCGGTTTCATTAATATCAGATTATTTAACAAAATTTCCTAAAGAACTCTTGGGTTATATTCATGATCTAGTAGGGTCTACAGGGCATCATTGACCATCTTAGTTCCCATATCGGGGATTACATACAAATTCATAAGTCTATGGTGGATACATCCACCTTTACAATATTGAACTTATATTTACATCATTTACATTATATAGATTCATCCAAAAGTTTGATAACCAACACAAAACTTTAATCTCCTAGCTGTGAGCGCTAGCTGCCCTTGTTTACCTACTTATCTTTTGATCCGCTTGCCCTAGCTGTATGTTAGTCATTGGAAAAAGTGATATTCATATGAATCTCAGTAGTAACATTTCACTTATATGATATATAATTTACCAAAGCATGTAAGCAATCAACAAAAAAGTAGCATTCACAATAGAGTACATAGAAGAATACATAGCAGCATTCACATTCATGACATTCGTCAGACAGCAGCATACACAGCAATATTCACATTCATGACATTTGTCACAATTCACAACAATTCGTGACATTCACCACATTCGTCATAATTCTTCACATTCGTGACATTCACAACAATTCATGACATTCGTCACATTCGTCACAATCTTCACATTCCTGACATTTACAGCAATTAGAAGATATGCAATACATACAAAGCATTATACATTATATAAGGGAAGGAGTCATTACCTTGTTCTTTCCGTTCTTGCTAGGGCACACTTTCAGCTGCTAATTCAGATCATAATTCACATTGTTTTCTCCAAAAGTGTTTGTCTAACATTAATTACATTCATTTTAGGAGTCATGAGCCCTTATACACATTTTGGGGCATTACAACTACTCTAGGAGAATGTATACACATAGTTAGTATTTCCTTGCTAGAATAGCTAGGACCCATCTTTCACCAAAACTTCTTCATTAGGATATAAAAAAGGTTTAGGAAGCATTTTAAAACTTTGAACATCATCTACTTCAAGCATCTCTATTACTCTATTCGTTGAAGGGCATATTTATAGGCTTTATTTGTGTACACTATAGTGCTACTTCCAAACTCCCTATTTTCATATGTTTGTCATATGTTTTCTTCATCCTCTTCCTCTGTTCTCTAAATCATCATGGTGAATCGATGAGCTAAAGAAATTCTAGAGAATCCTCCTCACTAACCTCTACCTCTTTCTTATCCTCACGGTCCTCCTCCCCAACATCTACCTCTACTACCTCCTCCTCTTCCCTTAACCTCCCATTCCTTCTCCTCCTCCTCTTCGTGCTCCTACTCACCAAACTCTACCTTCACCTACTTCTCTTCCTCCTCCCCAAACACCACCTTTTATTCCTCCTCCTAGTCCTATTCCCAACATCCACCTCTGCCTCCAATCCACGGCCGCCGTTGCTGCCATATCCATATCAAATTGTCCTCATCCTTTTAGATGATTCAAATCACTTATCTAAGGATCCTAGATAGGTTTTACTTAGTTTCCATTTTTAGTTTTATTTATATAAAATATATTAATGAAATTATCTCGATACCAATATAAAAAAAATAACAACATACGTCACAATTTTTATTAAAAAAATGTGATAAATAAAATAAATAATATACCTCACAAAGTCATGGTTTTTTAAAAAAATTAATAACATACCTAATGGTTATTTAAAAATAATCATGTTAAAAGTAAAATAATAATTAGCGGTCCTTACCAACTAACTATTATGTAAGACCTTAAAAATTACTTAACATGGGGGTTTGGTAATAACATTCCTCAAGGTTATTTAAAAATAATCATGACAAAAGAAAAACAATAATTAGTAATTCTTACCAACTAATCATTATGTTTAACCTTAAAAACTACTTAATAGGAGTTTGCTTGTAAAACATCCAATCAGTTTGACATTTCTAAACTTTTACACTTAAAAGCTAGCTCTTTCAGCTCTGTAAAAGGCATCCATTCAAACTCAGAGTATTAATCCTTCAACTTCTAGTTTGACATAAGGTTTGTGTTTTTTTTCATTATACATTTAGGTGAATTTATTTTGAGCACAAATGATTATTGGGTTTTGATTGAGGTATTTATTTCTAAATGATTTATCCAAAATGGGATCTTTGAATAAGAAGTAGGTGTATGTTGATTGGCTATCTAGAGACTACTGGGATAAGGTAACATATTTCCTTGACCTTGCAATTATGCATAATCCCCAAAACGATAGTTTATTTCTTTTCCCTGTTATAAAGTATGGCAATGTAAAGTAGTGTGATCGAGAAACTTGTCTATCACACTTAGTGATTAATCAAATTGATCCTACTTATACATGTTGGATGAGACATTAAGAGACAAGTAATGGGGTGTTTAAACATATGAAAAGTTGTGCATCACCTAATTTTGACACAAGTGCTTTTAAGGCTGACCGTCTTAATGATATGGCCAGCATTAGAAGAATACCTCCACGATTGTCCTAAAATATTAGAAACTTCAACGAGTGACGCAGTGAAGCCATCGTATAAGCTGTGCACTAACTTTACCTTATTGAGTACTCTATTGATATTATACAACTTGAAGTTCTTAGCATACAGTTCCAACAATCAAGTGATGTCTTATGTAAGCTACAACATCAATGGATTCACCTTCTACACCAAAAACCAAGATGATCAATGTAAAATGCAAAATAATGGTGTAGTTCTTGTTGCTAACACCATGTATATATCGAGTGTTGAAGATAGAAATCCTATCTATGTGAAGATGTCATACTTTAGGGTGATTGAGCATATGTGAGAGTTAGATTATATTGGCTTTTGGATTCCCATATTCGGTTGCAAGTGTGTTGACAATAATCATGTCTTGATGACTTAGGGTTAATAAAATTGAATTTAAACAAACATGGGTATAAAGATAAGCCTTTCATTTTGGCTACTCAGGTTAAACTAGTGTTCTATGTCTGTGATCCTTCTAAATATGGATGGTCTATTGTTTTGTTGACAAATAAAGTGAATGATGAGGAGATGGGTTATGGAGATGATGTAGTTGAAGATTATCCATTCAATGGGAGATCAATTAAACTATCAAATTTGGATAAAGAAGATGCTTTGTACATCAGGCATGATTACATTTAAGGCATTTAGGTTCAATGAGGGGAAAATTATTGGCACACATGCATGTCTTAGATTTTATTATAACCCACCGACCTCAGAACCCCACTACACCAATTGAATTTTCTAGCTATCGTCAGTCATTTTCAGTGTAGCCAAATAATTCAAAGCCTTCTCCCTACTTCTTAGTGACATTTGCATGAGTTACTTTACTTGCCCTAACTCGTATTTTCATTCATTAGCACACATGCATGTCTTAAGGTCTATTATAACCCATAAACCTCAAAATCTAACTGCTTCGGTTGACTTTTCCAACTATCGTCAATCAATTTCAAAGGAGCCACACAATTCAAATCCTTCTCCGTACTTCTCAATGACAACTACGTGAGTTGCTTTGCTTGCCCTAACTCGTATTTTCATTTATGAGACCTAACTAGGTTGCATTTCTTTGTGTGGTATATTCTTCTCATTTGGAGGTATGATTTCCCTTCTTCATTCTGTATTCTCCATCATTTATTTCATGCTTTGTAGCTAGGTTTTATCGTATCATGATGCTTGAAACCGCAATCGGGCAAGGCCGGAAACAAACAGGGAAAGGTTTGATGGACAATGTGTGGGACAAAAATCCATTGCAAAAAAATATGGGGAAACTTCATGGAGTCATAACTTTCACTGATACTAGGAGAGGCCCCAGTACCAAGTTCTCCAAAGAAGAAAGAAAGGGGCTAAAGGAAAAGAGGCAAAACACCCTAATCATCATGTTAATGTGGGGAATATTAGGTACTTGCAGTTATGACGGAAGCTTCAAATAATGTTGGTTAAGGGAGGAGTCATTAACTTATTTTCTATAGGAAATGACTATATGCTATTTTATACTGGAGGGCGGTTCATGGCTCATACAGAATGATTACATCATGATTCAAACCATAAAAAAGAAACTTCAATCTCTGGAGTCAAAATAACAATCAACTTGATCTATGTGAGACTACCTGCATTACTAGGTGACTACGATGATAAGAAATTTTTCCTTCAGTTTAGGAACAAAATAAAAAAATCTATCAAGGTTGATGAGATGACTCTAACTAAAGCTTAGACAATATATGCTAGGTGTGTGTAGAGATTGACTTAAGGGCTCCTCTCCTTCTATCATACACTGTAGATGGCAACATGCTGAGGATAAAATATGAAGGATTGCACTTGACATACTTCTATTATAGGAATTTTAGGCATGACATTGAGCAATGACCATTTAAAAGACCTCAACAAGCTATGTTAGAGAGCAATGTTCTAAAGCAAATCTAACCATTAGTAAAAGACGGTAGGGAGGTCTGACAAAGGGAAAAGGTAGTATGTATGGGGATTAGATGTGTGTTAAAGATTCAATAAGGGGAAAATCTCAATTGCACAAATATGGTGAAATTGTAAAAAGGCAGAAGAAAGCTAGAGATTTAGAAAAGGTGATAGGCAGATCATCAAGGTTTGCTATCCTAAAAGATGAAGACAAAAACCGGGGGGAAGGGGGAGGGTCAGAAGAGGTGACTAGAGGACCATTATAGGACATTTCAAACACAAAAGGTAATGAGAGTAATAAAACCGCCAATCCTAGGCATCCATAAAGTATGATGAAGGAAGCTAGGGAATCAAGCAAAATGTTGGAAACAAAAGTGAGGGAGTTGACTAAGAGAGAGAAATCATAGGTGACAAGAAAGTATGATTTAGAGGCATTGGAAACAAGAAGGACAAAGGAAAAAGTAACTAGACCGCTACAAGGGAATATTTAAAATAGAACAAATGTGCCAAAACATGGGTGAAGAGGTTGGGCCCAAGGAGATGCATGAAATAGAGAGGAACACAAGCGAGACAACTCTACCATTGAACCAAATACAATATGAGGAGGAGAGAAGCAATATAGTAGATGAAATGGGCCTTGAAAATCACGTAGTAGACCATTTCCTTGACAGTTTGCCAGATCAAGTTAATCCAACTACACGAATGGATGAGGATAAACCTCCTAATCCTAATGAACCTATAGAGCTATTAGGCTTCTCAAAAGTAGAGAAAATTCTCCAGCATCTAAGTAGTTCAAAGGGGATTGCAATCATTAATGAAGAGCTTAAGAAGAGGTAGAAGAGATGTACTTAGCCTTAAGGCAAAATTAAGTTTGGAGTACACTGTTTCTCTAATTTATTTTTTCATAATGAAACTTGTTTGGAATGCTAGAGGGGGTGCTGGAAATTGTTTGGTAGCACTTTAAAAGAATTGAAAAGAATGTATAAACTGAAAGTGGTTTAAGAGAGATGTACAAATACTGGAGGTAGATGTCTGCAGAATTTGGAGACCCAATACTATAGATTCTCTCATCTTGGGCAGGTACCCCATGTGACTCCTGGTTCTATGCAGTATGAGGCATGGACTCCTGATCTTGAATTGACCCTTTTGATGTTTCTTCATGATGTGTCTCCTCTTGGGTCGATTGGACTCTGTCAGCATTACGTATTTTCTTCTCTCGGAGCTCTTCCCTTAACTCATTGATCATATCCGCTGTTCCATTAACATGCTTATCATTAGTTGCATAGGATCAGGTGGGTTGTTATGTATCTCTTCCACTTTTGGTTCTACACGGTGCACTTTTGGGTAAACTATTGTTTCTTTTCACTCTACAAATGATTCACCATGTCAATATCACAATAATTGTACACACATATTCCTTAAAACTCATATACCAATAATAACAGGAATATTTATGTGTCTACAATAAATAATCATATACTAACTATCATCACTAAGGCAACAACTATCACAACTATTTTAGCAAAACCTACCCTTACCAGGAACTAGTGCACTAATACCAAAAATGTATCCCCCTTCCTTAATAGTCGTAATTATAGTTCAAAAATGCATCATTATGATAAATTAGAGACCAACGGATAATTCAAAACTTATTGAAAGTCCCAACTTCAAGATAGAGTCTGGTTCTGTGATAAAGTGTGTTTTCTAAAAATTTTCCAAAACTTGTTCAATACAGTCTCACATTCACATTTCAAATATATTAGGCTTGTGCAGTTAGGTTCCATTCATAAATATCAGAGTATAATCCAAAATTCCCGACAACACTCGGGTTTCATCCATTCACTAAAGGGTTTACAGGGCTTATTCACCGGTTTCAATTTCCCATACTAGGGATAAATAATACTATTCAAAGTTACAACATTCACAATATATACAATAATCCAAAAATATGACAACCAACATAAAAGTTCAAAACTTCTAGGGGAGCACTAGCCACCCTTTGCCACTTATTTCTCCATTGATCTACTTGTCCTAGTTATAGGTTAGTCAATGGAAAGAATAAGATTCAAAAGAATCTCAGTAGTAAATATTCACTCATACAATATATAATCACAAAGCATGTAAGCAAATAACAAAGCAGCAGCAACAACAACAACAATCACAGTGATGAGTAACTTTCATCACAAACGACAGCTCTCACGACTGTATCTATTTGATGGGTGACTTGCGTCACAAATGACAGCTTGTACTGTATCCATATGATGCGTGACTTGTATCATAAAATGACAGCACTCACAGTTGTATACATAAAGCTTTCATAGCAATATACATCACAGCATTTGTAACCAACACAATTCAATGATAAGGCATTCATACAATGCATTATACATAATATAAAAGAAGAATCACTTCCTTGTTCTTTTCGCTCATCCTTTGGTACTGGTTTATCAAGCGTAGGGAACATGTCAAATCCTATAAACCATAATCAAGGATGAAGAGTTATTCCCTATTCCAATACTCAACTCCAAAACACTTAGGGTTGGTTATCATTTGAGACCTTTTGGTGGCTACTAAAAGCCCAAACAGATGCCTAAAGGGGTTGGAAAAATTAAGCCAAAGACCATCTTTCAAAAGATCAAAATGCAGTTTTTGAGGGGTTGGCCGTGGGCAAGCCATTCTCTAGCCACAGCCAAAAGATGGTCAGAGAGATTTAGGCTGTGGCAAGAACCACTAGCCGCAGCCAAAATCAGGTCAGAAACTTTTAGGCGGCGGCCAGAATCCACTGGTTGTGGCTAAGAACATGTCCGATAGTTTTGGGCCGCAGCCAAGAACTAGTCAAATGCTTTTGGGCTGCGGCCAAAACTCCTGGTCGTTGCCAACAACTGGCCTGTTTCCTGGTTGTTTTCAAATGACCATAACTTTTTGTACAAACATCGAAATAACACAAACTTTATATCTTTGGAAAGCTTGAAATGTCTACTACTAAACTGGAAAATTTCATAACATTTTGCAACCATTTGCTATTTTATAACACTATGAAAATTTGGTCCCCTATACAGAATTTAACTTGACAGAATTTTGTAGAATTTCAAGTTTTTGCATAAATGTTTCCAAAGGTTTAAAGTTCACATCCAACACTACTCCCACATAATTTTTCACAAGAAATCCAATGGAAGAGTCAAAATAGCCAAATTCCCATTACTTTCATATGTTCTATTTTGATCACATTGCAATACAAAATCTCACATTTAGGACAATTTCACATTCAAAACTCAAAGCAATATCATTGTCCATAACACAACATAAGACACCATTTCAACAATCAAAACCCCATGAATCCTCTAAAACCCCAACTACACAAAAAATAGGGCAAAATTCAGAATTCAAGGTTCTCAACCAATGGTCACAACATATATACTAATAGGTAGCTTTTACTCACCTCTTTAGCTTTCCCAAACTTGTTCTTTGATTCTTCAACCTCAAACTTTTGTTGAACTCACAAAACACCTCCTCTAGAAAATCTAAAACCAATGAAATAAAGCTCTTATCAAGATGATCAAGATTGAAGAAGAGGCTTTTGGCTTTAGAGGTCATCTACTTGGCTAAAAATACAAGAGATTGCCTTGATTTCTTCTTTCTTTTTCATCTACAACAATGGACGTCCAAAAGCTTGGAGAGAGAGGGAATGATAATGATAAGGTCATATTTTTGGCTCCTCAAGGGCCTCTTGGGCGACTTTGAAGTGAGAGGAAAGAGGATAGGAGTTGAAACTTTGGCCTTAATCAATGGCCCAAATGATGCCAAGTGTTATGATCTTGGAACTTCTTCCATGAGCTTGCACTCATGTGATTATTCTTTCTTGTTTACTTGGCATTTAGTCACACCACGTAATTTTTTAAGTTATTAGTGAATTCCCTCTTCGGTTGCTGACTAAATGGCTGGTAAATTTTCTTTCTTCCCATTTTGCCCTTGGCTATGTTAATTCCTATTGAATCACCATTGAGCAAATTTTATACTTCCATTTATCCATGCTATGTGCTATCCCCTTACTCTTAATTCAATTTTGGTTTTAATACCATAATTGATCTTCAATACAGGGTTTGGGCATTTACTACTATTCATTTAGATCATAATTCACATTGTATTCTCTGAAAGTGTCTATTTAATATTAATTACATTCACTTTTGAAGTCATCAGCCCTTAATCATATTTTGGGGCATTAAAATTCTACCCCCATTCAATAAATTTTACCCTCAAAATTTTTTACACAATTTGAGCCATAAACTCTAGATAACACCTCTGTATGTCTGCTTCCGCTTCCTAAGTTGCTTCCCTCTAAGACATTCCCTTCTAAACCACCTTCACAAATAGTATGCTTTGGTGTCTGAGCTATCTTTCTTTCCTATCAATGATTTTTTCTGGCTTTATCGCATAGGTGAAGTTGTCTTGTAAGTCGACATCTTCATACTTGATAATGTGCGTTGGATCCAGTTGGTACTTCTTCAGTTAGGAAACATGAAACACATCATAGAGTTCGCTTAAGTTTGGGGGTAGGGCTACTCGATATGCTACAAGTCCAATTCTTGTAAGAATCTCAAAAGGACCTATGTACCGTGGGCTTAACTTCTTTCGCTTGATTGCTCTCTCGATGCATATGACCAAAGACATTCTCCAAAACACATGATTACCAACTTCGAACTCTAGAGGTCTTCTCCTCTTGTTAGCGTAACTTTTCTGTCTACTCTGTACTGCAAGGAGCCTCTTTTGAATGATTCTAATATGCTTTGTGGTCTGATCAACAAGATCTGGCCTATACAACCTTCTCTCATATAGCTCTATCCATCACAAAGGTGATTGGCACTTTCTCTTATATAACGCTTCATACGAAAGCATCTGAATGCTCGCATGATAGCTATTATTGTAGGCAAACTCAGTAAGTGGAAGAAAGTAATCCTAATTGCCCTTAAAGTCTAGAACACATGCTCTCAACATATCATCTAGAGTCTGAATCCATTGATCTGTTGATGATAAGCTGTATTAAACCTCAATTTCATACCTAGAGCTTCATGCAGAGCCCTCCAGAATCTCAAAGTGAAATGGGGATCTCTACCAGAAGTGATAATTTTCGATGTGCCATGAAGCCTCACAATCTCTCGTATATAAATCTTTGTCAGTTTGTCCGAAGAGTAACTAACGTTAATCTATATAAAATGCGCTGACTTTATGAATCGATCAACAATCACCCAAATTGCATCATAGTTCTTGATCCTAGGCAATCTCACAACGAGGTCCATGGTCACACTTTCCCACATCTATTCTAGAATCTTAGGACTCTGCAATAATCCTAGTGGCCACTAGTGTTCAATCTTTACCTTCTGGCAAGTAAGACACCGCGCTACATACTTGGTCACATTGCTCTTCAATCCTAGCCACTAATGCATAGACTTTAAACCGTGATAAATTTTGGTCATTCCGAGGTGAAGTGTACACCGACTCTTGTATGCCTCATCCAGGATTCTCTGCCTCAAGTTAGCCTTTAGTGGAACTCAGATTCTCTTTTTGTATCGAACCAATCCATGAGGCGACAAATCATAGTCCTGAGTTTCTCCTCTCTCAATCATGATCCTAATGGACTGCACCTGATCATCTTGCTTCTGAGCCTCTTAATTTTAGTCCTCAGATCATTTTCCCCTTAGGGAACACTATAATTAGCATAGATGATTTAGTTCAACAAATTCAAGCCCTGAAAATCTAATATCAATTTTCTCTCTTGTATCATCATTACTACAACAAGCACCGTCTTTTGACTAAGAGCATCCATGATGACAATAGCTTTACCTGGGTGATACTTAGTCTCCAGGTTGTAGTCTTTTAGCAACTCTATCCACCGGTGCTGTCTCATATTCAATTCTTTTTGGTTGTATAAATACTTGCTGCTACTAAATTTTAAAATAAGCATCGCAAGTATACGGGTCGTTGGAATAGTATAGTAGCAAATCAAGGTCATCCCACAGAGATTCAAGGTAATAGATAATTAGGCATTAAAATTCCCATTTTTATTTAAGTTGAGAAAATCAAAGAGAGAGATTGAAAGACAATGTAAATAAATGCAAAAGAAACAAATCTAATGATTTAAATATTTCAATTGATAAAAACAACCTAGAGTGGCTAATCCCTTCTTTAAATCTTAAAGCATGCATTTACCTAATTAAAAGCACCTAATGTTAATTTGTTAATCTAGAGAATTAATGGATATAAGTATCTTCCAATCACTTATACCCCTCTCTCAAGTTAAAATTGTTATTCCTAACTAATTTACTCAAGAGGCAATAAATATTCAAATTCACTCTAATATGATTATATGGGTCCAATAGGTATATTCCTATCCTATTGGCAAATTAGAATAAATTCTAATCCCACGTTACTTAATCTTATGGTCTAATTAAGATCCCTCTCCCAAGGATAATCTAAATTTTCCAATTTCATACTTAATGGTGAACAAGCACTAAGTAGACAAAACAGAACATATTAAGTAAACAAAAATAATACTAAGCACAAATTAATTAGTTAATACATGCTCAAATCCTCAAATTAGTTCATAGCTACTCTAGCTAAAAGATAATTAGCCACTCATGGCTTTAAGCAGAGTCATCTCACACAATTAAACCAGATTTCAAATCCATACATGAATCTGAAAGCAAGAGACAAACACATAGCACAATAAAACAGGCCAATGAACTTAACACATGAGAGCTTCCTCTGTCCAGGTGCCTCATCCTCTTTCTCTTTTCTGTTTCTGTGCGGCTGCTCAGTCTTTCCCTTCTATGCGTAACTTTGCTATTTGTTTTTCTGGTTCAGCTCCAAGATCCAAGAAAATGATGATTCAGTTCTCAATGAATCAACTGCCTCTACTGTTTCTGATTCAGCTCTCGTCACTGTCGAGGACCTGGGGAAGAAGAAGAAGAATCAGAAGCTAATGGCTCTTCCCCAGGTCCCGATTTCAATAACACTCTGTCACTACTCCCGACCTTCAACGATGGTGAAGACGATGATCCTTCGTACAATGCAGCTGTCCTCTACTTCTCCAAATCACTCTCCCAGCTTGCCCCTTTTTTCCTCCTGATTCCCGTTTCTTTCTTTTCTGTCCAACTACACCTCCTCTCATTCAATCCTTCTTTACCTTAGGTTTCCCATTCTTTCCATTCAGCCCAAAACGATGTCGCATGCTCTTCTGTTTAGTTGGGCCCTTTTCCTTTTTATATTCAGTCTATACTTAAAGTTTTCCGTATTTGATAGCTGCACAATAGAAAGAAAAAGAAAAGCATAAGGAAAAAATTAATAATAAAACGAAGAAAATTGAAATGAAATAAAAACAACAAAGTATCCTTTTCTTGATACTAGAATTTATTTTTAATCTAAACTTAAAACCTTTTATTAAAATCTAAGATATTTAAAATGGAATCCCTAAATAATGCACCAAATTGTTATCTTATAAAATATCAAGAAAATCATCTTAAATTAGCATTGATAACTCCAAAATTATATCAAAATATGTCTCAAATATATTAAAAATGAGGAGTTATCAAAATACTTGAGACTCTTATGGTCGTAGTACAATTCTACCATCACACCATATAGGTAATGTCGCCATATCTTCAATACAAACACAATCACCGCAAACTCTAGATCATAAGTGGGAAAATTCATTTCATGAGGTTTCAATTGTCGGGAGGTGTAGGCCACCACTCATCCCTACTGCATAAGGACACACACCAACCCCTGCTTACTCACATCACTGTACACAACATAAATTATGTTGGGATTGGTATAATAAACATCGATGGCGTGGTCAACCTCTCCTTCAGCTCAACAAAACTATTTTCACAATGTTCATCCCACTTAAACGGTTGATCCTTTCACGTGAGCTTGGTCATCAGCAAGGCGATATGGGAGAAATTCTGAATAAATCTCTAGTAGTAACCATCAAGACCTAAAAAACTGCATATCTCAAAAATAGTTTCTGGCCTCTTCCAATATAGTATTACTTCCACTTTATTAGGATCTACTGAGACCCCTTCTTGCAAGATAACATGGCCTAAGAGCTTTACTTTTGAAAGCCAAAACTCACACTTACTCAACTTGGCATAGAGCTTCTTTTCACACAATATCTCCAATACTATTCTCAAATTATGCTCGTGCTCCTCGTTGCTCTTGGAGTATATCAGAATGTCGTCGATAAATACTACCATAAATTGATCTAGATATTGTCAAAAGACACTATTCATGTAATCTATGAATATAGCAGTTGCATTAGTCAATCCAAAGGGCATTACTAGAAACTCATAGTGCCATACCTCATCCTGAAAGTAGTCTTCAGTACATCTTCTGCTTTCACATACGGCTGATGATAACCTGACCTCAGGTTAATCTTCGAAAGTACGCAAGAACCAGACAATTGATCTAGAAGGTTATCGATTCTTAGGAAAGGATATTTTTTCTAGATGGCTATCTTGTTCACTTCTATATAACCACAAACAATCTCAGATTCCCGTCTTTCTTCTTGATAAACAATACTGGAGCTCCCCAAGTGAAAAACTGGGTCGAATAAACCCTTTTTCAAGTAACTCTTCGATTTGTTTCTTTCGCTCCGGCATCTCATTTGGGGCCATCGGTATAGGGCCTTTGATATAGAACCAACTCTAGGCACAATTTCAATAAAAAACTCTACTTCCATTTTCAAAGACAATCCGCTAAGATCATCCTGAAATACCTTAGGGAACTCTTTTACCATAAGTATACTGCTTAGAGTTTCTTCTATCTCTCCCTGCATGGAAAAGAATACCATATACCCTTGGCACCCCTTCTCCAGATATTTCTCAGCTTTGGACGTTGAGAGGAAATTCAAACTAGTATTCCTCTTATCATCATTCTGCCAAGTAAGATAAATTATTCTCTTGTTCCCACAATCTAACAGCACATTATTGCCATCAACTAATGAAAACCCAATATGACTTCTAATTGATAGAACAACAAACAAATCAAGTCAACAGTAGACTGATGCCCCTTAAAGATTATCATCCGTCACAACCTTAACACCCATCAACGTAGACACAACCAAATCAAATGACAGTTTATGAACATGCAATACTAAGCACTTCATACAGTCATAGGCAATAAAGGAATGACTTGCACCATAATCAAATAAAGTTTGCAGTAAAGTACCATTGAGAAAAATTTTACCATGAATCTAGTCAGGGGACTTTCGGGCCTCTTCTTGTGTCATAGCAAATACCCTGACCTAATTCCTAGGCCTTTGCTCTACCAGTGGCTATTTGCACTCACTCGTAATATGTCCTGGCTATTTGTAGTTGTAACATATTACTTGCCCCATACACGTTCTGCCAGGATGTGACTTACCATAATGAGTACATGTCCACACCGCTAGGGATTTTTTAGGTTTATGATCTTCAGGTTGATAGGCCTTCTAACTACTACCCATAGACGAGGATCCCTAACCATTCTACTTCTGGGGAGTACTTCCTTTACTTGTTCCACTGCAGATGCTACTACCTTTAGCTGGGTACAGATGCCTCAGGTTGTTTTCGGTGATTCTACACTCCTCCACTTCTTTGTTGAATTTAGTAAACTAGTGGGTGGATAACCTTTTCCTTAGCTCATACCTATAACTTTGAATCAGCATGTCAAAGCTCCATTCGTCATCATCCATATGTCACAGATAAGAGGAGTACTTGAATGAATCAAGACAAGTAGTCATCAAAGGTCTCCATATCACCCTGCTTAATGGATAGGAACTCAAATTCCTTCTCGAGCCTCACTGACTTGGGAAAGTATTTATCATTAAATTTTTCTTGAAATAACTCCTAAGTCAAGGGCACATTATGGTTCAGCAATATCAGGGCAATATTCTACCACAACCGATTAGCATCCCCCTCCAGCTTGTAAACGGCTAACTGTGCCTTCACCTCGGTTGGCCAGTCTACTACCTCAAAGATTTTCTCCAGGTGGTTCAACCAATCTTCGACTGCTTGAGGATCAAACCTTCCCCTTAATACTAAAGGTAGATATTTACAGAATTTGGAGACCCAATACTATATATCTCTCTCATCTCAGGCTGGTACCCCATGTGACTCCTAGTTTAGTGCTGTATGAGGTGGGGACTCCTAAGCTAGAATTGACCCTTCTGCTGTTTCTTCATGATGTGTCTCCTCTTGGGTCTCTTCTTGAGTTGATTCGACTCTATCAGCATTAAGTTTTTCCTTCTCCTCTTGGAGATCTTCCATTAACTCATTGATCATATATCGCTGTTCCATTAATATGCCTACCATCAGTTGCATAGGATCTTGTGGGTTGTTATGTATCTCTTCCACTTCTGGTTCTATATGCTACACTTTTGGACGAACCATTGTTTCTTTTCACTCTACAAATGATTCACCACATCAATATCACAATAATTATATACACATATTCCTTAAAACTCATATACCAATAATAACAAGAAAATTCATGTGTATACAACAAACAATCATAGACTAACTATCATTACTAAGGAAACAACTATTACAACTATCCTAGCAAATCTACCTTTGCCTGGAACTACTGCTTTGATACCAAAAATGTAACCCCTACCTTAATTTCCATAATTATAGTTCGAAAATGCATCATTATGATAAATTAGAGACCAACAAATAATTCAAAACTTATTAAAAGTCCCAGCTTCAAGACAAGGTTTGATCCTGTGATAAAGTGGGTTTTCAAAAACTTTTTCTAAAACCTATTCAATACAGTCTCACATTCATATTTCAAATATATTAGGCTTGTGGAGTTTGGTTCCATTCATAAATATAAGAGTATAACCCAAAATTTTTGACAACACTCGGGTTTCATCGATGCACAAAAGGGTTTACAGGGCTTATTCACTCATTTCAGTTTCCCATAGTAGGGATTACATAACACTATTCAAAGTTACAACATTCACAATATATATAGTAATCCCAAAATATGACAACCAACATAAAAGTTCAAAACTCCTAGGGGAGCACTAGTCGCCGTTCATCACTTGTTTCTCCTTTGATCCACTTGTCTTGGCTGTAGATTATTCAAAGAAAAGAATGTGATTCAAAAGAATCCCAGTAGTAACAATTCACTCATACAATATATAATCACAAAGCATGTAAGCAAATCACAAAGCAGAACAACAGCAACAATCACAGTGATTGCGAGACTTTCATTACAAACGATAGCTCTCACGGTTGTATCTACTTGATGCGTGACTTGCGTCACAAATGATAGCTTGCGCTGTATCCACATGATGAGTGACTTGTGTCACAAAATGACAACACTCACGGTTGTATACATAAATCTTTCACATCAACATACACCGCAACATTTGCAATCTACACAATTTAATGATAAGACATTCATACAATGCATTATACATAATATAAGAGAAAGAGTCACTGCCTTGTTCTTTTTGCTCATTTTTTGCCACCGGTTTATCATCCATAGGGCAAATGTCAAATCCTATAAACCATAATCAAGGATGAAAAGCCATTCCCTATTCCAATGCTCAACTCTAAAACACTTATGATTAGTTATCATTTGAGACCTTTAGGTGGCTACTTGAAGCCTAAAAAGATGCCTAAAGGGGTGAGAAAAATCGGACCAAAGACCATCATTCAAAAGTTCAAAATGTAGTTTTTGAGGGGTTGGCCATGGCCAAGCCATTCTCTAGCCACGGCCATGAGATAGTCAGAAAGATTTGAACTATAGCTAAGAACCACTAGCCACGGCTAAAATTAGGTCAGAAACCTTTGGGCCTAGGCCAAATAGTTTTAGGCCACAGCCAAGACACTTTTGGCCATAGCCAAAACTAGTCAGATGCTTTTGGGTGGCGGACAACAACTGACCTTTTTTGTGATTGTTTTCAAAAGACCATAACTTTTTGTACAAACATTAAAATGACACAATTTTATATCTTTTGAAAGCTTGCAATTTCTATTACAAAATTGGAAAATTTCATAACATTTTGCCACCATTTTCTATTTCAAAACACTATACAAAGTTGGTCCCCTGTAAAGAATTTAACTTGACCGAATTTTCCAGAATTTCCAGCTTTTGCACAAATGTTTCCAAGGGTTCAAAATTCACATCCAACACTACTCCCACATAATTTTTCATAAGGTATCCAATGAAAACATCAAAATAGCCAAATTCCCATTACTTTCACGTGCTGTTTTAATCACAATGTAACACATAATCTCACATTTTGGACAATTTCACATTCAAAACTCAAAGCAATGTCATTGTCCATAACACAACATAAGACACCATTTCAACAATCAAAACCCCATGAATCCTCTAAAACCCTAACTACACAAAAAATAAGGCAAAATCCATAATTCAAGAGTCTTAACCAATGGTCACAACATATATACCAAAAGGTAGCTTTTACTCACCTCTTTCACTTTCCCAAGCTTGTTCTTTGATTCTTCAACCTCCAACTTTTCTTGAACTTATAAAACACCTCTTCTAGAAAATCTAAAACTGTAGAAATGAAGATCTTATCAAGATGATCAAGATTGGAGAAGAGGTTTATGGCTTTAGAGGCCTCTATTAGGCTAAAAATACAAGAGATTGCCTTGATTTCTTCTTTCTCTTTCGTCTACAACAATGGATGTCCAAGAGCTTGGAGAGAGAGGGAATGATGATGATAAGGTCATATTTTTGGCTCCCCAAATGCCTCTTGGCTAACTTTGAAGTAAGAGGAAAGAAGAGAGGACTTGAAACTTTGACTTTAATCAATGGCCCAAATGATGCCAAGTGTTATGATCTTGGAACTTCTTCGATGAGCTTGGACCCATGTGATTATTCTATCTTGTTTACTTGGCAATTAGTCACAGCACTTAATCTTTAAGTTATTAGTGGATTCCATCTTCAGTTGCTGACTAACTAGCCGGTAAATTTTCTTTCTTCCTATTTTGCCGTTGGCTATGTTAATTCCTATTGAATCACATTTGAGCACATTTTATACTTCTATTTCTCCATGCCATGTACCCTCCCCTTACTGTTAATTCAATTTTGGTTTTAATACCACAATTAAGTTTAAATACAGGGTTTAGGCATAACTACTGCTTATTCAGATCATAATTCACATTGTTTCCTCTAAAAGTGTTTGTTGAACACTAATTACATTCACTTTTAGAGTCATCAGCCCTGAATCATATTTTGGGGCATTATAGATTTCAAGAAAGCTTATGATAGAATAAGTTAAATGTTTATCGAAAAGTTGCTTGAAGAAATCTAGTGCTTAAAAATTATGATTTGACAAATTATGAGTTCTGTTGATAACTAGAGCTTGACTATTCTTTGGCATGGAGAAAAACTTGAAAGTTGTAGCCCTAATAAGAGGATTACAAGGAGATACTCTTTCTCATTACTTTTTTGTACTTAGCATGGAAAAACTAATATATGATTCTTGATAGAGTATTAGCGGGTTGATCAGGACCCAACATTACACATATGATGCTTGCTAATGATCTTGTTCTTTTTTGTAGAGGCTGACACTAAACATATTGATGTTATTTTATAGTGCATGCAAGAATTTGGAAAAATATCAGGGTATAAAATTAGTCAAGATAAAACATACTTATACTTTTTGCCAAATATGAGCCAACTTGATTGCAAGAACATTTGTGAGATGAGCAACTTTAAAAAGGTGGAAGAGTGGGGTCGGTACCTTAGGGTCAAATCTCCTTTCCCAAAAGAAATAGGGACTGGTACAAGAATATGGTGAAGGGAATCAGAAGAATATTAAATGGCTAGAAAGCATCAAGCCTTTCTTTAGCATGACGACTAATATTAGTTAAATAAGTCATAAGTACTTTTGCATTGCACCCAATGTAGCATGATCTACTCCCACTAGACATAGTATAAGAGATTGAACGAGGACAAAGGAGATTTGTGTAAGGTGATACAGAAGAATCAATAAGATGGCATGCGGTGGCTTGGGGAAAAATGTCTAAGCCAAAAAGAAAAGGGACTCCCACTAGACATAGTATAAGAGATTAAAAGAGAAAAAAGGAGATTTGTGTGGGGTGATACGGACGAATCAACAAGATGGCAGTTGTCGCTTGAGGAAAAATTTCCAAGCCAAAAAGAAGAGGGAGAGGTTGGAATTAAGCGCTTAAGAGGAATAAATTATGCATTTCTCATAAAGTAGTTATCAAGATTTCATAAAAAACCTGACGAATTATGGTGCCAAGTTATCAAAGGGAAATATGGACAAGGTACCAAGCTAGGGAAAAAATTATAACTAAGTCCAGTGACTTAAGACTTTGGAAGGAGATGGCAAAAGTATGGGACGAATTCCATACCAACCTTGAAACGATAGGTATACATGGGGAAAATTTGATACGGAGTCTCATACGAAATGAAATGTTCTCAACTGCCACAACATATAAAAGCTTGTAGTAATCAAACACATCCCTAACTGACAGCATTAGAAGCTTATATGGAAAATTAAAATCCCTCAATGTACTCATGTGTTTATGTGACTTGCTTTTCATTCATGCCTTGTTACTAAAACCATCACGTCCAAGTGCGATGGAGGAAGTGCAATATTTGGAGTCTATCACAAAAGACGTCCTTCATGCTATATATGATTGTTCCTATGCTACACTAATATGGCACAAGTTGGTACCCATTTTGGATGAAAAATATTTTGGATATGATTAAGGCAAATGGATCCAAAAGAACATCTAGACTAGAGGGTATCAGACCCTTTAATATTTTAACATTCAATTGGGTGTGTGCGCACAGTTCAGTGGGCAAACAGAAGTAGCATGTAAATACTGATAATAAGTACTTGATTATATTACAGGAATTCCCACAGGGTTTGCACATAATACTTACAAATCCAAAAGACAACAATAAAATCTACAGATAACCAATGTCCTTGCTTGAATTGGACCAGACCTTTAAATGCAGGTAATTACATTATTGCCCTTTAAGCCGCTTCCTTGAACTGGATAAACTATACATTTATGGAAAGGGTGAGATTCAAACGAATCTCAGTAGTAACATGTTGTCAATCATATAAAATACGCTAAATAAATATGTAATGCACCACATAATGTAATAGAAAATTCATACTATAACATGTTTGTGCACACTGTTTAAGGCCAAATGTTTGTTAGACCCCTACTTGTCTATTACCTCAGCTGAGACCCAGACCATAGCTAGGTGTTGTTCTTATTGTCTATATCATAGCTGGGTCCCAATAGGCCGGCTGGTACTTGTGCTTTTACCACCGAATGGTATTTATGCTTTTCCTGCACTACAGCTAGATATTGTTCCCCAGGCACTGTTCATATTACAAAACATGGCATACATACAGCATATAAACAATCACATAGTGTATGAAAGATAGAGTTACTACTTGAATTGCCCTTTCCTTGCCTGTCTATCGGTCTTCTATCCTTTGTCTAACTCAGGCTATTGTCAAGTCTTAAATGAGTTATTTATGTCTTATTCTAACCTCATGTTGTTGGTTATTTGTACTCAAAAATGAATATTGACCAAAATACCCTTAGGGGACCCAGTCTAATTGTACTTTATCAAAAATTATGACACATGCTATTCCTACACAATTTCTTGTGTAGAATCCATTTTTGACCTCAGATTTGAAAAATTCATACTCAAATTATAGAATTACCCTTGGCAACTACTATGTTAGGGTTTTAGAGGAAAACTTCTCATTTCACACCCTAAAGCCTTCACACTTCTTATTTTACATGTTCCCTACACAATTTTCCATTCTAAACACAATGGAATCATCAAATCCATGAAATTCCAGTCTAAACACTACTATCAGCCCTTGGAAGAATCTGGAGAATTTTACAAAAAATGGAAGTTTTATGATTTCACTTAATTAAACACTTCCTTTTCACTTGTAATCCCATGATTAACCACTTAAACACTTATTGCACATGATTAGTGTGAAATTGGGTAGCATATCCCATTAGGGTTTGAGCATCCCAAATCATAAAATCAACCAATCACAGCTGGAAAAAACACTTTTTAGACCGGTTAAAAATGACATTTTAGACCGATTATGGATGTAGTCTTGATACAACCGGTCTTAAAAGTTTGTTACTTTTTAGACCGGTTAAGAAACCGGTCTAAAAAATAACTTTTAGACTGGTTGTTTATACATCTAGTCTAAACATAACGACATTAATGGTACTTCTGAAAAAATAGTCATAGTTTTTAGACCGATTCTTCAAAGAACCGGTCTAAAAAGTATTTTTAAGACCGGTTTTTTAAATAACCGGTCTAAAAAGTTCCATTTTTTTAAAATATTACTTTTAGCTAGCCAGCAACAAGCCATTTCCCTTATTAAAACATTTTACCCAGCAAACCATTCTAGCAACATTAAGGCTAATGGTGAAAAAACAGTCATTGTTCCTGCACCTCAGTCCACAGAAGCAACAACATAAATCATTCTTCCTAAAATGAATTCTTCTCTTACACATTCTCGCTTCATCAAGCATTCTAAAACACAATTTCAACAGGTATAACTTACATCATTCTTCCTACATCCCACATTCCACATAAACAACAATAAACATTGAAAATCAACACATTAATATTTACCGAGAAAGAACACAGTAGACAGTAATCATTCTTCTTGCACCTCACATTCCATATAAGCAACAACAATTAGTCATTCTTCCTAAAATAAATTCTTCTCTTACACATTCTCGCTTCATTAAGCATTCTAAAACACAATTTCAATAGGTGTAACTTATATCATTCTTCCTACATCCCATATTCCATAGAAGCAACAACAATAAATCATTAAAAATCAACACATTAATATTTACCGAGAAAGAATACAACAGACAGTAATCCATCCCCGATTATCACTAGCTGGTTTCAGAGCATCTATACTAGCTAGGACACCTCAAATCCTTCATTTTCATGTGACAACAACAAAAAAGTAGTTTTATATATAAAATAACTATATACATAATTCAAATATAATTCATGATAATTACTTTAGCTAGCTAACCTTCAAAGTAGTTTTATAAAGGGATATCCTCCCATATCCCTTCATGATGATTGTTTCCTATGCCATGTTCATTATCTGCTTCATCTTCTTCGTTTAATTCTGGAAGACCCCTAGAAAAAGGAGTCTCAAGAAGATCATTCGTTGAATGACTTTTCTTATTAATATCAACGATCCTTTTTCCTTGGAGAGCTACAGACCATATTTTATTTGCCTGATCAGTAATCTAGAACATTTGTTTCACCTGATATGCCATAATAAAAGGTTCATCTCTAAAACTTCTACTATTTAGATCAACTAATGTAAATCCTAATTGATCTATCATCACACCATTGTTGACATCAACTCACTTGCATTTGAAAATGGGAAATTTAATTTTAACATAATCAACCACCCAAATCTTTTCAATAACCCCATAATAAGGTATGGCTGCCAATCTAGGGTCCTTATCTTTTGAACTAGAGAAGTGTATAGATTCAGCCACTAACATAACACCACTGTTTTGGACGATGCTCCTATCATCTAGGGACTTTGTGTAAAACATATAACCATTAATCACAAATGAAGTCCAACTTATGACATCAACCTCAAGACCACATGCTAATCATTTAATTGTATCAAAAACACATTCTTCTCTGTCAACCTTTTGTTTGAACCAATGTGCAAAAGTTTTGTTATGCTCCCTAATTAACCTTTGTTCAGCCATTCGACTATTTCCTTTCTGTAAAATTTCTTTATAAGCATTAATGTAATCTTGAACTTCATTAACATTATTCAAGATGTACAAGTGGACTTGTTGCAATTCATCAGGTTTCACACTCTCTACTAAAGCCTCGCATCTACCCGCTTCTTTATCATGATGTTCAGGAAGTCCAATATGTCTTACATTTGACAAGTAATCTTAACAAAACTCCATGGCTTATTCAGAAATATATTTCTGAACAATAGATGCTTCAGGCCGGTTAGGGTTCTTCACATACCCTTTTAGCATTTTCATAGTTCTTTCAATTGGGTACATCCATCATAAATAGATAAGGCCACACAACTTGATCCCCTTCACTAAATGAATAATTAGATGTACCATGATGTCCAAAAAAGTAGGAAGAAAAAGCTTCTCAAGATGGCACAAGATCAGATATCCTTTATTTTCTAGTTCATCCAATCTCTTTATCTCAATGACTTTACTACAAATAGCATTGAAGAAGAAACAAAGTCTAGTCAAAATATGTTGAAGATCATATTCGACAATGCCTCGAATAGCTAGTGGGAGTAGTTGTTCGCGTCAAAAACATTAACACCTTCATCCCATAACTCTTTCAAGTCTTCGATCAAGGGTTCTAGGTAAATATATATGTCATTTTTGGGTTGTTTTGGTCCCAAAATCAATATAGACAATATAATGTACTTCCATTTCATGCATAACAAAGGAGATAAGTTGTAAATTATCAAGAGAACATGCCATGAACTATATATGCTACTTAGGCTACCATAAGGATTCGTGCCATCTATGCTAAGCTCAAGCCTAAGATTCCTAGGTTCTTCACCGAAGCTAGGGAATAATTGATTAATTTTCTTCCATTAAGAAGAATTAGCTGGATGTCGAAGCTTTCCATCATAAATCCTCTCATCTACATGCCATCTTAAATTTTTAGCATCAATTTCATTAGCAAACAAGCGCTTGAACTTTGATATGATTGGAAGATACCACAATACTTTTGCAAAGGCCTTATTTGATTTATACCTCAGAGTTTCACATATCAGACATTGCTCCTTCTCTTCATGCTCTTTTCTATACAAGATGCAATCATTAGGGCATGCATGGATCTTTTTACACTTCATCCCTAGTGTACACAATATTTTCTTAGCATCATAGTATCGGTAAGGTAATACATTATCATCTGGAAGCATGTCCTTAAAAGCCTCAAGCATTTCTGAAAAGCTCTTGTCGCTCCATCTATGTCATGCTTTCAAGCTTACTACTTTCAATACTACTCTCAACAATTGGTATTTTTTACACCCCGGGTATAGCGGCTTCTCAGCATCACTGCACATATTACCATATACATGTGATTGCTCAAAAGCCTCTTCTACTACATCACGAATAATATCCTCTATCTTATCATCCATATCCATGTCATTATCATCAAAGGCCACTCCCCCTATTGAGATGTATTTGGCATTTCTAATTCTTCACCTTGCCATACCTATACTGTATAACTCTTAAAAAATCCTTCACAAATTAAATGTGTATATATATTTGCAGCACTTAGTCGCTTATCATTCAAACATACTACACAAGGGAAATAAAACATCTTGCTATCATCATTGGCATTTCTTCTAGCAAAGTCTAAAAAACCCCTCACCCCAACATCATATTCAATACTCATCCTTTTAGCTTTTATCCAACTACGATCCATATATTTCAACACCTAGTAGCACCCTATCTAATAGCAAAATGATAGACAAAAAAACAAGATAAGAAAGTATAAATAACTTGTAGCATCTTATCCATTATCAAACTCTTGTTCATAACTTTATATTCAATTTAAACCTACATAGCAAATATCATAATGTGATCATTAATGGCAATCCAAGAGAAGAAAGTATAAATAAAATATCATAATGTGATAATTAAGCTAATATCTAAAGTTATCATCGAGTTTAATGGCGAGAGTAAGACAGAGAGCAACATTGGGCATATCCAAACAAAGCCATAATCATAAAACAGAACACCTCCATTTCCTCTTCAAGCATATCAGAATCTGATGCCAGACATGGTTAAACCGACCCAAAACAATATCGAAAGGGTCAAGTTCAAATTATGAACAACAATCAAAATAAACCTCGAAAGTTGTTTCACAAGTAGTCACTCTTTGTGCTCTTGTTTGGAAGAAGAATGAGCAGCAATTTAAGGGAGGAAGAGTCGGAGCTGGCATGTTATTGATTGACGGAAAAATGAAGGTCGACTAATGGCAAGGTAAATGGGTAGTGACTCTTCCTCTACTAATACAGACCCAGCCCAATGACGCCAATATGATTAGGAAAAAGAACAATGTCGATTAGATTGCAAGATATTATGTTCAGAGAGAAAGATTGCTCCATATTTAGAGAGAAAAAAGATGGCAGAGTTGTGAACAAGAACACTGTCGATGAAATTTCAGGGAAAAGCGAGTTCAGAGAGCAGGCTATGATTTGGCGTGTGTAATACCCCAAATTTTGAGATTTGAGGCTAGAGAATAAGCCTGATATAAGTAAACTGCTAAGCCCCAGTTTAGCAGGATCCCAAGTTTCAATTAAGGGTAAATGACTCCAAAAGTGGATGTGACTAGTGATAAATGAACCCTTTTGGAGGTTATGATGTGAACTGTGATTCGTATATGTATATATATGTGTAAGCACCGCCATGCCAATAGTCCTTGAGTCACTAACAATGGTTTCAATAAAGACTGTGCATCTTCTGGGCGGTAAAAAAGGATAAGGGTGGGGTGTGATTGTGAATTTTGTGACAATTGTCACACATCATTGTGTATATAGTCGGGAGCGCTGTCATTTTGTGACTTGCGAGTCATGCATCATTGTGAACCTGTCATGGACATTGTTGTGACGTCGTGAAATTTGATATGACAATGTGATATTGTTATATTAGTACCCAAAAGTCCCAGTTAGCACTAGTGGAGTCACTAGTGGGTGTACGGGTGAGGGTAACGCCGTGAAATTTGATACAGTAATGTGATATTGTTGTGGATACCCAAAAGTTCTGGTTACAACTAGTAGAGTCACTGGTGGGTGCACGGAGGAGGGTAATACTATGAAAATGGATATGGTGAAAGCTAAGGAACATGTGAATACAGTAGAAGCTGTTTGTTATGTGGAATGAATCTGTGTTATGAGTTATACCCTAAAGGGGTGATTAAATTGAGTTGAGCATGGTGGTGGCCATGTCACCCAACTTCCGAGATGATATGGCTCATGATCTAAAGCCTCCAGTGAGTATGTTATGTAATGATGAGGTATTGTGGCAATCGTACGTGGGGGCGATTGTATTTATTTAATAGATGTGTGGTGAATGTGTTCGTGCGGCAATTGTGTAATGGGCCAATTGCAGGTTCATGGAACCTGTGTTGCATCTGTGTTCATGCCAAAGATATGACGCTATTACCTACATGGGGTGATAGCAAAGTTGTATGGTGATATGTGAATTCTAAGTATTTGTGTGTGAAACCGAGTATGACACATTAGTTCGTTTAAGATTCTTGCGAGAATCAAATTTGTGGCACACCATTTGTATAGGTGGTCTAGAAGGGACCATCCCAATGAGAAGTAATTTGTGAAACGGAAGCCGTCATGAAGAGGCATCCGAGTTTATGGTTTAAGTGGTGCGACAAATTTTGAGGACGAAATTTATTGAACGGGGGGAGAAATGTAATACCCTGAATTTTGATATTTGAGGCTAGAGAATAAGCCTAAAATAAGTGGACTGCTAAGCCCCGGTTTAGCAGGATCCCAAGTTTTAATTAAGGGTAAATGACTCCAAAAGTTATATGTGATTAGTGATAAATAGACCCTTTTAGAGATTATGATATGAACTATGATTCGTATGCATTGTGAGCAGTGCCGAAACCCTACATTTAAGCTCAATTATGGATTAACATCTAAATTGACTTAAAATATAGGGAGGGCGCATATTGTGGCTAAATGGAAAAATATGATGTCTTTAGTGGTGATTCAGGAGGAATTGCCATAATCAAGGGCAAAACGATAAAGTTACCAACCAATTGGTCAGTTACCGAAGAGGAAACTCATTGATAACTTGAAGACCAATGGTTGAGATTGATTTGTATAATAGATCAAAGGGTGGAATCCCATGTATGTGTGCCTAGGTGAGCTCATGAGAGATGGATCAAGAGTGACACTTGGCACAATATGGACCCTTAGATTTGGGTCAAATGTTCAAACTCTTCCCTCTTTTCTCTGTCCCTTATTTGGACGTTTTGGGGGCCAAAATCTGCCCACCTTCATTTTCTTCATCTCTATTCTCTCTCTCTATTTCTTGGTAAGGAGGAAAGAGAAATTGAAAGGTGAGGTTTTGACATATTTGTGGTCCTCTTTAGCTTAAACACTCTTCTTTAATATTGTTCATAGTGATGAGAGCTTCATCTCTATGGTTTTAGTTTTGTGAAAAGAGGTGTTTGATAGCTTGAGGAAAAGTGGAAAGATGAAGAATCAAGGAATTGGTTTGGGAAAGAGGAAGATGTGAGTATTTGATGCCTTTTGATCTAAGTTTTATGGCTTTTGGTTGAGTTTTGAGAATTGTTGAATTTTGCCCTAATTTTGTTGTAATTTTGAAATTCATGAATTGTCATGTGTTTTGAGTTGTAATTGGTGTTTTGTTGTGTTATATGACCATTGGAATTGGTTTGGGTTGGTTTGAAACCTTGAATGGAAAGTTTGGGCCATTTAGTGGTTTTGTGTGGCAATGGGATTCAAGAATATAATATGTGTAAATGTGATGTGAATTTGGTTGATTTGGTGTTTCCAATAGATTCCTTGTGAAAATTTGTGTGGGAATGGTAGTTGATGTGAGAATGGGAACCATTGGAAGCATTTGTGAAAATCTTAAATTCTATCCATTGAAACTCTGTGCTGGGCAATTTGATTTGTTGACGTTTTGACTGGGAAAATGTTGTCTAAAAATTCTAAAACTTTCAGTCTTAAAGTTCACATCCTAAGCTTTAAAATGGACAAATAAATTGTGTCATTTCCGTTTTGTGTGCTGGGAGTTATAATTGTCCAAAGTTTGGTATCAAAACTGGACTCTATTTTGGAGCAATGTTGAATTTTGTGTAATTCTAGAATTGTGTGATGATTTCTTGAAATGGCTCATATTTTTCCTATAAAGAGGACTTAAATAGCTTTCATTTGGCTTTAGAACCATCTCATTTCAATTTTTCTGGAATTAGTTATGATTTTTGGAAGTTCAGCCAAGAAACAAGATTTTCTTAGCCTCGACCAGGAGATTCTGGGCCACGGCCCAAATGTTTCTAACTTGTTTTTAGCTGTGGCCAACCCCCAAAAATGACATTTTGGACTTCTGAAGATGGTTTTTGTATAGTTGCTTCCCAACCCTTTAGGCATGTGTTTAGGCTTTGAGTAGCCACCTAAAGGTTATGAATGATAACCAACTTTAAGTATTATGATGTAAGAATTTGGAATAGAGAATAGCCCTATGTCCTTGCTTTGGTTATAGGGTTGATGTTCTCCCTAATCGTGGTTTGATATTCGTCTAATCATGAGTAAGTGGTGCTGGAGCACACGTGGAAGAACAAGGGTAGAGAACTTACCTCTCCTGCATGCTTTGATATTTGTGTTAGTGTTTTGATGCATGTTATTGCTTTGCTTGATTATGTGTAACATATATTAATGATTGAAGCTCTGTTTCTATTTATGCTATGGCCATAAGTATGTTGTTTGAAACATTGAGCACCTAGATATGTCATTGTGTGAGCATGAGTTTATGTAAGGCAAGTATGTCATGCATTGAACACTTAACTTGCATGCATATTGGTATTATTTTCCTACTGAGATTCTCTCGAATCTCACCCTCCCCTATCAACATTTTAGATAGGGCAAGAGGCTCAAGGAAGGGCAAGCAACCCAGGGGCAGCGAGGACTTCCTTTTGGTTATTTGAGGATGGTAGTTGGCTATCTATTCGATTGGGATAACTGTAGATATTTGGCTGTATATATTATTGGATAAGTTGGAATGTATATTCAGATATGTATTTGGAATGCAAATTTGTGTAATACATATGTTTGGAATGGAATTGAGTAATCCCTGATATGAGAACTTGTATATGGGCGAATGTGCCCTTTATACTCATTAGCGAAGATATAAACCCAGGATTGCCGGGATGAAAATATTGTGCACTATGATATTTGTATAATGAATGTGATTTATCTTCGCGTAGTAATTGTATTCGAAATGTGAATCTGAGACCAGGTTAAATTGTTTGTGAAACGTATTTATGAAAACCCTATCATGAAAATGGGATTTTAAATGAGTTTTGTTTATTATTGGTCTCTATTGTTAGATTCCAAGTTTTGATGATAACAAAAGATTATTATGTTTTATGGTAAGAAAATTATGTTTTTGCAATCAGAAGTCCACCCGAGTCCAAACGAGTGAAGCACAGAAAGTGCATGCCCGAGAGTCAGTTACCATGGAACAGCAAGTGCACCCAAGCAAAGAGTACTTGCACCCGAGTGATACCTCAGCACCCGCAAGTAAGAAATCTAACTCTCTCCATTTCTGATGCAAGTGCTGAATCAAAATAGTATCTTATACAAGGATATATTGTTCACTCGAGTGAAGATTAGTGTACTCGAGTGAAGCCCCACATCACCTATAAGTGCAAAATCACACTCTTGATAAAATGGGATGCAAGTGTTATCCAGAGACATGGGCTCATAGTGTAAAATACAGGTGCACTCGAGTGAGAGGATTTGTACTCGAGTGAGGACCCACATCACTCACAAGTGTGAAAATGCACTCTCTCAAAATCATGTGAAAGTGCAACACAAGAGCAGAAGCAAAAGAGGAAATATGAAGATGCACTCGAGTGAGGCCACTTTGCACTCGAGTGATCCTCTGTCAGAAGCCAAAACGCAACTGACTTACAGCGATCAATCTGAATATGGTTTAATATTATTTATTTATTCTATTTCCACTTGTTATTATTATCTAACATCATTTAACATATATTACAAGTGTGATACAGGAGTTTTATCGTTTGAATTAGAAAAGCACAGAGGAAGTTAAACAACGGCAGGCAGAATCATTACTACCAACCAAGCATGTACCTACCACGTTCAAGGATTTCAAATGTACGCATGATGTTCCACAGTAAAATGTTTCGCTCCACAATGATTATTATTCAACGGGCAAAATCAACTGACTATAAATGCAGAGCTTCAGAGACCATTAAAGAGAACCATGAACAAGAATTCACACAAGCAAATTCACGAGTCTCTGTTATTCATATTTTCTCTGTATTCATATTGTACATCAGTGTTTATCATATTTGCTTTGTGAGAGAGTCTGTATACACTTCAAATTCTATTTTCATTTGATCTCAAGGCACAAGGACCTTGAGAAGGTAGATATCCTTACGAGAGAAGCAGTTGAGAGAATTCCTACACTACTATAAAAAAGGGGTTTTAACATCCTAATTTTGGCATTTTAACGTCCAAAAATGGGGGGGACGTCTATGTGGGGGCATAGTATGTTTTAAGAAAAGACGTCTCAAAAAAATGGGACGTCTAAAGTTGTAACCCCCTCACCGTAATTACATCCGGATTACAAAATTTAAGTGAAATAGAGACCAATAAGATGGTCTAACAATTTATAAACCCTCATCAAAATGATGGGGCGTATGAAACATCATTTCAAAACTTATATATTCCTGGTCTCACATTCATGTACGGATATAACTACTTGAGAAATCAGAGTACATAATAAATATCAAAGTGTGGAAACCAAAATCCCGGCAAACCCCGGGTTAATACATATAACTTGGGTTTAATATTTCCCAACAAGGGGATTACACCACCAAAATAATCATTTACATTCTTATATACAATTGTCAATCCCACATCCAAAACTACGATAACCAACTACCACTTAGATTTTTGGAGTAAGCCTAACTACTCCGGGTTGTCCGCTTCCCTTTCGAGCCACTCGCCCTGTCTGAAAAGGTTAGTCATGTGGAAGGGGTGAGATTCTAAAGAATCCCAGTAGTAACTACAATTTCATACCACATGCAATCACAGAATATGCACACCAATCATCTCATACAGCAACACAAGTCACTCCACCCTCATCCCCTTTTACCGCCGGGAAGGCATACGACCTTAACCCGAACCGTTGTTAGCGACTCAGGGACTATTGGCGTGGCAGTGCATACAAATAGCCACACGGCTCAAATATAGCCTTTCGGCTTTCACAATGGCCCGTCGGCCTTCACAAATAGCCTTTCGGCCCACATATACACATATATCACACCCTAACCTCATCCCCTTTTACCGCCGGGAAGGCATACGACCTTCACCCGAACCGTTGTTAGCGACTCAAGGACTATTGGTATAGCGGTGCTTCCACAGTTTTCACAAACTTGCAGCATACGATTTTCATTTCAAAAACAATGACATAATATACATACAATGTATCACACAAGGCATAAAGAAAGAGTCACTACCTGTATCCTTCCGGACTGGCTCTGGCACCTTAGCCTCACGAGGACGACAGATGTCAAATCCTAATCAATTAGGGACAACCAATCAATCTCTTTTCCAATGTATATTTCAATAATTCTCTAAGTTGGTTATCATTTAGGACTCATTAGGTGACTAAAATAGGCCTAAACATATGCCTAAAGGGTTGGAAGAACCTACCCAAAAGACCCCTTACTCGAAGGCAAAACACTGATTTTTGACAGTCTCACTCGAGCACAAATGCTCTCACTCGAGCACAAGTACGGACATCACTCGAGCACAGATGCTCTCACTCGAGCATTGGTACGGACAGCACCCGAGCACAAGAGAAAGTGAGACTGCGAGTGAGCACCCGAGAGCACAGAGGGCACTTCCAGGAACTGGCTCACTCGAGCACGCTGACCTCACTTCGAGCACAAGGCCAAAAGCCTCTCTCGAGCACCCGCGAGCACACGCTGCGAGTGACTACCCGAGAGCACCACTCTCACCCGAGGCACAGGCTCACTCGAGCACGACCCCCAGTGCTCGAGCACACACCCCACACCCGCAAGTGAGAAAGCACACTCGTGCAACTTTCCCGCGAGCATCAACCCGAAAGCACAACTCTCACCTGAAGCACCATCTCACTCGAGCACGACCCTCAATGCTTCGAGTGAAACAGCTATGCTCGCGAGTGTCAGAGCACACTCGTGGCATCAATCAGCGAGTGAGGTCCCGAAAGCAACCTCAACTCCGGACTCGCATCTTCACTCGAGCAGAACCATGCTCACTTCGAGCATGTTCTTCGCTCACTCGAGCACAAGGCAATGCTCGCGAGCACAACCCGTAAAACCCAGATAACTCGAAGCACAACAGGGAAAAACTTGCATATCACTCGAGCACGTTCTTCCTCTGCTCGAGTGATGTGCATCAGAGACCCAAAACGCAGCCAAAAACCAGAAACTCCAGATGGTCAAATTCACTCCCAAAGGTTCCCCAAAACTCTTCCCAATGCTCATACACACTAAGCACTAACCAGGGAACACAATGGCAACTCTAAAAACACCCCAAAAACCCATTTGACCACAATCATTCCTTAAGGTCTCTAAGATACACAATGTCTAATTTCCCTTAATATCTTTTTAACATTCCAAATCATATCAAATGATCATATATCTCCACAATACATCATTTCCAATCACAAATCACAATGAACTTCATATTTCCAAAAATAGGCATATTTAGGGCAAAATTCCAGATTTGACTATACTTAGCCAAAAATCATACATTATACTTCAAAATGCTCTAAATGCCTACCTCTTCTCTTTGCTCAATCAAGAATCTTGATTCCTCAACTCCCCCTTTCGACCCAAAGCTCAAATCAACACCCCTCAAGGCTCTACAACCATCACAATGTAGCTCTCATTGAGATGAACAAAATTAGAGAAGGGGATTAGAGCAAAGGAGAATCACAACTCACCAAAATCAAAGCTTTCTTCTTCTCTTCCAAGCTCAAACCAGCGCCAGAAATGGAGGAAGGAGAGAGAAAACGTGAGAGAGAGAAATGGAAGGAAGATGATAATGGAGACAATCCTTTCTCCCTACACACACACAACCACACAAGAGAGAGAGAGAGAAGAGAAAAGTGACTTTTGTCTTCTAGTGCCACATCCAATGGCCATTCTCTTGCCACATGTCATCATCCACTCACTCCCTTATGAGCTCACCAAATCACAACACATAGGATTCCGACCCACGGTCAAGGAATCACAACCATTGATCTTAAATACCACATGTATTTATTTTCAAAATTCACATTACAAAAATCCCAAAATGATTTAAATCAAGATAATTACAATAATTATCAGAGTCATTAGCCCTAATCACAAATCGGGATATTACAAAAGTCCCCCGTGGAGAACTTTAAACGTCTCAATTCTTAATTTGGGATGTTAAAAGGTTTGATTTTTTTTTAACGATTATTTACATTCTGCATTACCCAGCGAATTCAAACTGCAGAAACAGAATAGATAATGGATACATAAACCACAATGTCCGTTACAAAATGGTAAGGACATCCAGCACTACAATCTTTACTATATATACATACAATAACAACTCATACAACCTACTACTATATATATCAACAATAACAACCAGAAAGTGTCAAAAAGTTGTCATCACACAACTACAAACTGATATAAATAAAAAGTTTACTGCTCTATATGTTGAAGAAGATGTCCAGCCAAAAGGTCTCTGATCAAATCAAGGTCTTCACGTAGGTAGGCATCTTCATTATCAAAAAACTGAAAATTAGAAAATAAGCTTTGATGAAATTAATGAAGCAAATGAATTAATTAGCATTTCGATTAGAACACCAAAAATATTATCATTTGAGAATGAAGAAGCGATTACCTTTTCAAAATCGTCAGTAATTCCACTTTGAATGATGTTATACATATAAAGTATAACATAATATCCACATTCAGTGTTGCCAGGTTGTCGAGGGAACTTTATGTTAGATATGATTAGTTTTGATGATGTCAAATATAAATGTCAAATAAGAGCAAAAATTTTATATAATACTTTGACTAATTATTATGTTTAATGTTGCATACCTTGTAGATTAGTCAAGCAAAGATTGAAGATAATCAAGAAAATAAAGAAGTTGTCTTGTTGGGTTATGAAGAATGATCATCAAGAAGGAAATCAAGAAGAAAGGTTTTGGAGAAAGAAGAAATTACAAGATCTAGCGAGAATATCAAGGTTCAAGCTGTTAGAAGTGATACTGGAGGTTTCTATGATGATACCGGAGGCTTCTATGATCAAATAATGGTTGGAATAGGTTAATACAAAGCTAAGATTACTTATATATGAGTTATGGAACTTCTAGAGGAGTTTTACTTGAGTGTGAGCTCAACACTCGAGTGCCAGAGGTGTTGCACTCGAGCACGGGATGAACACACTGTAGTGTCAGGGCTACTCTGTTTTATGTTTAGCTTGGTAGAGGTCTGGTATTTTGGCCATATCTCTCAAACCACACGTCAGATTGACCCAAAAATGGTGGCATATGAAAGAAGATGCACAACACAAACAATGTACACCAAGATCATATTTAAAGAATCTCAGATGAAGGAGATATTATCCGTGGAAGTTGACAGTGAAATCACCGTCACTTTCCAAGATAGGTTCGGTATTTTGAGCATAACTCAAAAATGACACATCTGATTGAGACGAAACTAGTGCCATATGACACTAGACTCAAAGAGCTTTCCATGGATAGGTAATTTGTCTAATTTGAACTTATATTCTAGGAGCTATGCCTTCTGGAAATTGACGCTTGTGCAGTCTAGTGCGATAGACACTCTTTCGATCATAACTTGCAGAATACAAGGAGTTTGGAGCTGATTCTTTTTGCATTGAAATGCATATGGCAAGAGCTTTATTATGATACATCATTAGAATCAAATAAATAAATTGAGTCTAACGTGGCCCCACATCACTCACGAGTGTAAAAACGCACTCTTGAAAAATGTCATGCTAGTGTTGTCCAGAAGCAACTGAAGTGTGGAGAAATTTAGCAACACTCGAGCATTGAACAATGCACTCGAGTGAAGTGAAGGTTTGCACTCGAGTCATGTAAGTGTTAACATGAAAGTGTTAACCCGAGAAGAAATATGACTAAAGAAACGTGAAGCGCACTCGAGCAGAACTGGTTGCACTTGAGTGATGTCGAGAATTGCACTCGAGTCCTGCGAGTGAAGAGTAGCAAGTGTTTGCTCAAGAGGAAGCTAGAACGTGAAATTATACATGCACTCGAGTGAGGTTTCTTTACACTTGAGTGAAGTCTTGACAGAACCAATGCAGAAAATTCAGACTCTCATAGCCATCAATCCAAACGTGGTTAAATGTTATACATTCATTATATTTTCACTTGTTATTGTTCCTAAATGTTAACTAACATATATTTCAAGTGTAAAACATGAGATTAAACATTTGGATTGCACCTTCAAGATCAGAGGTTATTTATGGCAAATATTGTCACTCAATGTGATGAGTCCCAGAAGCTAGAAATTCAACTTTTGACCAATGATCTAATATACTCATGACTAACACTTCATCATATTAGTGATTAAGCATTTTGCAGTGTGAAACAGGAAATTTAACGTTCGGATCACAGTTTCAAATAAGAGAGTCAATTATGGCGGGCGGCATCATTACATATCGAATATTGGCCACCTACCACGACAAAAGATTGACCCACCATAAACGAATGTCTAAAACACCAACGCTCCACAACGTGATGTACAACTCATAATGAAACATCTCACTCTTCAACAGGATGCTCTGCTCTATAATGGACAGCGGCTAGTTGTTCAAATGCACACAACAGTTAAACGAAGTAATGGGACTCCAACGGACGAATGCTCACAATGGTCATCATCTTCATCAACTATAAATGAGAGAGCAATCAAAGTCGATGAAAAAATGAGACAGCGAGCAACTACGAGAAAAATGATAGAAATATGAATCCTCTACTTCTACCCAAACACTCTCTGTTTTCCAGTTTCTATATTACTTATCATTGAGAGAGTGATTATTTGTATTGTACTTCAGTAAGCATTATATCCACTCTGTGAGAGAGTCTATAAACACTTTCATCTGTATTTCTGAATTGATCTCAAGTTAGAGGGACCTTGAGAGGGTTGATTTCCTTACGGGGGAAGCTGTAGAGAGAATTGCCAGTAAGACATTCTACTCGTAAGACTTACAAGGTACAAGCAGTAGAGAACGTTGCTGCTCATAAGACTAACAAGGGTGTAAGCAGGAGAGAACGTTGCTGCTCGTAAGACTTGCACGAGTAAGTAGGAGAGGAAGATCTTCGGGATTGCTATGCTCGTAAGACTTGCCGTAAGGGGGAGTATTTCAGTGAGAGATTTGTAAAAGGTTTCACAAGTACCCGGCTAAACTTGTGGGATTGTAAAGGCTTTTCTTGTGCCCAGATTAAACAAGAAGATAGTGGATTTGAAAATCTCAAGAGGAGCCTGGGGACTAGACGTAGGCCATCACAGATTGGACCGAATTAGGATAAATCACAGTTTGCATATTCTCTTCCCTAAGCTCTTTTATTTACAGCATATATTATTTAATCTAACTATTGATTTATAATTTATTACCTTCATACTTACCGCTTTCATTAAGATGCGAAAAGATTTCTAAAGCTCTTAAGTTTTTATCATACACTCAATTCACCCCCCTCTTGGGTGATAGCCAGTTCTAACACTTTAAATCAAAGGCATGCAGATGGTTGTTAAAATCAATAAAGGTATATCTAAAATGACCGTCAATGAAACAATTAGAATCGAAGCTACTTACTATCGGATAAAACCACTTTGGCTTTTTAACAATTGTACCCTCGCGTGACCCGCCTAGGACTGTATATGTTTGACAAGCACTATCATGAAAATCAAAATGAACAGAAATTAGAACTATTCATTTTTTTAAGAGTCAATGAAATACAAACAGAATAACTTACATGTCGAAAACGGATTTTGTATCTTTGTCTGGCTTTTTACTCAAGGGATCAAACCAATAGACTACATTGCGGCAAGAACATATAACATACAAACTCCAGTGGTAACTATAACAATATGTACAAATTAAAATGAAGTTAGATGACAAGGCAAATATTTATTAAACTTCTTAAATTGACAAAATGAAAATATGAACCGTTGAATAATGGGTGCTAGATAACAATGAAGTTTGGTCTCTCCCATTGTGTAGACGACATAGTGAGTCCTATGGCCACAGTATTAGTATCCCCTGTCGTATTCGTAGGGCATAAGAAGCCATACCAATCACGTCTTTCCATGTTCGTGCAGAGACCGTGGAAGATGCTATAATAGAATTAAAATAAGGAATGAATTATTGAATGTATGAAATCAAAAAACCACTAAATGAATTCTATGGGAAATTTGAAAAAAAAAACTTACCGGATTGCAAATTTCACCCAGCCTGCATCTATCTCATCCAACCTGATAAACTGCTTGAGATCTGTATTGTTAATCGTGTAGGGATACTCCAATGTAAAGCCCACAATCCCTTGAGGCATCTTCAAGTCAACCTGTTTAATGCCCTTGTAGATCTGTTGCAGCTGTGCTAAGTAGGGTCATTTCCTCGCATCTTCGTCATCCTTTTAGAACATCAAAAAACAAATTGTTATTAGCTAGTAGGACTTTCTACTCATAAGACTTATAAGATACAAGTAGTAGAGAACATTGCTGCTCGTAAGACTTATAGGGGTATAAGCAGGAGAGAACGTTGCTGCTCATAAGACTTGTATACGTAAGCAAGAGAGAAAGGTCATAGGTTTATTTTCCACACGTAAGACTTGTCGTAAGGGGGAGAGAAATTTCTAGGTGTTAGAATATATCTGCTCATAGTCCATTCAAGGATGATTGTTGTTTTGCGGTGTTCTGAGAGTCCACTAAATCTTGGAAGAATAGTGAAAATCTCAGTATGTCTTGATCTCTGAGGACTGGACGTAGGCTTGGATTTTGAGCTGAACCAGTATAACTCTTTGTGTGCTAATCTTCTCATCTCTACTCTATCTACAGTTATTTTTATATCACCGCATCAACCGAAAAAAATTATAACATCACCCAATTCAACCCCCTCTTAGGTGAAGCTTGCCTCTTTAATCTATTTCATTTTAATTGTGTATTTTGAATATAATTATGGTGCGGGTTACAGCGGGAGGAAGAAAAGAGCAAAATTTTAATTAGGGCGCACACTTTTAAGACCGGTTATTCTAGTTTTTAATAATAACCGGTCTTAAAAGTACTTTTTAGACAGGTTTTTAAAATAACCAGTCTAAAAAGTTTCAACTTTTAGACGGGTTATAACATAAAACCGGTCTTAAACGTTAAAAAAAATTAATTACGGGTTGCTTATTTAGATTGGTTATAGAAATAACCGGTCTAAAAAGTGTATTTATTTTTATTATTTTATCCTTTTAAGACTAGTTAAACATAAATGAGGTTTAAATAATATATTTAAGACCTGATATCCTCAGAACTAGTCTCTGAAGTTATCTATAATTATAAAAATGCCACCAGTCATACATTTTAGACCTTATCCCTCTATAACTGGTCTAAATTAGCCGATCTAAAAGACAAATTTTGTACTAGTGAATAGAAACCACAAATTCCACCACAAGAACATCAAGCAACCTTGAATCAATAAGAAAGCAAGGTCAATTGAGTTACCTATTGTTTCTCTCTCTTCTTCTCAACCAAACCGCCACCTCCTCCCTTCTTTCCCCTAAGTTTGTGCTTGCTACTTGTGTCTTTCAACGAGGCATAGAGATTAGAGAGAGTTTTTCATGAATTTGAAGGCCTAAACACGAATTTCACAATCAACTTACCTTGATTGCTTCTTGAACAATTATGCTCTCTCTCTTGTTCTTGTTTTCTTCAAAGCACTATGTCTCTCTCTCTCTCTCTCTCTCTCTCTCTCTCTCTCTCGTTAGGCTGAAAATGTGGCCTTGAAAGAGCCTAATGAGCTCTTAAAAATATCCTCTTACACCTCCTCAAAATATATTATTTTATTCTAATTAATCACATGTTTTTACTTTTTGACTTTTCTTCTTTTACACTTAGCTCAAAATGCTTCATCTTTGCTTAATTTTGGACCAAGCGTTTATTTTGTTTTTCTTCCTCTCTCTTTGGCCGAAATTGGCCTCTTTATTTTGGAAAAATAAGGGCTTCTTGCTTTATTGGCCAAAAGACCAAGTTGTCCTTACATTTTTGTATTAAATTGTGTCTTCTTCATTTTTCTTTTGTTTGGGACGAAATTCAGAATATATTAGACCCAAAAATTATGATCTTCCATTCTTCATGTTTTAGCTTCAAGAATAGGCTTTTAAGAAAACAAAATTGAATTTTACATCTTATGTTGGCCCAAATTTTGTGTACCCACTAATTGCAATGTTTTCCCATTTCATGTGTACCAAAATTCACCATTTTATTCCTTTTATTGAAACAAATATACAAGAAATGTTGATGAATAAAATTTGAGATGTTACTAAGAGCAAGCTCAAGATGAAGTAAAATGGCCAAAGCTTTTTGCAATAAGGTGTCAGTACACAAGGAAGTAGTGAAATCAATTCATTCGTCAACAAGACTTTGAAGTTCCAAGAAAACTAAACCATTATACGCTATTATTTAGAAGCATATCAGGCTGAATGAAATGGAGAATGGAAAGAGCTATGAGCATTGGTCTCATGACATCCACCCAAATGAACCTAGTGCAAACTTAACACTGATGGAATATATGCGGTGGATGGAACTACCGACTGTGGAAGCGTGATCAGGGGAGATGAAGGAGCATGGATAAGGAGTTTTTGATTTGCCGAGAGCAAAGCAATAGCATTAATGCAGAAGCTATGGGTATTCATGAGTGACTGAAAATGTGTTGGGACCTAGGTTTTAGACAGGTGGAAGTTGAATGTGATGCTAAACATGTTGTAAAAGCTATCAACTTAAAGACCACTATTGAAGGAGAGTACTGAATATTCCGAAAAATCTTTGAGACGCTTGAAAGAGATTGGCAGGTGAACATCACTTATATCTGGCGTGAAGGAAATAGATGCATGGACAAATTGGCAGCTTATAATCAGGGGAAACGGACTCAAAGAATCATATGGGACAGTCCTCCAAATGAGTGCAAAGCATTTTATAAGATGACCAAGCTAGGATAAGGTATCCAAATTGGATACATTTGTAATAATGTGGGCCTAGCCCCCTTTTATTCACTAGAAAGAAAAAGTTTCCTAACCGACTTTACGAGTTCATGTATCAAATGAAAATGACGTTCAATCCATAAATGTCCATTACTTTGTGGGTTATCATTTTGTTTAGAATACTAATGAAAATGATAATATTAGGAGCAATATCACCCCAAATGTTTACAAAATGTAGTAATATTGCCCCCATTATTAAAAGGAGTTAATTTTGACCATTAAGTTTGGTTTGTTTGACTATGTGATCCTTGTGGCACTCAATACACCAACTCACCAGCCTAGTAATCCAAAACGACTCCCCCAATCCTTTCCTCTGTCTCCCTTGTCTGCGCATTCGACCTTCTTCTTCTCACTATTTGTCAAAGCTTGCGAAGACCATATGACCTTCCTGCTCTCCAATGATTCATCTTTCACAGCATAGAAACATGATCTTCCTTTGACGCCAATCTCAATGACGTAGCTGCTGAGATGGAGGGCAACGAAGGATTCCAAACCACTGATGCAGGTGTCGTTGATAAAAACGGCAAGGATGCGATTGCGAATCTCTGCCATCTTCTCTACCATATGAAAGCGCATGGAATATTTAAAGTGAAGTGCTCATAATTATAACTATGTCTCGATATGCAGCAATTGATGCTCCTGTAGGGTTTCTTTTTGAGTGGTAGTTTGTATTTTGGGATATCTTTTTTTTTTTTTTTTGAGAGGACAAACGAGAAATATTTGGAGTTTGCTGCAACATATTTGGAGGTAGTTGTTAACATCTTATCTAACTTGGTCATGGTTTATTGCTAACATCCATAATGAAAAAGTCATGTATCATTTTATTGATAACTTGCAAGCTCAATAGATTAAAGCAAAAGAACAGCAGCTACTACAAATAGTGTGTTTCTAATTTATTTAAAGGAAAAAAACAAAGAGAGAATAATAGAGGTCATATTTCTTTTCCTCATCCAACAATCCTCATAGGCTTAAATATGTTCTGATCTCCGCCATCGAGTTTGTCTTCTACCCCTGCTGCTTTTGGTTGTATAGATTGAGCATTTTATTACAGGCGGTGAGCTTGTAATCATGATTTGGTAGCTAGGGAGTAGTTTCTTCTTTTCTTTTATTTTGGCTTGGATCTATGTTTTCTTCAAAAACTCATGCTTGTTGGAGACCCATTCCACTGTTGGAGAGGAGGGATTTTGCGAGAGGATAGAACTTACTGGAGGAAGAAGAAAGAAAGACCATGGGAGGCAGTAAAAATGGGGTGGATGCCACCTCAGCCTAATTTGCTCATGACGTGGCATTAATTGCTGTGTGGCAGATGTCTGTTGGGGTTTTTTTTTTAGCTCAAGTTGACATTGCTATATTTTGCAAACTTTTAGAGTGGCATTGCCTTTAAAAAAAACTTTTAGATACCCACTACTCCTAAGCGAAAATTTTCAGAGTAACAATGGACCTTATCCTATTATTTATTCATATATTTATAGGGCTAAACCCTTACAAGTTTGTGATCCAAGTTCATTTTATTTTGTTATATGGAATGATTAGATTTTATAATAGTTACTTTTTGAACAATTAGATTTTTTGCTAATTGATATTGATTTAATAATTTAAAGTTTATAGTTTCAAATTTCTTGCATTTGAAATTAATTTTATTTTAGAAAATATCTTTGTAAAATGAAAAATTATAATATTAATAATAATATGATTATATAAAAAATATTGTATTTATCATTAATTGTAATATATTATATGTAAATTTTTCAATAACCTAGGGTGAAATGTGACTTGAGTATAGGACCAAATGTGTGTGAAGTCAATGTGTAGGTCCTAAGGCTTAAGAAATATATGTTGAGCGAATAAGCAATGACCAACACAAACCCACAGATAAAATTCAAAAACATACTCAAAATTTTAGAAAAGGAAACCCTTATTTTTTACTACTTCTTTTTTTGGCTCTGTTCTTCTTTCTTTCATTCTTTCTTTTTTTGGCTCTTTTCTTCTTTTATTTTCCTTTTTTTTTCCTTTCTTTTTTTTTTTTTAGCTTCAATTGAGGAGAACAAAATAGAAAAGAAAAAGAAAAACGAAAAAATTAAGGGATAGCTAAAAATGAAAAAGCAACACACTAGAGAAGTCAAAAGAGAGAAGATAATCACATGAATAAAGATTGAGTACCTCCGTGATATCTAGTAGCACAGAATTTAAAGCTTAAGGCATTGCTTGGTACAAAGCACTGAGGGGTAGGGATTGGGATTAGATCAGGGATTAAGTCAAAATATATTATTTGGTTTGAGAGATTACGGATAACTAAGGATTAGGAATAACACGAAAGTGGGATTGTTGCAAAACCACCTCCCCCCTGGTATTGCATTTTCAGTCCAGGGATTGCAAATTTTAAAAATAAAAATATCTCTGTTTATAATATTTTCTTGACAAAAATACATACCCTCTATCAATTTTTCTCTAAATTATAATTCATCACTTTATTTCATGGCTCATCATCTATCTCATGGGTGTTTATATTCCATTCCCATGTTTCAAATGAAACTTTCCTTGCAACTGGTATTCTATGCAACTTATTTCTTTCCTTTATTAATGATAACAGTATCTAATCCCATTTCATTTTCAGATTACAATGATTAATTGGCAAGAATATTTATGCGATTTTCTAGGAATGATATCAACGCTAAGCTAGAAATCTTGTGCGAATTGGTCAATTGAGTTATTGAAACCTCCATTTTTAGGGAAAAGTTGTACGAGGTTATTGAACAGCGGCAGGCACTTGGTGCTACTAGAAGAGGAGAGGCACTAGAAGACGGTAGAAAAAGAAGATAAGAGATGGAAAGGTTGATTAGATTAGAGAAATTTTGAGATCCAAAACTTACTAAAGTATCAATATATTAGATTGGGAGAAACGATGAGAAGACCTAGAAGATTATTGGTTTTGAGAGGGAAATCGTCAAGAGTTGAAAGAGGAAAAGGGAGTGATTTAAAGTTGGGGCAATTACAATGAAGTCTCATACAAGAGAAAAAATGAAGAAATGGTCCCTGAAGTTGTCAGTGTAAGCTCCTCAACTTGTTAATGAATGCTCCTCGATGTAACACCCTGCCTTTAATCACGTAATTATAATTCGATATTAGGTAATTAAATTAAATTAGAGACCGTCAAATAATTCAAAACCCATAAAATGTTCCCTTTAGTAGTAGGGACTTTACGAAATTTTCAAAACTTTGTTCTTCTTCCGGTCTCAAGTTCAAGTATCGAATATAATCACCTGTGCAGTTTATCTACATTTACGTATGACAGAGTTTATAACTTTAACCCCGGCAACCCCCGGGTTCATCTATATACACATAGAGTTCTATCTCCTAATTAGGGGATTACAAAACCAAGTATTCCAACTATTTAAAACTCAAAACGTTATACAGTAATCCCCAAATAAACGATCTAACCAACATGTCCAAACTAAATGTCCCTACGGAACTCTACCCGCTCCGGGTCACGCGCTTCTCCTTGGAGCCACTCGCCCTCTCTGAAAGGTTAGTTCAAGGAAAGAATGAGATTCAAAAGAATCCCAGTAGTAACAAAACATTTATACCACATATAAGCACACAACATGTAAGCAAATCATCAACAGCAGCAAACACATATCACACTCCACCCTCATCCCCTTTCTCCGCCGAGAAGGCACACAGTCCTAACCCAAACCGTTGCTAGCTACTCAGGGACTATTGGCGTGGCAGTGCCTAAACATAGCCTTATAGCTCATACAGCTATTCGGCTCTCGCAAATGGCCCGTCGGCCTCACAAATAGCCTTTCGGCTCACATATCACATGTCTCACACTTCATCCTCATCCCCTTTCTCCGTCGGGGAGGCACACTGCCTAAACCCGAACCGTTGTTAGCTACTCAGGGACTATTGGAATGACAGTGCTAACTCAAATCCACAAAGATCACAGCATACGAATCCATTCCCAATCAACGATATCACACACATGCAATGCATCATATATGGTACGAAAGAAAAGTCACTACCTGATCCTTTCCTGACGGTTACTGGCACAGTAGGCTCACGAGGATAGCAGATGTCAAATCCTATAATCAAATAGGGACATTTGGTTAATTTCCTTTTCCAAGTTCTTAATTCAATAACACTCTAAGTTGGTATTCATTTGAACTCTTTAGATGGCTATTATATGCCTAAACATATGCCTAAAGGGTTGGGATAACTATCCCCAAAGATCCCTCTTAAGAAAGCTAAACACTGATTTTTGGGTCCCCTCACTCGAGCACAGACGGCCGTGCTCGAGCATGACCCCCCATTCTCACTCGAGCACATGCGAGTGAGACGCAGGAAGTGCTTGCCCGAGAGCAACTCCCACGACAAACCTACACTCTCACTCGAGCACAAGAGGTTGTGCTCGAGCAGAGACCTCGCTAGCACTCGAGCACCACGGAAGTGAGGCCTGCGAGTGACAACCCGAGAGCATCTCTCAACATCTTCCTCCACCTTGTAACACCCTGCCTTTAATCACGTAATTATAATTCGATAATGCACATTTAATTCGGATTAGAGACCATCGGATAACTTAAACTCATTTCAATCTCCTACTTTGTAGTAGGGTTTTCACAAAACATTCAAAATCTCTTCCTGTTCCTGGTCTCCATTTCAAAATTCGAATATAATTACCTGTACAGTTTATCTACATTCATGTATAACAGAGTGTATAACCAAATCCCCGGCAACTCCCGGGTTCTATACATATATATAATCTAGAGGTTACAAGTATCCACTAGGGGATTACACAACCAAAATCGAATATAAAATTCCTAATTCAAAATATCCAGTAATCCCGAGTTTAAAGTAGATAACCAACATCTCAAAAAATCCTTAGTATCACTAAAGATCCTAAGTGCTTCGGGTTGGCCGCTTCTCCTTTGAGCCACATGCCCTGTCTGAAAGGTTAGTCATAGGAAAGAATGAGATTCGAGCGAATCCCAGTAGTAACAAACCACTCATACAATGCATAACACAAAGCATGTATATAAATCACAACCAGCAACAGCAGCAGCAATCTCAAAGATACATGGTTTTCACCACAAACGACAGCACTCACGGCTGTATGCACAATACGACAGCTCTCGCTGTAATAATAATCACGACAGCTTACGCTGTAATCACAATAACGACAGCTTGCGCTGTAAACGACAGCTATCACCAGCTGTAATCGCAGCAGCATCAAAGAATCATCACATAACAATGATAACACACACATACAGAGCATTATACATAGTATAAGAGAGAGAAAGTCACTACCTGATCCTTTCCCGACGTTTCTTGGCACTGCGGGCTCCCGAGGGCGGCAAATATCGAATCCTACAATTCCAAATGCACCATTTAGACACTTCCATAGTGTTACTTGGGGTTATATGAGTCTATAATGAAAATTTACAAAACTACCCCCGGGGACCCGGCCCGGGCCCGCCGTACCCGGTCCGGTTGCACTTTTCTAGAAATTCTAATCTGGGCTATCCTAACATATTTCCGCCCAAGGAATCCATTTCCGGACTCGGAATTATCAAATTCAATGTCAAATTACGAAATTGCCCTTGGCAGCCCTACTTTTAGGGTTTTAGGGGCGTTTCCGTAATTATGCTTTCTCAGCCTTTTCTGAAAAAGTGCCCAACTGTAACCCCACCTATTTTTGCCCACTGAATCCAATGGAATCATCAAATCATTGAAAATCCAACTCTAAGGCCCTCAAACATCCCTGGCCGAAATAATTGTGTTTTCCAGGAAAAATCGGGGTTTTACGATTTCGGCTCCGTAAACACGTTCCTTTCTACTCCTAACCACTTTATTAACAATCTAATTGAGTTATAACAACCATTTGAACTAAAATTGGGCAGCATAACCCTTAGATATACACTTTTCCAAAATTTAAAACCAATGGCAATCCGGCGAAATTTCACCGATTAAATTGCCCACAACAGCCAGAATAGTTAATATACGAAGGTTTGGAAGTTACCTCAAGCTCCAACAAGCTTTTCCCAAAAATGGCAGCAAACCCTAACTTTTAAAACACCCAATTTGAGCTTCCCAAACCTTAAAGAACAAAGAGGAGTAGTTTAGAATCAGAGTTATACGCGTTAGGAGCTAAATCGTCGGAGAAATCGGCTTACCTTGCGAGATTTCTCCTCTTTCTCTCTCTAAGAGCTCTCAACTTTCTCTCACTAGTGCAGCTGAGCCATTGGAATCATTAAAATATCCAAATTCCCATCACACATTCTCCAAAAGTGTTTATTCAACAATAATTATATCCACTTTTAAAGTCATTAGCCCTTAATCACTTTTTGGGATATTACACACCTTCACTCGAGCACAAACACCTGTGCTCGAGCACTAGGAAGTGAGGTCCCGCGAGTGTCCACCCGAGAGCAACCCAACTCCCAGGCAACAGATTCACTCGAGCACAAACTCCAGTGCTCGAGTGATCTCCCAATGCTTGCTCCCAATACTCGCGAGTGCCAGCGCACTCTTGGCAACCACCCACGAGTGATCACCCGAGACGCTCACCCCCAGTGATTTCATGCACCCTCACTCGAGCACAAACATGCTCACTCGAGCACGTTCATCCTGTGCTCGAGTGAGTTCTTCCCTCACTCGAGAAATCCTGACAGATGCCCAAAACGCTGAACTGATATGGTTTCCCAGAATTTACCAATTGATTACCAATGGTCCTAAAACTCATACCATAACTCATTCTCACTTATTTCAACACAAGGAACCCATTGGTAACCACAAACAACCCAAATCCAACCCATTCAACACATTCTCACTCGAAATCATAAATCCACCAAAACCACAACTTAACACATTTCCCTTATTCAACTTCAAATCAACTTCTAATCACTCCCAAGTGTCAAAACTGACCAAATGAACAGTGACCCACTAATCAAAGCCTACCCTTTAACTAACATCATAATTAGGTCAAATTTCCAGAATTCTCATTGATTAGGCAAACATCTTGACATATATATCAAAATGCATCACAAACCTACCTCTTTAACTTGCTGAAATCAACACCTTGATTCCACCAACTTTCAGATTTGTCCCACAATCAAACACCACCAATGGAAATTCTGAAATCATAGAAACCAAGCTCTCAACCTCTTGGTCAACATTAATGAAAGGTAGCTAAGCATATAGGACCATTTACCTTGACAAAATTCAAGCCCTTACTTTTCTCTTTCTTGCTTACTCGCCGGAAATGGAGGAATGAAGAGAGAGAGATGAGTTGGTGAGGTGATGATCATTCTTTCCTTCTTCCCATGCACAAACCGACTTGAGAGGGAGAGAGGGAAAGTTTGAAAACTTTGACTCATCCAATGGCCCTTTTCTTGCCACTTGTCATCATCTCCTTCCTCCTACCATGATCTCACAAAAATCTACATACACAAGATTCCACCCTTAGATCTTTCAATCTCAACCATTGATCTTGATTACTAAGGGGTTTTCTCATCAATAACTAACCAGACGGTTGGTAAATTTACCGTTTTACCCCTGATTAGTTCATTACTCATTATATCATTACTAATGATCTTGATTTCACATTACACAATATATACTTCAAATATGCTTAATTAACATTAATTACATTATTTGAAGTTATTATCCCTTGATTACAATCCAGGATATTACACTCGACTTGTCATTAACAACTTCAGGGACCATTTTTTCATTTTTTTTTTTTTCCTTGTGTGGGACTTCATTGTAATTGTCCCTTTAGAGTTTGAGTATTTTAGCCTTTTCATAATTAATAGTTATTGATTAAATAAGATCAATGAAATTATTCCCTCCAACTATTACTTCATATCAATTATCAAATATATTTTTAAAGTATTAATCTCAATCCCAATCTCAATCCCAATTTCAGTCTCAATCTCAATTCATCAAAATTCAGTGTCACGTACCAAACAGGGCCTAAGGTTAGAGAGCCTTACTAATACCTTTAGGAGCCTAAAGTTATAAACTTTACCCCTAACTGTTTCCGTATTATTCTCGGCTCGAGAGAGGTCCGATACAGCAGAAACTGCATGAAAACAGCAAGGAATCACACGCAAAGGCAACATATACAACTATTTCAAATTTTAACACGAAAGGGATCAGTTTTTTACCCCAATTTTTTTCCCTCTCCATATATATTTAATAAAAAAATGAAATTAAGTATGCCTTGCGTGATTTTAGAATAATTAAAAATAATTTAATTTGGAAAAACATTTAAATTTCATACCACTATAATTTTTAAATTTTTAAAGCAAAATTAATGTATCTAGATAAGAATGTTAATAAGTACGCCAGAAATTTCTTTACAGAAAAAGCTACATCCTTCGATCAAAAAAAAAAAAAAAAAAAACAAGCTACAACAAAGTTCCCGACAGAAAGAATGTTACAGCCAATTAAGTACCTTCCACAGCCAACAACCTGAGTGTTGATCGATGCTCATTTAAGTTATACAATTTTCATATTTTATCCAAAACAACAAAATTTTCGGCAACCAATCACCGTAATATTGCTATCTTAAGGCATATTTTGCACCAGAAGACACTAGTTGTTTGTTTTAGAAGTTAGAGCATACCTTCGAGATCCATTTTAAAGTTCAACGCCACCAACATTTGTTTCTATATTAAGATTGCTTATCCATGTTTTTCTAATAAAAGGTAGTTTACACATCCATAATAACAAATCTCGAGGCTTTCCAAATTTTAACTCATGGTTTTTCAATCGTATATAAACACAACCGTACGTGCAAAGAGAAACCAGAAAGTTGAGTAACATCTTACAATGAGCTCTTCTTCATCGTGGGATAAGATCATCTTCTTCTTCATTTCATTTTTAAGCTTATGCTCTGCCATAGAGGTATCATACGATGGAAAATCTCTCATAATTAATGGAGAAAGGCGCATCATTTTCTCAGGAGCAGTTCACTATCCACGAAGCACTGTGGAAATGTGGCCTGACATTATCCAAAAGGCTAAGGATGGAGGTCTTGATGCCATTGAAACGTATATCTTTTGGAATCACCATGAACCTGTTCGACGAAAGTATGACTTCTCAGGAAACTTGGATTTTGTCAAGTTTTTCGAGCTGATCCAACAAGCTGGACTATATGCCATTCTAAGGATTGGTCCTTATGCTTGCGCAGAGTGGAACTATGGAGGGTTCCCATTGTGGCTTCACAAGATGCCAGGGATTGAATTGAGGACTGACAACCAGATTTTCAAAAATGAAATGCAGATTTTCACTTCAAAAATTGTGAACATGGCCAAAGAGGCTAAGCTCTTTGCATCACAAGGAGGACCCGTTATTCTTGCACAAATTGAGAACGAGTATGGAAATATCATGTGGGGTTATGGAGATGCAGGGAAGGCATATGTGAAATGGTGTACCCAAATGGCTCTTGCCCAAAACATTGGTGTTCCATGGTTCATGTGCCAGCAAAATGATGCCCCGGAGGGTATAATCAATACATGCAACGGGTACTACTGTGATACATTTCAACCCAATAACCCGAAAAGCCCAAAAATGTGGACCGAAAATTGGATTGGGTGGTTTCAAAAATGGGGGCAAAGGAATCCCCATAGGACTGCTGAAGATGTTGCTTACTCAGTGGCTCGTTTTTTCCAGAATGGCGGGGTGCTCAACAATTATTACATGTACCATGGAGGAACAAACTTTGGACGAAGTGCGGGTGGTCCATATATTATGACATCTTATGATTATGATGCACCGATCGATGAGTATGGAAATTTGAATCAACCGAAATGGGGGCATCTTAAGCAGCTTCATGCTGCAATAAAATTGGGGGAGAAGATTCTCACCGACGGCATAAGAGCTGATAGGGATTTTGGCAGTTCGGTCACACTGACCACATACACTAGTAACACCACCGGAGGAAGATTTTGCTTCTTGAGCAATGCCAATGAACACCAAGATGCATATATAGATTTGAAAGGTGGTAATGACAAGTACTTTGTGCCTGCTTGGTCTGTGACCATTCTTGATAATTGTAGTAAGGAGGTTTTCAATACTGCAAAGGTTAATAGCCAAACTTCAATAATGGTGAAGAAGAGTAATTACAGTGAATTACCAACCGGTAAAATCACTTGGTCATGGAGACCGGAAGCCATGAAAGACACCATGAAAGGAATAGGGAAATTCAAGGCAAACCAACTTCTTGAGCAGAAAGACTTGACTTTAGATGTCAGTGACTATTTATGGTACATGACTACTATTAATATCAAAGACGCATCCGCTTTGAAAAATGCAACCCTCCGAGTGAACACACAGGGTCATGTTCTTCACAGTTTTGTCAACAAAAGATTTGTAGCATCCGAATTTAGCCAATGGGGGAATGGATTCACATTTGAGACACCTATTTCCCTGAAGCGTGGAAGAAACATTATAACATTGCTCAGTGCAACAGTTGGACTAGCGAATTATGGTGTGAAGTTTGACCTAGCAAAGACTGGGATAGAAGGTGGTCCGGTTCAGCTAATTGGCAAGAACAATGTCACGATGGACTTATCAAACAGTTCTTGGTCTTACAAAATCGGCTTGAATGGTGAGGCTAAATGTCTTTATGATCCATCAATGTACGCTAGCTCAACCAATAATCCACCTGTTGGAAGAAGAATGACTTGGTATGCAACCCATTTTAAAACCCCTTCTGGGACTGACCCCGTGGTGGTGGATTTGCAAGGCATGGGTAAGGGAGAAGCCTGGATCAATGGGCAAAGCATTGGCCGTTATTGGCCTTCTATGATTGCTAGTTCAGATGGATGTGATGAGGAATGTGATTATAGAGGAGCATACGGGCCAGAAAAGTGCAATTACAATTGTGGCAACCCATCACAGAGATGGTACCATGTGCCAAGGTCATTCTTGAACAATAATCAAGAAAACACATTGGTTTTGTTTGAAGAAATAGGTGGCAATCCTCAAAATGTTTCGTTTCAAACCGTCACGATTGGAACTATTTGTGCTTATGGCTACGAAGGTGCACTACTAGAGCTATCATGCCAAGGTGGGAAGACCATCTCAGAAATTCAATTTTCTAGCTTTGGAGACCCGCAAGGGAAGTGTGGATCTTTCCAAAAGGGCTCATGGGAAGCTAGTAATAGCAAAGCTATAGTGGAAGCCGCATGCCTTGGGAAAGAGAAGTGTGAATTGTCAGCGACAAGAGAAGCATTTAGTGAAAGTGGCATTGGCAATAATGCTACAACAATCAGACTAGCAGTGCAAGCTCTATGCTAAGTCGACATCCTTATGATTTCCCACAAGGAATGGTCTAGGTGTTATGCATAGTAGACCTCAATAATTGAGGTTCTTTTGAAATCTCAAGGTATGGGGAGAGCTAGCTTGACATCCACGAGCAAGATTAGTCCAAAATTTGTAAGGGGTTTCTAGACTTGTGGGAAACCAGACAAATAAGGAGGAGGCATGAGAAGAAGGAAGCATTTATCAAGCTTTTTAATTCCCATATGCATTATATTTGTGGCCTTACAAATTCACTACCTTCAAAGCCACAAAGAAGGGAATAATTATGCAATTTGCGATATTTGCTTTACCATGAGTAATATTTTGCTAGTTATATCCTATCTTTTAACAATATAATCATAATCTTTACCCCACGACGAAGTAAGCTCATTCAATGTGAATATTTAATTTGGTTGTTGTAACAAATCTAGCTATATATATATATTAATTAAAAGGAAACTTATTCTATATGAATGATTTATTCCTTCGTAATTTTAATTTAGGTTACTTATCACATAATTGTTCTCAATTCAAGAATGACTCCAATGGCAACACACTACTATAAAATATAGATTTAGCAGCGCTAACCTTATGACACTTCTTCAAACAAGCGCTGGAGGATAGAGGTGGGAAAACAAGTCTGGCCGGGCCTGCAGGGCACAGGCCTAAACGGGCCGGCCCGTTTAGGCACGAGTCCAAAAAAGTACCGAATTTTAGAGGCCCGGCCAGTTTAAGTAAAGCCCGCGGGTTTGAAGCCCGTTTAAGTTTTTCCCCTTTTTTCTTGCCATGACCTTTTTTTCCCTTATTCTCCTAAAGATAAAAATACCTAATTTAAAACATAAATATCATCAAAACTAATTTAAAACATAAATATCCAAGTTTAATAAAACATAAACACTAAAACTTAAGTGCAAACCATAATTAATGTCCAAAACTAATCAAACAAGTCCATAGCCAGAATCAAGCAAGTCTACAAGCTTCAAATGTCAGTAATAATAGAATACCTAATTTGGATTTTGGCATACACATAAAAGAGGAAAAAAGAAAATCAAAAAAGAGAAGCTTCAAAAGAGGTATGAGTAAGTGTGAGAGTGTTTCTGATCTGAGAGTTAAGTTAGGTTAACTTTGCCCCCTGACCACTACTTACTACCCTGTGCCCAGTTAAAAAAAAAAGTCAAATGGGTCTAAAAGGGCCAGCCCTATAGGGCTACAAGTAGGGCCGGCCCTTTTAGGCATGCCTCCTTTTTTTTCCTAAATCACAAGCCTGGCCCTTGACAAACTCCGGCCTAAACGAGCCAGCACGATTTTCCGGCTCTACTGGAGGATACTCCAATTTTTTAAGAAAAAGAATACATGTGGCAGCTATGGCTCTTGACCAGGAAAACGCCATAGCTGCCAATACCTTGTGTAGGGCTTGCTTGGGGAAGCATCATACAAGAGGCTATTTTTTGAAAACAAATATTACACCCCTTGTATGGCATTTGCCTGAATATTAAAATATCCCCTTGTATAGCACTTGCCCATACAAGCGCCATACAAGGGGATATTACAATATCCCCACCCTTGTATGTAGGGTAGGGATATTGTAATATCCCCTTGTATGGCGCTTGCCTAGGCAAACTCCATACATGGGTTTATTTTTTTAATTTATTTTTTTTATTTACACACCTTGTATGGAGCTTGCCCAAGTAAGCGTCATACAAGTCATAGGGTAGTTATGGCTCTTTCCTGGTCAAGCGTCATAACTACCACATGTATTTCAAAAAAAAAATGTTCTTTTGTTACCCCTTTTCCTTATTCTTTTCTATTAGAGCCTTCACTTCTGTCCTTAACCCTAAACTCAATCCTCCTCCCCTTTCAAAAAAGAAGAGAAATGTCTCAGGAACATTAGGTTTGTAACATAACGTACTCAATTTCTTCTTCGCTGATTTTAATTTTTCTCTAGATTTTAATTTCAAATTGTAACTTGCACGTACAGATCCAGATGCAGAAGTCATCGCAATATCGCCCAAGTCTCTCATGTTCAAAGAAATACGCAACCCAATTCGATTGGAAAGCTTACACCAAAGCTTGTGGTACTAGAGAATATAAGCACGACTGTGGTGCCCTCTTCTCTAGGTACATACTAAATTCCCAAATCTCACCTCATAATAAATGCTACTGCTATTTAGAGGGGGAATTTATTTATTGCTTCTTTTATTAATGTAAATGATTGGGTAATTAATGGGGTGTTTTTTCCATTCATTATTAAAATTAGGAAGTATAGTTTCATCACCCACAGAGCTTTCTGCCAAACTTGTCACTGCCGTTAAACTAGCTGGGAAATTATGGTCTTTATGTATCATCTTCAGGTTCTTTAGGTTTGCTAGAGATCAATATGCAAGTGCCTCAACCTAAAAAAATAGCTAGTATGGCGCTTCCCTGGTGCTTCCCTCAACACTTCCTATGACGCTTCCCCAAAAGTGGAAGCACCGCAGCTTCTTTTAATGGCACTAGAAGCTGCGGTGCTTCTGAAGTGCCATACTATTCATCAAAATACACTACAAAAAAATGTTTTAGTAGCAGTTAAAAACGCGTATTAGTAACGGTTTTAACCGCTACCAATATCATTAGTAGTGGTTCATGACACAGCTACTAAATCCACTGTTGCAAGCAAATTTGTAGCGGTTATACTAAATCGCTACTCAAGCAGAATAACCACTACTATATTTGTAGTGGTTAAAACCCACCACTACAACACTGCCAAGAGAAATAATCATTTTCTCTAAACTTTCTACAAATCTCAAACCTGAGATTTGGAAGGCGAGAAATGAAAAATAAAAACTTGGCTCTGCTTTGTAGCAGTTTAAAAACTGCTACTAATATGGATTTTAAAAATGGCGCCATTAATTAGTAGCGGTTATTTAACCGCTACTAATTTCATTAAAATTTAAATTTTGCACAAAAAAATTAATTTCTATTTTAAAATGACGTCGTTAATTAGTAGTGGTTGAATAAACGCTACAAAAGTAAGTAAAAAATTTTTTAAAAAAATACAATCATTTTTCCCTTTTTTTTATATTAAAATAAATAGTTTATTATTTTAGTAGTTTGGCTAATTTAATTAGCTTATTATTCAATAGTTTAGCTCATTTATAATTTAAAATGAATGATTTAATTTAGTTAAATAAGTATGAAGATTGTATTGATAATATTATTAAGGATACCTAGGTAACAAGGAACTATAATGTTGTCTACTACAATGTAATCATGATTATGTAAGAAAAATTGGTGAAAATGAGAAAAAGCTCTTAAATATCTGCAAAAAAAAACTAGTGAGAATAAATTTTATGCGAAGGAAAAAAGTATTGAAATCAAAAATTTTAAAAATTGTTACCATATTTGATCACCTTGTTCAGCTCCTCAACTCATAGAAAAAAATTTGTAAATGAGAGAAAATGAAATAGGGGTTAGGTGAAAAGAAATGGGGGAGTATTTGAAATGAGATATGGTGGGGGCTATTTATAGGGATCTGTGTAACACTTGTAGCGGTTAGTGTATCTGTTTTGTAGTGGTTTATGAACCACTACAAATATTTTATTTATTTATTTTTAAATATTTTTTTTAAAGACAAAAACATAATTTGTTTGATGATTCATCCTCGTTATCCCTACAAAAATTGTGTAGAAAAATTGTTAGTGATGTATTATTTTGTTGAAAAACTTTAATTTAAATGATGTGAACTTAAAAAAACACACCGAAATAGAAGTAAATTGTCATCGCCTTCAGGGAAGAAGTTTTCAAAATTGGCGGGCTGAAATGGCTCACTCTCATAGGTGATGTTATCGCCTTCACTCATGTCGTAAAGGTCTCGTGGCTTTAAATGAACGACCATGTGCCAATCCCTATGCCTCTCGTCCTTGACATAATAAACCTAGTGTGTCTCTGAGGCAAGAATATACAGCTCATCATCTTGAGAATTACCAGTATGAATTGGCCGCAAGAAATTGACTAATGTGATCCCTAAGTCATCAGTTGTTAGTCCCCGGGAAGTAGTGGTATTTGCCCAAAACCACTTGAACAGTGTCACAGTGAAACTGTAATACCCTAAATTTTGAGATTTGAGGCTAGAGAATAAGCCTAGAATAAGTGGCCTGCTAAGCTCCGATTTAGTGAGATCCTAAATTTTGATTAAGGGTTAATGACTCCAAAAGTGGATGTGATTATTGATAAATAACCTTTTGGAGATTATGATGTGAAATGTGATTCGTATGCGTTGTGAGCAGTGTCGAAACCCTGTATTTAAGTTCAATTATGGATTAACATCTAAATTGACTTAAAATATAGGGGAGGGTGCATATTGTGGCTAAATGGAAAAGTATGATGTGTTTAGTTGTAATTTAGGAGGAATTGCCATAATTAGGGGCAAAACGATAAAGTTACAGACCAATTGGTCAGTTACTGAAGAGGAAACTCATTGGTAACTTGAAGCTCAATGGTTAGGGTTGATTTGTTGTGAGATTGAGTGGGTGGAATCCCATGTGTGTGAGTTCATTGGAGATGGAACAAGATCATGACACTTGCCAAGTTTTGGACCTTTGGATCTTGGTCAATTTGCCAACACTCATCCTCTCTCCTTTCTTCCTTTTTGGTCAGCTTAATTGAGGCTTTTAGTTCCCAAAAACTAACCCTCCTTCTTCATCATCTCATCTTTCTCTCTCATTAGGTTCCATGGACGCCCAAAGTGGAGGAGGAAAGAAAACGAATCAAGGTGAGATTTAGCCTTGTATATGTCCTCTAATGCTCTAATACCCTTTTTTAATATTGTTCATAGTGATGAGAGCTTCATTTTATGATTTTATATTTGTGAATGGAGGTGTTTGGGAGCTTGAGGAAAAGTGGAAAGATGAAGAATTAAATAATTGGTTTGAGAAAAAGGAAGAGGTGAGTATTTGATACCTTTTGATCTAAGTTTTGTGACTTGTGGTTGAGTTTTGAGAATTTTGGAATTTTCCCTGATTTTGTGGTAATTCTGAAATGCATGAATTGTCATGTGTTTTGTGTTGCAATTGGTGTTTTGTTGTGTTATATGGCCATTAGAATTGGTTTGGTTTGGTTTGGAACCTTAAATGGGAAGTTTGGCCATTTAGTGGTTTGTGTGGCAATGGGGTTCAAGAATAGAATATGTGTAAATGGAATATGAATTTGGTTTATTTGGTATTTTCAATGGATTCCTTGTGAAATTTTGTGTGAGAATGATGTTTGATGTGAAAATTGGACCATTAGAAGCAATTGAGGAAAAATTGAAAATCTGTCTGTTGAAACTCTATTCTAGGCAGTTTGTTTGTGTTGACGTTTTGAATGGGCAAATGATCTCTAAAAATTTTGAAGCCTTCCAGTCTTAAAGTTGACATTCCAATCTTCAAAATGGATATATAATTTGTGTTATTTTATTTTGTGAGCTGGGAGTTATGACAGTCCAAAATTTGACGTTAAAACTGGGTGCAAATCTGGAACAGCAAGGGGATTTTGAGTAATTCTGTATTTGTGTGGTGATTTCTGATAATGGTCCATATTTTTCAGTAAATAGGACTTAAATATCTTTCAATGGGCTTTAGGATCACCTCATTTCAATTTTTCTGGAATTAATTATGAATTTCTGAAGTTTCCTTGGCTACAGCCAGAAATCTTGGCTGCAACACAAAACTTTCTGTGCACGTCTTGGCCGCAGCCAGAAATTCTTGGCTGCAGCCAAAAACCTTATGTGCTATTTTTGGCCGTAGCTAGAGGATTCTTGGCTGCAGCCAAGCCTTATTTTCAGCACTTGGTGATTTTGAAAAAAGATTTTCAACCTAGTACTTCCCAATCCTTTAGGCTTTCATTAAGCTTATTTTAGCCACCTAAAGGTTGTGAATGATAACCAACTTTAAGTGATATGGAAGTAAGAATTAGGAATAAAGAATAACCCTATGTCCTTGATTTTGTTTATAGGGTTCGATATTCGCCCTGATCGCGAGTAGCCGGTGCTGGAGCATAAGTGGAAAGAACAAGGGTCGGGAACTTACCTCTCCTGCATGTATATGATATTTGTGTTGGTATTGATGCATGTTATTGCTTTACTTGATTATGTGAAACATGTATGAATGATTTGAAACTATGTTTCAATTTATGCTATGGCCATATGTATGTTGTTCGAAGCATTGAGCTTACAGATTTTTCATTGTGTGTAAGCATGAGTTATGCAAGTATGTCATGCATTAAAAATCTATCTTGCATGCATATTGGTAATGTTTACCTACTGAGATTCTCTCGAATCTCACCCTCCTCTATCAACCATTTTAGACAGGGTAGGTGTAACGCCCCAAATTTCAATTAAGGGCTAATGATAATTATTGAGGGTAATTATTGAATTAAAGTGGAATAATTACCTATTTTGTGGCAATTTTAAATAAGGGAAAATTCCAGATAAATACCTTTTGAATTATCAAAACTCCCAAAAGTCTATTAACACTTCAAAAAGACTTAAAGGTACCAAGTACCAAATTGGGTTTTTCAAGTTTTGACACATTTACCATTTTACCCCTCAAATTTTTTTTTTAAATAACAGTGGTGCCCCCGCCGGAGCACCACCGCCGGCCGCCGCCGCCGCCACCCCGGTGGCCGGCCGCCCAGGACCCCCGACGGCCGGAGCTCCGGTCGCCGGTGGGAGGAGCTCCGGCCGGTGGAAGTTTTTTTGGTGGAGAGGGGGGTTTTTTTTTTTGAAAAAAAGTTTCAGAAATGGCAAGGGGTGGGATCGAACCCATCCCACCCCTTTACATGGCAAGCATGGTGGCCACTATGCCACCAAAGCTTCTTTGATATATATGTGCATTATTAAATATATATAATATAATTAAACGTGTAGTAGCTTTGACAAAATCAGTAATGGCGTTGACAAATTCAATAATGGAAATAACAAGATTCGTAATGGTATTGACAAAACCGTTTGCTGTTTCATGTTTTCATCAACATTTTTGCACAAAACGTTTTTGTCAAAACCATTACAATTCTTGTCAAAATCATTACTAAACTTGTCAATCTCATTACTAAATTTGTTAAAATCCTTTTATTTATATTATGAATATTTTCATAATGGAATTGTCAAAACTATTACAATTCTTGTCAATCTCATTACTAAACTTGTCAATCTCATTACTGAACTTGTCAATCTCATTACTGAATTTGTTAAAATTATTTTATTTATATTATGAATATTTTCATAATGGAATTGTCAAAACTATTACAATTCTTGTCAATCTCATTACTAAACTTGTCAATCTCATTACTGAACTTGTCAATCTCATTACTAAATTTGTTAAAATCCTTTTATTTATATTATGAATATTTTCATAATGGAATTGTCAAAACTATTACAATTCTTGTCAATCTCATTACTAAACTTGTCAATCTCATTACTGAACTTGTCAATCTCATTACTGAATTTGTTAAAATTATTTTATTTATATTATTTAACAAGTTTATTTATATTAACAAGTTTAGTAATGACATTTTCAAGAATTGTAATGGTTTTGACAATCTCATTATGAGATTCCATTATGAAAACATTCATAATATAAATAAAATAATTTTAACAAATTCAGTAATGAGATTGACAAGTTCAGTAATGAGATTGACAAGTTTAGTAATGAGATTGACAAGAATTGTAATAGTTTTGACAATTCCATTATGAAAATATTCATAATATAAATAAAAGGATTTTAACAAATTTAGTAATGAGATTGACAAGTTTAGTAATGATTTTGACAAGAATTGTAATGGTTTTGACAAAAACGTTTTGTGCAAAAATGCTGATGAAAACATGAAACAGCAAACGGTTTTGTCAATACCATTACGAATCTTGTTATTTCCATTATTGAATTTGTCAACGCCATTACTGATTTTGTCAAAGCTACTACACGTTTAATTATATTATATATATTTAATAATGCACATATATAACAAAGAAGCTTTGGTGGCCTAGTGGCCACCATGCTTGCCATGTAAAGGGGTGGGATGGGTTCGATCCCACCCCTTGCCATTTCTGAAACTTTTTTTCAAAAAAAAAAAACCCCCCTCTCCACCAAAAAAACTTCCACCGGCCGGAGCTCCTCCCACCGGCGACCGGAGCTCCGGCCGTCGGGGGTCCTGGGCGGCCGGCCACCGGGGTGGCGGCGGCGGCGGCCGGCGGTGGTGCTCCGGCGGGGGCACCACTGTTATTTAAAAAAAAAAATTTGAGGGGTAAAATGGTAAATGTGTCAAAACTTGAAAAACCCAATTTGGTACTTGGTACCTTTAAGTCTTTTTGAAGTGTTAATAGACTTTTGGGGGTTTTGATAATTCAAAAGGTATTTATCTGGAATTTTCCCTTTAAATAAAGTGTCATAATCAAGAAAATTGAAAGAATGAAATTTTTAGGCAATTAGTTAGTGATTAATAGAGAAATTAATTACTAAATAAGAGAAAAATGAGAAGGGTGATTAAATGGCTAATGGAAGGATTAGAATGGCTAATTGGGTGTTTACTTATGAGAGCCAATGAGATGTTGACACTTGGCAAAATGGTATGATGGAAGTTATTGGAGGAAAAGTCAAATGAGTATTATATTTTATTTTCTCTCTCCACTCTTCCCTCATTTTTCGTTGGTGAGGTATGGAAGGAGTATCATCATTATTTTTCATCTTCCTCCATACTCTTCTCTCTCATTCCCTTCTCCATTTTTCGGCAGCCATGGGAGCTTAGGAGAGAGAAAGAAAAACTGGAATTTAAGGTAAGTAAATGACCTCTAATGCCAAAGTTCACTTTATTAATGTTGTTCCTTGGAGTAAGAGCTTCAATTTGATGGTTGTAGTTTCTCCATTAGTGGTGATTTGAGGAATCGTGAAAATCTGGTAGTTGGAGAAATAAAAAGTGTCTTTGGAAAAGTTGAAAATGTAGGTGAATCAAACCTTTCTATCTATGTTACATGTCATTTGATGAAGTTTGGAATTTTTGGTAATTATAGCCTTAAATTCAAAAATGAGTGTCAGTGGGTATTTGGTATGTCATTAGCATGAAAATGGTACCTTGTGGTGAGTTTGGGATAGATAGAATGGATTTGGGATGGAAATGTCTTGTTTGGATGATTTTGGGATTTTGATGTTTATGTTGCCCAAAACCAAAGCATGATAATGGAATAGAAATTTGGTAGTTTTGATGGTTCCCTTGGTCTCCTTGGGTGTTTTTATGTGAGAATAGCTTTCGTTGAGGTTTTGGGTCTATTGGAATCACTTAGGGGAAGCTTGGGGAAGTGCTGTCAGTTTTCTGTGTTTTTTGGTTTTTGATAGCATCACTCAAGTGAGTTGGGGTTCACTCGAGTGTGGGATGAACATCACTAGAGTGGCGATGAGTTCCACTCGAGTGCGGTAGTGCAATTGTCTTTTCTGCTCTCAATTTCATGTTGCACTTCCGTGTGTAGAGGCAAGAGTGTTGTCTCACTTGCAAGTATTGTAAGTTCTCACTCGAGTAAGCCTCCTCTCACTAGAGTGCAGGTGTATTTGACATCATGAACTCTCGTCTCGGGTCCTCACTTTCTGTGCTTCACTTCTTGGTACTCAAGTGAGCCTTTGGCTATCACTCGAGTGTGGCTTTCTAGACTCGAGTGTTGCAGCCTTCTAAGAGTTCTGCTGCTCTCAGGTGTGCACTCGCTGTGTTACACTCTTGAGTACCCGAGTGTTGACCATACCATCACTCGAGTGAGGTCTCCTTTACTCGAGTATCCGTACAATATCACTCGAGTGTCTCAGTGAAAAATCATGTCTTGTGCTTCCAAAAGGGGATCTTTGGAATAGTTCTTCCAATATCCTTGATTTGGTTTATGAAAGTGAGAAAACTTGGAGTGGAGAATAACCCAATATCCTTGATTTGGTTTATAGGGTTTGATATTCTCCCTGATCATGAGCAGCTAGAGTTGGAGCTTACGTGGAAAGAGTGTAGGGAACTTACCTCTCCTGCATGTATTTGATAATTGTGTTGGTGTATTGATGCATGTTATTGCTTTGCTTGATTATGCGAAACATACATGAGTGATTGAAGCTTTGTTTCAACCTATGCTAAGACCATGAGTATATTTTTTAAACATTGAGCATGCTGATATGTCATCGTATGAACATGAATTATGTATTGCAAGCATGTCATGTATTAAACACTTATCTTGCATGTATATTGGTATTGTTTTCCTACTGAGATTTCCCAGAATCTCACCCTTCCCTACCAACAGTGTAGACAGGGCAAGTGGATCAAGATGGAGCAAGCAACTAAGGGCGGCTAGGTCTCCTTATGGACAAGTGCATTAGTAGTTGGTTATTGTTATATGTTGGTATAATTGTGTATGTTTGGTCATATATAATCATATAATAGATTGGAATGTGTATTTGGAATAAGTATTGTGTAATCCCCGTTTGAGAGATTGTAAAGGGTGTATGTGCCTTATGAATCTTTAGTGAAGGGTTCAACCCAGGATTGTCGGGATTATTATTGTTCACTCTGATATTTATATGAATGTGATTTATCTTCACGAGGTAATTGTATTCGAAATATGATTGTGAAACCATGTTAAAGCGTTTATGAAAGGAGTTTGTAAAAACCCTATCTTAAGGATGGGAATGTAAATGAGTTTTTTTTTATTATTATTGGTCTCTATTTCATTTTAATTCGATATTTTGGATATAATTATGGAAGGGGGGTTACAGTAGGTGGATCAAGGATGGAGCAAGCAGCCAAGGGTGACGAGGCCTTCTATTTAGGTTATTTAAGTTTGTTAGTTAGTTATCATTGTATTTGGGATTATGTATATTTGGATATGTACATGTTTCAGATGTATATTTGGTTATTTGGGATGAGTATTTGGATATGTATTTGAGATGATATTGTGTAATCCCTGTTTGAGGAATTATAATCGGTGAATGTGCCCTGTGAAGCTTGAGTTAATATATGAAACCCGGGATTGGCCGGGAATTATGTTGTGCACTCTGATATTTATATAAATGTAATTTATCCTCGCTTAGTAATTGTATTCAAAATATGAATCTGAGACCAGGTTAAATTGTTTGTGAAACGTATTTATGAAAACTCTAACGTGAAGATGGAATTTTAAATGAGTTTTGTTTATTATTGGTCTCTATTTCATTTTAATCGCGTATTTCGGATATAATTACGGTGGGGGTTACAGAAATGGCCTTGGTAATTAAGTTCGATGATATCAAGAAGATTTCCATAGTAAGGGACGCCTCTGAATTGCATGTTAACGTCACTGCTGCTCGCAATATTCCTTGTCCCAAAGTTGCCATAAAACACCCAAATTTTGAGTTTGCAATCCTTGATCCTGTGAAACCGTGCAAAACTTGAAACCATTGACATTGTATGTTGTAAACCTTTTTTCATGGTCAAGAGGGCCGATTGCGAGAGCTATGAAATCTTGTGAGTGTGAGTTGTGGTCATTTAGTATTTTGCGTGCAAACCGCTACAAAAATTTTGAAATTTGAATATTTGTAGCGGTTTTACATTAATGTAACTATCGTAAATGCAACAAGAATGTAACAAGCCTCTAAAAATATAAATATAACTATCGTAAACACAATGAGAATTTAAGTTCTGAAAATAAAATATCCATGTTTATTTACAAATGTTTCAAAAATAACAATATAAATGTCCTAAACTAACTAGCAGGAGGCTGATCATCTGGTCCTCCCTCAGGTGAGGCTGTATCAGGGCACTAAGAGAGCTAACAGCACCATCATCATCAAAAGGAGGAGGAGGCTGGGCGACGAACCGAGGGACAGGGGGAACCTGTGGATGCTCCTCGTCTGGGAACAGGCGACTCCAGACCGCTCGAGGATGTAGTTCGTGATATCACACCACTAGGCATGCTGAGCATAGTAGAAATCAGCTTGCTACTATATCTGCTGCATATGTTGATGCTGCTGAGCCACTGCAGCCTGTGTCCTGGCCAAATCTGAGCGCAACTCCTCAACAGACTCGTCCCTCATATGTCTGACTCCGAATGTCTATGCTCTAGAGCTGCCAGCCTCAGAGGCGCCGCTCCTACCGTAGACCATGCTAAGTCTAGCACCTATCCCCATCCCCCGCACGCATCCAGGGTGCTCAACTTGACCCAGACCCGCCTTCAAAGGAGCTATGGGGTCCACAGACCCTTGTGACTCTTGGGTCTGGGTCTCTTGCAGCTCACCTGCAACTGCTGCATCCACTCCTGACATTTTATGAAATAATTAATTATAAATTATTTTTCATAATAAAGTTGGTTTAATTTTATGAAAATATAATAATGAATTAACTTATATGGTCGCATCTGCTTGCTGAGAGGTTGAAGTCCCATCACGGTGTCTATGGGTGATAGCGAATAACTCCCCGTAGTCCATCTGACGGTTCTTCTGCTGTGCCTTCCTCTCCTAAAACAATTACAAAATTAAATTATTATTATTATGAACAACAATATATTAAATTTATAATATGAAATAACCAACTAAAAGTAAATTGATAACGTCAAAAGTACCAACTCGCTGTAAGTGACAACAAATGTCTCAGATCCTACCGTGTGGTGGATCATCTGCTGCCCTCGGCACCTGGTATTCCTCTAAGAAAGCGCCTGATAAAAAAATATTCAAAGTATTAAAACAATATAAAACACTTATAATTAATAAAAACATAAAATTTCTTAAATTTATAATTTAAATTATAATTTAATAATTATAAATTAAATTATATATTAAAAAAGTATATATAATTAATTATATAACTAATTAATATTTTATAATTCATATTAATATTTATTAATAATAATTTTTATATTAATTTTTTATATAATCTAATCTAAATCTAATAATCGAAATAACTCTGATACTTAATATAAGACATATTTACCTAACCTAATTAAATCAAAGAAGCTAGCTAAATTAGTTAATATATCATCTTCCTTAATTCCCTCATTCTTTATCCTCATTAATTATTGTTGATAGAGTATCACCTGGGGTAAATTAGGAAAATATTGACAAATATGAAAACTATGTCTTATATCTAGGACTAAGACCAACTCTACAAATATGTATTATATTAAGGACCGAGGAGTATATTATTGTATTATAATATAAATATAAATATAAATATAAATATGTTATTATAAATAAAAAAATAATGTACCAACAAATTGTCCAACAAACTGTCAATTGAAGTGGTAAACAACCTCACCCCGCAAGGAAGATAATACAAGTTTGAATCCCGGAAAGCGCACTTGTTGGAAGACGCAAAAACCCTTTACGCTCTAAGTTTTAGAAGACATGGTACCTTGACCCAATCTAAACAAATAATGTTATTAGAAATAAAATCTATAGTGATGATTAAAAACTATATCATAATGATATTAATATAAAATAAAAATATATTATTATCAATAAAAATATTACTTTAATTAAAAAATATACTATTATAAAATTAATTTCCAAAAATATGTTATTACTAATTAAAAAAATATTATTTCATTTTTAAAATATATTATCTTAATTAAAAATAAAAATATTATTATATTAATAAATGTAAATTAATTTATATAACAAATAAATAAGATATATAAACAAATATGTGAGGGTAACACTAGTACAAAAGGCGTTTTAGACTGGCACATTTAGACTAACTACAACGGATAAGGTCTAAAGGTATACCCAGTGGCAGTTTTGTAATTATAAAACACTTGTGAGACCGGTTCCCCTAATATAAGGTCTAAAATATTTTATTTAGACCATTTTTATAAAAAATCAATCTAAAAAGTTAAAAATAAAAAAAATATGTAATATATTTTCTAGACCGGTTCTCCTTATAACAAGCCTAATATATTTTTTGAATTAAAAGCAATTAAAAAAATAATATATTTATTATTTTTAAAACTGGTTTTCATTAAAACCAGTCTAAAATATTAAACTTTTTAGACCGGTTGTTCTTAGGAACCAGTCTAAAAAGATGAAGAATGAAAAATTAAAATTTCCTTACTTTTAAAACCAGTTATTTAAAACAGCCGGTCTAAAAGATGACCTTTTTAGACCAGTTGTTTTCTGAAACCAATCTAAAAGATCATGCCATCTATTTCAGATTTCTCCGTTGCTCGCGCCTAATTTCACAGACTTGAATCTGAAACTCTCTCCTTCTTCTAAACTCCTCCGTTGCTACTCGGCCACTCCTCCTTCCCACATCACTCCTCCATCCTTAACCAACACCTAATTTTCATCCTTAATCGCTCCTCTATCCACATTTCATATTTCTCCATTGCTCGCGCTTAATTTCATATACTTGAATCTGAAACTCTCTCTTTCTTCTTCTAAACTCCTCCATTGCTGGTCAGCCACTCCTCCTTCCCACATCGTTCCTCCCAACGCCTCAGGTGGATGCAGAGCAACGGTGGATTGCATTACTATACTCCTCTGGTTGTATCAGATTTTTTAGACCGGCTATATCAAGACCTCATCTAGAACCGGTCTAGAAAGTCATTTTTCTACCAGTGTAAAATGGAAATTTTAATCACCCCTTCCCTTCCCTCCCTTCTTAAACCAAACAATGTATTATTAAAAACCTATCTCCCCAACCCTACACTCATACCAAAGAAGGTAAGGCCCTCGCCTTCTGTACCCTCTCGTCTCTGCCATCCCCTCCCAATAAACCAAACACACCCTAAGGAGAAGGAGTGCTTTGGAGGAACGTTTTTCAATTTCATGTGTTATATTTGTGGCTTTACAATTCATGTCCTTGAAAGCTAAAAACGGAGGGAACATTGTACAATTCATAATAACTACTCTGAGATTGAACAATACTTTGCTAATAATGTATTATTTTAATTATACTTTAATTTTTGACTACCCATAGGCAAAAAAACTCTTCAGCTATGATTGATAGGATTGGTTGCCAACAACAACAACAAAAAGATAAGATTGGTTGTATATGCACCTTCTCATGAAATTTTATGTCGTTTTTACTTTCAGTTTCATTGATTTCCTTCGTTAAATATAACTTTATAAAATTGATACCTTTTGGTAATTATACATTTCTAAGTGCTTTTAATAAATGAAATCTGTTATAAAATCAAGAAAATATAAGAGATTGAGATAAAGAGATAAAGAAAGACAAGAGAGAATTGTAGAGATTAAGAGTGGAGAACTCTTATTCATATAGTATTTTCATGTACATCAAATCCTTTGTGTTAAACCTCTATATATAGACCTCAAATTCTCTCAAGAGTTACAATGTCTTAAACATAAGAATTAACTCACATTATGATGGAGTTACAATATCATAAACATAAGAATTAATCTACAACATAAAACTACATAAAACCATGGGAGGTTATAGGCATTATGGAAACCGAAGAGACTATGAACATCCACTACCACAATATTTATAACACACCCCCTTGGATGCTCATAAGAAATATTGTGCCTCATTAAAACTTTACTAGGAAAAATCCAATGAGACAAAAACGTAGTAAAGGAAAAAGAGTACACAATACAAATTGAAATTGTCTCATTAAAAACCTTACAGGAAAACCCTAGGAGACAAAACCTTGGTTAAGGAAAAGAGTACAACATAGTCTCTCTTCACATGATGATAATATTGTATTTACTCCCCCTGATAAGAACATCACTCCCAATGTATTGTTGAGCATATCATTCTTTTGGTAGCCTAACTATGAATGATACATTATCACCAAATGTTCTGCTGGATGTATTCCTCTAACATATCTGCTGGATATGCTAATATATCATTATATTATGCCTTTATCTTATTCATTGTGGAAACAATAAAGAAAAATTATTCTAAAAATCATCAAAATATATTTTGCATCCACATTTCAGTTTGTTCTGAATAAAATAATATCATATAATATGTTCAAAGAACTATCACACCAAATCTCATTTTTGTTATCTACTGTGTACTTGCAAGAATTAATTTTTACCCATAAAACCATAATAAATACAATATTAGCATGATACATAATACATTCTCATAAAATATAAGGTACTTCTAGACCATTAAATTCAATATATCTTTGCAAGAAAATTCACCATAGCAAAAATATGTGATTTTGAAAACTTTGATGCATTTGATAACTCGATTTACAAGTCAAGTAAAATGTAAAATTACTTATTTTCCAGTATATTTTTCAATCAACTATATATGCTTGAACTATTTTCAAACTCACATAACATTTTATATATAAAATGATTTTCTTGTATATGCTTCTGGCATTTTAGATCCTTCAAGGATTCTCATGTAATATTCACTATCCATATGCATATGCTATATATAATGATATCTAATAGATACATAATTTCATTTGCATATACTACCAGACTAATAATATAGGCAACAATTATTGTATCCACCACCAAATGTTGTACCTCATCACAATCATCATTAAACCTTGTGAAAATCTTTATTTTCACATGAATATTCATATATCAGAGTGGAGCTGCCAAGACACAGATTGACTTCTTTTTGGTAAGGAATTATGATAGAAGACTTTGTACTAACTGTAAAATGATCCCTCGGGATAGCGTGACAACACAACATCGGGTTTTGGTCCTTGATATGAATATTAAGTGTGTAAAACAAAAGCACCGGCAAGTTCTAAATCCAAGGGTCAAGTGGTGGCAATTTAAGGGGGAGAAGCGGGATATTTTCAGAGAACTCTTTTAGAGGAGGGGGAGTGGGAGTTACAAGGAAGTGCTAATATTATGTAGGAGAATATGTCTAAAAAGGTTCTGAAGGTTGCTAAACAATTTTGGGAGAATCAAAAGGTTTTGGTCAGAAAGATAAAGAGACTTGGTGGTGGGATGAGATTGTTCAAGAGAAAGCCAAGCATAAGAAAGAGTGTTTTAAAGCAATACACTTGTGTAATAATGTTGAAAATTGGAAAAGGTATCGTTTGGCTAAAAAGGAGACTAAGAAGGCAGTGAGTGAAGCTCGTAATAAAGCATATAAGAAGTTTTATAAGGAGTTAGGGACAAAGGTGGGAGAGCGTAAGATCTTCAAGATCGAAAAGAACAATGAGAGAAAATCGAGAAATTTGGACCAAGTGAGGTGTATAAAGGATGAAGAAGGCAACATTTTAGTTACTGATGGAAATATTAAGAATAGGTGGGAAGCTCTTAAGAAAATGGATAATGGTAAAGCTGTTGGACCTAATGGTATTCATATTGAAGTTTGGAAATGTTTAGGTGAAGAAAGTGTGTTATGGCTCACAAAATTATTTAATGAGATTTTACGATTCAAGAAAATGCTGGATGAGTAGAGGAAAAGTACTTTGATTCCTATTTATAAGAATAAAGGGGATATTCAAAATTGTGCAAACTATAAAGGAATCAAGCTTATAAGTCATACTATGAAATTATAGGAAAAGGTGATTGAACACAGGTTGAGGTTGGAGACTGATATTGTTGAAAACCAATTTGGATTCATACCGGGAAGGTCTACAACAGAAGCGATTTATTTATTAAGAGGGCTAATGGAAAAATATAGGAGCAAAGAAAGAGATTCACATATGGTTTTCATTGATTTGGAAAAAGCATATGACCATGTGCCAAGAGAGGTACTCTGGAAGGCCTTGGCAAGATCAATGAAATCGCCAATTGATTAATTTCTTAGTTTATTGTCCTAATGGAATTGTCTTCATCAAATCTGTGGATGCATCAGACATTGTGAAAGATGCCCAAACTTTATGCAACTTGTTGGTGGACATGGTTTTGTTTGCTGGTGTGGATAATGTCGTCCATCTTGTTACTGATAATGTAGCTAATTATAAAGTTGCTAGGAAATTATTGGCTGAAAAGTATCTATCTATTTATTGGTCTCTATATGCTGCACATTGCTTAAACCTGATTTTGTCAAACATTGGAATAATGGAGATTGTCACACGTTTATCTACACGTGCATCTTTGATTTCAAAATTCATTTACAACCATGAATTTTTGTTCGCTTAGCTAAGCAAAAGAGAAGGGTGGACAGAAATCATCCAACCAGGGGCAACACGATTTGCTAACACTTTTTTTGCTTTAAAAAGTATTGTTGAGTACAAGCATGATTTACAAGCCTTGATAACCAGTAAGACATTCATTGACTCTAGATACTCAAGAGACCATAGGGCAAGAGATGTGATTGTGGTTGTATTGGACAGGGTATTTTGGAATGATTGTCTAGCCATTGTTGAAGTAGTTAAACCTCTTATACGACTTATGAGAATTGTAGATTCTGATGATTGGCCTTCACTAGGATATATTTATGAAGGGATGCACAGGGCAAGAAAACCTATCAAATGTACTTTCAATCGCAAAAAAAATTGTACAAGCCATTCACGAATATTATTAAGCGTAGATGGGATTCTCAGCTTGGCCAAGATCTTCATGCAGCAACTTATATCTTAAATCCTGCTTTTCTTTATGATAAGGCTAACTTCTCTCAAAAGCCAGAGGTTATGCAAGGATATCTTTCTGTCATCAGTAGGAAAGTTACATCTAACAAAACCAAGTTTTTGCAAGAAGGCATAGTATATCAAGATAAAAGTGGTACCTTCAATAATCTCATGGCTCTTGAATCTGCAAAATCAATGCGACCTAGTAAAATTCCTTACTTCTTAATTCTTATACAATTATATTATACTATACGAATCTGACTTTAATTTTTTTTTTCTATTTGATGATGTTCATTTTAACATGATAGATGAATGGTGGCAGTATTTTGGAGGTAGTTGTCCCAATGTTAAAAAGTTGGCTATTCGATTGTTAAGTCAAACTGCTTCTTCTTCCAGTTGTGAAAGGAATTGGTGTCTTTGAAAGGATATACTCCAAGGAAAGAAATAGATTGGAACATAAAAGGTTAAATTATCTTGTGTTTATTCATTATAATTTTTGTTTGAGGAATAGGTATATTTTTCTAACCTTTTTCACTTTATAATTTACACTTTGCTTAATTTTGTATTGGTAAAAAAAATTAATTAAATGGCTTCTAATAAGTATACCAATATTTCATGTTCATGTGTTTTTTTAGTGTTCTTTTAATAAGAAAAAAGACTTTGATCCCATTGATTATAAAATTATTGATAAAATTGAATATTGGATAATAGAAGAAGTTGATTTTCCTCCACTTTCAACACTTTCCGCTGAAGAGATAGAAGAAGATATCATTGATTATGATACCACATTGCCAATATCAAAAATTACCATCAATGATAAAAGTTCGATATTTTAAATTGTAGAGTTAGACATATTACTTTTTTTATTTTTATTATATGTTACTAATTTTTATAATTTGTTTGTTCCACACTATTTATAAAGATGCTTTTGAAAAACAAGGCAATGAGGTTCATCCTCAAATTCAGGCTGGAATTGGAAGTTCTAGGATTGGAGTTGGAGGTCTTGATTTTGGGTCATTTCCTTAAGAAGATTATGACATTTTTTGTCCAAATGCTTTTCAAGAAACTCATGCTTGGATCAATCAAGAGCCACTAAATACCAATGTTTAACAAGTCATGAAATAATCATTATTATTTGTGCTTTTTGTTGGGTTAGTGCTTGACTTAAATGTTTTTCCTTAAATGGTGTTTTGTGACTTTACTAACTTCATATGAAATTAGACTAAAAACTAATTATTGTAATATTTGTATATATATAATATTTTTAAATTTAATTATTACGTCATCGGTACACCTAAACTGCTTAACCGTTCCAACCAGATGAACTGTGACCCACTAACCTTTCCAACCCGACGTCCTATCCAGCTTTTAAAACATTGGGCGGTGATCTTCTTCATGACAGCAGTAAAGAATTCTTCCTTCTCATCACTCGTTCTTCTCCTTCTACGACAGATTTGCCTCCTCTCTTTTCCTTTATTCTTTGAATTTGAATCTGAATATTATTTTGCTATTATGGATTTTATTTTAGCCGTGGGTGGCTAATTTTCTTTTAGACCTAGAGAAACTATGAACTCACTAGTGAACAAGATTTTATTTTCATGATTTATTAGTTATGATTTATATTAATTTTGGTTACTTAATCTTGCTTTATTATGTCTGTTTGATAATAGGCCACCATTATGATTGTCGGTTGTATACACATGAACATTCCTATTATTATTGTTATAGTTTTAAGGAATATGTGTATACATTTGTTGTGATTATTAACATGGTGAATCATTTGTCGATTGAAGAGAAACAATGGTTCGCCCAAGGGTTCGATGAGTTGACCTAGAGGTGAAGGAACTTAATAACAACCCACCTGATCCAATACAGGAGCTGATAGGTCTAATAAGGGAACAAAGAGACATGATTAATGAGCTGAGAGAAGAGCTCAGAGAAGAAAGGGTCAAACGTAATGAGGATGGGGTCCAGTATACTCATTAAGAGACCCAAGAGGAGACCCGACATGAAGAAACAACTAAAGGGTCAGTACGACTTTCAGAATCGACTCCCCACATTGAACAGAACCAAGAATCACATGGGTTGCCGGCTTAAAACTAGAGAGACCTTCAGTTTTGGGTTTCCAAGTTTTGCAACCATGTGCCTCCTGTGTTCAGAGGAAGATTTGACCCTCAAGCGACTGAAGATTGGCTACTGCGGTTGGAGAAAATTTTCGAGGTGCTAGAGTGCCCAATCGAAGTGAAAGCAAAGTTAGCCATCTATAAGCTTGAGGGGGATGCAGATAGATAGTGGAGGAATATTGCTATGACTCTATGGGCCTGGAATGTGCCAGTGACTTGGGAGTTGTTTTAGGAGCAGTTCAATGAAAAATACTTCCCTAAGTCTGTGAGAATTGAGAAAGAGTCAGAATTTCTAACGATTATGCAAGGTCGAGTAGAGGCATGAGCATCTCCACTGTCATAGCCTCAATGAATAAATCACCCACTTGTGATATAGTGCATACAATGGATGGTGCACACAGTGAATAATGCACATAGTGACTAGTGCACATGGTACGACAAGTGAATAGTACACATCGTATGGCTAGTGAATAGTGCATACAGTATGGCCAGTAAGGGTTAAATAGTCATTTGATCTTGAACACCGAACAGGCAGGCATAAAAGACAGTGTACATGTTTGTACAGGGAGGTAAGACTGGGATATTCAGTATTGTGAGAATAGAATGACATAAGCCATAAGGCTAAACACACCGGGCAGGGTACCGACAAGGCAATAAGGCCTAGAGTTACTAATGGACTACGAGTCCTTATATCATAAGACCTATTCCGAATAGAGATAAAGCGGTAAGACTCGATGTGTAGGTTTGTATAAGGTACTGTCTCTGGGCAATAAGACCTAATGGATAATCAATACAATGATGGGCTAAGTGACCTATGAGTACAGTACATGCTAAATATGTAAGAGTTGATAAGTAGTTGAACCACACATATCATGTAAATTGTGGTGCACGCTTTATAAGTATACACAACCTGGGGATGAGTTACACAATGAGATAGGATTAATCCCCAAGTTGTCGACATTCAAATTTCCAGGACTAAATTTATTGAGGGGGGAGAACTGTAATATCTCAAATTTTGAGATTAGAGGCTTAGGAATAAGCCTAAATTAAGTGAACTGCTAAGCCCCAGTTTAGCAGGTGTCCCAAATTTAGTCCCTAATGTTTCTTATATCTTTAAGGTATTAAAGAGAATAAAATAATGAATTAAAGAGTAGAGGAAATTTGCATACAAAAATGGAATTTATTGAAGTTGCAAGTCCTTGTCGTTTCATTGCTTCCAGTGAGGCAGTGTTGTGCTGCCATACATTTTGTTGAACAAATGATGAGAAAAAATTATGAACTTTTATAGGATGAAAGTAGACATCCTAAGATTTAAATTGATAGGTCATATGAATCAATTGAAACTATATACAAAGAGTTATGAATTTTTTATTTAGCCTAAAAAAACTGGAGATTTTCTAAAGCAACATTTAAAGAAATTAAATCTGGGAATGATGTGCTCCCAATGGGTAAAAGTCTATATTTTTCCTTGAAAATAGACTCAATAAAGGTTCTATAGCCTTTAGAATCACTCCAATTTGATTTCTATAAATTTAGTTATGATTTTGCAAAGTTTGGGCAGAAAATCTGTCAAAAATTTCAAATAATCCGAAAATGGAAAAAAAGTAGTGACAATCTTGTAATTATGGGAAACTTTATTAAAGCATATTTCCCTTCATCCTCTTCCCATTTCCGTTCAGCCATGAATGAAATAAAAGAGAGAAAATTTGAGAGAGAAGGAGAAGAAAACTCACAATGTAGGTTGATTTCTCCGATGAATTCGTACCTAACACATATACCTCAACAAACTTGAATGGTAATTCATCAATTATTATCATGATGACAAGGCTTTCCTAACAGCATCTTGATCAAATTTTCAATTAGCAAGACCTATTATATCACCCTCTATATTGAAATTTAAGTGTGATTGTGTAAATTCTTCAAGAGGGGGCCTCTTTCTACAAACTCTATAGTGATTGTTAAGTGCAATTGTACCATTACGTTTAGAATCACATGCAATCTCAGCTCTACAGTAATTACATTTATCTTTAACTACACCAGCCTCATTGACAAATCTATTGAAATGTTCCCTAGCTTTGGACCTCGATTAGATGGCTTTTCTTTTTCCAACTCTAGCTGTCGATTGTTCATTAATCCTAGTAGCAGCAAGTTGTTTGGTCTGGTAGCACCACCAACAATTTGAGCATTGGAGCCTCTTTCAGTTGTTTGTTCAGCCATATTTTCAACTCTTGTAGTTGAAAAAAAAGATATAATTATTAGCACTTTGATTCTCAATATTATTACCATATTTTCGATTCTATAAAATTCCATATACTATAAAATAAACCAATACATTGACCAAAGAAGAATTTATAATAATCAAGATTCATAAATGAAAAGTTGCTACCTCGTAATAGTGAATAAAATAAAATTGAACACTTTACCAATGACAGAGAGACTTGAGAAAGAGGAAATAAAAATGGATAAGAAAGTTGACCAAAAAGAAAATCAACAAATAGAGAGTTAAAAACAATATCTAACTTCAATTAAGATCAGCCAAGAACTCAAGATCAGTCACATTCTAGCATTCAATTTAAGCACTACTTAATCAACTAATGATACCTAATTGGCTAATTACGAAAAGAAATAACATTAGTAGGAATTTTAGCACCTTAGGTGCAATCAAAAGCTGACAAACATTTCATATTATGTCATATTATTATATGTTTGATTTCCATATTACACAAGCAAGATGGTATGCTTTCATCAATTATCATTTATGTCAAAAAAGCCAGCTAAGTCAGAGATATTGAACTCTGGTATGGTTTCCCACTTCCCCCTTACCAGAAATTGAAGCTCAATGGTTGAAGATGAGTTGACACGTCATTCAAGGTTAGGCCACGGCAATGTGAGGTAGTGTTGCTTCCACGAGCCACGACAGATAAAAAGGTTCAGTCTTTGCTTCCACGGTAGACAGAATGTACCTTTTTTATTCAAAAAAGTAAGAGATTCAAGACTGGGGAGAAGGAAAATCATTTCAAATAGAAAGATCAAGTAGAGGACGAAGAGATTCAAACTGACCTACTGAAAAATAGGTAACCTACTTACCAAAAATTAAAGCTCGAGGGCTGAAGGTTGATCAGAATGGGAAGCTTCCACAAACAATGGTGAGGGACTAAGGGTTAGGTAAAGTGAGGCTCAGAGTCGAGAGCACAACAGAGTTAAGGGTTAGACCGTCGAGAGTTAGGGTAAAGCAAAATTCGTATGGAAGTATGGAATAGGTAAACGGCAGAGTTAGGGCAAAGTGAGAGCACAACAAAGTTAAACTCTGAGGAAGAAGGTGACATAGATTAAGGTTGATCGAAACAAGGAACAACGCCGCCGTGAATGGAACGGCGTCTCTTCCATGGAGGGTGAGGGTTAGGACAAAGTAAGGGCGAGACAGCAGAGAGCCAGAGACCAGAGAAACGCTAAGATGTAGCTTTTCATTGAAAGTAAGGCCAGAGTAAGTAGAGTGTGAGTGTGTGAGTGTCGGTAGGGTTAAGGCAAAGTCAGTGTGTGAGTATCAATGGGGTTAGAAAAAAGTTAGGTTAGAGTTAGACTTGTAGGTAGAAATGGGCCAAAAAGGAATATTGAAATGGGCTAAGGGCTTTACCTTTTTATTCAAACTGAAAATGGACCAATTCTTTAGGCTTGGTGACACTTGTTATTAGTTGCCAAATTTCGGTTATTTGGTTTTAACCGAAATTTTTTTCACTAACCAGACCGAAAACCGAACAACCGTAATACCCGAAATTCCCAACCAAATAACCGAAAATATAGAATCGAAAAAAAATGAATTAGTTTCAATTCGGTTCGGTCTTTGGTTCTATTTTTACTTTGCTCACCCTAATATGGAAGGGTCTAAATTGTACATTTGGAATTTTAGTATCAAATTTGGAGCCTGAGCTATTTGCACGTAGATCGAGGAACTATTTTTGTCTAACAAAAGGGACACAAGGTAGGATACTTACCTTATTTGCATGTATTTGATATCTCTACTTGTGTAGTGATGCATGTGATTGCTTTACTTGATTATATAGAGCATATTTGAATAAATGAAGCTCTGTTTCTATTTTTGCTATGGCCATAGACTTGTTGCATGAAACATTGAGCATGCAGAAATGCCATTATGAGGCATCCATCTAGTTAAAGCTAACATGTCATATACATAGCATCTATCATGCATGCATTATGGTATTTGTTTCCTACTGAGATTCTCTCGAATCTCACCCTCCCCTACCAACAATTTAGACAAGAGGAGACAGAAGATATGCTAAGAACAAAGAAGAGAATCATACAAGGAGATTGCAGTACTGGAATGAAGATAGGAAGATGTCTCTGTTTCACTGGGATGGGTATTGATACCCTAAAGCCCTATGTGACTACAAGATTTATAATTATTATGTACAAACCCTATGGGGAATTTCTATAATCATGCATATATTATCAATATATTTATGTTATTCTTGTGTTGCCCAATGAACCGCATATCATTTTTCACAAATACTCTGAAAAAAGTGAAAATAAGATAAGGGGGTAACAAACACTGAACTATAAATTTTGTTCTCATAAGTATTAATCTAGCTATTTATGGAGGCTTCAATGAATGAATTGTATAATCTGGAAATTGCACTTAACATAATAATTTATTCAAACATTATTGCAAACTTTAGGTTGCAAACTAATAGTAATATCACAAGTAACCATCTTATAGATGTATCTATCAAAAATATTGAACATTTATATGGTTTACATGCATTTGAATGAGCTCATATATGAGTTTGATATATTTACAAAAATATAGAAATCCATTCCAAATCATAACTTGTAATACTCTCATAATCAAATTTCTTTGAGAACATGCAGCACATAATAATTCTTGAATTATATAATATGTTGGCTATTCATGAAGAATCTTCTATTTCTTCAATAAATGTCACATGTAATCTTTTATATATGACTCGAATGATCAAACAAGTCATGCCAACAATGAATTTGGTTGGATCAGTAAACTGCTGGTTTACTGTGACATATTGCTTAACCAACAATGAACTTTTTAATTTCCATAAGTATTGATATAAAATGTCAATATGACATCTATTTTTTGGGAGATCAATAGGTTTTGTGAGGAAGTATATAACTAGAACTTTTCAATATTAACTCACACTTATATTCTAACAATCTCCCCCTCAAGTGTGAGTCATATAAATACACTTTCTTTATTTCTATATTTCAAAGACAAATCAATATATAGTAAGCCAATAATCTATCTTTCACTTGAAAGTTCAAGTACTTCATAACTCATCTAATCATGAATTTCAGTCCATTGGGCTATCACTTAGACTCTTTAATAGAGTGAAACTCTGAAGTAAATCTATAGGTCATAACATTTCATGATCAATTTTTCTTCCGCCCATAGAATTAAGAAAAATCTATATTAGTTCTCTAGGAACTATATCGATTTTGTTACATGTATGTTTTTCAAGAACTAACATATATTATCACATTTTTATATAACTTCATTACTAATTAGTAATAATATGCTTCAATTTGCCTCTTTTGATGCATATTCAAAGTATGAAATGTTTAGAATTTTCCACTATATATAGAAATATGAGGATATCCATAATCAAAATACATAAAGATCTTATTGTAATGATTTGTGATGTTTAGGGGCTAAAATTAATTTGAAAGAAATGTAAAGACAAATGCATTATAATATAATGAATAATTATGATATACATATTCTTGTTTCAAATATTCCCTACTATTTGATCATCCATAAATTTGACTTGCAATATATATATATAGTTCATGCACATTACAAAAATGATTTTGTCTAACAAATCATAAATTATTCATAATGAATTTCTCATTAAATTAGATAAGTTTTCATTCTCTTAATTCAAATATGGTATATGATTTTTTTTCCACAAATGTCACGTAAAGCCAATTTGATTTCAATATATATCATATTATATATTATATCATAATTAATGTAAGAAACTTGCACATATAATATGAGAATGCTAAAGAGTAAAAGAAATGACAATACAATGAATTGGAAGAGGAGACAATAACTTATTAATACTAAAATAAAATACAAATTATAGAGTATTTCTATGCCTTTCAATAATGAAAGTTTGGAATTAAGAAAAATTGCATATATATATATATAAGGCAACATAATAGTGCTCAAAAGGAGGAAAGAGATAGAAGACAAAACTAAAATAAAAAATATAATCAATAATGAAAGAAAATACCTTGATATTTAGATATATGAGTTGAGTGTTTGTTGGGAAACCTATGGTGCGACAAAGAAGCACAAGACCTAAGAAGAAAATAGAGGTGATAAGCTCCATTGAAGTATGAATATATTAATAGTATTCACATATATTATATACTTAAAGTTACAAATAAATTGTACAATTATACATAAAGAAGATAATTATACAACTTAATTGTATAATTGAAGGTTATATGAATAAATATTAGAAACCATTTCATTTGGGAGTTATATGGCATAATGACAATAACAATGAGGTAGAATCCTAAAAGGCTATGATCAAAATATCAATAATTACTAATAATGTTTAAATTTATAAATAAATTGGCACTATATTATAATTTTAAAATGACTAATAATTACCTTTTTATCGATTTGATTTCATATATCACTCATACTAATATCACAATGTCAAATAGTAATTTCTCTCACACAAATTAATCATATCTCTCTCTTACTTTATCAAATATGATAGTTTGATGGTATTTGGTCATGTGCTAATTTTACTTGGCTTTCCTTTTTCCTTCTTGAATTAAACATGGCCACATATATTATTTCCCTTCCGATTTCCCTTTTCAACCGAAAATTCAAGAGGGAAACGGAATTAAAATTGCTTCATTCATCTTTCTTCAAAATATAATATTTTAAGGGAATTGGCACATGCCAAAATCTTAGAGTACTTACTAACTAAGTCATAATTGTCTCCTCTCCCTTTAGTTGAAGTAACGAAAATGAGGTGTTGGGAAAGGATGATGATGATTTAAAATATCTCTTACACCTCCTTTAAGATATAATATTTTATTGGGATTATGATATGTGTTTTGCTTTGAGCTTATCCTCAATTAACTTGACAAAATTCCTCCCCTTCCTTTCACTGCTACAAGTTGAAGTTATTATTACCCCTATAGATGTCCCCTTTTTAAAAAGGGAGGTTAAAACATAGAGACATTGACATTTTTGTAAATAAAGTAGTGAAATCACAATATTAGGCGTCCCAAATTTGAATTGGGACTCCTAAAGTAGAGTTTAGACGTCCCAAATTTTATTTGGGACAAATAAAGATTCCCATTTGAGCCAAAAAAGTAAATGAAAAAAATTTGACCTACTTTAGGTGTCCCAAAAAAAATTTTAGGACTCCTAAAGTAAAACTTTAGGCGTCCCAAATTTTTTTGGGACTCCTAAAGGCATGTCAGAAATTCTGACATGCGTGAGACTTCTCTTCCCTTTTCTTCATTACCATGTCAAAAACTCATCCCTCATTTTTCATCTTTCCCATCCCCCGTGACCTCTCTTCCCTTTTTTCTTCATTTCATTTTTTCTTTCATTCCCGTGACTTTGTCTTCTCTACACCATGTGTAAGCTTTTTCATTATTTCTTTTTCTTCATTACACTTCGTCTTCCTCAATCTTCTTCCTCTCTTCCTTTTCTTTTCCCTTTTCTTCAGTACACCTCCTCCACCTTCTTCTGCCCCTCCACCCTTCGGTGTAGACCTCCCACCTTCTTCTTTGCTTTCAGCCTCCGGCGTACCTCTCCTCTCCACCGTGCATACACAACTCCTCCAACGTCTTTTCTCCACCTTGGAAGCACATAGACACCGTTGGCTGCCCTCTCCCCTGCTTTCATCAGGTTTGCTTTTTTTTTAAATATAAATTTACATGAAGAATTAAGTTAAACTTGCAATGTAAAATTATTATAATGCTTTCAATTTATTTACATGATTCTAGTTATTGGAGTGTTTTTCCCTTGATTGTTTTTTTTTTTTTGCCAAAATCATAAACTAGTTGTTAGTAGTTATGCAATACTAATAATGTTTTTGTTTTATACGTTTGGAGCTTGGAAATTGAGGGAAATACATATGTATATTTATTTTGATGAAATGAACAACAATTAGTTTGTAGTTGTGTGGTGACAAATGTAAAACCCCAAAATTCGGTTAAGGAATTTTGACTCCAAAAGTGAGTATGATTATCGTTAATTCGACACTTTTGGAGAATGTGGTATATGATGTGACTCGTATGTCACACCCTTATCTTTATTTCACCTTTACCAGGGTATTCGCAGAAAACGATATGCGATTCGGTAGGCAACACAGAAATAGCATAACTATACTGATAATATATGCATGATTACATAAATTCCCCATAGGGTTTATACATGATACTTACGATTAAGGTGGCCGCACAAGGCTAATAGGGTGTCTCAACTCATCCCAGTGAAACGGAGATTTCTTCCCGTCTTCGTTCCACTACTGTAATCCCCTCGTACGGTACTCTGCATTATTGTTTGCATATCTTCTGTCTTCTCTTGTCTAAATTGTTGGTAGGGGAGGGTGAGATTCGAGAGAATCTCAGTAGGAAATAGATACCATAATGCATGCATGATAGATGCTGTGTATGACATGTTAGCTTTATCTAGATGTATGCCACATAATGACATTTTTGCATGCTCAATGTTTCATACAACAAGACTATGGCCACAATGAAAATAGAAACAGAGCTTCATTTATTCAAATATGCTCTACACAATCAAGTAAAGCAATCACATACATCATCACACAAGCAAAGATATCAAATACATGCAATTAAGGTAAGTCCCCTACCTCCAGTCTTTTCTCCTTGATTTGCGTGCCAGCAACTCGGGGCTTCACATTCGATCCTACAATGTCAAATGTACTATTTAGACACTTCCATAGTGTTTCTAGGGGTTATATGAGGCTATATTGAAAATTTACTAAAATACCCCCGGGGACCCGGCCCCATTATACCCGGTCCAGCTGTACTTTTCTCGAAATTCTAACCTGGGCTATCCTGACATATTTTCACCCAAGGAATCCATTTTCGGATTTGAAATTATCAAATTCAATGTCAAATTATGAAATTGCCTTTGGCAGCCCTACTTTTAGGGTTTTATGGGTGTTTCCATAATTATGCTTTCTAGGCTTTTTCCGAAAAAGTTCTCAACTGTAACCCCACCTAATTTTCCATCCTGAATCTAACGGAACCATCAAATCATTGAAAATCCAACTCTAAGACCCATTTATAGCCCTGGCCGAAATATATGGGTTTTCCGGGGAAAATCGGGGTTTTGCGATTTCGGCTCTGCAAACGCATTCGTTTCTACTCCTAACCACTTTATTGACTATTCCATTAGGTTAAAAATAACATTAAGACCCAACTTTGGCAGCATAACACCTAGGCCAACCCATTTCCATAAATTAAAACCAACGGCAATCCGGCGAAATTTCACCGATTAAATTGCCCACAGCAACTAGAATAGTCAATGTATGAAGGTTTAGAAGTTACCTCAAGCTCCTACTGGCTTTTCTCAAGATGGCTGAACCCTAACCCTTGAAACACCAAAAGATGAGCTTCCAAACCTTAAATCATATGCAAAGGAAGCTTAGGAATGGAGTTATACGCATTAGGAACCGATTTACCGAAGGAATCACTTACCTTTGTAAGCTTTTTCCTCCCCTTTTCTCTCTCTAAAATTTCACACTTCCTCTCTCTATGTTCAGCTGGTTCATGTTAGAAATGGGGCTGAAGAAGGAGGAGCTGATTTATAATAATATATCCCATTTAATTAATTAATTTTCCCAATTTTCGGATTTTTACAAAATTCTGGCAGATTTCTGCCCAAACTTTGAAAAATCATAACTAATTCTAGAAAAATAGAAATGGAGTGATTCCAAAGCCTATAGAACCCTTATTGAGTCTAGTTTCAAGGAAAAATATATACTTTTGCTGAATGGAATCACAAAATTCCCAGAATTTCAATCTTTGCATACTGTTCCAAAAATTTCACAGTTCTTCTATGCTGACTTCAAAAATTCACATCTTTTTTTATATAGCTCTAATTGATTCATATGACCTATTAAATTAAAGCTTAGGATGTCTACTTTCATTCTGTAAAATTTCATAATTGTTTCTCATCATTTGGTCATACAAAAGCATATGACAAACTCACTGCCTCATAGGCGATTTCACCGAAAACATAATCACTTTCTTCAAAATTAACTATTTTATTTTCTTTAATGCCCCAAAGATATAAGGACCATTAGAGAATAGATTTGGGTCATCTACTAAATTGGGGCTTAGTAGTCCACTCAATTTAGGCTTATTCCCAAGCCTCAAATCCCAAATTTTGGGGTATTACACTCATATGTGTTGAGATACGTGGAAGACAAGGGTAGGGAACATACTTTTCCTGCATGTATTTGATATTTATGTTAGTGTGTTAGTGTATGTCTTTGCTTTTCATGATTATGTGTAATTTGAAGCTATGTTTCAATTTATGTTATGGCCATCAGTATGTTGTTTGAAGCATTAAGCTTACAAATTTGTCATTGTGTGAGCATGAGTTATGTGATGCAAACATGTCATACATTAAACATTTATAGTACATGTATATTGGTATTATTTTCCTATTGAGATTCTCTTGAATCTCACCCTCCCCTACTAACCTTTCAGACAGGGTAGTGGATTGAGGATGGAGCAAGCAATCAGGGACGGCAAGGACTTCCTTCAGGTTGAAAATTCGGTAGTTGGTTATCATTGCTTGTTGGGATGTGTATTTGGATTTGGTTGTGTACATGTGGATAAGGATTTGATTATGTATATGAGATAGTTTAAGTAATCCCCTATTTGGGAAATTGTGTATGGGCGAATGTGCCCTGTAAGGCTTTGATTAATATATGGAATCCGGGATTGCCGGGATTATTATATTGCATACTCTGATATATTTAAATATGATTTATCTTCGTGTAGTAATTGTATTCGGAATGTGAATGTGAGACCAGGTTATAAATGATTTCGAAGGGTATTTGTAAAAACCCCTTCTGATAGATGGGATTGAAATTGAGTTTTGATAATTGTTGGTCTCTATTTCACCTTAATTGCGTATTTCGGATATAATTACGGCAGGGGGTTACAACAAACATTTTAACACTTTCTGGTTGTTGTTATACATATATAATATTAGGTTGTATGAGTTGTTGTTATTATATATATATATATAGTAAAAAGATTGCAATGCTAGATGTCCTTACCATTTTGTAAAGGACATTTTGTGGTTTATGAATCCATCTTCAATTTTGTTTTTGTAGTTTTAATTTGTTGGGTAATGAATAATATAAATAATCATTTTTTAAAAAAAATAAAATCTTTTAACATCCCAAATAGAGAAAAGTGATGTCTAAAGTGGGACTTTAGATGTCCCAATTCTCAAATTTGAGACATCTAAAGTCCTCCAGTAGAGGACTTTAGACGTCCCAAATTTAAGAATAGGGACCTCTAAAGTCCCACTTTAGACGTCCCAATTTTGAAATTGGGACGTCTAAAGTGGGACTTTAGACGTCCCTTTTTAAATTTGGGATGTCTAAAGTCCAACTTTAGACATCCCTTTTTTAGAGGCGTCTTTTCTAAAATATACTACGACCCTTATATAGACGTCCCCCTATTTTTGGACATTAAAAGTGTTAAAATAGGAACATTAAAACCCCTGTTTGTAGTAGTGTTTAACCCAAAATGACACCATTAGGGGGTTCAAAATGAACCAATTTGGGCTTCATCCAATTGCCATGCACTTAGCCTTTAAATTACCACTTGTCTTTGATCTTTTCAACTCCTTTTTTTGCTTCATCTTTTCACTTGGTTAAAATAATGACACATGGCATATTTAATATCCAATTAACCAAGTAAATATATATTCCCCTTTATTGTCCCTATATGACCGAAATTATGGAGAGAAAAGGGAAAAATATATTGCTTCTTGCTTTGTTTGATAATTTACCATTTTGCCATTATATTTTTGTAAAAATCCATGTACATTGCAATTCACCATTTTTATTCCATTAAATATATCCATTACATATAGAGAATATTGGTGACTAAAAATGGGATGTTACATATGTGACTTCTGGTCATCTGATCACGAAATTAAGAATATTATGGCTTCTCGCCTTTCAATAAAATTAAAATACTGTAAAATAAATGAAGCAAATTCAAATTCATAAACAAATATAAAAAACAGATAAGCCCATGATCATGTAGATCACATTACATGATCATATATAATATTATTATATATTAATGTACTAATAAACAAATGAAAATAAAAGATTGACATAATGATATAACAATGATATATTAATATAAATAAATGAAATATAAATAAAATAACAACAAAGAAAGATGAAATAAATAACATAAAATAAAGAAACATAAACAATAAAATATAACATAAAATGTAAATAAAATGAAGAAATATATATGTTAAATAAGTAAATAAATGAATGAAATGTAAATAAAATGGAATAACATAATATAACAACATAAAATATTACCAGAATATAAAATAAAGAAATATAAATGTTGCATAATAAGATATTCTCAAAAAATGATAAATAAAAGTAAAAAAAAAAATTGCAAAGGATAATAAAGCAACAATAATCTGCAATCTATAAAACAATCGGTAAAAGAGTCTCTTTAATTATATATAATGGCTTAGATTATCCCTTATATACACGTAAAAGATAACAACAACAAAAAATAAAAATAGATAGCGTAGAAGACAAATAATATAGAACAACAAATCGATAACGTAAACTAAAAAGTTAAAATAACATAGAGAATAATATGATATGGAAATGAGAAAGTCAGAGAGTAGAAGAAATAGAAAACTAGACTATAAACCTTATAAGCGAACCTGTACTAATAACGTGTTATGAAATCAAGAAAATATAAGAGATTGAGATAAAAAGATAAAGAAAGACAAGAGAGAATTGTAGAGATGAAGAGTGGAGAACTCTCATTTATATAATATTTTCATGTACATCAAATCTTTTATATTAAGCCTCTATATATAAGCCTCCAATTCTCTCCAAAGTTACAATGTCTTAAACATAAGAATTAACTCACATTATGATGGAGTTACAATGTCATAAATATAAGAATTAATCTACAACATAAAATTACATAAAACAATGTAAGGTTATAGGCATTATGGAAACCAAAGAGACTATGAACATCCACTACCACAATCTTTATAACAAAATCCAAATATAATCACAATTCTTAAAGTCACTTGTGAAAAAAAAAATATCCAAACAAAAATTACGATTTACCATGATTGACCAGACACTTTTAACCCGTGTCACTTATGCAAATCATGATTGTGATTGTCCACTGCTAATCTAAACGGGGACAATCTTCAAAGCATAGTATTGAAGATGGCAGGAATAACATTTGGAATTCAAATTTTGAAACTTGAGAAAATTAAAGAGAGGGCATTAAAAACAATCAGCCTATTTTTAAGAATTTTAAATTTTAAAATAAGGGAAGAAGTTTTTTCAAATTTGCAAATTTGAGGATGGTGATATTTATATAGCTATTATCATCAATATATACTATCAATAGTCCTAACTTCATTGTGATTGGTCCAAGTGTGCTGTGCACTCCAATTGGTTGCATTGTTACAATTTTTCTTTCTCCATAATAAATTCTATGCATTAAATGTTCACCAATGGTGTTTAATTTACTATTTGAAATTTAAAATTGAAATCAGATTTTAATGTCAAATTTTAATATCATTTTTCAAACTCATTATCTATTATAATTTTTCAAAATTTATTATAATATTCTATCATTGGCCCTGTCTATTGCTAAATCGATATTCTCTCTTTCCTATTCAATTATGATTTCACATTTTTTTGACCATCAAAATTCTGATTTGAAATTCGAATCAATTACTTTATGTAATTGATATTTGAAGATGGTGATATTTATATAGCTATTATCATCAATATATACTATCAATAGTCCTAGCTTCATTTTTTTTTTTTTTTTATGAGAATAGTCCTAGCTTCATTGTGATTGGTCCAAGTGTGCTGTGCACTCCAATTGGTTGCATTGTTACAATTTTTCTTTCTCCATAATAAATTCTATGCACTAAATGTTCACCCATGGTGTTTAATTTACTATTTGAAATTTAAAATTGAAATCAGATTTTAATGTCAAATTTTAATACTCCCTCTGATCCTAATTATAAGATAAAGTTGACTTTTTTGGAGAAATTAAGGAAGCCGATTAAATTACTTTAGAGTGTTTTTATTTTTATTTTTTTCTCCAAACTAATTAATTTGACTAATAAACTAATATATAATCTAAGGATATTAAAAATATAAACACTCTAAAGTAATTTAATCGGCTTCCTTAATTTCTCCAAAAAAGTCAACTTTATCTTATAATTAGAATCAGAGGGAGTATCATTTTTCAAACTCATAATCTATTATAATTTTTCAAACTTTATTATAATATTCTATGATTGGCCCTGTCTATTGCTAAATCGATATTCTCTCTTTCCTATTCAATTATGATTTCACTTTTTTTTAACCATCAAAATTCTGATTTGAAATTCAAATCAATTACTTTCATTTCCCTTCGCACTATTACTCAGTCCTCTCTCTTCGGGAACCTCAACCCCTCTGGCCCACTTCAGCGCCCCTCGGCCAAGAAGCTCCCTAATCGCATTGTCGCCCCTCCAGGTTTGTGTGTCGTTTGTTTCTTCATGCTCGAGAATCTCTCTCATTTAATTTCACATTGAAAGTCTGTATTTCTTAGAGCCGGTAATTTGGGCCGACTGACGAGTTGGTCCTCCAACCTGCCCAAAAAATACTTAAACGGGCTGCCAAAATTTAAATTTGGGTTAGCTCGTGGGCTGATGCGGGTTGGCCCGCTTTTTTTTTTTCCATTTTTTTTTAAATAAAATAAATTCAAATACCCTTATTATCTTTCATTTGATGCCGTGTGTAATTAATTCCTCATACTTTTTATTTGACATATTTATTTTCATATTATATTTACTTATTTTACTATTATTAAATTTAAAAGAGATGTGTTTATATATTTTTGTTATGTGAGTAGATTAAAAAAAAAAGAAAGTAAGAATGAAATTGACTTCATAGCACAAATGTATATAAAAAAAGAAGTGTGATATGAGCGGGTGAAAGAGAAAAAGAGTAATTTTTTTTTTAAAAAAACGAAATTAAAAAAAAAAAAGAAAGCCTGCCAGCTCGCCTAAACAGGCTGCCAGCCCGCGAAGGGTAGCCCGCCCCGTTTAACATCAAAACCCGTGCGGGCTGGCTCACAACCCGCGGGCCAGCCTACATTACCAGCACTAGTATTTCTCCACTGACAATCCATCACCTTCATTGTCTTTTGTTCTGTCCGGTTCTTCCTTTCCTATAGCTCTGTTTCTCCTATTCAAATTTGCGAGGTGGGAGAGAAGAAGGAGCTGTCTCAGAATGATATTTGTAATATCTTAAATTTTATATTTATAAAAAATATATTGTAATTAATTGAGAAATTCAATAAAATGGTGACTATTTATGAACTTTGGATCTTATAAATTTTGAAATATTCATATTCATAAGAAAATAGGTAAATAAATTCAAGAATTGAATTAAATCACAAAGGTAATAGCAAAATCATAATTTTACCAATTTAGCCTAATATTAATTATTTTTCAATTAATTGGAGTCAATTTCAATTAATCAATAAAAATAAAAGAAAGTATATAAATTGAATATTCTTGTTGGAATAAATTACGATTTGGGGAATTGGGAGAAACTTATACATAATTCAATTAAGGGAATTATGGAAAAATGATTATTGAAATTAAACATGCCAAGTGTCATTATCTTAAGATCAATGATTAGTTTATAATTGTTAAAGTTGAGCACATGCTTAATTGTGTTAAAATAATATTTCTTGTACATGGTAATTATCATTATGGTACAAGACATGAGCATGTAGTTGGATAAGTTGGATGAAGCCCATTTGGTTTGTGGGGGCTTGAGTTTGGACGTTTTGGGTTAGAGGGAAAAGTGAAGGAATTAGTTCAAATGCAAATGGACATTATGACATAAGTTGGAAGGAGATAGACTTAAGTACAAAGTGATATCATAAACCAAATTCCTACCAATTATTAAATGAAGAGAAAAGGTGAAGGATTTTTATGAAGCCTCATCCTCTTTCTCTTGCCTTCATTTTCATCACTTGCAACAAGAAAGAAGAGAGAGAAAAGCTTAAGGAAAGTTCAAGCCAAGAGAGAAGGAAGATGAGAAGGATTAAGGTAAGTGGATATTTTCTAAATTTTTCCCTCTAATCTTCCATAAAACTCTTCTCTAATCTCTTCCTTTCCATAAACTCCATGGTTTAGCAAGCAAAGCTTGAGCCCAGAGAGAGAGAGAGAGAGAGAGAGAGAGAGAGAGAGAGAGAGAGGACTCCTGGAGAGAGGAAAAGAACTCAAGAAGGTAACTTCACAAATCCTAAAATTATGCTAGTATATGGTTGTTGTTGATGATTATGGTTGGATTTGGTTATTTTGTTGAGTTTGTAAATTTGGAAAGTCCTAATCCTTAGGGGTTATACTGGCCAAATTTCTTTAAATCATGTTTAGATTTGCTTAAGCAAGTTAATAAGGGATTAGAAGTGAAAAAGTACAAGTTTTGGAAGTTAAAACACAAAACTCCTAATTTTCCATTTTTCTTGAACATTTCGGCCAGCATTGTTTTAGGGGGTAGGAGCTGGATTTTTATGAAATAAATGGTTTTATTGGATATAGTGGGCAAAAATAGGTGGGTTTATAGTTAGGCACTTTTTCGGTAGAGGCCGAAAAAGCATAATTACGAAAATGTTACGGAAATCCCTAAGTAGGGGCTATCAAGGGTATTTTCATAATTTGACAGTGAATTTGATGATTTCAAGCCCGGAAATAGATTTCTTGGGCAAAAATTAGTTAGAATAGCCTTAGTCAAACTTTTGGGAAAACGTGCCATCGAGTCGGGTATGGCGGGGCTAGGCCGGGGTCCTGGGGGCATTTTGATACATTTTTACCATAGACTAATATAACCATAAGAAACACTATGGAAGAGTCTAAAATGATACTTGGATAGGCTATGACATATTTCTTATACATTTAATATTTTAGGACCGAGTCGAAAGCCGGAACGACACACGTTATGAGACACTGTTAAACAGAGGATTATAAAGCGTTGAGGTAGGGAAATTATCCTTCATACATTATGCCATAGTTATATAATTGTGTAGATACCATTATTTGTAAATGCACTTTATTAATTAACATGAATTACCTCGAAAGAGGTTGTTAGTGCTAGTGTGCACTTACACTAAAGGTTGGTGGATGACCAACCGGTGTAGATGGTGGGCCTAGGCCCTACTCATGTATACATGACGATGATGTATTTATATTATTTATTAATTGGTACATACCTTGGCACATATCATATTTACTTTTCACATTATCTATGAACGATATCATGTCTCTACGGGAATTCTTTGAAATCTCACCCTATTTTTAAACAAATACCTCAGCGGGTACCAGTGGGGCAAAGGGCAAAGACGTTGACGCCGAAAAGTGAGCGGCATGTGTCTCGAGGCAAGGTCAAGAATGTGGTTATAATTTAGTCTATGTTTTGATATTAATTTGTAAATATTAAGTTTCCGCTGTATTTTTCTGTTTTCCGTCGACGAACGATATCTGTATTGTAAACGAATATTTTTATCAGTATAATAGTACTTTTCTGTATGCCAATGAAATTCCATCTTTATTACTCTCTAAATATCAAAATGGAAATGGGTGTTAACAATCTCTGAAGCTAAAGTTGCTAGGCGGGAGAGCATCGATTTTTATCCTCTTCCCCGACATAATATGATACTCTTTAAGGTTAATCATCATTACTCTAAGAATATATAGATATATAGACTTCTGTTTTCATTGCGTCTCACCTGTCATATATCGATAACTGTGATAAGAAGGAGAAAGCAACTAAGGATTATGATCTTTCTGCCTTCAAATATTTTATTTCAACTACCAGCACCAACTTTCCATGTAGCCTTGTCCTTATACGTGTTTCTCTTTGGACTACTACTGCTTGCATACAGTTTTGCCTTTATACAATTATCTGCTAATTACTAATTTATCTGTCTCTAGTGCAGCTCTTTACATATTTGGAACTATGAGAAGAAATTGTAAGACATGAAGAATGTCATATCCCCTAGCCCAACCCTTCCTGGTACTGGCGCTGGCTTACATCCCGGTACTCACATTTCTCGGGTAGCCCCCTGGGTCCTCTTGACCGCAGGAGAAGGATGGACTCACAAGGAACATTTGCACCCCCTTGTGCATTCCTTTCACCTCTGCAGGACTCAAAGCCACGCCTTTAGGGAAAGGACACGCTTATGAGAGACCCTGCTCCTATTGAGCTACTCCAAATGTAACCCCCGTCATAATCAAGGTCAGGATTAAGTGTATAAACACGTTTTATAATTGAATGAGAGATCGAGGGTAATTAAAAACTTTTTACAAAACCTGCACAACAAGATCTCTATTCATTTTAAAGTAAAAAAAAATTGGCTTGTTGGATTTGTCACAAATACAATATCAGAGTATAATCCAAATTCCCGACATTCACCCGGGATAATAACATTATTCCAAAAGTTTGTACAGGACATCATTACGTCAGCGATCCGGTTCAATGGCTCAATTGTTCCAACCAGTTGAACCTTGACATTTTTTATTTAACGTGCGGTACGGCCTTTTTTTTTTGAATGACAAACTAGATAACATTAATCCATTACTGGACTAATACAAAGAAACAGGTTACGCAAAACCTCGAAACTAGCCCGATTCATCCCTGAGCAACATCCACCTCCCCGATTGAGGGTGGCGGTTGATCAAGGAGAACAAAATTCCCTGAAATAGTATGAGCTAAGTTAGCTAACCGATCAGCTACTACATTCTGATCTCGCGAAACATGAATAATATCAATATGCCAATTCTTTGAAAACTAAAGCCTGGCGTCCTCAATAATATAAAAAAACGGATGATTCTCCTCAGCACCCCTGTATATGAAGTTAATCGCCTCAATACAATCAGTAAGAACCAAAACTTTCTGAAGGTTCATGTTCCAGCAAAGTTGAAGGCCCTGTATGATTGCAACGAGTTCTGCCATCACCGGTGGGACCTGGGTGAGCTTGCTCATAAACCCACATCGCCATCCCCCATCTTCTTCTCTGATTACTCCTGCGCCTGCACTCCTGCCGGAAGATAACACTGAGCCATCCGTCTCCAAAGTGTGATATCCTTGATGCCCCCTAGTAACACCTTCACAACACACAACATTATGTCTACAAAAATGACAATGATTAGCTAAGTCCATGTCCCAACTGGCTCGAAAAAGACTAGATGAGCATTTAACGAGGTCATCTCCTGTTCCTCCCCAAAAAGCTTCGTACACCTAGTTGTCCAAATATCCCAACATACATATCCAAACAAAGTTGACCATTTAACCTTCCTAGTAAACTCTCTACCCGCCTCATGCCTAAGGTTCCAAAGGATCCAGTCTGTCCCTTGCAAATTGGAAAATTGACCCCACCAGGTTGGATTGACAATGGAAATCCATCTCTCCCGCGCATTAACACAATCTCTCAGCAAATGCATCAGGTCCTCTTCACCACCGCAACCAAAAGTGTAACACCCTGCCTTTAATCATGTAATTATAATTCGATATTAAATAATTAAAGTAGATTAGAGACCTTCGGATAACTTAAACTCGTTTCAATCTCCTACTTTGTGGTAGGGTTTTCACAAAATCATTCAAAATCTCTTTCCTGTTCCTGGTCTCCATTTCAAAATTCGAATATAATCACCTGTGCAGTTTATCTACATTCACGTATGACAGAGTGTAAAACCAATTCCCCGGCAACTCCCGGATTCTATACATATATAACCTGAGGTTCAAGTATCCACTAGGGGATTACATCCAAAATTGAATATACTATTCATATTTCAGATTATACAGTAATCCTGAATTCAAAAGATATAACCAACATTCCAAAATCAACTATACCCCTAAGGGTCCTAAGTGCTTCGGGTCGGCCTCTTCTCCTTTGAGCCACATGCCCTGTCTGAAAGGTTATTCATAGGAAGGAATGAGATTCGAGAGAATCTCAGTAGTAACAAACCACTCATACAATGTATAAATACCAAGCATGTATATAAATCACAACCAGCAACAATAGTAACATCAATCTCAAAGATACATGGTTTTCACCACAAACGACAGCACTCACGGCTGTATACACAATACGACAGCTTACGCTGTAATCACCATCACGACAGCTTACGCTGTAATCACAATAACGACAGCTTGCGCTGTAAACGACAGCTTGCGCTGTAAACGACAGCTATCACCAGCTGTAACTGCAGCAGCATCAAAGATTCATCACAGAACAGTGATAACACACACATACAGAGCATTACACATAGTATAAGAGAGAGAGTCACTACCTGATCCTTTCCTGACGTCCTTCAGCGCAGTTGGCTCACGAGGGCGGCAAATATCGAATCCTACAATTCCAAATGCACTATTTAGACACTTCCATAGTGTTACTTAGGGTTATATGAGTCTATAATGAAAATTTACAAAAATACCCCCGGGGACCCGGCCTGGGCCCGCCATACCCGGACCGGTTGCACTTTTCTCGAAATTCTAATCTGGGCTATCCTAACATATTTCCACCAAAGGAATCCATTTCCGTACTCAGAATTATCAAATTCAATGTCAAATTACGAAATTGCCCTTGGCAGCCCTACTTTTAGGGTTTTAGGGGTGTTTCCGTAATTATGCTTTCTCGGCCTTTTTTGAAAAAGTGCCCAACTGTAACCCCACCTATTTTCGCCCACTGAATCCAATGGAATCATCAAATCATTGAAAATCCAACTCTAAGACCCATTTACAGCCTTGGCCGAAATATACATGTTCTCCGGGAAAAATTGGGGTTTTACGATTTCGGCTCCGTAAACGCGTTCCTTTCTACTCCTAACCACTTTATTAACCATTACATTAGGTTACAACTAACATTAAGACCCAATTTGGGCAGCATAACCCCTAGGCCACATCATTTTCAAACTTTAAAACCAATGGCAATCCGGCGAAATTTCACCGATTAAATTGCCCACAGCAGCCAGAATAAGCAATATACGAAAGTTTGGAAGTTACCTCAAGCTCCTTCTAGCTTTTCTCAAGAGTGGCTGAAAACCCTAGCCCCTTGAACACCAAATTGTCTTCTCAAGCACCTTAAATAACATAGAAGAGAAGCTTAGGAACAAGGTTATACGCGTTAGGAGCTAGATCGTCGGAGAAATCGGCTTACCTTGCGAGATTTCTCCTCTTTCTCTCTCTAAGAGCTCTCAACTTTCTCTCACTATCTTCAGCTGGAAATGGCGTGAAATGGCTGAAGAAGATGAGCAATTTGATTAATAATCCATGCTGACATCATCTTTTAATGAGATGATGTCATAATTCCCATTTTCGGATTTTCTGGCAGATTTTCTGCCCAAACTTTGAAAAATCATAACTAATTCTAGAAAAATCGAAATGAGGTGATTCTAAGCCAAATGAAAGATATTTAAGTCCTCTTCATAGGAAAAATATTGGTCATTACTGAAAATTACCACAAAATTCCCAGAATTTCAATCTTTGCATACTGTTCCAGAAAATAATTAATTTCGCTGGGCAAACTTCAAAAATCCAAAACTATTAGGTCACAAATCAAAATGATACAAATTATATGTTCATTTTGAAGCTTGACATGTGAACTTTAATACTAGAAAATTTCAGAATTTTTAGACACCATTTGTCTATTTAAAACGTCCATACAAATTGGCTGCCCTGTACAGAGTTTCAATGGACAGAGTTTTCAACTTTAGCACGATTGTTCCCAATGGTTCCAATTTCACAATAAACACTCTCCCCACATGAATTTTCACAAGGAAGCCATTGGAATCATTAAAATATCCAAATTCCCATCACACATTCTCCAAAAGTATTTATTCAACAATACTTATATCCACTTTTAAAGTCATTAGCCCTTAATCACTTTTTGGGATATTACATTTCTCCCCCCGAAAATTAAATTTCGTCCTCGAAATTGCTACACAACTTGAGCCATAAACTCCGGATATCGTCTTCGCATATCTTCCTCCACTTCCCAAGTTGCCTCTCTTTGCGTCATTCCCTTCCAGATCACTTTCACAAATGGAATGCTTCGGTGTCTGAGCCGTCGCTCTTCTCGATCAATGATCTGCTCTGGCTCTACCGTATATGTGAAGTTGTCTTGTAATTCGACTTCTTCATATTCAACTATATGAGATGGATCCGGTTGGTACTTCTTCAGTTGGGAAACATGAAACACGTCATGGAGCCTGCTCAAGTTTGGGGGTAGGGCTACTCGATAGGCTACAGGCCCAATTCTTGCAAGAATCTCAAAAGGACCTATGTACCTCGGGCTCAACTTCTTCCGCTTGATAGCTCTCCCGATGCCCGTAATTGGTGATACTCTCAAAAAAACATGATCACCAACCCCAAACTCTAGAGGCCTTCTCCTCTTATCAGCGTAGCTTTTCTGTCTACTTTGCGCTGCAAGGAGCCTCTTACGAATGATCCGAATCTGTGCTGAGGTTTGATCAACCAAATCTGGCCCATAAAGCTTCCTTTCGGATAATTCATTCCAGCATATAGGTGATTGACACCGTCTTCCATACAACGCTTCATACGGAGCCATTTGGATACTCGCATGATAGCTATTGTTGTAAGCGAACTCAGCCAGTGGAAGGAAACAATCCCAACTTCCTTTAAAGTCGAGAACACAAGCTCGCAACATATCTTCCAGCGTCTGAATTGTTCTCTCAGATTGTCCATCCGTTTGAGGATGATAAGCCGTACTGAATCTCAGTTGAGTACCTAAGGCTTCATGCAGTGCTTTCCAAAACTTTGAAGTAAATCGTGGATCTCGATCAGAAATGATGTTTTTCGGAACACCATGAAGTTTGACAATCTCTCGGATATAAATCTCCGCTAGTTTATCAGGAGAATAACCAGCATTGATTGGTATGAAGTGGGCTGACTTCGTTAACCGATCCACAATTACCCAGATCGCATCATAGATTCTGATCCTGGGTAATCCCACAACCAAATCCATGGTCACGCTTTCCCATTTCCATTCCGGAATCTCAGGACTCTGAAGTAAACCAGGCGGTCTCTGGTGCTCGATCTTCACTTTCTGACAAGTGAGACACCTTGCAACATATTTGGTCACGTCACTCTTCAAACCCGGCCACCAATACACCGATTTCAGATTCTGATACATCTTGGTCATACCAGGATAAAGAGTATATCGGCTCTTGTGTGCCTCATCCAGAATCTTCTGCCTCAACTCTGCCTTAAGTGGAACGCAGACTCTTTTCTGGTAACGAACCAATCCACGAGGCGATATGTCGTAGCCTGGAACTTCTCCCTGTTTGATTCGAGTCAGATTGCGCTGTATCCAGTCATCTTGACTCTGAGCTTCTTCAATTTCCACCCTTAGATCACTCTCCTCTTGAGAAACAGTGTAATTGGCACAGATGATCTGATTTGTCAAATTTAAATCACGGAAATCTTCAATCAATTTCCTTTCTTGTATCATCATAGCTGCAACGAGCACAGTCTTTCGGCTAAGAGCATCAGCGACTACATTTGCCTTACCCGGGTGATATTTTATCTCCAGGTCGTAGTCCTTAAGCAATTCCATCCAGCGGCGCTGTCTCATATTCAGTTCTTTTTTATCATACAGATATTTGAGACTTTTGTGGTCGCAGTACAGTTCCACAGTCACACCATACAGGTAATGACGCCAAATCTTTAAAGCAAATACAATGGCCGCAAGCTCCAGATCATGAGTGGGATAATTCAATTCATGAGGTCTGAGCTGTCGAGAGGCGTAGGCCACCACACGTCCCTGCTGCATAAGGACACACCCTAATCCCTGCCTACTGGCATCAGAATACACAACATATGTCACACTGGGATCGGGTAAAATCAATACAGGTGCCGACGTCAACCTCTCCTTCAGCACCACAAAGCAGTTTTCACATTTCTCGTCCCACACAAACAACTGATCTTTTCTTGTGAGCTTGGTCATCGGCAACGCAATACGGGAGAAATTTTGGATAAATCTCCGATAATAACCAGCAAGACCCAGAAAACTGCATATTTCTGCCACAGATTCTGGCCTCTTCCAGTTCAGTACTGCTTCCACTTTGCTAGGATCCACAGAGACCCCTTCTTGCGAGATAACATGGCCTAAGAATTTCACTTCTGATAGCCAAAACTCGCACTTGCTCAATTTAGCATATAATTGCTTCTCGCACAAGATATTCAATACGATTCTCAAATGATGCTCATGCCCATCCTTATTCTTGGAATATATCAAAATGTCATCGATAAACACAACAACAAACTGATCCAGATATTGCCGAAAGATACGGTTCATGTAATCCATGAAAACCGCAGGCGCATTGGTTAGCCCAAATGGCATCACCAAGAACTCATAATGACCATATCGGGTCCTGAAAGCAGTCTTTGGAATATCTTCTGCTTTCACTCGCAGCTGATGATACCCTGACCTTAGATCAATCTTTGAAAACACACACGAACCAGAGAGTTGATCTAATAGGTCATCAATTCGGGGAAGAGGGTACTTGTTTTTTATAGTAACTTTATTCAGCTCTCTGTAGTCGATACACAAGCGAAGACTCCCATCTTTCTTCTTTACAAACAACACTGGAGCTCCCCAAGGCGACACACTGGGTCTAATAAACCCTTTCTCAAGCAAATCTTCTATTTGTTTCTTTAACTCCGCCATTTCGTTTGGGGCCATGCGGTATGGGGCCTTGGATATAGAACCAGCTCCAGGTACAATGTCAATTGGGAACTGAACTTCCCTTTCTGGAGGTAATCCGCTCAGATCGTCCGGAAACACCTTAGGGAATTCATTTACCACGGGTATATTATTCAAGGTTTCGCCATTTTCCCCTTGCACAGAGAAAAACACTACATACCCCTGACAACCCTTTTCAAGATACTTTTCAGCTTTGGCTGCCGAAAGAAAATTCATACTAGCATCCACATCTTCAACCCTCTGAGATACAGGATATACTATCCTCTTGTTTCCACAATCAAGCAATATATTATTTGCCATTAACCAATCAAAACCCAAAATGACTTCTAATTGACTAAGAGGCAAACATATCAAATCTACAATAGATTGATGCCCTTCCACAGTTATGACACAACTCAAACAAGCTTCTGTGGTCAAGGCCTTAATACCCATTGGAGTTGACACTACTAATTCAAATGGCAGTTTGTGCACATGCAATCCCAGGCGCTTCACGCAATCATAGGCAATGAAGGAGTGACTTGCACCCGAGTCAAATAAAACTTGCAACAGATGGCCATGAAGTAGAAGTTTACCTTGTATTAGCTCAGGAGATTTGCGGGCCTCCTCATGGGTCATAGTGAATACTCGGCCCTATGTCCTCGGTCTCTGGTCTGGTCATGGCTCTTTGCATTCAGCAGAAGTATGCCCCACACGCTTACAATTGAAGCATATTATTTTACCATCACAAGTTTTGCCTTGATGTGGTTGGTTACACCGACGACAAATCCACGGTCCAGAATATGTTCTTTGCTGGTCACGGCTCCCAGACTGGTAGGGCTTCTTACCACTTCCAAACGAAGATCCTTGCCCCTTTCGCTTCTGTGAGGTAGCACCCTTATTAGGTTCATTGCGGTGGCTAATAGCTCGGGCAGGATACAATTCTCTCAAGTTGTTCTCTGTAATCCTGCATTGTTCAACTGCCTTGTTGAACTTAGTGAATTGGTGAGTAGCAAGGTGTTTCCTCAATTCTCGCCTCAGACCGCGAATGAGCATATCAGAACTCCATTCTTCGTCATCTTTGAACCGGAGATAGGAGGAGTACCGAGCCAACCGTATAAAACGGGACAAGTAATCATCAAAGCTTTCCGTGTCCCCTTGCCTGATATTCAGGAATTCTGTCTCCTTCTTGAGCCTCACTGATTTGGGAAAATACTTCTCGTTGAATTCTTGTTGAAACAATTCCCAAGTCAATGGCATCTTGTTGCTCTTCAAGGTTAGGGCGATATTCCGCCACCAACGGTCTGCATCCCCTTCGAGTTTGTAAACGGCCAGTCGTGGCTTCACCTCATCCGGACAATTAAGCACCTCAAATATTTTCTCCAGTCTGTTCATCCAATCTTCGGCTGCTTGAGGGTCAAACCTCCCTCTAAACGCAGGAGGCAGATGCTTGCAGAACCTGGTGACCCAAAATTGAAGGTCTCTTTCCTCTCTAAGCGGCATCCCATGTGATTCTTGATTTGGGACAATGTAAGGTGGGGACTCCAGGGGTCGTGCTGACCCTTCAGCAGTGTCCTCATGACGGGTTTCTCCTTGAGTTTCCTCCGGAGTGGACTGAACTGGACCTTCCTTGTTCTTCGCCTTCTCTGCTCTGAGCTCTTCTCTCAACTCAGTTATCATATCTCTTTGATCCCGGATTAGACCCATCAGCTCTTGCATAGGATCTGGTGGATTATCATTGACGACCTCCACCTCTGGGTCTACACGCGGAATATTGGGGCGTCCTCTAGTTTTCTTCATTCTACAAACAACTTGCCCCATTAATTTAGCAGAGATAGTATGCATATATAGTCACAAAACTCATATATATATCCATGTCAATAAAACATACATGTGCATACACAACAATCATTCACAGATAATCTTCTATCCCTACTACTATCTAAGGGATCTATCCTAGCAACCTCTACCCTTGCCAGGAACTACAGCTCTGATACCAAAATGTAACACCCTGCCTTTAATCATGTAATTATAATTCGATATTAAATAATTAAAGTAGATTAGAGACCTTCGGATAACTTAAACTCGTTTCAATCTCCTACTTTGTGGTAGGGTTTTCACAAAATCATTCAAAATCTCTTTCCTGTTCCTGGTCTCCATTTCAAAATTCGAATATAATCACATGTGCAGTTTATCTACATTCACGTATGACAGAGTGTAAAACCAATTCCCCGGCAACTCTCGGATTCTATACATATATAACCTGAGGTTCAAGTATCCACTAGGGGATTACATCCAAAATTGAATATACTATTCATATTTCAGATTATACAGTAATCCTGAATTCAAAAGATATAACCAACATTCCAAAATCAACTATACCCCTAAGGGTCCTAAGTGCTTCGGGTCGGCCTCTTCTCCTTTGAGCCACATGCCCTGTCTGAAAGGTTATTCATAGGAAGGAATGAGATTCGAGAGAATCTCAGTAGTAACAAACCACTCATACAATGTATAAATACCAAGCATGTATATAAATCACAACCAGCAACAACAGTAACATCAATCTCAAAGATACATGGTTTTCACCACAAACGACAGCACTCACGGCTGTATACACAATACGACAGCTTACGCTGTAATCACCATCACGACAGCTTACGCTGTAATCACAATAACGACAGCTTGCGCTGTAAACGACAGCTTGCGCTGTAAACGACAGCTATCACCAGCTGTAACCGCAGCAGCATCAAAGATTCATCACAGAACAGTGATAACACACACATACAGAGCATTACACATAGTATAAGAGAGAGAGTCACTACCTGATCCTTTCCTGACGTCCTTCAGCGCAGTTGGCTCACGAGGGCGGCAAATATCGAATCCTACAATTCCAAATGTACTATTTAGACACTTCCATAGTGTTACTTAGGGTTATATGAGTCTATAATGAAAATTTACAAAAATACCCCCGGGGACCCGGCCTGGGCCCGCCATACCCGGACCGGTTGCACTTTTCTCGAAATTCTAATCTGGGCTATCCTAACATATTTCCACCCAAGGAATCCATTTCCGTACTCAGAATTATCAAATTCAATGTCAAATTACGAAATTGCCCTTGGCAGCCCTACTTTTAGGGTTTTAGGGGTGTTTCCGTAATTATGCTTTCTCGGCCTTTTTTGAAAAAGTGCCCAACTGTAACCCCACCTATTTTCGCCCACTGAATCCAATGGAATCATCAAATCATTGAAAATCCAACTCTAAGACCCATTTACAGCCTTGGCCGAAATATACATGTTCTCCGGGAAAAATTGGGGTTTTACGATTTCGGCTCCGTAAACGCGTTCCTTTCTACTCCTAACCACTTTATTAACCATTACATTAGGTTACAACTAACATTAAGACCCAATTTGGGCAGCATAACCCCTAGGCCACATCATTTTCAAACTTTAAAACCAATGGCAATCCGGCGAAATTTCACCGATTAAATTGCCCACAGCAGCCAGAATAAGCAATATACGAAAGTTTGGAAGTTACCTCAAGCTCCTTCTAGCTTTTCTCAAGAGTGGCTGAAAACCCTAGCCCCTTGAACACCAAATTGTCTTCTCAAACACCTTAAATAACATAGAAGAGAAGCTTAGGAACAAGGTTATACGCGTTAGGAGCTAGATCGTCGGAGAAATCGGCTTACCTTGCGAGATTTCTCCTCTTTCTCTCTCTAAGAGCTCTCAACTTTCTCTCACTATCTTCAGCTGGAAATGGCGTGAAATGGCTGAAGAAGATGAGCAATTTGATTAATAATCCATGCTGACATCATCTTTTAATGAGATGATGTCATAATTCCCATTTTCGGATTTTCTGGCAGATTTTCTGCCCAAACTTTGAAAAATCATAACTAATTCTAGAAAAATCGAAATGAGGTGATTCTAAGCCAAATGAAAGATATTTAAGTCCTCTTCATAGGAAAAATATTGGCCATTACTGCAAATGACCACAAAATTCCCAGAATTTCAATCTTTGCATACTGTTCCAGAAAATAATTAATTTCGCTGGGCAAACTTCAAAAATCCAAAACTATTAGGTCACAAATCAAAATGATACAATTATATGTTCATTTTGAAGCTTGACATGTGAACTTTAATACTGGAAAATTTCAGAATTTTTAGACACCATTTGTCTATTTAAAACGTCCATACAAATTGGCTGCCCTGTACAGAGTTTCAATGAACAGAGTTTTCAACTTTAGCACGATTGTTCCCAATGGTTCCAATTTCACAATAAACACTCTCCCCACATGAATTTTCACAAGGAAGCCATTGGAATCATTAAAATATCCAAATTCCCATCACACATTCTCCAAAAGTATTTATTCAACAATAATTATATCCACTTTTAAAGTCATTAGCCCTTAATCACTTTTTGGGATATTACAAAAAGGGCAATCAGCGTGATCAAGCAAACCCCTTTGAGCTCTCAACTGGGCCGTATGAATCCTTCCGTGTGCAGCGAGCCACATAAAGGATTTGATCTTCTCGGGTACCGACCATTTCCACAGCAATCTCCATATGGTCTCGTTTGGGTTCCGGGTACCTGCAAAATTAAAATGATATGCAGTGCTAACAGAAAAATAACCATTAGAAGAAGGCTTCCAGAAATATTTATCCTCTCCTCTCTCCTCACTGGGGGGTGTGCACACATGATACAATCGATTATCGGATCTTGCAACCATCTGCTCAATTTGCCCACATCCCACTCACCATAAGGATTAACATACTCCTGAACCCTCTCCTGATAATCCACAAAAGCTTCAAATCTCGGGACCAACTCTATCAATGGCTTGTTAACCTCAGACCAGTTGTCATACCAAAAGGAAACCAGCGCACCGTTTCCCAATTTGACACCCACTCCCTTCCGAAATCTATCCCATACAGAACATATTCCCCTCCAAGTGAAAGAAGAATTTCTACGCAAGGCTGGCTTATTCGTCTGGTCCCAATGATACTTAGCTCTGAGAACACGAACCCATAAGGCCTCCCTATTAGTAAGGAGATGCCAACAAAGCTTCATGATAAAGGTTTCATTCTGTTTTCTCAAATCTCGAACACCCAAACCACCTTCTTTTTTATCCTTCTTAATATGGTCCCAAGAGATAAGATGCACCTTTTTATGGTCCTCAGTTTCCCCCCACAAGAAACCTCTACTCCTTTTCTCAAGCTCAAGCAAGACTCCCTTAGGAATAAGCATAATTTGCATGTGGTATGCGTTACGACCTTTAAAACATTACATCTATCGCATATTTACCTACCGTGAATTTCGATTTTAAATACTCTATTCGCTGTACAACCACCCAATCAGCCACTAAAATTTTGGGTCTCATTTTACCCCTTTATATAAGAGACCGCTTGAAAGGGCCCTTAATCGGCTGCGACTCAGCTTGAAACGTCAAAAATTGGTCACTGAAATCTGCAGGGGCAGGGTTTATGGGAGCCTATGTGCACTGCCGACTCTAGCCTCTCACTGAAATGATGTTCGTTCGCCTTCAAGCTGCCCAGAAGATTCCACTAGTTTTTCTCTCCTTCAAAGGTCCTCTCTTTCTCCTTCTCTTTCTCCGTGTTTGTTTGGCTTCCTGTCCTGAGTTCACCCCCACATTGTTTTACTTCAGTGATTCCAACTCAAGTCGAGGCTCCTCCGCTTCAAGCTTTCTACTCCACGCACATTGTGGGCGATAAACCCATTCTCGTGAGTTAACAAAATTCTCTTTCTTAACCTTTTTCACTGTGTTTCATTTGTTTCTGCGATACTAAACCAATACTCAAATTTTGTTGATTCCATTAATTAGGTTCGGGATTTTATTCATTCTTCCTTGTACCATCCAATTCATGGCTATTTCTCCAGTAGATCACGTTCTGTCGGAGTCCTTGAGAAGAGCATTAAATTTAATCAGCTTAAAGGTGCTGCGGATATTCATTTGCATTTTTTTGTTTTGTTTTGTTTTGTTTCTTTTAACTGTAACTTGTCACTTGTAGTTAAGGATGGTTGTAAGATGTTGCTTTTGTACAAGAATATGCCATGTTGCCCCCCCTGTCCACCTGCTTCAAAGTTCTGATTATATGAAAATGAGAGCGCTTAAAGCTGGAAGCTAAATTAACAATGTAATTTTAACCAGAATGACTAGTAGATAAAAGAACAAGTGGTATACGAAGGTAGAGAATGCTGTGATTTGATTAATTAGGTGTATTTGCTACGTGCCAAAAGTAATCCTGCTACGTGGACATGGTCTAGTATATTTAGCATAAGAGGAACTTGAAATTTGATCAAATTTGTTTTGGAAGTATTTTGTTCCTTAAGGTGTGATTAAGTACAGTCATTGACGATAGCAATTGGTAAGCAATATATAATATTGTATGGGGAGAAAGAACTTTGTTTCGTTGAGTTCGAACTTCAAACTTGAAGCCTGGTAAGCTTTAAATTGAAACAATTGATTTCAACCAACATTTAGCATTTGTTTGGCAGATATTCGAGTTTAAAGTATAAACTGAACGCTACCTATATCTCACCCTATTTATAAGTTATAACTTGACTCATGTGGCTTTAGGAAAGTGGATTACTCAGCAATTTGCTTTGGATATCTAAAACTATTTTGTCATTTGTTTAAGCATGAAAACTATTCAAGGTTCAAATACTATGTGACCAATTCTATTCATATTTGTGGTTCTAAAAAGTCGTAGTACTATTTATTGTTGAAGGTTGATCACGGTTTTGCAGCAATATTGTCCTAATGCAGTAGACTGATTTCATATTACAGGCCGAACAGGTTATATGAGATACTTGGACGATATTTACAAGCAGAGTGATATATCATGGTTTACACCAGTTGAGATTTTTAAGGTACGCTCTCCATAGTATAAAGAGTTGCAAGTCCTAGAGATATAAAATATTATGGATAAAAGTTTATGATCGAAATATTTCCCTGATTGAAAGGGTTGAAACGATAATAATGTCAAAACCAATTCAAAGAACAAGAATTTATTCTGTTTTTGACTTTTGTGGGAAATTTAAGTTAATTTCTTGAGAGAGCTTGTTGCAGACCTTCAGTGACTTTGTACAGCTCAGTGTGATAAAAGTCTATACACTCAATAAGTTAAAGCTCCTGATCCTAAAAGATATGTCCAGATTCCAATCACAAACAATTTAACTTTTCCATAACTTACATTAATAATCTGTTAATGTGTCATATGAATAATTTACCTTGAACATATACTTTTCTTAAGAAGTTTAACTTGAATATTTATAAGCTATATTTTTTTATTGATCTTTTTCCACAGCAAATTTGTTGCATTTGTTATCTTAATTTATTGAGTTATGTTGTAATATTTCACTAGGCATGGTAGTGGAATCTTAGGTATCAGCTGTTCTCTAACTGTCTTAATCTTATGTTAATATATCCCCTTGGCTCTTTTCCGTTTGTGTAATTTTTCTTTTAAATGTTTATAGCCTTGGTATGCTCATGCAATTGCTGAAGCCATCATGCGCACTGCAAACTTCTCAGTTCCTCTAAAAGTAAGCCATAGTTGCTTTGCTATCTACACGCCTAAGAAGCTGTTCTTAACAATAATGTGCCTAAGGTGCTTAAAATTTATTAATGTTATCTGTGCTTCTTACTTAAGGTTTATCTTACTTTTTTACTTTAAAGACTATGTTTTTCAGAATACATTTGTTAATAGGCTGTGTACAAGCTAATATCTTTGGTTGCTGTTTTTAAATTTCTAATATTCATGAAAAGAGTAAAAGGAAAAAAATTGAATTTATGTGGGAAGATACTTTTGGAGCCTACATCCACAGTAATCTGTGTGTATATTTTTAATTCATTGACTTAATCTTACAAAACAGCAATAGTATTTTTGGTCCTATGAATTTTACTTTCTGGCGCTTTCTTATGATTGTTTCAGTCAATGGTCTATCTAAAGTGTGGGCTGTTGATAGAGCACACTTGCGTAATATAATCCATGTAGCCGACCCCACATAGTGGGACAAAGCTTCTTTTTTTTTGTTGTTGGTGGTGGTTTCTTTTAATATTTTAACAACTTTGGTTCTTATTTTGGATCAGTGATCATGGATAAAAAATTTGGGCCTTAGTTTTATTAATTATTTTATGAAATGGTGGCCTGTTAGTATATGAAAATTCTACTTTGCAGAAACATTAGCTTTTAGAACTGCATACATAACCCCATTCCAATTCCCATCAAACACACTGTGAAGCCTGCGTTGTTTATTTTATGTTATTTTTCACTAACAATTGCAATCAATTGCTACTTTAAGATAGCTCCTGACGAGAAGCATAAAAGAAGTGAAAATCTGGTATTCAGAAATATAGCTTAACATCTAACTTACCATAACTTTGTCTAAATTTCAAACTCCACAAATTTCCTATCATACTTGCATAGCTACAATTAATGGCTTTCAAGAGCATATGAATTCTTAATTCAATTTCTACAACAGGGCTCTGCTTTATAATGCTATCTTGCAATTTCTCATATTTGTATTCCACTTATATAGTTGTATAGAGTTTCAGATATATTCTCTATCTTTTGCTTTATTCTCATATTAAATCCAAAATTTGTTTAATTTTTTCTTTATCATTTAAGAATTCATGTCCTTTGCCGACATGGGTATTATTACATCACTCATTTGATGCTACTTGTAATTTGGACTCAGATATATGAAATTGGTGGAGGATCAGGAACTTGTGCCAAGGGTATACTGGATTACATAATGTTGAATGCTCCTACAAAAGTGTACAACAGTATGACTTACACGTATGTGCCTCCATATATATGTTTTTATTACAAAGTCAAAATTCGATGTTTGATTCAGTTTTTAGTTCTTTTGTAACGATGATATCCTTTATTATATGTTTATGAGCTACTATGGGCTTTAAGGTTCCTAGTTCTTGTGGAAAATAGAATTGTAGGTGATACATAAGGTGGCTTGATTCTTGCAAATTAGCCAAGTCTCAGTACTTTGTTTTATACTGTAGAAATAGCAGAGTTGAATGACTCTGTTTTATTTTATTATTCCACAGAATTGGAAATATATATATGAACTCTGGCTAAGAAGTCAACCTAGAAGTCCTATAGAATCGGTTATTGAATCTAATTTCAATGCATGCTAATAAGAGAAAAATAAATGGAAATAAAAATTGAAATATACCATGGCATATTTGGCATCCAAATATGCGAATAAAATAGAAATTAACATGAGTACAGCCATTTGCATGGTTACATGATGACGGTTACTCAAGCTAGTGATTGAATGATGATCGTTGTCAGTTTGCCACTAAAGCCTTCTAACCTTTCTCTTGGCACAACTGTCCCTAATGGATTAGCAGCTTGGAATTGATTGGGAGGATGATTCATCTCTAGAAACTTAAAATCTATATGGTAGTTCTCAATCAGTTTTTCGAATATCCTATTTATTACCAGTCATCTGAGTTCAACTAGAAGTCAACAACTATTGCAAATTTGTTTTAAGTACTTGCTTTTTTCCTTTTTTTCAATTCTGAACTGCATGTCTCTCATTCTAATTATAATTGTTTGCAACTACAGCTCAGTTGAGATTAGTCCCTCACTTGCTGAGGTGCAAAGAGAAACTGTTGGTCAAGTGCGAAGTCACATATCAAAGTTCAGAGTAGACTGCCGTGATGCTGCTGACCGGACTGGATGGGGTGGGATTTTTATTATACTCCTGTCTAAAATATATGTGAAATGAGTACTTTTTCATTCATACTCAGCAGGGTAATTCCGCATCTCATTTATTGATGTGGAAGAGGATAAATCCCCATGTGGGGATTAATTTTTCATATGAAGCTCCTAACAATCTAAATAGCTACCTGCTATAATTGAATAATATAATATTTGGTCCAACCTTGTATGATGTGCCAAATAGGTAATAATCTTGTACAATAAAGATTCCCATAATTTGATTTTTTTTTTTTTTTTATTTAGGACTCTTCTTTTGGACATCTGCAGTGACTACTACCCATCTTTTCAAAGCTAACTATGAGGCGAAGCTAATATATTTTTGTTTTTCATTACTACTATTCTAACAGGGGACGTGGAGCAACAGCCATGTTGGGTGATAATGCTTGAGGTGTGTTTTATATTTGTGTTACTTTTGTTTCCTCACGTTCCCTGATTTAATTGCAAATAAAATCCCTTGTGTTCTGGATCTAGATTTTAGGTCTCACCCACCTCCCCAGTCAAAAGGCAAAAAAGTTGCCATGAAGTGCTGTTGGCGCTAGATGCTCATGATAGTTCGCTTTAGAAGTTGACATGTTCTTCCTCCCTATTCGTATTTTCCATATCATTGTCACTAATGCGCTTTCAGGGTATATTTTTTAATTGTTGTAGGTACTTGATAATCTTCCACACGATCTAATCTATTCTGAAAATCAAGTTTCATCCTGGAAGGAAGTGTGGGTTGAGAGACAACATGACAGGTGAGCCTCAGTGATATGGGAATGCCAATCATCTTGTGGCTATATATCCATAAAATGTGTTTAAAAGCATGTTTTGGATATAGCTACCTATGGACTTAGCCGACCTCACCTAATGGGATAAGGCTTTGGTGTTGTTGTTGTTGATAGTGAAATATTATACATTTGTATGGCTTAAATTATTTAACCTTCTTAAAAGTTAAGAAGGTACAAAAGATTTAATATTTACAAGTCGGGCTGCATCATTTACAGGTCAAATTATAGTACTTTAATGTATACAAGTTTGACTTGTAAATATTAAACCCCTGTATTAAAAGAAATTCTGGGGACCTATCTGTATTCAGTTTTCTTTGTTGGGATCTATGGGTATTAAGAATTGTCACCATCCAATTTTTTCCTCCAACAGAGACACGCTAAGTGAGCTGTACAAGCCATTGAAAGACTCACTTATTACACGTTGTGTTGAGATCATGGATTTAGACAAGACCCATAAAACTCAAAGCAGTGCAAGATCTATGGTGAAAAACATTTGGTCTAAACTCTACCCAAAACCTCGTAGATGTTGGCTTCCAACTGGTTGTTTGGTGAGAATTTATTAATATTGCTCAGTTGTTGTTTGCAAGTTGATTTTCTACTCATTATACCTTCTAACCTGCAGAAATTATTTGAAGTGCTACATAAGGTGCTACCAAAGATGTCTTTAATTGCTTCAGACTTCAGTTATCTGCCAGATGTGACAATACCTGGCGAAAGAGCCCCATTGGTTTCAACAAAAGTATATTCTTTTTATGTCTATTATAAAAAAAAACTAACAATTGTCATAATCAAAAGTCATTTCTTTATGTTTTCCTGTTACAAATAAAACAAAAGTATGCCAACCTAAAACAGTATTGGACTACTGATAATCTTAGGTAATCAAGTTAACCTATGGACTTGCAGAGAGATGGTAGAAGCACAGATTATGGGAATTATTTAGAGGCACAGGTGCGATGTAATACTAGCAAATCTTTTGTTGAGTCCATTTTCCATGTCATACTTTTTTGTGTCTTACTGTGCTAGCAATTCGACGCATGATAGCACAATTTTTTTTTTTTTTTTGCTTGAGACAACAATATTTTCTTCTGCTTGAATAATGCATTTGGATTGGAATGAAGAATGCCCAAGAACTTGCATTATGTTAATCTCTATTCAATACTTGGAAAGGCTGGCTTAGCATCTATTGCGGCTTGAACTTCAAGCCATCTGTAGCTTGTAAAATAATATTCTGTTGGTATCAGTTACGTTTCTATGGTTAGTCAAATCTTGAAAGATATTGACCTCAATATGTTTTAAATTTATAGAAAGTTGCAATCGGGTAAATTTTGAGCTATTTTAAATATTTACTTTTCTTTTGACGCAGGGTGATGCTGATATCTTTTTCCCTACTGACTTTTGGCTGCTGGAACGAATCGATCATTATTGTTCAGGCTGGTTGAAACCACAGGGAGATAATACATCCAAGAAAGGAAAGAAGAGGAGAACCATTACGGTTAGTTTAATTGTCATAATACTTGCCGTCCTTGAATTGAATTTTCGTGATAACTTCATAGTCTTTTCTCCTTTCAATTGCTACCCCTTACTAAAATCAAGTTGACCATTTTACCAGCAATCAACTCACCCAATATGTGTATGACCATTTTAAAACTCAACAGGAACTGATTCTAAGGATGGCAACTTAAATTTCATTTCTTAGCATTGATGAGGGTTAATCAAGTGCAATATTGGCTCAGGTTTTCATTGTTCGTTCTCATTGTTCATCGTTGTGATGAGATCTAAACCATTCAAATCTAATATAAAAGGTCAAAATTTAAAATTTTTAATCTGTGATTTTTTAAATGATAAATTCATTATAAGATTATCTTTATTTTAAATTTTACATATATTAAGGAAAAAAGGATTTAAAATATTTAAAATGAATTAAATTAAATCTGAACCTTCCAAAATCAATTCTGATGGTCTAGATCGATGATGAGCATACTATGCTTGTCAAAATGATGAGCACTTGCTCACTGTATTGCTGATCAGGTATTTTCTGTAGGCTATAGTTAACACACGATTGCGGACATGTGTAATTTGAGCTAACATCAGAAGTTCTGTCATTTACATTAATTTTTGAATGCTACTTTTTTTTTGCAAGACATTAATATATGCTCACTTTCAATTTATTAACAATTTTATGAGCTCTGTTAAGTAGTGTTTATATTTAATGCAGCTGGAAACATCATATTTCATGGAAGAGTTTGGCTTGCCGTCAAAGACAAGAACCAAGGATGGATACAACCCCCTCCTTGATGACTTCAAGAATACCAAATTTTTCCTGAGTGTCCCAACACACAATACTAAGTAGATAACCAGAACAGATTCTTTATTTCTTTTCATTAAAAAGGATGTCTTTGGGAATTCAATTGAGCATAGCCAGATTTTTGTTCATTGAGAAGGCAATGAGCATTAGCAGAGTTTTCAAAACTTCATTGAGGGGAGGTAACAAATTTTTGCCAAAGAGTGTTGCTATTAAGATCACACCTTTTTTCTCTTTTCATTTTATATCTCTCTCCATGTATCAGATATGGTCGTTTGTTGTGAAGTCAGAGGATTCTGACTCCCCTTGTTTCTCTTTCCTTTCTATTTCTCTCCAAATGCTTTAGATGAAGTCATTTTTGTGAAGTCAAGGGATCTAGGCTCAAGTAAAATCATGAACATGGGGACCAAATAAGGGCGATTGCTGACTGGAGCTTAACTAACATGCATGTCTGCAATAGCAGAAGGACAAAGGGAGAATCATCCCAAAGAAGGAATGTAATGCTAAAATGACTCACAACAAGTGAATAGCATTCAATAACATTATAACAAGTTCGGGTGTAGGAAATGATAACAATTCTATGATGTTTACTTGTATTGGAGCTTTTTAGTTATTAAACTAATTCCTTGCGATCTTAGTAATTCTCTAAAGGATAAATCCATTGCTATGATTGATAAGGGGCTGTTTGGTACATTATAATTGGTTTTGATAGATATGGATATGGATATGGATATGGATATGAAAATAAGGATTAAAAGTATATTTGGCATGTCATGGAAATGAGAGCTCATTTTTATCTGAAAAGACCAAAAGGCCTATATATATATATATATATATATATTTTTTTTAAAAAAAAAAGCCCTCTTCCTCTTCCAAAATTTCCGGCCACCCATCTAAATTCACACCATATCTCAGGAATTCCAAACCCTGAACAAAAGCTCAGAAATTGAAACTATGGAGTCACAAAATCCATGATAATAAGGGAAGTATAAATCACAAAAGCCAAATCAAAGTAAACTTGAACACAAATTTGCAAAATCCATGAACATATGATGAACAAAGTTGCAAATCTGGTTGGAGAAATCAATTAACATTTGAAGAGCACAATCTTGCCATTGGTGACAATGATGGAGCCGGAGAAATCGAAGACGAAGCTAGAGAAGAATCATCGATTGATACCGGAAAGTTGAAGATCTGTCGAAGAAGAAATCGAAGTCGAAGTTAGTAGTGATGGTGATGAAGCTGGAGAAGTCAAAGAAGAAGTGGAGAAAACATGAGGAGGAGGTTGGAGATGACATCGATCTTGTGTGGTTGAAGATGAAGGTTGGCCATGGTTCGTCAATGGAGGTTGGGGGAAAAGATGAAGAAGGTCGATGGTGGGTGCGGTGGGTGGAGAAGAAAGTTGATGGTGGGTCGGGAAGGAGGTCGTCGGTGGTGGCGTTGGTGGTGGGTGGGGAAGTAGGTCGCTGTCGCTGGTGAAGATGAATGATGATGCAATGGAGTTGGGGGAAGATGAAAAAGGAGAGTGGCAAAAATGATTTTTTTGAGTTGGAATTGTTAAATCTAAGCTTTTGGTATGGAAATCATTTTCATCAATCTTGATGGAATTGGCCTCCACATGGAAGCCAATTCCATGCTCTTAGATTTGTACCAAACAGGACAAAAGCATGGAATTTAATTCTAATTCCATTTTTATGAGGCTAATTCCAATGTACCAAACGGGCCAATGTCAAATGTTTTAGAATGATTAATATTATTAATTTTTTTTATGTTTGATATCTTTTTGCATCGGTTTATAGTTTATACTTTAGGTTATTTGTGGGGAGGTCATGGGTTTGATTTTGTTGATTTCAGGTTGTTATGTTTGTATTTGTAAATTAAAAAAAGGACCGTCAAAGGGATGTCAACTTTACTTATATATAGGTTTAGTATAATAAAGATATATGAAATCAATTTTAATGTTGTTAATTCTCAACAAGTAAAAACAAGGTTGGATCCAGCGAGAGAGGTCAAGCTCTCATAACGTGGCAAATTAAGGTTTAAATCCTTATTGGGAGAAGTGCCCACATTTAGTGTCTAACAGTGCCTCGAACAAGATTACTTCTAATAAAAGCATATATGTGCCTAGCAAAAAGTTATGATGTATCTAACATATTGAGTATTGAGAAATACATTGGTCAATACTCATTCAATTCCAACTGTAGGGATTTTTTTAGCTAGTTCATATGTAAAAAAGTTAAATTGATGTATAAAAAATTGTGATCCTTTTTTCTAGAACTAACCTTGTCATTTATTAATTTCGTTCCTCACAAAATTGTGTTCTATGTACTTCCCCCTTTTCTTAAATAAGAGAGAGAAGACAAAAATTTAATTGATTATGTTTATTAATGTCAACAAGCATTTATTACCCTGCGCATCGGTTGGGCTAATTAAAAATATGATAAATATCTTTTAAAAAGTTATAACATATTCCAATTTCATATATATGTACATTGAAATTACTAATAACTAAAAAAAATACAAAGGAGCTCCATTACAACATAAGAAATCATAAAATATTAGAATAGTGAAGAAGTAAAAGATTTTATATCAAGTTAATCTTCTTGAACAAATTCCTTTACTGGCCCCAATCTACTTCCTTAAGAATCTAATTTCTAAAAAATAATTGAAGAAAAATATCATTTGTGCATGGGATGCCTTCACTTAAATGTACCAAATAATATTGTTCATTAGTACAATTCATATTAGCATTTGCTCCCCCTTGATGAGTTAACTTTATTGTATGTTATCAAATTATTCATTTTAAATAGGTGAAAGAGAATTGAATACATGAAAGGATGTAGCTAATGACTCATTAATCATATTACTCTTGAGTTGCATGTGATGCTTTCACTCAAATATTTTGAACAATATTGTTCAATACTATAGTTCATGTAACACTTGAGTTGTCATAGATATTGAGTTAACATATGCTATGTATGTGTCTTATAATTCTAAAATTGAATAAAAATCATTTACAATGGCATGTCTGTAAATAATTAATGTAGAATAAATTTAAATATGTTTTGATAAACACACTCACTACACCTTTAGATCTTCTATCAAACCCCCTTCCATGAACTTTACAATAACTAAAAATGTTTAAAATACCTTCAAATTTCACCCCGTACTGACCACAAAAAAAGGGACTAATAGATCCTCCCCTTCCCGCAGCACAACTGAAAACCTCTCAATCATCTGGTCCCCACTTAGCCTAAGAAGTGTCTTCGTCCACTGAAAATAATTTTCATTTACATCTAGATAGGAATCATAGGCCCTTAAGCCCATTGATATGTAATTTCATAATAAATTTTAAGGAAGAGGCAAAACATGACCGACACTTGTCTATTGAAAATTGCCTAGCCTTGGGAGGAACTGAGAGAGATATATAAATTTTACACATTAGCATGACATTACATATTTTGATCTTACTAAAACACATAATATAACCAAAGATTAGAGAATGTCAATATTTCATAAAAGAAGACTTGCAAAGTTAAGGACCAGAGCTCAGGAGCAAAAATCGGAAGACATAAATTAAATCTTCCATACAAATGGTGTGAAAGGAAGATGAAAGTTGTTAATTTAATAGATAACCATAGTGAGCAAACTCCAATCCATGAAACAACTAATTGCATGCTTTCAATCAAAAGACTGTCTTGGCTAACCAAAGCTGCATCGACTTGCTTATTGTTAGTTTCATTGTTTTGGTGATGGCATCTTTGTTTGAAATGTTTCTTATTTACTATTTAGTCATTTCTTTAATTCAATTTTCACATAAAGGCCACAACATTGTTCGCTACATTGTGAACAGAAAGAATACACTTAAAACCTGTGAATCAATAGTTTGATTAATCTTACAAGGATAATGATCACCAATAAAAAATGGAAAGAAAGAAAGAAGTTGATATACAACATTACTTGAGTGGAAATGAAAAATCCAAAAGATGTAATATATTAAATTTATCATGTTTGATTGCAATAATTTAATTTCATGTTGTATAATGTTTTAAATACAATAAATAGACATCACCACTGTTAAAACTATCAAAAAGGAGTTCTATTGATTTATTAGATTAAAAGAAATACAATTAAAAAAATCACCCTACAGTACTTATTTTGAATTGCTCCTTACATTTTGGTTATGCATAATTTTAATTGAAATCTCCCTAATGCCTAAAGTGCCTTTGACCAATGCAAAAGAACTATTGTGTTTTGTCAAAATTCTATGCCTCACTTAACAATAAAGCTGCAAAGTTAGTAAACTTCATGATCCACAGTAACTAGATGATAACAAAACTAATAGGTTTATAACTAATAAATTGAATGGAGATACCACGAACCTACATACAACTCAAAGTTCAGATTTGTATTGCGCCAAGCTCCTAGAAAGGAGGATAATCCTTCAGCTATTAATATAGGTGATGCAATTAAATAAAGCAATCCTATGACATTAATCACATTATTGCCAGTTCCAGCAACTTATCAAGTGCAAGAGAGTAGTGGAGAACATAACAAAGTTAGAAAAATATGCTTTACCTATTACATCAACATCACAATAAATAGGTGATATGCAAAATACCAAAATGATAAAAAAATATATATTTTCAATTTAACTTTCAGCTAAAAAATCAAGGAGCAGGGAAAAATATTTTTCAGTCATATCAAGTTCAACCACTCCTAAGGCAATAGAAAAGAGTGCCAAAGCTGAAATTTTGTTCCTAAGGTTGTTCTAGCCCCTACTCTTAAGAAGGACATTATCTAAATGCATAATCCAAGTGTCCAACAACTCCACTGTGTATCTATGAATAAATGAATAAATCTATAGATATAGAAGTAGGTGAAAAAACCTATACAATACCTATAAAGCCTCGTCAACTTCACTGGCAAAAAAGCAACACAGTGATCGATATGAAATAACGTATCTTCTAACGTTGTGATTGCATTTCATTTATGTGACAACATAATCACTAACCAAAAGTGAAGAGACAAAATCACATTTTTCGATTAATTTTTTTTGCAAAAAATTCTATAAAAGATCATTAATCCACCTATATAAATTATGCATACATTACATTAAGATCTTATCACTACTTCCTTAAATGTCCAAGGTATTCGCAAGGGCAAACATAATTGACCAATACTTTTAGCCTTTTATTGCTAGTCCAAGAGTGTTTTATGAAAATATCATTTAATATATTATACATTATACAATGAACATAATAGCTGGGAAAAAACCTTTATAAAGAAAGAAAATCTCCCCTTTGTTTCCAAATCAAATCAGAAAAATATATCCTGAAAAAGAAAAATGATCCTGTCATGTGGAAATGATACAAATTCAATAAAAGCTATACTACACAGATTCAATATGAAGATGAACAACAATCAAAATTACAAAAAAACATAGTTTTGGCATTAAATTACATAGGACAATGACTAACCAAAGCTGAAGAAGCACCTATGGAAGTAGCTATGTGATGCCTAAGGATGTTGTAATATATGCTACGACTAAGCACACAGAGGAAAACTTTATCCAAAGAATTAGGTTTTGAAGGAAATTGCTATAGCCTCTTCGCTGCTTGAGTGATGGGACAGCAACCTTCATCCTTTATATACATACAACAGTCCTTTACCAACCATAATGATAGTCTAACTCCATGCTAAAAGATACTGCTACATGAAAAAGTTGAATGCCAAATATGTTGACCTTAGAAAATCAGTTGTACCTTTAATACGTTTGCTTAAAAGTAGACTGGTCAGAACAAAGGCACATGGAAGAAAAAACTTAAAGGCACCATTAAAACTCCAAATATTAACAAATTAAATTGCACATGCTCTTTGGATTTTTGTTAAGAGAGAATATGTATGGAAAATATATCATGTAAGTCAGGCAACAACAACACCCATGAGCTTGCATTATATATATTTCTTCCCTCTAGGTCCATCCTCCTAAACAAAACTAATAACTCATAATATATTATAAATTATATATATATATGTATGTGTGTGTGTATATATAATTTTGCATTATAATATATTCAAATAAAGCACTGTGACTTAACAGGAAAACCGTCAATTATCAATAGATAGTCACAAAACATTGAACGTGCCACACTTAGGCTTTAGCTGATAGTAAACCCAACAAATAGATCTCCCCTCAACACAAAAAAAGCACTTTTCCTGCTTGACAGCCTGTAAAGGCTCCGACGAAAGCTTTTTAGGGAATTAAATTACAAAAGATCCACATCTATCATATTAGTACACAACTCAAGGACTTATAATATTCACTTCATCACCTACCTACGAAAAATGTCATGTAAATATAGATTATTGAAGCAATTGCAGAATTACGTCCTCTTCCAAAAAGAAAAAAAGTTAGATCAACCTATTAATTGTAAAATCACTGTATAAATATTACATCAACCATTGAATTAAACCACAACTCTACATTTATGATAAATGGAAGAAAATATAAGATTTTGAACATCTCATTGTAAAAAACTTCATGAATTCGCGATTAAAACATGCACCTCTCCAGTAGTTTGACATTTACCTATTGTACCTTCTACTATGCCGTGCATGTAACCCCCCTGCCGTAATTAATATTCAAAATATGAGATTAAAGTGAAATAGAGACCAATAATAATCAAAACTCATTTCAAAACCCAGATACCAGACAGGGTTTTCATATATACATTTCAAAATCATTTGTAACCTGGTCTCTCATTTATATTCCGAATACAATTACTACACGAAGATAAATCAAATTCATATAAATATCAGAGTACGCAAAATAATTCCCGGCTAATCTTGGGTTCCATACATTAATTAAAGCCTTACGGGGCTCCAGCGCCCAATACAATTTCTCAAATGGGGATTACACAAATCCATCTCAAATACATAACAAATACTCATCCACATACATATATACACATCCAAATCCAAATACTCCCAACTATGATAACCAACTACCAAAATGACAACCCAAAGGAGTCCTCGTCGCCCTTAGTTGCTCGCTCCATCCTCGATCCACTACCCCTATCTGAAAGGTTAGTAGGAGAGAGTGAGATTCAAGAGAATCTCAGTAGGCAATAATACCAATATGCATATACGATAAATGTTTAATGCATGACATGCTTGCATCACATAACTATACTAACTCAATAACAAATTTGTAAGCTCAATGCTTCAAACAACATACTGATGGTCATAGCATAAATTGAAACATAGCTTTAAATTACACATAATCATGTAAAGCAAAGACATGCACCAACACACTAACACAAATATCAAATACATGCAGGAGAGATATGTTCCCTACTCTCTTTCCACGTAAGCTCCAACTCCGGCTGCTCACGATCAGGGCTATCATCAAACCCTATAACCAAAACAATGACATAGGGTTAATCCCTTTTCCAATTCCTTAACTTTCAAACACTTAAGTTGGTTATCATTCACGACCTTTAGGTGGCTACTCAAAGCCTAAACACATGCCTAAAGGGTTGGGAAATACTTGACCAAAGATCTCTTTCAAAACCTCACAAACCCATTTTTGGCATCATCACTCGAGTAATGGATGACGCACTCGAGTGATGGATGACTCGTACCCGAGTGAGGATGACTCACTCTAGTGAGTGCTTGACCAAAAGCACAACCAAAGACAGAAAATACCCACAGCACTCGAGCATCCAACATAGCACTTGAGTGATAGCCTCACACTTACCCGAGTTCCACCGAGTGAGGCTTAAAAAGTGACTACCCGAGAGCCACAGAAAACCCAGAGCCAGAAGTGCACTTGAGTGATGCCATAACACTTGCTAGTGCTAGCTTACACTCTTGACAAACCAACTGTGAGTGACAACTCGAGAAGCGGCTCTTAGTGCAGAAGCACATGATCACTCGAGTGAAACCACCTTCACTCAAGTAATAACCCACATCACTCACAGGTGAGGAAGTGCACTCTTGCTTCTTCCATATACAAGTACAACCAAAACCAAAAGGGAAAGGGAAAACATCACGCTGCACTCAAGTAAGACCCTTGTTCACTCGAGTGAGGCTCTATCAGAATCCAAAACGCAGCAGATATCAAAATTTTCCCAACTTAACCCATATGTTTTCCAATGGTCCTAAAACTTTAACACAAAGCTATTCCCACACAATTTCACACAAGGAACCCATTGGATACCTCAAAACAACCAAAATCTCACCACAAAGACATTTTCCCCTTTTTGGTCACACTCCTCACACACATTACCCAATTCAACCACTTTTACTCCTAATGCTATAAATCAATTCCAATGATACCAAAACACACTGTGACATCATTCTAACTACAATACATCACCATTCCACAATTATATCAAATCAGGGCAAATACCACAATTCACAAAACTTAACCAAATATCACAAAACTTAGATCAAAAGGGTACAACTACTCACCTCTTTCTCTTTCCCAAGCTAGATCCTTGATTCTTCATCTTTCCAAATCTCCTCAAGCTCTCAAACACCTTCTTTCACAAATCTAAAACTATAACAATGAAGCTCTCATTACTATGAACAACTTTAAAGAAAGGTATTTGAGCTAAAGAGGACAAGAAGCCAACCAAAAACCCACCTTTCATTTTCTCTTTCTTCCTTCAAGCATGGCGAAAATGGAGGATGAAGAGAGGAGAAGATGATGAAGAAGGCACATATTTTTTGCCCCTAAAACACACACAAACAGACTTCACCAAGAGAGGAGAGAGAAAAGAGTGTTGAAATCTTGACCTTGATCTAATAGTCCACAAGGTGCCAAGTGTCACCATCTCAACCCACCTCCATGAGTTCACATAGACACATACACACATGATTCCACCCTTTGATCTCTACACAAATCAATCACAACCATTGATCTCCAAGCTACCAATGAGTTTCCTCTTCGGCAACCGATCAATTGGCCGACAACTTTACTGTTTTGCCCCTGATTATGACAATTCCCACTGAATAACCACAAAACACATTATACTTTTCTATTTAACCACAATATGTGCCCTCCCTATATTTTAAGTCAATTTAGATGTTAATCCATAATTGAGCTTAAATACAAGGCTTTGACACTGCTCATAACACAAACGACTACAATCCACTCCATATTCTCCAAAAAGATTTATTTATCACTAATCACATTCACTTTTGGAGTCATTATCCCTTAATCGAAAATTGGGATATTACAGTGCATGTTAGAGAATTATACTAGTGAATATATACCCCTTCAACTGTATTATGATATAGCCCATAGGATGTCAAACTAATGCAGAATTTTATATACCAATGAAAACAAAAAGGAACTGTAAAAAATTCTTCAAAATTGGAAACCCTCCTTATTTCATGACATTAAAGATTGAAGAAAATATTGACATGATACCCTTAACAATATCATGCCTATTCCATATAAATTAGATAGCTTTCATAGACTAACCATCACTCCACTACTTTACATGATATCATTCTGTATTGGAAGATAACTCTCTGCAACACACAGGATTCCCACATCATATCCTTTATTCTTAGGAGTGACCAAAGGATTAATAAATGATATACCATGCAGTCAGTAAGAATCCTTTGAACTACCAAGTACCAATAATGAAAAATCTTTTTATATAAGTTCGCATTCAGAATCTTTCAGTGATATTTTACATTACCATGAAAAGACATGGCAAATAGTACCACACCTGCAAAACCCCCTCCAACAGAGCTACTTTAGTTAGTAAAAATTTCCAACAGCTCTACAATTACTTTAACACATGGAAATATCTATTATATATATTAACAAAAGAATGGAAAGGAATGTATTATGAACGAAAGGAAGGGAAGGGAAGTGAATGGAAAGGAAGGGAATATTGGAGGGAACTTAAAAATGTATCTTTGTTTGGTATACATGGAAAGGTAATTAAAGGAAAATGAGATGTTTGATAGAAAGAAAATGGAGTGACGGAAGTGGGAAGAATACGTGAAATACCCATAACACCTTTATAATAAAATAATAAAAAAATGGGCTAAATCAAAGTACCACTTTTGTAAATCGATTTACCAAAGTTGTAAATTGATTTACAAAGTGGTAAATCGATTTACCACTTGGTATATCGATTTACTAAAGTGGTAAATCGATTTACAAAAGTTACAAATCGATTTACCACTTTTCTAAATCGATTTAGTTTCTGGATTTACAATATGGGCCGTAATTTGTTTATGGATTTTTTTATGATCTATCCTTGGATATTTATAAGTCACGTGCAGTGCTTATAAATATACTGAATATTGGTAAACAAATGCACAAATTATAGAGTTATAATGAACCACACTAAACATTTTTACACTTATTAATAACCCATAACACATTATAGTTGTATAAGCATTTATTCCCCTTCTTATCTCTCAACCCATTAGATTTAGTTAGAGCTGGGAATCAGGGCCGGCCCTTTTAGGTCTGGGGTTAGAAAAATTGTAATTTTTCAAGGCCCAGCCTGAGAGTATGCCTGGAAGTCATGTTCACAATATTTAACTATTTTTCTTTCATTTTTTTCCCAGAGAGATATAATTAATAAATAATAATGATTAAAGTTCTAATTTAACATATAAATATTATCAACATTAAGGTTTAAACAACACGTCTCATGCAACAAACAAACACAGTTACTGTAACCCCCTTCACGCTTAGACCGAGATTAAGTTCATAAACACGTAATTAATGTGGAATTAGAGATCGTAAATGATTTGGGACTTAATACAAAAAGTTTTGCCAAAACATGCTTTTATAAAACCTTTTCTAAAACCTATTAACAATGGTCTCCTATTCACATTTCAATACACAAATGGCCTGAACAATTTGATTCTATTTATAAATATCAGAGTACTCAGTAAATTCCTGACACACTCGGGTTCAATTACTAATTCAGGGTCTATACAAGGCACAAAGCCCAAGTAGTTTCCCATACAAGGGGATTACATAATTACTATCCAATATATACATGTAATTCCCAACAAAATATATCCAAATAATTTACAAAATGATAACCAATTTTTTCCAAAATAGACTCCTAGCAATGAGCTCTACCCGCTCTTCGTCACCCGCTTTCCCTTCGATCCTTTTGCCCTGTCTAAAATGTTTAATTTTGGGAGAGTGAGATTCTAAGGAATCCCCGTAGTGTCAAATCACTCATAATATGCATAACAGTAAGGCATGAAATCAAATCATTATCCACACAAAGCAACTACAATGGCAGTTACAACGGCAATGGTTAGTATGACACATGTCATCCCTTACAATTGCTCACGCTGCATTACACAACACAATCCACACAATATATTTCACCACAGCTGGGATTCATATAAAGCATTTCATCACACAAGCCATACAGGCAAGATTCAAAACTCATAGCCCACGGCTGGATTAACAAACGCCGCCCCATGGGTCGGATTCACAAAGTTCCATGTCAATTAAAACGGCAGTTCAATGGCCGACCTAGAGATGACCAACGTCAATCCCCACATGGCTCACGTTGACCTGCTCGCGCTGTAATGGACCATGGTACATACAGTTCACAGTTCAATGATAAGTTATGCATACCAAAACATCACACACAACATGGGAGAAAAGTCACTACCTGGTTCGTTTCGTGCGTGCTTTGTCGCAGGTCTCTCCCGAGGAGGGCAAATATCGTATCCTATAATTATAATTAGGGACGAAGAGTTATTCTCTATTCCAATACTCAATTGACTTCACAATACTTAGATTTGGTTATCATTTATGTCCTTTAAGTAGTTACAATTGGCTCTAATAAAAGCCCTACAGGATTGGGAAACATCGGGTTGGAAACCACTTTTCAACATCACAAGGTGCTGAAAACAGGGGCTGGCTGCAGCAAAAAAAAAAACCTCTGGCTACGGCCAGAAATAGCACAGAAAGTTTCTGGATGCAGCCAAGAATTTTATGGCTGCGGCCAGGAAAGTTCTATTTCTTGGCTGAACTTCAAAAAATCATAACTAATTCTACAAAAATTAAAATGAGGTGATTCCAAAGCCAAATGAAAGGTATTGAAGTCCTCATCATAGGAAAAATATGGGACATCACTGAAAATCACCATAAAAATACAGATTTCAAGAAAACTCCACCTTGCTTCAGAATTGATCCCAGATTTAACATCAGACTTTGGATGGTCATAACTCCTAGTCCAAAAATTGAAATGACATGAAATATATGGCCATTTTGAAGCTTGGAAAGTGAACTTTAAGACTGGAAAGGTTCATAATTTTCCAACACCATTTGCTATTTTAAAACGTCCATGCAAGATCACTGCCAGAACAAAGTTTCTTACTAACCAAAACTTGCCACTTTTAAAACTAAGTTCCCAATGGTTAAAAATTCACATTTGACACTTCTCCCACACAATTTTTCACAAGGAACACAATGGCAACCTCAAAATGACCAAAATCCTACTCCTTTATCATGCTTTGGTTTTGGCAACAATAAACACTAAATTCCCAACTTTTCCAAACCCAACCATTCATTCTACAATCAATCCTATCTATCCATATACATTCCAAATATACCATGTCCATACCAATAACATACCACATGACCAATGATCATCATTTTTCGAAAATGACCAATAAATTCCAGAAATTCAAAACAATTCCAAATGGTACAAAACTTAGATAGATAGGCTCCTTTCACTTACCTTAATAATTTTCTCAAAGAGACTCTTTGATTCTCCAACTTTCACAATTTCTCTAGAACTCAATCCAGCCCCAAATGCCAAACTATGACCATCAAATAAAAGCTCTTAATGCAAGGAACAACATTAATGAATGAAGTTTTGGCATTAGAGATAATTTTCCCGTACCTTTTCCAACTTTTCTTCCTTCCCTTGGTCTTCAATGGCTGACGAAGAGAGGGAGAAGAGAGAGAACGAGAGAGATGAGAGGGAAGAGTGATGAAGAAGGGAAATGATCATACTCCCTTCCCATTTCAGTTTTTCAGCGAAAAAGAGGGAAAGAGAGGAGAGAAAAATGCTTAAAAAAACCCTATGACTTTTCTCTCTCACACACACACAAGCCAACTTGCCACATGTCTTCTTCTCATTGGCCCTCACACAATAAGCACCCAATTAGCTTATCTAATCCCTCCATTAGCCATTCTAATTACATTTCTCATTTCTCTCTTAGTTAGTAATTAGTTTCTCCATTAATTACCAACTCATGGCCAATAATTCCATTCTTCCAATTTTTCAATAATTAAGACATATTAATTAATATTGCCATAAAACACATAATAATTGTAACACCCTGCCTTTAATCACGTAATTATAATTCGATAATGCACATTTAATTCGGATTAGAGACCATCGGATAACTTAAACTCATTTCAATCTCCTACTTTGTAGTAGGGTTTTCACAAAACATTCAAAATCTCTTCCTGTTCCTGGTCTCCATTTCAAAATTTGAATATAATTACCTGTGCAGTTTATCTACATTCATGTATAACAGAGTGTATAACCAAATCCCCGGCAACTCCCGGGTCCTATACTTATATAATCTAGAGGTTACAAGTATCTACTAGGGGATTACACAACCAAAATTGAATGTAGTGTTCCTGATTCAGGATATACAGTAATCCCGAGTTTAAAGTAGATAACCAACATCTCAAAAATCCTTAGTATCACTAAAGATCCTAAGTGCTTCGGGTTGGCCGCTTCTCCTTTGAGCCACATGCCCTGTCTGAAATGTTAGTCATAGGAAAGAATGAGATTCGAGCGAATCCCAGTAGTAACAAACCACTCACACAATGCATAACACAAAGCATGTATATAAATCACAACCAGCAACAGCAGCAGCAATCTCAAAGATACATGGTTTTCACCACAAACGACAGCACTCACGGCTGTATGCATAATACGACAGCTCTCGCTGTAATAATAATCACGACAGCTTACGCTGTAATCACACTAACGACAGCTTACGCTGTAAACGACAGCTTGCGCTGTAAACGACAGCTTGCGCTGTAAACGACAGCTATCACCAACTGTAATCGCAGCAGCATCAAAGAATCATCACATAACAATGATAACACACACATACAGAGCATTATACATAGTATAAGAGAGAGAGTCACTACCTGATCCTTTCCCGACGTTTCTTGGCACTGCGGGCTCCCGAGGGCGGCAAATATCGAATCCTACAATTCCAAATGCACCATTTAGACACTTCCATAGTGTTACTTGGGGTTATATTAGTCTATAATGAAAATTTACAAAACTACCCCCGGGGACCCGGCCCGGGCCCGCCGTACCCGGTCTGGTTGCACTTTTCCCGAAATTCTAATCTGGGCTATCCTAACATATTTCCGCCCAAGGAATCCATTTCCGTACTCAGAATTATCAAATTCAATGTCAAATTACGAAATTGCCCTTGGCAGCCCTACTTTTAGGGTTTTAGGGGTGTTTCCGTAATTATGCTTTCTCGGCCTTTTTTGAAAAAGTGCCCAACTGTAACCCCACCTATTTTCGCCCACTGAATCCAATGGAATCATCAAATCATTGAAAATCCAACTCTAAGACCCATTTAGACCCCTGACCGAAATATATGAGCTCTTCGGAGAAAATCGAGGTTTTACGATTTCGGCTCCGTAAACACGTTCCTTTCTACTCCTAACCACTTTATTGACTATTTCATTAAGTTACAACTACCATTTAGTATCAATTTGGGCAGCATAACCCCTAGATAAACCCATTTCCAAGAATTAAAACCAATGGCAATCCGGCGAAATTTCACCGATTAAATTGCCCACAGCAGCCAGAATAGTCAATATACAAGAGTTTGGAAGTTACCTCAAGCTCCCAATAGATTTTCCTTGACTTGAATGAAAACCCTAGGTGTTTTAACACCAAAAGAGGAGCTTCCAAACCTTAAAGAACATAAAGGAGTAGCTTAGGATCGGAGTTATACGCGTTAGGAGCTAGATCGTCGGAGAAATCGGCTTACTTTGCGAGTTCTCTTCTCCTTTTCTCCCAAAACCCTCTCAACTCTTTTTCTTTACTTTGGTTGCAGAATGGCGTCGGGAATGGCTGATGAAGATGATGAATAAAAAGTGTTTTAACATTAGGATGATGTCATGTTTTATTATGCTGATGTCATAAATCCCATTTTCGGATTTTATGACAGTTTTTCTGCCCAAACTTTGAAAAATCATAACTAATTCTAGAAAAATTGAAATGAGGTGATTCTAAAGCCAAATGAAAGATATTTAAGTCCTTTTCATAGGAAAAATATTGGCCATTACTGCAAATTACCACAAAATTCCCAGAATTTCAATCTTTGCATACTGTTCCAGAAAATAATTAATTTCGCTGGGCAAACTTCAAAAATCCAAAACTATTAGGTCACAAATCAAAATGATACAAATTATATGTTCATTTTGAAGCTTGACATGTGAACTTTAATACTGGAAAATTTCAGAATTTTTAGACACCATTTGTCTATTTAAAACGTCCATACAAATTGGCTGCCCTGTACAGAGTTTCAATTGACAGAGTTTTCAACTTTTGCACAATTGTTCCCAATGGTTCCAACTTCACAATAAACACTTTCCCCACATGAATTTTCACAAGGAAGCCATTGGAATCATTAAAATATCCAAATTCCCATCACACATTCTCCAAAAGTGTTTATTCAACAATAATTACATCCACTTTTGAAGTCATTAGCCCTTAATCACTTTTTGGGATATTACAATAATTCAAATTAAATTCATAATTATCCACAATAATCATGATTTGCCCTTAATCAAAAATTGGGATATTACAGTTACTAATGTTTAATCAAAGGTAAAATCATGTCCATAAATAACTCACCCAAAGGCCAAAACATAAGAAGGCAAGAAACTAAATACTTTAACCTCTAAGCAACATGAGTATGATGACTATCATTTTTATCTTCTTCGTTACTATCATCAATTTCAATGACATTTGATTGTGCTTCACTTTGAGTAGTATGTTCAAGTAGTGAAATAATCACAACCTTCATAAAAAATCGTACTCCATTAGGCAGAATAGTATACAATATGATTTTATTCTAAATAGGTAGAACAATATACTCAAAAATCACAATATGATTCAATTAGGCAAAACAGTATACTAAAAAATCATCCTCTATAAAATATGAGAACAGAGTGACATATAGATTCAATAAGGCAATTCAAAAAAATAACACTGTTTCCCTTTCCAAGGAAAAAAATAAATAAATGAACGGGCTTAACGGGCCGGCTCGAGGCCCTACAGGGCCGATTCTTTTAAGTCTCGACCTTATAGGACTGGCCCTTTTAGGCCCGACTTCCTTTAAAAGCTACAATTTGCAAGCCCGGCCCTTGAAGGGCCAGGGCCTAAACGGGCAGGCCCGTTTTCCCGGCTCTAGATTTAGTCTACGTAAACCATTAACATAACTGGTTATGAAGTAAAGAATAAAATGCCCAATATTGTCCAACTTTTCCCCTTGGTTCTATATAAAAAAAACCACATAATAATCTATAGTAAAGTAAATATACTTACTATAGTAGCTTGACCTTTTAAATCCTCAAGGTTGAAATTCTAAGCACTGATTCCCCGTATATATTCTTTCTGAAAGTTAATCAGATTATTAAATTAAGATATATTGGATTCTAACATACTCAGGATTGGAAGCACATTAATTACACTGATCTACGAGCACAACATACAAATTTAGCATATAGTTGTTTGAAAGTTTGCTCGAGTATAAACACGCACTTCAGGCAAGACAAATAGCACCCTTTATGTCAAATAAAATTTTAAAATGAATTTTCCTATAAGTTATTCTTTTGCTCTAGCCCTACAACAAACATTATAGTTTACCTGGTTAACTTTCGCAATTAATTATGTAAAGCAGTCAACACCTAGCTTATCATCATCATCTTCTTCTTCTTATTCTTCCACCCAACTCCCATTGTCACATTCTCTATCTCCAAATATGGAAAAAGAAGAACACTTGAAAGATACATAATGTTGTGTATGAACAACTGCTTTCATCGAAATGAAAGAAAAATACACTAACTTTGCAATTCTTTTATGCTAACCAAGGGGGAAAATGATTATGATGAATAGCATTAGCTAAAATCCTGATAAAATAGTCTTTCAATAGTTAAATCAAAAAGCATTAGCTCCTACAACATGACAAATAATATGTACAATCACCATACAAATGAGAAATTTTACAATCCCTAATGCAAACGAATAGTGGTTTTAAGATGGGCTAGAGATAAACGGATAGCAAATCAATACCTCATATAACAATAACCCAACATAGATCTATTGAAAGTCAAAATCATCACTACTAAAAAAATTGTGAACTTGCCTAGAAATGAAAATGATAATTAAAAAGAGAAGGATAAATAAGATGGACAAGAAATCATATATGGGTTTTTTCATGAATCACCATTTCCACCCAACCATCCAACAAAACTATCGAAGAAAACCTGCAACTGGAATGTGAAGAGTCAGCATGATATGTCATTAATTCTTTTACGTCTTTTACGTGTTAGGCATAATAGGAAGGGGGAGTTAGGATAGTCATTTACTTCCTTTATTTTTTAGTCACTGCATGTTTAGATGTGGGTATTGTGTTGTGTAATATCCTGGATTGTAATCAAGGATTAATAACTTCAAAGTAATGTAATTAACATTAATTGAGCACTTTTGAAGTATATATCGTGCATTGTGATAATCAGGGGCAAAACGGTAAATTTACCGACCGACTGGTTAGATACCATTGAGAACACTCCTTAGTAATCAAGATTAATGGCTAAGATTGAAAGACCAAGAGGTGGAATCTTGTGCATGCAAATGTATGTGAAATCATAGAAGGGAGAACAAGATGGTGCCAAGTGTCAAGATATGGACCATGGATGAGGTCAAAGTTTTCAAACTCATTCTCTCTTTCTCCCAAGTCGGCTAAGTGCATAGAAAGAATGGAAATGTGATCATCTTCATCAATATCTCATTCCTCTCTCATCCTCCTCCATTTTTTCGCTAAGCAAGCTAAGGAAAAAGAAAGGGAAAAGCTTGAGTTTTTGGTAAGTTAATGCCTTCATATGCTCAAGTGTCTTTCATTAATGTTGTTCATGAGGTTGAGGGCTATATTCCTATGGTTTCAGAATTTTGGTTGGAGAAGTTTGAGAACTTGTGGAAATTTGGAAGTTGGAGAATTGAAGAATTGCCTTTAGGAAGAAGAAGAGGTAAGAATTAGAAGCATTTTGGTATAGTTGTTGTAATCATTGGTTGAGTATTGAGAATTTATGAATTTGCCCTGATTTTGTGCAATTTTCGATTGGAATTAATTGGTTTATGTGTTGTGTAGAATTTGGTCTTTTGTTGAACATTTTGGCCATTGGAATTGATTTGGGAACTTGGATTGGAAAGTGTGACAATGTGTGAATTGTGTTGTGACATTGTGAGACATGTTGTAGTTGTTGAGCAATGTGCCAATAGGAGTTGAATTTGGTCATTTTGATGATTTCAATGGTTTTCTTGAGTGAAATTGTGTGAAAATGGTGTTTGGGTTGGAATGGGAATCATTTAGGATCAAATGTGAAAATTTGGAAAATCTGACCAATGTAAGTCTGTTCTGGACAGTCAGATGGTGTGGACGTTTTGACTAGGCTAATGATGTTAGAAACTTATGAAAATTTCCAGTTTTGAAGTCACTTCCCAAGCTTCCAAATTGACATAAATTTTGTGTCATTTCGTTTTTTGAGCTGGGAGTTTGAACTGTCCAAAGTTTGGCATCAAAATTGGACTCTGTTTTGGCTCAATGTTAGGTTTTTGGTAAATCTGGACTTGTGTGGTGATTTCCAGTAATGGCCAATATTTTTCCTTGAAAGAGGACTTAAATAGCTTTCATTTGGCTTTAGAATCAACCCATTTTGATTTTTGTGGAATTAGTTATGATTTTTGGAATTTCAGCCAAGAAACTGGATTTTCTGGGCCGCAGCCCGTGGATTCTGGGCCACAGCCCAAATGTTTCTGAGCGTTTCTGGATAGTTTTGGGCCGCAGCCCAAATGTTTCTGAGTGTTTCTGGATAGTTTTGGGCCGCAGCCCGTGGATTTTTGGGCCGCGGCCCACCCCCAAAAATCAGTATTTTACACTTTTAAAGGTGGTTCTTGGTATAGCCTTTCCCAACCCTTTAGGCATATGTTTAGACCTAGAATAGTCACCTAAAGAGTTCAAATGATAACCAACTTAAAGTATTATAGAAAAAAGAACTTGGGAAAGAGATTGACGGGTTGTCCCTAATTTGATTTACAGGATTTGATATTTGCCGTCCTCGTGAGCCCGCAGTGCCAAGAAACGTCGGGAAAGGATCAGGTAGTGACTCTCTCTCTTATACTATGTGTAATGCTCTGTATGTGTGTGTTATCACTATTCTGTGATGATTCTTTGATGCTGCTGCGATTACAGCTGGTGATAGCTGTCGTTTACAGCGCAAGCTGTCGTTTACAGCGTAAGCTATAGTTATTGTGATTACAGCGTAAGCTGTCGTGATTATTATTACAGCAAGAGCTGTCGTATTGTGCATACAGCCGTGAGTGCTGTCGTTTGTGGTGAAAACCATGTATCTTTGAGATTGTTGCTGCTGTTGCTGGTTGTGATTTATATACATGCTTTGTGTTATGCAGTGTGTGAGTGGTTTGTTACTACTGGGATTCGCTCGAATCTCATTCTTTCCTATGACTAACATTTCAGACAGGGCGTGTGGCTCAAAGGAGAAGCGGCCAACCCAGAGCACTTAGGATCTTTAGTGATACTAAGGATTTTTGAGATGTTGGTTATCTATTTTAAACTCGGGATTACTGTATATTTTGAATTAGGAATATTATATTCGATTTTGGTTGTGTAATCCCCTAGTGGATACTTATAAACCCCAGGTTATATGTATAGAACCCGGGAGTTGCCGGGGATTTGGTTATACACTCTGATATGATTGAATGTATATTAACTGCACAGGTAATTATATTCGAATATTGAATTAAGACCAGGATGGGAAAAAGAGTTTTGAAAGTTTTGCGAAAATTTTACTGTAGACTGAAAGTTTAAAACGAGGTTAAAGCATCCAATGGTCTCTAATCCGATTTAAATATACATTATTGAATTATAATTACGTGTTTAAAAGCAGGGGGTTACATGTTGAACATGGTTAGCACGTGGGTCTTTCATTTTGTTTATTTATTTTGCTTTATAATCAGTATTCAATTGTGATTTGAATAAGATTTCCCCTTACATCTCCTTTCTTGGCTCTTTCTGTTATCTTTGGTTCTTCTTATATTCCTTTTTCTTTCATTTTGTTCATTTTACAATCACACATCTTATCTTTGGTATCAGAGCAAGTTACAATCTAATCACTATGGCTAAAGAACATATGCTCAAGCACAGTTTAAAGAAATGGAGGATAGGCTACGAACGAAACTCGAACAGAGGGTCTACGCACTATACACCCGAATCAACGACATGAACAAAGTAAGAGGCCAAATCAATGGTCTCCAGGAACTCATATGACGGTTGTCTTTACAGTTGGCCAAAATTCAGAACGAACTAATGAGAAACAGGGGTAAGGAATGGTTTGGAGATTATCAAATGCCTACCAAGTTCACCAAACTCGACTTTCCCCCTTTTATGGCATCGGATGTGGAGGCATGGTTGGGAAAATACAAGAGGTATTTTGAATTGGATGGGATGCTAGATGCGAGAAAGACAGTCCAGGCAAGCATTGCACTTGACAGTAAGGCATATCGTTGGTTTCAATGTTTTGAACGAGGTCGAATTGAAGTAATTCCATGGTAGGTATTTGCCGAGGCTGCGAAGATACACTTTGGGCCCTTGAATGATGACCCTATGGAAGAATTAATGAAGTTGAGACAAATAGGGACGTTGTACTTTGAACATTATTATTTTAGGGTACCACTGTTGGAAATTGTGCCCTAAGGGCCAATCATTGTACTTTGAACATTATTATTTTAATGAAATTTCTCCATTCTGTTATCATATATTTTCATGTTAACTGTGATAATTGTATCCTTGGATAAATCATAAAGATTGTCCTAAAATGTCCCTGGTCGGTCATCTTTGTGGAGCAGAGATGAAACAAGATCAATATGACTTTGATAAGATATGGAGATACGAATCAAAATCTTAGGCACTTATAAGAGTACAAGGTGCTGGACCGACCCACTATGAGAAAGCTACATGGATCAAGTCATAAGTTTTTCTCATGTATAACCACGTCACAATGCCCTTAGACCTGAGGTAATCATGGATTCCTACATGAGAGTTGCTAAGCTTTGAACTAGTCAAAAGTCACTTTTTACTGGGTGATGATAAAGGCTACGATTGGGCTTGGTGGTTTTTCATGCAGAGGAATATGAATGATCAAAATGGAATTTTTCCCTCACATTAGTAGAGAGATATTACTGGGCCCCTCGATGAGTGAGTCTGAGAAATGTATGGCCATACTATGATGAAAGGAGTTTCTATCTCTGTTATCAGGCTACTCAGGAATCGAGAAAGTAATGGTCAGGAACAAAAGGATGACATTATCCATGCCTTATCCTTGATCGATATATCATGTGACAAAAGGGACATGACATGGTTGTATGACAAGTTGCATCGTGATAACGATCCTTATATGAATTGGGTAGTCGTAATGTCTTGCTAGAGGCCGCTTGCGACTTTTGGGTTAGTATAGTTATTGGCTCACTGCCAACTTCATATGGGCCTACAAGGTCGCACGCAAGAATGACCCAACACGAGATAATGTTTAATTTAGGGTGGACGAATTATATATATATATATATAATATAAAATTCATTAATAATATTATATAGATATATATATTTTCGAAATATATATCTTATATATATATGTATATATATATTATATAATATTATTATATTGTGTTAGTTTTAAATTTAATTTATTAAGATATATTAAATTTAATAACTAACATGATAGAGATATAGTATCTCAGATTTATTTTATGAAGATAAATTAAATCTAATGGCTCTTTATTTGGATTAAATAAATAGGTTAAATTAAAACTGTTGGACAGATTTAATTTAAACTGAATTTATTTAATTAGTTCATCAAGATAATTAATTGTTAATTAATTTCAAAATTAATGATGATTAATTTTGAAATTTGAAAATAGCCCTCATAGGTTATAAACTTGATAGAGCAGATATATTCATACACACATAAGAATTGAGAGCCGCAGGTGAAACCCTAGGAGACATTAGAGGCGCTAGCACGCAGTCTCGGTTGGAGAGCATTCGTGTGGACATCGGTAGAGGGAGCGGACCTGACGTGTCGGCTCCTAGAGATCGTGAAAACTCTGAATCATCAAAAGGTATGAATCCTTCCAACTTGGTTTAAACGTCGTTGATAGATCCTCGATTAGGATCGGTGAAAATTTAAAATTCTTCCGCTGTGCCTACTGATTCTAACAACCACAACATGTGAAACTATTTGCATTGAGGGTCGTTTAGGGCGGCGAGTTATTTATATTTTGGTGGACACCGGTGGCTCAAACAATTTCTTAGATGCAAGTTTGTTGAAGGAAGGCGAATTAGCGCTACAACGAACTGAGCCCAGAAAAATCACAGTAGCAGGTAATTGTGTTAAATAGGTGTCCTGTGGCACTGAGTTCGAGGCTAAAGCAATGTTGGTACCTTTAGCTAGGTATGACATGATACTGGGCATGCATTGGTTGAGAGAGTTGGGAACTATCCAAATGAATTGTAGAGAGCTCACCATGGAATTTATGTAGAAGGGTTTACCAGTCATATTAGAAGCACCAAGGCCTCATTGAAGTAGAATTGTGTCAGAATCAACAATGAGAAAATTGCTTCATCAAACCGACAGTATCTTGGTTGTACAAGTAGTGCACGAAACATGTTGCTCTCTTGCTTTAGAAAATACACCTGATATGCCTGAGGAAGTACAGAAGGTGATTGATGCTTATTTTGTAACTCCCTCACCGTAATTACATCCGGATTTCGAAATTTAAGTGAAATAGAGACCAATAAAACGAAATAACAATTTATAATCCCTCATCCAAGAGATGGGGTATTTCAAAATTAGTTCTAAAACATACTTAATCCTGGTCTCGTCTTCACGCGCGGATATAACTACTAGAGAAATCAAATCACATAAGAAATATCAGAGTGCGGAAACTAAAATCCCAACAAATCCCGGGTTCATCTATATATATATCATGGGTTTACAGGTTCCCAAAATGGGGATTACATATCCAAAATATTCATTTACATTCTTACGTACACTTGGTAATCCCAAAACCAAAATGAGGATAACCAACTACTCTAAATCTCAGAGTAATCCTAATTACTCCTAGTTGTCCGCTTCCCTTTCGAGCCACTCGCCCTGTCTGAAAAGGTTAGTGATATGGAAAGGGTGAGATTCTAAAGAATCCCAGTAGTAACAACTTTTTCATATCACATGCAATCACATAATATGTAAACAAATCATCTCATATCAGCAACACAAATCACACTCCACCCTCATCCCCTTTTTCCGCCGGGAAGGCACACCGTCCTAACCCGAACCGTTGTTAGCGACTCAGGGACTATTGGCGTGGCAGTGCATACGAATAGCCTTACGGCTCACATATAGCATTTCGGCTTTCACAAATGGCCCGTCGGCCTTCACAAATAGCCTTTCCGCTCACAATTAGCCTTTCGGCCCACATAATCACATATACACACCCTAACCTCATCCCCTTTTACCGCCGGGAAAGCACACAGCCGTTACCCGAACCGTTGTTAGCGACTCAGGGACTATTGGTATAGCGGTGCTTCCACAAATTTTCACAAACATGCAGCATACGAGAACCCATTTCATCTCAATGACATTGAACACATACAATGTATCACATAAGATATAAAGAAAGAGTCACTACCTGTATCTTTCCTGACTGACTCCGGCACCTTGGCCTCACGAGGACGACAGATGTCAAATCCTATATCAATTAGGGACAACCAATCAATCTCTTTTCCATATGTATATTTTAATAATTCTCTAAGTTGGTTATCATTTAGGACTCTTTAGGTGACTATTAGAGGCCTAAACATATGCCTAAAGGGTTGGAAGACACTACCCAAAAGACCCCTTTTTCGAAGGCAAAACACTGATTTTTGGCAGTTTCACTCGAGCACAGATGCTCTCACTCGAGCACAAGTACGGACATCACTCGAGTACAAGAGAAAGTGAGACAGCGAGTGAACACCCGAGAGCACAAAGAAGCTTCAGGAATTGGCTCACTCGAGCACAAGGCCAAATGCCTCACTCGAGCACCTGCGAGTGAAGTTCAGGAAGTGAGGACCCGAGAGCACACAAAGCTCTCCAAGAACTGGATCACTCGAGCACAGCCGCTTGCACTCGAGCACACACCTTATACCTGTGAGTGAGAAGGCACACTCGAGCACTTTACTCGCGAGTGAGAACCCGAAAGCACCACTCCCACCTGAGGCACAATCTCACTCAAGCATGATCCCCAGTGCTCGGGTGAGACGACAATGCTCGCAAGTGTCAGAGCACACTCTTGGCATTAACCAGCGAGTGAAGACTCGAAAGCAACCCTTCACTCAGGACTTACACCATCACTCGAGCAGACCCAAGCTCACTCGAGCATTATTCAAAGAACCCAGACGAACCCGAAGCACAAAAGGGAAAAACTCGCATATCACTCGAGCATGTTCATCCTGTGCTCGAGTGATGTGCATCAGAGACCAAAAACGCAGCCAAAAACCAGAAACACCAGATGGTCAATTGCACTCCCAAATGGTTCCCAAATTCCTCCCAATGCTCACACACACTAAGCACTAACTAGGGAACATATTAGCCACTTCATAAACACTCTAAAAACCAATTTGACCACAATCATTCATTAAGGTCTCAATGACACACCATATCCAAATTCCCTTAACATATTTTTAACATTCCAAATTACACCAAATGCTCATATATCTCCAAACTAAATCATTTCCAATCATCAATCATAATAGACTTCATATTTCCAGAAATAGGCATAACTAGGGCAAAATTCCAGATTTGACCAAACTTAGCCAAAAATCACAAACAATACTTTAAAATGCTCTAGATGCCTACCTCTTCTCTTTGCCCAATTCAGAACCTTGATTCCTCAACTTTTAATTTCGGCCAATGTCCCAATCAACACCATTCAAGGCTCTACAATTACCACAATATAGCTCTCAATGAGACATATATCTTTAGAGAAGAGGATTGGAGCAAAGGAGGAGTATTTCTTACCAAAGATCAAGCTTTTCTTCTCCTCTTTCTTGCTTGTCCAGCGAAACAATGGAGGAAAGAGAAAATATGAGAGAGAAATTGGAGGAGATGATGATGAAGACTTCTTTCCCTTTGCACACACACACTCAACCGAATAGGAGAGAGAGGGAGAAGAGAAAAAGTAATGTTTTATCTTCTAGTGCCACATCCAATGGCCACCATCATGCCACTTGTCACCATCTACTCAATTCCCTCTATGAGCTTACCAAATCACAACACATAGGATTCCGACCCACGGTCAAGGAATCACAACCCTTGATCTTAAATACCACACGTATGTACACCAAATTCATATTACATAAATTTCCCAAAAGCGTTTAATTACACTAACTACCATAATTATCAGAGTCATTAGCCCTAATCACAAATCGGGATATTACATATTGCCCACTATTTGAGGATCCAAAATCACTTCTGCTGGCATGAGGAGGATAAGACCACCAGATTCTACTCAAGGAGGTACTAAGCTTGTTAAAATTCATCCCTATAGATTCCTAATACTACAAAAGGATGCAATTGATGCCATAGTAAAAGACATGCTGGAGCAAGGAATCATACAATACAGTAATTCACCATTTGTATCCCCAATTGTCCTAGTGAAGAAAAAATTTGGAAGTTGGAGATATGTGTGGATTATTGAGCACTCAACAAGATAACCATCAGAGATAGTTTTCCTATTCCATTAATTGAGGACTTGCTAGATGAATTGAGCACAACTCGGGTATTTTCTAAACTTGATCTTTGTTCTGGGTATCATCAGATAAGGATGAAAAAGGAAGATATTTATAAAACTGTATTTTAAACACACGTTGGTCATTATGAGTATTTAGTAATGCCCTTTGGCTTAACAAATGCACCCTACACTTTTTAATCCATAATGAATAAAATCTTTGATAGGTTGTTGAGAAAATTTGTCTTGGCATTCTTCGATGATATTTTAATATATAGCCCTGATATATCTTCTCATATTACTCACTTGAAGATTGTGTTTGATATTTTGTCAAGAAACAAATGTTTAGTGAAGCTAGCCAAATGTGCCTTTGCAACTTGCAGTATTGAATATCTTGGGCATGTAATTTTTGACGAGAAAGTGCCAGCTAATAAAGCCAAATTGGATGCAGTAGAAAAATGGCCTATGCCCCAGAATGTATAGGACGTACGGGCATTCCTTAGACTATATGGGTATTACAGACGATTTATTCGATCATTTAGAACTATCACTTTCCCACCCACTGAGTTACTCAAAAAAGGACAAATTTAAGTGGTCACCTGAGTCTACAACAACTTTCCATAATTTGTAGAAGGTGTTAACAGAAGTACCTTTCTTAGCACTACCAAACCTAAGCTTGCCCTTTACTCTAGAAACTAATGCTTCCAACATCGATATAGGGGCATCTTATCTCAAGCTAGACACCCAGTGGCCTATGTAAGTAAGGTGCTCTCTCCTAAGAATCGTTTATCGTCAGTATATGATAAAGAATTGTTAGTAATCGTACATGCTATATCAAGGTGGCATCAACACTTGTGTATCCAACCATTCACCATTTTGACAGATCAACGAAGTTTGAAATTCTTGTTGGAGCAACGTCTGTCTACTCCATCGCAGTATACCTGGATTACTAAGTTAATGGGGTTGCAATATGACATCAAATATCAAAAGGGGGACGACAATGGAGCAGCTAATGCCCTCTCTCGTGCTACCCATGGAGAGCTACTACACCTTTCGGAGTCATTCATTTCAACTGAACTATGTACTAGAATATGTGAACAATGTCAACAGGATGAAGGTCTGGTGAGGCTGATTAGTGAGATACAAGAGGACCCAGATGCTCACCCAAAATATCGATGGCAAGATGCGCTTTTATTGAGGAAAAATAGATTGGTTATTAGACCATCACAAAAGGAGCTACAGGGATACATCATTCAGTGGCTGTACTCTAGTGCATAAGGTAGGCACTCTGGAATTTGTGCCACATACCAGCGCATTAAGTACCCTTCTATTGGAAAAAAATGATCAAGGATATTTAGGTTTTTATTAAAGGATGTGAGACGTGCTTGAGGTGCAAAACAGAAAATGTAGCCTATCCAAGCTCGCTTCAACCGTTACCAATTCCTGAGGGTGTTGGCAAAGCATTGCTATGGATTTCATTGAAAAGTTGCCAAAATCCAAGGTGAAAGATACCATATGAGTAATAGTGGATCACCTCAGTAAACATGCCCATTTTGTTGCCTTAGCTCATCCATTTACTGCTATGGACTTAGGCCAAGTATTTATCGATCAGATTTATCGACTATATGGTGTTCCTGTTAATATTGTAAGTGACCGAGATCCTCTTTTCACAAGCAAATTTTGGCAAGAATTCCTCCTCCAACTTAGGGTGGAACAGAAGCTATCCATTGTATACCACCTTTAGAGTGATGGTCAAAGTAAGGTTCTCAATAGACGCCTGGAACAATATCTCCGTTGTTTGTTATGGCAATACCCAACGGAGTGGACACGATGGCTTCCATTAGCTGAATGGTGGTATAATACTTCATATCATACTGCATCAAAGACAACCCCATTGAAATTATGTATGGGCAACCACCACCGTTACAACTTCCTACATTCCTCACGACTCAACAATGGACACCATTGACCATTCGTTTACTGCAAGAGAAGCATTACTCAAGGAGCTCAAACAGAACTCATAATGGCAGTCAACCATATGAAGCAGATTGCAGACCGTCATAGAACAGAACGTAAGTTTGAGGTTGGCAATTGGGTGCTTCTAAAGCTACAGCCTTACTGCCAAACGAGCTTAGCTTCAAGAGTGTCGGAGAAAATGGCTCCTCATTTCTACGGACCCTTTTAGATTGCTGCTAAAAATAGCGAGATGGCATACACCCTTGAGTTACCACCAAATTCAAAGGTTCACCCGACTTTTCATGTTTCACTACGCAAGCCTTGCCTAGACCCTTCAATGCCATTAGTTCTGCTACCAGAAGAAGATCAACCGAACGTGATGCCCAAAACACCCACGGCCATCTTAGACCATTACGTCATTCCTAGGAACAATAGGGCCACTACACAAGTCCATAGACAATAGTCAAATGAAACTTTGGAGGAAGCCACTTGGGAGTACTGGACTAACATCACCGCCCATTTTTCGGAGTTCGCAAGCTATTCACATCCTTGAGGACAAGGATGAAATTAAGGGGGGTGTTGATATGTCATTAATTCTTTTACATCTTTTACATGAAGGCAGAATAGGAAGGGGGTAGGATAGTCATTTACCTCTTTTATTTGTCAGTTACTACATGTTTAGATGTGGGTATTGTGTTGAACGTTGTTAGCGCAAGGGTCTTTCATTTTGTTTATTTATTCCGCTTTGTAGTCAGTATTCAGTTGCGATTTGAATGAGATTTCCCCTTCCATCTCCTTTCTCGGCTCTTTCTGTTATCTTTGGTTCTTCATATATTCCCTTCTCTTTCATTTTCTTCATTCTGCAATCACACATCTTATCATAGCAAAGGAATGAAGGAAACCACATGAGACCAAAAAATTGATCTAAACTATAGAATATAGTAGAAAAGGAGGAAAAAGATAAGGAAGGAAAGAAAAAACACAGGTTTTTTTATTGAGAATGAAAAAGGGATCAAAAGAAGGAGAAGGAGAGAAAAAATGTCGCGCGATGTGAGATTCTTCTGGAGGACCCACTTTCTTTCATGGCAGCTTTCACCTCTTTCTCTTGCTCTTTCACTTTCTTCCCCTTTGCTCTGCCTCATCATCGCCTTCTATATCCAATCCACATTCACGACCTTCTTTCTCTGATGTCTGATGGAAGAGAAGCCATTGAATTGAAACAGAGAAAGAGAAAGTGAGAAGGAGAGAGAAATTAGAGGAGCAGGGAGAAAGAAAGAAAGGCTGCCTTGGGAAGGAAAATTTATGAGGAAAGGAATGATGGAAATACAGAAGTTAAAGTAATAGAAAGAGAGAAACTGTGCAGCTAGAGCAATCTGCAAAATTTAGGCTTGCACACGTGTGGATCAAGACAGATTAAAGCAATTAAAACACAAAGCCTAATGCAGAACTGGCACTATTCATAAGAGGAAGCCACGACTCTTTGAACAGGAAAACGTGAGAGGAGTTGCGGCTTATGAACAGTAAAAATGCAAAAGATTTAATACGTTATAAATTGAGGAGAAAAAAATTAGAACATTAACCAGGAGTATTTTGATAAAAAAATATCTAAAATATATTAAAGATTAATTTTCAAATTTTTCAAAAAGGAGTCAACCAAATGTAATTATCTTAAGTTAATCGAATTTTTAATTAAAAATATTGCTTAAAAATTTTATGGATATCAATAAAATAGACTATAATGCTAGTTGAATATGTGCACAGTTTTGATAATAATAGAACTTTAAAACTGGCTAGTGTTTTAATCAGGCCAAAAAAAAAACTAGTGTTTTAACAATAAATTATTAATACAAGTGTTAAAGATGCTTCTACAAACTAAGAAAAAGTTTTACTTCCCTGATTATGAATGTAAGACCTATTTATCTAATTCAAAGAGATTAAGAAAGTTAAATAAATTACTTAGTTATAACGTACGATGTGACATGATGTCTCTCTGAAATATTGTATGACATTAGATCATATATTAATTTATAAGTTAAGCAAATTAATTTGAAAAAAATGATAAATATAAGAAATAAAACGAAAAAACTATCTTACATTTAGAACTAAAACTCACCGTCTTATGTTTAAGATTGTTGGAGTATAACTTTATTTGTGAGTTGTTTGCTACTCCTATTAAATATACAGGTGGGTGTTCGTATAGAGAAGATTTGTATAGAGATGTTGTTTCAGAATATCATATGGAAGTAATGGTTCATGCATAGTGCAGCTGGAAAAAAAATTCAACCCACGCAAGACATCGAGACGACTAGCTTGTTTGGGTTAGGGTTTATGGGCCTAAACGTACGATAAACATACAAAAGCAAGATGGGATAATTGTTGACCTATTTGGGATGGAATTAAAATTTAAGCCCAGTCATTTTATAAGCTATGGTAGAGTAGAAGTCTCTTTTAGTGACTTTTGGCTTATACCCATCACGGTATTGGAGTGTTTGGAACAACTTTTTCCCAATTCAACTTCTTGGTCAAAAGCAACTTAAATCTATAAGTCACTTTATCACCATCTAGAACCTAATTTCCTGTTAGCTGGGGTTTCAAAAAATTATATTAACCCATATTTGCTCCGTTCCTTCTCCCTCACCAAGCTCGTCCAACTGGAAGAAGAATCACAGTAGTGAGTAGTGACGGAACCTCCCACTCTCTCTCAGTTGCACTTGAAGGGCATGTTTGGTTCAAAGGGAGGGGATGGAAGGGGAGGGTCTCATTTTTCATCCCCTCCAAAAGCCCTCAATTTGGACGGAACATACACGAGGGGATATGAGGGATTTGAAGCCCCTTCTTTGAGGTCCCGCCCCTCCAATTTTTCATACCAAACAAGGGGAGGGGATCATTTTTCATCCCCTCCCTTCTAAGCAAACAGGCCCGAAAATAAGGTCTAGTCAATTTAAAAAAACTCTCCATCCTCTTTTTCAGCTTGCATTATTGTTGTCCTCTCTAGCTTAAGAAGACGGTGAAGAATAGTGACGGCCTCCAAACTTAATCGAAGTCGACCAGTCTTGTAGGTATGGGTTATAGGTTTGTCCATTTTCTCTCCCGCTGATCTGTGTATGCCAGTAGTTGGTGATTGCTTGGCATGAAATTGCAATCTATTGGTCGACAATTTGCTCAACTAATCTGCCCTGCTTTGCCCTGTGGATTTGTTCTTCTGTTCATTCCTGTTTGCTGACCAGTTTGGGGCAGTTGATTTATGTTTCTTGGTGAGTTAGAAGGTTGGCGAAGCTTTAATTGTGAGGTCTTGCATCATTGAAGCTTTCCATCAACATCGATTGGGGTTGTTGATTTCTATTTATTTAGACAGAAAAACGTCGATCCCTCTGGGATCGAACAAGTGAGCAGAAGAGGAGGGGAGAGAGAGGGGATAATAATATCTTAGATTTGTTGAGATTATCCCTCCAATATCTTAGATTATGTTTTTTTTACCAAAATCTTAGATTTATGGTTTGTAATTAGATGATAATATCTTATATTTATGGTTTTTACCAAAATCTTACAAAACATAAAAAGGTCAATCCCTCCAGAAATCTTAGATTTGCTGACTAAAAATTTTGCATTTGAATAATTTAATTTATATGAGGTTTTTTTCACTAAAAATATTTAATTAATATTTTAATATTTTCAAAATTTTCTCAGTAATAAATTAACTATTTTTTATAATTTAACTTTTCTTTTAAAATTATCACAAATGTCACTTATGCCACCGCTAATTCAAGCAAGTTTCTGTTTCAGAAAAACTATTTATGCTACTATCAATCTAAACATAAATCACATTACACAATCTGACTTTATCCAGTTTTAAATTTATAAAAGTCAAATTGTAAAAAAGTCACTTTTGTTGCCACTATTTCAAGCACGCGCATCAGTTTCTAGGATCTAACTTCCTTAACTTCTTCAACTTTTAAGGTTGATAGGCCCAAATCCATTGTTGATTCTTGCCTACCTTTACATAATGATAGATGGAATATTCTCATTCATAAGTAAAAGAGATCGGGAAAATACTTTTGCCATGGAATTAATTGTCATAATGATCCCCCAAGAAGGAATTCTTGTGGGAAAATAAAACAATCACAGGGATAACTTTTCTTTTTGATTATCATTGTGTTTCTCTTTTCTAGATTCATAACACAGGACTTTTACAAATGGATATTAAGGTTCCATTAACGACTTACTGTGTTGGGAAAACTTTTCTCCAAATTCCTCCACCAACCTTCTTCAATTCTCAACCTTACTTGGTAGGAGATCTTAACTTTGCTTTTTGATTTTTTTTATTGTTAACATTAGGGTCATTTCAATATCTGTTTTTTACAACTTCCTATAAACTCATTTTAGTTCACTGACTATTTGTAATTTGTAAACTTATGTTATTTAATGTCATTTTGTCTTTTTTATTAAAAAAACAACAAAAACACCATATTCTGTGGTCAATAAAAACACAAAAGCCTTATCCCATTAGGTGGGGTCAGCTATATAAATCACTATTATGCTCCATCAAAATCCAAATCTTTAGATAAATTATTAATTAATAAATTTCACTCTATAACCTCATTTAGTGTTTGTTTCGGTCTTCCTCTACCTATTTTTAGAGAACTTCATACTGTTTAGTCAACCCTCCTTATAGGCACACCCAATGACCTGCTTGATTATAACAATATTCAAGAAATGTATTTATAAGTTTGTTATACAATGACTCAAAAAGAATAAGTGATATTTTTTACTCCATCTGATATTTAATGTATGACTTAATTGAGGAGTTGATTTTGGTCTTTAACGTAAGAACAATTTTTTATATTTGTTGATCTTTTCCTAATTTACTTATGTTGACACTCCTTTAACAATAATTAAGTAAATGAGAGATTGATGGAATTATGGAAAATAATGAAGGATGTTTTTTTTAAAAAAGTATCATATTAGCTAGTTAAATTAACTTCTTTAATTTAATTAAATATGTTAAAAAGGTTTTATATTAAGAATCGGATGGAGTATAAAGGAGGGCGGACACCCTAAAACATGAAATAAATTAAACTAGAGGAGGATTAAATCCAATATAATCTTGATCCACTAGAGTCCAAAGATGAGATCCGACAAGGAGTTAGTTATCTTCATCTTTGCTATAATATTTGCAACTCTGTTATGCTCTCTTGAAACATATGGCAATTTTACGTCCGAACGAAACCTCAGCACACTTTGGATTTGAATGTACATAAAGCTGCAACCGTTGTTCGTCGTATCACTCAGGAATATGACAATCAAATTCTTTACAACAGATTTTAGAAGAAGTGTCATTGTTGTCTGAGGAATTAAAAGTTATGTCAATATGTTGTACTCTTTTTTTTCTTAATCAAAGTTTTGTCTCATGAGTTTTTAAGTACTCCCACCCTTAATATAAAACATATTTAGGGGGTTGATCTTAGTTCTAAATATATGACATATGTTTTATATTTATCAATATTTTCCTAATTTACCACTATTGATGCTCTTTCAACAATAATTAAGAAGGAGAGAGATTGATGAATGAGGAAATTAAGAAAGATGATTAGAGTATTTTGAAAAATATATGTTATATTAGCTAACTAAACCAACTTCTTTAATCTAATTAAATTAAATAAATATGTATGATATTAAAGACCTAAGGGAGTGAAATTTTTCGAGAGCGAGATTCAATGACTACAAACATATTGTGCACTAACTCTTTTTCTTTTATTAAATTTTTATTCCATTGTTTTGTGATGCATTATATTCTCTATAGTGTGTGTGAATTCACAACTTTACACTTACAAAAATTTCAAAAAAGATAAAAAATCTTAAGAGAGACACTTGTGATTGGGTTACTAGGACCGGACCTTTATAAAGAACCTCTTAAAACTTAATTGTATTTAATGATCCATATTTAACATTTTGTAAAAGTATAATGATAATTTTACCTAAATAATACATAAATAAATTTAAAATATTAAAATTTGATTTGAATAACTCACAATTATAAAGTAAAATTATGGAAAAAAATCTATCTTGTAATAATAATATATAGTTGTTAATCGTTTACATTAAATTTTAATTATTTAAATTTATTTATATAAAATGATAATAATATTTTTATAAAATGTGGACATGTTTGGTTTGAGGGGAGGAGAGGGAATGTTATATTGTTTGGTTTGTTAGAATGGAGAGGAGGGAGTCAAGGGTATGCTTTGTTTAAAGGGAGGGAAGGGAATTAAAGCCAAAATTTTAACTTCTCTTCCACCTCTTCCCATCTTATCTCCTCTCTTCCCCTCAAACCAAACACACTCTAAAAAAAGGAGAGCACAAGGAAGGTAAGAGTAGAGGATTCTTGGTGTTATTTTTCTTCTATTATTTGATTTATTTTCTTAGCTTTTTTTTTTTGGCGTGAGCATCCGGTATCTAGGCTAGACTATTTTTCAGGTACCTCAACGAACTTGGACTAATCCGAATTGGGGCAGGTTGGGACCCATGCAAGCGGAACCCCTACCACCTATGCTACTGTGTTCTCAAGGCTCAAACTTGAAACTCTTGATTAAGTTGGAACAACTAGCTTACTGGTTGATCTAAGCGATGGTATATTATTTTTCAACTTTAACAGCAGCATCAAGTCTCATTGGCAATTTAGTTTTCCCTTGGTTCCCTCCCAGAATCACTGTTGGTAACTCGACCTTATGATGGCTTGTTTGGTTAGAGGTGAGGGGATAAAAAATAAGCCTCTCTCCTTATTTGATATAAAAATTTAGAGAAGAAAGAAAGAAAAGGCTTCAAATCTCTCCCATTCTTTCATTTTTCCCCTTCAAGTTGGAATACCGAGAGGATGATGAGAAATGAGCCCCTCCTTTTACCCGAACAGGCCCTGAAGCAACATGCCAACGGATTTGATGTTGGCCTGAAGAGTGGGATTCGAAACGCCCGGCATAGACAATGTGATTGAACAAATTCGAGCTTCACTTTACTATACTTGGGACCTCCAGCAACGGAAAAAGTTCCCACTCCGAAACCATAGGTTCGACTTTTTTCCCACATAATTCGCGAAAATCGGATGCTAAGCGACTATTTGTCTACTGCTTTATTTTTTCTGTATTGATTTTGATACACCTGTAATACTTGCATCTTTTGCTTGTGTCGGTGGTTCCCATGAATGCTATGACTCAAGAGAGGCTATTGATTCCGTCCTAATCTACTTTTACGTGATGGGGGTGTGATCTAGGCCTCTTTGATTCTTGAACAGTTAATCTAATGGTATGAGCTTGCTACACACTAATTACTTAATAATTGCCCATAACCTCTGGCTTCATTGAAGCTGGATAAGAAACGAGGTCAGGTTTATCCTATATTTCTGTTTAATCAATATTGTTGTTAATGTAGGTTTAGAATTTCCTTTGGTGTTACATTATCGTTGTTCTTCTGGCATGATTTCAAATTAAGCAAGAGTGTATTTAATATATTATAGTTACTCAAAAGTGGAAAAAAGAAAGTTGTTTAATTCAAGTTTCCGAAAAGAACTGTTGAGCCAGAACTTTTACTTCTTTCTTCTTTCTAACCAATCAAAACACTGTTCATAACTGTTTTTTGCTTCTCCTAACTAGTTTGTCGAACTATAACAGTCCAAAACCTGAGATCCCCCATTTCATCTGGTTAACATGGAGTTCAGACCTCGCAGTTATGGTGCCGATCATGATTCTCATGTGCTTCCTCGTGTTACTATTGATAGCCATCCGTTAGCGGCTCCATCAATTTCTGACATCCAGGTCCTTTTACCCTGCTATTTTTCCCATTTTGATTGATTTGATTAACAAATTACTTAGTTTTGTTGCTCAATTTTCATGTGACTGTATTAGATTGATATTCAATTTGATGCACACTACCTATTAAATTGACTAATTGGCTATTGTTTATTTAGTTTTAACTTGTATGAACTTGAACCAATAAGTACATTTGACATTTCATTCATCAGTTTAGCAGAGAAAGTTTGAAAGAAAAGAATTATGATCTATTTGCATGGAATAGGGAATCTTATTTTAAGAAAAGCGTTGGTCATCTCCTTTTAGTCCTGTTAGTCAACATATTAAGATGGACTGACGATCATGTCATATGTAATCTGAAGAGTTACATTGTTTTGTATTACTTTTAATGAGCATTCAACATGTGCCAGACTCAGACATGGCTCTGTCTATACTCGTAGTCTATATGTAAAATCAAGGGCGTTATATTTAGGATTTAAAAATATTTTTGTTCTGTTTTAGGACATGCAAGCAGTTATCGTATTGCTCAGCTGAAGCAATATAATAAACAGAATAGATTAAACTTCATAAATCTATGACTATAATTATAGAATTCCAGACGTAAATTGTGTGTCTTTGAGGTTCTAAAATCAAAGCCATGCTTTGTTAACTTATAATTACCTAGTAATGGGCTCTGAGAGCTTGGACAAGGAAAGCAGGTGTGAAAGAGATTTTCTTGTTAGCGGTATGTTAATTTTCTTTCTCCTTTGGAAGTAACTCATTCATGTAGACTTGTTAAATTGCTTGATAATGATAATTAAGTAGGTGTACATGAGTTCTACAGTAGTGGTCACAATATGCCAACACCCTTGTGGTGTAGTGGCACCTAAGGTGTCCTATGGTGGAACTGAACTTGGGTTCAAACTATGCCTGCAAGCATCTAGCTTGCTAAGTAATAAAAAAGAAAGTAGTGGACACAATATTCTCTTTGATAAAATGGTGATTAATCTCTAAGTGCTTAGTTTTGTCACGTTGGACAAGGATATTTGGCTTTGGCTATACTGATTGCCTCCATGTAATCGCAAAAATTTATTACCTTGCCTTTGTATATGAGTTGACTTTCCTTTAGGAGACGTTTAGGCCTTCCCTTCAGAATATTGAGGGCCAAAGCTCTATATTTTGCTTTAGCACTTATGCGAGCAGAAGTGACAGTTTTTTACTTCTCTAGGTAATTAGATGTCCCCAAATATTAGTAAATAACTGGTTATTGGTATTTCATTACTAATTAATTTGATTTGGTTTGCATCATCATACACCTCTAACATACATTTAGGATTATTTTCAAAAAATATTCACTTTGATGGTGCCATTTTTTTAGATACCCTTGTACCCTACAAGCTGCTTCTACTTGGACTTTGCATGGCTTGTTCATGTGTTGACTAATGACTTTTACTACAAAGCAAGTATTTGGCCAAGCGTGTGATAAGTAAATGAGCCCACCATCTATTTGTTGATAACTTCTAGCATCAAGTACAGGATTTTCCTACAAAACATTGGTTTTATAATCTGTTTTCAAATGAGTGTCAGTCTGCTTGCATCCAAGCATCCTAGTTTCAGTTAGAAAGTCAATAGTGCTTTCATTGTGACACTGATGCTTTTAGTGGATCTAACTGAAAGTAATTGAAATACTTGATATGCAGCTTTTTTCATATCATATTGGTGAGAATGACGATTACATATATAGAGAAATAGAAGAGATAAGATCTAATCTAATCCCCTAATATTCTCCTATAATTATGGAAAGATGAGATCTTATCTAATCCCCAATTATTCTCCTTAAAAATGACAACAGTAAATATACGCATGATTCTAGGAGACACTGATTATATTCTTAATTAGGAAAACTAGGTCAACTAATAGGATAGACCCATTGATCATGGCATGCCCATTACCAACACTCCCCCTCAAGCTGGCGAATAGATGTTGATCATTCCCAGCTTGTTTATGAAACCCTCGAGCTTCTCTTGAGTGAGAGATTTTGTCATAATATCTGCCACTTGTCTTCCTGAAGGAATGTATGATAGGTCAATAACCTTTGCATCCAATTTTTCTTTGATAAAATGTCGATCAATTTCCACATGTTTGGAACGATCGTGATGTACAGGATTATTTGCAACCTTAATTGCTGAAATATTATCACACCAAACTTTAATTGACCCATTTATCCCAATCTTCAGATCCTCTAAGAGCCTAACCAACCACATGCCTTCACATATTCCCAAGGCAAGAGCTCGATATTCAGATTCAGCTGAACTACAAGATACTACTGGTTGTTTCTTGCCCCTCCAAGTCACCAAATTTCCCCACACATAGGTACAATATCCAGTAATAGACTGCCTGTCGGTTTTTGAGCCTCCCCAGTCAGCATCTGTGTATAATTCAACGCCTCTAGTCTCTTCTTTTGCAAAAAAGAGACCCTGTCCAGGTGTCTTCTTCAAATATCTAAGAATTCTATAAACTGCCGTCATATGTTCTTCTTGGGGCTGCTAGAGAACTGACTTACCACACTAACCGGAAAGCTTATGTCAGGTCTAGTATGGGACAAATATATCAGCTTTCCCACTAGCTTATGATATCTTTCTTTGTTTATCGCAGTACCATCAGGTCTAATGGTTAATTTCTGATTGAGTTCCATAGAAGTATTAGCAGGTCGTGCCCCCAACATTCCTGTTTCCTTGAGCAAGTCTATAGTGTACTTTCACTGCGACACATTGATGCCCTTCTCTGTTCGTGCCACTTCCATTCCCAGAAAGTGTCTCAATGGTCCAAGATCTTTAATTTCGAACGCTGTTGCCATATTCCTTTCTAGCCTGGTGATTTCCTCAACATCATTACTAGTCAATACCATGGTTATCAAAATCCCATGAATCTTGATTCATATCTCATGATTAGATTCAACAACAGGTGGAAAAGATACAAATTTGTTGATGTATCTTACTTGTATATTTATCTTGCGATTCGATGAGCGATACAATCTGGAATCATAGGAATCGCACGATACTGGCGATTCTTGCGATTCTAAGTGAACTAGGTTGCGCACTGATTGAGTTGGATTTGGCGCAACTTGTCTTTAGAAAACCCCTTTTTTCTATTTTTTTATTTTGTCTAGATTTATTTAAGAATTTCCTTTTGCTTGTATAATTATCCCTTATTCCCTCTCACTTATCCCAATCAAAACCCTATTTTTTATTTATGTTTTTCCTAAAGTGTTATTTGCCTATGCTAATATGTACAAACCTTTGATGTTCTCTTATGTGAAAGTTATATTAATATCATCCTTAAAATTGATCATGAATGTTATGATTCATGATACGTTTCGATTCACGATTCTGAAAATAGGTTTTCCGATTCACAATTCATATCCCGATTTGATAACCTTGGTCAATACTATATCATCCACATATACAATGAGAACAATAATTTTCCCTCCATAATACTTAACAAACAATGTGTGGTCAGCTTGACTTTGAGAATACCCCATGACCTGATAGCTCGAGTAAACCTTTCAAACCATGCCCTAGGGAATTGTTTTAGCCCATATAATGATTTGTAGAGTCTGCAAACTTTATGAGAGTTGCTAGTATGTCTCAAACCCAGAGGAATCTCCATGTATACTTCTTCCTCTAGGTCTCCGTTTAGAAATGCGTTCTTAACATCGAGCTGGTGGAGTGACCAATCAAGATTTGCAGTGAGGGACGGCAAGACTTTGATGGTATTGAGTTTAGCAACCGGGGCAAAAGTCTCTTGGTAATCAATACCATAGGTCTGAGTGAACCCTCTAGCAACTAACCTTGCCTTGTATTTGTTTATGCTTCCATCAAGATTGTATTTTATAGTGAACACCCATTTGCTGCTCACAACTGATTTTCCTTCAGGCAAATCAACAATTTTGCATGTCTTATTCTTGTGTAGAGCTCTTAGCTCTTCATCTATAGCATGTCTCCAATTCGGATCATCAACAGCTTCCTTAAAATTTTTTGGAATTTTTTCCTTCTCAACACTTGCCACAAATGTCTTCATGTGGGAAGTCAGCTTTCTATAAGAAACATATTTGGCAATAGGATGCTTTGTGCAACTTCGTTTCCCTTTTCTTAGTGCAATTGGCCAATGTAAATCCTCAAAATTTGCCTCAGGTACTGATTCTTGGTTTAGCATTGGTGTAGGAATTGGATTTCCTCCATCACAATGCTGTTCTGTCTTACTAGTCTCAGGGAAATCAGAATTGAATAGAGGCTCAAAAGGATTATTGTCTTCAAAGACAGACCTGGAAGTGAAATTTTCAGAATTGGATGAACCTATAACACTAGTTTCTGAGCTGGGTTTTGCATGGGATAAATTGTCTGGGCTGTTTTTGGTGGCTGGATCATGAGATGTGTCAATTGAAGCTGGTGGACAAACACAAGAAGGTCGAATAGGAGTGTCTAATGCCATTTGGGGTCCAATCATTTGCTGTTCAGATGGTATAGGTGAAAGATGATCACACTTAGTATCACAAACAAACAAACCATTCATTCACTTCTCTCTCCCCCTGAATGGATGGTTTAGGATAATAAGGTTGTTTTTCAACAAACTTGACATTTAGGGTTACATACAACCTGTTAGTGGTGGGACAGAAACACTTAATACCCTTTTTGTTGTGAGGAATGCCCCAGAAAAATACATTTAATGGACCTAGATGCCAATTTCCCACCGCCCTCACTATAAACAAATGCGGTGCATGCAAAAATTCGTTGAGGAAGAAAATTAATGAGAGGAGAATTGGGATAGGCTTCTTGAAATTTTTGTAGTGGGGTGAGGAACTTTAAAGGTTTGGAGGGCATGTGATTTATCAAAAAAGTAGAGGTCAGAATGGCATCTCCCCAAAAACGATTAGGGACATTACTGCCTATCATAATGGACCTAGCTACTTCTAACAGATGGCTATTTTTCCTTTCAGAAACTCCATTTTGTTGAGGTGTTCAAACACATGATGTTTGATGATGTATGCCTTTTTCTTCCAAAAGATTTTTTGAAGGAGGAATTTAAATACTCCTTACCATTATCACTTTGAAAAACCTTAATGGAGGTTTGAAACTGGTTCTGGACAAAAGCATAAAATTTTTTGAAAATATTGAACACCTCTGATTTCTGTTTCATTAGAAATACCCAAGTCAGCCTAGTGTGATCATCAATGAACGTTACAAACCATCTTGCTTTAGAATTAGTTTCAAATTTTGAGGGACCCTAGACGTCACTATGAATGAGAGAAATAGGGTGAGAGGGTCTATAGGAATGAGAAGGATAAGAGTTGCGAGTTTGTTTGGCAAATTGACACGTATCACAATGGAATCCAGAAACAGTTTTATTATCAATACTGGGAAACAGAGCTTGCATATATTTGAGACTAGGATGGCCTAACCTAGAGTGCCACAACATAATATCCTCAGTAGACATAGCAGACAGAACATCATGTGTTTTATTTGATGACCCTTGAATGCAGTAGAGTCCATTCCACACCTTAGCTTTCCCAATCATTTTCCCCAAGGTCAAATCCTGAAAATCACAACCCCACTTGTCAAACACAACCAAACAGTTTAAGTGATCAGCCACACAGTTCACAGATAACAGATTACAATGAATCTCTGGAACATATGATACATTCTGCAAAACAGTTTTTTCAGATATGACCACTTTGCCTGAACCAATCACCTTTGCAAATTGCCCATTAGCCACTTCAATTGTCTCATGGTCAGAATTATCAGTAAATTCAGAAAAAACATTCTTTAAATCCTGTGATGTGATGGGTTGCACCAGAATCCACAATCCAAATATTAGAAGGGTTAACCGTACTCCTAAGAGCTTTAGTAAATGTAATACCTGCTCGAGCTAGAGTAACAGAAGGAGTTTGTTTCTCACATAACTTTGTGGAAGCTGAATGTTTGTCTAGAATTTTTCTCAGCACGAGGACTTCTTCCATGCTTAAGGATCCATCTCCTGATTCTTCACTGCTAACCAGAAAACATTTACCATCAGTTTTAGGCTTTTGTTTAGGATTTGAGGGCTTACCATGTATTTTCCAGCTGGTATCTCTGGTGTGTCCATTTTTGCTACAATGGTCACACCACTTTGCAGATTTTTTTTCCATTTGCATCACCTTGATTGCCACGGACAGCATGTGCAGATGCCTTGTTCTGAGTTGTTGGCAGCACAGATGGCCCTTGAGTCAGCTTATTTCTGCTTTCTTCATATATGATCATGTTATATACATCATCTAATGAAGGAAGAGGTTGCATACTCATGATACGTCCTCGAATTTATTTAGACCAAGCAGAAAATTATAGCACCTATCACGATCAATAATTTGTTTGTAGTGTAGCCCATCTTTATGAGTCTCCCATTCATGAGTCTCGTACAAGTCGATTTGCTGCCATAGTTTTATGAGAGCACTGTAATATTGAGTCACGGACTGCTTCTTCAGAACCATACCTCGAAGCAAACGCTTGACTTGACATACAGCAGCTGTGTTCTCTCTTATGGCATATATCTTCTTTGCTGAGTCCCAAATCTCCTTGGCAGTAGTTGCAAGAAGGTAGTTTTCACCAATTTCCACTGTCATGGAATTTATTAGCCATGCCATCACCATATTATTTTCAGCACTCCCGACTTCGAACTGAGCACTTTCTGGACTTGGTGGTGAAGGTGCACCCGTAAGATATTTCTCCTTATTCTTTCCTCGGACAAACATTAAGACGTTCCGGGACCATTGGAGATAGTTATTTCCATTGAAACGGTGTGCAACCATCATTTGGGAGAAGGAGTCTAATGCCACACCATACTGCATCAAAGGATTTGCAGTATGTTCTCCTCCTTTGGTTGCAGAACCAGAACCTGTTGAGTCCCATTTGTTTGATGTTGAGTTGTTGTTCCCATCGTCAACATTGAAGACTCACGGCTGGTTGGTTAAAGCTGCTTTAAACGACATTGATCCGAAGACCAAGGCTTTGATACCATGAAAGTAATTGAAATACTTGATATGCAGCTTTTTTCATATCATATTGGTGAGAATGACGATTACATATATAGAGAAATCGAAGAGATGAGATCTAATCTAATCCCCTAATATTCTCCTATAATCATGGAAAGATGAGATCTAATCTAATCCCCAATTATTCTCCTTAAAAATACAACAGTAAATATACGCATGATTCTAGGAGATACTAATTATTTTCTTAATTAGGAAAACTAGGCCAACTAATAGGATAGGCCCATTGATCATGGCAGGCCCATTACCAACACTAACCACTTCTAACCACATTTGTGGTCCGAGGCTCCTATGCATGAGCATAGTTTACTTATTTCCTGCTTATAGTTTCCTATAATAAATAGGGTCTATGTATTTTTCATTAGTTTCCTTGTTATCTTCTTTCTTTTTTCCTATCATAAGTTTTGGATGTGTACTTCTAGTTTAGATAGTTTATTCTTCCTTGAACTCTGTATTATTTTCTTTTTTCAATTTCTCTTTTGAATTATTATATTCAATAAAAAATATATCTTGATATTAATTTGGGTTTTGAATCATACACTTGTGGCAATCTTTAATTTTTTTGTTGTTGTTAATGTTCTCTTATTAGGTTGATACAGTTGATCTTGGGAATCATGAATTTCTTGATCCGTTGAGAGGATTGGATGGAGATGCAAAGGCTACTCCGTTTGATCATGAAATGCCGAGTGAAGTTGCTAATCATCTACCGACAAAGGAGTGGACCTCTTTTAGGAGATTACTACAGCAAAGGTTCCCAGTTTCCAAAATGGTCTCTCTTTCTTCTGTAAGTTTTAAATTCACATACTCAAAAGTGTAATAGCCTATAGTAGTTCAGTTGTTTGTAACAGAGCTAGCTCAATCTGCTTCAGTGTAAACTTAAATGCTTTGTGATTCATGTTTCCCGAAGATAAACCTTTTTCATGTATGTGAGATGGATATATTGGTTTTATATCAGTCTCTGGTGTCTTCCTTTATCAGTGGGTGTTCCCTCTTTGAGATTTAGCTTATAGGTGGATTCCATTGGAGCTTCAGCTGATTTTGCCCCAATCATTCCAGTTTCTTTTAGTAAGTTAAGTATATATTTTGTACAAGACTCTGATATTCTTTTGTTAGACATAGCAACCTCCATCCTAAGGAAATATCTTGAATTGCCTTGATCTTTCACTTCAAATTCTGTAGCTAGAGACTTCTTCAATCTTTAAATACTTTCTAGATCATCACTTTTAATAACAATGGCATCCACTTATACTATAAGAATTGCAAGTTTGCCATTCTATGCGTATTGTATATTGTGCAAACAATGGTTGATCAGTCAGATACTGATAATAGCCAAGATTCTTCATTGCTTTGGTGAACCCATCAAACAAGCCCGTTGGTGACTACTTCTACCCATAAAGTGATTTGCTCAACCTGCTAACATCAGTAAAATTATTAGTATTCTTCAAACCCAGCCCTTGGTAAGAGAGTTAAGGTGCCTAGAGTAACTAGAGCTAAAATTTTGGTGACCAAAAAAGGAGCTATTCACTCTCAACACTCTGCACTTGAATGGATAATTGTGTAGTGAGGTTGATTCTTAAAGAAGCTCTATCCATGGTAACAGAATACTTGTTGAGTGCAGGAGAATAGCACTTGTACCCCTTATTTGTTGAACATCCCTAGAAGATGCATTATAGGGTCAAGGTTCCAATTTTGCTACATGATAATTATGAATAAATGCTACATAACCAGATACCTTTTGGGGTATAGTGTATAGGCATGGAACTAGAGGGTAGGTTTCACTGAGCTTTTCGGTGTTGTATGGAATCCCAAGGTTTTTTATGGCATTCTATTAATCAAGTATGCTGAGGTGAGAATGGCTTTCCAAAAAAAAGAGGTTAAGAACATTTTGATCATGATGGATATAACAACTTCAGGCAAGTGTCTGTTTTATCTCTCTGCAACACCATTTTGTCATGGTTTGTTGACATGAGAGGTTTGATGGGTGATGCCATGATGGGTTAGGAATTGATCAAATGCTTAACCAAGGTATTCTATAGCATTGTCACTCCTTAGGACTTGAATTTTTGCTTGAAATTGGTTTTGTATGAATGAATAACAATTTTCCATATACGCTTAAGAATCTTGAAGGGACCGAAGAATCTCGGAGAGAGCTTTTCAAACTTCCTTTTGGCTACCGATTCGTGATGGTAGGGTTGCATCCTTAGCCAAACTGCTTCTCTGAGATTCTTCTAGATCCTTGCGATGTTGGTCGGCTTGTATTTTCATCCTGTGTTGAGCTTTAAGGAGTGTATCCCTCAAAACTCTTAACATAGCGTCCCTTGTTTCTAATTGTTTCTCCAATTCTGCAACCGAGGTTTCTCCTTTGATATAGGGAAGGAGCGGTGGAGGGTCACGGCCATATACCAACTTAAATAGAGTGTGGTTGCTTGATGTGTGGTGACTAGTATTAAAAGAAAATTCCGCCTAGCACAAATACTTACTCCACAATTTGGGTTGTTCATGAGCAAATCAATGTAAGTACGTTTCAAGACAGCAGTTTACCACTTATGTTTGGCCATCCGTCTGAGGGTCATATGCCGTACTCATATTCAAATGGGTTTGGCTTGAATGAAAGAGTTCCAACCATAAGGTACTCATGAAAGGAATCATATGGTATTGCCCATGCGTGGGTGGAAGTGACATAGGCTCATCAAAGATAATTGTAAAGTCTTGAATGATTTGTGCAATACCAAGTGCAATACGGCTACCAGTGACACCTTGCTGCATAATCAAGCTTTGCAAACTGATCTGGGACTCGCCTTTCGAGGTCACTCCTTGCAAGCTATATTTCTTTTCTTCAATCCAGAAGATCATGTACATGTCGTTCCAATTGGCTTGCACTGTATTAAGAGATTGCAACCACTTAATTCCCAATACCACATCAGCACCCTGTAATGAGAAGGGAAAGAACTCTTGTTTGATAGTTAAATTGGAAACATGTGCCTTTAATTCTGGGCAGATTTGACTGCAAATGACTCTGCGACCATCGCCAATCAGTACACCAAAGACTTGCATGTTGTGTACGGGTCGTTGTAACTTAGAAACAATTTTGTCCGATATGAAATTATGAGTGCAACCGCTATCCACTAGTATCATTATGTCTCGGTCCTGGATTCTTCCTTTGAGTCGCATGGTGGAGGTCGATGAATTACCTAGGATTGTGTGCAGCAAGATCTCAGCACTCTCCTCATTAATTTCCTCTGCAAGTGGTTCCGCGATAGCTTCCTCTTCCTCTATGATTTCCATTAATGACAGAGAACTTGCGCAACAGTGGCCGGGGCAAAAAGGTTCCCCACATATGAAACAGAGCCCTTTGTCGCGGCGGTTCTGGTATTCCGTTGAAGATGATGGCAGAAACAATTTACTCCCTGAAGATGATGCCGTCGCTGACTTGGTAGCACCCCACGATGATGTAGTCCCACGTGTTTCTCTATAGGTGGGTCGGGTTAAGTTGGGTCCGGAATTGAGTTTGGGCTTGGTTGGACCTTGAGTTTTGCCTCGTATTCCAGTGCTAGACTTGTAGCTCTGCAAACCGTTCTGGGTTTGTGGATCTTGACATCTGCCCTTAATTCTTCCTTTAAACCGTTTAGAAACACTCCCAGAAGGCAATGCTGCAGCCAACTCGCAACACGAGATGATCGTTTGGTGAATTCCGATCGGTAGTCTGAAACGGTACCAGTCTGCCGTATGCCACAGAGGAATTAGTCCGGGTTCTGGTACTCCGGTGGCCCGTAGTGCTCCTGCAGTGTCTGCACAAGCTCATCCCACAACAACAAGGTTCGGCCATTATTCACCCAAGAGAAAAGATCCAGTGCGTCGCCTTCGAGGTACATGGAAGATACCTCTACCTTTAAGTCGTCTAGTGTTTCATAATACCTAAAGTACTTCTCCGCTTTTAGAATCCAACCTCTCAGATCCCTTCCATTGAATTTGGGAAACTCGAGCTTGGTAAATGGCATATGGGTTCGAAAAGCTGAGTTTGGTTCGTCATCGCTGTTGGCATCCCAGTGAGATCGGTGTTTCGACTTCTCTTGTCGCATCAATCTGATTTCTAATGCTGCCACTTTCTCACTAAGTGTATCAAGAGTAGCAAGTCGAGTGGCAATGGCTGCCAAGGGATGTGCCGCCGTTGCAATTGGATTGTCTTCAGGTTGCTGAGTTGTGGAAGAAGGTGTTGTTACCATTCTGAATCGACGTGGCTCTGATGCCAAATTGTTAAGGTACTGATTAGTAACTCCGAGTAAAGGATAAAATAGAAGAAATAACCTGTTAGAGAGAGAGGGTAAGAATCTCACCGACTCACTATAATAGTCCTGGAGTATCTCCTGTACCAATATAATTTCTGATAAATGATGATTTATTGATGAGGCTCCATGCCTATTTATAATAGTGACTTACAGAGAATTTGACGCAATCATAGTTCCCAATGAGTAACAACCCCGTAGATTTAGGAACTACTTCCTAACAGACTACTAGTGGATCTCCCACTTATTACTCTAACTAACAATAATTAAAATAGCTGCAATAAAATAGCAACAGTAATTCAAATTGGATTGGTCCACTCTATTCCTTCCTAGCACGTTTATTTTTCCTTGAATGAGTCAAACCAGAGCTGCTATCACAGATGGCCACATCACCATAGTCCATTTCAACTAATGGCATATGTATGTTTTTTTAACTGAAGGACTGGCACAGTTAATGGAGCAAACAATAAGGATGGGATAAAAAGAAAGAAAACTCTAGGGACCTGATTCAAAATTGGGTGAAATACAGGGACTAACAGATTAATTTTCCCTTGATTTTATATTATAATATGATTTTTTTTTATTATATTGTTAAAAAAATATTTGCCCTAGCTGTTCCAAAGTCCTAGATCTTGCACTGGGTGTGATAGCATGACTACTATTGGGATTACCAGAAACCCTATACCCCATATTGGAGTGAACCATGTGGATATTGATCACCATTCATTAAAAAAAGAAGATAGAATCTGGTGTTGTTGATGCTATACCTACTAGTCGACTAGTTGTAAATTTATTCGCTAAAGCTCTCTAAGGACTAGGTTTGAACATTTGAGCAGCAAGCTGCTAGGAATGCTAAGCATTCACTACAAATTTATTGTTATGTTTATTTTATCATTATGATCATGGTCATCATCATTATTCCAGATTTATAAAAGATAGGATTAGGTGTTATATTGAATTTTATTTCCTAAGGATCTTTCCTAGATTCATGAGTTGAGTTTTGAGTAGCAGACCTGTTGGTTGTTGCTATCAGCTCTATTAACCTCTATCACACATCTTGGAACAATAGATTTGAGCTATCCTTCAAATTTGCTCACTAAAAATAAGTAATGAAAGCCAACGTATAATCCCTCGTGTCCTGCATCAAAGAGTTGATCTTCTGTGTGGTTGTTGTCATGGTCGTCATTCGTTTATTTATCCCATAGTCAAAGTGTGGGTGTCGTTTTGCATTCCACTTTTGATCTCTCATCCTCAGTGTGCGCTTCTGTGCCGATGACTTGTATCATTCTTGTAGAGTTAATTATTACACCTAATTTTCTTAATTCATGGCTTTTAAAGTGGCCATGAAGAACCCTTTATATATGTTGTGGAATAGTAATATGAAGTTTGTTAGTTCGTTAGTTAGTGAATGATAGCCATTGGGTAGGTGAGGGTCATAGGACTATAAGAGCCCAAACTCTATTGTATCTAGACTTGATTGGCATATGAATGAATCCAATGTATTTTTAGTTTTTCTCAATTCCCTCTTTCTATCGTCTCTCCTCTTCCCCTCTTCTCTCTCTTTCTAATGCCTCTCTATTTCTCTCTCTCTCTTTCTTATAGCAATACCGTAACAATAAACTTTCTGTGTTATTGTTTCTACCTTTTACCCTGAATCCCTTAGTTTTTTGTTGGTTATAATTTGCTGATTAATTTTTGCCCAATAATTTCAGGTTCCTGAGGTTATGATGAGGAGCGGAAACTGTATGCAGATATTTTATCTATTCCATTGATTTTCCCTTTGTTTTGTTCTTTCTATTGGCTAATATTTTAATCATATGACTGACCTTATTATTCCTTCATCTCCTGCTGCTCATTACTTACATGTTTGATGCGACAGTTTATAAGGTTCACTTGTGATCCTCTCCCTAATTTTTCAGCTCTTGAGAAATCCTCAACAAGTATGCATATGGAAGAACTAGATGATCCACAAAAATTTTCAGATGATGAGGTCAAAGTGATTGCTTGGCAGGAATATGTTTCAAGACTGCATGAGCTCAAAGATGAAATTGCTCATTCTTGGCTTGTTGATGATCGTATAACATCCTTAAAGTTATCTGTAAAAGTGAGTTTTGGATTCATTTTGATAGTTTTTCTTGCTACATTGTACTTTATATAAGTGATTACATTCATTGTCTTGAAGAGATGGTTTGTTTATTAATACTTTTTCCGCTTAACTGTGAAGACTTGCTCCTGAACCTCTGGTCTTCTCAGTGCAATGTCTTTTATTCTGCCAGTTGGCAAACTTATAGAGTGAAGGCAACAAGCCTGCCTTTCTTCAGCTAAGTAATGTTGGGTAAATTAATTCAATTCAGAAAAGATCAAAACACATTCTACCCTAAAATATTATAAATAACAGAGCAAAAAAAGGGAATATCATTTAAAAAAAAAAATGAAACCTTCATAACCTGCTGTAGGCACTGAAAATAGGAGAGCCCTTAGTGGGCTAGGCTTGCACTGTAAAGCCCATGAAGATTAGGGCATCAGCATGTCAATCTTCAACGCTTCTGCACAAGTTGAGCCGTAGATGTTAATCATGCCAAGCTTGCTGTTTAACTCTTGAAATCAGACCATAGTTAGGAAATGATAAGCTAATGTCAGATTATTTATTTGTCTGATATTTATTCTGTTTTCTGCAGGTTGCTAAACTTCTGATGGATACTTCAATTTTGCAGTTTTATCCTACACTATTTTTCCTTGTCACAGATATTATGGACATGCTTGGAGATCTGGTTTGGCAAAGGATAAAACAGAAGGCTGAGTTTTCCGCAGATGGAACCTTATTTTGTAACTTACCTGGTATTTAATCAATTTATATTTCATTGTTTTCCAAATTGTTTACTTTATACTGCACATGCATCTGAAATACATGTGGTAATTTGATTATTTCCCTTTTTGTTTTGTTTAACATTGTAAGCAAAAGAGCTCATACAAAACTATATTTACACTCTTATACAAATAAGAGGATTACAAGATATATTTATATACAAAATAGAGACAGAAGAGGAGTGATTAACGGAAACAATTCAAAGAGTAGTTGAGGAATAGTCAACAAATTCCACCACCGAATTGCTTCTTCAACTATCTCATGCCACTGTATTAATCTATGTTCATAACACTCCCCCTCAAGTTGGAGCGTAGATGTTAATTAAGCCCAACTTGTTACAAAGATAGTTAACATGAGTCCCATTTAAGGCCTTAGTTAGAAGATCTCCCAATTGATCACTAGATCGCACATGCCCTGTAGAAATAAAGTTTTCTTTGATCTTATCATGTACAAAGTGATAGTCGATCTCAATATGTTTGTCACGTCATTGCCTGCAAAGTTGTGGTGTGATAATAAAGCTGCTCTACACATAGCCTCTAATTCAGTATTTCATGAACGTACATTGTATAGAATCTCATAATTATAGGTGTTAGAATATTAGTTGTTAGTGAGTTGTTAGAATGATTATGGGTTGTTAGAGTGGGTCTACAGAATTTTTTCTTTATTAAGTCATTGATTGTAATCCCGTGAATTCCTCCACTAATGTTCCCCTTATGATAGTATAAATAGGGACTTCTTCTCATCTGAATGATATAACAAAATATTTTCTGATAAACATCTTCATGGTATCAGAGCTTTGAAGAAAATTATCAGATTTTTTTTCTGTCCAGTATCGCCTGTAACTCCCGCTTCTGTCGAGTTCTGGCCTCACAGTTCATCGTGCTTCACTGTCTGCTGTTCTCATCGCTGCAACGTCACCGACGGCCTCAAGTCTGGTAACAGCAACAAAACAGAGACACTCCGGCCCCACTTCAGTTCAGGCGACCTCCTTCTTCCTCCTTGACCACTCTGCTCACAGACCCGAAGAGAGAGGGCAGTGAACGAAGGTCGAGAGTTGAGTAGGGGAGAGCGCCGTTGATTGCAATCTCCGGTGCGTCCTTCATAGAGCTGGAGTTAACATCCCTCGGCCAAGCAGTCGCTAGAGAAGCGCCGAGACACAGAGGAGAGCGTATCATCTGGATCTCAAGCTTCGTCTGATCTGTTATTTAAGTCATCGAGGACCAATTTGTCATTCTCAAAATTCGGAGGACTGAACTGGTATTTCTGAAATTTGAAGAACCAATCTGTCATTTTCAAAATTCGGAGGACTGAACTGGTATGTTTTGAAATTTGAAGAACCAATCTGTCATTTTCAAAATTCGGAGGACTGAACTAGTATTTCTGAAATTTGAAGAACCAATCCGTCATTTTCAAATTTCGGAGGACTGAACTGGTATTTTTCCAAAATTTCAGTATGTCATCTGAAGGATCTTCCTCTGTTTCACGGTCCAATGATATCTCTACTGTTCTTATTGTTTCTGAAAAACTTACTAGTGATAATTATCGGGAATGGTCTCAATCCATGACTCTCGCTCTAGATGGAAGGGACAAACTCGAATATATCACTGGTGAAGCAAAAAGACCTCCAGAATCAGAAATCAAGGCATTTAGAATTTGGAAGTCTGAAAATGCCTTGGTATCATCCTGGTTGATTAATGCAATGTCTTCATCAATAAAAAAGAGTTTCATGTATCTCTCTTCAGCCCGAGAGATCTGGGAGGCTCTTCAAGAGACATATAGTATTGTGGGGAATCGGTCTCGCCTGTTTGATGTTAAGAAAAAATTGTGGCAGTTGAAACAAGATCTCATGTCACTTGATGACTACTACCTTGAAAAGTCCGCTCTTTGGCAAGAGTTTGATGCCCTAAAAAATAAAACTCATCATTGCCGAGCTGATGCTTCAGAAGATCGCAAAGAGAAAGAAGAAGAAAGAGTATACGAGTTGCTGGCTGGTTTAAATGTGATCTATGATGATGTTCGGGCTCGGATCCTTAGTCACGAACCCTTGCCTTCGGTACGTGAAGTCTACTCCATTCTACGTAATGAAGAAGATAGACGCAGATCAATGCTTCAGAATCATTCCGCTGCTACTCCTGCACCTCCTGAGGCCTCAGCTCTTGTTATTCAATCCATGGAATCGAAAGGTTCCAAAGGTCGACCATTTTGTGATCATTGTAAGAAACAAGGGCACACTAGAGATACTTGTTGGAACCTTCATGGTAAACCTGCTGATTGGAAGCCAAGAAAGGGGAAAGGACGAAGTCATATGGCTGAAGCTTCAAAAAGTGGTGAGATCTCCCAAAATGATCAATTGAGCAAAATCATGGAAATGCTTGCAGCACTTCAAACTACAAAACAGCCTATTGCCACAGTAGTGAAGAGAGGTAATTTCTTGCAAGCCTTGACTGTAATAAAAGGTCTGTGTACCGGTAATTTCTGGATTGTCGACTCAGGTGCCTCGGATCACATGACTGACAATAAGACTATCTTCTCGTCTTATACTCCTATTTCCAAAGGAATGACTGTACGAATTGCTGATGACTCCGAATCTGTTGTCACTGGAATTGGATCTGTTAAAATCTCTGCTACACTTACTTTGCACTCTGTATTACATGTTCCAAAGATAAAGTGCAACTTACTATCGGTAAGTCAATTAGCAAATGATGAACGATGTCATGCTAACTTCTTTGCTACTTATTGTCTCTTTCAGGATTTGCTAACGGGGACGACGATTGGGAGTGCTAAAGAGTATGATGGTCTCTATTACCTTGATACAAGTAATAGTCGTGAAATTAAGGGTTGCAATAAAGTATCTCTCTCTAGTATTGGTGACTTGGAATTATGGCACAAGCGTTTAGGCCATCCAAATTTCAAATACATGTCTCAAATATTTCCATCTCTCGTTTCTAATAAAAATGCATATGATTTTCACTGTGACTCATGTGAAAAAGCTAAGCATCATCGCACGTCATTTCAAAAACATCCGTACCAAGCATCTAAACCCTTTTCCTTGATTCATAGTGACTTATGGGGACCGTCACGCATACCAAACAGATCCAAATCCAAATGGTTCATCACATTTATCGATGACCATACACGTGTCTGTTGGGTTTACCTATTGAAAAATAAAACAGAGGTGTCTCAAACCTTCATTAACTTTCACAATATGATCCGCACCCAGTTTCAAACCCAAATCCAGATTTTACACACTGATAATGGGACTGAATATTTCAATCAGACCATGTTCACCTTTCTAACTGAAAATGGGATCATCCACAAAAGTACTTGTCCCGATACACCTCAGCAAAATGGCATTGCAGAACGAAAGAATCGTCATATCCTCGAGACTGCCAGAGCTATTATGTTCAGTAGCAATGTTCCTAAATATTATTGGGATGATGCTGTCCTCACTGCCACCTTCCTCATTAACCGAATGCCCAGTCGGCCACTATCTTACAAAACACCACTTCAGCTCCTGCATAAATATTATAACCTTCCGTATCTTGAAAACACTCTGCCACTCAAGGTGTTTGGATGCACGTCCTATGTTTACCTCCATCACACCAACAAACTTGACTCCAAAGCCCTTCGATGTATCTTCCTTGGCTACTCCAATTCCCAAAAGGGTTATAGGTGTTATGACCCTGTTTCCAAACGGATCTTAGTTACCTGTGATGTCACATTTCATGAAAACACTCCCTATTATTCCCTGTCTGCAATTCAGGGGGAGAGAGATGGTGAATTCCAGCCACAAGAGACACTAGAAGATGACCGAACTTTTACAGTTTATACACCTATCCAAATAAAACCTAATCATATCTCTGATGATCCAATACCTGAGAGAGACACAAACAAATGGGGAAATACCTACGAACGACGTCAAAAAGAAGGTAATGAGCCACAAACTATTAGCACTCACCAAGAGTCAGAGCCGGAGGCAGGTCAAGAGGAAATAATGGTAACAGAGAATTCTGACATTGATCTTCCCATTGCAATACGAAAGAAGCCCAGATCATGCACTCGACATCCCATTGAAAGGTTTGTTTCCTATAAGGCCCTTTCATCTAAATACAGGGCATTTATCTCTCATCTTGATAGTATCAAGGTCCCAGACACAATTGATGAGGCCATGGCTATACCTGAATGGAGGCAAGCTGTCTTAGAGGAGATGGAAGCTCTTAAGCGTAATAAGACATGGGATGTAGTGGATCTACCACGAGGAAAGAAGCCTGTTGGGTGTAAATGGGTATTTACTCCTAAGTATAAAGCAGATGGAGCTCTTGAGAAATACAAAGCTAGGCTGGTTGCAAAAGGATTCACGCAAGTATATGGGGAAGATTACACTGAAACATTTGCACCAGTAGTCAAGTTGAATACAATTAGAATCCTCCTATCCATTGCAGTTAATCTAGATTGGAATCTGCACCAACTTGATGTAAAAAATGCATTCCTCAACGGAGAACTCAAGGAAGAGGTATATATGAAATTACCTCCCGGATTCCAAGGGAAGAAAGCTAATCAAGTCTGCAAGCTCAAGAGATCATTGTATGGATTGAAGCAATCTCCGCGTGCTTGGTTTGATAGATTCACTCGAGTTCTTAAGAGACATGGATACACTCAGGGGCAGAGCGATCATACCTTGTTCTTTAAACATCATAAAGACAAGATGGCTGTTCTAGCAGTATATGTTGATGATATAATTCTTACTGGAGATGATGAGGTAGAGATCAATCAAATCAAGGGAGCCCTTACGCGGGAATTCCAAGTCAAAAATCTTGGAGAAATGAAGTACTTTCTTGGGATGGAAGTTGCTCGGTCGAAAAGAGGTATCTATATTTCCCAAAGAAAGTATATACTGGATCTCCTAAAGGAAACAGGGATGACAGGCTGCAGACCTAGTAACACACCTATTCGGGTTGATAAAATAAACGAAGAAGCAGACCTTGGTAAAGCTGTGGACATAGGAAACTATCAGCGAATGGTAGGTAAACTAATATACTTGTCCCATACCAGACCCGACATCGCATTGGCAGTTAGTATGGTCAGTCAGCACTCCTGTAATCCTACACAGAAGCATTTGAATGAAGTGTACCGGATTCTTCGTTATTTGAAGGGATCTCCGGGACGTGGCTTGTTGTTCAAAAAGACTGATAAACGAAATGTAGAATTGTTTACAGATGCTGATTGGGCAGGTGATCAAGATGACAGGAAATCCACTTCCGGATACTGTACGTATGTATGGGGTAACTTGGTCACATGGAGAAGTAAAAAGCAGAGCGTAGTTGCAAGAAGCAGTGCTGAGGCTGAATACCGAGCTCTAGCACTTGGGATTTGTGAAGGCATATGGATAAAACGTGTTCTTGAAGATGTAAGGAAATGCATAAATCTGCCAATCAAAGTCTATTGTGATAACATGGCTGCAATCAGTATTGCCCATAATCCAGTTCAACATGACAGAACCAAACATGTTGAGATAGACAGACATTTCATAAGAGAAAAGATTGATGAAGGCATTGTTGATCTACGATATATACCATCTAAGGAACAGACTGCAGATGTTCTTACTAAAGGACTGCCCAATGATAAGTTTGAATATCTTATTGGCAAGTTGAACATGATAGATATCTATAGTCCAACTTGAGGGGGAGTATAGAATCTCATAATTATAGGTGTTAGAATATTAGTTGTTAGTGAGTTGTTAGAATGATTATGGGTTGTTAGAGTGGGTCTACAGAATTTTTTCTTTATTAAGTCATTGATTGTAATCCCGTGAATTCCTCCACTAATGTTCCCCTTATGATAGTATAAATAGGGACTTCTTCTCATCTGAATGATATAACAAAATATTTTCTGATAAACATCTTCACATTGAGATAGTTGAAGAAGCAATTCGGTGGTGGAATTTGTTGACTATTCCTTAACTACCCTTTGAATTGTTTCCGTTAATCACTCCTCTTCTGTCTCTGTTTTGTATATAAATATATCTTGTAATCCTCTTATTTGTATAAGAGTGTAAATATAGTTTTGTATAAGCTCTTTTGCTTACAAACATCATATGATGCGAATATTCCTAAGATTAAGCATTTGAATTCAACTTATGAGGGCCTTTGGTCTCTCTATACGACCACAAAAAGAGTGCTATTGAAGACTGTGAATAAGTCAATGTTGTATTGATTGCTTATGATTTCCAAAGCTGAATCAATCTCTTGAATATATACAACAGATGAATAAAAGAATTACTACAAGATGTTCCAAAAATCCCCCCCTAATAAAAAAATAATTATGATCAAACTAGAGGAAGTTAAACTAAATTGAAACATGTTTTGTGGTTTAAATTTGATAAAACCCCTAAAATTTCTATGAAGTAAAAAACTAATGATGCTTATATTCCACACGCTAGTTGTTACATGTTTCATGGCTGTAATGTTTTGCTGATGGATTGTCATTTAGCAATATGAACGCCACATCCAGTAGGCTTGTCCATTGAATTAATTTTCCAGAGAAGTAATGAAGTTATTATTTCTTTCAGGTCTTTTCTATTGTGTCATTTTTCCCAGGCCTAATGAGTTATAAACTCATGAACAATATCAAGTTGATTAGACACGACCAATTAACTGATATCTTTATCCTGAGTTTGTATGATATTTCTTTCAGAAAACTTTAAAGGGGCTGATATTTGCTCTGATGCTAAAGAAACTTGCAATAACTGGTTTAGCAAAATTGGTGCAGTGCGAGAGCTTCTTCCACGCATGTAAATTCCTGATCCTTCCTGAAGCATTTAATTTATTTAAATTGTTTTTCTAATAAAATTATTTCTTCTACTTTTTTCTTTTGTTTGAAACTATCTGACCTCTATTTCACATATCAATCACTTTCACTGGTGCAAATCTATAATTCACAGTTAAGAAACTGCTGCTTCTGTGAAAACTATACACATACAGAGTTCCAAAATCATCAAATATATGCACTGTAGTCACTTAATAGCCATGCTTTTATGCTGAACATATGTGGGACTGAAAATGAACGTCATAATTCCAAAGGAATTAGTTCTTTCAATTATAACTAACATTTATTTTTGTTAGAATTTTTATAGTCCATAAAGGTTACATCTCTTTGACGGGGATTTATGATAATTGTTTCCCTGGAATTATACTGTAGTTACTTGGAGCTGGCAATATTACCTTGCTGGCGTTTTCTTCTTGATGAGCCTCGGGACAGTCTGAAGCGCTTGGTAATGATGGCCAGAGGATTAGGAGATCCAGTGGCATTTGCTTATTGTCATCTATATATGGCTCACTGTGCCCAGAAGTTACCTTCACGTGATATAGGTATGACGATTTTACAACATTAATTTAGGCTTAGATGTATAATGTATTTGCATCTCGAGGAACATTTGGACTCTTTTTTGATTAGTAATATAAGCTATGAAGAGAATGGTGTGAGAACGATCGCCCGCGTGCACACAAACTATAAAGAGAATGTTTGAAGTAAAATTTCTTATGTATGATAATACTTACAAGGGGAATTATACGTTATCCAATACCATAATGTAGGACGAAATGAAACTCCTTAATGTTCAGCGAACAAAATAAGGATAGAATTTGAATAATAAATCTGTGCTTTAATTATTAAGAACTAAATTTCAATAAGAATGCCATCTTCCTGTCATAAACTAGACAACAAATATGGGTAAACCTATTAATGGATTTGAATTTCAATTGGAATTAGAGCTCATTTGTTTAAGCTTAAAATTGATTTTCATTTTGTTTTAGGGATTTTATGAAAAAGCAAGTTATTGCGTAAAGATTTCATAAAACACATTCTTTTACGATTGATTGCAATAATAAGAATATTTATTATTTAGTGATTTTCTGAATTTATGCTATCTTCTCACATTTCCATTCATAAAAAATGATTTATTATTATGTGGTTTTTAAATTTCATATATTGCCATATGTTTATGAACACTCCTTTTTATCTACCCCCTCCGGTCCTTAATATAAGACTTGTTTGAGGAGTTGATCTTGGTCATAAATATATATACATTTTTCATATTTGTAAATCTTTTCCTAATTTACCCTTATTGACCTCAAGAATAATCAAGGAGAAGATGGAAGGAAGGAATAAAGGAAGATGACTAAGTGTTTTAGAAAATACATGTCATATTAACTAACTTAACTAACTACCTTAATCTAATCAAATTAGAAAAATATGTCTTATATTGAGGATTGGAGGGAGCATCTTGTATGATTATTTTTAAATGCTACTTAATGTAGCATCTCGAAATCCACAACAACATCAAGCTTTATTACTAGGTGGAATCGGCTGAATGGATCACATGTTGCTATTGAGTTCTATTAATAATCAAATTTTTAGATGTACTATGCTTTTTTTTTTTAGCCATAGTTAGATATACTATATTCATCAAAAGGTCTTGTTTGATAACTTGCACAAGTGTTCCTTTAGGTCTTCTACTACCTCTCTTCATAGAGCTCAACTGTTTGTTCAACCCTCCTCACTAGTACTTCCAAGACCTTATTTGTGCCTGTTTGAACCACCTTAAATGATTTTCTATCATTTTCTTCTCAAAAGAAGCCACACCAACTCTTTCTTGTTTATGATCATTTTGAATCATATCTTTTTTGTATGGCCACACGTCCATCTTAGTGTCCTCTTCTCTGCTACCCCAAATTAGACGAAAGTTTACATTTGGTCCTTTAACTTCATACAATGTTTCAATTTGGTCCTTTAATTTTATAAAGTATATTTTCAGTTCTCCAACCCAATCATTGTAATATTTAAAAATAAAAATTATGATGTTAGCATTTGAGAATATTCTATCAACATTTAAAATTTCAATGACATGATTTTGTTTGTTAATGAAACTAAAAGTGTTAGGGTTAGAGGACTGAGAGAAACACTTTATAAATTTCAGGAATCAAAATGAAAATTATGTGAATTTAAAAGGACCAAAGATGCATTTTTGCATAGCTTTATATTCATGTTGTCTCTTTAAAGCCCAACTTTAACTACTATATAATATTGTCAGTCTTATAGTTCGATAAAATTGTCCTTTAAGCTTATTAGGTTTTCTCCGATCATAAATAACTCTTGTAGCCTTTCTTCTTTTGAACTACCCAGTTTGTATTCTTATGTAACATCCCCATCAATTTCACTATCAAATTGTAGAATTGATCACAAATACTTGAACTTTGTCACTTGTGGTATGATTTGATCTCCCATTTTTATCTCCAAATCATTTTTAACTTGCCTCTCGTCAAACTTGCAGTGCTTATATTCTAACAAAGTTGAAAGATTTTGTGGTAACAACTTTGTTTTATTATTGTGCAAGAATGTTACATCTATGGAGAATTAGGTCAGACTTGGCTCCCTAATCTGTTCCTATAATCTCAGCAGATCCTATAATCTAGGTAAATAGAAAATTAAAATTAAAATTCCCTAATTCTAGGAGATACTAAACATAATGCAAAGAGAAATAAATATTAGGTTAAAACTAGGGTTAGGCCCAATAAGTGGCGGCAAGCCCAATTGGTTCCAATACTCCCCCTCAAGCTGGCGAATAGATGTTGATCATTCCCAGCTAGTTGACAAAGCCTTCATATTTCTCGAGTAAGAGATTTGGTCATGACATTTGGAGTTTGTCTTACTGAAGGAATGTATGATAGATCAATCACCTTTGCCTCTAGTTTTTTTTTTATGAAATGACGATCAATCTCCACATGCTTTGTGCGATCATGGTGTACAGGGTTGTTTGCTATTTTAATAGCTGACATGTTATCACACCATACTCTAATTGGTTCATCATTATCAATCTAGAGTTCCTTCAATAATCGTACCAGCCACATCCCTTCACAAATTCCTGAGCCAATGCTCTATATTCTAATTCAGCATAACTTCGAGATACCACTGGCTGTTTTTTACTTCTCCAAGTGATAAGATTTCCCCAAATGTAAAAGCAATACCTTGTAATAGATCTTCTATCTGATTTACAACTTCCTCAATCTGCATCAGTGAACATTTCAATGTTTCTAGTGTCATTCTTAGCAAAGAATAAACCTTGCCCAGGTGTCTTCTTCAGATATCTGAGGATCCTATAGACATCGGTCAAATGTTCCTTTTGAGGGCTACTCAAGAATTGATTTACAACACTAACTACATAACATATATCAGGTCTAGTGTGGGACAAATAAATCAGTTTCCCTACTAATTTCTGATATCTCTCACTATTTACTGTTGTACCATCAGGTCTGATAATTAACTTCTGATTGAGCTCCATTGGAGTATTGGTAGGCCTTGTTCCCAATATTCCTGTTTTCTTTAGTAGGTCAATAGTGTATTTCGTTGAGATACACCAATGCCTCGATGAGTGCATGCCACTTCCATTCCCAAAAAGTATTGTAAGGGACCAAGATCTTTTATTCCAAATTCAGTTGCCAATTTCCCTTTTAGTCTAGTAATCTCTTCTGCATCATTCCCTGTTAGCACTATATCATCAACATAATCGATGAGAATAGTTATTTTGTATCCATAACGCTTTACAAACAGGGTGTGATCTACTTGACACTGACTATATCCCCATGCTTTAATGGCTTTAGTGAAGCGCTCAAACCATGCTCTAGGTGATTGTTTTAGGCCATATAGAGATTTATAGAGTCTACACACTTTATGTGAGTTTTCAAAGGTTCTCAGTCCCAAGGGGACCTCCATACACATTTACTCTTCAAGATCGTCATTTTGGAAGGCATTTTTCACATCTAATTGGTGAAGAGGTCAGTCTAGGTTAGCAACAAGTGAGAGTAGTACCTTGATAGTATTGAGTTTGGCAATAGGAGCAAAAGTTTCTTGGTAATTGATGCCATAGGTTTGAGTGAAACCTCGAGCCACTAATCAAGCCTTGTACTTGTTCACACTTCCATCCGGGTTATATTTGATGGTGAAGATCCATTTGCTACTTAGTATAGATTTGCCTTTAGGTAGATCAATAACTTTTCAGGTCTTATTTTTGTGTAGGGCCCTCAGCTCCTCTTCTATAGCTTGTTTCCACTTAGGATGAACAATTGCTTCTTTAAAATTCTTTGGTAGCCTCCTTTTCTACATTCACAACAAATGTCTTTAGATTTGAATACAATTTTTCATAAGATACATACCTAGCAACTGGTTGCTATGTGCAGCTCCTTTTTCGCTTCCTTAAAGCTATTGGCCTATATAAATCTTCAAGACTTGCTTCAGGTGCAGATTCGAGTGGGTTTTCTACTAGGTTACTAGTGGCCTTGCCTTGGAGTTGGAGTAGGTTCTCTACTATCTGTAGTTGAGTTTCCACGCTGCTGTGCTTGCTGCAATTCTGGCGGCATTCTCGGTTCCTCCTCCCTATCATTCTTTGTCAATAAATGCCTTAAGACGTATACCATCTTGGGCACATGACCCATCATGGGTTTCATAGAAGTCAATTTGTTGTATAACCACAGCTGTATTGTCTTTGACCAAGTAGATTGATTTTGCGGAATCCCAAATCTCCTTGGCTGTTCGTGCGAGTAAGTACCCTTCACTTATATCTGCCGACATTGAGTTTATCAGCCAAGTCATTACCATGTTGTTTTCAGCGCTCCCAACAGCATACTGAGCATTAGTAGGATCAGGTGGTGGAGGCAACCGAGTCAAGTACTTTTCCTTGTCCTTTCCTCGATCAAACATCAAGATACTTCTGGACCATTGGTGATAGTTCTTGCCATGAAGTCGATGAATAATCTGCCCATTTGAGAGTCTGATGCCATAATAGGCATCCCATAGTGCAACATGCTATGCTCACCATGGCTCCCTCTTTGTGTGCTGGAATCAGTCCCGTGTCAGCCCTCATTAGCCGGTGATGAACGATTGCTTCCATCGTCGGCGTTGAGTGCCTGTGGCTGATTAGTTAGAGCTGCTTTGAATGCCATTGATCGAGAGACTAAGGCTTTGATACCATGAAAGAGTTTGTGGTAACAGCTCTATATTTTATTATTGTGAAAAAATGTTACATACAAAGAGAATTAGGTCAGACTTGGCTCCCTAATCTGTTCCTATAATCTTGGCAGATTCTATAATCTAGGTAAACAGAAAATTAAAATTAAAATTCCCTGATTCTAGGAGATACTAAACATAATACAATGAGAAATAAATATTAGGTTAAAACTAGGGTTAGGCCCAATAATTGGCGGCAAGCCCAATTGGTTCCAACAAAAGTTAAGCAATAATTGTAAAACTTCTGACTTTCACTTATGTTGGTGCATATTTTTATGTACATCATACTGCCATTCTGGAATTCTTTCTAACATGTACTGTTTCAATTGAACAGGATGTCTTTTTACATGTCTTAATGACATCAGAGTTATCTTGATCCGAATCTTATCTCCAAATGAAACCATATATGGAGACAAAAGAAAATTGTTTATCAGTCTGATGGAACCAACCATTGAGTATGTTATGAATTGCATATTTGAGGAGATGTCTCAGGTATGTCATAATGATTCCTGTTGCAAGAAGATTTGTTCAAGGTTTTCATTGTTATAATGGTAATTAAATTAAAATCTATATTTTTTCAGCAAAAAGAAATTAAGAAAAACAGGCAGACAGTGATTTTGTATGCCTCTATCCTCATTTTATCTTTTACATTGCTTTGATGTCATATTTCTGTCTTGAAGATGCAAATCAGTGATGTTCTTCCTGAGCTTGGATTGAGGAAGAATCAACAGTCTTCTGGCAGCGGCACATATGTTTCAGTTGTTCTTCATCATTTATTGAAGGAACTCCCGATTGAAGTAATTTTCTCAAATACCATAGAAATCCTTCATCTCATCGAGTGTAGCAAGGATAAATCCTATGATCAGGTATAATGCATTTGCAAGGTGTATTCTACCTGAAATGCTACTTCATTCCTTTGAATGCGTTTTTTTTATTCCTTTGGCTTTATGCAGCATATGAATTATAGATTGCTTGGGTTCAGGCTGAATGAAAGGAGGTGCCCGTATGACATTGCCAAAGCTGTGATTGATAAAGTCATTCAGGTATTTGTACATTTCCGTTCTTTGAATATTATTTTATCTTCTCAGTCTCTTTGTTCACTTGGATGGAGGATAGTGTAGCCAGAGGGAAGTTAAGTTTATTTTCAATGCATGGAAGGGGCTTATGAGATCACCCCCCCCCCCCCACACACACACACACAAAACCCCCCTAACAAACAAAAAAGAAAAAACTGTGATTGCATGTAGTCAATGCCTCTACATGGGTTTCTTATGTAAAACTGAAATTGAGGAAAAGACGGTTAAGTACTTCTAAGCAAGGAACGAAAAACCGGACCGGGCAACGAACCGGTCACAGCACAGGTTCAAGGGTTAATGAGTCAACCGGGGTCTAACCGGTAGTTGAACCGGTCATAACCGGTCATATTAAAATATTATAATTTATTAGTGATAATATATATTAATATATTTTTAAACTTCTATAGATAAATATAAAGATTTTTAGAAAAAAAAATGTTTAAAATCTATTAGTATTAGTTATAATACCTATACTTATGCAAAGATATCTCATTTTCTATAATTATTATATCTTTTTAAATAATTTTGTTCATTATTTTCTTCATTTTTTTAGATTTGTTCTTTCTTTATCTATTTTTCTCTTCATTTTAGTCTTCAACTTTCCATTTTTCCCTCAAAAAACACAAAATAAAAATTTGAAAAATTTAAAAAAAAAAAAAGGAAAAAACCGGGTCAACCGGTTGGACCACCGGTTTTAACCGGTTCTGACCGGTCCAACCGGTTTTGACCGGTTCAACCGGTCTGACCGGTTTTTGCTCAAACCGGACCGGACCAAGGACCGGTTCCCGGTTCAACCGGTCGAACCGGCCGGTCCGGTCCGGTCCGGTTTTTTGTTCTATGCTTCTAAGAGTTCAGTCACTTAATTTTATTCATTCTACTAGGGTTTAATGAACTCTGCCTATGTTTAATAGCCGGTTCCAAGCTTAGGTAAAGGAGGAGGGTTATGTTAGGCCTCTATCAGATCTTTTAGGGCTTGTTTGGTCTGAGGGGAGGGGAGGGAAAATGGGCGGAGGGAAAATTTTTTTGAGTTGAATGTAAAAAAATTAGAGAAGTGGGGTTAAAAATTTTTAATTAATTTTTCTTACTCTTTTATCTTATATATTGTCTTTATTAAAATTTTATTACCCCACTTCTTCAATCTTTTAAAATTCAACTCATGAAAATTTTCCTTCTCCTTCCTTCCCCTCCAAATCCCTCACACCAAACAGACCCTTATGTACATATTGTACTAGGGTTTAAATAACATCATAGTGAGGCAACAAGCGTGCCTCCTACCTGAGTAAATCAGATCTATCTAAATCTATATATTCTGATCTAATTCTACCAACTAATTGTAAAAAATAATAGAAGCAGATAAAAGGGCGGAGCCCAACAAACAAACTAAAATAAAGGAAATAAACAAATAAATCACAATATATAAAGAGAACAAGGCTTAAAAGTTCCAACAAAAACTGACTTGTCAATTTCTATCTAAATGGATATAATATTGTGATATATCCACAAGTGTGCATCTGAAAAGAAGTAAATATATAAAAGAATCCAAATCTCAGGAGGAAGCATTGGCAAGTATGAAAATTCTACATGTTAATTAATGATCTGATGTAGAGGGATAATATGTGATTTTGGTACGATCTCACTAATGATCCTGAACATTAACCATCAGCAAATATCAATTGGATTACATCTGCAAATATCATCCCTAACTAGATTGTGTGATATATTTATGGCCGTCTTGTTACAATAGAGCTTGATAGATACTCCTTTGGTCCTTAATATAAGACATATTTACCTAATTTGGTTAGCTTAAGGAAGTTAGTTGAGTTAGTTAATATGACATTTTTTAAAACACTCTAACTCTAAGGCTATGTTTGGTACGTGGTATTGAATTTTGATGGATTGGGATAGGGATTGGGATTGGGATTGGGATTGTGATTGATACTTTAAAAATATGTTTGGTATGAGGTGGTAATTGGAGGGAATGATTTTACTAATATTATTTAATAAACATGTATTAATTATAAAATGACACAAATACCCTACCCAAAATCCCAAACAATCGATCGAAGGTCCGTCGCAACAACCACAATTGCAAATTTGATTCTTCCTGCAGTTCGGTGACTTGGTAAACATTATCAAGTTTGATTCTTCCTGCAGTTCTCAGTTTGTCAGGGTTTAATTAGACCATACAGCGTTTCAAATTTTGGGGGGCTGTGTGTGTGGGTTGCTATTGAGTCTTTCGCGGCATATCCATAATCGGTTTTATACATTAAACTATGCGGGGCTTGTTTTTAGTCTTGCTCGTGGCTAGGACCATCTGTTCAGCCTGGTCTTGAAAGGATTAAACTGTTGTTGGTGGTGGAGGAAACTCAAATCTGATTTTTACTTCTTTGGAAAGGAGTTAACTTTATTGTATGTCTGTCATTTTTGTTTCTTTCTTGAATAGTTTTTCACGACTTTAATCAAATGGAAATACTGCGTTTGTAGAATTTATTTACGTGTTCAAATATTATACCTGTTAATTCCTCGCTGTAATGTGTGAAATTAAAATGCATACGGGTTCTGCATGATAGGGCTGTAAACGTCATTGACCTAATCATATTGGCTTTATTTATGGAGATGAGTTTTGTAATATGAGATATCAACTTTATCAACTTGTAGCATGCTATTCTGGTAGGATGTAAGCTACTCTGGAGGAATTTCACAATTGATATTTGAGTGATGGTTTTTACGCCGCTGGTGAGGAAAAATCGAAGAAGGAGTGATTGTGAGAGAGATTGATTAGGTTAAAATCAGGGTATTTTTGTCTGAAAAAATTTAAATCAAGGGTAATTTTGTCTCTATAATTTTGGAATCCAGGGATTGAAAACACAAAACCAGGGGGGAGGTGGCTTTGCAGCAATCCCTCTTTCGTGGTATTCCCAATCCCTGATTATTCATAGTCCCTGGTACCAAACGATATATTTTGACTTAATCCCTGATCCAATCTCTATCCCTACCCCCTATTACTTCGTACCAAACATAGCCTAAGTATCTTCCTTAAATCCCCCATTCTTTCTCCTCCTTGATTATTGTCGAGGGAGTATCAATAGGAGTAAATTAGAAACAGATTGACAAATATGTAAATTATGTCTTATATTTAGAACCAAGATCAACTTCCAAATATTGTCCTATAATTAGGACCAGAGGAGTACATCTAAATTATGTGTGATCTGATCTAATGATTGCAAGATTATTTGGCTACTCACAATAAAGAGTATTTATTGCTCAAAGGGAGAATAACAGTTAATCCCGAAAGATTAATTCAATGACAGTTAGGTCCCCAACAAAATTTGTATAGTCAACATAATTTGTCATATCCTTATCTCTCTTGTTTTGATGGCGACAACAGGTTGTTGAGCAGTATGATAGCTTACATGAGTACCTGAAGGTTGTAGATGCTTATGCGGATCTTATTCTTCAGAATCGTATGGTAAGTTTGAATGACTAGGTGCAATCCAATACTTACTAATACCGTCAAGAAAATTGGAGACTTTTCCTTTTTCATTTCTTTAGAATGAAAGAAGCAACATAAATGCAAAAGATCTCGAGGAACAAGTCTGTTGGTGGCTCCCATGAATTGAGCAATCATAAATGAGATCAGAGTTTAATTATAACTTTGAATTAAGTGATCATAAATGAATATAGGAGATCTGGACACAAATCTGGTCAAAGGAAATTATTGGTTCCCTCATTCTTTCTGAAGATGGTTGGCCAGTCTGAAAATTTCTTATTTTATTAAACTGCTGAAGAACTCGTATATATACAACACTAAAGTGAGAATGATAAAAAAAAATGTAATTATTGGGTTATAGGAGTAATAAACAGATAGCAATGTTAATCATAAAGATAACGATAGCTTTAAAGGATAAATTAGGGTTATGTAGTCATCAGCCCAATTAGACATAAGCCCACTTCCAACAATTTCCTTTGTTCATTCTTTCCTTCTCTCTGTTTTATCTTTTATCTTTTTTTTTTTTTTTTTTTTGATAAATGAATCACGTGCTTCACATAAAATACATTTTTAATTAGAGCTTAATTAAGAAAATCAAACTTGAATAAATAGTCATAAACGAGATCAGAGTTGAATTTCAACAAATTCTTTTGTGTTTCCTAAACACAGTCCTTTATGCTAGGATAATCTTCTCAACACCATTTTAGAAGGCATATCACGACGTGCATGTAAAGGTGTTATAGAAGATGAAATGCTAAGCTTGCAGTCTCTATTGGTGAAGCTTCTCTCTCACTTCACATGCCTGGAAGATATATTTGTGCTGGTATTTCCTATACTATTGGATATATTTTCATCTTCATCTATTTATAAGTCTATTTTCTTTAAGGTGGTTGATTTAATTATTATTCTTTTACAGAATCACTTTCCCGAAATCTTAGATGTAATACATGGAAGCACACGGAATGTTGTCTTTATGCACATCCTTGATATGGCAACAAGGTATTCATGTTCTTATTCCTAATTTTATCATCTTGCAAATGTTCTGATTTTCTAGGTCCTTTCAAATGTCATCACCTCATTGGCATTGATACCATCTTGCATTGTGTTTGGCATGATTCTTTGTTCAAAGTAGATATAGGGATGGAAATACGGTTCCAATATATAAATATATATATGCAAACTTGCCAAATATAAACTCTATCCTATGAATAAATGCAAACCCACACAATCCTTCCTCCTCATTCACAGTGACCTGCGTGGTGCCTCTAAAATCAAAGGCTTAACTGATGTAGATAACTCAAACTATGTGGATAAAAATACTCAGATTGAATCTATTGTCTTAGAAATCAACAATCAATTTAAAATGCTTGGTGCATAAAAAACTAGATTGGAAGCAATATTTATCGCTTCTCGGCTGTCACAAATCAACTCCATTTGATTAGTACTTTCAAGCCTCAATTATAAATTGTTGCTAAGACCATGGCATGATATTAAGCTTTTGTTCTAGATTATGGCACCACATTTTGTTTCTAGCTTTTCCATGAGACAATTATATCAAACAAGCACACTGATAAACCTTTGTAATATGCATGTTTATAGAATTGGGAATTAGGATAGAAGAGAAGAAGATTAGAGGGTTGAAGAAGAGAATTAGAAGAGATTAGTGGGCAATAGAGAGAGAGAGAGAAGAACAGAGGCAGAGGGATAGAGAAGAGTGTTGGAAGCCTACGCATAATTAGGGGCAGATTTGCACCTATTTTAATCTTGGTAGTTACCAAGATTTTAGGATTTAGTATCTAATTAGATATTATTATGAATCTTTTTGAATTTTGTATTTTTGATGATTATGATATGTAATCCCTAGATATTTGGATCTATTTTATGTAATCCCTAGATATTAGGATCTACCTCACTAAACACTGGGTATATAATTTCTGAAGTGCACAGTGAATAAAACAATCGAAGTTGAATTTCTTCAATATACTTCATCGTCGTTCTCCTTCAAAGAGAGAACTGATTCACACTAACCATATCATAATAGCCTGATGAATTACAATGAGGTGCTGCCTATTTATACTAAGGCAGGGGATAGGGTCACTAGAAGCTAATCATAAAGGCGCCTCACTGCCTAACGGCTAACCACTAACTAACAGTAACTAACTTTTAATTTTCATTGCATTTACATATCAATACCCCCTTCCCAAAACATCCTTGCCCTCAAGGATGATTGACAACTAACAAATCTGAAAACCACAGTAACAGACTTGAGAAGTTTGAAAACATTTTGCTGATCCTTGAAAAATCCTGTTGCTTGAAATCTTGTACCCAGAAGCTTGTCTTTCAAATTGACCTTCAGTACTGGTGCATTCTAGTCCTCCTTCTTTTCTTCCAACTCAGTGAACAGATTCTTCCATAAAGCATTTCAATTAACTTGCCCTTAAACCAAATCTGGACCAAAAGTCTTGCGGGAGAGAAGAGCAGCAACGAAATTCCATCTTGCAGCAGCCTTTTATTGAAAATGCCCATAGAAAATATGCAACCCAATTGAAACATTATTGGGCTCTTGTCTTTACTGCATTTTTCAAAGCCCATTTGTTCAGCTGGAATTAAAAAATGCAGTATATCAACAAAATATCTCAGACAGTCAGAGAAAATGGGAACCAGCTATAGTCTTGACTTTTCAAACCCAACTTCACTCAGCCACATCATATCCCACCCAAGAATTTCAAGTTCTGGATGCAGCTGTGTTCCACACATATCTTCATTCTTCTTTTTCGAGACACCTCTTTCAACTTGCGGGAATTCATGAGCTGAAGAGTCCATAACAAACAGAGACAGTGAAGAAGAAAAGGAATGTAACGGCAAGAATAGGATCGGCATCGAAAGGATAAAAGAAGTCGGCTCCACGCTTGAAGGGGCGTCATGTGACACACCCAGAAAATGTCCGAGAGTCTCGAAACTCAAATACCCATAAACTCTAGATGGGATTTGTGCATTCACCTTCGCTGCCCTGTTTTGGTCCATCGTAATCGACAACTCTGGTCCAATGCCTTTCAAAGACGTCTTCGTATCTCTGGTTACTGCACTTGAAAGACCTTGGGTTGAGAAAGAACTTAATTGCATGATGTTGACTTCATCACCCTCGGTGTCTAGCATAGAAATAGGGGGTTCAAGACCCGTGTGTCTTCTTGAACTTCATTAGATGCTTTTGGAATGACCAATCCTTCTTCTTGCCCGGCCAAGACTTTTCTTGTCGTTTCCGCTTTCTTGGCTCGCCATTGCAAGGATGTTTCTTGCACTCTTGCCAAGCGTCTGGCTTCCAGCATGGTTCTTGGTCCAAATAATCGGACAGACTCTGCTATTTCATCTTTCAAACCGGAAACATATGCCTCGACAAGATATGACTTGGACAAATCCAACTTCTAAATTGTAGAGTCGAACCTCACATTAAATTCACTCAAGGATCCAGTCTGCTGCAGGTGAGTTAAATCGGTCATTGGGTTCTCGAAGGGCTGACCCATGAGTGCAAGGCCCTCGATTTCTTGAGTTAAAGCCTCAAGATTCTGCTGCATCCCTTGCTCAAACATTTGCAACTCGTCTCTGTAACCTTGCACCAAGTTTTAGAGAGTCTTGGCGGCTTCATTGAGAGTGCCGATAGTCCCTACCCTTTGCTCAATAGCATGTAGTCTTTCTTCCTTAATTCTTGATGTTTCTTGTGACTGAGTCCTAGCATTCAGCACCGGAGTGAAGAGCCAATAACCAAGGCCAAGAGCCGAAAGCTCAATACCACTGATAAACCTTTGTAATATGCATGTTTATAGAATTGGGAATTAGGATAGAAGAGAAGAAGATTAGAGGATTGAAGAAGAGAATTAGAAGAGATTAGTGGGCAATAGAGGGAGAGAGAGAAGAATAGAGGCAGAGGGATAGAGAAGAGAACTGATTCACACTAACCATATCATAATAGCCTGATGAATTAAAATGAGGTGCTGCCTATTTATACTAAGGCAGGGAATAGGGTCACTAGAAGCTAATTATAAAGGCACCTTACTGCCTAACGGCTAACCACTAACTAACAGTAACTAACTTTTTAATTTCCATTACATTTACATATCACACACCATATGATAAAATAGATAATTATCAATAGGAGATTCAACACAGTTAGTGTTTCTATGGCAAATTATCTGGGGGTTGCTCTTTACTACATATTGTAATCCTTCACTTGGAGCTCCTTAGATTGAAGGATGCGAATCACCATGTCCCAATGAGTATCTCACAAAGACTACAAGAACTGACTACCTACACTCAAAAGCAAATGAGATAATTGGGCGAGTGATGACAAGGTGGTTAAGTTTTCCAACTAGTTTATGGTATCTTTAAGGATATTTGAGAAGCGTCCCTTATCCATACAAGAGTTTGACATTTGGAGCCATATGAGTATTAACTCATTTGCAATCTAACATGCTTGTTTCACTCACTATGTCTAAAGCATATTACCTTTGGGATATAGAAATCCTGTAGAAGATTGGGCTGCCTCAATATTAAAAAGTATATGAGCCCACATCCTTCATTTGGAAGGAAGAGTAAGTATTATTTAAGTTGAATGATGTCTCCATGTTTATCATTGCTTGTAATGATGATGTTATCCTCACAAACAACTAGGTAGATGCATTGATTAAACAAGGTCAGGTGATAGAACCAACAATGATCTACCTTGATTTGAATCATATGAAATATTTGAACAAATGAGCGAAATTTGCCAAACTGATATCAAGGAGATGCTTTTCAACCATAAGCGCAAAACCAAGCAATTTTGAAGCTGATAAAGAAACTAGTGGCACATAGCAGCTATAGCATGGATCAAGTGAATGGAATTAATTTTTGCTATAGGAGAAAGGTGTTGCCATAATCACGACCAAAATTCTGGGTATATCCCTTAATACTGAGTTGATTCTTTAAATAATCAATGGAAATGATCATTGCTTGGTACCACTCAGATGATAAAGTGCCTCATTGACATCTTTTGGAATGGAAACAAAATCCAATGAAGACACAAAAGCATAATAGGGTGTAGAAAAGTGATGATAAGTCAAGAAAATTGTAATGTGGGATGGGTTCTATAAGTTGAGTAACTTTGTATGGAAATGGGAACACTTTCATACTAAGGGAGGACTGGAGTCAAGGGCTGGTGCTGGAAGTGAGTCAATTGCTACATCAACAAAGCCTGTAGGAAAGGGAGGGCAGGATGCCAATGATAAGTTTGAATGGTTGGTGGAGAGGTGGTTGTCGAAGGGGCAATACAAGGAAATAGAAGAACCTTAGAGAAAGATTGATGTTCAGTTGTGGGCAAAGATAAATATTGAAATGTTTCAAAGAATGTCTCATCAATAGAGGCAAAGGTTTTTTTGCTGTCTTTGGAGTAACGTTGATATCACTTCTGAAGGCTTAAATACCTAAGGATGATGCATTAGATAGATTTAGCTTCAAGTTTATCTTTGTCAGGGTTAGATCATGAATAAAAAAGAGAAATTGAATAAAATAGAGAATTTGGTTATGTTAATAGAAAAATGGATGCAGTTAATTGAATTACAATAATCACATGACCCAAAAAATGAAGAGGCACAACTTGAGGGCGAGAGTTAGTAAATGGCAACATGTCTATACACCTACCACAATCTAGTATTGAAGCCTCTAAGTTTAGTATAATCCTGCAACAACTATGTCTTCAAACTTGGTCATTAAGCATTTAGTCTTATTTTAGCACGTGTCAATAATGCTTTTATGCATCGATTTCTTCCCTTAGGTGGACTCTACATTTTGTTTAGCCTTTTCCATCTGTAAAATTCAATTATTTGATCAATGAACTGAAGAACATACCCTCTATTTTATGGTTAATTATTATGCAGGAATTGTCGCATTAGACACCCAACAACCATACAATTGCTTTTTGAAATTTCTCAAACTCTACATGACGATATGGAATTCATGAATGTTAAAGACGATAATAGCCGTGTGTCTCAGTTGATCTCTCGCTTTGTTCACAAGGTAAATTTTGTTCTATACTTGTTTGTGGTAATGTTTTTTGTGTGGATTATGATTGTTTTTTTCCCCCAATTTTTATGCGTATATTCACTAGGTAGATTATGGGGCAGACTTGGAAAGCCATTTAGCTTTTTTGGTTGATTGTCGAGGAGCTTTCAGCAGACTAGATGAACTTAAGGTATTATTTTCATCCCAGTGCATCAAAGATAAAGGTTGAAACTTTATCTCATGTTAGAATTTTAGAAGATTTATTTTATTATTGTTGATATTGCACCTTTATTGTAGGAATATGATATTGTTATGTATTTATGAGCCATCAAAGCAAAGGCTCCGCTCTCTTGTATATATATTTCTCTCCTCAGAATGAATAAATATCGTATTCCAATCATATATATGTATACACAAGTGCTAGCATTTTCCACTTGATATTGCCTATCAAGTCATAAATAGAGAAGTTGATTACATACTTGGCAAAACTAGGCAAAAATCTTGGAAGGACGTGTGGGGGTCCATGTAGTGGATATTGGCTGCTGGACTTGGCTATTCGACTAGTACATTGTTGTAGTACAATAATACAAAAGTACAATGGTAGTACAAGAGAGTACAAAAAAGTACAACAAATCTAGACACAATTCTACACTATACACATTGTAGTGGTACTTTACTACTGTGACGTCCTCAATCTTTGCTTCATAGGATTGACCAACCATGACATGGTGGTTTTATTCCCTTAAAACATGATGTCATACTTGGGGTACATGATAGCTAAGTTGAATGGAATCTCTAGTGAAGTACTTCTCCTTTTCTTCACAACCTCAGATAAGCATCAAGGTAATTGAAGACCATAGGGGGTAATTATTACAGTTCAATTTATGGCATATGATTGCTTGAGGGCTTTTACAACCATAGAGTAGCTAACTGGTTTGCAAAGCTATTTGTCTGGTTTAAGGCTGATGCTCTTGTGGCTAATTGTTGATTTGTACAGACAACAAACTGGAATAAACTGAATTCTACTATTTAGTGATGGAAGGCATCACCTAATCACATTAGAGGTGTTTGGGTATTGATCAGAGGGAAGACCGGTCTGATCCCATTATCAAGGGAAAAACATCATATTGCATCCTAGTTCCAAGAAAATTGAGGAAATTTGTAAAAGTGAAAAATTAAAAGCAGAATGACTAAAAAATGAAAATAACAAAATAATAATCATAAAGGATACCTACAGCAGTTTGATGCTTAGATAAATCAATTGACTAATATCTGTTGGAGTAAGGTAGCAGTTGAAGGTTATGCATATATATTAATCATTTAGAAAAAGGAAACAATTTAAAATTATAATGGTTGGAGAAGATTTAATTCCATATGACCTAAAGAACCTTTCTGGTTATCACTGAAAAAAAGAACCTTTCTGGTGACGTAGCAATTATGCTTTCTTGCAGGAAACACTTGTTCACTCCAGCAACTATTTAGCTATTCAAGCATTGAGATCTAAAAAGCATCTTAATTTTGTCAAATCCTGCATGACATTTAGTGAAATCACAGTACCGTCTATTTGTGCTCAGAGGAGGCAATTTGATCTTCTTCTAGAGACAGCAGAGGTATTTTCAGATTTGACATCAAAATTTTACACGTATTTTTTCTTTGCGTGAAGTGTATCCATGCTTGCATATTTCAGGTTTCTCTACTTGGGGGCTTGTTTTCTCATTCAGGCGAACTAATTGACTCAGCAATTGGCTGTTTGCAGAGTTCAGACATAATGGACGGTTAGATTACGTGTTTTGTTGTGAAAAATTCTTTGATTAAAGAGATGAGGAGGTTGCAGAAAAAGTTGAGAATCAGTTATATACTGCTGAGTATTTATTGTGTTATTGTATAAAATTTTGATACAATTCTTATAAATTATCAAACTAGGCATAATTTGAGCAACTCTCATGCAATTGGCAATGAAATCTGATTAAGCCAACAGTTATATCTAATTTCTTTGATCCTCTGGCTATATCTTGGAACAGCCTCTCCTCTTGCGGCAGTAAGGTTGCATATATCTATTCCTTCACATATCTCACCTGGTGGGAGCCTTATCCATTGGTTTGCTCTTTTTATATCTAATTTCATTTGTCCTCAGGCTATATTCCTATTGATTTGAAACATGTTGGTGTTCGCCTCTGTGTCTATCCTTACAAGTAGTTAGTGTTGGTTATTGCAACTTACTAGCAGTCCCATGTTTTTTAGGGATTGGAAGTTATTTTCAGTTATGCTGTCAAAACTATAAATATCATATGATGTACTTTGCCAAGAATATGAATAAAAGTATTATTCAGCAAATTATCCTATCTTCTCTAGGATTTCAGATTCTGATTCTAGAGTTCTCCTCTCTACTCTCTCTTATCTTTCCTCCCCTTTGTCCTATTTCTACTTCTATTTCCCAGATTCTCCTAATTAGATTTTGTTACTTGTGGACTCTCACTACCCTTCTACAATCCTATTCTGTATTCTCCTTATTTTATCTTCTTCTATCTAGTTTCTTACATTTTGGTATTAGAGCCTTTGATCTTGTTACTGTTGGGACCAAATGGTGAACACACGCAACACAACCTTTGTTTCTGAACCCATTTTACCCAATCATATCCCAGATTCTCCTAGAGTATTGTAATATATATTATAATAAAGCAATCACGTATTCTCATTTCCCTCATTCTTTTAATTATATTTTATATTAATATATAATGGGTGAGAATGTGCAATTTTTGCATAGAGCCAAGAAGATCTCATGCTGATTTTGGAAAAGGAAAAAAAGTAAGAACTTAAGTTGGCTTCCTCCAACACGCTTTGTCAGATACTCAGATCATTATTGCAAAACCCAACCTTCCTTCTTCCTTCTTTCAAATTTCAATCTCCCCACTACTCTATGGGCTCCCTGAATTTTGATGTTTTCTGGCCCTTGTCTCTCTCACTCGCTCAGCAACTTGAAGTTGAACAGCAAGTAACTTCACTCCTTTGAAATCATCCTTTTCCCCTTTCTTCTTCACTCTGTTGAAATCATCTTTCCCCCTTTCTTCCATGTTTCTTACTCTAAGAAACTTCTTTTTCATTTTTTATCATGAATGATTCTTCAGGTGTTTTCTTGCAGAGTAAGTTTATTTTGCATCTCTCTGTGTATTTTCTTTCTCCTTCTTCCTCTCCTTTCTTCTTTGTCAGAGTTCTGTTTTTTGAATATCTTCTTTAAAATGTAACCCAGGTAACCTGGCTAACCCGGCAGGTTACAAACAGGTCATGCTGGGTCTTCCCAAGTCAGCTTTTCTCCAGGTTTGCTGGTTGCCAGGACCAGACAAGTTACTGGGTCACCGGTTTCCAGTCCAACCATGCCAGTCCTGTCTGTTTTTAGTACTATGATTATGAGGGAGTCTCCTAGTTACATTGCGTTGCTCAGATGAATATAACAAAATATTTCAATCATTCTCGTATTCAGCCATCCAAAAAACTAACCGGGAAAACCTATCTGTTCTGCAATAAATCTCCAATAAGTTGCTGGATCTATAAAAGTATGCACTGTATTCTTTTTTTTTTTTTTTTTGGGGTTTTTTGGGTGCCCCATGACCATTACTATCAAGTTTTTTATGCTTGCCTCTGCAATTTGAAGTTACATTTTAAAGTACTATGAATATTCCATATTGGCTTCTTTTTGAAAGAATATTTGGTTATCTGTAATCTAGCAAGCATTATATATGCAATTGACCATTTATTTGGTTGGTTCTTCAGGATGTCGAACCCAAGCTGATATTGGGGGACTAGTCTCATCAATCACAAAACTTTGCGGTTTATTGATTATGGTTCCAGGTTATTTAATTTATTGCATTTTCTTTATTGCTTTAAATAATGTTTGGATATGCTTAAAAATTTGAGCTAATAACATCTCATCTGATTCTTGATCAATTCTTCAATTCTTTCATAGACATTTTTTTTAAGCTTGTGAACCAAACGTGCAAAGGTGATGTATTTTACACTTAGCAATGTTCTTCATAAAATTTATGAAGGTGGTACTTAATTTGGATACTGCTAAAGGTATACAATTCTGATCATTGGCCCTTATTGAACAATTTTACCTATTATAATTTAGATTGAGCAAGTCTAGAGTTTAATTGTGAAGTTCTCGCACATGATTTTTTTTTTTTTTTATTTTCTTTACGAAAGCCTCAATCACCTCTAAATAATGGAGTTCAATCTTATTTTGCTTTAAGTTTAGCAATCTTCGTTTGCATGCATAGCAAATGCTTTTCATATAGAAACTTCACAACCTATTAAATTTGGGAGGTCTTGGCTATGTTAATTTCTAACTGAGGATCTGAGAACTATTTGAAGAGATTAGGTATTTTTGTTGCCCAATCTTTGTATGGTTTTATTCACCATGATTTTCTTTTAATGGAAATGAAGGTAATTTTAGTCAAGGATTCACCTATTTCCCTTGTAACTTGTTCAGCGTTATCAGCTCCCAATCATGGTAAACCTTCCTTGCCTTTTATCCTGATGCAAAACCTGTCATATGTTTTGTTTCTTTACCCCTAACATTGGTCTTTATTATATATCTTTTGACCTTTATTTTTGATTAATTAAACCCTTGCAGGATTGAACCAAAACTGAGGATACGTAGTTTTTCTGCTGTCATTTTATTATTGACCACTTTGTCACAAGACAAGCTTCCATATCATGCAAATATGGAGGTATAGCTTTGTTGTATACTTGTATATTTAGGCCTGGCAAGTTGGTCGACTTGCGTGTTTTGGTGTTATTAGCAATATAGTTAGGTGCGCTTAAACGGATGTTTTAAGACGGATTAAGATAGTTGAGACTCTAGTAGGCTGTAGGCCATAACTACTCAGGAACTGAAACCCGTATTATTTTAACTGTTCTCGTTTTGCAGCCAGCCGTTTTAACTTTTAACCAAGAGTCTGTCTGGGTGCCTCCTATTTATTCATGTTCATATTGTTTGTAATAAGTGCAATTCTTTTGTTACTGAGCATTTCTAACCGGTTTACTTTTTCTTTTAATAATTTTGATTTCTAAAACATGATGTTGGTATTTTTCAGGTTCCAGGCAATGACACGTTATACTATGGTAATTTGTCTTACAAACAAGAGCTTGTTTCTTTGGCCAACCTTATTCTTCAGAACTTGGTTAATGTCATTCAACAAGAGCCTTTGCAGGTAAAATTGTATCAACATCAAATAATATTTTTTGATTTATTTGACCCATCATAATTGTTCCTTAATTTGAGGACAATGTGAAGGCTGCTAGAGGAACTATGGCGCTTGAAGCATGCAACTCCATTGCATCATCTTTCAAGGTTCGTTTGTCTGTAGAACACTGTTCTCTTTTAAACGATTTTAACCAATGATTACCTTTCATACATGCAAAAGAGAAGGGAAAATAATGGCCTGTCCATGAAAATGAATGTTAAACATATTATGTCACAGAAGTTGGAAAAAGCTTGGCCTCTGTTCCTGCTCAGTAGTTTATCCTAACATATGTATGATCAGTTTGTTTTTTGACCTTGTGATTGGGCATTTGCTAACTTGCAGAAGAAATGATCCATTTTGTTCCCCTTTCCTTTTTCCTTTGTGTATTCAGATTGTCAGAATATAGGATATTCTTTCCTTTATGTTATCTAAATATTGAATTGAAAGAAGGTCCTATATCTGGGAAAATTGGGTGCTGAAGATTGGTCAATGCGAATCATATTTTATGTTTGTCACTGTGTGTATACTAAATCAAATCCACCAACATAAATGCGGTTGCTTCTCTGGCCCAAAAGAAAATCTTGTAGCCCCAAAAAAATTGAATACCCTCTTAGTGAAACCGGATCATTTATAGTCTTCTATTCAAATTTTTGTATGATAAACCAAATGTTTGATTCTATGTGTTACTCCCTCCCATCCTTAATATAAGTTCATGTTTATAGTTCAATTTTTTCATTGAAGTAGATTTTATACTCCGTCTTAAGGATTAGAGGGAGTATTTACTTCTCTTATGTGACAAGGCTTGTTGCTGATGGTGTTATTTTATTCATTTCTCGTGTTGACAGTTAAGCGACGACGTATTGGCTGTTTGTGTCTCACTGATTGAAACTGCCAAGTCATGTTTGGATGCTCGAGACAGATACTTGCAGTCAACTATTCAATTTGTAGAAAAACAGTTGCCAGCTTCTGCAAGAGCCTCCTTGATGTCTTCTATATGATGTGTGTTTGTATAGGTTGGATTTGATATAGATAATAAATTACTTTCTCTGGTCTTAATATCGATGAGTTAGTTGTTCCTTATATTTAAGACCAGAGGAAGCAGTTTATCGTTTATCTATACGTACATCTCTCTCTCTCTCTCTCTCATTTGAGGTAAATTTGTATATTGGATTCAGGCAATACTAACTTCTTCATTCTTTTCTCTTCCCATAGCAAACAAAGAAAAGTTCTGTTTTTTTTTTAATTCACACTTGATTTTGGATTTCAAATCGATAGAATTAACCTTTCATCATCTGAGTAATACTCAAGTTATAAAATCGTCTCCTTTTTTATGTTAAAAAATCATCTTCTCTATTATAATCAAAATACCGAAAAGAATTATTCCCTCCTATTCTTAATATAATATATATTTAGGGTTGATCTTGGTCCTAAATATAAGATGTAGTTTTTATATTTATTAATATTGTGCAAATTTATTCCTATTAATGTATCCTTAACAATAATTAAGAAGAGGGAATGAGAGAATTAAGGAAGATGATTATGGTGTGTAAGAAAATACATATTATATTAACAAGCTCAATTAGCTTTCTTAATCTAATTAAATTAGGTAAATATATCTCATATTAAAGACTGGAGGGGGTATACTCCTTCTAGTCCTTATTATAATGTACCAATTAACAAATACTCTTAGTCTTTTTTATACGGCACTCGTTAGTTTTCAAAGAGTATTAAATATTTATTTTTATATATGCTAATAATTAATAAGGGTAGTGGGAGAAAATAATAGTTAATATGATATTAGAGTTTAGTATAGTTGGTAATGGTAGTATTGGAAATCACTTATTTTTTAAAATAAATTTAATGCTTCAGCTGTTTACATTAATTTGTGAGAATTAATAGTTGGCGTCTTAAAATGAGGATTTAATTTTGTAGTACCTATATAAGTTAGTAGTTTATGTAAGTAAATTATAGAATTTAATTATTAAAAACGAAAACAATAGTAATTCAAAATAGCCTGGTTCATATTGAACATTTGATTGTATTGTTTTGGGCCAAAATATTATCCTATTAAATAATCAAGGTTTGATCAATTAATATGCTACTATCCCCCCCCCCCCCCCCCAAAAAAAGACGTTGACCCGCTTATCTTTGTGTGTGTATTCCAAGTAACAAAGTTTATATATAATTTGGGTTTGGATTGGAATATCTGTTATGAGATGGCCCCAAGATGTATTCTTTCATACTCTTTCGATCCTCAAATGTTAATATATTTAAAAAAGGCCAATTAAACTAAAATCAATGTTGCCATAGCTGAACCGAACTGGCCAACTTGACAAAGAACTGGTGCATGGTCTGGTTCGGAACAATACCATCACCAGTCAAAACCAATGAAATTGGTGGGAAAACATTTTCATTTTTTAAAAAAATGACAAAGACCTTGCTTGATAATTGTTTTTTTTTTTTTTTAAAAAGGCCTCATTTGATCGTTAATTTTTTTTTACCTGAGGGATTTAGTGGACCTTTACACTATTAGACCGGTTTCATGTTGGTATTTGATAGTTAATTTTTAGTTAAGTGTTTTGTAAAAAAAAAACAAAAAAAAGAAATATGTTGCTAACAAATAAAAAAAATCAAAACAATTTTGACATTTTCTTTGTTAATTCCCTATTTCACTCACCGCCTCACTTGCGACTCTATTTCAGGCACTCATCTTCTTGATTGCTTGCCTTCGTCTATATCATTTCTCAATCATCCACCTTTCCATCCTTCGTCACTACACTCTCCACTCTATCTCTTACATTCTCTCAGTTCTCCAAATTAATTTTAAAAATAATTGTTGCAAACAAGTTATATGTTTTTTGTTTTGAAATGTAATTTCTTAGAACAATCATCCAACATATTTGTTTGTTTTTTCTTCTAAACTTGTGATGTGAAAGTGCAAATGGACTTTGGATCACTCTAGAAAACTCATCAACAATTCACCAAATGCCACTAGGTATTCTATCCAGAACACGATTGTTGTTAGATATGATTAATTTTGATGATGTCAGATATATATGCTAAATATCAAAAGCAAAAAGTTTACATAATGTATTTATCATATACATTGATTAACTACTATGTTTAATATGAAATATATTGAAAATTAGTCAAGAAAAGAAAGAGGGTATCAAGTTTGATTATGGTGAATAATTAAGAAGAAGATTAATAAGCTATTGTACAAAGAAGTTATCAAATATGGGGAGAAGAAGTCAAAAAAAGGATGAAGTTATTGAGTTGGGATTGATCAGAATGATCAGGAGGAGGAAGAGAAAGGAGATTGAAGGCATTAGTCAATAAAGCAATGAGTTATAAAAGGATTGTGGAGAACAATCAATAAGAATAAGAAGAAGAGAAGAAATTAAAGAAAGAAGAACTTGCAAAATATAATGGGAATATCAAGTTTCCGATTCTTAGATTTGATATTGGTGGTTTCAATGTTCAAATAGACATTTACTCTCTTGGTCCATTTTTCATCCTCTGAATCCTCTTTAAGTGAAGACCCTGGATTTGAATGTAGTTTAGGGCTCAAATGATTTGGAATATTAGTTTCTGTGCGTCAAACAAAAAGGAGATTTCTCTTGCCTCTTTTAAGCTGAATTTTCCATATATTCATCAAAACCTGGAACCAACTTGCATCATTGTTCTGCAACTGCAACTATGTATAACATGATGCTTGGTTTTAATTGGGTTTGTTCATTTTATCTCGAGATCTTATCTCTGTTATTTTATTTTTTCAATGATTTCCCAAGAATGTGATGGTTTTTGTTGTGTTTCAAAGAGCATCAACTTGCCGAACGATGCTCTTCAGCGAGAACAATCACAGAAAAGATGTGATTTTTTCATTTTAAATTCCAATCATGAAAATGCCATTTCATATGCCTTGTCATCTGCTTATGTCATATGCCAACTCAGGTTTTTTGGTCAAACTCTTGCTTACTCATCACTTTTACAGTCAAACTAAAGGTTCTATTAGAGTTGGATCAGATTGCACCATTTTAAATATTGTAGGGCTGAAATTGCACCATAAATAAATAATTTTAAGACACTGGATGCATCTAGTACCCAAGCTTTTCCGATTCTAACTGAATCTCAGCCATGGCCGAAATCCAAGTAATCTCCACAACTTTGGTGCAAGCTCGAAGCAGCAATGGTGACCTCATTCCAAAAATTGACTTAACTCCATGGGATCTCCAATTTCTTCAAGTCGAAACCATCCAAAAAGGTCTTCTCCTTCACAACCCTAAATCGAAAGACACTTGTATCCAGCACCTCAAACACTCACTTTCCTCCACTCTAGACTTGTTCTTTCCCCTTGCTGGACGTTTCTCCATAGTTGAACACGATAACCAAACAATCTCTGTTTCCATTTCTTGTAACAACGCCGGTGCTCTGTTTGTCCATGCCATAGCTAAGAGCGTTACTCTTTCTGATATTCTCGAGCCCATCTATGTTCCTCGTCTTGTTCACTCCTTGTTTCCACTGAACGGAGTGAACAATCATGAAGGTACTTCGAAGCCATTGTTAGCCGTACAAGTTACAGAGCTAGTAGACGGCATCTTCATCGGATGTTCAATCAATCATTCTGTTGTGGACGGCAAATCGTTTTGGAATTTCTTCAATTCTTGGGCTGAAATCTCTCGAGTTATGGACAAAGTTTCCAAACTGCCTGCTCTTGAACGCTGGTTTCTTGAGGGTATTGAGCCCCCTATTTGCTTTCCTTTCACAAAGGGAAATCATCATCGATACACTGATGAGTTGATTACGCCGCCAGAGAGAGTGTTCCACTTTTCAAAGGAAAAGATTGCTCATCTAAAAGCAAAAGCAAACGAAGAGGTTAACACCACAAAAATATCATCCCTACAGGCACTTCTAACTCATGTTTGGCTGTCTATAATCCATAACCAACATCTCGATCCAAAGGAGGATGTCACTTTTGGGTTACTAATAGGTGCTAGACCAAGAATATTGCACCCACCATTACCGGAGAGTTATTTTGGAAATGCTGTGCATATTGGTAAAATGACCATGAAAGCAGGGGAAATACTTGAAGTAGGGCTTGGCAATACCGCTTTGGAAATGAACAAAATGATTTCTTTACATACACAAGAGAAGTTTAAGGGTTTCTATGAGTCTTGGGTTAAAAAACCAGAGCTGTTTCGACTCAGTGGGATGAAAAGTAATACAACTAGCACAAGCAGTTCTCCAAGGTTTGACATTTACGGAAATGACTTTGGGTGGGGCAAGCCAGTGGCGGTTCGAAGTGGCCCTGCAAATAAAGCTAACGGAAAGCTTACTGTATTTGTCGGAGCAGAAGAAGGTGGTATTGACATTGAACTTTGCTTAGGGTTTGAGATTTTAGAAGCCCTGGCAAATGACCCTGATTTCATGGATTTTGCTTCTGTCTAATATTTGTCTTCTAGGCTAAAAGCACAAAATAATCTTTAAGTTCAATTTGAGGGATATATTTGCATGTTGAAACACGAACTAATATTGTAAAATTGATGCTTTGCTATATTGATTAATGATTATGTACGCCTGTTGTATTTTCATTTAGAGTTGTGAGTAAAGAATTGAACTCCGATGATTCGCCTGACCAAATTCAAATCTCAGACATGCTATATTCACTACTGCAGACATGCTAAATTTCATTTGGGACGTCTAAAGTCTTACCTTAGACGTCCCTAATATTTGGAACGTCTTTTCTTACAATTTACTACGTCCCCAGTATATACGTCCCCCCGTTTTGGGACGTTAAAGGTGCCAAATTTGGAATGTTATAGCCCTTTTTGTAGTAGTGATTTAGTAAAAGGCTTTTTGGTAGATTTAAGGTATTTTGAGGCGTATACTATATTTAATAAAAAGGTTTAGCAAGATGCTCGTACTACATTTTAAATTGAACTTGAGCAAATGTACGTTTAAAAGAGATCAGAAGCTGCCAAGATTTTGGACTCAATCTCAACATATATACAGAACTTACAAGAACTAAACTCTATTTTATTCTTGACTGCCTCCTTTTTACAAGCCAGGGTGTTTATGTACCCCACCAGCACACAGTCAACTCAGCAGCCTTAATTGTACAAGAAACATTGGATTCTCTTTCATGTGTGTAATATACCAAACTTTGTAATCATTAGAGTGTATATATGTAAATCAGTTAAATGAAAATAAATACCGGTGCTTGTGTATATAGATAAGGATCTATTTTTTGGAGCTCCCAGACACACATGGTGTCATTTAGTGAAGTTAAGAAGCCAAGGTTACTAATTACTAGTATAAGTAGTCGGAGGAAATTTATCAGTGTCTATAAGACACTTAGCGCCATTTAAGGGACATAGGGAGCTCATGGCGTCATTTGGCAGACCTTGATATACATGTTGCAGTCTCGAGTAAAACCCGAGTAAGATTCTAAGTGAGTGTTTTGGTGAGCAATTGTGAGGTCCAATCGTGCAATTGGAGCCCTAATTGCACGATTGCCATCTTTTGGTAAAAGCTGCAATGTTTGGTTCAACGATTGGGTAGTAGGGCTTGAGGCAATTGAGAAGGTGAATCACATGATTATAATAAGTTAGAATTTGGAGCTTTTAGCTTCAACAAAATGGCTTCTTGGGCTTCTGCATTTCATGCATTCTGCAGTTGCAGAAGCATCTGAAACAACAGGCATGATTCCCAGAGAGAGAAGAGAGATGAAATGAAACAAAACTTAATCGAGGGAATGGAGGGATTTAAGTCTATTGCAAAGAGGAGCACAAAAGATTGAGTTTTGAAGGAGAAAGATATTGGAATTTTTTATTTTTTTAATTGTGGGGTTAGCTTTGTTTAAGCTGTTAGGTGGGCTTGTATTAAATCATCATCCTAGCCTACCAGCTTTTTGAATTCGGACATGTAAGCTGAACTTGATACGGTTCCTACGTGCTCAAAACATAAAAGCAAAGCTTGTCTGATGATTAAGAGATAGGAAATTACCTATTTCCACTTGATTCTATAAGTATTTTCCTTTCTTCTTCCTTCTCTTCTCTTCTCTTCACCCTCACGGCTCTCTGTTTTTTTCCTGCAGCTCAGTTTTTTAGCCGACCCACTCTTGATGTGTTTTAGGACTTTAGATGACTTTCATCCAACTATTAACACAATTGGAAAATTGTTTCAATTCCATTTCCTCTAGAAATATTAATTTAACGGCTGCCAAAGATCAAATGGCTCAAATTCTTCTTTCCTTCTCTCATCCATAAGATTACACCACCTCTGTCCTTTAGAAGGTTAGGGATTGCTCACCCCAAAGCCTAATTGTACCATGAAATTTTAATTTTTGCAATTCATATGGGATTAATCTTCAACAATAGTGTAGATGAACAACATTCCGCGATAAATTTTGGTAGGCGAGCTTCCTCCCAAATGAATCATATTCATGACTCAATTAGAGACCAAATTGTACGGGATATGTGATCCAATTAGTTATGAAATATTATTTCATTAAATTATGTAATTTTTATTGCCAAATTTCCCAACTTTAACTTTTATAATTTTTTTATAATTTTTAATTTAATTTATCTCTTACCATCATCACAAAAGCCATTTATGCTAAAGCTAATCCAAACAAGTTCAACTTTTGCAAAAGTCACTTATACAACTGCCAATCCAAACATAAATCATATTACACAATCTGACTTTTACCAAAAACTAATATTGCAAAAAGTCATATTGAAAAAAGCCACTTTTGTCAATTGTTGTTCTAAACACACACTAAGTAAACACCAATAGAATAACTTTATTAAAGTAGCTTTAATAAAGTAAGTAATGATGACTCAACTTTTGTGGTGGTTCTATAAGAAAGTGACACGTGTCCATTTATCCTATGATATACTAGTTAACTTTTGTGGTGGCTCCATAAGAAAGTGACACATGTCCATTCATCAAGAGATGTACTAGTTAACTTTTATGTTGGAACACTCATAAGATGCCATATGTCCATTAATTATCAGGATCACTTTTTAACTTTTGAGTTGGCACTCTAAAAAGGTGTAGCCTAGCCTTTGAGTCAGGCGAATCCATCAGTATTCGGTCCGATCATATAATTGACTTTCTAAACACCGAACCCGGGAGTTAGGGCAATTCATCAGGCTCCTCTTTCCTAGACCCTTCAAGGATGCCTAGGAGAGAGAGAAAAGAGAAAGGATGATTCTAAGGGACACTTGTCATTCTATGACTTAATCACTTGACACATGGCACACTAGGAGGCTACCAAATGCAAGATCAAATCTTAACCTTCCATCATTCTTTAAGAATTCAGCCAGCCAAGAGAAAAGAAGGGGAAAAAAAGAAAAAATTCAAAAGAAATAGATAGAAGAGAGAAGGAGAGAGAACTTGAAGTCTTCTTGAGGAAATCTATCGATTTCACCACCGAATCTTCGTTCTCGACCGGTAAGGCCTTTAGAAATGTTGCTGTACTCGATGATATCTTTATTTCTATGGTTTTGGTTTTCTAATTCAAGGTGTTTGGTGTTGTTTAGTTAGCTGGAGTACTATCAAAAACAAGAACCAACTGTAGAATTGTGTAGAGGTAAGACTAAACTTCGATTTCAACCAAATATGTTATGGTTTCATTGAGTTTTCATGGATTCTTGGGCTGCCCTTTGGTTTTGGCCAAGAGGGATTTTTGAGGTCTAATGTTGATTTAAGCTTGAATATGATGATATATGGTATTTCATGATGATATTTGACTAGTTGGAGTTGAAAATTTCAAATTTGGTTGTTGTCAGTTGGGTGTGTGGTTTGGCCAAAACTAGAACACAAGCAGGAAGTGCGATTTTGGTATTTTTGATATCACCAATGTATTCTACATGAAAACATGTATAGGAGAGGTCCTTGGTTACGATTTTAGGTGGACCGGATTCAAGACTCTAAAATTGAAAATTTAACTTTCTTGTGAAATAGTGCTGCCAGAGTTGCGTTTTTGAGTGGCAGATTCCTTATGAAGAAAATTATTATGGTCAAACCTTGTCGATGATTATGATATTTTCTAGTTCTCAAGTAGACAATATAAGCTTTAATTTTGTATATAATATGTGACTTTTGGATTAGTACACAAGTAGATATGATTTATTGAAGATAGGCATTGAATCTAAATTGGTCTTTGTGGCAATAATGATTAATTGGGAATTCCGGAACTGTGTGCGTACAATCGACATTAGGAGGTATTTTTCCCTTAAAATAAAATCAAAGAAGGTCACATAGTACTTTGAACCACCTGAATTGGGTATTCCTAGAAAAAGATATGAATTTTCAAAGTTTATTGAAAATTTTGGCAGCTTTTAGCTAACATGCGAATTTAAGAAATTAAGGGCCAAGTGTAATAAGCTTGAACTCCAAGGGTATAACTAAGCATTTTGGGCTAGTGTGAACACATTGAATTTTCATTGGGCTTAGTGCACTAACCCTAAGGATAACCAACTCAAGTGTTTTGGAGTTTTTAAAAATTGGGACAAGTAATAACTTGTTCGTCCATGAATTCTACCCTATAGAATTTGATATCTTCCTGGGATACCTAAAAGACTGGGAACAAGTACAAGACGTGGAAAGGCTGTCAAGTATTAACTTATCCTTGACATACTATGTGTTCTTTCACATGGTTGTTTTACCATCTAGAATTCTGCATGAGAAACATGACATATACAAAATGGCCTATTAAGCATTCAGTAAAAGAAGGGCAGAAGCCCATAAAATATCCAACGCTGTAAGAATGGATTATATGTCTTGAGGATGTGCATGCTGCATAGAATGTGAATGTTGAATGTGTATTGCTTTATTGAATTGATTGTTTGCCTAACATGTTCTATGAATTTACATTTTTCTGAGTGATATTTGTTACTACTAAGATTCTTTTGAATCTCACCCCTTTCCAACAACCAATAACCTACAGCAAAACCGAGCAGCTCTAAGAGAATGAAGGTAACCCACAGATGCGTGAAGTGTATGCCGAATAGTTAGAGTCCCTTTGGTTATCTTTCATTTTGAATAATTGTATAATTTGTAAATGTAACTAAATAGAAATAGCAGTAGCAATAACACTAGCCGCATTAGTTGTAATCTATATAGTAATACATCAACAAACGTTCTAGTATCCTAATGCGATAAGTAAATTAGAGTTGGGCAACCAAACGCTAAGAGCCCATAAGTTAACCACTATTACATGGCCTATTTCCAGAGAATGCTCTGTATTTTAAATAAAAGGATTTGAAACTGATAAGTATCAATGAAATTGTAAACCAATTTGAAAGCACACTTAAAGTATTTTCAAAAGTTTTTGAAAAACCCACTCAAGTGTAGGTTTGAATTCTATATTGAAGTAGGCACTTTAACATTTTATGATAGAATACTGTATCCAAAGCCAAAGCCCCATACAGAATGACACCAAATGAAATAGTAAAACTAAAGAAGCAAATCAAAGAACTTCTGGAAAAAGAGTTTATACGACCTAGTGTTTTATTTTGGCGAGTACCAGTATTGTTTGTCAAAAAAGAGGATGGGAGCTTGAGGCTATGTATTGATTACAGAGAGCTAAACAAGGTGACCGTCAGAAACAAATATCCACTCCCTAGAATTGATGATCTTCTTGATCAGCTATCTGGTTCTAGTGTATACTCAAATATTGATATAAGATCGGGCTACTATCAGCTGTGAGTAAGAGCTAAGGATGTGCCAAAAACAACTTTAGAACTAGATATGGGCACTATAAGTTCTTAGTAATGCCCTTGGGACTGACCAATACACCTACAATATTTATGGGCTACTTGAATTGGATTTTCTGTCAGTATTTGGATAGTTCATGGTAGTCTTCATCGATGGCATCTTTATATACTCTAAGAGTAGAGGAGCACGAGAAACATCTGAGAATTGTAATGAGTATTCTAAGAGAAAAGCAACTTTATGGGAAGCTGAGCAAGTATGAGTTTTGGCTTACAGAAGTCGGATTTCTAGACCATGTAATCTCACAAGAAGGGGTCTCTATGGATCCTAGCAAGGTGGCAGCAGTATTGAATTGGAAAAGGCTAGAAACTGTAATAGAAATACGCATTTTTTTGGGTCTTGCTGGTTTCTATAGAAGATTTATTCAGAATTTTTCTAGAATTGCATTGCCATTGATGAAGCTTGCGAGAAAGAACCAGCCATTTGTGTGGGATGAGAAGTGTGAGAGGTACTTCACAAAATTGAAGGAGAGATTGACATCTGCACTAGTATTGATAATCCCAGATCCTAGTCAGGCCTACATGGTCTACAGTAATGCTAGCAAGTAGGGATTGAGATGTGTCCTGATGCAGCAGGGTAGAGTGGTAGCTTATGCCTCTTGATAGTTGAAGCCTCATAAACAGAATTACCCCACTCATGATCTAGAACTTGCAGCAATTATGTTTGCTTTAAAGATATGGTGGCATTACCTATGTAGTACTACAGTCGAATTGTACTATGACCACCAGAGTCTCGAGTGTTTGCACAATTAGAAAGAACTGAATATGAAACAATAAAGGTGGATAGAGTTGATCAAGGACTATAATCTGGAGATAAAATACCGTCTAGGGAAAGCAAATATCGTCGCTGATGCTTTGAGTAGAAAAGTGGTGCAGGTGGTAGTCAGGATGGTGTAAAAATAGAAATTGTTAGAAGCATTCAAGGATTTGAATCTATCGAACCAAGTGTTCCTGAACATGAATGTATCGAATGAAGTACTTCTTGCTAACTTCAGTGTTAGTCAAGAAGAAAGTGGTCTGAGGGTAGAAATCGAAGAAGCTCATAAGTAGGATAGACAAGCAGAGTCCATTCGAGAAATGATTAGACGAGGTGAAACTTTGGACTATGATATTTTGTGAAGTGGATTAGTCAGATACCAGAAGTAAGTATATGTTCCACCAAAGGATGATTTAAGGCGAAAATTCTAGATAAGGCATACAAGAGCAAATAAACTCTTCATCCAGGAGTGATCAAGATGTACCATAATTTGAAGACTAAATACTGGAGGCCAGGAATGAAAAGCGACGTGACTAAGTATGTTGCATGATGTCCTACTTGTTAGAAGGAAAAGATTGAACATCAGCAACCACTAGGACTTCTACTGAGTTCAGAAATTTTGACGTGGAAGTAGGAAAGTGTTACCATAGATCTGGTGGTGGGTTTATCCAAAATTAGAAACTATGATGCAATTTGGGTAATTGTTGACTGTTTCACCAAGTTGGCATACTTCATACCTATCAATGCCAGTTATTCTCCTGAGAAATTAGTAGAAATATACATACGAGAGATAATTAGACTCTATCGTACACCGAAGAGCATCATTTTTTTACTGAGATCCTCACTTTAACTCAAAATTCTAGAAAGCTCTACATGAAGCTATAGGTACGAAGTTAAGATTTAGTACGGCCTATCATCCACAAATAAATGGATAGACAGAGAGAACCATAAAATGCTAGAAGATATGTTGAGAGCATGTGTAATAGATTTCAAGAGTAGTTGGGATCATTCCTTCTATTAGCATAATTCTCCTATAATAACAGCTATCATACAAGTATCTAGATGGCTCCGTATAAAGCATTGTATAGATGGAAGTGCCAATTACCTCTTTACTGGACAAAATTATCAGGACGAAAACTATATGGGTCAGATTTGGTAGACCAGACTACAGAATAGATAAAAACTATCAAGAAGAGGCTCCTTGTGGTATAGAGTAGGCAGAAAAGCTACGCTGACAAAAGAAGAAAACCTCTATAATTTGAAGTCGGAGATCACATATTTCTGAAGGTATCACCTGTTATTGGAATGGGTAGAGCAATAAAGAGAAAGAAGCTAAGCCCATGGTAGATTGGTCCTCTTAAGATTTTGGCAAGGGTTGGGCTAGTGGCATATCGGATAGCCCTACCCCCTACCTTGAGCAAACTTCATGATGTCTTTCATGTTTTGTAATTAAAGAAGTACCAACTAGACCCTGAACATGTGATTAAGTATGAAGATATAGAAGTGCAAGAGAATTCTACTTATACAGTGGAGCTAGAATGAATCATTGATCGACAAGAAAGATGACTCAGACACTGAAGCATACCGTTAGTGAAGGTGGTTTGGAAAGGACTATCATAAGGGAAGCAACCTGGGAAATAGAAGAAACGTTATCTGGAATTTATGCTTCAAGATGTATAACAAATTTTGGGGACGGAATTTATTTTACTTGGGGAGAATTGTAATATACTGAACTTTGTAACTGTTATAGTCTATATATGCAAATCAATTAAATAAAAATAAATATCAGTGCTTGCGTACATAGATAAGGATTTATTTTTTGGAGTTCCCAGATACACATGGTGTCATGTACTGAAGTTAAGAAGTCAGGGTTACTAATTATGAGTGTAAGTAGTCGGAGGAAATTTATTGGTGCCTATAAGATACTTGGCGCCATTTAGGGGACACAAGGGGCTCATGGCATCATTTGGTAGGCCTTGATATATGTGTTACAGTATCGAGTAAAACCCTAGTACTTTCAAAGATTGGGAGCAAGCACGAGACGTGGAAAGCCTGTCAGGTAGTAACTTAACCCTCATACTATGTGTTCATTTACATGGTTGTTTTACCATCTAGAGTTCTGCATGAGAACCATGAGATAGGCAGAATGGCCTATTAAGTATTCAGTAATAGAAGGGCAGAAGCCCACAGAATATCCAGTATTGTGAGAATGGACTATATATCCTGAGGATGTGCAGCTGCATAGAATAAACTAAATGTTGAATGTGTATTGCTTTATTGAACTGATGGTTTACCTAACATGTTCTATGAATTTACATTGTATCTGAGTGATATTTGTTACTTCTGAGATTATTTTGAATCTCAACCCTTTTTAACAACCAATAATTTACAGCAAAAGCGATCAACTCCAAGGGAAAGAAGGTAACCACGGACGAGTGAAGTGCATGCCGAATGGTTAGAGTCCCTTTGGTTATCTTTCATTTTGAATAATTGTATAATTTGTAAATGTAACTAAGTAGAAATAGTAGCATTAGTAACACTAACTGTATTAGTTGTAATCTATACGGTAGTCATCAACAAACATGCTAGTATCCTAATGCGATAAGTAAATTAGAATTGAGCAACCAAATGCTAAAAGCCCATAAGTTAACCACCATTACGCAGGCTATTGCCAAAGAACACTCTGTATTTTAAATAAAAAGATTTGAAACTGATAAGTGGTAATAAAATTGCAAACCGGTTTGAGACCACATTTAAGGTATTTTCCAAAGTTTTCGTAAAACTCACTCAAGTACAGGTTTGAATCCTGTATTGAAGTGGGGACTTTAGCAGTTTACGATAGAACACTATCTCGGGTTTGTAATAATTATCTGGTTAAACTCATCCAAATGCTTTGAAAACTACGGTGTTACAATGTGCAAGTCAAATTCTCTTTTCAAATATGTTGTTTGGAAGGCATTTTTGATGGACAAGGACCATGTGGCCAAACAACCACAACATTATATTATATTGCATGACGCCATAGTGAGCATATTATTGATAAGTGCAAGATCCCGTTCCTTCAAGTTTTTAAAATCCCATCACCATCTAAGGAACCTATTTGATAAAAGTGATGGATTTCTGCTGATGCTACCAAAATTTAATTAAGCACCACTAGTATACAGGTTGAGAAAATAGTAATTGGTAAATCAAGGTCGCCTGACAAAGACTCAAATAAATTAGTAATTAGGCATTAAATTTCCTTGTTTTATTTTAGTTGAACAAATCCAAAGTTTTATCAACATGAGTGAAGAGATCTAGAAATCAAATAAAAAAACGAATAATAACATAGACTTTTCACTCGAATCAAATTCCAATATCACAGAGGACAAACTAGAGTCACTAATCTCTTGTTTATTTCTTAGATTTTATCTCTGCTAAATTAATTTAAACTTAATTTAATAAGCTAATCTAGAGTTTTAATGTCTATATATGCCTATCGATCCATTTATATATCACCACAATTAATTATGCAATGTCTCACACAATTAAATAAAATGCAGTTTAGATTGGACTCACCCTAATGAGATAATGCTGAACTTCTAGGCATATGTCTATCCTAGATGCAAATTAGATTAAAATATAATTTTAAATTATTTAATATCATAATCAATTTAAGATTTCCTTCATCAAGTTCAATCCTAAATCCCTAAAATATACTCAATGGTGGCCAATCGCTAAGTAATAACCAATAAAAGCAAGATTAAATAAACTGAAATAACACTAAGAAAAAATTAATTAGTGGGAATGATATCTAAGTCTCAAACAAGTTCATGGGTCCTCTAGGTTGGAAAGAAAAATTTAGCCACACATGGCTTTGAGGAAGATCAACACAAAAACAATAAAATCAGAATTTAGACCCGTACAACCAGAAAAAGTAGAAAAGGGAGCAGATAAAACACTAGTAATGAAGCCCCCTTCTCCTTGTTGTTGTTTCAGTAATTCATGAGGAAGATGATAATTCAACGGTCCAGTCACCCTCTCTCTACTGTGAAGAAGATGGTGATGATGGTTCAAAATGGTTGACTCCAATCACTCCTCCCCTTGGTTCTAGCTCTCGCTCTTTTTCTATGATCACGCACTCCCTTTTACAACGAAGAAGATGAGTGAACAATGTTGCCTCTGCTCCTCTTTTATTCTAACCATGACTTGCTCTTCTTTCCTTTAGGTCTCAGACTACTTCCAATTTAATTGCTCCAAAAATACCATCGTTCCTTGTTTTATTCTCTCTAATCAATTGTGGCTCTCTCTCTCTCTCTCTATGTTTTTTTTTCTGTCTTTCCCCAATTCCCTCCAAAACATTGCTACTTCTAGCGATGATAATAAAAGGAAATAATATTGCTATAATAATAAAACAAAACAGAATTTTTTCCTTTTCTTTTCCTTTTGAGAATACTTTCCATTATTATTATTATTTAGGAAAAATTCCAGAAAAATGCAAATAAAATTGGAGGACAAAATGGTGCTGCTAATTTTTGAAATCCCAAATCATAGTGTTAGTTGAAATCTAAGATTGAAAATTGTGATCAAAAGATAAAAATGCCTTGAGTTAGGTGGCAATATAGGTGGGGTATTTTAAAAAATACAGGTGGGATATTTTGAACAATATAGGTAGGATATATATGATAATTGACATTAATGACTTTTTTTTGGTGGGGGGGAGGGGATAACAATTCATGTCTTTATATTAATAACATTATATTTTTTATTAACGACTTGAAATTCTCATTTCACAACTTCCTATCTAACAATCCAACATATGCCCAGGGAAAAGTGTGAAATTAACAAGTTGGGGGGCCAATAACAACATATATATATATATATATATATTAACAACACCATATTTTACATTAACGACTTGACATGCACAGGAAAAAATGTGAAATTAATAAGTTGGGGGTCAATAACAATACATGTCTCTATATTAACAACACCATATTTTACATTAATGACTTGACCTTTTTGTTTCACAACTTCTGATATGACAATCTCCAAACTCAACAGAATGTTGCCAAAGCTCTGAGAAGAAAGCATCATTCCCTTCCTCTTCTTTGCTAGGCCAGCAACCACCCACCATAGTCAACCACATTCCAACTCCAAACATCGCCGAAGCCCCTCTTCTTTGCTAAGCCAAGATGTAATATACCGAATTTCGTAACTGTGAGAACTTGTAAACATGAAAATAGAAGAATTAAATAAATACTGGCATTTGTAAATAAATATGAGCTATTTTCAGATTCTCAGAGACACGTGGTGTCATCTACTGAAATTAGGAAGTCAATGTTATGAATCTCGAGGGTAAAATTGGAACCCAAGATTAAGGGCTAGGATTTACTTTTAAAAAGAGAAGTAATTAAGAGACTCAAAAATTAAATTAGCTTCCCCAAATTAATTTAAGAATTTTGGCCAAATAAGAAGAAATGGAAGACAAGAAAATTCATCCAAGTAACCAATGGACAATAAGCTTCCTTTTGTACAAGAAGCTATGGACCATTGGACAAACCATTTTTCCATTTTTCTCTCCCTTACAGTTCGGTTAAGGGCTACCCAAAGGGAAGAGAAAATGACTTGTTGGCTTGGCTAAACTCCCTTAGTTATTGTAACTAAGTAGGTGAAAAAACAAGCCACTTGTTAACTTAAGAATTAATCAAAGGACTAAGGTTTCTTAAGTGTGACACCAAGCCAAAATTAGATGCAATCCCAACCCTCCAATCCTCCTTATGATTTGGGTAGCCAAGGAGAAAGAGAGAGAAAAATAGACACAAAATCAAGGCAAAATTGGTAGAGGAGAGAAGGTGGAGAACAAGAGCAAGGTAAGAACTTGATTCTTGATTTTCTTATGCTTAAGAGTCTTTCTAGCTCAAATGCTCCTCATAAACATTGTTCTCGTCATACTAAGCTTCAATCCTATGTTTTTTGTTTCTTGAAAAGAGGTGTTTTGAGCCATCTTGAAAGACCCAAAGTTGTAGAATCAAAGAACAAAGCCTAGAGGAAGCAAGAGGTGAGCTTAAACTTCATTTCAAGCTATGATTTATGTCATTTGGTTGAATATTTTTGAAGCCTTGATTTTCGGTCAAGGAGAGTATTTGGGGTTTGATGTTCTTTTGTTGATGCTTATGGGGTTAGAAGAGGTTTTATGTTGTTGTATGATGATTTTGAGGTGAAATGGCAAGAACTTGATTTTTGAGAAAATAAAGGGGTTTGTACAGTTTTGAGTAAAAATGGAAAAAAGGAGTTGCTTTTTGATGTTTTAAAGTACTCCATTGCATTCTACATGAAAAACTATGTCGAATAGCATGTGGTTGTGATTTTTGAAGGATTGTGTTTAAAAATTAGAGCCGGGAATACGGACTGGCCTGTTTAGGCCCATTTCCTAAAAAACCCCTAATTTTTAAAGCCTGCGGCCCTACAGGGCTAGCCCTTCACGGGCTCAGGCCTAAACGGGCTTGAACTCATTTTAATTAAAAAAAAAATATTTTTCAAATTTTACAATTTCTTTATTATTTTACCTTAAATTGAGATACATTATTTTTAAAACTCATAAATTTTTAGTTAAAACAATCATCTAAAGTCCAAATTAGCCTCTTTTTTAAAGTTTAAATGAATAAACCATTGAAGAAAATAAAATAAATCAAACCATTTAATAAGTATTTACCTGTTATTAATACTTTATTAGGTACTTAGATGTCTCTCATATTGATAATGTGATATAATGATATTATATATATTAATTTATTTTAAAAAAATATTAAATGGGTCTAAAAAGGCCAGCCCTTTAAGGCCTGCTTCCTGTTTTAGCCTTTAAATCATAAGCTCGGGCCTTGAAGCGCTCGGGCCTAAACGGGCCGGCTTGATGGACTCTGACTGAATTCCCGGCTCTATTAAAAATGCCAAATTTTGGAAGTTAGGGTTTGGTGCTGCCAAAATTAATTTTCTGGAGGCAATAATGTTTTGTTGTGTTTTTGAGTAGCCAAACCTGGTCCAAATATTACGAAACTTTCGATAATGAAAGTACACATATTGAGCTTCATTTTGATATGTAGAACATAATATTTGGACTAGTGGATTTAAAGTTATGATTTTTCAAAGTTTGGCTCTGTTTCTGGAACCAATTCTGGAATAGTTAAGGTTTGATGAATTTATCGAAATTTTGTGGCTGCGGTTTCCAGAAAATGATATTTTTATTTAAAATTAAAATTAAAGAGGTTTACAATGTATTTGGAATCAGTCCATTTGGACTTTTCTAGAATTAATTATGATTTTTAAAAATTGGGCATTGAATCTAGAAGTTGTTCTGTGGCAGATTGATTCTGAAGTGTTTGTGTCTTGCCAAATGAAATCCAACGTCCACAAAATTTCTAAGAATTAAAGTGAATATAATAATCTTTAAAATGATATGTGTGTGTGTGTGTCATTTGGACAAGTACATTGGGAGATACAAATTTTTAAAGTGTGGTATTGATTCTGGAAGCTGTCCTGTGACATAAGTGAGTAATTGTGAAATCTGGGATTTTGTGCTTGTGAGCTGCAAGAGTAATCATTTTTCCTTTAAATTATACTTAATAAGGGCCACATAGGGCTTTGAACCACCCTAATAGGAGGTTTGTAGAATCAGTTATGATTTTTCAAAATTAAGTGAAAAATTATGCCAGCCTTTAGTCCATGCAAATTTAATGGGCTTTGGGCCAAAAGTAGTAAGGGTGAACTTTAAGGGTGAAGATTAGTACTTAGGCCTAGTGTAACCACATTAACTACTTAATTGGGCCTAAACACTAACCCAAATGATAACCCACTAAGTGTTATGAGTTATCAAGAATTGGAACAACTATTAACTCGCCGTCCGTAAATTCTAACTAATAGGATTTGACATCTGCCCGGGATGCCTGAGAGACTGGGAACAAGAACCTAATTTGGAAAGACTGCCAGGTAGTACTCTATCCCTTATATCATATGTGCTTCTCTGTATGTATTTCCTTGTCATCTGTGCATATGAGGGACAGTTAGTCCTTAAGCGGTAAGACCCGTTAGTACAAGTTGCACTAGGAGTTACTCAAGGCATCTTGAGCCAAGTAGGCTTGAGGCAGAAAGACCTTAAGTGCACCTTGTGTAACCCCCTGCCGTAATTATATCCGAAATACACAATTAAGATGAAATAGAGACCAATAAGAAAGAAAACTTATTTAAAATTCCATCTTCATGATAGGTTTTTCATAAATACCTTTTGAAATATAATATACCTGGTCTCATTCAAATCTCGAATACAATTACTATGCGAAGATAAATCACATATATACCAATATCAGAGTGCACAATATAATCATCCCGGTAATCCCGGGTTTCATATCTTTGCTAAACAATCATAAGGCACATTGGCCCATATAACTCCTCAAATAGGGATTACACAAACCCATTCGAATACATACTCAATACTCATCCAAATATTCAAATACACATCCGGACTACAATGATAACCAACTACCTAATCTTCAACTCGAAGGCAATCCTCTTCGCCCTTGGCTGCTTACTCCATCATCGATCTACTACCCTGTCTGAAATGTTGGTAGGGGAGGGTGAGATTCGAGAGAATCTCAGTAGGAAACAAATACCAAAATGCATGTATGATAAGTGTATAATGCATGACATGCTTGCAATACATATCACATGTCCATACCATGACACATCTGCATGCTCAATGTTTCAACAACACACTCATGGCCATAGCATAAATAGAAACAGAGCTTCAAGCATCATATATGTTCCACATAATCAAGCAAAGCAATAACATGCATCAACACATTAACACAATATCATATATAGGCAAAAGAGGTAAGTTCCCTACCCTCTTTCCACGTATGCTCCAGCTTCGCTTACTCGCGATCAGAATGAATACCGAACCAGGATTAGGGCAAATATCAACCCTATAACCAAAGCAAGGACATAGGGTTATTCTCTATTCCAAAACCTTAACTCTCAAACACTTAAGTTGGTTATCATTCACGACCTTTAGGTGGCTAATCAAAGCCCAAACACATGCCTAAAGGCTTGGGAAAGGCTATACCAAGAACCACCTTTAAAAGTGTAAAATACTGATTTTTGGGGTTGGGCCGCGGCCCAAGAATCCACTGGCTACAGCCCAAAACTGCTCAGAAACGCTCAGAAACATTTGGGCTGCGGCCCAGAATCCGCTGGCCGCGGCCAAGAAAATCCAGTTTCTTGGCTAAACTTCCAAAAATCATAACTAATTCCACAAACATCGAAATGAGGTGATCCTAAAGCCAAATGAAAGCTATTCAAGTCCTCTACACAGGAAAAATATTGGCCTTTACTAGAAATCACCACACCAATCCATATTTACACAAAATCCAACATTGCTCCAAAACAGAATCCATTTTCGACCTCAAACTTTAGGCAAACATAAATCCCAGTTCCCAAAACGAAATGGCACAAATTATATGTCCATTTTGAAGCTTGGGATGTGAAATTTAAGACTGGAAAGTTTTATAATTTTTAGAGACCATTTGCTCATTCAAAACGTCCACAACACCAGACTGCCCAGGACAGAACTTCAAAAGACAGAATTCCAGTTTTTGCAATTTGGCTTCCAATGATTCCATTTTCATATCAAACATCATTCTCACACAAAATTTCACAAGGAATCCATTGGAAACACCAAATCAACCAAATTCACATTATATTGACATGTTTTTCCAACAATCACAACATGTCATCACTCAACCATAACACAATTCACAACATTGTAACTCTTCATTCCAAGTTCCCAAATCAATTCCAATGACCAAATACCACAGCATGGCACCATTTCCAACATAAAACACAACCCAATTCATCCAATCCAAAATCACAAGAAAATCAGGGTAAAATTAGAAATTCACTAAACTTATCCACAAATCACAAAACTTAGATCAAAAGGCTTCAAATACTCACCTCTTCCTCTTTCCCAAACCAATTCTTTGATTCTTCATCTTTCCAAATTTCCTCAAGCCATCAAACACCACAAATCAAGAATCTAAAACCATAGAGATGAAGCTCTCATCACTATGAACAACATTAATGAAGAGTGTTTGAACATTAGAGGACAAGAACAAGGCCAAAACATCACCTTTCTCTTCCTCTTTCCTTCTCAAGCTTGGCGAAAATGGAGGTTTTGGAGAGAGAGGGATGAGATGAAGAAGAGATCAGATTTTTGGGAAAATAAAGGCCACTTGGACGACCAAATAGAGAGGAGAGAAGGGAGGGAAAGCTTTGACAAATTGACCAAAATCTAAGGGCTCAAATTGTGCCAAGTGTCACACCCTTATCACATCTCTCATGAGTTCACATAGGCACACACACACACATGATTCCACCTCTTGATCTTTCACACAAATCAATCCTAACCATTGATCTTGAAGTTACCAATGAGTTTCCTCTTCGGTAACTGACCAATTGGTCGGTAACTTTACCGTTTTGCCCCTGATTACGATAATTCTCATTGAATCACCACCAACACTTCCCATCTTTTCATTTAGCCACAATATACGCCTTCCCTCTATTTTAAGTCAATTTAGATGTTAATCAATAATTGAACTTAAATACAGGGTTTCGGCATTACTCACAGCACTTACGAATCACATTCGAGTGCCAAATCACATCATAGTCTCCAAAAGGGTTATTTATCACTAACCATATCCACTTTTGGAGTCATTAACCCTTAATCACAATTTGGGATCTTGCTAAACCGGGGCTTAGCAATCCACTAATCTCAGGCTTATTCTCTAAGCTCAAGTCTCAAAATTCGGGGTATTACACCTTGTATAGGCAGAGGCCTTGGGCTACCAGATTGAGATCGCCAAGCACTGTGGTTTTGTGCTAGGCGACCAATTAGGCCCTTTGTTTACTACATAATTTGTAAGTGCTCCGTGATGAATTGTTTTACGTGCTTCATATTCAGTATATCATATTTGTGATAGTATACTCCAAGGGCAAGGGATGTAATACCCCAAATTTTGGGACAAGAAGCTTGAGATTAAGTCTAACTCAAGCAGACTACTAAGCCCCAGTTAGTAAAAGTCCCAAGAATGTTTGAGGATAGAATGACTTCAAGGGGCTAATTTGGGAAGAACAAAGTATTAAATTTGGTTCTAAAGAGCTAAAGGAAATACCTAATTCCTTTATCTAAAGGCAAGAATAATATAAAGCCTAATTTGGATCCAAAAAGATAGGGAATGGTGTGTGGGAGAAAGAAAGAAGAGAATTAAAATGAAAAAGAAATGAACTAATGACAATTCAATTAATATTGCCATGACCAAGGGCAAAAGAGGCAATTGTCTTTTGATCTTGAGATTAAAATTGGAACCCAAGATTAAGAGCTAGAATTTGCTCTTGAAAAGTAAAGTAATTATGAAGCACAAAAAGCTAATTAATTCCCTCCAATTAAACCTAAATTTTTGGCCAAATAGAGAAGAAGAAGGGAGACAAAATGAATTAGTCAAGTAACTATTGGTTATTTTGCTTCCTTGTGTGCAAGAAGCTATAAACAATTGGACACAAGATTTCCCTTTTTCCTCTCTCTAATTTCAGTCCAAGCCAACCATATGGAAGAGGAAATGGTTTCAATTGAACTAAACCTCAATTAGTTGGCCTAACAAGACCAATCTTCAAGATAACCAAGTAAACCCAATTAACCATTGGTTAATAACATTGGTGCTTTTCTTGCAAGATTATTGGACAATTGAATGCTCCATTTTTACTCCACTATCTCTCTTATTTTCGGATAAGTGAAGAAGAAAAGCAATAAGAGATTTTTATCAAGCCACTTGTCACTTATGGAGTTAATGAGGACACTTGTCACCTTGGTAGCAAATCAAACTAAAGTGAGATGTGATCTTGTCCTTCCATTTTCTTTGGGATTTTGGTCAGCCCATAATGAAGGGAAATAAGTGACTTAAAAAAATCATATCACCCTCCTTCTTCATAATTTTGGACGTCCAACTCAAGTAACAAGAGAGAGAAAGTGGATCTTGAAGTTGCAAGAAGAGGTAAGAACTTCTCTCTAAGATTTCACCCTCCTACTCACCTTTCTAGCCAAAAATGTCTTCATAAACATTGTTCCTCTTGGTCTAAGCTTTATTTTTATGGTTTTATTTTTTCAAGAGGAGGTCTTTTGAAACATTTATCAAGACCCAAAGTGGTTGAATCAAAGAATAAAGCCTAAAAGAAGCAAGAGGTGAGTAAGGGCTTCCTTTTAAATCATATATTGTGTGGTTTGGTGGAGCTTAGTGGAATGGGTAAATTTGCCCTAAGTTTTAGTTACATGGTTATTCTTAGAGTTCATGGTAGTTTGGTCTTGTAAATGGTGTTAAATAAGGTTTATAAATGAGAAATCACAAATGTGGAACTTAAGAGTAGTGCTGCTAGATTTAGTTTTCTAGAAGGTAGTGATGTTATGGCATGTTTTTGATCAGTCAAACCTGGTCTAGATGCTATGAAAATTTCCAAAATGAAATTAGACATCTTGAAATTCATTTTGATAGGTAGAATGTAATTTTTGAACCAATGGATTCAAAGTTATGATTTTCAAAGTTGAACCATGTTTCTGGAACCAATTCTGGAACAGTAAGGTTTGACAAATTTATGAAAATTGTGTTGCTGTAGTTTCCAGAAAATGATATTTTTATTTGAAATTATACTTAAATAGGTTTACAATGTACTTAGAATCAGTCAATTTAGAGTTTTCTAGAATGAACTATGATTTTTGAAAATTGGGCATTGAATTTGGAAGTTGTTCTGTGGCAGTTTGTGTTTGGACAAATAAAATCCAACGGCCACAAAATTTTCAATAATGAAAGTGAACATAATAAGATTCAAAATGATATGTAATGTGTCATTTGGACAAGTACATTGGGAGATACAAAATTTTAAAGTTTGGTAATGATTCTGGAAGCTGTCCTGTGACAGAAGCGAGTAATTGTAAAATTTGGGATTTTGTGCATGTGAGCTGCATGAGTAATCATTTTTCATTTAAAATGGATTTAATAAAGATCACATTGAGCATTGAACCAACCCAATTGGAGTTTTGTAGAATTTGTTATGATTTTTCAAAGTACGGTGAAAAATATGGCAGATTAATGTCTTATGCGAATTTAAGACTTAATGGCACAAATGTAATAATTAGGAACTACAAGGGTTAAGATTAGGCCCTTAAAGTTATTGAAGGCCCATGCAGCCTATTGGACATTTATTTGTTATGAATTTTATAATATGTCCATTTATCTGGGGCTATGGATGACAAAGATGAGACAATGGAAGCAACTTCAGTGGTTGGAAGAAAATTACCAAAAAGGGGACTCAGAAAAAAAAGGTAGTGAACTTACCTAACCTACATGTATTTGATATGTATGTTTGTGCATTGATTTATGCGAATACATTGCCTTATTGTGTTGAGCATATTTGATTGATTGAAGCTCTGTAATATTTATGCTATGGCCATGAGTATGTTGTAACATTGGGCATACATATATGTCATTATGTTGGCATGAAATTATGTAAAGCAAGTATATCATGCATTAAATATATATCTTGTATGCATAGTGGTATTGTTTGCTACTGAGATTCCCTCAAATCTCACCCTCCCTGTAACCCCCTGCCTTAATTACTATAATTAATATTCGATAATGCATAATAAAAAGAGGTTTGAGACCGTCGGATAGTTCAAAACGTATTAAATTACCTACCAAGCAGTAGGACCTTACAAAATTTTTAAAACTTCTTTCCTACCCAGGTCTCGTTTTCAATTACCGAATATAATCACCTGTGCAGTTAATTTACATTCACATATATCAGAGTTCGTAATTTAAACCCCGGCAACCCCCGGGTTCATCTATATATATATAGAGTTTCAAATTCCACGTAGGGGATTACAAACCAAAATATCCACACTATTTACATCTCAAAATGTCATACAATAATCCCTATCCAGAATGATTATCCAACAATAGCCATCCTAATGTCCCTAGGAAGCTCTAACCGCTCCGGGTCACACGCTTCTTGTAATATCCCAAAAAGTGATTAAGGGCTAATGACTTTAAAAGTGGATATAATTATTGTTGAATAAATACTTTTGGAGAATGTGTGATGGGAATTTGGATATTTTAATGATTCCAATGGCTTCCTTGTGAAAATTCATGTGGGGAGAGTGTTTATTGTGAAATTGGAACCATTGGGAACAATCGTGCTAAAGTTGAAAACTCTGTCCATTAAAACTCTGTACAGGGCAGCCAATTTGTATGGACGTTTTAAATAGACAAATGGTGTCTAAAAATTCTGAAATTTTCCAGTATTAAAGTTCACATGTCAAGCTTCAAAATGAACATATAATTTGTATCATTTTGATTTGTGACCTAAGAGTTTTGGATTTTTGAAGTTTGCCCAGCGAAATTAATTATTTTCTGGAACAGTATGCAAATATTGAAATTCTGGGAATTTTGTGGTGATTTTCAGTAATGGCCAATATTTTTCCTATGAAAAGGACTTAAATATCTTTCATTTGGCTTTGGAATCACCTCATTTCGATTTTTCTAGAATTAGTTATGATTTTTTAAAGTTGGGCAGAAAATCTGCCAGAAAATCCGAAAATGTGAAATTAGAAATTATGACATCATTATGTGGTAAGGTGACATCAACATGGAATTAAAAACAATTCCATCATCTTCATCAGCCATTCCTGACGCATTCCAGAGGAAAAAAAAAACGTGAAGAGGGCTTGGAGAAAAGAGAGAAAAAGAGGAAGAAATCTCGCAAGGTAAGCCGATTTCTCCGGCGATTTAGCTCCTAACGCGTATAACTCCGACTCTAAGCTACTCCTCTTTATTCTTTAAGGTTGTGAAGCTCAAACTTTGGTGTTTCAAAGAGGCTAGGGTTCAGCCAAATTTGGGAAAAGCTAGTGGGAGCTTGAGGTAACTTCCAAACTTTCATATATTGCTTATTCTGGCTGCTGTGGGCAATTTAATCGGTGAAATTTCGCCGGATTGCCATTGGTTTTAAAGTTTGGAAATGATATGGCCTAGGGGTTATGCTGCCCAAATTGGGTCTTAATGTTAGTTTTAACCTAATGTAATGGTTAATAAAGTGGTTAGGAGTAGAAAGGAACGCGTTTACGGAGCCGAAATCGTAAAACCCCGATTTTCCTCGGAGAACTCATAAATTTCGGCCAGCTCTAGAAATGGGTCTTAGAGTTGGATTTTCAATGATTTGATGGTTCCATTGAGTTCAGGAGCGAAAATTAGGTGGGGTTACAGTTGGCCACTTTTTCGGAAAAGGCCAAAAAAGCATAATTACGAAAATGCCCCTGAAACCCTTGAAGTAGGGCTGCCAAGGGTAAATTTGTAATTTTACATTGAATTTGATAATTCCGAGTCCGGAAATAGATTCCTTGGGCGGAAATATGTTAGGATAGCCCATATTAGAATTTCGGGAAAAGTGCAGCCGGACCGGGTACGGTGGGCCCGGCCCGGGTCCCCGGGGGTAGTTTTGTAAATGTTCATTATAGACTCATATAACCCCAAGTAACACTATGGAAGTGTCTAAATGGTGCATTTGGAATTGTAGGATTCGATATTTGCCGCCCTCGGGAGCCCGCAGTGCCAAGAAACGTCGGGAAAGGATCAGGTAGTGACTCTCTCTCTTATACTATGTATAATGCTCTGTATGTGTGTGTTATCATTGTTATGTGATGATTCTTTGATGCTGCTGCGATTACAGCTGGTGATAGCTGTCGTTTACAGCGCAAGCTGTCGTTTACAGCGCAAGCTGTCGTTTACAGCGCAAGCTGTCGTTTACAGCGTAAGCTGTCGTTATTGTGATTACAGCGTAAGCTGTCGTGATTATTATTACAGCGAGAGCTGTCGTATTATGCATACAGCCGTGAGTGCTGTCGTTTGTGGTGAAAACCATGTATCTTTGAGATTGCTGCTGCTGTTGCTGGTTGTGATTTATATACATGCTTTGTGTTATGCATTGTGTGAGTGGTTTGTTACTACTGGGATTCGCTCGAATCTCATTCTTTCCTATGACTAACATTTCAGACAAGGCATGTGGCTCAAAGGAGAAGCGGCCAACCCGAAGCACTTAGGATCTTTAGTGATACTAAGGATTTTTGAGATGTTGGTTATCTACTTTAAACTCGGGATTACTGTATATCCTGAATCAGGAACACTACATTCGATTTTGGTTGTGTAATCCCCTAGTAGATACTTGTAACCTCTAGATTATATATGTATAGGACCCGGGAGTTGCCGGGGATTTGGTTATACACTCTGTTATACATGAATGTAGATAAACTGCACAGGTAATTATATTCGAATTTTGAAATGGAGACCAGGAACAGGAAGAGATTTTGAATGTTTTGTGAAAACCCTACTACAAAGTAGGAGATTGAAATGAGTTTAAGTTATCCGATGGTCTCTAATCCGAATTAAATGTGCATTATCGAATTATAATTACGTGATTAAAGGCAGGGTGTTACACTTCTCCTTAGAGCCAGTCGCCCTGTCTGAAAGGTTAGTTCAAAGGAAAGAATGAGATTCAAAAGAATCCCAGTAGTAACTAAACATTTATACCACACATAAGCACATAACATGTAAGCAAATCATCATGCAGCAGCAGCACATATCACACTCCACCCTCATCCCCTTTCTCCGCCGGGAAGGCACACAGCCCTAACCCGAACCGTTGTTAGCTACTCAGGGACTATTGGCGTGGCAGTGCATAAACATAGCCTTATAGCTCATACAGCTATCCGGCTCTCACAAATGGCCCGTCGGCCTCACATATAGCCTTTCGGCTCACATATCACATATATGACACTTCATCGTCATCCCCTTTCTCCGCCGGGAAGGCACGCTGCCTAAACCCGAACCGTTGTTAGCTACTCAGGGACTATTGGAATGACAGTGCTAACACAAATCCACAAAGGTCGCAGCATACAAATCCATTTCCAATCGATGATAAAACACACATGCAATGCATCATATTTGGTACAAAAGAAAAGTCACTACCTGATCCCTTCCTGATGTCTCTGGGCACAGCAGGCTCACGAGGATAGCAGATGTCAAATCCTATATTCAAAATAGGGACATTTGGTTAATTTCCTTTTCCAAATTCTTACTTCCATAACACTTTAAGTTGGTATTCATTTGGACTCTTTAGATGGCCATTAAATGCCTAAACATATGCCTAAAGGGTTGGGATAACTATCCCCAAAGATCCCCCTTTTGAAAGCTAACCACTGATTTTTGGACTCTTCACTCGAGCACAGAAGGCCGTGCTCGAGCATGACTCCCGCTCTCACTCGAGCACGCATGCGAGTGACCTCCAGCGAGTGCTTGCCCGAGAGCAACTCCCGCGACAAACCTACACTCTCACTCGAGCACAAGAGGCTGTGCTCGAGCAGAGACCTCGCCAGCACCCGAACACCACGGAAGTGAGGCTTGCGAGTGACAACCCGAGAGCATCTCTCAGCATCTTCCTCCACATTTACTCGAGCACAAACACCTGTGCTCGAGCACAGATCCTCAATGCTCGCGAGCACAAGGAAGTGAGGTCCAGCGAGTGTCCACCCGAGAGCAACTCCACTCCCAGGCAACAGATTCACTCGAGCACAACTCCAGTGCTCGAGTGATCTCCCAATGCTTGCTCCCAAGACTCGCGAGTGCCAGCGCACTCTTGGCAACCACCCACAAGTGATCACCCGAGACGCTCACCCCCAGTGATTTCAGGCACCCTAACTCGAGCACAACATGCTCACTCGCGAGCACATTCATCCTGTGCTCGAGTGAGTTCTTCCCTCACTCGAGAAATCACCTCAGAAACCAGATCGCAGCAACTGGTAACCTTCTCCAAAATCCACCAAATGGACTCCAAGGGTTCTTAAACTTGTCTCAAAACTCATTATCACTCATTTCAACACAAGGAACCCATTGGCAACCACAAACAACCCAAATTCAACTCATTCGACACATTCTCTCTCTCTAAATCATCAAATCACTCAAAACCTCCTTCTAACAACTTCCCTTATTCAACTTCAAATCAATTTCTAATCACTCCCAAATGTCAAAACTGACCAAATGAACAGTGACCCACTAATCCAAGCCTACCCTTTAATTAACATCATGATTAGGTCAAATTTCCAGAATTCTCATTGATTAGGTAAACATCTTGACATATATATCAAAATGCATCACAAACCTACCTCTTTAGCTTGCTGAAATCAACACCTTGATTCCACCAACTTTCAGATTTGTCCCACAATCAAACACCACCAATGGAAATTCTGAAATCATAGAAACCAAGCTCTCAACCTCTTGGTCAACATTAATGAAAGGTAGCTAAGCATATAGGATCATTTACCTTGACCAATTTCAAGCCCTTACTTTCTCTTTCTTGCTTACACCGCCGGAAATGGAAGAAAATGGAGAGAGAATGAAGATGATCATTTCCTTCCCTTCCTCCCATGCACTTGGCCGACTAAGAGGGATAGAGAAAGAGTTTGAAATTGTTGACTCATCCAATGGCTCTCATTTGGACACTTGTCACCATCTCATCCTTCCCACTTATGAGTGCATGTAAACTCATTCACACTAAATTCCACCCCTTGATCTCCCAATCTCAACCATTGATCTTGATTACCAAAGGGTTTTCTCATCAATAACTAACCAGACGGTTGGTAAATTTACCGTTTTACCCCTGTTTAGCACAATACTTATTAAATCATGAATAATGATCTTATTATCACATTACACAACATATACTTCAAATATGATTAATTAACATTAATTACATCATTTGAAGTCATAATCCCTTGATTAAAATCCAGGATGTTACACTCCCCCAACCAACCATTTAGGCAGGTGAGCACAGGAAAGGAGTACAGGATGATACATTGGGAGAAGGAGTTGCGGATGAAGAGTTAAGGAATTATTATGTGCTGTTCTACTATGTATTAATATTTAATGTGTTTAACAATATAACCTGCATGACGAAGGGATTAGTTATCTGAGCATGTTAATTAAACTAGAAATAGGCAATCACATGGTACGAGCCCATTAGCTGAGTAAGCAGTAATTAGTAAGCATAAAGATAACACTAATATAAGGATAGAGAAGAATTTTGTAACCCCGTGAGTAAAGATAATTAATCTAGTAAATATGGTTTTACCAAACAAATAGTGCCCCAAGAATAATTGGAAAAATTTTTGGCAGGGAGATTATTTACTAATTCTTCTAAGCCGTAATAATAAGGATAACGCTTCCGATGCATAATAAAAGGGGCATAAGTAACGGGTGTTATAAGGGAGATAATACGAACGGGTGAAGAGAAGGCTAATTAAATAAGGGTTATCAATTATCTTTTGTTTTGGATGACTGTATACTATGTAAATGTAATTAAGTAGAAGTAGCAATAGTAATACTAGTAACCATGACACCAACAGGCTTAGTTGTAATACGCGCTAGTATCCAAACGCGATAATTGAACTAGAATCGGGCAACCAAACACTAAAAGCTGTTAAGTTTACCACAATTATGCAGGCTATTGCTAAAGAACGCTCTATATTTTTAATAAATGATTTTGAAACCGATGAGTGGTAATGAATTTGCAAACTGGTTTGAGACCATACATAATTATTTTAAAAAGTTTTCGAAAAGCCCACTCAAGTACATGATCGAACCCTATATTGAAGTCATAATTTTAGTAACTTACTATTTGATATTGTTTCAAGTTTGTAAGCATTACATGACTAAAACTCATCAAAATGCTTTATAAAATATGGTGTTACACTTGTTGGTATCAGAGCAACTGATCTTGGTAAAAGCTAACTATTTTGTCTATTATGCCTAGGAATTATGCGTTGGATAGTACCTTTGTGTAGGAATTATGCCTAGTAAAAGGTAGAGGAGTAAAACACCCTGATCAGTTAACCAACCCTCAAAAGATAAGTGCATACCAGAGGGTAACTCAAGGTGGAGTATTTTACGAAGGGCGGACGTAGGATGATGCTTACCACTAGGAAGAGAGTTACGATCCTGATGATGGTTAAGCTAGGGTCTAGTCTTATTATAAGTAAAATATTTGCATATTTATTTTCCCTTATATGATGACTTTATGGATGATATTTGAGATTAATTTAATGAATTTGGGTGTAATTGATAATGACATGATGATTTTGGCATAAAATAGAATTTATTGAAAAAATACTAAATTTGAACCTTTTTGGTTTTAGACAATATTTGGAGATCTAGATGTTAGATTGAGACGTTCTTTATATGGATAAAGATCTAAGGAAAAACTTTACAACTTTTATGTTGAATCCAAATCCCAGTTCTGCCTTTAAGGGTTTCAAATTTTGTTTGGAAGTTGAAGATGTGAATTTGTCCTTGATTGACCTTTGTCCACTAATTTGACCATAACTTTAGCTGTAAATGTTGAAATGGGGAGATTATAGTTGGGTTTTCATGCTAAGATACAGAGATACAACTTTTATGAAGATCATGTGTTGAAATTCCACAATCTTGAATGTCAAAATTAGGTAGAAATCAATAAGTTTGGCAACCACAAGGTCAATGTTAAGATGTATTTGCTTAAGGTTAAGATGTATGCCTACCTTTCTTGGAAATTTTGGCACCCCCTCCATCTATAAATAGAGAAGCTCAAGACACAAGTAAACACAACATCTTAGAGTTAATCTCATGCATTGTATTTGCTTCTTGCATGCCTCCTTTATGGATGGTATAGGTTGCCACATACATGGAAGGTTTACGTCCTATATAGAAGACTAGATTTTTCTATTTTCATGAATCTTGTAGTTGTATCTTTGTGTTTTAGAATTTAATAATTGAGTTTCATGCAATGTTTATTAAGTTTTCAATTTATTTTGGTTTTATTTTTAATTTCATCATGAGCTAAATTTCCATTTCCCTAGGGTGATGATGTAGCTTACTAATGACGAATTGAATCTTAACTTATTAAATCTAGTTTTAATTTTTGCTTCATGATTGAGTTTTGATTATTGTTCTTAATGCTTTCAATTGATTGGCCATCTTTTGAATTCAATTTGAAATAAATCAAGTTTGGGATTTGGTACCCCGACCTAAGGATCATCAGATCATTGGCACTAAATGGGTATTTAAGAGCAAAGTTGATGAATCCACAATTATTGTCAGAAACAAGGCAAGATTGGTGGCCAAAGGCTATAATCAGGAAGAAGGAATTGATTATGAGGAAACGTATGCTCCAGTAGCTAGATTGGAAGCTATACGTGTACTCTTAGCCTTTGCATGCATCAAAGGATTCAAACTCTATCAAATGGATGTAAAGAGTGCATTTCTAAATGGCTACATTATGGAAAAAGTATATGTAGAGCAACCTCCAGGTTTTGAGGATGTAACCCAACCTGATCATGTCTTCAAACTCAAAAAGGCTTTATATGTTTTAAAACAAGCTCCTAGAGCATGGTACAAGAGGCTCAGTAAATTTCTTATTGATCAAGGTTTTGTATGAGGAAAAGTTGATACAACACTTTTTACAAAATGAAAACGTGATGATATATTAATTGTGCAAATATATGTTAATGATATAGTTTTCGGTGCTACTCACTAAACTATGTGCAAAGAATTTTTCTGAGATAATGCAGGGGGAGTTTGAGATGTCAATGATGGGAGAATTAAATTTCTTTCTCGGTTTGTAAATCAAACAAAGAAAGAATGGAATCTTCATATCTCAAACAAAATATTTAAAAGAGCTATTGAAGAAGTATGGATTGGATGAAGCAAATGGAATGGACACACCCATGAGCTCAACCACATTGCTTGATGCGGATGTCAAGGGAAAAGATTACAATATCACAAAATAAAGGGGAATGATTGGATCATTACTCTATCTCACTGCAAGTAGACCTGACATTCAATTCAATATGGGTATCTGTGCAAGATATCAATCAGCACCAAAAGAGTCACATGCTGAAACCGTCAAATGTATCTTTTGATGTCTTGCTGACACACAAGAATTTGGTCTATGGTATCCCAAAGGAAGAAGTGAATATCTAGTTGCTTACTCAGACTCTGATCATGGAGGATACAAGACGGACAGAAAGAGCACAAGTGGACAAGGCCAATTTCTTGGAGGCTCACTTGTATCTTGGTTTAGCAAGAAACAAACTATAGTGTCTCTTTCGTCAACAGAAGCTGAGTATCTTGCAGTATCAAGTTGTTGTGGACAAGTAATTTGGCTAAAACTGTAATACCCCAAAATGTGACTCAAGATAATGACTTCAAAAGTGAAGGTAAAGTAGGATTAAACCAACACTTTTGGAGGATGTAACGAGAATTTTGACTTGAATGTGTTATAGTCAGAGCCTAGACCCTGTATTTAAGTTCAATTATGAATTAACATCTAAATTGACTTAAAATAGGGGAAGGCGCATATTGGTTTTATGGAGTGATAAGATGAGTTTGATGGTGATTCAGTGTGAATTGTCGTAATCAGGGGCAAAATGGTAAAGTTACGGACCAATTGGTCAGTTACTGAAGAGGAAACTCATTGGTAACTTAAAGATCAATGGTTGAGATTGATTTTTGAAAGAGATCAAAGGGTGGAATCAAGTGTATATGTGTGTTTTTGAACTCATGGGTGATGGATTAAGATCTTGACAAGTGTCACCATGAGAGTCATTGATTGGGTCAAATGGTCAAAAGTCATTTTTCTCTTCTCTCCACTTTTAAATGTTGACTAAGAGAGTGTTAAGAGCTCAAAAAATATGATGCTTCTTCATTATTTCATCTCTCTCTTCTCTTCCATGGGCGTCCCACCTTGAACAAGAAAGAGAAAGGAAAAGCTTGAGTTTTGGGTGAGTATTTGTCTCTAAATGCTCAAGTGTTCTTCATTAACATTATTCATAGTTTCAAGAGCTTCATTCCTATGGTTTCAGATTTTTGATTTGTGGTGTTTGAAAGCTTGGGAAAATTTAGAAGTGGTGGAAATCAAGAACAAGTCTTGGGAAGAAGTTAAGGTGAATATTTGGAACCTTTTGGTATGTTGATTGTAGTCATTAGCTTGGTCTTGAGATTTTGTGATTTTGCCCTGATTTCTTATGAATTTTGAATGGTATGTAATGGTTGTTATGTGATGTTAAATTTAGTGTTAAATGGTGTCTTTGTGCCGTTGGGTTGGTTGGGAATTTTGGTTTGGAGTGGAGTGCAATGTGGTGACTTGAGTGAGTTTTGGGTGACATGTTGTGTTTGTGTTGGAGCATGTCCAATGTGAACGGAATTTGGTTGTTTGGATGGCTCCAGTGTTTTCCTTGAGTAAAATTGTGTAGAAATGGTGTTGGATTGGAAACTTGGAACCATTGGAAGCCAATTGGTGTAAAACTGAAAATCTGTCCATTGAAGGTCTATGCTGGGCAGTCTTTTTGTGTGGGCGTTTTGAATAGTCCAATGATGTTAGAAAATTAAGAAACTTTCCAGTTTTGAAGTTCACTTCCCAAGCTTCAAAATGAACATAAATTTTGTGTCATTTCGCTTTGTGAGCTGGGAGTTTGAACTGTCCAAAGTTTGGCATCAAAACTGGACCCTGTTTTGGCACAAAGTTAGGTTTTTGGTAAATCTGGACTTTTGTGGTGATTTCCAGTAATGGAAAATATTTTTACTTGAAATAGGACTTAAATAGATTTCATTTGGCTTTGGAATCACCTTATTTTGATTTTTCCTGAATTAGTTATGATTTTTGGAAGTTCAGCCAAGAAACTGGATTTTCTTGGCCGAGGCCCAAATGTTTCTGGGCAGTTTTTGGCCACAGCCAATGGATTTGTGGGCCGCGGCCAACCCCCAAAAATCAGTATTTTACACTTTTTAAAGGTGATTTTTGGTATAGCCTTTCCCAACCCTTTATGCATATGTCTAGGCTTCTAGTAGCCACCTATAGAGTTCAAATGATAACCAACTGAAAGTATTATAGAATTAAGAACTTGGAAAAGAGATTGATTGGTTGTCCCTGATTTGGTTTATAGGGATCGACATTTGCCCTACTCATGAACCATCGGTACCAAAGAACGTCCGGAAAGAACAAGGTAGTGACACTTCCCTTATACTTTGTGTAAATGTATTGTATGTATGTTGGTCATGTGCTGTGATGCAGTTGTGATGTTGCTGCTTATACAGCTAGTGATAGCTGGTGACTATATTATACAACGAAAGCTGGTGACTTCATTATACAGCGAAAGCTGGTGACTACATTATACAGCAAAAGCTGGTGACTTTGTATACAGTGAAAGCTGGTGACTTTATTATACAGCCATGAGTGCTGTCGTTTGTGTGGTGAAAAGCACGTTTTATTGTTGCTGTTGGTTGTGATTTACTTACCTGCTATATGTTTACTATTGTATGAGTGAATTTGTTACTACTGGGATTCTTTTGAATCTCATTCTTTCCAATGACTAACATTTCAGACAGGGCAAGTGGCTTAAGAGGGAAGCGGCCAACCAAGAGCGGTTAGGGATTTTGGGAAATATGGGATTGTTGGTTATCTACTTGGATTTTGGATTACTGTATATTATTTTTGGGTTGTAAATAATATTCTAATCACGGTTGTGTAATCCCCTAGTAGGGAATTTTGGAAACCCTTAGACTATATATATGAACCCGGGGGTTGCCGGGGATTTTATTGTACACTTTGATATATGAATGTGATATAACTGCACAGGTAATTCTATTCGATATTTGAACGTGAGACCTTGTGAGACCAGGATAGCAAAGAAGTTTTGAAAAACAAAATAAACTTGTGAACAATTTTACCACCATGTGGGAATTTACAATGAATTCTAAACTATCCATTGGTGTAACCCCCTCAACGATTAAGGCCGAGATTTAGGTCATAAAACGTAATTAATGTAGAATTAGAGACCTTAGATGATTTTGGGACTTAAACAAAACCAAACTTCCCCAAAATCATGACTTACAAAAACTTTTACCAAATATGTTCATGACGGTCTCATATTCACAATTCAATACTAAATGGCCTGTACAAGTTGATTTCATTCACAAATATCAGAGTATAAAGCAAATTCCCGACACACTCTGGTTCCATTCATTAAATAAGGGATTTACAAAGGCACAAAGCCCACAATTCAATACCCTTAACTTGGGGATTACACAAAACTATACTACCAATTAATTTTGTGAAGAATGGCTGAGTCTATAGATTGGGATTTGGGTGTATGGGGCTTTAGGGCATTTTTATCTTTGAATTATAAGTTTTGATTATGTAATGAACTTCTCATTATGCAAGTTATTTCTTATGTCATTTATGTTAACATTTCATTGAAATTATATTGCATTAAGGAACTAATGAGTTTTTGATTGTGTTGCAAGGTGAACAAGTAATAATAAGAACAAAAACTATGAAAAGATCTTCAATAAGTTATTTCAAAGAATTTTCAAGTTTAATTTCAACAAATGATTTCATATGAAAAAGAATTTTGAGAAGCGCATTCAACTTCAAAAACTTTGTTCAAAATCACCAAGTTTTGTCATCATCAAAAAAGGGGAGAATGCTAGATCCCATATGTTTTGATGATAACAAAGATTGGATCAAAAAATATGAAAGGACTTGATAACAAACAAATAGATTTGAACAAAGTAGCATAGCATCACTTGGAGTCACCACTAGAAGTAATCAACAATTTTGAAGTAGGCTTATTGGAGTAGACACTCGGGTAACAGAAGCCATTACTCTAGTAGCCACTCAAGTAAGCAAATAGAATTTCATCCAATGAGGCATTGCCAAATTTTGAAAGAAGTTACTCGAGGGACCACTCAGGTAATCTGTAAAGTTATATAGACAATTACTCGAGTAGCCACTCGAGTAACAAGATTTTCACAGGCATCACTCGAGTAGCCACTCGAGTAACCAAGTCTAAAATCTTTTAGTGACTCTCGGCCAAGAAATGCAGCTCATCACTTGAGTAACCACTCGAGTAACCAATGAGAAAATAGCATTACTTGAGGGACAACCCGAGTAATCTGCAAAGTTATTTGAAGTGCCACTCGAGTAGCCACTCGAGTAACCAGATAGTAAACTCTCAGCCAAGAATTTGATGCCATGACTCAAGGGAGTAATCGAGTAATCATCCAGGTTATTTGATAGCCACTCGAGGGACCACTCGAATAAGGTGTGAAGAAAAATGATGTCCACTCGAGTAGTCACTCGAGTAAGCAGTTTACCACAGTGACCACCCGAGTAATATGTGAAGGTAAAGACATGGCTACTCGAGTAGCCACTCGAGTAATCAGGCATTTTCAAGGTTTGTAAATATCACTCCATGTCTTACCCAAGTAATTCTTCATGCAAAATGTTGATTTGCTCACTGCCATATTTTTGACATGTTTACTCGAGGGACCACTCGAGTAACAAACTTGATCACTCGAGTAGCCACTCGAGTAAGGCAGTCCAGAAATTATATTTTCATCGAATATCTATTGATTTGTTATCTATATGATTAAATCCTCATTGTATTAGTGTTCTAAGTACACTTGCAGGGAAACAATAAAAGAGTATGACAGATTTGAGAAGTCAAACAAAAGTCTGAACGTTCACCTAACGCTACCTACCGCCAACGGATAGTTTTCAAATATGAAGAATAGTCAACTGTTGCTGTGCGACTCTAACGGACAAGTTTGAAATTGCTTCCAATGGACACTACAACTCATCTATATATATGGAGCATTCAAAGAGAAGAGGAGGAGGAGATATAAACTGAGATCACACATTGATCAATACACTTAGCACTTTGTTTTCATATACTCATTCATTTTTACTTCAGTGATTATATATTTGCTCTGTGAGAGAGTTTTTCATTACAAATTCAATATTTGTTGTTGAGACAACTTAAGGTAGTGGAACCTTGAGTTTGGAATTTGATTGCAATGTGTAAGGGGGAGCGAGTGTCCAGGTGTAGGAACTTGCTGTGTACTGAGGTACCAAGAACCCACTGAATCTTAGAGAATATAGTGCAACTCTCATAGACGATATGAGGACTGGACATAGATCAAAATGGTTGTGGCCGAACCAGTACAACTCCCGGTGTACACTACGGTGATATTTCTCCTTACTCTTAACTATTTTTAATATTTCGTAAATTTCCTTATACGCAGCGAAATTTTTGGAATCACCCAATTCACCCCCCTCTTGGGTGAAACGCTTGAACTAACAATATATTCATGGACATTGTTGTTAAATTACATGGTTTCCTTAAGTCTATTATGACTAATCGGGATCCTATTTTTTGTGGAAATTTTTGGAAGGAACTTTTTCATTTGTACGGCTAAATTCTAATATTCTTCTTCTTACCGTCCTCAAACGAATGGCCAAACAGAGGTTCTTAATTGCTACCTTGAATGTTAGCTTTGATGCATGACTGGGAATTTTCCTAAACAATGGGCTAAATGGTTGTTACTAGTTGAGTTGTGGTACAACACTACATATCATCTTGTTATAGGTATGTCACCTTTTGAAGTTGTTTATGGAGTCTCTCCTCCTGTACATATATTTTATATAGTAGAGGATTCTTCTAATGATTTAGTAGATCGAACTTGATTGTCACGGGAACTAGTTTTACAATTTTTAAAATAGCATCTGATGAAAGCTCAACATAGAATGGTTCAGCAAGCTAATCAGAATAGATATGAGTGTCACCTCAATATTGGTGACATGGTTTATCTCAAGTTGCATCCTTTTTGAAGGAATTTGATTAATAACTCATCAATTCACAAGTTGGCTTCATGCTATTTTGTCCTTTCAAAGTTATAAAGAGCATAGGATCTATTGCATGAGCTGGCATTACCATTTGACAAGAGAGTTTATATGATGTTTCATGTCTGACTCCTTAAGAAGTGCTATGGTACTTCTACTATTATTCATCCTAGTTTGCCCCTTGTTGATGATCAGGGGCAGTTTTTAATTGACCTAGAGGAAATTTTAGGCCGTAAGTTGTTAAGCGCCACAATTTACCCATCACATAGGTACTAATTTACTAGAAATATTCCCAACCTGAAGATGCTACTTAGGAAGATCTTACTGTGATCCAGCAACAGTTCCCACACTTTCCTACTGCTACACCTCCTACCGATACTATCCTTATGGACAAGGATGGTTTTTAGGGTGGGAGTAAGTTGAAATATGGTAAATAAGGGCAAGGGCTTTATTGTAATTGTCTGCTAGCTAAAGAATAAATATTATCTTTCTAGTTAGTTAGAAGAGAGAGAGAGAGAGAGAATAGTATGAGGACGTGTCCAGACAAGGGAAATATAACTATTGTACCTAGCTTTTTTACATTTCATTGAATGAATTAAACTTTTCTATTCTCTACCTATATCATTACCGGTGGTGATAAAAATGAGTGGACAAAGAGGAGATGAGGTAGAGGATTACATTGAAAGAAAATAATTAGAGTGGATAACACAAGTGCAAAATAGTGGGTCCCACAACTGAAAACAGATGGAGATTAGACAGGTTTAATGCCCCTGGCATTTATGCACCCCTTTTATCATGGTACAAAAAGTTGGACTGGCCGGTTCAAACTAGAAATTGGTGAGCCCATATGTCTAGTTTGGTTTAATGTATGAACTGGAGAAAAATTGAATTGGGATGAACCGTTTTGAATTGATAAAAGCTGGACTAAATCAGGGTAAATTGTTGGGTTGAGTGGGTTACCCGTAATATTTTTTCAAAAAAAAGGCGTACGTTCAAAAGACAGAAAGAAGAAGAAAATGACTGAGAAAATCTGTGTGCTACAGGTGTGAAAACACAGGCTCCCTTTTTCAATCTCTGAAAACATTTGAACCTAATATCAAAAAATGTCTCAATGTATTGCTAAACTTCGATTTGGTTGGAGACATGCAAGTTTGGATAGCAAGGGAGTTGGTTCACATTGGCAAGAAGAGAGAGTGGAGGACAGGGCGACTATCTCTGTGGAAGAGGCGCAAAACAATATGAAAGTAGATTAAGTGGTTAGCTAGGGTTTTGTTTGAGTTTTATGATGGGCTTGGGCCTAATTAGTTAAAACAAGCATACAATAATACAACCCTTTAATTCCCTAAGCTAATTCCTATTTACACAAATTAATTAATTTAAGCCTATTGGTTTCCCTCATTAATATTTAATTCAACTCTAAAAAGATGCCTAACATATTTTTTCCAGAAGAAAAGATGCTTAAAATAATATAATATTCAATAGCTACATGCCCACATGTATAAGAATAATAAATGAAAATTTTAATAAAAAAATATGAAAAGTTTAACAATTAATTTTCATAAATTATAAAATTGTCAATAAAATAAAATATAATCTACTAAATTATATTATTATCAGTTAAATTTTATCATTTTACCATAGCCTGTCTAACATCGAGTTGACCCCAATCTGACTTATTGACCCTTGAATCACTGCCCCGACAGATTTAGTGGCCGTTTGGTTTTTTGAACCTTGCCTTTTTATGATGCTGATTGATAACTTTGCACCCAAGGTTTGTATATGGTGCCAAGTGCATATATGGGAAATATATATGAGTATTTTTGCACTTTTGCCCTTTTAAAAAAAACCAATTATTGCTATTTTAAAAATTAACTTAATATGAGTTAATATTTGGAAATACTTTTTAACATTTAAATATTCAATATCAGTATTTTTTTTACTAATGGTGTTAGGTTTAAAGGACTAAAATGACACTTTATAACGTTAAGGTTAAAATGAAACATTTCATAAAGTTAAATGCCAAATGTGTGCTTTCACCTTTTATAAATTACTGCATGTTAAGCAATGGCTAATGCTTCATTCACTAAATAAATTTAGGACTCCTATAATAAAAAATATTGTATAATATAGTGGTGTCCCCTTTATTTAATTTAAATAACACAAACCTCTCTTTTACTATGGGATTTTCCTAAACAGATCTCTCTTAATATATATTACTGAAAGATTATTGGGAAGAGATTATCTAAATTTTAAATATAAATAATTATTTTACTTTTTAAAAATAAAAACGTTAATTGTATAAAATGTTAATAAAACCGTAATTAAGGGCAACTATTATTTTAATATTTGAAGGGTTAGTGATGACATGGAAATCAATAATTATCTCACTCTAAAAAATAATTTTAACCATATAAAATAGTTATTGTAAGGTTTTATAAATAAAAAAGGGAAACCTATTGGCCATTTGGTATAAGGAATTTAGGGAAAATCCCTAAAAAATACATTTGAAATATGTAAATCCTTATTTGGTGTAGTGAAATTCGAAAATCCCTGATCAGAGCTATGTTAGTCAAATGAGGAATCTGGAATTTTGAAATCTCGGCCAAAAGGTGCTTCTGCCCTTCAGTTCTCCCTCTCTCCATTTCGAAATAACAACACTAGCTTCTGGATTAACAATACTCTATTCTACATTAACAATACCAAAATCCCACAAAAGAATCTGTACGTCTCTGTTCTTCAACTTCGTGCTGAGCGCTTTCTTCCTCATCTTAGTTGCAGATCTTGGCCAAAAGAAGAATGTACCCTTCAGTTGTCCCCCCCTCTCAGTTCGGAATAATAACACCTCATTCTTGATTAACAACACAATATTCTACATCAACAACTCCACTTTCTACTTTTTACAATTAACAAGTTTCAAGGACAATAACAACACCTATCTCTTTATTAACAACACCGTATTTTACATTAACAACTCCACTTTCTTCTTTCACAATTAACAAGTTTAGGACCAATAACAACAACTCTCTCTTTCTTAACAACACCATATTCTATATTAACAACTCTCTTCTTTCACAATTAATAAGTTTCAGGGCCAATAATAACACCTATATCTTTATTAACAATATTGTATTATACATTAACAACTCCACTTTCTTTTTTCACAGTTAACAAGTTTCAGGGCCAATAACAACTCCTTTCTCTTTATTAACAACACCATATTCTATATTAACAACTTCACTTTCTTCTTATGGGTGAGATGCAGTTGTTGGCGTCACTTCTCCGTTGTCGGACGTATGGGAGTAGGAGACTCTCTTGGGAGCATGTCGATGGGCATTTTCGGTAGTGGGAGGAGATGATTGGAGATTGGAGCCGGTTGCTAGGAGAGAGGTGTTGGGCGGTGGTTAGTTCTGGAATCAATTGACGGCGGTGGGTGAGATCTCATTGGGCAATGGGCGGCCATGGGAGATGTTAGGTGGTGGGTGAGATTAACTGGGCTATAGTCACAAGGTTTCAGCGGATCTTCGGTGCGTTCCTTAAGGAGATTTGAATCAGCTGTATGATTTGCAACTGAGATAGCGGAGATCTGCAACTGAGACAAGGAAGAAAGAGCTTAGAACAAAGGTGAAGAACAAAGACGTACATCTTCTTTTGTGGGATTTTGGTGTTGTTAATGTTGAATACAGTGTTGTTAATCAAGAAGCTAGTATTGTTATCCGAAGTGGGGAGAGAGAGAGAACTGAAGGGCAGAAGCGTCTTTTGGCTGAGATTTCAAAATCCCAGATTCCTCCTCTGACTGACACAACTCTGATCAAGGATTTTTGAATTTCATTGCACCAAATAGGGATTTACCTATTTCAATAGTATTTTATAGGGATTTTCCCAAGAATTTATGATGAAGGAAAGGAAAGGCAAGGAACATTGGAAGAAAACTTTAAAAGGTGTGTTGTTTGGTAGACATGGAAAGAGAACATAGGTCAAGGGAAAATGAAATGTTTGGTAGAATGAAAATGGAAAGGTTGGTGTGGGAAGATAATGTGAAATACCCATTTTACCCCTAAAATTAAGTAATGTTAAAATGAAAATAAAAAACTGTTTTTTAACTTTTTTTTTAATTAAATCAAAGACACAATATAGTGAATGATGGGCCTGAGTATTGGGGAAAGAAGGAAATTGAAATATTAAAAAAAATATAATAAATAATAATATAGATTATATTATGTTTTACGGAGGGCATGTAAACTGAGCATGTTGACTAAATGATTAAAAAATTAAAAAAAAATAATTATATAAATTATAATAGAAGATTATATTGCGTTTTGTTAAGATATTGAATCAAATCTATTCTATTTCAAACCAATGGCCTCATAGTGATAATTAACTGTAATAAAATGAAATTAACAAAAATTTCTTAATCGATCATGCGAGTTTTGCAGCATTCAAAATTTTCTCATATTCTCTTGTAACAACTCTCTGGACAACAACTGCTTTTCAAATATTTTAAAAAATTTAAAATAATTAAATAAATACGAATATTCAATTTAAATATAAAAATAACTATAGATATTAAATAACTAAAAGTGAGTTTATCCAAAGAACTTTTTCCCATGTTCTTTTGCCGTAACTCCCTCCTTCAAATAAAAATAATAAATAAATAATATAAATAATAATAAGAAGACTGTGTTTTGTTAAGATATTGTATCAAATTTATTTTATTTATTAATGAAGTTTGAACCTTTTATGGAATGAAATTCAAATTTGTCTAAAATCTTCTCTTATCAAATTCGAATTTGTCACATAAATTCAAATGTAATCCTATTTTCTTGCCTTATAGAAAATAACTTTCATGAAATTTTGTTTATCCTTGTTTTTTTTATTAGTACACGAGTGTACAAGCAAAATCAGTGTGGTTGCACTTTTGTGGGCTATTGATTGTCATAGCACACATACTTGGTGGTGAAGTCGTTGCCCATGTCTTCGCCTAGGTCGTTGCCCATGTCTTGGCCCATGAGAAGTTTCGTCGGTGACCAACAGCAAAGCCACACATCAACGATGAATCTTTCACTAGAACGCCCACCACTTCTTCAATGAGCATGCATATCGAAATCAAAATTGCCACATAGTGTTCTTTCTTTGTTCTCCATGTTACTATCTGCAACATCCCGACGATCAATTGCAAACCACAAAATTTTGGCACAGCTTTGGCTCTCTCCTCATTCTCCGCGAATGTCGCAAGAACTGCTAAACATTTTGTGGTCAAGTCAGATTATTGTGACAAAGCTAAGAAACTAACTTGTGCTGGAATAGTGTTGGCTTCAAGCAATTTTAGATGATTCTGAAGAAGCAAGAGAAGAGCAGAATAAATATTTTATGAGGGGTAAATATGTCTGAAAGCTTCACTAATGATAGAGGGAATAGAAATTCGGTTCTCACAAATCTTGATGAGATTTCATCTTCCCACCTTTAAAGGAAGATTGATGGGTGCAAGAACTTGAGTTCCTAGCACTACTACAGAACATAGATACAACTACCCTAAAGGATGTCCCTTTTTTAAAAAAGGGACGTCCAAAATATGGTCAGGTTCAAATTTTATAAGATTGGCACGTCTGAAGACCTTTAAACGTCATAAAAAAAAAGAAAAGAAAAAGAAAGCCTTTAGACGTCCCCAACTCAGCTGGGGACGTCTAAAGGTATGTTTAGACATCCCTAGCACAGTTGGGGACGTTGAAAGTCCCTCACATGCACCAGAATTGACATGACCGCTGCATGTGAGGATGTCAGACCCCTTCCTACTCCCCTGCTGCATCTATCTCTCTTCTTCCCACTTTACTCAATCACTCTCGTGCTGCATCTCCGTCAATATCTGCACTTCTTTTTTTCCTTCTTTCTCCATCCCCATTCACTCCCCTGCTGCATCTCCTCCCAAATTCATCACTCCGTCCCCATTGATCGGTCTCCTCTCCCTTTCTTGGTTTTTTAATTTCTTTCTCCAAAGCTTCACCACTTTTGTCACCAGGCCACCTTCTTTGCTCTGGATTTGCAGAGTGTTTTCCCCATTGGATCTCCTCTCCACCACCGTCGGCCTCCTCCAAAGCTTCACCACTTTTCAGGTTAGCATTTTCTGTTTGATTATTCTTTGCTTTCAATGATATTCTCTGTTTATTATTCTGTTTATTATTTTATTATTCTTTTATTATTTTTTTTATTATTAGTTAGAGTTCTTTTTTTTATATTTTTAGTATAGTATATTTTTAGTATTAGTTAGAGGTTTATTTTATTACTCTGTTTATGCGTTTTGATTAGGTTGATGATGGTAACTATTAGGTTTATTATGTGGAGGTTTATTAGGCGGATAGTTATTAGGATAGTATTGGATTTGTTTATTAATTTTATAATTTTAGTTATATATATCATTATAGTATTTTATATTATACCTTTTGCTTTTTTGCATTCTCTTATATTTGACAGAATTGGTTCATTTTCGTACTTGTTTTGGTTATACAATTGTGGATTCTCTGTAATAGTGAGCTAATCCTTTAAAAATAATACAGAGATAGATTGCATTTTAGTACATTTACATATGGTTCCTAAGTGATTATCTCACAAACTGTGTGAATTAAAGTGATGGAAAGGAAAAGAAAAGAATTTGGCACATGATAATGCTTTTAATTAGTAGGGAAAGGAAAAGAAATGAGAAAAGAATAAAGAATAAAAAGAAACTAAAAAAATAAAAAAAATAGTCTTATAGACACACACATTAATTTTTTTTTTTTGCCATAAGACACACACATTAATATATATATTTAGTGCTAGAATTAGGCAATCTTGTTGTAACTTAGTGTACATAGACATTAATATAAGAAATTCTCGTACTTGCATTTTTTTTTACAATTTTTCATTAAATAGATTTTAAATAGATTCTCACTTTTAAGGGGAAATGCTGTCAAAATTTTGAAAAACAAAATAGTAAATGGCATTCCTAGTGTTGACAATTATTCTTAACTTGAGTGTAAATGAGAATGACGTAGGTGGTAATAAAATGGATCATAGTTGGATGAATGCTTTGAGAACAAGTGAAGAATATGAGAATGGGGTTGAAGAGTTTATTGAATATGCTAGAAGGAATGCTCCAGCCAGAAATGGCATGTATTTTTGTCCTTGTGTCAATTGTTTAAATGAGAGAAAATGGGATGTTGAAGTTATAAGGGATCACCTACTTTGTGATGGAATAAATCTTTGATATATAAGGTGGATATGGCATGGTGAGGAAGTAACTGATTGTCCGTCGCACAAGAATGAAGTTGTGGATGTCATAGATGAAGATACAATGGAGAGAATGATTCATGATGTTGAGGTAGAATCCTTTGCACAGTCGCATAAATATGACAGCCTGCGGAGTGATGCAGAGACACCATTGTACCCAGGGAGTAAATACACACGGCTGACAGGAACATTACATTTGGTGAACTTAAAAGCAACTTGTGGGTGGACCGATAGTAGTTTCACATTGCTGCTTGAACTGTTGTGTGATATGTTTTCAGACGATAATGTGCTTCCAAATCGTATGTATGAGGCAAAAAAAATCCTATCTACGATGGGTATGGAGTATAAAAAGCCTCAAGCTTGCCCTAATGACTGTGTACTGTACAGAAATGAGTATGAAGGTCTGAGTGAGTGCCCTAAGTGTCAAACTGCACCATACAAAGTGAGGAAAAATGGTGGTTGTGGCGATGCGACAACTAAAAGGCAACCTGTAAAGGTTCTGTGGTATCTTCCAATAATACCGCGCTTTAAGCGTTTGTTTAGGACTGTAAAAAAGTGAAGAAGTTGAGATGGCATTCGGATGATAGAATATCCGACGGAAAATATCTTCGGCACCCGGCTGACTCTCCACAGTGGAAGAAAATAGATGAAATGTTCCCTGAATTTGGCAGCGAGCCGAGAAACCTTCGGCTTGGGCTTTGTACAGATGGCATCAATCCGTATGGAACTCTTAATAGCACACACAGTGCGTGGCCAGTACTTCTTGTAATATACAACTTGCCTCCCTGGCTTTGTATGAAATGCAAATATGTGATGTTTTCTATGATGATTTCTGGACCAAAACAGCCAGGAAACGATATCGATGTCTACTTGGTGCCTTTGATTGAGGACTTGAAGAAGTTGTGGGTGGAAGGTGTAGATGTGTTTGATGCATATAAGAATGAGTCCTTCAAGCTACGTGCAATGATTTTCACCACGATAAATGACTTCCCTGCGTACAGAAACCTCTCAGGGTACAGTGTGAAGGGGCATAAAGCATGTCCGATTTGTGACGCAAACACTCACTTCCACCAACTTAAACATGGAAGAAAAATGATCTACCTTGGTCACAGGAGGTTCCTTCCTAGGTTCCACCCGCATTTTAGGTTAAGAAAGCGTTTTAATGGCTTGCCGGAGCATGGAATGACTCCAAAGGCATTAACCGGAGAGGAAGTTTACAGTCGGGTTGAACGTATCAATGTCTTACTCGGTAAGAATCAGAAGACTTCGGGTGAGAAGAACATATGGAATAAGAGATCGATTTTCTTTGATCTTCCATATTGGCGTAGTCTTGACGTGAGACACAGTATTGATGTAATGCACGTGGAGAAAAATGTTTGTGATAGTCTTGTCAGTACGCTTTTGCACATTCCAGGGAAGACCAAGGATGGGATTAGTGCGAGACTAGACCTTGTTGATATGGGAATAAGAGAACGGTTACATCCACAGCTAATAGATCAACAATTTGGATTTGTCTCAGTTGATTTTGAAAGAGTAGGTTATAGGGATGAGCCCTTCATTCTAGCAAGCCAGGCGAAACAGGTGTTTTATGTCATAGATCCCGCAAATAAAAAAATTTCCATTGTACTTCAAAGTAAAAAACAGAAGCATGGTGATCCGACCTTCAACCTTGACGACACACCACCTTTCACAATTAATCCACCTACAACAAGTGAAGTAGAATTGGTAGATGATGAAGAATATGCTATGAGAAATGATCATGGTGATGGAATATGGGAAACAATCTAGAGTAAGAGCTTAACTTAAAAAATAGTAATGTGTGCTGTTTGTTTTATAACTAGTTAGTTTATTCATTTACTTACAATTTATTCACCTATCTGACAATGATTTTTGTGCTTACAGGAATATGGACAATTCTGGTGACTCACAAAGTGATAGGGACAATGAAATAAATACGCCTGAACATGATGCGAGACCTAAATCGGTTACAAGAAGAAGGGTTAGAGGAAGTACAAAAATGCCTGTATTGGTAGCACGTCATCACCATCAACAGGAGAGGTTGCAAATTGACTGTGATGAAAATATGAAACCAATTGGTCCGGAGGAAGACCATTTCATTAGCTACGTAGGTTTTTTGGCTCGAAGCAAAGTTCGCATTACCTATGATAATTGGAAGTTGGTTCCACCAAAAACCAAAGACTTGATTTGGCAACAACTTTTGGTATATAAGTTTCAATACATTTGCATTATATCTTTATTCCTATCGCTTCAAATATAATTAACTTATGTTTTTACCTTGCAGCAAACCTATGATGTCCCTGACACTGTAGAGATATACAAGGAGTGGATGACGGAGGTTCGTCTATGATGGAAAGATTTCAAGAACAGGCTCACACGAGATTACGTTCGAGGGGACATGAGGGGTCAGGATCCGTGTCATGAGTATCTGTTTCTGTCTCCAAAGGACTGGAGGTTGTTTATGGCATCATGAGAAGATCCAAACTTTTTGGTAAGATTTCTGTCATCATAGTATTTTATTTGAATATAGTTGACATTATTGATTCGGTGTTCGTTGTTTTCCTTTCATAGGCATTAAGTGTAGCAAATGCAGAGAGGCAAGCAGCTAATAACTATCAACATTGCATGTCTCGTGGTGGTTATCGGAAGCTTGAGCGAAAGATGATGGCAAAAGAGTTGGAGAAATTGAAGGAAGCAGCCACATCAGATCCTACCGTTGTGGTCCAGCCCCCGCCACCTCCACCACGTCACAAAAAATAGAAAGCAGGGAGGCTTAAGGGTGGGAAGTACGTAAATCCGACTGTTGCCGAGGTTGCCGCAAGAATTGTAAGTAGTTAGAGCATAAGTACAAACTTATTTTTTCATATTGGGAGTGCTTACGATAACTTTTATGCTGCAGGATGAACTGGAAGATCATAGTAGCCAATGTTCGTTCACTCTAAGTGGACGGATGGACATCTTGTCAACGGCGATTGGGAAGGCAGATCACCCTGGTCATGTTCGAGGGGAGGCAGTGGGAGTTCGTGTCACAAAATATTTTGGCCGAGCCTCACATCCTTATTTGTCACAAGCTGAACCCAGTAGGGAGCTTGTGGCCAAGATTCGTCAGGAAGTCTCACAAGAGCTCGAGGCCAACCTTCGCGACAAGCTCCGACAAGAGCTGTTGCCAGAACTACGTCTTGAGCTGATGCCTGAGCTTCGAGGAGCTAGATGTTGGATGGGGCAAATTTGCAATCCTGTAAGTTTTTTATTTCCCATTTTTTCCTTCATTTAGTTAAGTTGATTTTAACTAGCTAATATATTCATCATTTTAATTCTATTATAGCTCCTTCCGTTGTATATGCATTGACTCTCAAAGAGTTGATTTATATTGATTCTTGTCTCCTGCATATTTGACAAGGATTGAGAATACATTGAAAAGAAGGACGAACTATGTGGGCTTCACATTGGCAGAGGGCGAGTATCGTTGTTATCTAGCACCGATTGTTCAAGGGAACGCATTTTAATTTTGTGTATTTGAGATTTTTAATAAATAATTGCCTTGCCATCTAACTTCATTTTAATCTGTATATGTTGTGATAGTTATCACTGGAGTTTGTGTGTTGTCTGTCCTCGGTCCCACATTGTTTACTGGTTTGATTCCTTAAATAGAAGACCAGACAAAGAAACTAAAAGCGTCTTCAACACGTAAGTTATTTTTTTGTATTTCATTGCTTCTTGATTCTTGACTTAATGAATTATTCTAATTTATTTTGATTTTCATTTTAATGATAGGGCATGCACGACGTATCGAGTGCTTGGTGGGCCACGCAAACGTAGAGGTGGCAAAGATCCGAGATGGTTGTTTCCAAAGGTACGTAGTTTCAAATCAAGTTCTTTTGATTGACGGTCGTTTTAGATATGCCTTTATTGATTTTAACCATTTGCTTTTGATTTATAGTGCCCTCGACAACCTGGCAGCTGGGAATGTGGATATCATGTCTTACTTTATATGTTTAACATCATTCAGAGTGGCATTACGACAGATTTTGAACAAGTAATCGCTTCTTCATTCTCAGAGGATAATTCTTGGTGTTGTAATTCAATGGCAATTCATTCACTTCATTCATTATTTCAACTAAGCTTATTTTCTAATTTACAGATTTTTGATAATGAAGATGCCTACTCATATGAAGACCTAAATATGATCAGAGACTTTTTGGCTAGACATCTTCTTCAACGTATACCAGAAGAGTAAAGTCTTTAGTAGTTTGTGTAGGACATACTTTTGTGGTAGTACATATAATTAGCGTTATTGTTGTTGGATATGGATTGGTAGTCTTGGTTATTGTACAAACTGGGGACTTGGATATAGATTGTTGTGTAGTTTGTGTGGTTTGAAAGTTTGTGTGGCATGTAGTAGACTTGGATATAGATTGTTGTGTACTTTGTGTGGTTTGAAAGTTTGTGTGGCATGTAGTAGCCTTGGGTTGATCACTGTGTTTGTTTTTGTTTCCATTCTGCTGAACTGCTGTTGTTTTATTCTGTTGTTGGAATCCTATTTCTGCAGTTTACATTTTCCAGAGAGTGCAATATATAAAAAGTCCATTTTTTTAAAAAAAAACTTTCAACGTCCTTAATGAAAAAAGGGACCTGGTAGAGTGGGTGGCGCCACTTTAGACGTCCCCAGATAAAACTGGGGACGTCTAAGGTGGGACCTTAGACGTCCCCAGAAGAATTGGGGACGTCTAAGGTGGACTTTAGACATCCCCAAGTCTTCTGAGGACGTCTAAAGTCTACCTTAGACGTCCCCAACTCTTCTGTGGACGTCTAAGGTCCCACTTTAGATGTCCCCAGTTGAAACTGGGGACGTCTAAAGTCTGTTTTCCACGTCCCCTATTTTACGGACGTTATTGACGTTTTTTTCTACGACCCTCACATAGACGTCCCTCTGTTTTCAGACGTTAAAAGGCCAAAAAAAGGGACGTTAAAACCCTTTTTTCTAGTAGTGTAGGAAGATTAGACATTAAAAGAGTACCAAACAAGGGGACTTGCTTATCTTTTTTTTCCCTTCCCTTTTCACCTCTTCCGCGTAGCAAACGGGCCCTCGTCTTTTGGTGTTTATAGTTTAGAGTTAGTTATAATTCATTCCTTCTACTTTGACTCAATATGACTCCAATCGCTCAATTCCTGAATTTTGACTCATTATAACCATGGTACAAAAAAGCATATCAGACCGGCATTTATACCTGTGAACCAGCCACTTGTTTGATCTGAGTCTGTTCCTGAACCGAAAAGAACGTGACCCATTGTGAACCAAACTAAATTGGTGTAGCCTGGGCATAACTCGGATAAACCGCTCAGTTGGCGGGTTACCTGGTCACAGAAAACAACAATGTTGTGCTCCTTTAGTCATCGGAAATAAAATAACGAAAGTGGTGCTTCAATGACTGGAAAAAAGGAGGAAAATGACTGGAGAAGCTAAAGAAGATCAAAGATGGAAGAAGAAGAAGCTAAGAAGAAAAAGCAAACAAAAACTAACCCCTGAAACTTATTGTAGAATGACAATGAGATGAGGGGGAGGGGATGAAGCCAGCCTCTAGAGAAGGGCAAAGGTTAGAATTAGGGTTGATTCGGTTAAGTGAGCAAAGTAAATGGGGTTGGGTGGACCGTAGATATCCTGTGGCCAATTACCATTGGTCAATAAGAGTAATTATTAATTCACGATTGAAGGAGATTATGTTGGGAGAGAGAAACATTAGGACTGGTACAAAAGAATAATTTAAAAAATCCATAGATATTTAGAGATTAAATTTAAAAAGGATAACAGTATGAATGAGATATATATTATAAAGTTTGAAAAACTAAAATTGAATTAAAAATTAAAAGTATTATATATACCCACACATAATCAAATATCATCTTTTTAACCAATTAATTTGATATGATCTCAACAAATTAAATATAACTCAGGAGGAAAAACTAATTAAATCTAACATAATCAAATATTATATAATATATATAATTAGATATAAAATATAATCCCTCAAGAGCCCCTCAATGAACATACTCCACCCCTTAAAAGAACTTTTTAAAGTTAATAAAAAATATTCATCATCAAATATAATCATTTTTAATCAAATTATATTATTTTAATTAGTACCGGTCTGACCGTAAGTTGACCCTGACTTGACCCATTAACCCTAGACCCTCTATCTCAATTGGTTCAGTTTCTGGTTTGGTTTGTCGAAGTTTGATTATAGCTCAATCCTTATAATTTTAATTATTTTATAATTTTGTATATATATTTTAGAAAATAAAATTGATCATCTAATAATTAAATTAACTTAAAAGAATGTCCATGCTTCCACTTTTTTTTTTTGGGTTAGAAAATGGAAGAATTTTAACAAAAAGTTTTTCTATTTTGTAGTTGTAAGGCGATTTTCTGCCCTCATTCTACAAATTTTCTTATTTTTTATTTCTTTGTCTATCCACTCCTCATTCAATCTTTTGCATAAAATCGAAGCTCATTTCTAGCTTCCACATGTCAAATGCTTTGTTACTTCCCCCGATCCTGTACTCGAATCACTCGTTTCTAGAGAAATTGACAGAGATATCGTCTTCTAGCATTTCCTTTGACAATCTCATTCTCGGATGCCCTCAGAAATAGGCCCATTTAAGAAGCATTTGGATTCTGTAGAGCATCATAATGGCTTCACCTATCCTCCAATTATCCCCACTTTCTTCTCCAAAATCGATCGCAATCATACCACGAAATAGCGAACCCTCCCTCATCCCTTTTCCCCAATTGCTCTCTTTCGTACCCAAATGCGCTTCTCTCAGAGAGCTTAAGCAGATTCATGGATATGCCATGAAAACCCACATCAAAGATGACATCTCTGTACTTACTAAGCTCATTAATTTCTGTACCTCCAACCCAACCACTGCCTCTTTGGAGTACGCGCACAAGATGTTCGATGTAATTCCCAATCCAGATATTGTCCTGTTCAACACTATGGCACGTGGCTACGCGCGCTTTGAAAACCCACTTCAAGCAATAGTGCTTTTAGCTCAATTGTTATCCTCTGGCCTGGTCCCAGATGATTTTACTTTCTCGACCCTTCTCAAGGCATGCGGTAGAGTTAAAGCCTCGGAAGAAGGAAAACAATTGCATTGCCTAGCTATCAAACTTGGGGTCAATGATAATGTGTACGTGTGCCCAACACTTATAAATATGTATACTGCGTGTGATGATATAGACTCTGCTAGAAGAGTGTTTGATAGGATTTCTGAACCATGCGTTGTTACTTATAATGCACTCATCACAAGTTATGCTCGAAATAGTCAACCCAATGAGGCCTTGGCTTTGTTCAGAGAATTACAAGAGAGGGGTCTTAAGCCAACAGACGTCACCATGCTTGTTGCTCTTTCTTCGTGTGGTTTGTTGGGAGCATTAGACTTGGGAAAGTGGATACATGAATATATTAAGAAAAATGGGTTTGATCAATATGTTAAGGTAAATACTGCACTTATTGATATGTATGCAAAATGTGGTAGTCTGGATGATGCGGTTTCTGTGTTTGAGAATATGCCTGTGAGAGACACACAGGCTTGGTCAGCCATGATTGTGGCCTACGCCTCTCATGGCCGTGGTTTCAAAGCCTTGTCAATGTTGGAAGAAATGAACAAGGTAAAAGTGCAGCCTGATGAAATAACATTTCTGGGTATATTGTATGCTTGTAGTCACAATGGACTAGTGGAGAAAGGTTATGAGTACTACCGTAGAATGATTCACAAGTATGGGATTATTCCCAGCATAAAGCATTATGGGTGTATGATTGATTTGCTCAGTCGAGCTGGACGCTTGGATGAGGCCTATAAATTCATAGATGAATTGCCCATTAAACCCACTCCGATCCTCTGGAGGACATTGCTGTCTGCTTGTGGCAGTCATGGGGATGTTGAATTGGGGAAGCAAGTGATTCAGAGAATATTTGAACTTGATGACACTCATGGTGGGGATTATGTGATTTTGTCAAACTTGTGTGCAAGATCTGGAAAATGGGAGGATGTGAATTTCTTGAGGAAAATGATGAAAGATAGAAGAGCAGTGAAGGTTCCTGGATGTAGCTCTATAGAGGTCAACAATGTTGTTCATGAATTCTTTTCTGGGGACGGAGTTCATTACACTTCTACTTCTGTGCACCATGCACTTGATGAGCTAGTAAAAGAACTGAAGCTAGCTGGCTATGTCCCTGATACTTCCCTTGTCTTTCATGCAGACATGGGAGATGAAGAAAAAGAAGTTGTTCTTAGATATCACAGTGAGAAATTGGCCATTACTTTTGGGCTTCTGAACACTCCTCCTGGGACAACAATTCGTGTGGTCAAGAATCTTCGAGTCTGTGGGGATTGCCACAAAGCTGCTAAATTTATTTCATTGATCTTTGGTAGGCAAATTATTCTTAGGGATGTCCAAAGATTTCATCATTTCAAAGACGGGAAGTGCTCTTGTGGGGATTATTGGTAGTGGTGTCTCTAAGGGCTTGTTTGATATGAGGGATTTGCAGAGGAGGGGAAGGACGGGAAAATTTTTATCAGTCGAATTTGAAAAAATTAGAGAAGTGGGATTAAAAGTTTTTAATTAATTTTTCATTTTTTTATGTTACATTTTCTCTTTATTAAAATTTTATGACACCACTTCTTTAATTTCTTTAAATTCAACTCATAAAATTTTTATTTTCCCTCCCTTCCCCTCCCCTTGTACCAAACTGCCCCTAAGTCCTCTGGTTGCACTACAAACTTTGTCCTATATTTAGGACCGGAGGTAGTACAACATAAGACAAGATTGGTCAATGAGAGTGCTTATTTTCAACCGAAATTTTGGGGTAGACAGAAATTGCTAGTTAAATAAATCATGAAAAAACATTTAAGTATACTTTGAGGTATTACATGTTCGGATGAGTTAGGTTTTGAAGGCTTCGTGGGTTCAAAACAAGCATCAACGTGAACAAAAGCCCTCACTCCTCTCAAATTAGCCTTTTCCAATCTCTCTCTCTCCACGCACAACTTCATGTTCAACAAAAGCCCTCACTCCTCTCAAATTAGCCTTTTCCTCTTCCTTCCCTTTCCTCCATGCTCTGTACTCTAAAAAACACTTCCTTTACTTCAATTTTTATGACGATTTTGCAGGAGTTCTCTTTCATAGTAAGTTTTTTCGGCATCCCTTCTTGTATTTTCCTTCTTCCTCTCATTTTTCTTGGTTCTTTGGTAATCCGACCAAGTCAACCAATTAAAAAATTTCTTTGTTCATGGGATGAACCAGACATGACAAATGGTCGGTTCACTGGTTTGTTTGAACCCATTACTACATATTTGTCTATATATAACGGTTATTTTTACATACATTTAATGGTTTTCTGAGTTCTGATATTTAACAGTTGTTAACAATTAAATATTGGGCAATATATTTTTATAAGGTACTATATTTAATGGTTATATGACAATGACTGTTAAATATAGCAATCTATATTTAATAGTTGTTTATTAATAACCGTAAAATATTTTGCACAATACTTAACGGTTAAAATGATAAATAGAAAAGTATTTGTCACTAGAGAAATGAGTTTATTTGACGGCTATTTGGAAAAATCGTGATATATATGTAATACTTGACGGTTATTGGTCAATAATCGTTAAATATGTGTGACCAATTTTTTAAAAATTGGGGGGCACATTTTCGATCAGCCTACTACAAAATAATCTAGAGAAACAATATATATATATATATATACACCAAGCACCAAAACATATCCAGTTCTAGCTGGATGTATTACAATATACAAAACAATCAATTCTGGCCAACAAGTCTTGATAAATTAAAACAAATCATCGAATAATATCTAGTATTAATAATTTTAATGCTCTTTTTAGTAATAATTGTTTTCTTTAATTTGCAAAGCAACTTCCCCCTCTTTGATATCCAAATTCCTTCATTGTGGTCATGCCAAACATATAATGCATCATCCTCATTGAATTGTGTATCAAGTGAGGACCCTTGGAAAGGATTATCCTCACTGAATTCACCTCCTGCATCCTCATTTGTTTTGTTTGATAACAAACCAATAGATCATTCTTTATTAGCAGGATTAAGAACATAGAATACTTGTTTGGCTTGAGAAATCAAAATGAAAAACTCTTCTTTATACCCTTGATTATTCAAATTAAAATGTATCAACCCTAACTCATCCACTTTCAAAGCATTATTATTGTCAACCTACTTGCACACAAAAACCAAAACCTGGAATCCACAGAATCTGTAATACCTCGAATTTTGAAACTTGAGACCAAAGATTAAGCTTAAATTAAGTGGATTGCTAAGCCCTGATTTAGCAGGATCCCAAATTCGATTAAGGGATTATGACTTCAAAAGTGGGTGTGATTATTTATAAATAACCACTTTTGGAGGATGTGATATGCTTTGAGATTCGAACGTGTTATAAGTAGTGTCGAAACCCTGTATTTAAGTTCAATTATGGATTACCATATAAATTGACTTCAAATATAGGGAGGGTGCATATTATGGCTAGAAGAATGAGAAAATGTGTTTGGTAGTGATTCAGTGTAAATTACCATAATCAGGGGCAAAACAGTAAAGATCAATGGTTGTGATCAATTTGTGTAGAGATCAAAGGGTGGAATCCCATGTATTTGAGTCTATGTGAGCTCATGGGAGGTGTGTTGAGATGGTGACAAGTGGCATGATGTGAGACCTTAGATCAAGTCAAAGTTTCAAATCTCTTTTCCTCTCTCCTCTCTTTTCTAAGTCGGTTATGTGTGCTTTTGGGGGGCTAAAGAGCTGATCTCCTACTCTCTCTCCCATGCTTCTATGGCGCCATGCTTGAAGGAAGAAAGAGAAAATGAAAGGTGAGTTTTTGGTTAGCTTCTTGTCCTCTTTAGCTCAAATACTTTTCTTTAAAAATGTTTATAGTAATGAAAGCTTCATACTATGGTTTTAGATTTGTGAAAGGAGGTGTTTTGAGAGCTTGAGGAAACTTGAAGGATGAAGAATCAAGGATCTAGTTTGGGAAAGAGGAAGAGGTGAGTATTTGTATCCTTTTGATCTAAGTTTTGTGATATTTGGTTAAGTTTTGGTGACTTGTGGTATTTGCCGTGATTTTGGTATAATTGTGAAATGAATGAGTTGAATGAGTAATGTGGTCGAAATGGTGTCATAGTGTGATTTAATGTCATTAAGATTGGTTTGGACAATTGGAAGTAAAAGTGGTTGAATTGGGTAATGTGTGTGAAGAGTGTGACCAAAAAGGGGAAAATGTCTTTGTAATGTGATTTTGGTTGTTTTGAGGTTTTCAATGTGTTCCTTGTGTAAAATTGTGTGGGAATAGTCTTATATTAGAAGTTGAGGAACATTGGAAACATATTGGTTAAGTTTGGGAGAATTCTGGTATCTGCTGCGTTCTGGGTTCTGATAGAGCCTCACTCGAGTGCAGCGTGATGTTTTACCCTTCCCCTTCAGTTTTGGTTGCACTTGTTCATGGAAGAAGCAAGAGTGCACTTCCTTACCTGCGAGTGATTTGGGTTATCACTCGAGTGAAGGTGGTCTCACTCGAGTGATCATGTGCTTTTGCACTAAGAGCCGCTTCTTAGGTTGTCGCTCGTAGTTGGTTTGTCAAGAGTGTGAGCTAGCACTCACAAGTGTCATGGCATCCTTGAGTGCCAAAACTAGTGCTCGAGTGCCCTTCTAGCTCTAGGTTTTCTGTGGCTCTCGGGTGGTCACTTCTTGAGCCTCACTCGGTGGAACTCGGGTGAGTGTGAGACCATCACTCGAGTGTTATGTTGGATGCTCGATTGCTATGGGTATTTTCTGTCTCTGGTTGTGCTTTTGGTCAAGCACTCGCATGAGTGAGCCATCCTCACTCGAGTACGAGTCATCCATCACTCAAGTATGTCATCCATCACTCGAGTGATGAAGCCAAAATTGGGGTTTCAATGGTTCGAAAGATGGTCTTTGGTCAATTTTCTCCTAACCCTTTAGGCATGTGTTTAGGCTTTGAGTAGCCAACTAAAGGTCGTGAATGATAACCAACTTAAGTGTTTGAAAGTTATGGATATTCGAAAAGGGAATAACCCTATGTCCTTGTTTTGGTTATAGGGTTTGATGATAGCCCTGATCGTGAGCAGCCGAAGTTGGAGCTTACATGGAAGGACTAGTGTAGGGAACATATCTCTCCTACATGTATTTGATATTTGTGTTAGTGTGTTGGTGCATGTCTTTGTTCTGCATGATTATGTGTAATTTGAAGCTATGTTTCAATTTATGCTATGGCTATCAGTATGTTGTTTGAAGCATTGGGTTTACAAATTTGTCATTGTATTAGCATGAGTTATGTGATGCAAGCATGTCATGCGTTAGACATATATCATACATCCACATTGATATTGTTTCCTACTGAGATTCTCTTAAATCTCACCCTTCCCTACTAACCTTTCAGATAGGGTAGTGGATCGAGGATGAAGCAAGCAATTAGGGGCAACAAGGACCTCCTTCGAGTTGTCATGTTGGTAGTTGGTTATCATTGTAGTTGGGATGTTTGTATTTGATATGGATGTATAATTGATTATGTATTGCAATAAGATTTGTGTAATCCCCATATGAAGGCTTGTAAGGGCGAATATGCCCTGTAAGGCTTTGAGTTAATGTATAGAACCCGGGATTGCCGGTATTATTGTTGTGTACTCTGATTTGTTATGAATGTGATATTCCACGTAGTAATTGTATTCAAAATGTGAATATGAGACCAGTTTATAAAGATTTTGAAATGTATTTATGGAAACCCCATCTGGTAGATGGGTTAGTAAATATTATTTATTATTATTGGTCTCTATTTCACTTTCATTGTGTATTTCAGATATAATTATATAAGGGAGTTACATAATCCAACTCCCAAGTGTACTCATCCACCCCAAAGCATGACATATTGGCATAAATAGGATTCTTATCCTTTGCACTTGATATAGTGTTAGTAATAACAGTTACCTCACTATTTTGTATTTTGCTTCAGGCTTCCTACTCTTTAGTATAGAAGGTGTATCCATTGACAACATGGCTTGAGAACGAAAGCACATGTCTATTCTGACCACTGGCCATGAACATTATTTTCTTCATAACTAAATTATGATAAATATTGTACTTATCTTCCATGTATTGCTTCAACTATGTTTCGAATTGTTTATTATGTTTTTTGGCATACCAACTTTGTACTCTATTGGGGGTTTTCCCTCATAAGCTTATCTATATGAATACCTACAAACTCGTCAATCCCTTCAGAGTTGTGAAGTACATATAGGTGGGTTTGTTCCCATTGTTGGTTTGAGATAGAGATAACTTTCTTTACTATTAACCCTTATCAAAGTGTCTTTCCTTCATGCTAAGACACTGGAAGGCCAATATCATATCCATCTTTCAAGTGATTAGTATAAAGTTCAGTTACCTCTTCACAAATGTACCATTCAACAATGCATTACTCTAGCTGGCTTTGGTTTTTCACATGCCCTTTCAAGTCCTTCATCTTGTTCTTAACTAGGTACATCCATCTCATGTAGACTAGGCCACACATTTCTACCTCTCCAGCCAAGTGAATAGTAAGTACACCATTATGTCAAAGAAAGCTAGAGGGAAAAACATCTCTAGCTCACACAACATAGTCATGATTCGAGTTTGTAACCTTAACAATTTCTTGGGGTCAATTACTTTACTGCACAATGATTTGAAGAAGAAGCATAGCTTTGGATCGTAACTTGCACCTTATCAAGTAAAATACCTTTTTTTGCTATCAGAATAAAGTTTTCCATCAACACATGGCAATCGTGTGATTTAAGACCCTTCAGCTTCAAGTATTTAAGCCATCCTTCGTCTTCCCAGGAATATGGAGTAATGTTCCAAAAAACTCTCACACATTCTCAATGTACGTGAAATCAAGAAAATGTCTAACATTAAGGAACTCCAATTTGGAATATCAAAGAAAATAGATATTTTCTTCCACCCGATTGTCAATGGTTCAAGTGCAATTTGCAATCTATATGTTTCATTTTTTCAAAAACCTCCTCACCAGTCAAAGGTTCAAGTGTAATCCTTTCATCCGATTCCCCATTGAAGTATTTTCTCATACACCGATATGAATGACCTTTTTGTAACCATCTGTGATGTCCCATATAGGAATTCTTCATACTATGCTTCAACCTTATCGACTGTGTATCCTTTTCATAAATCAGGCATCTAAGTTGGCCTTTAAAGTTGTACCCTGACAAATTATCATATGCAAGAAAGTCATTGATTTTGCCAAACAACAAGGCCTTCATATTGAATGTTTGTGTTTTGTGAGCATCATATACAGGCTCCCCTTTGTCCTATGACTTCTACAAGTCTTCATTTTGTGGCACAAGGTATATATCAATGTCATTCCTTGATTGCCTTGGCCCTGAGATTAAAATTGACAACATCATATACTTCTATATAAATAGCATAACTGGCCATATACTGTGGGTACTTCTCTGCATCCTAAATGAGTTCATCCCATAAGTAGCCAATGCTAAGTGGAGGTTTCTTGGTTCTTCCTACATGTGCACCACTCATCACAGACACCATTCAGTCACAGGATCTTCCTTATGAGGACCCTGTACTTCATACTCTATCTTCTTCCTCCACTAAATCCCCCTCTCACCATTCTAAATCTGAGTCTCTTGTTGATCAAGAGATTGAGATCAATGAACCCCTCCATACTTAATCTCCTGCTCCTAGTTTTGATCCAGAGCATGTCCTCCCATCATCCCCAACCTTCCCCCCACTCTCCTCAGCATATTTCCTCTCGTGACTATACTTCCACATCTATTGACCCTCTTATTGCCATTGTCCATTATACATCATATCATTCTTTTGAGGAAGGCCTTGTTCTTCCACCTGTACTCCTTCATATTGCTCCTCCTCCTCCCTCTAATATCACCTTTTCTACCTATTCACCCTTTTTGCTTATGACAAAAAAGGGGGGAAAGGACTCTACTGCTGATGAAAGCGATAATGCTAATTAGGGAATGCATATTTTGTGTTTAACTAGTATTTTGTAACTTTATGCATGCTTTTGAATGAATCTTTATGTTTTGTATGAAAACCTTATGATTTCTGTGATATGGTGTTATGTATATGGCATCTCCCTTTTATTGTGTAAACTAACTATCTTTTTTTTTCTTGTCAATGTGCGAACTAACTATCTGCTATCATGTGCACAAGGAAGAAATTATGTTTCAATAATTCTCTTTGAATTACTTCTTTATCTATAGCCACTTACTCCATATTGTCTCCTTAATGTTTCTTCAAAATGGATCTAAGTTTTGTCATTATCAAGAAGGGAGAGAATATTAGAATCTATGTTTTCATTATAAAAAATCTTAAGATCAAGGTTTTGCAGGTTTAAAATGCTTTTTGACAAAGATATCTGGATTATGAGATGACTTTCTGAGACAAGTCACTCGAGTGATGCTTGGTCACTCGAGTGATATATTTGTTCATTCCTTCATCAAACTATGTTTAAGTGTTTCTGTCAAGAATCAATAGATCACTCACGTTATGATATTGCCACTTGAGTGATAATAAAAAATTTATCACTACACAGTCACTGCATAGTATTCTCTTTAGAAATTTGAAGGATCGCTTGGCTTATAATATATCATGCGAGTGATGTCTCATTTTTTCTATATAATTATCAAGTCACTCGATAGTGATGAAATAATTTTGCGATCTTCTGTGATAGATAACTCGAGTGTTGGTGATTACTATCATGTCACTCAATAGTGATAGGCCTTGTTTTCCAATATATTAAAGAAGATCACTCGAGTGTTGTAACCCCCTCACCGTAATTACATCCGGATTACAATAATTTAAATGAAATAGAGACCAATAAAATGGTTTAACAATTTATAATCCCTCATCTAAAAGATGGGGCGTATGAAAATCATTTCAAAGCTTATATATTCCTGGTCTCACATTCATGTACGGATATAACTACTTGAGAAATCAGAGTACATAATAAATATCAAAGTGCGGAAACCAAAATCCCGGCAAACCCCGGGTTAATACATATATGATATGGGTTTATGAGTTTCCCATAAAGGGGATTACACGATCCAAAATAATCATTTACATCTCTTTACACTTTGGCAATTCCCAAATCCAAAATGGATATAACCAACTATCCCAAAACATGAATGTCCCTAAGAGACCCTAACCACTCCGGGTTGGTCGCTTCCCTTTCGAGCCACTTGCCCTGTCTGAAAAAGTTAGTCATATGGAAATAATGAGATTCTTGAGAATCCCAGAGCAACAACTCACTCATACAATATATAAACATAGAGCATGTATGTTCATCATAATCAGCAGCTTCACTATGATCTCTAGCTCACGCCACATACGACAGCACTCACGGCTGTAATCACAATGCACTACGCCCACTTTCGTGGTGAACACTATGCCAGCTTTCGCTGTAATCACTATGCACAACGCCCGCTTTTGCGGTGAACACTATGTAGCAGCAACACAAAGCACAAAGCACCATAACGCATCTCAAGGCACGATGTATCACTATGCTCCACAAAGGATCTCAATGCACAAAGTATCACAAAGCAGCAGCAACAACATCCACACAATGAATGACAGACAAACATACAATACATTTACACAAAGCATAAGAGAGAAGTCGCTACCTGAATCTTTCCTGACAATCTTTGGCACAGTAGGCTCACGCGGACGACAGATGTCAAATCCTATTCAAATTAGGGACAATTGATCAATCTCTTTTCCAATGTATATTTCAATGATTCTCTAAGTTGGTTATCATTTAGGACTCATTAGGTGACTAAAATAGGCCTAAACATATGCCTAAAGGGTTGGAAGAACCTACCCAAAAGACCCCTTACTCGAAGGCAAAACACTGATTTTTAACAGTCTCACTCGAGCACAAATGCTCTCACTCGAGCACAAGTACGGACATCACTCGAGCATTGGTACGGACAGCACCCGAGCACAAGAGAAAGTGAGACTGCGAGTGAGCACCCGAGAGCACAGAGGGCACTTCCAGGAACTGGCTCACTCGAGCACGCTGACCTCACTTCGAGCACAAGGCCAAAAGCCTCTCTCGAGCACCCGCGAGCACACGCTACGAGTGACTACCCGAGAGCACTACTCTCACCCGAGGCACAGGCTCACTCGAGCACGACCCCCAGTGCTCGAGCACACACCCCACACCCGCGAGTGAGAAAGCACACTCGTGCAACTTTCCCGCGAGCATCAACCCGAAAGCACAACTCTCACCTGAAACACCATCTCACTCGAGCACGACCCTCAGTGCTTCGAGTGAAACAGCTATGCTCGCGAGTGTCAGAGCACACTCGTGGCATCAATCAACGAGTGAGGTCCCGAAAGCAACCTCAACTCCGGACTTGCTTCTTCACTCGAGCAGAACCATGCTCACTTCGAGCATGTTCTTCGCTCACTCGAGCACAAGGCAATGCTCGCGAGCACAACCCGTAAAACCCAGGTAACTCGAAGCACAACAGGGAAAGACTTGCATATCACTCAAGCACGTTCTTCCTCTGCTCGAGTGATGTGCATCAGAGACCCAAAACGCAGCCAAAAACCAGAAACTCCATATGGTCAAATTCACTCCCAAAGGTTCCCCAAACTCTTCCCAATGCTCATACACTCTAGGCACCAACCAGGGAACACAATGGCAACTCTAAAAATACTCCAAAAACCCATTTGACCACAATCATTCCTTAAGGTCTCTAAGATACACAATGTCTAATTTCCCCTTAACATCTTTTTAACATTCCAACCATATCAAATGATCATATATCTCCAAAATACATCATTTCCAATCATAAATCACAATGAACTTCATATTTCCAAAAATAGGCATATTTAGGGCAAAATTCCAGATTTGACTATACTTAGCCAAAAATCATACATTATACTTCAAAATGCTCTAAATGCCTACCTCTTCTCTTTGCTCAATCAAGAATCTTGATTCCTCAACTCCCCCTTTCGACCCAAAGCTCAAATCAACACCCCTCAAGGCTCTACAACCATCACAATATAGCTCTCATTGAGATGAACAAAATTAGAGAAGGGGATTAGAGCAAAGGAGAATCACAACTCACCAAAATCAAAGCTTTCTTCTTCTCTTCCAAGCTCAAACCAGTGCCAGAAATGGAGGAAGGAGAGAGAAAACGAGAGAGAGAAATGGAAGGAAGATGATGATGGAGACAATTCTTTCTCCCTACACACACACAACCGCACAAGAGAGAGAGAGAAGAGAAAAGTGACTTTTGTCTTCTAGTGCCACATCCAATGGCCATTCTCTTGCCACATGTCATCATCCCCTCACTCCCTTATGAGCTCACCAAATCACAACACATAGGATTCTGACCCACGGTCAAGGAATCACAACCATTGATCTTAAATACCACATGTATTTATTTTCAAAATTCACATTACAAAAATCTCAAAATGATTTAAATCAAGATAATTACAATAATTATCAGAGTCATTAGCCCTAATCACAAATCGGGATATTACAAGTGTTATTTTGACGACTCAAGTGATAACCAATTTTGCCATAGCACTACCAAGTCACTAATAGTGATTCACAACTTTTTTGAAAGAAAAGAGTGTTGAGAACCCGAGTGATATAGTACATCACCACAAAGTTACTCGATGGTGAACTAGATGTTTAAATATTTTTCAAAAACCACTCGAGTGGACAGTAATAACTCAATTTATTTTAAAACCTTTCCAAACTTAAATATTAAGTGTCTTGATGGTGAAATGGTTTTTGACACTGGACTGCACTCAAGTGCTGGGTTACCACTTGAGTGATATGACAACACTACTTGATCACCTGAGTGATATTGATGACAACTTTTGAAATAGCGTCTCGGAAATTTTGATACCCATTCTAAGCATGATCAAAGCTTATTACAATACTTCCTATCACTTCACTTCTAAACATTACTAATTATACTTATGTATAAGTTTTAGGTGTTTAAACAAGAATTAAACTCAAGATCAACCAAAAGCACTTTTGTGTTAGAGGCATTAAATGCGATGAGACTGATCCAATCTAAATGCTCTCTTTCATCAACGACTATATCATCTCACTAACGAATGGATTCAAATGCTTTAACAGTCATTAACTCATTCCAAGCTATAAATACAGAAGCGTTCAAGATGAAGCAACAACATATGACAAGCTTTCATTGTTACATTAAACTCTTGTGCTTTGGTTACTAATATTCTCTGATATTCTCTATACTTCAGTGTTCAATATATTTACTCTTTGAGAGAGCTTCTGAAATTTCATTTTTTATGCTTCTGAGTTACTCAAGGGAGTGAGACCTTAAGTATGGGCATTAATTGCAAAGTGTAAGGGGGAGCAAGTGTTCCTTGTGAAGGAAATTACTTGTGAGCCTAGTGAATCTTGAAACGACAGTAAAACTCTTAGTTATAGAGCCTTTCACAAAGATAGTTATAAAAGTCAATATAAAGATCTAGTTAAAAGAGTAGTTGCTTATGCCCAAGGCCTTCCATTAGCCTTAACCATTTTGGGTTCATTTCCACATTCCAAATCTGTAAAGGAATAAGAAAGTGCTTTGAGAAAATTAGAAAGAATGATGCATTAAGATATTTAGCCTGTGTTCAAATTGAGTTATGATCGACTTGATGATGAAGAGAAAGATATTTTTAGATATTGTTTGTTTTTTTAAGGTGAATCTAGAGGATATGTAATAGCAATGCTAGAGTGTTGTGGCTTTCACGCAAGCATTGGTTTGAAAACCCTTATGAATAAAGCACTGATTTTTTTTTGTTTTTTTTTTTGCCAAGAATAAAGCACTGATTACTATTAATTTTATGGTACATATGCATTATTTAATTCAATTAATGGCTTTTGATATTGCTCGTCAAGAGTTGATAAGAAATCCTGGAAAGCGTAGTCAACTATGGAATCTTGATGAGATCTACGATGTACTCATACATTATCAGGCAACAAAAATATTAACCTTTCTAATTAGACATTTGACAGTTACTAAAAAATTGCTAACACTTATAAAGTAGTTTATTTACTTTCTTTTGGATTTTTGCGATGTTCAGGGAACTAATGTAATTCAAAGCATAAGTTTAGATTTGTCTCAAATTAGAGATTTACAATAAAGTGCTGGCGCCTTTGATAGATGACTAATCTAATGTTTCTGAAATTCTATTCACCTAAGGATAAAAGATCGTGTACTATGAATCTTCCTTCATAACTTGAGTCATTTTCCAATTCATCAAGGTATCTTCAATAGGATATTTTTCCTTAGGGGCTGTTTGGTATGAGGGATTTGGAGGAGAGGGAATGGGAGGGAAAATTTTTATGATTTGGATTTTAAAAACTTAGAGAAGTGGAGTTGAAAGTTTGGAATTAATATTTTTAACTCTTTTATCTTTATTATAATTTTTAATCCTACTTCTCCGATATTTTAAAATCAAACTCAAAATTTTTTCCTCCCCTCCCTTTCCCTTCTGCCAAATATACCCCTTAAAAGATAGTTGAACTACACATGCCTAACAACCACCTTAAACAATCAATGGATGGAGTGTAGGTAAACATTTTAATATGAGTTTGATATTGTTTACAATTTAATTGAGATTTAAAAATCTGGTTTAATATGTAATATTTCCTATTTTAATTGTTACAAGTCTTGGTGAATTTAAATATGGTTAAGCTTTATGGGATCCAAACAATTGATGGAATTGCTAGATTTCTCAACTAGAAATCTTAAGCAAGTTACCTTTATATGTGTGAAAGTATATGCCATCTTCATCCATCAATTATATCTCTCCCAAGATTGAGCGATGTGGAACTTGGTTTTTGTCAAAACCTAAAGAGTTTGAAAATTGAGAATCAGCCAAAATCTCTCAAACACCTAAGTGTCTGTAGTTGCTATAGTCTTAGGGAAATTTCATTCTCTTAAAAAAAATAACTCATTTACATTTAGAGGAAACAGGAGTTGAGATATTGGATTTTTCAATTTGGAGTATGGAGAAACTCCAGGTGCTCTTTCTAAATAAGTCAAAGCTAAAGAACTTTCCAATTAATGATATTTGTTGTATGAGATCTCTTCAGCAACTTTGTCTTTACGATTGTGGAGGAATAATTGACAAACCAAACCTTCATGCCTTATTTGATATTTGCAATCTCTAAAATCAATTTCTTTGAATGTGACATGCAAATTAATTGAACTTTCAAACAATATCAAGTATTACAATCTCTTTCTGAAAGCAACTACAAGAATTTTCAATCTTTGCTAGAGCTTCCACCATCAATTGAAGAATTATGTGTAACCCACTCACCGTAATTATATTCGAGCTATGAAATTTAAGTGAAATAGAGACCAATAAGACAAAAACAACATTTATAATCCCTCATCTTCAAGATGGGGTGTCCAGAAAACAATTCAGAATATATTCAGCTTGGTCTCACATTCACTCTTCGAATATAATTACTTGAGAAATCAAATCACATTGATAAATATCAGAGTGCACAACTAAAATCCTGGCATACCCCGGGTTACATGTATATATAAACTGGGTGTATAGCTTCCCAAAATAGGGGATTACATATTCTAAAATAATATTTACAACCCAAAAAATATGCAATAATCCCAAATCCAAAACAAATAACCAACAACCAACTAAAATGTCTTTAAGAGATCCTAACCGCTTTAGGTTATCCGCTTCCCTTTTGAGCCACTTGCCCTTTTTGCAATGTTAGTCATTAGAAAGAATGAGATTTAAGAGAATTCCAGTAGTAACAAATCACTCATACACTGTATAAACACATAGCATATATAATCATGTTTAGCAGCATCTCAATGATTCATGGCTCACACCACAAACGACAGTACTCACGGCTGTAATCATAATGCGACAACTTTCACAGTAATCTCAATGCCCACTTTCACGGTAAACACTATGCCATCTTTCACTGTAATCACTATGCCCGCTTTCGCGGTAAACACTATGCAGCAGTATCACAAGGCACAAAGCTTTGTAAGGCATCCCAAAGCAGCAGTAATAACACAATGCATTACAACATACATACAATATATTTACACAAAGTATAAGAGAAAAGTCACTACCTTGTTCTTTCTTGACATGCTCCAACACAATTCGATCATGACTAAGGCAAATGTCGAATCCTATAAACCAAATTAGGGACAACTGATCAATCTCTTTTCCAAATGCTTATTTCTATAATACTCTAAGTTAGTTATCATTTAAAATCTTTAGGTAGTTATTAGAGGCCTACACAATGCCAAAAGGGTTGGGATAAACTACCATGATGACCCCTTTTCGGAAGCACAACACTGATTTTCAATTGTCTCACTCAAGTGAAGATGACCTCACTCGAGTGATGGGAGGCTTGCACTCGAGTGAGAGTGGCTCTTATTCACGAGTGTTTGACAGTGAGCAACAACCTCGACCAGAAAGTGCTCAAAACACTCAAGCATGAGGTTTTATACTCGGATGATGACTCCAAATTCACTCGAGTCCTTAAAAGTGCAACAAGAAAGTGCTTGCCCGAGAGCACAAACAACTTTAGAGGAGGAAGCTCACTCGAGCACAACACTTGGCATTCAGGTAAGAAGACAATACTTGCGAGTGTCAAAACATACTCTTGACAAATGGCTTGCGAGTGCTTGGCCGAGAGCAACTCTTAACATGGCATTACACTTGTACTTGAGTGAACCCATGCTCACTCAAGTGATGGCATGTATCACTCATGAATCAGTAAGTACACTCGTACTTTTAGCATAGAAGTGCAACAAGAACTGAAAGAACTTGGGCAAAAATATATATGCACAACACTCGAGTGGGACTTATTGTAATACCCTGAATTTTGAGACTTAAGCTTAAAGAATAATCCTGGATTAAGTGGACTTCTAAGCCCTGGTTTAGCAGGACCCCAAATTCGATTAAGAAATATGAAAATGAGTTTGATGGTGATTCCAAGGGAATTGACATAATCAGGGGAAAAACAATAAAGTTGCCGACCAATTGGTCAGTTGTCAAAAAGGAAACTCATTGGTAACTTTAAGATTAATGGCTAGGATTGAATTGTGCAATAGATCAAGGGGCGGAATCCCATGTGTTTGAGGCTATATGAGCTCATGGGAGGTGTGTTAAGATGGTGACACTTGGCATAATATGAGCCATTGGATTGGGTTAAGATTTCAACACTCTTTCCTCTCTCCTCTCTCCCTCAAATCGATTTATGGGTGTGTGGGGAGCCAAAATCTTATTTCATTCTCTCTCTCCTCTAAGCCTCCATATTCACCCAAGTGAAGGGAAGAAAGAGAAAATGAAAGGTGGGTTTTTAGTTAGCTTCTTGTCCTCTAATGCTTAAATCATCTTCTTTAAAGTTGTTCATAGTGATGAGAGCTTCATTGCTATGGTTTTAGATCTGGGAAAGAAGGTGTTTTGGGAGCTTGAGGAATCAAGGATTAGCTTTGAGAAAGAGGAAGAGGTGCGTGATATCCCCCTTTTGATCTATATATTGTGATTGTTTGATGAGATTTGTAATTTGTAGTTTTTGCCCTAATTTGGTATAATTATGGAATGGTGGTGTATTGTGGTTAAAATGATGCCATAATGTGTTTTGGTTTCATTGGAATTGATTTAAAGCATTGGGTGTAAAGTAATGAAATTTGGATAATATGTGTGATAAGTGTGACCATAGGGGGAAAATGTTATTGTAATAGGATTTTGGGTGTTTTGAGGTTTCCAATGGATTCCTTGAGTGAAATTATGTGGAAATAGCCTTATGTTAGAGTTTGGGAATCATTGGAGACATATTGGTTAAGTTTGGGAGAATTCTGTTTTTTTGCGTTTTTCTAGGTTCTAATAAGCATCACTCGAGTGAACATGGGTCTTACTCGAGTTCAGTATGATGTTTTCCCTTTCCCCTTCAATTTTGATTTCACTTGTTCATAGAAGAAGCAAGAGTTCACTTCCTCACCTATGAGTGATGTAGGTCTTCACTCGAGTGCACCATGGCTCACTCGAGTGAATGTATGTTGTGTGCTAAGAGGTTACTCTCGGGTTGTCACTCGTAGTTGGCTTGTCAAGAGTGTGAGCTAGCACTCACAAGTATTGAGATATCACTCGAGTGAGGGTTGTTGTGCTTGAGTGCACTTTTGACTTTGGGATTTCTGTGCTCTCGAGTAAGCACTTTTGGTGCTTCACTCGGTAGGACTCGGGTGCTTGAAGAGGTATCACTTGAGTGTTGAGATTATCACTTGAGTGAAAGGCATCCATCACTTGAGTGAGGTCATCTTTACTTGAGTGCTACAATCAAAAAGGGGATTTTAAGGATTCAAAAGATGGTCTTTAGTCAAGTATTTCCCAATCCTTTAGCATATGTTTAGGCTTTGAGTAGCCACCTAAAGGTCATGAATGATAACCAACTTAAGTGTCTAAAAGTTAAGTAATTGGAAAAGGGATTAACCTTGTGTCCTTGTTTTGGTTATAGGGTTTGGTGTTTGCCCTGATCATGAGCAGCTGGAGCTGGAGCTTACATGGAAGGACTAGTGTAGGGAACATTTCTCTCCTACATGTATTTGATATATGTGTTAGTGTGTTGGTACATGTCTTAGCTTTTCATGATTATGTGTAATTTGAAGCTATGTTTCAATTTATGCTATGACCATTAGTATATTATTCGAAGCATTGAGCTTACAAATTGTCGTTGTGTTAACATGAGTTATGTGATACAAGCATGTCATGCATTAAACATCTATCGTACATGCATATTGATATTGTTTACCTACTGAGATTCTTTAGAATCTCACCCTCCCCTACTAACCTTTCAGACAGGGTAGTGGATCGAGGATGGAGTAAGTAATCAAGGGCGGCATGGACTTCCTTCAGGTTGAAGATTTGGTAGTTGGTTATCATAGTTGGGAGTATATGGATTTGGATGTGTGTATATGTATGTGGATGAGTATTTGTTATGTATTTGAGATGGATTTGTATAATCTCCATATGAGGGCTTGTAATGGGCGAATATGCCCTATAAAACTTGAGTTAATAAATGGAATCCGGAATTGCCAGAATTATTGCATTGCGTACTTTGATATATTAAATGTGATTTATCTTCATGTAGTAATTGTATTCAGAATGTGAATGTGAGACCAGGTTATAAAGATTTCGAAAGGTATTTGTGAAAACCCCATCTAGTATATGGGTTTATAAATGTTATTTGATTGTTATTAGTCTCTATTTCACTTTAATTGAGTATTCCGAATATTAATTATGGAAGGGGGTTATACTCATCCTCACTTGAGTGAGGCTTATCAAATTGTCAGATCGCAGCAAAAGATAGAAATTCCCAGATTGGCCAAAACTAATCCTAATGGTTCCCAAACTCAACACAATGCTCATACTCACTTAAAATCCCATAAGGAACCCTTGGTAACCTCCAAAACATTCAAAAACCCATCCTAACAATAATTCATATTCTTGGGTCTCTATTACACACAATACCCAAATTCCTTCAACCCAATTCCAAAATTCAAAACCACATCCAACACTCAAATAACTCCGCAATAAACCAGTTCTAACATCATTCATCATATAATCCATGCATTCAAAAATTGGCATAAAACCAGATCAAATTCCAGAATTCATCATACTCAACCAAAAACCACAATAAATATATCAAAATGATCTAAATGCTCACCTCTTCACTTTGCTAAAATCAAAACCTTGGCTCTCCAACTTTCAAATCTGCTCCAACACTCAAACTACCACCTTTCAAAATTCTGAAATCATCAAGATAAAGCTCTTAACACTATGAACAAGATTAGTTAAGATTGTTTAGGCATAGGAGGAGCATTATCTACCCAAAATTCAGGCTTTCCTTTTCTCTTTCCTTGCTTCAAGTCACCGGAAATGGAGAAGAAGGAGAGAGAGACGATGAGATGTTGGAGATGATGATGATGATGATAGAAGCAAGCATATATTTATCCCTTCCCAAAGCTCAAAACCGTATAGGGGAGAGAGAGAGAAGAGAAAAGTGAATGTTTGACTTATGTGCATGATCCTTTGGCCCACATAATGCCACTTGGCATAATCTTGCTCACTTCCTCCATGAGCTCACATAAACTCAAAGTACAGGATTCCAACCCATAGCCAATAAATCTCAACCATTGATCTTTAATCACCAACGAGTTTCCTCTTTGGTAATTGACTAATTGGTCAGTAGATTTCCAATTTTACTATTTTGTCCTTGATTTTCACTATGCTTAATAAATTATCACCAAGTACATTTATATCAAATTAACATCACATTTCTCCAAAAGCGTTTAATTACACTAATTACAATAAATTTCAAAGTCATTAGCCCTTATTCTCAAATTGGGTCATTATAATATGCATGCAACTGCATATAGTTAAAAACACTACAACTCATTTCTCATATTGAGTACTCATTGTTGGTAGATGAAATAGTGCTGGCTTTAATCCTCTATTCCTCAGTTAGTTTTCTCAAAAATCAGCAAAAACTCATTGATGGTGCTTGTGAAGGATTGCATGAACTCTCTAAATTCATTGACTCTCTTGAGGACTTGTAGAAGATTTTTTCTCTAAAAACTAATGATGCTATTAGTTGCATACCACTAGAGATTGAACCCATTTCAATAACTTTTTCACCACAACTTAGCGTCTTATTTTTGAAAATTTGCTTGAAATTGGAGAATCACTCTTTATCTCATGTTATGGAAAGTGCATATTATATCTCATTGAAGTGATTAGTGTATACAAGACAAAAGGTGATGTCTGTTACCTTGGAAGAGAAGCCCCAGAGTGGTTTAGATTTAATCATCTGATAACAAAGGCTTCCAACCATATAACTATTGAACTTCCTTCAACCACAAACAACCTAATTGGCTTTATTTTCTTTTCTATCCTTTCTTGTCACCCATACGTGAGTTGCAATATGAACTTTATTATGATGGTAAGCAGCACAAATGCTTAAAATTTAGTATGATGATGATATATTTTGATTCACATCATGTTTTTCTTTGGTGTGTTTGTCACACATTCATAAACTTCCAAACAATACTGGATAATCAAAATATCAATTACAAGCCAAAGGTGTCATTTGAATACTCTATTGTTCCATATAGTGTGAATTGTGTCGATGATGCGATTGAAGAATGTGGAGTCTACCCAATTTATGTCTCAGAATATCAACACCTCATTCAACAAATGGAATTGGTGTCAAACTTGGGTACTCACAAAGAGACTCGTCATAATGCGGATGATAATTCATTTTATCTAATACAAAATATGAGTTTCTCATTGAAGAAAGGAAGATGTAGCAACTTTGAAGGAAGTATTCTTCCAAATTGGTTTACTTACAGAAGTTCAATGATAAAGTATAGATGTTTATAAGTGGGTGTTCAACTTGTTCCATATTTTTACAACTTAATTGGCTTCACGTTTTGCTTTGTTATACCTTACTATTCCTCAAAAGAAAGGGATCAATGTCATTTGTGATGTAAATGACATTTATATGATAGGAGTGATGGTTGTCATTGGAGATATAGCTTCCATTGCAAAGGTACAATAGGATGGCATTATTCAATGGTAAAATTGAATTCGGATAATATTTTTCTATGGTATGATCCCCTCTATTGTGAATGCTTACTACAAGAACTCTAAATAAGAGAAAAAGGTAATGAGGAGGAGCTTAAATTTGGATTTAAATTTGGTGATAACTTGATTAATGAATGTGGAGTTCGCCTAATATATGTCCCAGGGTATAAAAACCTCCTTCAACAAAAAGAATCAAAGGTAAGTATGCAAACAAGGAGACATAGAAATATTGACAATGACAAACACCAGGCCCTTCCAAAAAAATGAAGGAGTCTTCAATCATCTAACCTATTCCCTTGGATTCTGAATATAAGACATCTCATGATGTCAATGAGTTATTACTTATGTTGTTCCAATTGAATTTGGAATCTACAAAAGAATCACACTCATTAGAAATAAATAAACAGTAACCCATTACTTGATCGATATGATCTCTCTTTTACATTTAATATACTAAATTTGACTTTGGTATGCCATAGCTACCCTAGGCAAATATAGATGGTTCTTTTAAATAAAATGTGTACTTTATAATATATCTAATTCTTTTGATACATTTTACAATGAGTATATATCTTCTTAGATAACTTTACTGATGTGTTTCTTAATGCAATAGTCCAGTAAAGCATAACTTAAAAGGAAACTTGGTGTGTATAGCCTAGCTTCCTCACGTGATTAAAACAAGCATCCATGAAATAAACAACTAAAGTTTAAGATGATTAGGGTTAGGGTGAAAATGTTTTATCCTATTGAAATGAAAAAAAGGGACAACTGCAATGAGGTCCCAATCTAAAAAATACTACTAAAAGGTCCCTTAAGATGTCCAATTTGAAGGCAAGTCCTGTGAGACTTTTGGGTAATATAATCGAAATGACAAAAGACCCAAGTACCCTTAGTGTTAGCTGCCTTGCCTGTTGACGCAAGCACATGGACTTGTCAATGGTTTGAACTTGTCAATGGAAAAACCATTGACAAGTCCCTGGGTGGCCATTAATAGATGAAATAGCTAACACTAAGGGTACTTGGGTCTTTTGATATTTCGATCATATTATCCAAAAGTCTCACAAGACTTTCCTGCAAATTGAAGATTTTAAAGGATCTTTTGGTAGTATTTTGCCTAGCTTGGGACCACAATGCAATTTTCCCAAAAAAAAAATCTCAAATCCTTCTATTTTGCAAGATATTGATTCATTTACAAAAGTTCTAGTTTTGGAGCAGGGTCAAAATCATACTTATTATATTTAAAATAAATTTTAATATTATACCCTTCTGTCTATTTTATAAGTTAAATTTTTTTCAATAGAACTAAGGAGTTAAAACTCATTAACTGTAAAAAAGTCGAAGCTCTTAAACCCATTCTTTGTGAAGCTATGAGTCAATTTGAAATACATAAATTAACATTGAATAAAGGCAATATGAGAAAAATGTAATAAACATCGCATATGGTGCCTTACAAAAAGTACTAAAAATCTCTCCTTTAGGTACTTTATAAAAATGAACCAGAGTGAGTATTTTTAAGGGGGAATTACATACATGTCCCAAAATTAGAAAAAAATCACAAGCAGGTTTTTTGAAATCATCAAATTACGTTGATGATGCGATCTAGGATCAATAAGTTGTCTCTTCAAATTCAAGTGACAACTCTTTAACTTCAAATGATCATTTTCAAATTCCAACTAAACGAATCATAAGTGCACAAGCTAAAATATTCAAGGGAACATTGATTGGGTTGGTTCAAGAGGTTGTTGAAAATCAAATGGCAATTGGATCAACAATTATGAACAAATATGTTGAAAACGTCATTAAGTTCATTTGTGCTAAAAAAGAAGTTGTTGATCAAGTTTTAGGCTTGGAGACTTCAAAACAAAGAGCTTGAACCTAGTACTACACATGGGAGAACTCATTTGGCCCTAAATAAGCACATTTTGGTCTTTAGTTGCCGATTCTATTTTATAGCTTTTATTTGTATGAAAATAAGTAGGTAGTTGTCGGATTTGAGTTTTGGTGTTTTCTATAAGATTGTATTAGACTTTTGAATTCCTTAGCACATTGTATTAGACTATTGGGATTCTTAGCACATTGTATTAGACTTTGTAGCTTTTGTTTTCTAAGTTGCAATTATTACAATTATGTCATATTTTTCTTTAAATAATTGGTACTTCTTCATTTGTAAGGCAAACTAAGACACACTTAGATTTGAATGATAAATGAAAGTTGCACTTCTGCACTTTGTTTCTTGAGAGTGGATTCTCTCAGGGGTTCTTCTTAGAACTAACAGACTTATCAAGGCTTGATCAACCTTGTTGCATCTTCCAACACTTTGGGTTCTTGTTCTTTCGTGTTCAAGGGTTCAAGTGGATCGTCCATCTACGTTTAACTTTTTTGGGGTGTGTATGTTTCATATTGGTTGTGGGTTCGTAGGATCTTCCTTTGTGGATTCGCACCATCTTAGTATCAGAGCTTCAGATATAAACTCAGGTCATATCTATCTAATCTTTATTTCCATTTTTGTTTAAGTTTTGTGCTTTGTTCTTATGTCTGTTCATGTCCATATTTGTTGCTTCTGTTCATCAAGCTTTTCTTTATGTTTGCCAATATTTATGAGTCATTTTCATAGTTCAAAATCTCCTCTTTCTTCTCAGTTTGGAATTGTTTCAATCCTATCTGTCATTTGAGAGTTCTATCCATTTCAATCCAGTATGCTTTCTAGAAAATTTCTTTGTTTGTTCATCTTCATTTTTTTTTCCAGAATGTCCTCAAATATTCTTTTATTTAACCACTTAACTTTGTGTTTACATCATTCAATAGGTCATTTTCATTGTTTAGAATCTCATCTTTCTGTTTGTTTTGGTTTTATCTTAATCTAAAATTTCCATTGTAAGTTATAGACTTTTCAAAAAGGTCACTTTTCTGGAATTTCTGGGTTTAGATTGCTTGTGATGTTATGTTTGTAGATTAAAAAAAAAGAAAAGATAAAAGCACCGGAAAAAGAAAAAAATATTGAAAAAAGATACTAAAAATAGGGATTGTGCTGGAAGTATTAGAGCAATATCTATGGTCACACCTAGAATTTGTGAATTCTGTGTCAATTGAACTTCTGATTTCCTTGAACCCCTTTTTCCAATACTCACTTTTATATTTGAAATTTCTATGTGTTGTGTTGATTTTGGAAATTGTGATTGCTTTGATTATAAATTGCTTAGTTCTTTAACGAGCCTATAGAGGAATCTAAGAGTCGAAAAAGGCAAGAGTGACATACATCAAACTAAAAGCCAAATTTGAGTTAAACATGAGTGACACTAAACTTGTTTGAGTGAAACATCTGAATAGAGTGGTGAGGTCCTTTTTTCTCTAAATCCAACTTTTTAGGTATCATTAATATACATGATGAAAAAGAACTTCAGAGATATTTTGACTCCTTACTAAAAGGACTCCAAACGTTTAATGATGAAGCAGAGCAATGGATGTCTAATCATAATTCCAAATTAAAAAGAGAATTCCAAAGAAAACTGCAAAAGTTGAAACAAGGTACCATGACTGTTGATGAATATTTTCAAGAGTTGGAAATAGCTAAGACTAGAGCTAGAGTGAAAGAAACTTTAAAAGCCACTAAGGATAATTTTGTGAATGGGATTAATCCAGAATTAGCTTCTTTTGCAAAGGCCATAACCTTCTTAGACATTGATCTTTTGGTTCAATTTGTTGTTGAGTATGAGCAAAATATCAAGCAACAAAGATGTTCAAAAAGTAGCTTCAATGCAAAGGAGATTGAAAGCTTCATTGTTAAAGTCCCTAATGATGAGCAGGTGGTAACTAAGGAGGAAGAACTATTGAATGTTGAAAATCTTGCTGACCAATGGGTAGAAGAAAACCTTATTAGTCCAAATACCAATCTTGTGGTTGAAGAAGTTCCTCTCAATCATGAAAAGAAAAGTGAAAATATGAGTAAGAGTGATTTTAGTGAAACTGTTCTAGAGAGAAAAATTCAGTTTGAGAGAGAAAAGGATATTGAGAACATAGAGTGTTGTCAAAATAAATAGAGTAAAAATGAGGGTGAAGAATTGAGTGAAAAGAAACATGAAAAGAGTTGTGAGAAAAGTGTAGATAAGAGTGATTGCAAGAATATTGTTTTGGTTACTAATGATCTTAATCATTATTTACCTTGTGATTTTGTTGTGTTGTAGGAATTCATGGAATTGATTCCTAAGAAGCCGCCCTGTAATATCCTAAATTGTAATTAAGGGCTAATGACTTCAAGTGATGTAATTAATGTTAATTAAACACTTTTGAAGTAAATAATGTGATTTATGATGCAAAAGTAATTGTTGATGGTTTAGTAAGTATTGTGTTAATCAGGGGCAAAATGGTAAAATTACCGATCGACTGGTCAGTTACTGGAGAGAAAACTCCTTGTTGATCGAGATCAATGGCTAGGATGTGTTGAGCAAGGGGCAGAATCTTGTGTGGATGAGTTCATATGAATTCATAGAAAGAAGGATGAGATTGTGCCATGTGTTCAAATGAGAGCCATTGGATTTGAAGTCAAAAAGTCAAATAATTTTCCCTCTCTCTTCCCTTGTCAAGTCAGTTGTGTGTGTGTGTGTGTGTGAAGGGAAAATTTCATCATCATCTCTCATCTCTCTCTCATTCTCCCTCCATTTCCGGTGAGATGGGCAAGAAAGAGAAAGGAAGGGTTTGAAATTTATGTAGATAAATGACTTCATATGCCTAAACATTCTTCATTGATATTATTCAAGAGGTTAAGAGCTTAACTTCTATGATTTCAGAATTTTCATTGGTGGTGTTTGAGAGATTGTGAAGTTTGAAAAGTTGAGGAATCAAGGAAACCATATTTGGGAAAGAAAGAGGTAAACATTTTATGTATTTTGGTAAAATTGTTTTGGCTATTGGTTTGGTTTTGTAAATTCTGGATTTTTGCCCTGATTTCTTGTGACTTTAGAAGATATGAATTAAGTAATGCAATGTGGTGGAAAAGATACCAAATAGTGTATAGGTGTCATGGTTTTGGTTTAGATTTAAAAAGAGGAAGTTTGGCAAATTGTGGTTTTGGGTGATCTAGTGACTTGAGATAGGAACTTGTTGCTTGAGTGGGAGTTTGGTTGTGTTGGGTTTATCAATGGGTTACTTGTGCTAAAATGAGTGAGAATGAGTTTTAGAGCAAGTCTTAGGACCATTGGTAGCAAATTGGTCAATTCTGGTAAACCATATCAGTTGCTGCGATTTGGCATCTGATAGGCATCACTCGAGTAAAGGAGGATCTCACTTGAGCATGATATGAACTTCTGGGAATATTGGTTAAGTCTTCAGGTAGAAACTGTGAGCACACTTCCTAATTTACGAGTGCGATATGATCCCACTCGAGTGAGCATAGGCATGCTCAAGTGAGGGAGTCAGTTTAAGACCTGGAAGTTTATGGTTGCTTTCGGGTAGTCACTCGTTGGGCCTCACTTCTTGGTGCTTGAATGCATTTAAGGTTCTCACTCGAGTGATGTTTGCTGTGCCCGAGTGAGGGTGTAAGATATACCAAGGTTTGCTCTCGGGAAAACACTTCCAGTGTGACACTTTTGGGTGCTCAAGTGAATTTGGGGGTCATTACTCAAGTGCGGCCTTCTGTGCTTGAGTGAGACGACCAAAAATCAGTGTTTAGCTTCCTAAAAAGGGATCTTTAGGGGTGGTCATCCCAATCCTTTAGGCATATGTTTAGGTATTTAATAGTCACCTAAAGAGTTCCTATGAATACCAACTTAAAGTGTTATGGAATTAATAACTTGGAAAAGAGATTGATCTATTGTCCCTATTTTGATTTATAGGATTTGATATTTGCCGCCCTCGAGAGCTCATTGTGCCAGCGAACGTCAAGAAGGAATAAGGTAGTGACTTTTCTTTCGTACCATATGTAATGCATTGTATGTGTGTGTTATCATTGATTTGTGATAAATTCGTATGCTGCAACATTTATGGATAGGTGTAAGCATCGTCATTCAAATAGTCCCTGAGTAGCTATCAACGGATTGGGTAAGGGTTGTATACCTTCCCGGCGGAGAAAGGGGATGAGGATGAGGTGTGACTTTGTGATTATGTGAAAAGCCGACAGGCTATTTGTGAGGGCCGACGGGCCAATTGTGTAAGCCGGATAGCTATATGAGCTATAAGGCTATGTGTATGCATTGCCACGCCAATAGTCCCTGAGTAGCTAACAACGGTTCGGGTTAGGATAGTGTGCCTTTTCGACGGAGAAAGGGGATGAGGGTGGAGTGTGATTTGTGCTGCTGCTGCTGTATGATAATTTACTTACATGTTGTATGCTTATGTGTGGTATAAATGTCTCGTTACTACTGGGATTCTTTTGAATTTCATTATTTTCTTTGACTAACCTTTCAGACTGGGCGAGTGGCTCTAAGGAGAAGCGAACGACCCGGAGCGGTTAGAACTCTATAGGGATATTTAGCTCAGGACATGTTGGTTATTCATTTTGGATAGGGATTACTGGATAACGTTTTTGAGTTGTAAATAGTTTTGAACATCTGGTATTGTAATTCCCTAATTAGGATCTGAAACCCGGTAGATATATATATAGATGAACCCGGGAGTTGCCGGGGTTTAAGTTATAAACTATGATATGAATGAATGTATATTAACTGCACAGATAATTATATTCGAACATTGAAATTGAGACCAGGATAGTAAAAAGGTTTTGAAAGTTTTGTGAAAATCCTACTGCAAGGTAGGAAGTTAAATTGAGTTTAAATCATCCAATGGTCTCTAATCTGATTTATTTATACGTTATCGAGTTATAATTACGTGTTTAAAGGCAAGGGGTTAGACACCCAATGGATTCTTATCTTCAAGAAGCATTGAACCTTTATCTCATTCAAGTGGCTTTGAAAAACATTATGTTTCTCTAAAGTTTGATATTCTTGATAACTTGCTGACCTTAAGATGCCTTGAACTCCACACTTTGAATTTTCATCGTCACATGGATTTTCTGTTTGTAGGTGTTCTTATATGCATGTAAAAGATTGTTTTGATGATACTCTTATTTAGAGCAACAAACATAATGAGCATGTGAATCCTTTGCTATGTGTGCTTGATGTTTTGAGAAAGGAACAATTGTTTTCAATTCTTGAAAATTCTGGTTGTTTCATGGAAAACATTGATTTCTATCGTTATGTGTATTTGCTTGGTCAACGTAAGCTCAACAAAAGGCATATATGCTAGCTAAAATTTATTGAGACATTTTTATGTCATCATATATAAGAAAGGTAAAAAGAATGTTGTTGTTGAAGTACTGTCAAGAAGGTATAGTGCTCTTCCTTCTCTAAATACCAGATTGCTTGGATTTGAATATGCTGAAGAAATGTATGCAAATGATATTGGCTTTGCTGAATATATTCTTCCTTGTGAAATTGAGCATTATGCATCCAAAGCCAACAAACAAAGAAGATGTGTTCTATTTGAACCTGATGATGCTTACAAGATTGATCTAACTTGTAAGTATAGTGTTATTGTTACTTTTAATATGGCTGATTTATGTCCATTTGACCTAAGTGGAGATTCGCGGACAAATCCTTTTGAAGACAGAGGGAATGATGTGACCCAGAATTATCAAATTGTCTCTCCAAATTCAAGTGAAGATTCAAGGATGAATCCTTTTGAGGAGGGAATGATGCGATCCAGGATCAATAAGTTGTCTTTTCAAATTCAAGTGACAACTCTTCAAATTCAAATAATCATTTTCAAATTCCAGCTAGACGAATCATGAGAGCAAAAGCTAAAGTATTTAAGGAAGCATTGATTGGGTTAGTTCAAGAGGTTGTTGAAAATCAAATGGCAATTGGATAAACAATTCTAGACATATATGCTGAAAACGTCACTAAGTTCATTTATACTAAAAATGGAGTTGTTGCTTAAGTTTTGGACTTGGAGACTTCAAAACAAAGAGCTTTGACCTAGTACTACACATGGGAGAACTCATTTAGGCCTAAATAAGCACATTTTGGTCATTAGTTGCTGATTCTATTTTATAGCTCTTATTTGTGCGAAAAAAAATAGGTAGATGCATGAACTTTTAAGAGTTCAAGAGCTTCATCATCGCTAAATTTTGGCACCTTATATATTCTTTAAACTCCATGAGCAGTTGAAATATGTCTATCCCTAGTAGTTATGATAATTGCCCTTCCTAAACCGAACCAATCAAAATCTATGGCTAATTTCTACAATTGTTCCAATTTGTCATCATCATCAACTATCAAAAGAACCTTCTTGTAGTGCAACTTCTTTCTTAGGATTGGAATTTCTTTCTAGGAATCACCAAGCTTGATATTCTTCTCTCCTAGTATATCGAAAAGAATTGACTCTTGCAGATGTTCTAACCCATGTTTGATTGATCTTTCTCTAACATCAGCAAGAAAACATGAACCTTCAAAACGTTGAAGAAGGAAATTATACACAGATCGTGCTAAAGTTGTTTTACTAATTCCACCGATTCCACAAATTCCAATCATGTTGGCACAATCAATATTGAAATTAAACAATGAAATTACTTGTGAAGCGCGGTACTTTAAACCCATGGGATAATTGGCAACATGTAAATGCATAGGAGCTAATTTGTTGGAGACATGACAATTATTTCTTCAATAAACTGATATTCATAGTCACACCTGCAAAACAAAGTTATAATGTCCCACTTAATAAGGCAAACTTAATCTAGTCATCACTATATTAGTTCATTAGAATTGAAATGACATAAAATAAAATCTGATGTAGGTCAACTATTATTTGGATTTAAATCCAAAGTTGAACATCTAATCTTTGTTTATGCCAATTTGAAAATCACAAGTTAAATATTGAAGTGAAAATTACCACTTTGATCCCTAGAAATTATTTGTGCCATTAGCTGACTTCTTAAAATCATGGAATATGGTGATTTGCTCAACTTAAGGACCAACTTTATGGGCTGTTGGGGCACATAGAAAGGCATTATCTGCACTCGGTTCACTGGATGGTATGGAAATGCTTGATAAATTAAGTATAGTTGATCAAGGGTTATAATGATCCTTGGTGTACAAGTTACATAGGGAAAAGAGGCAAACAATGATAGGCAAAGTGATAAAGCATATAGGAACCTTTATGCTTATATTTGTCTATGTTGTTTTGGCCCTTGGAAGTGCTTTCTATATCCTTGCTAAAGTGGTTTTTCTATCCAAAATTGGTTATGAGAATTCGACTCTACTCTTCAATAAAATGCACTTTTGCATCTTATGTCATTTTTTTGATGCCACTCCAAGTGGTACTACATAGAATCACACATATATAACATTTATTTTCGATCATATATAACGGTTCTAAACCATCATATATGAAAGTGCATCTTGGTGCATATACATAACGGTTCCAAATCATAATATATTGAGGACATATATAATGGTTCTTTGTTAATAACTGTAATGTATTGATTTTATTTTTTATTATTTATAGTTATTTAGTTTTACTATTAATATTTATTATATAAAACACAATATAATCATTGACAATAACAAGATCATAATATTAAATAAAAAAATTATATTTATAGTATTCAAAATTCATCAAAACTTATATTTATGTCACGAATCTTATGCTTTCCAATAACTGACATACATCGAAGGCAAGCGGCTCAAAGGGCAAAGAGGTAAACAACGATTAGTAAAGAATGGATATAAAGGACTTAAGATTTATGTTGGTTATTTTTTTATTAATCTTGCTAAGACTTGGGATGTTTTGGTAGCCTTTTTAGTGCTACTTGTATTGTATATAAATGTAAAAACATAACCAAAGAACCAGTAGTAGTAGTAGTAGTAATAGTAATAGAGATGGTAGTATAACATACGTACTGAAAATCGATATTCTCCCTTAACATGATAATTGAATTAGGTTTGAACGAATGAATGATAAGGGCCTACAAGTTTATGAACAAGATACTAGCTTACAAGAAGAGAAGCACTCTGATAATAAATAATGAGGCTAAGGATGGATGAGTTATAATAAAGTTGAGAACCACTATGCAACTGTTTTGAAAAGTTTAAAATTTTTCAAAAAATCCCAATCAATTATAGGTTCAAACCTTATATTAAAGTTGGATTTGGAATTATTTTTAGAGGTATAGTTGTCCCAGGATCGAAACTTGGCTTAGTGGTTCAGATACATTTTGTAAAGGCTTATTAGATCATGACAGAAATAATAGAGTCACATCAGGCATAGTGAAACCATTCAACTTGAGCTTCCTAATATTTTGCCAGGTTTGGAGCCAGGATATGACATACATTCCATAGTCCCATGAAGACAAATAGCAAAACCATTAACATATTATCCATACATGCATAGATTAATGAAAGTCCAATACTTCAAAAAACTTACCCATTGTTTTGCTATTGTACAAGACCAAATCTAAAGGCAAGGTCAATTGAACACAAATTATTTTAAGCATATACAAATTTGATGTTTGATTCCAAGAAGACTTATTCTACTACTTGTCACACTTAGCAATCACAGGTATTGCAATACTTAAGATTAGTTGACTTTTGAAGTCAACTAGCTCTGGTAACCACACGAAGCAGTTCAATATAATTATCTAACCAAAAACATCATATCTAGGGAATAAAATCACTATCATCACACTATCAAACTATTACAATAACTAGGTGTCAACTTTTCTCAAACGTAGATGATACCGAATCCACAGGGACTATTTAAACATATGTCAAATTGATTAAAATTTAAATCACTACACCAACACATACACTAGCAATTTCATAATTCAATCTAAATTAAAAAATTATCAACTCAAGAAAGCTTGTTTACCTTTCTTGTAGAAAACAAGATTCTCATTCTCAATCTAATAAAATTTTACATTACTTAAAGTTACCAACTTCCAGCATTCCCCTTTCCCTTCTCACTTTAGTCAGCCAAATTTCACTAATCGAACTATTAGGCTACAGAACAATTCGACAAGGACCTTACAAGTTGTCATCGCCTCCGCAAGTAACACACACTCAGTTGCATGCCGTGAAAGCTGACCTTTTGCTTGTTGCTACCTCTCCCGTCGAACATCACAAGAAAGTATACGAGACTTCTTCACCATTGTTGTTTTCCTCGTTCCTATGCGACTTTCTCTTTAAATCTTGCTTGCAATAGTTTTTCTTTGGATATGTTCCTTTGTTTTATTTCAATCTTTTCATTAAGGGTATTTTGTCTCTCTCTTTTAGAAATATTGACACTCAAGGGCCTCTGTACTTGAAATGATTTTAAACTTGAGCAAATCTCAGAACCTAATTCAACAAATTTGATTTCAACATACAGTTTGAGTTGCTAAAGTTTAGGAACGTGAGATGCCCAACAATTGAAAGAATTCAACTTTTTTCCAACAAGAAAATTCAGCATTTTTTTTCTTCCTTTTAATCTTCAAACCAACGGCCATTATCATATTAGATATCATAATCCTAATCGGTGACCTTGAGCATCAACTAGGGAGCTCTTGTTATATAAAAAAATAAAATACAACTAAAAGCATTAATTGAAAAAAAAATAAGAAAGCTTACATGAGAAAGAATCACAAGAGAAAGGAGTTACAGAGTGAAAACCATGGTAGTGGTGGAGGACAAGACTTGCAGCAGTAGAACACAACTTATGGAAAAAAGATTGAGACCTATTAGGGAAGCTCAAAAAACTTTTGAGGAGGAGTTTGAAAAGTTGCGTCAAATAATTTTTTTTCCAAAGTCCTACCTCCTTATATTTGATATATTTTTTTTAAATCCTACCTTTTAATATTAAATAATACTTAACGGTTCTCAGTTAAAACCTATAATGTATTGTCAAATATTTTTTAGAACCTCGCTTTCTTACATTTGATATCTTTCAAATTCCTACATTTGTTTATATTAAAAAAAATACATAATGGTTCTTTGTAAAGAACCATGTATTGTCAACTTTTTTTTTCAAGATCCAACCTCCTTATATATGATATCTTTCAGAATTCCACATTTATTTTTATTAAAGAATACTCAACGGTTCTTTGTGAAGAACCATAATATATTGTCAATTTTTTGTTTTAGGATATGGCCTCCTTATATATGATATCTTTCAAAATCCCACCTTTATTTATATGAAAGAATACTTAACGGTTCTGTGTGAATAATCAAAATTATTGCCAAATTATATTTTTCAGGATCATGCCTCCTTATATATGATATCTTTCATAATCTCACCTTTATTTATATTTAATAATACTTAATGGATCTTTGTGAAGAATTGTAATGTATTATCAAATAATTTGTTTCTCTTGAAAATATATAGTTGTTTTTTTAAAGGACTGGCAAATATTATCAAATAAAATTTTTTTCATAATCGTGTCTTATATATGATAGTGGTCGTTTTTAACCATAAAATATTTTTTAAAAAATGAAGTATTTAGGAATCATACTTTACTGTTAATTATTATAACCGTTATATCTATCTATATATATACATATATATTGTTTTTGCTTATATAAAGTCATGAAGACAAATCGTTTGAAAGTGTTATACAACGGATGTTTTGTAAGAACAATTATTTTTTTCAGTTAATATATGATAGTTGACAATTACAATTGTTATATCACTACTACGGATTTGTCTATATTTGATGCGTCATACTTAACAGTGTTAGTGAAACCAAGAAATATGCAGAGGGGGAGTTTCGGGAATGACATATATAACGGTTTTTCAAAACAACTATTAAGTATAGGAGAAAATATTTAATGGTTTTATACTATAATCATTATATATTAGTTTGATTTTTTTTTTTGGAAAAAATTGGTATCTTTTATTTGACGGTTATTTGTGAAAAACCGTCAAATAAAAGATTATTCAAAAAAACCTATTATTTTTTTATGATTGTTCCTAGTCACACGGTGATGATATATTTTTGACGGTTGTTCAAAAACAACCATCAAATATAATATACTTAATGGTTGTTTAATAACAATCGTTAAGTATACTCTTGAAAAAACCCCTCCCAGACTCATTTTCATTTGACATTTAAAACTTACCAGTTACAGAGAGCGCACTCCTAACACCTCTAACAACTCGATTTTGGCTCCTACACCACCATTTCTCTCTCCTTTATCACTCCCTTGGTGGCTTTGTTCCCTTCTCCTCTGTTGTAGCTCTCCTTCATCATTCACCATTCGTGGGTCCGTGGGTTTCATGGGTTTTGGAGTTTTTCTATGTTCATGGGTGATCCTACAAGTGGCTCTGGGTTGCTTTCTTCTTCTAGGGTTTGTGGGTTTGGTGTTTGAGCTCTTCTCTCTTGCTAAAAGTGAGTTCTGTTGAGTTTCTCCTACTAGTGGTTTTTTAGCTCGTTTTTTTTATATTGATTTGGGTAAAGAGTATGTAAAAATTGATTCTTTTTTTAGTGATTTTGTATGTGCATAGGATTTTGCCACTGATTTTAAGTGTTTGCTATTACTAAAGTTATTTATTAGTATTGATTTGAGTAAAGAATATGTAAAGATTCTTTTTTGAGCAATTTTGTATGTGCACAGGGTTTTACCACTAATTTTAAATGTTTATTGATACTGACGTTGTTATTTTTTTTGTATTAATTTGAGTAAAGAGTATGTAAAGATTGTTTTTGAGTAATTTTATATGTGCATAGGGTTTTGCCACTTATTTTAAGTGTTTGTTGTCATTAAAGTTGTTATTTGTTATTATTGATTTGAATAAAATTTATGGAAATATTGTTTTTTGAGTGATTTTGTTAAGTTGTGATGACATTTTCCTCTACATACATGATATGCTCTAGATGGAGAGTGCAAATAAAGGATGGATTTCTACCTATCGTCTATAGAAAGAGTACTAGGATTGGGTGGGCAATTTCATAAGGTTTGAAATTCGTAATAGTGATGAAGATAGTGGCATGATTATTTTCCCTTACATCAGGTATGGCATTGTAACACCCCAAATTTTATTCTCCAAGAATATATTATAATTAATTTATATATTCAATAAAATAGTGAATATTTAAGGCCAAAGGAATTAAATATTGAAAATTGAATGAAAGGTGAACAGTGTTTTCAATGAAATCGCCTGCAAGGCAGTGACCTTATCATATGTTTTTGGAAGACCAATGATGAGCAAAAATTATGAAATTTTACAAGATGAAAGTAAACATCCCAAGCTTTAATTTGATAGGTCATATAAATCATTTGAAGCTATATGCAAAAAGATATGAATTTTAGAAATTAGCCTAGAAAATCTAGAAAGTCTCTAGAGTAGCGGTCAAAGAAATGCAATATGGGAATGATCTGCTTTTAACTGGCTAAATTCCATTTTTTTACTTGAAACTAGACTCAATAAGGGTTCCATATCCTTTGGAAGCACCTCGAAACGATGTTTACAAATTTAGTTATGATTTTTCAAAGTTTGGGCAGAAAATCTGCCAGAATTGGCACTATTCTAAAAATTTGAAAATAAAATGTGTTGGCAATTGTGTAAATTGTGAAATAAAGAAAATAGGAAGGGAAAAAATTATTTGGCTTATAAACATTCCAAGTGTCACTATCCTATCGTAAAGAAATTAGTTTATAATTGTTAAAGATGTGCCCATATCTAATTGTGTTAAAATAATGATTCTTGTACATGGTAATTATGATTATGGTACAACGCTTGAGTACATAGTTCGATTAGTTGGAAGAAGCCCATTTGGTTTGTGAGGGCTTAAGGGTGGACGGTTTTGGGCTAACCAAAAGGAAGAGAAAATAGTTCAATGCTAATGAAAGGTTATGACACTAATTGGAAGAGGATAAGGTCGAGTACAAGTAGGTGTCATAAATACTAATTTGGAAATTAAAATAATTGAGGAAAATTGGTAAGATATTTTTATGAAGGAAAGCTTCATCTCTCTTGCTCATTTTCATCCTAAGCTCAAGGGAAAGAGAGAGAGAGAACCTTAAGAAAACTCAAGGTTAGAGGGAAGAAGGAAGAAGAAAAACGAAGGTAAGTTTGTGACTTCTTAAGATTTTCTTCAAAACTTACATAAGATCTTCTCTAAACTCTTTTTCTCTATGGAATCCATGGTTTAGAAAGCTCATCCTAAGATCAAGTAGAGAGAGAGGAGGACGCTTAGAGAGAGAAAGGATAAGAACTCAAGAGGTAACTTCACAAATCTTAGATCGATACTAGTATGATGTTGTTGTTGATGTTTATGGTTGGATTTGGTGATTTTTGTTGAGTTCTTAAATTTGGAAAGTTCTAACCCTAAGGGGTTATGCTGCCCAAATTTCTTTAAATCATGGTTAGTATGTGTTTATGTGGCTTAAAAAAGGAATAGAAGTGAAAAGGCATAAGCTTTAAGGGTTAAAATACAAAACTCTAATTTTTCCCTTTTTCTTGGTTAAGTTTCGGCCAAGTTCAGATCTAGGGGAAGGAGTTGGATTTTCATGAAATTGATGATTCCATTGGATTCATGAGAGAAAATTAGGTGGGGTTATAGTTGGTCACTTTTTCGGAAAAGCACGAAAAAGCATGATTACGTAAACGCCCATAAAACCCTTAAAGTGGGGTTGTCAAGGGCAATTTTGGAATTTGAAATTGAATTTGGAAATTCTAAGCCTAGAAATGGATTCCTTGGGTGAAAATATGTTAGAATAGCCCTAGTCCAAATTTGGGAAAAGTAATGTCGAGCCAGTTACAGCAGGCCCAGGCTGGGGTCCCGGGGGAATTTTGGTAAATTTTCTCCATAGGCTAATATAACCACAACAAACACTATGAAAGTGTCTAAAATGATTCCTGGATAGGTTATGACCTATTTCTTGTACATTTAATATTTTAGGACCGATTCGGGAGCTAAAAGATGACGCATTTTACGAGGCACACGAAGGGGTTGATAGAGCTTTGAGGTAGGAACATTATCCTTCATACATCATGTCATAGTTATATGATTATGTGTATGCCATTGTTTGTAAATGTACTTTATTAATCAATTTGGTTTTCCTAGAAAGGGGCAGTTCGTGCCAGAGGTGAACTTGACTGAGAGTTGGTGAGAATCCAAATGGTATATGATTAATGGGGCTGGGCCCTATGCATGTATACATGATGATGGTGATGTGTTTATATTGTTCATTAATCAGTGCATACATGGCGCATATCATATTTACTTTTTTCTTTTTATATGAACGATAGCATGTGTCTATTGGGATTCCTTTAAATCTCTCGCCTTTTTCTAAACAAAACATCTCAATGGGTTCCAGTAGCTCTAAAGGAAGGGACATAGATATGGAAAACTAACGGGCACATTTCCCGAGACGAAGACAGTAGTTATATATAGTCTGTAATCGGAATATTTTTGGATAGTTCTGTACAAAGTTATAAATATCTTTAAATTCTATATGGTTGATTCTGTTTTGTAGACAAACACTTTTATTAGTATATTTGTACTTTTCTGTATGATAGTAGAACTTGGTCTCTATTATTCTATATATATCGAAATGGAAATGGGTGTTGACCTTTTTGGTATCAGAGCACCTATAGTAACAATTCTAATAAAGGTATTAGAATTGATAATGTGTATGTACTGGTACTGAAACACATACCATACCTAGTATTTTAATGCCCAGAGGCAATGGACACAATTTTTGGGACAAGGGTAGTCTTAGGATACTAGTGGTCGGAAGTAGATAAAGCCAGTATCTATGCTTTTGCACAGGGGCATGAAAGTTAAGTGTGCTCGACCTAAGCGAGGTACTAAGATGATGCATACAAGGGAAGAAGATTATGACCCATATTGGGAAGATAGCCCAGACTCTGTACAACAAATTCTAAGCTAGATGGCACGACAACAACTTGTGATAAATGATCTTAGAGATGAACTGCGCGAGTTACGATGGAGACAGGGAAGATTAGAACATCTTGAAAGGCAAGTAGGTGAATATAATTCATCTGCGCAACTTCATCAGGAGTTGCCACCCGCATTCGTTTATGAAAGGAATGTTTTTCAAACATGGGTGAAACGATTTGAGAAACAACGACCTCCTACTTTTCGAGGGAGATTCTATCCCCTGTAAGAAGAAGAATGGTTATCCACATTGGAGCAAATTTTCACAAGACTAATGTGCTCCAATGATATTAAGGTTCAGCTTGCTGTTCGCAAATTAGAGGGAGAGGCATATGTATGGTAGAGGAATACAGAGTGGATTCTACAGGTATGGACTATTCTAGTAACATGGGAAATGTTCCAGGGGAGATTTAATGAAAGATATTTCTCTCAACCAAAAAAGTTAGTAAAAGAAAAGGAATTTCTCAACATACTACAAGATAATGAAGAGAGCTTCGATAAATACCTGGCACATTATGTCCAATTGTCTCGGTATTCCTCGTAGCTAAGACATCAAGATGACAAGGAATGAAACTCTGATATATTGATACAATGTTAAAGCTGGAACTGAGAAAGAAGTTGATTTCTAAACACTTTATAGGGTTTGCAAAGCAGTTGAAGAGTGTCGACTCACCGAGAATGATTTGTCGAGCTTGCACCTCGACAGAAGTGATAACTACGAGAATATGTCTAGTAGTGGAGGCTTTTCACCAAAACGCAAAGAGCAGAATGAATTGTATGAGGGTGATAATAAAAGACTGAATGAATCCAGGGGCCAAGGAGGCTAGGGTTTCTCTGGAAGCAGAATTTGTTGGTGTTGTCAAAAGCCATCTCACCCCAGTAGACCTTATGGCGGAATTCATTTTAGATCAGAACCAAGTAAGTCATTTACTTGCTTCTATTGTAATAAGCATGGGCATATTGCTAAGAATTGCCCACAGAAGCAATAACTAAATGAGACTAAACCAGGAGCTTGTAAGGTACATGTAATAGATCTGGAGGAGGCCAGAAAATCTCCTGAACTTATTAAAGGTACGGCTTCTTTTAATAGCGATTCAATGGGAGTAATATATGATTCAAATTTAATTATTTATTCACTGCATATGCTCCTTAGTGATACTAGATACTTGATTAAATACTGGAAACCAGTCTTCGATGAGAATAGAATAAAGAGAAAAGAGGATAGGTCAGTGGTTGGTAAATTCCCTAAATCATTCTGAAAGATAGAGGGGATGATAGGGATGATTGAGGTGATATGATTTTGACCATGATAAAATTGAGGCTTTAAGATGTGATTGAAAGAATGGTAATCTGAAAATCAGACTTAGTAGCTGAGTTGACTCCTTAAGCATCTGATATGGCCTAAGAAGCTCAAGGTATTAGAATATGATACATAATGTGGGGGTAATTATGTAATAACGTGATCCAAGAGGATCTGATCTGATGATACTAATGGTTTGAGGGAATTTGATCTAAGCTAAGATAATGTTTTAATCGAAATATGAATTGGTTGCACTGTGGTTCTATTCCATGATGAAAGGTTGAACCTTGTGGATAGAATTAAACCTTCAGTAATAGTAATGTTTTGAGGATAGGCACTATTGATCGTGAATCTTAGCAAATCTATTGGGTATAATTGAGGAAAATGATTTTCAATATATGTGATGTTGAGGTTCTAGATTTCATAATGGACCTAAAATTTGGGTTAGGGACTCTATGCTGTAAAAGTTTACATGACGGATATTGTAATGGACTTGCGTGTCCAAAGGCCCTAAGACCTAGTGGACTAGTATGTCCTTAGGTGGCGAATTTATTCAGAATCGTATTGTACTAGTGATAATCTGTGGAGTTAAGGAAAGTGATTTCTCGACTCAATTAATGCTAAGGTTTTAGGCGTGGAATTATGATCCAACAATTAGACACAATCGTTGAATTGATTTCTTAGGAATTTGAATTGACCTGGATGGTTTGAGGTACTAAAACATGGTATTAAATGAATCAAAATGTGTATGAAGTTTCTTGAGGTTGTTAGTTGCTAATCTAGCATAGGGAAAGATCTTGATAATAGGATATTCCCTTATTGAATGAGAATAGTTCTTGATTGAACAAAGGTAGCCACGAGATAAGGTCTCAAGGTTGAGACAAAGTATAAAATGTATGAGTGGCTTTTGGTTTCCCTATACAATGAGGGTAAAATATCTTCATGAAAGAAAGAATTAATCTACCTGCTATTCTATGAACCAGAGGCTTTACTAAGAGTCGATTGGTAGATGGCAGATAATGTGTTAAAAGGTATGAATAAAGGATAGTAAGGAATCGTGTTTTGATAGCCTGGTAGGCTAACAAATTCTCTGGAATTTGTTTCAAAGTTATGAATAGGCTACCCTAGAAAGGGTAGTAGAATTGGTAAGAATGCGTATATTTCCATATGAATAGAATGTGCCTAGACCCATGAGTGTCAGGGTTGTCACAGTCAATGTATTTTTGAATGGTATAATGAATGTTGAGGGACATAAATCACTAGTGGACTTGATTGTCTACTGTTGTATGGCTATATGGCTTAGTGGTAATCCACAAAATCTAGTTGGTTGATGACCTATTGGTGAACTCATGGAGTAAAATGACACGTGAGTAATAATTATGAATAGAATTGAACATGGTGAGGGGAAAAACAACTCTATGCCAAGTCGAATAAATGTGAGTTATGGCTTTCAGAGGTAACATTTTTAGGCCACGTAGTCTCATAGCAAGGGATCCTGGTGGACCCTGGTAAAGTGGAAGCAGTACTAAACTGAGAAGGCTGGAAACCGTGATTGTGATACACAGTGTTTTGAGTCTTATTGATTATTATGAGATGTCTATATTGAAATTTCCTAAAACTCAACATTATGCATAGGATAATGATAGTGAGAGGAGCTTCATAAAGCTAAAATGAAAATTTATTAAAGTACCAACACTGATAATCCTAGATCCATAGTGGACCTTTGTTGTCTTCACTGATGCCAGATGGCATGGATTGGGAAGGGCATTAAATCCCAGATGCGAGTAGGCATGGAATGAGTTTGTAAATTTGGAAATTCCTATCCCTAAGGGGTTATGCTGGCCAAATTTCTCTAAATCATGGTTAGTATGTGTTTAAGTGGCTTAAAAAAGGATTAGAAGTGAAAAGACATAAGCTTTAATGGTTAAAAAACAAAACTCCAATTTTTCCATTTTTCTTGGTTAAGTTTCGGCCAAGTTCATATTTGGAGGAAGGAGTTGGATTATCATGAAATTTATGATTCTATTGTATTCAGGAGGGAAAATTAAGTAGGGTTACAATTGGTCACTTTTTCGGGAAAGCCCAAAAAATCATAATAACGAAAACGCCCCTAAAACCCTTAAAGTGGGGCTATCAAGGCCAATTTTATAATTTGACATTGAATTTTAAAATTTTGAACCCAGAAATGGATTCCTTGGGTGAAAATATATCAAAATGGCTCTAGTCAAAATTTTGGAAAAAGTAATGTCGGGCCGGGTATGGCGAGGCCGGGCCTGGCGGGGGTCCTGGGGCATTTTGGTAAATTTTCACCATAGACTAATATAACTACAAGAAACACTATGGAAGTTTCTAAAATGATGCCTGGATAGGTTATGACCTATTTCTTGTACATTTAATATTTTAGGACCGATTCGGGAGCCATAAGTCGACACGTTTTATGAGCTACACAAAAAGGGGTTGTTAGAGCTTTGAGGCAGGAGCATTATCCTTCATACATCACACAAAAAGCAATATTTTTTAATAGTTATTTACAAAGTTATAATTATGTATGGCTGATTCTGGTTCGTAAATAAACACTTCTATCAGTATATTTGTACTTTCCTATATGCCTGTGGAACTTGGTCTCTATTACTATGTATATATCGAAATGGAAACAGGTGTTGACAGGCGTTGTGAAGTGTGTTGATCTAGACAGTTGTGAATAGCACTTAGTGATGTAAGGGAATAATCAAAGTTATTCTTGTTGGACAAAACACGGGAAGCAGATGTGGGCAGCGGTGCTAGTGGTTTTCACACTATTTAAACAAGAAAAAAGAAGTTTTGGTTAGTTTCTTGCTTCAGTGAAAGTGCTAGAGGGTTACTTGTCAAACATTAGCAACCTTGTGTTAATAAAGGACTTGAAGCTAAAGTATCTTAAATCACACTTTTTCTGTGTGTTGATGGAAAACTATATTCCAATAGCAATACTAGGTAGTTTATCTAATAAGATGCGAGCCATAATCATGAAGTTATATTTCTTCTTTAAATCATTGTGTAGTAGGTTGATTAACCCCAAGAAATTGCCGAGGTTACAAACCTGAATCGTGACTATGTTATGTAAGTTGGAGATGTTTTTCCCTCCATCTTTCTTTGACATAATGTGCACCTAACTGTTCACTTGGTTAGAGAGGTATAACTGTGTGGCTCAGTCCATATGAGATGGATGTACCCAGTCAAGTGCAAGATGAAAATCCGAAAGGGTATGTGAAAAATTGAAGTCGATTAGAGGGTTGCATTATTGAATGGTACATTTGTAAAGAGGCTGCTAAATTATGTATCAATTACTTAAAACATGCATGTGATATTGGTCTTCTGGTGTCTCAGCATGGAGGAAGGACATCTGGACAAGGGATGAAAGGAAAGAAAGTCATCTTTATCTCAAGCCAATAGTAGGAGCAAGCACACCTATACGTACTTCACAACTTTAAAGAGATTGACAAGCATGTAGGTATTCATATGGAAAAGCTTTGGAGGGAAAACCCCAACAAAGTACAGAGTTGGTATGTCAAAGAACATAATAAACAATTCATAGCATGGTTGAAGTAGGGTACAGAGTTGGTATGCAAAGAGCATAATAAACAATTCACAGTATAGTTGAAGTAGCACGTGGATAACAAGTACAATGTTGATCATAATTCAGTTCCGCAGAAAGTAATGTTCTTGGAAAATGGCCTGAATAGACATATGCTTTCTTTCTCAAGCTACGTCATCAATGGATACAACTTCTACACTAAAGAGTAGGATGCCTAAAGCAAAATGCAAAATAGTGGGGTAACTATTATTGCTAACACCATACATGTATCTAGTGAAAAGGATAAGAAGCTTATCTATGCCAATACGTCATACTTTGGAGTGGTTGAGCAAATTTAGGAGTTGGATTATGTAGGATTTCATGTTTTGGTTTTCAAGTGCAAGTGGGTTGACAATAATAATGCTTTGAAAGTGGAAAAGTTAGGGTTGATACAATTGAATTTGAACAAGTAAGGTCATAAAAAAGAGCCTTTCATGTTGGTTTCTAAAGCTAAATAAGTGTTATATGTTCCTGATCCTACTAATAAATAATGGTATATTATTTTACTATCAAATAAAATAAATAAGGATGCAGGAGGTGAATTCAATGAGGATGATTCTTTCTAAGGGTCATCACTTGAAACACAATTCAATAAGGACAATCGTTTGTACATTAGGCATGACCACAATGAAGGAATTTGATATCAAAGAGGGGGAGGTTGCATCACAAATTAAAGAAAGCAATTGTTACTAAAAAGAGCATTAAAATTATTAAGACAAGGAAAAGAAAAAGGGGCACTTGTTCATATGTATATTCCCTTACCTTTGATATGTTCATAATTTTATAGATAGTATTCGATGATTTGTTTTAATTTGTTAGCACTTGTTGGCCGGAATTAGTTATTTTGTATATTTGGATACATCCAGCTAGAACTAGATATGTTTGGATGTTTGGTATATATATGTTATTTCTGTAGGTTATTTTGCAAAGGGCTGATCGAAAGTGAGCCCCCTAATTTCTTAAACAAATTTGTCACATATAATTAATGGTTAATAGCTATTAACCGTCAAATATTATACATATATAATAGTTTTTCTAAATAACTATTAAATAAACCCCTTACTTTGGTGACAAATACTTTTTTGTTCATCATTTTAATCATTAAGTATTGTACAAAATATTTCACCGTTATTATTAAACAACCGTTAAATATAGATAGCTATGTTTAACAGTCATTGTCTTACGATCATTGAATATAAGGCCCCATATATAACGGTTTTATTTTAAAAAACTATAAAATATAGTTCTCAATATTGAAAGGTTAAAAACCATTATATACAAATATTTAGCACTCGTATGTTTAATGAATTTCATTTCTCAATATATGACATTGCACATATTTAATCGTTAAGTTTTAACATTATATATTCTTGTGTGAACTTCATCTCGATATACATGATAGTTATTTGCTATAACTATTATTTATTAAACATCACAAATGCGTGATTCTATAGTAGTGTAGAAAGCATTATTAACATAGTAAGATTGTTTTCCTTATCTAATGAGCAAGAACATATTTTTAGTTTTAACATTTTAAATGTCTTTATCTCTTCAATTTGGCTTTAATAATACACAAAACCTCTAAATTTTAGGTCAGTTGCATATTACTTTCCTAATCTTTGAAATTTTAAATAGGGACCTAATGTTAAATTTTTTAACTATCGACTCTCATATATAGTTAAAATTGCCGTGAAAGACAACGGTTTTTGCTAGGACAAAATTTTTCTTTTTTTATCATATACCATGTGATTTTAAAAATAACACTTGGCATCTAAAATGTAATGTGAAGTATTTTATACTTTTTTTATTTGAAAAGGACATGGTCAAATAAATATTTAAATTTTTTAAATTATTTTATCATTTTTAAGTTTTTTATACAATTTTTATTTTATAGGGACGTGATCTAACAAATATTTTGAATGTGTTTAATTATTTTATAGTTTTTTATACTATAAAATTACATGTGAAATGCCATGTGTTATTTTTTAAATGACGTAGTATATAATAAGGAAAAAACTTACCTCAAATTGTTTATGTCTATTACAGCAAGTTCTATAATCACATTCATTACTTTGTTGTTGTTAGTTGTTAAAATGAGTATGTACACTTGTAAATTCACTAGCATGAACGCTTATAAAATTTTGTGTCTACTTTTATTATGGATATTATGATTTGTAAATTCTCATTTGAACACTTGTTATTTTGCTATTATTGTTAAAATTTTGATTGGTAAATTTTCATATAAAAACTTGTTATTGTGCTGTTGTTACCTAATAAAATGCGCATGTTGATTCACGAATATAAATGCTTAGCTTGTAAATTTTTGTATAAGCACTTATTATGTATATTTAAAATTTGCAAAAATTGAAAATAGAAACAAACATGATTGAAGTTTTTGTCCAAGTTCATTAAACTGAGGAAGATAGAGGAATACTATTTAAGGAAGTTGTAACACTCTAAACTCTAAACCATATTTAACACATTAGTTAAGTATCCTACCATAATAATAAAGAGTTAAAACATAAAGATTAAATATTACGTGGTCAATATTTTAAAAGCCAATTAGAAAATATTTATCAAACCAATAGACCTTAACATGGTAGAGAAGAAATGAAACTGCATATAAAAGTCATACCATGGTTATTTAGAAAACAATTATTTTCTATAAAGCTTTTAACACACTATCATGGTAGAAAGGGATATGTCATGATATAATAGTTTTAAGAGTAAAGCACTCTAACCACCATTCTGTTTTATTTTAATTACTCACACCTCCCCTTTATTTTGAAAACATATACCTAAGTCCAAACCATTAACTCAATTAAGAATATTTTAAAAATATTATAAAAATATATTTTTAATTAAAATTTATATAAAAATTAAATTTATTTACTAATCTTTTCTTAATACTAAATCCCAAATTTTAATTGATAGCTTGTAAATATTACAAACTTTAAAAATTCGAGTAAGTTTTTTTAAATGTTTGTAAGAAAAAAAATATGAAATTATAAATTTAAATGACTTATATATACAATCTCTCAAACCTATATAGTCTATTATATTTGATAGAAAAAAAAAAGTGTTATGATATATATTTTTAGTGTCATTTAAGAAACTAAAAACAAATAAATTTCAATAAATATGGTGAAAAATTAAAATAATAAATTTTACAATATCAAAATGAATAAATTTTTAACATATTAGAAAGTTAAAAAATCTATTAGAATTAAAATTTGGTGGTATAATTTTTTTTGGCCCATATATATGTACATGTTTAAATAATTCTAAGGTTAAAGAGGGGCATTTTGGTCAAACAAAAGTCCAAAAGTCAAACTTGACAATCAATTAATGGTTAATGGTTTGGGTAAATGGAAATAGAATATCAAAATATAAGGGAGGTTTGTGTAATATATATTTTAATTTTAAGGGAGATTTATAAGGGTTTTTAAAATAGAGGAGAGGTATGTGTAATTAAGGTGAATCAAATAGGTTGTTGGAGTATTTTACTCTAGTTTTAAACACAATTTGAAAAGTTAATCAGGGTAGAAAGTGACAAAACAATAGAATGTCTACTCCCATTAATAGAAAGCAATATAATTAGAACAATTTAATAAATCATTTCCAAATACAGCGAAAGTAAGTACTATCAATCCCTAACAGACAACTGGGCTTCAAGCATTTAAAGCCCAACATGACAATAGTCATTCCACAAGGCCAAATAACAACTTATTAAATCTCTTACTACAAATCCATTATCACAAAATCATAGTAACAGGCAATAATATATAATTATCAAAAATCTCAATTAACCATCAAAACTAGTAGTTTCCAAAACCATAGTTCACAATATTCAACTTATATAGAATTCTCAAATCATAATTTAATAGTTTGTAGGTGATAGCATTACATATCTAAACAAGAATGATAAATGATGACATTTGCAAGTAAGAGGAACCTTAATGAGAGCCTATAACTAGGCTTAGCCTTTTACAACTTCCCTGCAACCCTACTCAATTCTTATCGAAAAAATGTAAATATAGTAACCATAAGTTCCAAAGATCTCAGTAACCATTGGTTATTCAGAAATATACATGCAAACCGACATCGAGAACATACAATTCTAAAACTCAAGTTTCAGTCAATAATTTAATTATATTTGTTACATTTGAGCAATTTCCTATTTTTCGTCCATGATCCTGATTCTTCTACTCATATAGATGTTACATTTAACCAGGTCATCCACACCACCCATTAAAACCTCTGAGTATTGATCCTACTTCAAGTGAGTTTCCACATAAGGACCCCGTACTTTAGTCCTGACTCCTTCCCAAACCTTTGATTATCATTAGTATTATCATTCTAGTCACACTGATTTTGCTATTGGTGAGGAGATTGAGGTCTTTGAGTAGCCTATTTTGACAATCCATGCTCCTCTATATGTCCCTGATCCTATTAATGAGAAAGTCATTCCTCCCCTCAATCTTCCTATCCCACCTCATTCCTATTCTCTCATACTTGCCCCTCAGGATGCAGATGTTGATGATGATGCATCAACTCCTATTGATCCCTCACAGCTATGGTTCCATACACTCCTTCTTCTACTGATTCTGAGCCCCTATCCCATCAGCCCCTCTTAGAGTTCACCCTCCTAATCCTGGTATTACCTTTCCTACACCTGTATCCCTTTATCATGTTGACAAAAAGGGGGAGAAGGGATCTACTAGTGGTGATAGAGGAGATGATGCTGCTTAGGATGTTTTTTTAGTGTTTTCATATGTACTTAGTGCTTTCTAATGTATCTCAATGTTTTGTTATGTATTTTGGTTGTTCATGCACTAGACTTTCATGTACTAACTTTTTTTGTCTAAGTGTAAAAATATAGTTGAAGTAATGAATGCTTTATTTCTATGCTTATATGTGAGATTCAAAAGTTAATCCTGCATTATGGATGAGTATTAGTGGCTATTTGTGTCAATTTAAATGTCTTCAAAAATTTGACTAAGTTTTGCCATCATAAAAAAGGCAGAGAATGTTATATTCCATGTTTTAATGATAACAAACCTTAAGAATATTTGTTTTGTAGAAGGAATGTTTCTTTAAAAGCTTAGAATTTATTTTGAAAACAATACAAAGGCAAAGAAACTTGGTTTTTAGTCCTCTACCAATGACTGAGCCTAATTTTGAAAATCTAACTAATCATTCAAGTGATGTTCTTGAAAAGCTCCATCTTTAGACAATACTAGAAGTGATCCACTTTTTAAGAATTGATCACCCAAGTGTGTACTCGAGTGATGCACACTTTTCAAGGATCACTCATAAAGCATATGGTAGTGATAGGATGAATTATAGATAACTATGATATCATTGGAAGTTGATGAGCTAGTTATCAAAAGTTTTTCGCAAGGGATTACTCCAATGATATAGTTCTTCGTTATCATTAAACATCACTTTCACATCATTACAATGATCTAGGAAGTGATCAGTATTTCTCAAAATTATTTTTAATCTGATTACTTGAGTGAGCACTCGAGTGACAATCCAAATTATAACGTCATTTTCACATCTCTATAGTGATTCAGGAAATTATCAGTATTTCTCAAAATTATTTTTAATTTGATCACTCGAGTGACAATCCAAATTGACGTCACTTTCACATCATTACAGTGATCCAAGAAGTGATTGGTACTTTTCAAAATTATTTTAGTCTGATTACTTGAGTGACCTTTTCATTTGTGATCACTTTCATATCACTACAGTGAACTAAAGAGTGATGAGTTATTATTTAAAAGTGAAACATTAGCTTAAAGAGATAGATCACTCGAGTGATAGCTTGTCTGGTTCAAAACACCATCTCAAATTTTTTTATACTTATTCGAATGACATTTAAACTTGTTCCTTTTACTTCTAATTAATTCTATACATTAATACTTCTCTTTATGAACAAGTTTCAGGTGATTAAACGCGGATTAAACTCACTCAAGATTAACAAAAAGCACTTTTAGTCGGAAGCATTAAATAAGAGCTCCAACGGTAGTATCAAAGGTTGATCAAAGGACCCCATAATACAACGGCTATATCAATCTCCAATGTTCATTAAATTAATCCTACCTTCATTCAAGATGAAGCTAATAACCAACGACTAGAACTTAATGTGCATTCAATTCTAAGTCTTTTCCTAAGATTACTCTTCAAGAGAGATTATTCACTTCATTTATTACACTCTTTGTGAGTTGCTCAAGATAGTGGGATGTTGAGTGGGCATTAATTACAAAGTGTAAGGGGTAGTGAGTTGTCTTTGAGAGAAGCTTGCTTGTACTAAGGCACCAAAAGCCCGTGTAACCTTGGAATCATAGTGAAACACTGAGAAGGACTTCTAGAGACCAGACGTAGGTCAAGTGGTTAAACCAAAGCAATATAAATCTCTTGTGTTCATTTTTTTTTTCACTCTCTTTTGTGATATTTCTCTAACTCTAACTTGTTCATTTAATTTTGTATAAGTTTAAATTTTTAAATATCACCCAATTCATTCAAAGGCTTGACTAACGATATTATTCTTTACATAAAAACCTTTTACAAGCTAGTTCTCGATTCGGTTACCAAAACCCCCTTCCAAATAGGTTCAAAAACAATTGAACATCATAAATCATTTTCCAAATATCGTTCACAAGAAATTTCACAAAAACATGTTTCAATCTTGTTACAAAAATAATTATACAAAAGCTTTAATATTTTCAAAGATAAATCACCAATATAATGTGCCAAGCAAATGATTGATATATAGACCATCCATATTACCCCAAACAAATCTTATAACCTCTGACTAGAGTCATAGCTAACAAATAATTTATCCATTTGATTGGGTCAAACTAAATTCTAGGTCATGAGGCTTCAGCCGTCCAACCACTTTATTGAATATTCCATTACGTTACAACTACCATTAAGACCCAATTTTGGCAGCACAACCCCTATATCATCACATTTCCAAACTTTAAAACCAATGACAATTCGACGAAATTTCACTGGTTAAATTGTTCACAACAGCTAGAATAGTCAATACACAAGAGTTTGGAAGTTACCTCAAGCTCCTACTAGCTTTTCTCAAGATGGCTGAACCCTAACCCTTGAAACACCAAAATATGAGCTTCCAAACCTTAAATCATATGCAAAGGAAGCTTAAGAACGGAGTTATACGCATTAGGAACCGATTTACCGAAGAAATCACTTACCTTTACAAGCTTTTTCCTCTCCTTCTCTCTCTAAAAATCTCAACTCTTCTCTCTCTCTAAAACTGAACTTCACGTCAGTTTTGAAGGAAGGAAGGAAGGAGATGATGACCTTTTATTTTAATATCTAATATCATATTTCATTTATTTGATAATTTCCCAATTTTTGGATTTTTACAAAATTCTGGCAGATTTCTGCCCAAAATTTGAAAAATCATAACTAATTCTAGAAACCTCGAATTGGAGTGATTCCAAAGCCTATAAAACCCTTATTGAGTCTAGTTTCATGAAAAAATATAGACTTTTGCTAGATATAATCACAAAATGCCCAGAATTTCAATATTTGCATGTTGTTCTAGAAACTTCATAGTTTTTCTGTGCTGACTTAAAAAATTCCTATCTTTTTGTATATAGCTTTAATTGAGCCATATGACCTATCAATTTAAAGCTTAGGATGTCGACTTTCATCCTATAAAATTTCATAATATTTACTCATCATTTGGTCATTAAAAATCACATGACAATCTCACTACCTTATAGGCAATTTCACCGTAAGCATAATCACTTTCTTTAAAATTAACCATTTTATATCAAAATGAAGTTCAAGATGTATACTTTCATTCTGGAAAGTTTCATAGCATTTGGACCTATTTTGACTGATAAAAAATATGCCACAATATCGTTGCCTTCCATGAAACAAAATCTGGCAGCACTACTCTTAAGTTCCAAATTTGTGATTCTCATTTCTAAAACTTATTTAACATTTTTTATATAACCAAACCACCATGAACTCTAAGAATAACCACATAACTGAAAATTGGGGTAAAAATACCTATTCCACAAAGCTCCACCAAACCACACAATATATGGTTCAAAAAGAAGCCCTTACTCACCTCTTGCTTATTCTAGGCTTTATTCTTTGATTCAACCACTTTAGGTCTTGATAAATTCTTCAGAACACTTCTTCTTGGAAAAAATAAAATCATAGAAATGAATCTTAGACCAAGAGGAACAATGTTTATGAAGACATTTTTTGCTAGAAATGTGAGTAGGAAGGTGAAAATCTAGAGAGAAGTCTTACCTTGTTCTTGAATTTTCAGATTTAATTTCTCTCTCTTCCTCCTTGTTTTGGATGGACAAGCTTGCTCAAATGATGGTGATGAGGTGTTTTTATTCATTTAATTTCTCTTTCCTTTAGGCCCAACCAAAATAATGGGGATGAGAGAAGAAAAAGTAATGATATGTCCATATGTGTCTCCTTCTTGCTACTTAGTTTGGTTAGCTTAACCAAATGAGCTTTGGTTGAACAAAAGCAATTATTTCCCCTTCCTTTTCCTTGTCTTCAACCAAAATTAGAGGGAGGGAAAAGATGGAAATGCTTTACCCAATGGTTTATGGCTTCTTGTACACTATGTAGTTAATTAACAATTGGTTTATTAGATAACTCATATTGTCTCCCTTGCCTTTATCCAATGGTTTTCTTAGTAAATGTTCTTGTCTTCTATTTTCTTTTCTCATAATTACTCTTACTATTTCGGAAACAAATCCTAGCCCTTAATCTTGGCTTCCAATTTTAAGCTCAAGATCAAAAGACATTGCCTCTTTTGCCCTTGATCATGGCAATATTAATTGAATTACCATTAGTTCTTTTATTTTTCATTTTAATTCTTTTATTTCTTTCTTTTATACACCATTCCATCTCTTTTTGGATCCAAATTAGGCTTTATATCATTTTTTTCCTTTAGATAAAGAATTGGGTATTTTCTTTAGCTCTTTGGAACGAAATTCCATACTTTATTCTTCCCAAATTAGTCCCTAAAATACATTCTGTCTCTTGGACATTCCTAAGACTTTTGCAAACTGGGGATTAGTAGTCAGCTTGAGTTAGTCTTAATCTCAATCTTCTGGTCCCAAAAGGGCATCAAAATACTGTGTATGGACTGCATATCACTGCTGGTACATGCATTCGATCATGTACTTTGTGATATGCTACCTGAAGTCCACCAAGCTGTCATTCGGATCCCACTCTATAACCTCGTTCTTCCCCTAGACGCCAAAATGTAGTATCTGGGAAAGTGTACAACACTGTGCATATCTACATGTCATCCAGGTCTCTAAATCCAGAAGGCCCTGCTCATACTATATATGGATTAGACTGTTTGAGTACCCCGTATGTTGATCTATAGGGGTGTCATGCTTTCAAACAACCTGCAAATATATACTCCGGACATCCTCCCATAGCTCCTGATCTACAACTGAATCTGACTCTGTCTTATATGTCTATGGCTGATCAGTGTCCCCCACTGATGAGCCTATTGGTGATTCTGTTCTAGAATGAGGACCACACTCTGGTCTTACTCGGACCCGCTCTCTCAACGTCAGTGACATCCTTATACCACCTTCAAACATGTATTATGATACTGGTTGCCCTCAGGGTATTCACTGTTTCTTCAGGGCTGATTCACAAAAATACCTCATTTCTATGCATATGTCTTCTTACTGTATAATCAAGACCATATTAGTATACTATTCTGTTGCCAGCACCACTTGCTCTGATACCAAAATGTCATACCCTTATTTTATTTCCACATTTTTTTAAAGTGTTTGCGCGTAGTTCGTTGTGCACACAGAAATAGCATGAAAATACTAATATAAAGTACATGATTATATTACAAGAATTCCCTATATGGATTATACATAATGCTTACAGACTTAAAATATACTTGAAGCTTGCAGATAACCAACTGCTTCTCCTGGATTGAACCATAACCTTTTGTATTTTCCTCGTGCAGTCCTTTTCTCTGCTTTCACCACATCTTCTGTGCCTACCTATCCAAATGGTTGGTTGGGGGAGGGTGAGATTCGAGAGAATCTCAATAGTAAGCAATTATCATAATGCATGCATGATATATGTTAAGTGCATGACATGTTAGCCTTAACTAGATGCATGCCACATAATGAAATTTTTGAGTGCTCAATGTTTCATGTATTATACTCATGGCCATGGCATAAACAGAAGCAGAGCTTCATCATTCAAATATGCTCTACACAATTAAGTAAAGAAATCACACGCATCATTACACAAGCGCATAACTATCAAATATATGCAAGTAAGGTAAGTTCACTGCCTTGATCACCCTTCACTTGCATGTCTATCGATCTAACTATGTCCGGCTCAGGCTACTGTCCGATCCTAAAATCCCAAATTTACAATAATGAGTTATTACTCATTCATTTATTATTTTAAACTTATTGTGTTGGTTATCTTTGCTTAAAACTTCAAAATTATCAAAATGCCCCTGGGGATCCGGTCTAAGTGTAATGCCCCAAATTTTGATTAAGGGTTAATGATGATTATTGAGAATAATTTGTGAAATTAAATGTGGATAATTATGTGTTTTGTGGCAATTTTAATTAATGTGCCATAATTAGTGAGAAATTGGAAGAATGGAATTATTGGCCATAAATTAGTAATTAAGGGAAAAATTAATTACTAGCTAAGAGAAAATGAGAAGTGTGATTAAAATGCCTAATTGAGGGATTAGAGTAGCTAATTGGTGGCTTATTGTGTAATATCCCGATTTGTAATTAGGACTAATGACTCCAATAATTATTGTAACTAGCGTGATTAAGCACTTTTGGAATTTATGTAATATGAATTTGGTGTACACACATGTGGTATTTATGATCAAGGGTTGAGATTCATTGTTCATGGGTCGGAATCCTATGCTTTGCGTTTGTGTGAACTCTTCAAGAGAGTGTGTAGATTTGGATATATGGCAAGGTAGTGGCCATTGAATGAGGCACTAGAGGACAAAATATCACTTTTACTCTCTTTTATCTCTCCTATTTGGTGGATGTGTGTATGGGAAGGAAGAGGAAGGCTTGACCATCATCATCTCACCATCTCTCATATTCTCTCTCTTCTCTCAATATTTCCGACAACCTTGAGGCAAGAAAGAGGAAGAAGAAAAGCTTGAATCTTGGTGAGTTATGATCCTCTAATGCCCTAATCCTTTTCTCTAAAGATATGCATCTCATTGAGAGCTTCATTGTGATGATTTCAGAATCTTGCATAGTGGTGCCTTGAGTGTTGATTCGAAATTGAAAGTTTGAGAATCGAGATTCTGGATTGGGCAAAGTAAAGAGGTAGGCATTTAGAGCATTTTGATATGTTGCTTGTGATTTTTGGACAAGTTTGGTAAAAATCTGGAAATTTGCCCTAGTTTGTACCACATGTGGATTTTTGGAATTTCATTGTGTTTGATATTGGAAATGGTTTAATGTGGAGTTATTTGATTGTTGGATATAATCTGGAATGTTGGAATTAAGTTGAATGAAATTTGGATATTGTGTATCATGGAGACCTTAGTGTTTGATTGTGGTCAAAATGGTTTTTAGTTTTTTTTGGAGTTGCCAATGTGTTCTCTAGTTAATGCTAAGAGTGTATGAGCTTTGGGAGGAGTTTGGGAACCATTGGGAATGATTTTGACCGTCTGGTGTTTTCTGGTTTTGTTGCATTTTTGGGTCTCTGATGCACAACACTCGAGCAGAGGAAGATCATGTTCGAGTGCTGAGTGAATTTTTCCCTTTTATGCTTCGAGTTTCATTTGGGTTCTATGTGTAATGCTCGAGTGCATTTCCTGGTTCTCGAGTGAGGGAAGAACATGCTCGAGTGAGCTTGGGTTTGCTTGAGTGATGGTGTGAGTCCAGTGTTGAGGTTGTTCTCGGGTCCTCACTCACTGGTTGATGTCAAGAGTGTGCTCTAACACTCGCAAGCACTACCGTCTCACCCGAGCACTGAGGTCATGCTCGAGTGAGCTTTTACCTCTGGTGTGGTTGGTGCTCTCAAGTTGTGACTTGTGGTGTTGTGCTTCTGTGACTCGAGCATGAGTTGAGTCATCACCCGAGTGCGGAGCTTGGTGCTCGAGTGATGTGAGCACTTCCTGGCGGTGAATGTTGCTCTCTGTCAAGCACTCGCGAGTGAGAGTTTTCTCACTCGAGCACAAGTCTCTCATCACTCGAGTGAGGTTGTCTTTACTCGAGTGAGGCTATCAAAAATCAGTGTTTTGCCTTCGGATAAGGGGTCTTTGGGGTAGTGTCTTTCAACCCTTTAAGCAAATGTTTAGGCCTCTAGTAGCCACCTAAAGAGTCCTAAATGATAACCAACTAAGTGTTTTATGAAATTAAGAATTTGGAAAAAAGAGATTGATCGGTTGTCCCTAATTTGGTATAGGATTTGACATCTGTCGTCCTCGTGCGACCACGATACCGGAGCCAGTCAGGAAAGATACAGGTAGTGACTTTTTCTTTATATCTTATGAGATACATTGTATGTGTGCTATGTCATTGTGATGTGATAATTTCGTATGCTGCAAGTTTTGCGAAAATTGTGAAAGCACCGTTATACCAATAGTCCCTGAGTCGCTAACAACGGTTCAGGCAAGGGCTGTGTGCCTTCCCGGCTGTAAAAGGGGATGAGGTTAGGGTGTGTTATATGTGATTATGTGGGCTGAAAGGCTAATTGTGAGCCGAAAGGCTATTTGTAAAGGCCGACAGGCCGTTTGTGACATTTGACCTACTCGGGAGAGACTGGTGCCAAAATACACCCGGAAGGACCAAGGTAGTGACTCTTCACTCATGTTGTGTATGATACTTGGTATGCATATTTATCATTGTGAATGTGTTATTGGTTATAGGGCATTACAGCGCTAGCAATTCAGCATGAGCCATTATAGGGGCAATGCTCATGATACCTACCCCGGCCGTTGTATCTGCTATTGTAAGTACTGAGGCTGCATTATGGAATCATGGATTCCTGTTTGAGTATCCAACTGTGGGGCAACGTGTTGTGAAATGTTTTATATAGATCCCAGCGGTGGTGATATATGTGATATGTTCATGTGTACGTGCAATACAGCGTGAGTAGTCTTAGGGGGGATGCCCATGATACCTACCCCGACCGTTGCAACTGTTTTTGTGATTTCTGTGTATTGTATAGATGATTTACTTTCATGCTTTCATATTGTGCGTATTATGAGTGATTTGTTACTACGGGGATTCCTTAGAATCTCACTCTCCCAAAAACAAATTTTAGACAGGGCTGAATGATCCAAAGGAAAGCTGGTGACGAAGAGTGGATAAAGCTCCTGGCTAGGAGTTTATTTTGGAAAATTGGTTATCATTTTGTAAATCAATTGGATAGTATTTGTGTAATCCCCTTTTTATGGGAAACTCTATAGGCAATTGTGCCTTGTAGACTTTTATTAATTAATGGAACCCAAGTGTGTTGGGAATTTATGTTGTACTAATATGTATGGATGAAATCAACCTGTACAGGCCATTTATGTATTGAAATGTGAATATGAGACTGATGTGAATAGGTTTTGTAAAAGTTTTTGTAAGCCCTGATTTTGGGAAGTTTAATTTCGAATAAGTCCCAGATCACCTTATGGTCTCTAATTCCTCATAATTACGTATTTATGAACTAATCTCGGCCTATGTCGTGAAGGGGGTTATACTAAGCCCCTTTATACCCAATCTAATTATACCATACCAAAAATTATGACCTAGGCTAATCCTACACAATTACGAGTGTAGAATCTATTACAAAATCATGCTCAAATTACAAAATTACCCTTGGCAGCCACCATGTTAAGGTTTTAGGGGTAAAATTGTCATTTTACATCCTAAAGCCTTCATACTTCATATTATACATGTTTCCCACACAATTTTCCATTTAAAACACAATGGAATAATCAAATCAACCAAATTCCAGCCCAAACACCATGAACAGTAGTTGGCCAAAAATCATGGAAAAATTAGGGAAAATGTGATTTTCACTTTACATGCAATTAAACTTCTTCCTTACACTTCTAATCATATGATTAACCATTTAAACACCTCTTAGACATGATTGATTAAAATTTGCGTAACACCTCCCCTTAGGCCTTGGGCTTCCTAAATTACAAAATTCAACCAAACAATCCAATCAATCAAGCAAACCACCAACAACAAGCAAGAATCAACAAGGTAAGACAAGTTTCCAAGCTTACCTAGATTTTGCCTTCTTTTTCTCTCTAAACCAACCTCTCTCTCCTCCTTGTTGCTCTTGATTTTGCTTGCTATATGAGTATTTCAAGAAGGAATAGAGATTAGAGAGAGTTACTCATGAATTAGGAGGCATAAACATGTGTAAATCACTACTAACTCACCTTGTTTTGCCTCTTAAACTTGCTTCTCTCTTCTTATTCTTCATTTCTGTATGAGCTCTCTCTCTCTCTCTTGGCTGCTATGTTTGGCCAAAATAATGGCCAAAGAAAGAGATAAGAGTTCTTAAAAATACCATCATCCACCTCCACAAGATAATATATTTTATTGCTTTAATCACATGCTATTTACTTTAGGCTTCATCTTTTCTCTTTCTTGATTTATGATATATGAATATAGCCCTTGGAAACAACCAAAATGGCTTCTTGAATTATCATAAACTTTGCCTCATCAAATATTAATTTTAATTGTAGCTATTTGCCTACACTTTTTGACTTTTCTTCTCATCTTTTTCCACTTGACTTTAATGACTTCCAAAAGCACCAAATATTGCCAAGTACTTATTCCCTCTTTCCTTCCTCTTATTTGGACGAAACATGGCCTAAGGAAATGGATCAATAATCCATTAAAATGTCACAACTCCACCTTGTAACCCCCCTTTCGTAATTATATCTGAAATACGTGAAATAGAGACCAATAATAAACAAAACTATTTTAAAATCCCATCTTCACGATAGGGTTTTCACAAATACATTTTGAAATCCCAATAACCTGGTCTCATATTCACATTAAATATAAAATTACTACACGGAATATCAAATTCATAATAAATCAGAGTGCACAACAATAATCCCGACAATCCCGGGTTCCATACATTAACTCAAAGCCTTACAGGGCATATTCGCCCCTACAAGCCCTCATATGGGGATTACACAAATCTCATCTCAAATACACATAGTTAAATCCTCATCCACATATACAAATATCCAATAAACACTACTCCCAACTATGATAACCAACTATCAAAATGACAACCTAAAGGAGTCCTCATTATCCTTGGTTGCTTGCTCCATCCTCGATCCACCTACCCTGTCTAAAATGTTGGTAGGGCAGGGTGAGATTCGAGAGAATCTCAGTAGGTAAAAATTACCAATATGCATGTAAGATAGATGTTTAATGCATGACATGCTTGCATAACTCATGTTCACACACAATGACAAATCTATAAGCTCAATGCTTCGAACAACATACATATGGCCATAGCATAAATTGAAACATAGCTTCAAATCATTCATATATGTTTCACATAATCAAGCAAAGTAGTAACATGCATCAACACACTAACACAAATATCAGAGCATGCAGGAGAGGTAAGTTCCCTACACTTATTCTTTCCACGTAAGCTCCAGCACCGCTTACTCACGACCAGGCGAATATCAAACCACGTTCAGGGCGAACATCAAACCTATAACCAAATCAAGGACATAGGTTTATTCTCTATTCCAAATTTTTAATTTCATTACACTTAAAGTTGGTTACCATTTATGACCTTTAGGTGGCTAATCAAAGCCTAAACACATGCCTAAAGGCTTGAAAAAAACTTGACTAAATATCACCTTTTAAAAAATCAAAATGCTGATTTTTAGGTGGCTAATCACTGGCTGCAGCCAAAAACAGCCCAGAAACATTTGGGCCATGGCCCAAGAATTCACTGGCCGCGGCCAAGAAAATCATGTTTCTTAGCTGAACTTCCAAAAATCATAACTAATTCCAAACAAATCAAACTTTGGTGATTCCAAATTCAAATGAAAGCTATTCAAGTCCTATACATAGGAAAAATAGGGGCTATTACTGGAAACCACCACAAAAATATAGAATTCCCCAAACTCCACTTCTGCCCCAAAACAGTGTTCAGTTTCAATCCTAAACTTTGGACAGTCATATCTCTCAGTTCCCAAATCTAAATGGCACAAATTATATGTTCATTTTGAATCATGGGATGTGAAATTTAAGACTGGAAAGTTTCATAACTTTCTAACATCATTTTTCTTGTCAAAACGTCCACACGAGCAGACTGTCCAAAACAGAGTTTCAAGGGACATCATTTCAGATTTTCACAATTGGCTTCCAATGGTCCTATTTTCACATCAAACACCATTCCCATACAAATTTTCATAAGGAATCCATTGGAAACACCAAATCAACCAATTTCACATTATATTGACATGTTTCATAATGAATTACAACATGTCACACAATTTACAATTCAAACCACAACATTCCACCACTTCCCATTTCATATCCAAAACCAAATCAAATGACATTAAAGCACAACTTGACATCATTTGCCACACAAAACACAATCCAATTATCCAATTTCATACCACAAAAAATTCATCACAAAATCAGGGAAAATTCTACAAATCACAATACTCAACCAAAACTCACCAAACTTAGATCAAAAGGTTTCAAATACTTACCTCTTCCTCTTCCCAAGGCCAAATCCTTGATTCTTCATCTTTCCAAATTTCCTCAAGCCACCAAACACCTCCTTTCAAAAATCTAAAACCATAGAGATGAAGCTCTCATCAACATGATCAAGATTAATGAAGAGAATTTAGCCATTAGAGGCCAATTGAGCACCATACCTTGAATTTTTTCTTTCTCTTTCCACTTTGAGCTAAGCGAAAATGGAGAACAAGAGAGTGAGAGATGAAGATGAAGATGATGAAGTAGATGATCAGTTTTTGGGATGCTAAAACTGACCAAGTAGAGAGGAGAGGAGAGAGGGAATGTTTGAAATCTTGACCCAAGATCCAAGGGTCCAAATTGTGCCAAGTGTCACCCTCTTGCTCCACCAACCATGAGTTCACATAGGCACACTCACACATGATTCCACCCCTTTTGATCTATCACAATCAATCTCAACCATTGATCTTTGAGTTACCAATGAGCTTCCTCTTCGGTAACCGATCAATTGGTCGGTAAATTTACCGTTTTGCCCCGGATTACGGTAATTCACACTGAATCGCCACCAATTACATTTTCTCATTCATTCACACCATACATACGCCCTCCCCTTATTTTCATTTAATTTAGATGCTAATTCATAATTGAACTCAAATACAGGGTTTCGGTGTTGCTCATAACACAAGCGACTACAATCCACACCATATTCTCCAAAAGGGTTTATTTATCACTAATCACATCCACTTTTGGAGTCATTGACCCTTAATCGAATTTAGGATCCTGCTAAACCAGGGCTTAGCAGTCCACTTAATCCAAGCTTAATCTCTAGCCTCAAGTCTCAAAATTCGGGGTATTACACACCTCCTTAGAAATATTATATTAAATTTCTATTTCAACACATGTTAAACTTTTCACTTTTCCAACTTCATTTACTTGGCCAATATTGCTTCTTCCTTGATTAATTTAGACCAAGTGTTTAATTCCCTTACTCCCTTCCTTGTTTGGCCACCCGCACACAAGAAAAAGGGAAAAATATGGGTTGTGGATTTTGTAATACCCCGAATTTTGAGACTCGAGGCTAGAGAATAAGCCTGAAATAAGTGGATTGCTAAGCCCCGGTTTAGCAAGATCCTAAATTGTGATTAAGGTTTAATGACTCCAAAAGTGGATGTGGTTAGTGATAAATAACCCTTTTGGAGAATATGATGTGATTTGAAATTCGAATGTGATACGTATGTGTTGTGAGCAGCGCCGAAATCCTGTATTTAAGCTCAATTATGGATTAACATCTAAATTGACTTAAAATAGAGGGGAGGGCACATTGTGGAAGAAAAGGAATGATATGGTGTGTTTGGTAGTGATTCAAGAGGAGTTGCCATAATCAGGGGCAAAACGATAAAGTTACTGACCAATTGGTCAGTTATCAAAGAGGAATCTCGTTGTTAACTTCAAGATCAATGGTTGAGATTGAATATGTGATAGATCAAAAGAGGTGGAATCATGTGTATATGATCTTGTGTGAGCTCATGAGCGATAGCATAAGATCATGGCAAGTGTCACAATTAGGACCCTAGGAGCAAGGTCAACCTTTCAACACTCATTCCTTTCTACTCTTCTTATTAGATCATCCAAGGGAGCCCAAAAAACTGAATTGCCTCACCTTCTTCATCATCTCATCCTCTCTCTCCAAAATCTTCATGTTCGTCCAAATAGAGAAGGAAAGAGAAAAGAACAAGGTGCGTTTTGGTTGGTTTATGCTCCTCTTTAGCTCAAACACTCTTCTGTAATATTGTTCATAGTGATGAGAGCTTCATTGCTATGGTTTTAGATTTGTGAAAGGTATTTGGGAGCTTGAGAAAAATTGGAAAGATGAAGAATCAAGGATTTGGTTTGGAAAAGAGGAAGAAGTGAGTATTTGAAGCCTTTTGATCTAAGTTTTGTGATTTATGGATGAGTTTTGTGAATTGTAAATTTTGCCTAGATTTTGTGGTAATTTAGAAATGCAAGAATTTTCATGTGTTTTGAGGTGCAATTGGTTTTTTATTATGTTATATGTTTATTGGAATTGGTTTGAATTGGTTTAGAACTTTGAAAAGTAAAGAATTGCAATGTGAGTTTAGGTTGTGACATTGTGTTGACATGTTGTGATTATTGATGAAACATGTCAATGTGATATGAATTTGATTGATTTGGTGTATCCAATAGATTCCTTGTGAAAATTTGTGTGGGAATGATGTTTGGTATGAAATGGGACCATTGGAAGCAAAGATGCAAAATCTGAAATTCTGTCTTTTGAAACTCTGTTCTGATATAACCCCCTGTCTTGATTAGCGTAATTATAATTCGATAACGTATATTTAAAACTTATTAGAGACCATCGATAACTTAAACTCATTGCTACTTCCTACCTTTCAGTAGGGTTTTCCCAAAATTTTTCACAACTTTTCCTTATCCTTGTCTTAATTTCAAATTTGGAATATAATTACCTGTGCAGTTAATTCACATTTATACATATCAAAGTGTACAATTGAATTCTCGGCAACCCTTGGTTTTCATTTATATATAGAACTATAGGTTCCAGTTCCCAATTAGGAGATTATATCACCATGTATTCAAAACTATTTACAACTCAAAAATATCATACAGTAATCCCTATCCAAAATGAATAACCAACATGGCCCAAATCAAATGTCCCTACAGGGTTTTAACCACTCCAGGTCGTTCGCTTTTCCTTGGAGTCACTTACCCTATCTGAAACGTTAGTCAATGGAAAGAATGAGGTTTAAGAGAATCCCAGTAGTAACAAATCATTTATACCACATATAAACACATAGCATGTAAGCAAATCACCATTCAGCAGTAGCAACACAAATCACACTCTACCCTCATCCCCTTTTACCGCAGGGAAGGCACACCATCCTAACCCGAACCGTTGTTAGCGACTCAAGGACTACTGGTATGGCAGTGCATACAAATAGCCTTTTAAACTACATATAGCCTTTCGGCCCACAATATAGCCTTTCGGCCCACATAATCACAAATATCACACCCCATCCTCATCCCCTTTTACCGCCGAGAAGGTACGCAGCCCTTACCCGAACCGTTGTTAGTGACTCAGGGACTATTGGCATGGCGGCACAAACACAATTTCACAAATATTGCAGCATTCAAATCCAACACAAATCAATGATATAACACACATACAATGCATCACATAAGGTATAAAAGAAAGAGTTACTAACTTGTTCCTTCCTGACATTCGTGGGCATAGTGGACTCACGAGGGTGGCAAATATCAAATCCTATAAACCAAATTAAAGATAACCAATCAATCTATTTTCCAAGTTCTTAATTCCATAATACTTTAATTTGGTATTCATGTAAACTCTTTAGGTGGCTATTAAATGCCTAAACATATGCCTAAAGGATTGGGGGAAACCTCCCCGAAGATGCCTTTTTGGAAGCAAAAGCACTGATTTTTGGTCGGCTCACTCGAGTGATGACCCCAAAATTCACTCGAGTCACCAAAAGTGCAACACTGGAAGTGTTTACCTAAGAGCAAACCTCAATATGTCTTACACCCTTACTCGAGCACAGGAAGCCGCACTCGAGTGATGACCTTAAATGCACTCGAGCACCAAAAAGTGAGACACAACGAGTGACTACCCAAGAGCAACCATAAATCTCAAAAGCTTAAACTTACTCCCTCACTCAAGTGAAACCAAGATCACTCGAGTGATGACCTATATCACTCGCAGAAATGACAATGCACTCTTGAGCTTTGCCTGAGAATGCAAGAAAAACTAAAGGGAAAAAGGGGGAAATATCACACAGCACTCGAGTGATCCCTCCTTCACTCGAGTGTTATTTATCAGAATCCAAAAATCATAGCAACTGACATATGTTCCCAGATTTACCCATTTCACTACCAATGGTCCTAAAACTTGTGCCAAAGTTCATTCTAACTCATTTTGACACAAGGAACCTCTTGGTAACTACAAAACAACCCAACTTCCACTCAATCAACACATTCTCAACTCTAGTTCACAAGGCCACACAAAGCCACAATTTGCCAAACTTCCTCATTCAATTCCTAAATCAAAACTAATGACATTATAACACATCCTAACACCATCTTCTACACAATACCATTTCAAACTCTTTCATTATCCAATTCTCATGAAATTAGGGCAAAAATTCCAGAATTTACAAAGCTCAACCAAAAATCACCATAATATACCAAAATGCATCAAATGCTTACCTTTTAAACTTGACAAGATCAAATCTCTATTTTCCCAACTTTAAAATTTGAGCAAACATCAAATCACCACTTTACAAAATTTTAAAAATATAGCAAAGAAGCTCTCAACCTCTTGAACAAGCTTAATGAAGAGGCTTTAAGCATAGGGAGACAATTACCTACTCAAAATCAAACTTTTCGCTTTTTCTTTCTTATTGGAACTTCAGCGAAAATGAAGAATGATGAGAGAGAAATGAGATGAAAAGATGATAATCCAATTTCTTCCCTTTTCTCATGCACAAACCGACTTGAAAGGAGAGAGGAGAGTGTTTTTTAAACTTGGACTAATCCTATGGCCATCATAATGACACTTGACAAGATCTCATGCCTCCCTTCATGAATCCATATAACCCATGCACACTTGATTCCACCTCTTGCTTAACAAATCCTAGCCATTGATCTCAAGTTACCTGTGAGTTTCCTCTTTGGTAACTGACCAATCGGTGGGTAAATTTACCATTTTACCCCTGACTATCATAACATATACTAAACCATCATCAAACACATTTGCATCACAATTCACCTCATATATTTCACAAGTGCTTAATTATCATTAATTACATCACTTTGAAGTTATTAGCCCTTAATCACAATTCAAGATATTACATTGGACAGTATGTTTGTGTCGCTGTTTTAAATGGGCAAATGATGTCAGAAAATTCTGAAACTTTCCGGTCTTGAAGTTCACATCCCAAGCTTCAAAATGGACAAATAAATTGTGTCATTTCATTTTTTGAGCTGGGAGTTAGAGTTGTCTAAAGTATGAGATCAAAATTGAACTTGATTCTAGAGCAGTGTGCATATTTGTGTAATTCTGTATTTCTATGGTTAGGTATAGCCTTGATTCATTTTTTTTTTCTATGAAGAGGACTTAAATATCTTTCATTTGGCTTTAGGATCACCTCATTTCAATTTTTCTGGAATTAATTATGAATTTACGAAGTTGCCTTGGTTGCAGCAAAAAATCTTGGTTGCAATGCAAAAGTTTCTGTGTGCGTTTTGGCTATAGCCAGAAATTCTGGGCTATAGCCACAAACCTATGTGAGTGTTTTGGCTGCAGCTAATCCCAATTTTTAGTATTTTATAATTTTGAAAGGTGATTTCCAACCTAGTACTTCCCAATCATTTAGGCTTTCGTTGAGCTTATTGTAGCCACCTAAAGGATGTGAATGATAACCACCCTTAAGTAATATGGAAGTAAGGATTTGGAATTGAGATTGACCCTATATCCTTGATTTGGTTATAGGGTTGGATATTTGCTCGGATTGTGAGTAGCCGATGTTGGAGTATACGTGGAAAGAATAAGTGTAGGGAACTTACCTCTCTTGCATGTATATGATATTTGTGTTGGTATTGATGCATGTTATTGCTTTGCTTAATTATGCGAAACATGTATGAATGATTTGAAGCTATGTTTCAATTTATGCTGTAATATCTCAAAAAGTGATTAAGGGCTAATGACTTCAAAAGTAGATGTAATTATTGTTGAATAAACACTTTTGGACAATGTGTGATGGGAATTTGGATATTTTAATGATTTCAATGGCTTCCTTGTGAAAATTTGTGTGGGGAGAGTGTTTATTGTGCAAAAGTTGAAAACTCTGTCCATTGAAACTCTATAAAGGGCAGCCAATTTGTATGGACGTTTTAAATAGGCATATGGTGTCTAAAAATTATGAAATTTTCCAGTCTTAAAGTTCACATGTCAAGCTTCAAAATGGACATAATTTGTATCATTTTGATTTGTGAGCTAAGCGTTATGGATTTTTGAAGTTTGTCCAGCGAAATTAATTATTTTCTGGAACAGTATACAAAGATTGAAATTCTGGGAATTTTTTGATTCCATCCACAAAAATTCTATATTTTTCCTTAAAACTAGACTCAATAAGGGTTCCATAGGCTTTGGAATCACTCCAATTCAATTTTTCTACAATTAGTTATGATTTTTCAAATTTAGGGTAGAAAATCTGCCAGAAATCTCATTAAGTCCGAAAATAAAGAAATTATGTGATGGCAAGTTTTGAAATTATGAGATACATGGAAAAATCATTTGGGCTTATGGAAGGACCTTCTTGGACATCTTTATCATGGGCCAAGAAGAGAAAATATTATGCACAGTTACTTGGGCTTACAACATTATGTTTATGTACATAAAGTGTGATTTTTGGAATTTTACTTTAATGAATAATTAAAGTAAGACATAAAATATTATAAAATCATTTTTCCATCTTCTTCCTTAGCTCATTTTCGTGCTGAACCAGCAGCCAAGAGAGAGAGAAAGCTTGAGAGCTTTTAGAGAGAGAAAGAGAAGAGAACTTACAAGGTAGGTCGATTTCTTTGGTGAATTCGTACCTAATGCATATAACCTTGTTCCTAAGCTTCTCTTCTATGTTATTTAAGGTATTTGAGAAGAAAATTTGGTGTTCAAGGGGCTAGGGTTTTCAGCCACTCTTGATAAAAGCCAAAAGGAGCTTGAGGTAACGTCCAAACTTTCGTATATTGCTTATTTTGGCTGCTGTGGGCAATTTAATCGGTGAAATTTCGCCGGATTGCCATTGGTATTAAAGTTTGGAAATGATATGGCCTAGGGGTTATCCTGCCCAAATTGGGTCTTAATGTTAGTTTTAACCTAATGTAATGGTTAATAAAGCGGTTAGGAGTAAAAAGGAATACGTTTACGGAGCCGAAATCGTAAAACCTCAATTTTCTCCGGAGAACTCATAAATTTTGGTCAGCTATAGAAATGGGTCTTAGAGTTGGATTTTCAATGATTTGATGGTTCCATTGCATTCAGGAGCAAAAATTAGGTGGGGTTACAGTTGGCCACTTTTTCGGAAAAGGCCGAAAAAGCATAATTACGAAAACCCCCTAAAACCCTCGAAGTAGGGCTGCCAAGGGTAAATTTATAATTTTACATTGAATTTGATAATTCCAAGTCCGGAAATGGATTCCTTGGGCGGAAATATGTTAGGATAGCCCAAATTAGAATTTCGGAAAAAGTGCAACCGGACCGGGTACGGCGGGCCCGGGCCGGGTCCCTGGGGGCATTTTTGTAAATTTTCATGATAGACTCATATAACCCCAAGAAACACTATGGAAGTGTCTAAATGGTGCATTTGGAATTGTAGGATTCGATATTTGCCCTGTTCGTGATCCACCTACGCTAGAGCACAATCGGAAAGAACGAGGTAGTGACTCTTTCTCTTATACTGTATGTGAAACATTGTATATATGTTTGTCATGCATTGAGAATAATTTTTGAATACATTGTGATGCTTTGAGTTTGCAGCGCAAGCTGACGCATAGTGATACATTGTGATACTTTATGAATACATAGAGATCGCAGCAAAAGATGACGCATAGAGTTTATAGCCATGAGTGCTGTCGTTTGTGGCGTGAGCCATGATACATTGTGATGCTGCTTAACATGATCATATATGCTATGTGTTTATACACTGTATGAGTGATTTGTTACTAGAGAGATTCTTTTGAATCTCATTCTTTCCATTGACTAACATTTCAGACAGGGCAAGTGGCTCCAAGGAGAAACGAACCACCAGGAGCGGTTAGGATCTTGTAGAGATGTGTTGTTAGGTTGTTGGTTATCTATTTTGGACTTGGGATTACTGTTTATTTTTTGGAATGTAGATATTACGTTGATGTTGGTCATGTAATCCCCTAGTTGGAACTTACAACCCTTAGTTTATACATGTATGAAACCCGGGAGTTGCCGGGAATTTGGCTATGCACTCTGATATGTATGAATGTGATTGAACTGCTCAGAGTAATTAGATTCAGAAGATGAATATGAGACCATGTTGAACGAATTTTAGAAAAGAGATTTGAGAAAAATGTAATCGTCGGTCTCTAATTCCTTTAAATTATGCATTTTCGAATCTTAATTACGATTATCAAGGTAGGGGATTACATTTTTGGTATCAGAGACGTAGTTCCTGGCAAGGGTAGAGTTTGCTAGGATAGATCCCTTAGTTGGCTTTAGGGATAGAAGATCATCTGTGGATAAGTGTTGCGTATGCACATGTATGTTCTATTGATATGGATATATATATGAGACTTGTGAATATATGTGCATACTATCTCTGTAATATTAATAGGGTAAGTTGTTTGTAGACTGAAGAAAACTAGAGGATGCCCCAATGTTCCACGTGTAGACCCAGAGGTGGAGGTAGTCAATGACAATCCACCAGATCCAATACAAGAGCTGATGGGTCTAATCCGGGATCAAAGAGATATGATTGCTGAGCTAAGAGAAGAGATCAGAGTAGAGAAAGCAAAGAACAAAGAGGACCTGATTCAGTCTACTCCAGTGGAAACTCAAGAAGAAACTTGTCATGAGGACACTGCTGAAGGGTCAGCACGACCCCTGGAGTCCCCACCTCACACTGTTCCAAATCAAGAGTCACACGGGATACCGGCAAGAGAGGAAAAGGACCTTCAGTTTTGGGTCACCAGATTTTGCAAACATATGCCTCCAGTGTTCAAAGGGAGGTTTGATCCGCAAGCAGCTGAAGATTGGTTAAATTGCCTTGAGAAAATTTTCGCGGTCCTAGGATGCCCGTCCGAGGTGAAGGTACGCCTGGCTGTCTACAAGTTAGAAGGTGATGCAGATCGCTGGTGGAGGAATATCTCCCTCACTCTGCACAGCATAAATGTGCCGTTGACTTGGGAATCATTCCAACAAGAATTTAATGAGAAATACTTTCCCAAATCGATGCAGCTCGAGAAGGAAACAGAATTCCTGAATATCAGACAAGGGGACATGGAAACCTTTGATGACTACCTATCCGGTTTCATCCGTTTGTCCCGGTATTCCTCCTACCTCCGGTATAAGGATGATGAAGAGTGGAGTTCTAACATGCTTATTCGGGGGTTAAGACGTGATCTGAAGAAGCGGTTGGTTACTCATATGTTCACTAAATTCAACAAGGCTATTGAAGAGTGTAGGATCACAAAAAATAATTTAAGAGAACTATATCCTACTAAAGCTACTGGCCACCGTAATGAATCCAGTAAGAGTGGTACTTCACAGAAGCGAAAGGGACAGGGATCTTCATCTGGGAGTGGTAAAAAGCCCTACCAGTCTGGGAGCCGTGACCAGTAGAGAACTCCTTTTACACCTTGGATCTGTCCTCATTGTAATCAGTCACATCATGGTAGGACTTGTGAGGGTCGAATAATATGCTTCAATTGTAAATGTGTGGGGCATACTGCTGTCGAATGCAAAGAGCCACGACAGGACCAGAGGCTAAAAACTCACGGCTGAGTATTCGCTATGACCCACGAGGAGGCCCGTAAATCTCCTAAGTTGATACAAGGTAAAATTCTTCTTGATGGCTATTTATTGCAAGTTCTGTTTGACTCGGGTGCAAGTCTCTCCTTCATTGCCTATGATTGCGTGAAGTGCCTGTGATTGCATGTGCATAAAGTACCATTTGATCTAATAGTGTCAACTCCGATGGGTGTTAAGGCCTTGACTACAGAAGTTTGTCTGAATTGTGTCATAACTGTATAAGGGCACCAATCTACTGTGGATTTGATTTGTTTGTCACTTTACCAATTGGAAGTCATTTTGGGTTTTGATTGGTTAACAGCGAATAATGTGATGCTTGATTGTGGGAACAGGAGGATAGTATATCCTGCTTCTTAGAGGGTCGAAGTTGTAAATAGTAGTATGAATTTCCTTTCTATGGCTAAAGCTGAAAAATATCTTGAAAAGGGTTGCCAGGGGTATATGGTATTCTTCTCTGTGCAAGGGGAGATTAGTGAAACTGTGAGTAGTATACCCATGGTAAATGAATTCCCTGAGGTATTTCTTGATGATCTTAGCGGATTACCTCCAGAAAAGGGAAGTTCAGTTTCCCATTGACATTGTGCCTGGGCTGGTTCTGTAACTAAGGTCCCATACCGTATGGCCCCAAACGAAATGGCGGAGTTAAAGAAACAAATAGAAGACTTGCTGGAGAAAGGGTTTATTAGACCCAGTGTCGCCTTGGGGAGCTCCAATGTTGTTTGTGAAAAAGAAAGATGGGAGTCTTCGTCTATGTATCAATTATAGAGAACTGAATAAGATTACTATCAAGAACAAGTACCCTCTTCCCTGAATCGATGACCTTTTAGATCAACTATCCGGTTCGTGTGTATTCTCAAAAATTGATCTAAGGTCAGGGTATCATCAACTACGAGTGAAAGCAGAAGATGTTCCAAATACTGCTTTTTGGACCAGGTATGGTCATTATGAGTTCTTGGTGATGCCATTTGGGCTAACCAATGCACCTGCAGTTTTTATGGATTACATGAACCGTATCTTTCGACAATATCTAGATCAATTCGTTGTGGTATTCATTGATGATATTCTAATATACTCTAAGAGTAGAGAAGAGCATGAGCATCATTTGAGAATTAATTTGGTAGTTGGTTATCATTGTTGTTGGGATAACTGTATATGTTTTGATATATATATATATGGTTGGATAGGTTGGAATGTATATTTGGAATGTGTACATGTTGTGGATAAGTATTTGATTATGCATTTGAATGGATTTGTGTAATCCCCATTTGAGTAATGATATAGGCCAATGTGCCCTTTGAACCCATAAGCGAAGGTATGAAACCCGGGATTGCAGAGAATTACATTGTGCACTCTGATATTTATATGAATGTGATTTACCTTCGCATGGTAGTTGTATTCAAAACGTGAATATGAAACCAAGTGAAATAGATTTTGAACGATATTTGTGAAAACCCTATTTCGAAAAGTATGAAATTTTAAATGAGTTTTGTTTATTATTGATCTCTATTTCATTTTAATCGTGTATTTCAGATATAACGAAGGGGCTTACAGATTTAATTTAGCCAAATGACTATTTTGCCTATATATTTTTGCCATTGCCTTGTTAATTTCGCACCTTGCCTAAAAGCTAATAGAATTTTTAACAAACTTTGAAAATTTATATATTTATTTATAGATATCCAATTGCAGTGGTTCCAAAGGTTACGTGACCCTTATTAAGTCTATTTTTAAGAAAAAATATTTTCTTTAGCCAACTAGACTCATAGTATTCCAGAATTATCATTTATTGGATACTACCATGGAAACTTGCTAGTTTCACTTGGCTAACTTCAAAAATACATAACTCTTAGTGTACAGGTCTAAACAATCTATATGACTTATCAAATTAAAGCTTTATAAGTCTACTTTCATTCAGAAAATCTCACTTTTATTGGACATCATTTGCCTATTCAAAAATATCACACATCCAGACTACCACGCAATAAATCACATTAGCAGCAAATCCACATTTTACAATTTGTGTTCCAATTTAATCATGTTGTGTGTGACCACTAATTGCCTTGTTTTGTCATTTCATGTGCTCTTTAATTCACCATTTAATCCCATTGAATGCTACATAGTGTAAGGAATTTTGGTGAATAAAATTTGGGATGTTACACTACAACTCCCAACAATCTATCTCAATCATGACCTTCTAGATCCTCAAATCCCATGCACGCTTAAGACCCCACAGTACTCCCCAAATCTCAGCATGCAGGCTACTACCTCCCCAAATATTAAAGAAAAAAACATCCACTATAGACCTATTGTGGGTTCTCACTATCCCGCCGCATGCAGCCCCACTACCATAACTTAAACTTGCACAATCCACATTATATTTCACCCACCCTACATATGGGGGTTCCTACCAATACGTAGGGCCTTTCCTTGGTTGGTCAACTCCAAAATTGATAGTTGGGCACAAGAACAATGATCAAGCCTGATCAATCACCTGACCTTTAACCATTTTCCGAAACACTCCCTCATTCCTATTAAGCAAAATCTGTCAAAAGTGTTTAGAAAACTACAAAATCGTGGTTTTAGAAGCCCTTTTCCGTAAGCCGAGACAAAATTCCTCTCACATACTTACCATATAAATCATAAAAGCTATTCTCCAAAAGCTAATCTAAATGTACAAATACAACAAGCCATACATGCTGAGATTCAGGGGAATCTCAGTAGCAAACAATACCACTATACATGCAAGATAAATACTTAATGCATGATATGCTTGCCTTGCATAATTACATGTCAACATATTGACATATTTGTATGCTCAATGTTACAACATACTCATGGTCATAGCATAAATGTAAACAGAGCTTCAATCATTCAATCACGCTCAACACAATTGGGCAAAGCAATAGCATAGATCAATGCACAAACATACATATCAAGTATAGGTAGATTAGGTAAGTTATACTACCTCTTGACTTTGAGTCCTCCTCTTGTACCTTTTCTTCCAACCATTGAAGTTGCTTGAATATTCTTCCATTCTTCTTCTTTGTTATCTCATGGCCCTAGATATATAGCCACATTATTAGAGCCATGGCAAATGAATATCCTATGTAACTACATTAGCCTATAAGACGTGTCTCTTATCTTTGGACCTATACTTATCTCAAACTACCTTAAGGGCCACAAATTTGTGGGTTACCCTAATCTTCCAGATCTGTCACTGAATTTTGAAAAATCATAACTTAATCTATAGAACTCCAAATGAGGTGGTTCAAATTCTTATATAACTCTCTTTAAGTCTATTTTAAAGAAAAAATACTTTCGTTGCAAATTTTGCCACAAACTTTTTCCATTGCCACAGATTTGCAATGGAATTCCATGTGTAATTTTGCCACTAACTTTTTCCATTGCAAATTCCGTGATAAAAATTAAAATTTATTAATTTTATTTTTAAAATAATATTTATAATATTAAAATATTAATTACTAAATAATTCTATTTAATCTTAATTATTACAATAATATCATTATTTATTAATATTATATTTAAAATTTTCTACTAAAATAATATTTATGATATTATTTATTATTTTATTTTATTTAAAAATAAATTATACGTTATTAATATTATATTTATTATTTTATATTAAAAATAATATTTATAATATTAAATTATTATTTATTAAGTAACTTTAATTAGATATATAATTTCTTTTGGGAAAATCGCCCAATAATATTTTTAGGGCAAATTAATTGCTGAATGCTACCAAGCGTGCAAGTAATCTTCCGTGTGTGCAAACGATCTTCTGTTGTGTGAAAACAATCTTCCATATGTGCAAAAATTTTCAATATGAACATGCAAACAATCTTTCGTTGTGTGTAAAATATCTTCCATTCAAGTGTAACAAATCTTCCAAGGTAGCATTTGGCAATTAATTTCCCAAAAGGAATTTAATCACAATTCTACCAATACTTTTTTACATTTTTATTTAATTTATCATTATTTTTAATAATATTATATATAATTAATAATTAATTATCATATATATATATATATATATATATATATATATATATATATATATATATATATATATATATATATATATCTAATCAATTAATTAATTATGTGTGTGTGTGTGTGATAATGTTATATATATAACAATATGTAATAACTTAACAAATGTTCATTTCGGCACAACTAGCAAATACCCATGCATAAAGGCATCGGCACTAAGAGGTTGAGGGTTCGAATGGGAGGAGAAGTATTTTTAGGAATTATGAGACGCCGACACGTGGCAGTGAGTGGAGAAGAGGGACACATGGCGTACTATGGGGTTGACACATGGAAATTATTTATTTATTTTTTTAAAAATTTGCCACAGAATTCCGTTGGAAAATTCAATTCCGTCTCAACATTTTCTTTAAAAAATTTTTTTTGATTCTGTTGCAAATTTATTTGTAACGCACATTTTTTTGACTAAACAAATTCCGTTAGAAAAGCTGAATTCTGTGGCAAAATCTGTCTGAAATTCAATATTTTTTTGTTTTTGTAGTTTCTTATATGATATACTACAAATTTTATAAATTTTTCTTCCCCTTGTTTACGCTTAAATTGACACCCAATGCATTGGAACTAGCTAATGCTGGTTAACATGTGTATATCTATTATAAAAATGAATTGTGAATTTGGAGAGGAAACAAATTAGAAAGAAAATGAATTGTGAGTTTATACATTAGCCATCCCAAGAATCTATTTATGGTTCAATTTTGAAATTATTTAATTTTTTATTTTAAATATTTAAAATTTTTATGTTTTAATTTAAGGAATGAATAAAATAATTTTAGTTATGAATTGAAATTTGTAATAATCAAAACTTTAAAAAAAATCAGCATGTTATTCATTCAAATTATATTTAATTAGTCTAGATAATTCAACTAAGCAATACTGGCCATAAAAACTAAGAAATAATTTTTTAAAAAAAAAAGAATCTCCTAAGAATCTGTTTCCAGGATTCTGGATTAGCACTATTACTCACGAAATAAAAATTTGATATAAGATTATTCAGCGACATAATTAAGATTTCAAAATCTCTCTACGACAAGTTCGGGAAACATTTAACTGAAATTAAACCCCTCATAAGAAGACATTAAATTTTAGATAAAACAATATTGTTTGGTTCATTTCCTCAATATAGTCAAAGCAGTTTTCTAGGCCGGTCAATATATTCAAAGTTTAATATTGCTGCAATGCTTTTCTTCTGTATTATAAATACTATCTATGAGCCGGCAAAGGAAACACATAGAGCTTCTAGACAAGTCCGTTTTTTTTATTTTTTTATTTTTTGAAAAATGATGTTTCGGGCCAAAACGCAATTATATATTCATTATACAGTAATTGACTTATTGAAGCTAAGTCAAACTTTTGTTTTTTTTTATAACCCCTTGGGCCTATCCCCACACCTTTCCCGGGCTCTATTATCAAATCCAAGCAACCCACTGATCCGAGCAAACTTTTATTCTTCTTCATATATATATTTCTCTTAGAAACATTAATCTTATTATTTAAATTAATACTTAAAAATAAGATATGTACCTAGTTAGAAGATTAGAAAAAGAGAAATGAGTCTCAAAAAACGTATTTGTTGGGAGATATGGGAATGATTTGCCTTCTAAACCTTGAGAGAGAAACCTTTAATCTAATAAAAAAAAGAGAGATAATTGAGAGAGGGGTGCATGAGAACTTAGTATTTATTTTTAGACTAATATAAAATAGAGAATTGAATCAATAAAATAATGGGTGAAGGTTCAATTTTACCTATAAACATTTTTTGAAAGAACTACCAGCACATTAAACATTTTTTTGGTGCAACAATATTCATGAACATGAAAAAAGTATACCGATAATGCTAATTCTATTAATTGGGGCTAACGACGTTACTTTTTTGTTCATGTGGGCCCCACCTATATTTTAATATAAAACTAACACTGTCAAACAAAGTTAACGGAATTGTCATTATCGGTCTACTTTTTAATGTTCATGGGTATTTTTGTATCCAGAAAATGTTTACTGTGCAGATAACTCTTTCGAGAAATATTTATGGGTAGAATTGCACTTTCGCCCTAAAATAATTAACTTTAAGAAATGCCATTTGTAACTACTAAGGGTTTATATTTAGTATTCAAACAAATTCATATTTCCTTTTAAAAAAATAATATACAGGTTAAGGTCTGATTTTGGCCCGGAAGTTGACACGTAAAGGCAATGTTGCTCTGGAAGTTTTTTGAGAAGTAATGTCACCCCTGAAGTTTCTAAATTGTAGTGATTTCACCCTAGTCATTATTTATGTTAAGTTTGACTATTAGTTGACTAAATATGCTAAGCTAATAGTCTAGTGTCATATACATCATTTTTTTTTGTTAATGTGCAAATTTGCCCAAGAAATTTTTACTTAGGGCCAATGATGTGTCGAAAGTTTCTAAATCATAGCAATATCATCATCACCTCTCTTATAGGAGGTGTGAGGTGTCATTGAACTAAGTGGTTCTTGGCAATATATATTATTCATATAAGATTAAAACATATTTTTGGTGGGGCACTTGCCCTTCCTACAAAATATGTCTATATGTGTATATAATTTTTCAATTCCTGGTTCTAAATTAAAGAGATTGTGCTTTTTCTCCCACTACGAAAGTCAAATATATGAATGATTACGACCTAAAACTACATCATTCTTCCACTTTTGATTTTGAATACCACCATCTCATAATTAGTGGCTTCTTACCGTCCTTAATTAATAAACAACATAATATTCTTCAATTATTTTCTTTTTTCATGAAACCCATATCAAAGACCCACGCCACAAAACAAATGATTGATTCTAGCTTTTAAATTTCTTTCTTCGTCCCTCTTCAGCAGGAAAATTTTCCTCTACCCCAATAGCACAGTTTTGAATCTTCATAAATTCTTGATTTTATATTAATAAACGCCATCCCTTGATTGAAGCATGTTCCTATTATATACGTAACACAGCAATCATATTAGAAATCAAAAATGATATTTTCCTTTTACAAACCTTTGACCTTTTTTTTTTTTTTTTGCCAGTACAAACCTTTGACCTATCTCCTAATTTTCCCACCAAATCTCATGAAAATAATTCCCTCCAGTTATATATACAGAGACTTGGAAGATTTGATTTCATTGAGAAAATAATTGGATCAAAGCAATATTCATCATGTTTTCTCTTCATCATCACCACCACCATTTTCTCTCATGCTTAATCTTTCTGATGTGTCTGGGCTTATTGGGATCAGAATTAGCAAATGCACAGTTTTATCAGAAAGTCGGAGATAAACTGGTCCCTTACTGGAAAATCACCGTCGACCCAGCCGGCACCGGCAACTTCACCACCATCCAAGAAGCCATAAACTCAGTCCCTTCCAACAACAACTATTGGGTTTCCATCTATATAAAGGCAGGCATATATAGGTAATGTGAGTATATATATCTATATATATATAATTTCTGCATATACATCAGATCACATCATTTGGGGTTTCGAAATCTGGATCCTTCTGTCTCTTAGAGATGATTTCCCACACACACAAAACTCGCATTGATCCTAAATTGTTGGGTATGCACTTCTTTATTAATCTTTCTCTGAATATATATTATTTGCTTGTAGGGAAAAAGTGAGGATTCCTGATGATAAGCCTTATATAGTGTTGAAAGGAGCAGGGAAGAAGAAAACTATTGTTGTTTGGGATGACCATGAACCAGTGGCACAGAGTCCTACGTTTACGGTGCTGGCTGATAATGTAGCCGTCAAATGTTTGAGCTTTCGGGTAAGGGCAAAAAAGCAAAAAAAACAAAAAACAAAAAACAAAAGGGTCTCTTTTTCTTATCAATCTATGAACATCCTTTATATTTTATCCTTTTTGCCCTTTTAGTACGAAAGGTTTATATGTCCGTTGGATTTCTATCTTTCTAGTTTCTATCCTTTCTTTTTTTTTTTCTTTTTAAAAAAAATTCAAACTAGTCCACACTGTTCATAAAATATTTCCACATTGTTGCAATTAGCAGAAAGACAAAAACAATCTCTTTATGTTTAATTTACCCACAACCAATTAAATTCTATAATTTTTTAAGACGAAAAAGTTTATATCCTCGGTGAGTTACCCCCAAAATTCAAAATGTCAATTTCTTTCTCTTTCTTTATTTATTTTTTGGAAATAAAAAAAAAAAGCTTTCAGTCTCATCTGCATTACTATAAATAATCCATTCATTTCCATCAAGGTAATTAAACCCAAACCGACTGGGATTAGGTTATGGGTCAGTGAGTTAGACCAAAGTCAAACCGGAGCTAACCTGGGGCCAAATCGATGAGAAATTGAAAATTTTAGGATTATTAATATGAAATTCTAAAGAAAAATTAAAAAAAAAAATCAATTTTCAAAAAAATTTTGAACTCGATTAGACCGGTTTAACTGACAATTGGCCGGTTTCCGGTCCATGTTTGAGTACTATGTTTTCCACGTTGCTACTCCTTACACCAAGAAAAAAACCAATCTCTAAGTTATCTCTTTATAAAATTGCCAAGAATTTTATGGGCGGAAAGAAAAAAATTGAACATTTTTTATAAATCATCTCAATTTCATTTTGGAAACAACCATGTCAATATTGGTGGAAGTCAAAGAATGTATAAATATGGAGGACGACAACTAAATACTACTTTAACTTGATATGAATAAGATCTGAATGGATATTAATTTCCACAAATTAGGTATTTATATCCCAAAGAAAATCATTTCGTCATTCTCTCCGAAGTTTAAGCACGCTCCATTAATGCTTCTATAGCTTTTAATTTTCCGTCAAGAAAAATTTTAGTTTGTTTGGTTAATTGTGACTTTGAGACTGAAATTTTATGACTTGATCAATATTCAGGCCTAACTTCAGTGCGATCCTGTCAACCCCATCTATAAGAAAATATTTTGTTTTGCACCAAAAAAATTTGTTACAAATCAAATAATAATGACACGTTTTGGGGGTTTGGTCTACTTGTGACCCCACCATTTTTGGTTCTTTCACAAATGAAATGATGATGAATGTTAGACCAGATTCAGACAATTAGCATTAGTTTCCCTAAGGCTTGTTTGGTGTTTTGGGGGGGGGGGGGGGGAGGTGAGGTGTGGGAAATTTTTTGTATGTTTAATTTGAAAAAAAAAAATTAAAGAAATAGGGTTAAAATCTTTTAAATAATTTTTGTTATTCTTTTTTTTTAATATCTTATCTTTATTAACATTTTGTAACTCCACTTCTCTAAAATTTTTAAATTCAACCCACAAAAATTTTCCCTCCCCTCCAAATCCCTCATACCAAGTAGACCCAAAGCAATAAAATAATTTATACATATAAAAGTATTGGAAGTTGCAGTGTTCAAAAATTCTTGAACAATGTGGCTTGAACAAGCACAAAATCTAGTTTAAATATCAAAATGTTGGGTTAATTCAAAAATGAAATTAGTTAGTAGACTTTGCAATTGCAATATCCTGTTGATAATTTTCTTCCTTATGCTGAAACAGAATTCATACAATAATCCAATTAACAGCAACCCAAGGAAAGCGGCCGTGGCAGCAATGGTGGCCGGAGACAAGGCTTCCTTCTACAGAGTTGGGTTCTTTGGTTTACAAGATACATTGTGGGATGATCAAGGAAGGCATTACTACAAACTTTGTACCATTCAAGGTGCTGTTGATTTTATTTTTGGTGCAGGTCAATCTATATTTGAGGTAAAATTCTTCCACTTAGCTTGTTGTAAACATTGTTTAAAACATTATCTTTTGTCACCAAAAAAATTACCTAACAAATTTGCATTAAGCTTAGTTGTGATTATATGTACTTTTCTTTTCATTTTCCACATTTATAGACATTCCCTAAAGATATAATTACAATTAGTTTTTATGTGAACCCCTCTTGAGTTTCGCTCAATTATATAAACTTCTTTTTAGTACTAGAGTATATTTTTGTGTAAGTTTTGGAAATAAATGTGTTCTGTGTAATTATACCAAAAACATAGGGCATTATTTATATTAATTTTAAAATTTTAAAATAGAGGGGATGAATCTCTGATATTAAGAAAGCACAATTAGAAAACACTTGTGTACTATAATAATATTTATTTTTGAAAAAAACTTTTTAAAATAGATAAAAAGTGTACCTTTTTTTTTTTTTTTTTTATAAAAAAGAGTTCATATACTGAGTAAATTTATTCTAAGACTTCAATAATTGACAAGGAATTAAATATCTATTTGTGCATAGAGCTGTTTAAATAAATAAGTAATTGCCAGAACCCGGGGAGGGCTAGCTTTCAGAGGATATTTTACTAAACACCTAGACTTGTTTATTACATTTAATTTAAGAAATAAATTGCACATGACTTGTGAATAGTGGGATTGCAGTGAATTTTATATTTAATTTATATTAATATAGATCATTTGTTTGTGTTCATTGATATTTACATTGTGTTTTAAAAAACATTTTTGTTTTTAATATATTCTCACATGGCACTGAGTATTCCAAACTATTAATTAATGCAATGTTACTCTTAAATATTAAAAAAAAAAAATCCTTGCGCGCGCGCGCGCACAGATATATGCAATTTATTGTTAAAACCATACATGATATATATGTGGGCCCCATACCACACTATTATCTCACCCCCTTCAAACTGAGCAGGGGTGGCATTGCAACATTTTTTCAAAAGTTTGATACTAACGTTGCACCACTTGATAGTTTAGGATACCTTATGCTCCTGTGAGAATAGTTTAGGAGCAAAAGGTGCACGAAACCTTATATTATTATATTGATATACTTAAACCAAGTGTATTATGATTAATTATATAAATTTAAATGTGTGTTTGTGGTGTAGAGATGTTCCATATCAGTGATTGCAGGAGCCCTAGATGGTCTTCCAGGGTTTATAACAGCACAAGGAAGAACAAATCCAAATGATGCAAATGGGTTTGTGTTTAAAGACTGTCATGTGTTTGGGAATGGCACAACTTACTTGGGAAGGCCTTGGAGAAGCTACTCAAGAGTTCTCTTCTACAAAACCAATATGTCTAAAGTTGTTGAACCTGAGGGCTGGCAGCCTTGGAATTTTGCTACTAATGTGTAAGTTCCCAATTTTATAGTATATTTTTTTCCACAAAAGTAGAAAAGTAAAAAAAAAAAAAAATCATCCTTGAAGTTTAGAGTGTATTCTTGAGGTTTTTCTTAAATTTTGTTATAAAATATACAAATTTAGTATTATATGCTTACATATATAGACCTCCCTTACAATAAATATGAAAATGTCTCTTTAACCTTTTTTCTAACAACTAAATAAACCTTCATTGTAATTTATGAAGTTATAGAGATTCTTTCTCAAGTTTCTCTTTTTAATTTTTTGAAGAGAAACTTCTGTATATTCTGAAAATAAAAGTAAGGTATATTTAATTTCTAAAGAAACAGCAAAGGAGGTTTGTGCCTTTTTCTATTTTTTAAGTAGGTTTGTGTAGGTTTTGAAAATTAGAGTGGAAGTAATATTTTTAATATAAATTGGAAAATATTTTTATTAACATTTAAATAAAAGTGAGAACTATATTGTTTTAACAAAATTCATGGAATGTTTATGTATGGCTGTGAAAATCATAAAGTTTGAAGTTTTGATAATTATTTTGAATTAAAAATTGCAGGAAACGGGTAACATTTGCAGAGTATGAGTGTTTTGGGCCTGGGTCCAACACTTCCCAGCGAGTGAGCTGGTCCAAGAACAGGCTCGATTCCATGTTTGTGGAGCAAATGGTTAATATGAGCTTCATTGATGCTGAAGGATGGCTTCAGAATCAACTTTTCTGATTCTGTTTCATTTGTAATTACGAACTATTTAGAATTAATTACGAGTTTCAACGTTCTATTGGCATTTCATAGATTTGTTGTTGGTTATTTTCTTTTTGGTGACGATTGGTTGGTTATTTTCATGAAACATAAATCATGACTTCCTGTACATGGTCTATTTTTTAAAATTAAATTAGATGTGATTTTCTTATATTGCATTGAGCTTAAGAAATAAGCTGTACTATTCACAGCTTATAAATAGTATTCATCCTAAATATAGGACCTCTAGTTACTACAAACTAAATTCTACATTTAGGTTCAAAAGTAATACTCCCTCCGGTCCTAAATATAGGACAAAGTTTGTAGTACAAACTTTGTCCTATATTTAGGACCGGAGGTAGTATAATTTATTATAGTATTTATATCATATGTTGAATTTTATTAAAATTTTGGCATGTCCAAATTTTAATTTTTTAATATAATTATTTTAAAATCAATATTTTGAAAAGACATGTCAAGATTTTAAATTTGCTAAGTCAGCATTTTACATTTGTTGACTTAGCATTTTTCTTAATATCATACTCTAAGAACACTTAACAAAGATATTTAACTTATTCTAAACCACTAATGACCCAATTCAAAAGCCTAGGCATGCTTTCTTACTCTCGCTTAGAAAGAGTGATTTCATACCATAGCTTATACTAGTATTCTATTTTTTATCGGCATTTATATCCTCTCTGGTCTCTGCTTATTGGATAAGGCCTCTCTTTTGGGTTTAACTACCCATTGGGTTAAATCAATGGACTCAAGCTGGTATATTTCTACTTTGTATTCTCTCATATTGAAATATATAATTGCTAGTGAACTTGCAGACAATATATTGGCCTCAAGTTGATACCACAGAGATTAAACTAACTTAGGAATTGATGGAGAGAAAGACATTTATATTATTATATGGCTTCTATGCATGAAATATATATATATATATATAGAGACCCACACTAGAGATAATTTCCAAACATACAAACAGATATGTCTGTGTATACCAGCAACAAAATAATTTTATTTTAATTTTTTTATGTGTTTTTGAAACTGGGACATATAATCACAGAGACTACCAGATAAATGCAGCAGATTGATACGTGTCTCTAGAACTATGCGCAGGATATAAAGGCATGTCAAACTAAAATACATTATAAATGTATGTGGGCATATATTTTACATGACACATAACAACAAGTACTAGGAAAAAAAAATCGTAATTTTGGCCACAAGAACAACTTGGCCTGATACCATGTAAGAACTTTGAGTGTAACTGAAATCTGATTGACTCGCTGAAGTGCCCATATGAAACCGAAGCACCGATGCGGACCCTGATCACGTTGCACAGTAAATACACTAAAGAGAGGAAAAAACATTCTTATAAGAGAATCTTTTATAGGGAGAATATTAATATTCATTGTGTGTTATATCTTGATTAGTCTTCTCCCTTCATCCCACACCCTATATATATAGTGTATGTATGGTCACATTGGAATAGATCCAACCCTTAAACGTATGGTTATATGGCAATAAATATAACATTTAAACCATAAAGGATATCTTTCTTTATAACCTATGTCTCTCCATAATAGCTAGCCTCTCTTGAATCGGGCTTGGGCTCTAATCCATTAAGGGCGGATTAGTATATTCTAACAATTTACTAAATCAACAAGATCCTGACTAGCTAATTTGGGTTCAGGAGCTGCTCCTTCAGACACTGTACTTCTTAAAAATTTGAACATTTTAGGAACTTCTAGATAACTCAAGGTACTTTTTCTTTTTAAAAAATGGCTGAAACTTGAAAATCCATATTTCATTTCCGTCTGAGTCTGGATTCAGTAGTTCAAACTCTATGTTCAACTTCTATGAAACTTTCTGATAAAGATATAAGACTCGAGTTCAATACTATTTTATGGATCCAAAACACTCACAAACAACACTGAAAACTTTCACTTAACTCTTCAAGTTATGAGGTCTTATTTCGAAGGCAAAAAATAAAAAGGTTATATAAGGTCTTATTTCATATAATTATAACTATCAATTTACTCAATATATAATGAGTACTAAACTAACTATTATTTCTAAAGATTAAAACCTGTAGTTTTGGCATGTAAATCATCAAGGCTTAAATCGTACACTTGCCTTGATTTTAAAGAGAATTATATCAGCAAATTAATTAGGTAATAACATTTACTAGTAGTATTACCATGTACACACACACACACACGCCATCTCTACTGACCACACTTACCTCTAGGCTGATATAGCCTTAATTCTCCTCCTTATGAAGGCTATTGTTACAGGTGTAGATGATTAATTTAATAGTACAAGTGTACACTATCATAATCAAGTAATACAGAAGTGAGTAGAGTATCGTTCCCACGAGCATTGATCACTAAGTACCAAAATGGGTAATTTTAACTCTATTTAGTCGGTCAATTAGTTGATGATTGAAAGCACGAAATAAAAGATAATTAAATATAAATGCAAATGATATGAAACAACTATGAGAAAAAGTCCCAGGGGTCAAATTTCACTTAACAAATTTTGGATTGGATCACTTATCTATTCTAGCCCAATTTATTCCACATGATTGATAGTCGAGTTTCCCTAATTTAATTACTAGCCTCTTCCAAGGTCAAGCAATTATATAATTAATTGCTAATCCAATATATTCCTATATGGATTTAAGCAATTAATTATGCATTAAGATTCATGGAACTCAGTAAGACTACACAACTTATATGAATATATTCCTATTTCATGTGCAAGTCATGGTTTTAATTTTATGATCCATATATATGCATCTCCTTCCGGTCTCAATATACATATTGAAATCATTCAAAAGATGGCCAGTCAATCAAAAGCATTAAGAATAATAATTAAAACTCAATCATGAATGATAAATTCAAACTAGATTTAATAAGTTAAGATTCAATCCGTCATTAGTAAGCTACGTCATCACCCTAGGAAAATGAAAATTTAGTACATGATAAAATTAAAAAAAAACCAAAATAAATTGACATTATATAAAAATAGAATGAAATCCTCATAAATATACTGCATAAAACTTGAATATTAAATTCTCAAACATAAATATACAACCAAAAGATGTATGAAAAATGTAAAAATCTAGCCGTCCCTTTAGGAGGTAAAACCTTCCATGTAGGTGGCATACAAAAAGTAATACAATCCTAAGCTTTCCAAGATGGAGGCATGCAAAAAGTAATACAATGCATAAAATTAATTCTAAAATGATGGAGTAAGTGGAGAAGAGATGAGAGTAATGAAATGGTGTGTAAGTAGAGAAGAGAGGAGAGTAATGGAAATGAATTGGTGTGTGTAAAGAAGAGATGAGAGTAATGGAAATGAATTGGTGTGTGAAATGTGAAGGAGATGGTGGCTATATATAGGGAACAATGTAGTAGGGTAGATGAAGTGGTAGATGAAATATGGTTGGCGAAGTAGTAGATAGAATATGATAGATGAAGTAGTTGGTGAAAAGGAAGATGAAGAGGCAGATGAAATGTGGTAGATGAAGTAGTAGGTGAAAAGGAAGATGAAGAGGTAGATAAAATGGTTGGTGGAATGGTAGATGATTCCCGCTTTCAACTTCCAAGCAAAATTCGAAACCCTTGGAGATAGAACTAGATTTTGGTCTCAACATCAAAGTTGTAGAGCTCTTTCTTAGCTTTTTATTCATATAAAGAACATCCCAATCCGACATCTAAAGCTCTAGATATTGCCTGAAAATTGAAAGAGGGTCTAATTTAGTATTTTTTTAGGAAATTCTATTTTATGCCAAAATCATTATTGATTTATTAATTACACCCAAATTTATTAAATTGAGCTCAAATATCATCCATAAAATCATCATATAAGGAAAAATAAATATGCAAATATTTTACTTATTAAATTCCCCCACACTTAGTTCTTGGACCTCCTCGAATAAGGAGTGACCATTAAGTGCTTCCAACAATTGAAAAATAAAGAGATCATAGTATTCATGAATCAACAAAAATATAAACTGGCAATTTTATTTGAAAACGAATATACCGAGTTCATAGTTATGACTCATTCTCCCAATCTCTCAAGTGTTTAAGGGTTAGTGTTTCACTCGAATTCAACCGAAAAAATTGCACTACCATAATCTCAATCTCCACTACCTAATTCACATGCATAATTCAAATCAAAAGGACTTATTAAGGGTTATAATGAGGTTAAGGTAAAAGGAATGTAAAATGTAATATGAAGGGCTAAATATAAAAATTAATAGAACAATTAAAAAATATGGGCCAGCTTCTGAATAAATCTATTTCATCACAACAATCCACAATTCAAATACTCAAAAGCCCCCACACAATTAAAGTTGATAATATATACACCCCCACACTTGTCAAAAGCCCATTTCACAAAAATTTCAAATGCTTTGCTAATCTTCCAAATTAGGTAAAAACACTTGATATATCATTAAAGCATATGTCAATGGGTTGAGAATAAAGAAATAGTCAATGAGGCTCAAAGGGGCTTATCAACGGTATAATTGCAAGGTTGGCTATTTGGCTCTGGCCAAACAAAATGAATGCCTTTATCATCTTTGAATGTGCATGTGAAATGTAATCTCAGCCCGATTTAAAGTAAGTTACAGAGTGACAACTTAATAGATGAATATCACACATAAGAGAAATAATCATTATAGACTCTAAAGCTCACGATTATGGGCTTTTAAACTCAGCTTATTCAATCTCAAAATTCATCACCAATTGTAACAATCAAATTTTCATTCATGCTATGAAATCTCTAAATTCAATTGATCCATACTCAAAACTTATATACTTCTTAAGATCATTACAAAGCACTTAAATAGGATGCTTTCTTTTCACTTTTACTCTTCTTTTTAAGAAGGAATAAAAACATGCAACTAATAAAATGTGTCTCAGGAGTTAAGAATAACTCCTTACTCGGCCATTTTTTTCCACACCCCATGCATCTAATGGTTTTACTAACTAAATAAAATTTTTTTTCTCCCCAAACCTAAATCAGACATTGTCCCCAATGTCTTCTAGAGCTTAGAGAATTTTTTTTTATATTAACACACAATAAAGTAAAACAAAGAGATTTAAGGAAAGTTACAACTGAAGAGTGGTATCTGGTTTCTGCTTCTGACTACTATTTGAAGATTGCCCACCTATTTACTTGACGAGTAGATCTGGTTTCGGTTCATAGGTTTGCAGTTGATCGAGCAGTTGATCAGCAGTTGGTGCATCAATTATGGAGTGGCGAGTCACTTGGGGTATGAATCCTGTTTCCACAGTATGATTGAAAAAGCATAACAAATCATCATAAAAACCATTAACACTTAACAATCCTAATGGCTTTTTGTGATACTTCAACTTAGCCCAATATGTAATGCTAGAGATCCCATCCAACATCTCCAAACCATCGGGTAGAGCAATAAAAGCTTGAGCATGGTAGAACATTTGTCCCAAATGTCCAGGCAAGCTTGAAACCTGCAACCATTGTCCTAAGGAGAAGATGTGGTCTTCCAACTCCTTCACCCTTACACTCAAACCCTTGCTTCCATTCATGGATGCAGAAATGGCCACACTTCCCTTTAGGCCCTGGATGCCTCCCCCATATATAAAATTGATCTTTCTAGTGGCTAATGCACTTCCAAGTTCGTTTGCTGCTAATATGAAGTCTACATCCTTACCCATATAGTTTCACTAAAAATGCAGATAGATGTAAATCTACATCTTTGTATGATACCATTTTTCTTTTCTTTTCTCTCGGACCATTTGTGCTTAGAAGTGGAAGACTGTATATTTACAAGTGGAAGTGTGCATATTTAAAAAGGAAATAGTACATATATATAACACTAAAGTAGCGACAACAAAATCATACACATCACGCATTTTTCAAAAAATTTTGAAAAACTTGTGACACAAATGACTGGCATAATTTGCGTGAAGAAAAAAGGGGAAAGAAAGTCAAAAGTTATTGAAAAGAAAAGACATATTAGACAAAAGCTACTGAAAAGATAAGATAGATTAGACAAAAACTATGAAAAAGATAAGATGATTAGACAAAAGCATGATTATGTGCAGTAGTTGTGATTTTGGCTCATATCTTTCTCTAGTTTTACGTCCAATAATGGCTTAAACGCTTTCGATGAATCGAGGATTTGCTTCCTATCCAATTTTCTTATAAACTTGCAAACAGGGTCTTTTAACGTTAGATTTCAAAGACAATAGCGCTCTTTTTCTTTGGTGAATATGTCTGCTAAATCAAGAAGAATACGATGAACATCACCACTCGGATGCGTCTCAAAAGTTTGAATGATATCATCTAGTGACTTTTTACTCAGTCCATCCTTTATAAATTTAATTGTCACTTCTCGATTTATAGAAACCATACCTTTACTCCTACAACGCTGATCACAATTCCACCTTGAACATTTATGGCAGACGTTCATCCTTTTAGCTCTTCTCTTTTTGGAGTAAGAACTTCTTCCTATTCCTAGCAAAGGTTTTGACAAATGATTTATGAATCTCACCTGCTAAACGTACCTTAGCTTTAATGATCCAGTGTATATCCACAGGAAGGCCTAAACGCTTGAATATCTTCATCCTTTCAAGTCGACTATTATAGATCTTCCTGAGCACATCTTTGGGAAGAGTGGAGAACCTGTTCTTAAGCTTTACAAGAGATTCCTCTATGGTAACTTAAAATGAAACTGATGAAAACTAAAATTCTCAACCCAGTGCAGTGTGTTTTGAAAGGGTAGGAAAGAAATGAGTGAATATGGAAGAAGTTTTGGGTTGCCTCCCAAATAGCTGCCCTTCTTTAACGTCTTTAGCTAGACAAATACCAAAGAATTTTTTTTTCTTTTTTTAATTATTATTATTATTATTATTAAAAAATTAGTAGATTGAGGACTTATCTGTTGGTTCCTCAAACGTGATGACAGATTTCAAAGTGTTAAGTGTACCTTCATTGTATTCTTTGAGCCTTTGCCCATTCACTTGGAATTTTTGATCACCATCTTGAATCTCTACAGTTCCATATTGAAAGAGGCAAGCTTCACCCAAGAGGGGGGGTGAATTGGGTGATGTTATAAATTTTTCGCTTGATGTGGTGATATGAAAAATATAGTAGATAGAGTTGAGTTGAGGAGATTTGAACACAGAGAGTTATACTGGTTCGGCCTAACAATCAGACCTACGTCCAGTCCTCAGAGATCAAGACCTACTGAGCTTTTCACTATATCTCCAAAATTCAATGGGCTCTCAGAACGCCACAAAACAACAATTGTCCTTAAACGGACTACGAGCAGAAATAATCTCTCAACAAGAAATTTCTCTCCCCCTTACGACAAGTCTTACGTGCAGAAAAACAACCTATGCTCTTCTCACTTGCTTATGTATACAAGACTTATGAGCAGCAACGTTCTCTCCTGCTTACACCACTGTATGTCTTACGAGCAGCAACGTTCTCTTCTGCTTGTATCTTATAAGGCTTAAGAGTGGAAGACACAACAAGGAATTCTCTCAACGGCTTCTCTCATAAGGAAAAACAACCCTCTCAAGGTCCCAATACCTTGAGATCAAATACACATAGAATTTTGAATTGTATGAAGACTCTCTTACAGAGCTAATGAATAAACACTGAAGATCAATGTGTATACAGAGGAAAATGATGAATAGCAGAAACTTGGTATGAGCTTATGAATGTATGTGCTACGTTGTTGTTTTTATTCTCCTTGAATCTCTGTATATATAGTTGCTCCAGTTTTTGCCCGTTTAGAAACTCTTCATTTGTGGAGCGGGACATTTGAAATTAATGGCAGACACGCGCATGTTTTGAATAATCTGAGTGCGGTAGGTGACAGCGTGTTTGTAATCATGTTGTCTGCCGTTGTTTGACTTTCTCCATAGCAACTAATTTCAAACGTTCATGTTCCTGTATCATACTCATAATTCATTCAAAATAAGGTTAAACAATGATAATAAGCAATGATGATATGAATAGATAACAATAAATTATATTCGTAATGAACGTTATGATACTTAGCGTTTTCGGTGGTCAAACAGGGCATCACTCGAGCATAAAGTCTCACTTCGAGTGATCTCCTATTTTCCTTCATTAGCGTCTGTTATCGGGTTGTGCTTGCATGGGATTTCAGAGAGACAGAATCTTCACTCGCAGGTGAAGAGGGGTCTCACTCGAGGACAAAACCTCTGCTCGAGTGATCTTGCAATTTCCACACGGAGTGTCTTCTCGGGTCAACACTCGCACACCATTTTGACAAGAGTGAGAATTTGTACTCGCGGGTGAAATGAACCCTCACTCGAGCACACTTACCTCTGCTCGAGTGAGACGCATATTTTCAGGGAATATGCTCTCAATATCATCACTCGCATCAGATTTTCAGAGGGATAGAATTTTCACTCGCGAGTGATCTGGGCCCTTACTCGAGCACAAGGACTCCTGCTCGAGTGAGAAGAATATTCTCAAGAATTATACCTTTTGAACAAGCACTTGCAGCAGAATTGGAGAGGGAATGAATTTTCACTTGTAGGCATTGATGTGTCACTCGAGCATGAACGGGTGTGCTCGAGCACACTTGCACTCTTCTAAACTTCATGACTCTCGGCCAAGTGCTCGCAGTACCCTGCTCTAGTGAACAAAGGAAGCATGCCATTACTTGCTCTCGGCCAAGTGCTCGCAGCACCCTGCTCGAGTGAGCGAAGGAAGCATGCCATTACTTGCTCTCGGCCAAGTGCTCGCAGACCCTCACTCGCATGTGTGCTCGAGTGATCTAGTGATCACAAAGGAAGAATGCCTCTCGGGTACATACTTTCTGGCTTTCTCTCGCACATGCTCGAGCACAAAGGAGATCTCTGCTCGAGCACAAACATCCTGCTCGAGCACTGAAGTGCAAATTCACAGCAGATATCAGCAAAGCATCAAATATGCATTTGGTAACTTGGAAACTTTTCTTAACCTTCTAAAAACATGTTTTGCACATAATTGGCGTATTGTTATCATCAAAACTTGGGATCTAACTTTCTTCCCCTTTTTGATGATGACAAAACTCTTTGTGATGAAGGTTTTAAGAGAAATTGATTGAACTTGAAAATTTTTGAAATCTCTTCAATGTTTCCAAATGCATATCAAGTTTAAGTTTCAAATTCAGGTTTTCCTGCAATGTTTCCTCTGGACACTTAACAACCAAGATAAGCATAGTATGAGGTATGTATCTTAATAAGAACTTAATAACTTGAAACATTGAAATTTTAAAGCTTGAACCATATCATTAAAAAAAAAACTTTGAATAACATAACATAACATTGTAATTCAAAATGACATACATATCAAATCCTACCCAATACAGAAATCTACCCAAACACCCATATACACCCTGCAGAAGCTCAGAAAACATCACACACCCTTCTCCCCCGTTTTGTCAACATCAGAAGGGGGTTTTGGAGGTGGAACAAAAGGAATCATGGCGGTGAGAGGGTCAAATGGTTGATCAGAAGGAGATGGTGGCTGTGGTACAGATGATGAGGGAGGTAGTGAAGGCGACCGATCAAATGTAACATCTACATTAGATTCAGGATCGGTGAAAAGTACATGAGTCTGTGGATGAAGTGGTGAGGTATGAGTGGTCTCTGGAGGCACCCCGGAAGATGAGCAGGGAAAATGAGAGTGTAGGAAGGTCTCCATATTGGTGATCCTCTGTGACATTTCATCCTGAGTTTTGAACATAAGTTCAAAATTAAGATTGGCCTTGTCTACCAAATTAATGACTTGTGCTTCCATTTTCTCCACAAGCTTCTCATATTCATTTACTAACTCCTTCTTCAAACTTGATACAGCTTGATTAATTACCTCAGTCAGATGATTAGACAAAGAGGCATTGAGAAAGGAGGGAGTAGGAATAGGACCTTGTGCTGATGATTGTGCTTCATCTCCTCTGGATGGAGTGGCTTCCCTCTTTGATGTGGCTTTGGTCCGACTCACCGGAAGATTAATACCCATGTGAGTTAACTGAGTCTTACCAAACCTTGAGATGAGAATCCTTTCTTTTCCTTCCAGATACCAAATTTTGTTTTTCATCAAGATGAAAGAAACAAGTTGAGGGTAAGGAATGGTTGCAGATTTTGTTGAAGAGAATCTAAACCTTCTCATCTCATTAAAAATGATCTCCCCTACATTCCTTTGTTGTTTAGCAACCAAAGAAGCCAAGAGATAGTAATCCTTTTGAGCAAAGTGGGTAAAGTTCCTGGATTTATTGACTATGCTCCGGGAATAAATGTAATGAAGGATTCTGTGATTATCAGGCATATCAATAGGCTTGAAAATGAGGGGGCCAACTGGGTCTTTAGGTCTTAAAATTTTAAAGGTTTCATTGGCAGAAAAGGAGGGTGGATCAGTAGGAGGTGCAACATAACCAAGTAAATCATTTATGATTTTGGCAGGAATCATAATGAATTTCCCTCTAATGGTTGTAGATACAGCTTCTTCAATCAACTCACCAGATCTAGACATAACATTATGAGTTTTCATATTGGAATAAAAGGTTTTCACAACAGTGGGGGAATATGGCAAATGGATTTCTAACCAGGGAGCATAATATTGAAGGTAAGGGTACAAGTCCAAATGATAGTTCTTTTTCAAGTAATCCAAATCCACATACACTATAGGGCAGAAATGTCTATGCTTAAATTCATCATCATATACCTTCTGAGATACTGCCTTAAGTTCTGTCACATTGAATCCCTCAGGAGGACTAGTGAGTTGATCATCCACTGGTGCTTGTGATGCCGAGGGTGCTCTAGAAGCAGAAACACTGGGTTGCTTAACTTTGTGTGAACTTGAAGCACCGGCTTGAGAAGCAATTTGCCCAACTATCTTGTCAAGTTTGGATTTCTCTATTGCTTCCCGGAGTTGTCTACTTAAGGTATCATCAGAAGAGGAAGATGATTGGGGTTGCTCTGACTCCTTTTTCTTCCCTTTTCCTTGAACCTCTTTGGATTGAGACCGAGTGATTATAGGTTCCTTGAATACCACAGCTTTTGGTTTCTTTTGAGGAGGTTGGTCTTTCTTTGAAACTTGAGGCTTTGGGTGAGGTTTCTTTACCGGAGTCCTCTTTTTGGTCTTGGGTTTAGGAGGAGGTGACGGTGAGGATGAAATTTTGGGAGATGGAGGAGTAAGTTCAGGGGTTCCAGATTCACTGGCAGCAGAGTGAGTGGAAGAAGGAGAATGAGACCTTTGAGGAATAGAAGGTATCTTTGTTCTTGCCATTGTAGGGAAAGTGGAAGAAAAGCGAAAACTCTTGTTTTTGAAAGAAAGACAAATGGAGATTAGGGCACAAATGAGAAATGCTGAAGGTAAAAATCACCTCTTATAAACGATTGGAAGGATGTAACGGCGATTTGAAGCTGAAAGACGTGATTGAATGATGAGAAAATGGTTGGAGGTGAAGAGTTGTGTCTTTCGAGTGAGAGAACACTTCGAGTGAGAAGAGGAAGTGTGACGTTCTGAGCTCCCCAGTAACTGATATAAGTGACAGTGCTCGAGCATGAACCCTAGTGCTCGAGTGATGTTCATACTGTGCTCGCGAGTGTTCTATCTGTGCTCGAGTGATCTTCTGGAAAAATAAAGAAACAAGAAAAACGTACCTGGATTGTGGATTCCTTGATATATTTTTGTGTCTTTGTACTCAAATCCTCCAAGATCATTTGAGTAACCATGATTTGGATAACTTTTGCAACGAGATTCTTCTTCTTCTCTCGAGCAGGCATTCCTCACCTCAAGCATGTTCATATCATGCTCGAGTGAGGATTCCTTACTCGCGAGTGAGTTCAATTCTCACTGTTGTTTCTGAAATACTCCCTTGGTATTCTTAACTCCTCTGTTAACCTCTGTTTTTCATGTCAAAGAGCAGAGTATATTAAATAGTGCTGTGCTCGAGCAGAGCTACTTGTGCTCGAGTGACACAGCTCATCACTCGAGAAGCACCTCCAGTGCTTCGAGTGAGAATCCTGCAAGCACAAATTTTGAATACTACGATGCTAAAGTCAGTATGGTTATCATCAAAAGAAAAGTTAAACTTTTTAACAAGAAAACTTACAATTCATTGGGATTAACCATTCCCAATTCTCTTCGAATATAAAGGAATTGATCTTTTGCAATTGGTTTTGTGAAAATATCCGCAAGTTGAAGATGAGTTGGTATAAATTCCACTTTGACATCTTTCTTTTGAACATGATCTCGAATGAAGTGATGTCGAATGTCTATATGCTTGGTTCTTGAATGTTGTACAGGATTTTTTGCCAAGCTTATCGTGCTAGTATTATCACAATAGATTGGGATTTCTTTTAAATAAATTCCCAAATCTTGAAGTTGTTGTTTTAACCATAGCACTTGAGAACAGCAGCTTGCCACAGCTATATATTCAGCTTCAGTCGAAGATAATGAAACTGTGTTCTGTTTCTTGCTGAACCATGACACTAGAGAACCTCCGAGAAATTGACATTGTCCACTGGTACTCTTTCTGTCAGTTTTATATCCACCGTGATCTAAATCTGAATATGCCATTAAATACTCGTTCCCTCTTTTTGGATACCAGAGACCAAGCTCTGAAGTATCTCCTAGATATTTGAAAATTCTTTTGACTGTCTCTGCATGAGATACCTTAGGATTGGATTGATACCTTGCACACATTCCCACACTGAACTGAATATCTGGCCTGCTTGCTGTGAGGTAGAGTAATGAACCAATCATTCCTTTATACTTTGTGATGTTGAAGCTAGGTCCCTTTACATCAGCATCTAACAATGTTGTAGAACTCATTGGAGTGTCAGCTCCATTAGCATTATCTAATCCATATTTCTTCAACAACTCTTTCAAATATTTTGTCTGCGATATAAATATACCATTCTTCTTTTGTTTGATCTGAAGTCCAAGAAAGAAGTTCAATTCTCCCATCATGGACATTTCAAATTCTCCCTGCATAATCTTAGAAAATTCTTGACACATAGATTCGTTAGTAGCACCAAAAATAATATCATCAACATAAATTTGAACTATTAGAATATCATTTTTGTTATGTTTGATGAATAAAGTTGTATCAAATTTACCTCTGACAAAACCTTGATCAAGAAGAAATTTGCTTAGTCTTTCATACCAAGCTCGGGGTGCTTGTTTCAAACCATATAATGCTTTCTTAAGTTTGAAAACATAATCAGGTTTTGTTTCATCTTCAAAACCAGGAGGTTGTTCTACATATACTTCCTCCATAATATAACCATTTAGAAAAGCACTTTTTACATCCATTTGATAAAGTTTAAAACTTTTGATGCAAGCAAAAGCTAAGAGTACTCGTATTGCTTCCAATCTTGCCACTGGAGCATATGTTTCCTCATAATCAATACCTTCTTCTTGATTATAGCCTTTGGCGACCAATCTTGCTTTATTTCTCACAATGATTGCTGATTCATCAAGCTTGTTTTTGAAAACCCATTTGGATCCTATAACCGTATGATCTTTAGGTCGAGGAACTAAATCCCAAACTTGATTTCTTTGAAATTGATTTAGTTCTTCTTGCATAGCAATCACCCAATCATTGTCAGATAAAGCTTCTTCTATATTAGAAGGCTCAATTTCAGAAATAAAAGCTGAAAATGTTACCTCATTGAGGATTCTATTTCTGGTTTTGACACCTTCATGAATATCTCCTATAACTTGATCAATTGGATGATCTTTCATATGTCTCCATGCTTTAGGTTGAGCATGATCATCGACATCTTCTATATTTTGAAAATCATTTGTTTCAAAATCATCCTGATTTGAAATAGATTTGTTTTTCTTGATTGAATCCATTTCTTCTTCATCATTAAGTTTTGTCTGAGATTCAATTTCATCAAACACAACATGAATAGATTCTTCAATAGTACATGTTCTTTTATTGAAAACTCTATAAGCTTTACTTCTATTAGAATATCCTAGAAAAATACCTTCATCAGACTTTGAATCAAATTTACCTAAATTTTCTTTACCATTGTTATGAATAAAACACTTACACCCGAAGATATGAAGATAAGCAATATTTGGCTTCCTTCCTTTGTAAAGTTCATATGGTGTCTTTCCAAGAGATTTGCGAATATATGCTCTGTTTGAAATATAGCATGCAGTACTCATTGCATCTGCCCAGAACACTTGTGACATTTCTTTTTCATTAAGTAATGCTCTTGCCATTTCTGTAAGCACTCTGTTCTTCCTTTCCACTACTCCATTTTGTTGAGGTGTTCTAGGGGCTGAGAAGTTGTGATCTATTCCTTTGTCGTTGCAGTAATCTTCAAACAATTGATTATCAAATTCTCCTCCATGATCTGTTCTAATAGAGACAATAGGAATACCTTTCTCATTTTGAACCTTTTTGGCAAACATAATAAATTCAGCAAAAGTTTCATCTTTTGAGGCAATAAATATAGTCCATGCAAATCTTGTAAAATCATCAACAATTACTAACGTATATAAATTTCCTCCAAAACTTTTTACTCTTGCAGGTCCTACCAAATCCATATGAAGTAATTGTAAAGGTTTTGAAGTAGAAATTTCATATTTTGTTTTAAAAGAAGATTTAGTTTGTTTGCCTTTTTGACATGCTTCACAGATCATGTCGTCTTTGAATTTGAGTTTAGGAAGGCCTACAACTAAATCTTTTCTAATCAATTTGTCAAGTTGATTCATATTGACATGAGCCAAACGCTTATGCCATAACCAACTTTCCTCTGATCGACTAAGAAAACAATTTTCAGAAGAATTTAAATTTAAATCAATAGTATAACAATTACCGTCCCTTTGAGCTCGGATCTTTGCTTTGATAGTTTCTTTGTTTAGGAGTAGATCTTTCTTGCTTACTATCAAGCATTCTTTCGAGTCAAAAATCACCCAGTTATCTTTGTCAGTGCTTTGGCTTACGCTTAAGAGATTGTGGCATAATCCTTCAACATAATATACTCCGTTAATTTGAATGCCATCGGTTCTTCCCACTTCACCAATTCCAGCAATACGTCCAGATTGATTTCCTCCAAATGTCACCTTTCCTCCTTCTCTAGTTTCAAACATGGTGAACTTATTTTTGTCACCAGTCATGTGTCTCGAACATCCACTATCAATATACCATTTGTTCGCTCGAGATGCTTTGAGACATACCTAGAATAAGATGATCAGGTTTTAGGTACCCACACTTTCTTGGGTCCTTTGTGGTTAGTATTTGAATTATGTGTCCCTTTCGGAACCCATTTATATGTTCCAACAACCTGTCCCTTTTTGAAATAACACGATGAAGTATAATGTCCTTTCCTATTACAATAATTGCATGATACAAATGGATTCGATGTATGCACAGAATTCTTGAAATATTTAAGATAGTCTCTATTATTCTTCTGATTCTTATTATGCATAACATTATATCCAATTCCAGATTTATCAAATGAAACTTTCTGAGAATTTAAAATAACCTTAAGAGTTTCACTTCCTTTAGTAAACTTTTCAACAATCTTTGTTAAATCTTCTATTTTCTTATCTTTCTCTTTACTCATTTCATATGATGATATGGCATTACTTTCTAATTCTTTTACTTTCTTCTTATAACTAACCATTTCTTTAGCAACTTTGATGAACTCTGTATGTAATGCATTATATTCAGATAACAATTCATCATAAGAGGGTTCAGAGTCACTTACCTCAGAGTCTGATTCTTCTTCCTTGGCTACCAAGCATAGATTAGCTACTTCGTCGTTGTCATCTTCGTCTGACGAACTATCACCCCAAATAGATGATATATATGCTTTCTTTTTCTGCTTCTTTTTGTCTTTGTTTCTGAAGCATTCAGATTTGATATGTCCTGGTTTCCCACATTCATAGCATACTATTTGTTCTTTGTTTTCTTTCTTGCTTGGTCCACCTTGATAGTTCTTAAAATTCCTTTGTCCTCTTCTGTAGAATTTCTTGAACTTTCTCACGATCATTCCCATTTCATCATCACTAGGAACATCTTCATTCTCGGAAGTTTCTTCTACTTCTTTGATAGCTTTAAGTGCAACTCCCTTTTTCTTTTTATCATCGAATTCTTCAAGTTCCTTTTTGAATCTCAACTTACCTTCATATTCAGAAAGACTTCCAAAGAGAGCAGCTACAGACCTCATAGATTCTCCTTTGGCTTCTTCAATGGCTGTCACCTTTGCTTCCCACTCTTTCGTAAGAATATTAAGAATCTTTCTTACCTGGGAATTTTGATCAAATGACTTTCTAAGAGCAGATAATTGATTAACAAGATGAGTATATCTTAGTTCAAATTCTGATATGCTTTCTCCAGATTTCATACGAAATAGATCATATTCTGTAATTAAAGTGTTGATTCTATTTTCTTTGATTCCAGACGTACCTTCGTGAGCAATTTCAAGAGCATCCCACATATCTTTGGCAGTTGGTAGAGTACATATACGAAAATATTCTTTTTGACTAAGAGCACTCTGTATCATTAGAATAGCTTTACTATTTAACGTTACTAACCTTTTGTCATTCTCGTCAAACTCATCTGGGCTCTTTTTAACTGCTCTATCTTCAATTTTCTTCATTGGAACATAGTCACCATCTTGTATAACATTCCATAATCCGTACTCATTGGCCAATACGAACACTCTGAATTTGGCTTTCCAGAACGAAAAATGTTCTCCAGCAAAACCAGGAGGTCTAGTGATTGAAGCTCCATCTGGAAGGATATTTTCACCCATTGTTGCCATTTGTAGGATCCTTCTCAAGCTGTTAAGCTCTTCGGAGAAGACGAGGCTCTGATACCAAATGAAAGAGGCAAGCTTCACCCAAGAGGGGGGGTGAATTGGGTGATGTTATAAATTTTTCGCTTGATGTGGTGATATGAAAAATATAGTAGATAGAGTTGAGTTGAGGAGATTTGAACACAGAGAGTTATACTGGTTTGGCCTAACAATCAGGCCTACGTCCAGTCCTCAGAGATCAAGACCTACTGAGCTTTTCACTATATCTCCAAAATTCAATGGGCTCTTAGAATGCCACAAAACAACAATTGTCCTTAAACGGACTACGAGCAGAAATAATCTCTCAACAAGAAATTTCTCTCCCCCTTACGACAAGTCTTACGTGCAGAAAAATAACCTATGCTCTTCTCACTTGCTTATGTATACAAGACTTATGAGCAGCAACGTTCTCTCTTGCTTACACCACTGTAAGTCTTACGAGCAGCAACGTTCTCTTCTGCTTGTATCTTATAAGGCTTAAGAGTGGAAGACACAACAAGGAATTCTCTCAACGGCTTCTCTCGTAAGGAAAAACAACCCTCTCAAGGTCCCAATACCTTGAGATCAAATACACATAGAATTTTGAATTGTATGAAGACTCTCTTACAGAGCTAATAAATAAACACTGAAGATCAATGTGTATACAGAGGAAAATGATGAATAGCAGAAACTTGGTATGAGCTTATGAATGCATGTGCTACGTTGTTGTTTTTATTCTCCTTGAATCTCTGTATATATAGTTGCTCCAGTTTTTGCCCGTTTGGAAACTCTTCATTTGTGGAGCGGGACATTTGAAATTAATGGCAGACACGCGCATGTTTTGAATAATCTGAGTGCGGTAGGTGACAGCATGTTTGTAATCATGTTGTCTGCCGTTGTTTGACTTTCTCCGTAGCAACTAATTTCAAACGTTCATGTTCCTGTATCATACTCATAATTCATTCAAAATAAGGTTAAACAATGATAATAAGCAATGATGATATGAATAGATAACAATAAATTATATTCGTAATGAACGTTATGATACTTAGCGTTTTCGGTGGTCAAACAGGGCATCACTCGAGCATGAAAGTCTCACTTCGAGTGATCTCCTATTTTCCTTCATTAGCGTCTGTTATCGGGTTGTGCTTGCATGGGATTTCAGAGAGACAGAATCTTCACTCGCGGGTGAAGAGGGGTCTCACTCGAGCACAAAACCTCTGCTCGAGTGATCTTGCAATTTCCACATGGAATGTCTTCTCGGGTCAACACTCGAACACCATTTTGACAAGAGTGAGAATTTGTACTCGCGGGTGAAATGAACCCTCACTCGAGCACACTTACCTCTGCTCGAGTGAGACGCATATTTTCAGGGAATATGCTCTCAATATCATCACTCGCATCAGATTTTCAGAGGGATAGAATTTTCACTCGCGAGTGATCTGGGCCCTTACTCGAGCACAAGGACTCCTGCTCGAGTGAGAAGAATATTCTCAAGAATTATACCTTTTGAACAAGCACTTGCAGCAGAATTGGAGAGGGAATGAATTTTCACTTGCAGGCATTGATGTGTCACTCGAGCATGAACGGGTGTGCTCGAGCACACTTGCACTCTTCTAAACTTCATGACTCTCGGCCAAGTGCTCGCAGCACCCTGCTCGAGTGAACAAAGGAAGCATGCCATTACTTGCTCTCGGCCAAGTGCTCGCAGCACCCTGCTCGAGTGAGCGAAGGAAGCATGCCATTACTTGCTCTCGGCCAAGTGCTCGCAGACCCTCACTCGCATGTGTGCTCGAGTGATCTAGTGATCACAAAGGAAGAATGCCTCTCGGGTACATACTTTCTGGCTTTCTCTCGCACATGCTCGAGCACAAAGGAGATCTCTGCTCGAGCACAAACATCCTGCTCGAGCACTGAAGTGCAAATTCACAGCAGATATCAGCAAAGCATCAAATATGCATTTGGTAACTTGGAAACTTTTCTTAACCTTCTAAAAACATGTTTTGCACATAATTGGCGTATTGTTATCATCAAAACTTGGGATCTAACACATATGGCCATACTTGAATCACAGTAAAAGGACCTGACCACCTTGGTCTCAGCTTTCCTGGAAAGAGCTTTAGCCTTGAGTTATATAAAAGCACTTTTTGTTTCGGTGTAAACTCCTCAAAATTCTTCTGTCATGCCACATTTTTGTCTTCTCCTTGTATAACTTTGCATTTTCATAAGCTTGTTGTATGAATTCTTCAAGTTCATTGAGTTGGAGAAGCCTTTTATCACCAGCTGCCTTTAAGTCAAAATTTAATGCTTTTACTGCCCAATATGCTTTATGCTCCATTTCTACTGGAAGATGGCATGCTTTTCTGTAGACTAATTGATAATAGGACCTACCAATTGGTGTCTTGAAGGCAGTTCTATAAGCCCAGAGTGCATCATTTAACTTTTGAGCCTAGTCCTTCTGGTTGGAATTCACTTTTTCTCTAAGATCTACTTCAGTTCTTTGTTTGAGATTTCCACCTGCTCGCTAGTCTGTGGATGATCGGGAGTTGCAACCTTATGAGTTACTCTATATTTAGCTAACACAGACTGAAGCTGCTGATTACAAAAATGCCTTCCTCTATCGCTGATAGTAGCTCTAGGCACTCCAAACCTTGTAAAAATATTTTTCCTCAGAAACTTCACAACCACCCGAGAATCATTTATAGGAAAAGCAGTTGCTTCAACCCACTTGGAGACATAATCAACAACTACTAAAATGAATTGATTGCTAAATGAGGATGGAAAAGGCCCCATAAAATCGATCCCCCATACATCAAAAAGTTCAACTTCTAAGATGTTGGTTAAAGGGGTTTCATGTCTCCTTGAGATATTTCCCATTCTTTGACATCTGTCACAGGTTGCCACAATTTTGTGAGCGTCCTTGAAGAGTGTAGGCTAGTAAAATCCTGATTAAAGGACTTTAGTAGTTGTTTTATTTGCTCCAAAATGACCACCATATAAGGATGAATGGCATTGATTTAAGATGCTGTCCATTTCTTCTTTAGGATCACATTGCTTGATAATTCGATCTGGGTATTGTTTGTATAAAAACGGATCCTCCCAAAAGTAGTTCCTTACATCAGCCAAAAACTTCTTTTGCACTTTAGAAAGTTCATAAGGCATTACTCCACTTGCCAAATAATTCACAAAATAAACATACCAAGGAGTAGGTTGTGACTGCATGATAAAAAGTTACTCATATGGGAAATTCTCCTGGATTGGTGATTCTCTCTTTCGTTCAGGTGGTTCTAACTGAGAAAGATGATCTGCAATGATATTATTGGTTCCTTTTTTCGTTTTTAATCTCCAAGTCAAATTCTTGTAATAGAAGCACCCATCTGATCAGTCAAGGTCTAGCATCTTTCTTCTCAATCAAGTATTTGATTGCTGAGTGGTCTGTCCAGACAATGATCTTTGACCCGATCAAGTATGCTCTGAATTTGTTGAATGCAAACACTACTGCTAGGAGCTCTTTTTGTGTTGTTGCATAATTCAGTTGTGCTTCTAAGAGTGTTCTGCTAGCATAATAGATAGCATGAAAGATCTTGTCTCTTATTTGGCCTAAAACAGCTCCAACTGCATAATCACTTGCATCGCACATCATTTCGAATGGAAGATTCCAATCTGGAGCTATGATAACTGGTGCAGAAGTCAAGGCATTTTTTAGAGTTTGGAAGGCTGATAAGCACTCCTTATTAAACATAAAGGAAGTGTTTTTCTCCAACATAATGCAAAGTGGCTTTGTGATTTTTGAGAAGCCCTTGATGAATCTTTTATAAAAGCTAGCATGTCCCAAAAAACTCCGAATGCCCTTGATTGAGGACAGAGGTGGTAGCTTTTGAATTGTTTCAATCTTAGCTCAGTCCACTTCAATGCCTCGATCAGATACCTTGTGACACAGCATGATTCCTTCTTTCACCATAAAATGGTATTTCTCCCAATTTAGAACCAAGTTTGTCTCCACACAATGTTGCAAAACTTTTGTAAAATTTGAAAGACAATGATCAAATGGTTCTCTAAAAACTGAAAAATCATCCATGAATATCTCAATGAACCTTTCCACCATGTCTGAGAAGATTGCCATCATACTCCTTTGAAATATTGCTGGTGCATTATGTAACCCCCTTCACGACTAAGGCCGAGATTTAGTTCATAAACACGTAATTTATGTAGAATTAGAGACCTTAGATGATTTTGGGACTTAAACAAAATCAAACTTCCCAAAGTCATGGCTTACAAAAAATTTTACAAAATTTGTTCATGACGGTCTCATATTCACATTTCAATACTAAATGGCCTGTACAAGTTGACTTTATTCACAAATATCAGAGTATAAAGAAAATTCCCGACACACTCGGGTTCCATTCATTAATAAGGGTTTTACAAAGGCACAAAGCCCACATTTCATTACCCTTAACTTGGGGATTACACAAAACTATACTACCAATCCCATTATATACAATTGTTTCCCAAAAATATCCAAAAGATATACATGATAACCAATAACCCAAAATATACATCTAAATCAGAGCTTTATCCGCTCTTCGTCGCCCGCTTTCCCTTTGATCCTTCTGCCTTGTCTAAAACATGGTTTTTGGGAGAGTGAGATTCTAAAGAATCCCCGTAGTAACAAATCAATCATATGATGTACAATAATAATGCATGTAAGCAAATCATTAACCACAACAAGCAACTACAACGGCAGTTACAACGGCAATGGTTAGTATGACACATGTCATCCCTTACGATTGCTCATGCTAAATTGCTCACATTGCATTGCATCACAGCAATCCACACAATACATTTCACCACAGCTGGGATTCATATAATGCATTTCATACACAAGCCATACAGGCAAGATACACACAGCCCACGGCTGGATTCACAAACGCTGCCCCACGGGTCGGATTCACAATATCCATGTCGATTACGACGGCAGTTCAATGGCCTACCTAGAGATGACCACCGTCAATCCCTACACGGCTCATGCTGACCTGCTCACGCCGTAATGGACCATGTCACACATTTCACAAATTCAACGATAAGTTATGCATGCCAAAACATCATACATAATATGAGAGAAGAGTCACTACCTTGATCCTTCCGGGCGTACTCTGGCACCGGTTTCTCCCGCCTAGGGCAAATGTCATATCCTAGAATCATGATTAGGGACTAAGAGTTATATTCTATTCCAAGACTTATTTAACTTGAAACACTTAAATTTGGTTATCATAATTGACCCTTAAGAGGCCACAAATGCCTCAAATAAAAGCCCTAAAAGGTTGGGAAACAATAGGTTAGAGATCTCCTTTCGAAAACTCAAAGTGCTGGAATACAGGGATTGGCTGCGGCCAGCCCTTCCTTGGGCCACGGCCAAAATATGGTCCAAGGGCCACTGGCCATGGCCAGCCACTCATGGGCCGCGGCCAAGAAATCCCCTGATTCTTGGCTGAACTTCCAAAATTCATAACTAATCCTAGAAAAATCGAAACGGGGTGATTCCAAAGCCAAATGAAAGGTATATAAGTCCTCTTTCAAGGAAAAATATGGCCCATCACTGGAAATCACTACACAAATACAGAATCACAAAAAACTAAACACTACTCCAAAACAGAGTTCTGTTTCAATCCCAAATTTTGGACAACCATATCTCACAGAATACTAAACGAAATGACACAGAATATATGTCCATTTTGAAGCTTGGGATGTGAAATTTAAGATTGGAAAGTTTCATAATTTTTCAATACCATTTGGTCATTAAAAAGGCTCGTGCAAACGGACTGTGCAAAACAGAGCTTAAATTAGACAGATTTCCAACTTTTCCCAAGTGATCCAAATGAACCCAAAATCAATAACCAAGCTCATTCCCACACAAAATCACTCAAGTAATCCAATGGGAATGTCAAAATCACCAAAATCCTATTCCATTATCATGCTTTGGTTTTGGGTAACATTAAACACTAAAATCTCAAATCTCCAAACTTAACAATTTCCAACCCAAACAATTCTATCTATCCAAAATACATTCCAAACATACAAATTCCATATCAAACACATACCAAACTCCCAATGGCCCTTATTTTTGAAAATGAGCCCAAAATTCCAGAAAATTCAAACTATTTCAAATGGTATGAAACTTAGATAGATAGATAGGTCTCACTCACCTTATCAACTTCTCCAAAGAGAGTTCTTGATTCACTACTTTCCAAAATTTTGTGTGATCACAAACCACAACCAATGGACAAGCTACAACCATAGAAATGTAGCTCTTAACTCAAGGATCAACTTTAATGAAGGGAGTTTGAGCAATAGAGATCATTTTCCTTACTTTTTTCAAGCTTTCTTCCTCCTCCTTTCACCTTCCATGGCTGACGAGAGAGAGAGAGAGCAAGAATGAGAGAGAGATGGTGAGATGGAGAGAGGGGACGAGAGAGATGAGAGGGAGGAGGAGTGAAGGAAAAAAATAATGATAGTCCCTCCATGACTTCAGCAAAAAGAGAGGAGAGGAAGAGAGAGAAAATGATTAAAATACTCTCCATTTGACTTTTCTCCTCATCACTCACCATACACACTTTTGCCACATGTCCACATGCCATTGGTTTACACAAAATATGCCACCAATTAACTTATCTAATCTTTCCATTAGCCATTTAAATCACACATCCCATTTTCTCTTAGTTAGTAATTAATTTCTCCCTTAATTACCAACTCATGACCAATAATTCCATTCTTCCAATTTTTTCAATAATTATGACATATTAATCAGTATTGCCATAAAACACATAATAATTCAAATTAAATTCATAATTATCCACAATAATAATGATTTGCTCTTAATCAAAAATTGGGATATTACACATTACATAGACCAAATGGCATCTTTCTGAAGGCAAAGGTACTATATGAACATGTAAAAGTTGTTTTCTCTTGATCCTCTGGTGCAATTGTAATTTGATTATATCCCGTGTACCCATCCAGGAAACAATAATAGGCTTTCCCTGCTAGTCTGTCAAGCATCAGGTCTATAAATGGCAGAGGGAAGTGATCTTTTCTGGTGGCTTTGTTGAGCTTTCTGTAGTTGATGCACACTCTCCATCTAGTTACCGTTCGTTGTGGAATCAGTTCATTTTTCTCATTGGGCACTATTGTCATTCCACCTTTCTTTGGAACAACTTGAACTGGACCTACCCATTGACTGTTAGAGATTGGGTAGATTATACCAGCATCCAGCCACTTTATTGCCTCCTTTCTCACCACCTCCTTCATGTTTGGATTGAGTCTTCTCTGGTTCTTGACTGATGGCTTGTAGTTGTCCTCCATCAAGATCTTATGCATACAAATTGAAGGACTAATCCCTCTTATATCAGCTATTGACCATCCAAATGCTGTTTTATACTCCCTTAGAACTCTTAATAACTTTTCTTCTTCTTCAGGAGTAAGAGCTGTAGAGACGATTACAAGTAATGTTGAATCTCCTCCCAGATAAACATACTTTAAGTGAGATGGTAGTATTTTCATCTCCAGTACTGGTGGTTTCTCTGTTGATGGTACCAGCTTACTCGGCTTTTCCCCTAAATCTTCAAATGGTTTCTTGATAACAATTAGGAAATTTTCTTTAAGGTACCTTATCTACTCCACGACTTCTGAATTAGTAGATTTTGATACATCTACCATTCCTATTGCTAATGGTTGATCCATGCAGATTTCACTCACCACATCTTTTATGTAGCTAGTCAATGCATCGACTTTGTAGCAAGTGTCACCTTCATCTGGAAAGGATAAAGCCTCGAAAATGTTGAATTCATTATCTTGAACTTGTAAGGTTAACTTCCCCTATTGCACATCTATTAACGTTCTCCAAGTTACTAGGAATGGCCTCCCAAGAATTATAGGAATTTCTTGGTCTTCTTCCATATCGAGTATTATGAAATTAGCTGGGAATATGAGTTTGTCCACTTTCACTAGAACATCTTCTAAGACACCCCTCAGTTGTTTTATTGATTGGTTAGCCAAAAGTAATGAAACTGTGGTCACCTTCACCTCTCCAAGACCAAGTTTCTTGTAGACAGATAGAGGCATGATGTTTACACTTGCTCTAAGTTCACAAAGTGCTCTTTCAAAGTGACATTGACCTATGGTGCAAGGTATGCAGAAGCTTCCTGGATCTTTCAGCTTTGGAGGTAATTTCTTTTGGAGAATAGCATTGCACTCCTCAGTAAGTGCATCTGTTTCAAATTCCTCAAGCTTACGCTTATTTGAGAGAATGTCCTTCATGAATTTTACATAACTGGGCATTTGGGTAAGAGCGCCTGCAAAAGGAATGTTGATGTGCAACTTTTTGAAAACCTCCAGAAACTTTACAAACTACTTGTCTAGCTTTGCCTTTGCAAGTCTCTGAGGGTATAGAACTAGTGGTACATATAGAGGAGGATTGTCTGGAAAGCTGATTCTTCCTGGTATCACATCATCCTCCTTCTGTTCTTCTCTACTTTTTTTCTTTTCTTTGTCATCCTTCTTCTTAATTATAGGATCTTTCAATTCTTTACCACTTCTTAGTGCAACTACCTTTACATGTTCTTTTAGGTTTCTTTCGGTGTTACTTGGTAGAGTTCCTGGTTGCCTGGAATTCAACATATTTGCAATTTGGCCCATCTGGATCTCCAAGTTCTTTATTGAGGCTTCTTGCTTTTTTATTGTTGCATTAGTCCTAGCCATGAATTGAGATGTATTCATGGTTAGTTGAGCCAGTGCTTCCTCCAAATTCATTTTCTGTTATGGCGGATTTGGTTGTTATAAAAGCTTGCTGCTAGTAGTTCCCTTGCAGCTTGAATGCATTTTGATTATTCCTCCAATTAAAGTTTGGATGATTTTGCCAACCTGGATTATGGTGTTTGAGAATGGATCATTCCTTTGATTTTTGATGAAATAAGCTTGCTCCAGTATGAATGAGTGTCCTTCTTGACATTGCGTGCTCACATGAGGTCCTCCACATTGATCACAAGCTTCAGTAGGAGTGCTGATTACATTTGCTTAGGTTGTCAATGATCCTACTTGTTTGGATATAAGATGCAACCTGAGAAGACAAAGTTGTAAGGACATCCAGCTCGTATACTCCAAGTGCTTTCTTTGAATTGCTACGTTCAGAAGGCCATTGATATGTATTGGCTTCCATCTCTTCAAGTAGATTGTAAGTATCATCTATATTTTTTCCCATTAAAGATCTTCCAGCTACAACATCTACAAGAATTCTGGAGATGTGCTTCATCCTACTATAGAAAGTTTGCAGTTGCCACCAATTTGGTGACCCATGATGAGGACATCTCCTTAGTAACTCCTTATATCTTTCCCATGTTTCATAGAGGCTTTCTTGCTCATGCTGGGTAAATGAGGCAATTTTATTCTTCAATTTAGCAGTTTTTGCTGAAGGAAAGTATTTCTTCAAAAATTTCTGCATCATGATCTCCCATGTAGTTATGCTTCCTACTGGTTGCGATTGTAACCAACTCTAAGCCTTATCCCTAAGTGAGAAAGGGAAAAGTCTAAGTCTAATGGCGTCATCAGTAACACCATTATGCTTGAATGTGTCATAGATTTCTAGGAAGTTGGCTATATGTGCATTAGGATCTTCTGTTGGTAAACCACCGAACTGATTTGCTTGCATCATCTGGATAATTGCAGGCTTGATTTCAAAGTTGTTAGCTGCTACTAGTGGTCTCCTGATTCCAAAGTTTGTCTCCATGACTGTTGGTGTTACATAGTCACGGAGTGTTTTGGTGTCTGTTGTTTCTCCCCCCGGATTTTCCATCGGATTGCTTAGGATTGAAGTAGATTGCTTCTAAACTCTTCGATTTCTTTGACAAGTTCTTTCAATCTCTGAATCAAGAGGTTGTAGTTCAGTCTTCTTCGATCTGGTCATATACTAAGCAAAAGCCTGAAAGGAAACACAAAACACCAAAAAGAAAAACAAATATAATATAAAGACCAAATTAGTATTAAAATTACTTGGTATTGATATTAATGACTACAATCCTCGGCAACGACGCCAAAAACTTGTTACGAGTATAGATGATTAATTTAATAGTGCAAGTGTACACTGTCGTAATCAAGTAATACAGAAGTGAGTAGAGTATCGTTCTCACGAGCATTGATCACTAAGTACCAAAATGGGTAATTTTAACTCTATTTAATCGGTCGATTAGTTGATGATTGAAAGCACGAAATAAGAGATAATTAAATATAAATGCAAATGATACGAAACAACTATGAGAAAAAATCCTAAGGATCAGATTTCACTTAACAAATTTCGGATTGAATCACTTATCTATTCTAGCTCAATTTATTCCACATGATTGATAGTCAAGTTTCCCTAATTTAATTACTAGCCTCTTCCAAGGTCAAGCAATTCTATAATTAATTGCTAATCCAGTATATTCCTATATGAATTTAAGCAATTAATTATGCATTAAGATTCATGGAACTTAGTAAGACTACACAACTTATATGTATATATTCCTATTTCATATGCAAGTCATGGTTTTAATTATATGATCCATATATATGCATCTCCTTCCGGTCTCAACATGCATATTGAAATCATTCAAAAGATGGCCAGTCAATCAAAAGCATTAAGAATAATAATTAAAACTTAATCATGAAGGATAAATTTAAACTAGATTTAATAAGTTAAGATTCAATCCGTCATTAGTAAGCTACGTCATCACCCTAGGAAAATGGAAATTTAGCACATGATAAAATTAAAAAAAACCAAAATAAATTGACATTATATAAAAATAGAATGAAATCCTCATAAATACTGCATAAAACTTGAATATTAAATTCTCAAACATAAATATACAACCAAAAGATGCATGAAAAATGTAAAAATCTAGTCGTCCCTTTAGGAGGTAAAACCTTCCATGTAGGTGGCATACAAAAAGTAATACAAAATTGAGCTCAAATATCATCCTTCCAAAATCATCATTGATTTATTAATTACAAAAAGTAAAACCTTCCAAAATCATTATTGATTTATTAATTACACCCAAATTTATTAAATTGAGCTCAAATATCATCCATAAAATCATCATATAAGGGAAAATAAATATGCAAATATTTTACTTATCAATTATTTACATGCCCAAATATATAATACATGCATATCTAACTTTAATATCAAAATAAATATAAGAAATCATATAATAGAGCTTATATACAACAAAATATAGCATGTTTCTCTAGCTCTATCCACCTTCAATCTTCACCAACCACTAAGCCCTTGCCCTTAGTAGTACTTGCCTGTAATGTGTATCATGAAAGAAAGGGATTAGGTTTGGGAGATTCTCAATAGAAACCACTTTTCATCATGCTAATCATACAAGGTTAATAACTATGTATGTAAAAATAAGCCATAGAGGACAAGACATTGCAAGTAATTGAGATGAATAGTTAACTGGTGCACATATATCTTACTAATAACTAAACTAAATAACTAACTATTGTACAATTTCTTGCAGATAGATATACTGTATAAATAACTGGTGCACATTCATTTTGAAAATAAATAAAATGAATAAATAACTAGTGCACATGTACTGGATAGATAACTGCCCAGCCGATCTATCTGCTACACATGGCCATGACAAATATCTATGTAAGGATAATTTACATGCATGTTCTCATGCTTAACTATAGCAGAATGATACAAACAAACATGTGGCAAACAATACACAATAACGTGAGAGGAAAAGAGTTACTATCTTAGCTTCTATGCTTTCTTATGCTTTACTTTCTACCTGTTTCTTTCCATGATTGCTCGTTGGTGGGCTTGGGTATATATCAAAACCTAACATTTATATATATATCTAAGGGTATGTTAACACTTATTTCATTCATAACCTTTAACTTCAATAGCTCATCTCAAAATCCCAGCTTTAAAACAAACTCTACACTTACTAAAGTGACTGGCTGGTCATCTTAGATAAACTTTGTGTACATGTGTCCCCCTCTCTAAGCTTCTAATTTGATGAATTAGATACTAGGATTACATTCCTGACATTTACCATCCATATCCTCATTCATTTCAATAACTTCTAATTTATCTTTCTGTCAACATTAAAAAACGAAAGATATGTTAGCATCACGAAACAACAAGATTTCCCTTTAATTTATAGCTTCATTCCAGTTTTCATGGTAGCTATATTTCACAATCAAACAACTTAAATCGTGCCACGTAGTTAAAATAAAAACTCCTCATCTTGCAGATTTTTTTTTTGACAGCACCTGTCCTTTTTATTCCAGGAAATTCTCCAGCTTTATAGTTAACATTTAAGCCAATCTTCCAACACTTTTGCATAGCTTTTAACCCTCTATATCAGTTGCTAATTATATAGAGGCAACAACAGTAGCTTTAGTTATGTTCTCAGCTTTCACAACAACTTGAATTTATGCATTGTAATACCACTGACTCTTAAGCATCACACCCTCTTCTTTCCTTATCCAAGCTTTTTAGTTCAAACCATTATAATTTGGAAACTTTTCAGATTTAAGAACAATATTTGAGTCTTTTAGGATCCTTAATCATACTTTAATACTTTAAAAACACTTGTTCAACATTTAAGGACCCCTAAACAGCAATTATAAATAGTTTTTGGGCTATAATCATTTGGTTTAGCAATTATCCTTACAGCATCTCAGAAAGTTCTACTTCAAGAACATTAATTTAAGAATCCCTAAGTATATGCAGTCCAGATAGCTAAACAATTAGTAATACTGTATATATAACTAAACAGCACGTTCCCAGCACATCTCAACCATAGATATTATCTTAACGGTCAGTTTCTTTTTAAAAAATATTTTTTATATAAAAGTTGAAAGTTTTAAATCTAGGCTTGAAATTGTATTTGAACGGTACAAATTTCACCATAGCGATGAGCATTTTGATGCTTATTATTGTGATGAGTGCGGAAACTTGTTCCAAAAAAATACAAGAGGTCACATTTAAGCATTAACTATATAGACAAAATTAATAAGTAAGCATTAATTAATCTCTAAGCGACTTATACTTCCTTCAGTCTTGTTTATAAAAGTCTAATGACTAAATTGTGCAATTTAAAAATCCGATAAAATTATCCAAAAATAAAAAATATGTAAGAAATGAACTTTTTTAAATATGCTCTTATTTACAAGGAGCAAGTAAGAAAGAGAAATAGAGTAGTAATGAGAGAAAATATAAAAGAGAATGTAGTATATGTGAAAATGATGAGAGAGAATAGAATTAACTATGGACAAAATAGTAAAACACATTAAATACTCAAACAACTCCAAATAGGATTTTTTAAAAAAGATTAAGACAATTCAAATTTTAGATTCTTTGGTGTAAAAGTACCGGTGGGAGTAGTATAGACCTTTAGAAGTTAATTATATTGCGGAGATGAGGGAGTATATTATTAAAAGCTTAATTCGATACCATTCTTGCCTTAATAAATAGTACTAGTATTACAGAAGTTGCAGAGCCCAGAGGGAGAATAATTGGGCAGTAGATGGTCGACCCAGTAGAAGCACATAAAAGAATTGCAGAAACAAATTTTGCAAATTCCCAAAACCAACATGGCTCATGCTTCATTTAAATTCTCTATTCCTTCCACCTAACACTCTGATCTCTAAATTAATTTTGAAGCATTCAACTTCTGCCCGTCTTTGGAAATATAAGAGAGCTTGTTAAATTACTTTGTCAACTTCATCACCATTATTCACTTGAAGCTTTTATTACTCACAACTGTCCACCACCTGAATCTTCTTCTATAAGAGAATGCTTCGCCATGCAACACAACAGACAACACTACTCAGTTTTCTCCATTGAACTCAGAGAGAGATGGCGAAATGTGCTATTGCGATGGTCCTTTTTGTACTGGTTCTGGTGCATGCAAGTGCACGTGAAGTACCTAGTAATTATGGAGGAGGAAGAGAAGAAACTGTAATGCATGGGCGTGTTTCAGCTGGGGAAACTGGAATTAATGGGGTAGGTGACGAGAAGAACTTGGTTTATGGTGGTGGCGTTGGTGGGTTTGCTGGTATGGGTGGCTATGTTGGTGCCGGTGGAGCTGGAATCGGTGGTGCCGCTGGAATCGGTGGTGCCGCTGGAATCGGTGGCTTTAAAAGCATGGGTGGCAGCCTTGGTGGACTTGGTGGCGGACTAGGTGGCTTAGGTGGAGTTGGCGGTCTTGGTGGCATAGGTGGGGCCAGTGGTGTTGGAGGACTAGGTGGCATAGGTGGCGCAGGTGGTGTTGGAGGACTAGGTGGCGGCGGCGGCGGCGTCGGTAGGCTTGGTGGTGCAGGTGGTGGCATTGGTGGGCTTGGTGGTGCTGGTGCGGGCGGCATTGGCGGCCTTGGCAGTGCTGGCAGCCTTGGCGGTGCAAGTGGCGGCCGTTTTCGTCCTCCTATTCCTTAACTTGTTTCCAACTTGTGCTGCTATTTGGTCGTTGATTGATTTTGCTAATAGTAATTAATGTGGTTTCTTTAACTTTGAGTTGAGTGTAGTTCTAGGTTTTGCCTCTGGTTTAAGCTTATCTATGATTCTAGTCCAAGCAAGGTTCTTAGGTGTAATGGGATCTTAAGAATTAGTACAAAAAAGTACTCATGAGTAGAGATATATATGTCATGAATAATGCATATCGATCTATTCATGATTAATTTAGTTTACCTATTTTAAATCCCCTATGTGTGTTGAATCAGTGGGCAAATAGAGAGATATGATATTATTGTAAGTTGCAATCCGTGCTATGCTAGCAAAAAAAAAAAAAAAACAAAAAAAAAACAAAAAAAAACAAAACAAAACAAAAACAAAAACAAAAGTTGTAATCCGCGGTAGTGCTACAAAATTTTATGCATGGTTGAGAGTGATTATACTGCTGGCGTGTCTCAAGTTCATGACACTACTACAAAATATTGCTTTTATGATCCTAAAGGACGTCTCTTTTTAAAAAAGGGACGTAAAAAATAAAGACGGTAGCATTTTTGTAATTCTGAGTGAGATTTGAATAGTTTTAGACGTCTCCAATTCAAAAAGGGACGTCTAAAGTCACTTTAGACGTCACCAATTTAATTGAAGACGTCTAAAGTTAATTTTTTTTTTTTTAAATCAGGAATGCATTTTGGTCACTTTAGACACCCCCAATTTAATTGGGGATGTCTAAAGTTAATTTTTTTTAAAAAAAATCAGGAACGCCTTTTGGTCACTTTAGACGTCCCCAATTAAATTGGGGACGTCTAAATATAATTTTTTTTTTTAAATCAGGAACGCCTTTTATTCACTTTAGACGTCCTCAATTTAATTGGGGATGTCTAAAGTTAATTTTTTTTTTAAATCAGGAATGCCTTTTGGTCACTTTAGACGTCCCCAATTTAATTGGGGACGTCTAAAATAAACTTTTTTTTTTTTTTTTTAATCAGGGACGCCTAATATATATTAGGCGTCCCTTAAATATCAGGGACACCACTTTTGGCGTCCCTGATGTTATCAAGGTCCCTGATATTATATCAGGGACGCCACTTTAGGCGTCCCTAATATTAGGGACGCCTTCTGATTATTAAAAAATAAAAAAATAACTTTAGACATCCCCAATTAAATTGGGGACGTCTAAAGTGTGATTTTAGACGTCCCTTTTTGAATTGGGGACGTCTAAAGTTAAAACGAAAATAAAAAAAATTAACTAAACAACTTTAAACGTCCCTAAATTAAATTGGGGACGCCAAAAACAATTCAAATCTGTACTGACAGTCTTTATTTGTCAGTTTTATAGATCCACACTCTTCTTTCTCATCAAGGCAACCACTACCACCACACATTTAACTTTTACTTCTTCTTCTTTATATACTATTTTTAAACTTGCTTCTTCTTTGCTCTCTCTCTCGTTTTCACCGGATCTGTTATGTTTCTTACTATTTTATCTTCTTTCTCTTTTTTCTTTGGATTTCCCTTCTATTTTATCTTCTAACTCATGTTGTTATGGTTTGTAGATCAAGACTCCAAAACATGCTTCATGGCCACGTTCCCATTGAGAAAATGAGGTACAGCTCTCCCTGTTGCTCTTCTCTATTCATTATTATGAGAAAATGAATTTTAATAATAGAAGGAGATAAGTTTTTCGCTACTGATTCATCTTATTGTTATCATCTTCTGTTTATGATATTTCAGCTCTAGAGTTATTATTGTGTAGATTTTGGATTTCAGATACTAGATCTGTAATTTTATTGACGATGATATATGATTTCTGGTTTTAAATACTGTTTAGTCCAGATCTGTAATATTATTGTGTAGATTTTGGATTTCAGATACTAGATTTGTAATTTTATTGACGATGATATATGATTTCTGGTTTTAAATATTGTTTAGTCCATTTCTATAATATAAACGAATTTCTTTTTTAAAAAACGCACTTTAGACGTCCCCAATTTAAACTGGGGACGTCTAAAGTCCAGACTTTAGACGTCCTTTTATCTACGGACGTTATTGCCATTTTTTACTACGTCGCTCACATAGACGTCCCCTTGTTTTCAGACGTTAAAAGGCCTAAAAAAGGGACGTTAAAAATGTTTTTTTGTAGTAGTGTGATGACTTATAATAGGAAGTTGTTAAAATATTGTTTTGAGAAAAATTTATTAAAATATTAGATAATGTCCTATCTAATCTCTTCATAAAAAAAAAAAAAATCACTATCTAATCAACAATTGATGTGGAAATCGCATGGTAACATAAAAGGTTGTCTAATTTGTATTTTCTTTAGGAACTAAGGTCATTTAATTTGCTTGGAAGAATGTTAGAGTAGAAAAATGCATACAACATTATTATATTGTTGCTTTGTCCCTTTTTTTTTTTGGTGAAATACTTTTTTTTTTCCTTTTTTTGCCATGTTATTCAATAACATCTTTCATTTTTATATACTTTTATAAAAGATGGTTTCCGCTGGAAAAAAATGGTTGTTTCCATATTCACGTCTATATTATATTTTTTTAATTTTTGTAAGTAACTATTTTTGTGATAACTATATGATATTTTTTATTATACTAACTAATTTAAACTAAGTTAAATTTAAGTATTATCATTTCTAAATAGAAATGATTTTTTATTATGATTTTTCTATTCATCTAGAGGAATCAAACATTTTATTTATTATAAGAACCACGATCCATATTGATAATTAATTAATTCGACGAAGCTATTAAAGTATCACCTAAAATTTAGGGGGACTTATAATGAGGTCCCAAGGAAGGGACCTAATTACCCATAAGTCCAAATGACAAATGAGGTGTTGTCATTTCTTACTTTGAAGCTTGTCATTAAAGCAAGTAACAACTAAATTTCACCATGAGTAATGTGAATATATATATACATATTAATAAATCACTACTACATATTTTTGTATATATAGTGCCAATGAAAAAGCATCGTGTATGTCAAAGCAGAGGCCATGCAAGAATATATAATACTAAAATTTAATGATTAAATATGCGTATCATCATGTATTGAGAGGCAGAATTCATGAAAGCACAAAAATAACGGTTGAATTTAATAATTGTCATTTATTTAATGACAAATAGGATGGTTCTTATGAAACAACTATCATCTAACACTTGTAAATGATTTGTCTTCCAACCTACTATCAGCAAAAACAAAAACACAATGGTCATAACAATTGACCATAAAGTATGAATGAGAAATATTGCATTTTTTAAGAAACAACAATTAGGTAACACTTTCAAACGATTTGTCTTTCCCAGCTACTCTTTCCCCAGCTACTCTTTTTTAAAGTACCTTTTCATAAATCTCTAATAAATTTACGTATTTTAATGTTTTTTATGTAATACGGTGGTTGATATATGCAACCATGCATGCATTAAAAATTTTTAAAAAATGTCAAATAAATAATGGTTATTAAGTAAAGCTCGTCACCTATTAGAATACCATTTTAAATTCTTAACTGCTATTAAAAAAACAACCATCACCATTTATAAAATATATTGATCTTTAAAACTCAAGGACGCGACGACTCGATAATCCACAAAACCCTCTCTATATAAATGTCCAAAAATTGAACTCCACTTCTCCACTTTCATTTTAACTTCTCATAGCCAATTGCAAGCTTTTATACTTCACCAAAATCATGGACAAACACGAGAACTTTTGATTGATCATCCGAGAAAAAACCAAATGATGAACTCTATCCACCAACAAGCATTGAATGATCCACCAACAACCTACGAGCTCCATCATATGATCCAGGTTTACCTGCGACAGCAAGGATAGATGGAACGATTCTTGATGGAACTTACCACTCTCGTTTGCTCTTTGAACAAGAAGGTGCACAAGTTATCGGAGAAGGACAAATCTGATGATGCATCATATTCTTAAAACATCTCCATAACCTTTTTATTTTAGTTTGTTTACATACATTGACTTTTTGTTTTTTATTTAGTTTGAAAAGTGGTGGTTGCATAATCAACCACCAAAATTATTGAAAATAAAAGGTCACATACATAATTATTAAGTAAAACTTGTCACTTATTAGAATATCATGAAAATAAATAACCGTTATATGTTGTCTCATAAGAATGATGACGATTGTTATACAAAAACTATCAAGAAACAATAAACACCATGATGGTTTGAAACCTTTTCCCTTCCCTACGCTGATGATAATAATCTATACATGCTTCTTCGTCCTCCGATGACTAGGCACAAGAATCAAGTACCCATTCATTATCTACCACTACACGTGACTGGTCTTTTTCAACTTCCAACATGTGTAATAATGCTTCGAATATGTCAATTCCAATATATTTAAATTGCTCATTTCCTTATGTTTTTTTGTACTATTTCTTCATCATCCTCCTATGTTCTCTTAAGATAAAATGCCAAGCTATAGACTTTCTAGAAAATCCTTGGCATCCTCCTCCTCATCGACCTACTTCACCTTCTTTTGCTCCTCCTCCACAACCTCCACCACCGCCTCTACCTCTACATCCACCTCTGCTACTCCCTCAAGTAGAAGCAATGATGTGTCATGCAAAATGCATTTACCTTGGAATGAGGAGGTTGACCGGATATTTATTAAGTACGAACAGGAAAGTCAATCTCATTCTTGATTAGTGTGGGACTGGCCACCATAATCCGGACATACTCCCAGATGATTCAAACTACTCTTCTGGTGACTAGTAGCAAGATGATATGAGGTATGCTGCAAATTTTTACAACTTTTGATTTATTCAAATTGAAGGAAATAAAAGTTCCAAAATTCATAGCAAACCTCGGATCATTTAATAGAGGATGATCTTTTTTTGTTTTATTTTTATAAAATGTAAAAATGTAATTATCTGGGTATTATTAGGCCAAAAATATTTAAAAACAAAACATAACATATCTCATGGTTATTAACAAAGAACCATGATAAATGTAAACAAATAAATAATAGTTCTTACAAATAAATCATGAGGTGAAGTCTTATGCACGATAACTCCCAAAACCCTACCATTCCTTTTCTATTTAAACATTTGAAACAAAATACACTTGACACTTAGTTTGTTGGAATGAAACCCACCAACATCATAACCCTACTACTTCTGTTGTCTTCTCTGATAGTCAAGATTGTTTCCAATCTAGCCCCACTATAAAAGGCCTTTGCCAACTTCTTAGTGACTGTAGCATGAGTTGCTTTCGCTTGCCCTAACTTGCGTTTTTGTTCATGAGCCATAGCTAGGTAGTTTTGATTTCCCTCATCCATTTCACATATCCTTCCTACATTTGTTCAATAAGTCATTGATCAGTATAAAGGCCTCTACATTACCCTTGTTAGGAATATAGATAGGTGTAAATGGTCAGAGGTATTTTAGTGGCATGAAATTGTTGACCACGCTTTGTTTCACTGTCCTACACTTCCTCTGTCTTTGTTTCTGTTATATATATATGTTGTAAATCATCTCATTCAGATTATGGAATGTAAATATAGTTTTGAGAACTCCTTTTATTTTCATAGTATCAGTGCCTAGTAAGAACTAAGAGCCAATTAGCTGCGGGTTTTTTTTTTTTCTGGTAATCAGAGATAGCATTTTTTTATGAAAATAATTGGTGAAAAATAGTGAGAGAGAAGAGGACGGTAGGGGTTTTATTGTGGGAAGTTTCTCAGAACATGCCCCCTACCACCGATCTACCCATCCTCAGATTGGCTCTCATAGTGATTTCAGTGACCTTCCGACGCCCTCGTGACAGTGCGTGACCTACATGCCAACTTGGTAACTTCTCTGGTCGGCGTGTACAACGGTGGTTCCCCAACGACTTCTTCCTCCGAGCATTGGTAGGGCAATCCAGCCTACCCTTAGCTTGCTCACCTCATCCAATCACATTTTAGAAGTAAGAGCTTGTCTTTGTTTTCCTTTTGGTGTTTGTTTGTGGATTCTGTCTGTTTTCTTTTTTGCCAACTTGCCTTGCAATTCCAGTTGTTGTGTTCATTCACGTGGGAATCTGACCAGCCACACTCAATTATTGATTTGAGGACTACTTTGTCATTTTTTAAATTCAGAGGACTATCCTGTCATTTTGAAAATGTGAAGCACCATTCTGTTATTTTGCAAATTTGAAGGATACTTGTGTCATTTTGAAAATTTAGAGGACTACCCTGTCATTTTGCGAATTTGAAGGACCATTTTGTCATTTTGAAATTCTAAGAACTGAACTGGTGTTTATGTGATCATTTTCTTTGGGCAACTCTACCAGTTATTGGGACTCCGTTTGGATATTTGTGCTTCGACTTTGCTGTCTTCAATGAGTTTTATGCTCTTGTGATTTGACAACTGAGCCCTTCTTGAGAGTTTTTTGTTGTTGCATACTTGCTTATTTGCTTTTTGGTACATCTTCTTGTTTGATTTCTTAACAACTTCTTCTACTATTTGTTGTGGAGCTTAACTTGCTTCTGGCGAGCATCGATGGCTGAATCTAAGACTAGACTTTCAGGTGCCCTTGCTATAGGTAACATTACTTCTAGTATTGCCACTTCTTCCTTAAAATGGATTATAGATTCTAGTGCCACTGACCATATGACAGGTAACCATCATTTGTTCTCCTCGTATGTACCTTATGCCAATCTATCTAGTATAACCATTGCAATTGGTTCCTATTCTTGTGTTCTTGGGTCTGGTACTATCAGGCCTACCCCGTCTGTTCCTTTATCCTCAATTCTTCATGTTCATAACCTTGCCTTTAATCTTTTGTCTACTAGCAATCTTACTCGACAATTAAACTGTTTTATCACACTCTATTCTGACCATTGTTTGATTCAGGATCTCACAACGAAGTAAGTTATTGGTGAGGATTATGAATCTAGTGGACATTACTTCCTTAATGATCAGGTACCACGTTCAATTGCTTGCTCTGGTGGTTTCATCTCTTTTCGACATTCATTGTTGTTTGGGTCATGTGTCTTTGTCCTCTTTGAAGAGGATGTATTCTTATTTCCATCATTTGTTGTCGTTAGACTATGAGTCATGTCAGTTTGCTAAACATCATCATGTTTACTTGGCACCTCAGGTTAATAAACGAGCTACGTCTCCCTTTGATATGGTCCATTTTGATGTTTGGGGTCCATATCCTATCGAGTCAAAACCCAGATTTAAGTATTTTGTTACTCTTATTGATGGTTTTTCTTGTACTACTTGGCTCTATTTCATGAAAAAAATTTCTGAGTTGTTTTTCATTTTTGCAATTTTTGTGTTGAATTCCAAACTCGGTTTGGTGTCTCTATAAAAACCTTAAGAAGTGACAATGCTAAAGAATATTTCTCTTCTCAATTTAAAAACTATATGCCACAACATGGCATTTTTCATCAGTCCTCCTGTATAGATAATTCAGCTCAAAATGGTGTTGCAGAACGTAAGAACTGATACTTATTAGAAGTTGCTTGGGCTCTAATATTTCAAATGAATGTTCCAAAGCCCTTTGGGGCTGATGCTGTGTCTACCGCATGTTTTATTATTATTAATCGTATGCATTCTTCTGTCCTTAATGGTGACACTCTATACACAACTTTGTTTCCTTCTAATCCTTTGTTCCCTATTGATCCAAAAATCTTTGGTTGTGTATGTTTTGTTCGAGATATCTATCCCATTGTTACAAAACTTGATCCCAACTCAAGTGTGTCTTTTTTGAGTATTCTAGAGTTCAGAAGGGTTATTAGTGTTATTTTCTTACTCTTCGTCACTATCTTGTGTCTATAGATGTCACCTTCCATGAGTCAACTCTATTCTTCCTTGTCTCTACTCCATCTACATCTCCTAAAACAACCGAAGGTCTTGATATATTTGTCTATGAGGTTTAGTTACCACCAGTACAATTGTCTATTATGGCACCTGATAAACCTCCTATCCATCATGTTTATCAAAAACATCCTAGGGAAAGTAATGTAGTCTATCATGTTCATGGCCTACCAGTGCCCATTTCGGTGTCTGATTTGGAAATAGTTCACCCCACTCCTACCCCTCTCCCAGAAATAGTGCATGATACTCCTGACAGTACTACTGATAGTTTTGATACTTCTAATGACCTGCCCATTGCCTTATGTAAAGGTAAACATACTTGTACCTATCCTATTTCTTCTTTTGTTTCTTATAATCACCTATCTTCTCCATCCTGTTCCTTTATAGCATCATTAGATTCTACCACTGTTCCTACTACTTTCCACCATGCTTTAGCCCATCCCAGTTGGCATGCTGCGATAGAAGAGGAAATAATGGCTCTTGATAAGGCTAGTACCTAGATCCTTGTTGATCTACCTCTTGGCAAGAAGGCTATTGGGTATAAGTGGGTGTTCACTATTAAGATGAAAGATGATGGCACTTTAGAATGATTAAAAGCTAGATTGGTTGCCAAGGGTTATGCTCAGGCATATGGTGTTGATTATTCTGAAAGCCTCTCTCCTGTGACGAAGTTGTCATCTATTCATCTTTTCATCTCTATGGCTACTACTTATAATTGGGATCTTCATCAGTTGGATGTTAAAAATGCTTTCTTGAATGACGATCTTCTTGAGGAAGTTTATATAGAGCAACCACCTGGTTTTTTTGCTTAGGGGGAGCATGGGAAGGTATGCTATCTTTAGAAGTCATTATATGGTCTCAAGCAAAGTCCTCATGCATGGTTTGACAGGTTTAGCATGGTAGTTAAGGAATTTAGTTTGAATTAGAGTAAGTGTGACCATTCTATGTTTTATTAGCAAACGGTGGCTGGCATGATTCTTTTAGTGGTATATGTTGATGATATTGTAATTATAGGAAGCAATACTTCAGGAATCTCATCACTAAAGGCCTTCCTGAATTCTCACTTCCAAACAAAAGATTTAGGTAAGTTAAAATACTTTCTTGGGATCTAAATTATGAGAGGCAAAAAAGGCATTCTTTTGACATAGCGAAAATATGTTATAGATATGCTAAAGGAGATTGGGAAACTTCAAGCAACCCCAAGTAGCTTTCCCAAGATTCTGAATCCTTTTTTAGATATTGGTGATATCATATCATTTGATGAGCTACCAAAGGATGTAAGAAAAAAGGTTGATCCTGAGAAAATCAAGTTATATGCCTACATAAGTGATACCGTAGATTGATTGGGAAGTTGAACTATCTCATGGTGACACGCCCTAATGTGACCTTTCCAGTGAGTGTACTTAGTCAATTCAAGGCAGCACAAACTGTTGCTCAATAGAAAGCCTTAGAGCATGTCTTACATTACATGAAGAGTTCACCTAGTTGTGGTATACTCTATACAAATCATGGACATACCGAAATTGAATATTTTTGTGATGTTGATTTTGCAGTGTCAAAGGTGACTAGGAGGTCTACTTTAGGATATTGCGTGTTTGTAGATGTAAACTTGGTGTCTTGGAGGAGTAAGAAGTAGGATGTGGTATCTAAGTCAAGTGCAAAGGTTGAGTATAAAGCCATGGCTCATTCAATACAGGAGATTAGGAGGTCTACTATAGGATATTATAGATTTTGTAGTGTCAAAGGTGACTAGGAGGTCTACTATAGGATATTGTGTGTTTGTAAGTGTAAACTTGGTGTCTTGGAGGATTAAGAAGTAGGATGTGGTATCTAAGTCAAGTGCAAAGGTTGAGTATAGAGCCATGGCTCATTCAATACAGGAGATTAGGTCTACTATAGGATATTACATATTTTGTAGTGTCAAAGGCGACTAGGAGGTCTACTATAGGATATTGTGTGTTTGTAGGTGTAAACTTGGTGTCTTGGAGGGGTAAGAAGCAGGATGTGGTATGTAAGTTCAGTGTAGAGGTTGAGTATAGAGCCATGGGTCATTCAATATAGGAGATTAAGAGGTCTACTATAGGATATTACGGATTTTGCAGTGTCAAAGGTGACTAGGAGGTCTACTATAGGATATTGCGTGTTTGTAGGTGTAAACTTGGTGTCTTGGAGGAGTACAAATTAGGATGTGGTATCTAAGTAGAGTGCATAGGTTGAGTATAGAGCCACGGCTCAGTCAGTACAGGAGATTGTGTGGATTCACCAGTTAATAAAGGAGGTTGGCATTGCCACGTCATTACCTATAAAACTGTGGTGTGATGATAAAGTTGCTCACACATAGCTTCTAATTCTGTGTTTAATAAACGTAAAAAACACATTGAGATTGACTGTCACTTTGTATGTGATAAGATTAAGGAGAACTTTATTTCTACAGGACATGTTCCATCTAGTGACCAATTAGGAGATCTTCTAACTAAGGCCTTAAACGGGATTTATGTTGACTATCTTTGTAATAAGTTGGGCTTGATTAACCTCTACGCTCCAACTTGAGAGGTAGTGTTAGGAATATAGATAGGCATAAATGGTTAGAGGTATTTCGGTGGCATGAAATTGTTGACCATGTTTCGTTTCATTGTCTCACAATTCCTTTATCTTTGTTTCTATTTTATATATATGTTGTAAATCTTCTCATTTCAGATTATGGAATGTAAATATAATTTTGAGAACTCCTTTTACTTTCAACCTTTAAGGTGGCAAGCATTATGAATGTGGAGAGGGTGTTCTCTACCATCTTATTTTTAGGTGAAGAAATCATTCAATCAGTCTTTGATTAGTATAAAGTCCTTTATATTACCCTGAGGTACAAAGGGTTCATTATAGCCAAAGTGCTAATAGATGAAGGGTCAGTGTTAAATGTTTTGCTACTATCAATGGTTGAGCACTTATCAGTAAAGACATCAGAGGTTAAGAAGAGTAACATGGTGGTCAAAGTGTTTGATAGTACTTAGAGAGACGTGTTGGGAACAGTTTACTTGCCTTTACAAATTGTACCAACATTATTCATTGTAGACTTTCAGGTTATGAACATTGACCCATCCTACTCTATGCTGTTGGGGGGGCCATGGATACACTCAGCAAGGGTAGTACCTTCTACCTTACACTGGAAGGTAAAGTTCATTGATAGTAGGAAAATAGTAATAATCAAGTAAGAAGAAGAAATCATAGAGAGCAAGCTGAGTTCTCTTCCATACATTGAGGTTACGAGCGCGAAGGAACGGTTTTCTAAGGCTTTGAAATCAAAGAACCCAAGGGATATAAAAATGTCAACTCTATAGTAACCAAGATAATGAAGATAAATGGGTTTAAGCATGGTGAAGGATTGGTTGCTCAATTTTAAGGCATCAAGCCCCCCATAAATCTACGAGAGAATTATAAGCACCAAGGGTTAGGATATGAGCCAACATTGGAAAGACTATTGAAAGAGCAAGCAAGCAAGCTTGAAGACAGGGAGGGATGATGAGCACTCTGAAATCCCCCATATAAGGAAGACATTCCCTACGTCCTCTAAAATGATAAAGAAGTTGATTGTTGTAATGGTTTCAGAAAAAGGCCAAAAGACCTATACATGGATTTTAGCTGATGATTCTAGAAGAGCTCTAGAAAATTGGGAGTTTGAGGATACCTTCAATTCTATTACTTTAGAGTAACATAAATAGCTAAAAGTTGTCCTTTTATGTTTTTATGCGCCTTTAGGCAAGCTCTTATATGAACTATGAATAAAGAATGATATGCGAATAAAATTCACCTATTTATATCCATTTTCTTTTTTTCCTTCTGTTCATTCGTTGTTCATTTTCGCCTTCCAGGAAATCTATTTCCTTGGAACTACTGTCCAACGTAGAGGTTTCCAAGTCCTTACTTGTTGCCATTGATATGCATGATTACGAGTATGATGACAATGAGATCATTCAAGTATACACAAAAATCCTCAAATTTGATGATAATAGAATGTGCCCATATGAAGATGTAATTGAAGTAATAAACATGGGTACAGAGGAAGAAAAGAGAGAACTACAAATAGTAGATAACCCTGAAAGAGAGTAAATGGTTGAACTCTTCAAAGAATTCATGATTGTGTTTGCATGGTCTTATTGAGATATGCCAAGCCTTGATCCAGGCATTGCCTCTCACAAGAGTCCCTTATTCCTAGACACCAAGCCCAAAAAAGCAGAAATTGAGGAGGTTTACTTCTGACATGTCCTTAGCAATTTAAGACAAGATGATGAAGCAATTAGAGGTGGGTTTCTTAGAAGTAGCTAAATACCCACAAAGGATAGCAAATGTTGTTCTTGTCCTAAAGATGGATGACAGAGTTCAAATGTGCATTGATCATCGAAAGGAAAAGGGAAATGGTGTCTAGAAAGAAATAATAAAGAGAACTAAAAGAACTAATGGCACAAGAAATAATATTGCCATAATCAAGGTCGAAAGAGAAAATTGCCATTTGATCTTGAGATCAAATTTGGAAGGTGAAATGAAGGGCTAGGATTTTCTCTTCAAAAGTAAGAAGTAATTATGAGAATAGAAAAGAAAATTTCCTCTCCCATTTTGACCCTAGAAACCGTCCAACTTAAGGCAAAAAGGGGGAAGGAAGAGCTTGGTTAATTAGTCCAAGTTTGGTCTGAAAGAGGCAACCTTCACCTAAGAGGAGGGTGAATTGGGTGATGTGATAAATTTTTTAGTTGATACGGTGATATAAAAGTAACTATAGATTGAGTATAAAGAAGATTAATACACAAAGAGTTATACTGGTTCGGCCCAATTCCCAGGCCTATGTCCAATCCTTAGAGATCAAGACCTACTGAGATTTTCACTATCCTTCCAAGATCCAGTAGTCTCTTGGAACACTACAAGACAACAATCATCCTTAATGGACTATGAGCAGAAATATTCTAATACCTAGAATATTCTCTCCCCTTTAAGACAAGTCTTACATGCAGAAACAATCCTATGACCTTTCTCTCTTGCTCACGTATGTAAGTCTTACAAGCAACAACGTTCTCTTCTGCTTACACCTTTATAAGTCTTTCGAGCATCAATGTTCTATACTACTTGCACCTTGTAAGTCTTACGAGCAAAAATTCCTCTTAGGAATTCTCTTAACTACTTCTCTTGTAAGGATAACTACCCTCTCAAGGTTCCTTAAGGAAATTACTATGTCTCAAGTCTTCATGACTCTATCAACTCACTTCCCTTGGGGTCACCCATCCTAGGATTTCCCTGGGTTGAGCACGCTTAACTTTCGTGTACCCATGCTCAAACGTAGATACCAGCTCTGTCCATCGGTCCCCGTGACTACCCTCATCTCAAAAGACTGCCGGCCATCTCCTATCACCAAAATATTGGGTGTGGACCGCACATTGGCCTTGGTTGTACCCACTTCCTTGGGTTCCGCAATATCCTTAAACCATTCTCATCTAGTATTGCACTACTAGCTGCCCTTCAGTACTCACCATTTCTGTGGGTTGATTCATAAATCGGGAAGATACCCTCCTTTTGTACCTCCCGTCTGTGCATATTTCCTAGGATTATGTAATTAAGACCATAACAGTATATTATTCTATTGCTGGAACCGCCCTACTTCCAGAACCTCTTGGGCTCTTCCAGAACTGCTTGAAGCTCCTCCAGAACCACTTTCGGCTCTGATACCAAAATGTCATGCCCTTATCTCATTTTCACCTTTATTAGATTATTTGCGGAAAATGATATACGGTTCAGTGGGCAACACAGGAATAGTATAAATATAATGATAATATGTGCATAATTACAAAAAATCCCCATAAAGGTTTGTACATGATACTTACGATTAAGGTAGTAACACAAGGCTACTAAGGTGTCTAAACCCGTCCTAGTGAAACGGAGACATCTTCTCGTCTTCGTTCCACCACTCCAATCCTCTTGTATAGTTCTCTTCTTTGTTCTCAGCATATCTTTTGTCTTTTCCTATCTAAATTTTTGGTAGGGGAGGGTGAGATTCGAGAGAATATAAGTAGGAAACAAATACTAAAATGCATGCATGATAGATGCTATATGTATGATATGTTAGCTTAACTGGATGTATGCCATATAATGACATTTTTGTATGCTCAATGTTTCACACAACAAAACTATGGCCACAGCGAAAATAGAAACAGAGCTTCATTTATTCAAATATGCTCTACACAATCAAGTAAAGCAAGTAAGGTAAGTCCCCAACCTCTAATCTTTCTCCTTGATTTGCGTGCCAGCAACTCGGGCTCTCAACTCGGTCCTACAATTCCAAATGTACCATTTAGACACTTCTATAGTGTTTTTGGGGGTTATATGAATCTATTGTGAAAATTTACCAAAATGCCCTGGGGACCCCGGCTCGGCCCGCCATACCCTGTCTGATAGTACTTTTCCCAAAATTCTAACCTAGGCTATCTTGACATAATTTCACCCAAAGAATCCATTTCTGGACTTGGAATTACCAAATTCATTACCAAAAGATGAAATTTCCCTTGGCAGCCCCAATTTAAGGTTTTCAGGGGCGTTTTCGTAATTATGCTTTCTCGGCCTTTTCCGAAAAAGTGCTCAACTGTAACCCCAACTAATTTTACCTCATGAATCCAATGGAATCATTAAATCATTGAAAATCCAACTCTAAGACCCATTTCTAGAGCTGGCTGAAACTTTTAGGAACTCTAGGGAAAATTGGGGTTTTTCGGTTTCGGCTCCATAAACGTGTTTCTTTCTACTCCTAAACTCTTGATTGACTATTACATTAGGTTACAACTACCATTTAGTACCAATTTTGGCAGCATAATCCCTAGGCCAACCCATTTCCAAAAATTAAAACCAACGGCAATCCAGTGAAATTTCACTGATTAAATTGCCCACAGTAGCAAGAATAATCAATATATGAAGTTTACAAAGTTACCTCTTCTTCCTTCTAGTTTTTCCTTCTTGTGGCTGAAAACCCTAACTTCAAAACACCAAGATTTGTGCTTCAAATAATTTACATAACATATAAGAGAAGCTTAGGAGTAGAGTTATATGCGTTAGAAGCTATATCGTCGGACAAATTGGCTTACCTTGCGAGTTCTCTTCTCCTTCTCTCTCTAAAACCTTTCAAGGTTTCTCTCTCTATTTACAGCAAAAAGGACGTCATTTTTGGCTTGATGGAGGAAGAAGGTGATTTATTTTATCATATATGATATTGTATTTTAATTATGTAATCATTTTCCAAAATTCAGATTAATTGGAAATTCTAGTAGATTTCTGCCTAATCTTTGAAAAATCATACCTAATTCTAGAAAAATCAAATTGGAGTGATTCCAAATCCTATAAAACCCTTATTGAGTCTATTTTCAAGGAAAAATATAGCCTTTTTCTAGCTAGAAGCACACAATCCATAGAATTTCAATCTTTGCATGTTGTTCTAGAAACCTCACAGTTTTTTTGTGTTGAATTCAAAAATTTATATCTTTTTGTATATAGCTCTAATAGAGTCATATGACCAATTAAATTAAAGTTTAGGATGTCTAATTTCACCTTGTAAAATTTCATAATTGTTTCTCATCATTTGGTCATACAAAATCACATGACAAACTCACTGCCTCATAGGCAATTTCACCGAAAACATAATTATATTTTCCAAAATTCACCATTTTATTTTCTTTAATACCTCAAAGATATAAGAAATATTAGAGAATAGATTTGGAATATCTACTAAATCAGGGCTTAATAGTCCACTTAATTTAGGCTTATTCTCAAGCCTCCAATCCTAAATTCGAGGTATTACATAAATCACTTATTTTCTTGTCTTTTTCTTCACACAATGCACATGATGAGATAACAATACTTTCTTCTTATGACTAACCATTTCTTTAGCTACCTTGATGAATTCAGTATGCAATGCATTATATTCAGATAATATCTCATCATAAGTAGGTTTAGAATCACTTACCTCAGAGTCGATTCTTCTTCCTTGGCCACCAAGCATAGATTTACAACTTCGTCGTTGTTGCTTTCTTTATCCGATGAGCTATCACCCCATATGGATGATATGTATGCTTTCTTTTTCTGCTTCTTTTTGTCTTTGTTTTTGAAGCATTCATATTTGATATGTCTAGGCTTTCAACATTCGTAGCATACTATCTGTTGCTCCTTATTTTCTTTCTTGCTTGGTCTGCCTTGGTAATTCTTGAAGTTCTTTTCGCCTCTTCTATAGAACTTCTTGAATTTCCTCACGATCATTCCCATATCATCATCATCAGGGACATTTTCATTTTTTGAAGAATGAGCTTCCTTGATAGCTTTGAGAGGGACTCCTCTCTTCTTTTTATCATTGAATTCTTTGAGTTCTTTCTTGAATTTTAGCTTTTCTTCATACTCAGAAAGACTTCCAAATAGAGCAACTATGGATCTCATTGATTCATGTTTGGCTTCTTCGATAGCTATCACCTTTGCATCCCATTCTTTCGTAAGAATGTTAAGAATCTTTCTTTCCTGGGAATTTTGATCAAATATTTTCCCAAGTACTAATAGCTGATTAACAAGATGAGTATACCTAAGTTTGAATTCAGAGATCCTTACTCCATGCTTCATTCAAAACAAATCATACTCTGTGATCAAAGTATTAACTTTGTTTTCTTTGATTCCAGATGTACCTTCATAAGCGATCTCAAGAGCATCCCAGATGTCTTTAGCTATGGGTAGTGTGCAGATTCGAAAGTATTCCTTTTGAATGAGGGCACTTTGTATCATTAAAATAGCTTAACTGTTTAATGTTACTAACCCCTTGTCACTGTCGTCGAATTCTTCCAAATTCTTCTTTATGACTCTATCTTCGATTTTCTTCATTGGAACATAATCACTATCTTGTATCACATTCCATAATCCGTATTCATTAGGCATCACAAATACTCTAAACATAGTTTTCCAGAATAAAAAAATGTTCTCCAGTGAAACCAAGAGGTCTAGTGATAGAAGCTCCGTCTGGAAGAATGTTCTCATGCAATATTGCCATTTATTGGATCATTCTTAAGCTGTTAGGCTCTTCGAAGAAGACCTTACTTTGATACCAAATGAAAGAAGCAAGATTCATCGAAGAGCAAGGTGAACTGGGTGACATGATAAATTTTTCGGTTGATACAGTGATATAAAAATAATTGTAGATTGAGTAAATATGAGAAGATTAGTACACAAAGAGTTATCTGGTTTGGCCCAAGTCTCGAGCTTATGTCTAGTCTTTAGAGATCAAGACTTACTAAGATTTTCACTATTGTTCCAAGATTCAATGGGCTCTCGGAACGCCGCAAGACAACAACCATCCTTGAATAGACTACGAGTAGAAATATTCTAATACCTAGAATTTTCTCTGTCTCTTATGACAAGGCTTACATGCAAAAACAATCCTATGACCTTTCTCTCTTACTTATAGATGAAAGTCTTACGACCAGTAATGTTCTCTCCTACTTACACCCCTGTAAGTCTTACAAGTAGCATCGTTCTCCACTGCTTGCACCTTGTAAGTCTTACGAGTAGAAAGTCCTCCTAGGAATTCTCTACTTTTCTCCTCTTATAAGGATAACTACCCTCTCAAGGTCCCTCTACCTTGAGATCAAAATAAAAATATAGTTTTGAAGTGTATACAAACTCTCTCATATAGTAGAAATTATAAACACTGAAGTGTAATATGAAGATAGAGAATATATGAAAACAGAGACTCTCGTGAATGTTTGCTATAAGCTTTTGTATGATGTTCTACTTGTTCACTTGTCTTTGATCATCTATATTTTATAGCTAGTTGTTTTTGTCCATTGAATAATAGTCGTTGTGGAGTGGCATGCATACATTTTAAATCTCCAAAAAAGATATCATGGTAGGTACGTGCTTAGTTGGTCGTAATAATTATATAATCCGTTGTTTGACTTTCTCCGTGTATCTCTATTTCAAACATTCAATCTCTTGTTTCACTCTTGAAGCATATGTTAAGTGATGTTTATAATAATAATAATAAGTGAAATTAGAACGAATATATAGCATTAAACTATGTTCGGATTGATCACTGTAAGTCTGTTGCATTTTGGCTTCTGATAGAGCATCACTTGAGTGCACTGAGGCCTCACTCGAGTGCAACATCATATTTCCTCTTTTGCTTCAGCTTTTGAGTTGCTCTTCCACATGAAAAGCAAGAGTGCATTTTCTCACTTGTGAGTGTTGTGGGTCCTCACTCGAGTACATCTTGTTTCACTCGAATGCATGTGTATTTAGTACTATGGACTTATGTCTCTGGATAACACTTGCAACATATTTTTCAAGAGTTTGATTTTGCAATTGCAGGTGATGTGGGTCCCCACACAAGTGATGTTGTCTCACTCGAGTACACCATTGTATTTCAACTTCAGGCTTTGCTTTTTGACAGCACTTGCACTACTTTTGTACAAGTGATATTTTTCACTTGTGAGTGTTGTGGGGTCCCTTCTTGTGTACTAAAATGCTTACTCGAGTGCACCAATAATTCTTTGCTCTGGACAACCTTTTAGTCAGCACTTGCATCAAAATCAGAGGAAGTGTGTTTTCTCACTCGCGAGTGTTGCTCTATCACTCGAGTACCAAAGGCATTGCTTGAGTGCACTTCTCACTTTTAGCTCTTCCTTGCTTTTGGGTAAATGCTTCCTATACCATACTTGTAACTCCCTTCCTTATAAACAGTAATTATAATTTGAAAATACATAATTAAGTGGAATTAGAGACTGACGGATAATAAAATTTCATCTTTAATCCTATCCTTGAGATAGGGTTTTTTTATAGATTTCTTTCAAAATCGTTTTAACCCGGTCTCCTATTCATATTTCGAATATAACTACTTTTTGCAGTCAAATTACATTCATACATATCAGACTGTATAGCAAAATCCTAGCAACCCCTGGGTTTCATATATATATATATCAACTAAGGGTTTATAAATTCCCATTTTGGGGATTATACAAGGTCATACCAACATTTACATCCCAAATATATATATATATATATAATAATCCCATTTAAAATTGATAGCCAACAACCAAGATTACATCTCTATGGAAGTCCTAGCCGCCTTTGGTCGTCTCTTTCCTCTTGGAGCCACTTGCCCTATCTGAATGTTGGTCAATGGAAAGAATGAGATTCAAAAGAATCCCAGTAGTAACAAATCACTCATACCATACATAATCACAAAGCATACAATGACATCATCAAGCAGCATAGCAACCTGAAACACAGCATACAAGCAGTCACTTCTACATATAGTCACATAGTCTCATCCCCCGTATCTCTACCGCCCTGAAGGCACGGTCCTCCCACCAGAACCACCGATGGGCCATAAGTGAAAGATTCACAAATAGCCTTTTGACTTTCACATATAGCCTTACGGCTTCCACATAGTCTCATCCCCCGTAAACTAATGCCTCGAAGGCACGGTCCTCTACCAGAAACATCGATGAGCCGCAGGTGATAAACCTACAAACAATGATAAATCAAACAAACAATATATCATATATAGTATAAGGGAAAGCGTCACTAACTTGTTCTTTCTGAGCGTGCTCTAGCACAAATAGCTCATGAGTAGGGCAAATATCAAATCCTAAAAACCAAAATCAAGGACGACGGATTAATCTCCATTCCAAGTTTTTGATTACATAACACTTAAAGTTGGTTATCATTTGAACTCTTTAGGTGGCTACTAGAAGCCTAAATACATGCCTAAAGGGTTGGGAAGAACTTGACCAAAACCCCCTCTCATAATTAAAAACACTGATTTTAAATCATGCACTCGAGTGATAGATGGTGCACTCGAGTGATAAGACAACTTGCACTCAAGTGAGGACAGCTTACTCGTGCAAGTACTTGGCTGAGAGCAACAATTGAGATAGAACATAATCATAGCACTCGAGTCCTGAACTTAATACTTGAGTGATAGCCTCATACTCACCTAAGTCCTACAAAGCAAGGCACAGGAAGTGACTACTCGAGAGCAATGGAAACTTTAAAATGAGAAGTGCACTTGAGCAGCAACCCTAGCTCTCGAGTGATGGCATAACACTCACGAGTGTAAGCACACACTCTTGAAAAATGGGCTGCAAGTGACAACTCGAGACACTACCTCATAGTGCAAAATACCTGCACACTTGAGTGAGACAAAATGCACTCAAGTGAGGACCCATATTACTCGCAAGTGAGACAATACACTTCTGCTTTGTTTGTGTGGGAGTGCTACTGAGACTGAAGAAAAGAAAGAATAGGATGCTGCACTCGAGTGAGACCCCAGATCACTTGAGTGAGGCTTATCAGAAGCAAAGCGCAGCAAATGACATAATTTTCCAGATTTTACCTAATATGCTTCCAATGGTCTTAAAGTTAACAAATAACCTATTCCCACACAAATTTTCATAAGGAGTCCATTAGAAACACTAAAACAACCAAATTCCTATCACAATAACAAATTTCACACTTCCCAAACTAATTGAAGCCCAAAACCACTAAATGACCAACTTGCCTTCCAAGATTTCAAACCAACTCCCATGACACAGACACAATATGACACTAAATCCACTATATCACACTAGGCAATTCATATATTTCCAAATTATACCAAAATCAGGGCACAAATCACAAATTTCAAAACTTAACCAATGATCTCAAGATTTAAGCCAAACTGAATCAAATACTCACCTCTACCTCTTCCTAAGGTTGGTTCCTCGATTCTTCCACTTTCAAATTTTGTCAAGTACTCAAATGCCACCTTTCAAAAATCTAAAACCATAGCAATGAAGCTCTCATCACCATGAACAAAATTAATGAAGAGTACTTGAGCATTCAAAGTCATTAACAAAGCCAAACCTTACCATTCACTTTCTCTTTCTCTCTTCACTTGCGTGAAAATGGAGTCTTGAGAGAGAGAAGATGAGATGATGACGATGAAAGTGAGGATTTTTGGCCCTCCCATGCATATTAGCCGACCTTGAGGGAGAGACATTCACTTTCTCTTTCTCTCTTCACTTACGCGAAAATGGAGTCTTAAGAGAGAGAAGATGAGATGATGATGATGAAAGTGTAGATTTTTGGCCCTTCCATGCATATTAGCCGACCTTGAGGGAGAGAGGAGAGAAGGAAAAATGTTGAAATTTTGACCTTGATCCCATAGCTCTCATGTTGCCACTTGTTATGATCTTGCACATCTCCCATGAGTTCATATAAGCACCTACACATACAATTCCATTCTCTTGCACATTGAATCTCAACCATTGATCTTTGAGTTACTAAGGAGCTTCCTCTTCAGTAACTGACCAATCGGTCGGTAGTTTTCCTTTTACCCATTTTCCCCCTGATTATGGCAATTCTTACTGAATCACCACAAACACATTTATATCATCCCAGTTTACATTCATTCGCCTTCCCCTACCCTTAGGATTTATTTTAAGCTTTTTCACACAATTAAGCTTAAATGCAGGGTTTAGGCATTGACTGCAACACATTCAAATTGTAATTCACGTCTTATTCTTCAAGAGTGTTTATTCAATACTAATTACATTCACATTTGAAGTTATTCGCCCTTAAGCCCATTTTTGGGGCATTACAAAACTTGTAGGACTTGAGTGAGCTTGAGGCTCTCACTCGAGTATTGAGTTCGTGCTCAAGTGCAACAACCATTTTCTTTCTCTGACTTTGCTCTTTGTCAAAAACTTCTATGAGTGTGCCTTCATGCCCGAGTGCAAATCTAGTCATCACTCGACTGCGATGCCTCTTACTCGAGCATTGCTGAAAAATGTCTGAAATGAGTTGCTCTCCATAAAATACTTTTAGGCTTACACTTCTAGGACTCAAGTGCAAAATGGATTCTCACTCCAGTACGAGTTTCATCACTTAAGTACATTATTAAAATCATAGCAACCATTACTGAACTTTATGAAATGCATTTGGTAATCAATTGAATCAATATTTATGACTTCAAAGCATAAGTTTCTTACCAAAACACATAACCATCTTTTGTTATCATCAAAGCTTGGATTCTAACATTCTCCCCTTTTTTTATGATGACAAAACCTTGGTGATGAATTTGAAGACTCGATTGAATTGAAAAGTCATCGAAAACATTCTTAATATTTCCAAAACATTTTTAGGATTTCCAAATGCACTTTTACTAAAGTTTTGAGTTTCTTGACTTATTTTTGAACTTAACTTCAAGATTTCTTGAAAAGCTTCCAATGGCCACTCAAGGTAAAGATAAGTCATAATACCACAAAAATTGAATAATAAACTTATTGAACAATTAAAGAACATGAAAATAAGCTTGGATTCATTTACAAACTTGAAAAGAACATTGGTAAACAGAAAATCAAAATCTACCCAAATGATATCTAGATAAACCCATATAACCCCTAAAACATCAAAAATCGGCAGTTAATAACCTAGAACCCAAAAAATACATCAAAACTCAAACATTCCCCCTTAATCTAGCCCTAAGTCCATATCAGTCAAGTAGACAACACAAATAACATCACATGTTCTTCTCCCCCATTTTGTCATCATCAGAAACGGGCTGAGGGAAAGTGATATTTGATGGTTAAGGCGGAGTATACAACACCATGGTAGTAGAGGGATCAATAGGATCATGCTCAAATAGTAGAGATAATGGTTGAGGAGTAAAGGTTGTAGGCTAGGATGATGATGGCTGATTAATGGTCATATCGATTAGGGTAGCTATCTTGGGATCAGTGTAAGTGAAGAGTATATGGGTCTGTGTTTGGGATGGTGAAATAGTGGTGGCAGGTGTAGAAACTAGAGGTATATCAGGTTGAGGAGTCAGAAGTTGAGTATGTAAGAAAGTTTCTAAAACACTAATTCTCTTCGAGTATTCTTCCTAAGCCTTAAACATCAGGTCAAAGTTGGCATTTGCCTTATCTGCCAACTTGGTGACTTGAAATTTCATCTTGTTGACCAGTTTCTCATATTCATTAAGCAATTCCCGTTTCAGGCCTACTATTGCTTAATTGATCACATCGGCCAGATAACCCCAAAGAGAAGCACTGAGGAATGATAGAGGTGGAGATGGAACTTGTGCGAAAGACTGAGCCTTATCACCTCTTGATGGTATGGGTTCTCTCTGAGATATGGCCTTGGTCTTATGACTAAAAGAGTGATCCCCATGTGTGCCAACTATTACGGCTAAACCTTAGAATCCTTACCTTCTCAATTCCCTCCAAGTACCAAACTTTGTTTGCTAAAGAATGAGAGAGACAAGTTTGGGATATGGTATTGTAGTGGATCTAGATGAAGAAAATCAAAATCTTTTCATCTCACTAAAAATCAATTCACCAACATCCCTTTATTGGCTGGCTAGAAAGGAAGCAAAGAAGTAGTAATCTCTTTGGGAAAAGTGAGTAAAGTTTTTGGACTTGTTGATTATACTCTAGGTATAAACATAGAGATGGGCACAATGAGAGTCAGGCATATAAATAGGTTTGAAAATGAGCGATCCCACTAGGTCGTCAAGTCTTAATCTCTGGAAGGCTTCATTGGCTGAGAGTGAGGATGGATTGCTAGGAAGAGCTACATAGCCAAAGATGTGGTTGATGATAGAGGGGGATATCATAATGTGTTGGGCTCTAATAGTAATGGATATTCCTTCCTCTATTGTCTCTCCAGTTCTGGATACAATGTTGTGCACTTACATATTGTAGTAAAATGTTCTCATAACAGTGGGTGGATAAGGCAAGTGCACAAGCAACCACGGTTCATAAAAGTCTTAGAATGGTAGGAAATTTAGGCCACAGTTTGCACTCAGATAATCTAAATCCATATATACCACAGGGTAAAAGCTATATTAGGAAAATTTAGCGTTATATACCTTCTAATTGTGTGGCTTTAGTTCCTGGGTGTTAAAGCCTTCTAGAGGAACTGTTTCTTGATCTTCTTCCTCTAGATCCTAAGAAGTGAATGGTGCTCCTAACTGAGTACCAGCGTGACTGAATTGCCTAACATGATGAGATGAAGAGGAACCGGCTTAGGAGGCAACCTTGCCAACCAAGGCATCTAACTTTGACTTCTCGATTGCTTCCCAGAGTTGTAGATTGAAGGAATCGTCAAAGGAAAACTCTTGTGGAACTTCTTTGTCTTCCCCTTTCCTCTTCCTTATACCTCTTTCATTTGAGAATGTGTGACAATAAGCTCCTTAAAGATAACTCCCTTTGTTTTCTTCGGAGGTGGTTGAATCTCTTTAGCCACCTTCAGCTTTGGATGTCTCTTTTTATCCGAGGTTGTCCTTTTCTTGGTAGTCTTCAGTTTTGAAGAGGTGTTGGTGTAGAAGAAGGTGAAGGTGTCAGAGTTGGAGTTGGAGTTGATGTCATCGACGATGTTGCCAACTCATTGGGGGCGGAATGAGAAGGTGAGGAATGGAAGAATTCTAGGAAACTTGATGAACCTCTGTTCTAACCATTTTGAGAGAGTTAGAAAGGGTTGAAAACCAAAATTGACTATGAAAGCTTCAGTGAGATTTTAGAAGTTTAGGGCATGAATGAGGAGTTTAAATAGAAAACCTTGACCTTTTAGAGATGATTGAAGAGTTGCAATCGAAAATAAAAAAGATTTGAGGTGTGACGGATGAGTAAGGAGACACTTTTGAGTAAGAAGAAAAAGTATGCCATTTGAGCTATCATGTAACTGATATAGACCTTGATACTTGAGTAAGAAACCTATGCACTTGAGTGTTCATACTTATACACTCGAGTCGCCTATTTCTATGCTTGAGTGAGACAGAGAAAAATTCAAGAAGACTTGTAAATGTGTACTTAGTATGAGTGTATTTTGTTGTGATCTTCATCTTTGTACTCAAGTCCTCTAAGATCACTTGAGTAAACTATGCTTTCAAGCTGATTTATGAATTTGTACCTATGGCACTCGAGAGTTCTTACCTCACTTTCAGGTGCATTCTCCCTATACTCGAGTGAACTATTTTCTCACTCAAGTAAGACCCAACATACCAGTTGAATTTTATGTGAGCTTTTAGTACTTCAACCTCCTCTGTTAACCTCTATTTTAAAAGGTAGAAACATAGCATATGAGTTAGACTTGCACTCGAGAGTTCATCCATGATTCAAGTGTCCTCTCCTGCACTCGAGTGACAATCAGGCAAAACAAACTTCTAGCTACTCTGATGCTTAAGTTAGTATGGTTATCATTAAAACTCATATTAAACATAATAATTAACAAGAGACACTTACAACTCATTAGGATTAACCATTTCCAATTCTCTCCATATATATAAAAAATTGATCTTTAGGAATCGGCTTTATGAATATATCGGTGAGTTGAAGATGACTAGGAATGAATTATACTTTGACATCTTTCTTCTGTACATCAGTTGGATGTCTATGTGCTTAGTTCTTGAATGTTGTACAGGATTTTTAGCCAAGCTAATAGTACTAGTATTGTCACAGTAGATAAGTATCTCTTTCAAGTATATTCCCAACTTTCAAGTATATTCCCAAGTCCTGAAGTTGGTGCTTCAACCGTAGTACTAGAGAACAATAGCTTGCTACAGTTATATGTTCAGCTTTAGTGGAAGATAATGATACTGTGTTCCGCTTCTTGCTGAACCATGATACCAGAAAACCTCCAAGAAATTAACATTGTCTACTACTACTTTTTTTGTCAGTTTTGTATCCTCCGTTATCTGAATCTGAATAGGCCATCAAATATTCATTTCATCCTTTTGGATACCATAAGCCAAGTTATATAGTGTCTCCTAGATATTTGAAAATTCTCTTCACAGTTTCTGCATGTGATACCTAAGGAGCATATTGATACCTTGCACACATTCCAATACTGAATTGTATGTCCTGCCTACTTGCTATTAGATAGAGTAATAAACCAATCGTTCCCTATATTTAGTAATGTTGAAATTAGGGCCTTTTACATCATCATCCAGCAGTGTAGTAGAGCCCATTGGAGTGTCAGCTCCATTGACATTTTCCATTCCATACTTCTTTAATAACTCCTTTAATATTTAGTTTGAGATATAAATATCTCATTCCTTTGTTGTTTGATTTGAAGTCTAAGAAAGAAGTTTAATTCTCTCATCATGGACATTTCAAACTCTCCCCTAGCATAATCTTAGAAAATTCATGACAAAGAGATTTGTTAGTAGCACCAAAGATAATATCATCAACATATATTTGAACAATTAAAAGATCATTTCTGTTATGTTTAATGAAAAGTTTCGTATCCACTTTTCCTCTGACAAAGTTTTGATCATGAAGAAAATTTTGCTTCGTCTTTTGTACCAAGCCCTGGGTGCTTGTTTTAAATCGTATAAAGCTTTCTTGAGTTTGAAAACATGATAAGGTTTTATGTCATGTTCAAAACTAGGGGGTTGCTCTACTTATATCTCCTCCATGATATAACCATTTAGAGAAGCACTTTTCACATCCATTTGATAAAGTTTAAAACCTTTATTGCATCCAAAGGCTAAGAGTACTCATATGGCTTCCAATCTTGCCACTGGAGCATATGTCTCCTCATAATCAATACCTTCTTCTTGATTATAGCCTTTAGCAACTAACCTAGCCTTGTTTCTTACAATGATTGCTGATTCTTCAAGTTTGTTTTTGAAAACCCATTTGGTTCCTATGACTGATTGACCTTTTTGGTTGAGGTACCAAATCCCAAACTTGATTTCTTCGAAATTGATTTAACTCTTCTTGCATAGCAATCACCCAATCATTGTCAGAAAGTGCTTCTTTGACATTGTGATACAGGTGTAAGTGGCATCTTATGTGGTATCCAACAAAGCATTAAAGTTGGCATCCAAGGCAACGATAAAAGTACTACATGGTAGCTTGGGTGACATCTACAATGAACAAGATGTTATCCCTATTATCCAATAAGATTCTAAGCAAGACCAAGATCCTCTTTATGACATTGACGGCCCAATTACTAAAAGCCCAAGAAAGAGTGAAGTGTTCGTGTGTTCATTCTTGTTTTCTAGCCAGTATGATACTACTTGATATGATGAGGGTATCATATTGGCTAGAAAACAAGTAAGAACACATGAATGGGATGGATGATCAAAGGTAGGACCTTAAGAGAACCTGTCTCTTACAACCCTAGCCACAAGACACCACAAGGATGATCAATCCTTGATATAGTCAGAGTATTCACACGAGAATACAAGGATGCAAGCAAAGCCCACACAAGAGAAAAAAACTCTCAATTATCATTCAAGTCTGAAAATGTAGTACAAAAACGTAGCCATATATAAAGGCCACAAAAGAACACTCTAGAGTTTGAAAACCTAGTCATGAATGCAATAATTAATGCCTTAATGATGATTGATTGTCTTGGTTGGCACTCTTCAAGCCAAAGGAATTAGGAAATTACTTATTCTTCAAGACTAAGTCAACTACCTAAAAATAGGAAATAAAACAAAGTCTTCAAGAGCAATCTTTGACCAAAAGGCCTTATTTAATGAAAATTAAAAAAAGAAAACTAATAAAAACAAAATTAAATCATATTTGATGTATAAGGACACCTTCTAGATGCTTCTTGATGTGTCTTAGACGTCACTTATGATCCTCCTTCAAGGCACATGCTTGTCACATGGTATTTTAAGTGAATTCTTCAATCTGGACTGCACATTGCCATGTGCTCAAGCTTCTATGTGTTGTAAAATCATGTATATGGACTTGAATAGGCATGGTTAAGGACTCATTTGCACCCTCAACATATATACTAACATTATGGGCCATTAATGAAGCAAACTCAAGCTTAAATGTTTTCTGCAACCTCTCGAACACTTCACTCTTTTATGGGCTTTTAGTAATTGGGCCGTCAATGTCATGAAGAGGATCTTGGGCTTGCTTAGAATCTTGTTGGATAATAGGGATAACATCTTGTTCCTTGTACATCCACCTAAAGCTGCCATGAAGTACTTTGTCGCTGCTTGGATGCCAACTTTAATGCTTTGTGGGACACCACATAAGACGCCACTTATACCTCTATCATATTGGAAGGTTCAATCTCAAAAATAAAAGCTAAAATGTTACTTCATTAGCAATTCTATTTCTGGTTTTGACACCTTCGTGAATATCTCTAATTACTTGATCAATTGGATGATATTTAATATGTCTCCATGCTTTTGGTTAAGCATGATCACTGACACCTTTTTCATTTTGAAAATCATCTATTTGAAAATCATTTTGATTTGAAATGATTATATTTTTAGTTTTCTTTATCAAATTCATTTGTTCTTCATCAAAAGCCTTTTTTTTAGAATCAAGTTCATCAAACACAACATGAATGGACTCTTCAACAGTACATGTTCTTTTATTAAACACTCTATATGCTTTACTTCTATTAGAATAACCTAGAAATAAACCCTCATAAGACTTTGAATCAAATTTACCCAATTTTTCTTTACCGTTATTGTAAATGAAGCATTTACATCCAAACATGTATAGGTGAGCAAAATTTGGCTTTCTCCCTTTGTAAAGTTCATACGGTGTCTTTCCAAGTGATTTGCGGATATATGCTCTATTTGAGATATAATATGTAGTACTCATTGTATCCGCCCAGAATACTTTTGACATCTCTTTGTTATTGAGCATAGCCCTTGCCACACTAGTACATTAAGAGTTATGTATTTTTGAAGTTAGTCAAGTAAAACTAGCATGTTTATGTGATAGTGTCTAATGAATGGTAATTTTGGAATGTTGTGCATCCAATTGGCTAAAGGAAATATTTTTACTTGTAAATAGCTTAATAAGGGTCACATAGTCTTTATAACCACTGAAATTAAATATTTGTACAAAAAGATATGAATTTTCAAAGTTGGTCAAAAATTTTGCTAGCTTTTAGTAAATGTGCGAAAATAAAAAGGTAATGGCACAATGTGATTACCTAGAACTGATGTGTGTTTGGTTTGAAGAGAGGGGAGGGGTCCTCATTCTCTCACTTGGCTTGAATTGTTGAGTGGGATGGAAGCCAAAATTTTGGCTCTCATTCCCTTCCCTCCCTTTCTTTTTGGCTCTCATTACAAAAAAACCCCTCTACGCCCCTCTAACAAACCAAATAAGATAACATAACCCTCTCGCCTCCCTTCCCCTACCCTCCCTTCGCCTCAAACCAAACACACAAAAGGGTAGAAATAACCAATTTGGGTTAGTTTGACCTTAATGCTTCTTCATTTGACTTAGTGTATTAGCCCCAATGATAACCAACTTGCATGTTTGAATTATAAAAGATTTAGACTAAGTAATAACTCGTATTCCCTAAATTCTAATTATAGGATTCAATATCTACCCTGAGTGCTAGAACCAAGACAACTATGAGCCGAAAGGCTATGGTAGTATAACTTATGTATTTCTTTGCATGTATAATTTAATCATTGGCATTGTGAGGACGGGTAGGTCCTATGCATGTGGACCAAGTAGGTCCTATGCATGTGGACCAAGTAGGTCCTATGTATGATGTGATAGCTGCATATTGATGAATACGGTGATGTGATGATTGTTTAACATGCTCTATGTATTTACATATCATATGAGTGATTGATGTTTACTAATGACATTCTTTTGAATCTCACCCCTTTCCAATGACTAACCTACAACAAAGGCAAGCTGTTTGAAGGGCAAGAAGGTAGTCATGGACGAGTAAAGGGTGCCAACAGAAGATTAAGAATTTCTATTAGTTATCTATTTTGATTATTGTATATGTTGTATGTCACACCTTATCTTAATTTCACCTTTACCAGAGTATTCGCTGAAAATGATATGCGGTTCGGTAGGAAACATAGGAATAACATAAATATACTAATAATATGTGCATAATTATAGAAATTCCCCCTAGGGGTTCGTACATAATAATTACCATCAATATAGCCACACATGGCTACCAGGGCGTCTAAACTCGTCTGAGTGAAACGGAGACATCTACCCATCTTTGTTCAACCACCACAATCCCCTTATATAGTTCTTTTCTTTACCCTCAGCGTATCTTCTATCTCCTCCTATCTAAATTGTTGGTAGGGGAGGGTGAGATTCGAGAGAATCTTAGTGGGAAAATAGTACTAATATACATGCAAGATAAATGCTTAATGCATGACATGCTTGTATTACATAAACTCATACTAACACAATGACATATCTGCATGCTCAATGTTCTGTGCAACAAAGCTATGGCAACAGTATAAACAGAAACAAAGCTTTAATCATTCATATATGTTTCACAAAATCAAGCAAAGCAATAACATGCATCAATACATAGCACAAATATCAAATATATGCATGAGAGGCAAGTTCCCTACCTTAACCCTTTTCCGCCTCGAAACTGTGCCTCGTAAAGTATGACAACAGCTCGGCCTCAATATTCGATTCTACAATTCCCAATGTACCATTTAGATACTTCCATAGTGTTTCTGGGGGTTATATGAGCCTATTATGAAAATTTACCCTGTCCAGTCTGGATGTACTTTTTCGTAAATTCTATCCTAGGCTATCCTGACATATTTGTGTCCAAGGAATCTGTAACCCCCTTCTGTAATTATATCCAGATTATGGGATTAAAGTGAAATAGAGATCAATAACAATCAAATAACATTTATAAACCCATATACCAGACGGGGTTTTCACAAATACCTTTCGAAATCATTTATAACCTAGTCTCACATTCACATTCCGAATACAATTACTACACAAAGATAAATCACATTTAAGTATATCAGAGTACGCAATGTAATAATTCCAGCAATTCTGGATTCCATTTATTAACTCAAGCTTTATAGGGCACATTCGCCTATTACAAGCCCTCATATGGGGATTACGCAGATTTATCTCATACACATAATCAAATCCTCATCCACATACATATATACACATCCCAACTATAATGATAACCAACTACCAGAATGACAACTCGAAGGAAGTCCTCATCGCCCTGGCTGCTTACTCCATCACCGATCTACTACCCTGTCTGAAAGGTTAGTAGGGGGAGGGTGAGATTCAAGAGAATCTCAGTAGGATAACACTATCAATATGCACGTACAATACATGTTTAATGCATGACATGCTTGCATCACACAACTCATGATAACACAATGACATTTTTCAAGCTCAATGATTCGAACAATATACCTATGGCCATAGCATAAATTGAAACATAGCTTCAAATTACACATAATTATGCAAAGCTAAGACATGCACCAACACACTAACACATATATCAAATACAAGCAGAAGAGATATGTTCCCTACACTCTTTCCACGTAAGCTCCAGCACAGCTGCTCACGAACAAAACGAACATCGAACCACAACCAGGGCAAACATCAACCCTATAACCAAAGCAAGGACATAGGGTTAATCCCTTTTCCAATTCCTTAACTCTCAAACACTTAAGTTGGTTATCATTCAACCTTTAGGTGGCTAATCAAAGTCTAAACATATGCCTAAAGGCTTGGGAAACACTTGACCAAAGATCACCTTTTAAAAGTTCAAAATGCTGATTTTTGGGGGTTGGCCGCGGCACACAAATCCACTGGCCACGCCAAAAACTGCCCAGAAACATTTGGGCCGCGGCCCAGAATCCGCTGGCCGCGGCCAAGAAAATCCAGTTTCTTGGCTGAACTTCCAAAAATCATAACTAATTCCAAGAAAATCAAAATGAGGTGATCCCAAAGCCAAATGAAAGCTATTCAAGTCCTCTACATAGGAAAAATATTTGCCAATACTGGAAATCACCACATAAATACAGAATTCCCCAAAACTCAAGACTGTACCAAAACAGAATCCATTTTCGACCTCAGACTTTGGACAGCTATAACTCCCAGTTCCCAAAACGAAATGGCACAAATTATATGTCCATTTTGAAGCTTGGGAGGTGAAATTTAAGACTGGAAAGTTTCCTAATTTTCTGACTTCAGTTGCCCAGTCAAAACGGCCACACAACAAGATTGCCCAGACAGAATTTACACTGGACAGAATTTCCAGTTTTGCAACCATTGTGTCCAATCCAATTCAAACCAATTCTAATGATTAAATACCACAACATGACACCATTTTTAACACAAAACAACATCCAATTCCACCATTCACATTCCACACGAAAATACCATAAAATCAGGGCAAAATTCACAATTCACCATACTTAACCAAAACTTACAAAACTTAGATCAAAAGGAAGCAATCACTCACCTCTTCCTCTTTCCCAAACAAATTCCTTGATTCTTCATCTTTCCACTTTTGCTCAAGCAACAAAACACCTCCAATCAAGAATCTAAAACCATAGAGATGAAGCTCTCATCACTATGAACAACTTTATAGAAGAGTGTTTAAGCTAAAGAGAACAAGAACAAGGCTAAAACATCACCTTTCATTTTCTCTTTCTTCCCTTAAGCATGGCGCCATAGAGAATGAAGGAGAGAGAGCATGAGATCAGTTTTGGCTCCCAATTAGCCCACTTAACCGACCTAAAAGGGAAGAGAGGAGAGAGGGAAGAGTTTGACATCTTGACCTAATCCAAAGTTCCAAAACTTGCCAAGTGTCAACATCTCAACACACCTCCCATGAGCTCACATGAGTACACCACATGGGATTCCACCCTTTGATCTATTACACAATCAATCTCAACTATTGATCTTTGAGTTACCAAGGAGCTTCCTCTTCTGTAACCAATCAATTGGTCGGTAACTTTACCGTTTTGCCCCCGATTATGGTAATTCCCTTGGAATACCACCAAACACATTTTCTCATTCATTTACATCATACATATGCCCTTCCCCTTATTTTTATTCAATTTAGATGTTAATCCATAATTGAACTCAAATGTAGGGTTTTGGCGCTGCTCATAACACATACGAATCACATTCGAATCCTAAATCACATCATATTCTCCAAAAGGGTTATTTATCACTAACCACATCCACTTTTGGAGTCATTATCTCTTAATCACAATTTGGGATCTTGCTAAACCAGGGCTTCGCAGTCCACTAATCTCAGGCTTATTCTCTAGCCTCAAGTCTCAAAATTCGTTACAATACACCATCATTGAGAGCCAATACTTCCATAGCGCTAATCTATGATTTAACATCATGACGGCTGCACTCTATGGTTCTTCATCAAGGCGGCTACACTCTAGGGTTGTCATCACGGCGACTCCATGCTAGGGTTCATCGTCATGGTGGCTCCATACTATAGTACCAAAACTCTCCATAGTAGCCCTTTGAGATCAAATTTCCCTATAGTCAGCCCTCTCCAATTAGAACTCTCCGTAGGTAGCCCTTTCCTATTAGAATTCTCCGTAGGTAGCCCTTTCCAATATGAATCCTCTATAGATAGCTCTGTCTAGTTAGTCATCTCAAGATGAAGGTATCATTGTAATGAGAACTTAGAACCCATTCGCACATTCCATCTTTTGTCTCAATCTTGAGACCATATCTCTTAACTATTCATGGTTCCATCATAAACCTTTCTCAGGTTAGTGGCACATTCCAATTTCATACGTCAGGGCGATAATCTGCCACCAACAATCAACACCCTTTAAATCATCTAACATAAATAATCATTAGTCATGGAGAAACCTTAAGACAATCACTATGTCTCAAGTCTCCAAGACCCTATCTGTAACCCCCTTCCGTAATTATATCTAAAATACGTGATTAAAGTGAAATAGAGACCAATAACAATCAAATAACGTTTACAAACCCATCTACTAGACGGGGTTTTCATAAATATGTTTCGAAATCATTTATAACCTGGTCTCACATTGACATTCCGAATACAATTACTACACGAAGATAAATCACATTTAAATATATCAGAGTACGCAATGTAATAATCCCGGCAATCCCGGGTTCCTTACATTGATTCAAGCCTTACAGGGCATATTCGCCCTTTACAATTTTCTAAATAAGGGATTACACAAATTCTCATATCAAATACATACTCAAATATACATCCATATATACACTTCCAAATCCAAATATGAATATCCAAATATGCATCCCAACTATGATAACCAACTACCAAAATCTATAACCCGAAGTAGTCCTCGTCGCCTTTGCCTGTTTGGTCCAACCTCGATCCACCTACCCTGTCTAAAATGTTGGTAGGGGAGGGTGAGATTCAAGAGAATCTCAGTAGGAAACAAATACCTATATGCATGTATGATATGTGTTTAATGCATGACATGCTTGCAATACATAACTCATGCTCACACAATGACATATCTGAGTGCTCAATGTTTCAACAACATGCTCATGGCCATAGCAAAACTAGAAACAGAGCTACAATCATTCATACATGTTTCACATAATCAAGCAAAGCAATACATGCATTAATACACAAACACAAATATCAAAGCATGCAAGAGAGGTAAGTTCCCTACGCTTGTTCTTTCCACGTATGCTCCAGCACCGGCTACTCACGATCAAAGTGAATATCCAACCCTATAACCAAATCAAGGACATAGGGTTATTCTCTATTCCAAATCTTTACTTTCATATCAGTTAAGGTTGGTTACCATTCACACCCTTTAGGTGGCTAAAATAAGCTCAATGAAAGCTTAAAGGATTGGGACGTACTAGGTTGGAAATCACCTTTCAAAATCTCAAAATGCTGAGAATGGGGGTTGGCTGCAGCTAGAACACGCACAGAAGGTTTTTGGCTGCAGCCAAGAATTTCTGGCTGCGGCCAAAACGTGCACAGAAACTTTTGCGCTGCAGCTAAGAGTTTCTGCTGCAGCCAAGACAACTTCAAAAATTCATAACTAATTCCGAAAAAATCGAAATGAGGTGATTCCAAAGCCAAATGAAAGCTATTCAAGTCCTCTTCATAGGAAAAATATGGATCATTACTGGAAATCACCAAAAAAATAAAGAATTACACAAATATCCATACTGCTCCAGAATCAAACCCAGTTTCGACCTCAAACTTTGGGCAAACATAAATCCCAGTTCACAAACCGAAATGACACAATTTATATGTCCATTTTGAAGCTTAAGATGTGAACTTCAAGACTGGAAAGTTTCAGAATTGTTTGAGACCATTTGGTCATTCAAAACGCCAACACAAATAAACTGCCCAAAACAGACTTCCGAAGGACAGATTTTCTAGTTTTGCACCAATGATTCCAATGGTTCCCAAATTCACACCAAATACCATTTCCACATAAATTTGCACAAGGAATCCATTGGAAATACCAAATCAACCAAATTCACATTATATTGACATGTTTCACAATGCATTGCAACATGTCACACAATATCACATTTCAACTCAACATTGCACAACTTTCCATCTCAAGTTCCTAAATCAATTCCAATGACCAAATTACACAACAAAACACCATTTTCAACACAAAACACATGACAATTCATGCATTTCACAATTCCACCAAAATCAGGGCAAAATTCACAATTCACAAAACTCATCCACAGATCACAAAACTTAGATCAAAATGCTTCAAATACTCACCTCTTCCTCTTTCCCAAACCAATTCTTTGATTCCTCTTCTTTCCAAAATCTTCAAGATCTCAAAACACCTTCTTTCACAAATCTAAAACCATAGCAATGAAGCTCACATCACTATGAACAAGATTAAAGAAGGGTGTTTAAGCATTAGAGGACATATACCAAACTAAAACTCACCTTGTTTCTTTCTCTTTCCTCCCCCAAGCTAGCGAAAATGGAGAAATAGAGAGAGAGTAGAGGATGAAGAAGAGGATCAGTTTTTTTTCCATTTTCTTCATGTGTTGGCCGACCTAAAATAAAGGAGAGGGAAGAGAAAAAGCACTTTGAACATTTGACCAAGATCTAAGGCTCACAAGTTGCCACTTGTCCACATCTTGACACTCCTCCCATGAGCTCACATGAACTTAAACACATGGGATTCCACCCTTTGATCTATTACACAAATTAATCCTAACCATTAATCTTTAAGTTACCAATGAGTTTCCTCTTCGGTAACCGATCAATTGGTCGGTAACTTCACCGTTTTAACCCTGATTGTGGCAATTTACACTGAATCACCACCAAACACACCATATCATTCCTTTTCTTCCACAATGCGCCCTCCCCTCTATTTTAAGTCAATTTAGATGTTAATCCATAATTGAACTTAAATACAGGGTTTCGGCACTGCTCACAACACATACAAATCACATCGGGTGCCAAATCACACCATAATCTCCAAAAGGGTTTATTCATCACTAACCACATCCACTTTTGGAGTCATTATCTCTTAATCATAATTTGGGATCTTGCTAAATTAGGGCTTAGCAGTCCACTTATCTCAGGCTTATTCACTAGCCCCAAGTCTCAAAATTTCGGGTATTACACTATCAACTCACTTCGCAGGGGGTCACCCATCCTAGTATTTCCTTGGGTTGAGCACGCTTAACTTTCAAGTACCTATGCCCAAACACAAATACCGGCTTCCACTGCTTCCATTCATGAGTATCCCTTGACTATCCTCATCTCAAAAGATGAGTCAGCTATCTCCGATCACCAAAATATTGGGTGTGGATATGGTCTCATGATTGAGACTGATAATAGTAGATATGCTAGTAGCTAACGGATTCCCTGAAAGATATGGGTAGAGTATCTTGATGAGGGAAGTTAAAGTTGTGACTATGCCTAGAGTAAGACTAATACCAAAAGCCTGTATAGAATAACCCCAGATGGGATGGGTGAATTAAAGAAAGCAAAATACATTATTGCTAGAGAAGAAGGACCTTATAAGGTATGGGTTCTCATTATAATGGTACTTACATTCAAAGATGGCCAACCGGAAAGTACTATCTATGGGGAGTTCTAATTCAAAAGGGCTACCTACGGAAAGTGCTAACTAGAAGGGCTGACCATTCAGAGTGGATTGAGTGAAGCATCGAGTGCAGTATCGTACCATGGAACCACCGTGATGACAAACCATAGCTTGGAGCCACCATGACGTCAAACCATAGAGTGGACCAACTTAACGACAAACCATAAAGTAGAACTACCAAGACGTCAACTCTCAAAGGTAGTGCATTATAATGAGTCCTGCATTGGATGAGTTTCCTAAAAAAGGGTTTTAAGTGACCCAGTGAATTGTTATAGGGTGCTCTAGTGCTGTTTGTTGAAAGAAAGGTAAGAAAGGAAATTAAGGAAGAACATGCTTAGCAAGAAAGTCAACCAACTCTTGGTCTCATATTTTATGTAATGGTTCTACATGTATGTGTTTACCATCAAGTATATTCGTGTTATGAATACACGATAGGCAGTAAGACCTTATGGGCAGTGGGCTCAAGGCAATGAGACCTATTGGATCAGTGTGTCCTTAGACCTTAAGACCTACTATGCAATTAGAATTTGAGATTTCGGGTAGTGACTCACTGCATGACATTCTGAGAGTGACCTGATGCATAAGATTTTGAACATTGTTCCTAAGAGGTTGTAAAGCCTAGGAATTGGTAATATGACCCGTAAGTACAAGTTGTACTGGGAGAAAGCCCGGGGCATCTTGAGCTAGGTAGGCTTAAGGTAGAAAGCCCATGAGTACACCTTGTATAGGGTAAAGGCCCTAGGCTTCTAGATTGAGAACACAAATTATGATGGTAATATAGTAAAGGACAGGTTAGGCCCTTTGTTTAATGCATACAGTGATTATCTAATGGACAGTGTGCTTTGTGATTACCCAATAGATTATGTCTCCTGTGATTGTTGAATGCCCAATGATTAATTGTTGTTAGATGGTTTGTTTTGGTGCTTTGTACACATTTTATAAGTGTATAAATGGCTTGAGTAGCAAGAGTTGGAGCCTGGAATGTAATCAGAGTACCTAGTGGATTGTATGTTCTAAGGTTGTAATACCCGGTGTACATTCAGTATGGATGTTGGACTGCTTGTCCTGAGGCCATATAACCTATTGGACTGGTGTGTCTTTAGTTAAGCAGATTGTTACACATTCAGATTGATGCGAGTAGAGGCTCAAGGCGGTAAGACTCAATATGCAAGTTTGCATAGGGCGGAGGCCTTAGATCATCGGATGGCAATAAAACTTGATGTACATCCTGTGTAAGGTGGAGGCCCATGGTCGTAAGACCTATATGCCTAGTATTGTGGTTGTTGCCTAGCCCTATGGTGTTAGACTTGTGAGTCAAGAGAATATGTTTGGATGATTGTTGAATGCTATCTGGGATCTTTGTTGATGATATGATGAATTTTGTAGCATGCTCTATGAGCTTGTATCGAAAAGAGTTAAATTGGGTGAAGAGAAGTGATTTCCTGAGGGTGTTTGAAATTTTGAGGACAAAATTTATTGAACGAGGGGAGAATTGATTACCCGAATTCTGAGAGTAGAGGCTAGAAAATAAGCCTAAATAAAGTAGACTACTAAGCCCAGTTTAGTAAGAGTCCTAGCAATGCATAAGAAACATAATGAATTTTAGAAACCACACTCATAATAGAATATGAATTTCAGTAGAAACGTGCTCTGATATTAATAAACGGAATTAAGAATGGGCAAGTTATGACACAATTGCAAACCTTTGTGAATTTATTTCAAAGTAACAAAATTTTTAAGAAAAAACCCATTCAATGATAGGTTTGAACCTTGTGTTGTAATCAGGAGTTAAGCAGTTTTCAAAGGTTTTTAAGTTCTAGGATATAAACTTGGTTGAATGGTTCGAATCTATTATGCATCTAAACTCATCTAATGACTATAGTAAGGAGGGTGTTACACCCCCAATTTTAGTTTCTCCTACTCTAGGATGACCTTTAATATTGTATTTGATAATACGACCCAACTCTATTAGAGACATGCTGAGGCAACATCATACATCTAAGCGAAGAGAGAGAGAGAGAGCAATCTATTACTTGAGCAAGAAGTTTAACAACTATGAGTCACATTACCAGATGATCGAGTGAACTTGCTGTGGTTTAGTCTAAGCTACAAGGAGGTTGAGGCAATAAATGTTTTATTACACCACTTTGTTAATTTCTAGAGTGGACCTAGTCAAATACATCTTTGAAAGCCTGCATGTGGCTGGAAGAGTATCTAAGTGGCAAGTAATATTGTCTCAATATGACGTAAGGTACACACTTAGAAATCCATCAAGGGTGGTAGATAGCTTATCACTTGGCGGAGAACCCCATAGATGAATACCATCCACTAGATTTCAAGTTCCTAGATGAAGATATATGTGCTACAAAGGATCTAAATGAGGAAATCAAGTCAAAGGATAGGAGATGTATTTTGATGGTACAACAAATATGTATAGCAATGGTGTAGGGATAGTGATCATATCCTCAAACAAAAAGCAATTCTCGATTGCTATAAAGTTAGGGTTATACTGTACCAATAACATGGTAGAATATGAAACTTGTATTAATGGTCTCCAAGCTACCATTAATGTTGGAATAAAAAACTCGAAGCTCTTTGGCAGCTCTTATAATTTATCAAGTGACTGGTGAATGACAAACTAAAGACCTAAAGTTGATGCCATATCAAGAGTACTTAATAGAGTTGATTAAAAATTTTGAAGTGATCAATTTCCATCATATGGCCAAAGAAAAGAATTACTTCACTAACACTTTAGCAACTTTAATAGCTATTATCCAACTCGATTGTGGTGTCCAAGTTCAGTCAATTCAAATTGAGACTAGAAGATCACCATTATTTTGCTTCAATATTGGAAAAGAGAGCGACGAGAAACTTTGGTACCATAGTATCAAGATGTATATGAAACATGGTACTTACCTTCTAGATGCAACACAAAATGAAAAGGAAACCATCCGATCAATTTCTATGGCCCTTTTATTAGTAATGACATCCTTTATAAGATGAGCTTTGATAGGACACTACTACGTTGTATAGATATGATAGAGGTGCACAAGATTATGGCAAAGATCAATAAGGCATATGCAGTACACATGCAAATTGCCACTCATTAAACAAACAAGCTCAAAGATCTAGCTACTATTGGGCAACAATAGAGAAGGATTGTGTCAATTATGTTAGAAAGTGTCATAAATGCCAAATATACTCTAACAAAACTAATGCTCCTCCAACTCTATGCATAGTCTTGTGTCTCTGTGGTTGTTCTCCTTATGGGGCATTGATGTCATTAGGCCAATTAACCTAAAAGCCTTGAATCGTAATTGCTTCATCCTTGTTGCTATTGATTATTTCTTTAAGTGGGTGGAAGCCAATTCTTTTGCTAGTATTATTAAGAAGGCCTTCATCAAATTCTTAAGGGACAATATTATTGTAGATATGGGTTACCAGAAAGGATCATAATTGAAATGTGCCAAACCTCAATGGGGTAGCAATTAAAGAATTGTGCGATCAATCCAAGATCAAACATCATAATTTTACACCATATAGGCCACAGATGAATGGTGCAGTCGAGTCAGCCAATAAAAACATTAAGAAGATCATCAGCAAAATGATAGTGACCATTAAGGATTGGCATGATATACTTTCATATGCATTACTTGAATATCGTACCATAATGTCTACTTCAACTAGGGCAACTCCTTACTCTTTCGTTTATGGCATGGAGGTTATCACTCCAATTGAAATGGAAATACCATCCCTGAGAATCTTAGCTGAATTAAACCTAGACAAAAGTGAATAGATACACTCTTGGTTTGAAAAATTAAATATGATTGAAGAAAAAACACTCATAGCAATATGTCATAGGCAATTATATCAATTAAGAGTGGCAAGGGCCTCTAATAAGAAACTATGACCCATGGGGTTTAAAGTAGGAAACCTGTTTTCAATAAGTTTTTGCCAAATCAAGAAGATGACAGAGGTAAATGGGCTTTGAATTATAAAGGCCCATATGTTGTTAAGCAGGCTTTCTCTAGAGGTGCATTGATATTAACAAACATGAATTGCCAAGATTTACCAAAGCCAATTAATTAGATGCTCTAAAGAAATACTATCAAAAAAAGAAAATGAGGGCTCTCTAAGTTGAAAACCCAAAAGGGTAGATTAGGCAAAAGTTAAAGCCAATAGAGAAAGAAAAAAGCTCTCTAAGTTGAAAACCATCTAAACTAAGGGTTCTAGGCTGTGGCATCTATGTGAATCCCATTAGGCACTTGGACAAAGAAGGAGCGACATCACATGTCAGGCTATTCTTTAACATCACCATTACCATTATTGCTCTTATCCTCAATAGCATTTCATCATCTGCATTGTCAATATCACCATTGACATCATCGTTATCACTACCATCATCATTATCATCATCATAGTGCATAAACATCATCATGTGGGGTCATCACACACTTAGTGTCATCATCATCATCATTTATGACATCATCATTAGCACTTCATTATTAGTGTCATCATCTTTATTGGCATTCCATATCATTATCATAGGCACTGTAACACCCCAAATTTCAATTAAGGGCTAATTACAATTCTTGTCAATGATCATGTGGAATAATTATGTGTTCTGGTGGCTATATTAATTAATATGCCATAATTATTGAGAAATTGAAAGCATAGCCATAAATTAGTGATTAATGGGAGAAATTAATTACTAATTAAGAGGGTATGAGATATGAAATTAAAATGGCTAATGGAGGGATTAGAGTAACTAATTTGCTTACTTGCTTTATGAGAACCAATGATATTGGGACACTTGGCAAGTGGGTATGGTGAGAGAATGGTTGGAAAAGTCAAGAAATCATTTTAAATCCATTTCTCTCTCTCCCCCTCTCTCTGTGCGTTTTAGGCATGGTCTTGGGAGGCAAAAATCTGATCCCATCGTGCTTCATCATCATCTTCACCCCTCTTCCTTCTCTCTCTCATGTTCTCTCTCTTCTCTCTCTTGTGCAGCCATTGTTGGCCAAGAAAGAGGAAGTGAAAGCTTGCATTTAAGGTAAGATCTTGACCTCTAATGCCAAAACTTCCTTATATAAAGTTGTTCCTTGGAGTGAGAGCTTCAATTTGATGGTTGTAGTTTCTCCATTGGTGGTGATTTAAGGAATCACGAAAATCTACAAGTTGGAGAATCATGAAGTGCCTTTGGGAAAGTTGTTGAGGTAAGTGAAAGCTTCATTTTCATATAAGTTTTGTGGCCATTGGTTAGGCCTTGAATTTATGGAATTTTAGCCCTAATTTTCGTGATTTAGGGTCTTGGGGAGTATGGTATGTTGTTGTTATGGAAATGGTGCCTTGTTTAGTGTTTTGAATTGATAGAATTGCATTGAAGCTTAAATGTGAAGTTTGGCACCTTTTGTGTTGGTTTTGTGATTTGGTCAAAACAAGGCATGTTGATAGGTTGTGATTTAGGTCATTTTGAGGTTACCATTGTGTTCCTTGTGCAAAATTGTACAGGAATAGGTTTGGTTAATGATTTTGGAGTCATTGGACACTTTGGTAGAAAATTGGAAAATCTGTCCCTTGGAACTCTATTCTGGGCAGTTTATTTGTCTGGACGTTTTGAATGACCAAATGATTTCAGAAAATTGTAAAACTTTCCAGTCTTAAATTTCACATCCCAAGCTTCAAAATGGACATATATTTTGTGTCATTTCGTTTAGTATTCTGTGAGATATGGTTGTCCAAAGTTTGGGATGGAAACAGAACTCTGTTTTGGGGCAGTGATGGGTTTTGTGTAATTCTGGAATTTTGTAGTGATTTCCAGTAATGGTACATATTTTTCCTATAAAGAGGACTTAAGTACCTTTCATTTGGCTTTGAAATCACCTCATTTCGAGTTTTCTAGAATTAGTTATGATTTTTGGAAGTTCAGCCAGGAAACAGAATTTTCTTGTCTGTGGCCAGAGGTTATGAACCGCGGCCCAAGACCTTCTGTGCATCCATTGGCTGCGGCCCATGGGTAGTCTGGCTGCGGCCAACCCCCAAAAATCAGCATTTTGGACTTTTATAAGGTGACCTTTGGTCAAGTGTTTCCCAAGCCTTTAGGCATGTGTTTAGGCTTTGATTAGCCACCTAAAGGTCATGAATGATAACCAAATTTAAGTGTTACGAAAATGAGAATTTGGAAAAGAGAATGATCCTATGTCCTTGATTTGGTTATAGGGTCGGATGTTCGCCCTGATTATGGTTCGATATACGCTCGGATCGTGAGTAGCCGATGCTGGAGCATACGTGGAAAGAAAAGTGTAGGGAACTTACCTCTCCTGCATATATTGATATTTGTGTTTGTGTATTGATGCATGTTATTGCTTTGCTTGATTATGTGAAACATATATGAATGATTGAAGCTCTGTTTCTATTATGCTATGGCCATGAGTATGTTGTTGAAACATTGAGCATGCGGATATATCATTATGTGAGCACGAGTTATTGTAATGCAAGCATGTCATGCATTAAACACTTATCTTGCATGCATATTGGTATATGTTTCCTACTGGGATTCTCTAGAATCTCACCCTCCCTACCAACATTCTAGATAGGACAAGTGGCTCAAGGAAGGAGCAAGCGACTAGGGGCTGCGAGAATCCCTTATGGGCATTTGGATTTGGTAGTTGATTAGGATGGATATATGGTTGTATATGTTGTGGAGGTGTATTTGGATATGTATTTGGAATGAAATTTGTGTAATCCCCATTTGAGAAATTGTAAAGGGCGTATTGCCCTATGCATATTTAGTGAAGGTATGAATCCAGGTTTGCCGGTATTATTATTGTGCACTCTGATATTTATATAAATGTGATTTATCTTCACGAAGTAATTGTATTCGAAATGTGAATGTGAGACCGAGTTAAAGTGTTTGTTAAAATGTATTTGTGAAAACCTTATCTTAAGGATGGGAATGTAAACATTATTTGATTATTATTGGTCTCTATTTCACTCTAATGTTGTATTTCGGATATGATACCGGAAGGGGGTTACAGGCACTACTCCCTTTCAAGTCTTGTACAAGAAGGCACACTACTGGAAAATATCCTTTTTAGACCGCCACATTTAGACTGATTTTGGCGGATAAGGTCTTAAAAATTTGCGCGGTGGCAATTTTATAATTATCTTGAACTTCTTAGACCGGTTCTTAAAAAAACCGATCTTAAAAAATTTATTTAGACCGGTTATAAAAAAAACCGATCTTAAAGTCTTAAAATTTTACGGATTTAAAATTTTGTAACCTTTAAGACCGGTTTAAGTATAAACCAGTCTTAAATGTTAAATATTTAAGATTGGTTTTGTATTAAAACCGGTCTAAAATGTTTAACATTTAAGACCGGTTTATATGTAAACCGGTCTTCAATGTTAAAAATTTTAAATTCAAAATGCGATAACTTTTTAAGGTCGGTTGTGGTAAAAACCGGTCTTAATGTAACACATCTAAGACCGGTTTTTACCACAACCGGTCTTACATGTAACACATCTAAGACCGGTTTTTCACACAACCGGTCTTAAATGTGTTACATTTAAGACCGGTTTTTGTACAAACCGGTATTAAATGTGAATTTTCCCTCTTTTAAAACTGGTTTTTAATAAAACTGGTCTTAAAGGTAACATTTTTTACACTTATTTTCCTCCCACGCCCAGATCGTGCGCTCTGTGAACCCTTTCTTCTCTCTTTGCAATTTCTCTGTGACCTCTGTCCGTGCTTGTTCTGAACTCGTTCATGGCGTCCTATCCCTCATTTGCTCAAGTCTCCTCCGTCATTACTGCTTCCGTTGCTGTATTCGTCATCACTGTTCTGTGATTATCTTAAGTTTTCTCCCCCGCGACCTCTAATCTCCACAGTGCAGTGACCATTCTCCTCTGATTTGACTTCCCTTTGTCAGTGCCGTGAATTTGAGGACTTCATTTTAATCTCAGTCAACGCCACCGTGACTTTGGGTTGAAGCTCACTCCTTGGTCTTCATTCAGGTTAGTGTTCGATCGATCTGTTATTTAGTTGTACGTTGTTTTATAATTAATAATGTTCAATGAAAAGTTCTTGTTGTTGCTTTAATTTGAACACTTAAAAGTAATCTGGAAAAAATTAAAGTTCTTGTTGTTGCTTTAATTTGAGCACTTCTCGTTGTTTTATAATTAATATGCTCTGACTTTTAGAATTAATACCACTTTATTTTCTATTTTAGTTGTTTGATTATTGTCAGTGTTATTGGTTTGTTAAAATAATACTAGTTTCAAATGGTGCCTGTTAATTTCATTGAAATATCTAAAACTCTATTGTTGTTGTTTTTTTGTCTATCCTTTTGTTGTTAGATATAGGGTGCTAGAAGTGTTGAGATATATATGGATTATAGTTGGATAGACGCTAAACGGACGAGTGTTGAATATGATAATGGGGTGAGGGGTTTTTTAGACTTCGCTAGTAGACATGCCGATGATGGTAGTGGAAAGTTTTATTGCCCTTGTGTAGTGTGTTTGAATGAGAAGAGACTAAGTACTGCAGATATATATATACACATTTAATTTGTGAAGGATTCTGTAAGAGTTATATAGTGTGGGTATGGCATGGTGAAGAATTAGAAATGCCAAGTTCATCTCAACAGGGGAGTGAACTTTGATGATAATGACACGGATACGGATGATCGAATAGAGGATATTATTTGTGATGTAGGAGAAGAGAGTTTTGAGCAATTACATGCATATGGTAATATGTGTAGTGATGCTGAGACGCCGTTGTACCCGGGGTGTAAAAAGTACCAATTGTTGAAAGCAGTATTGAAATTGGTAAGCTTGAAAGCACGACATGGATGGAGCGACAAGAGTTTTTCAGAAACGCTTGAGGCTTTTAAGGACATGCTTCTAGATGATAATGTGTTGTCGTCTCGATACTATGATGCTAAGAAAATATTGTGTCCACTAGGGATGAAATATAAAAAGATCCATACATGCCTTAATGATTGTATATTGTATAGAAAAGAGCATGAAAAGGAACAACAGTGTCCAATATGTGAAACCCTGAGGTACAAATCAAATAAAGCTCTTAGAAAAGTATTGTGGTACCTTCCAATCATACCAAGGTTCAAGCGCTTGTTTGCTAATGAAAATGATGCAAGAAATTTGAGATGGCATGTGGATGAGAGGATATTCGATGGAAAGCTTTGACATCCAGCTGATTCTTCTCAATGGAAGAAAATCGATCAATTATTTCCTGCCTTCGGTGAAGAGCCTAGGAACCTTAGGCTTGGGCTTAGCACGGATGGCATGAATCCTTTTGGTAGCCTGAGAAGTATACATAGTTCATGGCCTGTTCTGTTGGTAATTTACAACTTATCTCCTCTGTTATGCATGAAACGAAAGTACATCATGTTATCTATGTTGATTTCAGGACAAAAACAACCCAGAAATGATATAGATGTTTACCTGGAGCCCTTAATCGAAGACTTGAAAGAGTTGTGGGACGAAGGTGTTGATGTTTTTGACACGAACAAAAAAGAGGTTTTTAAAATGCGAGCCATAATAATTTGTACTATAAATGACTTCCCTACATATGGAAACTTATCAGGAAATAGTGTTAAAGGCCATAAAGCATGTCTGATTTGTGAAGAAGGAACATGATACCATCAACTTCAACATGGAAGAAAGACAATTTATCTTGGCCATAGAAGATTTCTTAAACGAGGCCACCCGTATCGCAGATTAAAGAAAGCTTTTTTTGGTGGACAAGAGTTTGAAGATGCTCTAAAGGCATTGACTGGGGAGCAAGTTTATGAAAAGGTGAAAAATATGAATGTTATCTTTGGTAAGACTACAAAGAAAAGTAATGAGAAAAGTAAATGGAAAAAGAGGTCTGTCTTCTTCAATCTTCCATATTGGCCGAAGCTTGATGTAAGACACTGTATTGATTTCAAACATTTGTGATAGGATTGTTGGGACACTGCTTAACATACAAGGTAGTTCTAAGGATGGTGTCAAGGCAAGATTAGATTTGCAAGAAAAGGGGATACGAGAAGACTTGCATCAAAAGCCATATGGTAAGAGAACTTTTTGTCCTCCAGCTGCTCATACTTTGTCTAAGGATGAGAAAAGAAGCTTTTGTCAGTGTTTACACGGCATCAAATTTCCTTCAGGGTATTCTTCAAATGTTAGGAAGCTTGTGTCGATGAAAGACTTGAAGTTAGTAGGGCTAAAGTCTTATGATTGTCATGTCTTAATGCAACAACTGCTCCCAGTAGCTATTTGAGGCATTGCTGAATATGATCTTCAACATATTTTGACTAAACTTTGTTTCTTCTTCAATACTATTTGTAGTAAAGTCATTGAGACAGAAAAATTGGATGAACTGGAAAATGAAGGATATCTGATCTTGTGCCAGCTTGAGAAGCTTTTTCTTCCTTCTTTTTTTAACATCATGGTACATCTAATTGTTCATCTAGCCATGGAGATCAAGTTGTGTGGCCCTATCTATTTACGATGGATGTACCAATTGAAAGAACTATGAAAATCCTAAAAGGGTATGTGAAGAACCCTAACCGGCCTGAAGCATCTATTGTTCAGAAATTTGTTTCTAAAGAAGCCATGGAGTTTTGTCAAGATTACTTGTCAAATGTAGGACACATTGGACTTCCTGAACGTCATGACGAAGAAGGCGATAGACGCGGGGCTTCAGTAAAGAGCATGGATCCTGATGAATTGCAACAAGTCCACTTGTACATGTTGAATAATGTTGATGAAGTTCAAGATTACATTAATGCTCATAAAGAAATTGTACGGAAAGGAAATAGTCGAATGACTGAACAAAGGTTAATTAGGGAGCATAACAAAACTTTTGCACATTGGTTCAAACAAAAGGTTGACGGCGAAGAATGTGTTTCTGATACAATTAAATGGTTAGCACGTGGTCCTGAGGCTGATGTCATAAGTTGGACTTCATTTGCGATCAATGGTTATACATTTTACACAAAGTCCCTTGATGATAAGAGCACCGTCCAGAACAGTGGGGTTATGTTAGTGGCTGAATCTATGCACTTCTCTAGTTCAAAACATAAGAATCCTAGATTGGCAGCAATACCTTATTATGGGGTGATTGAAGAGATTTTGGTGGTTGATTATGTTAAAGTTAAACTTCCCATTTTCAAATGCAACTGGGTTGATATCAACAATGGTGTGATGATTGATCAGTTGGGATTTACATTAGTTGATTTGAATAGTGGAAGTTTTAGAGATGAACCTTTTATTATGGCATATCAAGCAAAACAAGTGTTTTATGTTACTGATCAGGCAAACAAAATGTGGTCTGTAGCTTTCCAAGGAAAAAGGGTCGTTGATATTAATCAGGAAAGTCATTCAATGAATGATCTACTTGAGACTCCTTCTTTTTCTAGAGGTTTACCAGAATTGAACGAAGAAGATGAAGCAGACAATGAACACGGCACAAGAAATGATCATCATGAAGGGATATGGGAGGATATCCCTTTATAAAACTACATTGAAGGTTAGTTAGCTAAAATAATTATCATGAACTATATTTGAATTATGTATATTGTTATTGGTGTATATATATAACTACTTTTTTTGTTGTCGTCACAGGAAAATGAAGGATATGAGGTGTACGTCTTAGTGTAGATTCTCTGAGCCAGGCAAGCTAGTGATCATCATTAATGTAATTTAATCTTTGATATATGTATGTAAGTGAAAAGATAAGGAACTTGGTCAAAACAACATTGTCATGGTTGTTTGATTTCCTTGCATTATGATTCTGTCTATGGTTGTGAGTTTATTATATGGTTGTTTTCCTTTGCTTCTGTTTTGGCCAGCAGTGAGTTGAGTTTTAAGATTCATTTATTTCAATGTCGTTGAACTGGCTGCTGCTTGCTGAGTGAAATGTTTTAACAGGGGAAATGACTTGCTGGGTATACTTTTAAACGAAAAATTTTAAAAAAAATTCAACTTGTAAGATCAGTTCTATCCAAAACCGGTCTGAAAAGTAAATTTAAGGCCGGTTTTGGAAAGAACTGGTCTGAAAATTTGAATTTTAAGACCAATTTTTGAAAGAACCGATCTAAAATGTGATACTTTTTAGACCGGTTCTTTATAAAACCGGTCTAAAAATTCAAATCTTCAGACCGGTTCTTCATAAGAACCGGTCTAAAATATTATTAATTAAGACCGGTTCCTATTATAACCGGTCTAAAAATATTTATTTCCAGTAGTGGCACCCTCAAAGCCCAGTAATGGTAGGCACCCTCAAAACTCAGGAACGGTTGGCACTCTTTTCAAGCCTCGTATCAGCAGGCACCCTCAAAGCCCAGTAACTGCAGGCACCCTTTCAAGCCTAGTAACGATGGGCACTCTTTTCAAGTCTTGTAGTCTAATAATGGCTGGCACCCTTTTCAATGGCAGGCACCCTCAAAGCCCAATAATGATTGACACCCTTTTCAGGCCCTATATCAACTGGCACCCTCAAAGGCCGGTAATTATTGGCACCCTTTTCAAAGCCTAGTATCGGTAGACACCCTCAAAAGTTCAGTAACTGTTGGCACCCTTTTCAAAGCCCTGTAATAGCTAGTATCCATCAAGCCCTATATCAGTAGGCACCCTTAAAGCCCATTAACAGATAGACCCCTTTTCAAACCTTATAGCTCAGCCACCTTTAAAGCCCAGTAATGACCGGCATCCTTTTAAAGCCATGTATTGACAAGCATCCTTGAAAACCAATAATGATTGGAACCCTTTTCAAGCCTTGTATCAGTAGGTTCCCTGAAAGCCTAGTAACGGCTGGCACCCTACAAAGCTCAGTAACAACCTGATATGCTTCTCCCTTATGAACCAAGTAAAGAGGGGCATTAACACTGTATTTTGTCCAAACCCTCTTTGGTTCCAAAGAGGGCATCATTTTCTTTTGGCCATATAAAATAAATGTTCTTATCTTTACTTGCTTCATAGATGAAAATCTCACTTTTCTTAGCTATGAAACAAGTAAAGAGTAGCAACTGTGAACACTCTATTTTGTCTGGGCCCAACTCAAAAAAAAAAAAAAAATAAAATTCCCTCATTGATGATGATTGGGATCTAAATTGGCAATCAACATTAGAGAAGAAAATAAAAACTAAAAACTAAAAACAAAAAGAGAAAATAAGAAAATCCTCTCATTTAGGGTCCAAATTATTGGCAATCATCATTCATTAAAGAAAAAAATAAAAAAATTAAGAAAATCAATGAAAATCCTCTCATTGATGATGATTGTGGTCCAAATTGGTATTATCATTCATTAAGGAAAATACAAAAAATACAAAAAATATCTCTCATAGGTTTAAATTAGGAATTTACCCATGGGGAAAATGTAAAAAAATCTCTCATTGATAGTGATTAGATCAAGTCAGGAAGTTTTATTAATAGAAAGTATAAAAAAAAATAAAAAACAAAAATTAAAAGAATGCATTAATGAGATAAAACTCTAGATGATGCCTATTTAATGGGGAGTACAAGAGATAGCAAAACACACAAGAATTTTGGGAGAAATGGAGGCAAGGTAAAGAGTTAATTTAAGTTCTCATTTCATTGTTCAAACATATTTCTCATGGGAAAGGGTAGTTCACATAAGAGGCCTTCTTGCCTTTACTTAGTTCAAAAAAGTTCGTCAGATTCTTGCCGCAAGCCAATGAACATCCTCTAGTTAGACATGAAGGCACACTGATTGAAATATTGTGTGAATCTCCACACACACACACACACATCACCTCTTGTTGCTCATCACTTTTATCGTTTTGTTCTTTTCTTTATTCTCTTCTCTCCTAGCAACTATTTGGCTCCTAAAATAATGGCTTCTTGACCAAAGTTCTACTTGTGGGCCGCATGTACTTCCTGAGTTGTTTTGTTTGCATTTTGATGACTATTGAATGCTTGTATTATATGATGATATATCAGTTGCACGCACCTTCATCTATTTCATTGCCACATGTTTTGGCCCTTTAACACTTTTTTTGTGAACAGCCAAAGGACGGCCGAAGGTAGGTGTGTTTTTATATCATAAATGATGCCCCATCATGGGCTTCTTACAGTCCCGAATAAGTGAGAGCATGATTAAGAAATAGCCTTTTTTTCCATTTAGCTGTTTGAATAAGAATTTATTGCATGACTCAATATAATTTCCATTTTGACGGATATGAATTAAGGGTTGAGTTTGCTTATGAATGAATTGCATATGGCTGTATGCTTATTCTGTGTTTATCTTTATCCCCTTACTTTGGTTCCTCATGCAGCTTACAAGTCACAAGTATGCAAGGATATAAATGTACGTGTTAGTCTCCTCTATCTCCTCTATCTTATCTCGCTGTCTTATTCTTGTTGACTTGATGAACTCTTGTTTTTTTTTTTTTTTCCCTTTTGCAAACAAAAAGTTTCAAAATAAAAAGAGAGAGAGAAATTCTTTTCCTAAAATAAATGAATTTGGTTTTAGATAAGAAAATAGAGAAATTGTTTTTTAATAAAAAAATTCAAACCAAAAAAAAATATTTTTCCCAAATAAATTCAATAAAATTTTTCAAAACGACACCAATCAAGCACTATGCTTTTCTTCCCCTAACAAACTACGTGAGTTTTGATCTCTCTAAAGGGTACGTAGACCCTAGATTTTCATTCTAGGTCAAGTCCAACAATGTAAATAATTAATTCAGTTTTCTGATTTTTTGAATATTTTCTTTTTGGGTAATTATGATGAAATTTAAAAAGGCCATATTTATTTTTAAATTATTAACTTATGGTGACCATTTTTATTTTTTTGGGCCTGCGAGTAACCATTCTTATGAATGAGTGTTGTAGGGTGCTTAACACCTTGTCCACACACAATCGACTCCTGAAAACTAAATGGTTTTTGTAGACCGATTTTCATCTTTTAAAAATGGGTTTCCAAAATTACTCTATTTTCAAAATTTTGGTGGTAGCTCTATGTTTTCAAATTTGAGGCGCTACACTAGCTTTTGATATTTTTTTCTGTATTAGATATTAATATATCTTAAGTTTACCTTAGTGCTGATAAATTTGAAGCTGTCACTTTTGGTGCCTTAGGGAGACTAGAGATATTTTCTATGGGTGAAGGAACTGTGTTGTTCATCTGCAGAGCCATGTGAGGGCATTGGGCTAGCTTTGTCTTCTTCTACATGGACTCATTTTCTCAGGCCCCAATGGTTTTCTTCGGTTTCCTAATCTTGGTCTTCAGGTCTTGAACTTTACTTCTTTCCTTGAAACTCATATTGTTCGTTGTCTAAAAGATTACACTATAATATCACATTATATTATGTATATGAAAAATCTGTGTCTATTATTTTTCTCTCTGATTTCTGATATATATATATATATATCATCAACTACACTCCACTTGACCTTCTTCCTTGTAGTTCTGGTCTTTGACATACATTCATCATGTCTATATCTGAACTCTTATTATGAGTCAATAGAATAATGAGCATAGATTCATTCGGTTTTTTTATTTAATAATGCTGGGCGGTGAAATTTATTCATTGGTATTGTTGCTGACTTATACTACTACATTCCTTGTGCTTGGATTTTTTTTTTTTATATTATTATTGTTGTTGTTATTGTTGCACTTAGTTAACAGTTGATTAACCGCCATGTTTTCCATTTTTTTACAGGTTCCATCTTTTTTTGTCTTGTCTAGTAATTTAGAGATTTCTCTCTATAGTTTTACTCGAGAACTTTGTTTTCTTGCACCATTATGGGAGGGTTGAACTAACTGTCACGAACATGTTGAAAAAAATGAAGATGAAGTGAGGATGGGATGGTGAATTGTATTTGAGTGAGGGAATTTTGCAGGGATGGAAAAGGACAATGTGGTGGAGAAAGAGGACATGAAGCCATAATTCTGGGCATGAAGGGCCATAAGTTATAGAAAATGGGATGTTGGGAATTCTAAGAACAGGTCATTTAGATTGGCGTCACCCCAATGAATAACTTCCTTGCCCCATCTCTCTCTTAATTCCATGTCCTTTAATTTGTGGTCTAAAATGTCAAAGATGTTTATTTCCGGCTATATTTTGATTTTCAGAGTGCTTCACCCAATGATAGCACTGATGAGTGGAAGCAGAAATTTATTATGCTTTTAAATGACAAGTGTAGACATGAATTGATCTCAAGGGAGAAAAAAGATAGACGTGATTTTGATCAACTAGCAGCCTTGGCAACCCGAATGGGATTGTATAGTTATCATTTCTATTCTTTGATTCCTCTATTTCTTCATCTTTTGACTATATTATTGCTTGTGCCATAACTTTGTTATTTAATGTGGCGATCTTATTTAACTTTAGTCTGATTCTAAGAGTCTGCTGTCACTCTTGAATCTGATTGAACTTAATTCAGGAATGGAAAAAGTAGAGTAAGCTTTAGAATTTGCCCAGGAGGAAGTTGCACCAAGGGGCGAGGAGAATGTAAATTTCATCTATTGATTTTTTGTTTGGTTTCATTCATTTAACACTGCCTTTTCTGCACTATGATAATTTGCTTTGTTTACGTATTGAAAGTAATGCTAAATGTTAAATATTTTTATCATCGTGGAAAATTCAGTTTCATGTTCCTATTTGATAGTATTGATACTTATAGTTGCCCAACGTTTTTATTCTTATGAGCAACGCTTTTTGGAAGAGTTAGAGAGGCCTTTTGCACTCCTTGCCTTTGAAAATGCCTCAAATTGTCCTGTTTGGAGAGCACTAATGGAGCTTTATGCAAGAGAGATATGGTTTGAAATTGGATATGGCCACTCAAATAATTATAGGCAACAAGTTTGACAATGGATATGGCTACTCAGATATCCACCAATTTAAAGAAGGGTAAAGGTGTATCCAGCACCCCGATCTAGTTTTGAAGGTGCAAATAGGCCCCTAAACTATATTTTAGAGGTGCAATCATTACCTTAAAGTTTGTACCCTAAACTATTTTTGGAGGTGCAATTAGTACCTTAATGTATTAAAAATGGAATAATTACACGCCTTCACTTAGGAAATTTAATACAATTTTAATATATTCTTGTTTCTGTGATTGAAACTGATAATTTACTATGAATAAAATAAAAGTCCCCTCTGATTTCGACCTGGCTTCTTCTTTTATTTGGGTCTCGAGATTCAACAAAATTAAAACCAAATTCATCAAAATGATAAGGGAAGTATGATGGGAAAGATAAATCCCAAAACCTTGAGTTAATATTTAGTTAGTGAAATGGTGCAATTGTTCTATTTTTAATACAACAGGGGTAAAATTTTACCCTTAAATACTAAAAGGAGGGATGAACATGTTGAGGATCGATGAAAGAAGAAAGGAAAAAGTGTGTCAATAAACAGAGTTAGTATTATATTAGTGAAGAGATGTAATTGCTCCATTTTTAATACATTAGGGTGCTAATTGCATCTTCAAAATATACTTTAGGATGTTAATTACACCCTTAAATACTTTAGGGTGCTTATTACACCTTCAAAAATAGATCAAGATACTAGATGCACCTTTACGCTTTAAAGAAACTAGTCTCAAGTGTTGCGCTTGTTTTTTGTTCTATTTATTTATTTTTTTTTTACCTTTTAGTTTGTTTAATTTTCTTCTCTTCCATCTAAATAATGGGTGCACTAATGGAGCTTTATGCAAGAGAGATATGGTTTGTCTTCAGGCTTGGCTTTAAAATTGTATATGTATTTTGAATTTTATTGGGATAGAGAAATTTCTATGTAAAATTTCTAGATCATAAATGTGGTGCTGAAGAAAATACAATTTTTTTAAAAAAATTACTTCCTATAACACTTCCTTTGGAAAGCACTACAGCAAGTCATATTTTAATTAAAAAAAATAAGCACTTGTTGTACCACTTATGAAAGCGTTGCAATTTGTTTTTGTGGCGGTGACACCTGTAGCACTTCTTAAGCGCCACAAATATCAATAAAAAAAGTGCTATAACTTCCATTTTTTTGTAATAGTGATATTTAATGTAATTTTTAAATTATCATATATTGGTCATTTATCAAATTAATAGATTAAAATTTATTTCTCTATAAACTCACATTCAAATCAACAAATTTCAATCAATACCAAATTTACACATTGGCAAAAAGAATCAACATCAATCAAACAGGTACAGTAAAAACAACTTAAATCACTAATAATTTAATTTTAATTTTGATTTTGAAGCATCATTGGCCTTCAAATTCAAATATCACCAAAATTTTTTGAATCAGGTCAGAATCTAAAATTTCACAAGTTTTGAAAGGACAGAAATTGGAATATCCTCTTTTCCAATTACATCACTTTCTTAATTTTTAACTGCTCAATGAATCAAAGCTGTTCTTCTTTTTCCGATATTGAACAGATTTATTATTTCTTCTTATTATTTTACTTTAAAATTATTATTTTAATTTTATCTAGATTGCTTATATAAGAAAATTAATAAGAATTTACAAGACATTATATTAATCAAAATTGCAACTAATTTAACTAGTATTCCAATATTGAATTTTGAGAAAATGATAGAAAAATACCATATGAATTACGAAAACTGAAAAATATCTAATAAATTAGCAAAAGGACAAATACATGATCAAATAGGAATATGAAATTTTGAAACTTGGGGTGTTGAAAGGACAGACAGGTGATCTAATCAAAATATGTGATTTTGAAATTTGGGTATTGACAAGTTGAATATAGGCAATTATAACTTAAAAATAACAATTAGCAATTTAGGTATATACAGTGACAACTTGAGAAGCTCATGTTGTCAATCTCTATACCCAAGTTATTAATTCCTATACTGAAGCTATGAATACTCAAATTTCAAAATCTCATATTCTTATAATATTACTTATTTGTTCTTTTTCCAATTTATAACAGTTTTGGGTTTTTTTTTTTTTTTTATAACTCAGATGGTATTTTTCTGTTATTTTTCCTTGAGTTTTTACACCGAGAGTATCTTAACCCTTTTAATAAAATGTCTAATTTAGTAATTTTTCCAACATTGGTCACTCATAACTCACATCAATGACATTAAATTCAAACGGAGAACTTTTATTCTCCTAGTAATAGATGCGAAGCCTCATAGGAGAATATGCAATCACTATTTAATTGTGGCATAAGTTTGTTCAGAAAAAAAAGGAAAATTTTTATCCTCGTTAATGTTCAAATCTTCTAATTAAATTTGCAGATACCATACCTGTCTCGTAGTATTATTATGTAACTATAAAGGTAGATGATTCACCAGAAATTTAGTCTTACTTGAGGCACAAGTTTATTCAGAAAAAAGTTACCATAAAAAAGAAAATTTATAGTCATTAATGTTCAAATCTTCTAATTAATTTTGCAGATACCATATGTCTCATAGTAATTTCTGACTTTAAAGGCAGATGATTCATCACAGAGAAGACAGAAATCTCAAAGCTATGGCGACTCCTTCCTCCATTGTTAAGCCTTCTTCTTCTTCCATCGCAATGATCATCACTCTCCTTTCTCTGCTAACCTTTCTGTGTCTCCCACTGTCCTCATACTCCACAAAAACTGTCTCAGTACAAGAAATCTGTTCAAAACACACAAACCCTACTTTCTGTATTGAAACCTTAAACCCTAAATCTGGTTCGGACCTGGAAACCCTAGGCCACTACGCCACCATGGACGTAGCTCACCTCCATGCCTTCCAAACCATCACTGATCTTCACGCTCTCATCGCTAATACAACCAATGATACTCAGATGAGACAACGTTATATAACGTGTGCGATTAAGTACGATGATGTTATAACTCGTCTTGAAGATGCTGCAAAGGCCTTAAGTTCTGGAGATTACAGTGGCATGGCCTCTGGTGCGAATGACGTTATCGTGGATGTTCAAGATTGTGATTCGAGGCCACCTACTACTGATCCATCGTCGATTCCGAAGGATAATAAGGATCTTGAGGATACCGCTTTAATCATTGTGATTATAGCTGGTTTACTTGGGCAGAATTAAGTTTAATTTAGCGGTTTTAGTGTGACATTAAATAATAGACTATAAATGTCTTTCTCTGATGAAATTCTAGAAAAGTAGTTATATTTGTTTTCTATTACATGAATCCATTATTGTTCATTTAGAACATTAAATACCATCTTTTTGGGTATAAATAATTGCGTCCAACGAGTGGTGGGAAATTTAAGTTTGATCGTATACTTTAAATTCTATGGTTGTGTTTTTTTAATGCTTTTATAAATTTAATTTGATTATGGAATAGGTTGAGACCATACTTCCTCCAGTCTTATATATAGAGAATTGTTTTAGGGATGATCTCTCCCTATTTTTAAGAGAACATGTCTAAAATTTTTAGTATAATTCTCTCTTTTTCTTAAATGAGCACAAGTATCCTTTGGCATACCCATTAATTAATCAAGTTATTATATAGAGAAAAGGTAAAAACAAATAACCTTTGGCAAGTTTTGTTCCCTCTAAAGTCTAAACACAAAGCTCGCCCCTCTTCATCGGTTTCTTCTTCCTTGATCTCCTTAATCATCTATGATGAATCAGGCTTCTCTCATCTTGACAGTTCTTTCTCTGTTCACCATCATCCTAAAAGATAGGCCATAAAAGAATTCCTTATAGTCAAAATTAAAATGTTCTCTGAAAAGAAAAATACACACCTGTATTCCATGAACACTAAACAACCTCCTCCTCAGATGAAATATTGCCAAAAAAACCAAACAAAATCCTAATCTACAAACCCGTCGATCCTATCAAAACCATCTATGAAATATCAAATCAATAGTAGTGGATGAAGAATAAGAAAAATGGTTTTTACGTGCATCCAAGTCCTCCTCTTATGCTATGAAGATCATTTTGGTGCTTTGTGTTTCTTTGGAGGTCTCCATCTCCCGTCGACTAGCTTGCTTTGTGGAGATCAATGACGACAATGGAAGCATCCACTACAAAAAAAACGGACTTTCAGCGGCGACATTTGATGGCGACCTTTAATGTCGCCGTTGAAAGTTGAACTTTCAAATGTCGCTGCTGAAAATTTTGATCTTCGACAACGACATATTTTGTTGCCGCTGAAAGTTAGACTTTCAACGGCGACATTATGAAGTCACCGCTAAAGGGGGGAACTTTCAGCGGCGACAATATTATTTCAATGGCGACTTCCATGTCGCCGTTGAAAGTCTTGCTTAATTTTTTTTTTAAAAACTTGAGTCTCTATGAGACAAGCTTAATTTGTCTCTTACTATTTTCATGATCCGTATACTTGCAGTGCTTGAGTAAATTTTAATCACATCACGGGTCATTCTTTTATACCAAATACATAATTGTAATCCTTGTCCAAACTGTTATTCTCCTAATAGATGGAATGTGAAAGGTAATGTTCATTAGAAGTTTTTTAAATGGATTTGGTGAATAAATTGGATTGGGTTCATTTTGGATGTCATAATATATTCCTAAATATTCTATAAAAATTTATATTCGTCCAAAATCATCATTCATATATAATATAAAAACCATAATGTAGTAAAAATGTATATTAAAACTGTATGGGGTGCATCCATTGTTCAATTTTAAAACATTGAATTACATCAGCTGTTGAGGCAGTGACCTTTTCCAATGCCATTATCTGTAAATTGCTTTGAAATATCATGGGTAACAATATTGAAAGCATTTTTTAAAGTAGTTGTTATTCCAAATTCATATTCCTTATTTTATTTCAAAACCCAATTTTTAATAAGTTGAAGCAGGTGTGTTCTGGACCCTATTGGTTATTTTTCAAAATTTATATGCCACATTTAATTTAAAGATCCTAATATTTATAAGTTGAAGACACTACTAGAAAAATCACTTTTAAGACCGGTTAAAAAAGATATTTTAGACCGGTTCTCGATCCGGTCTTGGTATAGCCGGTCTAAAAAGTCTTCTACTTTTTAGACCGGTTATGGAACCGGTCTTAAAAAAAACTTTTTAAGACCGGTTATTATAAAACCGGTCTAGAAATAAATATTTTTAGACCGGTTATAATAGGAACCGGTCTAAATTAATAAACTTTTAGACTGGTTCTTATGAAGAACCGGTCTGAAAATTTGACTTTTTAAACCGGTTTTATAAAGAAACGGTCTAAAAAGTATCACTATAAAGAAACGGTCTAAAAAGTATCACAGTTTAGATCGGTTCTTTATAAACCGGTCTAAAAAGTTAAATTTTCAGACTGGTTTTATCCAAAACCAATGTTAAATTTACTTTTCAGACCAGTTTTGGATAGAACTGGTCTTACAAGTTGAATTGTCACTACTACAAAAAAGTAAAGCTGTGGCGCTTATAATTGCATTAACTGTGGCCCTAGAGAAGTGCCACATATCTACATATCTAGACGCCACTAAAAAAAGCTGTGGCGCTTGGAAGCGCCACAACATTTAAATTTTTTTTTTTAAAAAAAATACCCTCCTGTGGCGCTTGTTTGAGGAAGTGCCACAGGAGGGGGGCCTAAATAATTAGGCGCCACAATTGCCTCTTCTCAGCTGTGGCGCCTAATGCTTAGGCGCCACAGCTGAGAAACATATTAACATGTGTGGCGCCTATTTATTTAGGCGCCACACATGTCCACTTTAAAAAAAAAAAAATCAATGCTGCAGCTGTGGCGCTTGGTGGGTTAGGCGCCACAGCTGCTTTTGTGACCTCAAGTGTGGCGCCTGCGTAGGCAGGCGCCACACTAGGCCTCCTCAATTGTAGCACTTAATCTATTAGGCGCCACAGCTGGTACCCAAAATTAAAAAAAAATTATAGACGTAAAAAAAAAAGAAAAAAGAAGCTGTGGCACTTGTTTAAAGAAGTGCCACAAAATGTGCGCCACCTTTTACCCTTTTTGTAGTAGTGTGTTTTTTTTTTAAATTTTGTTTAAAAGTTATACCTAACAAGTCATTTCCCCTGTTAAAACATTTCACTCAGCAAGCAGCAGCAAGTTCAACGACATTGAAATAAATAAATCTTCTCTTACAAATTATATAACTAACATCTTAATGACATGTGAGAGACTTAAAACTCATTGGAACATATTAAAACTCAACTCCCTTGTGCTTAAACAGTGCTGGCCGAATAATAAACTCATAACCATAGACAAAATCATAATACAAGGAAATCATACAACCATAACAATGTTGTTTTGACCAAGTTCCTTATCTTTTCACTTACATACATACATCAAAGATTAAATTACATTAATGACAATTCTGTTATTCATTAGGGCCAAAATACTTTATACATACACACTCTTCTCAGGCTGATGATCACTAGCTGGCCTGGCTTCGGAGAATCTACACTAAGACGTACACCTCATATATATCCTTCATTTTCCTGTGATGACAACAAAAAAAAAGTAGTTATATATATACACCAATAACAATATACATAATTCAAATATAGTTCATGATAATTATTTTAGCTAACTAACCTTCAATGTAGTTTTATAAAGGGATATCCTCCCATATCCCTTCATGATGATCGTTTCTTGGCCCGTGTTCATTGTCTGCTTCATCTTCTTCGTTCAATTCTGGTAAACCTCTAGAAAAAGGAGTCTCAAGCAGATCATTCATTGAATGACTTTCCTGATTAATATCAACGACCATTATTCCTTGGAGAGCTATAGACCACATTTTGTTTGCCTGATCAGTAACATAGAACACTTGTTTTTCTTGATATGCCAAAATAAAAGGTTCATCTCTAAAACTTCTACTATTCAAATCAACTAATGTAAATCCCAACTGAACAATCATCACACCATTGTTGACATCAACCCAGTTGCATTTGAAAATGGGAAGTTTAACTTTAACATAATCAACCACCCAAATCTCTTCAATCACCCTATAATAAGGTATTGCTGCCAATCTAGGATTATTATCTTTTGAACTAGAGAAGTGCATAGATTCAGCCACTAACATAACCCCACTGTTCTGGACGGTGCTCCTATCATCAAGGGACTTTGTGTAAAATGTATAACCATTGATCACAAATGAAGTCCAACTTATGACATCAGCCTGAGGACCACGTGCTAACCATTTAATTGTATCAGAAACACATTCTTCGCCGTCAACCTTTTGTTTGAACCAATGTGCAAAAGTTTTGTTATGCTCCCTAATTAACCTTTGTTCAGTCATTCGACTATTTCCTTTTCGTACAATTTCTTTATGAGCATTAATGTAATATTGAACTTCATCAACATTATTCAAGATGTACAAGTGGACCTGTTGCAATTCATCAGGATCTATGCTCTTTACTGAATCCCCGCGTCTACCACCTTCTTCGTCATGGCGTTCAGGAAGTCCAATGTGTCTTACATTTGACAAGTAATCTTGACAAAACTCCATGGCTTCTTTAGAAACATATTTCTGAACAATAGATGCTTCAAGCTGGTTAGGGTTCTTCACATACCCTTTTAGGAGTTTCATAGTTCTTTCAATTGGGTACATCCATCGTAAACAGATAGGGCCACACAACTTGATCTCCCTGACTAGATGAACAATTAGATGTACCATGATGTCAAAAAAAAGGAAGAAAACGCTTCTCAAGCTGGCACAAGATCAAATATCATTCATTTTCCAGTTCATCCAATTTTTCTGTCTCAATGACTTCACTACAAACAGCATTGAAGAAGAAACAAAGTCTAGTCAAAATATGTTGAAGATCATATTCAGCAATGCCTCAAATAGCTACTGGGAGCAGTTGTTGCATTAAGACATGACAATCATGAGACTTTAGCCCCACTAAGTTCAAGTCTTTCATCGACAAAAGCTTCCTAACATTTGAAGAATACCCTGAAGGAACTTTGATGCCATGTAAACACTGACAGAAGCTTCTTTTCTCATCCTTAGAAAAGTATGAGCAGTTGGAGGACAATAAGTTCTCTTACCATATGGTTTTGGATGCAAGTTTTCTCATATCCCCTTTTCTTGCAAATCTAATCTTGCCTTCACACCATCCTTAGAACTACCTTGTATGTTAAGCAGTGTCCCAACAATACTATCACAAACGTTTTTCTCCACATGCATGAAATCAATACAGTGTCTTCCATCAAGCTTCAGCCAATATGGAAGATTGAAGAAGACATACCTCTTTTCCATTTACTTTTCTCATTACTTTTTTTTGTAGTCTTACCAAAGATAACATTCATATTTTTCACCTTTTCATAAACTTGCTCCCCAGTCAATGCCTTGGAGCATCTTCAAACTCTTGTCCACCAAAAAAAGCTTTCTTTAATTTGCGATACAGGTGGCCTCGTCTAAGAAATCTTCTATAGCTAAGATAAACTGTCTTTCTTCCATGTTGAAGTTGATGGTAGCATGTTCCTTCTTCACAAATCGGACATGCTTTATGGCCTTTAACACTATAGCCTGACAAGTTTCCATATGCAGGGAAGTCATTTATAGTACAAAAGATCATGGCTCGCATTTTAAAAACCTCCTTCTTGTTCACATCAAAAACATCAACACCTTCGTCCCACAACTCTTTCAAGTCTTTGATCAAGGGCTCTAGGTAAACATCTATATCATTTTCGAGTTGTTTTGGTCCTGAAATCAACATAGATAACATGATGTACTTTCATTTCATGCATAACAGAGGAGATAAGTTGTAAATTACCAATAGAATAGGCCATGAACTATGTATACTGCTCAGGCTACCAAAAGGATTCATGCCATCCGCGCTAAGCCCAAGCCTAAGGTTCCTGGCTCTTCACCGAAGGTAGGAAATAATTGATCGATTTTGTTCCATTAAGAAGAATCAGCCGGATGTCGAAGCTTTCCATAAGATATCCTCTCATCCACATGCCATCTCAAATTTCTTGCATCGTTTTCATTAGCAAACAAGCGCTTGAACCTTAGTATGATTGGAAGGTACCACAATACTTTTCCAGGAGCGTTATTTGATTTGTACCTCGGGGTTTCACATATTGGACACTGTTGTTCCTCTTCATGCTCTTTTCTATACAATATACAATCATTAGGGCATGCATGGATCTTTTTATATAACATCCCTAGTGGGCACAATATTTTCTTAGCATCATAGTATCGAGAAGGCAACACATTATCATCTGGAAGCATGTCCTTAAAAGCCTCAAGCGTTTCTAAAAAACTCTTGTCGCTCCATCCATGTCGTGCTTTCAAGCTTACCAATTTCAATACTGCTTTCAACAATTGGTACTTTTTACACCCCGGGTACAATGACATCTCAGCATCACTACACATATTACCATATGCATGTAATTGCTCAAAACTCTCTTCTCCTACATCACAAATAATATCCTCTATTTGATCATCCGTATCCGTGTCATTATCATCAAAGTTCACTCGCCCCTGTTGAGATGAACTTGTCATTTCTAATTCTTCACCATGCCATACCCACACTGTATAACTCTTACGGAATCCTTCACAAATTAAATGTGTATATATATCTGCAGTACTTAGTCACTTCTCATTCAAACATACTACACAAGGGCAATAAAATTTTCCACTACCATCATCGGCATGTCTACTAGTGAAGTCTTAAAAACCCCTCACCCCATTATCATATTCAACACTCGTCCGTTTAGCGTCTATCCAACTATAATCCATATATATCTCAACACTTCTAGCACCTTATATCCAACAACAAAAGGATAGACAAAAAAACAACAATAATAGAGTTTTAGATATTTCAACGAAATTAACAGGCACCATTTGAAACTAGTATTGTTTTAACAAACCAATAACACTGACAATAATCAAACAACCGCACTAAACTAAAACAGAACATAAAGTGGTATTAATTCAAGCCAAATATCACAGGGATATAATTAAAAATCAGAGCATATTAATTATAAAACAACGAGAAGTGCTCAAATTAAAGCAACAACAAGAACTTTAATTTTTTCCAGATTACTTTTAAGTGGTCAAATTAAAGCAATAACAAGAACTTTTCATTGAACATTATTAATTATAAAACAACGTACAACTAAATAATAGATCGATCAAACACTAACTTGAATGAAGACCAAGGAGTGAGCTTCAACCCAAAGTCATGGTGGTGTCGACTGAGGTTAAAATGAAGTCCTGAAATTCACGGCACTGACAAAGGGAAGTCAAATAAGAGGAGAATGGTCACTGCGCTGCGGAGATTAGAGGTCGCGGCGGAGAAGACTGACGATAATCAAAGAACAGCGATGATGAACACAGCAACGGAAGCGGTAATGACGGAGGAGACTTGAGCAAATAAGGGACGAGACGCCATGGATGAGTTCAGAACAAGCACGGACAGAGGTCATAGAGAAATGGCAAAGAGAGAAGAAAGGGTTCACAGAGCGCGCGATCTGGGCGCGGGAGGAAAAATAAGTGTGAAAAATCTTACCTTTAAGACCGGTTTTTATTAAAAACCGGTCTTAAAAGAGGGAAAATTCACATTTAAGACCAGTTTGTCCAAAAACCGGTCTTAAATGTAACACATTTAAGACAGGTTTTTCCCACAACCGGCCTTAAAAAGTTATCACATTTTGAATTTAAAATTTTAACATTTAAGACCGGTTTACATATAAACCGGTCTTAAATATTAAAAATTTTAGACCGGTTTTAATACAAAATCGGTCTTAAATGTTTAACATTTAAGACCGGCTTATATTCAAACCGGTCTTAAATGTTAAAAAATTTTAAATGCGTAAAATTTTAAGACTTTAAGATCGGTTTTTTTTATAACCGGTCTAAATAAATTTTTTAAGACCGGTTTTTTTAAGAACCGGTCTAAGAAGTTCAATATAATTACAAAACTGCCACCGCGCAAATTTTTAAGACCTTATCCGCCAAAACCGGTCTAAATGTGGCTATCTAAAAAGGGTTTTTTCCAGTAGTGAGAAGGCCTATTTTAAAACCTAATATTTTAAGGTTGAAATAGTTTCATTTTTTATGGTTCCATTTAATATTAATTAATTATTTCAGATCCGCCTTATTTGCAATTTAAATCTTAATATTGATTAATTTAATTATTCTTTTATGTGTAGTAGCCTTTTATGGGATTTGATTGATGGGAGGACCTGCCATTTAAGAAGATATACTAAATTCTTATTTCATATGTAATATTAATTAAAATCCTATTATTAACTACTGGTTTCAAAGTTGAGGGATCAAAACTAAAGTTGGGTGATACTTCAAGGACCAAAAGTGATATTAGTCCAAGATATAATTAAGTTAAGTTTATTAGTCCAAGATATAATTAAGTTAAGTTTTATTTATATATTTTATAATTAATTAAGATTTAATTTATCAAATTAATATTTTTTATTTTTATTATTTGTTGTTAAAGTTTTCCAATTTAATTCTTTAGTCGAATTGGTATATGGTGAGTTACTCAAGCAATTAAGAGATCTGGTATTCGATTCTACCCAGTGCAATTTCAATGGTATTTTTTTAATTGATGCTAATTGTTAAAAAATTATGAAAGAGTATTATTGACAGCAAGCCAAGCAAGGATTTTGAACCCCAACCGTGTTGTTTTAGCAAAAGCACTTATGCCAATTGAGCCAATTGGTTTTTAGTACTTCTAGCGAAAATTATAATATTTATATAATTTGTAATAGCTTAAAATCTAAACCTGAATCCCCAAATTTTAGTTCAGCGCCTCTATTATTTTCATTTAGAGCCACTTTTCTTTGTTCCCTCCGGTGCGAATATGAAGTATAATCAAGAAATCCATAAAGCCTTGTTTTGCTATGAATCTCTGCTTTGTTCCTCTCCTCCTCCAGCAACGTCACTGTTTGCTCCTCCATCAGGTAATGATTCATTCTTGTTCTTCTACTTATTGAGCTTTTAAATTACTAATGGAATCCAGTTTTCTTTTTTTAAAACAAAATTTCTCTTCCTCTTGTTACTTGTGGAGCTCCGTAGTGATAACTCCTCCATTTATGTTTTTACCAACAGATGCTCCAAATATTTAAGAAAAAGGCAAGTACTTGTATTTCTTTTGGTGCTGCCAATTTTCTCACAGACAAAGCAGCCCGATAAGTGTTCAATAATTGCAACCCTATCTTTGGCATCTCTTGCTTGCCGTGTCCACATTTTCTTTCAAATCAAATCCCTCCTTGTACTACCCCACATTTGACTCCCCAATTATGCCCTCTCGTTTTTCTTTATCCTTCAATCATTTCTTATCTTTTTTTCCAATCAAAATTTTTATCTTCCCATGCCAATAATGAATGTTAATTGCTATAACTATGTTCTTATTTTGAAGTTGTGTAAGTGTAACTTTAGTTTTAAATGTGGCCTGAGAGAAAGCTAACAACTGGAAGCTAACTGTGCTTTGTGCCTTGCAATCTGAGTTTTATGTTCCCAACAAAAATTCTGAAAAGATGATAGAGAGGAGGCTTTCAAAAACAAAAACTGGTTACTTGCAATAGCAAGCTTTATAAAACAAACAACAATTCAAACAATGATGTTTAGTTTACCAAAAAAAATGGTTAAAGTGCATTGACGTTTTTCATTGAAAAATAATTTTTGAACCCAATTTTTGAAAAACTATCATATAAAGATTTAATGTTTAGATGAGATACTGAATGTTTCTCAAGTTCTTGCTCATAGGAAAGATAAGAACATCCCCTTCTATCATAGGCTCGTTACATATTTTTTTGAATTGAAATTTGGGTTTTTGTTATTGTCACTATGCTTTAGAATCGTAAAACCTCAATCACACTTGGTGGAACTTGAAAATTACAATGAAAATAGCAGAAATTGAATGAAAAATGAGAATTACAATGTTCTTTTTTTTTTTGCATAATTTCCTGCTTCTAAATTTAAGTTTCAACATAAAGCATGGTGTGTATGCGCTTTGTTTACACTTGAAACTTGTGGGCCTTCATTATGAAGGAGTGTTTGAAAACAGGGATGAAGGCATGGTTTCATTGAAATAGTTTCTTTTTTAGTCCTATCATTTTTGTACTCGTCTATTTTGTTTCACGTGCTAGTTTGTCTTATTGTCCTTTTTTTAGTGCAGTTTTATTGTTCTTTTATCATGAACTATTCATATATTGTTTAATGTGAATCTTGTGCTTAGATTGTTTTACACATAAGCTATTGTTAATATTACCTCTAGGCTCAAATATATGACATTTTTGTTGGGGTGTTTTGGATGTCCAAAATATACAGCACTTAAATACTTTCTTTTCTCTTCACATTTATCTAGCTACTTGGTTTTGCTTTTTTGTCAAGGTAGTTAATAGTGTACGACTAGTGTTGAGTAGTAATCTCTTATTTCATTAGAAATAATGTTCTTGTTAATAAATATTTCTTTTCCTTAGTCTTCCTTCCTAATTTTCCCATAAGATATTGTTTGACGTAATAAATTTTCATTCATAGTCCATAAATACAAAATATGTATGTATACCAATAGACATCATTCACATCAAAATAAGTATATGTCTGGTCCCAAAATAAAGGGTTTCTTTTTTTTTTCAAGAATTATATCAACGATACATAGGTCATTTAGAATGTGAACAATGTGGATTATTATTGTTATAAAAAAAATATGGGTTATTATTATTGTTGTTGTTGGCAACTATTAATATAGTATCAAACCTGAAAATTCAATTCATAGTAATACTTTATTTTATCTCAAATATTAATTCATTATTTTCCTTGTATTCTTAAAGCAAAATAATTGTTTTTGCTTTGTTATTTTGTCATGCCTACAAGATTATCTCACATGCGCCTTGTCAAATTAATTGATTTTGGATTTATGATAAGGCAAGAATATTAAGTGGAAGTAGAGTTGTTGTGCATGATTTGATACTTTTCTACATTTTTGGTTTTACAGTACTGCTGAAGCTATTAAGAGAGGTAGATGTCCTTCTCCTCAATCTAAAAGGATATCTCCACCCACAGGTGTGATGATATGTCTTTCTACTTAATAGTGCTACATTAAATGTATCAAGACATATATTACCTATTGTATTCTTTTTTTCATCTATGAAATGCTATTGGATTTTTATTGAAATATATAGGAATGGATAAAAGTTGGTTAGACACTAAAGACAGAGGCAACGTACATACATGAGAGGATTAGACAATTTTCTAGAATGGGCATTTACTCAACGTGGTGTGACAAACAAAATACGTTGTCCTTGTAAGAAATGTAGGAATGTTTCATTCAAGTTGAAAATAGATGTTAGGGCAGACTTATTGATTAAGGGTTTTTCGGATAGTTACAAGATGTGGGACTTGCATGGAGAAATTACTAGATTTCAAAGTGGTTGTGAGACTTCAAGAAAAGTGGTAGAAAATGATACTTATGAGGATGAAAACCTTGTAAGGATGGTATGTGATGCATATAGAGTTCCTTGTTTGGATGATATGAACATTGGATTAAATGAGAGTGACGAGCCTAATGCCAATGTGAAAATGTTTTTTGACTTGTTAAAGGATGCAGAGAAAGGTCTTTATCCAGGTTGCAACAAGATATCAAAATTGTCTTTTATTGAAAAGTTGCTTTAATTGAAGTTCCTTAACCATTGGACCAATAAATTCATGGATCTACTATTAGACCTATTGAAATTTGTTCTCCAAGATAGAGCTTTAGTGCCAAACACATTTTATGAAGCTAAGAATATAATTCGTGATTTGGGTTTGGATTACAAGAAAATTGATGCTTGTGGGAATGATTGCAATTGTATTGGGAAGAGCTTGCAAATGCAAAATCATGTCCTAGGTGTAAGATGCCTAGATGGAAGTTAAACAAACAAAAAGGGAAAAAAGGTTCTACAGAAAGTTTTGAGGCATTTTCCAATAACACCTAGGCTACAAAGGCTTTATATGGCAAGAGACACAACTAAAAAAATGAGGTGGCACAAGGAGAAGCACATAAATGATGATGTAATGAGACATCCATCTTATTCACTTGCTGGGAAACACTTTGACCAAAAATACCCCACCTTTTCTACTGATCCAAGAATTGTTCGCTTAGGCTTGGCTAGTGATAGATTTCAACCTTTTGGGAATATGAGTGTCAATCGTAGCATTTGGCCTGTTGTTTTGGTACCATATAATTTTCCCCCTTGGCTTTGCATGAAAAGCCCATACTTTATAATGACACTTCTTATTCCAGGTCAAAAGTGTATAGGTGATGAGATAGGTGTTTACTTACAACCAATGATTGAAGAGTTGAAACAATTGTGGGAAGTAGGAGTGCAAACCTATGATGCATACTCTCAATCAAATTTTATCATGCATGCAGCAATGTTGTGGACAATAAATGACTTCCCTACATATGGAAACCTTTCAGGGTCAACTAAAGGCAAACTTGCATGCCCGTGTTGCCACAATGACACACATTGCATTTCATTAAGGAACATATTATCTTACATGAGTCATAGGCGCTTTCTTCCACAAAATCACCCATGGCATAAAGATAAGGCCTCATTTGATGGAAAAGAAGTACACAGGGCTCCACCAGTTCCATTAACTGGAGATGAGGCACTCATGCAACTAGAACAATTGGGTAATGTGTCATTTGGAAAAATTCAGAAACGAAAGCGTCATATAGACACAAAGGCTTACAACTGGAGGAAAAGGAGCATTTTTTTTCAATTGCCTTATTGGAAACATTTGTTGATACGATATAATCTTGATGTGATGCATATAGAAAGAAATGTTTCTGATAATATTGTTCGACAGTAATGGATTTGGTTAGAAAGACAAAAGACACATTGAAAAGTAGGTATGATTTGATGGAATTGGGAATTAGGAGAAATATGCACCCAGTTGAAGTTGGTAATAATATTTCTAAGCCTCATACTCCTTACACTTTGTCCCCTGAAAAGAAACAATCCCTTTGTGAATTATTAGCTAACTTAAAGGTACCTGATGCTTTTTCATCTAATATTTCAAGATGTGTCAACATTCAAGAGAGAAAAATATTTGGGTAGAAGTGCCATGATCACCATGTTCTATTGCAAGAAATATTTCCAATTGCAATCTGTGGGCTATTAGGCCCTCAAGTGTGTGAACCAATTATAGAATTGGGAAGATTTTTTAAGAATATTTGTTCAAAGAGTTTGACATGTGAACAACTTGACAAACTTCAAAGTCAACTAGTATTCACATTGTGCAAGTTGGAGACTATCTTCCCGCCTGCCTTCTTTGATGTTATGGTTCACTTGCCAATACACTTAGCGGGAGAGGCAAAAGTTGGTGGACCAGTTCAATATCGTTGGATGTACTCAGTAGAAAGTTAAGATGCTAAGAAATTTATAATTATATTTATAATCATTCAAAACCATTCAAATCTGATTAATTTTTTTGATGAAGGTATTTATGATCACTCAAATCTTATGTTCGCAACAAGGCTCAACCTGAAGGATCAATTACAGAAGGATATTTGACAGATGAAAGTCTTACTTTTTGCTCACGTTATTTGAAATACATTCCTACAAAGTTTAATGTTCCACATAGGAATGATGAAACCAATACTGATGTCAGCTGTGAGTTTTCGATATTCAAGAAAAGTAGTGAGCCTAGGGGACATTCTGAGTTAATCAATTTTTCTCATGAAGAGTATTGTCAAGCAATGATGTATGTGCTTCAAAAATGTGAAGAAATTTGGCCATTTATAGAGTACGTCAACCTCACCTTAAGAGAGATTGTATTTGTTATAATTTATATTTTTCTCACTTGTGTGACAAACATTTAGGGAGCATAGGATTGAACTTGAAGCACAAGGATCACAAAGCCAATGCAAGGGGTTTCTTGATTGGTTTCGTTCACGAGTAAGTTATAATATTTCAAATGTTGGTATTTGTATAAATTATGATAGTATTGCATTTTGAAGAAATGATTCTTGTTTTCATAGGTGGGAATGTTGTCCAAACAAGGCCATGTAAGCCCTGAGCTCATAAGTTTATCAATTGGTTTATTAAAGGTGGTCAATCGTTACTCTATGTTCATAGGAAATGGATTTCACTTCCATATGAAAGATCGAGCAATGGGGAAAAAGACTTAAAACAAAGGAGTCATGGTCAAGGGTGATGACACCAATGTTGATAAAGAATATTATGGCGTGTTAGATCATATTTATGAATTTTCTTACATTGGGAATAGAAAAATATACTTGTTTAAGTGTCATTAGTGGGACGTGGCTCACTATGATAAAGGATATAAGGTTGATAAGTATGGGTTCACAAGTATTAACACTCAATGTTCATTACAAACTAATGAACCATTCATTCTAGCATCTCAAGCAAATCAAATTTTTTATGTGGATGAGCTTGTTCAACCTGGTTGGCTTGTTGTTGTTAAAACGAATCCACGTGACTTGTTCAATATGCCAATTGACAAAGATAATGATGTTAATGGGGTAAATGATGCTATGGTTGATGAAGTGGCTTATCAACAATTGGTAGTTGACTTAAATATTGACAATCCAACTTGTGTAGAACATGATATTATCATAACTTGTATGGAGAAGATGTACAACACCAGACTTTTGTTCAAGCAAGAGAACCGTCACAAAGAGGTAATCGTGATGTCATGGACATTGGATTTATTGATGACAACGAAACTCATTCATCGGTTCACGAAGATAGTGATGAAGAGGATATGCTTGATGACTATAATAGTGATACTGAAATAGAAAGTAACACACAAATTGAAGTACAAGAGAATGAATTAGAAGATACTGATATAAGTGATAGTTCCTCAGAAGAATCAATTGCATGAAATTATTGTCTCTTTATGGTAGCTTTTACTAATTTGTACATTGAGTCTTTATAAATTAAATGTCCTTTACCATTTAAATTTGCTTTTAGACCTTTTTTGCTTGATCAAAATTTAATTAAAATTTGTACATTTTTGCAGGATATGTTAAGCTTAAAGGGAGGTCGAGGTGGAAAAAATCATTCCTTTAGACTGCATGGTGCCACAAGTAGTGGAGGTACTTCCTTACACCTCAGTCAAGACGCATAATTTCACCTCAATCACAACAATTACAACTCGAGGCAATGCCTGCAAACTCTCCCCCTACTCAAGCGAGTAGTACAGGTAAACTGGTTTCAATTTTATATAATACAAATAACTACTCCACATCACATGTAAATTTTAATTTTTTTAATTCATTCACATTAATTATAGGCTCCTTTCATACTATCAAAAAGGGCAGAGGAGTGTACAAATATTTGAAAGTGGACTTGAGGACCAGACTTGGAGCAAAGATACAAGTGAAACTTTCAAACTACCTCACAAGAGCAGTAGGTGCAGAAGTGAGAAACTTTGCTAATTAGTGTGGTTATGTTGTTAGGACCACAGTCTCTTTTCGTTATGGTACTAAGTGGAAGAATATTTATGAACAATATAAAGATGAGATGATTTTGAAAGTAAAGGTATACTCTTCCCAAATATATATATATATATATATATCTTTGTTTATTTATGTTTTCATGACAAATATGTATGTTTATATGTGTTTTAGGACAAATTTAAACCTTATGATGCAATCCATAAAGAGAAGTTCAAAAAAGCTATAACACTGAACTTGAAAAATGCCTTCAGAAATTTGAAGACCAACTTGCACAAACATTATAACAAATATGCTTGTAATGAGGATAGGCTAGCTAATCCTCCTCAAATCTCAATTCTAAAGATTGGGAGTTGTTATTGACATACCTTCAGACTGATGTGTTCAAGGTACCTTTCTATCCTTTCAAATGGATCACTTATTTATTTTAGTCATTAATTCCTTTTTACTAAATTTTTTGTAGAAAAAAAGTAAAAGAAACAAGAACAACCGAGAAAAATAAGTAACAAAGCATACTTGTGGTCCTCGATCATTTGAGGAGATTAACTTCGCTACAATAAGTTCAATCTCTCTTTACTTTAGTTTATGTTTTGAACCCTTTATTTTAAATTGTACCATCTTTGTATATTATGCTTTGTAGACGGATCCCACTATTGGACAGCCTACACCCCCTGATCAATTTTGGCAGATCACACACACTAGGAAGATGGCAGATGGATAGTTGGTGTGGGAAGATCCACAATCTGAGCAAATTCACATATGCGTTGTGTTTTTATATGCTTTACTAAGTTCAAGAATTTGTTATCTCATTTGTTTCATGCTTTAATCATAGGCTGATTTGCAAGACCTTCTCTAACAACAACAAGAAGAGTTAGAGAGTGATGCTCGAATGACCTCTGATGAAATATTGATAGCTATTCTTGGTGAGAGATCAGGGTATGTAAGAGGAAAAGGGTATGGAGCAGAGCCTTTGAGGAAGAGAGATTGCTCTCAATCTAATGACAATTTAGCTATGGAGAATGTGCATACCAAATTGCATGAAGAGTTTGATAAAAAATTTCAGGAGGAGCATTGTAGTGCCCGGAATTTGGAAAACATGGCGCTGCCACCAAAATTTTAGAAAAAGGATAATTTTGGAAACCTTTTAAAAAGTGAAACTGGTCTACAAAAACCATTTAGGGTTTGGGAGTCAATTGTGTATGAGGAAGGTGTTAGGCACCCCACAACACCCATTTATAAGAATGGTTACCCTAAGTTAATTATTTAAAAATATTATGGCCTTTAATTTTATTATAATTACCCAAAAAAATATTTACAAAAATGAAATGAGAAAACTAAAGAACAAGAAAAAAAGAACATTTATTTACAAAAAAAGAAAATAAGAAAAAAATATATTTATTTACAAAATTGGACTTAACCTAGGATGAAAACCTAATGCCTACATACCCTTTAGAGGGATCAAAGCCCACGTAGTTCGGGGGTAGAAATGCGCGTCACTTTGTTTGTGTTTTTTAGAAAATTTTTTTATTTAATTTATTTGAGAAAAATATTTTTTCTTTGGTTTGTATTTTTTATTATTTTTTAAAAAAAAACGTTTTTTTTAATTTTCTTGTAAAAGAGAGTTTTTCCATTTTATTTTCATTTATCAAAATGTGTCAAAATATTTTTTTCCTTTTTTTGAAAGAGGACCTAAGAAAGGGATTAAAAAACAAGAAAAGTAAACAAGTTAAACAAAAAGGAAGTTAAAGGTAAGGAGATTCATGCATACCTTTTATCCTTTGAACCCGCTACAACAAGAGATAGGGTGATAGAACCACATAATAAACAGGAGGCAAGTACAATCACATTATCTATATTTATTAAGCATAACACCTAGTATCATAAGAAAACAAGACAACACATACCTCTTGCCTATGTATGAGATAATTCAGTTGGACAATAAAACGCAAATCCACAAGACCACAATGAGGTAATCCACATCTAGCAACATCATAGTACAAAGTAAAGCAATGTAATGCATATTGGATAAAGTCATAGTGCATGAATGATGAGGTAAGCATGAACCAAGGTATATTAGATGAGGGGAAAAAAAGACGAGATGTCACAGTGAAATAAAAGAAAAATATGAAATCTCAGCCATAGACCTTATCTCATTGCCCTCCTAAAATTCTTGTGTCTTGCTTCAACCCTTACACTCATATTTATAGTCTCAAGGTAGGGTTTTCTTCCTAAATGCTCCTTTTTTTTTTGTTTTTTGAATTTGTTTTTGTATTTTATATTGAGAACTACCTAACTTGACCCAATCACCATCCATGGAGATTTTTTTTTTTTTTTTTGTATTTTCTATTGATAAAACTTCCTAGCTTGACCTAATCACCATTAATGGAGATTTTTTTTTTAAATTTTTTTATTATTCTCCCCACAACTAACTTCCTAATTTAAACCTATCAATATAAATGAGATTTTTTATTTTTCATTTTCCCTTTATGAATGATAAAGCCAATCATCATCAATGAAGGGATTTATTTTAATTTTCGTTTTTTAATTTTTTTCCTTTTAATGATGATCGCCAATTTGGACATCGATCATCATTAATAGGAGAATTTTCTTTTTTTTTTTTCTTGTTTTCATTATTTATTTATTTTTTCCTTCCAATGATGATTGCCAATTTGGATACCAATCATCATCAATTATTTTTGTATTTTTGAGTAAGGCCTGGACAAAATAGGGTGTTCACAAGCGTGAAAAGATGGAAGCAAATCTTGCAGAAGAACGTGAAAGATGGAAACAAATCTTGCAGAAGAATGTGCAAACACGGAAGCAAATCTTGCAGAAGAACGTGCAAATATACAAGCGGAGCATGAAAAGATGGAAGTAGAGAGTGCACAATTTGAGCACAAGATGGAACACATGGAGCAGAGAATACATGCTCAACTAGCTATCTTGATGCAATAGGGGCAATTAGCATATCCTACTTCATCTACTCCCAGTCTTGATGTCCTATGAGCTGGTCCTTCTTTATAGTTTTGATATTTGATCTTTTTCAATGGACAATCTTTAAACCTTGTCTAAGAAATTTAAAAATTTGATGTTAGTTTTGAAACATTATGAGTATCATATGTTAGTTTTGTTAGGAAATTTAAGAACTTGATGTTAGTTTTGAAACATTATGAGTATCAGATGTTAGTTTTGAAGAATTGTGTTAGTTATCATTGCTAATTATTGATCTTTATCAACATAGCACGGTTTTAATTTTAGCAATTTAAATTTAAAACATAAAAAAAGTATAACTTTCAGCGGCGACATTAAGTATCAGCGAGGACAAAAGTGTCGCCACAGAAACTTGTATCGGTGGCGACATTTGTCTCTACTGATACTTCTTTCAGCGGTGACTCAAGTGTTGCCGCTGGAAGATGCATCAGCGGCGACAAAAAATATAGCCGCTGATTGTCCACTTTCATCGTAATTACATCCGGATTACGAAATTTAAGTGAAATAGAGACCAATAAAATGAAATCAACAACTATTAATCCCTCATGACAAGATGGGGTATTTCGAAAATCAATTCAAAATATAATAATCTTGGTCTCACATTCACATGCGGATATAATTACTTGAGAAATCAAATCACATAATAAATATTAGAGTGTGGAAACTAAAATCCTGGCAAACGCCAGGTTACTTACATATATATCATGGGTTTAAGGGTTCCCAAAATGGGGATTACATGTCCAAAATATTTATTTACATCTCATATACAGTTAGTAATCCCAAAACCAAAACAAAGATAACCAACTACCATTAAGTCTCAGAGTAATCCTAACTACTCCTGGTTGTCCGCTTCCCTTTCGAACCGCTCACCCTGTCTGAAAAGGTTAGTCATTTGGAAAGAGTGAGATTCTAAAGAATCCCAGTAGTAACAAATTATTCATACCACATGTAATCACAAAGCATGTAAACAAATCATCTCATATCAGCAACACAAATCACACTCCACCCTCATCCCCTTTTACCGCCAGGAAGGCACACCATCCTAACCCGAACCGTTGTTAGCGACTTAGGGACTATTGGCGTGGCAGTGAATACAAATAGCCTTACGGCTCACATATAGCCTTTCGGCTTTCACAAATGGCCCGTCAGCCTTCACAAATAGCTCTGCACTCGGGTGATGACCCAAATTATGCTCGAGTCCCCGAAAGTTCTACCCCACGAGTGACAACCTGAGAGCACCAACCACACCAGAGGCAAAAGCTCACTCGAGCATACCCTCAGTGCTCGGGTGAGACGGCCGTGCTTGCGAGTGTCAGAGCACACTCTTGGCACTAACTAGTGAGTGAGGACCCGAGACAACCTCAACATTGGACTCACACTATCACTCGAGAAAACCCAAGCTTACTCGAGCATGTTCCTCCCTCACTCGAGAACAAAGGAGTGCACCCGATACTTATTCAAAGAATCCAGGCAAAACTCGAAGCATAAAGGGAAAAACTCACGCAGCACTCGAGCATGATCTTCCTCTGCTCGAGTGTTGTGCATCAGAGACCAAAAATGCAGTAAAACCAGAAAATCCTAGATGGTCAAAATCATACCCAATGGTTCCCAAACTCCTCCCAAAGCTCATACACTCTTAGCACTAACTAGGGAACACATTGGCAACTCCAAAAATCATTTTGACCACAATCAAACACTAAGGTCTCCATGATACACAATATCCAAATTTCATTCAACATAATTCCAACATTCCAGATTATATCCAACAATCAAACAACTCCACATTAAACCATTTCCAATATCAAACACAATGAAATTCCTAAAATCCACATTTGGTACAAACTAGGGCAATTTCCAGATTTTTTCTAAACTCATCCAAAAATCACAAATAATATATCTAAGTGCACTAAATGCCTACCTCTTCACTTTGCCCAATCAAGAATCTTGATTCTTCAACTTTCAAATTCGACCAACTCACAAATCAACACTATTTCAAGATTCTAAAATTACCAAGTTGAAGCTCTCAATGAGATGAACAACATTAGAGAAGAGATTTAGGGCATTAGAGATCAAACAAAGCATTAAAATCTCACATTTTCTTCTTCCTTTTCCCCTTGATCACCGGAATTATAGAGAGAAGAGAGAGATGAGATGAAGCAATGATGATGAACAAGCCTTCCTCTTCCTTACCATACACACATCCACCGAATAGGAGAGAGAAAAGAGGGAAAAAGTGATATTTTGTCTCATGTGCCACATCCAATGGCTCACCACATGCCACTTGTCCAAATCTACACACTCTCAAAGAGCTCATATAAGCTTAGTACACCGGATTCTGACCCATAGCCAAAGAATCTCAACCCTTGATCTTAAATACCACATATATGTACAACAAATTTATATTACATTAATTCCAAAAGTTCTTAATTACACTAATTACAAAAATTCTCATAGTCATTAGCCTTATTCACAAATCGGGATATTACAAGTAGGGGAACATGTCCACAAGGAGGCTGGACGTGGCCAGTCTAAACAGCTTGGATCGGACACTATGAGTTGTTGTTTCGTTGAATGAGGCCATGAACTAGCCTATCAACAATAGAGGCCACCTGTTCAACTGCTTCCTACATGAGCTAGGCTCAAATTGGATACAGTTCCCCCTTCACTTCAGGATGTGGAGGAATGTTCCCAAGGGGCTGAAGGACCTGGCGTGGGACGAGGCTGTAAAGGTAATTAATAGTATCTAATTATATTATATATTTTGTAATTAATTGTATTTAATTAATATTTATTAATTGTATCATTTGTAATTAGTTATATTTAATTATTTTTTATTCAATTGTGTTATAGCTTAGGTTTGCCGTCCAGGAAAATTGGAAGAGGTACACTCTGTTGAAGATGGGTGACGGCTGGAAGAAAAGGAGGAATCGTCTCTTCCATAGTATGGATAAGGATGGGATAATTCCTCTACAGCAGTTGATCAAGAACGTCCCAGATGGTGTTTCACCGAACGACTAGGCGAGTTTTATCCAATTCAGAAGAAGCGCAGAGGGTCTGGTAATTTATTTATAATTATAATTTAAATTTCATAAATTATATGTTTATAATAATTATAACTGTTTTATATTGTTTTAATACTTTTAATATTGTTTTTTTGCAGGCACTTTATCAGAGGAATACGAGGTGACAAGGGCAACAGGCGATCCACCACACAGCAGGATCAAAGACCTTTACTGTCACTTACTGTGAGCTGGTAACATTTTACAATGTCAATTAGTTTTATCTAGTTATTTCATGTTATAAATTTAGATTTTTTTGTTCATAATACTAATTTAATTTTATGATTATTTTAGGAGAGGAAGGCACAGCAGGAGAACAGTCAGATGGACTATAAGGAGTTATTTGCTATCACCCATAGACACCGTGATAGGACTTTGAACTCTCAGTAGGCAGAGTAGGCCATTGTAAGTTAATTTATTATTATATTGTTTATAAAAAAATTTATTTTGAATGATAATAATAATTAATTGATTCATAAAATGGCTAAGCGGATGTAACAATCGCAGGTTGAGCTAAGAGAGACCCAGACCTAGGAGTCATAGGGATTTGTGGACCTTACTATGCCATTAAAAGTGGGTCAGGTCTAGTTGAGCACCCTGGATGCATGAGGGGATAGGGATAGGTGCCAGACCTAGTATGGTCTACAGTTGGAGCAGCGCCTCTGAGGTTGGCAGCTCTCGAGCATGGATGTCTAAGGTCAAATGTCTGAGGGATGAGTCTATTAAGGAGCTCCATTCAGAGGTTGCCAGGACACGGGTTGCGATGGCCTATCAGATGCTATAGATATAGCAGTAGGCCAATTACTCTTACTCTCAACATATGTATTGGCGCAATGTCACGAACTACATGCTGGAGCAGTTGTGGAGTCGCCTGTTCCCTGACGAGGAGTATCCATAGGTTCCCCTTATCCCTTGGTCCATCTTCTAGCCAGCTCCTCCTGCTGATGATTATGGTGCTGTTAACTCTGCTTAATCCCTTGATACAGCAGCATCTGAGGGAGCCCCCATAAGGGAGGACTTGATCATCATCCTCTGGCTAGTTAGTTATGTTTTTAATTAGTTAGCTTTAAGATAGTTATGTATTTTCTCAAACATTTGTTAAAAAACATGGATAGTTATATTTTTAGTGCCTTGTTAAATTCTTTTTTCATTTGTGACTATTATATTTATATTTTTAAAACTAACCACAAAAATTAACCAAAAAAACTTGATGAAATTTGTAGTGGTTCAATTGTAAAAACTGCTACAAACTTCGAAAAGATTTTTTTGTAGCAGTTTAAGGCCATAACCACTACAAATTGGAAACTTTACAGCAGTTTATGTCATAACAGCTATAAAGATTCAAACATTTGAAATTTGAATTTCATATCCCGCAAACGGTCATGGAAATTTGTAGTGGTTATATTTAAAAATCACTACAATGCAAAAATAATTTTTTTAAAAAAATTGGCCAACAGTCATGAAAGTTTGTAGTGTTTTTAATGTCATAACCACTACAAATTGTCAAACATTTGAAATTTGAATTTGACATGCCGCCAACGGTCCTGAATTTGTAGGGGTTATATTTAAAAACTGCTACAAAGTGAAAATAATTTTTTTAAATGATCAATGGTCATGTAAATTGGTAGTGGTTTTATTAATATAACCGCTACAAACTAATACTCAATAGTGGTTTGGCAGCTATTTTATAACTGCTACAACATGTTAAACGTTACAGAAGTTGAATATAAGCTTCTAGGCACCCATAATTCTCTATTCACTTATCTTCTTTACTAAATTTTCTCACTAGCTATAGATAAATCATGGATTAGTTTGCCACACAATTCTCCAGAATATTTGTAAGGATTAAACAATTTCTTGGATTTTGCATACTCTCATGCCAACTGTAATGGAAAGATCGTCTGTCTGTGTCGGAGATGTAAGTTCAAGAAGTAGCATGTTCGACAAGTTGTTAAGGAACATTTGCTTGTGAAGCCTTTCTCAGAAGACTATACATTCTGGGGAGTTCATGGTGAGAAGGCCGATATGAGATATGATGATACTCTTCCTTGAAGTTCACAAGTAGGAGTTCAACTAGATGAAGATGATCTAATTAATGATTTTGTGCATGATGCATTTGGTTTTCAAGATGACAACTTCAACGAAGAAATGCAGGGTTCAAAGCCAGTGTTAATGAGGAATGAAGCAGCTCGGGACTTTTCAGCTTGATGGATGAGGTAGATCATCCTTTGTATCAAGGTTGTCAAAAATACTCTAAATTATCTTTTTTGATCAAGTTGTATCATATCAAGTGCTTGTGTGGAATCACAGATAAGGGAATGTCAATGTTGTTAGAATTGTTATAAGATGCATTCCCCAAAATAGAGATTCCCATAACATTCTACTAGGCCAAAAAGATTGTTAACAGATTGGGCTTGAACTACTAAGAAATTGATGCATGCCCGAACGATTGTATGTTGTATTGGGGAAATGATAGTAGCAAGGAGACTTGTAAGAGATGTCACACATCGAGGTACAAGACAATTTGAAAGGGGACAAAGCAGAAGAAGAAACTTGTAAAGATTCTCAGGTACTTCCCTTTGAAGTTACGCCTATAAATATTGTTTATGTCATCTATAATGGTAGAGCACATGAGGTAGGATGACGTTGATAAGAATTGATACGTGTGCAGATGATCAATTAAATAGTGCAAGTGTGCACTGTCATAATCAAGTAATATAGAAGTAAGTAGAGTATCGTTCCCACGAGGATTGAGCACTAAGTACCAAAATAGGTAATTTTAATTCTATTTAGTCGATCGATTAGTTGGTGATTGAGAGTACAAAATAAAAGAAAAACAATTAAATATGAGTGCAGATGATATGAAAGCAAATATGAGAAAAAGCCCTAGGGATTAGATTTCACTTAACAAATTCCAGATTGAATCACTTATCTATTCTAGCCCAATTTATTCCACATGATTGATAGTCGAGTTTCCCTAACTTAATTACTAGCCTCTTCCAAGGTCAAGCAATTCTATAATCAATTGCTAATCCAATATATTCCTATATGAATTTAAGCAATTAATTATGCATTAAGATTTATGAAACTCAGTAAGACTACACAACTCATATAAATATATTTCTATTTCATATGCAAGTCATGGTTTTAATTATAGGGTCTACACACATGTATCTCCTTCCGGTCTCAACATGCATATTGAAATCATTCAAAAGATGGCTAGTCAATCAAAAGCATTAAGAATAATAATTAAAACTCAATCATGAAGGAGAAATTCAAACTAGATTTAATAAGTTAAGATTCAATCCATCATTAGTAAGCTACATCATCACCCTAAGAAAATGAAAGTTTAGCACATGATAAAATTAAAAACAAAACCAAAATAAATTGACATTATATAAAGCTAGAATGAAATCCTTAGAAATACTGCATAAACTTAAATATTAAATTCTCAAACATAAATATACAACCAAAAGATGAATGAAAGATGAAGAAATCTAGTCGTCCATTTAGGAGGTAAAACCTTCCATGTAGGCAGCATGCAAAGTGTAATACAATCCTAAGCCTTCCAAGATAGAGGCATGAAATATGTAATACAATCCTAAGCCTTCCAAGATGGAGGCATGCAATGCATGAAATTAAATCTAAAAATTAATACAATGAACTCAGAAATGTTAGAGAAAGATCTTTCCCAGTCAGAGAAGGACTTCTCCCTGTCGGAGAAGGAAACTTCTGCTTCTCTTCTTCTCCTCGCCATTTGAGCTTGGCATTGATCTCTATTTATAGGGGAAAAAATGTGTGCTACAATACTACTATAGTGATCTGGCGGGTGCTACAGTGCCCTGGCAGCTGCTACAATCCCGTTGACCTGCTACAGTGCTCGGTGGCTGCTACAGTGCTTTTATTTTTTTTTTTTATTTTTTTTATTATTATTTTTAAATGCTGTTTATTCCAAAAACAATATTTATTTATCAATCACACCTAAATTTATTATATTAAACGCAAATATCATCCATAAAATCATCATATAAGGGAAAATAAATATGCAAATATTTTACTTATCAAGAATGAAGATGGAAAAGTAAGACATCCTCAAGATGCAGACACCTGGAAAAAGTAGGACAACCGCTTTCCATCTTTCATGTTTGACCTCAAAAATGTTCAGCTTGCTTTGGTGACTGACGATTTCAATCCATTTAGGAAACATAGCACAAGTTATAGTATTTAGCCAGTAGTCTTAGTTCCCTACAACTTACCCCCTGGATGTGTATGAAACAAAGCTCCTTCATTTTTTCTATGATCATTCAAGGCAAAAAGGCATCATTCCAACCGCTTTTTGCTGAATTACTTGACCTGTGGAATGTTGGCATCAAGACATACGATGTATACGGGAAGACATTGTTCAACTTACGTGTAGCCTTGATATGGACGATTAGTGACTTTCCTAGCCTTGGAACATTATCAGGGTGGAATGTGCATACTGGGTCGGTGTGTCTAGCTGACAAGTTTGACTCGGACACAGATTGCCTTTCCCATAGACAAAAGTGGTGCTTCATGGGGCATCAGAGGTTTCTCGATAGAAAGCATAAGTTTAGATTGCAATAGAATCGCTTCAATAGGAAACCAAAAAAAAAGACGACCACCTCAGCTTTATCCAGTGCAAATATGTTACAGTAGTTTGAGGATGTTGAATTCGAGTTTGAAAAAGCGACAATGTAGCAAAAGAAGGCCAAAAGATGGGCAGGACTTATGCACCTCAATGATGGAGGAAGATAAAGGATTATGACTCACATGTTCTTATGCAATAGTTACTCATGTCAGTTATAAAGAATGCACTTCCTCCCGATGTGTCCATCATTTTGATGAAAACTTTGTTCTTTCTTTTGAAAGTTGTGTTCTAAGGTTTTGATCATTGAGGAGCTCGATCAGCTGCAGTCCAAAATCATTCTTATGCTTTGTCATTTAGGGATGATCTTTCCCCCATCCTTTTTCCCTATGATGGTTCACCTTATAGCCTACCTTGTTCATGAAATGAAGCTCACTGGCCCAGTTCAATATCTATGGATGTATCCTATTGAGAGGTACTCATTTTACATATGTGCGTCATTGTTAGTTCCTATGTTTGCTAGTCGCCCTTTTCAGCATTTAGTATCATTTTCCCTTCTTTACTTCATAGGTTTCATAGGAAATTGAAATCTTACGTAAGGAATTAGGCATGGCCAAAAGGTTCCATAGCTAAAGGCTATATAGGGGATGAGGTGTTGTATTTCTGTTCAAGGTACTTTGATCAAATTGAGATGGCTTTCAACTGCCTGCCTCGTGTAGATGATTATCATGAACCTTCGCCAACATCAGGAGAATTTATCCCTTGTGTTGGTAAACCAGTTGGAGGAACTGAGAACTTCAAACTAACGGCAACTGAGAAGTTGAAAGCACATAGACATGTCTTAATTAATTGCACTCAAGTTGAACCCTCCTTTTAGTAAGAATTGTACACTCATATATTATTCTATATCTTTTGTAACATTTTTTACTTACATTTCATGATCGCCTTCACATGATTAAGTGCAGGGAATTCAGAAGTCATGTTAAGCATCAATTCAGGATCTGTACACAAACATCCTCCAAAGTTGACAAAAAGGTCCACAGAGAATTCCCAAGCTGGTTTGCACGCAGAATACTAAATAACCACAACCTATACTCACCAGATTTCAGAGATCTCGCAATCATCCCTCTTGACCATGTACAAAGGTTTATAGCATACAATGTCAATGGTCTCAAGTTTTTCACAGTTTCATGAGATTAAGGATTACAAACTCAAAATTCAGGTGTTTGCGGCACCTTTGGGACAAGGAGATATGCTAGCAGCAGTGATGCCAATATGCAATTTGGAGGCGTCTCTTACTATGGAAAGCTTCTTGATGTCGTTGAACTTACTTACCATGGTTGTTTCACTATGACATTGTTCAAGTGTTTGTGGGCAAATACCACTACTTCTTAGGGACTCACAACTGATGACTTAGGCATCATATCAGTAAATTTCTCATGGCCAATTCACACCGGTTATTCTGAAGATGATGAGCCATATATTCTTACCTCAAAGGCACATCAGGTTTATTATGTTGAGGATGAGAGGCACAAGGATTGGCACATGGTAGTTCATTTTGTTAAATCTTATGTTTTGATGATAACAAAGGATGATTATGTGTTTTGATAAGAAACTTGTGTTTTGCAAGTTTAAACAATAAATGAAAATATTACCAAATGTATCTTACTAAGTTCAAAGGTAATTGATGTGATTTCTACTAATGCACTTAAGTGATGAAGGAAGTACTTGAGTGATAAGCAGCTTTGCACTCGAGCATATCAAGTGAGGAACTAAAAGTGTTTGGTAGAGAGTCAAGTTAGGGATAGGAATTAGCACTCTCACTTGAGCACCAAGTTGCCACCCGAGTTATAGCCAAATTTGCACCCGAATCTAACAAGTGAAGCATAGAAAGTGTTTTCCTGAGAGTCACCAGAGCATGAAAGAGAAAGTACACCTAAGTAAAGAACATTTGCACTTGAGTGATAGCTCAGCACTCGCTAGTGAGAGAACTCACTTCATTCAAATGATGCAAGTACTAAAGCAGAAGGGTACCAGATACAAGAACATATCTGAAGCACTCGAGTGAGGATCAATGCACTCGAGTTAGGGCCCATATCACCTGTGAGTGCAAAATCACACTCTTGACATTTTTTGTGCGAGTGATGTATAGAAGTGAAGTCTGGGGCATGAAAAACACTTGTGTACTTGAGGTGAGCATTTGTTTCTTGAGTGATGACTTCCACACCAACAAGTGAAGATTCACACTCTTGAAGAAATGATGCAAGTATTATCCAAAGGTGCAAGTCCAATGTACAAAATAGATATGCACCCAAGTGATATATGAGCACTCAAGCAAAGAATGAATTTGTGTAAATACTAGCTAGAAAATGTGCATTACACTCGAGTGATGTTCTGACAAAAGACCAAATGCAACAAACTTACAATGATCAATCTGAACATGGTTCAATATTGTTTATTCATTATGTTTTCACTTATTATTATTATTATTAAACTTCATTTAACATCTATTTCAAGTGTGAAACAGGAAATTGAATATTTGAATATGAGATGCACGTAGTAAGTCAACAATGGCGGACATGATCATTACACACAAAATCTGAAGTACGCATGTTACAGACCTACTATCATATCTTGTCTGGAGATTTCAATGTACACATGCCGTTCCATAACATGACGCTCCACTCCACCGACAGTTATTACCTAACGGACCAAAACCAATGTGTTATAAATGCAGAGCTTCAGAGACCATTCATAATAGAGTAAAAAACGTGATTTCATACAAGCAAACACATAAGTCTCAGTTTTTTATATTATCTCTGTATTTATATTGTACATCAATGCTTATCATTTATACTCTGTGAGGAGAGTCAAAAACACATTTCATTCATACTTCTTGATCTCAAGGTAAAGGGACCTTAAGAGGGTAGTTTTCTTACAAAAGACACAGTAAAGAATACTAGGAAGGTTATTCTGCACATAAGACTTGCTGTAAGAGGGAGAGAAATTATAATATTTCTTCTCATAATCCTTGAACGGATGATTGTTATTTTGTAGCGATCTGATAGCCGATTGTATCTTAGAAGAATAGTTGAAATCTCAGTAGGTCTTGATCTTTGAGGAGTGGATATAAGCATGTGTTCTTTACCGAATCAATATAACTTTCTGTGTCCTAATTCTCTCAACTCTACTTTATCTCCATCCATATTTGTATCACCGTCACAAGAAAAAAAATTGTATAACATCACCCAATTAACCCCTCTTAAGTGAAGCTTGCCTCTTTCTCTTGGTATCAAAGCAAGGTCTTCTCTGAAGAGCTTAACAGCTTAAGAAGGATCTAATTGATGGCAACAATGGGTGAGAACATTATTCGTAATGAAGCTTCCATCATTAGTGTAATACCCCAAATTTTGAGACTTGAACTTAGAGAATAAGCCTGAGATTAGTGGATTGCTAAGCCCCGGTTTATCAAGATCTCAAATTGTGATTAGGGGTTAATGACTACAAAAGTGGACGTGGTTAGTGATTAATGAACCCTTTTAGAGAATATAAAGTGGATTGTAGTTGCTTGTTTTATGAGCAACGCCAAAACCCTGTATTTGAGTTCAACTGTGGATTAACATCTAAATTGACTTAGAATAGAGGGAAGAATTGAATGGGGTATTGTGATGGAAATGATGTCATGTTGTGGTATTTAATCATTGGAATTGATTTAAATTGGATTGGACACATTGGTTGTAAAACTGGAAATGCTGTCCAGTGTGAATTCTTTCTGGGCAGTCTTCTCGTGTGGACGTTTTTACTAGGCCAATGATGTCAGAAAATTATGAAACTTTCCAGTCTTAAATTTTACATCCCAATCTTCAAAATGGACATATAATTTGTGCCATTTCATGTTGGGCACTGGGAGATATGACTGTCCAAATTTTGAGGTCGAAAATGGACTCTGTTTTGGGGCAGTGATGAAATTTGTGTAATTCTGGAATTGTGTGGTGATTTCTAGTATTGGTGAATATTTTTACTATAAAGATGACTTAAATACCTTTCATTTGCCTTTAAAATCACCTCATTTAGATTTTTCTAGAATTAGTTATGATTTTGCAAATTTTGGGCAAAAATCTGCCAAAAATCCGAAAATCGAGAATTATGACATCATCATGTTACATTGATGACATAAGCATGGAATATGTTATTAAACGGTTTTTTCCTTCTTCCTCCTCATATCCGATGCTGAGAACAGCTGAAATAGAGAGAGAGCATATGCGATCTTTAGAGAGAGACAGAGGAAGAAATCTCGTAAGGTAAGCCCATTTCTCCGACGATCTAGCTCCTAACACGTATAATCTTGTTCCTAAGCTTCTCTTCTATGTTATTTAAGGTGTTTGAGAAGCAAATTTGGTGTTCAAGAGGCTAGGGTTTTCAGCCAATTCAAGGAGAAGCTATTAGGAGCTTGAGATAACTTCCAAACTTTCGTATATTGCTTATTCTGGCTGTTGTGGGCAATTTAATCAGTGAAATTTCGCCAGATTGCCATTGCTTTTAAAGTTTGGAAATGACATGGCCTAGGGTTTATGCTGCCCAAATTGGGTCTTAATGTTAGTTGTAACCTAATGTAATGGTTAATAAAGTGGTTAGGAGTAGAAAGAAACACATTTACAGAGCCAAAACCGAAAAACCCCAATTTTCCCCGGAGTACTTGTATATTTCGGTTATGGCTATAAATGGATCTTGGAGTTGGATTTTCAATGATTTGATGGTTCCATTAAGTTCAGGAGCGAAAATTAGGTGGGGTTACAGTTGGTCACTTTTTCGGAACAGGCCGAAAAAGCATAATTACGAAAACGCCCCTGAAACCCTTAAAGTGGGGCTGCCAAGGGTAAATTTGTAAATTGACATTGAATTTGGTAATTCGGAGTCCGGAAATTGATTCCTTGGGCGAAAATATGTCAGAATAGCTCATGTCAAAATTTCAAGAAAAGTACAGCCGGACCGGGTACGGCGGGGCCGGGCCGGGTCCCGGGGGTATTTTAGTAAATTTTCAATATAGCCTCATATAAGTCCCAAAAACACTATGGAAGTGTCTAAATAGTACATTTGACATTGTAGGGTCGAATGTGAAGCCCAGAGTTGCTGGCACGCAAATCGAGGAGAAAGGAGTGGAGGTAGGGAACTTATCTCTCTTGCATGCTCTGATAACTGTATTAATGTGTTGATGTATGTTATTGCTTTGCTTGATTATGTGGAACATGTATGAATGATTTAAAGCTATGTTTCAATATATGCTATGGCCATATGTGTATCGTTCAAATCATTGAGCTTATAGATTCGTCAATGTATGTGTGCATGAGTTATGTGATGCAAGCATGTCATGCATTAAACACTTATCTTGCCTGCATATTGATAATGTTTCCCTACTGAGATTCTCTCGAATCTCACCCTCCCTTACCAACAATTTAGACGGGCAAGTGGCTCATGCAGGGAGCGGCTAGGACTCCTTCGAGATGAGAGTTAGTAGTTGGTTATCAATGAGTTGTGAAGACTGTATATGATTCGGTTGAATATAGGGTTATAAATTTGAGATGAGATTGTGTAATCCCCATTTGAAGAATTGTAAAAGGCAATTGTGCTCCGTGTATCTTTAGTGAAGGTATGTACCCGGGATTATCAGGATGATTATGTTGTGCACTCTGATATTTATATGAATGTGATTTATCTTCACGTAGTAATTGTATTCAAAATGTGAATATGAGACCAAGTTAATTAGATTTCAAAAGGTATTTGTGAAAACCCTATCTCAAGGATCGGATTTTAAATGAGTTTTGATTATTATTGGTCTCTATTTCACTTTAATCGCATATTTCGGATATAATTACGGAGGGTTTTACAACTAGACCTCATGGTTTTGCTGGAGAGCATTTTTCAATCTAGAAAGCAAAGTTTAGAGTGTTCATAATGGCAAATGAATATGGGCTATAGAATGTGAAACAAGATGGTGATTATGCTTCACAAAGAAAATTGAAGATAGAATCGTGAAAGAGAAACCAGAGGAGTTTGACGATGATGATAAGAGGTTAGTAATATTGAATAGTAAAGCTATTTTATTGATACAAAGTGATCTAAGTCAAAAGGAATAGTTTCGAATCTGTACTTAACCAACAGCCAAAGATATATGGGATGTACTTGAAATAGCTCACGAAGGTACATCTAGAATTAAAGAAAATAGAGTCAACACTCTAATCACAGAGTATGATCTATTTCAAATGAAACCAGGTGAGACTATCTCAGAATTTGAACTTAGATATACTCATCTTGTCAATTAGCTATCCATACTTGGAAAAACCTTTGATCAAAATGCTCAAGTCAGAAAAATTTTCAACATTCTCACAAAAGAATGGGAAACAAAGGTAACAACTATTAAAGAAGCCAAAGGAAAGTCGATGAGATTTGTAACTGCACTCTTTGGCAATCTTTCTAAATATGAAGGAAAGCTGAAATTCAAGAAGGAACTAGAAGAGTTCGCTGACAAAAAGAAAAAGGGCATTGCTCTCAAAGTCATCAAGGAAGTTAATTCATCAAATAACGAAGATGAACCCGATGACAAAGATATAGGAATGATTGTAAAAAAATTCAAGAAATTCTACAGAAGAGGTCAAAAGAATTTCAAGAATTATTAAGGAGGACCAAGCAAGAAAGAAAATAAAGAGCAACAGATTGTATGCTATGAATGTAGGAAACCTAGACACATTAAATCTGAATGATTCAAAAACAAAGATATGAAGAAGCAGAGAAAGAAAGCATACATATCATCCATATAGGGTGATAGTTCGTTTGACGAAGAAGGAGATAATGATGAAGTTGCAAACATATGCTTGGTAGCTAAAGAAGAAGAAGACTCTGATTCTGAGGTTAGAGATTCTGAACCTACCTATGATGAATTATTATCCAAATATAATGAATTACATACTAAATTCATCAAAATAGCTAAAGAAATGGTTAGTTATAAGAAGAGAGTAAAAGAGTTAGAAAATGCTATTACAACCTATACATTCTGTGAAGAAAAAGATAAGAAAATATCTAGTTTAATGAATACCTTGGAAAAATTTATTAAGGGTAGTGAAACAATTAAAGTTATCTTAAAGTCACAAAAAGTCATGCATGATAAATATGGAATTAGATATAATTATGTTCAAGATAAAAATAGAAAGAATAAGAAGAAAGTAGCAAGGCTTATCAGAAATACTTTAAAAATTCTGTTCATGCATCAAATCCATTCGCATCATGTAGTTACTGCAATATAAAAGGACATCATACTTCATCTTGTCATTTTAGAAAAGGAAAAACTATTGGCACATACAGATGGGTTCCGAAAGGAACACATATATTGCATACTACTATTGGCACATACAAATGGGTTCCGAAAGGAACACATATATTGCATACTAACCATGAAGGACCCAAGAAACTTTGGGTACCTAAAACTTAATGATAGTACTCTAGGTATGCCTCAAAGCATCAAGAGCAAACAAGTGGTACATTGACAATGGATGCTTGAGACACATGACTGGTGATAGATATAAGTTCACTATGTTAGAAGCTAAAGAAGGAGGAGAGTAACCTTTGGAGGAAGTCAATCTGGAGGCATTGCTGGAATTGGTGAAATTAGAAAATCCAGTGGTGTTCAAATCAATGAAGTATACTATGTTGAAGGATTATGTCACAACCACCTAAGCATGAGTCAAAGCACTAACAAAGATAACTGGGTAATCTTTGATTCAGAAGAATACTTGATAGTAAACAAGAAGGATCTAGAGCTTAACAAAGAATTCACCAAAGCAAATATTCGAGCTCAAAGGGATGGTAATTGTTATACTACTGATTTAAATTTAAATAATCTAGAAAACTGTTTTCTTAGCAAATCAAAAGAAAGTTGGTTATGGCATAATCGATTGGCTCATGTCAGTATGAACCAACTTGACAAGCTAATTATAAATGATTTAGTTATTGGTCTTCCTAAACTTAAATTCAAAGATGGCATGATTTGTAGTGAGTGTCGAAAAGAAAAACAAACTAAATCCTCCTTCAAAACCAAGAATGAAATTTCAACATCAAAACCTTTACAATTACTTCACATGGATTTAGTTGGTCCTTCAAGGGTAAAATGTTTTAGAGGAAATTAGTATACTCATTGTTGATGATTATTAGAGGTTTGCATGGGCTATATTTCTTACTTCAAAAGATGAAACCTTTGTTGAATTCATTTCATTTGCTAAAAAGGTCCAAAATGAGAAAGGTATTTATAGTGTTTCTATTAAGACCAATCATGGAGAAGGATTGATAATCAACTCTTTGAAGATTTCAAATCAAGCATATATCCGCAAAACACTTGGAAAAACACCGTATGAACTCTACAAAGGAAGAAAACCAAACATTGCTTATCTACACATCTTTGGATGCAAGTACTACATTCATAACAATGATAAAGAAAATTTAGGTAAATTTGATTCAAAGTCTGATGAAGGTTTGTTTTTAGGCTATTCTAATAGAAATAAGGCATATAGAGCTTTTAATAAAAGAACATGTACTATAGAGGAAACCATTCATGTTGTATTTGATGAACTTAATTCTCAGACAAAGTCTTTTTGATGAAAAGGAAATGGATTTGGTAAAGAAAAGTAAAAACTTGAGTATTTCAAATCAAAATGATTTTGAAAATAAAGAAATTGTTGATGATCAACCAAAAGCTTGGAGGCACATGAAAGATCATCCAATCGATCAAGTGATACGAGATATCCAAGAAGGTGTCAAAACCAGAAATAGAATTCGAAATAAGATAAGAATTTTTGCATTTATTTTTTATATTAAACCTTCTAGTATTGAAGAAGCACTTTTTGATAATGATTGGGTAATTGCTATGCAAGAAGAGTTGAATCAATTTCAAAGAAACCAAGTTTGGGATTTGGTACCTCGACCGAAAGAACATTCGGTTATAGAAACCAAATGGGTTTTCAAAAATAAACTTGATGAATCAGCAATCATTGTAAGAAACAAGGCAAGGTTAGTTGCCAAAGGCTATAATCAAGAAGAAGGTATTGATTATGAGGAGACATATGCTCCAGTAGCAAGATTGGAAGCTATACGAGTACTTTTAGCCTTTGCATTCATTAAAGGTTTTAAACTTTATCAAGTAGATGTCAAAAGCACATTTTTGAATGGTTATATCATAGAGGAAGTATATGTAGAACAACCTCCTAGTTTTGAAGATGAAACAAAACCTAATCATGTTTTCAGACTAAAGAAAGCTTTATATGGTTTGAAACAAGCACCCAGAGCTTGCTATGAAAGATTAAGCAAATTTCTTTTTGATCAAAACTTTGTTAGAGGAAAAGTAAATACAACACTCTTCATTAAACACAACAAAATGATGTTTTAATAGTTTAAATATATATTGATGATATCATATTTGGTGCTACTAATGAATCTCTTTGTCAATAATTTTCTAAGCTTATGCAAGGAGAATTTGAAATGTCCATGATGGGAGAGTTAAACTTCTTTCTTGGACTTCAAATCAAGCAACGAAAGAAAGGGATATTTATATCTCAAACCAAATATTTAAGAAAATTATTAAAGAAATACGGGATGAAAAATGCTAATGGCAATGATACTCCAATGAGCTCTACCACACTGCTGGATGCCGATGTGAAAGGCCCTAATTTCAACATTACTAAATATAGAGGAATGATTGATTCATTACTCTATTTAACAGCTAGCAGATCGTGTAATATCCCGGATTGTGACCAAGGATTAGCAACTTCAAAGTAATGTAATTAATATTAATTGAGCACTTTTGAAGTATATATCATGCATTGTGATAATCATGGGTAAAACGGTAAATTTACCGACTGACTGGTTAGTTACCGATGAGAACACTCCTTGGTAATCAAGATCAATGGCTAAGATTAAAAGACCAAAGGGTGGAATCCTATGCATGCAAGCTTATATGAAATCATGGTAGGAAGGATAAGATGGTGCCAAGTGGCAAAACAAGGACCCTTGGATTAAAGTCAAGTTTTCAAACCATTTTCTCTTTCTCCTCTCTTCCTAGTCGGTTTATGTCTATGAATGGAAATGAATCATCATCATCAATATCTCATTTCTCTCTCATCCTCTTCCATTTTTCGCTGAACAAGCTAAGGAAAGAGAAAGGGAAAAGCTTGAGTTTTTGGTAAGTTGATGCCTTCATATGCTCAAGCGTCTTTCATTAATGTTGTTCATGAGGTTGAGGGCTATGTTCCTATGGTTTCAGAATTTTGGTTGGTGAAGTTTGAGAACTTGTGGAAATTTGGAAGTTGGAGAATTAAAGAATTGGCTTTAGGAAGAAGAAGAGGTAAGAATTAGAAGCATTTTGGTATAGTTGTTGTAATCATTGGTTGAGTATTGAGAATTTATGAATTTGCCCTGATTTTGTGCAATTTTCGAATGGAATGAATTGGTTTATGTGTTGTGCAAAATTTGGTCTTTTGTTGAACATTTTGGCCATTGGAATTGATTTGGGAACTTGGATTGGAAAGTGTGGCAATGTGTGAATTGTGTTGTGACATTGTGAGACATGTTGTGGTTGTTGTGTAATATGTCAATGGGAGTTGAATTTGGTCATTTTGATGATGCCAATGGTTTTCTTGAGCAAAATTGTGTGAGAATGGTGTTTGAGTTGAAATGGGAATCATTTGGGATCAAATGTGAAAATTTGGAAAATCTGTCCAATGTAAATCTGTTCAAGGCAGTCAGATGGTGTGGACTTTTGTGGTGATTTCTAGTTATGGCCAATATTTTTCCTTGAAAGAGGACTTAAATAGCTTTCATTTGGCTTTGGAATCACCCCATTTCGATTTTTGTGGAATTAGTTATGATTTTTGGAAGTTCAGCCAAGAAACTGGATTTTCTGGGCCGCAGCCCATGGATTCTGGGCCGCAACCCAAATGTTTCTGGGCAGTTTTGGGCCGCAGCCCAAGGATTGTGGGCCGCGGCCCACCCCCAAAAATCAGCATTTGGACTTTTAAAAGATGATCTTTGGTCAAGTGTTTCCCAAGCCTTTAGGCATATGTTTGGGCTTTAATTAGCCTCCTAAAGGTCATAAATGATAACCAACATAAAGTGTTTGTATGTTGAGGAATTGGAAAAGGGATTAACCCTATGTCCATGATTTTGGTTATAGGGTTGGATAGTCGCCTTGATTGTGGTTCGATGTTCGTTTTGTTCGTGAGCAGCGAAGCTGGAGCATACGTGGAAAGAGTGTAGGGAACTTACCTCTTTTGCATGCTTTGATATTTGTGTTTGTGTTTTGATGCATGTATTGCTTTGCTTGATTATGTGAAACATGTATGAATGATGGTAGCTCTGTTTCTAGTTATGCTATGGCCATGAGTATGTTGTTGAAACATTGAGCACGTAGATATGTCATTATGTGAACATGAGATATGTATTGAAAGCATGTCATGCATTAAACACATATCATACATGCATATAGGTATCTGTTTCCTACTGAGATTCTCTAGAATCTCACCCTCCCCTATCAACCATTTCAGACAGGATAGGTGGATCGAGGATGGAGTAAGCAGTCAAGGGCGGCTAGGGCTCCCATTGGAGTTTGGTTGTGATAGTTGGTTATCATCCTAGATGGGATATTTGGATTTGGATGTGTACATATGGAAGAGTATATTTGGTTATGTATTTGAAATGAGTTATTGGATATTTGTACATGTATTTAAGAGGATTTGTGTAATCCCCATATGAGGGCTTGTAGGGGCGAATATGCCCTATAAGGCTTTGAGTTAATGTATGGAACCCGGGATTGCCGGGATTATTTTGTGTACTCTGATTTGTTATGAATGTGATATTCCACATAGTAATTGTATTCGAGAAGTGATTATGAGACCACGTTTATAAATGATTTCGAAAGGTAATTGTGAAAACCCCGTCATGTGATGGGTTAGTACATGTTATTTGTTTATTATTGGTCTCTATTTCACTTTAATTGCATATTTCGGATATAATTACGGCAGGGGGTTACATTTTGATATCAGAGCTGCAGTTCCTGGCAAGTAAAGGATTTGCTAGGGTAATGGCAGTAGTTGCTGCCTTAAGTCATAGAGAATGACTTTGTTTGTTGTGGTATACACATTATGGTTCCTACTGTTTGTGGATATGTGAGTTTAACAGAATGTGTGTATACATTATTTGTGTTGTGGATGTGGTGAGTTAGTATGATTCGCCCGAGAATTTGAGGTGTAAACCCAGAGGTAGAGGCAATTAGACTTATCATTTGATTTAAAAACCGAGGAAAATGGTTTCTGGGGTATTTGATATTGAAGTACTAGGTATCATAACTAGCATAGATGTTGGGTAAGTAACCCAAGGTGGTATGATGTTACATGTAGTAATGTCATACTGAGCTTGTGTGTATAAAGGCCTTAAGGCCTAGGGGATCATGGTGCCTTAGGCTGGCAAAGATATTTGGATTTGTGTTGGGGTTGATAATGCTCCGTGGAATTGAGGGAAGTGATTTCCCAGTTCAACTGAGGTTGAGGTTTATGAGATGAACTGTTATCCAAGGATCAGACTCAATAGTCAAGCTGGTCCTTAGGAGGTTGATATGACCTATATGGTCTGCGGTACCAAGATGTAGTACTAGATTGGAATTGAAATGTGTGTCTGGTATCCTGAGGTTGCTAGTGTTCATCTAGCACAGGGAAAAGTGATTCTGCGGAGAATTTGAATTTGAAAGAGTTATCTACGAGGATTCGGAGTGGAGAAGGCAACCTACGAGGAGTTCTGATCGGAGAGGGCTACCTACGGTGACACCTGATCGGTTAGGCTATATGTGAGTCCTGGGTGAAATGTGAGTAACCCAGCTGCCTGCCAAGCTCAGTGTAAGGGCCGGCCAGCGGAGCCCTGGTACGTAGTTGACCAGGGAGGTGGGCACTCTAAAGGGGTGTGACAATATATATAAAAAAAATTTGTGACAGCCGCCATGACGACAAACCCTAGTGTGCAGCTGTCGTGACGACGAACCTTAGTATGCACTCGCCATGACGTTGAATCGTAGAATAGAGCTCTGGGAATGTTGGGAGTATGGGATCTCAACGAAGTGCTGGTTGTGGCTTTGAATGATTCAAGTTGAATCGGGCCAAGGTCTGACGCAGATGAATATATGTTGTGAATATTGTTCGTTGTAGTGGGAGGTTCCTATGGGACTTCTGCTAAATCAGCTTGACATTGTTAAAGCACAGATGAGGAGATTGACCTCAGAGTGTGCAGCGGAAGCATGTGAATGTGATATGTTTGAGAATGGTGTTGAGCAGAAGCTCGAATTTGCAGAAAGTGCGATGTGTTAATCATGGCTTCGGGAGGTAAAACTTCGAAGTCCAGATTATTTTGTGAAAAAGGGGTCTTGTGTAACCCCCTTCACGATTAAGGCCGAGATTTAGTTCATAAAAAGTAATTAATGTAGAATTAGAGACCTTAGATGATTTTGGGACTTAAACAAAACCAAACTTCCACAAAATCATGGCTTACAAAAACTTTTACAAAATATGTTCATGACGGTCTCATATTCATATTTCAATACTAAATGGCCTATACAAGTTGATTTCATTCACAAATATCAGAGTATACAGCAAATTCCCGACACACTCGGGTTCCATTCATTAACTAAGGGATTTACAAAGGCACAAAGCCTACAATTCAATACCCTTAACTTGGGGATTACACAAAACTATACTACCGATCCCATTTTACACAATTGTTTCCCAAAACATCCAATAGATATACATGATAACCACTAATCCCAAAATATACTTCTAAATCGGAGTTCTATCCGCTCTTCATCGCCCGCTTTCCCTTTGATCCTTCTGCCCTGTCTAAACATGGTTTTTGGGAGAGTGAGATTCTAAGGAATCCCCGTAGTAACAAATCAATCATATAATGTACAATAATAGTGCATGTAAGCAAATCATTAACCATAACAAGCAACTACAACGGCAATTACAACAGCAATGGTTAGTATGACACATGTCATCCCTTACGATTGCTCACGCTGAATTGCTCACGTTGCATTGCATCATAGCAATCCACACAATACATTTCACCACAGATGGGATTCATATAATGCATTTCATACACAAGCCATACCGGCAAAATACACACAGCCCACGGCTAGATTCACAAACGCCGCCCCACGGGGCGGATTCACAATATCCATGTCGATTATGACGGCAGTTCAACGGCCGACCTAGAGATGACCACCGTTAATCCCTACACGGCTCACGCTGACCTGCTCATGCCGTAATGGACCATGGCACACATTTCAAAAATTCAACGATAAGTTATGCATGCCAAAACATCATACAAGATATGAGAGAAAAGTCACTACCTTGATCCTTCCAGGCGTGTCCTAGCGCCGGTCTCTCCCGAGGAGGGCAAATATCGTATCCTAGAATCATGATTAGGGACGAAGAGTTATATTCTATTCCAAGACTTAATTAACTTGAAATACTTAATTTTGGTTATCATAATTGACTCTTAAGAGGCCCCAAATGCCTCTAATAAAAGCCCTACAAGGTTGGGAAACAATAGGTTAAAGATCCCCTTACGATAACACAAAGTGCCAAAACACAGGGTTGGGCCGCGGCCCACCATTCCTTGGGCTGCGGCCCAAACATGGTTAGAAGGCCTTGGGCTGCGGCCCGCCACTCGTGGGCCGCGGCCCAAAACAGGCCAGAAAGGTTTGGGCCGCGGTCCGCCACTCTTGGGCCGCGGCCCAGAAATTTCCTGACTCTGGGCTGACTTCGAAAAACCATAACTAATTCTAGAAACATCAAAACGAGGTGATTCCAAAGCCAAATGAAAGGTATATGAGTCCTCTTTCAATAAAAAATATAGTCCCTCACTGGAAATCACTACACAAATACAGAATCACCAAAAACTACACACTACACCAAAACAGAGTTCTGTTTCAATCCCAAACTTTGGACAAGGATAACTCACAGAATTCTTAACGAAATGACACAAAATATATGTCCATTTTGAAGCTTTGGATGTGAAATTTAATACTGGAAAGTTTCATAATTTTCCAATACCATTGGGTCACTCAAAACGCTCGCTCAAACTGACAGCGAAAAATAGAGCCTAAACAAGACAACTTTCCAACTTTTCCCAAGTGATTTTAATGAATCCAAAATTAATAACCAAGCTCATTCCCACACAAAAATCACTCAAGGAATTCAATGGGAATGCCAAAATCACCAAAATCCTATTCCATTATCATGCTTTGGTTTTGGGTAACATTAAACACTAAACTCCCAAAATCTCCAAACTTAGCGATTTCAAACCCAATCAATTCTATCTATCCAAAATGCATTCCAAACATACAAATTTCATACCAAACACATACCAAACTCCTAATGGCCCTCATTTTCGAAAATGGCCCCAAAATTCCAGAAAATTCAAAGTATTTCAAATGGTATGAAACTTAGATAGAAAGATAGGTCTCACTCACCTTATCAACTTCTCCAAAGAGAGTTCTTGATTCACCACTTCTCAAAATTTCGTGTGGCCACAAACCACAACCAATGGACAAGCTACAACCATAGAAATGTAGCTCTTAACTCAAGGATGAACTTTAATGAAGAACATTTTTCCATTAGAGGCCATTAAAATGGTCAAATGGCTTACCTTTTACCAAGCTTCTTCCTCTTTTCTGCAGAAATGGCTGACGAGAGAGAGAGCAAGAATGAGAGAGAAATGGTGAGATGGAGTGTGAGAGAAGATGAAGAAATGATAACCTACTCTCTCCATTCAGCTGCACATGAAAATATGGGGAGGAAGAGAGAGAAAATGATATTTTTATCCCCCTTTTGACTTTCCCCCATACTCACTCTTTGCCACTTGTCACACTACCATTGGCTCTCACCAAATAAGTCACAAATTAGCTACTTTAATCTCTCCATTAGCCATTTAAATCACACATCTCATTTTTCCTCAGTTAGTAATTAATTTCTCCCTTAATTACCAACTCATGGCCAATAATTCCATTCTTCCAGATTTTTCAATAATTATGACATATTAATTAATATTGCCATAAAACACATAATAATTCCAATTAAATTCATAATTATCCACAATAATCATGATTATCCCTTAATCAAAAATTGGGATATTACATCTTGAAGGATCCTAGTTTGGTGAAAAGAATTTGTGGTGGGTGGAATTATTAAAATGCCTGGTTCCAGCTTGTTGCAATTGTGCATTGTGAGTCTCTCACCTGCGGCCGTATGGGGTGATTCCTATGGCGGAGGACCGTGCCTTCGGGGCGGTAGTTTACGGGGGACAGGTTATTTGTGAAGGCCGACGGGCCATATGTGAAAGTCGGATAGCTCTATGAGTTATAAGGCTATGTGTATGCACTGCCACGCCAATAGTCCCTGAGTAGCTAACAACAGTTCGGGTAAAGACTGTGTGTCTTCCCGGCGGAGAAAGGGGATGAGGGTGGAGTGTGATGTGGAAGCCAAAAGACTATGTGTGAGCATCGCTACGCCAATAGTCCCTGAGTAGCTAACAACGGTTCGGGTAAAGATTGTGTGTCTTCTCGGCGGAGAAAGGGGATGAGGGTAGGGTGTGATTGTGGATCTTATGTTTATGCATAGCTATGCCAATAGTCCCTGAGTAGCTAACAATGGTTCGGATAAAGACTGTGTGTTTTCCCGACGGAGAAACGGGATAAGGGTAGGGTGTGATTGCGAATCTATTATTTGTGAGCCAGAATGGCTATATGTGTACACTGCCATACCAACAGTCCCTGAGTAGCTAACAACGGTTCGAGTAAAGATTGTGTGTCTTCCCGGCGGAGAAAGGGGATGAGGGTGGAGTGTGATTGTGAATCGGTGACAATTGTGAACAAGCTGGGAATGGGGTATAGTTGTGTAGTAGAGCAGAGCTAATTCAGCCGATGGCTAATTCGACTACATGATCGGGGGTTCTATATCCTGAGGGCACTACCCCGGCATGGCCAACCTGGCTAGCCACCATGTTGGTTGCACCGGTGTTAACCCCAGGCCGAAAGGCGGTGCATAAAATTAGAATCTGCGATATGTGTTGTTGTAAATGTGAATTATGATGTGAATGCCGGAAGGGCAATGTGTATTTGTAAGACAGCGGAAAGCTGTTGTAATTGTGCAAGCGGCGGAAGCCGAGGTATTCTTGCAAGGTGATATGTGTGCAAGTGGCGAAAGCTATGTATAATTGTGTATACAGTCGTGGGTGCTGTCATCTTGTGACAATCGTCACGCATCAATGTGAATCTATCATGGATATTGTGTAATACCCAAAAGTCCCGGACGGGTGAGGGTAAAGCTGTGAAAGTGGATATAGCGAAAGCTGAAATGATTGTGTATACAGCTGAGGCTGTCGTTTGATGTATTGAGGTTGTGGTGTTTTTGAGTTACTTCCGAAACGGGTAACTAGATTGAGATGGGCAGAGTGGTGGCCTATGCCACCTAACTGCCAAAATCTTATGATATGGTTCATGAATTGGAGCCAGACATTACGATGCGCTAACTACTCATGAGTTGGGGGGTTTGCGACGATGGTGGTTATGTGATCATAGAGTTTTGTGGCAATCGTATGTGTAGGTGATTGCATTTGTTGGAAAATGTATGGTGATTGTGTGTATGCGGCAATCGTTAAATAGGCCGATTGCAGTTTTTGGCAACTGAGTTGCGTCCATTGTTTGAGATTCTTGTGAGAATCGGATCTGTGGAGTACCGTTTGTGTGTGAGTGGTCTAGAGGAGACCGTCCCAATAAGAAATGATTGTGAAACGGACGCTGTCGTGAAGAAGCATCCGTAGTTGGTGGATTAAGTAGTGTGACAAATTTCAGGGACGAAATTTAATTTTCGGGGGGAGAAAAATTAATATCCCGGATTGTGACCAAGGATTAGCAACTTCAAAGTAATGTAATTAATATTAATTGAGCACTTTTGAAGTATATATCGTGCATTATGATAATCATGGGTAAAACGGTAAATTTACCGACTGACTGGTTAGTTACCGATGAGAACACTCCTTGGTAATCAAGATCAATGGCTAAGATTAAAAGACCAAAGGGTGGAATCCTATGCATGCAAGCTTATATGAAATCATGGTAGGAAGGATAAGATGGTGCCAAGTGGCAAAACAAGGACCCTTGGATTAAAGTCAAGTTTTCAAACCATTTTCTCTTTCTCCTCTCTTCCTATTCGGTTTATGTCTATGAATGGAAATGAATCATCATCATCAATATCTCATTTCTCTCTCATCCTCTTCCATTTTTCGCTGAACAAGCTAAGGAAAGAGAAAGGGAAAAGCTTGAGTTTTTGGTAAGTTGATGCCTTCATATGCTCAAGTGTCTTTCATTAATGTTGTTCATGAGGTTGAGGGCTATGTTCCTATGGTTTCAGAATTTTGGTTGGTGAAGTTTGAGAACTTGTGGAAATTTGGAAGTTGGAGAATTGAAGAATTGGCTTTAGGAAGAAGAAGAGGTAAGAATTAGAAGCATTTTGGTATAGTTGTTGTAATCATTGGTTGAGTATTGAGAATTTATGAATTTGCCCTGATTTTGTGCAATTTTCAAATGGAATGAATTGGTTTATGTGTTGTGTAAAATTTGGTCTTTTGTTGAACATTTTGGCCATTGGAATTGATTTGGGAACTTGGATTGGAAAGTGTGGCAATGTGTGAATTGTGTTGTGACATTGTGAGACATGTTGTGGTTGTTGTGTAATATGTCAATGGGAGTTGAATTTGGTCATTTTGATGATGCCAATGGTTTTCTTGAGCAAAATTGTGTGAGAATGGTGTTTGAGTTGGAATGGGAATCATTTGGGATCAAATGTGAAAATTTGGAAAATCTGTCCAATGTAAGTCTGTTCTGGGCAGTCAGATAGTGTGGACGTTTTGAGTGGGCAAATGATGTTGAAAAATTATGAAACTTTCCAGTCTTAAAGATCACCTCTCAAGCTTCAATATGGATATAACTTTTGTGTCATTTCACTTTTTGAGCTGGGAGTTTGAACTGTCCAAAGTTTGGCATCAAAACTGGATCCTGTTTTGGCACAATGTTAGGTTTTTGGTAAATCTGGACTTTTGTGGTGATTTCTAGTTATGGCCAATATTTTTCCTTGAAAGAGGACTTAAATAGCTTTCATTTGGCTTTGGAATCACCCCATTTCAATTTTTGTGGAATTAATTATGATTTTTGGAAGTTCAGCCAAGAAACTGGATTTTCTGGGCCGCAGCCCAAATGTTTCTGAGCGCTTCTGAACAGTTTTGGGCCGCAGCCCATGGATTCTGGGCCGCAGCCCAAATGTTTCTGGGCAGTTTTGGGCCGCAGCCCAAGGATTGTGGGCCACGGCCCACCCCCAAAAATCAGCATTTGAACTTTTAAAAGATGATCTTTGGTCAAGTGTTTCCCAAGCCTTTAGGCATATGTTTGGGCTTTAATTAGCCTCCTAAAGGTCATAAATGATAACCAACATAAAGTGTTTGTATGTTGAGGAATTGGAAAAGGGATTAACCCTATGTCCATGATTTTGGTTATAGGGTTGGATAGTCGCCTTGATCGTGGTTCGATGTTCGTTTTGTTCGTGAGCAGCGAAGCTGGAGCATACGTGGAAAGAGTGTAGGGAACTTACCTCTTTTGCATGCTTTGATATTTGTGTTTGTGTTTTGATGCATGTATTGCTTTGCTTGATTATGTGAAACATGTATGAATGATGGTAGCTCTGTTTCTAGTTATGCTATGGCCATGAGTATGTTGTTGAAACATTGAGCACGCATATATGTCATTATGTGAACATGAGATATGTATTGCAAGCATGTCATGCATTAAACACATATCATACATGCATATAGGTATCTGTTTCCTACTGAGATTCTCTAGAATCTCACCCTCCCCTATCAACCATTTCAGACAGGGTAGGTGGATCAAGGATGGAGTAAGCAGTCTAGGGCGGCTAGGGCTCCTATTGGAGTTTGGTTGTGGTAGTTGGTTATCATCCTAGATGGGATATTTGGATTTGGATGTGTACATATGGAAGAGTATATTTGGTTATGTATTTGAAATGAGTTATTGGATATTTGTACATGTATTTAAGAGGATTTGTGTAATCCCCATATGAGCATCAAAAGGTATCACTTGAGTGCAGTATGAATAACACTCGAGCACTAGGAATTCTCACTCAAGTGATGGGGGTTTATATCAATAAACAAAACTCAAACCATCGCACTTCCTCATCTTACTAGCACTTGTCCTCTCACTCGAGAGTCACAACTCTTCACCTCCAACCATTATCCATCGATTCATCATTTCCAATCTCTACAATTAACCGTTACAACTCTTGAATTCACTCCTAAAACATCTAATCACTTCCTATAAATTTCTCACTCTTGCCCTAATCTAAGTATCCCATCCGAAATATTTCCAAGTCTTCTTACTTCTCATCTTCTCTTAAAAATCACTTAAAATGGTGAGAACAAAGGTTCCTTAAGTCTGGCAAAAAGAATCCTACTCCTTCTCCATCTCACTCTGTCAAAGGTGAATTAGAAACAGTAACCTAAACTCTGACTCCTACACTAACTCAGACTCTTTCACCACCTCCAAAGTCCAAAACCACAAAGAAGTCAACTCTGGAAAAGAAAACTCATTCCAAGCCTAAGGTTGCTAAGAAAATTCAACCTCCACAAAAGAAGACATAAGGAGTAGTATTCAAGGAGCCAATTGTGACATGGACAAAGTCACAATCAGAAGTAAAAGGCATAAGAAAGAAGAATGCCACAGAGGAACCTTAAGAGTCCTCTTCTTCTGATGATTCCTTCAATAAGTAACTCCGAGAAGCAATGGAGAAATCCAAGCTCAATGCCTTGGTTGGAAATATTGCATCCCAAGCTGGTGCCTCTACTTCTCACCATGTTGGTCAATCTAGTCACATGATTTCACAATTAGGAGTTCCCTCAACTTCTTAGGTGTCAGAGGAAGAAGAACAAGATTTGACTCCTCCAGAAGGTTTCAACACTTAGACATTAGAACCAACTAACCAGAAGGTATATAATTCTGAGTTTGCACATAGAAGTTCTTGTCTAGTAGTCTATGTGGATTTGGACTATCTGAAGAAAAGTTATAGCCCGGATTTTTAATCTTTTCTTGGATACTATAACTCTAGATTGAATATGCATCTTCCATATTCTCCTACTGTTGTGAGAATATTTTATTGCAATATAAAAGTGCACAATATTGTTTCTAGGAGTGGTAAGATGACAGAGGAAGGAATGTCCACTACTGTTAGAGGTCAATTTGTTATGATTTCTGTATCTATTCTGAATACCACACTTGGCTATGTTACACCACCATCCGATCTACCCACATTAGAAGCCAATGAAGTTTTTCAAAAGCTGAGACCCAATAACCCTATAGGACCTCTCAATTTTAAGCCTATTGATATACCTGACTTTAATCATACCCTTTATTATATATATAGCCGTAGCATTGTAACCAAATCCAAAAACTATACCCATTTAACCTAGAGAGATTACTATTTATTGGCCTCCTTCCTAGTCGATCAACAAAGAAATGTGGGGGAGCTTATTGAGATGAGAAGGTTTCAATTTTCTTCATCAAGATCTACCACAATTCCATATCCACAGCTTGTATCTCTCATCCTAAAGCATAACAAGATTTGGCACTTGGAGGAAACTGAGAGAGTGAAAATCCTAAGGTTTGGACGAACTCAGTTAACACCCATAGGGATCACTCATCCAATCAACAAGACCAAGGCAACATCACAGAGAGAAGCCACACTGTCAAAAGGTGATGAGGCTCAATCTTCAACCTAAGGTCAATCTCAACCTCCATCATTCCTGAGTGCCTCTCTCCCGAGCTACATAACTGAATTAATCAATAAAGCAATGGCGGGCTTGAAAAAGGAAATGATTAGTGAATATGAAAAATTGGTAGACAAGATGGAAACACAAGTCTCAAGGTTTGTGGACAAGGAAAATACCAACTTTGACTTGAAGTTCAAAGCACAAGAAGAACAATTAAGAAGAATCACTCAAATGGAGATTTTCTTGTATACTCATCTTCCTACTACTCCTTCTAAGGTGCCTCCAGAGTCTACTCCTACCACGGCTTCTCCATCACAGCCATAGACACATGTACTCTTCACTGACCTTGATTCCTAGATTGATGTGATTTATGACTAGCCATCATCATCACAGCATGTAGCCTCTACTCCTCTCCATCATCTCCACCCTTTGTGCTTTAGACATTTGATCCATCCACTGCCATAGTGTTATATGTCCCCATACAACCATATGATCTTACCTTTCATCAAGCCCTTCTGATGTTGACAAAATAGGGGAGAAGGATGTGCGATGACTTTTTGAGCTATTCTGTACTGGTTTAGTCACATGCTAATGAGCCTTATGTCATAAAATTACATGAAGATAAGTCCATGTACACAAAAGTCAAAGTTTTTGTTTTTTGGTAAATTAACTAATTAGTGGAAATTATAAGATAAAGGTAACGTGTTATAAAATCATTTCCTTCCCTTCCATGCTCACAAAACCATCGTCTATAGCCAAAGAAGAGAGGATAGAGCTTGTGAGAATTTGTAAAGAGAAGGAGGAGCAATTTGGTCAGGTAAGCTTGGTTTCTTCAGAAAATTAACTTATAACTTGTATAATCCTTCCTCTAAGCTTCTCATCTACATGGATTATGATGTTTAGGAAGCAAAATTTTAGTGTTGAGAGAGGCTAGCATTCAGCCAAGAAGGGATCAACCAGACGGAAGCAAAAGTTACTTCCTAAACTTGAAATTATTATTCTTCTGACTGTTGTGGTCGATTTAATTGGTGAATTTCTGGTTTATTGATGTGGTTGTGAAATTTGGGAAACATTGAACCCTAGACATTATGCTGCCGAACTTTTGTCTAAATGGTAGTTATAATGTAATTAAATAGTTAATAAAGTGATTAGGAGTAAAAAGGAGCAAGTCTGAGGAGTCAGAATTGGAAAAGCCCCAATTTTCCCGGAGAGTCCTGGGATTTGGCCAGCTCTAGTTCAAGGGGTTAGACTTAGACTTCTGATGTTCTAATGATTCCATTATGCTCAAGAGAGAGAATTAGATGGGGTTACAGTTGAACACTTTTCAAGAAAAGCCCTAAAAGACATAATGACCAAAACACCCCTTAAACCCTAAATTAGGGGGCTGTTAAGGGCATTTCTGTATTTTGATAGTGAATTTAGTAATTTTGAGGCTGGAAATAGATTCCTTGGGTAAAAATATATTAGAATAGCCAAATTCAAATTTTCAAGAAAAGTACGGTAGAAACAGATACGACGAGGTTGGGCCGGGCCGGGTCCCTAGGGTTATTTTGGCAAATTTTCACTTTAGACTCATATAACCACCAGAAATACTATGGAAGTGTCTAAAGTAGCACATGAATAGGTTTTAACCTAATTCTTGTATATTTGGAAATTTAGGATCGGACAGTAGTCCAAGCCGGACACATAATGTTAGACTGGTAGTGTAACCCCCTTTATAATTATGATTCGAAATACATAATTAAAATGAAATAGAGACCAATAATAATCAAAACTCATTTACAATCCCTTCCTTATTGTAGGGTTTTTCATAAATTTCTTACAAAATCTCCTTTAAACTTGGTCTCAATTTCACAATTCCAATATAACTATCGTACGCAGTTAAATCATATTTATACCTATCAGAGTATACAATTAAATCCCGGCAACCCTTGGGTTTCATATAGATACCAAGGGTTTACATATGCCCATTTAGGGGATTATACAAATTCACTTTAATATTTACATTCCAAATAAGTACAGTAATCACAATACCAAAATTGATAACCAACAACCAAAATCAAAATCTCCCTAAGGAGTCTTATCTGCCCTTGGTTGTCTCCTTCCCCTTAGAGCCACTTGCCTTATTTGAAGGTTAGTCAATGGAAAGAATGAGATTCAAAAGAATCTCAATAGTAACAAATCACTCATACAACGTGTAATCACAGAGCATGTAACACTAGTGGAAAAATCAATTTTAAGACTAGTTAAAAACAACATTTTAGACCGGTTTCGGATCCGGTCTTGATACAGCCAGTCTTAAAAGCTTGCTACTTTTTAGACCGGTTATAGAACCAGTGTAAAAAAATTTTTAAGACCAGTTATTTATAAAACCTGTCTTAAAATAATTATTTTTCGACTAGTAATCAAATAAACTAGTCTAAAAAGTTCAACTTTTTACACCGGTCATAGACATAACCGGTCTTAAAAGTTATAATTTTAAGACCGGTTCTGCTGAGAACAAGTCTTAAAATAACTTTTAAGAAGAACTAGTCTTAAAAGGGGTTTTTTAAAAAAAATCTTCCATTTAAAAGATTTACCTAGTAAGCCATTTCTCCTGTTTTACATTTTACCCAGCAAGTAGCCATTTCAACGACATTCAAATAAATTCTTCTCTTACACATTTTAACAAACATCTTATACAAATCACATGACAATCCAAAACAAAAGTAGACATAGATTTTCGAGGGGAGAATTGTAATATTCCGAATTGTAATTAAGGGCAAATAACTTCAAGTGATGTAATTAATGTTAATTAAACACTCTTGAAGTAAATAATATGAATTATGATGCATATGTGTTTGATGATGGTTTAGTAAGCATTGTGTTAATCAGGGGAAAAACAGTAAATTTACCGATTGATTGGTCAGTTACTGGAGAGGAAACTCCTTGGTAATTGAGATCAATGGCTAGGATTGAAAGAGGGAGAGGTAGACTCATGTATGGATGAGTTTATATGAACTCATGGTAGGAAGAGTAAGATTTTGCCAAGTGTCATCATAATGACCCTTGGATCAAAAGTCAAATATTCTTTCCTCTCTCTTTCCTTGTTAAGGTCGGCTATGAGTGTGTATGTGTGAGGGGAAAAAACTGCATCATCATCTTTCCTTTTCTCTCTCATTTAACCTCCATTTTCGTTGAGCTTGAGCAAGAAAGAGAAAGAGAAAAGTTTGAGTTGAGGTAAGTAAACATCACCGTATGCTCAAATGTTCTCTATTAATGTTATGCAAGAGGTTGAGAGCTTTAAACCTATGGTTTCAGAATTTTCATTGGTGGTGGTTGAAAGATTGTGAACTTTGGAAAGTTGAAGAATCAAGAAGTTGGCTTTGGAAGACATAAGAGGTGAGTAGTTAATACACTTTGGTATGGTTGCTTTGATCATTGGTTGAGTTTTGAGGACTTTGGAATTTTCCCTGATTTTTGGTAAATTTCGAAAAGCATGACTTGGTTAGTGTTTAGTATGGAAATTAGTGTCATAGAGTGTCTTTGTGCACTTGGAATTGGCTTGGAATTTTAGGTTGGAATGGATTGCAATGTGTGTGTTGATTGGAGATGTTAAGGTGACATGTGGTGATTGTGGTAGAACATGCCCATGGATAATGAATATGGTCATTTTGATGGCTACAATGTGTTCCTTGAGCCAAATTGTGTGAAAATAGTATGTGATTTGAAATTAAGGACCATTGGGAGCCAATTGGCAAAATCTGGGAAATTTGGTTAAGTCTGGAAATTTGTTAAGTTCAGAATGTTGTGCAGGGACCTGACTTTGCATGACATTTTGACCTAGCAAATGATGTCTAAATATTGTGAAACTTTCTAGGATTGTGGTTCATGTTGCAAGCTTTCCATCCATATAAAGTTTAAGTCCTTTGGAGTTCTGTGCACAAAGTTATGAGTGTTTGAAATCAGACAGGAGTCAGTGCCACAGTTTGGCCGCGGCCCATAAGGCTGGCCGCGACCCAAAACCTTCTGGCAATGTGTTGGCCGAGGCCCGTTGGGGGCTGGCCGCGGCCCAAGACTTTCTAACCTGATTCTGGCCACTGCCCAAGGTGGCTGGCCGTGGCCCAAATCCTTCTATGCATTCGTTGGCTACGACCCACAGTTGGGCTGGCCGCGGCTAACAAGTGAAAATCTACATTTTGAACCTCTGGAAAGGTCTTTTGGGCAAACTTTCCCCAACCCTTTAGGCATATGTTTAGACCTATAATAGTGACCCAAAGAGTTCAAATGATAACCAACTTAAAGTATTATAGAGATAAAACTTGGGAAAGAGATTGACGGGTTGTCCCTAACTTGATTACAGGATTTGATATTTGCTATCCTCGTGAGCCCGCAGTGCCAAAGGATCAGGTAGTGACTCTCTCCCTTATACTTTGTGTAATGCTCTGTATGTGTGTGTTATCACTGTTATGTGATAATTCTTTGATGCTACTGCAATTACAGCTGGTGATAGCTGTGGTTTACAGCGCGAGCTGTGGTTTACAGAGCGAGCTGTCGTTTACAGCGCGAGCTGTCGTTTACAGCGCGAGCTGTCATTATTGTGATTACAGCGTAAGCTGTCGTGATAGTGATTACAACGTAAGCTGTCATGATTATAATTACAACGAGAGCTTTCGTATTGTGCATACAGCCGTGAGTGCTGTCGTTTGTGGTGAAAACCATGTATCTTTGATATTGCTGCTGCTGTTGTTGGTTGTGATTTATATACATGCTTTGTATTTATGCATTCTGTGAGTGGTTTGTTGCTACTGAGATTCTCTCGAATCTCATTCTTTCATATGACTAACATTTCAGACAGGGCGTGTGGCTCGAAAGAGAAGCGGTTAACCCGGAGCAATTAGTTCCCTTAGGGGTGTATAGTTGATTTGGAAACGTTGATTATCCATTTTGAACTCGGGATTATTGTATATTTTGAAATAGGAATGTTGTATTCGATTTTGGTTGTATAATCCCCTAGTGGATATATATTAACCTTCAGGTTATATATGTATAGAACCCGGGAGTTGCCAGGAATTTGGGTTATACACTCTGATATGATTGAATGTATGTTAACTGCATAGGTAATTATATTCGAATATTGAAATTGAGACCAGGATGGGAAAAAGATTGTTGAAAGTTTTGTGAAAATTTTACTGTAAGACAGAAAGTTTAAAACGAGGTTGAAGCATCCAATGGTCTCTAATCCGATTTAACTATGTGTTATTGAATTATAATTATGTGTTAAAGGTCAGGGGGTTACATTTTGGTATCAGAGTTGTAGTTCCTGGCAAGGTTAGAGTTTGCTAGGATAGATCCCTTAGTTGGTTTTAGGGATAGCAACTCACTACTGTGTATGCACATGTATGTTCTATTGAGATGGATATATATATATATATATATGAGTTTTGTGACTATATGTGCATACTATTTCTGCTGAATTAATGGGGCAAGTTGTTTGTAAAATGAAGAAAACTAGAGGACGCCCCAGTATTCCGCGTGTTGACCCTGAGGTGGAGGTCATCAATAATAGCCCACCGGATGCAATGCAGGAATTAATGGGTCTAATCAAAGATCAGCGGGATATGATAACTAAACTGAGAGAAGAGCTTAGAGCAGAGAAGGCGAAGAACAAGGAAGGTCCAGTTCAGTCCACTCCGGAGGAAACTCAAGAAGAAGCTCGACATGAGGACACTGCTGAGGGATCAGCATGACCATTAGAGTCTATACCTCGTGCTATTCTAAATCAAGAATCACATGGGATGCCGCTTAGAGAGGAAATAGACCTTCAGTTTTGGGTCACCAGATTCTGCAAGCATCTGCCTCCGGCGTTCAGAGGAAGGTTTAACCCTCAAGCAGCCGAAGATTGGACGAACAGGCTGGAGAAAATATTTGAGGTTCTTGGGTGTCCGGATGAGGTGAAGCCACAACTGGCCATTTATAAGCTCGAGGGGGATGCAGACCATTGGTGGTGGAATATCGCCCTAACATTGAAGAGCAAAGAAATGTCATTGACTTGGGAACTATTTCAATAAGAGTTCAACGAGAAGTATTTTCCCAAATCAGTGAGACTCGAGAAGAAGATGGAGTTTTTGAATATCAGACAAGGGGACACAGAGAGCTTTGATGATTACTTGTCCCGTTTTGTTCGGTTGGCTCGGTACTCCTCCTACCTCTGGTTCAAGCATGACGAAGAATGGAGTTCTGATATGCTCATTCGCGGTCTGAGGTGAGAGTTGAGGAAACGCCTAGCTACTCACCAATTTACCAAGTTTAACAAGGCGGTTGAACAGTGTAGGATTAGAGAGAATAATTTGAGAGAACTGTATCCTGCTAGAACTTCTAGTCAACGCAATGAACCTAGTAAGGGTGCTACCTCACAAAAGCAAAAGGGACAAGGATCTTCATCTGGAAGTGGTAAGAAGCCCTACCAGTCTGGGAACCGTGATCAGCAAAGAACATATTTTGTGTAATATCCCAAAAAGTGATTAAGGGCTAATGACTTTAAAAGTGGATATAATTATTGTTGAATAAATACTTTTGGAGAATGTGTGATGGGAATTTGGATATTTTAATGATTCCAATGGCTTCCTTGTGAAAATTCATGTGGGGAGAGTGTTTATTGTGAAATTGGAACCATTGGGAACAATCGTGCTAAAGTTGAAAACTCTGTCCATCGAAACTCTGTACAGGGCAGCCAATTTGTATGGACGTTTTAAATAGACAAATGGTGTCTACAAATTCTGAAATTTTCCAGTATTAAAGTTCACATGTCAAGCTTCAAAATGAACATATAATTTTTATCATTTTGATTTGTGACCTAAGAGTTTTGGATTTTTGAAATTTGCCCAGCGAAATTAATTATTTTCTGGAACAGTATGCAAAGATTGAAATTCTGGGAATTTTGTGGTGATTTGAAGTAATGGCCAATATTTTTCCTATGAAGAGGACTTAAATATCTTTCATTTGGCTTTGGAATCACATCATTTTGATTTTTCTAGAATTAGTTATGATTTTTCAAAGTTTGGGCAGAAAATCTGCCAGAAAATCCGGAAATGGGAATTATGACATCATCTCATTAAAAGATGATGTCAGCATGGATTATTAATCAAATTGCTCATCTTCTTCAGCCATTTCACGCCATTTCCAGCTGAAGATAGTGAGAGAAAGTTGAGAGCTCTTAGAGAGAGAAAGAGGAGAAATCTCGCAAGGTAAGCCGATTTCTCCGACGATCTAGCTCCTAACGCGTATAACATTGTTCCTAAGCTTCTCTTCTATGTTATTTAAGGCGTTTGAGAAGAAAATTTGGTGTTCAAGGGGCTAGGGTTTTCAGCCACTCTTGAGAAAAGCTAGAAGGAGCTTGAGGTAACTTCCAAACTTTCGTATATTGCTTATTCTGGCTGCTGTGGGCAATTTAATCGGTGAAATTTTGCCGGATTGCCATTGGTTTTAAAGTTTGGAAATGATGTGGCCTAGGGGTTATGCTGCCCAAATTGGGTCTTAATGTTAGTTGTAACCTAATGTAATGGTTAATAAAGTGGTTAGGAGTAGAAAGGAACGCGTTTACGGAGCCGAAATCGTAAAACCCCAATTTTTCCCGGAGAACATGTATATTTCGGCCAAGGCTGTAAATGGGTCTTAGAGTTGGATTTTCAATGATTTGATGATTCTATTGGATTCAGTGGGCGAAAATAGGTGGGGTTACAGTTGGGCACTTTTTCAAAAAAGGCCGAGAAAGCATAATTACGGAAACACCCCTAAAACCCTAAAAGTAGGGCTGCCAAGGGCAATTTCGTAATTTGACATTGAATTTGATAATTCTGAGTACGGAAATGGATTCCTTGGGCGGAAATATGTTAGGATAGCCCAGATTAGAATTTCGAGAAAAGTGCAACCGGTCCGGGTATGGCGGGCCCAAGCCGGGTCCCCGGGGGTATTTTTGTAAATTTTCATTATAGACTCATATAACCTTAAGTAACACTATGGAAGTGTCTAAATAGTGCATTTGGAATTGTAGGATTCGATATTTGCCGCCCTCTTGAGCCAACTGCCCTGAAGGACGTCAGGAAAGGATCAGGTAGTGACTCTCTCTCTTATACTATGTGTAATGCTCTATATGTGTGTGTTATCACTGTTCTGTGATGAATCTTTGATGCTGCTGCGGTTACAGCTGGTGATAGCTGTCGTTTACAGCGCAAGCTGTCGTTATTGTGATTACAGCGTAAGCTGTCGTGATAGTGATTACAGCGTGAGCTGTCATGATTATGATTACAGCGAGAGCTTTCGTATTGTGCATACAGCCGTGAGTGCTGTCGTTTGTAGTGAAAACCATGTATCTTTGAGATTGCTGCTGCTGTTGTTGGTTGTGATTTATATACATGCTTTGTATTTATGCATTGTGTGAGTGGTTTGTTACTACCGAGATTCTCTCGAATCTCATTCTTTCCTATGACTAACATTTCAGACAGGGCGTGTGGCTCAAAAGAGAAGCGGTCAACCCGGAGGAATTAGGTCCCTTAGGGGTGTATAGTTGAATTGGAAACGTTGATTATCTAATTTGAACTCGGGATTATCGTGTATTTTGAAATAGGAATGTTGTATTCGATTTTGGTTGTATAATCCCCTACTGGATATATATTAACCTTCAGGTTATATATGTGTAGAACCCGGGAGTTGCCGGGAATTTGGGTTATACACTCTGATATGATTGAATGTATATTAATTGCACAGGTAATTATATTCGAATATTGAAATTGAGACCAGGATGGGAAAAAGATTGTTGAAAGTTTTGTGAAAATTTTACTGTAAGACAGAAAGTTTAAAATGAGGTTGAAGCATCCAATGGTCTCTAATCCGATTTAAGTATGTGTTATCGAATTATAATTACGTGTTAAAGGTCAGGGGGTTACACCTTTATCGTATATGAATTTAAATTTGAATGCAAAAAATAGTTATTCTTCTAGTTTCTAAATAAAAAAAAACATTATAAGTTTGTAACAACATTGATTCACAGCATACCAGTTCACGTTGCCTCCAAGAGTGTTTATTTCTCCATTATGACCTAATATGCGCATAGGTTGAGCTCGGTCCTAGCTAAGACACCTCATTTCCTTCATTTTCCTGTGACGACAATAAAAAAGTAGTTTTATATACGCCAATAACAATATACATGATAATTATTTTAGCTAACTAACCTTCAAACTAGTTTTATAAAGGGATATCCTCCCATATCCCTTCATGATGATCATTTCTTGTGCCGTGTTCATTGTCTGCTTCATCTTCTTTGTTCAATTTTCGTAAACCCATAGAAAAAGAAGGAGTCTCAAGAAGATCATTTATTGAATGACTTTCCTGATTATTGTCAACGACCTTTTTCCTTGGAGAGCTACAGACCACATTTTATTTGCTTGATCGGTAACATAGAATACTTGTTTCGTTTGATATGCCATAATAAAAGGTTCATCTCCAAAACTTCTACTAATCAGATCAACCAATGTAAATCTCAACTGATCAATCATCACACCATTATTGACATCAACCCACTTGCATTTTATAATACCCCAAATTTTGAAACTCGAGGCTAGAGAATAACCCTAAAATAAGTGGATTGCTAAGCCTCGTTTAGCAAGATCCCAAATTGTGATTAAGGGTTAATAACTCCAAAAGTGGATGTGATTAGTGATAAATAGACCCTTTTGGAGATTATGATATGAAATGTGATTCGTATGTGCTGTGAGTAGCGCCGAAAGCCCTGTATTTAAGTTCAATTAGGGATCAACATCTAAATTGACTTAAAATAGAGGGAGGGCACATAATGTAGTGATATGGAATAATAAGATAAGCTTGTTGGTGATTCAGTGAGAATTGTCGTAATCAAGGGCAAAATAGTAAAGTTACCGACCAATTGATAGGTTATCGAAAAGGAAGCTTATTGGTAACTCAAAGATCAATGGTTGAGATTGATTGTTATGATATTAAAAAGGGTGGAATCCCATGTGTGTGTGCCTAAGTGAGCTCATGAAGATTGAATAAGATCTTGACACTTGGCATAATATGAACCAAGGATTGGGTCAAATGGTCAAAATTCTTCCCTCTTTTCTCTCCCTCTCTTTAGGTCAGTTTTGGGCTCCAAAAAACTGACTTGCCTCATCATCATCATCATCTCTCATCTCTTATCTCTCTCTTGTCTTCCATGGTCGTTCAATAAGACACCAAACTAAAATTCTTCGATTCCAAACTAATTTCAACAACATAAAGACACAATAAGACATCAAATCCCACATGATACACTATCTAAATTGTCCATTCAAAAATTATACTAAAATCAGGGAAATATCTAAAATTTACAAAACTTAATCCATGGTCACAATGAATATGCCAATAAAGAGTTCTTTCTTACCCCTTCCTCTTTCCAAAAGTAGATTCTTGATTCAACAACTTCTAAATTTCTTCTAGCACTCAAACACCACTTTTCAAAAATCTACAACCATAGCAATGAAGCTCTTATCACCATGAAAAATATTAATGAAGAGGATTTCATCATTCAAGGTCAAATGGAACACTCAGCTTGAGCTTTCTTCTTTCTCTTTCCTATGAAGCTTGTATGACAATGGAGTTAGAGATAGAGAAATGAGATGATGATAATGATGTCATATTTTCCCTTTCCCCCAAGCTCAATAATTGACTTGACAAATGAGAGGGAAGAGAAAATGTATTGAAGTTTTTACCATGATCCCTTGGCTCACATGTTGCCATATGTCAAGATCTTGTTCTCTTCCATGTACATACATAAACACTCACATGCAATTGGTCGCTAACTTTCCTTTTTACCCATTTCACCCCTAATTATAGCAATCCTTATTGAATCACCACCAAACGCATTTATATCATTTATATCACCATTCATGCACCCTCCCCTACCATTATCCCCCACCATTAGTGTTCATTTTAAGGTTTGTCACGTAATTAAGCTTAAATACAGGGTTTAGGCACTAATTATAATGCATTTAGATTGTAATTCACATCATATTCTTCAAAAGTGCTTATTAACAATAATTACATTCACTTTTGAAGTCATTAACCCTTAATCCCATTTTTGGGTCATTATAGGTAGAAAGGTACAAGAAAAGGACTCAGAGACCAGAGGTAGGGAACTTACCTTATTTGCATGTATTTGTTATCTCTGCTTGTGTAGTGATATATGTGATTGCTTTACTTGATTGCATAGGGTATATTTGAATAATGAAGCTCCGTTTCTGTTTATACTATGGGCACAGTTATGTTGTATGAAACATTGAGTATGCAAAAATATCATTATGGGGCATACATCTAGTTAAAGCTAACATGTCATAAACATATCATCTATCATGCATGCATTATGTTATCTATTTCCTACTTAGATTCACTTGAATCTCATCCTTCCCTACCAACAATTTTGACAGGTGAATACAGAAGGTATGCAAAGATCAGCTAAGAGAACTACACGAGAGGATTGTGGCGGTGGAACAAAGATGGGAAGATCTCTCCATTTCATTGTAACAGGTTTAGATACCCTAGTAGCACTATGTGGCGACATTGATTGTAATTATCACATACAATCCCAATAGGGAATTTCTATAATCAAGTACTTTTTATCAATATATTAATACTATTCCTATGTTGCCCACTGAACTGCGTATCATTTCCCATAAATACAACGAATATGCCAATAAAGTGTTCTTTCTTACCCTTTTCACTTCCAAAAGTAGATTGTTGATTCAACAACTTCCAAATTTGTTCCAGCACTCAAACACCACTTTTCAAATATCTACAACCATAGTAATGAAGCTCTCATGTCCATGAATAATATTAATGAAGAGGATTTCATCATTCAAGGTCAAATGGAACACTCACCTTGAGCTTTCTTCTTTCTCTTTCCTCTTAAGCTTGCACGACAATAGAGTTGGAGAGAGAGAAATGAGATGGTGATAATAATTTCAGTGTTTCCCTTTCCCCTAAGCTTATTAACCGACTTGACAAATGAGAGGGAAGAAAAAATGTGTTGAAGTTTTGACCATAATCCCAAGGCTCACATGTTGCCACTTGTCAATATCTTGTTCTCTCTTCCATGCACAAACATAAACACTCATACATGCAATTAGCTTCTCTTGTTCATTGAATCTCATTGATATTTAAGTTACTAAGGACCTTCCTCTTCGGTAACTGACCAATTGATTGGTAACTTTCCTTTTTACCCATTTCACCCTTGGTTGTAGCAATCCTTACCGAATCATTACCAAGCTCATTTATATCATTCATACCACCATTCATGCGCCCTCCCCTACCATTAGAGTTCATTTTAAGCTTTGTCACACAATTAAGCTTAAATGCAAGGTTCAAGCATTGATAAGAACATATTCAGATTGTACTTTACATCATAGTCTTCAAAAGTATTTATTAACAATAATTACATTCACTTTTGAAGTTATCAGCCCTTAATCCCATTTTTGGGTCATTACAATTCTGTCCCTGAAAAATAAATTTTATCTTTGAAATTTGTCACACCACTTGAGCCATAAACTCGGATATTGCCTACGCATGTCATCTTCTGCTTCCCAAGTTGCCTCTCTCTGAGTCATTCCCTTCTAGATCACTTTCACATACGGAATGCTTTGGTGTCTGAGCCATCATTCCTCTCGATCAATGATTTACTCTGGCTCCACCGCATATGTGAAGTTATCTTGCAACTCAACTTCTTCGTACTCAATAATGTGAGATGGATCTGGTTGGTATTTCTTCAGTTGGGAAACGTGAAACACATTGTGGAGTCTGGTCTCAAGTTTGGGGTAGGGCTACTCGATAAGCAACAGACCCAATTCTTGTAAGAATTTCAAAATGACCTATATACCTCAGGCTCAGCTTCTTTCATTTGATAGCTTTCCTGAGCCATCTGAATGATTGCATGATAGCTATTGTTGTAGGCGAACTCAACAAGTAGAAGAAACTAATCTCAATTCCCTTTAAAGTTGAGGACACATGCCCGCAACATATCCTCTAGTATCTAAATCGTCCTCTCTGACTGTCCTTCTATCTGAGGATGATAGGTCTTACTAAATCTCAATTGAGTACCTAGAGCCTCATGCAAGGCCCTCCAAAATCTCAAAGTAAATCAGGGATCTTTGTTAGAAATTATATTCTTCGGTATTACATGGAGCTTTACAATCTCTCGAATGTAAATCTCTGCCGGTTTGTCCAGAGAGTAACCAGCATTGATCGGTATGAAGTACGTCGACTTTGTTAACCGGTCCACAATCACCCAGATTGCATCATAGTTCATGATCATGGGTAATTCCACAACAAGGTCCATGCTCACACTTTCCTATTTCCACTCCAGAATCTCAGAACTCTACAATATGCCTGGCAGTCTCTGGTGCTTGATCTTTACCCTTTGGCAAAGTAAGACACTGCGCCAAGTACTTTGTCACATCACTCTTCAATCCTGGCCACAAATACATAGATTTCAAGTTATGGTACATTTTGGTCATACCAAGGTGATGAATGTACCGGCTCTTGTGTGCCTCATCCAGAATCTTTTGCCTCAATTCCGCCTTAAGTAGAACACAAATTCTCTTTTAGTAAAGAACCAATCCACTAGGACACAATTCATAGTCCCAGCTTCTCCCCATTCGATTCTAGCTTGAATTCTCTGTACTCGATCATCTTGCCATTGAGCTTCTTCAATTTCAGCTCTCAAATCACTTTTCCCTTAGGAAACAGTGTAATTGGCACTGATGATTTGGTTCAAAAAATTCAAATCTTGAAAATCCACTATCAACTTCTCCTCTTGTATCATTATTGCTACTAGAAGTACTGTCTTTTGACTAAGAGCATCCACGACTACATTTGCCTTACCTGGATGGTATTTGATTTCCAGGTTGTAGTTTTTAAGCAACTCCATCCAACGACGTTGTCTCATGTTTAATTCTTTCTGGTCGTACAAATACTTGAGACTCTTATGATGGTAGTACAATTCTACCATCACACAATATAAATAATGTCACCAAATTTTCAAAGCAAAAACAAATGCCGCAAGCTCTAGATCATGGGTGTGATAATTCATTTCATGAGGTTTGAGCTGTCGAGAAGTATAGCCCACCACACGTCCCTGCTACATAAGAACACACCACAATCCCTGCTTACTCGCATCACTATACACAACATAAGTCAAGCTGGGATCAAGTATAATCAATACAGGTGCTATAGTCAACCTCTCTTTCAGCTTCATAAAGCAATTTTCATAATGTTCATCCCACACGAACGGCTGATCATTTCTCATAAGCTTGGTCATTGGCAAAGCAATACGAGAGAAATTTTGGATAAATCTCCGGTAGTAACTAGTACGACCTAGAAAACTACATACCTCAAAAACAGTTTCTGGCTTCTTCCAGTTCAATACTACTTCCACCTTACTGGAATCCACAGAGACCTTGCTTGCAAGAGAACATGGCCTAAGAATTTTGCTCCTAGCAGCCAAAACTCACATTTACTCAATTTGGCATAAAGCTACTTCTCACGCAATACATTCAACACAATCCTTAAATGATGCTTATGCTCCACCCTACTCTTTGAGTATATCAAAAATATCATCAATAAACATAACCACGAATTGATCCAGGTATTGTCGAAAGACACGATTCATATAATCCATGAATACCACAAGGGTATTGGTTAGGCCGAAAGGCTTCACCAGAAACTTATAATGTCCATATCTCATCCTGAAAGCAGTCTTCGGAACATCCTCTGCTTTCACACGTAGCTAATGATACCCTGACCTTAGATCAATCTTCGAAAACACACATAAACCAAATAGTTGATCTACAAGGTCATGGATTCTTGGGATAGAGTACTTGTTTTTCATAGTGATCTTGTTTAACTCTCTGTAGTTAACACACAAACGAAGACTCCAATCTTTCTTGTTGACAAACAATACTAGAGCTCACCAAGGTGATATACTAGGTCTAATGAACCCTTTCTCAAGCAAGTCTTCAATATGCTTCTTTAACTTTGCCATTTCATTTGGGGCTATACGGTATGAGGCATTCGATATAGAACCAGCTCCAGGTATAATTTCAATTGGAAATTGAACTCCCTTTCTGGAGGTAATCCACTAAGATCATCGGGAAATACCTCAGGGAATTCATTTACCACAGGTATACTACTTAGAGTTTGTCTAGTCTCTCCTTGGATATGAAAGAACACTATATACCCCTGGCAACCTTTCTCTAAATATTTCTCAGCTTTGGCCACTGAAAGGAAATTTAGTTTACCATTCACATCTCAACACTTTGAGAGGCAAGATATACTATCCTCTTGTTCCCACAATCCAATAGCACATTATTTGTCGTCAACCAATCAAAACCCATAATGACTTCTAATTGATATAGCAGCAAACAAATCAAATCCACTGTGAACTCAAGCCCTTCCACAATTATAACACAAATTAAACAGGCTTTTATAGTAACAGCCTTGACACCCATCGGCATTGACACAACCAAATTAAATGACAATCTATGCACATATAGGCCCAAGCGTCTCACACAATCATAAGCAATAAAAGAATGACTCACACCCTAATCAAACAACGCTTGCAACACATTACCATTAAGGAGAATTTTACCTTGGATGAGACTAGGGGACTTTTGGGCTTCCTTATGAGTCATGAAAAATACTCGGCCCTAAGTCCTCAGCCTTTGCTCTACCTGTGGTCGCCGATAATCTCTAACAATATGCCTCAATTGCTTACAATTGAAACACATTACTTATCCCTCACAATTCCTTCCATAATGCGGTTTATTATATCGGGGACATGCCCACTCTGACATAAATCTTTAGGGCTCCTGATCTCTGGGCTGGTAGGACTTTTGCTTCTGGGAAGTAGTACCCTTACTGGGTTCACTACGGCTACTGGTACCCTTAGCCATATACAGATCTCTTATATTGTTCTCGGTCATCCTGCATTACTCGATCGCCTTGTTGAACTCGATAAACTAGTGGGTAGCTAACCTCTTTCTCAGTTCTCACCGCAACCCACATATATAGCATGTCTTAACTCCATTCCTCATCATCAATTTTTTGTAGATAAGAGGAATATCTAGATAGCTAGATGAAATGAGACAGATAATCGCCAAAAAGACTCTGAGTTACCCTGCTTGATGGAAAGGAATTCAGTTTCTTTCTTTAACCACACTGACATGGGAAAATACTTTTCATTAAATTTCTACTGGAATAGTTCCCAGGTCAGTGGTACATTTCTGTTCCATAATGTTAGGGCGATATTCCACCACCAATGATCCACATCCCCCTCTAACTTATAGATAGCTGGACATGCCTTCACCTCATACAGGTACTCAAGAACTTCAAAGATTTTCTCCAGTCTATTCAACTAATCTTTGGCTGCTTGTGGATCAAACCTCCCTCTGAACACAAAAAGTAGGTGTTTGCAGAATTTTGAGACCCAATATTACAGATCTCTTTCTTCTCTCAGCGGTGCCCTATGTGATTCTTGATTTGGTCCAACATAAGGAGGTGACTCTAACGGTTGTGCTGACCCTTCAGCAATTTCTTCATGCCTAGTCTCTTCTTGGGTCTCTTCCTGAGTCTCCTCTGAAGTGGACTAAATTCAACCCTTATTCCATCTAGCCTTTTCTACTCTAAGTTCTTCCCTTAGCTCAGTAATCATATCACTTGATCCCAAATCAGATCCATCATCTCCTGTATAGGGTCTGGTGGATTGTCATTGACTACCTCCACATCGGGATTCATTTACTGTACTCTAGGTCGACCTTTTGTTTTCTTCATTCTACAAGTAGCTCACCACATCAATATCACAAATAGGTATACAAATATAGCCATAAATCTCATATATTCACCAAGCAGACATATATGTGTATACACAATAACTAGCATAGATCATCTTCTACCACTAAAACCAATTAAGAAACTATCCTAGCAACTCTACCCTTAACAGGAACTACAGCTCTGATACAAAAAATGTAACCCCCTTCATAATTATGATTAGAAATACGCAATTAAAATGAAATAGAGACCAATAATAATCAAAACTCCTTTACAATCCCTTGCTTACGGTAGGGTTTTTCATAAATTTCTTTCAAAATCTCCTTTAAACGTGGTCTCAATTTTACAATTCGAATATAATTACTCTGTGCAGTAAAATCACATTTATACCTATCAAAGTATATAATAAACTCCCAGCAACCCCCAGGTTTTATATAGATACTAGGGGTTTACATATTCCCATTTAGGGGATTATACAAATTCACTTTAATATTTACATCCCAAATAAGTACAGTAATCCCAATACAAAAAGTGATAACTAACAACCAAAATCAAAATCTCCCTAAGGAGTCCTATCCGCCCTTGGTCATCTCCTTCCCCTTGGAGCCACTTGCCCTGTCTAAAGTTTAGTCAATAGAAAGAATGAGATTAAAAGAATCATAGTAGTAATAAATCACTCATACAACATGTCATCATAGAGCATGTAATGCCATCGTCAAGTAGCATCATAGCATAAACACAGCACGCAGGCTGCCATATATGCACATAATCACATAATCTTATCCCCCGTATTCTACCGCCCTGAAGGCATGGTCCTCCCACCGTCAACACTGATGGGCCGAAGGTGAAGGTTTCACAAATAGTCTTTTGGCTTTCATATAGTCTTATCCTTTGGATTCCACCGCCTCGAAGGCACGGTCCTACCATTGTCAACATCGATAGGCCACAAGTGATAGACCCATAAACAATAATACATGAAACATACCATGTATGACATAAAGTATAAAGGAAAGAGTCACTACCTTGTTCTTTCCTGGTGTGCGCTGGCACTAGTTGCTCGCGATCAGGGCAAATGTTAAAGCATATAAACCAAAATCAAGGACGGTAGGTTATTCTCTATTCCAAATCCTTACCTTCATAACACTTAAGGTTGGTTATCATTTGAACTCTTTAGGTGGCTACTAGAAGCCTAGACACATGCCTAAAAGGTTGGAAAAAACTACACCAAATACCCCTTTTTCAAAAATATAACGCTGATTTTTTACTCATTCACTTGAGTGAAGAAGGCCTTACTCGAGTGATAACGGAATTTACACTCAAGGATAACGGAATTTACACTCGAGCATGGAAGCTCACTCATGCGACTGCTTGCCGAGAGCAACCATAGAGACAAAAAGTGATCACCACACTCAGTCCTACCCACAACACTCGAGTAATAGCCTCAAACTCACCCGAGTCCTACAGAGTGAGGCTCAAGAAGTAACTACCCGAGACGCGAGTCTATAGTATACAACACTCTTACACTCGAGTGAGACAAGGTTCACTAGAGTGATGACCCATATTACTCGCAAGTGAGAAAATGCACCCTTGTACTCAAGCATGGAAGTATGACCGAAAACTGAATGAAAAGAGAAACAAAAATGCTGCACTTGAGTGGCACCCCGCTGCACTAGTGTAAGGCTTATCAGAAGCCAAAATGCATCAATTGACAGAATTTTCCAAAGTTAACCAATATGCTTCCATTGGTCCCAAAATTCTTATCCAATACTACTCCCACATAGTCTCACATAAGGAACCTAATGGAAACTTCAAAACAACCAAATTCTCATTTTAACAACAAGTTTTGCTTTTGGTCACCACATTCCCATACATTTCCCAAATGCATCAATTTTCCTTCTAAGGTTCCAAACTAATTTCAATGACACAAAGACACAATAAGACACCAAATCCCACATGATATACTATCCAAATTGTCCATTCAAAAATTATACTAAAATCAAGGAAAAATATAAAATTTACAAAACTTAATCCATGGTCACAATGAATATGCTAATAAAGAGTTCTTTCTTACCCCTTCCTCTTTCCAAAAGTAGATTCTTGATTCAACAACTTCTAAATTTCTTCCAGTACTCAAACACCACTTTTCAAATATCTACAACCATAGTAATGAAGCTCTCATCACCATGAACAATATTAATGAAGAGGATTTCATCATTCAAGGTCAAATGGAATACTCACCCTGAGCTTTCTTCTTTCTTTTTCCTCTTAAGCTTGTGCGACAATGGAGTTGGAAAGAGAGAAATAAGATGATAATAATGATGTTAGTTTTTCCCCTTCCCCCAAGCTCATTAATAGACTTGAAAAATGAGAGGGAAGAGAAAAATGTGTTGAAGTTTTAACCATGATCCCATGGCTCACATGTTGCCACTTGCCAAGATCTTGTTCTCTCTTCAATACACACACATAAACACTCACACATGCAATTGGTCGGTAACTTTCCCTTTTACCCATTTCACCCCTGATTATGGAAATTCTTACCAAATCACCACCAAACACATTTATATCATTCATATCACCATTCATGCGCCCTCCCATACCATTAGTGTTCATGTTAAAGTTTGTCACACAATTAAGCTTAAATGCAGGGTTTAGGCTCTGATTAGAACACATTCGAATTGTAATTCACATCATATTCTTCAAAAGTATTTATTAACAATAATTACATTTACTTTTGAAGTCATTAGCCCTTAATCCCATTTTTGGGTCATTACAGGTAGAAAGGTATAAGAGAAGGACTCAGAGACCAGAGGTAGGGAACTTACCTTATTTGCATGTATTTAATATCTCCGCTTGTGTAGTGATGTATGTGATTACTTTACTTGATTGCATAGAGTATATTTGAATAATGAAACTTTGTTTCTGTTTATACTGTGGCCATAGTTATGTTGCATGAAACATTGAGCATGCAAAAATATCATTATGGGGCATGCATCTAGTTAAAGCTAACATGTCATAAACATATAATCTATCATGCATGCATTATGATATCTATTTCCTACTCAGATTCACTCGAATCTCACCCTCCCCTACAAATAATTTAGACAGGTGAATACAGAAGGTATGCAAAGATAAGCGAAGAGAATTACATGAGAGGATTGTAGTGGTGGAACAAAGATGGGAAGATCTCTCCATTTCATTGTAACGGGTTTAGATACCCTAGTAGCATTGTGCGGCAACATTGATTGTAATTATCATGTACAATCCCAACAGGAAATTTCTATAATCGAGTATTTTTTTTTATCAATATATTAATGTTATTCCTGTGTTACCCACCAAACTGCGTATCATTTTCCACAAATACTCTAAAAAAGGTGAAAATAAGATAAGGGTGTTACATGTCACACTTAAGAAGCCTTAGTCCTTTGGTTAATTCTTAAGTTGACAAGTGGCTTGCTTTTTCACCTACTTAGTTACACTAAGGGAGTTTAGTTAAGCCAACAAGTCATTTTCTCTTCCCTTTGGGCAACCCTTAACCAAAATGTGAGGGAGAGAAAAAGGGGAAATGGTTTGTCCAATGGTCCGTAGCTTCTTGTACAAAAGGAAACTTATTGTCCATTGGTTACTTGGTTGGATTTTCTTGTCTTCCTCTTCTTCTTATTTGGCCAAATTTTGAATTAATTTGGGGAAGCTAATTTAATTTTTGTGTCTCTTAATTACTTTTATTTTTAAGAGTAAATCCTAGCCTAAACTTGGGTTCCAATTTTACCCTTGAGATTCGTAACACCGACTTCCTAATTTCAGTATATGACACCACATGTCTCTCAAAATCAGAAAATAGCTTATATTTATTTACAAATGCCAGTATTTATTTAATTTCACTATTTTCATGTTTACAAGTTCTCATGGTTATGAAATTCGGTATACTACAATAAGTATGTGGGAAAATATTTGTCTGAGTTATGAACATAAAAAAGTGTTTTTCTTGACTTTCCCAAAAAAAATATGCTAAGGAACTAAGAAAGAATCACTATGAGGAATATGGGCCAGCCCATGAATTACAAGCTCACCCGCCAGGACCTGTGGATTCAATAGAGAGGGTAGGGACCAACATGTTTTGCCGATTTTGGATTATAACGGTATGGCAGTCCTCCTTTGTTTTTGCTTTGGGTAAAGGTGTAGCCAATACCTTCAACTATTTTTTAAGGTGCAATCAGCACCCTAAAGGATTAAAGGGTGCAATTTTAGCCCTGAAGTATTTAAATCAATGCAAATGTTATCCTCCTACCACATAGACAATTTATTTTAACAATAATTACACGTAATTAAATCAAAATACCACCTTTTTAAAAAAAAAAAAAAGCATCCATCTAAAAACAGTGTTTAGGGTTTGTGAAATTCCAGAGATGAATCAAGACACAGTGCTCTAAATCTGACACAAGTTCAATCGCAGAAGTTTGGATCCATCTTCCCATATGGCTACTCATATCCTCTTGCCACATATAGACATTTTATTTTAACAATAATTACACGTAATTAAATCAAAATACAACCTTTTTTTTTGAAAAAAAAAAAAACCATCCATCTCAAAACAGTTTTTAGGTTTTGTGAAATCCTAGATATGAATCAAGAAGCAGTGCTCTAAATCTGACACGAGTTCAAACGTAGGAGTTTGGATCCATCTTCCCATATGGCTACTCACTGCTCCCCATAGCCTCTATCTACAAGATTTCACAAACCCTAAATGCTATTTTCGGATAGGTGTTTTTTTTCCAAAAACAACATAAGTGGTATCTTGATTTAATTACATGTTATTATTGTTAAAATATAGAGAAATACTTACACACTCTATGAAGAGAAATACTTACATACTCCAAGTGTACCAACTCACATATGCTCTGTCCAATGATAATGCTCCAACTCAGATGATTTTAATCCTATCTGTTAGCCATTTTTTATTGTTTTAAAAATTAAAAATCTCTAGGTTTTGTCAAATTCCTCAACTACCTGTCTCTTCCATCTTTCCCAAACTCTTTCCCCTGCTTTCTACCATAGACAACATTTCTTCAAGAACCAGAGCCTCTACCCCACCTCAATCGATGCCACCACCCTTACCTCACCTTGTATCATCCTGCTTTACAGCAAGTGTCTCTCTTCAAATTTCACTTTATGCTGAGGTTTTTATATACCCTCTCATTCTTTCGTTAATTTTAACCTTGGAAAGAGAAACAATAGAAAAAAAAACCATTTCCCCATGCTTTCTCTCTCTTGAACTACCATCTTCAAGCTCACACACTCTCTCTAGCTACTTTTGCTGTCTTTAGCTATATATATTTGTATATCTATGTGTTGTTGATTTGAGATTTAGTATTAGGATCCTTGGAAGTAAGAGATTTTGGATGCGAGAGTGAGAGTGGCAATAGTTTTGGCTAGATTGGCCATGGCAAATATTCACAATGACGGGGGTGGAGTGGTGCCGGATGAGGTGAGGGTAGAGGCATTGATTTTTGAAGAAAGGCCATCGGCATCTTTAAGGGGAGAGAGTTTGAGAAAGAGAGAAGAGAGGGGCAATTGAGGAATTTTGATAAACCCTAAACATTTTAAATTTTAAAGACAATAAAACATGACTGACATGTAAGATTAAAAATATATCTGAGTTGGAGCATTGTTATTAGACAGAGTACATGTGAGCTGGCACACTGGGAATACCTAAGTATTTCTCCTCTATGAATATCACGTCATTTAAACTCTGTCCAATGAAAATATAACAACTCAGGTCATTTTAAATTCTAGTTGTCTTATGAATTATACGCGAAAATATTCAAATTTTATCTTGTTTGTGAGAAAATATTAGTTGATCATTTTGTTTTAGTTTATTTCCAAATTAAGATGTTTTTCTTTTTCTGAAAAACAAGATAAAATTTGAATTTTTTCATATAAGTCATTAGCCAACTAGAATTAAAATTACCTGAGTTGTTATGTTTTTATTGAACAGAGTTCAGATTACGTGGTACTCCTGGAATATGTAAGTATTTCTCTAAAATAAAATGTTTATGTGGCAGGAGGATAACATCTGTTTTTAACACAGTTAGCAAAGGGCTGAAATTGCATCAATTTAAATACTTTAGGGCCAAATTTGTACCTCTAAATACTTTAAGGTGTTGATTATACCTTCAAAAATAGTTTGTGGTGTTAGCTGCACCTGTACCCTTTTTCCTTTGCATTACCCCCTTGTTTTTTTTTTTTTTTTTGAATATGAGTTCGCACTATTTCAACTCGGCTTCCTTTGCGTCTTTCTTTTTCTGTCACTTTTGATTCCATTCATCCTTCCTAAATGCCAATTCAACTTCAAGCAAATCACTCAATTTTTGTTATAGAAAACTACTGATAAGTTTCAGCCTTAGTATGATAGCAACCAGATATAATAACTGTTCAATGAAAATATGTGAATTGCCATCCTTACACAAAGAATGTGTAATAGTCAATGGCAAGTACGACTAGATATTAAATGTAAGCATTTTTTTTTTTTGGTTGAAGATTTAAATATCAATTGTTGGCAATGTTGTAAGGGACTAATTCATTTCACTAGATTCAATCTCTATTCATAACCAAGAAAATTAATCTTACAATTTTAATTATAAAAAATAAAATATTTAATACAAAAATATAGAAAAAAAACAGTAAAAGATAAAGAGAAAAGTGATTATATAAAAAAATTGAGTAGATTTTTATCTTTTTAATCATTAATCTATAAAATAATTTTTTAATAAATTGGAATTATTTTATATAAAAATAATTTATTTAATGATATTTTTATTTTTTATATGTGTAATAAGATTAATTATTTCAGTAAATTTTATTGATTAAATAAATCAAAGTACTTTACCCAATTGTTTAATATTATATTATAAAACTTCTATATCCAAAATTAATTTCCATTAGAATTATTTGGATGTACATTTTTTTTTTTTTTTGGGTTCGCAAGGATCAATAGAGGGGGAAATAGATTATAATAATTTTTATTTTTCAAAAAATAAGAAGTGGGGTTAATTTTTAATTGATTTTCATTACTCTTTCCTCTAACATCTGCGAACTATTAAAATCTTATAATCTGATTCAATTAAAAGTAAATAAACTCCACTTATCCATTTTTTTTTCGAAAAAAAAAAAGTAAAGTGAACTCACTAAAACATCTCCTCTCCTTCAGTTCCCTTGAATCAATGAGAAGATTAAAGTTCCTGTACATTATAGAGGAACATAAAATCTAGTTACACACTAACTGGAGAGCAAAATTTCTAGATTTCCATTCTTTTTTGGTTTTGTTTTTGTGTTATTCATGACATTTGATCATATCTGCCAGCAGTATACATCTTTTCTAACAGAAAGATGAAAACAAATTTTACCCAAAAAAAAAAACAAAGAAAGTTGAAAACAAAAATCTTTTTATTACAACTTGCATGAGATTTCTTCAGGGAGATCACATGATAAAAGAGCTAAGCTTGCTAATCCCCAATGACCAGGAAGAGCAATAATTCTAAAAGAAAATAATAAATAAAAATTTAATAATTATTCAATATGGAGGAGACAGAAGGCCTCAGTTTTCAGTTCTTGTCCATTCCAAGTGTATGCTTAACAGTGTCCACAGCACCTTGAGCCATGTTCTTCACTTGCTCAGTTGTCTGCATCAAGAACATATTTAATACATAACATTCTTCAAAACTTAGTTGGGCAAATTAGTTATGTTTAACTTATATATTAAAATGTTCTTTATTTTCAAGATCATTAACAACTTATCTTCAATTTTACTAAAAATTTAAATACCTCTCTTTTATTCTTAAAATCAATATGAACATCTCTTAAATTTAACTGAAATTGCATGATTCTATTATTTTAAAATGATATAAACTTTTCTTAAAAATAAAAGGGATTTTAATGTTGTTTTAAATACATGTTTTTGAAATTTTTTTATTTTTATATAAAAGAAAAAGGTGATCATTGTGTAAATTTGAAAAATTCAAGACATATCTGTATTATTACAACAAAATTTAGGAAAAATTGTAAGTAATATATTCAAATTAATTTTAAGATATGAAATATAAATTTAAAACTAAGAAGTTGGAGCATGTTTGACTCATATATTGACAAATGATTTCAAGAAAATAAGTCGTATTATTTATAACTTTGAATAATATGAATTAATATAACAAATATATATATATACACACTAAGTATACTATTTATAATTTATAAAGAGTTTTATAATAAATTAATTAACCTGTTGGATCAAGCCAACAGCTTCCTCCTTGTGTTGCTGAGCTTGGCCCCCAGAAGAGTGAGCAGCATCAGAAGCCTTGTCCATGGCTGCACTTGCTGTGTTCTTTGCAGCACTTGCTGATTGGCTCGCAAATTCTGCACTTCGGTCTGCCTTCTCCTAATTAACCACCCAAACATTAATTAAGCTGATTAAGTCTGGCTATATATGTATATATTTGGTAACCCCTTGGGCCACCTAGTGTCCGGGGCTTTATCTGGATTATATTACCAAGTACCTGAGCAAGTACATAACTAATCCTCATTTAGGCTTTGAGATCAAGATACCTTTCCCTAGTGGTCTTTTTAAACAAGGTGATATTCAAATTCAATCCACCCCGCTTCATGTATGTACAATTTATTTTTGATAAAATTTAAAGAAAGCATGTTTAGTGGGAAAAAAATGAAAAAGGAAAAGGAAAAGGGAAAAAAGTTATTATTGATGAATTCACCTGAGATTGGCCGTGGGATTGGCCGGCATTGAAGCTTGCACTTGACATGGTTTATGGGTTTGGTATTTGAAAGCAATTAAGAGATAAAATGAATAGAGATAATAACGATTAACTTGTGCGATGGATGTTCTTAGAGAATGTGCGTGCGTGTGTCTATTTATATAGATAACTCTGAGAGTTCAAACTGAAAACATGGTTGGAAGAAGCATGTTTTTCGCCATTGTTATTGGGTGGTTATGTCTGCTCTTGAAATGGGCATTGAATGACTTAATTAGTTTGGGAGAGAAAGTGAAACCAGCCTCTAATTTGAGAGAATTATGGATCACCGTAAGTATATTAATATGTTATATAAAGCCAAATCCTTTGATCAATATTTAGTTTTTTATCCAATGATATTTTCTTTAAGCGAGAGTCACGGTATATTAAATTAAGATAGATCGATAAATTTCTACCAAAATTAAGATAGATCGATAAATTTCTACCAAAATTAAGATAAATCGATATCTATATTTGAGTATAACTGGGTTACAAATTTCAAAGTAGAACAAGTTGTTTATATTTTTTTTAATATACAACAGGTTTTATTTTTATTTTCTAATCACTAAAAAACCCATGAAGATGTATGAAAAATAAAAAGCATAATTAGTTATGGTTAGAGGAAAAAGAGTGAAGCTTACTGAGAAAAAAGAAGAAAATCGTGAATAGCAATACATGAAATTGAGAGAGAAAATGAAGGTAGTATTTCTTGTTCACATTTTTTGCAATATAAAACCTTATAAATGGCCTCTTTTTTTTCAGTCGTCTTACTAATAAAGTCTAATCCTAAGATATAAAATGAAATAAAGAAGAACATAATGTCATTAATTTACCATGAGAGATTCCTCCCAAATCATTTATGGGGAAGGATATGGGGTTTAGGACATTGAAGATAAAGAGTCCTAAAAGTTAAGGGTTATAAACATCCACTCATACAATAATTGTTTTAAGGAATTGCATTTGAAAAAAAAAAAAAAAGACATAAAATATTGTTTGGAACGATTATTCTTAAAATTAACTAGCTAGGCAAATTGAGGGTGAGAGATAGAGTGGGGAGTGTAGCGACAACGAATGGGGAGTCGGAGGACTCTGAGACGACAAAGACAAGCGTGCTGGACAAAGTGGGAGTATGCCTGCGAATGAAAAGAAGAATAAGGAAAAATAACAACATAACAAATATTGAAAACAATAAAACGAGTAAAAGTTGTTTTGCAAAAAATAAAAATAAAAATTAACAACCAAACAAATATTTTTTATTCTTTTGTTTTTTAAAAAGAATTCCAAAACAAGGAAATAAATAGGCCCATAGTATTTTTATGGACAGAACTTATATACGGTTCCTTATATCCAGTTGTCTGGTTCCCCCAATAAACACCTGACATATGCATTAGATTTACAATACCCCTTGCAGCTCATTCAATCAAATCGAAGGTCGTACAATAATATATAACATTTAAAAGTAACGATTATCTATGCGCACTGCCATGTATTGCGAGTTGGAATTCATGAAAATACAAAAATCACGGTTGTAGTTAATAACCATCATTTATTTAGGTAGAAAAATGATGGTTCTTAGAATAAAGCCATCATTTAAAACTTACAAATGACTCATCTTCCAACCTTATATCAGCAAAAACACAAACATAATGGTTCTATCTATTGACCGTAAAGTATAAACGACAAAAATGATTTTATAATAAACAACTGTTATGTAAAGAACAAGTCTAAAAAGCACATTTTCATAATCTCACTCGTTCGGTCTGACACTAAGTACCAATTCTCCTAAGTAAAATACTTTAGAGCAAAGTATTCAACTCTATTTATACTAATATATTCCTTTTCTTCTTAATACTTTTCTAAAAAGCACTTTTTCACAGCCTCGTCCTTCTCTCCCTCATCATGGTTAGACATTAGAGAGCTCTTTACATTCATACTCCTCCTCCTCCAAATAGAGGCTCTGTTGTAGACGTTGCCCAGCCATGACTTCTCCATAAGGCGTCTCGCTACAAATGCTCATAGTCCAAATTGGAAGTTGGACCCTATTCTTCATCACAATCAGGTTGTATATGCTCACTTCCAAACGAACCCTTCATCTCCTTCCTCAAATTTCAATGACATGTCAAGCAAGAGGGAGGGGTAGGAGGAGGAGGATAGTAGTAGTGGTGATGAATGAAACCTACTATTGCTTTATTTATTTTTGAGTATTAAAAAAATTAATTGTTAGGGCAATATAGCCAAAACAAATTTTAAGAAAATTCACTTAATAGTCATTAGTAAACAATTGTTACTAATTTATTCACACTTTTACTTTCTTTCTTTTTTTAATTTTTTGTTTGTACTATGGGGTTGAATGACCAGCTTCAAAAATTATTAAAAAAGTGCCAAATAAGTAACGGTTATGTAGTAAAACTCGTCACTTTTTAGAATATCATGTCTAATACCTAACAGTTACTAAAAAACCATCATTGTTTACAAAATGTAACGATTTTGATGTAAAATTGTCAACTATCATCCAAAGGTTCATTGTAGTTGTAAATTAAGAACTGTAAGAAAAAGTCACTTTGCATAATGGTTCCAAACTTATAACCGTGAGTATGTTTCGTTAAGACCTTTAAAACACCTGCTATCTCACGCCTCTTCACATTTCCAAGTTTTTACACCTAACATACTTTGTCTTTGATCGAATGTTACCCACCATCCTCTGAACCCCAAAAAAGAAGCTACACATCAAGTCCAAGTTGTAATGCTCCAACTTGGGCTTAAGGGCTAATGACTTCAAAATTGAATGTAATTATTGTTAAATAAACACTTTTGAAGTATATGATGTGAATCCTTATATAAAATGTGTTTAATGATGATTTAGTAAGTGTTGGAATAATCAGGGGCAAAATGGGAAATTTGCCGACTAATTATTCAACTTTTGAAGAGGGGGTTTACTAATTTGGTTGAAGTTATGGTGAGTGTGTAATTACTTAAGAGATTATGATAGAGTTATTCCATGTATGCAAGTGTATAGAAAGAGTTGGGAGAAGAAATAGGATTTTGACAAGTGTCCAATTGTGAACCATGGATCAAGTCAACATTTTAAAATTCATTTTCTCTTCCCTCTAACTTGTAAAGTCGGCTATGAGCATGGAAAGAAGGGAAAATTGATCATCTTTATTGTCATCTCATCTTCTCTCTCCCAAACTCCATTTTCAGCCAAGAAAGGAAGGAAAGAGAAAGTGAAAGATGAGATTTTGATGTAATTATGGTTCTCTAATGCTCAAATTCTCTTCTTTTATATTGGCCATCTTGATGAGAGCTCTATCTTGATGGTTGTAGAATTTTAAAAGGAGGTGTTTTAGAGTTTGAACAAATTTAAGAGTTAAGGAATCAAGGAACCAACCTTGGGAAGAGTTAGAGGCGAGTATTTGAAGCATTTTGATATGTTCATTATAATCATTAGTTAAGTTCTGGAAATTTGTGATTTTTCCCTGATTTTGGTGTCATTTGGAAATGGACAAATTGGATAGTGTATCATTTGGATTTGGTGTCTCATTATGTCTGTGTTATTGGAGTTAGTTTGGAATTTTGGAAGGAAAAGTGATGCCATTAGTTAATGTATGGGAATATGATGACCAAAACCAAAACTTGTAATTAGAATAAGAATTTGGTTGTTTTGGTGTTTTCAATGTGTACCTTATGAGAATTTGGTGGGGATAAAGATGTTTGCGAATTCTAGGAACCATTGGATACTTTGGTAGGAAGTTGGAAAAATTTTGTCAGTTGTTGCGTTTTGGCTTCTGATAAGCCTCACTCGAGTGCAGCATCCTGTTTTCCCTTTTCCTTCAGTTGTCAGTCACACTTCCAGGCCAAAATGTAAGGGTGCACTTCTTCACTTACGAGTGATAAGAGTCATCACTCGGGTGAACTTGGTGTTACTCGAGTGCAAGGGTATCCTGCACTTAGGGGCCGCGTCTCGGGTTGTCACTCACTGGCCATTTTTCAAGAGTGTGTGCTAGCACTTGCAAGTGCTGAGCCATTACTCGAGTGCCAGAGCTAGTGCTCGAGTGCACTTCTCATTCTAGGGTTTCTGTTGCTCTCGGATAGTCACTTCTTGTGCCTCACTCGATAGGACTTAGGTGAGTACACAGCTATCACTCGAGTGTTATGGTTAGGACTCGAGTACTGTGATAACTTTCTGTCTTAGTTTGTGCTCTCGGCCAAACACTCACATGAGTGATCTTCAGTGCTTGAGTGTAAGTCGCTCTATCACTCGAGTGAGGTCTTCTTTACTCTAGTGTCTGAGTCAAAAATCAGTATGTTCACTTCTGAAAAGGGATCTTCGGGGTAGTTTCTTCCAACCCTTTAGGAATATGTCTAGGCTCTCAGTAGCTACCTAAAGAGTTCAAATGATAACCAACCTTAAGTATTATGAAGATAAGAATTTGGAATAGAGAATAAGCTATCGTCCTTGATTTAGTTTATAGGCTTTGACATTTGCCCTGATCACAAGCAACCGGTGCCGATGCACACCAGGAAAGAACAAGATAGTGACTCTTTCCTTATACTATATGTGATACATGGTATGTTTGATTTATCATTGTTTGTGGGTCTATCACTTGCGGCCCATCGATGTTGACGGTGGGAGGATCGTACCTACGGGGCGGTGGAATCTGGGGGATGAGACTATATGGAAGCCGTAAGGCTATATGTGAAAGCCAAAAGGCTATTAATGAAACCTTCTCCCACGGCCTATCGGTGTTGATGGTGGGAGGATCGTGCCTCTGGGGCAATGGAATAGGGGGGATGAGATTATGTGATTATGTGCATATGTGGTAGCTGCGTGGTATGTTTTATGCTGTGATGCTGCTTGATGATTTACTTGCATGCTTTGTGATTATGTATGGTATAAGTGACTTGTTACTACTGGGATTCTTTTGAATTTTATTCTTTCCTTTGACTAACCTTCAGACAGGGCAAGTAGCTCCAAGGAGAAGGAGATGACCTAGGGCAGATAGGACTCCTTAGGGAGATTTATATTTTGGTGTTGGTTATCATATTTTGTTGGGAGGCCACTGTATATCTTGTAAATATTGTTTTGGAGACAGTTGTGTAATCCCCTAATGGGAATTTATAAACCTTTAGTTTATGTATGAAACACGAGGGTTGCCGGGATTTTTGTTGTACACTCTGATATATTAATGTGATTTAACTGCACAGGGTAATTATATTCGAATTGTGAAACTTTGAGACCAGGATAAGGCAAAAAATTTTGAAAGAATTTATTAAAAAGAACAAAAAACCCTACTGTAAGGAAACGATACTAAATAAGTTTTGATTATTATTGGTCTCTATTTCATTTTAATCACGTATTTTGAATCATAATTACGGTTTTCAAGGCAGGGGGTTACATAAGCCCCCCCCCCCCCAATTTTATCCAAGAAAAGGAAGCTTCCCACCCCCAATGATCAATTTGGGAAGACATCTTTCTCACAAAATAAGCATGTTGGTCAATCTACCTAGAAGTCCCTATAGGAGTTCACTAACAAGTTCTTTACTTTAGACCTGTATCCAATGATCAAATTTGAGATATGGGTCTTCAACCTACTAGACCAAGAGGATTCTGTAAGCCAAGAGATTATTTCTAATGTGCTGAACAAGGAGATGGCAAGTACAAGCTTTGTCAACTTATTTATGAGCTATTTCTTCAACTATGAAATAGTTGACTGCTTAAAACTCTGATTACATTTTGATATGTTGATTTTAGCATTTCAGGCTCCAATACCATACTTACTTGATCCCCCATAACCTCGAGGACAAGATCAAGTTCATCCACTCTGACAATACCATTAACCAGGGTGAAGCGTGAAAGAAGATGTCAAGCAATATCACATGAGGTTTCTGGGGGATGAATTCTTTAGGAGGGCACCATACAGAAGGGACACTTACCTCTTTTTGCCTTACATTCAAGGGTGGGAATATCATTAACTCTGCTTAAATTAGGTTTTATTTGTTTTGTAATTTTCCTGATGGTGTGATCTATTATTGTACTTGAGAACCACTAGATTCGCATAGTTGTTGTAAATCCAATTCGTAAAAAGATTTGGTACTATGACTCTATGAATGGGGTTCCAGATAGGAGACCATACATGTATGATACATTCAACCAGTAAGTTATCCATTCATCTTCTCTTATAATTCAGTTCATCTTGCATGTTTCTATATATATAATTTTTTATTATATCTTCTCATAGCGATGTACAATTACCGCAAAATGGTCTCAAGTACCCCAAAATCAACCTCATTGATGGCAGCTACAGATGCGCCTTCTAATGGCTATGTTTGAAGGTATATATATTATTCACTAATGACTATAATATTAAATTGAAGAGCACATGTATTTTATATATATGATTGACTGACAAATTTTTTTCTCATTTTTTATAGTGCAAAAAGCAACCAAACATGAGCAATGATTGTGGGTACCGCGTGATGCAGTATATGAAGAACATAATCCCGCATGGTCCTGAAAATATTGATACAAATAAGGTATATTATATGCTTAATTCGTTCGTATATACATCTAATAAGCAATATATTACAATATCTAACTTCCATATATTGTTTCCTTTTCAGCACAGTATTTTAATGGTTTTTGAATGATGTTTAGCAATTCACAAATGGAAGAAGAGGCTAAAGCGTTGGTGGTGTTTGTGAAACATCAATGGGAGAGTAAATACATCAAATGACTATAAATAATTTCTAAATACTGATGATTTGTTTGTTTTAAAGTTTTGGTTTTAATAGTGTATACATGTACATGAATGACTATAAATAGATTTTGATTTATTGTATTGTTTTATATATGAATGAACGTAAATATATATTATGATTCATTCTATACAAATGTATGTGCAGGGGGATATCAAAAGCAGAGCCTCCCCCCCCCCCAAATTTTTCAAAAAAGTTAGCTTCCTTAAAAACAACCGTTATTTATGTCAACTATATATAACAGTTGTTTAAATAAATCTATTTGCATTACTATAAATATATAACAATAGTTTTGGAAGAACCATAATATATGTATAATTTAAAGGTTATTAAAGCAGAACCGTTATGTATTTTGCAAGAATTACCATATATTATAATAGTTGTTTATGTGTGCTTGTTAATTATTATCATAGCAATACACATATCATGGCCTCATTGAGCCTCAATTCATAACGAGTTTATATTATAACCATTATAATAGGTCTAGAATAAATAGCAGTTCAAAATGGTAATTTATCTACATCGAGCATATATAGCACCCACATATATGATGGTTCGGAACTGTGATGTATAGCAGATAATAACCGTCAAAAAATGTATTTTCTATAGTAGTGATATATTGTTTTAGATACCATTACTTTATAGCTTCTCTTAGTTTTTATGGTTTGTTTCAATGTTTTGAAACTCAGACTAAACACTAAACCAGTAAAGGCAACGAATTATGGTTTACATGATTGGACCTTGGTTTGACCAGTGAAATATGTGTGTGTGTGTGTGTGTGTGTGTGTGTGTGTTATAATACTATATAAAAATTTAAAAAAAAGTAAAAAAATTTACAATTTATGACCTAAATAGAAATGTTAATAGAAGCTACCACTCCTGTCGATGGTTAAAGCTCCGGCAACTACAACAAATTTATTATTAAGGTTTGGTTGAGAATAACTAATGGGGGCTTGCTAATTGCTAAATTGAACTTGTTAATTTATACAAAATGACATGGTTCAAAATTTAAAAGTTTAATTTACCAATTCACTAGTCTCTATTAGCTATTCACAATAAAATTTTTATAATAAAGTTGTTGTTGAAGTTCCGACCGTCGATAGGGGTGGTAGCCAATCTTGTGACAAAGGTGGGTTTAAAAAATATGGTAATGGTATTGTTATTAATGAGCCGCGTGAACTAAAAAAGGATGAGAGGGGATTGGTGATAGTGTGTGGTAGGTGAGTGGTAATTGGTTAAAACGTCTAGGTAGTGGATAAATCCAATCATGAGACAAAGGTGGGTTTGAAAAATAAGGTAATGGTATTGTTATTAATGAGCCACGTGAACTAAAGAAGGATGAGACGGGATTGGTGAAAGTGTGTGGTAGGTGAGTGGTAATTGGTTAAATCGTCTAGTTAGTGGATAAAGACTACGGGGTTATATTGAAGACTTCATTTGAGATTGAAGGGCAAGTGAGAATAGGAGAGACAAAGACCACTGAATGGTATATGCTTCTTTTATTGTCAATGCTTTTTATCTTTTAGTCTCTGATAGGAAACTAGTGGCCTTTATTAATCTATTTTAGGAAGTTATTTGTACTTTATGTTTAATTATGTGTCTTTTGTTAAATGTTACAATTATCTAGTGTTGGTTACTGTTAGTTTTATAGGCATAAGACTAGGCAATTATTTAGTTTATGTGTTAGCCTATAAATATCATATATATTCTACTAAAATCATGGATGAATAGGTAAAGTATTGTTCAATATAATTGTTCCCCCTCCTCTCTAATTAGAGTTTATGATTTTGGCTCTAGGCTTTTCTCCCTTTCTTCTCTTCTTCTCTTCTTCTCTCTGCTCTCCTCTCCTCTCCTTTTTTCTCTTCTAACTCCCTATTTATCTAGAATTAGATATTCTAGTTCTAGATTTCCTCCTCTTTCTCCTCTTTTTCTTCCCTCTTCTCCTATTTCTACTTCTATTTTTAAGAATTTATCATTTGGTACTAGAGCAGAGATACTTTTTAACCTATGGACATCATGGTAAACACCCAAAATTCTTCCAACAATACTCCTCTCTTACCAAATCCTGATCCTTTCATCAACACTCACTCCATCCGCTTCTTTTGACCCTTCTATAAATGACCTTCTTTTCCAGCAACTCTTAGCCATTATGGCTAAATTAAATGATTTAGACATTAATGTTAATACTTTGAAAAACCAACAGTCCATTCAAGACATGAGAGGAGTTCACAGCAATAATGGTCAACAGGTTCAAGAAGAGGTTTTTGATGAAGACGAGCAAAGCAATTTATTCTGGAATAATGGTCCATCCAAAAGGCCTCAATAAAAAGTTGAATTTCCTAAGTTTGAAAAAAGAAACCCATGGGGTTAGATCATGAATGCAGAAAAGTATTTTCGTTACAACCAAACCCCTTAGGAACTCAAAGTAGATGTGGCAGCCATGAATTTATAAGGCTATGCATTAGATGTATTCACGTGCTTACATCTGGACGTGCAATACATGACTTGGAGGAATTAATTCAAAACTTTCAGGAGCATTTTGCAGCTATAGAATTTCAGAACCCAGATGTATATCTATGCAGGATTAAGCAAGTTAGAACTGTACATGATTAAAAATAGGAGTTTGCAAGATGTTCCTCAAGAGTTAGGGGTTGACCAGAACATTGCTTACTGGGTGTTTTCATTGATGGGTTGAAAGATGAATTACAAGCCGATGTCAAGATCCAAAAGTTAAGAACTGTGTACAAAGCTACAAGTCTTGCCTTAGAATTTGAAGCTAAATTGTAGTTACAAACTTTTGGACGTTTTTTCCAAGAAAATATGGGATCATGTGTTGCTGACAACAATTAAAATACTAGGGAAAATAAAAACAATTTTTAGAAGTAGTTATTAGTCCTTCTCAAGAAGTTATCAATACTCCACAACTTTCTAAAACTGACAAGCAATTACGCAAAGATAAAGGGTTATGTTTCATATGTAAGGATAGATTTATTTCTGGTCATATGCATAACTACCTCTCTTAAGTTCATGGAGTTAACTAAGATCTAGAAAACAATAACTTGGGGAGGATATGATTTGATGGCATCCCAATTTCCTTCTTTTTTCCTTGAGGACAAGGTTTGTCTCCTAGGGGAGGCTATTGACAGGAAACTAGTGGCCTTTATTGATATATTTTAGGAAGTTATTTGTATTTTATGTTTTATTATGTGTCTTTTGTCAAACGTTACAAGTGTCTAGTGTTGGTTACTGTTAGCTTTATAGGGATAGGACTAGGTAGTTATTATGTTTAGTTGTTTAAGTGTTAACCTATAAATATCATATATGTATTCTTCCAAAATCATGGATGAATAAATGAAGTATTTTTCAGTAAAATTGTTCCCTCTCCTCTCTGACCAGAGTTTCAGATTTTGGCTTTAGCCTTCTCTTCTCCCTTTCTTATCTTCTTTTCTCTTCCCTCCTCTCCTCTCCTCTCCTGTTTTCTCTTCACTACTAGAAAAAAGGGTTTTAACGTCCCTTTTTCTGGCCTTTTAACGTCTGAAAACAGAGGGACGTCTATGTGAGGGTCATAGAAAAAAACGTCATTAACGTCCGTAAAACAGGGGACGTGGAAGGCAGACTTTAGACGTCCCCAGTTGGAATTGGGGACGTCTAAAGTGTCGCCAGCAGTACTATCCACGTCCCTTTTTTTATTAAGGACGTTGAAAGTTTTTTTTTTAAATGGACTTTTTATATATATTGCACTGTCTGGAAATGTAAACTGCAGAAATAGGATTCCAACAACAGAATAAAACAACAGCAGTTCAGCAGAATGGAAACAACAACAAACACAGTGATCAACCCAAGGCTTCTACATGCCACACAAACTTTCAAACAACACAAACTACACAACAATCTATATCCAAGTCTACTACATGCCACACAAACTTTTAAACCATACAAACTACACAGCAATCTATATCCAAGTCCCCAGTTTGTACAATAACCAAGACTAAAATCCAATCCATATCCAACAACAATAACGCTAATTATATGTACTACCACAAAAGTATGTCCTACACAAACTACTAAAGACTTTACTCTTCTGGTATACGTTGAAGAAGATGTCCAGCCAAAAAGTCTCTGATCATATTTAAGTCTTCATATGAGTAGGCATCTTCATTGTCAAAAATCTGTAAATTAGAAAATAAGCTTAGATGAAATAATGAATGAAGTGAATGAATTGCCATTGAATCACAACACCAAGAATATTATCCTCTGAGAATTAAGAAGCGATTACTTGTTCAAAATCTGTCGTAATGGCACTCTGAATGATGTTAGACATATAAAGCAAGACATAATATCCACATTCCCAGCCGCCAGGTTGTCGAGGGCACTATAAATCAAAAGCAAATGGTTAAAATCAATAAATGCATATCTAAAACGACCGTCAATCAAAAGAACTTGATTTGAAACTACGTACCTTTGGAAATAACCATCTCGGATCTTTGCCACCTCTACGTTCGCGTGGCCCGCCAAGCGCTCGATACGTCGTGCATGCCCTATCATTAAAATGAAAATCAACATAAATTAGAATAATTCATTAAGTCAAGAATCAAGAAGCAATGAAATACAAAAAAATAACTTACGTGTTGAAGACGCTTTTAGTTTCTTTGTCTGGTCTTCTATTTAAGGAATCAAACCAGTAAACAACGTGGGACTGAGGACACACAACACACAAACTCCAGTGATAACTATCACAACATATACAGATTAAAATGAAGTTAGATGGCAGGGCAATTATTTATTAAAAATCTCAAATACACAAAATTAAAATGCGTACCCTTGAACAATCGGTGCTACATAACAACGATACTCGTCCTCTGCCAATGCGAAGCCCACATAGTTCGTCCTTCTTTTCAATGTATTCTCAACCCTTGTCGTATGTGCAGGAGACAAGAATCCATATAAATCAACTCTCTGAGAGTCAATGCATATATGACGGAAGGAGCTATAATAGAATTAAAATGATGAATGTATTAGCTAGTTAAAATCAACTTAACTAAATGAATCAAAAAATGGGAAATAAAAAACTTACAGGATTGCAAATTTGCCCCATCCAATATCTAGCTCCTTGAACTTCATGAACTGTTTAAGATCTTGTTTATCAATTGTGAAGTGATACTCTGTTTCCCAGCCCACAATCCCTGGAGGCATATGCAAATCAATCTGGCGAATGCCTTTATAGATATGCTGCAATCGTGCTAAGAAGGGCCATTTCTCTGCTTCCTGCTCATTCTTTTAGAACATAAAAACACATACTGTTAATAGGATGTCACACATCTCAAGTAAAAGTGAGGTAGTTCCATACCATTGGAGGTGTTTGTGGTAACAAGCCAATAAGATGTACAGGCCAAAGGATGAAAGATCCTCTCGCCTGAGCTATCGTGGCAACCTCGTCATTATGGATAGGATTTTCTTGGCCTCATACATACAATTTGGAAGTACATTATCGTCTGGAAACATATCACACAACAGTTCAAGCAGCAATGTGAAACTACTATCGGTCCACCCACAAGTTGCTTTTAAGTTAACCAAATGTAATGTTCCTGTCAGCCGTGTGTACTTACTCCCAGGGTACAACGGTCTCTCTGAATCACTCCGCAGGCTGTCATATTCATGCGACTGCGTAAAGGATTCTACCTCAACATTGTGAATCATTCTCTCCATTCTATCTTCATCTATGACATCCACAGCTTCCTTCTTGTGTGACGGACAATCAGTTACTTCCTCACCATGCCATATCCACCTTGTGTATCGAAAATTTATTCCATCACAAAGTAGGTGATCCCTTATAACTTCAACATCCCGTGTTCTCTCATTTAAACAATTGACACAAGGACAAAAATACTTCCCATTTTTGGCTGGAACGTTCCTTCTAGCAAATTGAATAAACTCTTCAACCCTATTCTCATATTCTTCACTTGTTCTCAAAGCATTCATCCAACTATGATCCATTCTATTACCACCTATGCCATTCACACTCAAGTTTAGAGTAATTGTCAATACTGGGAATTGCCTTTTACTATTTTGTTTTCCAAAATTTTGGCAGCATTTCCCCTTACAAGTGAGACATCCCAAAATCAAAATAACAAACCATCTCAGCTTAATTTAAACAAAACTAAACTAATTAAGAAGAGTAAAATAAAAATTCATAACAGTAAAACAAGAGTAAAAAGCAGGAAGCTAACATTAATTCTTCTAACCCAAACAAAAGGACGAATACTTTAATTAGTGCCAAGAATTTCAATGAAAAACATGAAAATAATGACCTTAACTCAATGATAACAATCTCTTAGTCTCTCTTTCTTTGTTTTTTCTCTTTCTTGTTATATCCTTTTTCTATTTTCTTTTTCAATTTCTCTTTTCTTTTCACTATTTAAAAAAATTCACATAGCATTGTTTCTCTTATTCATCAATCCCTTCACTACTGTCTTTCTTTCTTATATCACTTACACTTAATAAAACAATAAATGAATGAGAAGATAGGGGGAAATTGCATTAACTCAAACAAATGGCTAATTAATCAATGCAATTTTTCTTTAATGAAAGTTTAGGCTCAAATGGTTGAAACAAAGGATTCATGAGATAGGAATGGACATTTGGCCAAACTAGCTATAAAATTAAATGCCTAAATTATTTTTGATCATTCAAAAAGAGTCTTAAATTTTAAAACAGATTCAAGACTATAAGTTCTAGAGATGAAATTGCAATAAATATACCCTCTCTTAAAAGAAATAAAAATTTAGCCTCAATTCCTCACTAGTCTTTGCCTTCCTAAAGTTAATTATCAAAGCCAAATTCTATGCCTACCTACTAACACTCTAAGAAGATAGAACCAAATCCTAATCAAACTCAATTCTTTCAATATCAAATCAAACAACTTTTAGAATATTCATAAATCAAAATCCAAACTTCCAAAACGCAATTTTTTTGTTCAAAATTTTTCAAAAAAATTTCTCTATATGTATGAAAGCAAAAAAGACAAGTTATGCAAACTCAATAGTATTAGTTATAAATTTTTAAAACTTAAAAAAAACACAATTTAACCAGTGAATATATAGAGTGACCCGAGAACCATGTCAAGTTTTGAAGTTTTTTATTTTGTAAGGGTTCAGTTACGTTGGATCACAAGTGATTCTTAAATGTCTAAATAAATATGATAAATGACCCCAATATACATAACGTTTGACATATTCTAACATTAATTCAATTCTAACATTGTAAACAACATCTGTTCCCCAAAATAATTATTTACATTACATAAAACCCACGCGCCTGATTTTCTCAGAAACCAAGTGCAGAATCCAAGTGCATGCAGCAACAATATAACCCAGAAACGTAGAACCAAGTGCACACACCAACAATCCAGAAACGCAGAATCCAATTGCAGCAACAATCTAGAAACGCAGAATGTAAATTATTAATTTCTTCACATAATAATCCAACTCACGCCTCATATGCACATGATTTTAGGAAACCCAGAAACGCACCTGAATAATTCTGAGAATGCAGCAGCAGCAGCAAATAGGAAGACCCACACTGCCACGAGAATGGGAGAAGAGGGAAGACAAATGCAGGGGAAGGGAGGTGCGCCTTTGCTCAGTGAATGAGTTCTGAAACTCAGCTCACGGGTTTGGGAGAAGAGAGAAAACGAATGCAGCAAGGGAAGTGCAAATCTGGAGACGCTCACGGGTATGGCTTTGGAACTTGTTCAGTGAAGCGGATATGAAATGCAGCTCACGGGTTTGGGAGAAGAGAGAAAACAAATGCAGCAGGGGACACTAACGGGTATGGCTTTGGCACAGAAGGTAAAGCTGCCATGTACAGTGAATGAGGTGATGTTTCTGGATGATTCTACGTCCCCAGTCAAACTGGGGACGTCTAAACCCCACTTTAGACGTCCCCAGAGAAAATGGGGACGTCTAAAGTGTTGGAATTTTTTTTGGGTCAAATTCATCCAGCGCCATATCCTCCCGCCAAATATTGAACTTTGGACGTCCCTAACTTAAAAAGGGACGTCCTTTAGGGACGTAGAAGGTCTAGTTTGTAGTAGTGCTTCTAACTCCCTATTTCTTCTAGAATTACAAATTCTGGTTCTAGATTTCATCTTCTTACCTACTCTATTTGTTCCCTCTTCTCATATTTCTACATATATTTTTAAGAACCTAACAGTCTCATCATGGATTGTTTATTACTATGCATTACAAGATTGAAGAGTTGAGGTTGATATTATTGTTTTTTCTTTTTCTTGTTATTGTTTTTCTATGTTTTCTATGATTTCGCTTTCCATCTCTACTTCTTCTTTTCTTTCAAATCCAGCCGACTCTCTTCTGTTAGACACAAATTACACTCAAGAGAAGGGTGAATAGAGAGTGATATACAAAATTCAAGAGATTAATAGTTAAATAAATGAAAAACTAAAATAGAGATTTAAGAAAAGATATCATTAGTGTACTTCAACTCACATAATAAATGGGAGATCGATATTATCTTAATTCATACCTCCACTGACCCCAACTACTCCTGGAAACATTCCAAGCTTTTCAATCCACTATTCCTTTAAGATTCAAATAGACTCTTGGTGTCACAAGACAATCCCTCAATTTTAACAACCATTTACAATCCCACTAGTTTGAATTGGGCATTAGCAAAGGCATAATCTATCCCCCATGTCTAACACATGTACCTAAGAACCCAAACTCCACCTTATACTACTTGTAAGGTATCAACCCTCAAAATTGCACTACCCTGAGTAACTCTTCAAGTTAATGAAAATTACAAGCAATAACTCTCTTACAAGAATTTGATCATTTTTATCACTCAATTATAAAGAGTATCTTGACCCTATAAATATATGTTCTCTTTCTTTTAAATCTTACCAAAGCTTTCTTTTTTCTTTAGTGAACTATTATTTATAGCTAGTTGAACTTTATTTATTTGGTAAGCATATTCATCCAACCGTTAGACTATACAAATCTTCTTGTTGGAGTCTTCTCTTGAATGTTTTAAGTGCATTTAATGCTTTTAACAAAAAGTTGCTTAGGTAGGTGAATCAGCTGTCGATCATTAAATATATACTACATGCAAAATAAACTCATATCCTTGGAAATTAAGTATTATAAAACACTTATAATGAAGTGTCAAAGGATTTGAACAATTATGAAATTAGATAAATGTGCTAAGGTGCAAAAATATCAACAAAATTATACTGAAAATGCGCCCAGCAATATAAACTTTCTTGGCTACAAAAGCATCCATAAACATTCAAATAACATATTACTTTTATGGTAAGGCCCACACTATTAAAAAATAAAAGGTACAATTACATTCAAGTCCCACACAAGAGAAAAAAATGATGAAATTGTTCACGAAGTTGTCAGTGGATGCCCCTCAACTTGTCATTAACAACTTCAGGGACCATTTCTTCATTTTTTTTCTCTTGTCTGGGACTTGAATGTAATTGCCCCAAAATAAAAATGTCCAACAAATGACCCAATGGAGGAAGACATTTTTTTAGGACTTCCATATATCTTTCATCCATCTTAGACTTTCTTCCTTCCTCACTTTGTCTAACCATTTTCTTCCGGACTCTCTTGCTTCCTTAGCTATTTAGGGAGTTTGGAGTAGATTCATGATCAAGGGCTAGAGGTTAGAAGAGTGAGAGACAACTGGACTTCAACAAGAAAATCTAGGTGATAGAGGTTCTAAAAGCTTTAGCATTTGAGAATAGAGACTCAACTCTTTTAGCTTGTATGATGATGATGATGTTGGCTGCATCTGCTTGTTGTCATTCATGTTTGATGTAACCCCTGTCACGATCAAGGCCGAGATTAGTGTTTAAACGTGTTTTATAACTAAATAAGAGATCCAAAATAACTAAAACTTTTTCACAGAAACCTGTACAAATAGATCTCCATTCAATCACTCATAAAATCAATAGGCCTATTTGGTTTGTCACATGTACAATATCAGAGTATCAGCGAAATTCCAGTCATTCACCCGAGATAGTAACATTAATCCAAGAGTTGATATCATTGCCCATCTTTGTTCTCATACTGGGGATTACACAAAACTATGATTCTAAAATTCTATTTAATATATACATTCATCCAAAATGATAATCAGTCCAAATAAAACTAAGAGTATCTAACTAAGATTACTACCAGCAGTCCTAGTCGTCCTTGTTCACTTGCTTGCTTATTGATCCTCTTGCCCTATCTAAAATGTTATATAAAAAGAATGGGATTCTTTCATTCTAAAGAATCCCAATAGCAACAATTTACGTATATGATGCAAAATTAAACAAAGCAAGTAAGCATATATCACAATACAACAATCAATATTCAAGGCCGAGCACACTACCACGTCCCCTCAACTATATCTATATTCAAGACCGGGCTTTTGCCATGTCCCCTCAACTGTATCTGTATTCAAGGCCGGGCTTTCGCCACGTCCCTTCAACTGTGTCTATATTCAATGACTAATACTAACAAGCAATGCATTACACATGATATAGGATAAAGTGTCACTACCTTGGTCTTTCCGTTCTTGAGTAGGCACGGGCCTTTTACGCTCTAGGCAAATATCAAATCCTAAAGTCATAATTAAGGACAATGCATTATCACTTAGTCCAATACTCAATACCTTCACAATATTTAAATTGGTTATCATTATTGTCTCTTAAGCACCCTTAAACACCTCTAATAAAAGCCCTCAAGGGGTGGATTAACTATCCCTAAGATCCCCTTTTGAAAGCACAAACACTACTATTTTTCACTGTTTCACTCGAGTGAAGACGACCTCACTCGAGTGATAGTACGGTCTGCACTCGGGTATTAGAGAGTAAAGGACAACGAGTGAATACCTGAGAGCACAAGAAACTTTCAAAAACAGGAACACTCAAGCACAAAATGCAACACTCAAGTGATACCAAATGCTCACTCGTATACCAGGAAGTGAGGTGTAGAAAGTGAGGACTAGAGAGAAAATGGAAATTTCAAAGAAGAGGAGCACTCGGGCACAGATCCTTGCACTCGAATAAAGGCTAAATACCCGTGAGTGCTAAAATGCACTCTTGCACTTTAACCATGAGTGGTAACTCGAGAGGCAAGTTCTAAGTGTCAAATATACCAGTACTCGAGTGAGAGGAAGCTTACTAGAGTGAGAACCTACCACGCTCACAAGTGAGGCAACGCTCTTGCCCTTTTTGTGGAAGTGAACACTGAAACTAAAGGGAAAATGAGAAATTACACTGCCTCACTCGAGTGGAACCCAACCTCACCCGAGTTATGTTCATCCCTCACTCGAGTGAACCCTAGATCACCCGAGTGACCTTATTAAAACCTAGAAATGCAGAAACACTGACAACAATTTTCAAGATTTCCCTAAGAGTTCCCAATGGACCCAAAACCTCAACCAAAGCTACTCCCATACAAAATCACTCAAGGAATATCAGAACAACCAAATTTCTACTCCATTATCATGCTTTGGTTTTGGGCAACATTAAACACTAAATTTCCAAAATCAACAAGCTCAACAATTTCAAACCGAATCAATTCTATATAACCAAAATACATTCCAATATACCATTTTCATACCAATAACATGCCAAATACCCAATGATCATCATTTTTTGAAAATGGGCAATAATTTCCAAAAATTCAAAGCTAATACATTTGGCACAAAACTTAGATAGATAGATTGATTTCACTTACCTCTTCAACTTTTCTAAAAACACTTCTTGATTATCAAACCTCCAAAATTCCTTGTGAGCTCAATCCAACACCAAATGACAAACTATAACCATCAAAGTGAAGCTCTCAATGCAAGGAACAACTTTAATGAAATGGGTTTGAGCATTTGAAATCATTTCCCTTACCTTTTTCAAGCTTTTCTTCTTCTTGTTTCCTTCAACAATGGCGCCGAACTCAAGAGAGAGAGAAGAGAGAGGTTGAGTGTGAAGGAGATGAAGAATGATGATGATACTCTCTTCCCTATGTTGCACAGCCAAAAATTAGAGGGAGGAGAAGAGAGAGAAAATGAATAAAATACTCCATGTTGACTTTCACACACACACACACACTCTCTCTCTCATACCCACTTTTGCCACATGTCATCTTCCCATTGGCTCTCATAAAGTAAACCACCAATTAGCTACTCTAATCCCTCCATTAGCCATTCAACCACACTTCGCATTTTTCTCTTAGTTAGTAATTAATTTCTCTCTTAATCACTAACTTATGGCCAATAATTCTATTCTTTCAATTTCTTACTAATTATGGCGTATTAGATAAAATGGCCACAAAACACATAATAATTCCGACTTTAATTCAACAATTATCCTCAATAATTATCATTAGCCCTTATTCAAAATTTGGGGCGTTACATTTGAGATATGGTCTTAATTTGATATCAATAGTACAAATCTGGCTTTTTGATTGGGTTTGAGAAATTTTCAATTCTGGTGTTACTTTTGCTGGAATGGATCTTTGTATATCTGATTACCTTTTCTTCCTTTGTCATTTATGATGTTGATTATAGACTATTTTGTTAATGAAATGAGATTGATTATAGTTATCTATGTCTAGCTTGCTTAGAAACCTAGGTGGATTAGACAATATTACTAAAGCTCAAGGTTGATTGCAGCTGCTCTTTCTCACTCCATTTAAGATGAACATGAGTTGAAGCAAGCAACAATGGCGTCCTCCTCTCCTCTTGTGGCAGATCATGAAGAAGAAAGGGACGATCCTCCTAATTGCGTGCCTCCTCCCTACAAAGATGATGAACAATGCTGAAAAACAACCCACCAAATGTGTCTCCCTCTGTTTGCCGTTGGTCTTTTTTGAGTTAGGGGTATTTTGGTATTTTCATATTGCTATAACAAATGTTATCTTATTTTAATAGCTATGGTTTTTCCCTCTCATTTTGAATGTTAATGGGTGCTTTTGCACCTAAGAAAAATTTTATGGTGTTGGACGCACTTTTGACATAAGTTTGTGGGTATTTTTACACCTTAACCCTAAATAAATTTATACTTTCCAATTATTTTGATTTCTGAGATAGTAACATGTGACTTGATTGTAGGATTCAAACTACTCTATAAATATTTCAAGAGTAGAGGGCTCAAGTTTATGAATCGAACTAACTACTTTATTGATGTGTTTAAGAACACGTGATCCGAGTGAAGGACTTGAATTTGCTACTTTTACTATTGAAGTTGCAACTCCTAAGATGAAAACTTTTAAGAAAAGACTTGAAGTAAATGATATAACTCATGAACACAATAAACTTCAAATAAAGACTTGAGTACTTAGAAAGCTCTTGGCGCTGAAGTACAATCCCACAATTTTTCCATTGGCACTTTTGAAGCCAAACCCCTCAAGTTTACTACACAGGTATATGGGAATCTCAACCCCTCAAGTTGTGCATAGGTGTATGAAACTTTTCACTCCCCCTACTACTTATAAGGTAACAACCCATAAGGTCTCACTACCTTGAGTACTGACTTTTCAACTTAATGAACATTAAAAATAATAACTCTCTCTTTACTAGAAATATATTTTGATAAACACTAATGTACATGAAAGTAAATCAATCTTGTGAATACAGAGTATGAACAAAGCGCTTTTCTATGATAAATATTTGATATTTACAAAACCATTGTTTTTTTTCTTATTTACACATGTATTTATAGCTAAACGATCTTTATATATCTAGTAGACACATCAATTTAGTTGTTATACTTGACAATCTTCTCGTTAGAGGCTCAACGAATGTGCTTGTTATGACATCTCAAGGTTCAATATAAAAAATGGGGGAAAATATGTTTATACCATATATCATTTGAAATTATTGCCTTCGTTCATGATATCTAATTCTTTCACAGATTTGCATAATCGTGTTTTCAACCTTAAGTGTGCATTTATTGCAGAGTGAGTAGTGTGACTTTCCTGGGGTCTATTGGGAATGCTAAGTGGTTACTAGCAATTAATGTAGAGCTATTAACATTGTCATTTTGCATATGGCATGGAAAAATTCTAGCTAAAGTCAATCATCCCAACTTTCTCCTTAGTAAGATTATAGTGGTAAGTCCTTTTGTTATACCTTTAACTATCATACAACCACTTGCAAACTTGTTTACATTTTTTGGAAACAACCTCAATGGTCCAAAAATTATGCTTTTTCAACAATTCCTATATTAGATTTCTTAAAAGTTTTGCTTTGCATTAAAAACTTTTGTATACCTATGTATCATTTCGTCATACCTCTACCTGCATCACAAGTGCTCTAAGAAATTTTTTTCCTACATTATGAATTGTAAGCTCTCAACATTAAGTTCTTATTTATTCAATTGGTATATACAAATATATATAATTACAAAGAAGCAAAAATGTTTTCTACAACGGCTGTACGTTACACTATGTTATGGATTCATTCTTTGAATTTGTAGATACACTCTGACACTCCCCCTCAAGTTGGCGAATATATGTTTATCATGCCCAATATAACCCCCTCCGTCATCTAAGGCCGTAATTAGTGTTTAAACACGGTTTATAATTGAATAAGAGATCAAGGATAATTAAAAACCTTTTTACAAAACATGTACTATGAGATCTCTATTCATTTCAAAGTAAAACAAATGGCATGTTCGGTTTGTCACATATATAATATCAGAGTACTAACAAAATTCCCGACATTCACCCGGGGTAATATCATTAATCCAAGAGTTATACAGGGCATCATTGCCCATCTCAGTTTCTCATACCGGGGATTATACAACTATACTATTCTATGGTCCACAATATATATATACACAATTGTCCATATGATAACCAAAAGCCAAAAATAAACTAAGACTACAACGGCAATCCTAGTTGTCCTTGCTCACTTGCTTGTCTCGAGATCCACTTGCCATGGCTAAGAATTGTTAATTGGAAAGAATGAGATTCAAAAGAATCCCAGTAGCAACAGTTTATGTATATGATGCATAATTAAACATAGCAAGTAAGCATATATCACAATGTAGCATATCAATATTTAAGGCCGGGCTAACTGCCACATCCCCTCAATAATATTCAAGGCCGGGCTCATGCCACGTCCCCTCGCTCATTCAATGATAAATACCAAACAAGCAATGCATTACACATGATATAGGATAAAGTGTCACTATGTTGTTCTTTCCTTTCATGATCAAGCACAAGCACTCAACGCTCTAGGCAAATATCAAATCCTAAAGTCATAATTAAGAACGACAAGTTATCACTTATCCCAATAGTCAATGACTTCAAAACACTTAGATTTGGTTATCATTAAAGTCCCTTAAGTAGCTATGAAGGCTCTAACAATAGCCTTAAAAGGTTGGGAGGTTTTAGGTTGAAAACCGCTTTTCGAAATCTCAAAGTGGTGAAGAACAGGGGTTGGCCGCGGCCAAGATATGGTCTGAAAGTTTTGGGTCGCGGCCAGAATTAGGTCCGAAACATTTAGGCCGCAGCCAAGAATTGTCCTGATTCTTGACTGTTTTCAACTGACCATAACTCTCAGCATAGATCGCATAATTGGCTAAACTTTGTATCAATGGAAAGCTTGAAATGTGAACTATAAAAATGAAAAGTTTCACCTCATTTAAAAACCATTTGATATTTCAAATTACCATGCAAAGGTGACCACTTGCACAACAATTTCACACTTAACATTTTTAGAATTTCCAATTTTGTAACCTATGTCTCCAATGGTTCCAAAATCCAATCCAAAACTCATTCCCATACAAAATTTCATAAGAAAGCCAATGAAGACACCAAAATGACCAATTTCACATTGCTTTCAAATGATATAACCAAGGCAACAACACAATGCCATTTCCATATAACATCAAACTTTACAATTTAATCCAAAACCATTCAATCTATCCAAGACACATAATAGAACACCAAACTCATAAAAACAACATGACATACACACAATGACCCTCATTTTCGAAATTAAGGCCAAAATCCCAGAAATTCTAAACTAAAACAATGGCTAGAAAACTTATATAGAAAGGTTTGTCTAACTCACCTCTACAACTTTCCCAAAGAGGTTCCTTGCTTCACCAATCTTTAAATTTCCTTGAGTGTTCAAACACCACCAAATGGAAAATCTATAACCATGAAATTAAAGCTCTCAACACAAGGAACAAGATTGTAGAAGAGAATTTGGCATTTGAGGTCATTAAAAGGGTCAAAAACTCACCTATATCACAAGCCTTTCTTCCCTTCCTTGGCTCCAATGGCTGCACTCATGAGAGAGGGAGAGGAGAGATGAAGAGTGTTGAAGAAGAAGGTGAAATGATGATACAATTGGAGGGGGAGAGAGAAAATGATTAAACAATTGGGCCTTTGACTTTCCTCTAACCACTCTACCATCATGAAATCTTGCCACATGTCACTCTCTCATTGGTTCTCATAAAGTAACCATTTAGTTACTCTAACCACTCCATTAGCCATTTAGTAACATTCCTCATTTCTTCTTATTTAGTAATTAATTTCTTCATTAATCACTGACTAATTAATTGATAATTTCCATTCTTTTCAATTTTCCACTAATTTTGGCACATTAACTCAAATTGCCACATAACCCATAATAATTCAAACTTTAATTCATAAAATATTCTCAATAATTATCAGTAGCCCTTAATCAAAATTTAGGGCATTACACCCAAGTTGTTTCAAAGATACTCGATCTGTGTCCCATATAACGCTTTCATCAGAAGATCTGCCAGTTGGTCTTTTGATTGCACATGCCCTGTCGATACAATATTTTCTTTAATCTTGTCATGAATAAAGTGACAATCGATCTCAATATGTTTGATACGCTCATGGAACACAAAATTCGATATTATGTGAAGTGCTACTTTGTTGTAGCCATAATTTTGCATGCACTGTTGTGATAATGCCAATTTCCTTCAAGAGTTGAAATACCCACACAATTTCTTGTACTGATTGTGGCATGGCTCTGTATTCTGCTTCTACACTTGATTTTGACACAACCCTTTGTTTCTTACTTCTCCAAGATATCAAATTTCCACTAAAAAACACACAGTAACCCGTAATAGATCGTCTTGTAGCCTTAGATCCTGCATGATCTACATAACAGAAGTATTCAACTTTACCATGCCCATAATCTGTATAAAGAATACCAAGACCTGGAGAGCCTTTCAAATAATGCAAGATATGTTCTAAAGCTTCCTAATATGCCACTTTTGGTGATGCCATAAATTAGTTGAGCCTATTGACTGAGAAGGTTATATCAGGATAAGTTACTATTAGATAATTCAGCTTTCTAATGAGTCTTCTATATCTCTCAGGAAATGGAAATGGCTTCAATTTCTCTGGATCAATCTTCTTCTTTAAATCATCAAGAAGCTCTTCAAACATACTAGCATCAAGATCCAAGAAGGGATTCAGATTCATGGGGATGCTACTGGGTGCAGCTCCAAGCTTTCCAGTCTCCTTTAAGAGATCAAGAACATACTATCTATGAGTTAAAAGAATACCTTTCTTGCTTTTCAAAACCTCAATACCAATGAAGGACTTTAATGATCCCAAATCTTTTGTCTGGAAGTAAGATTCAGGAAGACTTTAAGTTCTGAGATTCCAGAAAAGTTACTTTCTATAATCATAATATCAGCAACATATACTACTAGAAGAATCATGCCTGCATTAGATTGTTGGTAGAATATAGAGTGATCACACTTGCTTGGACTTAACCCAAACTTCTTCACCACATCATAGAATCTATCAAACCAAGCTCGAGGACTTTGCTTTAGACCGTACAGTGACTTCTGGAGATAGCATACTTTCCTATTCTCCCCCAGAGCAACGAACCCAAGTGGTTGCTCTATATAAACTTCTTCAAGAAGGTCACCATTCAAAAAGGCATTCTTAACATCCAATTGATGCAAATCCCAATGATATGTGGCCACCAAGGAAACAATAAGACAAACTGAAGTGAGTTTGGCCATAAGAGAGAAAGTGTCAGAATAATCAATACCATAATTTTGGGCATACCCTTTTGCAACAAGCTGAGCTTTTAACCATTCCAAAGAACCATCGGCCTTAGTTTTAACAACAAACACCTATTTACATCTAATGGCTTTCTTCCCAGAAGGTAGATCAATAAGAGTCTAGGTACCAGCTTTTTCAAGGCCACAAGTTCTTCTTCTATTGATGTACGCCAACCAGGATGAGTCAAGGCTTGGTGAAGGGTAGTAGGGGTAGATATGGAATCAAGGGTTACCACAAGTGAAGAGGAAGTAATAGACAAATTCTGGTAAGACACAAAGGAGGATAAAGGATAGGTACAATCAGCATATCTTTTGGGAAGACAACGAGGATGGGTACCTTTCTGGAGGGTAATAGGTAGGTCAGGAGAGGGATCAATAGCAGAATCAGGGACAACTAGGTCAGGGACAAAAATAAGAGGATCTGGGGAATTAGGAACGGAAACCAAGGAGTCATGACCAAAATCTGTCGGTGAATCGATGATTAGTGATGGCAAAACATTGGTAGCATTAGTATCATTGATGATATTAGGTTCTGGAATAGCAGCCTGTACTGGTGAGAAAGGAACATGATAAACCAGGACATCATTAAACTCAGTAATGACATATGGAGACTCAGAGGAGGCCAAAGATTTAAATAAATGAGAAGACTCATGAAAGATCACATCAATGAACACAAGGTAACAACGGAGATCAAGAGAGTAACATTGATAACCTTTATGAATTCTAGAATAACCAAGGAAGACACTTCATAAGGACTTGGGATCGATTTTACTGACACTTGGACGAACATCCCGAACAAAACAAACACAACCAAAGATTTTAGGAACAACAGAAAACAGCTTAGTAGTGGGAAATAGGATGGAATATGGAATATCCCTTCTAAAGAACAGCTGAAGGCATGAGAAACCAGGCTGTAGAAACGGCATCTGCCCAAAAATTTTTAGAGATAGAGGAATGAAACATGAGAGCTCGAGCAGTTTCAAAGAGATGTCAGTTCTTTCTTTCAACAACACTGTTTTGAGCTGGGGTATCAACATAAGAGGATTGGTGAAGAATACCATGACTTTGCATGTACTTGGTAAATGGGGTAAAAAAATATTCTTTTGCATTATCACTTTATAAGATTTTCACAGGAGTGTTAAACTGGGTTTGAATTTCAACACAAAAATGACGAAAGTGAGTAAATAATTCAGAACGCTGTTTCATTAAATAAAGCCAAGTTCTTCGGGGAAAATCATCAACAAAAGTGACAAAATAAAGATAACCAGTTTAAGATAGGATTGAACAAAGACCCCAAACATCAAAATTTACTAACTCAAATGAGGATGCAACCCGTTTATTGACGCAAGGTGCCAAATGAACACAATGGTGTTTGACAAACTGACAGGACTCACAATTTAAAGCAAACACAAAAGAGAATTGAGGATAAAATTTTTGGAGAGATGACAAACACATAATATGACCTGGATGACGATGAATTTCAAATAGAGACAACCCATCAGAACAAGCAACAGAACATGGCACCTAATCATCAAGGATGTAATGGCCACTAAATTCATATCCCTTACTAATAACCTACTTCGTCGTGAGATCCTGAATCAAACAATGGTCAAGAAAGAGTGTAATAAAAAAATTTAATTGTCAAGTAAGTTTGCTATAGACAAAAGATTAAAAGCAAGGTCAGGAACATCAAGGATAGAGGGAAAAGAAACAAATGGGGTAGATCTGATAGTGCCAGATCCGAGAACATAAGAATAAGAACTATTAGCAATGGTTATTGTAATGCCCCAAATTTTGATATTTGAGGCTAAAGAATAAGCCTAAAATAAGTGGATTACTAAACCCCGATTTAACAAGATCCCAAATTGTGATTAAGGGTTAATGACTCCAAAAGTGGAGGTGGTTATTGATAAATGAACCCTTTTGGAGAATATGAAGTGGATTGTAGTCGCTTGTGTTATGAGCAGCGCCAAAACCCTGTATTTAAGCTCAATTGTGGATTAACATCTAAATTGACTTAAAATAGAGGGATGGCACATATTGTGGCTAAATGGAAAGATGCGAAGTGTTGTTGGTGATTCAGTGAGAATTGCCACAATTAGGGGCAAAATGATAAAGTTACCGAACAATTGATCGGTTACCGAAGAGGAAACTCAGTGGTAACTTAAATATCAATGGTTAGGATTGATTTGTGTAATAGATCAAAGGGTGGAATTCTATGTGTGTGAGTTCATGTGAGTTCATTGGAGATGGATCAAGATCATGACATATGGCACTTTTTAGACCCTTGGATCAAGTCAAATGTTCAAAGCTTACTTTTTCCTCTTCCCTCTCTCTATTAGGTCGGTTGTTATGCTTGTGAGGGGCCAAGAATCTGATTCTATTCTTCATCTTCATCTCTCTCTCTTCTCATACTCCATTTTTGCCAAGCAAGGGAGGAAAGAGAAAGGAGAAAGCTCATGGTAAGTGCTCTATGTGGTCCTCTATTGCTATAACACCTTTCTATAATATTGTTCATAGTGATGAGAGCTTCATCTCTATGGTTTTAGATTCTTGATTGGAGGTGTTTGAGAGCTTGACCGAAAGTGGAAAGATGGAGAATCAAGAAATTGTTTTGTGAAAGGGGAAGAAGTGAGTATTTGAAGCATTTTGATCTAAGTTTTGTGATCATTGGTCAAGCTTTGTGAATTTCGAATTTTTCCATGATTTTCATGTAATTTTGGATTGGAAGAATTGGTTTGTGTATTGTGGTAAAAATGGTGCCATATTGTGTTTTGGTATCATTGGAATTGGTTTGGCATTGGAAATAGAAAAGTTGCAATGTTAGAGTTTGAAATGTGAAATTGTGTGACATGTTGAGATTGCTGTAAAACATGTTAATATAATGTGAGTTTGGTTGTTTTGATGTTTCCAATGGATTCCTTGTGAAAATTTGTGCGGTAATGAAGTTAGGTATGAAATTGGGATCATTGGAAGCAAATATGCCAAAACTAGAAATGCTGCCATTGAAAGTCTATTTTGGGTAGTCAATTTGTGTGAACATTTTGAATGAACAAATGGTCTCTAAAATTTTTGAAACTTTCCAGTCTTTAATTTCACATCTTAAGCTTCAAAATTGACAAATAATTTGTGTCATTTCATTTTTTGAACTATGATTTATGTTTGCCCAAAATTTGAGGTCGAAACTGGACGTAATTCTAGAGCAGTGTCGATATGTGTGTAATTCTGTATTTTTTTGGTGATTTACATTAATGATCCATATTTTTCCTATGAATAGGACTTAAATATCTTTCATTTGGCTTTAGGATCACCTCATTTTGATTTTTTTAGAATTAATTATGAATTTTCGAAGTTGTCTTGGCTGCAGCAGAAAATCTTGGCTGCAGCGCAAAAGTTTCTGTGCACGTTTTGGCCGCAGCCAGAAATTATTGGCTACAGCCAGAAATTATTGGCTGCAGCCAAAAATCTTCTGTGCGCATTTTGGCTACAGCCAGAGGGTTCTTGGCTACAGCCAACCCCCATTTTTAGTACTTGGTGATTTTGAAAAGTGATTTCCAACCTAGTACTTCCCAATCCTTTAGGCTTTCATGGAGCTTATTATAGCTACCTAAAGTTTGTGACTGGTAACCAACTTTAAGTGATATGGAAGTAAGGATTTGGAATCAAGATTGACCCTATGTCCTTGATTTGGTTATAGGGTTCAATTTTCGCCTTGACCGTGAGTAGCCGATGCTAGAGCATACGTGCAAAGAAAAAGAGTAGGGAACTTATCTCTCTTGCATGCTTTGATATTTGTATTTGTGTATTGATGCATGTATTGCTTTGCTTAATTATGTGAAACATGTATGAATGATTGTAGCTCTGTTTCTAGTTATGCTATGGCCATAAGTATGTTGTTGAAACATTGAGCACGCAGATATGTCATTGTATGAGCATGAGTTGTGTATTGCAAGCATGTCATGCATTAAACACTTATCCTACATGCATATTGGTATTTGTTTCCTACTGAGATTCTCTCGAATCTTACCCTCCCCTACCAACATTTTAGACAGGGTAGGTGGACCGAGGATGGAGCAAGCAGGAAAAGTCGACGAGGACTCCTTGGGGTTATAGATTTTGGTAGTTGGTTATCATAGTTGGGAGTATTATGTATATTTGGATTTAGATTTGGATATGTACGGGTTGGAATATGTTTGGATATGATATTTATAGATGTATTTGAGAGGATTTGTGTAATCCCTAGTGGAAGTTGTAATGGGCAATTGTGCCCTGTGTATATTTAGTAAAGATATGAACCTGGGAGTTGCCGAGATGATATTGTTGTACACTCTGATATTTGTTTAAATGTGATATTTTGCGTGATGTAATTGTATTCGAAATTGAATATGAGACCAAGTTAATTAGATTTCAAAAGTGATTTGTGAAAACCCTATCGTGAAGATGAGATTTTAAATAAGTTTTGTTTCTTATGGTCTCTATTTCATTTTAATCGCGTATTTCAGATATAATTACGAAAGGGGGGTTACAGTTATACTAGAGGGGTTGGCATAAGGTGCACACGAGGAGAACAAATTTTTGTTACTTCCCATATGATCAGTGGCACTGGAATTGATAACCCACTTTGAGGAAGTGGCAAAACTAGAAGTAATGTTACCTAATACAATAGCACCTGAAGATCTAGACTTAGATTCATCCATCGATGCTTACCAAAAGCAAGTTGAGCACCACAACAAATAGTACAAGAAGTTTTGATATCAAATAAGCATGGATGCAACCACAACAAACACTTCGAGCAATAATAATAGAACTATACAAGATTACCAGCAACTAAAAAGACCAACAAACTTTTAATTTCCAATAGTGAGTAGAAACCCTCACCAAGAAGAGCCTGAATAACCATTAGGGTTGCCTAAAGACAATAGTCACAGCACAGAAAATGACATAATGGTCCTCAAATTTGAAAAATGACATAATGGTCCTCTGAATTTACAAAATGACATAATGGTCTTCCAAATTTACACAATGACAGAATGGTCCTCCAAATTTATGAAATGACAAATTAATCCTCAAGTTAAATAATCGAGTAATACTTGTCGGCAACACTTATATCTTAACAAACAAACACAGTGACGCATACTAACAAAAAGATGAGGACAGAAGATGTGGAAATGCAAGGCACGCCTGAATACTTCTGAATCATAAAAAAATACAAGGGACCCACACTTCTGAATCATAAAGACTTCTGCCCAGAAAAGAAAGAAAGGAAACAAGAACTCAAGTGTCACTGAAAATTAGAACGGAGAAACACAAACATTAGAACCGCACAAGGGCTTAAACTTTCTCTAACATACCCCTTTGCCATGAGTTCTCCCACTTGTTTTTGAAGCTCTTTTGTTTCTTCAGGATTGCTTCTATATGCTGGCTTATTAGGAATTGTTGCTCCAGGAATGAAATCAATTTGGTGTTCAATTCCTCTAATAGGTGGTAAACCTGGTAGAGTTTCTTCAGGGAACACATCATCAAATTCCTGCAACAAAGATCCAACAACACTAGGAAAGGAAAAGTTAATGTCATTAGTGTTCAAAAAGGATTCCTTGTAATCAAGGAGTAGCAAGTGTGTTTCAGCCAGAAAAGCGCTTCTCACTTCACTTTCTTTTGCATAAAAACTCATTTTCTTCTTTTCTTTTCTCTCTTCTCTCATTTCCTTTCTCTGGATTTCTTTTTTTGAACTTTCGGGTTTTCTCTCTTTTTCACTCTCTTTTCTTTTTTCTCTCTCATTTTTCTCTCTTTTCATCTTGAGTTGATCCTCATACACTTATTTTGGAGTCAATGGAACAAGAGTCACAGGTCTGCTGTTCATTACAAAAGAATATCTATTTATAAACCCATCCCTCTTGACTTTTCTATCAAACTCCCATGGTCTTCCTAAAAGTATATGTGCAGCATGCAAGGAACAACATCACACAATATTTCATCACAATATTTGCCAATTGAAAAAGAAACAAGAACTTGCTTATCAACTTTAATTTCCTCACATTCATTCAACCATTACAGCTTGTATGGTCTAGGGTGTCTAATGGTAAGCAAATTCAATTTCTCAACCAATGTAGTGCTTGCAACATTTGTTACACTCCTACCATCAATGATCATACTACAAACCTTGTTATTAATGAGGCAACGAGTATGGAAAATGTTTTCCCTTTGCTCATTCGTCTCATCTTCCTTCACTTGGCAATTCAAAGCTCTTCTAACCACAAGGCATTCTCTTTCCACGTCATATTCAACCCCATCATCACTAGCATCTTCAATGGAATCATGATCACTTTCACTTTCAATCACAACTTCACTATTTTTAAGAATCATGACTCTCTTGTTGGGGCATTGAGAAGCTATATGACCTATACCCAAACACTTAAAACACTTTATATCTCTATTTCTAGAAGTTTGGGAATCATATTTACCTTTGCTCTTTGATGTAGCTTCTTCTTTGCTTTTAGTTGTCTCCTTCTGGAAAGCTCTTTTTCCTTTCTTCCAAATCTGTTTTTATGAAGAACTTGATCCAAAATGGAATTTTGCAGCACCTTTACGCTTGAGTTGCTTCTCTACCTTAATTGCCATGTGCACCATGTCCTCCAACTCCACATAATGTTGCAATTCCATAGGGTTAGAAATTTCTTTGTGAAGCCCATTTAGAAAATGAGCCATTGTAGCCTCTCCATCTTCTTGCACATTAGCTCTTATCAAAGCTAACTCCATCTCTTTATAATATTCCTCCACACTCCTAAAGCCTTGTGTAAGGGTCTATAACTTTTGATAAAGCTCCCTATAATAATGGTTAGGAATAAATCTCCTTCTCATTAGAGTTTTCATTTCCCTCCATGTTTCTACGGGCTTCTCACCATTGTTCCTCCTATTGATGCCCAATTTATCCCACCAAACAATAGCATAATCAGTGAATTCTATTGCTTCCAACTTCACCTTTTTAGCCTCAGAATAATTGTGGCACTCAAAAATCATTTCTATCTTCTTCTCCCACTCTAAATATGCTTCAGGATCACTCCTACCTTGGAAAGGTGGTATTTTCATTTTGATGCTCCCTAGGTTCCCATCCACTCTATTCCTTTCCCTAGGAATATTTCTACCATGTCCTCTCCTATACCTCCTATCTCCTCTATGCCTATTACATCCCACTTCATATTCAAATTCAAAATCTTCCTCACTAACACCACTAACCTCATCATGCTCAGATTCAAATTCATCTATAGAAGTATCCAGCCTATTGTGCCTTCTAGGATTTGGTCTAACTCTTTGCAAGTTTGCAATTCTTTCATCTTGTCTATCCATCCTATCCCTTATTTCTCCAAAAACAACATCCATACGTGCAAAATGTTGCTATATTGCCTTGAGGTGGTCTTCTGGATTCTTTGGGTAACCACCGGATATTTCTTTTGCATTTGACATTGTATCTAAAAAAAGATGTTAGAGAAATACTTTTCCTCACAAGTTCCTCACGTGTTTCCCTCAAGGATGTCACTCTACACTCATATTTCACTCAAATTTGGCTTTTAAATTGATGTATTTCACTCTTGCCTTTTTCCACTCTTAGATTCCTCTTAAGATGCTTTAAAGAACTAAGCAATTCATAATCAAGCAATCACAATTTGCAGAATCAATACAACACTTAGAAATATGGAATATCAAAATGAGTATTGGAAAAGAAAATTTAAGGATATCAAGAGTTTAAATGACACAGACTTCACAAATTCTATGTATGACAATAGATATTACTCAAAACACTTCCAACACAATCCTTTTGTTTTTCAGTATTTTTTTTCTTTTCTTATCAAATATTTTCTTTTTCTTTTTCTGATGCACTTGTTTTTTTTTCCTGTTTTTCTCCTCTACTGAAATTTAAAGAGAATGCAAAATCTATCACAAACAACAAAACTCAAGAAATCTAAACCCAGAAATTCAAGAAAAACATCTATTTTGGAAAGAATATAACTCACAGTGGAAATTTTGGATTGAGATGATACAAAAACAAATAGAAAGATGGGATTCTAAACTATGAAAATGACCTATTGAACGATGTAAAATACAAAGGAAAAGAGGTCAAACAAGGACATAATATTTTGAGGACGTTCTGGAAAAACGAAGATGAACAAACCCAGAAATTTTCCAGAAAACACAACTAGATTACAATAGATAGAACTCACAAATGACAAATCGAATTAAAATGATTCCAAACCGAGATGAAAGAAGAGATTATAAATTATGAATTTGACATACTAAATATTAGAAAACACAAAGAAACACTTGACAAACAGAAGTAACAAATCTGGACACGGATAGACACAAGAACAAAGCACAAAACCTGAAACAAAAATGGAAATGAAGAACAGATAGATATGACCTGAGTTTAGATCCAAAGCTCTGATACTAAGATGATGCGAACCCACAAGGGAAGATCTCACAAACCCACAACCAATTCTGAAATATACATACCCCAAGAAAGCTAAACACAGATCGATGATCCACTTGAACCCTTGAACATGAAAGAACAAGGACCCGAAGTGTTGGAAAACGCCAAAAGGTTGATCAAGCTTTGATAAGTTTGTTAGTTCTAAAAAGAACCCTAGAGAGAATCCACTCTCAAGAAACAAAGTGCAGAAGTGCAACTTTCATTTATCATTCAAATCTGAATTATGTGTTACAAATGAAGAAGCACCAAGTATTTATAGGAAAATATGACCTAATTGCAATAAGTGCAATTTTGAAAACAGCCAATACAAATTGTAAAACCATGTGCTAGGAAACCTAAAAGTCTAATACAATAAACACAAAAGTCTAATACAATCTAGAAGAAAGTTGAAAAATCAAATACAACATGCTAAAGAAAACAAAAGTCAAATCTGCCACCAACTACTTGTTAATTTTCGCACACCTAACTTCAAGAAAATGTAGTCAGCAAATTAAAGCTCAAAATGTGCTTATTTAGGCCAAATGAGTCCTCCCATGTGTAGTACATAGTGCAAGCTCTTTAGTTTCAAGTTTGCAGTCCAAAACTTGATCAATATCTCCATTTGCAGCCCATATGAAGTTAGTGACATTTTCAGCATTTTTGTCTAGCTTTGATCCAATTGCTACTTGCTTTGTCCAAGTGCCTTGCACTAGCCTATTTAATGCTTCCTTAATTTGTTTGGCTCTTGCTCTTGTGATTGGTCCACTTCATATTTGCAAAGGATCGCTTGAATTTGACACAACTTGCTAGATCACATCACTTTATTTATATGTGGCAATTACTAATTTCCATTTACTTTAATAGCAAAGCAAGAGTAGTCATGGTGGAGGAATGAAAAGGGGGCAATTGGTATAAGGGTTATTCATTCTACTCAGGTATGACTTGCTTTCTTCTACTCTATTTGCAACTTCATATTAAACATGAGGCACCCCCTTTTATATTAGCCCGGCTGCCTCTCCCCTCTTTTTTATTTGTTTCTCTCCTCCTCTCACAGTTGTTGATTTTTAGGAGTATAAGATAGTGGTTTATAAAGGGTGGGACACATTACTTGGCAGTTTTCTATTATCCTACCGAATTTGTCATTAACAAGTACCTTCTACTTTAAATTAATGGAGTATAGCTTATTGTTTTTTATAGTATATAATAATATATTGAATATTTAAATTTTATGTGCTACCTAGTTTCACTGATGTTAGGAAAATTTCATTTTGAGTGATGTTAGTTTATTATTCTAAGTCCTAAATCCTCTTCTAGGAGTCTAGGGCAATAGAAATTGCTATGTGACATCTAATTTAAAATCAAATAATTTACAATTTGGTTTTATTATTTTTGAATTATATTGATTTTAATAACTTCTATTATTTTAAAAAAGCATATAGAGATTTGTTGTGTTTAGCCTCAATCTTAGTTTAATATTATCTAGGTCCATATTTCATGCATATACACATGAAGAAAACCCTACTTCCGGCAACACATCCCTCAATTTTGGATGATGTAGTTTATTTCTATATTTAACTTATTGTTTTCTTTTTATGATTTTCTCATTAGGTAGGTGTTTTAAAGATTTCTTTCAATTTTACATTAAATTATATTCATCCAATGCAACACGCAGGGTGTAAATGCTTGTTTTTTTTAAAGAATTTGAAACTAACATTCAATTAAGGGAAAATCTCATTTGAAGTCACATGAAATTGGGAAATCCTTAATAAGATTGGCATTTTTAACAAATATTTAATTAGGTCATATTAGAATGGGTTAAGGTGAAAATTTGTCCTGGAAGTTTTTGTTGAAGAGCAATGTTGCCTTAGAAGTTTTTTCAGGTTTAATGTCACCCTAAAAATTTCAACATAACAATGTTGCCTTATACTGTTAAAATACTAATGTTGACCATTAAAAAATTGACGTTGACAGTGAATTTTTTACCGGAAAAGTGCAACGGTGCTCTATTTTAATACTTCTAGGGTACTATTGAACCTAAAAAAACTTTCAGGGTAACATTATTTATCCGCGAAAACTTTCAGGGCAAATTTGCACCTTAACCTTTTTAGAATTTGTAAATGTGGGGTATTTTACTACATTGCCGCTCTTTTTTTTAACACTGACCTCTTTTTTCGGGCAAAGCCACCACTACGATGCTTCCTATAATAAGTGTCATAGCTTGTATTAGGCTAATTGGCACTCTCCTTAACAAGCGTCACAAAAAAAAATTCATAAGAAAAAAAGAAAAATGAATTTCTAAGCTATGACGCTTTCTTAAAAAAGCGCCATAGCTAGGGTTTTTTTTTTTGGAGCCACAGGCTATTCGCTCCATAAATTCCTTCTTGATCGATAGAGAGCTTATAGTTCTTTGTCCATCCTTTTTTCTTATGGTTTATTACTGAATATCTCATTGTGTCTTCACATTTTCCCCCTAAATTCTTCACCTATAACACATGCCTAATCTCTACTTTAGGTATGTTTCTTATGTTGCTTGATTGCTTCACGGACGAATGGAATGTCACTTCATGCATGCATATATACATTATTCCCCCATTAGCGTGCTTGCCAAGGCCACAGTGCTTGGCCTAGGCAAGCACATGGTGGCTCCAGTCGGGCTTGGTGTTTTGCCAAGGCCCCTATAGACTTGTGACTCCTTGGTCGACGCTTGCCCCACCAAGCACCGGCCAAGGCCCATTACTTTTCCTTTTTTTTATTAATTCCAACCCTATCAATTTTTTTTTGGGTTAACCCCCCTTGGCGCCGCTTAGTAAGTCAAGCATCGGCCAAGGCCCATTGCTTTTCATGTTTTTTTATTAAGCCCAACAATATCAGTTTTTTTAGGGTTAGCCCCCCTTTGCCGGCGCTTGGTGGGGAAAGCACCGGAGCTAGTGTGCCACCTTAGCTGGCACTTGCCCTACCAAGTGCCGGCCAATGCCCATTAATTTTCATGTTTTTTTTATTAAACTCAACTATATCAGTTTTTTTTGGGTTAATGCCCCTTCGCCGGTGCTTCTTGGGGCAAGCATCGGAGGTGAGTGCGCCGCCTTAGCTAGCGCTTTCTCCACCAAGTGTCGGGCAAGGCCATTGTTTTACATGTTTTTTTATTAAGCCTGACAATAACAGTTTTTTTGTTAGGCCACCTTGGCCAAGGAGTTGGGTACGCCGCCTTAGCCCGCGATTGGTGGGGCAAGCGCCGAGTAAGGCCATTGCCGACACTCCCGTAACATCTTTTTTTTATATGTTGCAGCCTTATCGCATGCACAAAAGTTATATTATATAGACTAATGAGAGATTGAAATATAACACCGCGCGTATAAAGACTGAGAGTGAGAGTTAAGAGCTACTACCACCATAGTGGAGAGATCACAGAAGGTGATCAAGCTTCAATCATCACCTTCATTCCTCCTTTATATGCTAAGGACATGCAAGCTGATTATTAGCTAAGGTGTAATGACCCAATTTGAGAATAAGGGCTAATGACTTCGAAATTGATTGTGATTAGTGTAATTAAACACTTTTGGAGAAATATGATGTGAATTTGATAAAATGTACTTGGTGATAATTTATTAAGCATAGTGAAAATCAGGGGCAAAATAATAAAATTGGAAGTTTATCGACCAATTGGTCAGTTACCAAAGAGGAAACTCATTGGTGGCTAAAGATCAATGGTTGAGATTTATTGGCTATGGGTCGGAATCATGTGCTTTGAGTTTATGTGAGCTCATGGGAGAGTGAGCAAGATTATGCCAAGTGGCTTAATGTGGACCAAGGGATTTGGTCAATATTGCAAACTCATCTCTCTCTCTCCTCTCTCCCTCAAATCGGATAGGAGCTTGGGATAGGAGAAAATTGTGCTTGCTTTATCATCTCCATCATCTTATCATCTCTCTCTCCTCATCCTCCATTTCCGGTGACTTGAAGCAAGGAAAGAGAAAGGGAAAGCTTGAATTTTGGGTAAGTAATGGTCCTCCTATGCTTAAACACTCTTCACTAATCTTGTTCATAGTGTTAAAAGCTTCATCTTGATGATTTTAGAATTTTAAAAGGTGGTAGTTTGAGTGTTGGAGCATATTTAAAAGTTGGAGAATCAAGGTTTTGGTTTTAGCAAAGTGAAGAGGTGAGCATTTAGATCATTTTGATATATTTATTGTGATTTTTGTTGAGTATGATGAATTCTAGAATTTGCCCTGGTTTAATGCCAATTTTGAATGCATAAATTATCTGATGAAGGATGTTGGAATTGGTTTATTGTGGAGCTATTTAGGTGTAGGATGTGGTTATGAATTTTGGAAGTGGGTTGAATGAATTTAGGTGTTGTTGTGTTATAGAGACCCAAGAGTATGAATTGTTGTTAGGATGGGTTTTGAGTGTTTTGGAGTTACCAATGGATTCCTTACGGGATTTTAAGTGAGTATGAGCTTTGTGTTGACATTGGGAACCATTGGGATCAGTTTTGACCAATCTAGGAATTTCTATCTTTTGCTGCGATCGGCAATCTGATAAGCATCTCTCGAGTGAGGATGAGTCTCACTTGTGTGTTGTGCATATTTTCGCCCAAGTTCTTTCAGTTCTTGTTGCACTTTAATGCCTAAAGTGTGAGTGCACTTCCTAATTCACGAGTGATATAGGCCATCACTAGAGTGAGCATGGGTTCACTCGAGTGTAAGTGTAATGCCATGTTAAGAGTTGCTCTCGGCCAAGCACTCGTAGGCCATTTTTCAAGAGTGTGTTCTGACACTCGCAAGTGTAGTCTTCTCACCCGAGTGCCAAGGGTTGTGCTCAAGTGAGCTTCCTCCTCTAAAGTTGTCTATGCTCTCAAGCAAGCACTTCATGTGTTGTACTTTTGGGGACTAGAGTGAATTTGGGGTCATCACCCGAATGCAAAACCTCATGCTCGAGTGTTGTGAGCACTTTCTGGCCATGGTTGTTGCTCACTGTCAAACACTCACGAGTGAGAACTATTCTCACTCAAGTACAAATCTCTCATCACTCAAGTGAGGTCATCTTTACTCGAGTGAGTCAGCCAAAAATCAGTGTTGTGCTTCCAAAAAAGGGGTCTCCAAGGTAGTTTCTTCCAACCCTTTTGGCATATATGTAAGCCTCTAATAACTACCTAATTAGCTTGAATGATAACCAACCTAGTGTGTTATGGAAATAAGTATTTGGGAAAGAGATTGATCGATTGTCCCTAATTTGGTTATAGGATTAAACATTTGCCAGACTCGTGAGCACACTATGGCAAGGAACATCAGGAAAGAATCAAGTAGTGACTCTTCTCTTATACTTTGTGTAAATGTATTGTATGTATGTTGTCAGGTATTGTGTGGTTGCTGCTGCTTTGTGATGCCTTGTGACGCCTTGTAGAGCTTTATGATGCTTTATGCCTTATGATGCTGCTACATAGTGTTTACCGCGAAAGCGGGCATAATGATTACAATGAAAGTTGGCATAGTGTTTAATGTGAAAGCGGGCATTGAGATTACAGCAAAAGCTATCACATTGTAATTATAGCCGTGAGTGCTGTTGTAAACCCCCTTCTGTAATTATATCCGAAATATGATATTAAAGTGAAATAGAGACCAATAAAAAACAAAACTCATTTAAAATCCCATCTTCGCGATAGAGTTTTCACAAATACTTTTTGAAATCTAAATGACCTGGTCTCATATTCACATATCAAATATAACTACTCTACGAAGATGAATCATATTCGTATAACTATCAGAGAGCACAATATAAATTTCTGACAATCTCGGATTCCTTACATTAATCCAAGCTTTACAAGGCACATTCGCTCATTACAATTACTCAAATGGGGATTACACAATCCAACCGAATACATATACAAATATCCAATAACTCATTCCAAATACATAACCAAATATACTCATCCAAATACACATCCCGTCCTATTTAACCATATATACATCAAAATATATACATAATCCCAACTATTGAATCGATAACCAACTACCAAAATGACAACCCGAAGGAGTCCTTATCGCCCTTGGATACTTGCTCTATCCTCAATCTACCTTCCCTGTCTAAAATTTTGGTAGAGGAGGGTGAGATTCTAGAGAATCCCAGTAGGAAAACATTACCAATATGCATACAAGATAAGAGTTTAATGCATAACATGCTTGCATCACAATAACACATGCTCACATAATGACATATCTGCGTGCTTAATGTTTCAACAACATACTCATGGCCATAGCATAAATAGAAACAGAGCTACAATCATTCATATATATTTCACAAAATCAAGCAAAGTAATATATGCATCATTACACCAACACAAATATCAAATACATGCAGAAGAGGTAAGTTCCCTACACTTATTCTTTCCATGTATGCTCTAGCACCGGCTAATCACGATCAGGACGAATATTGAACCACATTTAGCATGGATATCAAACCTATAGCCAAAGCAAGGACATAGGTTTATTCTCTATTCCAAATCGTTACTTTCATTACACTTAAAGTTGGTTAACATTCACAACCTTTAGGTAGCTATAATAAGTTCAATGAAAGCCTAAAGGATTGAGAAGTACTAGGTTGGAAATCACCTTTCAAAATCACAAAATATTAAAAAATGGAGGTTGGCTACAGCCAAAATGCGCACAGAAGGTTTTTGGCTGCAGCCAAGAATTTCTGGCTGCGGCCAAAACGCAAACAGAAACTTTTGCGCTCTAGCCAAGAACTTTTGGCTGCAGCCAAGAAAACTTCGGAAATTCATAACTAATTCTAGAAAAATTGAAATGAGGTGATCCCAAAGCCCATTGAAAGATATTTAAGTCCTCTTCATAGGAAAAATATGAGCCATTACCAGAAATCTCCACACAATTCCAAAATTACACGAAATTCCCTTGCTGTTCCAGATTTGCACCCAGTTTTAATGTCAAACTTTGGAAAACCATAACTCCCAATTCACAAAACAAAATGACACAAATTATATGTCCATTTTGAAGCTTGGGATGTGAACTTTAAGACTGGAACATTTTATAATTTTCTGACATCATTTTGCCTAGTCAAAACGTCCACATCAACAGACTGCCTAAAACAGACTTTCAAAAGACAATTCCAGATTTTGCATCTTTGCTTCCAATGGTCCCATTTTCATAGCAAACATCATTCCCACACAAATGTTCACAAGAAATCCATTGGAAACACCAAATCAACCAAATTCACATCATATTGACATGTTACCACAACATGTCACACAATGTTACAATACCAATTCTACATGTATGGCACCATTTTTACCACAATACACAAACCAATTCTTCAAATCCAAAATCACATGAAAATCAAGGTAAAATTTGAAATTCACAAAGCTTGACCAATGATCACAAAACTTAGGTCAAAATGCTTCAAATACTCACCTCTTCCTCTTTCCCAAACCAATTCTTTGATTCTTCATCTTTCCACTTTTCCTCAAGAGATCAAACACCTCCTTTTGAAGAATCTAAAACTATAGCAATGAAGCTCTCATCACCATGATCAACATTAATGAAGAGTGTTTAAACATTAAAGGTCACATATAGTACTTACCATGAGCTTTCTCCTTTCTCTTTCCTTCCTTGCTTAGCGAAAATGGAGTATGAGAAGAGAGAGAGATGAAGATGAAGAAGAGATCAGTTTTTGGCCCCTAATTACACACTTGGCCGACCTAAATGGGAAGAGAGGAGAGGGGGAAGAGTTTGAATAACTGACCAAGATCCAAGGGTCCATATTGTGACACTTGTCAAGAACTTGTCACACCTCTATGAGCTCACATGAACACAATTGTACTTGATTCCGCCCCTTATGATCTCTTAACACTCAATCCTAACCATTGATCTTTGAGTTACCAAGGAGCTTCCTCTTCGGTAACCGATCAATTGGTCGGTAACTTTACCGTTTTGTCCCTAATTATGACAATTCCTCTTGAATCACCACTAAAACACATCATATCATTACTTTTTTTCCACAATGCGCCCGCCCCTCTATTTTAACTCAATTTAGATGTTAATCTATAATTGAACTTAAATATAGGGTTTCGGCACTGCTCACAACGCATACAAATCACAGTTCACATCATACTCTCCAAAAGGGTCCATTTATCACTAATGACATTCACTTTTGGAGTCATTAACCCTTAATCACAATTTGGGATCTTGCCAAACCAAGGCTTAGCAATCCACTAATCTTAGACTTATTCTCTAGCCTCAAGTCTCAAAATTTGAGGTATTATAGTTGTCATTTGTGGCATGAGCCATGAATCATTGAGATGCTGCTGAACATGATCATATATGCTATGTGTTTATTCATTGTATGAGTGATTTGTTACTACTGGGATTCTCTTGAATCTCATTCTTTCCAATGACTAACATTTCAAACCGGGCTAGTGGCTCAAAAGGGAAGCAGACAACCCAGAGCGGTTAGGATCTCTTAGAGACATTTTATTTGGTCATTGGTTATCTATTTTGGATTTGGGATTATAGTATATATTTTGGATTGTAAACATTATTTTTGGATATGTAATCCCCTATTTTGGGAAACTATACACCCATTTTATATATACATGTAACCCGGAGTATGCCGGGATTTTAGTTGTGCACTTTGATATTTATCAATGTAATTTAATTTCTCAAGTAATTATATTCGAAACGTGAATGTGAGACCAGGCTGAATATATTTTGAACTGTTTTCTGAACACCCCATCTTGAAGAAGATGAGGGATTATAAATGTTGTTTTGTCTTATTGATCTCTATTTCACTTTAATTTCATAAACTGGATGTAATTACGGTGAAGGGGTTACATAAGGCACCCCCGTTAATTAAGATATGCTTCAGCACCTTCTTTCATTATTTATTTATTTATTTTGCCAGTATCCTTCTTTCCTTATTTAATTTATATTGTTTTGGCATTAATTATCTTATTATCTTTACTTCCATTTAATTTGCCACTGCTTTAATTTTCCTTAGAATTATTTTAATAGGGGGAATTTAGATAATTTTTTTTTTTTGTATTATTTTAACTTATCTAATTTTTTTTTTGTTTAATTACAAGCTAAGAAGTTTGTAGTTTAACTGTCACCATTCATTTCTTCACTTAGCTTTCATGTGAATAATGGAGACAATAATATATACTGTACTTTCTAGTCTTACTTTTCATTTGTTTGACTTAATAATAATAATAATGGTTACTTTATATCAATTAAGGTTAGGTTAGTGTGACGGCCATCAACATACGGATTAGCTACTTTATCATCACCGTCCATCACTGTTATTATTATTATTCATCATTAATTTATTTCAGGTTTTAATGACATTATTTATTTTCTATAAAGGCACTTGTACCATGATCTATTACTGCACACGGAAAGGGCACATAGATTCATATTTGTCAGCCCACACCTTCTTGGCCAGCATAGATTAGATGTGGAAGCACTATCTAATGATGTTAAGGACATCATCATGCGAAAAGCAACCCCTAATATGCTTTTTATTGCACCATACAATCTAGGGTAAGTTATTTGTGACAGTATTTTAATGTATGTTTTTTTTATTCTTCCACTTTTACTATAAACATGATTGTCGAAGTAATATCTTCAAAATATTTTAGGGGACATTGGATTTTGATTATTGTCTGTCCAGTGTCACCTAGAGTCCCCAAGATTTACTATTTGGATCCTATAAAGACCGGTTATCCAGACAACTGGCGTGATTTGAAGATTATAATCAATAAGTAAGTGTATGGGTGATGTATAAATATTTGTCATTATTGAATTACCAAAATTAATCAGTCACTACTTGCTTTGTTAGTGCATTGACCGCTTACCAAAGCAACTTTGAATAGGCCTATTCTACACACAAAGACCCAACCAGTAGCTATCCCTAGAGGAAGATTGCGGTACTAATATATATGAATTTAATTACTCCAATTTTGTTATTCAAAAATGTTTCTTTAAATGTTTACTTAACTATTTCATTGTATTATCAGTGCCCATTCTAATCAAACAATAATGATTGCGGTTATTATATTATGAAATTTATGAAAGATGTAGTTACTCATGATAATATTTCTGTTCCTACACAATCAAGTTCTTTTTACTTGCAGTTACTGTATTATAAATTTAATTGACAAGTGTCTAAGTTAATTGATTTTTAGTAATTTTAATTTTTTCTATGCTTGCTTTTATGTAGTATTATGAAAATCAACTTTGTGACCAATTGACTAAGCAACAAATAGATGAAATCATTGAAGAATTGTGTGAATATATGGTCAAGGAATTAGCTAATATTTAGGTACATTCGTAGGTTGTTTCTTGCATATTCATCTTGGTTGTATATGAATTAGTTGTACATTAAAATTATTTCTTGCCTACATTCTACATACATAGGTACTTATAATTAGTTGTTTTTATTTGTTACGTTGTAATCAAATTACATTAGTATTGGTTTTATGAATTAATTATTTTGATTTCAGTTATTTCATTCTGATTTGGCCTAGTATGATTATGGCTTGGGTTTTTGCTGCTATGGATTTGTAAAATGTAAATTGCTGTGGATTGAATGCCGGTTGAATGCGAATGGTTAATAAAAAAAACATACCTCCAATGGCGCTTCCTAGGGGAAGCGCCTTTGGAGGTAATATACCTCTAATGGCGCTTCCCCTGGGAAGTGCCGTTGGAGTAGTATACTTCCTCCGACGCTTCTCTGAATAAACATCATAGCTTTTTATTAAAAAAAATTAAATACTCGAGCTATGACCCTTCCGTATATTCAAGAAGCGCCGTAACTTGTTTTAATAACACTGGAAGCTACGGCGCTTCCTAAGTGCCATAATGTTCTCTAAATTATTTTTTGTAGTAGTGCACCTTGGCCAGCAACAGTTCACAAACCTGCCGATAGTCAGTGCTCCAACGGCAGTGGATAGCGAATGGGGACTCTTGAATGGCTAGATTGAACTTATTAATTCCTACAACGTGACACAAGTTAACAATTTACAAGTCCTTATTACTTAGTCACAACAATTTTTTTACAGTAAAATTACACTCTTAATTACATAGGAAGAAGGTGGGGAGCGATTTAACTCCAAGTTTTGTATTGGATGATGATGCGGAGAAAGGAAGGTTGTACAAACATTTTACTAAGTCACTTATAGTTAGGCCATTAGAAAAATTGATCCCTTGTGACTTTTTGTAGGTTAACCTGAGGAAACTTTGGTGGAAGAATTGAGGGATCAAGAATAGAGATATGGATAATGAATTCTTTGTGATGACTTTCCAAGATTTGAAGGATTATGAAGCTGCACTTACCGTAGGAATATCTTGGGTCATTTGAAACAGCTAAGCTAATAATAATTAAAGAAAGTTAGTTAATTAACTATTTATAATAAATATATGTTGGTTTTTCTAAAATACCTTTTCTAATTTCTAACCATGTGTGTTATAATAATTACTCCTGGATAGAAACTTCACTCCCTACTATATGCAATTAATAGGGATATTTCTGAAAACAAATTATAAATTTGAAAGATATAGTAGATTGATGTCTTATATGTAAAACCAAAGTAAATCATTTATCTAAAATTCTATATTTATGACAGATTTTTTTGTGTGAATTGTGTTATACTACAAATTAGGTCATACATTTAAGACCGAAGGTAATATAATATTTTGGACGATATGATTAAGATATTTTGGTTTCTTTTGTAGGTGAGAGCAATTAGGTTATTTTAAAAAAAAAAAAAATCAAACAAGGTAATTAAGACTTTTTGAAGAAAAATTTTAAAATTCTCGTGGCAGAGGTTCTTGTATGCATTTCTCTCCGTTTTTTTGACATTCTCATCGCATCTGATTCAGGGGTCTCTCTTTTATTTATCAGTACTTTTGCAATTTGTTTTAATTCATGTTTTATACACACACACACACACACACATATATATATATATATATGTGTGTGTGTGTGTGTGTGTATTGATCTGTTAGAAAAATCAAAATGTACTTATTGAACATTGAAATTTAAAAGTAAAAAGATGAGCTTTCATATCAAACTTTGGAAAAGACGAAAACGAGCGGTAATGTCTTATGGCGTAGGTTAATGAAAAAGATTAAAGCAACCTTTGAAATTATTTGATATGAAACTTTATTAATTAGGAGAGAAAAAAATATTGCATGGATAATGGAGAATGACATTTCGGGCATTACAAAAATAATTGACGCTTTAGTCCCTTAAATTAAAACAATATTAATATGTCAAAATGTATTTTTTTTCCCAACATCATATCATATCAAAATGTAGTAAAAAAAATTGAATTTATTTTAAATTCCTCTTCATCTTGTTTTAAATTTCAAAATTCAATTTTATATTTTATTTTTTTTCGTTAAGGTGCATTCAGCACTCTAATTTATATTTTTTCAGGTGAATCCATTATCCTAAATTATTTTATGGTTTACCTTGTATCCTGAAATGTTTTTTTAGGTTCATCCAAAATCCCAAATTATTTTGTGATGCATTTAACACCCTAATTTTTTTTTTCAAGTGTATTCAGCACCTTAAGTTACCTAAATTATTAAATGCAAAATTACACGAAAAAGGTACTTTAGGGTGCTATATGCGCCACAAAATAACTTTGGGTACTAGATGGTAGATGTAGTTAGAAAAATATTTTATGGTGCTAGATGTACCTTCTTATTTCTCTAATCTTTTTTGTTTTTCTTTTATTTTGTTGCGAGACATTATTTCTTTAGGCTAATGGTTCACAAGCCAATCTCATGAAGGGGAGATAAGAGTTTGAACCATGAAGTTAGAAGTTGTAATATGGGTTGGGATCGTGGGCCGAGCCCGCCCTACCTTATAAAATGAGCGGTTTGGGCTTTACAAAACTGGGATCATATTGATGCAGTCTTTTTAGGCCTGAACCCATATGGTCTCAACCCGTGACGGGTTGGACCACTGGGTTGGCATGTTGGCTTATATTTTAAAAAAAAAAAAAAAAAACCAAGAGGGAAGAGCCATTGGCCAAGGCCCAACCCCCAATAGTCCAAAATCGTCACTCCAGAGTCCAGTCCAGTACTCCCACTCCTTAGCCTGATCAACTCTCTCTCTCTCTGTTTTTTTTTTTTTTTTTTGCTTGAAACAGTCTCTCACTCCCTATCTCTCTCAGAAATCATAAATCAATCTCAACTCTCTTTAATTTGCAATGTGTCTTTAATTTTGTTATGTTTAGGTGTATAGAAAAAACAATCTTATTATTGTATAAAACAAATAATCTTAGCATATTGTTAAAAAGAATTGAAAAAAAAAAATACGAGTTGGCCTATCCAACCCGTTAACCCAGCGGTTATGGGTTTAACCAACCCATATTGATGCAGTCTTTTTGGGTCCAAACCCATATATATGGTCTCAGCCTGTGGCGGGTTAGCCCAAACCCACTGGGCCGGACCATATTACCACCTCTACATGAAGTACATAAAATAGTAACTCCCTCAACATACATCCCTAGTGGAATGACATCCCGAGCTTTTCCCGTTAAATTTTAATTATTTCTCAATTAAAAACTTTTCAAACTAAAATTTCAAAACAATTACCTAAAAATTATTCAAACTAAAATTTCAAAACAATTACCTAAAAATTATTCAAAACATGATGAGCTGACCCTGTAAAAGAGTTGTAATCAGCAGAAGCAAGAGTATCGTTAGCATGCTACATTCCAGGGTAGAGACATCGAGTAAAAAGTTGTCATCACAAACCAATGTGAATCCATTTATTATGAAATATTTCTTTAAGCAAGTATGATGGAAATAGAAAAGGAATAGGAACAAATGAAACCACCAAAGGGTCCTTATTTAAAAAATAATACTAACTCCAGTTATTAATATAAGACCCAATTGACTTTTTATTTTAGAAAACGATTAAGGCAGCTAAATAATTAAGTTAATCATAATATAGATTGTGTAACATTAGATTATATATCAGATTATAAGTCAAACACATTAGTTTGGAGAAAAATGATAAATATAATTACTTTAATATAATTCATTTTGCTTCATTAATATTTAAAATAAAACAATCAACTAACTTTCTCTCTTTTTATAAACAACTTTTTTCTCTTTTAGGAGTAGTGCTTTTTATAAACAACTTTCTCTTTGTGTCTTAAAATTTAAACTAGTTTTTTTTTCTTTTTTATCCCTATTAAATACACATCTTTATATTAATTATACTCTATTCACTACTAATTCTTTTTCATTTACTCATTTATTACGCACTCTCTCTCATATTTGTTACTCATTCTCTCTCCTATGCCTTTTTCATAAATAAAGGCATATTTGAAAGAAATATAACATTTTTGACACATTTATTATTGTTAACTAATATTAGCTGTCAGTTCATTTTACGTAATAAGAATAAAAATTATTTATAAAAAAGACGGAAAGGAGTATTGGCTAATAATTTGTGTCTTCGTTTTTATCATACAATTACTCTCAGGGAGAAGATGAATATATATATATATATATATATATATATATATATATATATATATAAAGGAGAAATAAGGAAGATAACGTTTAATTGTGCTATTTGTTGTTTCTTGTATGTTTACATTAAACTATAAGTATTTCTTTCCATTAATACCTGCAGGGAATGCTTTTCAAGTAAATACAACCAGTGATTAAAAACTTGGATGGACTAGATGGTCCAAGTAGTCATGAGAATCAAGAACTACAATTCTTTTCGGTTTGACATTCAATCCAACTTTTAAAACATTGGATCCAACATGGATGTTATCTTCTGCTTGCTTGTTTTGTTTTCCCATTCTTCTTATAACATTTATAATTTGACTGTATTACAAAAAACTGTACTAAGGTGGATAGGTTAGCTTTTTGGAAGTGATTTTCCTATATATGAGGTAAGTATGTAGGAAGAATTTTGTCTTGACTTGTGTAAAAGAATTAATCCAATACACTAGCTCCATAAGTGGTCTAGAACTTAAAATCGATGTATGTTGTGTTGTACTACCTCCTATCTTTAATATAAGACTCGATTGACTTTTCTTGAAGAGATTAAGGAAACTAAATAAATTAGTTAATCATAACATATGTTATATATCATTTGATTATAAATCAATTTATAAGTCATACAAATCAGTTTAGTATAAAAAAAATAAATATAAATACTATAAAATATTTTATTTATTTTCTTTGATTTCTCCAAAGAGTTAACTAAGAGGGCAAATGTTTCTTACCTTCACCAACAAGTGCTTTTAGAAGGCAAAGGGGTTTTTTTTTTTTTTTTTAAATTTGATCAAGGATTTTCTCCTTTGAGACTTAGAGGGCAAAGAATTCTTATCTTTCCCAACAAATATGCTTCCCAAAATTTAACTTGTATTCTCTTTCTTACGAGATGTTACTCTTTACCACCTCAACTAATAATTTGTTGGTAAAGCAAGTTGTTCTTTTATATATATATAAAAAAATAATGGAATCATGGCTCCATGATTTAAGAGTCAATTCAGAAAACTAGGAACTAGAAATCACATCATTGAAAAGATTTCTTGCTTTTTTTGATAATTGACTCAAACCAAATAAATCCAACTCGGTTAGCAGAAAATTTCGTTTGCCAGCTATGCCACGCAAGCCACCACTGAAATGAGAACATCTACATTCAGCAATTGCCATAAGCTTTTTCTTCACACCCATTCAATATACACAGGTCCCTAGCAATGCTGGTGCGAGTAAACATATCTGATTCAAATCCTAATTTAACAGTCAACTCAGAAAACTAGACAATAGAAATCACACAGTTTGAAAAGATTGGTTGATTTATTTGATTATCAAATATAAAACCCAGAAAATATCCTAATATAGATACTAATTATATTTCCTCTGCCATCCACATAACCCAATGCAACATTTTGTTCCTAGCCTGTAAAGGGTTAATATCATCCTGTAATTTTAATAGTTTCATAAGCATTCGGTTTAAGTTTAAGTATAGAAATCAAAACAAAAAATTGTCAAAAGTATAAGGACCGATTGTTAAACTCAAACTAAATTTTTATGAAACTATAGGGACTAAAACCAGAATTCAGTAAAAATATCTAAGGACTAATAATGGTATTAACCTTTCTATTTGTTACAATGTACACAAGTGGATGCTCCCATAGAATATTTCTAAAATTGCTTTAACTTAAGAGCACAATAGAGGTGTTACCTTAAGCAAAGAATTCGTCATAAAAAATCATATCAGAGCACATAATTGGAAATTGTGTTGCAAAATAACGTAGTCGAATCCACCCGAAAGAAATGTAAACATATTCATAATGGAGAGCCAATATATTTAAGACACAAAAGTCAGCCACAATGTACATGTAAACAGGCAATTTTGTAACAAAAATGTGAGTACTGCGATGAACATAGTTGAAAAGGATTGGGAGAGCATGAGAGGGAGGTGAACAGCAGACAGATTGATGCAAGAAAACTGACCCTAAAAGAAGAATGCTGAATCACCACTTTTGCAGTTACCCTATAGCACAGCTTATCAGAAAGTCGATGAATATACTTACATGTATCGAATAATAATATGATGGCAAAACCTGTTATGCTTCAAAGGGAAAAAAAAAGGATAAGGTAAAAGCTTTATTCTGTTTATAACATACTTTGCTTATTAGTAGAGTACAATTAAGTATTAGGAAAGTAAATAAATACTAAATAGTTACTTGAAGCGCACCCAAACTAGTTTACAGAGTCACAATTTACTTAAATTTTTTTTTTTCCGAATAGAAGCTGTATTCCATTATAGAATATAAGGGACAAAACATTACACAAATCTAGGTTCCTTCAACAATCGCCCCTTGAAAGGAGGGTGGTGGTTATTTAATTAAAATTTGTACACTAAAGTTAAGGATATTTAACATGAATACACACTAACTAAAACTTTTCTTTACCTACAGTTTTTTTCCCTTACGTGTTCCTGCACTATTTTTTCAAAATCTTGCCAAAGTTTAGGTACAATCCACCAGAACTTCAGCAAAATAGCAAATTCAAAGTTCTACATGTCTTTTTTAATAAGAGAAATCTACAACCATCCCCAAACAGTCTCAGTTTTTCAAGGCTTGTAGTTAGGTAGAATAAGCAAATGTTTTCGAGCTGGTTTGACATGATTTTGGGGGTTGCAAGGAGTTGGAAAATCCAAGCATTATGCACACCCTAAAGCAGATCTTGCAATAATGTGCTACCCTTCACGTTTGTTTTCAATTCCCTCTGTACACTTTCTTAACATTCATCTAGATATTAATGATTTCAAAGATAGAAAATAAAACATACCCATCACCATTTAGGAAAAAAAATATTTAAAAGAAAAGCATAAAAGAGACAAACATCAAAAGGCTTGTATATTACCTAACATTAAAAAGTCTATGTCAGTGTTTGGGGAGAGCTTTTAGCCCTCTTTAAGCTCGATTGGGTGAGCAAAGCTCAATTGTCAATTGAGGGGGAAAAAAATGAATGTTTGAGTAGGTGATTTTCCAATTTAGCTTATGCTCCCATAAGCTCTATTGGGTAAAAGCTTAGTTGGAGTTTTTTGAAATCAAGTTTGTGAAAATTTATCAATCCAAACATAAATCACATTACACAATCTGACCTTACCAAAAGTAAGATTACAAAAAGCTAAATTGAGAAGAACCATTTTTCCGAGCTGGATTTTCCTTCTTCTGGTTTTTCTCTGACTTATCTACTTTTGTTCTGCAGCATCATGAGGTCCAGACTTATAAAGGCTGCCGACAAGTGAATTGTAAACTCGATCATCAGGTGTGAAGCCCAGCTTTATCATCTCATCATAGAGTTTGAAGGATTCTTCATCTCTTCCCTCCTTGGACAAACCAGAAATAATTGCTGTGTAGGTCACAGCATTTCCTTTTATGCCCTTCAATGACATTTCCTTGAAAAGTTTCAGTGCCTCATCTACCCTGCCAGCAATACATTCACCATGTATAAGTGATGTGTATGTATAGACATCTGGCAGTAACCCCTTTTGGATCATTTCAAATCTTAGCCTATGAGCTCGATCCATCTTCCGTTTCTTGCAATAACCATCAATAACAGTATTATAGGAAAAATTATTAGGTAACACTCCCTTATCATCCAATTCCCTGAACAACCTCTCAGCTTCTGCAAGGTTCCCCTCCTTACAATATATCTCAATCAATATATTGAAACTCACCACATTGGGGGGCACTCCTTTTTCAACCATTTCAATTAGAAACTTCTTAGCTTCTTCATACCTATTCAATTTACATAGCCCACTCGCAATGCTGGTGTGGGTGAAGACATCTGCTTCAAATCCTTTGCTTTCTATGACAACTTTGAGTCTCAAAGCTTCATCCATCATTCCTCTTTTACAGTAACCATCAATTATTGTATTAAATATTATTATATTTACATCAATACCCTTGTTTTGCATCTCTTTCACCAAGATTTCTGCTACATCCATTTGGCCTGCTTTGCATACACCACTAATTAAGACCCCATAGGTGTGAGCATTAGGAAAAATGCCTTTCTCAGTCAATTCATCAAACAAAGCAAATGCCCTTTTAAGATTTCCTTTTCTACAATTCCAATTTATCAATGTAGTGAACACATAAACATCAGGTTCTAACCCTCTTTCGCGCATGTTGTTGAATAGGCTTTCCGCTTCTTCAATGCTGCCAGAACTTCCATACCACTGTATCAAAAGATCACAAGTGATCAAATTATGGGAAACTTGCCTCTCCTCCATCAAGTTCAATATCGCATTAATACCATTTTGATCTTTCCTTGCAATGTATGCTCTCAACAATGTATTGTAAGTGACTACATTCGGTTCAACAATGCCTTCACCTGCCATCTTATCCATCAAAGCCTTGGCTCTTTCAACTTCCCTTTTCTGGCATAAAACATCAACTACAAGTGTCAAAGATTGAACTTTGATATCAACCCTACCTGAATCAACCATCTTCCTAAAGAATCTTGTCAATAGGTCCACCTCACCACACTTTTTCAAAGCAAGTAAAATCACAAAGCAAGACTTCTCCTCTATCACCAACCCATTTTCTTCCATATAATCAAAGACTACAAAAGCCTCTTCAAACATTCTATTATCTGAATACACTCTGAATAACATATCACACAGCTTTGTGAAAAAAAAGGTATCTTTTTTATCAAAGAAAGCAATGATATCCAAAACAGGGTCACAATGGTTCTCATCAGTCACAATATAATTCAAAATATTCCTCATTTCTGCAAAATTTTGGGCATGGTAGAGTGTAGAAATGAGGCCTGCGTAGTACTGAATGTCAGGCTTACAGGTACCAAGGGAGTAATTTGCTTTGAAGAAGCTGAAAAATGCTAAGCATGATTGAGGTAGGCAGGGGTTTGAGAGAACAAGGTGAGTAACGTGGGGTTTGATGTATGAGCGCAAACAATGCAGTTCTGTAGCTTGCTGAAAATAATTAGAACCTGGATTGTTAAGAGTATAGGCAATCTTCCGAACACTTCCATGGTTGGACATGAATGACAAGTTTGAAGGGAGCAGCACAGTCTTGTTCTTCAAAACCCTAGAATAGCTCTTCAGAAACATCACACTTAACAGAAATTCCGAAGTACCAAAACTAAAAGAACTTAATTTTAAACAGAACTACTCTTTCCACAGATAGTTAGGATCTTGAGTAGAGGTATGCGGCTATAAAAGACCAGAAAAATACAAAACAAATCAACACTAACAAAGCCCATAGACACTTCTGATCAGAAAGTGAGACTGAAAGTGTTGCTGAAGCAAAGTAGAGGAATTTCAATGAGAGTAAACATTCTGATATCGTCACAGGGATCTTGACAAAATAGTTCAGGTTCTTTAGCTGCAAGTACACACATACACATGTTACTAGTAGAATTACTCACGACAAATACCCTAAACTAGATAGGAGATGACATCCACAACTAGAAAAATATAGAAAACTACTCACAATAGAAATCCTGTAAGATTACACTGAGAAAAGAATGATTATAAAGAAAACATGGCATTCTTCAATACCAATGTTGAGTTAGCAAAAATTTACATGTTGAACTTGGAGATAAACATGATGATGCACGTTATTCGACTCTTGGTTTCAGTTTATAAACCGGTAAAAATATCATCATAAAACGATGAATCTGGCAGTAAGAATCAAAGCTAACAGATCAAATTTACTATTTGAACATGCCATATAAGCTACATATAGAAAGTGCACTCACAATCAGAAAACGTTTCAAAATGGCTATTACCCAGAACATTAATTCACCACCACAGATAGTAATTTTAGAGTAACACAACAGATGATGCAAAGAAAAATGGGAAGAAACGGAGAAGTAAATGAACGTAAGGATAATCAGAACAAAAATAAGTTCCAGAGAAACTAGAAACCTAGAAATTTTAGTGAAGCAGAGTAAAAGAAGAAGAGACAAGCTTTGCTTTACACAAGAATCAGTTAATTTCGTGAGCCTTTCTCTGAAAGCGTCCACCGCAGCTCAGAAAGCCAAGAGATGCAGAGGAGTTGAGCAAAGGCCAAAGGGGACCTGGCTTCTCTCCACTGCCCCTCCTTTCCTTGAAACGACACCATTTTAAGTGTAAAAGTTGACAACAATTATGAATTCTTCCCCAGGGTGTGTTATTAAAAACAAAAAAGGAATTCTTCCCCGGGGTGTGTTATTAAACAGGCCCAATTACATAAAGATATGTTTGTTGACTACATATACCACTCTGGTCCTATTTATAAGTCATTTTTAACTAATTCTCACATACCAAGAAGAATTAGTTAACTCATTAACCATGGGTTAAATTTCTAATTTAACCCTTATCTATGATTGGTTCGAAAAGTCAACATGAATGGATTCTTTTTGTTTATTACAATTAATAGGGGTAAAAAAGTACAAAATGTATTTAAAACTGGATTTATAAATAAGACCAGATTTTTTTTATCAAAAATGACTTATAAATAGAACCAGAGTGGTATATATAATTATATAAATTCCAATTGAACTACATGTACATAGTTATGTTTGGTGACTACATGTATATCTTTATGTACAGGCTGATAAAAAGGATATTTGATTAACAAAATTCCAATTGAACTACATGTATATATAAATTCCCTGGGAGGAGAACACTGGCCCTTGTAGTTGTATCTCTCTTTCATTTCATTAACAAGCATATGCAATCTCCAACAGTGACTAAACTTGCATAACTATGTACAAAACGCAGGGAGGGAGGGAGAAGATATATATATATTCTCCAACATTCAAGCTTTGGTTTTCTGTTGATGCAAAGAAGACAAGTTCAGAGGCATATCTTTATTGAAAGATTCTGAATTAAGAAGAAGAGCATCTTCAACTTGGTAATAATGTTTTATCAATAATACACAGGGCAATGCTTGCATTCCAAATCATCTCAAATATCCTTATTATCAGCATGCATTCTGTTGGTGCTTGTTGATAGACCCCAACACCATTAGGAGGAACTGAACTAGATGACATTGTTTCACTCTCAAATGGAGATGATATTAACTAGAACTGAAACATAAAAAGTAATGTAGTTCTAGTTTAAGTGAAAAGAGCAGCGTACAGAAGACATAAAAAAATGGCAGATTACGCTATAAGAAAAATGGGAAACAAAAGAAACATTCATATTGCCTCAATTTACTGAATATTGCCAACAACTTACTTACCCTGAAGAAGCTTCATCATGCTCACAGTCTAAAGCATTCTTGACTTTTCACAAACTAGCAGATTTTAACTTCAATTAATCTTGCATACAGGTACTTCTAATGTTTGCCCCATTTAAACAGTACTTCTAACATATCCTTCCCACACTCCGTCTCTGTTACCGAACTTGCCCCATATTGACCTCACTTGCATCACCATATTACTAGTGCATACATATCTCAAGTCTATAAATTCATTTCAAAATTTTGAAAAATGTTACGTATACATACAGACACACTCTGAGAAAGTCAATTCCTTTCTAGGATTTGATTTTCTCATAAAATTACTGTATATTGGCAGCCAAAATAAAAATATGAACAAGCATCTAAAGGAACGTATTCGTAATCTAAATTCCTAAGCTGAACTGTACACGAAAAAAAAAATTAAATGGATTGCCGTGAATCTGCAACTTTTTTTAATCCCCCCTCTGTCCAATAAAGAATCAATGAATCAGTGGGAACATACTCCCGTAAGTTAGATACAGGACATACATACATCAAAAAAAAAAAAAAAAACAAACAACCTTGAAAAAGACGATCAGAAATCCGTGCTTACCCAGCTTCAGCCCAACGATTTATAGACATATGGTGAGTTCAGGAATATGGACATATGTTAAGTTCTGGCTTCTTGCCCAGTTCCGCCCAACGATTTACTGGATCAATAGGTAGCGATGCTGGAGCAAATTGAACCAGAAAAAATAACCAGCAGAATCAAACGAAAATGAGAACAAAATCGAAAAAGCGGAACAGCAGAAGCAAATCGCAAGAACAGATAAGTTGAGAATGAAATCGCAAAAGCAAATCGCAATAATAAATAAATAAACTAAAAAAACCAAATACTTACATGACGGCTGATGGAGAGACGACGGAGAGAGGAGGGCTATGGGAAGGACCGACGGTCAACGGTGGTTGCCTGGACGGAATTGAAGAGAGGAGAGCTGTGCGAGTGTGCAACGCATTTCTCAATCTCTCAAAACAATGACAGTGGAGCTGTGGAGTCGAGAGTCTCGAGTCTCGGCAGGCAGCACATTCAACTCTGAACAAATGAAGAATTTGGTCTGGTTCAAAGGAAGGGAGGTACAGGATATTAACGGGGGGAGGGGAAAGGAGGGGGGGGGGGGGGGGGGGGGGGGGGGGGGGGGGGTTGCGAGAAATTTTAATATTATTTTATTTAGACTAAATGAGAAGGGAAAGAAATGAAATAATTTTAATGTTATTTTGTTTGATTTAGGAGGAGAAAGAATGAAAAATATTTTTATATAAACAACTTCGTCCTTATTTTATTTAACCTTTTTTTTTAATTTGTACTTGGTAAAATATAATTATAAATGATATTTAACTTATAGAATTATAATTATATTATTATTAGAATTGAATATATATATATATATATATGCTAAAGTATATATTTAGTATTTTATATTTGTATTAAGTTTCATTTTAATCCTTTAAGTTCAAAAAGTGTATCTTTAGTCTTTCAATATTAACACCGTTAGTTTCTTCTAACGAAAAATACTGATTTATCAAATTCACATTAGTTTAATCCTAACTGGTTGCCTTGTCAACTCAAATTTTTTAACAAATTCATATTTTAATTAAAATAATAATGAAAAAATTAAATTCTCAATTTTAATCATTTTTTTCATATGCTATCCATTTCTAATCGAAACCCTCTTCTACGGCCAAGGGTGGAAACATGTCAAGCCAGACCTATCTTATAATAGGGTGGCCTGAGCCTAACCTGTGGCCTGTTGGAGGCATTTTTTTCTGCCTAAGCCTAACCTACCCTGACGTGAAACCTGTTAAAGATGGCTAAATTTTTCAAGATACTAATTATCCAAAATACTTTAAACAGGCCAAAAACATGACGAAATTACATAAATAAATACTAATTATCCAAAATACATCGTAAAATATGAAACCAAATACAACAACATAATAATTTTCATTATAAGTTCACTAATTTAGACCAAATCAATGATTACAATTAAAAGAAAAATAAGGCACCGTCACTGCCTTCACAGAATCACAGTGAGAATCAAAGAAAAATACTGTGAACTAAAAGCACAGCTTCACAATTGCATAATAAAAAATGGGAAACGAAAAATTATAACAATGACTAAGCTAAGGTTTAGGATTATCTAGTAGTAACAAATAACTGTATGTTTGTTGGAGTAGCTGAATCAGCTACTGTTCTTAGATTTCAAGTAGAGTAAAATGAAGTCTATGGAGTGAGGACGTTTGCCTTGACTATTTTCCTATTTGAAATAATAACTTCTGACTTTTGAGATAGCTTCAATCTCTTTTCTCATATTATGGAACACAATTCCCTTCCTTTCATGTACACGAAGTCCTTGAAGCAGAATCTTCCACCGAGAAGATTATTTGTTAGGCGAGCATTTGTGAACTACAAGTGGAAAATTTTTTTTTTCCCATTTAATTGCTACGTTTGCTGTTGTTCATGCTCATTAAAAATAATAATCTTGATTCTTTACTATTGCCATGAAACCTGCTAACCAAGGCCATGGAGATTTCTATTTAAAATGTTTCATATAACTCCTTTCTGATTTATGCATTTCCTGGACTATATACTTTAATGTCTGACTAATATATCTCCCAATTGACCATATTCCTACACGGCCCAGTTCGGCATTATAACTACCCAAACACTATACAGAGCTTCACACTTTTAGTCAAAAATCACATCTTCATTCAAATCCTACTTCTGGCGTAATCTCCGATTAACACTCGGTTCACATCTTACGAAAAATCAGATTTTCACACTTTTAGTCAAAAATCACATCTTAACAATTTTAGTCAAAAATCAAAACTTTGCAATAAACTTCAAATATTGAGAATACATAAGCACCATTAACTAAGCCTATGGGTAAATCTTTGACTAAATAGACTCACAACAAACTTGACGATAACAAGAAACAGATCTGATGAAAACTTGGCAAGAAGAGAACAACACAAGCAAATTGCAAGAACACCAAATAATTACCTGAGCTTAGATATTCCGATGCCCCGCCAAGAAAGAGAGAGGAGAGTTGCGAGTCTTCGACCGCCTACAGAGAGAGGAGAGGACAGCGACTAGGTGACTCAGAGAGGGATGTGTGTGAGTTAGTTTCATCGGTGACTCGAGGACGGAGAGAGATGTGTGACGGCGAGAAGACGGAGTACTGGAGATGAGACGTGGCTAAACAAGGAATGGGTTAGGTTCACTTTCAGCGGTTGGGTCAGTGATTTTGCATGGTGTGTTGACGAAGGGTGTGTTTGGTTCAATGGAGGTTAGGTTAAGTGAGATTTACTTAAGTTAGGTTAGAGGAGGTTATAATATTGTTTGGTTCAAACAGAGATTAGGTTAGGTTTGGTATCTTGTTTGGTTCAGGAGACAGGAGGTTAGGTTAGGTGAGTTAATTATAAGTGGACTAAAATGTCCTTCTACATATTTTCCTTCTTCTTTTATAATGTATTAGGAGGCGGCAGCAACGACGACTGGATCTACAGGAGCCGAGATGACGTTGGAGGAGTAGCGTGGCGACGGAGTCGACTGCAGAGCGTGTGAACAAGATGAGAGAAAATGGGATTTTGGGCATGAGAGGGAATGAAACAAAGTGACGAGAAAATGGGATTTTGGGCAGGAGAGGGAATGAAACAAAGTGACGACTTTTTACAGGGGAGGGCAGTGCTGGAATTTTAAAAGATTGTCATGGGCAATTTAGTCACAATTAAAGACAAATATTCTTTCACCTAGGAAAAACCTCAATTTTGGAGGGTTCACAATCTAGGTTAGGTGACCACTAGAAGACAAAAAACTATCCAACACCTAACCTAACCTCCTTCCAACTAAACACCAGTTTTGTAACTCCAACCCCACCCCATCCCAACCTAACCTAACCAAATAAAACCTTAAACCAAACAAAGTTGAAGAGCCAAAGGGAGGATAGGTGCGATTGGTGGAAGGGGTGGGTATATTTACTTGTTTGAATTGTCCGAGCAAAGGAAATTTGTTAGAGCAGAGGAAATGGGAGATGATCCTTTGTTTTATTTAAAAGTAGGAAAAGGCATTAAAACCAAAATTTTAGCTTCCCTCCCACACCCTCTCCTCCCCTTAAACCAAAACCTTTAGGTACTATTTGGTATGTGGCATTAAATTTTGATGGATTAGAATTATGACTGGGATTAGGATAGATACTTTAAAAATATGTTTGGTATGAAGCAATAGTTGTAGGGAATAATTTTATTTATCTTATTTAATAAATAACCACTAATAATAAAAAGACTGAAATACCCATGATAGGCAGAGAAACAAAATCAAGGCTGAAGCTGTTTTGCATATCCTTGTTACCGTACTTGCGATCCCATTTAGAGTGACAGATGAAGGAGAGAATAGCGAGCATAGAGAGAGAAATTTGAACAGGAATTTGAAACGGCCAAGTATGATCGGAATCACAATTAGAACACAAAAGAAGGAAGTGTGATAGAAGAGGAATAACGAAGGCGACAATGAAGAACACAGACCAGGAGAGAGCTGCTTGGCAAAAATTGGATTGATCGACATACACACATTTGGAGGTATGATCTGAATTTCCTCAATTCGAGTACTTATCACAAAAATAGAGTGGGCAATGGAATGGGGAGGAGCCAAATCCAAAGAAAATCGTACCCCTCTTAAATGACTTCCTTTCTATTGCTATGCATACGTTAACACCTACAAGATGTTGGTTTGGTGAATAGAATGTATTGAAAGCTTTAAACTGTTGAAACCTCTATTGAGACTGAACGGGAAGAGCGATGAGATATAGTAGAAAGGGATGGAGAGAGCTGTATTGCTGACTCAGTTTTTTTGACTGGGAGTTTTTATAGTCAATAGGGGTTCTTTTTGTAATACCTCGAATTTTGAAATTTGAGGTTAGAAAATAAGCTTGAAATAAGTGGACTGCTAAGCCCCGGTTTAGCCGGATTCCAAATTTCGGTTAAGGGTAAATGACTCCAAAAGTGGATATGATTAGTGATAAATGAACACTTCTGGAAAAGATTATGAGAATTGTGAATTTTGCCATGATTTTGTATAATTTCAAAATAGTGGAATTGGATGGTGTAATGTGGTGTAATTGATGTCATGTTGTGTTATTTGGTCCTTGCAATTGGTTTGGAACATTAAATGGAAAGTTGGGAAATTTTGTCCATTGAAACTTCTTGCTAGGCAGTCTGTTTGTGTTGACGTTTTGAATAGGCAAATGATATCTTAAAATTCTGATATTTTCCAGTCTTAAATTTCAAATTCCAAACTTCAAAAATGGATACATAAATTGTGTCATTTCGTTTTGTGAGTTGGGAGTTCTGGTTGTCCAAAGTTTGATGTCGAAACTGGACTCTGTTTTGAGGCAGTAGTGAATTTTTTGTAATTCTAGAATTGTATAGTGATTTCTGGTAATAGTCCATATTTTTCCAGTAACGAGGACTTAAATAGCTTTCATTTGGCTTTGGATTCACCTTATTTCATTTTTTTAGAATTAGTTCAAATTTGGGGCAGGAATCTGCCAAAATTTTGTAAAAATATGAAATTGTTGGAAATTTAGTAAATAATTAGAAAATAATATTATATTATATTAAATCATCATCCACCTCCTCCATCAGCCCAAAACCGTGCCATTCAGCTGCAACGAGAGAGAGAAGGTTGTTAGATATGAATAGTTTTGATGATGTCAAATATAGATGTCAAGTATTAAGAGCAAAAAGTTTGAATAATATACTTATTCTCTACATTGACTAACTACTATGGGCCTGTTTGGTACGCTTGAATTGAGGTGGGTGGAAATGGAAATGGAATTCATTTCCATGCTGAAGTATGTTTGGTATGTCCATCAAATTGATGGAATTAAGCTTCCATCATATACCCCATGGAATTGTAACAAATTCCATGGAATTCTCATTTTACCCTTAAGATTTATAATTTCATATTATCATTTCCATCTATTACCCTCCACTACCTTTAAAAAAAAATAAAAAATAAAAAATTGAAGGACATTTTGGTATTTTTATACAAAAATTAGATCTCATTTCCATGACATACCAAACATACTTTTAGTCCCCATTTTCATTTCCATTTCCATATCCATTTCCATCAAAATCAATTCCAGTGTACCAAACGGGCCCTATATTTAATGTTGTATATCTTGTAGATTAGTCATAAACCCGATGGTGGGTTGATATGCCTCATATTTTAGAGAATGATCATCAAGAAGAAAATCAAGAGACAAGGGATTGAAGAAAGAAGTCATTGCAAGAACTAATGGGAATATTAAGCAAAGATTGAAGAAGATTGAAGATATTCAAGAAGACATCTAATTGAGCTATGAAGAATGATCATCAATTCAATAAGATATCTAGTTGGGTGATGAAGAAGAGGAAAAACAAGAAGAAAGAGATTGAAGAAAAAAGAACTTGTAAGATCAAATGAGAATATCAAGATCCAAGCTATTAGAAGTGATATAGGAGGTTTCTATGGTCAAACGGAAGTTGGAATGTGTCAATACAAAGCTAAAATGATGTATACAGAAGTTATGGTGCCTCCGGGGATGATTACTTGAGTAAGTGATGCGTGCTTCTGTCGCTAAAGCAATCAATTAATAACTAGGACAACCTACTAATGCAATATAGTGGCAACCTAGGTCATTCTCCCAAGAAGCAATATGTGGGTTTTCTCTAGAATTGAATTTAGGTGATAAAAAAAATGCAATGGAATGAACTTAAACTAAAATGCAAGACTCCTCTACCTAAATGCAAATGACTCTAAAATCTATATGAGAATGAAACTAACCTAATGAATTGGAATGCAATCTTTGGGGTTTTTTATGAAAGAGGAATTAAGATGCTAATAAAAAAGATCAAGAAAAAGTGAGACAAATAACAAAGGTTTAATTCAATTATGATGATGAAGGGGATAACTTAGGATTCACATGGATTCAGCTTTCTTAGCCATTTAATTTATTAGACCAAAGGGATTGATGAAATATTGGAATTAATAAATTTAATCACCTAATTGAAACATGGGAAACCCTCAAGCTCAATAACACCTAATCCACTAAAAAACTCATAATGGAGAAAAGCGATGGTTAATTAAATCCATTAAAACCCAATCACAATTGCTTAAGATAGTTTTGGAAATTATGTTTACAATTGCCTAATTAAACAATTCGACAATTAATCACCTTAATTAAACAATCAAGAGATTAAACCCAAATTGACAATTATATTAATAATGAAAACTCAATTAATAATCTAATTGACAATCAAAGGTTTGCAAACAAAAATCCCAATAATCATTTAAGAACAAAGCAATTCCAAAATATCAATTTAATCCAAATAAAAAATAAGTCTACAATCTAAAACTAGATTGTTCTCAATTAACACAACCCAAAATCATTTAAAACTAAATAATCCTAAGTCTTGAATCAAAAAGATAAAAGAAAGACACTCCCTTATAGTCTTCAAGTATAAGCTCCTAGGCTCTAACTTCCTCCATGCTCCTTCCAAATTACCTCTCAAAAGACTTAAGCTACCATGGAAATATTCTCTCCAACAAGCTCCTTACCCAGCACGAACATGGTTGGATGACAATGAATTAGATGAATGGAGAACGAAGGGAATTGGATATTGATGTAGTGGGTCCCGTGAACAAATCTAGATGTGTGCGTCGGTGGAGAAGATGAAATAGATATGATTTCTCTACAGTTGGCGTCCCTTTGCGTTGGTGTGAAATTGTGAAGATTCCAGCATCCTTCCGCGTCTGTCAGTGAGCGTCTTCCACCTCTCTCTCCGCGTCTGCAGTGCCTCCAGCGTATATCCGTGTATCCGTGAGTCTCAGCGTATTCCCCTCGCATATGTGACGGCTAGGGTAATTAAAAAGGAGGAGAAGAGAGCTTTTTGGGTATTAACTTGAGCCCATTAAAATCTAATAAGCCCAATAATATTCAACCGTTGGATATTCTTTTAGCTTTCAAGAAAATCTGCACCGTAGGATTTTCTAATATTCTTTTCCTTGTCCTGCAAGAATCTAATAAAATCGTGATTTATCATATAATTGGAAATATTTTCCAATCATAATATAACAATTAAAATATCATCAATTTAAGCCCAATAATATCATAATCCATTTAAATTTATATTATTTCCTAAAATCGACTAATTATTCAAATATTATCTAATAAATCCAAATTTGCCTAAAATAATCTCTAAAATAAATGAATAAGGTGAGATAAAATATATTAAAATTGTGATTTATCAGTAATCACTCGAGTAATAGGGCACTGCCTCATTTTGGAGGCGATTACTCGAGTGGCTACTCGAGTAATTTGCAAGTTACTTGAAGATCACTCGAGTGACCACTCGAGTAATGACACTCTGTTTTTCGCGCGTCAGAATAGAGCTTCGGTATTTTGGGCATATCTCTCTAACCACATGTCGAATTGATTTGAAACTGGTGGCATATGAAACTAGACTCCCAACACGAACTATGAACACCAAGATCACATTAAAAGGAGTTAAGATGAGAAAGATATGATCTGTTGAAGTTGACATATGAATCAGCATCTTGTACCAGAACAAGGTTCGGTATTTTGGACATAACTCTCAAAATACATATCAGATTGAGACAAAACTGGTGCCATATGAAAGTAGACTCAAAGAGCTTTCTATGTATATATAATTTATCACATTTCAAGTTATATACTAAGATCTATGCCTTCGGAAGTCGATGCTCGTGATTTCAGATTTTGTCTAAATGCAGAAGATATTCTTTGGATCATAATTTTCTGTACAAAATGAGTTTGGAGGTGATTCTTGTTGAATTGGAATGTAGATGATGAGGGCTTTCCGATGATATATAATTTTCCATGTTTTGAATCAAAATCAAGAATTCACTTGAAGGGCTTACTCGAGTAATCTACCGGATTATTTGAAAGCCACTCGAGGGCTTACTCGAGTAACATGTGAAGAAAAGTGAAGGCCACTCGAGTAATAAGGTATTTTCAAGATTTGAACGATATCACTCGAGGAATCATTTGAGTAATGAAGTAGGAAATGCTCTCGGCCAGAATTTGAATGGGATTACTCGAGGGCTCACTCGAGTAATGACCAAGGCTTGCTCGAGTGACCACTCGAGTAATGCTTCCCAGAAATACACAGCAACGTATTCGAAGACTCTAAAAATCATAGGATTAATTATGAAACTCATTCTTCTTGCTTCCAATCATTCTTACACTTCATTATATTAGTGTTTAATGTGTTTCTCCAGGAATACAATGAAGAGATGATGTGAAGAGAGAAAAACTGACTTTATGAAAGCGGAGCGTCAATGTTCGTAACGGCTAGTTTTTCAAATATGAAGAATGGTCAAATGAAGCAATGGGATTCTAACGGATATGTTGAAATACTCAAACGGTCATCAATTCTCATCAACTATAAATAGAAGATCATCCATATACATCATCGAAATGTCAACATCCTGACACTAATGCTCATCACACATACTCTCTGTTTCTTTAGCTTCTATATTATTTACTTTTGAGAGAGAAGTTATTTGTATTGTACTTCAGCAAGCATTGCCCTAATTTTCGCTCTCTTAATCTGAAACCTCTCTTCTTAGTGCGATTACTCTATGAGCTCGATCATCTTCGCTCGATCTCATTCTCATGTTTGTTGCTGCGGTGCTCTCGTCCCCGCACTAAATGAGTTCGTCGCCGCCACAACCTCGCTTGCTCTGATCTTGTTCGTTGTGACTTTTCACTGTAGTTGCTTTTCTATCTCTAGTATGGGTCTTGCTTTGCTTGGTTACATAGACTTGTACCATGAATGTGATTTGCAGACTCAGCATTTTAGAAAAGGTTGAAGAAGAGAACATCAACCTTGCGTTGTTGCGAAGGAAGCATCTTTTTGTCTTTTTAGTTTTAGTATACTGTAAGTGATGATAAGAAGGAGGAGGTTCTTGAAGTTAGTATTCTTCTTTCCCTCTTTAATTATTTATGATTTTACAACGTTGTTCTGCTTTGTGTTTCATTTGATTAGCTATGCAAGGATTTTTTTTGTTATGGTCTATAAGTTGTTATATTTCATGTTTCTACTCTCTGGCAACCCCATTCATCTGTTACCACAATTACGTGATACTTCAGTTGGTTCAAAAAGCACTCCCTTTTGAGGCCTTATTTGTTGAGTGACAGATTGCCCCATTTGATCCTACTAAGAAGAAGAAGAAGAAGAAGAAGAAGAAGAAGAAAGTTGTAATTATAGATCCTGCTGATGATTTAGTTGACAACTTGGCTAAGAAAACAGAAAACTTATCTGGTATCTAATTTAAACCAAAAGATATTTTTATTATTGTTGCTGATATTATCATTTGAGGTATCTCTAACTGTGCATATGCATGGTTCATTCTCATTTTTGTAGTTTCGGATGGGGCTGAGACTCCATTTGTTGGTTTAAGAAAGAAAAAGAAGAAGCAGACAGTAAGTCATTAAGTATTTATGTAGAATATTTTTGCACACAATCTCTGTTGAAGCCATTGGAATATATAATTATATGGGAGCAATATGATGCTTGTTTTTTGATTGAAGGTTGAAACTAGTAACTTTACTAATGAGGGTGGAGATGCTGCTGAAGATTTAGATGGTAAGTAGTTGTATTATTTATTGATGTGTGATAAACTGAACTCAATGACTGTATGTGTGTTATACTCTTGATGTCAAGTGAAGTTAGCTGAATAAGTGATGAACATCTAATAAATTTTGAACTCATTATATTGAATAAATCTAAGATAAGTTGCTCTTATCTCAGAGATATGGATTGGTAGAAAAGTTGAGTGAATATGATAAAAACATGATTCTTTCTTTCTTTTTTCTTTGTTTTGTTTTGTTTCTCATTGCCCTTTGTTTAGAGTCTAGAGTGAAAAGGGTGAGACAGGTAGAGCAATACAAAAAAAAAAGCCATATTTTTTTTAAAAAAATATCACTTTTTAGACCGGTTCTTAAAATAACCGGTCTTAAAGGTACTTTTAAGACCGGTTCTTAGAATAACCGGTCTTAAAAGTACCTTTTAGACCGGTTATTCTAAGAACCGGTCTAAAAAGTATGACTTTTAAGACCGGTTATTCTAAGAACCGGTCTTAAAAGTCTTGAAAAAAAAAATTTTAGATCGGTTTTTAAACAACCGATCTAAAATGTCTGGACTTTTTAGACCTGGTCTTCGAACAACCGGTCTAAAAAAGTAATTTTTAAGATCGGTTGCTCAACCGGTCTAAAAAGTAACAGACTTTTTAGACTGGCTATATCAAGACCGAATCCAAAACCGGTCTAAAAAATCATTTTTAACCGGTCTAAAAAGTCATTTTTCCACCGGTGATAAGTGAGTCTAAATAAGTTCTATAAATTCTCTCCTCAATGTTGATTAACTAATTGAAAATAATTTGTAATACTCTAGTGTAAATATGCAAATATTTCTATAAATCCTGAAGTCCTTAACAATTGAGTGTGTCAAGGTTGAAATCTCAATTGAATTCGTAGAAACCTCCACAGCAGGCAGAGTTTCAGTTTTGGTCTCGTGGTTTAATGCTGGGAATCAGTTTTGGTCTTGTGGTTTATTGGATTGATCTTCTTGCTTTTTAGGATCATTGAGTACATCTTTAGCTTGATTTTTTCATGATCTTTTTCATATAATGCACTGGTCTAGTGGCTCACCCTTGCTTTTGGTGGCTTATCTTTTTCCCTTGTATGTGCATGCACACACTTGTTTGTGTTGAGAAGTAAATTTTTTAATTAGAACAATGCTTTGTCAATGTACAGGTTATATCTTCTAAACTTGAAACATTTTGTGTCTCTGCGATTCTCACTGGACTTTAACGTGTTAGAGTTTTAACTTTCTGTTCCATAAGAAAATCTGGGCTCATGAATAATGTTAACCAGCAACAGCTTCCCTTGCCAAACAATAATCTAGGCACACAAACCCACCCTCCATTGGGTGCAGGGATCCTCCAAAACATGAATCCCTTTATGACCAATATGCAAACGATGATCAATCCTCTTCCATTCATGCATGCTGCTAATAATTTTCATCCATTGCAAAACAATCAGTTGGTTTTGCATTATTTCACTTTGGCTAGTCAGTAAATGGTGTTGGCAATATGTATTCTATTCAACAGCATGTACCATAGTAAAATAGTGGTGGCTATTGTTTTTAGTATGAATCTGATTATTATAGGCAAATCCTATGAACAATGTCAAAGCTAATGCTCACCCTAATTGGAAAGGTTCACCTAGCAAAAACTTCAAAAATAATCCAAATCGAGGAAGGTTTCAAGGAGGGTATGCAATTTTCTTCTTTCTTCGTAGCTCTTAATTTATTCTGTTTACATATGATGATGACCAAGTGACTGTCTACATCTAACTGATCTAGATTTCAAAAGTCTAAGTTTAATGATATGAATAAAGGAAAGAAGACATTTGGGGCTCCAAAAGAAGATCGCCACAAATGTTTGAACTTCTCTAACTTCTTACAATGCCTATTCTGCTTTAAGATAGTTCTTAATAGCCAGCTATGATTGCAATTTTCTTCTAGCTTTGCTATAGCTGGTGTAACATTCCTACTTTCCTTCTATTTTTCTGGAAATTACTTTATGAATTTATTGTTTTTTTCCATCAAATTTCAACAATTATTCAATATCAATAATGAAATGGAAATTTAAAATTCATAACAAAAACTAAAGACAATCACATAATCTTAGGTTTTACATTTACATTATGCTTCTTTTATGTGAGTTTGGTTTTCCATATAAAATCATTACTATCAATTATATTTTGATTTTATTAAAAAAAGAAATTGAGCTCCATTTTCATAAAAGCATTTTGGAGCCCTTCGTGCTCTAAGGGTGCTATATATCGTTAACAGTTATTTGACTCATACTTGTTGAACAAACAAGATTCAACAATGAGAAGGCAGGAAATTCTGGTGTTAAATATATGGAACAAATCAGGGAACAGAAAAGGTAGCTGCTATTAGTCTTTCAATTTATTTTCATCTGCGGAATCAGTTTATTGCTTTAATGACATATTTCACTCATAAACTTGTGTGAATATAGGCTAATTCAAATGAACTTACCCTTGTATAGATGACTCCTACTTTACTGTTTGGGAGTCAAGTCTCTGTCTTGTTACTACTCATTTACTACCAACATATAAGGAGATGCAAGTAGCACTTCCTGAGCAGAATCTTACTTAAGTGGAGTGGCCATGGCTCCACTATATGGTGCAAGAAATCCCTCACAATTGGCATACCCATCATCAACCAAGTAATATTGACCTTGTGGAACTCTTAAGTGAAATCTGACCCCTATGGCTTTTTCTTAATAGTTGTTTCATATCATTTGCATTCATGTTTACTTATCTTTTATTTTGTACTCTCAATCACCAACTAATCGATCGACTAAATAGAGCTAAAATTACTCATTTTGGTACTTAGTGATCAATCCTCGAGAGAACGATACTCTACTCACTTCTATATTACTTGTTGACGACATTGTACTCTTCCACTTTCTAATAGACCATTTACACTCGTAACAAGTTTTTGGCGTTGTTGCCTGGGATTGCAATCATTAATATCAATACCAAGTAATTCTAATACTAACTTGGTCTTTATATTATATTATATTTGTTTTTCTTTTTGGTGTTTTGTGTTTCTTTTCAGGCTTTTGCTTAGTGTATGATCAGATCGAAGGAGACTGAACTACAACCTCTTGATTTTGAGATCGAAAGAACTTGTTGAAGAAATTGAAGAGTTCGGAAGCAGTCTACTTCAATCCTAAGCAATCCGATGGCAAATCCAGGGGGAGAAACAATAGATACCAAAACACTCTGTGACTATGCAACACCAACAATCATTGAGACAAACTCTGGAATTAGGAGACCACCAGTAGTAGGTAACAACTTTGAAATCAAGCCTACAATTATCCAGATGATACAAGCAAATATCAGTTTGGTGGTTTACCAATAGAAGATCCTAATGCACATATATCCAACTTCCTAGAAATCTGCGACATATTTAAGCATAATGGTGTTACTGATGATGCCATTAGACTTAGACTTTTCCCTTTCTCACCTAGGGATAAGGCTAAGAGTTGGTTACAATCACTACCAGTAGGAAGCATAACTGCATGGGAGATCATAGCGCAGAAATTTTTGGAGAAATACTTTCCTTTAGCAAAAACTGCTAAATTGAGGAATGAAATTGCGTCATTTACCTAGCATGAGCAAGAAAGCCTCTATGAAGCATGGGAAAAATATAAGGAGTTGCTAAGGAGATGTCCTCATCATGGGTTACCAAATTGGTGGCAACTGCAAACTTTCTATAGTAGGATAATGCACATCTCCAGAATTCTTATAGATGCTATAGCTAGAGGATCTTTATTGGGAAAAAATATAGATGATGCTTACAATCTACTTGAGGAAATGGCAGCCAATGCATATCAATGGCCTTCTGAACGTAGCAATTCAAAGAAAGCACTTGGAGTATACAAGCTGGATGTCCTTACTACTTTGTCTTCTTAAGTTACATCTATATCCAAGCAAGTAGGATCATTGACAATCCAAGCAAATGTAATCAGAACTCCCACTGAAGCTTGTGATCAATGTGGAGGACCTCATGTGAGCAAGCAATGTTAAGAAGGATACTCATTCATGCTGGACCAAGCCCATTTCATCAAAAATCAAAGGAATGACCCATTCTCAAACACCTATAATCCAGGTTGGCAAAATCATCCAAACTTTAGTTGGAGAAATAATCAAAATGCATTCAAGCCGCAAGGGAACTACCAGAAACAAGGTTTTCAACAACCAAATCCACCACAACAGAAAGTGAATTTGGAGGATGCACTAGCTCAACTAAACATGAATACATCTCAATTCATGGCCAGGATTGATGCAACAATAAAAAACCAAGAAGCCTCAATAAAGAACTTGGAGATCCAGATGGGCCAAATTGCAAATATGCTGAATTCTAGGAAACCAAGAACTCTACCAAGTGACACCGAAAGAAACCCAAGAGAACATGTGAAGGCTGTTGTACTAAGAAGTGGTAAATAATTGAAAGATCCTGTAATTAAGAAGAAGGATGACAAAGAAAAGAAAGAAAGTGGAGAAGAACAGAAGGAGGATGATGTGATACTAGGAAGAATCAACTTTCCAGATAATCCTCCTCCATATATACCACAAGTTCCATACCCTCAGAGACTCACAAAAGCAAAGTTAGACAAGCAGTTTGGCAAGTTTCTAGAATTTTTCAAAAAGCTACATATCAACATTCCTTTTGCAGACGCTCTTGGCCAAATGCCCAATTATGCAAAATTCATGAAGGATACTCTTTCAAATAAGCATAAGCTTGGGAATTTGAAACAGTTCCACTTACTGAGGAGTGTAACTCTATTCTCTAAAAGAAATTACCTCCAAAGCTAAAAGATCCAGGAAGCTTCTGTATACCTTGCACCATAGGTCAATGTCACTTTGAAAGAGCACTTTGTGACCCTGGAGCAAGTGTAAACCTCATGCCTCTATCTGTCTACAACAAACTTGGTCTTGGAGAGGTGAACCCGACCACAGTTTCATTACTTTTGGCTGACCGTTCAATAAAACATTCAAGGGGTATCTTAGAAGATGTTCCGGTGAAGGTAGACAAATTTATATTCCCAGCTGATTTCATAATACTTGACATGGAAGAAGACCAAGAAATCCCTATCATTCTTGGGAGGTCATTTCTTACAACTGGGAGAACGTTAATAGATGCGCAACAGGGGAAGTTAACTTTGTGAGTTCAAGATAATCATGAATCCTTCAACATTTTTAAGGCTTTATCTTTCCAGATGAAGGTGACACTTACTACAGAGTCGATACATTGACCAGCCACACAAAAGACATGGTGAACAAAATCTGCATGGATCAACCATTAGTAATGGGAATGGTAGATGTATCAAAATCTACTAATCCAAAAGTCTTGGAGCAGATAAGGTACCTGGAAGCAAATTCCTCAATTTTTATCAAGAAACCATATAAAGATCTTGGGGAAAGGCCGAGTAAGTCGGTACCATCAACAGAAAAAACCACCAGTATTGGAGTTGAAAATACTACCATCCCACTTGAAGTATGTTTATCTGGGAGGAGATTCAACATTACCTGTAATCATCTCTGCAACTCTTACTCCTAAAGAAGAAGAAAAGTTATTAAGAGTTCTAAGGGAGTATAAACTAGTATTTGGATGGTCAATAGCTGATATAAGAGGGATTAGTCCTTCCATTTGTATGCATAAGATCTTAATGGAGGATAACTACAAGCCATCAGTCGAGCACCAGAGAAGACTCAATCCGAACATGAAGGAAGTGGTGAGAAAAGAGGTAATAAAGTGGCTGGATGCTGGCATAATCTACCTAATCTCAGATAGTCAATGGGTAAGTTTGGTTCAAATTGTGCCAAAGAAAGGTGGAATGACACTAGTGCCTAATGAGAAAAATGAACTAATTCCACAACGAACGGTGACTGGATGGAGAGTGTGCATCCACTACAGAAAGCTCAATAAAGCCACCAGAAAATATCACTTCCCTCTGCCATTTATAGACCAGATGCTTGACAGACTAGCAGGGAAGCCTATTATTGTTTCCTAGACGGGTACATAAGATATAATCAAATTACAATTGCACCAGAGGATCAAGATAAAACAACTTTTATATGTCCATATGGTACCTTTGCCTTCAAAAAGATGCCATTTGGTCTATGCAATCACCAGCAACATTTCAAAGGAGTATGATGGAGATCTTCTCAGACATGGTAGAAAAGTTCATTGAGGTATTCATAGATGATTTTTCAGTTTTTGGAGAATTATTTGATCATTATCTTTCAAATTTGGCCAAAGTCTTGCAACGTTGTGTGGAGACAAACTTGGTTCTAAATTGGGAGAAATGTCATTTTATGGTGAAAGAAGGAATAGTGCTGGGTCACAAGGTATCTAATTGAGGCATTAAAGTGGACTGAGCTAAGATTGAAACAATTCAAAAGCTACCACCTCCTTCCTCAATCAAGGGTATTCGGAGTTTTTTGGGACATGCTGGCTTTTATAGAAGATTAATCAAGGACTTCTCAAAAATCACAAAGCCACTTTGAATGCTATTGGAGAAAAACACTCCCTTTATGTTTAATAAGGAGTGTTTATTAGCCTTCCAAACTCTAAAAAATGCCTTGACTTCTACACCAGTTATCATATCTCCAAATTGGAATCTTCCATTTGAAATGATGTGTGATGCAAGTGATTATGCAGTTGGAGCTGTTTTAGGCCAAAGAAGAGACAAGATCTTCATGCTATCTATTATGCTAGCAAAACACTCTCAAAAGCACAGTTGAATCATGCAACAACAGAAAAAGAGCTTCTAGCAGTTGTGTCTGCATTCAAAAAATTCAGAACATATTTGATCGGGTCAAAGGTCATTGTTTGGACGAACCACTCAGCAATCAAATACTTGATTGAGAAGAAAGATGCTAAGCCCAAACTGATCAGATGGGTGCTTCTACTTCAAGAATTTGACTTGGAGATCAAAGACAAAAAAGGGACCGAGAATCTTATTGTTGATCATCTTTCTCAGTTAGAACCACTTGAATGAAAGAGAGAATCACCAATCCAGGAGAATTTCCCAGATAAGCAACTTTTTATCATGCAGTCACAACCTACTCCTTGGTATGCTGATTTTGTGAATTATTTGGCAAGCGGAGTAATGCCTTATGAACTTTAAAGTGTAAAAGAAGAAGTTTCTGGTTGATGTAAGGCATTACTTTTGGGAGGATCTATTCTTATACAAACAATGCCCAGATCGAATTATCAGGCGATGTGTTCCTGAAGAAGAAATGAACAGTATCTTAAATCATTGTCATTCATCCCCATATGGTGGTCATTTTGGAGCAAATAGAACAGCTACTAAAGTCCTTTAATCAAGATTTTACTACCCTACACTCTTCAAAGACGCTCACATAATTGTGGCAACCTGTGACCAATGTCAAAGAACGGGAAATATCTCAAGGAGACATGAGGCCCCTTTAACCAACATCTTAGAAGTTGAACTTTTTGATATATGGGGGATCAATTTTATGGGGCCTTTTCCATCCTCATTTAGCAATCAGTTCATTTTAGTAGATGTTGATTATGTCTCCAAGTGGGTTGAAGCAGCTGCTTTTCCTACAATGATTCTCGGGTGGTTGTGAAGTATCTGAGGAAAAATATTTTTACAAGATTTGGAGTGCCTAGAGCTATTATCAGCGATGGAGGAAGGCATTTTTGTAATCAGTAGCTTCAGTCTGTGTTAGCTAAATATGGAGTAACTCATAAGGTTGCAACTCCATATCATCCACAAACTAGCGGGCAGGTAGAAATCTCAAATAGAGAACTAAAGTGGATCTTAGAGAAGATAGTGAATTCCAACAGGAAGAATTGGGCTCAAAAGTTAGATGATGCATTCTGGGCTTATAGAACTGCCTTCAAGACACCAATTGGTACATCCCCATATCAATTGATCTACGGAAAAGCATGCCATCTTCTAGTAGAAATGAAGCACAAAGCATATTCACTACAAAAAAAGTTATTTAGTAGCGGTTAAAAATGATCATTAGTAGCGGTTCATTAAACCGCTACTAAAACACATGTTGCAAGTGCATTTGTAGCGGTTATTAAAAACCACTACTCAAGCAAAATAACCGCTACTTTATTTGTGGCGGTTCAATCCCACCACTACAACACGCCATAAGCCGTAAGCTTTTTCTGGGATATTTGTAGCAGTTATATAACTGCTGCAAATATCAAAAAAGAAAATTTTCAAGGCGAGAAAAGAAAAATGAATTTTTTTTGCTCATTTGTAGTGGTTTAATAACCGCTACTAATAGAAAATTCCTAAACTTAGTAGCCGTTCTAGAACCGCTACTAATTTCATCAAATTCAAAATTCCCGCCAAAAAATTAATTTCAGTTTAAACCAGGCACGTCAATTAGTAGCGGTTTAATAACCGCTACAAAAATTAAGAAAATTTTAAAAAAATACAATAATTTTTTTCTATTATTTTGATATTAAATTAAATATTTTATTTTTTTTATTAGTTTAACTAATTTAATTAGCTTATTATTCAATAATTTAGCTCATTTATAAATTAAAAGGAATAATTTAATTTAATTGGATAAGTATAAAAATTGTATTGATAATATTATTAAGGATACGTAGGTAATAAGGAACTATTATGTTGTCTACTACAATGTAAATGTGTATGAAAAATAGATGAAAATGAGATAAAGCTCTAAAATATCTGGAAAAAGAAAATGGTGAGAATAGTTTTTATGTGAAGGAAAGAAGTATTGAAATAAAAATTTAAAAAACTTGTTACCATATTTGATTGTATTATTAAGCTCCTCAACACATACAAAAAAATTTGTAAATGAGAGAAAATGAAAGAAGGATATGGTGAAAAGAAATAGGGGAGTGTTTGAAATGAGATGATGTAGGGGTATTTATAGGAATCTGCATAGTATTTGTAGCGGTTAATGTATCCATTTTGTAGCGGTTTTTAATTAGTAGTGGTTATTTTTATTTTTGTAGAGGTTTAAAAACCGCCACAAATATTATTTTATTTTTTAAATATTTTTTTCTAGTTTTTTAAAGACAAAAACATAATTTGAATTTGATCACTCATCTTCACCATCCCTACAGAAATTATGTAGAAACATTATTGTTAGTGATGTATTATTAAATTTAAAAAATTTAATTTAAATGATGTGGACTTAAAAAACGCACCGCAGTAAAGGTAAATTGTCATCGCCTTCAGGAAAGTAGTTTTCAAAATCAGCTAGCTGAAATGGCTCACTCTCTTAGGCAATGTTATCGCCTTCACCTATGTCGTAAAGGTCTCGTGGCTTTAAATGAATGACCATGTGCCAATCACTGTGCCTCTCGTCCTCGACATTATAAACCTAATGTGCCTCTAAAGCAAGAATATACGACTCATCATCTTGAAAAGTACCAGTATGAATTGGCCATGAGAAATTGACTGATGTGATCCCTAAGTCGTCAGTTGTTAGTCCCCGAGAAGTAGTGGTATTTGCCCACAAACACTTGAACAGCGTCACGGAGAAACGACCTTGATAATTAAGTTCGACCACATCAAGAAGCTTTCTATAGTAAGGGATGCCTCCGTACTACATGTTGGCGTCACTGCTGCTCACATAACTCCTTGTCCCAAATATACCATAAACACCCAAATTTTGAGTTTGCAATCCTTGATCCCATGAAACTATGCAAAACTTAAAACCATTGACATTGTATGTTGTAAACCATTTTGCATGATCAAGAGGGCCGATTGTGAGAGCTCTGAAATCTGGTGAGTGTGGGTTGTGGTCATTTAGTATTCTGCATGCAAACCAGGTCAGGAATTCTCTGTTACCTTTTGTCAACTTATGAGAATGTTTGTGTACGGATCCTAATTTGACGATTAAAATGACTTCTGAATTCCTTGCAATTAATAATGGAAAGGCGATAATGAAATGAAAGTGAGAAAAGTTACGAAAGATATAGAATAACATGTGAGTGTACAATTCTTACTGTATGAAATATTCAACTTGAATGCATTTAATCAAGACAAGTCTATGGGCTTACAACTTGTCATTTGCCGTTAGTTTGAAGTTCTCAGTTCCTCCAACTGGTTTACTAACATGAGGGATAAATTCTTCTGATGTTGGTGCAGGTTCATGACAATCGTTAACATGAGGTGGGCTGTTGAAAGCCATCTCAAGGTCATCAAAGTACCTTGAACAAAAACACAGCACCTCATCCCCTATATAGCATTCAACTATAGAACCATCAGGCCACGCCTTATTCCTTACGTAAGATATCACTGCTACAAAATACCATTTTTTTGTAGTGATTGTGCATTAAAAGCATTACATTTTGACTTAAAGGCAACTGGTGAGAAAATGCTTCTCCAACTCAATGAGCTTGAAGAATTTAGACAACAAGCTTATGAAAATATAAAGTTATACAAGGAGAAGACAAAAATGTGGCATGTAGAAGAATTTTGAGGAGAGAATTCACACCAAAACAAAAAGTGCTTTTATACAACTCAAGGTTAAAGCTCTTTTCAGGAAAGCTGAGATCGAGGTAGTCAGGTCCTTTTACTGTGATTCAAGTATGGCCATATGCAATTATGGAGATTCAAGATGGTGATAGAAAATTCAAAGTGAATGGGCAAAGGCTCAAAGAATACAATGAAGTTGCACTCAACACTTTGAAATTTGTCATCACTTTTGAAGAACTAACAGGTAAGTCCTCAACCTAGTAATTTTTTAAAAAAAATAAAAAAAACAAAAAGAAAAAAAAATTTGGTTAGGTCTTTGTCTAGCTAAAGATGTTAACGAAGGGTGGCTATCTGGGAGACAACCCAAAACTTCTTTCCTACTCACTCATTTATACTCTTTCAAACTTCTTTCCTACTCTCTCATTTTTCTTTCATACTCACCAAAAAACACTGCACTGGGTTGAGATTTTAGTTTTCACCAGTTTCATTTTAAGTTACCATGGAGGAATCTCTTGCAAAGCTTAAGAACGGGTTCCCCACTCTTCCCAAAGATGTGCTCAAGAAGATCTATAACAGTTGACTTGAAAGGATGAAGATATTCAAGCGTTTGGGCTTTCCTGTGGACATACGATGGATCATTAAAGCTAAGGTATGTTTAGCAGGTAAGATTCATAAATCATTTGTTAAACCTTTGCCAGGAATGGGAAGAAGTTCTTACTCCAAAAAGAGAAAAGCTAAAAGGATGAACGTTTGTCATAAATGTGCAAGGTGGAATTGTGATCACCGTTGTAGGAGTAAAGGTATGGTTTCTATAAATCGAGAAGATAAAATTAAATTTATAAAGGATGGACTGAGTAAGGAGTCACTAGATGATATCATTTAAACTCTTGAGACGCATCCGAGTGGTGATGTTCATCATATTCTTCTTGATTTAACGGACATATTCAATAGAGAAAAAGAGCGCTATTGTCTTGGGAATCTTACGTTAAAAGACCCTATTTTCCAGTTTATAAGAAAACTAGATAGGAAGCAAATCCTCGATTCATAGAAAATGTTTAAGCTGTTATTGGACGTAAAACCAGAGGAAGATGTGAGTCAAAACCATAACTACTGTGCATAATCATGCTTTTGTCTAATCGTCTTACCTTTTTCCGTAGCTTTTGTCTAATCTATCTTATCTTTTGAGCAGCTTTTGTCTAATATATCTTATCTTTTTAGTAACTTTTGACTTTCTTTCCCCTTCTTCTTCATGCAAATTACACCAGTCATTCGTGTCATAATTTTTTCAAAATATTTTGAAAAATGCGTGATTTGTATGATTTTGTTGTCGTTGCTTTAGTGTTATATATATGTACTCTTTCATTTGTAAATATGCATACTTCCACTTGTAAATATGCAGTCTTCCTCTTGTAAGCACAATTGGTCTGAGAGAAAAGAAAAGAAAAATGGTATCATATAAAGATGTAGATTTACATCTATTTGCATTTTTGGTGAAACTAATATGGGTAAGGATGTAGAGTTTATAATAGCAACAAATGAACTTGGAAGTGTAATATCCCAATTATTGATTAAGGGATAATCATGATTATTAATGATAATTATGAATTTATTGGAATTATTAAGTGTTTTATGACTATATTAATTAATGTCATAATTAGTGGAAATTGGAAATATTGGTGCATGTGAGTGGTATTTAAGATCAAGGGTTGTGATTCCTTGACCGTGGGGTGGAATCCTATGTGTTGTGATGTGGTGAGCTCATTGTGGGAATGCATGAGATGTTGACAAGTGGCAATATGGGGGTGGTTGGATATGAGCACATGAGGACAAATGATTACTTTTTGCTCCTCCTCTCCATTTCTCTCTCTCTCTCTCTCTCTCTCTCTCTCGTGCTCTCTCTCTTTTCTCTCTCTCTCTCCATTGTTGAAGGCAAGGAATGAAGGAAAAGCTTGATTTTTGGGTAAGTAAATGATCTCCATTGCTCAAGTTCCCTTCTTAAATGTTGATCCTTGAATCATGGGTTTCATTTTGGTGTGTATAATGTAGCCATTTGGTGCTGATTCGTGCCACACGAAAATCTGATTGTTGGTGAATCAAGAACTCTCTTTGGAGAAGTTGATAAGGTGAGTGAAACTAACCTATCTATCTAAGTTTCATGCCATTTGGAATAGTTTATAAATTCTGGGAATTTTGGCCTAATCATGAAAATGAGTGCCACTGTTCATTTGGTATGTTTATGGCATGAGAATGGCATTTTGGAATGAGTTTATGTTAGATAGATTGATTAGAGATTGAAATATGATGTTAGGATGAAATGGGAATTTTGATGAAATTGTTGCCCAAAACCCAAAGCATGATAATGGAGTAGGATTTTGATGATTCTGAGTATTCCATTGAGTTTATTGGGTGTTTTTGTGTGGGAATGGCTTTGGGTTAAGTTTTGTATCCATAGGAATCAATTGGGTAAAGGTTAAGGAGAGTGCCTCTGTTTCTGCGTTTTCTGCTATCTGAGGGATTCACTCGAGCAGGGAGGGGTCTGCTCGAGTGAAGGATGAACATCACCCGAGCAGAGATGGGTCTGCTCGAGTGAGGGATGAACATCACTCGAGTGAGGATTTTGTGCTCGAGTGATGAGTGTATTTGACACCAAAGGACTTGCTTCTCGAGTTGTCACTCGCGAGTAGGTGCACGGGTTTGCCTTCTCACTCGCGGGTATGGGCACCGTGCTCGAGTGAGCCGTGTGTGCTCGAGTGCAGTGAGCCATTTGGGCTGCTGCCATTTCTCTTGTGTTCTCGGGCGTGTGCTTTCTGCCTCACTTCCTTGTGCTTGAAGTGATTTCCGTACGTGTGCTCGAGTGAGGGCATTTGTGCTCGAGTGAGCCTGCTTCTGAAAACTCCCTTGTGCTCTCGGGTGTTCACTCGCTGCCTCTCACTCTCTTGTGCCCGAGTGATGTCCGTACCATCACTCGAGTGAAGCTATTTTCACTCGAGTGTCCGTACATCTGTGCTCGAGCATGGTCATCTGTGCTCGAGTGAAACGGTGTAAAATCTCAGTTTCGTGCTTCCAAAAGGGGATCTTTGGGATAGTTCTTCCTACCCCTTTAGGAGTGTTGTTAGGGGTATTTAATGGCTCCAAAAGAGCAATAATGATAACCAATTAAGCATTATAAAGTGAGTTAAGTCTTGGAATAGAGAATAACTCTTGGTCCCTAATTGTGAAAATAGGATTTGATATTTGCCTTCCTCGGGAGAGACCGGCGCTAGGACACGCCCGGAAGAACTCAGGTAGTGACTTTTCTCTCATATTTTGTATGATGTTTTGGTATGCATATCTTATCATTGAACTTGTGAAATGTGTGCCATGGTCCATTACGGCGCGAGCAGGTCAGCGTGAGCCGTATAGGGAGTGACGGTGGTCATCTCTAGTCGGCCGTTGGACTGCCGTCGTAATTGACGTGGATCTTTATGAATCCGACCCGTGGGGGCGGCGTATGTGAAAACCAGCCGTGGGCTGTGTGTGTATCTTGCCTATGTGGCTTGCGAATATGATATGCTTTATATGGATCCCAGCTGTGGTGAATTATACCGTGTTGACTGTTGTGATGCAATACAGCGTGAGCAATCGTCAGGGATGACATGTGTCATACTAACCATTGCCGCTGCAACTGCCGTTGTAGTTGCTTGTGTGGATGATGATTTGATTACATGCATTATTGTTGTACATTATATGATTGACTTGTTACTACGGGGATTCTTTAGAATCTCACTCTCCCAAAATTAAACCTTTTAGACAGGGCCGAAGGATCGAGAGGCAAGCGGGCGACGAAGAGTAGTTAGAGCTCCTGTTTAGGAGTATATTTTGGAATTTATGGTTATCATTGTATATTTTGGAATTGTATATAGTGGATTTTGCGTAATCCCCAAGTTAAGGGTATTGAATTATGGCTTGTGCCTTTGTAAATCCCTTATCTAATGAATGGAACCCGAGTGAGTCGGGAATTTATTTGCACTCTGATATTTGTAAATGGAATCCACCTATTCAGGCCAGTATTATTTTGTATTGAGAACTTGAGACCATTGTGAATAAGTTTTGAAAAATGTTTTGCAAATCCGATTTCTGGGCAAAAGAGTATCTTATTAAGTCCCAATTTCATTATGGTCTCTAATTACAACTTAATTATGAGTTTAAAAACTTAATCTCGGCCTAAGGTGGGAAGGGGGTTACATTTGTGGTATCAGAGCCTGGTTCCTGGCAATGTGAGGATTTGCTAGGATAGCTCCTTAGTTGACCTTAAGCCTTTGGGTTTAGGTTAGCTTAATGACTGATAAGTACTTGTTGTGTATACACATGGATATCTCTGCTAAGTTGTAGATATATCTAAGTCTTATGGATTATGTGTATACCTTTGCTTTGGAACTGACATGGTGAATCATTGTAGAGTAAAGGACAACATGGTTCGCCCTAGAGGCAGACAAGGGGATCCAGATGTGGAGGAGTTGAATGACAATCCTCCTGACCCAATGCGAGAGATGATGGATCTCGTGCGTGAATAAAGAGATATGATCCGTGAGCTGAGAGAAGAGCTCCGGGAGGAAAGGGCCAAGCGAAATGAGGAAAGGGCCCAGTCGACTCGTGAGGAGACTCAAGCAGAGACTCATCATGAGGAGACAGCTGAGGGGTCCAATCGGTCCCATGAATCCTTACCTCACACGGTGCCTAACCAAGAGTCTCAAGGGGTACTGGTTCGTGAGGGAAGAGGCTTACAATACTGGGTCTCTGAGTTTTGCAAGCATATGCCTCCAGTGTTCAGGGGGAGGTTTGAGCCCCAAGTTGCTGAAGATTGGTTGAATCGCCTAGAGAAGATCTTTGAGGTCCTCGAGTGTTCTACGGAGGTAAAGGCGAAGCTAGCTGTGTATAAGCTAGAGGGGGACACCGACCGGTGGTGGCGGAATATCGCCATGTCACTTCGAAGCTGGAATGTGCCATTGACTTGGGAAGTGTTCCAAGAAAAGTTTAATGAGAAGTATTTCCCTAAGTCGGTGAGGTTGGAGAAAGAGTCTGAGTTCTTGGCTATCAGGCAGGGAGATACAGAGAGTTTTGATGAGTATCTTTCCCGTTTTGTTCGACTATCTCGGTACTCTACACATCTTCGGGAAAAGGATGATGAGGAGTGGAGCTCTGATATGCTTATCAGGGGCTTAAGGCGAGAACTGAAGAAGATATTAGCCTCTCACCTATTTACTGACTTCAACAAGGCGGTGGAGTAGTGTAGGATTGTTGAGAACAATCTGAGGGATTGGTACCCAACTAAGGGTAAAGACAGTCGCAGTGAGCCTAGCAAGGCTAACACTTCCCAGAAGAGTAAGGGACAAGGATCCTCATATGGGGGTGGTAGCAAGAAGCCCTACCAGCCTGGGGGTCGTAGTGACCAGAGACCTCCAGCATGACCGATGTGTAATCAGTGCAGAAAGTATCATCCGGGAAGAACTTGTGCTGGGGAGGTGATTTGCTTCAACTGCAAGCAAGTGGGTCATGTATCTTTTAAGTGCCCACGACAGCCGGTAGAGCAAAGGCCCAGAAATCAGGGTCGAGTGTTCGCCATGACGCATGAGGAGGCCCGGAAGTCACCAGAGTTGATCCAAGGTAAAGTTCTTCTCGGTGATAATGAGTTAAATGCTTTGTTTGATTCTGGTGCAAGTCATTCGTTTATAGCTTATGACTGTGTAAAGCGCCTGGGATTGCATGTGCATAGACTACCATTTGATTTGGTTGTGTCGACGCCGATGGGTGTCAAGGCTGTAACGGTCGAAGCATGTTTAAATTGTGTGATAGTTGTTGAGGGTTGGGAGTCTACAGTTGATTTGATCTGTTTGCCACTCCAACAACTAGAGGTCATTTTGGGTTTTGATTGGTTAAGAGCAAATGATATATTGCTTGATTGCGGTAATAAGAAGGTAACCTTCCGTAGTGTACAACAGGATAACAATGTGAATGCCGGTTTGAACTTGCTTTTAACGGCTAAAGCTGAGAGATATCTTGAGAAGGGATGCCAAGGGTATATGGTGTTCTTCTCTGTTCAGGGAGAATCAAGTGAAGCTCTAGGAGTATACCTGTGGTAAATGAATTCCCTGAGGTATTTCCAGAGGATCTTAGTGGATTGCCTCCGGAAAGGGAAGTAGAATTCCCAATTGAGATTGTGCCTGGAGCTGGTTCGATATCGAAAGCCCCATATCGTATGGCCCCAAATGAAATGGCGGAGTTGAAGAAGCAAATTGAAGAATTGCTTGAGAAAGGGTTCATCCGACCCAGTGTATCACCGTGGGGAGCTCCAGTATTATTTGTGAAAAAGAAAGATGGAAGCTTGAGGCTTTGCATCGATTATCGAGAACTTAACAAGGTAACTGTTAAGAATAAGTATCCTCTTCCAAGGATTGACGACCTGTTAGATCAATTGTCTGGCTCGTGTGTATTCTCCAAGATTGATCTAAGGTCGGGGTATCATCAATTGCGTGTGAAGGCGGCGGATGTTCCGAAGACTGCTTTCAGAACGAGATATGGACACTATGAGTTTCTTGTAATGCCCTTCGGTTTGACGAATGCATCGGCGGTATTCATGGATTATATGAATCACATCTTCCGACAGTATCTGGACCGGTTTGTGGTTGTGTTTATTGACGACATCTTGATCTAATCCAAGAGTAGGGAGGATCATGAGCAACACTTGAGAATTGTGTTGAGAATTTTGCGAGAAAAGCAACTCTATGCCAAACTGAGCAAATGTGAGTTTTGGTTTACGGAAGTGAAGTTCCTTGGCCATGTGATCTCTCGAGACGAGGTATCAGTGGATCCCAGTAAGGTGGAAGCAGTACTTGATTAGAAAAGGCCAGAAACTGTTTCTGAGATTCGCAGTTTTCTGGGTCTTACTGGCTATTATCGGAGGTTCATTCAGAACTTCTCACGTATTGCATTGCCGATGACCAAGCTCACGAGGAAGGATCAACCGTTTTTGTGGGATGAACGTTGTGAGCGGAGTTTCACTGAGCTGAAGGAGAGATTGACTACGGCACCAGTGTTGATTATACCTGATCCCAGTGAGGCTTACGTCGTGTACAGTGATGCGAGTAAGCAGGGGTTAGGGTGTGTCCTGATGCAGCAGGGACGTGTGGTGGCCTATGCCTCTCGACAGCTGAAACCGCATGAGATGAACTACCCCACTCATGATCTGGAGCTTGCGGCAATAGTATTTGCATTGAAAATTTGGCGTCATTACCTGTACGGTGTGACTGTGGAACTGTACTGCGACCACAAAAGTCTCAAATATCTGTATGATCAGAAAGAGTTGTGTAATATCCCAAAAAGTGATTAAGGGCTGGTGACTTCAAAAGTGGATGTAATTATTGTTGAATAAACACTTTTGAAGAATGTGTGATGGGAATTTGGATATTTTAATGATTCCAATGGCTTCCTTGTGAAAATTTATGTGGGAATGATGTTTGGTATGAAAATGGAACCAATGGAAGCAAAGATGCAAAATCTAAAATTCTGTCCAGTGAAATTCTATTCTGGGCAGTCCGTTTGTGTGAACGTTTTTAATGACCAAATGGTATCTAAAAATTCTGAAACTTTCCAGTCTTATAGTTCACATCTCAAGCTTCAAAATGGACATATAATTTGTTCCATTTCGTTTTGTGAACTAGGAGATATAACTGTCTAAAGTTTGGGATGGAAACTGAACTCTGTTTTGGGGCAGTGATGAGTTTTATGTAATTCTGGAATTGTGTGGTGATTTTTAGTAATGGCCAATATTTTTCCTATGAAGAGGACTTAAATATCTTTCATTTGGCTTTGGAATCACCTCATTTTGAGTTTTCTAGAATTAGTTATGATTTTTCAAAGTTTGGGCAGAAAATCTGCCACAAAATCCGAAAATGGGAATTATGACATCATCTCATTAAAAGATGATGTCAGCATGGAATATTAATCAAATTGCTCATCTTCTTCAGCTCATTTCTGTCGCACACAGCAGCTGAATGAGGAGTGAGAACGTTGAGTTTTGTAGAGAGAGAAAGGAGAAGAAAAATCACAAGGTAAGCCGATTTCTCCGACGATTTCGCTCCTAACGCGTATAACTCCGATCCTAAGCTACTCCTCTTTGTTCTTTAAGGTTTGGAAAGCTCAAATTTGGTGTTCTAAAAGTTAGGGTTTTCTGCCATTTTTGGGAAAAGCTTGTGGGAGCTTGAGGTAACTTCCAAACCTTCGTATATTAACTATTCTGGCTGCTGTGGGCAATTTAATCGGTGAAATTTCGCCGGATTGCCATTGGTTTTAAATTTTGGAAAAGTGTATATCCAAGGGTTATGCTGCCCAATTTTAGTTCAAATGGTTGTTATAACTCAATTAGATGGTTAATAAAGTAGTTAGGAGTAGAAAGGAACGCGCTTACGGAGCCGAAATCGTAAAACCCCGATTTTCCCCGGAGAACTCACAAATTTCGGCCAGCTCTAGAAATGGGTCTTAGAGTTGGATTTTCAATGATTTGATGGTTCCATTGAGTTCAGGAGCGAAAATTAGGTGGGGTTACAGTTAGTCACTTTTTCGGAAAAGGCCGAAAAAGCATAATTACGAAAACGCCCCTAAAACCCTTAAAGTGGGGCTGCCAAGGGTAAATTTGTAATTTAACATTGAATTTGATAATTTCGAGTACGGAAATGGATTCCTTGGGCGGAAATATGTTAGGATAGCCCAGATTAGAATTTCGGGAAAAGTGCAACCGGACCGGGTACGGCGGGCCCGGGCCGGGTCCCCGGGGGTAGTTTGGTAAATTTTTATTATAGACTCATATAACCCCAAGTAACACTATGGAAGTGTCTAAATGGTGCATTTGGAATTGTAGGATTCGATATTTGCCGCCCTCGGGAGCCCGCAGTGCCAAGAAACGTCGGGAAAGGATCAGGTAGTGACTCTCTCTCTTATACTATGTATAATGCTCTGTATGTGTGTGTTATCACTGTTCTGTGATGAATCTTTGATGCTGCTGCGGTTACAGCTGGTGATAGCTGTCGTTTACAGCGCAAGCTGTCGTTTACAGCGCAAGCTGTCGTTTACAGCGTAAGTTGTCGTTATTATGATTACAGCGTAAGCTGTCGTGATTATTATTACAGCGAGAGCTGTCGTATTGTGCATACAGCCGTGAGTGCTGTCGTTTGTGGTGAAAACCATGTATCTTTGAGATTGCTGTTGCTGTTGCTGGTTGTGATTTATATACATGCTTTGTGTTATGCATTGTGTGAGTGGTTTGTTACTACTGGGATTCGCTCGAATCTCATTCTTTCCTATGACTAACATTTCAGACAGGGCATATGGCTCAAAGGAGAAGCGGCCAACCCGAAGCACTTAGGATCTTTAGTGATACTAAGGATTTTTTGAGATGTTGGTTATCTACTTTAAACTCGGGATTACTGGATATTTTGAATTAGGAATTTTATATTCGATTTTGGTTGTGTAATCCCCTAGTGGATACTTGTAACCTCTGGATTATATATGTATAGAACCGGGAGTTGCCGGGGATTTGGTTATACACTCTGTTATACATGAATATAGATAAACTGCACAGGTAATTATATTCGAATTTTGAAATGGAGACCAGGAACAGGAAGAGATTTTGAATGTTTTGTGAAAACCCTGCTATAAAGTAGGAGATTGAAATGAGTTTAAGTTATCCGACGGTCTCTAATCCGAATTAAATGTGCATTATTGAATTATAATTACGTGATTAAAGGCAGGGTGTTACAAGTTGAACATGAGGCAGCGTCGGTGGATGGAGTTGCTGAAAGATTATAACCTGGAGATCAAATATCATCCGGGTAAGGCTAATGTCGTCGCGGATGCTTTGAGTCGGAAGGCGGTGCTAGTGACAACAATGATGATCCAGGAATGGAAACTGATAGAGGATTTTCGGGATTTGAATCTCTCGAAGGAAATCCTGTGTGCCAGTTATGGTGTGGTCCAAGGGGAGAATGACCTGAGGACTGAGATTGAAGAGGCTCAAATGTATGATGAGCTAGCCCAGTCGATCCGAGCTAAGATTGAGCGAGGAGAGACTCGAGACTATGACTTGTCACCAAGTGGATTGGTGTGTTATCAGAAGAGAATCTATGTACCACTGAAGGCGGAGTTGAGGTTGAGAATTCTTGATGAGGCTCATAAGAGTCAGTATACTCTTCACCCCGGTATGACCAAGATGTATCACAATTTAAAATCTATGTATTGGTGGCCAGGGTTGAAGAGTGATGTGACGAAGTACATGGCGCGGTGTCTCACCTGTCAAAAGGTGAAGATTGAGCACCAGAGACCACCAGGATTGCTTCAGAGTCCAGAGATTCCAGAATAGAAATGGGAGAGTGTGACCATGGATCTAGTGGTGGGTCTGCCCAAGATCAAGAACTACGATGCAATTTGGGTGATTGTTGATAGACTCACGAAGTCTGCGCACTTCATACCTATCAATGCTAGCTATTCTCCTGATAGGCTGGCTGAGATTTATATCAAAGAGATTGTGAGACTCCATGGTAGACCGAAGAATATTATCTTCGATCGAGATCCCCGGTTTACTTTGAGATTTTGGAGGGCTCTGCATGAAGCTATGGGTACTCAGTTGAGGTTTAGTACGGCCTACCATCCTCAGACAGACAGACAGTCAGAGAGGACTATCCAGACTCTTGAAGATATACTGAGAGCATGTGTCCTTGACTTCAAAGGAAAGTGGGACTATTATCTTCCGTTGGCTGAGTTTGCGTACAACAACAGTTATCATGCGAGCATTCAGATGGCTCCGTATGAAGCACTGTATGGGAGGAAGTGCCAATCACCGTTGTGCTGGTCAAAGTTGTCTGAGAGGAAGTTGTATGGGCCGGATCTTGTTGATCAAACCGCTGAACAAATCCGAGTTATCAGGAAGAGGCTCCTTACAGCACAGAGTCGTCAGAAGAGCTATGCTGATAAGAGGAGAAGACCTCTTGAGTTTGAAGTGGGGGATCATGTCTTCCTGAGAGTGTCTTCGGTCACAGGCATCGGGAGAGCGATCAAGCAGAAGAAGCTGAGTCCGAGATACATTGGTCCATTTGAGATTCTGGCAAGAATCGGGCCGGTGGCATATCGGATAGCCCTACCCCCGAGTTTGAGTAGATTGCATGATGTGTTTCATGTCTCGCAGCTCAAGAAATACCAACCAGACCCTGAGCATATTATTGAGTATGAAGAAGTGGAATTGCAAGATAACTTCGTAGAGCCAGAGAGAATCATCGATCGAGAAGAGCGGAGGCTCAGGCATCGAAGCTTACCATTCGTGAAGGTGGTCTGGAAGGGAATGTCTCCAAGGGAAGCCACTTGGGAGGCGGAAGCGGACATGAGAAAGAGATTTCCTGATTTTATGCCCCATAATGTGTAACAAATTTCGAGGGCGAAATTTATTGAACGGGGGGAGAATTGTAATATCCCAATTTTTGATTAAGGGATAATCATGATTATTAATGATAATTATGAATTTATTGGAATTATTAAGTGTTTTATGACTATATTAATTAATGTCATAATTAGTGGAAATTGGAAATATTGGTGCATGTGAGTGGTATTTAAGATCAAGGGTTGTGATTCCTTGACTGTGGGGTGGAATCCTATGTGTTGTGATGTGGTGAGCTCAAATTGGGAATGCATGAGATGTTGACAAGTGGCAATATGGGGGTGGTTGGATATGAGCACATGAGGACAAATGATTACTTTTTGCTCCTCCTCTCCATTTCTCTCTCTCTCTCGTGCTCTCTCTCTTTTCTCTCTCTCTCCATTATTGAAGGCAAGGAAGGAAGGAAAAGCTTGATTTTTGGGTAAGTAAATGATCTCCATTGCTCAAGTTCCCTTCTTAAATGTTGATCCTTGAATCATGGGTTTCATTTTGGTGTGTATAATGTAGCCATTTGGTGCTGATTCGTGCCACACGAAAATCTGATTGTTGGTGAATCAAGAACTCTCTTTGGAGAAGTTGATAAGGTGAGTGAAACTAACCTATCTATCTAAGTTTCATGCCATTTGGAATAGTTTATAAATTCTGGGAATTTTGGCCTAATCATGAAAATGAGTGCCACTGTTCATTTGGTATGTTTATGGCATGAGAATAGCATTTTGGAATGAGTTTATGTTAGATAGATTGATTAGAGATTGAAATATGATGTTAGGATGAAATGGGAATTTTGATGAAATTGTTGCCCAAAACCCAAAGCATGATAATGGAGTAGGATTTTGATGATTCTGAGTATTCCATTGAGTTTATTGGGTGTTTTTGTGTGGGAATGGCTTTGGGTTAAGTTTTGTTTCCACAGGAATCAATTGGGCAAAGGTTGAGGAGAGTGCCTCTGTTTCTGCGTTTTCTGCTATCTGAGGGATTCACTCGAGCAGGGAGGGGTCTGCTCGAGTGAAGGATGAACATCACCCGAGCAGAGATGGGTCTGCTCGAGTGAGGGATGAACATCACTCGAGTGAGGATTTTGTGCTCGAGTGATGAGTGTATTTGACACCAAAGGACTTGCTTCTCGGGTTGTCACTCGCGAGTAGGTGCACGGGTGTGCCTTCTCACTCGCGGGTATGGGCACCGTGCTCGAGTGAGCCGTGTGTGCTCGAGTGCAGTGAGCCATTTGGGCTGCTGCCATTTCTCTTGTGTTCTCGGGCGTGTGCTTTCTGCCTCACTTCCTTGTGGTTGAAGTGATTTCCGTACGTGTGCTCGAGTGAGGGCATTTGTGCTCGAGTGAGCCTGCTTCTGAAAACTCCCTTGTGCTCTCGGGTGTTCACTCGCTGCCTCTCACTCTCTTGTGCCCGAGTGATGTCCGTACCATCACTCGAGTGAAGCCATTTTCACTCGAGTGTCCGTACATCTGTGCTCGAGCATGGTCATCTGTGCTCGAGTGAAACGGTGTAAAATCTCAGTTTCGTGCTTCTAAAAGGGGATCTTTGGGATAGTTCTTCCTACCCCTTTAGGAGTGTTGTTAGGGGTATTTAATGGCTCCAAAAGAGCAATAATGATAACCAATTGAGCATTATAAAGTGAGTTAAGTCTTGGAATAGAGAATAACTCTTGGTCCCTAATTGTGAAAATAGGATTTGATATTTGCCTTCCTCGGGAGAGACCGGCGCTAGGACACGCCCGGAAGAACTCAGGTAGTGACTTTTCTCTCATATCTTGTATGATGTTTTGGTATGTATATCTTATCATTGAACTTGTGAAATGTGTGCCATGGTCCATTACGGCGCGAGCAGGTCAGCGTGAGCTGTATAGGGAGTGACGGTGGTCATCTCTAGTCGGCCGTTGGACTGCCGTCGTAATCGATGTGGATCTTTGTGAATCCGACCCGTAGGGTCGGCGTATATGAAAACCAGCCGTGGGCTATATGTGTGTATCTTGCCTATGTGGCTTGCGAATATGATATGCTTTATATGGATCCCAGCTGTGGTGAATTATACTGTGTTGACTGTTGTGATGCAATACAGCGTGAGCAATCGTCAGGAATGACATGTGTCATACTAACCATTGCCGCTGCAACTGCCATTGTAGTTGCTTGTGTGGATGATGATTTGATTACATGCATTATTGTTGTACATTATATGATTGACTTGTTACTACGGGGATTCTTTAGAATCTCACTCTCCCAAAATTAAACCTTTTAGACAGGGCCGAAGGATCGAGAGGCAAGCGGGCGACGAAGAGTAGTTAGAGCTCCTGTTTAGGAGTATATTTTGGAATTTATGGTTATCATTGTATATTTTGGAATTGTATATAGTGGATTTTGCGTAATCCCCAAGTTAAGGGTATTAAATTATGGCTTGTGCCTTTGTAAATCCCTTATCTAATGAATGGAACCCGAGTGAGTCGGGAATTTATTTGCACTCTGATATTTGTAAATGGAATCCACCTGTTCAGGCCAGTATTATTTTGTATTGAGAACTTGAGACCATTGTGAATAAGTTTTGAAAAATGTTTTGCAAATCCGATTTCTGGGCAAAAGAGTATCTTATTAAGTCCCAATTTCATTATGGTCTCTAATTACAACTTAATTATGAGTTTAAGAACTTAATCTCGGCCTAAGGTGGGAAGGGGGTTACAGGAAGTGCATTAGCCACTAAAAAGATCAAATTTGTATATGAGGGAGGCATCCATGGCCTAAAGGGAAGTGTGGCAATTTCTGCATCCATGAATGAAAGCAAGGGTTTGAGTGTAAGGGTGAAGGAGTTGGAAGACCACATCTTCTCCTTGGGACAAGAGTTGTAGGTTTCAAGTTTGCCTGAACGTTTGGGACAAATGTTCTACCATGCTCAAGCTTTTATTGCTCTACCCGGTGGTTTGGAGACTTTCGAAGGAATCTCTAGTGTTACATATTGGGCTAAGTTGCACTACCACAAAAAGCCATTAGGATTGTTAAATGTTAATGGTTTTTATGATTATTTGTTATGTTCTTTTGATCATTTTGTGGAAACAGGATTCATACCCCAAGCGACTTACCACTCTATAATTGCTACATCAACTGTTGATCAGCTGCTCGATCAACTGCAAACCTATGAACCTAAACAAGATCTGCTTGTCAAGCAAATAGGTGGGCAATATTCAGATAGCAGTCAGAAGAAGAACCCAAATACCACTCTTTGGTTGTAACTTTCCTTAACCTCTTGGTTTTTCTTTATTGTGTTTTTATGTTTAAAAAAAACTTTCTCTATGCTCTAGAAGACATGGAGGACAATGTCTGATTTAGGTTGGGGGAGAAAAGTTTTTTTAGTTAGTTAGTAAAACTATTAGATGCATGGGGTATGGAAAAAATGGCCGAGTAAGGAGTTATCCTTAACTCCTGAGACGTATTTTATTAGTTGCATGTTTTTGTTCCTTCTTAAAAAAAAGTGTAAAAGTGAAAAAAAATCATCCTGCTAAGTGCTTTGTAATAATCTTAAGAAGTATATAAGTTTTGAGTATGGATCAATTGAATTTAGAGATTTCATAGCATGAATGAACAATTGATTGTTATAATTGGTGATGAATGTTGAGATTGAATGAGTTGAGTTTGAAAGTTCCTAACCGTGAGCTTTTGAGCCTATAATGATTATTTCTCTTGTGTGTGATATTCACCTATTAAGTTGTCACTCTAGAACTTACTTTAAATCTGGTTGAAATTACATCACACATGCACATTCAAAAATGATAAAGGCATTCATTTTGTTTAGCCAGAGCCAAATAGGTAACCTTGCAATTATACCGTTGATAAACCCCTTTGTGCCTAATTGATTGTTTCTTTGTTCTCAACCCATTAACAAGTGCTTTAATGATATATCAAGTCCTTTTACCTAATTCGGAAGATTAGCAGGGCATTTGAAATTTTTGTGAAATGGGCTTTTGACAAGTGTGGGGGTGTATATATCATCAACTTTAGAGCTGCAAAAGAAAAAAACGGGAAAGAAAAGAAAAGAAAAAAAAGAGAAAAAAATTATTAAGTATTATGGGATGTTGTGAAGAAATAAATTTATTCATAAGTAGTCCCTTTTTCAATTTTTCTATTTCTTTAGTCTTTCATATCATGTTTTACATTCCTTTTACCTTAGCCCCAGTACAACCCTTAATAAGCCCTTTTGATTTGAATTATGTATGTGAATTAGGTTGTAATACCTCGACTTTTGAGACTTGAGCTTAGAGAATAAGCCTGAGATTAGTGGATTACTAAGCCCCGGTTTAGCAAGATCCCAAATTGTGATTAAGGGTTAATGACGTCAAAAGTACATTTGGTTAGTGATAAATAACCCTTTAAGAGAATATGATGTGATTTGGCACTCAAATGTGATTCGTGTGTATTGGGAGCAGCGCCGAAACCCTGTATTTGAGCTCAAATGTGGATTAACACCAAATTGACTTAGAATAGAGGGAAGAATTGAATGTGAATTGTGTTGACATGTTGAGATTGTTTTGAAAACATGTCAATGTGATATGAATTTGATTGATTTGGTGTTTCCAATGGATTCCTTGTGAAAATTTATGTGGGAATGATGTTTGGTATGAAAATGGAACCAATGGAAGCAAAGATGCAAAATCTGAAATTCTGTCCAATGAAACTCTATTCTGGGTAGTCAGTTTGTGTGAACGTTTTGAATGATTTAATGGTGTCTAAAAATTCTGAAATTTTCAGTCTTATATTTCACATCTCAAGCTTCAAAATGGACACATAATTTGTGCCATTTTGTTTTGTGAACTAGGAGATATTACTGTCCAAAGTTTGGGATGAAAACTGAACTCTGTTTTGAGGCAGTGATGAGTTTTATGTAATTCTGAAATTGTGTGGTGATTTTTAGTAGTGGCCAATATTTTTCCTATGAAGAAGACTTAAATATCTTTCATTTGGCTTTGGAATCACCTCATTTTGAGTTTTCTAGAATTAGTTATGATTTTTAAAAGTTTGGACAGAACTCTGCCAAAAATCCGAAAATTGGGATTATGATATCATTAAAATAAAAGATGACATCAGCATGGAAATTAAAACATTTTCTCATCATCATCAGCTCTCATTTTCGTGCTGAACCAGAAGCCGAGAGAGAGAAAGTTTGAGAGCTTTTAGAGAGAGAAAAGTGGAGGAAAAAGCATACAAAGGTAAGTGATTTCTTCGGTAAATTGGTTCCTAATGCGTATAACTTTGCTCCTAAGCTATTCTTCTATGTGATTCAACGGTTGGAAGCTCAAATTTGCTTGTTTAAGTGAGCTAGGGTTCATCCAAGTCAAGGAAAATCAAGTGGGAGCTTGAGGTAACTTCCAAACCTTCATATATTGACTATTCAAGCTGCTGTGGGCAATTTAATCGGTGAAATTTCGCCGGATTGCCGTTGGTTTTAATTTATGGAAAATGGGTTTCCCTAGTGGTTATGCTACCCAAATTGATACTAAATGGTAGTTGTAACCTAATGGAATAGTCAATAAGATGGTTAGGAGTAGAAAGGAACGCGTTTACACAGCCGAAACCGAAAAACCCCAATTTCCCCTAAATTCTTGTAAGTTTCAGCCAGCTCTAGAAATGGGCCTTAGAGTTGGATTTTCAATGATTTTATGATTCCATTGAGTTCATGAGGGAGAATTAGGTGGGGTTACAGTTGGGCACTTTTTCGGAAAAGACCGAGAAAGCATAATTACAGAAACACCCCTAAAACCCTAAATGTAGGGCTGCCAAGGGCAATTTCGTAATTTGACATTGAGTTTGATAATTTCGAGTCCGGAAATGGATTCCTTGTGTGAAAATATGTAAAAATAACCCATGTCAAAATTTCAGGAAAAGTACAGTCGGACCGAGTACAGCGGGGCCGGGCTGGGTCCCTGGGGGTATTTTAGTAATTTTTCAAGATAGACTCATATAAACCCCATAAACACTATGGAAGTATCTAAATGGCATATTTGGAATTGTAGGACTGAGCTGAGAGCCAGAGTTGTTGGCATGCATTACGAGGCACATGTTTCGAGGCGGAGAAGGGTTAAGGTAGGGAACTTACCTTTCCTGCATGTATATGATATTTGCGTTAGTGTATTGACGCATGTTATTGCTTTGCTTGATTATGTTAAACATGTATGAATGATTTGAAGCTATGTTTCAATTTATGTTATGGCCATAAGTATATTGTTCGAAGCATTAAGCTTACAAAATTGCCATTGTGTGAGTATGAGTTATGTGATGCAAGCATGTCATGCATTAAACATTTATCATACATGCATATTGGTACTATTTTCCTACTGAGATTCTCTCGAATCTCACCCTCCCCTATCAACATTTTAGACAGGGAAGGTAGAACGAGGATGGAGCAAGCATCTAAGGGCGATGAGGACTCCTTTGGGTTTTCATTTTGGTAGTTGGGATTATGTATAATTGGATATTGGATGTATATGTGCTTGGATGTCTATTGGGTTACTATTGGGTTATTTGGTTATGTATTGGAGATGAATTTGTGTAATCCCCGTTGAGGAATAATAATGGGCAATTGTGCCTTATGTATCTTTAGTGAATGTATGAACCCGGAATTGCCGGTATTATTGTTGTGCACTCTGATATTTATATGAATGTATTTTATCTTTGTGTAGTAATTGTATTTGAAATGTGAATATGAGACCAAATTTATAAATGATTTTGAAAGGTATTTTTGAAAACCCCATCATGTGATGGGTTAGTAAATGAATTTTGATTATTATTGGTCTCTCTTTTATTTTAAATCTGTATTTCAGATATAATTACGTAGGGGGTTACATAGGTAGTGGAGATTGAGATTTTTAGCAAGTCTATGGTAGTGCAATTTTTTCAGTTGAATTCGAGCGAAACACTTACTCTTAAACACTTGAGAGATTCGGAGAATGAGTCACAATTATGAACTCGGTTTATTCATTTTCAAATGAAATTACAGGTTTATAATTTCTTTGATTCATGAATACTATGATCTCTTTATTTTTCAATTGTATTCTTGCTTATGACTTGACACTTCTAATTTTGTTAGCCCTAATTAGTCACTTCTTATCCGAGGACGTCTAAGAGCTAAGTTTGGGGGAATTTGATAAGTAATATATTTGCATATTTATTTTCCCTTATATGATGACTTTATGGATGATATTTGAGCTCAATTGAATAAATTTGGGTGTAATTAATAAATAAATAATGATTTTGGCATAAAATAGAATTTCTTGAAAAATACTAAATTAGACCCTCTTTCAGTTTTCAAGCAATATCCAAAGCTCTAGATATTGGATTGGGACATTCTTTATATGGATAAAAAGCTAAGAAAGAGTTCTACAACTTTGATGTTGAGACCAAAATCTAGTTCTATCTCCAAGGATTTCGAATTTTGCTTGGAAGTTGAAAGCGGGAATCATCTACCATTCCACCAACCATTTCATCTACCACTTCATCTTCCTTTTCAACTACTACTTCATCTACCACATTTCATCTACTACTTCATCTTCCATTACACCAACTACTTCATCTACCACATTCTATCTACTACTTCACCTACCACATTTCATCAATTACTTCATCTACCCTACTTCAGGTTTCCTAAATATAGCCAATTCATATCCATTACTCTCCTCTCTTCTTCACTTACACCATTTCATATCCATTACTTTCCTCTCCTCTCCACATACACCATCTTAGATTTTTCTATTTTTCATGCATCTTTTGGTTGTATATTTATGTTTGAGAATTTAATTTTCAATTTTTATGTAGTATTTATGAGGATTTCATTCTAGTTTTATATAATTTCAATTTCTTTTGGTTTTATTTTTAATTTTATCATGAGCTAAATTTTCATTTTCCTAGGGTGATGACGTAGCTTAATAATAACGGATTGAATTTTAACTTATTAAATATAGTTTTAATTTTTCCTTCATGAATAAGTTTTAATAATTATTCTTAATGCTTTAATTTGATTGGCCATCTTTTGAATGATTTCAATATATATGTTGAGACCGGAAGGAGATACATGTGTGTAAACCCTATAATTAAAACCATAACTTGCATATGAAATAGGAATATATTCATATGAGTTGTGTAGTCTTATAGAGTTTCATAAATTTTAATGCATAATTAATTGCTTAAATTCATATAGGAATATATTGGATCAGCAATTAATTATAGAATTGCTTGACCTTAGAAGAGGCTAGTAATTAAATTAGGGAAACTTGACTACCAATCATGTGGAATAAATTAGGCTAGAATATATAAGAAATTCAATCCGGAATTTGTTAAGTGAAATATGACCTCTAGGGCTTTTTCTCAATAGTTGTTTCATATCATTTGCATTCATATTTACTTATCTTTTATTTTGTACTTTCAATCACCAACTAATCGATCGACTAAATAGAGTTTAAATTACTTATTTTGGTACTTAGTGATCAATCCTCGAGGGAACGATATTCTACTCACTTCTATATTACTTGTTGACGACGGTGTACACTTGCACTTTCTAATAAACCATTTACACTTGTAACAACTTTGTTGGTTTTTTTAGAAAAAATGTTTATTTAATTTATTTGAGAAAAATATTTTTTTTGTTTGGTTTGTGTTATTTATTTATTTTTTTTAAAAAGCATTTTTTTCTCATATGAAACCAAATTCATTTATTTTAAAAAAGGAACTTTTTTTTATTTTGAAACTTTTTTTAGTTGCAAAAGTGAGAGAAAAGAAAGAAAAGAAAAGAAAGAAAATTCATCAAGCTAACAAGGATTTACATTCTCATCATATCATTCATTGTAGAAAGTCTAAAGACAAGAAAATAAATAAAGACATGATGAGAGTGTATACCTTTTATGCTTTGAACCCCGCTACAACAAGAGATAGGATGATAGAACCACATAATAAACAAGTAGCAAATACAAGCATGTATCTCTTCAATACAAACACGTCCAGCGGTGATAGTGTCATCCAGAAAAGTGGCTCAATGAATGGAGTATCTAATGTAATATCATATGTTAAATGTAATATCCCAATTTGGGATTAAGGGCTAATGACTTTGAGATTTATTGTAATTTTGTAATTAAACACTTTTGGAATTAATGTGATATGAATTTGGGAAACATGTGTGTGGTATTTAAGATCAAGGGTTGAGATTCTTTGACCATGGGTCGGAATCCGGTGTATGAAGTCTATGTGAGCTCATGGAGGAGTGATTAAGATATTGACATGTGGCATAATGTGGACCATAGGATGTGGCACAAGAGGACAAATAATCACTTTTCTCTCTTGTTCGGTTGAGGGAGGGAGTATGGACCAAGAAGAAGCTTCATCATCATCATTCCTATCTCTCATTTTCTCTCTCTTTCTCCTCCATTTCCGGTGACTTTGAGCAAGGGAAGAGGAAGAAGAAAAGCTTGAGTCTTGGTGAGTTATGATCTTCTTAAGCTCAAACACTTTTCTCTAATGTTGTTCACCTCATTGAGAGCTTCAACTTGGTGAATTCAGAATCTTGAAAGGTGGTGGTTTGTGAGTTGATTCGAAATTGAAAGTTTGAGAATCAAGATTCTGGTTTTGGCAAAGTGAAGAGGTAGGCATTTGGTGCATTTTGATGTATTATTTGTGATTTTTTACAAGTTTGGGAAAATCTAGAAATTTGCCCTAGTTATGCCAAATGTTGAATATATGATTTTCATTGTGTTTGATGTTGGAAATGGTCCATTGTGAAGATATTTGAGTATTGGTTTAGTTTGGAATGGTGGAAATATATTAAGAGGAATTGGAACATTGTGTGTATCATAGATGCCTAAGTGTTTGATTGTGGTCAAAATGGTTTTTAGGGTGTTTGAGAGGTTACCAATGTGTTCCCTAGTCAGTGCTAAGTATGTATGAGCTTTTGGAAGAGTTTGGGAACCATTGGGTATGAATTTGACCATCTGGTATTTTCTGTTGTTTTCTGCGTTTATGGTCTCTGATGCACAACACTCGAGTAGGGGAAGATCATGCTCGAGTGCTGTGTGCATTTTCCCTTTTCTGTTTTGAGTTTTGTTTGGGTTCTTTAAATGAGGCTTGAGTGCACTTCTTTGTTCTCGAGTGAGGGAAGATCATGCTCGAGTGATGGTGTGATCCCAGAGTTGGGGTTGCTGTCGGGTCCTCACTCACTGGTTGATGACAAGAGTGTGCTCTGATACTTGCAAGCATAGTTGTGTCACCTAAGTGCTGGGTGTCATGCTCGAGTGAGCTAGTGCCTCTGGAGTGGTTGTGCTCTCGGGTCGTCACTCGTGGTGTTGCACTTTCGGGGACTCGAGCAGATTTGGAGACATCACCCGAGTGCAAAGCTTGGTGCTCGAGTGATGTGAGCACTTCCTGGCTGTGAAGGTTGCTCACTGTCAAACACTCGCGAGTTAGAGTCGTTCTCACCCTAGCACAAGTCTCTCATCACTCTAGTGAGGTCGTCTTCACTCGAATGAGGCCGTCAGAAAGCAGTGTTGTGCCTTCAAAAAAGGGGTCTTTGGGGTAGTTTCTTCCAACCCTTTAGGCATATGTTTAGGCCTCTATTAGCCACCTAAAGAGTCCTAAATGATAACCAACTTAGAGTATTATGAATTTAAGAACTTGGAAAAGAGATTGATTGGTTGTCCCTAATTTGGTATAGGATTTGACAACTGTCACCCTCATGAGACCACGGTACCGGAGCTAGTCAGGAAAGATACAGGTACTGACTCTTTCTTTATACCTTATGTGATATATTGTATGTGTGCTATATCACTGTGATGTGATGAATTTGTATGCTGCAAGATATGTGGAATTGCGAAACCGCTACTATACCAATAGTCCCTGAGTCACTAACAACGGTTCGGGTAAGCGCTGTGTGCCTTCTCAGTGGTAAAAGGGGATGAGGTTAGGGTGTTATATATGTGATTTTGTGGGCTGAAAGGCTAATTGTGAGCCGAAAGGCTATTTGTGAAGGCCGACAGGCCAATTGTGAAAGTCGAAAGGCTATATGTGAGCCGCAAGGCTATTCGTATACACTGCCATACCAACAGTCCCTGAGTCGCTAACAATGGTTCGAGTTAGGACGGTGTGCCTTCCCGGCGGTAAAAGGGATGAGGATGGAGTGTGATTGTGTGTTGCTTATATGTGATGATTTGTTTATATGCTATGTGATTACGTGTGGTTTGAATGATTTGTTACTATTGGGATTCTTTAGAATCTCACTCTTTCCAAATGACTATCATTTTCAGACAGGGCTAGTGGCTCGAAAGGGAAGCGAACAACCAGGAGTAGTTAGGATTACTCTGAAACTTTAGTGGTTGTTGGTTATCTATTTTGGTTTGGGATTACCATTTGTACATAAGGTGTAAATGTTAAACTTTGGAATATGTAATCCCCATTTTGGGAACTTTAAACCCATGTTGTATATATACAAGTAACCCGAGGTTTGCCGAGATTTTGGTTCCGCACTCTGATATTTATTATGTGATTTAATTTCTCAAGTAATTATATTCAAATGTGAATGTGAGACCAAGAATAATTACGTTTTGAATTGATATTCGAAATACCTCATCTCTTGGATAAGGGATTATAAATTGTTATTTTGTCTTATTGGTCTCTATTTCACTTAAATTTTGTAATCCGGATATAATTGTGGTGAGGGGGTTACATTAAAGTAGGTGGGGTGATTCATGCAGTTTTTTTAACAAAAAGGTGATTCATGCACGTATGGCTCAATTAATGGAGTAGCTATTGTAATATCATATGTTAAAGTAGGTGGGATGATTCATGCGCTTTTTTAACAAAAAAGGTGATTCATGCAGATAAACACCAAGAGAGGAATAGTCATAAAAGAGCATACAGGAGGGAGAATTAGTCAAACACACGATTTGTACCAGTGGCTGAACATTATCACAAATAAAAGAAAAGCATGCGAATAAAGATCATTGAGCAAAATAAAAATGCCTCTTATGTCAACTACCCTTTAGTATGAGAATTATGTATGAGTAATGAAATGAGAAAATAAAATTAGCTTTCTACCTTGCCTCCTTACTCTCCCAAAATTCTTGTGTCTCTTGCTTCAACCCTTACTCCCCTATTTATAGTCTCAAGGTAAGGTTTTCTTCATAAATGCTCCTTCTTCTTTTTTTTTTTTGAATTTTCATTTTTGATTTTTTTTTGTATTTTATGTTAAGAACTACCTAATTTGACCCTAGCACCATCAATAGAGATATTTTTTTATTATTTTTTTCTTGTATTTTCTATTGATAAAACCTCCTAGCTTGACCTAATCACCATTAGTGGAGATTTTTTTCGTTTTTAATGTTTTTTATTTTTCTCCCTACAAGTAGTTTCCTAGTTTAAACCTATCAACATAAATGAGATTTTTTTTTTTATTTTTTATTTTTTATTTTTTTATTTATATTTTCCCTTAATGAATGACAATGCCAATCATACTCAATGAGGGGATTTATTTTTCTGTTTTTTTTAATTTTTTCCCTTTTAATGATGATTGTCAATTTAGACACCGATCATCATTATAAATGAGATTTTTTTTTTCATTTTTTCATTTATTATTTTCCCTTAGAGAATGACAATGTCAATCATCATCAATGAGGGGATTTATTTTAATTTTAATTTTTTTTTTATTTTTTCCCTTTTAATGATGATTACCCATTTAGACATCAATCATCATCAATAGGAGGATTTTCTTTCTTTTTCTTATTTTCATTTTTTTCTGTCAATGATGATTGCCAATCTAGACACCAATCATCATCAATTATTTTTGTATTTTTGAGTAGGGCTCAGAAAAAATAGGGTGTTCACAATTGGCCCTCTTTACTTGTTTCATAGCTTAGAAAAGTGAGATTCTCATCTATGAAACAAGTAAAGATAAAAACATGTATTTTGTCCGGCCAAAAAACAAGATGTCCCCTTAGAACCAAAGAGGGTTTGGACAAAATACAATGCCCATGCCCCTCTTTACTTGGTTCATAGGGGAGAAGAATGCAGGTGGAGTTCGATGATTACCTGGAGTGGAAGTGAAGCACCTAGTTGCATAGGACTTTGGTGGGGCATAAAAGAATTGTGTCAACCGGTACTGGGCTTTGAGAGTGTCTATTGATACAGGGATTTGAAAGAATAATGCCTATCATTACAAGGCTTCAAAATAATTATGCCAGCTGTTACTGAGCTTAAAGGGTGCCTGCTGATACAGGGCTTTAAAAGAATAGTGCATGCCGTTATAGGGCTTTAAAGGAATTGTGACAGTCGTTACTGGGCTTTGAGGGTGCCTGTCGATAGAGGGCTTTGAAAGAATAGTGCCTGTGTTACAGGGCTTTAAAAGAATTATACCAAGCATTATTAGGCTTTAAAAGAATGGTGCCAGCCATTACTGGAAAGCTTTGCATGGGCATTGGGTACTCAGCTAAGATTCAGCACAGCTTATCATCCTCAGACAAATGGACAATCAGAGAGGACCATTCAGACATTAGAGGATATGTTTCAAGCTTGTGTCCTCGACTTCAAAGGAAATTGGGATCACTTTCTTCCACTTTCTGAATTCGCCTACAACAATAGTTATCATGCTAGCATTCAGATGGCACCGTATGAAGCATTGTACGGGAGGAAGTGTCAATCACCCTTGTGCTGGAATGAGTTGTTCAAAAGGAAGCTTTATGGGCTTGATCTTATTGATCAAACCTCAGCACAGATTCAAGTCATTCGAAAGAGGCTCCTTGTAGCATAGAGTCAAGAAAAAAGCTACGCTAACAAGAGAAGAAGACCTTCAGAGTTTGAGGTTGGTGATCATGTGTTTTTAAGGGTGTCAAGTGGAAGAGTCACTGGCATCGGGAGAGCTATCAAGCGGAAGAAGCTGAGCCCGAGGTATATAGGTCCTTTTGAGATTCTTACAAGAATTGGACCTGTTGCGTATCGAGTAACCCTACCCCCAAACTTGAGCAGACTCCACATTGTGTTTCACGTTTCCTAACTAAAGAAGTACCAACTGGATCCATCTCACATTATTGAGTCTGAAGAAGTTGAGTTATAAGACAACTTCACCTATGCAGTAGAGCCAGAACAGATTATCGATCGAGAAGAACGAGAGCTCAGACATCGAAGCATTTCGTATGTGAGGTGATCTGGAAGGGAATGACTCAGAGAAAAGCAACTTAGGAAGCAGAAGCAGACATGTGTAGCCGATATCCAGGGTTTATGGCTTTAGTGGTGTGACAAATTTCGAGGATGAAATTTGTTCTACGGGGGGAGAAATGTAATATCCCAAAAAGCGATTAAAGGCTAATGACTTCAAAAGTGAATGTAATTATTATTGAATAAACAATTTTAGAGAATGGATTATGGGAACTTGGATGTTTTAATGATTCCAATGGCTTACTTGTAAAAATTCATTTGGGGAGAGTGTTTATTGTGAAATTGGAACCATTGGGAACAATTGTGCAAACGTTGGAAACTCTGTATAGGGCAGCCGATTTGTATGGACTTTTTAAATAGGCAAATGATGTCTAAAAATTCTGAAATGTTCCAGTCTTAAATTGCATATGCCAAGCTTTAAAATGGACATATAATTTGTGTCATTTCAATTTGTGAGCTAAGAGTAATGATTTTCCAAAGTTTGAGATGGAAACTGGAATCGGTTTTGGAGCAGTATGGACTTTTGTGCAATTCTTTATTTTTGAGGTTATTAAATGCAGTGATCCATATTTTTCTAATAAAGAGGACTTAAATAGCTTTCCATTGGCTTTAGGATCACCCCTTTTTGATTTTTCTATAATTAGTTATGATTTTTCAAAGTTTGGGCAGAAATCTGCTAGAATTTTGTAAAACTCCGAAATTGATGGAAATTTAGTAAATAATTAGAAAATAATATTATATCATGTTAAATCTTCAACCACCTCTTCTATGAGACCAAAACCGTGACATTCAACTGCAACAAGAGAGAGAATGTGTGAGAAATTCTAGAGAGAGAAGAAGAAGAGAACTTGTACGGTAAGTCGATTTCTTCAGTAAATCCTTACCTAATGGGTATAACTCCGCTCCTAAGCTATTCTTCTATGTTCTTCAAGGTTTGTAGATCACAAATTTGGGTGTTCTAAGGCTAGGGTTTTCAGCCACCTTGAGGAAAAGCTAGTGGGAGCTTGAGGTAACTTCCAAACTTTTGTATATTGCTTATTCTGGCTGCTGTGGGCAATTTAATCGGTGAAATTTTGCCCCATTGCCATTGGTTTAAAGTGTGGAAATGATATGGCCTAGGGGTTATGCTGCCCAAATTAGGTCTTAATTTTAGTTGTAACCTAATGTAATGGTTAATAAAGTGATTAGGAGTAAAAAGAGACACGTGTGCGGAGCCGAAACCGAAAAACCCCAATTTTTCCCAAGGCACTGAGAATTTTGAACAAGGATAGTTTGGAGGGTTTAGATTTGGATTTTCAATGATTTGATGGTTCCCTTGAGTTTAGGAGCAAAAATTAGGTAGGATTACAGTTGGTCACTTTTTTGGAAAAGGCCGAAAAAGCATAATTACGAAAACGCCCCTGAAACCCTTAGCCAAGGGTAAATTTGTAATTTGACATTGAATTTGATAATTCCGAGTCCAGAAATGGATTCCTTGGGTGGAACTATGTTAGGATAGCCCAGATTAGATTATTGGAAAAAGTGCAACCGGACCCGGTACGGGGGGCCCGAGCCGGGTCCCCGGGGGCATTTTTGTAAATTTTCATTATAGACTCATAACCTTAAGAAATACTATGGAAGTGTCTAAATAGTGCATTTGGAATTGTAGGATTCGATATTTGCCCTATTCGTGATCCACCTGCGCTAGAGCACAATCAGAAAGAACAAGGTAATGACTCTTTTCCCTTATATTATATGTGATACATGGTATGTTTGTTTGATCATTGTTTGTGAGTCTATCACCTGCAGCCCATCGGTGTTGACGGTGGGAGGATCGAAACTTTGGGGAGGTGGAATCCGGGGGATGAGACTATGTGAAAGCCGTAAGGCTATATATGAAAGCCGAAAGGCTATTTGTGAAACCTTCACTTGTAGCCTATCGGTGTTGACAGTGGGAGGATCGTGCCTTCGAGGCGGTGGAATACGGTGGATGAGAATATGTGATTATGTGCATATGTGGCAGCTGGCATGCTGTGCTTTATGCTGTGATGCTGCTTGATGATTTTCTTGCATGCTTTGTGATTACATGTGGTATGAGTGATTTGTTACTACTGGTATTCTTTTGAATCTCATTCTTTCCATTGACAAACCTTCAGACAGGGCAAGTGGCTCCAAGGGAAAGGAGACGACCAAGGGTAGATAGGGCTCCTTAGGGAGATTTATATTTTGGTGTTGGATATCATGTTTGTTGGGAGATCACCGTATATCTTATAAATTCTATTTTGGAGACAGTGGTGTAATCCCCTAATGGGAATTTATAAACCTTTAGTTTATGTATAAAACTCAGGAGTTGTCGGGATTTTATTGTACACTCTCATATGTAAATGTGATGTAACTTCATAGGGTAATTATATTCAAGTTGTGGAATTTGAGACCATGGTAAGGCAGAAACTTTAAAAATATTTGTGAAAACCCTTTTAGGTTTTCAACTTAGTGAGCTTTTTTTCTATTCTAACTTATGTCTAAGCTATCCTTTCAGGTTTTCAACTTAGCAATCCCCTTTTTTTCTTTTACTGCAACTTTTTCCTAGGCCACCCTTTTGGGTTTTCAAACTAGCGAGCTATTATTTTTATCTTTTTTTGTGCTCTAACTTCTGCCTAAGCCGCCCTTTCGATTTTTCAACTTAGTGAGCCCTTTTTTTTCTTTTTGCTCTAACTTTTGCCTTAGCCGCCCTTTCGGGTTTTCAACTTAGCGAGCCATTTTTTTTTGTTTGCTCTAACTTTAGCCTAAGTCGCCCTTTCGGGTTTTCAACTTAGCAAGCTATTTTTTTTTCTGTTTTTAACGTATAGTATTTCTTTATAGCATCTGAATTGATTAGTCTTGGTAAATCTTGGCCATTCATGTTTGTCAATATGAATGCCCTTCCAGAGAAAGCCTGCTTAACAACATATGGGCCTTCATAATTCAGAGCCCATTTACCTCTGTCATCTTCTTAATTTGGTAGGATCTTCTTGAGAACCGTCTCCTACTTTAAACCCCTTGGGTCGCAGTTTCTTATTAAAGGCCCTTGCCACTCATAACCGATATAACTACCCATGACATATTGCTGTGAGCCTCCTTTCTTCAATTATATTTAATGGTTCAAATTGAGAGCGTATCCATTCACTTTCATCTAGGTCTGATTCAGCCAAGATTCTCAGGGATGGTATTTCCGCTTCAATTGGATTAACAGCCTCCATGCCATAAACTAAAGAGTAAGGGGTTGCCCCAGTTAAAGTATGCATTATGGTACGATATCCGTGTAATGCATATGGAAGCATTTCATGCCAGTTCTTATAGGTCACTGTCATTTTACCGATGATCTTCTTAATGTTTTTATTGGCTGCCTCAACTGCACCATTCATCTGTGGCCTATATGGTGCAGAATTATGATGTTTGATCTTAAACTGATCACACAATTCTTTAAATACTGCCCCATTTAGGTTTGGTGCATTATTAATTATAATCCTCTCTGGTAACCATATCTATGATGATATTAGCCTTTAAGAATTTGATAAAGGCCTTCTGAGTAATACTAGCAAAAGAATTGGCTTCCACCTACTTTGTAAAGTAGTGAATAGCAACGAGGATGAAACGATGACCATTCGAAGCTTTTGGGTTAATTGGCCCGATGACATCAATTCCCCACATGGAAAAGGACCATAGAGATACAAGATTATGCATTAGAGTCAGAGGAGCATTAGCTTTATTGGTGTATATCTAGCACTTATGACACTTTCTAACATAATCAATATTGTCCTTCTCCATAGCTATCCAGTAGTAACCGGACCTTTGAGCTTGTTTAGTTAATGAGTGGCCATTTGCATATGTACCACATATGCCTTCATGGATCTCTACCATAATCTTGTGTGCCTCCCTCATGCCTACACAACGAAGCAATGTCCCATCAAAGCTCCTCTTGTACAGGACGTTACTACTAATAAAAAAGCCTATGGCCATTCGCTGGATGGTCTTCTTTTCATTGTGTGTTGCATCTGGAGGGTAAGTACCATGTTCCATATGTAACCCCCTCAGTAATTATATCCGAAATACGGGATTAAAATGAAATAGAGACCAATAATAATCAAATAACATTTACTAACCCATCACATGATGGGGTTTTCAAAAATACCTTTTGAAATCATTTATAAACTTGGTCTCATATTCACATTTCGAATACAATTACTATGCGAAGATAAATCACATTTATATATCAGAGTACGGAATATAAATTCTCGGCAATCCCGGAATACATATCTTCGCTAACAATCATAGGGTACATTAGCCCATACAACTTCACAAATAGGGAATTACACAACAAATCTCAATATCCGAAAACAATTATCCACATATACCTCCCCACTAAGAGAACCAACTACCAACTTCAATCCCGAAGGAGTCTTCATCGCCCTTAGCTGCTCGCTATATCCTTGATCTACTACCCTGTCTGGAAGGTTAGTAGGGGAGGGTGAGATTCGAGAGAATCTCAGTAGGGAAACATTATCAATATGCAGGCAAGATAAGTGTTTAATGCATGACATGCTTGCATCACATAACTCATGCACACATACAATGACAAATCTATAAGCTCAATGCTTCGAACGATACACATATGGCCATAGCATATATTGAAACATAGCTTCAAATCATTCATACATGTTCCACATTATCAAGCAAAGCAATAACATGCATCAACACATTAATACAGTTATCAGAGCATGCAGGAGAGATAAGTTCCCTACCTCCAGTCTTTTCTCCTCGATTTGCGTGCCAGCAACTCGGGGATTCACATTCAATCCTACAATGTCAAATATACTATTTAGACACTTCCATAGTGTTTCTGGGGGTTATATGAGACTATATTAAAAATTTACTAAAATACCCCCGGGGGCCCGGCCCGGCCCCGCCCTACCCGGTCCGGCTGCACTTTTCTTGAAATTTTGACATGGGCTATTCTAACATATTTTCGTCCAAGGAATCCATTTCTTATCAATTTGGGCAGCATAACAGCCCCACAAACCCATTTTCCATTTTCAGAACCAAAGACAATCCGGCGAAATTTCACCGATTAAATTGTCTATAACAGCCAGAATAGTCAATATGCAAGAGTTTGGAAGTTACCTCAAACTCCCACTAGCTTTTCCTTCTTGTGGCTGAAAACCCTAACTTCAAAACACCAAAGGAAGAGCTTCCAAACCTTAAAGAACATAAAGGAGTAGCTTAGGATCGGAGTTATACGCGTTAGGAGCTAGATCGTCGGAGAAATCGGCTTACCTTGCGAGATTTCTTCCTCTTTCTCTCTCTAAAGATCTCATATGCTCTCTCTCTATTTCAGCTGGTTGCAGCGTCAGAAATGAGGAGGAAGAAGGAAAAAAAACGTTTAATAACATATCCCATGCTGATGTCATCAATGTAACATGATGATGTCATAATTCTCAATTTTCGGATTTTTGGCAGATTTCTGACCAAACTTTGCAAAATCATAACTAATTCTAGAAAAATCAAAATGAGGTGATTCCAAAGCCAAATGAAAGGTATTTAAGTCCTATTCATTGGAAAAATATGAGCCATTACCAGAAATCACCACAAAATTCCAGAATTACACAAATTTCATCATTGCCCCAAAACAGAGTCCATTTTCGACCTCAAACTTTGGACAGTCATATCTCCCCGTTCCCAACATGAAATGGTACCAATTATATGTCAATTTTGAAGCTTGGGATGTGAACTTTAAGACTGGAAAGTTTCATAATTTTCTGACATCATTTGCCTAGTAAAAACGTCCACACGAGAAGACTGCCCAGACAGAATTCACACTGGACAGCATTTCCAATTTTTGCAACCAATGTGTCCAATCCAATTTAAATCAATTCCAATGATTAAATACCACAACATGACACCATTTCCATCACAATATCCCATTCAATTCCTCCCTCTATTCTAAGTCAATTTGGACGTTAATCCACAATTGAACTCAAATACAGGGTTTTGGCGTTGCTCATAACACAAGCGACTACAATCCACTTTGTATTCTCTCAAAGGGTTCATTAATCACTAACCACGTCCACTTTTGTAGTCATTAAACCCTAATAACAATTTGGGATCTTGCTAAAATGGGGCTTAGCAATTCACTAATCTTAGGCTTATTCTCTAGCCTCGAGTCTCAAAATTCGGGATATTACACCATATACATCTTAATACTATGGTACCAAGGTTGCTCGTCGTGCTCTCTTCCAATATTGAAGCAAAATACTGGCGATCTCCTTGTCTCAATTTGTATTGGCTGAACTTAGACCCCACAATTGAGTCGGATCATAGCTGCTAAAGTAGCTAAAGCAGCAGCAAAGTGATTCTTTTCTATGGCCATGTGATGGAAATTGATACTTCAAAATTTTGGATCAACTTTATCAGATACTCTTGATAAGGGATCAACTTTAGGTCTTTAGTATGTCATTCACTAGTCACCTGATAAATTATGAGAGTTGAGTCACCATATACTTTTAGGTTTTTTATTCTAAGACCTATGGCAGCTTGGAGACCATTAATACAAGCTTCATATTCTACCATGTTATTGGTGCAGTCAAACCATAACTTTATAGAAATCAGAAATTGCTTTCCGTCTAAGGATACGATTACTGCCCCTATACCATTGCCAAGCATGTTTGCTGCCCCATCAAAATACATCTCCCACTCCTTCGATTTAATTTCCTCAATTGGATCCCCTGTAGCACATATGTCTTTATCTGGGAATTTGAAATCAAGTGGCTGGTATTCATCTATGGGGTTTTTTGCTAAGTGATTGGCTATCGTACCACCCTTGACGAATTTTTGAGTGACGTATCTTATATCATATTCAGACAATATTACCTGCCACTTAGAGACTCTTCTAGCTACATGCGGGCTTTCAAAGATGTACTTGAGTGGGTCCACTCTAGAAATTAACCAAGTGGTGTAATAAAGCATGTATTGCCTCAACCTCTTTGTAGCCCAGACTAAACCACAACAAGTTCGCTCAATCATCTGGTAACGTGACTCACAATCATTAAACTTCTTGCTCAAGTAATAGGTCACTTGTTCTCTTTTCTTTAGATGCATCGTGTTGCCCTAGCATGGCTCCCATAGAGTTGGGTCATATTGTCAAATACAAAATTAAAGGTCGTCCTGGTGCAGGAGGAACCAAAATTGGGGGATTTAGCAAATAATCATTGATTCTATCAATTACCTGTTGTCAATCTTCATCCCACTTCCTTATGCAGCTCTTCTTTAAAAGCTTGAATATTGACTCAAAAGTTGCAATCAGGTTGGCAATGAATCATGCAATGTAATTCAACTGCCCTAAAAAGCTTCTAACTTCCTTTTCTGTTTGAGGAGGGGGTATTTAGCATATTACTTTTACTTTGTCTGGATCTACTATAATCCATTTTTGGCTCACAATGAAGCCCAACAATTTCCTAAATAAAGCCCCAAGACGCATTTGTTAGGATTTAGCCGCAGCTTGTACTTGCATAGCCTTTCAAATAGCTTTCTTAACACCACAACATGGTTTTCTCCCTCAGAAGATTTAACTACCATATCATCCACATATACTTCAAGTTCTTTGTGCATCATATCATAGAAGAGTGCTACCATGGCATGCTGATAAGTTACCCCAGCATTTTTTAGCCCAAATGGCATGACACGGTAACAATAAGAGCCTCATTGTGTAATAAATATGGATTTTTCTTTGTCCTCTTAATCCATGAATAAGTACCTATAGCTACAAGCCGTATTATCAACTAGGACATCAATATGAGGCAATGAAAAATCATCTTTTGGGCTAGCTTTGTTCAGATCTCGATAATCCACACACATTCGAATTCTGCCATCCTTCTTTGGGACAAGAACAACATTTGCTATCCATTATGGGTATTTAACTACTTCCAGGAAACCTGCTTTTAATTGCTTCATTACCTCATCTCGAACCACTAAGGACATATCGGAAGTGAGTCCCCTCAATTTCTGCTTTTTAGCCTTGGTGTTTGGGAATAAGGGAATCTTCTGAGAGGCAATCCCTGGATCAAGGCCTGGCATATCTTAATAGGACCATGCGAACACATCCATGAATTCTTTAAAGAGTTCAACCATTTGCTCTCTTTCTGGGTGATCTACTATCTTTAGTTCTCTCTTTTCTTCATCTGTGCCCATATTTATTACTTCAATTACATCTTTATGTGGGCACATTCTATTATCATCAGATAAGAGGATTTTTTTGTATACTTGAATGATCTCATCATCATCACACTCATAATCATGCATATCAATGGCAACAAGTGAATCATCATTCAGGGACTTAGAAACCTTTGCGTTGGACAAGAGTTTCGAGGAAATTGATTTCCTGGAAGGCGGAAAATAAACAATGAATGAATAAAAGGAAAAAAAAAAGGAAGAATGGATATCAATAAGTGAATTTTATTCACATATCATTCTTTATTCATGGTTCATATAAGAGCTCACCTAAAGGCGCATACAAAACATAAAAGGACAACTTTTAGCTAGGTATATTACTCTAAAATAATAAAATTGAAGGTGTCTTCAAACTCCCAATTTTTCGAAGCTCTTCCAGAATCATTAGCTGAAATCCACGTACAGGTCTTTTTGCCTATTGTTGAAACCATTGCAATAGTCAGCTTGTTTAGCACTTTAGACAATATTGGGAATGTCTTCCTTATGTGGGGGATTTCAAAGTACCCATCTTCCCTCCCCATCTTCAAGCTTTCTTGTTCTTTCAACTATCTTTCCAATGGTGGCTTGTATCCTAACCCTTGGCGCTTGTGATTCTCTTACAGATTTATGGGGGATTTGATGCCTTAGAGGTGAGTACCCAATCCTCCGCCATGCTTAAATCCATTCTTCTCCATTATCTTGGTTACAATGGAGTTGACATTTTTATATCCCTTGGGTCCTTTTACTTTAAAGCCTTGGGAAACCATTCCTTCCTTGTGCTCGGCAGCCTCAATGTATGGAACAGAGCTTGGCTTGCTCACCATGATTTATTCTTCGCCCTTGATTATCACCATCTTCCCACTATCAATGAACTTTACCTTTTGGTGCAAGGTAGAAGGTACTGCCCCAGTTGAGTGTATACTTGGCCTCCCCAACAACATAGAGTAAGATGGGTCAATGTTTATAAGCTGAAAGTCTACTGTGAATGAAGTTGGTCCATTCTGCAAAGGCAAATGGACCATTCCCAACATGTCTCTCCTAGTACCATCGAACCCTCTAACTACCATGTTACTCTTTTCAACCTCTGATTCCTCTACTGACAATTGCTCAAATATGGATAGTGGTAAGACATTTAACGTTGATCCTCTATCTATCAACACTTCAGCCACAATGAAGCTTTTGCACTTTAGGGAAATATAGAGGGCTTTATACTGATCAATGACTGATTAAACAACTTCTTCTCCTAAAAATGAGATGGTAGATAATGCCCTTACCATATTTATAATTCTTGCAACCTTCTCTGGTGTCACACTGGATTACACATATGTTTCATCTAAGGCCTTTTAGAGCGCATGACAATGCGGTTCAGAACTCAAGATCAAAGAAAGAATTGATATCTTGGCTAGAGTTTTATTCAATTGGTCTACTATGCTATATTTACTTTACTTCATGATTTGAAGGAATGCTTTATCTTTATTTTCCATGTCTTTTAGACCAGAACTTGATGGAATATCAATATTGGCTTATTTTCCCTTCTTTAATGATCCAACATTTTGTGGCAAATAAGATTTCCCGCTTCGTGTTACTCCTGTTGGGCAAGCCATTGTTTCATTGCTGGCCTCGGCTTCGATTACTTGTCCTGAGGGATTCTCAACAATACCTTTATACCTTCATGGTATGACATGATTACTTTGATATGGAAAAGGGGTCGGTACCTTAATGGTCACTGCAGGCTATTGCAATGGAGTCAAGATGGTGAAAGAGACAACATGGAAATTTCTTTTTTCATATGGTTCCTTAACGATGAACTCGACATGTCTTTTTTCCACCATGCCTACTTCTTTCTCTTCTCAAGGTGTACAACCTGCTGCCTTTAAAAAAGTATGGATATCTTCTCCTACTAATAGAGGAGCGTTAGAGAACTCAATTTTATTAACAACATTTACTTGGTTTTTATGGCTTTGAAGAGGATTGGAGTTGATAGTGAAGTTGTCATTCCTCTTCAATTGAATGTGATTAGAATCAATTAAGTCTAATACACTCCTCTTGAACATTACACAATCCTTTATTAAGTGTCCCGGGGCTCCCATATGGTATTCATATCGGGCATTAGAGTCATACCAAGCGGGGAATGGCAGTTGAAGCTGTTTGTAAGTACGTTGCCTTAACAAATGAGATTCAAAAAGTTGGCGATATAGCTCAGTATTTGTCATGCCAAAATCTGGCCATTGGCAACTATCTGGTTGCTGCCAATTCCTTCATCCTCCATCTTGACCTTGCCTATTTTGTGTTGGATCATTCTTCGTCTGTTGAAACCCATCATTATCTCCTTGATGTATTGCTTGGGGTTGTCTAGTGGTTTGGATGAAGCTAATATCGCCTTCCTTCTTCTTCCTGGTGTTCCCCTTTTTGGTGCTGCTCTCGCTTTGAAGAATCTGCCATAGCGTATGTCAGCATCGATTCGCTCACCAATCTCAATCAAACTAGAAAAATCGATGACATACGTACCAACCATGTATCTATAGTAAGGCTCTTGTAAAGTACACATGAAATAAGAGCTAAGCTCAGATGGTATAAGGGGAGGTTAAACTTGTGTTGCGACCGTCCTCCCTCTTTGGGCATAATCTTTAAAAGCTTCAATGGCTTTCTTGCTCATTGACTTCAGTTGTTCCCTAATGGGGGCAGTGCATATGTTTGTTTGGGCGTTATGATTGCTTATAAGTTGCTTTTTACGTAAATCCAGACAAAACTCCTCTCACATACTTACTTCGTATACCGTAAATCACTATTAAAAAGCAACTTATAAGCAATCAAATCGCTAAAACAAACATGCCAAGTGTCAAGATTGAACCTATATTGTTTCATGAATACATCAGTCAGATCTCTCCATTTCTCTATCTTTATCTGATCAAGTTGCATATACCATTCTAGTGCTGGCCCTTTCAAGCAATCTCTCATGGAAGAAGAGTAGCAAAAAGTTTTCGTCTTGTGACTATACAAGCATCTTGGTCCAATAGGCCTTAAGATGGTATATCAGATTCCTTGTGTCATTATACTTATCAAAGTTTGACATCTTGAATTTCTTGGGAATTGAGACATGTGTTGCCAAGCATAAATCTTTTAAAACAAGTGAACCCCAACTGTTTGGTCCTTTGAGGGCTTTTTGTTGGTCTTTTACTTCCCCTAACTCCATCCCTCCTTTTCAGCTAATAGGGAGGGAATGTTGAAAGTGTATGTTGAATCTTTACCTGGTTGTTCCTCCTTAGTGCTTGAAATTTAAGGATTCTGTTTACTCTGAGGATCTTCTGTCATTTTTTCTTTCTCACCATCTTCTGGTATACTTATCTTAGCATTTTTCAATGGATCAGATGTTCCTGATTATTTTGGGTTTAAAGAGCTATAATCAAGGTAGAAATCATTTCTTTCAAATCTGCCATTTGTGCCTCCATATGAGACATCCGATGATTCAGATTAGATTCGGCTTCACCGAGATTGGCTGCCATCTGACGACTACATGTGCGTGTGTTGTATGAATGCGTAGGGGGTAGCTGGTTAGGACGTTTAGAGGGAGCAATATTGTATCACCTACTTAGGAAGGAACAAAATATCATTAGTTTATTTAAACTTACAATTTCAAGCGAGCATAGCGAGTTATCATGATGTATTGGCATAAAGGTCTTTTGGCACATATACCCTCTATCTTCCTCAAGGAATCTATTATTCCACAGGGAGAACTAGAGTTGATCATTAAATAAGAGGGACCTTGAGTCCCTTCCTAGCCAAGATCTTTTTGTTTGGTGAGTGTTTAGTCAGCATATAGTCTTCTGGAATGAGTGTCCTCTAGCCTCCTCAGAGAATCCATTATTCTATAGGGAGAACTAGAGTTGATAATTAGACGGAGGGGACCTTGAATCCCACCCTAGCCCAAGATATTGTCATTGATGGTAGTGATAAGCATGCAAAAAAAACAACGATAGTAAAAGAAGCGAGATATGCTTTTATTCGATAATATCAAAATTTAGTTACAAGTTTGAGTTCCTCTACTATTTGATAATCATGCCTTCAGCGCGCTTGAATTTGCTAGCGAATTCTAGGATCCTAGTGTTAGCAAAGTTGATTAAGTTACCATACCTCTTTACTCACTCTTCTGTCGCACCAACTTGTCTGTGGTATAGGAGTTCCCAGTTGGCTAAAACTTTCCTTTCATGATTCAGCTTGTCCACGAGGCTCTGGATGGTTTCAACGCTACTTGCCCTTACAGCAACCAATTCACCCTTCTTGTTTTCTAAGAGTTGAGTAAGAATATAAACTTCCCCTTGTAATTTCTTAAGGGGGTATTGTCTTGCAGTTTCTCTTCAAGCAACTCTTTTGCCGTAGTCATCTTCAATAGTCGAACTCTATTGTTCTTCATTTTCCTATCGTTTTCTTGCATAGCCCATTTTAAGCTTTTGTTTTCTTCTTCCAGCTTCATAATCTATGAGCATTCTTCTAAATCTCTTCTTTTCCTCTTTTCTGTCAATTTGTCTTGAAGGGATATGCATTTGTCTTCTAGCTGACACACCTTTCTCTTATTTCCAGCTGCCTCACCAATTCTTTGTTTACTTCTTGGGCATCGTTTCCTAATAAAGGATCTTAGGGAGAATAAGTGTAACCCCTGCCACGATCAAGGCCGAGATTAAGCGTTTAAAATATATTTAATAATTGAATAGGAGATCCGGGGTAATTAAAAAATTTTTATAACACTTGTACAAATAGTCTCCATTCATTTCAAAGTAAAAGCAATAGGCCTGTTCGGTCAGTCACATATACAATATCAGAGTATCAACACAATTCCCGACATACACCCGGGATAAAAATATTAATCCAAAGGTTTATACAAGGCATCATTGCCTATCTCAGTATCCATACCGGGGATTACACAAAACTATCATGCTATGATCTATTCAATAGGTATATTTATCCCAAAATGATAACCAGTTCAGTATAAACCAAAATATCTAACTAAGACTACCACCGGCAGTCCTAATCATCCTTGCTCACTTGCTTGTTCTTCGATCCACTTGCCCTGTCTAAAAATGTTATTTGGAAAGAATGAGATTCTAGAGAATCCCAGTAGCAACAGTTTACGAATATGATGTATATATACAAAGCAAGTAAACATATATCACAATGCATCAATTAATATTCGAGGCCGGGCACACTGCCACGTCCCCTTCACTGTATACAAGGTTAGGCTTTCACCACGTCCCCTTATTGTATCTGTATTCAAGGCCGGGTTTTTGCCACGTCCTATCAACTGTATCTGTATTCGAGATCAAGCTCACACCATGTTTCTTTCACTGTATCTGTATTCGAGATCGAGCTTAAGCCACATTCCCTTCATTATATTCAATTATTAATGCAAACAAGCAATGCAATATACATGATATAGGATAAAGTGTCACTATCTTGGTCTTTCCATTTTTGAGCAAGCACAGGCCTTCTACACTCCAGGAAAATATCAAATCCTAAAGTCATAATTAAGGATGAAGCATCATTCTCTATTCCAATACTCAATTGACTCTTCAACACTTAGATTTGTTATCAATAATGACCCTTAAGAAGCTACAAATGCCCTTAATAAAGCCCCTAAAAAGTTGAGAAACAATAGGTTGAAGATCTCTTTTCTAAAACTCAAAGTGCTGAAACACAGAGGTTGGTCGTGGCCAGCCCTCCCTTGAGCCAAGGCCAAAATATGGTCAGAAGATCACAGGCCGCGGCCAGCCACCTTGGGCCGCGGACAAGAAATTCCCTGATTTTTGGCAGACTTTCCAAAATTCATAACTAATTCTAGAAAAATCAGAATTAAGTGATTCCAAAGCCAAATAAACGATAATTAAGTTCTATTTATAGGAAAAATATGGCCCATTACTAAAAATTACCAAAAAATTCCAGAATTACTCAAAACTCAACACTACTCCAAAATAGAGTCCAGTTTTTGTCCCAAACTTTGGAAAAGCATACCTCTCAGTTAACAAAACGAAATGACACAAATTATATGTCCATTTTAAATCTTGGGATGTGAAATTTGAGACTAGAAAGTTTCAAAATTGTACAACACCATTTGGTCATTCAAAACGTTCGTGCAAATGGACTGCCCAGACAGAGTTCACACAAGATAGATTTTCCAACTTTCTACCAAAGTATCCAATGGCTCCAAAATTAACAATCAAGCCTATTACCACATAAATTTTCACAAGGAACACAATGGTAACCTCAAAATAACCAAAATCACAACACATTGACATGCTCTGTTTTTTGTCCAATACACAAAACCAACACGTAGGCGTCAAACTTTACATTTAGGCTTCAATTCAACTCTATTAATTCAAAACACCAAACAAGGCACCATTTTCATGACAACAACATATTATACTCCCTAAGACCCTAAATCAAGAAAATTAGGGATAAAATTCTAGAAATTCAAGGCCTAACCAATGGCCGCAAAACTTATATGAAAATGAAGCTTTCACTCATCTCAACAACTTTCCCAAAGAAGTTCCTTAGTTCTCCAACTTTTAGATTTCCTTGTGGCCACAAAACACCACCAATGGCAAATCTAAAACTATGAAAGTAAAAATCTCAACCCAAGGAAAAACTTTATAGAAGGGAGTTTTTCCATTAGAGGCCATTAAGAAGGTCAAAAACTCACCTTTTTCACAAAGCACTTCCTCCCTTCATGGTTGCCATGGCTGAACGAAAGAGAGAGAAGGAAGAGAGTGATGAGAGTGTGAAATGATGAAGAAGAGCATAGGAATTTCTGCCCCCATACCTACCATGCATACAAAGAGAGAGGGAGAGAGAGAAATGCTAAAAATATTGTACTTTGACTTTTCCAATGTCCTCTTTCTTGTCTCCTCTTGCCAAGTGTCACAATATCATTTGCTCTCATAAAGTAAGTAACCAATTAGTTACTTTAATCCCTTCATTAGCCATTTAGTTACATATCTCATTTCTTCTTAATTAGTAATTAATTTCTCCATTAATCACTAACTTATGGCCATTCTTCCAATTTCTCAATGATTATGGCATATTAATTAATATTGCCACTAAAACACATAATTATTCCACTTTAATTCGATAATTATCCTCAATAATTATCATTAGTCCTTAATTGAAATTTGGGGCGTTACAATAAGATGGATTTGCTCCTTTAATTCTGTCCTTAAGGCAGTCCTTATAGCCTAGAGTTGTACCTATTTCTCGCTTCCCCAGCTCAGCCTTTCCCTTGTATGCTATCTTGCTCCAAGCTTCTTTGATTTCTTGACATAAGTCCTTCCACTATATACCTTTCCTATAGGAATTTGATTTAAACTTGGTTTTTGTGCCATTTAACCTTTATGCCAAATTTTCAGTTGTTGATAACTCGCTTGCCCTTTATTGAAGAAAAGAAAAGGAGGAGTTAGAAAGTAATTCCAAATGCATACCATGCAAATGATTACACATACTTTCTAGCCTCGATATTTGTGATGGACATTGAGAAAAAGATCTTCATCTCCTCAAGACATCCAATACCCCATAGGGAGGATGAAGTGCCCATTAACCTACGAACGGCCCAAGCTATTACTCGGCTTAGGGTTTTGTCAAATGTTTATTATGTCCAAGGCCCATATTAAATGAAGCTAAATGCCAATGGATTATGCAAGGATACCTCATGAGACATGAAAGAGTGATAACTTATACTTCAAGTTTTGATATAGGTGATGGACATTAAGAAAACGAACTTCACCTCCTCAAGAGATATATTACCTCATAGAGAGAATGAAGTGCCCATTAACATGCAAATGGCCTAAGCCATCACGCGGTTAAGGGTTTTAAAAATGATGATTATGTCTAAGGCCCATATCAAATAAAGCTAAAATGCAAATGAATGATATAATGATACCTCATGAGTCTTAAAGGATTATCTCTCATTGAGAAGTTTTCTAACATGATTGATGTGATGATATTATGGTCTTTTAGGGTCATAGACCCTTAAACTAAGGTTAGCTAATCTAATGCATACACCATCCTTGTGATGTATCTTTATGTAGAGTGATGCTAGATACATACTTAGGTGAAGCAATAGTTAGTCACTTGATCATAAGGGTTTCATTGATTATGCATGGATGATATTAATAATATTCACTAATAAATATATGCCCTCCAGTGCCCTATTTTAGGAATAACCCTAGGTTCGAGGATGTCTACCCTAAGAAAGGCAGGTACTAATTAATTGGGTAGGTTGATAATTTCCACTAATAGGTGCAATGGTTTCAAGGTGGTTCTAATTCTCACAGGTAAAGGTCTCCTAACTGCCCTCATCATAAAGATGAAGACCCTATTTGACGAAATTGACCTTCAGGGAGTTCTGAAAACCCCACAGGGAGACCGCTAGAAACTTCCACTCGCCTAAGGAACTCACAAACCCAGGTATAAGGCCCAAAATGTGTGAGGAAAATAGTGTATGTGCCAGTGTGTGTGGAAAGCATACCAACCTGTAGGCCTAGGTTCTACCCAACCCTCATCTACTAACCAGATCACAATATAGATAGAAAAGAAAAAAAATAAGGAATTTAATAAATAAAAAAAAACTGTTCACAAAAAAATAATAAAAATAAAAATAAAATGGGTAATTAAAATAAAATTAAGGCTAAATTATTTTTTAACACTTAACTTAAATGGGCTTGACTCTCAAATCGTCCCCAGTGGAGTCAACAAGCTGTAGCGCCCGAAATTTAGAAAATATGGAGCCACCACCAAAATTTTAAAATAGGATAATTTTGGAAACCATTTTAAAAAAATGAAACTAGTCTACAAAAACAATTTAGGGTTCGGGAGTCGATTGTGTATGGGGAAGGTGTTAGGAACCCCACAACACCCATTCAAAAGAATAGTTACCCTAAGCTAATTATTTAAAAATGTTATGGCCTTTAATTTTATTATAATTACCCAAAAAGAGATTAAAAAAGTAATATTTACAAACAGAAATAAAGTGAAACTAATGAAAAAGATATATTTATTTATAAAAGAAAGATAAGAAAGAAATGTATTTATTTACAAAATTGAACTTGACCTAGGATGAAAATCTAGGGTTTGCGTACCCTTTAAAGGGATCAAAGCTCACGTAGTTCGGGGAATAGAAATGCGTGTCACTTTGTTGATGTTTTTTAGAAAAAATGTTTATTTAATTTATTTGAGAAAAATATTTTTTTTGTTTGGTTTGTGTTTTTTATTTTTTTAAAAGCATTTTTTCTCATATAAAACCAAATTCATTTATTTTAAAAAAGGAACTTTTTTGTATTTTGAAACTTTTTTTAGTTGCAAAAGAGAGAGAAAAGAAAGAAAAGTTCATCAAGCCAACAAGGAATCACATTCTTACCATATCATTTATTATAGAAAGTCCAAAAAGACAAGAAAATAAATAAAGACATGATGAGAATGTATACCTTTTATGCTTTGAACCCCGCTACAACAAGAGATAGGATGATAGAACTACATAATAAACAAGTAGCAAGTACAAGCACGTATCTCTTGAACACAAACACGTCTAGCTGTGATAGTGTGATTTGTACAAGTGGCTCAATGAATGGAGTAGCTAATGTAATATCATATGTTAAAGTAGGTTAGGTGATTGATGCAGTTTTTTTAAAAATAAGGTGATTCATGCAGGTACGCCTCAATGAATGGAGTAACTAATGTAATATCATATGTCAAAGTAGGTGAGATGATTCATGCATTTTTTTAACAAAAAGGTGATTCATGCAGATAAACACCAAGAGAGGAATAGTCATAAAAGAGCATACAGGAGGGAGAAATAGTCAAACACACGATTTGTACCAGTGGCTGAACATTATGACAAATAAAAGAAGAGCATGCGAATAAAGAGCATTGAGCAAATAAAATTGTCTCGTATGTCAACTACCCTTCAGTATGAGAATTATGTATGAGTAATGAAATGAGAAAATAAAATTAGCTCTCTACCTTACCTCCTTGCTCTCCCAAAATTCTTGTGTGTCTTACTTCAACCCTTGCTCCCCTATTTATAGTCTCAATGTACGGTTTTCTTCATAAATGCTCCTTCTTCTTTTATGAATTTTCATTTTTGATTTTTTTTTGTATTTTATGTTAAGAACTACCTAACTTGACCCAATCACCATCAATAGAGATTTTTTTTTTTAATTTTCATTTATTATTATTTTTTTCTTGTATTTTCTATTGATAAAACTTCTTAGTTTGACCTAATCACCATTAGTGGAGATTTTTTTATTTTTATTTTTTTATCATTCTCCTCACAAGTAGTTTTCTAGTTTAAACCTATCAACATAAATGAGATTTTTTTTATCTTTTATTTTTTATTTATTATTTTCCGTTAATGAATGACAATGCTAATCATCCTTAATGAGGGGATTTATTTTTCTTTTTTCTTTTTTAATTTTTTCCCTTTTAATGATGATTTCCAATTTGGACACCAATCATCACCATAAATGAGATTTTTTTTATTTTTTATTTTTTATTTATTATTTTCCCTTAATGAATGACAATGGCAATCATCATCAATGAGGGGATTTATTTTAATTTTATTTTTTTTTATTTTTTCCCTTTTAATGATGATTGCCAATTTGGACACCGATCATCATCAATAGAAGGATTTTATTATTTTTTTCTTATTTTCGTTTTTTTTCTTTCAATAACGATTGCCACTTTGGACACCAATCATCATCAATTATTTTTGTATTTTTTAGTGGGGCTTAGACAAAATAGGGTATTCACAAGTATATAACATATATATCTACTTTGAACCTTTTCCACCTATCATCATTGGAGTCTTCTGCCACAAGCTCTACTTTTTTGAATAAAATATGTCCAACCCTCATCATACTATGTAGAACAGAATTGAAATACCTACTAATGGTTTCTCCAAAATTATTAAAGTTATATTGTATTACTCTATTCTTCACATAATGTGCTAGAATGTGAAGAAAATTGGCAACTTGCTCATATATAAGCATATTCTTACTAGGTTGGAGACCTCCCACATCCGTTGGCATAGAGCATAGCTTATCAAATGTTGACCTATGCATTCTAAGTAAGTTGTAACATGCTACATCACTACTACACACTAATCTCTTTAGATAAGATCTCTTTGCGAAAAAGTCCATTTTGTAAGATATATGAATGATATGTCGCCTCCTTAACATGATCATCATACTCATACATAGATAAAACCAATGTATTACCTCAACCATGCTTTGCCACCTAAGTAACAGGCACAGCCAGGCTCTCTTTTCTTCAGATATTATCAGAACTGTGTAAAAAAACCATATAAGAGCTAATAAGGAAATATGTCACTGATTGGTTTTTTCACTTTATGTAATGTGTCCAATTGGTTCTATACGTCGGAGATAACAAATCTTCATATAAAGAGAAACAATGTCAGAGCAAATCAAACATTAGTCCTAAATCAAAACTAAGTAGCAAAGCAAAGCTCTCCAGCCACTTTGCACATCACAAAAAATTAACATCCAAAGAAGCGGGCAATATAATCTGAGCATGCAAAAGATATTGATTTCACCAATTCAGATAATAAATTTCTCTGCCACGCAAGATAAAGTACTAACTTAAATATTAAAAGGTGATAAACAGAGTTGGCAAAAGAGGATTCACATTATTAACAACTCATTTCATTCCATTTGTCACTAAAATAGAACCCAATAAATTTCCATCTTATTAACAAAGTTTGCAAAGGAGATAAACATATTTGTTTTGAACTCTAAAAAAAACAAACAAACAAATAGTAAGTCTTCAACAATGGCCAAGGCCAGCACCTCATCGTTGCTGCCATCATTAGCCTTGATGGCACCATTTGTCTCTGCCTCCTTGTTTTCCTACAAGCACCCTTTCTCTTTGCTTACAACTATGGATGTCGTGCTCCACTGCCAAAATGATGTAGATCAGACCAGCTTGCCATGATCGTGGCTGGAGAAGTGGGATCTTTAGAAACAAAGTGAAATCAAAGAGACAGGGCCTTTCTTTTCTTTTTTTTCACTGACACAAAGTCATTCATTATTTTATATATATTGTAACTTTAAAATACTGCCTTTTACCTACAGATTCAGTCAAAGTGAAAGCATAAGGAAAGGTGGTGAGGAATTTACTCCCTTTTGTGTTTTTTAAATATTTGTATATATTATTATATTTTTAATTATTTTTATCAAAATAAATTTTATTATTATATATATTTTTTATAATTATGATTATAATTATTTGACTTTAATAATTATATTTATTAAACATTCTACAACCTTTAAAAAAACATGAAAAAAAGGGTAAGATTGTCCAAATAAAAATATTTTCCCTCCCTTCCCCTCCCCTTAGTTCTAATCAATCCAAACAAGGTAATATTAAAATCCCTTCCCCTCCCCTCCCCTCCCCTCCCCTCCGTCAAACCAAACAAACCCTTAGGGAAGAGGGAAGAAAATGTAATTACAATTTTACCCTACTGATTTTTTTTGGGAAAATTACACTTAAGTCCCAAGGAAGAAGGGAAATGAAAAAGTAGTCCCTTGAAATTGCAAAATGAAAAAATGGTCCCATGAAGTTGTCAATACTCGAGTATTGACAACTTCATGGGAACATTTTTTCATTTTGCAATTTCAAGGGACCATTTTCATTTCCCTTCTTCCTTGGGACTTGAGTGTAATTTTCCCTTTTTATAAAGAACTTAACAGGCCTAGGCCAGCCTAACAAGCCTAACAAGTGTAATACCCCGAATTTTGAAACTCGAGGCTAGAGAATAAGCCTGAAATAAGTGGATTGCTAAGCCCCATTTTATTAAGATCCCAAATTGTGATTAAGGGTTAATGACTCTAAAAGTGGATGTGGTTAGTGATAAATAACCCTTTTGAAGATTATGATGTGATTTAGCGCTCGAATGTGATTCGTAAGTGTTGTGAGCAACGCTAAAACCTTGCATTTGAGTTCAATTATAGATTAACATCTAAATTGACTTAAAATAGAAGGAGGGTGCATAATGTGGTGATATGGAATGATAAGATGAGTTTGGTGGTGATTCAGTGAGAATTGATATAATCAAGAGCAAAACGGTAAAGTTACCAACCAATTGATCGGTTACCGAAGAGGAAGCTCCTTGATAACTCAAAGATCAATGGTTGAGATTGATTGTTATGAGATTAAAAGGGTGGAATCCCATGTGTTGAGCTCATGTGAACTCATGAGGATGAAACAAGAGTGTGACAAGTGGCACAACATGAGCCCTTGATCTTGGTCAAAGTGTCAAAGCTTATTCCTCTCTCTTCTCCTCTCCTTTAGGTCGGCCAAGAGGCCTCATTTGTCTCAAAAATATGATTTCAACTCTCTCTCCTTAAGCTCCCATGGACGTCCAAGCATAGAGGAAGAAAGAGAAATGGAAAGGTGAGGTTTTAACCTTGTTGTTGACCTCTAATGCTCAAATACCCTTCTTTAAAGTTGTTCATAGTGATGAGAGATTCATTGCTATGGTTTTAGATTTGTGAAAGGAAGTGTTTGATGGCTTGAGGAAAATTAGAAAGATGAAGAATCAAGAAATTGGTTTGGGAAAGAGGAAGAGGTGAGTATTTGAAGCCTTTTGATCAAAGTTTTGTGACTTGTGGATGAGCTTTGTGAATTTTGAATTTTACCCTGATTTTATGTGATTTTGAAATTGAGGAATTGCATTGTGTAGTGTGTTGCAAATGGTCTTTTTTGTGTTTTATGACCATTGGTATTTGTTTGGAACTTTGGTTGGAAAGGATTGTAATATGGTGCATTGTATTTTGACATTCTGTGACATGTTGTGGCTATGGTATAACATGTCAATGTGATGTGAATTTAGATTTTTTAGTGTTTCCAATGGATTCCTTGTGAAAATTTGTGTGGAAATGGCGTTTGATGTGAAAATGGGAACCATTGGAAGCAATTGTGAAAATCTGGAAATCTGTCCATTGAATTTTTGTTCTGGGCAATCTCTTTGTGTTGCCGTTTTGAATGGAAAAATGATATCAGAAAATTATGAAACTTCCCAGTCTTGAAGTTCACATCCCAAGATTCAAAATGGACATATAATTTGTGTCATTTTTTTTGAACTGGGATTTATGTTTGCCCAAAGTTTGAGGTCGAAACTGGGTTCGATTCTGGAGCAGTGTGGATATTTGTGTAATTCTGTATTTCTGTGGTTTTGTACAGCCTTAATCCATATTTTTCCTATGAAGAAGACTTAAATAGATTTCATTTGGCTTTTAAATCACCTTGTTTCAATTTTTCTAGAATTAATTATGAATTTTTGAAGTGCCTTGGCTGCAGCAGAAAATCTTGGCTACAGCGTAAAAGTTTCTGTGTTCGATTTGGCCACAGCTAGAAATTCTTGGCTGCCGCCCAAACCTTCTGTGTGCGTTTTGGCTGCAGCCAACCCCCATTTTCAGCATTTTGTGATTTTGAAAGGTGATTTCCAACCTAGTACTTCCCAATCCTTTAGGCTTTCATTAAGCTTATTATAGCCACCTAAAGGGTGTGAATGGTAACCAACCTTAAGTGATATGAAAGTAAAGATTTGGAATAGCGAATAACCCGATGTCCTTGCTTTGGTTATAGGGTTTGATATTCACTTTGATCGGGAGTAGCCGATGCTGGAGCTTACGTGGAAAGAATAAGTGTAGGGAACTTACCTCTCTTGCATGCTTTGCTAGTTGTGTTTGTGTATTTATGCATGTATTGCTTTACTTGATTATGTGAAACATGTATGAATGATTGTAGCTCTATTTCTATTTATTCCATGGCCATAAGTATGTTTTTGAAACATTGAGCACGTAGATATGTCATTATGTGAGCATGTGTTATTGTGATGCAAGCATGTCATGCATTAAACACTTATCTTGCATGCATATTGGTATATGTTTCCCTACTGAGATTCTCTCGAATCTCACCCTCCCCTACCAACATTTTAGATAGGGTAGGTGGATCGAGGATGGAGCAAGCAGCCAAGGGCGATGAGGACTCCTTCGGGTTGTCATTCTGATAGTTGGTTATCACAGTTAGGAGTATTGTGTACTGGATATTTGTATATGTGGATGATGATTTAATTATCTATATTTGAGGTGAGATTTGTGTAATCCCCGTATGAGAACTTGTATACGGGTGTATTGCCCTTTGTAAACCCTTTTGTAAAGATGTGAACCCGGGATTATCGGGATTATTATATTGTGCACTCTGATTTATCTATTGAATGTAATTATCCGCATGAAGTGATTGTATTCGAAATGTGAACATGAGATCAGGTAAATTGGATTTCTAAAGATATTTGTGAAATCTCTATTGTGAAGATGGAATTTTAAAATGGTTTTTTTATTATTGGTCTCTATTTCACTTTAATCGCGTATTTTGGATATAATTACGGAAGGGGGTTATAACAGGCTTATTAGTCGGCTTGGGCTGACCTATTAAGAAAAATAGGCTTCCAATTCGGCCTTGGCCTGGCCTTTTATACTGACAGGCCAGGCTTGACCAAGCCTCAAACATGCCAAGTCACAGGCCCCAGACAGGTTGCCTGGCCTATTTCCATCGGTATCCACGACCAACGCTTCCACCATGAATCTTCAATACCTTCAACCATGAATAGAACTTGGTTTTGATTTGTGATCGAATAATCTATTTCTTCTCCTTCCTTTTTTTTATTCTGTGGCCTAAGTAATATGTTTCATTCGCACTTGTATATGTGTTTCTCTTAAATCCAGTCAGATCATTAAGTCCAATCATTATTCTATTAGAAGATGTTATTGTCAATAAAGAAATTTATCAAAAGTTGCTTTGTCTATTTACAATGTAAATACGAAAGAGTGGCTTACCCAGGTTTACTTTAACCTCTTCCAATACCAAATGGAATATGGTAAAGCACTACTATGAATTTTATTGTCAAGTGGCAAAAGTCGAAGGGAAAGGACACCATCTGGGTGATTGTGGATGAATTAAGCAAATATGCTTATTTCATAGCATTAGCTCATCCTTTTACTGCATTGGATGATTAACTCTGTCGTATGAGTTATCAAAATACTAGGACATTTAATATGTAATATAATAGTGCAACCTAGGTTGATTCTCTTGGGGAGCTAGAAATCTTTGAATTACAGTCGACTGAGTGCTTTAACAAGTTAAGAATCTATGACAAGCATTACTGAAATCTAATTCATTGATAATCATTTATCCTATTAGCTAATCTTTTTATAATTTCTTTTCAAAATAAAACAGAGGCCAAAATGTTTTTAAGAAGAAAAAATCAAAGATGAGATTGGCTTCCCTAAGAGTCTCGCCTAGCCTTCATTGTCTTCCTATTTAATTGAGTCAATCCAAAGAGAAGAATCTGGTTCTACTTTCAAAGATTAAGGGAACGAAATGCATTTAGAACTCCTAGATGAATATTGAACAATACTCATTGCAAATCAATCAATTTAGTCACAAAATCTGATTTAAACAAATCAAACATCAATTGAACACAGAGCATTAAACACCTAAACACATTACAATCTATAATCCTGACTTATCAGCCATTTCTAAATACAAAATCAGAAGAATCGTATATCAAGATCCACAAGTTTTGAACAGAGACATGTTGATCCTAATCTAAGACATTAATTGAACTTACTCACTTTAAGAACAATGACTCAGGCACTGTCTCCTCTTTTAGGGAAGATTGAAGGTCTAGCTGCTATGGATTTGGAACCAGCTTCAACAAACTAAATCTACAACTCAACCATGGTAGAATCTTGAAGAAAAACACTGAGAAGAATCGGAGATGGGGAAGTTGAAAGTGAGTGATCTAAGATGGAGAGAAAATAGAAGCCGAATGTCTCCAAGAGGAATCTTTGCGAACTGCCCAAAGTGTGTTCAAGAGTTAGAATATCAAGTTCCCCTCACGTGATGGAGATAACCCAGCTGCCCTAAGATAGTTCTCTTCCAATCATCTCATCACGCTCCCAACTTTTTCTTTGAAAGAGTCCACAAGATCGCTTAAGTTTGGAAGTGTTTAAATCAAGCAATCTCCTTACACGTGTCCACTTATGAAGTTGCCATCCAGATCCAAGCTTCCATAAATATTTCCAATTGCATTCCTCTTTTCATCATCCCATACATATGTCAACTGATGGGAAAACCAAAGAAATTAGTGAGCTCTAGCTAGAACCAATTTTCCCTCAGCTTCTTGGTTCCCCACATGGGCATAAAACCTTCAAGTGATTAAGTTGTCCATTTTACCCTGGATGAATCACAAAAACTCAATAGTTCCATGGTTACACAAATAAATCCATAACCATATACTTTGCAGCCATAAAATAAACTCAATAGTTCCATGGATACTTCATTGCTTCATAGACATTAAAACTAATAATATGCTCTCAGAATTCCATGGTAATGCACCCATCTTTCAAGCTTATAACTATTTTAGCTGTTATAAGGAATGGCCTTCCTAAAATCAATTGTCCTTCTAAACATGAGTCATGTGACATGTCAAGAACATGAAAATCCATAGAAAATACCAAATCATTAACCTTTACCAAAATATCTTCTAACAGCCTATAAGGTTTCCTAGTTGTTCTATCGGCTAGTTGAATAATCATGCTAATTGGCTTTAAAGAATCAATGCCTAGAGTAGTATAAATAGACATGGGGATGTGTTAAATCATAGAAATCAAGAGTATTTTAGCACATTTTCTTCTCTTTTCACTTATTTTTGGGTTCAAATTGTGCATATAAAGAGATTATAGAAGAAAATGTGATAGGACATAGGCTAAATCAAAATTTTATTGAATCATCAGTTAAATGCACATAGTTTTGATTATTTGTGAAAGTTAAAAGAGCTCATGAATCCCTCCTCCTTATAGGTGGAAGATGAAAAGTTGTAAAAGCTCTTAAAGATCATGGGAAGATGTGAAAGGAAGGGAAGAATGCAAGAGGAAGATGAAAAAGAACACTATGAAGGGTGTATTTGCTATGGATATGATGTAGCCAAGCCGTTGCAAAACTACCTCAAAAGATGACCTTTATGTCTACCCTTTAGTTGTGAAATCCGCTGTGACCAAAGTCATAGTGAAACCACTTGAAAAAGCACTATGACAATGCGCTATGGCAAATAACAATCACGTGAAACTGATATTGTGTGTTTTGAAAACTAAAGTAGAAAAAAACCAGTATAAAGGCATGGATAGGTCAAAAGATCAGGGAGGATGTACTCCTTGGATAGATTGGATGCTAGGCCTTCACATTTTTAAGAGCTTGAAGCTTGGGATTAGATTGAGAAGGATTTTGAAGCTTCAATTCTTGGGTTTTTCTTGTTCTTCTCTCCTTTTTCTCTATTTTGCTCATATGGATTATGATTTTGTGATGAGATTTTGGTATGTACAAACCATGAGTAGCTAAAACTATCAACTAGGATTACTTTTACCCATTGTATGGATTGAAATTACTAGATTATCTTGCTTTTGTTGGTTAATGAGTATATATATATATATATATATATATATATATTGAGTTTTCTTTGAGCTTAATGCTATCTTATACTTGATCACCACATGATTAGAGTAGTTCAATTTGAAGATGCTTGAGAGTGCTATTTTAATTATAGAACTTGAGAAAAATCTATTAGACTTGAAATTCAATGATTAAATAGATGGTTTGTTGTTAGAATAGAGATATATCTAACAACCTAACATAATCTTTTGAAGAATTGTTTTGGAAAGATGATTTTCATTAATTATAAACAAGAGATTGAATGTTTTTAATGAAGATTAAAAATCAATCTTGACTTGAGAAAGCTTGGTTGATGATTTTAGGATCTTTGACTAGTATCTAGACTCATTTAATTAGCATAAGTAATTTAATTGCATAAATTCATGAAATACGATGGGGAAGAAATAATCCTAAGCTAATACCTCATGAAGTTAGACCCAATTTCCCAATTTCTACTATGTTTGCTTTATTGTTTTTATCAAAAGTCTTTATACAAACTGATCAATTTCAAATGAATCCATTCAACCTAATTAAGGACATATTTACATTAGTTAATTCACTTTTGTCATAGTCTTGTGGATTGACACTCATTTTCTCACTAAATTAGTACTTGAGACCCGTACGCTTGTGGAAGCTAAACAGCGAACAAGTTTTTAGCGCCGTTGCTAGGGACCATTGACTAAAGTCTCTTGAGTTAATTAGTGTAATAGTGTACTTAATTATGCTTGAATCCTTTTCCTTCTCTTGTTTCACTTTTTAAATTTGCTTTGTTTTTAAGTATAGTTATAGCTATAGTTTTTTTCTTGCTTTTCTTTGTTTAGTTCTATTAGTTGATAAGTTTGATACAAGGTATGGGTTATTTTATTTGTAGGTACTTGTGCTCCGTATGCAAACTGACTTGGAAGTTGTTATTGACAGAGTTGTTGAAGAGTATCTTTCTGAAGATTGTGAAACTGAACCCGAAACTCCACCTCAAGTACAACCCATCCAAGAACCTGAACTTTACGGGCACTAGAGCAATCGAGACCACCGCCTCATCCTCATCAATATTACAATATAGCCAATCCTAATGACAATGACTTGGAATGCACTTTGGATGAGTACATGGAGCAAGAAAGCTCTACCTATCAATTTATCATCCAATTTCCTGCTATTCAAGCTTAGAATTTTGCATTAAAGCCAATCATGCTTCAAATGCTCCAAATGATTGGCTTGTTTTCAAGAACTTAGAATAGAGATCCTACTGACCATTTGACACACTTTGTACAAGCGTGTGAGAACTTCAAGTTTCAAGGAGTAACATCAGATGCACTCAGATTGCGACTCTTCCCCGATCACTTGATAAGAAAGCAAGAGCTTGGCTTACTGCTCTCCCTCCTAACTCAATCACTACTTAGGATGAAATGGCATCCAAATTCAAGGAAAGGTTTATTCTAAGGGATAGACGGGAAGTTCAAATAGCTAAACTCTTGGGTTTCCAACAACAGCCAGCCAAACTTTTTCATGAAGCATGGGAGAGATTCAGGGAGTTGTGGCATAGTTGTCCCAACCAGGAATAGCATACCTATGTTTTGCTTGAAGCCTTTACTGTAGGATTGGATATGCCTACTTCAAATATGCTCAACAATGCCTCTAATGGTGGAATTGGTAAGAAGAGGGTTTGTGATATATCACAGTTGTATGAGGACATCACCTCTAGTTCCTTGCAACAATATGAAAAACTCACATTCTAGCTATAGAACATATAAGGAACCAAGTCATTTAAGTAGTTCAAATGTGTCTAAGGAAATTGCCGCTCAACATGAAGCAATTGCCAATAGATTTGATCAACTCAAGTTGAGAATGGAGAGAAATTCCTCCAAGAATGTAAATGTTATCCAAGCTCCAAGTCCTTCTTGTGAAATATGTAGAGAAGCCCACTCCTATGAAAAATGTCATCACACTATAGAGTTGGTACATTATTTAAACAATAATCAACGGTATCAACGTGGCAACCCTTACTTTAATACCTACAATAAGCTTATGAGGGACTATCCCAACTTCTCTTGGAAGACTGGACCTAGTGAGAATCCCATTAATCATTATATTTCTACTAGTAAGCCAATGCATCCACCGGGCTTTAAGCACCCACAAAAGCCACAAGAGGTTGATTCAGAGACAAATATACTTTTAAGGCAACTTCTCAAAAGTCAAGAAGGCTTAATTGGCACAGTTGCTCTTCATGAAATAGCAATCAAGAATCTTGAGATCCAAATGGAACAAATTGCTTCATATTTGAATACACAACAAAGAAATGGTCTTTCCAGGTGATACTATTCCAAATCTTAAGACAGGTGTTATAGCATAGTGCAAGGCACTTACTTTGAGAAGTGGGAAAAAGTCTATGGATGTGCCAAGCTCAAGTAAGGCCAGTAAAGAGTTGAAAGACCATGCTATTATTGAGATTGAAAACAATGAAGTTCTAGATAAAGAAATTGAAAATGAAAAAGACACAAACAAAAAGGAAAATCAAGCTAAGGAAAACCACGATAACATGGTGAAAGAAAAGCATGTTCCACCTAAAAATATGGATGAGAAGAAGAGGAAGAAACACAATTCTCCTCCAAAATATGTTCCACCACCTCCTTTCCCTCAAAGGCTTAAGAAACATCCAGATGATGGTCAATTCAAGAAATTCATTGAAATGTTCAAGCAAATTCACATTAATATACCATTCACTGAAGCTTTGGAGAAGATGCCTAAATATGCCAAATTTATAAAGGATGTCCTTTCTAAGAAAAGATGATTTAATGATTTTGAGATGGTAGCTATGACTAAGAGCTTTAGTGATGTTATCAAGAAGATTCCACCAAAGTTGAAGGATCCTGGAGCTTTCTCTATCCCTTGTCACATTAGGGATAAATTCTTGGGAAGAGGATTGTGTGATCTTGGGGAAACTGTGAACCTCATGCCTCTATCTGTTTTTAACAAGCTAGGATTAGGTGAAGCTCAGTCAACTACCATTACTTTACAACTTGCTTATAGGAGTATTTCTTACTCTAGAGGCATCATTGAAGATGTGCTTGTGAAAGTAGAAAAGTTCATTTTTCTAGCGGACTTCATTGTTATTGATTGTGAGGAGGACCAAGATACTCCTATTCTCTTTGGAAAACCTTTCTTAGCAACTTCTAGAACCCTAATCGATGTTGAAAAGGGTGAAAGTACCATGCGAGTTAAAGATGAGCATGTTATCTTCAATATGCACAAGCTAATAAAGAATCCTAATGAGACTAAGCAATGCTGCCTAGTTGACAGGGTTGCGCAAGTTGAGCAAGAGGAATTCAAGAAGCCAATTCATAATGGGTTTGTTGACGCCTTGTCATTAAAAGTTCAAATAGAGGTTAAAAAGGTGGAAGAAGACATGAGTATTTTGAGGGCAACACCAACTATTCCTAAGAGTTGGATACTATTGGAATTGATAGATTTGTCTTCCTTTGATATACCATCAATGAAGTCATCTATTAAAGAGTCATGCTCTTTTAATTTGAAGACGCAACCTTCTAACTTTCAGTATGACTATTTGGGAGCCAAAAATTTACCATTGGGTTGAGCTTCACATTTAGCCATTCAACATGAAGAACAACTTTTGGAAATTCTAAAAGCATGTAAAAGAGCTATTGAATGGGCTCTTGAGGTTTTAAAGAAACAAGCATATACCTCTAGTGTAAGTGGAATGAGAAATGAAGATGGTAAGGGGTTTCAAGCTAGCGGCAATAGATTAAATCACAATTGCTATGGAGTGGTGAATCATCAAGTATTCACCTTACTTGTAGCTGATGTAATGTGAAAAAGTAAAAGTTAGGCTAAAGACTTTAAACTAAGCGCTTCTTAAGAGGCAACGCAAGTTCTTAACTCAATCTTTGTCATTTTTATGTTTTTATTTTGATTTGGTAGATTTATGTTTGATCTTTGTGTTCTGTAGGTGAGAAATATTTCCCTCAAGAACTTTAAATGTGGACTTTGGGAGATAAATATGGAACAATAACATGAATGCCAAGAAGGGAACTACAAATGGAAGTATGCATTTAATATCTATTGAATTTGTTTTAGATCTTGGAATGTAGTATTGAGTAGTGTTCAACCTATTCTTAGACTATCATATTGCTTTTCGGTTGTGAATGAATGAATCATAAGTGTTTGTGGTATGGAGTAGTGTTTAAAGTCCTTGGAATGCTTAAACTTGGATTGTGGGAGAATTTGGATGACTTTGCTACTATGTTATGGTCTGTTTTGGTTTTGTCAGTATTTACTGTCAAGAGCTACTATCGCAAAGGCCACAGCAAATCGGGTCATTTTAGCAGGCTTTCTGACCTATTATTTGCTATCGTGAAGGCCATAGCAAATCGAATCAATTTGGCATCCTTTCTGACCTATTATTTGCTACAAGAATTTGCTGTAGTGAATGTTACAGCGAATTGGGTCATTTTCGCATGCTCTTTGACCTGTTATTCGCTATCAGGTTTCGCTGTGGCAAAGGCAACAACGAATTAAGTAATTTTGGCATGCTTTCTTACCTATTATTTGCTGCCAGGGCTCACTATGGCAAAGGCCGCAACGAGTATGGTCATTTTGAGAGTGCATTACTGACAAAAAAAATTTGTAACTAAATAAAATAATAGTAGAAAAAAATTTTAAAAAAATAATATACACACACACACACACACTTATTTTTCAATTTTTTAAACCTATATTTCTCAAAAAAAAAAAAAAGGAAATATTCAGAAAAGAAAATATATATTTTATATATATATATATATATATATAATTTAAAATTTTTTTTATATTATAAAAGAGAATCATAAAATCGTAAAAAAAAATATGAGTCTTCCCTCTTTGCCCTTCTTTCTTTCAATATATTCCCACATTATCCATTTAAACTTAAACCACATTTCAGGTCACATTCACCCCCAATTTCAAAATCCCTAATCCTATTTATAAATTCACTCTTCCCTCAAACCTTAATCCCTCTCCTTCTTCATCTTTTCAACCTCTAACTCAACTCCTCAACCTTACACCCATAACTCATCCTCCTCCACCATAACCCAAACTTGTCTGGGTTCCTAGCAGCACCAAACACCCTCCCTCCATGGCCCTCAACTTAGCCTCCACCTCCAGATCTGTCGCCCCTTCCCTATCCATCACTCTCACACACTAACACCCTCCCTCTTAGCCTTCGCTCCTCCTTGTTGGACCCTCCCTGTAACCCCCTTCACGATTAAGGCCGAGATTTAGTTTATAAACACGTAATTGATGTAGAATTAGAGACCTTAGATGATTTTGAGACTTAAACAAAATGAAACTTCCCAAAATCATGGCTTACAAAAACTTTTACAAACCCTTTTTATGACGGTCTCATATTCACATTTCAATACTAAATGGCTTGTACAGGTTGATTTCATTCACAAATATCAGAGTATAAAGTAAATTCCCGACACGCTTGGGTTCCATTCATTAATAAGGGTTTTACAAAGGCACAAAGCCCACAATTCATTACCCTTAACTTGGGGATTACACAAAACTATACTACCAATCCCATTATATACAATTGTTTCCCAAAAACATCCAATTGATATACATGATAACCAATAACCCAAAATATACATCTAAATCAGAGCTCTATCCGCTCTTCGTCGCCCGCTTTCCCTTTGATCCTTCTGCCCTGTCTAAAACATGGTTTTTGGGAGAGTGAGATTCTAAGGAATCCCCGTAGTGTCAAATCAATCATAGTATGTACAACAATAAGGCATGAAATCAAATCATTATCCACACAAGCAACTACAACGGCAGTTACAACGGCAATGGTTAGTATGACACATGTCATCCATTACGATTGCTCACGTTGAATTATTCACGCTGCATTGCATCACAACAATCCACACTATATATATCACCACAGCTGGGATTCATATAAAGCATTTCATCACACAAGCCATACAGGCAAGATTCAAACTCATAGCCCATGGCTGGATTAACAAACGCCGCCCCATGGGTCGGATTCACAAAGTTCCATGTCGATTACAACGGCTGACCTAGAGATGACCAGCGTCAATCCCTACACGGCTCACGTTGACCTGCTCACGCTGTAATAGACCATGGTACATGTAGTTCACAGTTCAATGATAAGTTATGCATACCAAAACATCATACACAACATGAGAGAAGAGTCACTACCTTGATCCTTCCAGGCGTACTCTGGCACCGGTCTCTCCCGCCTAGGGCAAATGTCGTATCCTAGAATCATGATTAGGGACGAAGAGTTATATTCTATTCCAAGACTTATTTAACTTGAAACACTTAAATTTGGTTATCATAATTTACCCTTAAGAGGCCACAAATGCGTCTAATAAAAGCCTTAAAAGGTTGGAAAACAATAGGTTAGAGATCTCCTTTCAAAAACTCAAAGTGCTGGAACACAAAGGTTGGCCGCGGCCAGCCCTTCCTTGGGCCGCAGCCAGAATCAGACCAGAAAGGTTTGGGCCGTGGCCAAGAAATTCCCTGATTCTTGGCTAACCTTCCAAAAGTCATAACTTATCCTAGAAAAATTGAAATGAGGTGATTCCAAAGCCAAATGAAAGGTATATAAGTCCTCTTTCAAGGAAAAATATGGCCTATCACTGGAAATCACTACACAAATACAGAATCACCAAAAACTAAACACTACTCCAAAACAGAGTTCTGTTTCCATCTCAAACTTTGACAATAATATCTCCCAGAATACTAAACGAAATGACACAATATATATATATCCATTTTGAAGCTTGGGATGTGAGCTTTAAGACTGGAAAGTTTCATAATTTTCCAACACCATTTGGTCATTCAAAACGCTCGTGCAAACGGACTGCCCAGACAGAGTTTACACAAGACAGATTTTCAAATTTTCTATTAAAGTGTTCAATGACTCCAAAATCAATAACCAAGCTTATTCCCACACAAAATCACTCAAGGAATCCAATGGGAATGTCAAAATCACCAAAATCCTATTCCATTATCATGCTTTGGTTTTGTGTAACATTAAACACTAGACTCTCAAAATCTCCAAACTTAATTTCAAATCCAATCAATTCTATCTATCCAAAATGCATTCCAAACATACCAATTCCATAACAAACACATACCAAACTCCCAATGGCCCTCATTTTCGAAAATGAGCCCAAAATTCCAGAAATTCCAAGTTAATCCATTTGGCACAAAACATAGATAGATAGATAGGTTTTACTCACCTTATCAACTTTCTCAAAGGGAGTTCTTGATTTACCACTTCCCAAAATTTCGTGTGGCCACAAACCAACACCAATGGGCAAACTAAAACCATGAAAATGAAGCTCTCAACACAAGAAACAACTTTATAGAAGAACATTTTTCCATTAGAGGCCATTAAGAGGGTTAAATGCTCACCTTTTTCACAAGCTTCTTCTTCTTCTGCAGAAATGGAGGACGCATGAGAGAGGAAAATGAGAGAGAGAAGGAGGTTGAAGATGAAATGATGATGGCACACACCCTCCTATACTCTCTTGTCAGCAAAATGGAGGGAAGAAAGAGAGAGAAAAACTGATTTAATAATGCCATATTTGACTTTTCTTACATCCTCTCTCACCCAACCAATTTGCCATGTGTCAGAATTTCATTGGCTCTCATAAGGAAATCAACCAATTAATCACCTTAATCCCTCCATTAACCATTTTAATTACACATCTCATTATTCTCTCATAGTTAGTAATTAATTTTCCCTTAATCACCAACTAATTGTCCAATAACTCCATTCTTCCAATTTTTCAATAATTATGACATATTAATTAATATTGCCATAAAACACATAATAATTCAAATTAAATTCATAATTATCCACAATAATCATGATTTGCCCTTAATCAAAAATTGGGATATTACAATTCTCCCCCCGTTCAATAAATTTCGCCCTCAAAATTTGTTACACATCATGGGGCATAAAATCAGGAAATCTTTTCCTCATGTCCGCTTCCGCCTCCCAAGTGGCTTCCCTTGGTGACATTCCCTTCCAGACCACCTTCACAAACGGTAAGCTTTGATGCCTGAGCCGCCGCTCTTCTTGATCAATGATACGCTTTAGCTCTACCACATAAGTGAAATTATCTTGCAACTCAACCTCTTCATACTCAATGATATGCTCAGGGTCTAGTTGGTACTTCTTGAGCTGCGAGACATGGAATACATCATGCAGTCTACTCAAACTCGGGGGTAGGGCTATCCGGTATGCTATAGGTCTGATTCGTGCCTGAATCTCAAATGGACCAATGTATCTCAGACTCAGCTTCTTCCACTTGATCGCTCTCCCGATACCTGTGACCGGAGACACTCTCAGGAAAACATGATGAGTTTTGACCGGAGACACTCTCTGAGTGAGATTAATTGATGAAGAATGCTAACATTTGGCTTGAACTGATGAGTTTTGATGTGATTTTTCTTATGTTTTGTTATGCTTGCTTGGGTAGTTTATATGAGGTTTTGTGATGGTGATTAATTGGTGAAGCATTCTGACATTTGGATTGAATTAATGAATTGTGATATGAGGTTTATTATGTTCTGCATTGCTTGCTTAGGGAGTCTCTGAAATGCTGGAATAAAAGTTCTTAATTTTCTGGATTGCTTGTATATGCTTGGTGTTCAAGAGATATGAATAATATCATTGATTTAAGAAAACTTGAGGTGACTATAGAGATTCTGTTTCTAAATTTATATCAGGAGGTCAATGATTTTTCACAACACAAGTATGGCTATCTTAAGAACTCCACGGGCTGCTTAAGTTTTGAAACTTATGGTTATTGTGGAAAATGATTCATAGGCTACAAATAAGTTTCAGTGAGCAAAAATTCATTTACCTCCTGTTATAAAATTAGAAACAAGCCTTTGCACATATTCATTTGATTCTCAAATTTTTAGATTTCAAATTTGAACTGATAATATTTAAATAGAAACTTGGGATTTGATGAATTGTCCACCTTTAGGACTGTTGTGTTGGCACCCTGCATATGCTAAGTATCTTTAAAGATTATGTCTTTTCCATGTTCTAAAATTGTTAGATATTCGGATTGAATAGAGGAAGCATATTCTAATTTGTTATGGATGATATTGGCATCTAGGCTTGAATTTGAATGGTGGCTTGAGGAGTACAATGTTGCAACTCTTGATAGTTGCTTGCTACAATATATTTTGGATTCACTGTTTAATATGATTGGTTAGTGGTTAAATGTTACTATATAATGTTGCTCTGAAATCTTTTTGTTGTTAATCTTAACTGAAGAAAAAAAAGTTGTCATTTACTTTTGCACCATGGAAATCCCCTTTGGACACTAAAGTGCACATAGTCATGTAATTATTACTTGTGAAAGCCAATATGGACCCAATGCCACAAGATTTCAGAATAACTTGTAAAGCTGCATGATGTAGCATTAATTTTGCAAATTTGTGAACTAGTGCTTGGTCAAGCTATTTTGCACTCTTAGCTTTTACTTAATACCTTTCATTGTGGAGAACCAAATATCTGTTCACTAAGTCAAAGAAACTTTGTGAATCACTCTGAAATTATGTTGTTTCCTACAATTACTGATGATTGCATTTGTTAAACCCCTATCTACCTTAGATCATTTAATTTTGACTGAGCAATGCTTAATCGAAATAGGTTTCTTTAGTTTACCACAATGAATTAGGTTTGGATGAGCTAAATTCATATTGATTGCTGCACCTAAATCAAGTAGTGCACTAGCAATATTCAAATTACCAATTGTACAAGGTACTGTAAATGATCTAGGATCAGCACACTTAAGTGGTAAATGAGGCTTAAAAAGAGTTGAAATACTATAGCTCATTTGTACCAATTCATTGGGCTTACATTTTCTTTTGTTAGTGTATAAATCCTTCAAAAATTTCAAGGGTTTAGGCATGCATTTTAGAAAATCTAGCAAAGGTACATTAATATCTAGCTTGTCAAACAGTTGTAAAGCCTCTTTTTCCCATTGTTCATTATAAGCCTTTTTATTGAGCAAAAATGAGTAAGGAAAAAGTAAATTAGAAATTTTTACCTCCCTATTTTTCTATACAACATGTTTAGCTCCAGATTGCTTCCCTTGCTCTTCTTATGTAGCTTCTACTATAGGTTCTATTATAATTAAGCATTCTTGATCAACAGCAACATCTAGGCATGCTTCACCATTTTCTTTTTCATGAGTTACCTTCCCATTGTGTTTTTTAAGCAACTTCCTTTCCATTTGACTCTCATATTTCTTTGCAACAATAACTTCCTCACAATCTCCATCACTTCCTTCATCATCAAGAAGAGCAAAAATCTTACCAGAATGGTTCCCACTATCTTTTTCAGCAAATCTAACTTGTTTCCAACTTGTTTTCCACTCCTTAGAGTGATTGCATTAAGTAGTTTTGGGTTAACCACTATATTTGATGGTAAAGTACCTCCTATCTTTGCTTAAACATCTTTTAAAGTGTCAGCAATCTTAGTGACAAAGCTATTGAGGCTTACTGTCTTAGTTTTCCACTGCTCAAACTTACTTTCAATAGCAGTAAATTTGGAAATGTTTGCTATAGAGGTGTGATCGATCTTTAAACTCATGTCCTCCATCACCTTAAGAAGCTTGGAGATGTTATCATCATGTTTTGAAGAGGAAGCTTCTTAAATGGGAACCATAGCCCTAGGTGATTCCGCTGCATGCATCCTTTCAGCAAACCGGTTTTGATTTTGATAATTATTAAGCCTATCTCCTCCTTCACTCCATCTAAAGTTAGGATGCTCCCACCATCCTTCATTATATATAGTAGAGAAAGGATCTTTTTGTGGAAACTGATTTGGCCAATTGGGATACATAGTAGCCACTTCTTCATAATGTGAAGGACATGTGTCAGTAGTATGCATAGGGGAGGTAAGGAATTCACAAGAAGGACCAACCAAAGCTTGAGAAGTGCCTAAAGAATGACAAGCCTTGGAATTTCTGTCAGTTTCTAACCTATCAAGCCTCTTATTCATTTTGATCAGCAACTGAACTAGCATATCTTCAAAAGTATTAGTCACCAAAACCTCACCAACACTTGAGGAATCCCTTGCATAAAAATGTTGGTTGTTGCTAGGCATAGTCTCCAGCAATTCCCAACCTCTATTAGGTGTCAAAGCAAAGATAGACCCATTTGCAGCAGCATCTATACTGATCTTGTAAAAAGGCAATAAACCTTCATAGAAATACTTGACAAGATTGGTCTTGCTGCATTGATGATTAGGGCAGTGATTGAGAGTGACATATCTTGTCCAGTACTCATATAAAGATTCTTAGTCCCTTTGAGCAATTCCATCTATAGCTTTCTTGAGCTTTGAAGTTCGCGAGGCTAGAAAATATTTATCTAGAAAAGCCTTTTTCAATTGCTCCCAAGTAAGGGTAGCACAATGTTGAGGTAAATTGTATAGCCAATCTTTAGCTCCTCCATCCACTAAGAAATGGAAAACTCTCACAAGAACATCTTCCAAACTAGCATTTGGCGGTTTCATGGTTAAACAAACTAAATATAAACTGTCCAAATGCTGATATGCTTTATTTCCTGCAAGTCCATAAAATTTTGGTCAAGCACTAATTAAAGCACCTTTAATTTTAAAATTAGCTATATTAGCATAAAATCCCCTCAGAGCATAATGAGTAGAAGCATCATTAATATCTCGCATGCTCCTAGTATCATCATCATTATTCTCATTATGTGCAGCCATAATAAAATGAGTATCCAAAAATTCTCCCTTAACAGATTTAGATACACAATCAGATTCACTCAAATCAATAGCAAATGCAAAAGTAGTAGTGTGTGAGGATTGTTCCAAATGTGCAGCAATAGTTTTCTTAACCTTTTTAGCTCTTTTTAGTTCTCTTATGGTCTTATTTAAATATGGATCATACAGTAGATTATCCCCTTTTCAAGTCATAAAACTCAGCAAACTCCAATTCATATGCTCACATCAGCAAAACAAAGACTGGTTTATGTACTTTTTTAGACAGAATAATGAAATCCTAATGAAGCAAAACCACAGAAAACACAGGGCTGATTCAAGAACAAATTAATTAGCACCCAAACAATTGAAAACCAAGGAAATTAAGCTCCCCGGCAATGGCACCAATTTGATTAACTCTGTCATATGAGTTATCAAAATACTAGGATATTTAATATGTAATATAATAGTGCAACCTAGGTCAAATCTCTTAAGGAGCTAGAAATCCTTGAATTACAGTTGACTGAGTGCTTTAACAAGTTAAGAATCTATTACAAGCATTATTGAAATCTAATTCATTCATCATCATTTATCCTATTAGCTAATCTTTTTATAATTTCTTTTTAGAATAAAGCAGAGAGCAAAATATTTTTAAGAAGAAAAATTCAAAGATGAGATTGACTTCCTTAAGAGTCTCTCCTAGCCTTCATTTTCTTCCTATTTAATTGAGTTAATCCAAAGAGAAGAATCTGGTTCTACTTCCAAAGATTAAAGGAGTGAAATGCATTTAAAACTCCTAGATGAATATTGAACAATACTCATTGCAAATCAATCAATTCAGTTACAAAATCTGATTTAAACAAATCAAACATCAAAATTGAATATACTCTTGAACAGAGAGCATTAAACACCTAAACACATTACAATCCATAATCTCGACTTATCAGCCATTTAGAAATACAAAATCAGAAGAATCATATATCAAGATGCACAAGTTCTGAACAGAGACAAGTTGATCCTAATCCAAGACATAAATTGAATTTAATCCCTTTAAGAACAATGACTCAGGCACTGGCTCCTCTCTTAAGGTGTGTTTGGTTTGAGGGAAGGGAGGGGAGGGGAGGGGAGGGACGGGGGTAAATTAAAATTTTGGATGGAAGAAACCCAAAATTTGCCTTCTGATTCTTTTAAATTTTTGATTCCAGCCCAAAATTTACCCTCTCATTCCTTTTAAATTTCAGGTTCCCTCCCAAACTTTAAATACTTTCAACCCAAAAAGGTAATTTAACCCCCCTCCCCTTAAACCAAACCTTAGGGAAGATTGAAGGTCTAGGTGCTCATGGATTTGGAACTAGCTTCAACAAACTAAATCTGCAACTTGGCCATCACAGAATCTTGAAGAAAAATGCTGAGAAGAATCGGAGATGGAGAAGTTAAAGGTGAGTAATCTGAGATGGAGAGAAAATAGAAGGTGAGCGTGTCCGAGAGGAATCATGACGGACTCCCCAAAGTGTTTTCAAGAGTTAGTATATCTAGTTCCCCTCACGTGACGGAGATAACCCAGTTGCCCGAAGATAGTTCTCTTCCAATCGTCTCATCACGCTCCCAGCTTTTTCTCCGAAAGAGTTCACAAGGTCGCTTATGTTTGGAAGTGTTTGAATCAAGGGATCTCCTTACACATGTCCACTTATGAAGTTGCTGCCCAGATCCAAGCTTCCATCAATATTTCCAATTGCATTCCTTTTTTCATCCTGCCGTTCATGTGTCAACTGATGGGAAAACTAAAGAAATTAGTGAGCTATAACTGGAACTAATTTTCCCTTAGCTTCTTGGTTCCCCACGTAGGCATAAAACCTTCATGTGATTAAGTTGTCCATTTTATGCTGAATGAATCACAAAAACTCAACAGTACCATGGTTACACAAATAAATCCATAACCATATATCACTACAAAAAAACAGGAAATTATAGATGGAAATTAGCGACGGAATTAATTCCATCGCTATTCCGTCGCTAAACCGTCAATAAATCTGTCAAAAAACAAGATTAAATTACCCCTTAAATTAGTGACGGAATAGCAATGGAATTTAGTAACGGAATTTAGAGACGGAATAATTTCATCTCTAAAATTTTAGAGACGGAAATTAGCAACGGAATTATTCTGTCTCTAAATTCCGTCTCTAATCTGTCTATGATTCCATCTCTAAAATTTTAAAGACAAAATTATTCCGTCTCCAAATTCCGTCTCACATTCCGTCTCTAAAATTTTAGAGATGGAAATTAGTGACGGAAGTATTCCGTCTCTAAATTCCGTCACTAAATTCCATCACCGATTCCATCACTATTCCGTCACAAATTCTGTCACTAATTTAAGGGGTAATTTAATCTTGTTTTTTGACAAAAATCAGCGACAAAAATTATTCCATATCTAAGTTTCATCACTATTCCATCACTAATTCCGATGAAAATTTCAAATTTCAAATTTTCACCATTTAAAGAATAAATGATAATATAATTATATAAAACTTGTTGAGACATCATGGAGATGAATTCTTATGAAACACATTCATATATCATAAAAATGGCATCGTCATGTAACTTCGTATTTGCTGAACAAACAATGAAATAATATATGAACTACTCTCTTTTAGAAATTAACATAATAAATGAAGAAGAATAATTGTAATGCTAATTTCTTGAAATTAATTAGACTGCTAATCAATTTATTCGTACACTTATTTATTAGTGTTACTAATATGATTTCTTTAACAAAATAAAAATACAATAGTTGTTTTGGAAGCTACATATAGTTATGAAATCCGTAGATAAAAATTAAAAAAAAATACAAACAAAGAACACTAATATATAAAAGTTAAAATTCATAACAACTCATGATATAATTTACAAAGTATAGACATCACAACTTGTTTCTTTGAGTTTTATGCATAGCATAGGATTTCATTTATAAAATGTTGAATTTGCGACAAATTGCAATAATGTATTCTACCATTTCAAATAATACATAAAAACATGTAAATAATTACTACTACATATATTATATGAATGTGTAATTAAATACTCATTTGATTGACAGTATAAGTTCAATCTTGCAATTGTATCAAAAAAAAAGTTCAATCTTGCAACCTGGCCAATCTATTTCAAAATATAAGTCTAGTCTAAAATTTAGAAACTGCAATTTTTTTTTCTTATGTTGCTCTTGTATAAAATTTATAACTTTATAAATAATTATTTTGTTATCAATGATGTAATAATATTAAGTTTTGAAATTAGTTCAATGTTAAATACTCATTTGATATGTTAATTGAGACTAATAAGTAGGATCAGAATGGTAGTCGATAGGCCAAAGCAAATAATAAGGCCAGTATGAATTTTGTTTTTGTATTTTTACCATCTCACTCTTAATTGTACTCTATATTGAGAAACAACCCCGTAATTATGAAGTACATATGTCACGCTTGCTAGCTGAAGGAACCTCTAAATATAGGTATTTATGCATCATATAACCTTTAGGAATTTCATTTACTTCATTTTATGTTTTTCTAAGCATATCAAGATTGTTGAATACTAAATCAAAGGTAGAGTTAGTATGTGCAATTATTGTGCGAACTTAGTTTGCCATGTCATATGTGGTATAATTAGTTAAAATATAACAATTCAACTAATATTAATCCTAGTTGGCTGCTCATCTGATTCATATTTTTATTTTTCTTAAAAATTCAAATCGTTTAATTAAGATTTCACAAATAAAGAAAAAATAAATATTGTGAAATCTTTTACTTTTTAATATACCAACTAATATTTAAGAGGTGTCAAATCAGCTCATAAATTGTTGTATTTTAATTAGTTAGAGTACAAATAACGTGACAACCAGATTGATACAATAATTTCTAGGGTTGACATAAACAATCACACATTCCCTTCATTTACAACACTGAATAAATTTCCCCTTCAAATTTTTGCAAATCCCCTCCATATTTGATCCTTTTTTTTTTTGTTGCCAAATCTCACTTCTCCTTAATTTCTAGGGCTCTCTCATTCCATCACAGATCTCCTATCTTTAGTTTTTCCTCTTAGTCATTTGTTCAGCCTCACAAAGTCACCGACTTCCCCTCTCTTCCTCGGCTGGTTTATTTAGTTCAATGTTAAATACTCATTTGATTTGTTAATTAAGACTAATAAGTAGGTATAATCATATGAGTTAATTTAGGATGTAGAATTATCACATTTTTCCCCCACAAGAAACCATTATTCTTCCAAAAGATTCACATATTCTCTCTAATGCAAAGGTAAACTTATTGTCCCTCCAAAAATTTCGCAGCTTCCCCCCATTTAACTCATTTGACATTTTATTCCCTCCATTTAATTTACTTGGCAAAACGGGGGGAAAAAAACCATTCCCTGAAAATTCAATTTTCAATTAGGATTTAACAAAGGGCGTTTTTTAATAAGAAAATGCCAGGGAATGGCAATCTGGGAGATGATGTGGCAGCCATCAAGTTCACCGACGGTGAAGATGATGTCGAGGTGGAGACGAAGAAATAGTGACGGATAATAGGTCCCGAAGTTGGGCATGGCGGTAAGCCTTAGTAGTCATATAACTAGTTTAATTGAATTGCACTTGCCGAGATGATACTCATTGCTGTGCAAACTTGCCGAGAAATTTATATAGACAAAACTAGTAAAAGATTTATATATGAACTGATTCACTGAAAGCTATCTGTTGTTCATATGTTGTATTTATTATTTATTGTGCTTGGAGGGTAGAGGCAATATCAAATGCTGTTGTTTTACTATTTAGCTTGGTAAATGATCTATCGTCTGTACATAAAGGAAAGAAGTGATCAGTGTAGCAAAATGAAAAAACAATGAATAAAAGTAAAAGGGAAGTTATAAACCACTGGAGTAATAATGTCTCATTTATTTTTCCTAACCTGAGATATATATATATATCTGTGTGTGTGTGTGTCTATATATATGTATGTGTACTTCACGCTGATGCTGGTTACTTTTATTCAGCACAATCCCAGGGTGCAAGATAAAGATTGGGATTACAGGTGGATGGACTACCCCCAATATGTAAGAAATTTAAAACATCCCCAAGACCAATCATTGGCAACATATAAAGGCCACTCAATGTTGTGTACTTTAATCCGCTGCTACTTCTCAGTTCTCACCATCATATAGGTAATTTAAAGTTACTTTATTATCCAAATTATTTTGGTTGGTTCTTAAATTGTGTATGACATTTCATAAATGGTCTTTTTTTTGGTAAATAAAGAGAGAACTAATTCTCCACCTAATAGGATCAAAGCTCTGTTGTTGTTGTAAAGAGAGAACCAAGTTCCGGACTTTTGATGAAACCTTTAACTTACATAAGGTTCCAGGCTTAATTTATCTAGTTTTATTGAGGGAAAATAAAGTTTTGTTTGCGGTTGTAAAATTCTTATTTTGGTCAAATATAAATATAATTGGGCTTGCGAATGAATTTTTGTTTTGTTATAGAAAGCATTTATAAATCTGAAATATGGATCTTTGGGTGATAGCGGTACCATGGTGTTATGAGTTTCAAGTCTTATACTGTAGCAATTTAGTTGTTCATCGCTAGAAAAAAGAAAAGCAATTTAGTTGTTCATTGATGACATAGCTCCAGTTTTATAAGTTCTGGATGAGGAGTTTAACAACCTGGGTCAGTGTCCAGCATGGCGTTGATCTTCTTAAATAGAAGACTTGGACACTTCTGTTAAGACTTGAAGAGCTAAGATTGATTCATGGTTCCTAATATGTGCCATTGCGTGTCTTGTCTTGTCATCAGTAAAATGATAAAAGTCAGGTAGCTCATGTTCCAATAGAGAAGATAGATCATCAGAAATTGTTGAAATGAGGAAGGAATTTTAAAGCCGTATAGTTTCCACAAACATTGAAACAGTAGAATTTTTACTTTTACGTGATAACACCTTTTACCTAAAAGTGGGAAGAAATGACCTTGAAAAGTTTGAAGCAACCAATAGATTGTTCAGAAAGAGCACAAGTAGCGATTCTTCACAAGTATGTGCAGATTTTGAAACCTATTTTTCATGAACATGTGCTCTGCAACCTGGCTAAACCATTGTCTCTCACCACTTCAATTATGCTTGAAAGTTTTAGATTTTAAAGAAAGGAAATGAACATCCTACATGGTTACCTAATGGCTGGAATGTGGGTTTCAAAACCCGAAAAAGTGGCGTACATAAGGGAGCTAGATATAAGGTACTGGTTAATTTTAGGAGGTTATGGGTTGCATGTCAGATATTATTGTTGTTATTCCATTTTATTGTTCACATCTCAATGTATCACTAACTTTTGATATGTTCTTGTCCTTAATTTGTTAGAGCTGGGTATTTTAATGTAAGTTGAGACCATACTCTAATGATATACTGTGGTTATTTTCATGTTAATAGCTTCTCATGTTAAGTGATGTGCCTTAGACTTTTGAGACCTAAATTTTCCTTTAGTTATACCCCACGACTTTACTTTTTCTTTTTTCAATAAAGCTTCTAACTTTTATCAAATTTGTGCAATTGTTTTTTTTTTTTGGCATTGTTAAGGATAATATAGGAAATTCTAGAGAAGATTTGTTGACGGATCTTGAATATGCACTATTCAAGCAATGACCAAGTTGTGTGTCATGTTACAAATTGAAGGAAGAAAGGGAAAGCCATTATAAAAGTCATATTCAGCATCGATTAAATGAACTAGAAGGTGAATAATTACAGTAAAAAAGAAGCACCATCTTCTCTCTTGCAAATTTTGCACCTGTTTAACCATGGAAACATGGTAGAGGATGTGTTTTATTTCTTAGCAATGTTTTTAGTATGTGAATTCATTCAAGCAATACTGTTATGACTCCTTTCAATTTTTCATAGTATTGATAGATAAATTAATTTGTTTTCTCTAATTCTCTAATTTTTCAATATGTGAATTCATTCAATATGGTTGCTGCCACTAAATTCTTTCTCTTTTTCTCTGAAACTTTGCTGCATTTTTAAAATTTTGCTGAGAAAAGTTCATTGTCTTGAATCTATTACTACAATATGATGTGGGTTAATTCATATATGATTTTTTTTATCCAATAGTGAATTTGTTTTGCTGAGAATTTGACTGCACTATTGTTGAATTTGAACCACTTTGCTATCATTGATTGGGACTTAATCATCAAGCTGTCAAAATTTAGTTAAAGATGAATTGAATATCCATATTATTGGGCTTTAACTAATTTTGCTGTAGCAACTTGTTAAGCCTTTTAAGTGTGAGTTCATGGTACATTTTCTCTATTCTGGTTGCTGCTTTGTGTTACACTTGTGAATTGCTGATATGGAGGGCATTAAGGCTGTCCTTTGGCTTAACTGAAATTCTTGTTGATATTTGCATCAAGTTCTCTGCTGGATTTTCTTGGTACTTGACTTTGCATACTGCAAACATCCAATTGCTGACTCTTTGGGTGTTCTGGCACAATCTTTCTATGAATTTTTGCAAACCATAGCCAATTTGCTTGCTATTGCTTTCATTGCTAAAGATTGCATTGTTGTGGTGTAAGGAAATTGAACTGTGATCTATTTCATGCATCAGTTAGAGCCACATAACTCATTGCTAATTGGAACTATACTCTTCAAATCTGGTATGTTTTATGTTGCATATGTTCTTGAGAAGATTTAATTTTTCACAGCTGAACTATTCTCTGACTCTTGGGCTAAATTAATTTGTGGCTGGAATTTGTAACTATCTATATTTGAGCCTAGGAAATTCTTTGATCTAATTGGTCTATACGTTTCTATTTTGTGTCTCTAGAACTGTATGAAAGTGTTTTTCCTTTGATCTGATTGGTCTATACGTTTCTAACTAGGTTGGAAGCACTTGAGCAAAAACTCTCTGGGGTTGTCAGCAATTTAAACCCTGAAGCTCATACCACTGATGATACCATAAGATAGGGTGGTTACTAGGTTATTTGACTACATTAAATATTTGTGTGGCTTGTTTGATATATTATATACATTTTCACTTTAGTACTTTTGTTCCTTTGTAGTTGTTAACTTACTATCATTTTAGAACTTGGTTTGAATTTGATTTTATTTGCAATCAATTTAATTTTATTTTCAGTTCTTTAACCATTATAGGTTATTAAGGTTGACTTATCATTAAATTTAAAATAACAAAAAAATTAATTGGAGAGAGAAAATAAAAAAAACTTAGAGATGGATTTATGACAAAAATTCTGTCACAAAATTAAATTATTTTTTTTTAAAAATAGTTCACTTTGCAACGGATTAGCGACGGAATTTCCGTCGCTAATCCATCTCAAAAATTAATAACGGAATTAATCTTTTTAAACTTTGTGACAGATTAGCTACGGAAATTCCATCGCTAATTTTGGACAAATTAAAGACGGAAACTTGCTAATCCATCTCAGAAATTAATAACAGAATTATTTTTTTTTACTTTACTATGGATTAGAGATGGAAATTTCGTCGCTAATTTCAAATTAGAGACGGAAATTCAATCACTAATCCGTCTCAAAAATTAGCGACGGAATTTGTCATTAGGGACGGAATTTTCGTCACAGATTAGAGACACAATTTCTGTCGCTAATCCGTCTCAAAAATTAGCAACAAAATTTCCATCATTAATCTGTCTCAAAAATTAGCGACAGAATTTGTCATTAGGGATGGAATTTCCATCGCAAATTAGAAACGAAATTTCTATGGCTGATTCATCTCTAAATTTGCGACGGAATTGAAAATTCCATCACTAACGGAATTAGTAACGCCCTTTTTAGAGATAAACCATTTTCCGTTGCTAACAGATAAGCGATGGAAATTCCATCCCTAATATTTTTAGCGATGGAAATAGTTTCGTCTCTAATACCTTGTTTTTTTTTTGTAGTGTACTTTGAAGACATAAAATGCTAAAAAATCCCATAGAAAAATAGAGTCACTAAATGAATTTATCATCGGACATAACTCAAGTTTTTATAAATAACATTACAAGCTATACGGTGCTCCTACATATATAGTAAGTGATTGAGATCCTCTTTTCACTAGTCTTTTCTGGAAGGAGTTTTTGTTGTGTATGGGAGTGGAATAGAGGTTATCAATCACTTATCATCCCCAAAGTGATCATCAAAGTGAAGATCTAAACCAATGTCTTAAACACTACTTGCATTGCTTTTGCTAGCAAAAGCCCCCATGAGTGGACGCATTGGCTTCCTATGGCAAAGTAGTTGTATAACACCACCTTTCACACCTCCACAGGCATTACTCCCTTTCAGGTTATATATGTGTAAGAATTATTGGGCGTACCTGGAGTGCAACCATTTATCTCTTGTACCCACGCTAATCAGATCACAGTTGTAGAAGCGATTATGACGCACAGCAAATACACCATCGACAAGAAGAAGAAGAGAGTAATATAGTAAAGGGAATGAGGAGTTAGTTTGATAGAGTTTATGTATGTTATTTCCAGTGTTTTATAATTGAATCCCCTATGTCTATTTATAGGGTTCTATGTACCCCTTCCTCTTCTACTAACATATCCTTCCATCATAAAGACAATATATCCTTTCGATTGAGAGACATATAGTTTCGGTGAAACAATACCACTTGTAGAGTCATAATCTATCGGTTAAACAACATGACTCATAATGTTTTAGGAAATATTACATATATCTACCCAAGTATTTATATTATTTATACTTTGACCCCAATCCTATTGAGCTTAGGCCCAATCCACCAAGGGTGGACTAGGCTATTTTCCAACATCTCTCACTCACACTTGGTGGATTAGATATGTCTCTTTTTCTTCCTTCTTTCATACTAGGTGCTTTGCCATGACCGCGTAGGCATGACATTTGCATATAGGTGTATGTACTAGAAATCTCTTTTACAGAGACCAGCACAAGACAACCTTCATTATGTAGCTTGATTTTAATATTGTGCCTTAAATATCCTAGATTCACTTATATACACTTTCACATGACTAATCTAATCCCTTTTGAGTCAGTATAAAACTCAGATTGCCTTTCTAATATACATAGTATCCACACTTATGAAATTATAAAAAAAATAATATCATAAAGGACATGTCTCAGACACTAGCATATTTGTGTATATTTCAAGTAATCTTCCTTTCGCCCAGATATCACTTCAATATACATCGGCCTCTTTCCCAACATAATACCATAAATCGCATCTATCATGATCGTAGGACATATGCTAAAGTAGCAGACGCTGAAGCACACCTCTATGATATTGTCAAAGTCAAAGGATATCATTGAAAGAATTAGAAACTTCCTGGGACTCACACAACAATTAAGCAGGGATCTTCTTACTTGCTTCCCGTTTGCGATTCTTTAGCATATGCGGTATGAATCACATGCTACAGTGTTACTCTTACACCATAAGAGTACACGTCATTTTGCATTTTGTTGTCAACACTGTACAGACTTAAATCTAGACACTCCCAGCATCTAAACTCAAATTCTTCCTTTCTACTCAGATGTCAATATTAAAGAATTTGTTATCTGGCTACAGGCATCATGGAAGTGGATATCCATGATTCGATCCATACTTATGTTCATGTTTATGGATCTCATCTTGACATGCTACACTATTGTCAAGGCCACATAGTTTGTGTTTCTTCTCTACCATATCAGCATTCTAGTCGCTTTACTGGTGAACACAATTGTCTCATCTTTGCACACCCCTCCTGAGTGTCAAAAGCGGTTGCTCGTGTGAGAGAGACAACCTTACAAGCCTGTACGACATACTAGACATTGTATACTTTCACACAGACATATATACTAATAATGTCAAGTACTTCAATTAATCATAAATGTAATACATAAAGTTTGAAATTTTACATTTTGCGTACACCAAGTGCCCTTACATGTTTTTTAAATGTTTCCTTGGCAATTGGTTTGGTCAGGGGATCAGCAACCATACTCTTGGTTGAAATATGTTGTACAGCAATAATTTTCTGTGCTGTACAACAATAATTTCAATCTTTGCATTGTTGCCTACATAAAGCCACTTACATTTGTCAGGCAACCGACGGTATTCTACATAGGATCCTCGATCCCTTGTCATGTGGTCTATTGAACCTGAGTCCAAAATCCAAGAAGAACAGATATTCTCTGTTAGGATAACAGTGCTAGAAACATAGGAAACATGTGAATTTACATAATCCACTAGTACCTTTTCACTCTCATTTCACTCAGTGCAATCCCATGCGAAATGACCCATCTTTTGGCAGGAAAAACATTTGTTCTTCTTTAAGTCATTTTTCTTCTTCTTCCCGCCCTTTTTTCCTTTCTTCTTGAATTCCTTTTTGCCTTTTACAAATTTATTCTTGTCCTTCTTTCCATTCTTTTGGAATTTATTCCCTTTCTTGGAATCGGGTTTTGCATTAGAAGGACCTGCACCCTCTGTGTAGTAGGCATGGCCAGAGGACTTGTATGCCTCCAAGTGCTCATCCTCAAGTTCCAAGTGTTTAGCCATATCATTAAAATTTTTAATGCCTTCATTATGGGTTAGATTAACCTTCATGTGCTTCCAACTAGATGGCAATGATTTTATCACTGCCTGAACTTGTTGTTCATCAGACACAATATGCCTAGCTTCCTTCAATTCTCTAATCATATTTGCCATCTCTCTCATATGTTGTTTCATAGAAGTATTTGGCCTAAGCTTATACGTATCAAACTTAATAGTTAATCGTCTAAGCTTAGAGGTGGATGTACCACCAAACCTGTCTTTCAATGCTACCCATATGGCTTGGCTGTTTCATTTTTCTCATATTCGCACATGAGGCTATCTACCATTGTACTCAGCAATGTAATTCTTGCAATGTTATTTTTCTTTTTCCAAGCCTCATAGACCTCTTGGTCTCTCCTGTGTTGGGCCGTATTCCCAGCAGCAGGCTGTGCTACAACTGTTGTTAGAGGTTCCATTGCCTCTTGTTCCTCCAAAATATATTGGACTTTTCGGTGCCAAATATCCCAATTGTCCCCATTTAATTTGTCCCCTTTATTTAACTCAGCGATGATGTTCTTAGTTGCCATTTTCAATTCTGTGACAAATCTATTCCACATTCAATATGTCTCTATGAAGGAATTAAACTATTGAACATATCATCGATAATATATAGCACAACACAGTATACAATGTCATGTACTTATATTATTTTTAACCAGAAAAATAGTAATACTACTAAATTCATGATCAGGAGTATACGTTTGTATCTCCCATCACATAAATATTAGTAACATCACTAAAATTCTATCAAGAATTATATATATGTACTTTAACAACTCTAACTTTTAGGACTAACAACTCCTAAAAGCTCCCACTTGACAAAAACATATAATAATATAATGAATTATCAACTAAATCATGCTTCATCATAATATAAATAAGACAATATACTCTGTGTAATATATGAAAACATGTTTATAACACATTTAAATATAACAGAAAAATATTGAAATCAACAAATGAATTTTAGAAGTTTTAAAATGATTTAAAACATTCATAAACACACTTGGAATATCATAAACATATATTAATTAGCGTCTAAACTACTCAAATAGCATGTCATATTAAAGAACATGAATTTAGGGATTTTTAGGAACAAATCGGGTCTCATTCAAACCCTTCATGCTCCCCCACGTGCCAAAAGAAGAAAAAAATTCAAAAAAATTCAAAAAATACACACGCACACTGTGGTGCGTGTACACCACGTGCCACCTTCCCGTAGTAATCTGGTGACACGCGTCGGACCATCATCCTCCATACTCCGAGAACTGTCGGAATGTGTCCACCACGTGTCAAACGAATATGCCACGTGGCCTCACGCGCCACGTGGCTTTTCTGTGAAGTTTTTTTTTTCCTCTTTGGACCTCGTTTTGTTTTTTTAGACCTCACTGTTTGGCCCTAAAGGTTGGGCCTGAAATAAACCAAATTTTTTTTTTTAAATTCTCCGACCCAGACGCCTTTTAAAACAAAAAACCATTTTTTTAATAAACACCGGAATGACGTCGTTTTAGAGACTGGAGGTTGTCTTCAACCTCCAGTCGGGTCGACCCGGACCTAGTTTCAGGAGTGGGTCGGGTCCGTCGACCTGGAAACTTATCTCCTCTGTCCGACGTCCGTTTTAGGCGTTCTTGGTATCGTTTTCGATCTATTTTTTGAGATCTATGCAATGGGACTAATTTTAAATCCTAATTTTCTGATTTTAAAATGACCCAATGCCAAAAAAAAATTTGTTTAATATGCTTTCTCTCTCTAAGTTTTTTTTTTTGTTTTATGGTTATAGGCTTATATTATTTACTTTTACAAACATACAAGTAGGAACTGGAACAAACTATATATATAAGCATAAACCAAAATTATATATATAGATATGCACATACATGCTCAAAGAAAACTCTACTTCGTCGTTTTTTTTTCATATGATGATATATAATCATATATATATACTCACACAACCACCAATATATTTTCTTTCACGTACATACACAGAAAACAATATATATATGTGCATACATGCCAGAGGTTGCAAGTTCATTTCTTGCAACACCCCCAAACTCACGAAACAAAGGAAATAAAAAACGAAAAAAAAGACTCATAGATCATTTAAAATAATAATATGCACATCATATTATCATAATATGGAAATTATAATCTCATACAGGCTAACCTGGCTCTGATACCATGTAAGAATTATTGGGCGTACCTGGAGTGCAATCGTTTATCTCTTGTACCCACGCTAATTGGATCACAGTTGCAGAAGCGATTATAACGCACAGCAAATACACCACCGACAAGAAGAGAGTAATATAGTAGAGGGAATGAGAAGTCAGTTTGACAGAGTTTTTGTATGTTATTTCCAGTGTTTTATAACTGAATCCCCTATGTCTATTTATAGGGTTCTATGCACCCCTTCCTCTTCTACTAACATATCCTTCCATCATAGAGACAATATATCCTTTCGATTGAGAGACATATAGTTTCGGTGAAACAATACCACTTGTAGAGTCATAATATATTGGTTAAACAACATGACTCACAATGACAACCACCATCACTTTACTTCAAAAATATATTTTTATTCAAAAAAAAAGGGAGAATTCCTCTAAAATACCTTTGAAATAGGGAAATTCCTAATCAGTACTCTGAAATCAAAAATTCCGGATCAGTACCCTGTTAGTATGAATGAACAATGCGGGCGACGCCAAAAGACGATTTTGCCCTTCAGCCCTCATTCTCGCCACTTCAGAAATAACAACACACGGTTCTTAATTAACAACTTTGGATTCTTGGTTAACAACTTTCATTTCTTGTTTCACAACTTCCTAATTTAAGTTTCAAGGCCAATAATAACACATCTTTTTTTATTAACAACACGTGCTCTTAATTAACAACTATGTATTCTTGATTAACAACTTTAGTTTCATCTTTTTACTTTCACAATAACAACACCGGTCTTTTTATTAATAACACCATATTCTACATTAACAACTCTCATTTCTTGTTTCACACCTTCATTTAAGTTTCATGACCAATAACAACATCTCTTTCTTTATTAACAACACCGTATTTTACATTAACAACACTATATTTTTGAGATGTGAATATGTGAAAGAATAAAAAGGAGTTGTTAATCAAGACTCCAAAGTTATTAATAATAAGACCGGTGTTGTTATTATGAAAGTAAAAAGATGAAACTAAAATTGTTAATTAAAAATACAGAATTGTTAATCAAGAATCTGAAGTTGTTAATTAAGAACCGCGTGTTGTTATTTCTGAAGTGGCGAGAATGAGGGCTGAAGGGTAAAATTGTCTTTTGGCGCCGCCCGCACTGTTCATCCATACTGACAAGATATTGATCCGGAATTTTTTATTTCAGAGCACTAATTAGGGATTTCTCTATTTCAAAGGTATTTTAGAGGGATTCTCTCAAAAAAAAAAAATCCAAACAATTTTTTTTCTTTTCAAAACTTGATTCTAAAAACAATATTATAAAACTATTTTAAGGAAAAATAGAGTCCTTTTCAAGAAAAATTGCAGGTGGGCAACATAAGGCTTTGCTTTCATTAAGATTACAAATTATTGTCTTTTTTCTTCTGCAGGCTAGTTTCACATTTACGTGAAAGTGACATAGGCACTAAGAAAGTTGACCCCACGGAAGCAATGCAGCCGTTGATATCTGATGTACCTCAGATGCAAGAAGACTATCCAATACGAGATTAAAAACATGGTTAACCATGATTGAAATGTGATCCTCCTGCTAAGCTAAAATTGCATTTTAAAGAGTCTACTGGTTTGGAAATTGAGACTAGAGACAACACATGCTCTTCTAAGTGCCCATTCAAGGGGTTGTAGAACCCCATTGTATAAAAAATGTAATGTAAATCTATAATATATTCTGCAAGCATATAATACACAAACAGCCCAATTTGACAATGGCGAAAGGAATTATAATCTTACATAACCAGGCGAAATATGGCTCTTCATAGAGGTTCCATAAGCAGCCCAAAACAAGTACTTTAAGTATTCCGCGATTCTTTCAAATACCTCACAAAAGTATGCAATTGGCAGGACCTAACATTCAATTAATGTTCTCAATCCAGCTCCTACTTTTGCTCCACCCAGGTGTGATATTCATAGGGCTGGACAATATTCATGAACAAGGTTAAATTTCAGAGACATGCCCCTTGTATTTCGATAATCTATTTAGGTCATGATGAAAACCATACCTTTAAATGGGTGAAACTGTAATCAATTGATCCTCATCTTTTTTCCCTGCCATGTCTAAAAGAATGATGCTGCATTTGGATCACTCATGTCTCATCAGTTGCTGCATCCTTGAGCCGCATTACAGTCATCACCAATAAAAAGAATCTGCTCAATGGTTTTCTTGTCCACTCTAATCCCAAAGGCACCCTGAAAAAGGATATACAATTGTTATTTCAATCTCTTTTTGGTCACTCTCTTTATATAGCTGATGTATTGCTAATTCCCCATACCCTAGTCCCTATTACATCAACCTTATTTGTATAATTTCTCATATTATATAATTGATATTTTGTCAAAAAAAAAAAAATACATAAACTAAAACCCGATCTTGTGTAATTTCCAAGGTAATTAAACCCGGACCGGTCAGTGAACCGGTTGGGGTACTAGGTCAAGGGTCAGTGGGTCAGACCGGAGTCAAACCGGGCTAAACCGTGACCAAACCAGTGAGAAATGGAATATTTTTTGCTTATAGTATGAAATTCTAAAGGAAAAATCTAAAAAATAAAATATTTAAAAAATAAAAAATAAAAAAATTTGACCCGGACCGGTTTAGTGCCCGGGTCACCGGTTTTCGGGCCGATTCGGCCGGACCGGTCCGGGTCAGATAACATTGGTAATTTCACCCAAACAAATAACAAATATTGTGACATGATCAACAAAACGTACGTTTCTACTATGGCATTCTTGAAAAGAAGCATGTCAAATCCGGCTGTCCATCACCGGAAGGTCAAAACTCAACTAATTGGCCTTTTGATAACTCTACCAGCACGCGATGCCGAATGCCAGAAATTTCCTCCTAAAATGTGATAACTCTATATCCTTGTAAATTTCTAAAAATAAAAAAAAAAAAACTGCATTTTGGGATAATAAAAGAAATGACCATATAACATGAGTGAGGAGAAATACTTACATACTCCCAAAGTACCACGTCATCTGTGCTCTGACTAATCAAAACACAACACCTAAACTAATTTTAATCCTTCCTGGCCCACTTTATATTTGCGGAAAAAGAGGGAGAAAAAAGCCTTGCCACCAAGCCACACGCCGCAGTTCTTCATTTCCAGTCTCCTTCCCACCACATCGACCTCACCTTCCTCTCCATCTTGTTCTGACGATTTTAATGAGATATCAAAACTCCTATGGAGTTGTAGGTGAACACAGGATCTTTTATTATTAAAACAATAAGAAAAACACAACATATAAACTATTATCAGATGCCTTCGAACCTCATCTCCCCTGTGACCGTCGCCAATAGACCTCGTCTCCTCCACTGCAATAGGCCGTAGTTGTACAGTTGTGGTGTGCATTTTTTCAGATCTGAAACTGGGGGACGAAGATGAAGGATGAGGACACAATGGAAGAGGCATTGGGATTAGAGGAAACTGCGGTGAAGGGTTAGGTCGCTGGGTAGTTCTTTTCTTTCCAATCCAGAATTCCAGATCTGCTCATGTCCCGAATATTTTCCGTTGTTGTTATGTCTATGCCTCCATTGCTATTGCTAAAAGCTCTATAATTATTAAAAGAAAGAACCTCAGATAAGTTGTTTTTACTCATTCAATCATTGAAAATGCATACAAGCATGGGCATAGCGTGATTCTACCATTGATGTTGAGTTCATCCTATTCCGATGCAAGAAACACATATGAGAATGTAAGCGAGCGGCCTCCATGGATTTTTAACCCAGCAATGGCTGGGTAATCGCCGCTCAAATCTGAGAAACGGTGAAGTGAGGAGGAGCACTGGGATTGAAGGTGGAGATTGCATAGGAGGAGTTTGGTTTCTTACCATCGCCGGAGGAGACGATGGCAATGTCGTGGGATGCCATGTGTTCTACTTGGGCGATGGATGAATGGAGGGGCGTGTGGGTCGATGGAAGGTTTCTTTTTTTTCTCAGCAAAAAATTAGAGACTACAGGGATTAAAATTAGTTTAGGTGTTACATTTTGATTTACCAGAGTATAAATGACGTGTCACTTTGAAAGCATGTAAGTATTTCTCGTCCTACATATTTGTAATAATAAAAGAAATGTACATGTTGACTCACCGAAGAAAATGGTACAATGGACCCACACATAATAATGGAGGCCATATATGTCAGCACGAACACACCACAATCATGGCTGCAGCGCAGAGAGTGAGAGTTTTATGAAAACAAGATAATTTGTGCTCGTTTGGAAGAGCTTATTTTTGGACAATAAGTGCTTGTAATTTGTGATTCACGGTATACGAGGTAAATATGTGAGAGGAGTTTTTTCTCAGCTTGCGTAATAAAGGCTTATTTCTCAAATTTAAGCTCTCCCAAACACACACAAAGCAATAAATAACAACACCAATAGTCGGCTAACTAATGAAGACGGGGGAATCACTATAAGGTTCTAAGAAAGGGATTTGATTACCCAAAAGTCCGATAACAACTAAACAGCATGTAATGACGACTTCTAGTGCGGGAAATGACATCATGTTTATACACCTCACTTGTCATTAAGACTTTTTGGTTATTAAATCCCTTACTTGGGACCTCAGTAATTTTCTCAATATGAAACTTGCATCAATCAATATCATTGTAGTCAATCAGTGTGTGCATGCGCGTAGCGCAAAATAAAAACATGACAATACCCATTTACTTGCTGAGGAATATCCTTTGGATAAACAAAATCCCATGAGTGTGAATCATCATAACCAAGAACAGTGGCACAAATCCTCCGCAGCCAATTTCCCTGGATAAAAAATTATTAGATCCAATTCAACACATGATTTGGACAGGTGTAAACCAATAAGTATACAAGCTCCAGTCCTTAATATCTTATATTAAGGACCGGAGTTAGAATATCAAGTATATAATAGATTCAACGAGAATTCATACCACTTTCACTGCATCTCTTTTGTGCCTTACGCTATTCATGGAATTATAAACAACCACTTTTTGCTGAAGACAATCAGCAACGGCCAATATGTAATGATTATTAAAACTAGTTCCACTATTAAAAATTTAAAAAAAAAAAAAAAAGTAAAACCATACACATTAAATGCCTAATTCACATGACAATCAATAACAAGCCTACTCGATTGTGGTGACCCTTCATCAATCCTTTCACCCAGCGGAGGTCATCTCTATCAATCCACCTTGCCAAAGCTATAACCTGCAATCCATGGAACTATTTTGATCACTATTTTCTAATAGTATTCACGTAGTAACAAGGGTTTAAGAACCAATACCCCTGCATAAGGAGAGATAAAAAAATCTTTGTATTCCTTATCAGGGCAGCGGCAAGCCCAGTGCATTAGTGTTTCTCCATAACAATGAACAACCTGAGTACACAGGTTAAAAAAAAAAGATTATGAAACTAGTTTGCCACTACGTTAAACATTTTTTCGTCATCATAATAGTCCCTTTCCATAACATGATAACCATACTTATATATGAATAAAGAACAAGTTACCACACACATCATTGTTTAGCCATAACTTATGCAAATCCCGATGACCTTTGTAAACAAGGCATTGAATATCAATGGCTGACAAACCAGAGTCTTGAGTTGAAGTAGCCCCAAATCTGCAATATGTCATAAAATAAGTGAGGGCTGCAAATGATAACAAATGGACAAATGGTAACAGAAATTCATAACCTTATATCGTCCCCCTCAGTTGTACCAAATGAATGACAGCTCCACCTTTCCACCACTTGAGACTCCTCTTGATTTAATCTATATGTAATGTGTCTTCGCACATCCTTTCATTCAAAACCATAAGAAAAGTTAACATGTAAGCAACAAGAACTTCGGAAAAAGATTTGTCCTCAATTTAAACCTTTAAAATAAACCTAAAAAATTGTGATTACCTCAACATCCAACCTTGGAGTGAATGTTTGTGTCCGATCTGATTTTTCTGGTGCACATTTTGCCCTTGAATTGTACCCAGTTGAAGGTTGAAACGGAGATTTCTTAATATGGCTAGACCAGGGAGCATGTCTTCTTGACTTGCTCCTTCGAACATGCATGATTTGTGGTGCTTTTATCTTTTCTGACTCTACCATAACAGTGGAATCAAAAGATGTACCACCCTTATCAACTGTCGGGCATCTATTTTCCCCTCCTTTTGTTGTTTTCATTAATTGAGCCTTCATCTGTTCAGTTTCGGTCCATCAAGTAAGTTTTATAGCTAAGGACATTTTGGTAAGCAGGCACAGTTTTATCATGTTTGCATAACAACGAAATAATAAAAAAGCATATAAGTAATAAGAATAAATAATGAAAATAATGTAAATTTTAAAGAATAGAGACATTTGGTAGGCCCAGGCCAAGCCAAAGTTGACCAATTGAGAGCATTCATGTAAAAGACTCATTTAAACTTGCAAAATATTAAGTTTGCTGATCAACAGATGTTCCCTGTTCCGACAAAAATAATGCAATAAAAGAGAACAATTCTCATAAACTTAAATAGCACAAAAGGTAGGACATGCTGAAACAACACATAAGAAAATAGCAATTACTAAATCATACACACAAATATATAATATGTATATTGGGAAATAAGTAATTATAAATCATATACAGTAACAAAGAGCTCTCCATATTCTCTACAGTCCTAAAATCTCCTTATTCAAACTAGAGAATTTGTAAAATGCGTGCACCAGCAGATTGGCAACATACAAAATTTGAGCAGAACAGATACGCCCAATAGTGGCTGTCAATTAGGATTATGATGTAAAATCACTACAGCGCCAATAAGAAAGAAAAATGATCAAGTTTACTCAAACCAGGTCAGATGGAATGAGGTAGTGATCAACAAAAAGTTGAGGAAAAATAGGTCTTAGAATAGATGCATAACCAGAGGCCACAATATGCAGAAATTAGAAACCAATCCCATCCTCTCCACTTCCCACCAACGGAGAATATAAAACCCAGAAATAATACGGAACTCACTAGGATAAGTTTTCTTTTTTTCATCCTTTCTCGAGGAGAAATATGGAAAAAAAAGGATGAAGAACAAACATTATAAAGGAGAGGAAGATGTTGAACGCAAAAAGAGTGGAAGACTGAAGTAGTCACAGTCTAACATCCACCACCATGATATGATGCCTTCAATAATTTCGAAGGGAAAACACTTGCAGAATTTAAAGAATAAAGAATTTTGGCAGGCCCAGGCCAAGCCAAACTTTGGCCTGCCAAATCATACAAAATTTGAGCGGAACAGATATGCCCAACAGCGGCTGTCAATTAGGATTACGAAGTAAAATCACTATAGAATGATTTTACTCATTTGTCGCCAACAAGAAAAGAATACTGCTCAAGTTTACTCAGACCAGGTCTCATGGAATGAAGTAAAGGTAACAAAGAGTTGACGAAAAATATGTCTTGTAATAGATACATAACCAAAGACTACAACAAGTAGGAATTAGAAACCAATCATGTCCTCTCCATTTCCCACTCACGGAGAATAATAAGTTTTCTTCTTACTTTTTTCCGTATTTTAGTTGAAATAATGGGGAAAAAAGATGAAGCCCAGACATTATAAAAAAGAGGAAGACTTTGAACCCAATATGAGTGGAAGACTGAAGTCGCAGTCTAACTTCCACCAGCATGATGCCTTCGATAATTTCGTAGGGAAAACACATCACTAAAAATAAGCTAACATACGGAACAGTGCTTAGCTTGGACTGAGATCAGAAACTACAAAGTTTTCCACCCAATATGAGTGGAAGACTGAAGTCGCAGTCTAACTTCCACCAGCATGATGCCTTCGATAATTTCGTAGGGAAAACACATCACTAAAATAAGCTAACATAAGGAACAGTGCTTAGCTTGGACTGAGATCAGAAACTACTAAGGCTTATTAACAGCAACCACTCGAGGCAACAAAAATTTCATGCATAACTCACAGAATTACCTTCTTAGGCCGCCCGAAAGATCTTCTGGCAGCTCCAGCGGCTTGTGGTGAAGCAGCATTCTTCTTCAGCCTTCCTCTACCTCTTGAAGATACAGCTGGACCAGTGCTAGCTGTTATGGTTTCCGGTGCAGAGGGACCAGGAGGAGCAACTGCCAACTCAAATTTGGCGTTGGGAGAACGCCTAGGACGAACAGGGCCTCTTTTCGTTGCCGGAGGATTAGCGGGCTCACCTCCAGGACCAAGCGGAAGACATACATGGTTGGCATTTTGCTCAGTATCAGGTTGCCGCAGGAGCTGGGTGTCGGCGTTCCGTTTGTGCTTGGGGGGTCGACCCCGTTTTCTTTGGGTGGCAGCAGGAACGGCAGTGAGAGGACCGGTTGAGGAGTCCATGGAAAATTGAATGAAGCCAGAGCCAAGCTGAGCAACTAGTTAAAGGGACTTGGGAATATGGGAGCTGATCTAAACAGCGCTGTCAGATGCCCCAGAATACATGAAAAGAATAGTCCCATATTGATCAAATAAATGTTAGAGTGAAGGTATATAATTTAATGGTTGGTCCTATCAAATTGACTTGAATTATTTTGATAGAAAGATTAACTTAATATACATATTTCACTAAACTCTAATATGGTATTAGAGCCATCCGATCAATGGGACAAAAAAAAAAAAAAAACAAGAAGAAGAAGAAAATGAATATTAAAAAAAATATTGTGGACATGAGGCCTCTAAGATAGTCCCACATTGATCAAATAAATGTTGGAGTGAAGGTATATAATCTAATGGTTGGTCCTATCAAATTGACTTGAGTCATTTTGATAGAAAGATCAACTTAATATACATACCTCACTAAACTCTAATACCCCACATCCTAGCCGCTCTTTTCTAACACATCATAGCCGTTGGCTTCATCCAACGCTCCTAAATTTTTCTGGCGCTCGCTCTCCTCTGATCAATCGCCAGTCTTTCCAGGACATTAACCACCTATCCAAGTTTTCTGTTTTCTGGGCAGCAGAAGTCAGAAGCATTGATATAAACCCTGTAACCCTTGCCTTTAACCACGTAATTATAATTCGATATCACATAATTAAATTGGTTTAGAGACCATCAAATAGCTTAAACTCATTTCAAGTTCCTACACTATAGTAGGGTTATCACCAAAAACTTTCAAAAACTCTTCTCTATTCTGGTCTCAATTTCGAAATTCGAATATAATTACCTGTGCAGTTAGTTTACATTCACACACATCAGAGTGTATAACCAAATCCCCGGCAACTCCCGGGTTCTATACATATATAATCTGAGGGTTTAAAAGTCTCCACTAGGGGATTACATAACCAAAATCAACAGTAATATTTACATCTCCAAAATATACAGTAATCCCAAGTTCAAAAGAAGATAACCAACACCCTACAATCAAATATACCCCGAAGGGGTTCTAATCGCTCTGAGTTGCCCGCTTCTCTTTAGCTCCACTAGCCCTGTCTGAAATGTTAGTCATTGGAAAGAATGAGATTCAAGAGAATCCCAGTAGTAACAAATCACTCATACAGTGCATAAACACAAAGCATATAAGATCATGTTAGCAGCATCACAATGTAACGTGGTTCACACCACAAACGACAGCATTCATGGCTGTAAACTCTAAGCGTCAGCTTTTGCTGCAATCACAAAGCATCACAATGTCACAATGTATTCTCAATGCACGACAAATATACATACAATGTTTCACACAAAGTATAAGAGAGAAGTCACTACCTTGTTCTTTCCGATTGTGCTCTAGCGTAGGTGGATCACAAACAGGGCAAATATCGAATCCTACAATTCCAAATGCACCATTTAGACACTTCCATAGTGTTTCTTAGGGTTATAGGAGTCTATAATGAAAATTTACAAAAATGCCCCCGGAGACCCGGCCCGGGCCCGCCGTACCCGTTCGGGTTGCACTTTTCCCAAAATTCTAATCTGGGCTATCCTAACATATTTCCGCCCAAGGAATGCATTTCCGTACTCAGAATTATCAAATTCAATGTTAAATTACAAATTTACCCTTGGCAGCCCCACTTTAAGGGTTTTAGGGGCGTTTCGTAATTATGCTTTTTCGGCCTTTTCCGAAAAAGTGACCAACTGTAACCCCACCTAATTTTCGCCCCTGAACTCAATGGAACCATCAAATCATTGAAAATCCAACTCTAAGACCCATTTCTAGAGCTGGCCGAAATTTATGAGTTCTCCTGGGAAAATCAGGGTTTTACGATTTCGGCTCCGTAAACGCATTCCTTTCTACTCTAACCACTTTATTAACCATTACATTAGGTTACAACTAACATTAAGATCCAATTTGGGCAGCATAACCCCTAGGACATATCATTTCCAAATTTTAAAACCAATGGCAATCCGGCGAAATTTCACTGATTAAATTGCCCACAGCAGTCAGAATAAGCAATATACGAAAGTTTGGAAGTTATCTCAAGCTCCTTCTAGCTTTTCTCAAGAGTGGCTGAAAACCCTAGCCCCTTGAACACCAAATTTGCTTCTCAAACACTTTAAATAACATAGAAGAGAAACTTAGGAACAAGGTTATACGCATCAGGTACGAATTTACCGAAGAAATCGACCTACCTCATAAGTTCTCTTCTCTTTCTCTCTCTAAAAGCTCTCAAACTTTCTCTCTCTCTTGGCTGCTGGTTCAGCACGAAATGAGCTAAGGAGGAAGATGGAGAAATGATTTTATAATATTTTATGTCTTACTTTAATTATTCATTAAAGTAAAATTCCAAAAATCACACTTTATATACTTAAACATAATGTTGTAAGCCCAAATAACATGTGCATAATATTTTCTCTTCTTGGCCCAATATAAAGACATCCAAGAAGGTCCTTCCATCAGCCCAAATGAGTTTTCCATGTACCTCATAATTTCAAAACTTGCCATCACATTATTTCTTTATTTTCGGACTTAATGAGATTTCTGGGAGATTTTCTACCCTCACTTTGAAAAATCATAACTAATTCTAGAAAAATTGAATTGGAGTGATTCTAAAGCCTATGGAACCCTTATTGAGTCTAGTTTTAAGGAAAAATATATAATATTTCTGCATGGAATCAAAAGATTCCCAGAATTTCAATCTTTGCATGCTGTTCCAGAAAATAATTAATTTCGCTTGGCAAACTTCAAAAATCCATAACTCTTAGCTCACAAATCAAAATGATACAAATTATATGTCCATTTTGAAGCTTGACATGTGAACCTTAAGACTGGAAAATGTCATAATTTTTAGAAACCATTTGCCTATTTAAAACCTCCATACAAATCGGCTGCCCTGTATAGAGTTTCAATGGACAGAGTTTTCAACTTTTGCACAATTGTTCCCAATGATTCCAACTTCACAATAAACACTCTCCCCACACGAATTTTCACAAGGAAGCCATTGGAATCATTAAAATATCCAAATTCCCATCACACATTCTCCAAAAGTGTTTATTCAACAATAATTACATCCACTTTTGAAGTCATTAGCCCTTAATCACTTTTTGGGATATTACAAACCCATCTCTCGTCCCCCATTAATTTTAATAAACAACACATTTATGTTAACACACAAATACGGATCTGGCTTGCCTCTACTGCGTTTGTCGGCTTTTTTACTAATATGTTGCAAACAGTGAAAGTTATTTACCAATAAACTACACCGTGGGAACTATTTATCAAAATACTACATTGAAAATCATTCTTCAGGTGATGAATTTTAGAAATTGCTCACTTGAAGAACGATTTCTTCAATAACACAACTTCGGCGTGCAAATCTATGCAAATGAAAATCATTCTTCAGGTGAACTATTTCTAAAATTCATCACTTGAAAAATGAGTTTAGTGTATTTTCTCTCTCTTGCCCCTGATAAACCCATGTTGTGTGAGTTCACAAAATAAAACTAGGTTTAAGAATGTAGCGTAGTAGCTCAACCTAGGTCGTTCTTGTGAGGAGATTAATTTCCAATTTTCTAAGTAGCAAAGTGATAAAAAGCCTTAAAGTGGTAAGAAATCATTTTTGAGAAATTGCATTTATAAACTAATGAAGTAAAATAAGCTAAAACAATATTTTTGTATTTTTCAGTTTTTAAAACAAAGAAGCAAATGGAATTGAATTTAACACTAATAACAAAGTAAATTTAATAAACTAGTATAATGATAAAATGGGATTTCCTTGAGTTGGGGTTTTAGTCTTCCTTGCTTGCTAATGATATGAATTCCACAATGAGTCAAGAGGATGGAACTAAGTTACCACTAGCTCCATACTTGCAATAATCATTTAATTCATTCTACCGAAGCAATTAAATGAATACCACCAAATAATTCAAACTCAAGGAGATGAATAATCAACTTCCAATTCTATCTTGTAATTACCATTACAACAATTGAAAACATTCAGTTTAATCATTTAAATCCACTTAACCAAGTTGGAATAAACAATTCAACCTACTCATAATATGAATCATACAAAGCTTAATTAATCAACTCCTAGCTCAACAACCAAGTTTATTCACTTGGCTTAACAATCTAGATCACAATTACATACTTAACCAAGCTACATAATCATGAACTAAAAAGAGAGCTTAAAGGAATTCCATTGAAGTTTAGAAGCTCAAACCATTACCCAACTTAAGGAAATCACCAAGACTTAGCTACTCATAGAGAAAGAGAAGGATGAGGCTTGATGAAAGAAAAGGAGAATAGCCATTGAAGTACAGCAGCCACCGATTGCTCACTCTCTATTTCAATTCTGCACAGCCCTTCTCCCAGCCGCAATCCCTCATGCTTTTTCTTTTTATTTCGGATCTCTCATTCGCTGCCAACAATCTCCACTTTTATTCCTTCATCCGGTGCTTTTCTCGGGTCAGCCTCTAGTGCCCAAAAAATGGGTCAACAATGTCGGCTCTCCTTTTTTCTCACCACACAGCCGCTGCATCTATTCTCTTCCTTCTCTTTCACAGCCGCAACACTCTTCTCTTTTGCTACCTCTTCCCCACACATCCGCCCTCATCAGTTCGGTCCCTCTCTTATTTGGTCAACACACCTCCTTTTCCATTCAACAATTTCGGCCCATTCATTAATTCCTTCAATTCAGTCCAATAGCTATTTCGGTCATCTCTTCTTTTCTTTCTTTTCGCTACTGACTCCCTTTTCTCATCTCCACGTGGTCCCCTCTTATCCTTTCTTCAATTCAGTCCAGCTCCCTTAATCAATTCTCATTCAAATGTTTCGGCCTACTTCACAAATTGGTCCAGCTGCTCCCTTAATTAATTTATCCCATCATCCTCTTCTTTCATTTCTATTCGGTCCATGGTCCTTTTCTTCACTCAATTCAGTTCGGCCCACTTGACTTCTCCATTTCTCATTTCATGTGGTCCCCCTCCTTCCAATTTCTTCAATTGTCTTTAGGTTAAAATGAGTTATGTCCTTCCTTCACCTACAAAATTAGATTCACAAAGGTAATATCTTTTTCTCATAATTAAAGAATAATGGGAATAACAAAAATTAATTAAAAATATAACAATTTAACCACTTTAATTCCCAAATTATTCTTCCATTAAAAATCTTACATTAACACTTGATTATGCCCAAAATATTCAATTAAGTCCCACAAAAGCCTAAGATTAATTAATAAAAAGATATAAACATTGAGCTCTATCAATTCCCCCAGACTTAAGCTTTTGCACTCCTGAGCAAAACATTAAACTCACAATAGGAAGAGAGGGATGAAATTTGGAAGGATAAGCAAGATCAAGCTTCAAGAATTACACTTAGTCAAATAACAAGGTATCCTCTTATCCAAATCCAATGAACATACCAAAAAATTGAAGTAGCTAAAGCAATGCCAAGTTTAATTATGATAAGTTTAATTGGAAACCTTGACTATGACAAGTGTTTGCACTCTTCTCTCATAGAGGGTAGTTTTTCACTCACATCCACTTTGACCATACTCTACCATAGGCTTATAGTATTTCTAGGCTCTCCACTACTTGCAACAATGGCATAAATAAATCCAAAGGACTTTGTAGGGTTGTAATGTTGAATAGGCCAAATGATGGAAAATGTAACAAATACTATGCTTGCACCTAATAACTTGCTAGATCTTTTAGCACTATAAAACTAAACTTAATTCACATGTTTCACCATTGTGACTTTATTTCTTTCTTTGATTTTTTTTCTTTACACTTTTTCTCTTCTTTTTCTTTTCTTTTCTATTTTCTTTCTTCTTCTCTTCTTCTTTTTTAACTATTCACATGGCAATTTTTTTTCTTTTTTCTTTTCTAATATATAATAGTACTTTTTTTTAAGTAGTGCTAATAAGAACTTGATAAAGGATGCAAACATAGCATTTGTATAATGAAATGGAAATGAAAGTGAAGGGCTCAAAGGTTTAAACAAAGGTAAGTGATAAATGGTTTGTGTTTGGGTAAATGGGTGATGAAATGAATGCCAATGTCATCTCTATCCATACCATTGCAAAATGTAGCCTCAAGTAAGAAACAAAACAAGTTCTAAAGAGCAATAATCTAAGTAGATGAATCACACAATGAAATGAACAATTAGGCCCAAAATACCTTCCAACTAGGCTTTTTGTTTCCTAACAAACTCATCAAAATTAAACCATGCATCATTAAAAACACTTGAATTTTATGGAAATTCACTAATTCAAAGCAAGTTTCAACCATGAATCCAACTAAGAGTAATCAAGATACTTGATCATGACTAAAGGCTTCAAAAATCTCAGTGAATTGGACCAGAAACAACAGAGGACACAAGCAAGAGACAGAGGCATATGATATCATAGTGAATTCTCATGAGAATAACACACACTCCCCCACACTCAAACCTTACATTGCCCTCAATGTAATGTACAAAAACAAAGAACCTAGACACACTTATCTCTTGGGTGAAGTGAATGTTGTGAAGTCCAATTCAAGATTGAAGCACAACACATTATCGTCACAAGGAGAGAGAGAAGACAAGACATAAGTGGAAATAGTTCTCAAAAATTAAGCATAAGGATAAGAGAAAAGGGTAGTGTAGGATAAGGTTAAGCACAAGGGTATGATTCACAATGGATTTTATTCAATTGAAAAATGCAAACAAACAAACTACCTTTTACTACTGGTTAGTCCCTCCCCCACACTTGTTCAATAGCATATATCATCAAATAAAACAAGAAACAAGGTAAGGAAAGAGACTACCATGTGCATTATGGTGGTTGATGACTAGCATGGTAATGCTTCAACAAGTGACCATTCACTTGAAACTTTGCACCACTTGCAAGATCTTCAAGCTCTATTAATCCAAAGCTATGCACCTTGACCACTTTGTAGGGACCTTGCCATTTCGTTTTAAGCTTCCCATTTTTGAGCTTGAATCTTGCCTTGAACATAAGCACTTGCTCTCCTTCATGAAACTGCTTTCGTAAGATGCCTTGATCATGAATCAATTTGGATTTTTCCTTATAGATACGAGAACTTTCATATGCATCCAACCTCAATTCTTCTAGCTCTTGTATCTCAAGCATCCTTTCCTCAGCAGAACCTTGAAGATCCATATTACAAGTCTTCACAGCCCAGTAAGCTCTATGCTCTAGCTCAACAGGTAGATGGCAACCCTTACCAAAGACTAACCGGAAAGGAGACATGCCAATGGGAGTTTTAAAAGCTGTACGATATGCCCAAAGAGCATCATCCAACTGGAGACTCCAATCTTTCCTACTTGGCTTGACAATTCGCTCCAAGATATACTTGATTTCCCTATTAGACACCTCAGCTTGCCCATTTGTCTGTGGATGGTATGGGGTAGAAGTCTTGTGGAGAACACCATATTTGGAAAGCAAGTTGTCCATCAATTTGTTGCAAAAATGTGAGCCACAATCACTCACAATTGCTCTTGGCACACCAAACCTACAAAAGATATGAGTACGTAGGAATTTTATAACAGTAGAGGCATCATCCTTCCTTGTAGGAATGGCCTCAAGCCACCTTGAAAGGTAATCAACAGCCAACAAAATGTACAAATATCCATGCGATACAGGAAATGGACCCATAAAATCAATGCCCCAAACATCAAAAACTTGACAAAACAACATGGGTTGTTGTGGCATCTCATGCTTTCTAGATAAACCCCCAAAACGCTGGCATGCATCACAAGTTTTACAAAATGCATAACAATCCTTAAAGAGGCTAGGCCAATATAAACCACAATCTAAGATTTTCCTAGCAGTTCTCTTTGCCCCAAAGTGACCACCACACAACAAAGAATGACAAGATGTTATAACAGAAGAAATTTCATCATCCGGCACACATATCCTAATGACTTGATCACTACAATGCCGCCACAAGTAAGGAGGATCCCACAAATAGTATTGAGATTCATGTTTCAACTTCTGTTTTTGAAAACGAGACAAAGAATCAGGGAACACCCCAGCAGCAAGATAATTCACAATATGAGCAAACCATGGGTCATGAAGTGTAATAGCAAGGAGATGGGCATCAGGAAAACCATCACAAGTAACTTCAGCATCAACTACTCCCTGTGTATCAAGGGTCAAGCGGCTTAGATGATCAGCAACAAGATTTTCTGCACCTGCTTTGTCCCTAAACTCTGTGTTAAATTCTTGAAGTAGTAGCATCCACCTTAGTAACCGAGGCTTAGTATGAGTCTTTCTAGATAAGAACTTGACAGCAGAATGATCAGAATAGATAATCACTTTAGAATTCACTAGATAAGACCTAAACTTCTCAAGTGCAAAAACAATGGAAAAGAGCTCTTTCTCAGTGGTAGTGTAATTGATTTGAGCCTTATCCAATGTTTTAGAAGCATAAGCAATAACACAAGAGGTCTTACCAATTTTCTGACCTAGAACTGCACCAACAGCACTATTGGAAGCATCACAACAAAGCTCAAAATCAAGATCCCAATTAGGAGCAATGAGTATAGGTGGAGAAATGAGTCTAGACTTAATTTCATCAAAAGCCAATTTGCATGCATCATCAAATATGAAATCCACATCCTTTTGGAGAAGCTTAGATAGGGGACAAGCTATTTTACTAAAATCCTTAATGAATCTTCTATAAAACCCAGCATGCCCCAAGAAAGATCTAAGTTCTCTTAAGTTAGAGGGATAAGGAAGAGATGAAATTACTTCAATTTTAGATTTGTCAACTTCTATACCCCTCTTACTTATCAAGTGACCTAAAACTATCCCTTGATCTACCATGAAGCGGCATTTCTCAAAATTTAGCACAAGGTTCTTTTGCACACATTTTTCTAATGCTCTCTCCAAATTCAGCAAACATTCTTCAAAAGAATTCCCATATATAGAAAAATCAGCCATGAATACCTCAATATCTTGTTCAAGTAAGTCACTAAAAATGGAGAGCATGCATCTTTGAAATGTCCCAGGAGCGTTGCATAACCCAAAAGGCATCCTTCGGTATGCAAACGTCCCAAATGGGCAAGTAAATGTTGTCTTTTCTTGATCCTCTGGTGCAATAGGAACCTGAAAATAACCAGAAAAACCATCAAGGAAACAATAATGAGATTTGCATGCCAATATCTCTAGCATCTGATCTATAAAGGGGAGGGGAAAGTGGTCCTTTCTAGTAGCTTCATTCAACTTTCTAAAGTCTATACAAACTCTCCAAGAGTTTTGGACTCTTGTTGGAATGAGTTCGTTCTTCTCATTTCGCACAACAGTTATGCCACTCTTTTTTGGAACAACTTGGACCGGACTGACCCACTCACTATCTGAAATAGGATATATGATTCCTGCACTCAAGAGTTTGGTGACCTCCTTCTTAACTACATCTAAGATGAGAGGGTTGAGTCTATGTTGGGGCTGTCTCACAGGTTTAGAACCCTCATTCAAAAGTATTTTGTGGGTGCATACAATTGGGTTAATACCTGGAATGTCACCTAAAGTCCACCCTATTGCCCTCTTGTGTTTCTTCAACACATGGAGTAAACTCAACTCCTCAGATGTACTTAAGGAACTAGAGATAATGACAGGTAATTGATCATGTTCAGCAAGAAAAGCATACTTCAAGTTAGGGGGAAGGGGTTTCAAATCAAGTTCAAGGGGTTGCACAATTGAAGGTAAAAGTTCTTTCAACTCAAGTGCACCAAGAAACTTCCCTTTCTTATGAGAATCCCCAATAATTATTGGATTGGAAGTATGTCCCCCTTGTTCAGATGTGGATTGAGATTGTGGCTCATTTACAAAGCAACCTGGACTACCACCTACATCATTCAAAGAGTGAAATATATGAGAAGTAGCATCATGAAATGGTATGCAACATTGTAGTAATTGATTAGAACTGAGTTTCTCCCCTGTTGCAGTCTTGACATGTGGTTGTCCATTATTTCCAAAATTTTTAGCAAAGAAATTTATCACTTTTGACCTGCTAAGTTCATCACCAAAAGGAGAATGTAAGTATTTCAATAATTGGAAAGAAGTGAGGTTACTCACACAATCATCCTTGAGGTTAGGAGAAGTCTGAAACTTGTAAGATGGAGGAATGTGAAGCTTAGATCCATGAATTGCAATCGTGCCATCAGTAGCACATTGATTTCTTTCCTCATCTTCAACAATAACTCCACTTGTGTCCAAAGGAACAGATTCAGTACTAATGGATATTGCTTCACTTCCAAAAGTGGAATCCACTTCACTAACATTCTCAAATTCTGCAAAGCTACACAATAATTCTTTCCCAAAACCATGATAACTATCAAATGAAGATATAGTACTACCAAGGTTAGAAAAATAAAAAATAAAAGGATTGGAAGTGGAAAGTGAGCTATCAACTGACATGCAATCAATACTACACACATCATCATCACAATCAATAGAGGGAGAAGAATTTGAACCAATGGTAGCACATACATCATCATAACAATCACTTTTCACACACAATGAGAAAGTAGACTCATCAATTGCCTCTTCCAAGGCCAAATCAATCTCATTCAAGCCAAGAAGGGAGTAGTCCTCAAATGGGTGATTCATAGCTTCATAAACATTGAACTGAATGACATGATCACCTACTTCCATAGTTATGTACCCATCCTTCATGCTAATGATAGTATTAGCTGTGCGCATGAAAGGCCTACCCAAAATCAATGGTTCCTCAACTGAGACCTCAATAGACATGTCTAGGACATAAAAATCAGCAGGAAACACTAAGTCTTTAACCTTGACTAAGATGTCTTCCAATAAGCCATGAGGTTTCCTAGTGGTGCGATCAGCTAGTTGTAGGATGACACTAGTGGATTTGATGTTTGTGAGGCCAAGAGAGGTGTAAACAGAGTAGGGCATGACATTTATAACCGCTCCTAGATCAAGAAGAGCATTACTAAAAGGCATGGTACCTATAGTGCATGGAACAGTGAATGAGCCAGGGTCTTTACACTTAATTGGGAGATGGGGTTTAAACATAGCAGACACACTAGGACTTAACTGAACACACTCATTGGGTTTACACCTACGCTTTTGGGTACACAAATCTTTCAAGAATTTAGCACAAGCAGGCATTCCTTTCAACACATCAAGCAAAGGCAAATTAACTTCAATCTTACTGAAAATATCCATCATATCAAGAAATTTCTTTTCATTTGAAACCTTTTTGCTAAGCACATATGAATTAGGAAATGGAATTTCAGAGAGATTTACCTTTTTACCTTCCCCTTTGCTTGAAGAAGAAGAAGTTGAAGGGTCAAGTACCTTAGCATTTGCTGAAGTTGACACTCCTTGCTTTCTATCCATATTTGAATTTGGAGAAGAATGCCTTTGTAGAAGCTTCTGTTCAACCATACTCTCAGATTTTCCAATAGCAAGGTGAGTGCTTTGATCAGAATCTTCACTACCATCAATATCTTCCACTTGTGGTTGCAAGGGAACCTCAACTTCTTCATTGTGCCTATCCCTAGAATGCATTCCAGATTTGAAACTCTCAATATTATCTTCAAATCAGACTTGTTTACCCACTTGTTTACCACTCCTCAAAGAGATAGCATGTACATCCTTAGGATTGATCACAGTGTTAGAAGGCAACCCTTGTCCACTTTTAGCTTGTTGCTCATTGAGCTATCAGACATTTGAGTAACAAATGAAGTAAGGTTAGAATTCTTAGAATCCAACAACTCCAACTTGTTAAAGATTGTATCAAACTTAGTCCCAATGTCAGAAAATTTAGAATTGGTTTGAGCTCTCTCTTCATCAAATCTCGAGGCTAAGTTACCCATTGAAGATGACACATTGTTCATACATTTGAGAAGTTGAGAGATGTCATCTTTAGTAGCATGGGATTCAGGTGTAGCAACCACTGTTTGTTGGGGATTAGATTGGTTTGAAGGTCCTTGAGTTGGAGCTTGATTTGAAGAACTCCATTGAAATTGATTCTGGTTCCTCCAACCAAAGTTGGGATGGGACCTCAAACCCTCATTATATGTGTTAGAGTAGGGATTCCAAGGCCTTTGATTCTGTCCTTGTCTCCCTTGAAAAACAGCCGAGACCTCCCCAAGTTGGTGTGGGCAATTAGGAGCAATATGCATGTGAGAGCTACATATGTCACAGCTAGGAGCCACTAGAGCTTGAGAATGTGACCCATGAATGTTCACATTGTTTAGATGGGCCATGAGCTTATTGAGGTTAGTTCTCATATCTGTCATTTGGGATGACAAATTATCATACTCCCTTGAAGATCTTGAAGCATGTGAAAATTCATGGACTTGTCTAGCATCCAACCCTTCAAATTGTTGATCATTACTAGCTATCTTCTCAATTAAAGCCCAAGCTTCTTCAGGTGTAAGCAATTGAATAGTGCCTCCAGAAGATGAATCCAAACTCTTCCTATCTTGAGGAAGCAACCCACTATGAAAATATTGCACCAATCGAGCTTCTGGGATTTGGTGATGTGGACACTTGGCTAGAAGTTCTTGAAAACGACACCAATACTCATAAAAAGATTCATGGAGGCCTTGTTTAGCACCGAAGATTTCCTTAGTGAGAGATGTTATCTTTGAAGAAGGGAAGTATTTTTCCAAAAAGGCACTCTTCAAGTTGTCCTAGGATGCTAAAGCATTAGGATTGTGGTGAGGTAGCATAAAGAACCACTCCTTAGCTTTGTTTTCCAATGTAAAATGAAAGACTTTCCGGCACATCACTTCTAGATCAACTCCCCTTGGTTTCACGGAGGTGCACACAATGTACATATTCCTCAAGTGCCTGTTAGGGTCCTCTGCAGGTAAACCATGAAATTTTGGTAAGTGACTCAACAAAGGACCTTTCAACTCAAAATTAATATTAAATTCTGGACAAGAGAGGAAAGGATCAATAATATCAGTAGAAGAGGTAAGATCTTTGATAGTTCTACGCTCCCCAATAGGTAGAGGCACGTCTTCTGGAGGAGGCACGTCTTCTGGAGGAGGAACTGGATCCATGGTAAGATGGTGATCTACAATGAAATAAGAGCCAATATGAGAAGAATTATCACAAGTATGTGCAACAACTTCAGTGTCAATGACTTGTCCAAGCCCTACACTAGATGATTCAGCTTTCTTACCTTTCTTAAGTAACCTAATTGTCTTGTCAATATCTTTATCTAAAGGCACAAGTTCAGTTTTCTGAGATCTAGTCATGCACCGTAAGAAGACTCATATAGACACACAAATTACAGCAAAGTAATTGGTCAAATGGTCAATTGAAGAAGGGTTGTATACAGCAAAAAATTAGCAACTTGTAGGTAACCAAGATAACTAATCTTTGACAACCAAAAGAGTTAACCACCACCAACAAAATTCAAGTGTCTAAAGAGTAAGACCAGTTTCAGCAATAACAAGACAAGTGCAACACAATGTGACAAGAGGCAAATAGGAGTTTCAAGGTAAGAATTCACCTTCTAGGAGAACAAGTTGGTATATCAGTGAAGTAGTACCTCAAACCGCAAGTATGTAAGTAGAGTCACTAGAAGCACAACTTATAGAATGTGAGAGCTACCTGGAATCTCAAATTTCAACCAACAAATTTCCAAAGATGAAGAATGCATAGTTGCTCACCACAAAACAATAATGAACCACATAATGGCCACTAAGAACATGATAGCAAAGCAACAAAATGAAAATTTCTTTTTGTTTTTTTTAATTGCAAATGGAATGCAAAATAACTATGAATATGAAAAATGACTAAACCACTATCAAACACTCCAACAATGAGCAACAACCTAAAACAAACTCAAAAACACACTAACAACCAAGAAAAATCAAAGAAAACCCTAAGAACAAACTAAATCAAAAACTTAGAAAAATACCAAAAAAGAAAGAAAATTCAGAGAAGTATAGCAAACCTTCGAATTTGGCTAAAATCCAGCAGACCTAATAGCTTTAGCTATTAGTCTTGCTCAGAATGCAGAAAAACGTCAACCTATCAAATTTCAGAATTTTCTGGGCATAAATATTTCAGTTCCAGCAAGACAGTGCTAATCGAAAATCAGAATTTCGCCAAAATTCAAATGAGTGCTACACACTTCCTACTAAACTAAGACACACTATGACAACAGAAAAGAACACCTAACTACTTAAAACCTTGGCAATCATCCTCCCCGGCAACGGTGCCAATTTGATGAACCCATGTCGTGTGAGTTCACAAAATAAAACTAGGTTTAAGAATGTAGCGTAGTAGCTCAACCTAGGTCGTTCTTGTGAGGAGATTAATTTCCAATTTTCTAAGTAGCAAAGTGATAAAAAGCCTTAAAGTGGTAAGAAATCATTTTTGAGAAATTGCATTTATAAACTAATGAAGTAAAATAAGCTAAAACAATATTTTTGTATTTTTCAGTTTTTAAAACAAAGAAGCAAATGGAATTGAATTTAACACTAATAACAAAGTAAATTTAATAAACTAGTATAATGATAAAATGGGA